>JAEQBH010003250.1:0-2849000 GCA_016808115.1 Tetrastigma voinierianum
ACTGATGAAGAATCCCATGTGAGACAAAAAGGAGAATGATCCAAAAGATATTCTTGGCATTATCTTAGATACAAATTGAAGTATTAATTTGATTTGAACTTCAAAGATGGAACTTTTGGTACAGAGAATAATTCAATAGTTTTCATTAAAATAGGCAAGTACAATGAAAATAATCATTTATAGTGCAACAAGTAATCAAACTCCATAGACTCTGGCCGGAAGGACCCTAAACATCACGATGTGCCTCAAAGGAAACTTTGTTCGTTAATCTAGCGCTTAGGAATGGGATATGAGTATGTTTCCTGTCGACATGACTCACACCAATCGAGGACAACCAGAAAACGATAACCATTATCCGAAACTCAAGAAATATTCGATGACCAAGACGACCGTGGAATAAGGAGAGGAGTATCCATAAGTGCCAGCCAGCACGGGCGCGAAATGGTACTTAAAGAGTTCAAACCTCACGCCTTATGCCAATCATCCTCCCCGTACTGGGTCTCAAGAACGCGACGTAAATTATCTAAAAGGTAATCAAACAATAAAGGTCATGAGTCAACTTACTGATAGAAATCAGATTAAAAGGAGAATCGGGAACATAAAAGACAGAAGTAAGGGTAATAAAGGAAGAAGATGTTAAACCGATTCCTTTTAGCCATGGTTTGATCCATTAACTAAAGTAATCATGTGTAAAGATGTAATAGTAAGGGAAGAAAAAAATCGTGATACTGTAAAGATGATCAGAGGCTCTAAAATCAAGAATCCAAAGGTTCGGGATGAATGAAAGGAAGCAGGCATTTCGATATGGACAAATACATGAAATTGATAGATTTAGTCATTCTTTAGTGAGGTGGAGGTACTCCTTATACTGTAAAGCGAAGAATAACTCCTCGAAGGTGTGGATGAGCTTCCCCTTGAGCCTATTCGCTGGTCATTGGAGTTCCGCACAAACAAAAACAAAAACTCCTCGGGCCCTTTGGTCGTACCTGCTGAAGATAGAAAAATCTATAATCGCGCTTTAGAGATCCGTGAGAAGCAAGTGATTTAAAAGGCATCGACGTGTGTCCTGCTACAGGCTCCCCAAACGCTTCCACATGAAAAGCGATGAATAATTTATTTATTTTTATAATCGATAATTATAATTTTATATCAGATAATATATTTTTATAATGAATAATTATATTTTTGATCATATTAGATCGATTATTATATTAATTATTTTATAAATGGATAATTATTTTTGTACTTAGATAATTATATTATAATGAATAATTATATTTTTTATCAGAAGATTTTGGATAATTCTATAAAATTAATATTTTTGGTAACTTGTTTCTAAAAATAGTTTTAAAACTATAATAATAATTATTCGATAAAAATGCAAACATTTTATATTGGAAAATTAATTTTAAAATGATTATTCAAAATTGATATTAACATTTAATCCATATTCCAAAATTATAATTTATTTTATATTATAATCATTCAAATAAATTATTTTAAAATAAATTATTAACATAAATTATCAACATAAATTATTTTATTATAATAAGTAGAAAAATGAATATTAACATATTCCAAAAATGGATTTAATTATTTATTCTAAAAATTTCAATTATATTTCATTATTTTTATTCAATATATTATAAATCATTTATTAATTATATATTGTGATCACAAAAAGCTTACGCCTCAACGCCTCGAGGCTTACCTGTCGCCTCATAGACATGAAAACACCACATGTTACGCCGCTTGAAATATCGTGGAAGGAACACACCTTTCAGAGCACCGGACAACTCCCAGAGCTCGAGGATGCCGGTGAGATCCCCAAAAATCAAAGAAGGCCGCAGCGTAAAACTAGGGTTTCAAAGTTTGTCGGACACAAAAAATGGGCAAAACACATACGCAGGTTTTTATGGAAGGACTAGTCTAGAAGTGCTCGTCACACAGAGTCAGAGGTGAGGCGCATCGGGCTGAAAGTGGCCCACTACTTCACACGCTACTGTGCGTGGAGAACAACGCTTCGAGAGGAGCTGCAAAGGGAGGCACGCCGCCGACTCGGGTTGATGCTTGAGTTTCTTCCGACCGGCAGATCAAAGCAATGAGTTGGAGAATGTAGGAAAAGTTTGCTAGAAAATTTTCCAAGTAAGTAGGTGGTTCCGATGCAGGCGAGGGTTCCTAACTTCTGTTGAAGTGGGTGGCTGAGGAGACACAACCACTAGATTGGTTGCCGTAAGAGAAAACATGGAAACCTTACCAGAATCCTTCCATGTAGCTTTGATACCATGTGAAATGAGAGAAGAAAAGAATACTTTTTTTGATTGAAAGGATGAATTACACAGTATAGAAACACCTATATATGTATAAAAGAATTGAACAAAAAAGAAACAAAATAAAGTGTAAAAGGAAGGAGGATAATGTACACAAAAGGTAGGAGATAAATCAAAGAATATCTAGAGAATATTCTTTGATTCTCAACAAAAACATTGATCATGTGGCTAATATTACTCTCTTAAAATTTTCATTTATTGTGATCTTTGACAATTGGTAAATGATATATTAAAAATATTGATCCAAAAAGTTAAATTTTTGTCCAAAAGTGAAACATGTAATTCCAGTGACGCTTTGATCTCCTCAGATGTAAATCTAATATAATTTTTGATGGGTTAGAATATATCTTAAAACAGTAAAACAACGGAAAAAACCATAAAATAAAATAAAAAACATTGGTTAGAACAAGTGTGGAGACCAAACAGAATTTGTAGATGAATTGAAAACTCTTGAATACAAAATACAGGATGACAGAAATAAATGGTACAAAGGAAAGGTAGAGGGAGCAAACTAGGCATAATATTTGGGTTTCTGGCTGATGCCTTTCCCTTTACGGCTAGTCTTCTTTTAGATTGGAGCAAACTGATTCCATCATTTCTTAAAGTCTAAAGTATTGAGAAGGTTTGAACTTTGAAGTCCTTATAATTGAGAAGGTATTAATTATCTGAATCTTGCTTTTATAAAAGTTGTCTTGATGGATAAGGATGAGCAAGAGGGAGGTCTTGAAGTGAGAGCTTTTATTTCTTTTCGAAATCTTCAAATCTGCGTTAACGGAAACGGATGTCTTAATTGAAAAGTTATGATGCCTTTTCTGGCAGAGGCTATTTTCATGAACTGGATGTTAATGAGCTGTGTTTCTTATCTAAATTATGAGTCCAAATGTGCTCAGAGGCCTTCAAGAGCTAAAGGTACAATCATGACAGTTTTCTACTAAGAGCTTGAAGTGGGAAGGTGTTTGGATTGAGGGTAAATGAATGCTAGGGACCAGCGGTAGATATTGTTTGTTTGGAATAAGCAGTTTCTGGAGTTAGTTAATTGAGATGGAGTTGAGTGCTTCTTAATCTCTTGCCATTTTATGAATTGTGAAGATATATATATATATATATATATGTATGTATATTTGGATTTTCATGGGTGTGTATGACCCTGTTTTATCAGAGGAAAGAGAAGATTTTGGGAATGAATTGAGTCCTATTAGGGTCTGAGCGATCCTTGTGACGCCCTAACCTCGGTGGGTCCGTCGATTCACCCACAACTCATGGAACACTTTCACGTCAGCACCCGACATTTCTCACGAAATCGGCAGTAGTCCCTAGACGGAGCTCTACCTCCAAAATATAAACCCGCATACCGTCCCAAACAAGTGCAATATATCCAATATATCCAATCACATGAGTAGTACGGCTACTGGGCCTACAAACGATACTCATAATATACTAACTATGAATCCAACTATATACTGTAAATAGTTACAAGAGTTACAATATTTTCACTTCTTATACAATACATATATTAAAATTGCATACTTAATACACGATATATCATCAACCAAAGCCACAACCGCTTCTAATCCTCAATCCTCAGATTTGTCGTCCCTCGCACGCCTCCCGTCACTGCAAAATAATATCCCCATTGCATGAAGCAATGCTCAAGAGGAATCGCCCTGCCGGGCTACTCCACCCAAGTCACAGCCGCAGAACGCTCCAAAATAAACATACATTCAAGCAAATGCATGATCCTACTCGAATGTCTACATGACCAACTCGCATCCCGAACTCACCGACTCACACCTCGCCTCTAAGCCTCTCGTATGAGAATTATTGTGCTGTTAGTGGACAACCCTCCGATGTATATATATATCAATTGGGCCGCTTCCGACGATTGATATATTTGCTCCGCGATCACCCTCCACGAATATCAACTGGGCGCCTCCGACGATTGATATTTTTAATTTGACTACCCTCCGATAATTAATATTTTTGCATAACCTCCGAACCATTTTCTAGACTTATCTCACGCACTCAATTCCTATAGTCCTAGTGGTGTTCCAAAGGCATAATTACGTGACGCCAATTCCAATACGCCTTCAATCACATGCAACATGTAAACATGCACATATCCACATAATATCCAATCGCTACCAATCATGTCATGTAATTAATCAATTCATACATCAAAATTCAAATTTCACTCAAGCACGATCAAACACGAGCAATTCTACTTGAATTACTCGACCAAACATATTAATTCGCAAAAATTAATTTGAGAACACGGTTTCGGGAATAGTGAAACCCCTACATTATTCCCGGGAATTATTGAAATCACTCCGCTCAATTTAGTGAACCCGGGTTTCACACCATTTCCTGCTCTATGCATATCACAATACAATTCATTTCATAATTTATGAATTTAGCACTTATATCAAATTTCCGACAATACTGACCAGAAAAATTTCTAAAAAATTTCAACAATTCGGTCCCAAGTTTTGGGACCGATCAAACGTCCCTCACGTTTCATTCAAATTTCAAACATCGAAAAATACTTAAAGTTAATAATAAAAACCATAGGGAGAAATCCCCTACTTCAAGGAGTTTGTCTAAACTCCTAAACCCAGACCCACGCCGTTCCTCCGCGCAGGAAGAACTCTCCTTCCTGTCCCGAGATCGCGACTACCTGATCGCTCAGATTTGCAGTAAGTCGACCTTTCCCTCTCACTACAAAACTCATTTTTGCTTCACACTTCACTCGTCGTCCTCTCCACGCTTTTTTTTGCTTTTGAATTGTTGTGAGAGACAACCACTATTCCTTTTGTCTTTTAAAGACTTATTTCAAATCTATAATGACCGTTATGTCCCTCTTTTCGCCTTTGATATCTCATTTCACTCTCTGCCCATTTTCATCATTTATTTACCATGCAATACTTACATGAGTATGTGTTATATGTGACTTTGTCAGATCAAAATCGTTTTACGGCAATCTCGAACCGCTATGCTCCTCAAAAACGTGTAAATTCCGATCACTTTAATTCAACGAAATTTTACATGCTAGCTAGATTTCGCGAGACGATTCCAACGGTGAAATCCGTTTCGTCATCCGAGATCTAGAGATTAAATTCCGGATTTTTAACCGAAATAACAATTTTGTAATCGAAATTACGATTTTGCCCTTATTCCAGAAATTGGAATTTCTCGGGTCTTACATCCTTGGCGTGTGGAGGACTCACAGTAAGATTCCCTAGGAAGGAGAAACTCACAATCCTTTCTTCTTCAATGAGGCACTTCTATAGTTTTGATGAATGTGCCTTAAAGATCTCCCTCTTATTTGGAGGTTTTTTCACATAGAGTGGCAAGTTAAATAATAGGTTAGCCTCTAGGCTGGATTGCTTTCTTATTTTTGATGATCAAGTATATCGTTTAGTGGGTTGTTTCAAAGTGCCCTTCCAAACCTGCCACCACGACCTGTCAGGTTTCGATAGTGAGGAATAAGGAAAGGTTTGAAATCAAGTGCTTAAGGGTAGATATCTTTAAATATTTGGTTGGGAACTGCTGGAAGAGTTAACATGTTCAAGGGTCCGATAGATCAACCTGTATCCAACAATTCAATCAATAAGAACAAGAAGGAGAAGGAAAAGGTATATATATTTAGCTCCGGCACAAAATTACCCCAGCGCCTTTGGAGAGGATACCCTCCTAATCCACTCTATATAGAAATGTTCTAAGATGACCTGGTAAGCCCTCACACCACTACTTTAACATGATTCCCAGAATCAACTTGCTAATCAGCAAGAAAAAGACAAACAACAAAGCAACCATAAAACAACTAACAATGAAAGTATTAAATCCTTCACAACCGGGCCACTTCGTCGCTTTAGCCCCATCAATCCGATCCAAATTTCTCTGAAGCCACGCTCGCCTTCCCAGCGTAGTAAAACTTGATTAGGGGTCATGAAAACTGATTGGAGGCCTACTACACACAACAAATACGATCACCTCCGCCTTCCACATTCACCTTGTCTCAAAGGAAATTCATGGAACTGCCCTTGACAACATCTATCAAGCCTGCCGCTTCCAAAATCCGGGAGGTTCTTCCATTTAACCAACACTTCACCTCCTTCCTACGTGTTCCTCTCAGCAAGTATGTCCGTGTCTCCACATTCCACCACTTAATGAAGAATCACGTAAGTGCTGAACCATACCAGAGCCTCTCACCGCCTTCTTGAGTTGACATGGAATAACGATGAATGGCGACAGGGCACTCCACCTGGCATCACTGCCAATTCATTTTATCACCTGATAAGGCCAAACATCAGGTTTCTATATTCCGACAACCAAGGATTGTCATGATGTGGTCTCACTTCAAATATTCCATGTCCCCACCCGAATTCCACCCTCCTATGCGCATCACCGCTTCTTAATTCTATCTTGAGCTAAAGCTAATTGGTCCTTGTCTGCGAATCATCAAATCCCTTGCTACCAATAATTCTTCAAGTAAGAATTTGTAGTACTGTGTCGATATATTGAATCGTGGTGGGGATTTCGCCATAGACAATTTTGAATGGAGTCATCTTAGAAGTCAGGTGAAAAGATGAAAACCAGCTAACATTCAGCCCATGGAAGCCATTTCGACCACTCGTCAGGGCTGGCCGGTTCACAAAATGTAGCAGACATGTCTTCAAACTCAATCGACCACCTCACTTCGCCATCTAAGCCAGGTGGTATGCGCAAGACTTCTTTTGAGTTGTGTTTGTTGGAGACGAAAAAGCTCGGACCAAAAATTACTCAAGAAAACCCGATCCCTGTCAATCACGATACTCCTTGGAAATCCATGAAGTTTCACCACGTGAGCTAAGAATTCAGTGGCCACAACCTTAGCTATGAATGGGTGGCTCAACAAAATAAAATGTGAATACTTACTAAACCTGTCCACCACTACCAAAATGTAATTGTAAATCCATAGGATCGGTGGTAACTCTATAAAGTCCATAGAAATGTCCTCCCAATGGCTTGAGGACTTGTGGTACGCAGTAAACCAAATGGGATAGTGTCTCACATTTGTTTTATCGGTAAATTGGGCATTCGACCACAACTGTCTAACATCAAATAAGACATCCCTTCCCAAAAGCTCAGCTGCAACACGCTTGTAAGTCCTCAAAAATCCGCCATGTTCCCCACTAGGAGTGTTGTGAAACTCCTGTAAGAATTTAGTAACTAGGGAAGAGGATCGGGGAATGGCTAATTTCCCTTGATAGAAAAGGTTTCCATGAAATAATTTTGCAAACTGTGCTTTGAAACCCAGATTCTGTGATGTGAATGCAAAATTTGTCAAGCCGAGGGACTTCTTGCTAATGTTACTTCTACTGCGCCTAATCCACCTACCTAAGGAATAGAATTAGCGTGTAACTCGCTTTCCCGAATGCGAGAGTGCATCTCGCTGCTTTATTTTCCAACCTCGACCTATATATCGATTTCAAGTCGAACCCTACAAGTTTAGTAAGCCAATGTTGATATTCAGTAGCCACCAACCGTTGCTCGGCTGAGAAACTGAGATGCCTCAAATCGCTTTTACAATGAAGTGCCGTGACAAAGATAATGCCTCCGTATTGACAACCATTACTATTGCCATTAGCCTTCAAGATACCGACTTGTATCACTCACAATAGAGCTGGCTGAAAAAAGAACAAGGCCCTCTTTGAGACATGACCGCGGCCCAAACTAGTCCTACATCGGTTTCTAGGACAAATGGCTCATTAAAGTCTGGTAATGATAAAATAGGGAGTTAGGGACTTCCTTCATTGCTGTCTTCAACAAATTCATTGCTTGAGTTGCTTCTTCCGACCATTCAAACCCCTCCTTTTTAAGGAGTCTTGTCAAGGGTGCTGTAATTTTTCCATAATTTCTGACAAAACGGTGATAGTAGCTAGTCAACCCTAAAAATCCTCTTAGTTCTTTTGGGTTCGAAAGAAGAGGCCATTCCTCCATAGCCTTGACTTTCGGATCAGAGTCACTCTGAGAGATGATATGGCCTAAGATCAAATTTGACTGACAAAACAAATATTTCTTGATTTTGCATATAATTTATGCTCACACAAGATGGTTAGCACAAAGACGCAAATGTTCCTAATGAATTTCCAATGAAGTGACTATAAATAAAGAATGTCATAAAAATACTAATACATACCTTGAAGTACCTAAAAAATGGAATTCATAAAAGCTTGGAATGTAGCCGACGCATTCGTTAATCCAAACGGTATCACCATAAATTCATAATGACCTTCATGCATGCGAAAAGTCGTTTTTGGCACATCGTCGAGTTTCACTCCAGCGTTGGTAAACACCCTTGCGCCATGAAGCTCATCCAACAACTCGTCTATATTGGGTATTGGAAATTTGTCCGGAACCGTGACTTGGTTCAATGCCCGATAATCCACACAAAACCAACTCCCATCTTTCTTTCTCACCAATAGCACTGGACTTGAAAAAGGGATGATACTTCATTGACTATCCTCCCCAACATTTCCTCAAACTAGCTAATTTCATTTTTGTATGTGCGTGTATCTATAGGGCCTACATTAATTGGGCTTGCTCATTCCTTGAGCACAATTGCATGGTCATAACCTCAGAATGGGGGAAGGGAAGTGGGTCGTAAATAATGCCTTGGAATTCACTTTAAAATTTGTCGCACTGAGTTACATTCCCTTAATTTTCATTATTCATAAATAATTGATATATCTCAACCATCACCTCGCTTTCTTGTTGCAATCCCTTTACCTTAGTTTTCAAGAAAACTCTAGCTTTAGTTAGGCTAGGGTCTCCTTGCAAGATCACCGTCTTTCCTCCCAACTCGAAGGACATGGTAAGCTTCCTCTAATCATCTTTCGTTTCTCCAAGAGTAGCCAACCATTTAAGCCCTAAAATCACATCGATGCTTCCCAAAGGCAATGGTAGAAAATCTTCAACGATGGTGATGCCCTGTAGTTGCAAAACCACTCCCTTGCAAACACCTATTCCCCTTATCTGCTTCCCCAACCAATTACCACTCCATAATGTGACGTCCCCTACCGTGGTTTTTGCAATGACTCCACCATCGGCTTGGAAATAAAATTATAGGTGGCCCCACAATCGATTAAGACTACCACCTCTTTCCCTTGTATCTCCCCTCTGAGCTTCATGGTGCGTGGTTCCGATAACCCCACCATGGAGTCAACGATAGCTCTATGGTCCTCCACTCTTCTTCCTCCACCTTGGTACAAATTCCCATCTCCTAACACCTTCGTCCCCCTCGCTAACCAAAGAATACATAACTCTTTTCGCTTTTACATCGATGCCCTACATGCAACTTCATCGCATCGACAGCGTAACCCTCGCTCTCGCTTCAGAAGTCACTGGAATTAACCGCCCCATTCTAGGTTGTGATTATCGTTAATTCGATCTGGGTAAGGATGGGTGGCTGGGGGTCCTATTGTTACGGGCTACCGGGGTTGTAAGATATCAACAGAAGGTCATTTGTGTTTTGCTCGGGAACCCATGAAATGGTTCCTGACTCACTCTTGGTTGGATCAGAATCTAAGGCCTTTAGTGCTTTTGGGTGTAATAACACATTTATTTGATTCGCTCAATCCTTCCAAATGATATTCATCATCTCTTTCAAGCTCATGGGATTCATCACCATCAAGTCCTCCGAGTTTCTCGCTTAGAACATTCACAAAACGCAGCTATGGTCTCTTCTTCCAATTTACCTTCAAAGATGCCTTTGTATGTTCAACGAGCTCGCTAATTCCGCCACCGAACCTGTTGTCGACAAAGAAAGAAACAATGGAGGATAGATCCATCTTGGAACCCCACAAACCTGTAGAGCAATTGTTTTTTAAGCTCCTCCCAAGATGTAAAAGCATGGCTTCGTTCTTCAAATCTCAACCAAGCTTGAGCCACCCCCTCAAAACAAACTCCAACCGCCTCCAACTTCTCCATTTCGGTTAAGCGATTTATAGAGAAGCAATGCTTCGCTTGAAAGATCCACAAATCAACCCCCTCACCATCAAACACCGGAAGTTCTAACTTCTTTAGGTGCCTCTCCTTCTCCTAACCTCGATCGACTTCCTTCACCCCCATGCCCCGACCGCTTCCCTTTGAATGAATCGTGAGATTTGGCGGTCCCGCACGTCGAACCGGACTCTACAGATGAGGTATGTTAGTCATTTAGGTCGATAATACCTAAAGGCCATGTTGCACCTCTTTGAGTTGCTGCATCACCAGAACCAAGGAAGAATTTATCTCCACCATCTAGTTCTTAGTCTCCTTCCCATCAACTTCCAAGATCTCGATTCTTGCCTCCATTCGGGGTTTTGATCATTACCCACAACCACGATCTCGAATTTTTTTTATTTTATTTTTTTTGTTTGGGTTTTGCTCTGATACCAAAATGATAGGATCAACTGGTATCCAAATAATCTTAAATCATGAATTAAGAAGAAGTAAAAGATATATATATATATATATATATATATATATATATATATATATATATATATATATATATATATATATTCAGCCTGGTAACAGAGAATACAAAATATCCCAGCAGCGTTTTAGAGGCTGCCTTCTCTCCCAATCCACTCTATACAGAAATGTTCTCAGCATGACACCAAACCCCCCCACCCCCACAAACCTTTAAATATTTGGTTGGGAACTGGTGGAAGAGTTTACACGTTCAAGGGTCTTTTGGTCATATTTTGGTAGCGAAACTTAAGGCCTTGAAACAAGATGTTAAATTGGAAATGTTTATCAAGAAAATTAAGGTCAGGGTCACATTACTATTAAATTCCAAGAATAGGAAGCATGATCTTACAAATGAGGAAATGGAGATTCAAAGAGGTGTTGTGGAGATTTTAAAAAATAGGCAAAGATGGGAAAATCTCTTAGTGGCAAAAGTCAAGAAAGGTGTGGTTAAAGAAAGACAAAACACAAGATTCTTTCATAAAATGGTCAATGCTTGTAGAAGGAAGGAAACTATATGGACAAGCTAAGAGTGTAGTCAAAGAAGAATCGAAGGTTCCGGTTGAGGATAAAATTAAAGTTGGAATGTCAAATACTTTCTAAGGATTATAAATAGAGGAAGGAGGATTGGGAATTAAATATTGATTAGAGAACATTGTTTTGTAAAAAATATATATATCAAGAGTTTCTCCAAAACTGATTAGAATATTCAATAGATTAGAATAATTTCATATATTTGGTATAAAACAATGTACCTTTATAATATAAATTACGAGAAAATATTTAATGATACAATATTGTCTATTTATCACATAATATGTTAAATATCTTTTTTTTGTATTTAAACATCTTTGTTGCTAATATTATTAGCAAACAAATAAATACTAATTATCTATTAGTTATTAATATTCCATTTAATTCCAATATTTGTCGTGAGTGAAAGTGTGTAGTTTACTAATTCTAGGGATTCTTGGAAGACTATTTTTGAAAAGCTGCCCCCTTACCTAGTTCTTAAAATAATTGCTGTTGGATGATCACTTTTGTTTACTTTATTAAAAAAAAAAATGAGAAAGTGTTTCTAAGGGGTCTAGAAACAATCTTAAATGAGCCTCGCTTACTAGATTTTCATTTCGATATACAACTTCATTTGCAAAGAAGTAAGTTCCAACTGTTGGGTGCCTCTTCGCATATCATGATCAACCAACTATTATCTTCTGTGCCTTAGTTGCCCAAGCCATAGTCACGCCAATGAAAAGATGACCATTGACACAAAATTGTAATTTAATATTCTGTAGCTTACTTATCTGCTTCATTTATGTTTGGAAATGGATCATTGATTGAATGCATGGTCCTTGCAAATTACATAACTCCAATGAAGAACCCATGATCTGCAATTCCAGTGACTTTTGCTGCAGTGGTTGGCAAAAGATGAAACTCTTGTGATAGGGACAGAAATATCCTAGTGAATTAGCACAGATGTGAATTGCAATGTTGTTAAACTAATTTTATAATTTACTATTCATGTAAAACGTCTTTTAAGGTTCTCTCACATATTTTTTGTTGGTAGGTTAAGTGATCGCTGGAATCTCTCAAGTACCTTGTGCCCATGTAGAGGTATCATCTTTTGCTGCCAGTAATTTTTTGGTTTTTGGAGTGATAATGTTGTTTCTAATATATATATATATATACTGGATAGATTGAATACACTGGTGCATTTCCACAGCTTCGTTCTCTGTGATGATAAATGGTAGTCCCGCAGGGTTCTTCAAAAGCTCAAGAGGGTTGCAACAAGGGGACCCCTTATCCCCTTACCTTTCAGGGTGTTAGGAATGGAGGTTTTCTCGATGCTAATTGAAAAGGCTGTCTCTAGGGGCTTTCTGACAGGCCTTAAAGTCCTGGGAGAAGGGGAAGAGATGCAAATCTCCCACTTGCTCTTTGCAGACGACACACTTGTTTTTTGCAAGGATGAGAAGGATCAAATGGTCTATCTTAGCTGGATTCTAGTTTGGTTTGAAGCCTTTTCTGGTCTAAAAATTAATTTGGAGAAAAGTAGCATCCTTCCTGTGGGGAGAGTAGAGAATTTGGAGGAACTAGCTGAAGAGCTTGGATGTATTTCGGGGATTTTACCCACAACTTACTTAGGGCTACCTCTTGGGGCAAAACATACCCTACAACTGCTCGGGGATGGGTGAAGAAAGGTTTAGAAAAGACTAGTCCTATGGAAAAGGCACATATATCTAAATAGGTAGACTGAGTTCTAATTAAAAGCACGTCATCCAACATGCTTGTCAACACGATGTCTCTTTTCCGGTTGCCGAAAGGAGTGAAGTCTAGGTTGGAGAAAATTCAAAGGGAGGGTGGAAACTTAGGCAAGAAATCCCACTTGGTAAATTGGAAGATTGTTTGAGCAGGAAAAGAAGGCGAGGGCTTGAGGATTAGAAATCTCTCAACAATGAACAGGGCGTTACTGGAAAAATGGACCTAGAGATTTGCTATGGAGGAAAACACCCCTTGGAAAACTGTCATAAAGCTAAAGTATGGTACTGAAGCTGGGGGTTTGTTTACTAAATGCAATCAGAGGTAGCTATGGGGTTGTGGAAAGAAATAAGTAGAATCAAAGCAACTGAAGAATGACAGTTTTGAGCTAGAGATGGCTATAGAATTAAATTCTGAGATGTGCGTGGGAAACCCGCTGCGTGTTTCTTTCCCCTCCCTTTATGCTTTAGCTGATTCAAAAGGGGTAATGAGATCAGAATTGTGGGAGAATACAGGTGGGAATGGTGTGTGGAATTCGAAATTCAACAGAAGGTTCAATGATTGGGAGCTAGAGTATATTCAAAATTTTTTGGGCCTTCTAAATTCTAAAAATGCCAACTCTCAGAAGAGGGATAACTTAGTTTGGAAGGTGGCTAAAAATGACTCTTTACTAAGTGAGTTGAGAATTTACACACTTGAGAGTATAAGCCGTCCTTAGCTTCCCAGTCAAGCCGCTCCGAATTCTGAGCCACAAAAGTGAGTTTTTTCACTTTGGGAGGTTTTGGTGGAGAAAAGTGCTAATCTATGAACCAGCTTGAAAAGAAGAGGACACCATCTTGCAAGTAGATGCCCTTTAGAGGGAAAATGAAGAAGAGCTGAGTATCTTCTGTCCATCGCCCAAAGATTTAGCCTTTTGGGCAGCTCCTAACTTCATGTGCTAGCCATTGGGTTGTCTAAACGGTTAGAGACTTGCTTTTGCTATAGTGTTTTCATGAGTGAAGATGCAAGAAAATATGGAAGGCGGTCTTCGCCTCATTGGTAATTTGAAGGAGGGAACAAAATTGTGTTTGATTTATTGCCACTTTCTTCCGACAGTCAAGCCTCTAATTTCCTGTACGACTCTTTTCCTAATATGGACTTCTACTATAAGAATCTTTGTGTATTCTCTAATACCCAGTTTAGGGTTGGGGAGGTAAGTTGTTTTTTGTTTTTGCCTCTCTTTTTGTATAGGCCTCTTGGCTCCCTTTGTATACCCCTGTGTACGGTTGGGATGCCTTTTTGGCTTTGTTGGGTTTTAATATACACCTCTCTATACTCATCAAATATATATATATATATATGTATGTATATAATAATAATAATACACAATACTAATAAACATGCAGGACCAGGCATTCAGGAATGTCAAAGTGTTTAACTAGTTGGAAGGACTATTATCAATGGAGATGCATCCTTCTACATTCACCGGTTGCTTTGCTTCTTCACTGGGTATGGCATTATATTCTTTCATTTCCAGAGTTGAATCTTTGTGTAACTGTTCTCATATCAATCATTGTTTATTATGTGTTACCTAATAACTTACCTTTCTTTTCCTTTTTTCAGTATTTCGCTGCAAGGAGTAGAAAGTAATGAATATAAAGTAGACATAAACTGGTTATGCTATTCTTCAACTGTAATATTCCATCTGATGAATTGGGAACTGAATAGTTCCCAGAAAAGGATTAAATTATGGTTTTCAAGTGACAAGCAAACATGTATTAAAATGCACAGAAAATCTAAATATTGTGATGGTTATTTATTTATTTTTTAATTTTTTTTCCAGCCATTCATGGTGTATCACGCTACTCAACTTGCTGCTACAGGAAACTTGATTGCTGAAATCACCAATAAGTTGTGCATACACTATCTTGGTATATATTCATTTTAGTTGCTGAACATTGCTTTTTATTCCTTCAACTGTTATATAAGTATTTTGGGCTTATACTCTACAGGAGCTTTTACCATTTCCTTCTATTCCATTGACCCTTTTAATCATATCTGCATGTTACCTGTAAGAGAAGTTCCTATTTGGCGCTACAGCAGTTTGAATTGTATTTTTGTGGGTTATTGCTTTAATCCTGGCTTCTCTATACTGCTTTAATCGTTCCAACAAATTAATTACCAGCATGAAGTGGCATCCAATTTTAGTTTGAAAGGGCAGTATGTCCTTTTCGCACCAACCAGGAGAGGTTTGTCTGCTTTTGATCCTTCTCTACAAAGTGACATTTGGTTGGAATGTTGTAGCTGTTGGTCTTAGATTGAGGATTTTGTAAAGATGCTGGTGGTTATACGCTTCAGTGTAAAGAATGTAGATGCACAATCTGATTGATAGCCAATGCTGCTATCTATCAAAAAATTTGATAACCAAAATGCTGCTGTAACCTTTTTTTTTTTTTGATTGATAAAACACAGTATATAGAATAATAGAACCAAGAGGTTCCAAAGAGAACACGGGAAGTGAACAAGAGGGAACCAAAAGGGGCCAAAGAAGAACCTACCAACCCCGGCAAAAAGCATACAAGACTACTTTCATTAGGTGGCTAACCTGTTTTGCATAAGGGTGGGTTAACCTTCATTACGTGCCGCTGAAGTATTCATGGTGTCTAATCGTCAGTTACATGCAAAGCCATAGCATTGGAATGATTAAATTAAATATACAAGATGCTAATCAAAAGTATCCGAGATTTTCTTTTAAAAGTGAGCTTATTCTTTTCTTTCTTTTTTTTTTTTTTGCATTAGCTATTAGTGGTTATGTAATCATGAAAATTTTATCCTCCTTTGTTGGATTGTCTATTTTTAGAGGCCTCTTTGGTTTGCTAGAATTTTTTTAGTTTTGTTCTATGACTTAAATTTGTTGTTTTACAAATTAAATGTTAGGCCTAAGAAAGAGCTTTTCAACTGGCTGTGTTTGGGAGAGTTGCATGCACTTTTCCCAGTGTGCAGGCATAGAGTTAGTCGGGCCTGCAATTCCAGAATCTAGGCCAGTTATATGCTTCATTATATTATTCCTGAGCATTTTAGTTTGATTCCCATTCCATTTAGAGAAGTTCACGCAGGTCAGGGACTTGGGGTCAATTCAAGCTCAATAACAGACTAAGAAAAAACTTTGTCTCCCACTTATTTTCTGCCATAAGCCAGAGACCATAAGATCAGATCAAAGCAGTGCAATTCAAAATGAATAAAAAAAATTAAATTAAGTATCAATTAGGATATTGGTATCAAAGGGAGTAATTTGATAATAATATGGATGCATTAACCATGCTTTATTGTAGAAGTTGGATGATTAAAGAAATCATGCCTTGTTTGGAATATGAATTCAGAACTAACCAGCTTGTTAAATGATATTCCTCATAAACTAATGATACTGAGATGGATGTTTATCCTAGAGAATGAGAGATTGGCTGGCTTGATCCCCAAAAGTAAACATGATAATAATAATAAATAGTGAGCACCCCATATATAATTCTAAAAAAGCAAAAGGAAGAATAGGAGACAATAAGCTTAATATCTTGAATCCATCATCTACATATGTGTAGGGATTCAAATGACATGTCTTATATAATTAAAAGAAGTTACAAATGGAGGGTGCTTATGGATTGATTTATTTGAACTTGTGAAGAGAAAATAACTTTGATTTTCATTGATTAACAAAGCGAGGAACATACTATATTTATACTTTAAGTGTCGGGAGCAAGGAAGGAAACAAATTGGAGTCTAATTAGGAGACTAAAGAGTATGAAAGAAAGAAAGAATTTTCAAAATGGATAGGGAACTAATCATTAATGTAACTCATAATTGCTCTAGGAAAGGTAGCAAGGCATTGCAATTCTATTAAGATTATTAAAGGCATGATATTCATACAACCGTAATCCTACAAGCTTAGGCTTTAGAAATTTGTTAGAGCTATTGTCCCGACAACCTTGCACACAAATAAATTTGATAAAGAACCTACATGATAGATTTGAAATCCCATGCTTGAAAACTCATTAGAAGACACATGAACCACTGCTTTTTAAGATTACCTTATTATTTAATGTGGTAAATAAAAAGATCCTATTAATTTACAAAACGTAATTATAATAATTAAATAAAAATAATATAATAATATAAAATTAGTTAAATTTAATAATTAAATTTTATTTCATCTTCAATATATTCAAATTTGAATATTATACATATTTTTATTTAATAAAATTTAAAATATTAATAAATGCATACTTATATTTGATAATATCTGTAGAAAGAAAGACATAAGAATTGGAGGAATGAATTCCTTTATATTTTCATTGATCCATTGTGAATATATATATAAAAGCCCATCTAACCTTCCTAATAGATTACAACTCTTATAAGACAAGTTTCCTAATAGGTTACAACTCTATATGTAAAGTAGATATGTGCTATAACATCCCCCCTCAAGTTGTAGCATAGATATTAATCATGCCTAACTTGTTATATAGATAACTAACCTAGTCCCCACTTAGGGCCTTTGTGAGGAACACCCAATTGTTCTCCACTCTTCACATATCCTGTAGAAATCAAGCTGAGTTGAATTTTCTCACGAATAAAATGACAATCTATCTCAATATGCTTAATTCGTTCATGGAACACAGGATTAGAAGTAATATGAAGGACAACTTGGTTGTCACACCAAAGCCTGTCGAATCGGTGTCTCAATGCCGACTCTCCATCAAGAGCTGATGAAGGTCACATGATCTTAGACACCCGCCTCGTGGCATCGCTCTATATCTCGTACATCGCATTAGATCGAGACAACATTCTCGTTTTACCTTCCATGAGATTAGATTCTCTTCCAAATGTTAATACACTCAGACACGGCAATTTTTGCCTTCCTTAGACTACTAATCGCATTAGAAACACTCAATTTTGTTATGCCCATGATTATCGTGATAAAATACCACTATAGGGCTCCTCAAGTAACATAGAATTTGTTCAACAACTGCCCAATGGGCTACCTTGCGCATGTACCGACTTACAACACCGGGACCGAGCCGGGTACATCGTGGGATGAGTTATCAGAAGGCAATTCAAATTTTCCCAACTAGTTCCTCTAGGCATCCTCAGATCCCCAAACGTTTCGCCTTCTCTAGCAAGGTGTACCGAACTATAGGGAATCTCGTATGGCTTTACTCCCAACTTTCCAGTCTTAGACAATAGATCAAACACATATTGTCTTTGAGATAAGAAGATTTCCATGTTTGCTTCGCATAACTTCGATGTCCAAGAAGTATCTTAGCATTCCTAAGTCCTTTGTATGAAATTGGCTCTGAAGAAAGGACTTAAGAGATGAGATGCCTTTAGAGTCACTCCCAGTGATAACAATATCATCCACATACACTACCAAAATGATACCTGAACTAGAGTTCCCTGTGAGATGATGGATGTCTTATTTCACTTTTCGCATGCCAAATCTCTAACTCGCTTGGTTGAATTACCAAACTATGCCTCGGGACTCGTTTAAATCATACGAATACTTCAAGACGACAAACCTTTCCCTATCTCCTCGAAAGCACAAACCCTAGAGGTTGTTCCATATACACCTACTCCTGAAGGTTGCCATGAAGAAAGACATTCTTAATATTAAGCTGGTGGAGATCCCAATTATAAGTGGCAGCTAGGGAAATAAAAAACTGAACAGATGTCATCTTAGCAACAAGGGAAAAGATGTTAGAAAAGTCTGCTTTTCATAGGTTCGAGCTGCACTTCTAGCCATAAGTCGTGCTTCAATCGAGCAATCAACCATCAGATTAGCTTTAATCAAAACAATGCAAGATCGACGACTTTCTTCCCAACAGGTAACTATACCAAATTCCAAGTACCATTGTCATCTAAAGCCTGCATTTCTTCCACCATAGCACTACGCCAATCAGGGTGAGATAAAGCTTCACAGATAGTGTTAGGAAGAGAGATAGAATCCAACGATGCAATAAAAGAATAGGAATGTGATGACAAATGGTTATAAGAACAAATGGAGGGAACGTGAATATTAATCGATATACCTTTATGAAGAGCAATAAAGATCATCAATGAGATTGGATCTAATGTCAAGAATCGGTGTCGACTCAGACTAGTGGGGTTTTGGTGTAGAGAGTATACCTGAGTAATGGGAGGCTTTGTCAGCGGAGGAACATAAGCAAGAGCTGGCGAGACAAGAGTATAAACAAACAAATCATCATCCTCCCCTTGAGTAGTGTGGATCGGGTCTTGAGAAAAAGAAGTATTCTCAAGAAAGGTGACATCAACAAAACCTGCACCGCAAGACTAGGACAATAATACCCATACTCCCTTCGAACTCAAGAGCAAACTGCCAAAGATATACTTTAATGACTTAGGATCTAGTTAGACACATGACGAACATCCTTAAATAAAACAAGATAATCTAAATACCTTATGGTCAACGGAAATAAAGATTTATGGGGAAAGAGTGGTTTTAATCTGACACTAATTCAAGACAGAGAAAGGTGTCCGATGACCAAAAAAGAAGGTTAGAAATACATTCCGCCAAAATGCTCGGGTACTTTGAGAAGGCATGAAAGTGAGAAAATAACTCGAACGGTTTTTCATTAAATATAACCAAGTTGTTTGAGAATAATCATCGACAAACGTAATGTAATATCAAACCTACTGGGAACACAACTGACATGGATCCCACACAAATGCACATCATGAAACTGTACATATTGACACGACTCAAATTCAATGAGGACACTGTAAAACCCAGATATAAATTTTCTTTAACATAGAAAGAAGGATTACGTAAGCGATAATATAATTCGAATGAGGTAACAACTCCAGAACAAGCAACAGACTTTGACACCTTTGTTTCAAGGATGTAGAGATTCTCAGACTCATGTCCTCTACTAATAACCCGCTTCGTCAAAAGATCCTGAATCAAACGATAATCAGGAAAAAAATGAGATACTGCAATTAAGTGTACGAGTGAGTTTACTCACATAAATTAAATTAAAGGAGAATTGCGGTAAACTCTTAACAGAGGTCAAAGTGATTAAAGGAGTAGGATGAATTGTCCCTAACCCAAGGACACAAGATGTGGACCCATCTGCAAAGGTGACAGTTGAGGTAGAAGGGTGTGGTTGAAACGTAGTAAATAAACTGGAGTTACTTGTCATGTGGTCTGTGGCTCTAGAGTCAATGACCCAAGTGGAGGAAGAGGAAAGAAAACACGTTGGTTTTACTGACTTAACAGCGTAGTGATAGAAGCAGATACAGATCATATTCTGTGATAAATCTAACATACCGAAATTTTCGATTTTTATCTTACGTCACACCCAAATTACATGTCTCAATTATGGCACAACGATATACAACCCTCCCGAGGGTGTCTTGTTTGTCATAGAAGCGCATTTAACCTCGAATAAGCTCTACAAAACTTAACAATTAAAAACTAGGATCTTGCAAGGAAGATCACAACTTTTCCACAAACACTACCCCCGAATGGAATGTGGCCTAAAACCATAACCTATCTCTTCCATGCCTCTAATCTAGAAGAAATCAAGGAAGGAAGAAACCCTAGAAAACTGTGGTCACAGAGAAAAAGAGGCAAAATAGAAACTTTCCACACAAATAAGGGATGGGAGTAGTCCGTAGATGCTTGCCTGCAGACTAAACACCATCCACGCGCCCCACGCAACTCACGCGCCGAGGAAAGACTCGCATGGCTTGGCCTAATGGAGCGCGTGGTCGGGCCTCGACGAGGAAAGAGGGACCTCCAACGACTTGTTGGAGCTGACACGGAATGGATGGTCGCTAAAGTTCACGAAAAGCTTCTGATGAGAGAATCTAAAGGATCCGACGCCGACAAACTACCGCTAGAGAACTACTTGGTAAGATTGGACGGATCGAATAGACCTCGACCACCCATCGGGTTGCCAAAATCGATTAGACTCGCCAACTCCTAACCCTAATCTTCTATGCACGGATACATATCATGTAGAAAGAAAGACAAAGAATCGAGGATGAATTCTCATTTTTCTTATTGATCCATTGTGAATATATATACAAAAGCCAATCTAACCTTCCTAATAAATTACAACCTTATAAGATGTTTCAATAGGTTACAGCTTTATATGTAAAGTAGATATATGATATAACAATATCAAAGATAAAAAATAAATATTATTGATTTTTAATTTATCTATACATTTTTTTAGAAAATAAAATATATTTATGACGTCAATGTGAACCAAGGAATATATATATATATATATATATATATATATATATATATATATATATATATATACCTATTGTAATTTGAACCTAGAACCTCCTATAACCCATCCCAACTTTGTACCACTTGAGTTAGGCCTCAAGGGCATATATATATATATATATGAAGACTGAAAAGAAAAACCTCATCAACTAAAGTTGACTCTAAACAAGATTTTTTTGACAAACTTCATTTAAACACTATACAAGTCAATTTGAAAAACTTCTCTATGCATGATAAATTTTAAGAGAACACAAAATTAAGTGGAGACTAGACATTAAGTTCTGTTCCATTGTTACAACCAAATGGATATAAGAAAGCAGGCTGTTTTTCCAACATCTCTAATTCACAAGATCAATAATCTTGTGTGCAAAGCATACATCTCAAGGGTGATAGAATTTTTATTTTCTCGCTATTCATTCTTGTTTTTCTGTATTTGGATGAACAGGGATGGTGAAAGTATTGATCTTTGCAGCTATGCTCATTGCATTGAGACAGATTGCATGTGCAAATCTTCTAGTGGGAATATGTGCTGGGATGTATGCTCTGAGAGAACTTCAGCAGTGACATTGAAACTCCATAAAGGTTTATATCATGAGCGCTACAGAGATATAGTGAAGGTTTCTCTCTCTACATCCTGATGCATTTATGGATATGGATATACATGCATGGATGCATATGCTCAAGTAGCCCAAGTTTGCACGTCTGACAGTGTGTTGTTAAATGACTGTCTGCTGCTGTTTACGCCATGCTTGTCATTACATACCCTCAAACAAGTTCCATGATCTTTTATGTGGGCAATATTCCTGGACACACTTTAGTTATAAGGATGGCTAAAACTTCATGTATTTCATTATTTCTATTCTGGTCAGGATTCCATTCTCATATAGTCATTGCTCCAAATGCTGAATTGCTGCTCTTGTCCGTTGGTTACCAACCATTGTAAGTCTTTGATACCTGAACATGTATTGTTTGTACATGTGTTTGTGTTTTGGAGATACACAAGTCATTTTTTTTTTAACTTAGTTTACTGTATGAGCATTTCAGGAATTGATAAAGGAACTAAATGTCCCAGCAGTTTTTTCTGATTATTGTGAAGAAGCTTCTCATCTGGCATCTTGCTGTATAAGCGCTATAACTGGCCGTCCTATGACAATTCCTGTATGTTCATGATGTCTCTTTTCTTTCCTGTTCCTAATGTTTGGTAAAGCTTTGAATCAAAATTATAACCGATTGATTGCTATGATAATTTTGTGTTGCAGATTCAATTGAATCCATTCAGGCAGCCAATGGCCGTGGAAGATAGTGCTTGTTTCTTCCATGTTACGCTAACTGCTTTCTATTTGGGATATGAGCTGGTTTGTTATTTCATCTGTTCTGGTTGTGTTCACAGAGTTCTTCACGAGAATATTCTTATGTCTTGAACCAATGGAATGGAATATAGGACTGAGGAAGTACTCTCATGTGAGTAATGAAGGACGGACATGATATATGTTCGCTGATGTAACAGTCTTGTATTTTAGCGATAAATGAAGGATTCCTGATGAGATCTGTCTATGCAACCTGTGATGAGAGAACACCAAAATAGCAAGCAAAATCAGGGATCAGTGCTTGAAACAATCCTTACTACAACTGATCCATGGTGTATCTCCAAGGAAGACTTGGAAGATCTCACAGAATCTGATTCAGAATGTCATTGTATTGGCTTTCAAGTTATTTATAAGTCTACAGGAGATAGCTATATTCTTGTGACAGCAACCTGTCGGTGTCACTTTTTTCTTTGCAACGACCTTTGTATTAGACCTGAACCTCCATGCCGTTGTTGCTACTTGCTAGTGCCCCTTGGACAGCATTTTTTCTTTGTTTATGAATAGTTAGTTATTTAAGGTAATGTTGGTCATGATTAACCTTTAGGGAGTGAGCAGAACAAATATATACTTTACTTGTAACTTGTGAAATTAATTAGGAATGTTAGATTGTCTTACCAATTGTATATATCTAGCTTTTGTATTTATACATGTTTAGATCAATGGAAAAATACAAGGAATTCATTCCTCCAATTCTTCTCTTGTTTCTAAATGGTATTGAAATGGCTGGCATTTGGTGTTCCTCGGTTCGAAGCCACCTCAACGTGATTTTGAATTCCCATTTATTTATTTGTTCACATGATTTTGTTTGGCCTTCATACATGCGGGTACGAGTCGCACTGGCGAGATGTTAAGAAAGATTTATTCATATTAAACCCAAATCCTATAATCTTGTAAGAATATATTTAACGCATCAAAGCAGTAATCTCTGAATTTGCCTTAGAAAAGGCAAATTTTAGAAGGATTTTTCGGAACAACATAAGAGTCATTGGGTGTATTTTTGAAACACCAACTTCAAGGGCACGTATGACATCGCCCACCTGAGGAGCATTGGCCGTTGACAACCGTGAGCTACCAAGTCTCACATTTAAAATTATATGAGCCATTAATGCAAGTGATCTTCACCGCTAATTTCATGTTCTCGTGCGCTGGGGTGTATGAAGCCTCCTTTCTACGATGTTGTGACGCCTAACCGGGGTGTCCGTTGATCAATTCACAACCTCAGCACTCATACGTCCTATCACGCAGACACATACTTAGGTGTACCACATCAAGAATACTCATCAAATATGTACCTAACTACATTTCAATAAATTCAAGGAGTTATTTTATTACTTTAATACAAATACATATTAAAATCTACACTTAATACATATTATCCAAAAACATCAGCCATGCCGCCTCTCGAACGTTCCCGCATACTTAAATAACATATTCCTCGACAAGAGCGCTTATCACAAGAAGAGACATCTGAAACGTTACTCTTTAATTTGCCAGATACATGATTTGATCCATCAACACACACTCAAGCAGATTGATTCTACTAATGTCTAAATGATCACCATGTCTAAATGACCACCCGTATCAGGGTCACTCCTGACTCCACTCACACTCCTTTAAACCATATATAGAAAAAATATCATTTCAAAGTAAACTTGTTGTTTAGAAGCCTGCTATAAATAATGGTAAAAGATGGGACTACCCCTCAAAAGCGAATGTATTTGGAGAACTTAAGCAGTCGTGGTGCTTGTCACGTGATCTGTTGGATAGTCTCGGCCCATTCTCTGGGAAAATCGTCTTGTGAAATTATTCCCTTGTGTGTTCGTTTTTAGGAAAATTCATGCTGTCTTTCAGCTTCAATTCTAAGTTTACGATTGCGCATATGAAATGCCATTATGCCATTTAATCATTTATACAATATATCAATTATGCATATATTATAGTCGTGTACTGTGCAATTTACTTGTGGATCAACACGTCGCTGACTAGCTCACTTGAGCTGTTAAATATTGATCAAACATCACCCAGATTAGCTCATTCCCAGGTAATTTGCAAATCTCATCTCAATGGCTATCTAACATGATTATAATGCCAGCCTCAATTGACCAATCATAATCATCTCCAAATGCCTATACACCTGATTATATTCCATACTATAGTTGTGACGTATCATTAACACGTAGAACACATCGTTAACTTATTAGTCCTCACAACCTAGATGATTCTGTTTTTCAAAGAAGCTTTCAAGCACACAATGCATGGGCCGTTTGGTCCAATTCACACAAAAAATATTTGAGAACACTATTCATGTTACTATTCTTGAGTCACTTATTCATGCTTGAGCATTAAAACCTCGGGTGCATTAAAATGATCATCGACATCAGTTAGATTTTGTGACATCCGCGTGACAATTTTCGGCTTATTTTTACAATTTTATTTCATGATCATCAAAGCAAACACCCTATAAAGCATTTTTACAGTCACGGTACAATCCAAATGGGCTAAATTCTCAAAAAATTCTAACAATTAGGTCCCGAGTTTTGGGGCCAGATCTTTTTCTAACCAAGTTCAAGGCATAAGCCAATGACATTACAAAACGCTTAAACAAAGTGTAGCTTCAAGTAGGATAAAACCCCTACTTCCACGGAGTTTATCGAAACTCCAACTTTTACGGAGTGTCCCGCAGCGTATTCTGTCCAGCGTAAATCAACTTTGGCTTTAGTCCCGACGAAAACCTACGGTCCGATTTTCGTAGATATGAGAAAGAAGCGAAGAGAAGAAATAAAAAAATTCAAAATTCTCTCAACCTTTCTCTCTCTCCACGCATATAAAGTCTCTCCAACTCCTACTCTCACCCTTTTATTGATTTTCCATTTATTATGATTATTATTATTATATTATATTATTATTATTATTATTATTATTATTTTGAATCATGATTCATGTATTACTTTATTCAGAGTTAGTTTTTATCTAGAAAAAATTTATTCTTTTAAAGTTCACTTTATTTTTAAATGAACCGCAGCAATTCGAAACACGATTTTAATAAAAATGTCTCAAGATTATGATCTGTACATTATCAGCTTCAGGAAAAGTATTAGTATTATACTTGTCTTAGAATTGATGACGCGGTCACTAGTTTCACCGGGGACGATTTAACGGCGGAGTTCGTTTGTTCTTCAGGATTTGAAATTTAGGTTTTCAAATTACCTTTTACCACTAGGAAAAGTTGAATTTTCTCGGTTTTTCTGGCGTGCCTCTCCGCGGTCGTTGGCCACTGACGTATTTCTAATCACTTGCCTAACTGTCAACCATCAGACGGTGTCTTTAAATTTTGGATCAGGTGATGACCTCTTTTCTAGGTTTTCTGCTGTTTTCCTTATTCTTGAGATCCCCAGAGGTGTTTTGTGGATTGTAGGTTTTAGTTCTACTCCATGGAAGTGTTTTTCGTGGAAGGTGATCCATTTTCCTTGCAGATCTGTTTTATCTTTATTTTTGAATTTTGGGAGAGCTTGTTTGAACAGATCTGCTCACTATATTGGCAGAAACCCTCGAGGTGGAGTTAAGTATATTGTTATTATATATTCAAAAAGGATGTCACAGTGAGGTTGGCAGAAAATTCTGAGGAATATAAATCAAAGGTTTTGATACATCTCCTTTGATCATTGAAATACTTATGCTCTAACCATGTTCATCGGATTGGAGTAAACCCTAACACATGTCTTGTTTCTCTTCACTCCAAATAATTCATTAGCTCTGAGGCCACACATACACCATACATGACATTACTTCAATTCTAAGTTTATTTACTACGTTTTAGTCACGCTTTGCTCTATTATTTACCTTTGCGGATGGGATATTATATGTTATGATAATTTAGATCGAGACAATTCAGATTCTATTCATAATCTTTGACTGTTGTAAGAGTGTACCACAGTTATCTTTTAATTTAATTTGTGTGGATGAAGCTCACATGTACATAATTGCGGTATCTCATTCTTTCTTGGTTATTGTCTAGTGGATCTTAAATGGCGATTATTCATTAGAGGGATGCGTGTTTGGGGGATCATCCTTAATGAAGTTCTGGCGCTGCTTGTTTTGGAGTTGTTATCCCATTGAATTACGTTTAGCCGCTTGGGTATCGCTTATTCTCTTTCTCCATTGAAGAAGTTATATATCTCTTAGCAGTTTTCTATTATTATCAGATGAACTTTGAGTTGTGTCAATATTCAGCTTCCATCGGTGTGCGTTGGATTAGATTCTATAAAGCGGTTTTGTCCTTACCCGAGGGTTAACTCATTATGGCGTTTGAGGTCCTTGTCGATGCCTCCCCTTTGGAGTTTATATGTATACCTTTGTGGAAGTGAGTTCTCTGTGTTCTTGACATGGGTGAGTGGTTTGTGACTTTCCATATTTAATGTCACTTCATGTTGAATTAGAACGTTTGTGTCTATATTAGGACATTGAGAAGTGATAATGTCAAAGGGTGTTGTGAACCTTTTCAATCTTCGTGCTACAACGTACAGTAGTTATAATGGACATATCCTTGTGTTGATGCTCTTCTTAGAATGTGATGATTTGAGAGAAGAATAGACATCTTCATAAAAGCTGACTTGGACCCTTTTATTCCCATTAAGATGTCCACGAGGCATTTTGGTTGGCTTGCGTTCTCGACTGTTTTATTCATGAGATTACCCTCATCAGTTCTTGAATTAGTCTCCTTACCACCTGATTGTTTAAGGTAATTGATTGTTCTTTGTTAGTGCAAGGCTATTTGGATGTATGTGCCATTCGGGATGTTCGTCATAGTCTCTAAACTTGATTTGAAGTCTTAATGTATCTTTTTGGGATATTCTAGTGTTAAAAAAGTATAGGTGTTGTCCCACCCTTTGGCGTACTTGCATATTCTTTGATGTTGCATTCTTGGATACTACCTATTTTCCATTTTCATCTCTTTTGTATGGTCGGGAGGATGAAGATTTATTAGTTTATTATGTTTCCTTACCATTCTATAACTCCCATTCAGTACTAACTCCATTTTTCAGTATACCATTGGCCTTTCAAAACCCACGATCTCAGTCCAAACACAATTTGTTTTGACAGGCTTGGTCCGTCCTAGGTGATCATTTTATTTATATCATAAGGTAAACATTAGCGTGTTGTCAAATTTCCTCTGTTTGTTATTATAACAACATGTCACATTTATGTTCTTTATTTATCATGGTTCTATCTAAAGTTACTTTAACACCAATGTTCCTAAAGATACATCTCTTTGGTTGGTGTAGTCTTAATTAAGGAGAAGGATCTTTGAATGACAATGATACTTTAGGACTTGATGGAGTTACCTATTATGAAAGTCATTGGTTGTAGTTTGGGTGTTTATCACGAAGGTTAATCGATAAACTTTCGGTTGCTAGGTTGGCATATGCCTTGTTATTAGGGTGAAATGCCATTACCTATAGAGTAGGCAATATGATACCTTCTCCCTGGGTTGCCGAGTATTATGTTGGTGTTTATATCTCTGGAAACAGTTCATGGCTAGAACCTCACTAACCGATATTCAAAATCTTGATAATGTCAGGGAATGCTTTTTCTTCATACGGGGTCTTGAGGTTTATATGAACAACCTCCGGGGTTTGTTGCTCAAGGGGAGATTAGTACAGTTTGTTGTCTCCATAAATCATTATATGGCTTGAAAGCGAGTCTATGCATGGTTTAGTAAATTCGATCAAGTAAGTGAAGTAGAGGTATATAGAAGAGGCGATCTGTCACTCATGTCTTTTATAGAAATTACGAAGCGATTATCATTTTGTTAGTTGTGTATATAAATGATATTATCATTCTTTAAAAGGTGTGTAATTATATGTCGCTGATCCTTTCTTCTTTGTAATTCCCTTGCTGAGGTTTAGGGATGCTAGAGTATTTCTTGCAGTTGAAGTGTGAGGAAATGGCTTGTGGAGAATCTCTTCTTTATCTTGAAGCGAGAAATATATGTTGGATATATTGTGCGAAGTGGAAAATTAGGAAAGCCATGCTGTGGCTTCTCTGCTGGCACAAGCCTACATCTTACTAAAGAAGACGAATTGTTTAGGGACCTTGAGAGATTTAGAAGACCGGTTGGTAAATTTAAACTACGTATAACATGTCTGATGTTGTTGTACATAGTCCTTTGTTGTGGCTAATGCATGTCCCTCTTGATAGTTGATTATTGGGCAGTTATAGAATAGATTCTAGGTTACTTGAAAGAAGCCCTAGGATGTGGTATTTTATATAGTAATTATGAGCATAATAGAATTGAGTGTTTTACGGATGCTAAATTAGGCGGGATCCTAGGAGGGCCAGGAGGTCCACTTGAGGATGTGTGTCTTTGTTGGAGGGAATGCAGTGTGGAAGAATGAAAGCAGTGTGGTTTTTTGTTTGAGTGTAAATCGAATACAAAGCAATGACGATATATTTGTGAAGAAATCGTGTGGATTTCAAGTGTGATAAGTAGATATTAAGACTTTTCTACATTACATGAGGTACCGGTATGACAAGCATGACCGCTCTCACATTGCGTCCAATCACGTATTTCATGACGGTTGACGTTATGAGATAGATTGTCATTTTGTTATGAAGAAAATACAACTTGGATTTATCTACATAGGATATGTAAGAGACATAATAACAATTGAATTATCTTCACCTAAAGCTACAAGTGGGGGATCCCAGTTAGTTGTCATATATCAAGTTGGGCATGATTAACATCTATGCTCTTGTTAGGTTTGTTTGACTCTCCATATGCGGGTATAGAGCCGCATGTGAGAGAGAGTGTTAAGAACATGATATTCATATTAAATTCAAATCCTATGAGCTTAAACTCTTAGGAGAGTTGATTATTTAACATGAATGATTAGATATTCGCTCATTGCATTGATTATCGATGATTTCTTATGTTTATTTCCTTCTTTGGAAGCCTTTTTTGGTATTAGATCGATTGTAGTACTATTTTTATAAGGACTCAAACCTCAAACTTCTCGTACACCCTTCCCCTTTATAACTTGAGACCAGCCTCAAGGGCGTAGTACTGAAACTTGATTTTTATTTAAAAGGCTTTTAGGTGGCCTGATCTGTATGCAGCAGTCATAGTGCCTCTCCAGCATACACACATTACACACAAAAGAAAATGGCAACATTTTAAAATAACCCTTTGTTTTTCAAAATATTTATTTCAATAAAAGAAACACGATGAATAAATTTTTCCTAAGCACAAATTTTCAAGATTTTCATAGGGAAATCTCTGTGAAAGGATTTAATATTTTAAAATTTTATTTTTATTTTTCAGGTAAACTTTGTGAAGATCAAGGAAATCCGGAGATAAGGCTGTCAGAATATCTTTCATTTGCTTTTTTTCTTCCACGTCGTACTGTTATTAAACAGGAAAAAAAGTTCTTTTCATAATTGAGTTCTCAAAAGAAACTTTGTTCATCATAATGATACCTTATTATTTAAAAAAAAAAAAAAAATTCTTGAATTGGTATTTTAGTGTCTTTCAAGTGGGATTGTTTGAATAAAGACTAAAAAACTATGACATATATGAAACAATAAAATCTATATATCTAGAAATAAAACATAAGTATAAACAAATAGCGATTAATATTGAAAAAATGTATTTTTGATACTAAAAACATTATTATTGTTTATTTTTATTTAAAATCAATTAAACTTGAAATCCTGCCAAGTCCTATCTTGGAGTGTATATTAGTGGAAAATCAATAAGGGTTTTCTTTTGACAGCGAGAGAGAGAGATTGAATGAGGCTTATGGAGTCAAAGACAAGTGTTAAAATATTACCTTGAAATTTAAACAGTTAAAGGAAGAAATGCTTAAAAGCATATACTTTGAGTATGAGGACATTGAGGAGAAAGAGATTGAATGATGCTAAGGTTATATTGAATGACATAAGCTTACGTAGAATGATTACAAGTCATGTAGAGCAATAACAAATTGTGTGAAAAACAATCAATCATCCTATGATATGATTTAACAAAGTGAGATGTCAAAAAAAAAAATATGGAGTTTCAGTAATTCATTTTTATTAAAAAAAATGATACATATAGTCTTCCTTTTAAAATATTTATCAAATTAATCTTTTTATTTTTTAAAACTGTATTCATCAACTGTGATTTTAAAAATTAACCTTAAAATCACAGTTCGTAAATATGGTTTTAAATTTATCTTAAAACCGTAGATGGTGAATACGGTTTTAAGGTTAATTTTTAAAACTGTATTTGATAAATACGGTTTTAAAAAGTAAAAATACTAGTTTTGTTAATATTTTGAAAAAAATGTCTATTTATATTTAAAAAAATGAGTGTACACTTTAAAGCTCCAAATATATGTTTAGATTTCTATTTCGCTATTCTATTATTTTTATATTAATATTTATCTAAGCATTCAAACTGATGGGTCAAGCCCAAAAGGCCTAAATCCATGTTGAAGCTAAATTATAATCAAGGGCTTCGAGACTTATGAAAGTCAGTAGACTGAAGTCGAGCCAATTAAAACTTCGTCGACTGCTACGTAAATCGGGGAAGAGCACCAAGGCCTTACCCAACCGCCTTGGAAAGGTCGCCTTTTCCTCATCCTGACGGGTCCATGGAGGCCCCTCGACCACCTTGCTCGTTGAAGAAGTGAGTGGTCCCAATTAAAAGCTAGTCGAACTGCTCCTTTAGGAAGCACCAGGCCTTACTGGCCGCCTTGGAAGGTCGACCCTCTCACCTCATCCTTGGCTAGGGTCTCGCGGAGCCCTCAACCACCTCGCCCATTGAGAAGAAGTCAAGAGCTTCGCTATAATAGATACTTAGTTGCTATTGAGTCACCCTAACCTGTTAAGAGGTGACTATAAATTGTAAGTTCCACCAACACTCGGGGGGCATCACACTCTACAAAGCACACCTCTCTGCTACTTCTCTAAACCTGTACTTTCTACTCTTCTCACACTTGAGTTAATAAAAGACCTGGCGACTCTAGCCATTCAAAAGTGGACGTAGGTCACCTCGACCGAACCACTATAATTCTCGTCTTCACTCTCTTCACCTTAATTACTATATTTATTACTCATTCTTGACAGGTGGTGTGCAAAGTCGATTTGTGCATCATCACAAACATGTATCCCTTATGATTTATAGTACTTGGGTGGTGGAACTCGTTAATTGCTTTGCCTTTATGTTTTTTTTTTTTTTGAAAATAGAGATAATTTAATTTATTCAAACTAGCATTATATTTGATAAAAACACAAAATCAAATTCGTTAAAAATTTTAAATGATGAAATGACATTCAGATTAATAATATAATAGATCAGCTCCAAGCCTCCACATTTAATAATTCTATAATGACTAGAATATTTATGACTCTAGTTCTAAAACATATTAACGACCATAATTTGATTTGATGTTTTTATTAGATAGAATATATTTTATCGTTTGAATCGCTCACATAAAAATAAATGTCGCAACAAGACGACGAAAAGCAAATACGTCATGTCAGGCAATCTGAGAAATAACATCTTGCAATAAGGTGATGATAAAACATAAAAAACAAATTAAAAACCTAGATATAATAGCAGAAGAACCGGCTTTATCGAGAAGGCGATAAAAGAGATGTAAAAAGTATGATTTTTAGGTTAAAAATGAAAAAAATCACCTATTTTTACTAAGGATAAAGGGATAAAGAAAGAAGAAAACGATGAATTTTCTGCTACGCCTGATGTTAAGAACAATTGAACTTAGCTTATGAATATCTTTACTTAGAAAAAAAACAGAACAAAAAAAAAAAAAAAGAAAAATCATGAGGATGTTTGATTTTCCTCAAAGCCTCGCTATCATCCCTACGTATCAAAGAGTAATTAAATAGCAAGTCTGAAAATGATTAATAAGGGTATGTTAAATTCATATTTTTAAAAATTGTTTTGTATTCTAAAAATGAAGAGCATAAGGAAAATAGAGTGAAGAAGTTTTGTTCCCATTTTTTTTTTGTCTAAACACTATAAAAAATACAGAAAACATTAAATTCCACGAAATAATATCAAAATAATATTTTCTATATTTTCAAAAATTGTTTTTTAAAAATAGGAATCCAAACTAACTTTAGTCGTATCTCAACCTTTTTAATATATATATATATATATATATATATATATATATATATATATATATATATATACTTATATATGTTTTTTTTTTTTTTAAATTTTTTACATCCACCGCTTGCTAGATTTATAGAGGCAGTGAGGAAAGTTTGCATGCATACACGTTGATTACTTTAGGACAAGGAATAAAGTAATCATGAGATTCCAATAAAATTATAAAATTAGTTTAGCTGTTATCTTTAAAGTAGTCATGTCTCCTTTTGTTCGCAGCGGTAATAATTGAATTTTATCAGCTTAATTTTGTTATTCGTGATGACTGACGTTTAATAAAAATTACATTACAGAATTATTTATGACAGCCGGTATTTGTCATTTTCTAATTTACGTGATCAGACCAGGCCACTTTGGACATTAATTTGAATTAAAAACTAATTTTATAATTTATTTTCAAATGAATTATTTGAGTCTAAAACTCAAATATCGCGTCCCTTTAAACAGAAGAAAGAAAGGAAAAAGCGTTTAATTAGAATAACTTTACCCTCCTGGAAAACTGCAGTCCAGTTTGAAGAAAAATAAGCTTCATGATTCGCTGCCTCTCCTGGGGAGTTTGATACCCAAGTTATTCATTTAAAAAAAATGATTTATATAGATTTTTTTTCAAAATATTCATCAAACTAGTCTTTTTATTTTTTAAAATCGCTTTTATTAAATAAGGTTTTAAAAATTAACTTTAAAATCGTAGTTGATAAATACGGTTTTAAATTTATATTAAAACCGTAGTTGGTGAATACGGTTTTAAGGTTAATTTTCAAAATAGCAATTAATAAATACGATTTTAAAAAGTAAATGATGTAGCTCGACTACAAAGAATAATAAAATTAAAAAAAACGATAAAATAAATAGAACGAAGTTCTCGAGTTTTTCAATGTCATATCAAGTCTATAAAAAACAAAAACATAAAGTGCTAATCCAAAAATCATAACAGATAAATCATAAAAAGTATGATTAAATAATTAACTAATAATAATAAAAATCATCATTGGACTTGAACTTTCTATCTTGTCTAGGCCTAAATATGAGCATACTCCATATCCCATAATTTCCCAGATTGAAAGAAGCTAGGCTTGAAGAGTAAGAGGTAAAAGTGTAATCCGGCAGCGAATGATGAATGGCGAGGTCGTACTCCTGTATTCGAGCATGAGAATTGGGGCGACCTTTGTTATTTATGAGCTTGTGAAAAAATGCGTCTCTAGAAATCTGTGTGGATAATATCAGTAAATGCTTTTAGAATAACACGAAAACACAATAGATGCACATTTGATAGTTTCACATGTAAACACACCCGTTGAAGAACCTTTAAAATTCCTACAATCTCTTAACGTGGTTGCGAGGTTCCATTTCGTTTTCATCAAATCTATCTCAACCTCCTGCGCAAATGGTTTCTCGGTGTTGCGATTCAAATTACATTCAGATTCTAATGTAAAATAAAGAGGAATGATTTCAAATTAAGATCAAGAAAGGGGTGGGTAGTGAGTAGTGGATAGTGGGTAGGTTTTGTAGGAGTAAAATCGAATATATGAGATGATATATTAAATAAATGTGAATTATAGGCTATCAAATAAAGTTAGGCTAATTAAAGTGATTAATTTAAGTTTTGGGGCCTTAATTAATATATTATAAAGTGTGGGCATGAATGTGTAGAGACAAGCGTAATTTTTATTTTTATGATGGGTTAAATTAGAAATTACGAACAATCGTGACTGTTCATATACATATACAATTGGTTATAAATAGGGGTCATGGTCCCTAAATCACAACAGGTTTTTCTTTCTTCTTATTCCCATTGTCGAGAGAAGAGAAATATTAGGCGAGCGGGTGTAGATACGGAAGATCATAAAGCCTCGAATTTAGATTTAGATGATCACGGAAGATCATAAACCTCGGACTCGAGATTCAAATATCTCGATATTTTGTTATATGGATTCGGAAGTGCAACCAGCAAATCGTATTTTGATTCTTGATGATTCAATATAGATGATTTTGTTTGTGTGATGGTTTTCACATAATTTTTTTTTAAATCTCTCATTTGGTATCAGAGCGGTTTCATGTTGAATTGTTGAGAATATGTTAGAAAATGATTTTTATTTATTTATTATTATTATTTTTTCCCTTGATCCCGACTGTAAATGCTCCAACCCGGATTCTTGTCCTTGAAGGACAATTAGAGCATGGATTCATGTCCCTGAAGAACAATGAGCATTGGTACCCTTGAAGTGATACATGCACTACGCCTGAAGCGTGGGAGACCTATTGGTTCAAAGGATGTTCCTCCTCGGAAGAGGAGAACACAAATGAGTATTAACCCGAAAGGTACATGATAAAAAAAATAATAATAATAGTCAGGCCAGGCGAATGTTTTAGTTGGTGATTTAGAGTATATAAATATGTTATCGTTACGGTGTATTTACGAAAATTTTCATTAAATATAGGTGTTTATATATATTTTGAGATAAGTTAATTAACACAATATGTCACCAAAGTGACCACTTTTATGCAAATTAATTTTTATTTCAAAATATAACAAGGTATGTGCACAGTAACTTATGTGAATAATTGGCTGAAAAGGAAAATTAATATTTAGCAGTGCATGTACACTGTGGTAATAAACGGCGTGATAATTATTGAGAGACACATATGAATAATAAATTATTTAAAGGAAGATTTATCATTCGATATGTTCTTATTATCGATATTTGATTACTACACCCAAGATATCACTTACAAGTTAATATTTTTTTATCCAAGATAAAATATTAATAGAGTGTCTGATATCTTGAGATGGGGTTTGCCTTTATTTGAATTTATTTTTCGGTTTTGCATCTTATGTGAGTTTGTTTTGCTTGTTTATTGTTCTCTGATTCAGCTACTAGTTTAGCTTCTAACATTAATGCCAGCATTAATTCTATTCCTATGCTAAATGGCACAAACTTCAAGACATGACATGAGAACCTCCAAATAGTTCTCGGTGTCATGGATCTGGACCTTGCGTTAAGGGTTTCTTCTCCTGCACCTCTTACTGTTGAAAGTTCCTCTGATGAAAAGAGAGATATTGAAAGGTGGGAGAAGTCAAATCGCATGTGTTTGATGATCATTAAGAAGGCCATTCCAGAAGCATTTAGGGGCACAATATCCGAAACGATAAGAATAGATTTGCCAAGAATGAAAAGTCTGAAACAAGTACACTTTTGGCAAATCTCATCTCAATGAGATATAAAGGTAATGGGAACATTAGGGAGTACATTATGGAAATGTCTCATCTTGCTTCAAGAACAGAGCACATAAACTTGATATCTCACGAGGATTTGCTTGTGCGTTAGTTTTGATATCTCTTCCCACACAATTGATCAATTTAAGGTGAGCTAGCGCGAAAGGAGACTTGGTCTCTTAATGAGCTCATCTCACATTGTGTGCAAGAAGAGGAAAGGTTGGAAGCAGAAAAGATAGAAGTGCTCATTTGATTGGTACTCCCAAGGACTAAAGGGAAGAAAAGAAGAAGGATAAAGAAAGGCATGAGGTTCCATATTAAAAGAAACAACATAAAAGAAAAGATTGATGGTTGTTTCTTACGTAGGCAATGGGACATAAGAAGAAGCAATGTACCAACTATCATGCTTGGCGTACAAAGAAAGGTACACTTCTTAATCTAGTTTGTTCTGAGGTTAATTTGACTTGATTTACTAAAGCACACTTGGTGGATGGAATTACGGTGCAACCACTCGCATCGATTATTGTCCGTACGGGGTTACTTTGAGTTCTTTGAAAGTCAAATGATGGTGAAAGATACATCTTTGTGAGGCGCGATGGCAAGAAGGTCGAAGTTGAGGCAATTGGGACATTTAGGTTATTATTAAAATCTGGTACTTATTTAGATTTGAATGAGACATATGTTGTACCGTCCTTTCGACGGAATTTGGTTTCTATTTCCATATTGGACAAATTTGGTTATATTTGTCTTTTGGAAATAATAAATTTAGTCTTTTTTAGAATTCAAATTTGGTTGGTACTGGTTCTTTATCTTATGTAGATAACCTTTATATGCTTGTCTGATTGCTTCATATCCTTGAAACCTTGCAATTAGCACTCAAGGTGTTAAAAGAAAAATTAGCAGGTAATTCCTCATCATTGCTGGCATAAGATATTAGGTCACATCTCGAAAGGAGAATTGAAGGCTTGTGTCGGATGGGATTCTAGATTCCCTTGATTTTAGAAGATTTTGCACGAAATTTGCACAAATTGCATAAAGGAACTCAAGCAAACACAAGGAAATTTGGTGCCAACGGGGGCTCTGAGATGTCTTCTGGCCCGGTACATCTGAATGTTGTGGGCCATTTCCCTACGGTTTCATGGAATGACCGAAGCAATATTTTATCACGTTTATGAAGCGATTTTTTCACGTTATGGCTACCTTTATCTCATTCATGAAAAGTCCCAATCATTGGAAGTGTTCAAATCGTTCAAAGTTGAAGTTGAAAATCAACTCAATAAAAGGATTAAACGTCGAATCGGCCGTATGGTAGTGAGCCACTACTTGGGAAGCTATGGCGGTTGGTGAACAACGTCGGGACCATTGCTAAGAAATTCCCAGAAAGTGCGGTATCGTCCCACGGTACACCATGCGGGTTCTCAGCGCGTGAGAATGGTGTTGCTGAAAGGCGAAACAGAACGCTCAAAGACATGGTAAGAAGTATGATTAGTCATTCTAACTTGCTAATATCACTCTGGGGTGAAGCATTAAAGACTATAGCATATATCCTTAACAGCGTACCAACTAAAGCAACTGCTAAAACCCCTTATGAACTTTGAACTGACAAGAAGCCTAGTCTAAAGCACTTACACATTTGGGGATGTCGAAAAGCTGGAAGCAAGGCCTTACGGCCACATGAAAGAAAGAAATTGGATTGACGGTTGGTTGCTATTTTATTGGATACTACGAAAGATCCGAGGGGTTACAAATTCTATGATCCTACTACTAAATCAATTTTGAGGCAGAATATAGGTTCTTTGAGGATGTTGAGTTTGATAGGAGACTAAGGATAGGGATTTTTGCTTTTGAAGAGAATATGTTGATATTCCCACGGTACATCATTGACATTGATCGAGGCTCCTATACGACATTGTTAGAAGCGATCGAATCAAAACAATATCCAAGAACCTCGGGTTCGAGAGAAGGGCAAACTCTGCCTCCTCAGAACCTAAAGCATTGGGAGATCCACTAGAGAAAGGAGAAGTGCATTGCCGAGATGATTACATTGTATTTCCAGAACATGAGTTTGACATTGGTGCGGTGGAAGATGGTCCGATCAACTTACATGACATAGAAGTTCTAAATCTCAAAGTGGATTGATGCCATGAGGAGAATGAAGAGATCAAGTCCATGAAGGACAATGGCGTTTGGGATCTTGTCCGTGCACGAAGGTGTGAAACCCATTGGTTGAAAATGGATATTTAAAACCAAGAGGGATTTGAAAGGTGACGTGGAGAGATACAAAGCTTGTCTTGTCGTTAAAGGTTATACACAAAAGGAAGGCATCGATTATAAAGAGACTTTCTCTCCAGTTTCATCGAAAAACTCTTTTAGGATAATAATGGCACTTGTGAAGCGCGACCTTGAGCTTCATCGGAGATGGATGTTAGGCGCATTTTCTGATAGTGACATTGATGAAACAATCTATATGGTGCAATGAGAAAATTTTGTGTCGGGAGATACAAAGGATAGTTCTGAGTTAAAGAAAATCTATCTATAGGCTTAAGTAAGCTTCTTGTCAATGGTATTACAAGTTTCATCAAGTTATCATTTCATACAGTTTTGAGATGAATATAGTTGATGAATATATACCATAAGTTAGAGTGGGAGTAAGCATATTTACTTGGTTTATATGTTGATGACATGTGCTTGCCACCAATGATATTATGGCGCCCCCAAAACCCGGGGTCCGTTGACTACGTCGACCGCGGAGCCACAGGAAGTAGTGGGTTAAGACGCCACTTTAGAAAATCTGCGGCTCCTTTGTACGGGGAGCTTTACCAAAATACAATTTTTGTATTAAACCTGCATTTACCTGTCCCAACAGTCCAATATATGCAATATGTATTCAATACGGCCACTTGGGCCCATAAGCGATCTTCGATGTACATGCCAACCATGGGAAACCAACTATACCCAATAGTTACAAGAGTTAATATTTTACTCTTAAACAATACATATATTAAACGTAAAGAGTTCTAATACATGTCTGACCACGAAAGCCATATCGACTTTCTTCACAATAAATCTCGGGCGAGCCGTCCTCTCGCACGCTCCACATGCACGTAAAATAAAGGGTCCCACGGCGGGGTGAGCTAAAGCTCGATAGGAGAATCGTCCTAAGTGGGCTACTCACCACCTAAGTGCCGATTACAATGCCCAAGTAAACACACATTCAGTAAATGCATGATCCTACTTGAATGTCTACATGTTTCAACTCGAGATCCAGGAGTCCTCAGAGCTCTCACACTTTCGCCTAAGCCTCGTATGAGAATATTTGTTTTATTAGTGGGCAAGCCTCCGATGAATATATACTCCGATTGGTAGCTCCGACGATTGATATATATTATTCGTTTGTGGTTACCCTCAGATGAATATATATATCAAGCGGGCAACCGACGGTTGATATATTATTTAATTTAATGGACTACCCTCAGATGAATATATATCAAGTGGGCGCTCAGACGGTTGATATATTATTTAGTTTGGACTACCCCTCCAGATAATTAAATATTTTAAACTACTCCAGAGACCTTGTTTTTACCACAGACTCATCTCGCACTTAACTCCTATGTTCTAGGATGTTCGGTGCATATGGAATGCATATGCTAGTTCCAGAATTTAGTCTAATCACATGCAAATATAAACATGAATATACTCGCATAAAAATTAAATCACACAACATGTTATGTAATTGTCATTTCAAACATCAAATTGTCAGCAGAAATTTGTCGTTCAAACACAAGCAATTCGATTCGAATTGTAACCAAACACATAATTTCCACGAAATTACATTCTTAGAACACCATTAGGGAATAGTGAAACCTAGTTTACTATTCGAAAAATCTAACACAGGTTCACTTAGTGAACGCATCGCCATGACCATTCGACCTTTTCCATGCAATACATGATCAACACCACAATACCCATTTTCACACCAAATCCAGCGGTGACGACCACGGCGCTCTAACATTATTCTTCAAAAATTTTATCAATTCGGTCCCGAGTTTGGGGCCGTCCAACAACCCCTCACGGTCTCAAACAACCGAAACATTCGTAAAACACTTAATAATAGGAATAAAACCCAAGTAGGGAGAAATCCTACCTCTTGGAGTTTGAGGAAACTCCACAAATCCGGTGTCCGCGGCGTGGCTTTGCTCAAATAGAACAGACTCTTAGCTGCATGGACGTGGCTTTGACGTTGGATTAATGATGTATGGAGTTTCTTCTATTGAATAACCGGAAGAAATAACAGTCTGGGTAAACGACGTAACGTGGAGATCTTCGTTTGATGAATTGGTGTTTGTTGATTATTCTTATTCTTCTAGTTGATATCTTATCTTGTTCTTGTTGGTACATCTATCATCATGACTTGATATTAGAGAAGTGGTTTGACTGACATGTTGAAATGACTCTGACGTCTTTGAGACCTCTGGGTTTGTGGCTCAGTTTGGCAGTTTAAGGTGGTTCAGTTTATTGCGAGTTCGGAGTTTGATTGGGTTTTAGAGGTGTTTTGTGTTAGTTCGTTCTTAAGACTAGGTGTGACTACCTCGCCAAAAGAATTCGTCGAAATTCTAGCGATCATTATCAAACACATGCATATGCAACAAGCACTCTACCATGCATGTAACCGTCATTTGAATCTTAAACGACTAACGGCGTACGCCGTCCCACTAAGCGAAGGGATAGGTAGCGCATCTTGTCACTTGCGATCCCGTTGACTCCTCCACTCCCGCGATGCCGCCACTTAGCACTCTCACTAGCCTCACGGTCTTCAACGTCGCAAAACACGATCCAGGCTACAAACAATGCACCACGGTCCCTCCTCAAGGTCATGGTATCGGCTATGATATGTCCGTCATACGTAATTTGGATGCGGGTATATATATTAGGAGCATGGAGCGTGAAACACCTCGTGGACACTGACATGCTGGGCTGTGCGCTAACCCGTGCGCGCGGTGCCTATCCTCCTCTCGGTATCTCGAGGCCCAAATCAAACACGGCGATGGCTTCCGCGCTTGTAGAGACACATTACTTCCCTGCCCAGGTATCGCCTTTAAGAAGATGTGATCCCGACCTCGAACTCTGGGGGTCGACGTGGCATCATCATGAAGCTCTTCTCACAGGAACCTGGCGAGAGAGTATTGTATCGTGTCAGCTAAGCCTTCTCTAAGATTGTCTGTCGGATCGGGATGATGGAGTTGACTCCCACTCGGGTTGACATGTGATGATCTACATGGCCTCCCACCTGATGTCTCATATGGTGCCATTCGTATACTCGCACGATAACTATTGTTGTGGGCGAAAATTCCACTAAGAGCAATTTGTATCCTCTACCACCTTGATCCCGGGACACATGTTATGATATATATAACGCGTATGCTTAATCCATACGCCAATCCTACACGACCCTTGCTTGGTGTGTAAACGCTAACCTCTCCAAAGTCACAATCATCGACAATCCAATGGACTGTCAACTTAATCCATGTCATGAATGACATCCATTCTGAGAGCCCTTGTCATTTCAAACCCAACACCCGTCTGATTTCGAGAGGGGTATCGAACCTCGAGTCACCCTCGACTCCTATCACTCAACTCTAAGTGCAGCGTGATAACCATGTCGTGTTTTTCATCACCGATTACATAACTCTTGACTTACACTTGAGACTCTTACATTTCTGATTCAACTATGAGTTTTCATTGGGCGTGATCCTAAAGGCATTCGACCCACGCTCCTGCATGAGTGGTGAATGGCCGTACGATGCACCCACACCCACGACTCGGCGCGATGTTCGCGGTGCACCGTGAGCAATAATGCCATGCCGAGTGACACGCTATCGGATCCACCATGAAGCGGAGAATACGAGGAGATCGGCTCGCTCCTTAATCTCGACTATCAGTTAAACTCTCGCCTCTGCATTCGCAATCATACCATACTCGCTATCTAGCAGCCTCAAATACTAAATCAAATAGTATCGAGTTGATAACGAAGCATCATTCGGCAATAAGTCAACATCTACCTCATCGATCCCGACGTAACAATAATAATCTTTATTACTAAGTTCGACCTTGGTAGCTAATACCGATTCGATTGATATACTCAGCCTCTAGCGGCGTTCAGTATATTCATGATACCAGTGATGACCTCCGCGTTGAGTGGGGGATAATTTGTATACTCTCACGTCTACGGTGCTTGGAGACTGACATTGTCCCAGGTCTTGGGATCCTGTCTCTGGGGCAATCCCTTCGGCTCATGCTCAATCACGGCTGCTAGTCACGAGAGCTAGTGTGAAGCTGATCTTCGCCTCTTCTCGAACTAGGAGAAAGTTGATCCTCCCTCTTGTTACCAACACCCGTATCCCGAGTGTTTCAAGTATTCTCGATTTCTCTTTCATGGTCGAGCCGTCTGACAAAATGGAGTCCATGTCCGTGGGTGAAATCCTATGATCTTTGTCTCGAATGGACAACACGCCATTCTCGTGTCTCTAAATACCCGGCCCAATCCAAGAACTACGTATCTCGAAGATTGACCTTCGGTCTCTCCCGACTCCACCGATGCCTCGACCTTATAGGTAAGCTAGCACTCTTGATGCGACACCTGCTATCCCAAAAACCTCCCTTATTAAGCTAAAACTAGCACTTGTGAACTTGAGTAATACGGTGATGGTCTCTCAAAACAACGGTAAAGGCGATCCTCAAATAATACCCATGCTCCACTCACGTGGGGAGTAGATCAGGAAGTGTCATCCGCGAAGACTACGACAAGCGATCTAGGTAAGGTTGGAACACCCTATGCATGAGGTCTATGAATCTGCGCTGGCGCGTCGTCAATCAAAGGAGCATCACCGTAAACTCAAAGTGCCCATAGCGTCCTAGCGTTGTCTTGGGGATATCTGTATCCACAAACCCTCAGTGAGCGACGCCGGTCTGAGTCTCTGAAATGGAGCTCGCGCTCCTGCTCCCGACGATCAAATAAATCATCAATCCTCGGTAATAAATGCAGATTACGGATCATAACCACATTCAGCGTCGGTAATCAATGTACAGTCGAAAGATCTTGTCCTTCTTCTTGTGACGAGCGGCGTCCCATGGTGAAGTGCTCGATTACGATAAACCCCTTATGATAGCTCCACATGGCGGACTGGAGTTCCTGCCCTCATAAGTTGCCATCACATGGAGTCATAAGAGATGGGGTAAAGAAATACCCGGGGGTGTAACTCGATGCACGAGAATCTACTACCCTCTGTGGAGGTAGTCCAGGGTAGCTCATCTGGAAAAACATCCACAAACCGCACACTTCTCCGGGTAGATCTAAGTCGGTCCATCGTCGCTAGGGTGAGGCTCGCTATGACCAGCTAAGCATCCACGACACTTTGGACTCATATCTTGTATGGGGCAAAATATCGTGCTGCCCCACGAAATACAACCGTGCCGTCACGTGTGTAGGCGGTAACTCTCTTGCTACGCAATCGATAACGATCTTGTAAGCTATCAGCCAATCCATCTCAAGGATGACGTCGAACTCGAGCCGTCACGCAATTGCCAGGTCCATTGTGAGTGGGTCAGAATCAACTGCCAGCCTGCGACCTATCGTACCCTATTTCGCCCTAATCCCGGGGAGAACTCAAGTACAACGGCTCCTCTAAAGATTAAGCAGGGTCCTTGCCCGTTCCATAATATTTGGGCATCATTCTCTCTAACTAAGCATAACTAGTCTAATCCTACGGGTATTAGGTGTTGGGGTAATCTCATAGCCTCCCAACACTTTCGTTGTGCGCAGACCAATGGTCTACCACCATCGGATCTTCCTGAAATGTCGGAGGATGATCGTCACCGACCTGGAGGTTACTAGGATCTTTCTGTCACCTGTATACCGACTTTGTGTTATAGCATTCGCGTAATACCTATTTTCGGCGAAAATCTGCGATCAAACAACGATGGTGCACGACCCGATTACCAGTGAACGCCCTCTACGTCCTGCCTCTGTGTATCTACTTATGTCAAATGGCAACAGATTTATGAAATTTTCATTTGGTCTAACTAGCAATGCACATGCGATTACTAGTAGACTTGACAGCCGTAGGCAGGCAAGTTCCATTTTCTAAGTGGTGCTAAATTCCGGCACTTAATTAGTTTATTTCAATAAAATTCTAGGCTCTTGTTCATTTCATTATCAAAATCCCTAAGGTGTAAATCCATAACCTTAGTATTCACCACATTTTCTATAGCATCTGCTTATCGTACTCTTCTGGCAACTACAGCGATCATGATTTCAACGGTAGTTAAATCGATCTGATATCTCTAAGGCATAACCACGGCTTCGAGACACTAATCATACACATAGCTAAGTGTATCATAAATGAATTTGCATTTAAATATTGTTTCAGCAAAATTTTATTTTCTAAATTTTATCAAATTTTATTTTATTTTATTTTATTTTAATTAAATTAAAAAAAAAAATTTTTTTTTTTCCCGAAAAATTTTTGTAATGAACAGTGTTCATTTAGACTGAAACGATCTTGCGGAGTCAAACGGGCAAAGCGATCGAGGTACGAAACTGCAGCTGGCCCGAGCACACCAGTGTGCAGCGCCAAACGCCGCGAGCCGCACGCACTTGCCGCGCGCCCCGCGCGTCCATATCGTGTCCGCGCTCTAGCGCGCTTCGCCCGGCGCGCGCTCCGCGCACCGTGCGCTCCATTGCGCCCTGCGCCCGTAGCGCCCAGTACCTGGCACGCCTGCGCCGCGCGCTTCGCGCAACGCCAGCGCCGGCCGGTGCCCGACGCCCGCTTACGCCCAGCCGCGCCGCTGTAGCCTTTCTTTGCCTAGCCGGTAGCCCAGTAATGGCCGCTACGGTGTGTATTGTGGCTTGGTACAGGCCTTTGTATTCTGTCTGATCGACCTTGCCTAGCCCGAAGTTGCCAATACAATTTTTTGTGTGCAATACAAGGCTCCCTCCCATTTTTCGACCTTCCTTGCAATACAATCTCATAATACACTTCTCACTAGGTTGCAATACAATATTTTCTTGCAATACAATTTGAACTGATGGCCAAATTCGATTTTTTCAATTTAACAATAATAATTAATTAATTTTTTTTTCATTTTTTCGAAATTGGAAAATCACTAAAATCACCCAAAATCAAAATTTTTTTTTCTCATTTTCCATACTCTTTAATACTCAAACCAAATTTATAAAAATTGTTCACTTTGCCTTTTCTTAAATTTTACACCATATAAAACAACAGAAAATTATTTTCTCACTTTAACTTCAACAAATAAATTTATAATATTTATTTTCCTTTTCCGATTTTCGAAAAAAATTTTCTCATCAAATAAATTTTGAAAAAATTTATTTTATTTAATCTTCTTCGATTTCTGATAAAACTGGCAAAAATAATTTCTTCACCTCTAAACCAAATAAATTTATGAACTTATTTTGTTTTTATTCCTTAGTTGATTTTCTGTAAACACCCCAAAGAAATGTTCACACATCATCCTATGCTATCTGACCAAACATATAACTCATAGTACAATGCATAACACCTAACAATTCATGTTATGCACAACCAAGCATGCAAGCACACTTCACAAATATCCGATCACGCACAAAACACTTCTAACACGTGCGTAGTGTCACGAGTGTTAACGACTTTTCTGGTAATCCCATACCTAAACTCGACATTGAACCACTCTAGTGGTGATGTTCTTTCTCAACCATGGCTAAGCACAAATTTTTCTATCCTATAGGTTTCTATATATATACTCCACATCAAACCACCTAGTGGTGATGGATACCAACTTAGGAAACTCCCTAGGTATTAAGCCTGCACTAAGCTTTGATACTAGTGTGGCGCCCCGAGCCGAGGTCAGTTATTCTTTGGATCAACCAGCCGGAATACAAGTGGAGGTCGGGTTACCCGACACCACTTTTAGAAAATCGGGCAGAGTCTCCTTTATACGGGGAGCTCTACCCAAATACAAATCTTGTATTAAACACGCATTTACTACATTTGATAGTCCAATATCTGTGTATGTATCCAATACGGCCACTTGGGCCCATAAACGTACTCAATGTACAGCAACTATGGGAAACCAACTATATACCCAATAGTTGCAAGAGTTAATATTTTTTACTCTTAAGCAATACATATATTAAGCGTAAAGAGTTCTAATACATGTACAACCACCAAAGCCACATCCGACTTTCTTCACAATAAATCTCTAGAATGACCGTCCTCGCACGCTCCACATCTAGCATCAAAATAAGGGGTCACACGGCGGGTGGTAAGGCTCGTGGGAGAATCGCCCTAAGTGGGCTACTCACCACCCTAAGTGCAGTGCAATGCCAAGTAAACACACATTCAAGTAAATGCATGATCCTACTTGAATAATACACGCTGACCAACTCGGATCCGAGTCCTCGGAGCTCTCTCACACACTTTCGCCCTAAGCCTCATATGAGAATATTTGTTTTATTAGTGGGCAACCTCTCAGATGAATATATATAATTGGTGCTGCGTTAGTATATGTTGTGGACCCCAATGAGACTACCCTCAGTGAATATATATCAGCTGGAAAAACAGGCCAGTTGTGCGATATATTATTTGGTTTGTGGACGCTGCCCTCAGATGAATATATATCCAGCGAGCAAAACTCAGAATGGTTGATATATTATTTAGTTGGACCTCGGGTAATTAAATGGCCACCCCAAGACTGCCTCAGAACCTTGTTCTCTACAGACTCATCTCATGCACTAACTCTGTATATTCCTAGGATGTTAGGTGCATATGGAATCACATGTATGCTAGTTCCAATTAGTCTAATCACATGCAAATATATAAGCATGAATATACTGCATAAAAATTAAATCACCACAATGAAGCATGTTATGTAATTGTCATTTCAAGCATCAAAATTAGCTCGCAGGCTAATGTTCAAGCAACAATTGATTCGAATTGCCAACCAAACATAATTTCACGAAATTACATTCTTAGAACACCATTCCATGCCAAACCTTTTAAGAATTTTCTCAATATAGCTCTTTTGTGATAAACCAAGTATTCCAGTGATCAAATACCGGTGTATGCGTATCACACTATAAAGAAGCATGTCCTTCAAGATCTTCGTCTCAAATTTCTTTGTTAAAATCTCTTGGTTTCATGCTATTTTTTATCTGCCTATATCTGTAAGACCGAAATTCCAATTTACGGAATAAGATTAAAAATCGTAATTTTAATTACAAAATTGTAATTTAGGTTGAAATAAATTAATTCTCTCTAGATCTCTCGAGATGATGAAGCAGATTACACCCTTGGAATCGTCTCGCGAGAAATAACTAACCGTAAAATTTAAATGAATTTCAAGACGGAGTTGGAGTAACGTTTTACCGAGCATCGCGTTTAGTGTCTTGAGTAAAAGCGTTACCGATCTGAAAGAAAGTCACATATATAGCATGTATATTGCCATAAGTGGTAGTAGTGAAATGATGGATTAAGGAGTAGTCTGAGATCTATTAAATCTGGTAGGAGGGACATAATGGGCATTATGAAAGGATTTGATTTTAAGTCAGATGTGAAGTAGAGAATAGTGTCTTCTTCTCCACTTAAAGCGTAGAAAAACGTAATAATTTTGAGATCAGTGGGGTGCCGTTTTGAGAGGTTTTTAGAGGGAACTTCTCTGGGTTACTGTTGTAGTTGGCGTGTGAACAGAAGAATCCCTGCGCGGGCGAGGCATGGGACCGGTTGTGGGTTTCCTCAAACTCAGTACGAGACTCTCTACTTGGGTTTATTCTATTGTAAGTGTTTTTCTGAATGTTTGATTGTTTGAGTGAGGGCCTTGGTTTGATCGGTCCTGAGCAGGCCAAGGTGTCAAAATTTTTGGAAGAGAAAAAATGGAGTAGCGTGGTACGCTCCACGGCGCCCGCTGGTGGTGTGAAAGAAATGAACATTTGTGGTGTTGATCTCATGTGTGTGGTATCAGAAAAAGCCCAGGGAATAGTATTTGGTGTGATGGAGTTCACTAAGTGGCCAGGTGTGTTAATGATGTTTGAGAATAGTAGCGAGGGTTTCACTGTTGCGAGCAGAGTGGCACCCTGTGGCTAAGGAAGCAATTTGATCTCGGTCAATGTGAAATAATTTTGAGATTCGAGTGCAACGGTCCTTATGCGTTCGACGTAGGAAGTCGATGTATCTTTCAATATGTCTGCGTCGAATGTGCGACATTGTTGATGGTGAATATTTAAGCAATCTGGAAAGGATCATTGGATATGACAGCGTGTCATAATTACTGAAGAAACAGACTACATGCTCACTTATCGAAAGTCGGATCGAGTTAAGAGATCATTGGATATTCGACTAGATTTCTTTGAATCTTTGAGATAGCATGAAATCTACTTAATTTATATCTACTTACTTAGCTGAGGTGCTATATTTTGGAAGAGTGTTAAACAGTCTTTTGTAGCTTCTTCCACCATGGTAGCTGAGTTTGTAGCTTGTTATGAGGCATCGATCATGAATATGGTTCTGAAAATTTGTATCACAGGCAGCATTATGGATGGCATTGAAGATCACTTAAGTTATTTTGTGACGATAAATCGCGTACTATATTCAAACAACGGGAGTTAAATGAAGTCGAAATTTATAGACATCAAATTCCTAGTTGTCAAAGAAAAGGGATTGGTGGACTTATATCATATAGAGCACATTAGGGCCAAACTCCATGATTGCGGATCCTTTGACTAAAGGATTACTACCTTGAGTCTTTCATGAAACTACTTGCTGCTCATATGAGTGTCAGTTTCTCTTCAAGATGTGTGTCCGTTTGCAATGGGAGTTTGTATTTTTAGATGCTTTAGATACTTTTTGTTATGGATATTATGGATTTTAAGGTTATTTCTTTGCACTAAGTATTGATTTTCATCAACTTTGATTTGTATGGTTTGATCTCACTAAAGTTTAAGAGGACCGGGTTGGAAATAGGCATGTTGAGATCACATTGCATGAAATTTCCATGCTATACATCCACACTTGATGTGCCATTAGTTACCTTGATATATGTGATCATTGATGTGGGTCCTGAGATTCTGAAATATGTAACGTGATTGCTTTGGTTCTATTGGTGTGGTTAATGGACAAGATTATAATGTATATAAAGTTTTGATACAAAACTCATGAGCTCATAAAGTATAATTCACGTTTATAAAGTTACATATATAGCCCAGTGGGAGATTGTAGATAAATCGTGAGGTGATATATTAAATAAATGTGAATTATAGGCTATGTTAGGCTAATTAAAGTGATTAATTTAAGTTTTGGGAGGCACAATTATGTATTATAGTGTGGGCATGAAGTGTAGAAACAGCGTAATTTCTATTTTTATGATGGGTTGGCTGGTACGTATATAGACACGATTGGTTATAAATAGGGGTCATGGTCCACAGGATCACAACGGGTTTTTCTTTCTTCGATTCCCATTATCGGAGAAATATTGAGAAGAAAACTAGTGTAGTCTGAAGATCATAAAGCCTCGGATTGATTCAGATGTGGAAGATCATAAAGCCTCTCAGACTAGTTAGATGGAAGATCATAAAACTATGGGCCTTTCAAGTTCAATCTAAATGGCACATTTATGGATTCAGGTACGCTTTACATGAATCACGTATTTTAATTCTTGATGATTCAATATGAATGTTCTGTTTGTGTGACTGATGGTTTCACACTGCTTTTTTTACTAAATCTCGGAGTTTTTCAGCTGGCTTCGATTGGTGGTGTTTCCGATCAAGGAAGAAAAGTGGTGTTCCGATAGATCCATGGGCAAACTCTTTACCTGGCTCACGAGGCTGCTCTTGCCTTTCACTCTCGAATCTAGGGGACCTTATCACTTCGAACCTCGATGCGATTAGGTCTCGCCAGCGGCGTATGACCGAAACCGCGGTGTTCTTGAAGTTGTTTGTTGCTTCTTTGTCTATCTAAGCCTTCCTCTGATGAGAAACCGATAATAAGCGATTCAATTAAAAAGACATTTGGAAATGACTTGGTTTCTTTAGTGAATTGGTTCCCTCTGAAAGCCGAATCAGAATCTTGTCTCCTTTGTTAATGCGTCCCCTCTGGCTTGGGAGACAAATACTAAGCCCGACTGCCCGGAGGGTGATGTGGCGTGGTTGTGGCGACCCGGTGACGGCTAAGCAGTCAGGCGAGACATGCCAATATAGAGTTTGACGATGGAGAGGGATCCAAAAACGTTTGGGACATAGAAAACCCAAAAAAAAAAAAGTTAGACTAAGATACCAAATTGATGTAGCTCATCTATAAAAAAAATAATAAAATCTAAAAAAAAATAACAAAATAAACAAAACGAAGTTCTCGAGTTTTCAATATCCTCCTACCAAAAACTTAAAAACATAGATCTGTTATGAACAATAAAAAACTTTAACAGATAAATCTTAAAAATCATAATAGATAAATCAAAAAACCATAACAGATAAATCTCAAAACTTGGTAAATAAATATTAACTAAATCTGTATAAAATCATTATTGAACTTATGTTTCCTATCGTTTAGGCCTAGATATGAACTATATACCCTATCAATAAAAAGACTAATTTTATAAATATTTTAAAAAGAAATCAATATTATGTGTATTTAAAAAAATATATATTTTTTGACTTTAAACTTTCTTCTGGATGTCGGCGATATATAAATAGATGCTGACTGGGAGAAACGTTGAAGTAGTGAATCTAGCACATAGGTAACATATAACTGAGACGTAATTAATTACAAATAAGGCGAAAAATAGCAATCACAAAATAAATTTATTAATGATACTCTGGATTTATTATCATATTACACTTTGAAGGATTCTATTGTGATTCGTAACGGCCAAATCATTGTGTACATTCAGAATTATTCGAAGAAACGACATCATTATTGATTCAAAAAATAATTGATCAATGATCAAATTATCGATAAATATATTAAAATTGAAATTTATTAAAGCAGTAAACATATCAATCATAGTATATAGAAAAATATATACGACATGAATCGAAATTATTGATTGTCATTTATCTCCCGAAAAGTTTGTTGGGGGCCAAAGTCAAAGAAAAAAGATATTAGGTTGAAGATGGATGTTCCTTTTCTCTTTCATGTGTTCTAACCTCATAAAATTTAGGATATATATATATAGCAGAGGCTCTTTGACTTTGATAACACCAAAGTAAAGGAGAGAAGATAGAACCATGAACCTGTGGTAGTTAATATTAAACCGTCTCATAGTAACTCATAATTAATATATGATGTGATTATCAAATTGTAATATGATTATCATTTAGTCCATAATTAATAAATTAATCAATATTCTCCCACTTGAGCTGACATAATCATAACTTTCAAATACTTTGAATATATTTACATAACAATAACTAATCATATACAAATTAACACACTTGAGATAATGCATAAATCATATAATTAAAGCGCCCTCTTAATCAAAATCATAACTCTAATACTTCATGAGAGACTTACATAGTCATAACCAATTATACAATTAACACAGAGATGATGCATAAATCATACATAGTGGAAGCTCTCTACTAATCAAGAAGCTTCTGATGACAGAGTATTCAATGAAAAAAACCATAGTACATCGTTTTCATCTTGTCAAATGACACAAAATCCACAAGATAATAATAAACCTCAAAATGTGTGCATATAATACATGAGCTTTCTTACAAAATACATGAAAAGACAAAACTCTTACTAAAACAAAGAGTCTAGACTCCTAACAATCCCATGCGGGTGACGTGTTCTTGAAACATACAAATAGGTAAGCATTTTGTTTGTGGGTCTACCAACTTGCTAGTTGTAGACGTGTGCTCAACTGAAATAAGAGACTCTACAATTTTCTCTTTATCAAAAAAGAACTTGACATGTGATATTGCTTGCGGGTGAAGTGTTCCTAGTGTTCCTAGAGAGATACAGCTGCGGAATTACCATAGTATAATTTCAACGGTCTAGAATGGGTGAACAACCTCATGAAAATTTGAAATGAAGTTTTATGACAGAATTGCATGACAAGTAGCCTCATAACATACCACATATAAAGCCTCTGCCAGAAGGAAAATTTATAAGTGTCTATTTGACGCTTTTCCCGCAACAACTATTGCATGCAAGTCATAATTAAGTGGACACATCATCCCACGCCCAGCTTGCATAATCAGAATCACTAAAACCAACAGCCTCTAAGATTAATGGTGTGAGTATGTCAGCATGAAGGATCCTTGGTGCCACGAGAAGATACCCACAAAACCTTGGCTAGCTTTCTAGTGGTTTGACCCGGGATCATCAGTACCTACTCAACATGCACCAACAACAAAGCGATTTCATGCATGCTTGAGCGCATACATTAGATTGCCCTGGCGAAGATAAAGAATCTTTCATCGATCTCTCTCTGATATCATTATGAGGACATTGGCCTTTGGAAATCGTCACCACTTTCTAGTGCGCATAACAAAGAACATGATGTCATATTGAACCTTTTTAGAATGTGTTCAATATACGTTTGTTGAAACAATCTTAGAATGCCACTAGGTCTATTGCGAAGTATCTGTACAAGGCAGATACTTCCCCCAAGATTCTTCATATCCACGGAAATATTTATAATAACTCATTGTCTTAAATAACAGTTAGTATCATTTTGAGCAAAATATATCTTATATAAGAATAGGAATATGCATTTATACATGACCTTCATTTATATGTATTGATTGACAATGTTCTCCTTAAAACCATTGGCGGTGACAACTTCATCAAACTTGAGATACCACTACCTGGAAGCCTGATTTAAACCATAAATGGATTTTTGAAGTTTACACACCATGTGTTCCTTACCAACTTCTTCAAAACAAGTAGGTTGAGACATGTAAACATCTTCAACTAAGTATCTATTTAAGAAAGTTGTCTTCACATCCATTTGATGTAACTCCAAATCAAAATGAGCCACTATGACTATAATAATGCGTAGAGAGTCTTTAGTGGATACAAGAGAGAAGGTTTCCTTAAAATCAATACCTTCTCATTGATTGTAACCCTTGACCACTAATCTCGCTTTATATCTCTCTACTTGTCCCTTGGCATTGCGCTTGGTCTTGAACACCCATTTGGCTGATAGATTATAACCATCTAGCAACTCTACCAAAATCCATACTTTATTTTATGGCATGGAAGTCGTCTTTCTGTTGCATCAATTGAAATTGCATTGAGGACTAATAATAATTCTTTCACTGGTGGGTGGGTTTGTTATGCCACATCATGTTCATCTTGTTCAAGTGAAACTGATGTAGTCATATGAAATTGCAAAAGCCTACACACCCTCTCTGACCTTCTTAAGGGTATTTCCATAAGTACATTTAGAGTCTTGGTTATACTTCACCAGTTCTATCGAGGAATTGGCGCTATTAGATCTTTGGTCAACAACGGGGCTTCTATTATTGAAGCGGAGCGATAGGCGTAGATAAAAGCGGTGTTCTTTGAACTGTTCTATCTTAGCCCATAGCTTGTACCTGTCATTTTCTGGTGGTGTGCGACAACGATGCAAACACGAACCTCTTGATCCACACAGCCAGCCCGATAAAGTACCCATTGATGGTCTTTGGATCAAAGTTCCTTGGGATCTGCCGGTTGTGCGGTCTCACTTCCACCTTCCAGCCCCGATACATGGAAGTGGCGAAAGTAGGCTTGTTGTGACCATAACAAGCTCATATGAGTCTTAGGAATAGATTATTTAGGCATAATTCAAATATAAGATGCGTTTCAAAGCTTCATCTCATAAGAACTTCGGTGAAGTGAGGAATTAACAAGCATCACACCATGTATCAAGTGTGTGGTCCTCCCTCTCTACGATCTCATTATGTAATCGAGATCTGGGACATTGTATCTTGAACATCGATGCCACATTCTTGAAGGAATTTCGCAAATGGTCCAAGGTTGCATCATGTCTCATCATATTTGCCATAATATTCACCACCTTTGTCAGAATGAACCACTTTGATCTTCTTCCCTTGTTAGAGCTCAACTTTGTAACAGAAGCTTTGAAAGCCTCGAATAGTCGAGACTTTTTCCACGAATAGGCTCGACAAAACCACTACGGAATAATCATCAATGAACATGATGAAATATTTGTAATACCACAACGAGAGAGTTATTGGCCCCTGAATACACGTATGAATAATCCCGGCAACTCGATGAATCTACGATTAGCCTTAGCATTCCCTCTTGGCGGTCTGACACCTTGATGCAATGATATCGATATCAGGAAGAATCTCATCCTTAATTTATCTCTTCTCATCCTACATTTGGAAATATGAGCTTGACCTTTATGTCAAAGAATGAAGACTTTTCATTCAATCTCTCGAGCTTCATTGGTGCTACTAAAAGTATTAACCCAATAAGGGTAGCAAAAAAGCAGAGAAATGATGAACAACTCTATAATATGTAAAGACTCCCACAAAAAGTGTTCCATTTGCTAATCGATAAAAAGTCTTGATATAAATTAACTTCAATTCTAAAAGAAAACTATATCAATTTCTTATTCGAGGTGTATGTCACATCCTGCAATTCCAAAAAATTTCTTGTATTAAGTTGCTGATCCTGTGCTGCTCCTAGAAAATCACGCTTGGACTCTTGTGTAGATGCTCCCATTGTACACGTCTTTGCTCAGAACTAGTTGAACTTCTATTCCTTATCATAGCATAGAATTGCAAGGCGTGAATGAACTAACACACTATCTAACCACCAAGTATCAAATGGCTCATCAATGACATTGGATTCAAAACAACATTCACCTAATGATTATCGGATAGCTCATTTTCTCATTATTTGGCTTTTTGTATGTTTCACCTTTTAATAGCATCCAAGAACTCTTTTGCATTCTCAATCTTGGGAATGCTTGCATAAATAGAGTCCTCCATATGATTCTCCATGAACATAAAAAAAAAACAAGTATTAGAATAGTCCCAGTCCTCATGGGTTTTAGAGGAGCTGCAACTTTCAAAGCCAAGTTCAGTTTCATAATTGTCAAATTCATCATGAGAGATTCAACTCATTGCTTGTAATTAGTCTAGTAAAAGTTTAATGATGGCCAAGGAGTGAGAAGATAGTTCAAGCGAAAGAACAAGAAGAAATGCAAAAATACATGTAAAACAAAAACATGCAAATTGCTCCATCATTCATTAACGAATGACCCGCAGTAGTCTCAAATGTAGAGTCTATAAGAAATGCGAAAAATGTACAGTAAGAACATTTCACCGATCGTCCATATGACCAAATGCACTGTTCCTAGGTGGGTAGTAAAATTCTACGAGTTCATGACACTTAATAAAATCTCTTCACGAACTAAACATCATACCAAATAATCAGAGTCGTCGATAGAGACTGACTTCACTATCAGTATGAATCTTGGCAAATTGACACTCAAAGAGAGAAATTATAATTTCAACATAAATTCAAAAAAATATGACATGCTCAAACTCTCACGAGATCATGAGTTCTTAAGCATTCAATATTTCTCGATTTTCTTGAGGTTCATAAGCATTCTATTTTATTCTGATATGATGCTTATAAATAATCCATGAGACCAGCACTAAAATAAGAATTGCTACCAAAAGCAATATATGTAAAAACTAGTGAAAATTACAAAAATTAGGTAAAATTCGATTTTTGTTTTGTGACGGTGACCATAGCCGTGCGGCAGGCCAGCAGAGCGGAGGCGAACGGACCAGGGCGCGATCCTCACTTTCTTTATTTTATTTTTTATTTTTTTTTTATTTTTTGAATCATTTCAAATAATCAAAATACAATTACTTTTCCAAACACATTTCAAATACTCAATGAAAAAAATATATATGAAATACGAAACTTTGTACTAAAGGGGGCCCGTCATTTGATCACAAACTCTTTTTCATTAAATGGCATTTCATGCCATTGCTCCATTCCCACCTTTATAAAATCTTGCATTATTAGGCGTTTTCCAATATCCAAATATTTACAAAACATAATCGAGTTCAATTTTCTACTTAGCCAGTGTTTGTCTGAAAATAGTCGAATAATTTCATGTATGCATGTGATGAAGCTTCGCTTCATCCTGTGTGACTTGACGATGACTCTACGGTTCCTTCACGGTCTACGTCTTACGTACCCTACTCGGTACACATGAAATATGTCCCTTAATCGCGCTAAGCATTTTTCGTGGCAGTCGGTTCACCATAGTGCTCTCTTTCATTTCGGTTTAAGTCGAATCATGCGATTTTCTAAAAGCGAGTGCTTTTGAATCTTTTGAATGATCAATGCAAATACAATAAATATTTATTATATATACTAAATTTACGATTCATTGATCATTCAAATATGTTTCTTATCTAAGATCAAATATATTAAACACAAATCATGCATTACAAATATTCTTATCATTTTGCTATAAAGCAATTTATCAATATTTAAGTCTGTAGGATAACGAGAATCATGACACGCAGTCCCATTTGAAATTGTATGAGCCGATGCAAAAAAGGTTTTTATAACACGATCACTGTTGGGCTGTTGACTAGTTATTAAAAATCATTTTGTGAACACTATCGATATTGTCTTGAATTCTGGATCGGGTGACACTATATTCGTTAAGTTCATGGTATACTAGTTTGACCCTTATTGGTATATCAATTTATCCTTAACTTTCTCGAATATGACGAATAACGTTCACATTGAGGCGTTAAAATTAGTCAAAGAAATTTACAATAGAGTATATACATTTATACTCAAATAGCACATTTCAATACTCATATAATTTTTTTCATGGTAATCATTTCACAATCAATTTTCTCAAATCACGTAAAATAAATCAATATGCATTTTTATTGAAAATCATTTCAATAATTGCACAAACAATTTTGATACTTGAAATAAGAAGACGAAATGAAACGAGCAAAAAATTAGTCACACCTTCAATTCTATCCTGGAATCTAGACTTCAATTCGGGTTTTTCCTCGTCAGCTAACCCTTTAATCCATCATAATTAGAGAATAATATTAGTTGGCTTGTTGGAGTCTCTGGTTAGGGTTGTTTTCTGACACACCTTCACTTGTAAATTTTTTTAAGGCACAAATGAGCCATATCCCCAACTTCCTTCAAGTCCATTGTTTGTATCTATAAATCTATTTTATTGAAGTATTGGAATTATCCAATTCGAACATAGAAACTCGATATGTCCTAAACGGTCGAACTATTCTATTTCTCAACCTGAACCAGAATTTGCAGTGACAAGGCCATTTTAGATTAATTTCTAGGTCTAACGGGGTCCAAATCTGGATACATTTATTTCATGAAAATTTGTTCTCTTAGAATTCTAGTTTATTCAGAAATTTGAATCACTCAATTTGGATGAGTGAAACTCAACTTATAGCATAAATACCAAAACTGTATCAGAATTGAACCAAAATTGACCCGAAAACATAGCCTCACATTGATGAATTTACGGGTCGATAGAGTCCAATTTGAATACACTTATTTAAATTTGTTCTCCTAGAAGTCTAATTTGCAGAATTTGAATCACTCTCGGAAATTGAATATAGTGATGAATAAAGTTATATAGTAAAAAAAACATGGGATTTTAAGAAGAATTTTGACAGCATCTCCTAAAAACTAACATTTCCTTTATCTGAGAATTCCTCAGCACGATTCAAGCAACCATACTCACAAAACTTACCAGCAACCCTACAAAAACTAAAATAAACCAATCAACATCATTTTTATACCAACTTAGGGTTCTTTCTAAGCCAAACTACTTGATAAGGAAAGTTGTGTTTGATTTCTTACCTTTAAATCTTTGATTCTTCAACACCCTTCTTCCTCTTGATCACCTTACTCATGAATAAATACCACTAATCTTCCTCCCCTCTCTCCTGACCCAGAAAAGCCACCCCAACACTTTCTCTCCTTCTTTTTCAAATGTGCAAAATGCCTGCGAAGACCCGATATTTGGTCTTTAATCAAAATCTGCACTAAGTCTTGTTTGGCTAGCCTGAGAATTCTATTTTCTCATTTTGCATTTTTAAGGCTTGTTTCACTTTCATTTCAATACACTTTATGCACAATTTTATTTTTTGGCATTTTACACACTTCTCATTACAAACCATAGATTATCATTTGTATTTTGCAAATTATCGTCTATATAATTTTAGGGTTTTTATCATTTTTCGTTTTTAGCAATTTAAACGCCGAAAAAATACAATTTAATTTATTTTACACCTTGAACATGTTATAAAACTGTTAGGGTATTTTCAGGGCGTTACATGTTCCATAACCAAATTTAATGCTTTATGGGGTAAAAAAATGTTATTTATTTTATAGTTCATGGTATGGTAGTAATGATTGAGCACATGGCCTTGTCGATACCTCATGTAAGCTCCTGTCGATTCAATTAATGAACAATCACTTTCTTTTACGACTTCAATGAACAAACCTGTATAAAAATATTGTACATACTGAATCTCAAATGATTCTCTTCCATTATGATCTCTGAAAGTTCAATAGGACTTAGCAACCTAACCAAGAGCGGGAGTGAATTGGTTTTCTCAAAAACTTTTCGCACAACAACAATAAATCTTCAATTTAATGCAATAACAATAAAGTAAAGAGATGAGGATAAATAAAGCTTCCGGTTATAGTGGTTCAGCACAACCTTGCCTCGTCCACTTCTCCTCAGCCTTCCAGCAGGTGAGGTTCCACAAGTGGCAAGCTCGACCAGAGCACTGCGCTTGGATTATGGCTCCAATGGGCTGTACCAAGCTATACCTGCTTGGAGGTTCAAGCTCGATCTTGAGTTTCTTTACACTTGGATTATGTCTCCAATGGACACCTCTTCAAGCTATACACACTTAAAGTTCAAAGCTCAAATCCCGACTTGTTTACACTTGAATTTTGGTTTCAATGGGCTCTTCACAAATTCTTCAAGCTATACACACTTGAAGCTTTCTCACTTAAGCAAAATGAGACACTCTCTCTCAAGCTCTCAAGATATTTCAAATACAACTCAAGCTTTTGATCAATACAAAGGTGCACTCTACAATATGCTCATGTAATGAATGCACTAAGAATCTCACTTTAAGAATTGATTATCAAGAGAAGTGATGGTTGAAGAATATGTAATCGTGCCTTGATTGTTGGTGATCCCCATTACTCTGATAGAGTTGAACTGTTAACATTTAAGCTTCAAGTTAAGCGGTTCTTGCCATACTAAATGTTTGTACATAAATGTTATCTCGTTTTATGTGGATTTGAAACGATACCAGTTGTCGATGGTCGATAGTTTCTACTAATGGTCGGCCCAGTTTTGTCATGTGCACTCACAGGTGTTTGTTCCTAGTCGTTGAAATATGAAATTGTTACACTCGAAAGGTCAGCCATTGCTTCGCCGTTCGATTGTTTCCTGTACGGTCTTTACAGATGAACTCGCATCGATGGTCCGAGTCTCTACTCTTACAGTTTCTGACGAATCGACCGTTTCACGTCGGCACGACCTGAATGACCCGACTATCGATAATCTCTTAAAAGGAGCATCCCGGCGGTGAATCTCTTATAGGGGCGACCCAACCGATCGATCGGTTCCCCTTTAAATGTTCAATTTTATGTTTTGTTTGATTCAAAACACTTCTAAACCTTAGATAAACATTGAAACTCATTTTAAGATTATAAAGCCTAAGGTTTTATGCTTAAACTCATGTTTTCAAAAGATATGCAATTTAGGATTTGAAAACCGAGTTTGTGAGTGATGCATGATAAATGATAATATCCTAAAGTGCACCAATGCTTTCACCTTACATAGATTCCTAAGCTATCAAAATCTTCACTTGATGATTGAGCTTGGAATCTTAGTTACTTTTCATCTTGATTCTTTGATTCGAGTGAACTTCACTTCCAAGTGTTTGATCAACTTCATCATTGTCATATTTAACTTGTATTATCTTCATTTGATGCTTTATCAATTCTAACCTGTCACTCAATTCAACTTTAACCATTAGTAACCAATAACCTTGGTTTGTTATCATTAAAACCTCAACTAAAGGTACCCTTGGGCTAACAATCTCTTATGCTAAGAGATTGAGATGATCATGACCCCAATTTCATAGAGGATCTTATGCTAAGAGATTGAGATGATAATGACCCTAATTTCATGGAGGAAACTTGGCGTTCAACGTGGTGACGAGAGTGGCATATAGTTGAGGAAAAGTAGTGGAGATTCGAAGATGGATGGGTATGGATGGTTGATAATTAATAAGGTCACAAATGTTCTGTGTGCTCTGACATCTCCAATTACGGCCATGTTCTATGCAACTATTTACCATTATCACATAAAATCTCATAAATTCAATTGCATTGGTACTTCCCTTTGGATTTCATCATGGAATGGATACCGTTAGATGCATTCAAGCCTTGTTTGGGAAAATGCATGAGTAAGTGACCTTACATGATTGGAGCTTGTGATTGCCCATCAGCTCAAATGGATTGAAATTCCACTATTCCCGATATATAATATTGTCGACGACAATAAATGACTGATGCCAATTTGTGTCCGATTATTATTAAGGGTTTAAAATAGGTGAAATTGTCGCTTTCGGGAACAAAGGCATCAACAAACACAAAATCGAAAATCCCTTTCACTACCTCTCACTAAATGGAAAAAATAATAAACACCCTAAAGCTTGACATTACAATCACAGAAGATCCCGATTAAACCTTCTTTGCGTGATCGAGCCCATGAATAACAGTTAATGTATTACCAAAGGGTGAAGCATGTATGTGAACTATGATAATACATTGACTACTTATGTAGTACATTCACTACTCAATGTGATACCATAATTTTCTTAATTCCAATTGGATTAATGAAGGGTATTTTCGAGTTTTACTTTTGCTTGTGTACTTTGTGTGCAAAATCACAATTATTTTTTAAGGGGTGGCTGTAGACCCCTAAGTTTTGTTCTTGGGTAAGTTTTTTTCTTTATTGAGATATTTAAGTCAGCATTGGAAAAGTGAAGAGGAGGAGACCTCACTTTACCTATAAAGGGAGAGTCTCTCAATCCTTGAGGAAAGGAAAAATTTTGTGACAATGGAGGAAACAAAGCATATAGTTTTTCTTTTAAGGGAGTATGGACTATCTCCTTAAAATGAGAGATGTTCAAAACTCTCTTAGTTTAAAGTTTAATGTTGGGTTTGGAGTCTGGCTTTGGGAGACGATCTCGTCTTGGGAGACGACTCGGCCCAAGGAGTTGTCCATCTACCAAGTAAGTTCCCTCGACTTTCTTTTTAGTTAGGAAATTTTTTTTTTCCTTTTTATAGTTATTTTATTGTTTAATTAATTGTCTTGTACATCTAGTTAATTTATTGTTTTCTTTAATTAGTCATTTAAATATATTATTATTGTTTTATTTCATTTGTGAGTATATTGTTGCTTTTTTTTATTATTTTTAATTAGATTGATTATTGATGTTTTTTGTTTAATAATTTAATTCATTTTACTTAATTCATGAACCATCACCCACCATTAATTTATTAAAATTCCCAAATTTCAAATTTTTCCAATTTCATTTTTTTTCAATTTTCTAGTTTCAAAATCACAAAATTCTCAATTTCCAAATTCAAGTGCCCTAATTTCAAAATTCAAATCCCACAATTTCAAATTTCAAAATTTCAAAATTTCCAGTTTTTAATTTCAAAAATTATAAAATTCATAATTTCAAAATCAAGTGCCTTAATTCCAAAATCCAAGTCAGATTTCAAATTTCAAAATTTCAATTCCTCAATTTCAAAATTAAAGTGTCATAATTTCAAAATTTAAGTCTTCCAATTTCCAATTTCAAAATTTTATATTCCAAATTACAAATTTCCAAATCAAATTTATAAAATTCAGTTCTTGGTAATTTAAAATCAGGTTCAAAATCTCAAATTCAAAATTCTCAAAATTTAAATTCATTTTAATATTCTCAATTTTCAAACTTCAATTTCAAACTTCTAGTTTTCAAACATTTCCAAACATATGATTAATTCTACAGCTCCTATAAGATAGAATCTTATGGAGTTAATTGGTGGATACCTTCTTCTTGTGTTGTTTGTATACTTGATAATTGGTAGCACTTTGAGAGTTTTGATTTGCTGATTGTACCTTTCACATGCTTGATTGTTACATTATTAATATTGGTTGGTTGATTCTTTTGTTCATCTTGTTATGTTACTTGCTTCTTGTGGTATGCTCATTCTGTTCATCTTGACACATTATTTTATCATTGTTGTATATTCTACTTGTTTTGATGTGTTGATTGCTTTGTTTGATTATTATCATAGCATGTTGACTTCTTCTTACCATGTGATATTTTATCCTATTCTTGGCATGTATACTCTTATTGTTGCATACTTCTAATTGCATTGCCATTGTTGATTATATTGGTTGATCTTTTATCTTTAGAGCATGTCAATTCTTGTTGTGTGATTACTATTCTCATCCTTGCACATGTACATTATGATTGATTGCTTATTTCATTTTCCTTAACATGTTGATTTTATCTATTGTATGTTCATCTTGATAACCTCTTTGAACATGTTGCTTTTGTTATATATTCACCTTTCTCATCTTATATATCTTCCTTAGATTGTTTGTAGATTTGGAATGATATATTTGTTCATTGCATGACTACTTGATGCATGACCACTCTTCTCTTGTTTTAGTGCATGTCTTGTCTGTTTGTGTGGGACACATAGCTATCCCCTTATCTTTAACTCCTTAGTCTTGGTCGACATTTTCTTTATTTTGTTCTTATGTTTGATTGTTTGGTTGGAGACTTGTTGCTCCTTGCTTGCTCGTCGACTGAGCTAGTGATTAAGAGTAAGGTCTAGCGATGGGCTATATCTATGTTTGGGAGCATTCTGGAGATGGTCGACATATTGATGTTGATTGGAGTCCGATCTTTGAAGACTTGTATAGGCCAAAGCTAAATTTTAGGATATTTGTGTGACCAAAGTTCCTGCTTAGTTAGCAACTTGCTAGGAGTTTCGGATACCTACATCCCATTGTATACCTTAGATCGTCTTCGAGTGTTTGAGAATTATGAGCTCACACACACAGTTTTGAGAGCCTTTACCATTAGGAAAAGGCTCGCATTTTAATATTTGCTTGGTTGTTTTCTCGCAGTGCATCTTATTCGCTTCCTATACACTTTTCAGGACTCACTTTCTACTTCAATTTAGGGTTTTTTGGTTGTAGTTAGAGCCTAGTGCATACTCACTTGTTGGAGCGGTTGCAGAGTGGACTGGAGGCAGTCACCATGGATTAGTTCACTAAAAATATGGTCGGTTCGGGAGACCATTTCCCAGCCTTGAAACCAAAGAATGAATGAGCGGCCGGCTTCGATAAACCGACTCGAGGTTATACGACTTGGTCATTGTGGCGAGCAGCGGTGTGTAAAATGAATGCCTTGTGTGCGCAAGTGCGCAGCGTGTGACCAATATAGTGTGTGCCGCGTGCGGATGTCGATCCACGGGAAAGGTGAATTGATACGGAGGTTACGCACTAGAGATAATATCGAATAAATGATTCTAGAATTTAAATTTAAATAAGGAAACTACCAAACTAAGCTATTGATTCTGAGTGAATTAATGGTGTTGAGCGCCTAGGGGTTAAATCTCCCCATCACGTTGATGGATTATTTTTCTAAAGAATATTGTTCCAGTATATTTAATATGTCAATGGCGAGGTGATCTTGCTACGAGATATCCTCTCTCGAGTATATCACTTTATCTCGTGAATAGAATCGAGTATATCTCTATCTCGACTCGTTGATAAATGGCAAAAGGTTCTAACTGATACCACCTTCGGGTTCGGAATATCTCTGATGGCAGAGCCAAGGCTGAGGCTGCCTCTTGAATCCACCCCGAGATACCCTCATCTCTCGAATCTCGGATCTCGGTGCGATTATGCTAACATTGGCGGACATTATCATATAATTGAAATCTTGTTATAGAGTAGATGTGACAAATTAATATGGCCCGAATACGCTGTAATCAAACTTTAATCCATTGTATGCATGACAGGGTTTGATGTAACCTTTAGAAGAGATCTAGAACATCATGAAAAGATCAAATTGTCTCGTATTAAAAACATCATCATATTATCAAAAATAATATCTAATAACTATGAAAGCAGTCCAAATCGAGCACTTCCTCAAGTCTTTGTCGTCTGCTCTCTGGAATTAGTGTCATGCCTTTCCTGTCGTCTCAGATCCTAATTTTAAGGCGTCGTACTTTAAATGATGAGGTGCAATTTCAAGGCGGCGGCGTGGTGATGTCGCGACGTGGTAGCGTCGCGGCGTGGTAGTCGGCGGCGTGGTGGCTAATCTTGACGATGGTGGCGTCGCGGCGTGGCCGATCGCCTCGCCTTTTGCTCTCATTGTTCCAGCGCTTCAAGGCGCTCGCTGCGCTCGATGAACTGTAACCACCTGAAGACTACAAAATTAGGGATCTAGCCACAAAGCTTCTCTAAAATTATTATAAAATAAATGTGAAAATAGCCCGAGCCGTGAGTCAGGTGGGCGCTCATCACCCCAATTTCAGTTTCTTGCTTGTCCTCAGCGAAAGCGGGCCCTCTAAACGGAGACACACACTGCAGGCATAATGTAACTAACAAAGCGAGTGATGCATGCTGAAAAATGAAATTTGGTGACTCACATACTCCAGCACGCTCGATGTTCGATTGAAGGCATGCGGATATTTGACTTTTGGTAAATTCGATTGAAATAGGTGAAAGCCGACTAGTGCATGTGAATCCCATGGTGTTATTAGCCTTTCCCCCGAAAACCCCTGTGTGTATAGTGAATGACCTCAGGAATATGCCTGGGTTACGATACCCCGACTTAAAAGCTCGACTTCGCTGATAGGAAGGAACTAGGAAAGGATAAGGAATGCACCCGTTTATTCATGTCCTCATACTTAGAGATTCCCCTCGTGCCCTAAAACAAAATGGGAGACCTGAGTGCGAGAAGTTTTGGCGGGAGTGTTCTGTAGCGAGGGATCCGTGGTGACTCCCCACAGGTTGGTTAAGGGCACGAGGCGTTGATTCCTTCAAGCTGCCAGACACTCAGCGAGCGCTGAGGCCTTTGGGTTGCGTGAATGATCCATCTTACGTCCCGTATGGCGCGGTGAAATTGATGACTCGGCCGATTGCTCGAACGTGGAAGCACGATGGGCCCCTCGGTATTGCGGGATTGGGTTGGATGATCCGAACATTCTGTGCATATACACATTTGTGTCATATTTTTTTTTCTTTTCTTTTTTCTATTGTTTTGTATTTTCTCTTTTTGGTTGGGGCTCGTGGCAATCCTCTTTTGATTAGGTGTCCCGTCGCTCAATGGTTAGTCTCACAGTTGTCGAACTTTAGTAGTTCAATTCGGCTATGCATGCTACGAAAGTCTTCTAGTGTGTGAGTGTGATGGGGTTTTGAGAGCGGTTTCTTGACTGCAAAGGGATTGATTCACCTAGCCCTTTTCAGCTATTGACCTAATTCTGCAGAGCATCGAGCAGATGTATGCGTTGAGCAATATGGTTATAGTGAACTGATCCAAAATTGATCCTCGATATCGATATATGGCTACATGTGTCACCGATCTGCATGCAAAAATGTCTAAAACACCTGTAAATGACTAACACATGGCTCATTAACACTTAGAAGTGTGATGTAAAACAACAAACTGGCATGGCACACGATAAGCGCATCTTTGATACAAAAACAAACCTGACTAATATGACATTAAAAAATCTGCATGCTACGAAATCGAAAACATGATAAAGCAGAACAACATGGTACCACATCAACATCCCCACGAGCAAAACTTAGGTGTGTAGCAAGATAAAAACATAGGGTAAAGGAACTCCCACTTGAATATCGCTATAGTGGAGGTGGTGAAGGTGGCTGGTCTGGCAAGACTGACGGTGGGCACGCATAAACTCTTCTTTCTTTGTAGAATGATAGCTGATTGGCGGGTGTTGTTCAGCATGTCGACACGTAACCCTCACAGGTAACGGGACTCGGTGCTCTTGGGTCTCATCCACAGAGATCTCGTCGGCCAGCTCGAGTGAGTGAGAGCCGGGTCTTCAGATCCGGGGAGGTGGGAGACGAGCCTTTGAGGGGCTCTTTGGGTTGGTGGTGTGGATGAGACGAGGCAGCCTATGAAATCTGGGTATCGCGGGGAATCCATGAGCTGATAATCGGGAAGCTGGATCCTCGTCTAGTAGTGGCCCCGTCGTGAACTCCCTAGATTTCTGGGACACCGAGGTGTGTCACTTTCAATCGTCTATGGCCTTGATCGAGATGAAGCCGGGCCTCGTGTCGTCGAGGGACTTCCAGGCTTGTTGCCTGGCTTGAATCGAAAAGAGTGCCCCGAGGGTTCATCTTGCGTCCACGGTTATGGGTGCTTATCCTCTATAACACCTTGACTTATCCGAATGGTATATCTGGTTGTTAGCCGAAGTTGAGGCGCGGAGGCTGCTGCCATTGAAGTTTGTCGCCTCCACACACATTAGTGATCGGGATAAGGCGAAGTGATGAATGTCTGGGAATGGCGATGCGGCCTTGAAATTGACCCGCATGGCGCACTATTGATCCTCCTCACACCGACCCTTTGGTGATGTGGATGACCTCGAGGGTGATCGCGGGGATGCTATTGTGGACGATGAAAAGTCCGTGGGACATCTTAGGCCATAGAAACTATTGATCGACTCAGCGCTGAAGTCGACCAATACACCTCGCACCACGACCTTTGCAGGGGACATGGGAGGCGAGTTGGCGTCGCACTGCTCTCATCAGCCTTTGGGCGGGTGGTTGGCGCAAGAACACGCGGCTAGCCTCGATCGTCTTTAGAAGAAATGTGAGGTGATGAAGCCCCTTCTCTTTGATGAAGGATCGGTTTTGCAAATTGTGCTAGCCGTCGGTGGCACTGCGTTTATAAAAGCGTGAGGCATCGGAGTGTGGAAGTCGGGTGCGGCTGGGCCTAAAACTGGCGATGACCGCCTCTTGCCGGACATATTGACCTAGAGACACGGGAGTAGCCCGAAGTGGGCACCGGCGACTGGACAAAAATCTGAAGCACCTGTGCTAAATGAAACCTTCAACGCATGACTCAGGACTGAGACCACTGAGGCTGGATGAGAGTACCAATGAACCTGGTAGACCCGAAACCGCACATGGGTTGTGGTGGATTGCCCTAGAATGCGACCCAGACACTGGGAGCGAGCCACGGTGAGGAATTACCTGGCAGCTCGGTACACCGGGGCAGAGGTTGGCTCAGGGCTTCCGGTGGTTGGTGAGCAATGGATCAGCCCCGCCGGCCCAGGTGGGATGGGAGCTCAATGGTCGGGTGGGAAACGTGGAAGTGCGGCTGGGGTTCGGGTGGTGAGAGTGTGTGATGGGCCAAAATGTAGGCAGTTCTTGGGCTAAAGCAGCGGGGCGAAGCGTCGCGTGATGCGGGATCGTCGCGGCGGCGGAAAAAACACTTCGCTCGGCGACGTCGCGGCGTGGGATTCGCGTCGCGAGTGACGGAGCGGTTAATCCGCGTCGCGGCGTTGGAATCCGATCGTGACGTGGCGAGTGCGTAAAATGGCGTGTCGCGGCGTGAAATCCCGTCGTGGCGTGACCATAAGCGTAGCGTCGCGGCGTTGGAATCACGTCGCGGCGTGACTGGGCTGTAAAAATGGCGTTGCGGCGTGAAAATCCGCGTCAGCGGCGTGGCGAACGAAGCGCGTCGCGGCGGTATTACGTCGCGAGTGGCGAGCTAGTCGATTTGGCTGCTGACGTGAGAAGCCCAGTCGCTGATGTAATGAGAGGATCCTATGGTCCGGTGATAATTTTTTGGGCATTGATGATCTCACGATCGAAAACCCTCTCTATGCCGTACTTGTGACTTTGCCCTTGGCTGTAATGCATCTCTTGACGAATCTTCTCACTACTTGCATTAGCGGGTTAAATTAACAAACAGAAGTAAACACGGATCACGGAGAAAGTGAAACCTAAAATGGCTGAAAATAAACAATAGAATTGGAACTAGAAAAGGAAGGTTGAAACCACTTGGGTTGCCTTGAAGCGTATGTTTAATGTCGTTAGCTCGGCGATACAGTCGCAATGTGCTCGGCTTGAACTCCTATGATCAAACTACGACATCTCTTGTCTGCTTTGTCAAAAGAAATGATTGCTTATGCATGAAACTGCGCCTCCATATCACGGCTTCAATCGTTGGGTGGTGTGTAAATGTGCCCTTTCTCGGGATGTGTAACCCATTGCAGGTGTGAAAAGACCTTGATTCTTGTGGCAGGACCATCAGACTTTAATTTCCACTGAAAAACACCAAGTGAGTGGAATGAAAACATTGTAAAATTGTGAACTCTTTGGTGATGTGTTTGTCGTGCAGACTTTAGTGCACCACTTATAAATGCGGGCGTTTTCATAACCGTTAAGATTCATCCAGGTTCGGAGGTTGGAAGCGATCGTTTGTGAAATGATATCTTATCCATGTTTAATGTCGAGTAGCCCTGATAGGCCGTCTCCCTTGGAAAGATGACATTTTTACCATAAAAGATTACGACGGTGACATACGAGTTTTTAAATGTTATGCGAGCATGCGGAGTTATCGTCCGTCTTTTAGACCAATCGCTACGGGCGTTAAAGCTGTCTTCGAGATGTATTTGATTTCGATTGAAGCCTGCCACCGCGCTGTGTTTAGTGTTGCTTGGCGGGTGGTCTGAAGATGCGATGGCGTACCATGCCTGAAGACCTTATTACGAAATGGGTACCGTGCTCCCGGTGATGGCTCGAGTTCAAATGTGAGAATATATTGTTCGCGCGAAATTGAGCCACTACCTTGGCATCATTAGTGCGTGTAGGAATGGCTTCTACCCACTTGAGACATAGTCTCTTGCTAACAAGATGTCTGTGAGATTGCTATATGATGCGAAATGGTCATGAAATCTGCTCCCCCATAAAATCAAACGATTACCTCCAAATGGGATCATGGGTGACTCGTCCTTTCTGATGTTCGTTGTTGGCATTTAATCTGGTGGAAGCAATTGATGAGCATCTTTAAGCAAGGAAGCGGTAAAGCAGTTGAAGCACATAGGCTGTTCGTTTATATACGGCCACGAAGTGTCCCACCACCTGGTAGAAGTGTGATGATAGTTTTAGAATGCTTTCTGCATTTCATCTTGGGCACACATCGATGACGTCAGCCTTGGTGTCTGCGTAAAGGATTGGCTCCTCAGTAGTAGTGTTTAAGGTGTCTGCGAAAAACCTCTTTCTGTGATAGTTAAATTAGGACTACTTTAGCTACAAATAATTCACATAATCACGTGAACCATGGAGCTGCCCTCTTTTCATCGATAGCTGGGGTTTCTGCAAATGCGGAAATTAGATCGTCAATGGGACATCATCTCTGAAACCTTCGGTCGAGAAAGATGGTGCATATAGATTCTCAGTGCCTTTCTTGTCTTTAATTTCATCAGGAGATTCTTGCAACAAGACCCACGAATTAGTCGGGGTTTTGCCATCTTTCTTGGTGGCCAAGTCTTTGTAATGGCCGGAATGATCGGTGTGCACCACGACTTTGTTGCGTCAAAATATGGCCTGAACATCAAAAAGCAAACCTGATAGCCAGCCCAGCTCTTCTCGCCAGTGGCATAATTCGTTGAAACCATGTTCGAGGTTCTCTTGCTTGCAATTTTACGAAAGATTTTCTCTCGTTTACGCCCCGAGCGCCCCAATCATGATCGGCGTCACACATGAGTTGACGGAAGATTGTCACGGCGGTGCCTGACAATAGGGACAACATCGCCGACCGCGAAATGCATCTGTGAGCATTCTGCGGATCGAACTCAAATGGGATCCCTTGGACTAGTAGGTTAGGCAATGGTTTGCGATTTGTGTGAAAAATCCTTGATGAGAGCCTTTATAAAATCGGTGGCACAGAAAACTTGAATCCTTTTCTTGTGAGGGTGGGACCAACTTCGGTGCTTCAATCTTACGCCACATCACCTCATCCCTCTTTGAGATCAGATGTCGAGACAATACCCTCTTGTACCATGAAATGGCACTTTTCGATTGAGAACTAAAGTTGATCTCTTCACATCTTTGCCGATCTGACTCTCAGGTTTTACAAGCAATTATCAAATAATTTCCCATTGCGAGAAATCGTCCATGAAGATCTCGTCGTCTTTTCCACCGTGTCGAAGATATGGCCATCATGAGTACGAGGTACATTGCAGGTCGAAGACGCATCACGCCGGAAGCAAATGTTCCATAAGGACAGTGAAATCTGTTGTCTTCTCACATTGGAGCTATGGCGATTTGGTTGTAGCAGGAATATCCATCAGCGATATTCATAACACCTTTAGTCGATCGAGCATCGATCTAGAAATGGCAAGAAAGTGATCTTTAAGTGGCCTTGTTAGGCTCAGGTAATCTGTCTGAAATCACGCCACATTAGCGTTCTGAAGCAGCGGTAAGATGTTGTTTTCGGATTGATGGCGATTGTTCACTCCGCTAACCCAGCCTTTACCACGAGCGGGGCTTACCTGCTTTATGCAATGGGATAATCACCCAGTGTCTAGCCGTTTTTAGCACTTCTTCTGACGACCTCCTTGCATTTAATCGGATTTAACCTTCTCTACGTGCTTCTCACGAAGATACATGTCCTCTTTCTAGTAAAATACGATGCATGCATATGAAGGGCGAATCCCTCTGAGATCGACTAGAGACCATCAGGAGTGCGTGTTTTGTGATCTGGGAGGACCCTCAATAACTTCTCTTCCTCACAGTCTCGGTCAAGATCTTTTGAAATGATCACGGTAGTGTAGATTCTACCCCTGAGTATGCATGTCTTCAAATATGGCTAGATGAGGTTTTTGTTCACATTTTGGGTGGTTGGCAATGTCCCGATGGGATGGCGTTTTACTCCTTCATGAGAGATTAGAAATATTCCGTCTATTGTCAGAAAGGATCCATCCATTTGACATATTCATCTGCCTCCTCGCTCGAAGTTCTGGACTCGTCTCCGCTCAGGCTGGTCTAAAAGTTTGATGAGACCACTTTGGCTAGACATATATAACCTCGACCATTTGACACATGAAGCCAGTATCACTTTATTTGGGTGTCTCACGGCTGTATGGTAACTTTTCACTTATCTTCTTGTACTCTCAGTTTCAGTTAAGCCTTTGTACATCAATCATTGCCAGTTCTGAGAAATGGTCTTCCCCGAGATTATTGGTATTTCTTTATCTTCCTCAATAATAAAACAATAAATACCTTGGAAGATAGTTGTCGACCTACTAAGACATCTTCGATTATCCCTCTAGGATGCTTCAAAGATCTATCTGCAAGTTGAAAGTGGCCCGTAGTCGAGCGGGCTTCTCTAATCTGGCAGCTTGAGAATGGATGGGCATAAGATTAATGCGCTTTTGAAATAGCATAGTGCTCTTTCAATAGCATTTCAATTGTCTGAGGATAGTGGCTTGCACGGGTCCTTACGTGGCAACTTCCTCTACGAGAGGATGTGCGCATTCCTCGATTAAGTTCAGCATTTTGAATCATTGTCGTCTCTTATGGGGATAAGATGCCTTTCATGAATTTTTACATAGCGGGCATCACGCTCTAGGCATGACAAATGGGATAATATTGATGTCTTTGACTTTTTGAACATCCATGAATTTCGTGGTGTATCCGGTTTATTCTTCTTGGGGTATTTGTGGGTAAAGGCAGGTATCGGCCTTTGCTTCAATAGAGTTCTCGATGGTACTATTTCTCTGAGTTGTTCTTTATATGCATCATCTTTCTGGGCGGTCATTCTCAGTTTCTATTGTTCTACGGCCAGGAGTTTGTATGATGTTTCGATTCTTTCCCACTTCTCAGGCCTGCTTCCTTTAACACATGCTCATTCCGTCTTCTTGGGTTAACTTCGGCGTTGCTCGGCAAGAGGCAGGTTGCCTTTAAGCCGATGAAGTTGCCGTTTGAGCGTTTGTGCCTCGAGCTTCTCGGTGGCGTGCGGTTGTTGAGGTTTGCTGGCGCTGTTTGCGTGTTAGCCCTTAGTTTCATTCATAAAGCGAGTGGGAAGTTAACATCATGCGAAACTTGTTCTAAATCGACTTTTCTCAGAGAGGTGGTTCGTGCTTCCGGTTTGATATGTGTTGGTGTGCGCCACCCGTATCGCGATTACGGCGTGCAGCGGTCCGTTGTTGCGCCACGCCTTTTTGATTACGGTCGATAGCGTTTCCCATCCCCGGTCCCTTGTGTGATTGATTGATTAAACTGCGGACACGTCTTTGGGCTTTCTACCTACTGTGGGGTTTCACGTGACGTCAGTCTTGTTGTGTGGTCCATACGTAATTCACATAACTCTTCGTGGTTGGTTGGATTGCGTTTAGGTTCCGCGTTGTCACATTTAGCGCCCAGTCGGTAGTGCCACATGATTCACTAGATTGTTGAGGACCTCATTATCTGCATTTTAGTGTTCTTGAACCTCTCGCGCCTTATTAGTGTTAATTGACATCTTCGTTCATAAGCTTGTTATGTGGTTTTCTTCATCAATGCTCCTCGGTGGCTCCGATCATTGTCTGTCGCATTTCTCGGACCATTGTAGAAGGTGTGGACTTGCATCCATCTAGTAGGTCGGTGGTGTGAACGCTTGTGATAATTCATGAAATACGTCCCATGTACGCTAGGTTCTCCCCTACAGTTGTCCCGAGCGTATTGATCTCTTGCCTGAGTTGTGCAATTTTGAGTGGGAAGAACTTAGTGAGGAGAATTTTTCAAATGGTTCCATGTAGTAATGGAATGCACGGTGTTGATGTGGTTAGCGGTGTTTGGCTCTATCTCGAGTGAGGAACGGTAGTAATCTTAGGCTTCTTCAGTCCTCAGTTGTACTTGATAGTATCGCAAACTTGAGGAAGTTAGTCAAGTATATTGAGACCTATGAGGTAGATCCGTGAACAGATATTAAAAACATCTGTCTTGTGGTAGACGGTCGAGTGTTTACTTGAATAGGTGGTAGTAGTGCGATGGGCGTAAAACAACGGTCGGTGGTAACACGAACTAGTCCCCAACATGAAAGGATCATCATTTGTATAAGCGATGCAGGTGCTTGATTCCTTCCATGATTTCCATTCACGCAAACCTCTGTGGTTCGATCCCCATTCAATGCCGAGATTTTGTTCTTGATGTTTTCCATGACTATTGGATTTCTAATACATTGCATTCTCTACATTCTGTTGCCAATCACATGCGAAGTCTTCTGGCTCGGGATCAACGAGGTGTTGGTTACTTTGATCTCGATATCGCATGTACCTCTTGAGGCTTTATCTTGATAACACGAGCAACAAAACGAGTGCAGCGCCTTAAAAATAAACAAAGTAAAAAAATTTCCAGTGTATCTGTTGTAATTCTACATGTCAATCTAAACCTTTCCGCAATGTGTAGTAATAGTGACGGTGTGTAAAATGAATGCCTATGTCTTGTATGGTCTACTGCGTAGCTAGTAATATGATGTGTACTTAGCGTGCGGATATCGATCCGCAGGGAAAGTGGTGTTGACTCTCTGAAGGATTACGCACCCGAGATAATATACGAATAAATGATTACAGGGTAAAAATTTAAATAAGGAAATCTGACTAAGCTATTGATTCTAGTGAATTAATGGTGTTGGCCTTTAGGTTAAATCTCCCCTATCCGTTGATGGATTATTTTCTAAAGATATTGTTATTAAATATATATTTGTAATATGTGATGGTGAGGTGATGCCCTCTGAGTATCCTCTCAGAGTATATCCTTTATCGTGAATAGAATCAGTATATCTATCTCGACTGGTATTAAATGCAAAGGTTAACGAATGCCACCTTCGAGTTCGAAATATCTCTATTAACGATAAAGCAAGAAATTGCCTCTGCGGATCACACAGACCCTCATCTCTCGAATCGTCTCGGATCTCCGGGTCGCGATTATGCTAACATTGGCGGGACATTATCCTTATAATTGAAATCTGAAATTTATAGAGTAGATGTGACAAATTAATAACAGCTGAATAACATGAAGGTCGAACTTTAATCCATTATGTGGCGGTTGATGTAACCACTAGAAAGGGTCCCCGTTTGTATCGGAGAAAGAATCAAATTGTCTCGTATTAAAAACATCATCGCGTATCGAAAAATAATATCGCTATGAAAGCGGTCCAAATCCAGAACGCCGTCGAGTCTCTGTCGATCGAGTGGTGCCTTTCCTACCGTGGGTCTCCCAGATCCCACAATTTACGACCATTCGTACTTTCCACGTGGTAGGTGCGGTTTTTCGGTAGTCGCGGCGTGGTGGCGTCATGGCGTGGCCGGTCACTTCTGCACCGCTCTCATTGTTCGAAAGCGCTTCGAAAAATTTGCTCTTTGCGGCTCGATGAACGCAGCCAACCACTGCAAGAACACAAAATCAGGGATCTAGCCACAAAACTATAAAATTATTATAAAATAAATGTGAGAAAATGACGAGCGTGGCAGTGTAGATGGTGTTTAGGCACTCATCAATCATACACCACCACAACCTTATGTGCCCATGCATATCTTTACTTTTAAGGACCTACATGCTCGCTTAGATAGGCTTGAGTAGCAGCTGGGACATATGAGAGTATCCGATAGGACTATGGATTTGGGATTCTGATGAAAGCCGGTCTATAGTTAGTTCCCTTAGGTTTTTTAGATGCTCGACATTGATGGAGTTCACGGTATTGGATAATCTGAGCGCTGGGACTTCAGTTGAGTATTGAGAGGCCCATGGCGAAGATGATAGGTTAGTTGCCTTATTTCCATTGTCTTGGTGGTCGGCCTGATAATGGTTTTGCATTGTTAGATCCATTTAGACGGAGGACTTGGAATGACCTCGCACAGAAGTTCTTGCGACAGTATTCCTTTAATACTACCATTGATTTATAGGAAGGCTTGATGCTTGAGACAAAGATCAAATATGAGGCGTTGCACTTCTCCGCAGCGTTGGCATGAGAACATGGCGCGTGTCGGCCTTTGGAAGCGGTCTGAATGGTAGTGAGGCTCCTGACCCCGGGATCGGCCCAGGCACTTGATTAGGATGTCATTCCATAACTTTAGCTCATTTTGGTGTAGGGAGGGTATTACTAGGGTTTGTTGCCGGATATTACGTTGAAGTGAAGTACATATCATTTATGCACATCTTATACATTCGTTTTGGCAGGCTTTTAATGCGAATTTACACCTAGAACGTGAATTTTTCTTAATGCCCCTCCACACATTTCTTTGGGATCATAAAGAAAGAACATGCATTTTAGACGAAGCAAAGTAGAAGGCAAAGAATTATGGGATCTGTGACATAGATGCTACATGTCGTGGCGCAACAGAAGACAAACACGTGAGAGACATAAAACCGATATGCCAGCGGCATCAAGAAGAGCTAGAATGATCCAGCGTTGATGTCGTGGCATCAGGTACATGTCCGCGGTGACATGGAAGCGGAAGAGTCGCCGACGTGTATCGCGTGACATAGGAATCGGATGTCGCGACATCCATGAAATTACCTGACCCGGCATGCTGCGTATCAGTTGAAATGCACGCGTATGGTGGCCCCCGGTGGCAAGTTATCATTTCAACCCATCTTTGAGGCCCATTTTCCCGAACTTCTATATAAGCTCTTATTTCAGGTTTTTAAAGTTGGGGACTTTGAGAGAGGCTCCCTCTTCTAGGGTTTTTCTCCCTTGAAGCTTAGTTCCATCTTTTAGGTTAGGTTTTCTTTAGATTTCTTAGATTTAGGTCTTATTTGTGAGAAGCTGGTTTGTATTTGATTATTACTGGGAAGCACGACCTTATGGAGTGTGGATTTTAGCTTAGATCTCGAAATTGAAGATAATTGTAGCCTAATCTCTGTTTTGTATCTCCATCTCTAGTCCTTCTTCAATTTATGTAGTTTTATGTTTGTTGTTAACATGAATTTGTAGGTGTTGATGGCTGAAATGATAGGCTAAGCATTCCATAAGGTTGGTTATTGGATGTGATGCTTCATTCATCTAATCTTTAGTTTGGTTGGATGATTTATGCTTGATTTGATATGTTTGGTGTTAATACTTAGAAGATTATGATTTTGGTTAATTGATGCATGTTGAGAATTGGATCTTCAATCCTTTTACTAGGGTATCCTTAGAGACGCTGGGATTACACCTTAAAATCTGGTTATGATTCTCTTAAGGCATAAATCAATTAATTGGAATTCTAATTAACCTAGTTAAAGAAGTTTAAGGAATTAGAAATGTCTAGTACTAAATGGATTTCACTAGGAGGGGACACCACATGTATTAAGTGAGGATTGCAAGAGCGTGAGTGGGACAGTAGAGCCCAGTGCAAATAGTTCCTAGCGAGAGCGTGCTTGTGACCCGATAGAGTTTCACGGAAAAATGCCTTTGAAAAGTATCGGCCTATCGACCTAGAAGAACGTAATTGTGAATAAGCGGATAGTGCGAGAAAATATAAGAGGGAACACGAAAGTGGGATCCTTATACCATATCCTCGGACCAATTTCAAGTTATAAATCATTTAACCAGGGCCTTATTTAGATGAATCACTAAACATCATTACCAACCCTAATTCATCTCTAAGTCGTTTTCTCTGTGTTTTATTCAATTGCTCGAGTTTTCATAGAGCACTTGTTTTTGTTTAGTTTTTAGTACTTTTATAATTTCATCAAATCATTTAGACACTCAAATAGTGAACTAATCCAATCCCCCATAAAACCTACAATCCTTGTGGGAATGATCACGGTTTATAATTGAAAAGTACTTTATTACTTGTGACCCATGCACTTGTGGGCTTAGGTTGCCTCATTTTTAGAGACACACATTGCATACTTAAAAAGTCTTTGGCGTTATGACAGCAGCCTAACAAGTTTTTGGTACCGTTGCCGAGGATTCTAACGGTTTTTGGTGTTTGGATTGATATTTTAGCAAAAGAGAGGTTTGCTAATTTGAGCAAATATTTTCTTTTCCTATTTTCATTTGTTTCTTATTTGTATTTTGTATACTTCATTTTTTCTTTTATTTTGTTTTTTTTTAAGTGCTTGGCATAAATGAACAATGAAGGGATAGATGAGCGCTTATACGCAGAGAAAAGATTGGCTTTCTCAAACCTCATCGACTAGCAAACTCAAAGAGCACCTCATTATCTCAACTCTGATGGAAGTTATTTACTTTCATTATAACATTATGCTAAGCTACTATTGGGTTGGAGGAATATGAGGATTTCTTCCATGGAAGTCTAAATTTTCAAAGTCAAGGAGGCTCAAGTTACAATTATTAAGAACAAATCCAACAACCTTCTGATGAAGAGCTATTTTATGCCTTATTGAATGAGATGAAGAAGGGCCATGACGCGTGGGAAGCCAAAATGAAAGATAAAGTCACCAATGAAGAAGCTCCTGTGACAAATTTAGAGAATCCAATTGGGCAACTAGCCCATGCATTCAAGGGGCAATATTCAAGGCCACTCCTAAGCGACATAAAGGATGAGGACATAAAAGAATGTAACTTTGTGCCTTTGAGTTTTGAGGAGGAGATCCAAGACTCAGCATTGGTTGAGGAGAAAAAGAATGAGCTTGCTAATGAGGAAGAGCTATTAGTGGAAAAGAGGCAAGTTGAAGAGCAACATCCGCGGATAACAATTGAAAATTTTTTTGTTAGGATTGACAAGTTCAATTTCCTCATTGACTTTGTGACTTTGGGCATGGAAGAGGACCAACAAATCTCATCTATAGGAAGACCTTCCATTGCCACAAGTCAAGCGTGGATTGATGTAGAACATTGGGAGATGACCTTGCTTGTTGGTGAGGAAAAAGTGAAGTTCAACCTCCACCAAAGCATACAAGTTGCGGATTAACAAAAGATGACATACATGCAGATAGAGAGCTCACTTCCATTATTTGAAGAGCTTGCACCTACACTCCTTCAAGAGGACACTCTTGAAGGATATAAATTAGAGACCAACTCTTTCTCCACCAAAGATTTAGCATTTGAGCTTGTATCGCCTATTATGGAGGTGGAGGAGTTCATCCTTACGCACGATGGAATGAAGAGGGAGTATTGGCCATGATGGATGAAAGACCAACCAAAATCTCTCGGACTTCTCCGAAAAGTCTAGCTGGACTTTAAAAATGGAGCAACTTCTTGGGAGGCACCCTAAGCAAAATAAAGATTTTTATCCATTTATTACTTTAGTTTGTTTTTAGTTATGTTAGTATGTGTTACATTTTGATTTTATTTTAAGTGTTTATTTGGTTTTTATTTTTTTTTCAGGACATTGAAGCTGATTCTTATTGAGGGAATTTCATCAAGACCCACCTCAACCTGAGCCCAATGATCATAATTGATCATCTAGGGGAGTCCTCTGTTCTTAGCCTTCATATTTCATACATTGAAGATAATGCATGTTTTAAGTTTGGGGGGGTATCCCTTTGTTTTAAAATTTTCCAAGTTCAATCATCCTATTTTTAGTATTTTCTTTTAGTTGCTTGTGTGTTTTAGTTGCTTTTATATGTTTTCAGTTTTGAGGTCTTTTTTATTTAATTTTAGTTTGTTTTTTTTGGGTCAAGCTTGTTTTAGGATTGATGGTGATGCCTATAATGAATATTGATTAAACATTCTTTCACATGAAGAAAATGAGAGATATTTGAACTTAAAGCATAATGATTTGACCTTATAGTTGACTATTTAAACAAACGTTCTTATCACTTTGAGCACAAGTCAGAATGTACCCTTTTGGTCAATACTGCTTGGTTTAGAGAGGAATTAGGTGAATATCATTCTACTTGATCTCTTAAGACTCTAGAACTTGTTCAATTATCACTTGAGGCGAATCCTAGGCAACAAGACAATTAGGAAATGATATAGGCCATCCTTGAATCGGTTGAGCATTTCTAGCTAACCCTTATATGCATTGATCCATAGTCACCCAATTTGAGTCATATTAGCTATATCTTTATAGAAAAGCCAAGAATGATCCCCTTAACCCTTTTTGTTGAATACCCTTCAGTCAAAAGAACCCTTGTTTACCCTAACATGTTGCTTTCAATGTTACATCTTGTGAAGACATGTAGTGTGTATTGGGAGTTTAGTTGAAGTGAGAGTGCTAGAAAAGTAAATCAAAGGAGGTTTAGGGTAGAAAAAGAAAGAAAAAAAGTAGAAAAAAAGAACAAATAAAGGAGGAGTTTGTTTGAGCTTGTAGCCTTCCTACCTTAAGCAAGTAAGTTCTTAGGGGTATTCTACACCTAGTACCCTAAGGCCAACTAGTCTGGAGCTACTAACTGGCTCGTTGGGGGTAGGTGAAGGTTAAGGAGGTCGACCGTTGCACTGCTCCATGCCTTGAAGTCTATGAAGAAAAAGGAATAAAGACTTGGTTTTCTTGCAAAAATGGTGAAAATAGTGAAAATCATGCAAGTTTGGGGGAACACTATGTGATAAAAAGATGAAATGAGTTAAGTTTGGGGGGAAAGCTTAGGAGATCAATTGTGAAGAATGCAATACTCTAAAGGATCAACAAACAAGTGGAGAAAAAGAAAAATGTGTATGTTTTGGGTAAACTAAAGCCTAGATGACCTATTCAACTACCCTTACCTAATACCATCAAGCTATACACACTCGAAGCTTTCTCACTTAAGCTTAATGAGCCACTTTCTCAAGATCTCAAGATATTTCAATTACAACTCAAGCTTTGATGAACACAAAGATGCACTCTACAATATGCACATGTAATGAATGCACTCACAATCTTAGTTTGAGAATTGATTCACAAGTGAAATGATAGTTGAGAGAATATTAATCCAATCTCATATTTTACAAGTGATCCCCCACACTTTATTTATAGAGTGGGAGCTTCAGTACATTTAAGCGCAATTTGTAAAACTTAGGAAAAATGGCAAACGGTAATTTTCACATTGTAGTCTGAGTTGAAAACACAGAGTACCTAGATCTCGGATGACGAAACGTGTAATACCCCAAAATATGCCATAACAGTTTTATAACATGTTTAGGGTGTAATATAAGTTAAATAAGAATTTTCGGGAAATAAAATGAGAAACGAAAAAATTATTTCAAAAAGTAAGGGTAAATTAGTAATTTAACAATTTAGGACACAATGGTCATAACACTATAAGTTTATATGCCAAAGTATAATAATGAGTTAAGTGGAAATGTAAATGAAAGAGAGATGAGGGACTTAAAAAAAATGGAAAAAATGGCACAAACCAAACAAGGCCTTAATGTTAAATAAGGGATAAAGACCAAAAGTGGTCCTGGAAAGAGGATGTTCTTCATTTTTGGAGAAAGAGAGAGAGAGACGGTGAGAGAGAGGAAGAGAAGAGGGGGTTAATTCTCTCCATTTTTTCTTACTTGGTGTGATCAAGAAGAAGAAACAAGAGGAAGGAAGAAGAAAAGAAAAGATTAAGGTATGGAAAAATCAAACCATAAATCCCCCCCTGAATTTGGGTCTAAAGAACCCTACTTGGTATATTAGTAGTGTTTGGTAGTTTTAGACTAGATTTGGAGTTGTTTTGGTTTGGGTTTGTGGTTGATTTGGGGTTGTATGGAAACAAAGTATGGATTCCCTAAATTTTTGAGACTTAGGAAACTCTCCTAACCCATTAATTGTGTAGGATGGGGTTAGCAAACCATAAGTCTTCCCTATATGTGTTTTGGGAATTGTTTGGTTGTGTTTTGGACTTGGGTTGGTTGATTGTAATCCTCAATTGATGAATATTTATGTTAAGGAAATATTGGGGTTTTAGGGGAGATGTTGTCAAAATTTCTTCAAAACCCATGTTTTTGTCTTAGTCATAATTTCTTCGTCCGAACTCTGTTTCGGATGTTCTTAGACTCTATGGAAAGCCCTTTGAGTCTAAAATCTATCCATATATAGCTTGATGAAATTGGAACTCATATTAGGTCCAGAAATCACGAAAAATAGTAGGTCCTGCTGGTTCTGCTCGTAGTCACTGTTCATAGGAAGCCTTTAACTTCGGATGATCATAATTTCTTCGTTCGAACTTCGTTTCGGATGTTCTTGAACTTTATGGAAATCCATTTGAGTATAGAATCCATCCATATATAGCCTGATGAAATTGGAACTCATATTAGTTCCAGAAATCATGAAAAACAGTAGGCCACTCTTGGATTGCTCTTGAATCACTTTGTTCATAAGGCCTTCAACCCGGACGGTCATAATTTCTTCGTCCGAACTCCGTTTCGGATGTTCTTAGACTCTATGGAAAACCATTTGAGTATAGAATCCATACATATATATATTGATGAAATTGGAACTCATATTAGGTTCATAAATCATGAAAAGCATTGGAAAGCGCTGGGATACGCTCATAATCAGCGTTCATAGGAAGCCTTCAACTTTGAACGGTCATAATTTCTTCGTCCGAACTCCATTTCAGATGTTCTTGGACTATATGGAAAGCCCTTTGAGTCTAGAATCCATTCATATATAGCTTGATAAAATTGGAATGATAGTAAATAGCTCATAAGCATACATGGTAGTCATAGTTATTCATGCATATAATGAGATATGAAAAATGCAAAGATACGAATAAATGATTTTAAATATCGCATAGGATCACCGAATGACTATAATTTTTTGGGAATATGAGATATGTACTGAACATAAAATACACATGGATTGTCTACTTAGAACCTGGTAGAGGGATATATGGGCATGTCTATTAGGGAAAAACAAGTCTACAACATACTGATCAGTTGGCCCCGTTTGGGTCATTACAACGCCTTCGAGCCCTTATAGATGGTCATTGTCTCATACAATGATAACAGCGCCTTCGAGCCCTTATAGATGGTCATTGTCTCGCACAATGATAACAACGCCTTTGGGCCCTTATAGACCACTGTTTTGTACAGCGAGTACAGTGCCTTCGGGCCCTTATAGATGGTCATTGTCTCATACAATGATAACAGCGCCTTCGAGCCCTTATAGATGGTCATTCTCTCGCACAATGATAACAGCGCCTTTGGGCCCTTATAGACCACTGTTTTGTACAGTGAGTACAGTTCCTTCGGGCCCTTATAGTTTCCTTTATCCACTAATAAGGTTTATGCAGGCATGAAACATAAAACAAATGACTTGAATATGACATATGATATGTATATGAACGTTGATAAGAAATGTAACATGATATGATAAGTAAATATGAGATATGTATAAGCATGTTTAAATGATATGATATGTTAGATAATAGCCATGTGTATAGAAGTGTGATGATCGGTGTTAGTGGTGGAGTCACGAGTTTATTCCCACTAAGTGTAAAGCTTAGCACGGGTTTTCATGTCAGGTGTAGATGCAGTAGAGGCAAGAAGGCCGGACAACCTCATCGAGTCTCCAAAGGTCAACCGTAGTTAGATGCCCGGAAGACTTTTGGTCCTATTTTGTATATGTAATATTCTTTTGTTGTTTGTAAACTAAATTTAAAGTTTTGTATAAGTCGAACACTCCTATTTGTGGATCTTGAATATATGTTTTGAAATTCATTGCCTCACAGAATATATCTCAAGATACATGTAGTAGATAATATGAATGAACAACAGTTATAGTGTGCGAGTAAAATGAAGCAGTGACACTCTTTACATACATACGTGGGTGGCGAGTCGAGGGTGACATAAAACGGACTTTACCGTTGGCATCGTCTCGGGAAATCTAGCTACCCAATCTAATTTAATTGGATTCGAGACGGTCGAATTTCCGCGATATTCAGAGCACGGGTGTCGGGGGTGACACATGGAGTGGTCATGGTAAGTTTAGGAGGGGCACATGACGCCCAAGGGCCATGTCGTGTGGCATTGCCACCTGATGCATATGTCCATGAACACATGGCACATGGAAAATGGAGCATATGAAGGACACATAGAATAGGAAAGTGAGAAAGTTTCCTCTTGTTAGACAAACGAAAATCAAGCGATTCGATTGGAAGAAAGAAAAAAGAAGGAAAGAAAGAAAGGAGAAAAAAGAAAAATGAAAGAAAGGAAAATGAGGAAAAAAAAAAAGAGAGAATGAAAATCCGTGTGTGGAGGAGAAAGAGAAAAAAAGAAGGAAAAGGGCTCCGATTCCCGGTGTTTCGACGGTCGAAAATCGTTAGTCCAAGAATTAAAGTTGGTCTACTCTAGATTAGAGCTCACAGTGAGTGCGAACAAAAGAGGTAGGGTTTTCTCCTACACTGGTTACTCTTAATCTAAGGGCCGTAAACTGGCGGTATTAGTTCGACCTCGACCATGGAATTTGAGTTTTCGGACGTTGTGTCTATATTCAGGATAGTTTTTGGGCGAGTTTGAGGATTGCTTCATGGCTGAAATTATAGCCGTTAATGATAGTCTTAAAATTTGTTAAAATAAATAAATTAATTAATTAAAAAAAAGCTTAAATTTATGGACTGAGTCTAGATTATTTCAAAGTAGGGTATGGCGGATTATATTTGAGAATAGCTAGTTTGTGTAGACTCTTATGTGTGTTATTCTTTGGAAATTTTATAACATCTTTGAATGTGTTGTAAATATGTTGATATATTGGTGTTATATATATTAGCATGAATGAATGTAAATTATACTTTGATATAATTATCCATGGTATGACATAAAGTCACGGGTTATAAATTGTTCCATGTAGTGTTCATTATACATGTAACATGAGATAACATGCAGTGGCATTTTGCATTGCATTTGCATGGGAAACATCGCATTTCATGGGTGTGAGTGCATGGTTGGTAAATCGACACTACGTTTGGTGTTTGATTGGGTGGGCTCGGTAAATGGGACAACGTCCAATAGAGTAGCATGGTTGCATGAAACGAAAAATATGTGCTGGGTATCAGCAAAAAGGGATAGATCCCCTCCTCGGGTGAAAAACCTGCTAATTATGGTCATACATAGTCCCTAGCAGTGAAAGGTCGTAAAAGTGTCTGGGTTTGCGGAGCCTGTGATGAGACACCAAAAATCCGCTACCCACAAAAAGGCGTATGAAATTTGAATATAAAATGATCATTGTGATGTATCATCCAAAAAACTTTTGGTTTATAAACAAATGAAATTGGTTTTAAAAATGATCATTGGATGTCATCCAGAATGACGGGTTTTCACACTTGGCATAAGCATGTGTGAGGGAGTCGGTGAGGATTCGGGACATGGGGCATGATGAGTCTCATCTCATTTCATGGCATGTAAGATTCCATGTAGAATTGGCATATTCTTCATTGGAATGTTGATGTGTGTATTATTGTGTGAACATGGCATTGCATGTGCACTTAGGTGGGAGTAGCCCTTGTAGGGTTATCCTTGCGGGCATTGCTCATTACCATCGTGGGATCCCAGCTGGGGTGCGGGTTATGTACGGTGGCTAACCCTCATCTGGACCGCGAGGTGTGAAGAAAGTTGAGCTGTGGCTTTGAGAAACCTTTTGTCAAAAAAAAAAAAAGTTTTACATGTAATATTTTGTATATAAGAGAGTTGTAACTCGAACTCTTATGGCTTTGTTTTGATAAATTTGTATATTTTCTAAAATATGCTGGGGCATGAATGGATCTAGTGAATGGGGCCTTGATATGGTGGTATCGAGATATCACGATACGGGTATTCAATGTGGTGGCGGGTTGTCATGGGATCCTGAGACCCAGGCGTCATAGCTTAATATCAGAGCTTAGGTATACGAGTACCTAGGGCTTGAGGGGCATGGGCCTAGGCCAAGACATTTATGGTGCATCTAATACCAACGTCATAGTTGGGTATCGAGCTGGTGCTCTGATACACAGGGCTTGGTGGGCATGGGTTTAGGAGCGTCTTTGTTATGAAATCTGAGGCAACTGAGAAGAAAGTAGAGGACTACGCTCATGAGTGCACAGGGGCCATTGCCAAGATCAATCATCCCAAGATGGGAGGCACTTCAGGGCTCTTATCCAGCCAGGGAAGAGGGTGTGTTTCCAGTGCCACCAGCCTGGACACTTTAGATGGGATTGCCCTCAGAGGCAGGGATCTCAGAGTTATGGGACACCACGGTCCTAGTCATTAGTGGGACATGCGCAGATGTAGTTTGTTCCTCCCTATCCCATCATAGGCCAAGGAAGGCGATGTCGGTCGGTCTTTGCCTGAGAAGCATCTATTTCACGAGACCGGACAGACGGACCGGAGTATGGAGTCAAGGTCGGGGGACGGGGCTCCTGAGAGTCGGGACTTTAGGGCCCAGGGGTGTGTCTACGCCGTTACACCACAGATTGAGCCTGTAGATTAGTCGGTTATGTCACGCCCGGATCCGGCGGCCGGTGGGGATCGAGACCGAAGTCGAGGCGCGATACCATCGCCACCCCATATCTACCGTGTTATCTTGGACTCTTCTTGACTGTTCTTTCTTAGAGCTATGCAGCCTTTTGTTGGTGTCCTGAGCAATTTAATAACAAAAATTATTTTACATATACAAGAACTACCACCGGAGTGGTGTCCATCACAATCTATACACATATACACAAGAGTCCCTTTGTATATTACAAAACTTAGGTGCGGAGAAAATGGCTGATGAGCACCTATCTGCGAATTAAACAACTGCGTGTGGAATGTCCTGTCCTCTATCCTTGTCTTCGGTACCTACAAGGATTGAACACCCGGTCTTAAACTTCACGCTTAGTGGGAACATAAGCATAGACAACCACGATAGCGTGTCATAAGCTTATACATATGCACATTATATATATCTAAACCCTTTCTATAACTTTAATTCCTTATCATCTTATATTCCTATTGCATGTCAATCTTTTCTATTTCATGTTCTCTGTCTTTGACATCTCCTTTATTTATACTTTTATGTAATCTATTTAGATACTTTACATATTCAGATACTTATCATGTCTCTAGTCTATATCTTTTTCATCTTTCAGTTTTATGATTTATTTGCATTCTTCACTTTCATACTTGTACTATTGTATACTTTCCTATTATAGGTGTTCATCTTGTACTTTTCATATCCTGTTATCTGTACCCTTTATTCCACATACTTCTTACACATTTGTACTCTTATTCTCCCATCCTATACTTTGTGCTTTTGTATACTTTTATTACTTTTCTTGTGTTCATATACTTATTTTCATATCAATTTATCTTTGTATTACTTGTTCTTGTAATTATGCGTACTTTCATCATAGCGAGCTATGCTTCTCATATCAGGTCTTATCTTATACATATCATTTCCTTTTTGGTTTCATGCTGCCAAATACCTTAGAAGATCAGGAAACTGTGTGTTTTCAGAGGCCTTCTTTGCTCCATATCTGAGCGTGATCTCATCGGTTTAATACCGGGGTATCATCCTTGTACGAGGCATTGTGCCTATGTCATGTATGCTATTTGTGCAGGAAGAATCTTATCCTTGTATCTACACGACAGGTGATTTAGGTCTCATGTGGTGACCCTTGCGGGGCCACGATCCCAAACGGGATCTATATCATCGACCTGACAGGGGCCTCAATATCTTGTCTGAATATCTTTGCGTCAGCTAGGATCTTCCTATAGGCATGCTATCATCCACTTTCTCTGGGTTCTAAAGCGAGACAATCGGCTTTATTACATTTTACGTACACATATTTCATAGCATGAATAGCGGTATCATAATTGCTTATGCATATATACTATCATTACTTTACTCTGTATTAGTTCTCATAACTGTAGTTTCACATTTCGGTTCTCATATATCTATATAATACATATATTCATATCTTTTTCTATCATTTAGTTTTGTCTATCATATATTCCTGGCGTGTTCCATCTTATTCTTTTCGGTATGTCTATCTCATACTCATATCTTTTACGTATTCCTATCATTTGTTCTTAGCATGTTCTATCTATTCATTTAAGTATATCTATCATATAATCCTATCATACACGCTTATATTCATATCATTTAATCTTATATGCATATGTGCCTATCATTCGTGTACTTTAGACTATCATATCTTATGACATGTTCTATCATATCTTATCATATTTTATGACTTATACCTATCATATCTTATGACATATTCCTATACCTTTCTATACTTGTACATTATTCAACCTATGTATTCTTATTCCTCTATGAATCTACTTTATTTAGAAGTGGAATGAATCAATCGGATCATCAAACTAAAGTTATAGCATTTTCATGCCAACTAGTCATTTTACCGATTTTTTCTAGTGACAGTTTATTATTACTCATTTTCAGGGTCTTAACTTTATATTTTGACACTATGTCCTTATAATCATTTAAAAGATAAGGTGCTAAGGGTTCTATTCAACTGGAATCACCCAATTCAGAGCACGGAACTCAAGTTCGTCGAAACAACCCGGACTTCTTATGTTCAACTTGAAACCAAATTTGGTTTGCACATGGTCCCACTTCGAGTGGATTTTTGGGCTACTTAGAGTCATAATTTGACGATGTCTATTTCTATATGGATGGTTTTTCTTGAAGTATATTTTAATTGGCCACTTGAATCACTCAAATCGGATAAGAAATGAGAAAGTTATGGCCAAAATACAAAAATGGTGAGCGGGAACGGGCGGCAGGTGTCTTGGTACACCCTAAAGTCTTCACTGACACTTGGGCCCGAAAACGACGAGAACACAATGTGTACGGTACATGTTCAAGTGTCTGGTTGCATCGACCGAGAATACCGAGAATGTATTTTCTTTCCTTTTTCCATATTTTGATCCCCAATTCAACTCTATACTTCTTATATACACCTCAAAACCATTTCAAAGTCATCTCTTATAATCTCTTTTCTACTCAATTATCTTTCAATACACCTCTTATGAACTCTATTGAACTCAAACATAACCTATTCATCTCTTATCTCTCTGAGGCCTAGGGTTTACTCAACCTACATTCAAGAAACTTTGGTTAGGAGGACATCTTAACAAACCCTAAGTTTGGGGCAAGCTACTAATCATCTAATTGTATGGAAATTCATACCCAAGGTTAGTTCCATACCTTAATTTGGCTTCTCCATCTTCTTCCTCTTCTTCTTCTTCCTCTTCCTCTTCTTCTTTCTTCTCTCCTTCTCTCTATACTCCTTTTCTTCTCCTGTTTTCTCTCTTTTGGGAGACCAAAATATAAGATATTTTGATCCCCACCTTAAGCCATGTTTGGCCAAGACAAAAACCCATTTTTGGTTTTTAAGTTTTCTTAATTGCATCTTGGTCCCCAAATTCTTCCCTTTTTGAAAATCAACTTATGCCAATTTCTCATTTGACACGTCTTTCCTCTTTTATGACATATCCTTTTTAATAAATTACAAGATTGCCCTTGTATCTTCATGAAACTTTCAGGATCCCTCATTTTATTTTCGAAAATTCATATTTAACTTTTAATATACCATAAACAAATTCAGCGCTTCTGTGGTATATTTCGGGATGTTACAGGTTATACAGGGTATGTTTATGCTATCTCACCTTTGGGCAAGGATACTATTTGATTATGGTGCATTGCATTCATTCATCGTTGCATCTTGTGTGAAAGAATTGGGCTTAAAAGTTGAGACCTTGGAAAAGCCGTTGCTTATAAGCTCTCCCCTAGGAACTAGGGTGAGTGTTGATATGATATGTCGGGAATGTGACTTAGAGATCTCCGGGATCCTACTCACTATGGACCTAAGGGTCATGGAAATGTCGGAGTTTGATGTCATCCTCGGGATCGTAGGAGAGTTACTACATACACACAGAACGGTGTTTGTGCTGTGTTTCAAGGAGATAAGCACGGTGCTTTACCCTAGACCGTGTACGACTCCAGGTGGCATGGATAGTTTATGTGTTGGCTTGCAAGCCTTACCTTGGAGGACGAGGTGAGACAAGGTATGAGTCACACCTGCAGTAGTTTTTCAAATTCGGGGATGTCTTCCAGGAATAGACTCTTGGGATTACCGCAAGATGTAGACTTTATCATCGAGTCACACCCTAGTACGTCGCCCATTTCTATGACTCCACATAGGATGGCGTCGGTTGAGTTGTAGGAACTCAAGGTCCAGATACAGGAATTGTTGGACAAGGGTTTCATTAGACCGAACACTTCACCTTGGGGGGCTCCGGTTCTGTTTGCTAAGAAGAAGGATAAGACCCTTCGATTGTATGTCTACTACCAACAGTTGAATAGGGTTATGATCAAGAATTGGTATCCTTTGCCGATGATTGATGATTTATTTGATTAGTTGAGAGGGGCGCATGCCTACTCCAAGATAAAATCTCCGTATCGGTTATCATCAATTGAGAGTTAGAGAGGTTGATATCCACAAGGCGGTGTTCGGGACACCCAGTGCGGGGCATTTTGAGTTTACGGTGATGCCTTCGGATTGGCGAATGCGCTAACATCGTACCACGCCGTCTCATGCATAGGGTGTTCCAACCCTATTTAGATCAGTTTGTGGTAGTCTTCGTTGACAACATCTTGATCTACTCCAAGACAGAGGAGGAGCATGAGAATCATTTGAGGATTGTTCTCTAGACCCTCAGAGAACATCAATTATACGCCAAGTTCGAGTGGTGCGAGTTTGGCTTACTGAGGTGAAATTCTTAGGACATGTAGTGTCATCTTCGGGTGTATCAGTGGACCCGGAGAAGGTAGAGGTAGTTATGAGTTGGGGGAGGCCGAAGTTAGTCTTCGAGATACGCAGTTTCTTGGGATTGACAAGGTACTACCAGAGATTTATTGAGGATTTCTCCCAACTAGTTGCACCTATGAGGATATTGACCCGGAAAGAGGTCAAGTTTGAGTGGAATGATCAGTATGAGAAGGCATTCTAGGAATTAAAAAGGAGGCTTACTTCAGCCCCTATCCTGATAGTCTCGGAACAGGGACATATGTACATAGTGTACTGCGATGCTTATAAGGACGGAATGGGATGTGTTTTGATGCAGTTCAGGAGGGTGGTAGCTTATGTTTCTAAGGCTAAAGAACCACGAGCGGAATTACCCCACACATGACATGGAGTTGGTCGCTATAGTCTTTTCCTTGAAGATCTGGCACCACTATTTATATGGTGAACAATTCGAAGTATTCTCAGACCACAAAAGTCTGAAGTATATCTTTACACAACGAGACCTCAACATGAGGTAGCGTAGAAGGATAGAGTATCTAGAGAATTATGACTTCACTTTGCATTACCATCCTGGTAGGGCAAATGTGGTGGTAACGCCTTTCGGTCGGAAGTCACGAGTCTTGGCTAGTGTAGCTTCGGGAATGGCGGATGCTGAAGTTGTGGGACCGGTTTGGAGCTACGGTATAGTGATCGGGCTCGGGGGTGTTTTGGGAGTTTAGGTGACTCGCCTTCCCTGCAGAGCATAGTGATTGAGGTCGAGGACAAGATGCGGAGATATCGTTCATCAGGGCCCCGGAGTGCGGTCAGCCTGGTGATGATTTGGGCCATTCACCTTTAATGATAGCCTTTGGTATAGGGGATGGGTTGTGTTTCCCTAGTTGATAGATATGAGAAAGGAGATTCTCAGGGAGTTTCATTGCTCTCATTTTGCAGTGCATCTAGGTGGCACGAAGATGTACAGAGATCTTCATTGTCAATATTACTGGAGTGGGATGAAGAAACATGTGGCGAACTTTGTTTGACGATGTCTTACGTGTCAACAGGTAAAGGCTGAGCATCAGAGGCCAGTATGGTTACTCCAGCCTCTAGTAGTAGCAGAGTAGAAGTGGGAACATATCTGAGTATGACTCACTTGCCCGCGGACATGAATTAGGCATGATGTGGTGTGGGTGATAGTGGGCCAAACTCTCGAGTTGGCACATTTTTAAGGTGTGCGGATGATCTTCCTGCTAGAAGAATTACATGGAGTTATACATGCAGGAGATGTGGTTACATGGAGTGTCAGTCTCTATCGTATCATACCGGGATCCCAGGTTTACAACTCACTTTTGGAAAAGTTTCCAAGGAGCCATGGGAACACAGTTGATGATGAGCACTGCTTTTCTTCCATAGACAAACGACCAGTCAGAGATGACCATACAGGTTTTGGAGGACATGCTACGGGCATGCATCCTAGATCTCAAGGGTGGCTGGGAAGAGCAGTTTCCCTTGGTAGATGTTGCCTATAACAACAGTTATTAGGCGAGCATATAGATGGCACCCTATGAGGTTTTATATGGGAGGCCATGTCGATCTCCAATTTGTTGGACGGAGGTGGGAGAGAGATCCACCATGAGTCCGGATTTGATTAGAGACACCTCTGAGAAGGTGGATTCGATATGGAAACGTCTTCTCAAGGCTCAGAGCCAGCAGAAGAGTTACGCCGATAAAAAACGACGACCTCTAGAGTTTGAGGCTGGTGATCATGTCTTCTTGAAGGTGATGCCTAAGAGATGAGTGATTAAGTTCGGCAAACGGGGGAAACTATCGCTGAGGTATATTAGGCCCTTCGAGATACTCGAGAGGGTGGGTACGGTTGCATATCAGTTGGCTTTAACGCCGAGTTTGTTGGGTGTCCATGAGGTATTCCATGTCTCCATGCTCCGGAAATACACTCCAGATTTAACTCATGTAGTGGATTAGGGCGAGCTTATTATTGATACAGATGTGACCTTCGAAGAGGGACCGGTGCGTATCATGGATAGTTGAGATCAGGTTTTGCGACGTAAGACTGTGAGGCTAGTGAAGGTGTTATGGTAGCACCGAGAAGTGGAAGAGGCAACATGGGAACATGAGGACACGATGCGTGTCACTTATCCTTTCTTATTTAAGGATGAAGGTACGTTGTTTAGTCATTTGGTACTTAAATGGCTGTTGCATATGCATGAGATTGTAGGGGTATGTGTGTAATTTCAGGGACGAAATTTTTTAAAGGGGGGGAGAATGCAAAACCCCAGAAAAATGGCAAAACGGTAATTTGTCATTGTAGTACGGTTGAAAACCTGAAATTTTCTAAATCTCAGATGACGAAGCGGACTTCACTGTTGGAATCTTCTCGCAAAATCTAGCTACCCAATCGAATTTCGTTGGATTCTAAGACAGTCGGAATTTCACGTATTTTAAGGCACGAGTGTCAGATGACACATGGAGTGGTGCCACATGGCAAGCTTAGAGGAGGGCACATGGCATGCTTAGAGGAGGGCACATGGCATGAGAGCCATGTGGTGTGGCATTTTCCACCTAGTGCATGTGTCCATGTGACACATGACACATGGCAAATGGAGCATATGAAGGACACATGACCAATAGGAAAGTGAGAGGAAGTTTCCTCTTGTTGGAGAAAACAAAAAAAAAAAACAATTTAGTGGAAGAAAGAAAAAAGAAAGGAAAGGAGAAAAAGAAAGGAAAGAAGAAAAAGAAAAGAAAGGAGAAAAAAAGAAAAGAAAAGGAAGAAAGGAAAGAAAAATGAGGAAAACAAAAGTGAGGAGGAAAATCCGTGCGTGGAGGAGAAAGGGGAAAAAAAAGGAAAAGGGCTCCGATCCCCGGTGTTTTGACGGTCGAAAGTCATTAGTCCGAGAATTAAAGTTGGTTTACTCGACGAGAGCTACGAGTAGGTGTCAAAAACAAAAGAAGTAGGGTTTTCTCCTGCCTGGTTCCTCTTATCCAAGAATTCGTAAATAGTAGTGTGGTTGTTTAACCATGGACTGAGTTTTGGAGCGTTAGGGTTGTTTTTCGAGAAACGATTTAGTCGAGTTTGAGGACTGCTTCATGGCTGAAATTATAGCCTTTAATGACAGTCTTGAAATTTGTTAAAAAAATGATAATAAATAAATAAAACAAAAGCTAAATTTCTGATGAGTCAATTCTTTCAAAATGAATATGGTAAGAATGGCTAGTTTGTGTGGACTATTTATGTGTGTTATTGCTGAAAATTTTATAACATGCTGAATTTATTATAAATATGTTGATATATGAATGAATGTAAATTATATGTTTTCGATATAATTATCCATGGTACTTGGCATAAAGTACGGGTTATAAATTGTTCAATGTAATGTTCATTATACATGTAACATGAGATAACATGTAGTGGCATTTTGCATTGCATATGCATGGGAAACATCGCATTTCATGGGTGTGAGTGCATGGTTGGTAAATTGACACTGCGTTTGGTGTTTGATTGGGTAGGCTCGGTAAATGGGACAACGTCCAACAAAGTCGCACGGTTGCATGAAATAGAAAATATGCGTCGGGTATCAACAAGAAGGGATAGATCCCCCCCTTGGGTGAAAAAATTAGCCAGTATGAGTCGAGACATAGTCCTACTTTAGGTGAAAGGCCGTATTAAAAGTTTAAGGTTTGTGGAGCCAGCAGTGAAACACCAAAAATAGCTACCCGCAAGATGCATGGATTTTGAATATAAAATTATCATTGTGATGTATCATCAAGCTTTTGGTTTATAAACAAATGAAGTGGTTTGAAAATGATCATTGGATGTCATCTAGAATGACGGTTTTTTTCACACTTGGCATAAGCATGTGTGAGGGGGTCGGTGAGGACTCGGGACGTGGGGCATGATGAGTACCGTCTCGTTTATGTAAGTGGATTATTATATAATTGAGATATTCTTCATTGGAATGTTGATGTGTGTATGATTGTGACATGACATTGTATGTGACTTGCAGGTGGGAGTAGCGCGTAGAGGGATTTATTGTGCGAAGTTTGCTCACCCTGATATGGGACCAACACTTTTAGGTCTGAGTTATATCACGAGACGGTTGACCCTCACGAGGCGCGAGTTGGCTAGGTGTGGCTGAAACCTTTTTGTAAAAACTAGATTTTATATGTAATATTTTGTATATAAGAGTTGTAACTCGAACTTTTATGAAATTTGTTTTGATAGAATTTGTATATTTTTCTAAAATATATGGGCATGAATAGATCCTGGTGAATGGGACGCGATATGGTGGTATCGAGATATGCGATACCCAAGCATTCCGTGAGTTGATAGGTTGTCAACGGGACTCCTGGGTTTTTGAGGCGTTACACAACTCGTCGACCAACTGGTCGACCGTTTCCTGTATATATTGAACTTATTTTGTCAAGATATATATTTTAAATTATTTTATTTAAAAATATATATTTTAAAATTTTATTACAATAATGATAACATATTTAAGTTAAAATTTCATAAATTATATTAATAATTTTATTTTAGTAAATCATATTATTTATCAAATCTTTATTCGAACCCATTAATTTATCAAATCTATAACTTCATTATTCTCATTTCAATAAATTTTAAATAAGTTAGATGTCAAAAATAATAATAATAATTTTTAAATAAGTTTTTATTTTAAAGATAAATATAAATTTTTATCTTATCTTAGTTTAAAGATAAGATAAATCATTAATTTTAATAATTTTTATTTGATTTTTTATTGATTCAACAAATGTGTAAAAGTGATTTTTTTAGAAAAATTATTTAAACTAAAAACCATATAGATTTAGGAAAGTTATGATTTTAGATATCAAACATAATCTTTAAAATCAATATTTAAAATTTGAAATAATATATAATAGTAAAAATACACTACCTACTTATTTGACGTATCATTTAAAAATTTATAAAGCGGTATTTGCTTAAAAAAAATTATAAAGTCATTGTTGAGGACAACGACATTTGCTTAGTTGTCGCTTACGTAGCCCAAACGAATTAGATTGGGTAATAGTTTCAAAAATAAATTATTTTTGTAATTTATTTTTAAAAAAATATTATTTTAATCCAAAACTCAAAATAATGTTCAAACTAGTGTGTTGATCGGCGCCTACTGTCGGCAATGTATAAGCATGCATCACAATGATAACTAGTATTTGGTTTAGGTTTTACAGAAATTAAAATGTGGTTTATTGAAGAGTTTAACTTTAATTCTAAAATCGTAATTATTTGGAGAATTATGTTAAGGTGCGCTCAAGCACCAAATAGAATAAAAATATAGGGTTATGCCCCAAAGTAAAATAAATAAAGTGCAAGAAGATATAGTAGAAGGGGATCGCTTTCACTTCCGTTCTACTGACGAAGATGATCTCCTTGTTGGTAGTAAGAAAAGGGTCCGATCCAAGGATGACATAGGAAAGGAGATTCATGAATCAGCTAACAAGGTGAAAATATTGCAGCCTCCGATTTCTTTCAAAGACAAACTGCTGGGTTGCTCTGGCTGTCCTCCAACCCAGAGTTCAAAGGATGACGCTGATCTTGCAGAAGAGATTGATGACCCTTGTTTGTTGTCTGACTGTTGTTAGGTCCCCGTCAAAGATCAAATAGAATTTTCTTCTTTTGAGGGAAAAAAATAGAAAATCATAAACTTGCTTGATGCAAAAACCTCTTCCCTTTTCATTACTTGCAATATGTTTAAATAAACAAAATACCAAGTCCTAAGCAAACATGTCTTTGCTACTAACAAACATATTACTACTAATAAACATGATCCCACTACCAATGCTAACTCCTATTTCCTAGAACCCACTCATTCTATATGGACTTCGCATATGGTGAATGATTTATTGACTTCTTTAAATAACTACTAAATCATAAAACAACTCTATCATTACCCTCCACTTCAAGAGAAACCTTGTCCTCAAGGTTCAAATTGAGGAATATGTTATATAACTCCTGACGCTTTACCAATTTCTTCTTTATCCTCTTGCCCCCCATCTTGGATAGAGATATTCCTTTGCACTTGTACCTTGATTGACTCGACTTTCTTCTGCATCGCATCTTGCATAGGAGCTTTTTTTTTTTGCTTCTTCGTGTGTGCTTTGACTATTTGGCACAAGTTTTTCCTTCCACCAAGCATTCTTAACGGTTTTGCTTTCTGCTTCCTTAGTGCTTTCTTTGGATCTGGATCCATGCCCCTTCGATTTACTAGACTTGGTGCTAGGAAGATCCTGCTCCAAAAACTTATGAAATATTTCTCTGTAAATACCATTATTCTGCTTGAGTATATTCTCAAATTTGGAATAACATTCCTCGATCCACATATACAAGTAGTTTGTAGCTTCATACACCACGAACAAGAACTATCCAGAGTTTGCCCATTTGAAGATTTAATGCGGCACAGCATTAGGGTTGCCTAAGGAAGTTTCATGCCTTGTAACCAGGATGTCAAATATCCGACTAATTGCAGCTTCGATTTGTCGGAGTTTATCATCGACTCCTACTTTCGTTCGATTGAATTTGGTTTGGAGGTCTCCCAGCCCCAGCACTAATTTTCGATTCTTTTCTTTGTTGGTGGACGCAGTGCAGAACACGATCTGATGTTAGGTCTCGATCCAAAACAAATATAATAATTTTGTTCTCTTTAGGAAAGAACAAAAACCATAAACTTTTAGCAATTAAAAATCTCTTCCTTTTCATTACTTGCAATATGTTGAATAAGCAATGCCCAGGTTCGCGTTTGTTTTTTATTATCTTGAATATATAGCTTTTTTAAGCAATCTTGAATAATTACTTAATAGCATTAAGTATTAAGTTGTTTGTTTTTTAACATTGGGTAGTAAGTAGGGATGGCAACGGGACGGATTATTTCGGGTTCCCACCTCGTCCCGTTCTTAATGGGACAGGTTTGGTTTAACTGTAATCGGGTTTTTAGCAAGTTTTGTTTATTTTCTCAAATCCGAGACGGGTTAAAGACGAGTTCGGGTATTCTCCCATGCATTACCGAGTCCAGGTATATTTTAAAAATATTTTTATTATTTTATTTTATATTTTAATATAATTAATAATAATAATAATAATTAGAATGTTTTAATAAATAATTTATAAAAATTCATAATATTTTATTTTTATAAAAATATATTAATTTTAATAAAATAAAAATAAAAAAAGCAAATATAAAAAAATAAAAAATAAAAAATAAAAACAAAAAATCAAATGTAAACGGGATGGGTTTAGAAATTTTCTCATCCCCGTCCTGCCCCATTTAATTTTTTAAATGAGATAGGTTTGGGAATTGAAAAAATCGCAGGCCGGGTCGAGATGGGACGCCTCGGTCAAACTCTCTCATTGTATCGTCACACAATAGTGAGTGTTCTTTAGCCCTTTTTTTCTTTTGAAGCGTGGGTTTTCTTATTTTGATGGAAAATGATTTTTAAATAGAAAAGGTAAATATTTTCCTTTCTGTGACTTTAAAATTTAATGTCAGTCATTAATTTCATAACAACAGAACATGATAGACTCGTGCATTAAATCTGATGAAACCTTGTGCAAGTACCGAGCAAAACGTGACCCACTACTAACACTAACTCTTATTTCCTAGGACCCACTCATTTCATATGGACATCCCATATGATGAATGATTTATTGACTTCTCCAAATAACTACTAAATCATAAAACAACTCTATCAACTGTTCGTCTTTCGAAAGAGGAAAAGCGGAGAATCCGACAACCAATATCATTATCAAATTCTTATGAAGATAACTGCTCTTTGGCGGTTGAAGGCATGCATCCATCACACTAATCGCTACGGATAACGGTTTTTTCTAGGTGAAATTCCCATCGATGGAGGATTACGAATTTGCCAAGTACGATGCCCTTAGAATGGAAAAGGTTTGTCAACCTCAAGTCACCCTGACCCATGCCCCGTTCAGTAGTGATTTGGGTCATGACAATCTTTTTTATGAACACCATCAACACCCTCTGATAGTCTAATTGCTGCACCTTCTGTATGTTCCTCCCAGCACTTGATTTCTGATAGCGGGGATGAGACCATGGGGACGGAGACTATTATTCCACTTAAGTATGTAAGGATCAAGTAATTCATTGTAAATATTATCCAGGTTTAAAATATCCCAATAGGTTGAAAGAAGGCTGCATCTTATATAATCTACAGAAATTTTATTCTTATTCGATGTAAGATGTGGGATATGTTTTTTACCACTTTAACGGTTTGATCACAAAATTGTTACTTTTGGATGTGAGAGTAAACTGCAAAGACCTTTTTAGATCGAAAAAAAGTTTCAAGTACAAATAGGATATCAGATACAACTCTAAGAGATTTTTTGATAACTACGATTATATCCGATTATTATGACTATAAATTATTAATAATAGAAAAAAAAAAATTGATAACAAAGTCTGTATCTTAATTCACTACATTCTCTTAGCTTATAACTGCCGAATAGAACGATGAAATATAAACTTGGGATATTTCAGACCAAGAAATCAAGTCTTTTAACTATAATATTCTACGGTTCTTCCGGATAGAGGGGAAAAAAAAGAATAACTGGCCAACATCACAATCATATACAATGGCCTACCCTCATTCAAATCATTAATGTCCAAGACCTTAACACTCATCCTCACAAGATTTCGTTAACCTTTGTCAATAAGAAGCTCACTACAGCTCTCTTATTATTCACATACACAAAAACCAAAATCGATGTAGTGAATGTGATCTATTACATGGGCTCTCTTCACTTCTTGAACAATTTTTTACCAAGCTCCATGGCTCTTTTGCATGAATCTCATACCTTAAAAGTGTATTTGCGGTTCTCATTCCCTCTTGTCCTCTTCTTCCTCATCCTCCTCTCAGTTATTATCCTGCTTGGCAAGACTGATATCGCCTTCTGGCTTTCCTCTGGTTAGAGATTGAGTTTCTTCATCATCAGACTCTTCTCCTTTTTCTTCTGAATAGGCATACCTGCAAATATATGATGTTACCAGTCAGCTACATGAGATGAAGGGGCATCACCAGAAATGTTGGATCTATGGTTGGGACTTAAGATCTGTCAGTGACTGCAATGTGGAGAAGAAAACTTCTTTTTTTTCTTGTAACGCTCTTTGTGAACAGTAACCTAGACCGCCACTCAAAACCATTCCCAAAATAGGGTGAGACTGAAGCCAATGATACACAAACTGCCAACACCTTCAAAATTTTCAATTTTTGTTTTAATTTAAAAGTTTGGATTTCAATGCATAAATACCAATGTTTTAAAAACCGGACCGGACCGGCTGGTCGGACCGTCGACCGGCCCCAAAACCGGTCGGTTCAGTAAACCGTTTTGATTGAGCGGCGGTCGAGCCGTCGGATCGGGTTTGTCGAACCCGATAATTTCTAGCGGTCGAACCGATGGTCAAACCGGCCAGTTTTCAATTTTTTTCAATTTAAAACGATGTCGTTTTGATACTTTTTACATCGAAACGATGTCGTTTTACTTAGAATTAGAAAGCTTGTAGGGTTAAAAGGCTTGTAACTAAAAAAAAAAATCAATTAAATACAACAAGCTTATGAATTCAAACATGAAAATAGGAAGTTACAAAAAAGCGAAACCACCACTTTACTTTTGTCATTATGATTATTTTAGATATATAGTATATATTTATATAAATAAGTTATTAATTTTAATATGTTTTCATATTTAAACATTATACATATTTTTAAAATAAATTTTAAAATACTCTATTTATATAAAAAATAATAAATAATATATTAAATATTATTAATTATATATTTTAAAATATAAATAATATATTTATTAAATCATAAGTTTCAACCACGATTAAATTGCCAGATCACGACCGGTGAGCCGTGAACAGTAACTTTAGTTCGGTGCGTTCGTTTTTAAACGATATCATCATTACACCTGAGATGTCTTACCAACCTAAAGCAGGTACCAGAAAATAGAGTATTATAGTGCATAATAGTTTTCGGTACAAAGAAAATCCTAAAATATGATTCTTGAGGAAGAGCGGGGGAATTTTGTGAGATGGTCAATGCAAGAATATGTCCCACACCTTTTGAGGTGGATAAAGTCCTCAACCAATATCATTGCCATGGATGTGTGATATACGTTGGCCCAAAGGTGTCTCCAACAAAGTAAGGAAAGAACAAATTACAAGAAAAATCCTGATTTGCAACATAAATTTTGCAACGGACAAATCTATTACAAAATAGTAACGGATTTGCAACGGAATGCTAATGAAAGTCTAATAAGTAAATTGCAACTAAATCGCAACGAACTTGCAACGGAAATTTGCAACATATTCATTTATGTTGCAAAACATGGCGAGAAACTTTGGCACCATCCTTGGAAACGACATTGCAACGGATTTGGCCTTTGCAAGTTTTCAACGGAATGATTCGTTACAACTTTGTGGTTGACAACAAAATTACGGTTATTTGCAATTTCATAACTTATGTTTAAAAACGGTTTTGCAATATATTTATAAATTTCAATGAATTTATCGAATAACTTAGAATTTATTTATAATTCCAAGGTAAATTATTAACTATCAACATCTATATAGAGGAGTCACTACAAGAAATTCACAATTTACTGATGGAGTTTACCGACGAATTAAATTCCGTTGGTACTTATATTATGTTTAATGATGCTTTTTAAGTTGATCATTTTTAGAAACATCATGGTATGTAATTAATAGAAAACAAATATAAGTAAAAATAATTTATTTTATTTTACTATCATGATTAATTTTTATTTTAGTATCATATTAAATAATCATTAAAACTAATTAGTTTTTAAATATTAAAAAACTACATTTTGTTTTAATGAAACAAAAATACATACTTATTACAACTTTTTGTAGAGGAATAACTTGTGAAGGAGTTTAGAGATGCAAAGCCAAAAAGCCTCCAGAATTTTATGAAAAAATTACACATTCCAAACAGGTCAGATTCCGATCTAAGTTGAAGTCTCTTCTACATTCATGAATTTATTTAATGTGTTCATACTTTATATTGCAAAAGTTTTATTTTTAATTTATTTTCTTTAAATTTTTATTTTTTTTTAGCTTTTCATGTTGTTTTATTTTTTTCAAAGTTCCATGTTATTAAACTTTCCAAAAATGAAACATGGATGAATAATAATAATTTGAATAGTTTAAAACTAGATTTTCTTTAATATTTTAAACCAATACGTTTAAATTGCAAGTATTAAAATTTAAGAAAAATCCATAAAATGGAAATACTTAATATTTTATATTTTGATCCTTTGATTAACTAAAATTTTAAAATAGATCGTTATATCGAAAAAAAGGAATATTTTCACAAAAAGTGAAATAATAATATTAACAATAAAAGATTCAATCAATCCAATTTTTTTTTTTTTTTCCTTCTTGAACATTACCAAATTGATGGTTTTCCCCAATTTTAAATTAATGTGAATAAGCGTTCTACAAATCATCACATTAGAAATTAAAATTTTGAACAACATTTATATTGTAGCGTGTGAGTGGCACAAAACCGATTTAAAAAATAAAAACCAAACATAACCTAAGTGTTCATTGAATGATGATGATGGTTGTAAAAACTAATTTTAATAACTTAAGAAAACTCATTTATTGATTGTAGTATTCCCGAAAGTGAAAATTGAAAATTGTTATTAATAACAAATTTTGAAGATATAGAGAATATTATTTTGAAGTTTTTTGAAAAATTTTGTTATATGATTTTAGTATATATATATTTTGTGTTTTTTATGTTTTTCAAATTAAAAAAAAAATTGAAAGCCAAACGTTTTTTTTTTCTTGTTATTATCATTGTTCTCCTTGTTTTGTAGAATAAACCCTCAGGTATCGGGGTTGTAGTCAGGCTGAAGTGTGAAGTCATTAGGATCGTTTTCTTGAAACTATTTTATAAAAAGTTTGTAATTATCAAAGGTGTTTTTAAGTTTTTTTGGTAAATAACAGAAAAGCCCATTTTTTCCATTAAAAAAAAAAAACGAGAAAAAATATTTAAGCTTGATTATCATTTGGGTGATTAGATTAAAAGACCATTTCAAAGCCTAATTTTGGAAATTTGAATTTTGACATGATTTGATAAAAATAACTTCATGTTTTTTACAAAAAATAACCTATTATTTTAAGAATTAATGTAAATACATAAAATAAAAATAGACATTTTTGTCAGCTTTTGATCGGATGGTCGATAGATCCAAAGTGGCGCACCCGTATGCTATTAGGAATTGCGGGTTGGGCCGCCAGTATTTGCTCGAGTACTGTCTTAGTGACTGGATTCGGGCATTCTTGATGTACGAACCTTTGGGCGGAGCCTTCTTGTTCACGGGCCTTGAGAGTCGCTTTTTTGGCATGATATATCCCATTCCAAATTTAACTTAAGGTTTTTGAAGTAAAATGCATATTCATTTAACATCTATATGTTGAAGGCATTTATCAAAAAATATATCTATATGTTGAAGGCGGTAGGCATTCTCATTCTGATATTTTTATGAATACTTTAATAAGATTTTTAATCTAGGAGACACTCTAGTCCCCCAAGCTTTGTTGAGGCCCACACAAAAGGCCTTCATGTTAACTCTTTGGGCCCATTGGGCATCATGTCCATCTCATCGTTGTTTTCTTCCTCAGACGCCCTTGATGCTATCTGATCCTTTTATCTGATTGTACAGTTTGAACCAAAACCCTAATTTTCCACTTGTGAAACCCTAACCCTAATGCTTCATTCAAGCTCAGGGGGAAGAAGATTGAGCATGGAGGACTCTCTTTCTCGGCAACCTTCACGGATTAAGGTATTTACTTCGTCAACCCTTATATTATCATTCGTCTCTTTGGATCTACTATTGCTTTTTATGTTTGGTTCTGAGGAAAGAAAATTTAAACAGCATTTGTTATTTGCGGAAAATGAGTGACCTAGCTATTGAAATGTTATGATTTTAAATCTCTGTTTTTTTAAACAATTTCATATACTATGCAGCTAAGCAGATTGATTTAAATGGCGAATCGTGATTTTTTCTTTCATTTTTTCTTCGATCATCGTTTCGTTAGATTACGTTTGGCTGCGAAACGAGCAAGAAGAAAGGGAAGGAGAAGTCTTGAATCTTGCATCTCGTGTTACTTCCCTTTATGCAAGATTTTGTTGAAGGAGACCAAGGCTACTTGAGAGGTACTAATTTGTGGCACTTCCTAAATGTTTCCAACTGTTAGTTTGTAATCATTCACTATTTACTCTTTGATTAATTTAAAGAGGGGTCTCACAGTAAACCATTATATTGGATTTTTAGTCTTATAAAGTATGCATTAAGTGACATAGCTCTTTGGTTATGATGGACTTTTATAGGGTTCTTTCCTCTATTCGAAAGAGAATTGGAAAATGTAAAGGAATTGAGGAAACCCAACGCGGGGAGGGGGGGCGGTTGTACCCTCGTCTTGATTGGTTAACTATTTAATCTTTCTGTTTTCTGGGACAATTTTGAACACTTGGATTCTGTTTCAGTGTGTTAATGGTTGCCCTCCAGGAAAGTAAATTGGACACGCTCGATGTTGATGGGCAATTTCATGAACTCTTCCATTGTTTTAAATGGGAATCTACTAGGATAGAGATCCTCTGAACATCCATTATATGCTATGCTGTCTCTATTTCCCTTAGCAGCAATTATGAATATGATGGGGAAAGAGGTGGTGTTATTTTTAAATTTTTATTACGATTCTCGGACATTAACCTCCAATGCATTTTTTTTTTATCCTATTTCCTATACAAACAAAAAATGATTGATACAATAATAGCACCACCTAAGGTAATACATGCATGGTTTTGTTACCATATACAATTTTAGGAGTTTATGCAATTTGGGACTCTATTATTAACTGTATATATTATCTTACCATGTATAAATACTAAAGATTAGGAATATGTTAGTTACCATGTATGGATGCTTAAGATTAGGAATCTGGTAGTTACCCATGTATAGATGCTAAGATTAGGAATACATTGAATTTCCATGTATAAGATGCTAAAGATTAGGAATCTATTAGTTACCATGTATAGATGCTAAAGGCTAGATAATTTGGGAGACTATATTGTATGGCAGATACTGACGGAATCAAGGAACTTTTCCAAAATCTCTCTTTGTATTTTTCTGTTATCCAGTATTTTGACATGGTTTAGTAGCATTCTTGGTGAGTAGGATTATTCATATCACCTAAGGTGTATGTTGTGAGACATTACATTATTCATGCATGTTTTGCAGTACGTATGTGAGACATACCCTTGGAATGAATATTGAATAATCCATCGTTTTTTTTTAAGTAATTTTCATCAATTGGAAATTTGACTCTTGAGGGTAACAACAATATGATTTGTTGGTATGTTAGAACCGAAAGACTCGTAGAGGTGTTCAAGATGTTTAGGACAATGATGAGAATGGGAATTAGGCTAAGCCCAGTTAGTTTTGTTAATGTTTTCCTTGTTGTTTAGAGGATGAATGATTATGATAATGCTAATGTTATTTATGGTTTGGTTGTTAAACTGGGCAGTGATCATGCAGATAATTCGAATTGTAATACCATGGGATTGTGGCTTTTGTTTCCAATGCAATCTTTATGGGGCTGCTTCACCCCGAGAATATATATAATATATGATGCATAATGCAGTTTCTTGTGATGAAACTACTGTAGTAAAATTGATGAGTGTTTCATGTTTGTTTTAAGTGTTGCCAACGCCTTGTTGCGAGAATAAAACGAGGCTCATGTTTCGGGTTTCGGGTTCATGTTGTAGTAAAATAAAACAAAGCTCATATCCCCTGTTCTTGTTTTTCATAATAAAAACTGGTTTTTAAACAGGTTTCATGTTTTTGTTAGGCTGTGATTTATGCTTTAATTTTTTAGGGGGCTCATCTTCATTTAAACTCTTGGGAGAAATATATAATATCTTGCTTGGATTGAACAAATCTTTCAATGCCCTTGCATTGCATGCTTTCTTAAAACTGAATTTTATATTGTGTCAACCACTGCTTAATGGAAAAAGAAGAATGTTAACTGGGTGGAAGTGGAACAGTGTCTTAACTTTGCACGACACAATGTATTATTAATTTTAATATCATATAAATGCTTTATGATTTATCAGTTTTTGCTACTATAAGTGGGCGATAAGCATTTTATTGTCTGATTTAGGGAGATTCCTCCAAATCGTAATGTGTAATCAAATTCGATAGAAAAGGTTAAAGAAGTATGAAAGAAGCATTTGCATCGGGACATGAGTCGAATGTGAATGGGAGTTCTTTGTCGAAAGATTTTGATCCAAAAAAGAAAAGAGCGATAAACATCGGGGGTTGTGGTAGTGTTAATTTCCTAAGAAACACATCTTAAGCTAATATACCCAGTCATTGATATTACATGGAACCTATCTAATCACATTAAGCCTCTTAACAAAACAAGTGAAACCACACAGAGCTATTTTCACCAAACATCTATGTCATTGCTCTCAAATCTTTTGTGTAGAGTAGTCTGTAGTGGGTGGAATCACTTTATGTGCCAAAGAGCCAAACAAAAGCAATAAATCACAGCCCCAAAAAACAGAGTTTATAATGTTGTAGGAAAATGAGGAGGGAGAAAATGGGTAGAGGAAAAACACTATCCATGACTCTGTTTTAAAACCATTAATTAGCTATGTTTATGATATTGAGAGGTATTTTTAATATCTGGTGAGAGTCCCGTTGATTAAACACATCCCTTATGAGATCTATATCCCATCTCAACTGGCCGACTGGAACCATAAGTTGGTTCTTGTATAGGTATAGTCTCAAAATTCGAATGCAACAAACTAGAATCACCCTCCGTGATCGGGGATCTGTTGTGACTAAAATACTTATCCATTCTAACTTAGTAATCTATTATGCTTTTAAGTAAATCCTTTGTAGCATCTAATGGCTACTCACGTGAAAGCTAAGGATTTGACTAATCTTGTATTAAAAAGATGAATGAGGATATACCTTGCCTTGTATAATTGAGACACCAAGAGGAGGATTAGTCGAGAATTTCCGGTAGTCTTACTCGTAAGGAGAGGTTAAATTCATGTTACGATTTGAAGGCCATCCTACCTTCTTTGGTTTTACACAACTATTCCATCTCATCCACTTTATACTTTTTCCATTGTTAATATAATTATTTTCCTAGAACATCATAAATAATTTTAAATTTTATTAAATACATAACTATTTTAAAACACTTCCTAGATTAACATTGTCTTTTGAGATAACGAAGAATACATACAAATTTAGAACTAAAGTTGACAACATAAGTTTGAATATATTTTAGAACAAGAAAAAAATAGTTTATAATAAGCTTCACAAGCTGGTTTAAAAATCTTGTTTTCAACCATGTCAAAAATAAAAAATATAAAGTGGTCCATGAGCAATGAGTATGCACAATCCTAGATTGGAATCATGAACCATGTTATTGTACTTATATATATATCATACCACAAGTCGACGATGCATTCAAGAACTAAGCCTTATCTTGTCTTTTTTATTTAAAGGTAATTATAATTTTTCAATCTCATTTAGCAAAGGAGTGTAATGGAAGATATTATCTGTGAAACCCCAAAAAATATCCGAATTTTCGAAAAAGGGTAAAATAGTAATTTCGATCAAAATCCGGAATTTTTTTTTTTTAAGATATTGGAAGACGAAACGGACTTCGCCGTTGGAATCATCTCACGAAATCTAGCTACCACGTCAAATTTCGTCGAATTCAAAGACAGTCAGAATTTCATGTTTTTCGAGGCACCAAGAGTGGTGCGGGACACTTGGCACATTGTGAGTGACTCAAGAGGTGCCACGTGTTATGTGCAGAATGAGTCAAACATGAGCTCTAATAGGACCCATGAGAGACATGTGGCGACATATGAGTGGGTGAAAATCCGTGGTAGATGGATAAGGGGAGGATAGGGTGTAATCGAAAGAGCCTTAGAAGTGGACATGTGGCAAGTGAGAGGACATCTCACTTGAGCACATCTTCTGGCCGGTTGGGAGAGAGGGGAAAGAAGAGAGAGAAAGGCAAACCAAATTTGAGAGGAAGAGTTAGAGAGAGAGAGAGGCTCTACCTTATCTATAGATTTTCTGATTATCGGACCATCGGTTTCCGGCGAAGAAAGGGGGAAGAGTTCATCCTCACAATAAGGGCTTCGCATAGAGACCAGAGTTGGGGAGTTTCGACAAAATCCGAGAGGTAGGGGTTTTCTTCTACTTGGTTTATTCCTTATCTAAGGGCCATTCAAATGGCATGGGTTGGGTGAGGCCATGAGTGGCCAGTGTGGCTTAATCCCGGGCCCAGGGCTGATGTCTTTGGAGATTTCGGGCTATTTTAGGGCGGCTCAGAGGTGACTTTTGAACTAAGTAATTGTCCTTGTGTTCCATTTTTATGTGTTAGAGTTAAAATGAATAATGGTGTTGGTTTTCTTGCCTTAAGGGGAATGTTTGGTTGTGTTTTGAACCATGGGAGGTTGCCATATTATGGTAGTACACATTAACCGGACTTTAGAACTGGTTTTTGGGTAGTAAATAAAGGGAATTTGGTAGTGAGTCTTTCAGATAAATTGTATCACATCAGTGAACTTGATGTTAGGCTTTTGAATTTCTCAAATCGGACCTGCGTAGCCCAGTTATGGTCAGTTTTACCACTGAAATATAGTGGAAGAGGTATGCAATTTAGTCGATCCGTGAGTCCATCGGTACGGAGTGCACTTGGATGGGGTCAACCGGCCCAGATGGGGTCAGCCGGCCCAGATGGGGTCAGCCAGCCCGGGATGAAGTCAACCGTTTGGATGGGGTCGACCACCGGATGGAAGCGTAGGCCTTTAAATTTGGTAGTTCGGGTTGACTATTCATTTAGGGCCTCAACTTCGGAAGACCATAACTTCTTCGTCAGAACTCCGATTCAGGTGTTCTTAGACTCTGTAAATCCATTAGGGTGGGTTCAGCCATGTTCTAATGGCAGACATTGGGCAGGTGGGCCGGCTAGGGTTGGCGGTTAGTGCTGGCAGGTTAAGTTAGTTAGTCATGTGTGACCTCCAACTTCGGAAGGTCATAACTTCTTCGTCTGAACTCCGATTCGGGTGTTATTGGACTCTATGGAAAGCCCATTGAGTCAATATTCCAGATGGATGCCTGTGGAGGGCAGTGGGTACTGGAGCTGGCCAGAGGGAATTCGAGGACGAGACGGTAGGCTGCCAGGGTAGAGTTGCCTATTCTGTGTGACCTCCAACCGGAGGATCATACTTCTTCTTCGAACTTCTGTTTAGATTGTTCTTGGACTCTATAGAAAGCCCAATGAGTCAAGATTCCAGCCAGATTCATGTGGAAGGCAGTGGGTACTAGAGCTGGCCGAAAGAGGTCGAGACTGGGAGCGGTAGGCTGGCACGGTAGGGCTGCTATTCATGTGTGACCTCGACTTAGGAAGGTCATAACTAGCCGTCGAACTCCGTTTCAGGTGTTCTTGGACTCTATGGAAAGCCCATTGAGTCAAGATTGCAGCCATGTTCCTGTGGTGGACATTGGGAAATCGGGCCAGTTAGTGCTGGCCGGTTAGGTTGTGTGTTATGGCTTGTGTGAATAACATGCAGTGTGAATTTCGTTAATATATATGTGCATGCTTGATATATTAACATGAAATGACATATTGCATTTCATATGCACTGGGGCAACCTAGAACCATAGGTATGAGTGCATGACATGAAAAACATGGTTGTCAAATGAATTTCATGGGAATATTTTCCGAAGAATTGCAGCAGAGTTGTCAGCGGTTAAATCTCGGAGGATGACCCATGATTGTTTCGGAGAGTTATCCAGCAATTCACCTTGGAGGGTTGTCTAATAGAATTTTATCGGAAAATTGGTATTATGTTTTCAAGAACAAAAACCTTTTGTTTTGAAAACAGTGTTTTCTCACACTTGGCTTAGGCATGCGTGAGGGAGTCGGTGAGGGCTCGAGATGTGGGGATGGGTGTATCACATTCTCATCCATAACATGTAGACATTTGAGTAGGGACTTGTATGTTTTACTTGAATGTTTGGTGTGCCATTGCATGAGCACTTAGGTGGGGAGTAACCCTTGTAAGAGATTATCACTACTGGGCTTTGCTCACCCCGTCGTGGGATCCTCCTTCTGGAGTGCAAGAGCCGGTGCAGGCGAACTGATGCTCATGGGCAGGAAGCGCAAGAGCGGCGGACGTGGCTTGTGATTCTTTTGTTTTGTGTATATATTATAACGAACTAGTTTTATATATGTTTTTGTATTAAGAGTGATGTAATAACTCTTGAATCTATGAAAATGTATGGTTTGTAACTACATGGACCAGTATGGATGATGGAGCCACTGACCAGGTCATCTTACTCATGTAATGGGTCTCATGGGAAATGAGACACACGGGGTTTCCGCGGAGTTGACGGTGGTCGCGGGACCCCCAGTCGGGCGTCAACATTATCTTATTAATGATGCTTGTCTTTTCTTCCTTCATATTTTTTTTTTTTTTTGTCTTTTTTTCCCCTCATCATAGATTAGGCATGAAGAGTATGCCAAGTTAAAGGCCAAATATGAATCTCTCAAGGACTCACAGAGGTTAAATATGCCAACCGAATTGTGTAGAATTACTGTTTCAATTAGTCAAAAATAGGTTGTCTGAATTCAAGGGCTAACAGTGGGTATAGATTTATGTGCTTTTGGGAATGTTGTTTTTCTTTGTTGTCTTATGCAGGTGTGGTGTTTGTCTAAATTCAAGCTGTTTTTCTTTGCTATTTTTCTTTGTCAAAATGCTTCTTAGAGGATGTGGAATAGTCATTAAGAGTCTTTTTCTAATGCTTTCATTTCATTTCATTTCTTAATCAGAATATCGATACACAGGAATACAGGATCCATTTTTCCAGTAAATGCTATAGTGAGTTAGGGAATGTTTGGTTAGTGATTCAATGTTATTGAAAACAGGTTTTGTTTTCCCCTGTTCTTGTTTTCGGAGGAATAAAGCGGTTTATAAAGCAGGTTGAAAAAGTTGAAATAAATCACTAGTAATCTCTTTTTCTTTCTTTCTTTGTTTTTTGATTTATTACACCTTCGATTCTAAGCTTTTTAGGGTTTTTTTCTACTTAAAGACATGTATTTACTTTTAGGTTTCTGGGCTACTTTTTCGATTTGATTCACAATTTCTCATACATGATGTCTGATACTTTGTTTTTTATGAACTAGATTTCAGCTAGTGAAGAGAACCATTGTTATACAGCGGAGAGTGGAGAGACCAAGGGTTTGAGAGTTTGTGTTTAGTAAATCCAATTTATTTGTCAACGCCTTCTACTCGAGAACTTCAAACTCGACGCATTAGGTAAATTGCACCAAATTCTTTTGAGTTATCTACTTTGGTGAAATTTGAGAACATTTATAATTCTGAAAATTTATCTTCTTGAAGACGGTTTGAAGTTCACTTATCTAGTTGCAAGAGGTCGAAAAAAAGTAGCTTGCTTTAAGAAGCGAAACCTTTTCCAATGGTATTGGCTTGTGACAAGGAAATTGAAAACATAATTTATTACAATATCTACAAAGAGCTAAACATGATCGTACATTCAGCGAGTGATTCTTTCCTAGACAAGGATCACTGCTTTACTTGATTAGTAAGTTTAGGGTTGGTTTCGAACAAGTATTTAGACATATGGCAGTTTCTTTTGGTTAAAAGCTAAATAAGAGGAGTGTTAATAAAGACTAGTTGTGTTATGTGTGATACTGCATCTACTTCAGATAACTCTCTCAGTGGCATGTACTTGGATAGTAATGGAATTCAACATGGTTAAAATAATGAAATACTCAAAATAGTCCCGACGTCAAATGGATAATTTGATTGTTGTGTTTTTATTAACTATTATCTTTGTAGAAGTTGGTTGCTCCATTCTACAACTATTTTGTGCAGTAAGACTCTAGATGGAAGAAAATTATGTTGATCCATTTTCTTAGTCTGAACATTCTTCACTAGTGACTCAATATGGTTAAAATAATGAAATAGTCAAAATGTGCCCTTCGTCAAATGTATCATTTAATTACTGTGATTTTATTATTTATTATCTTTGTAGATGTTGATTTCTCCGTCCTACAATTGGTTCATGAAATATGATTCATGGATAGTAGAAAATTAAGTTGATCCAGTTTCTTAGTCAGAATATTCTCCATGATTGAAAAAACGTGGTTAACCAGATGAAATACTCAAAATGGCCCATTTTTTAGATGGATCATTTGATTATTGCGATTCAATTATTTATTATCTTTGTAGATGTTGATTTTCCCATGATAAAGCAATTTCATGCAGTTTGATTCACGAATGGAAGAAAATTAAGTTGCTCCAGTTTCTTAGTCTGAACATTATCCATGAGTGACAAATTGTTTCATGCATTATTATTCATGGATGGAAGAAAATTAAGTTGATTCAGTTTCTTAGCCAGAACATTATCCATGAAGCGACAAAGCGTTACGACATTATGTTTCTGAGCAGAAGAAAGTTAAGTTAGTCGGTTTCTTAGTGGAACATTATCCGTAATGCGACAAGCATTTTGTGCACGTACTATGATTCATATATGGAAGAAAATCAAGTAGATCCAGTTTTCTTAGTCTGAACACAATCCATGAATGACAAAGTTGTGATAGTTCACAATCACCTTGATTAGACTCATGGAAAGCATGTCCATTGAGGATCACATTCACTATATTCTAATCCCAAACTTCATCATCATCATGGTTATTTTGGAACTTTCTTGAAGATTTCCATAAAGGAATAAAAAAAATTTATGGGTTGTGGGTTTTATTTATTGAATACATTTTGATAACTTCATAATCAACATATCTAAGAAAGAATTATTGAAGAGGCCATATCTAGAAGCTTTGCCTGAAACAAATTTAGATAGTTTGTGAAGAAAGCAGGTAATAGATGATGTTAGATACATGAATTATAGTTGTTAAGATATGAACATCTTGAAAGCCTTATTGATAAGCCTATATATAAAATTTTAGTGGCCTTTTGTATTTTGAACATCTTGGTTGTACTTTGAATATATTTGCGGGTAGCTAGATTATTTCGTCCTAGATTGCAAGTGTGTTGAGAAATTTGATAGTAAATGCTGCTGATTTGGTTTATAATACCTTTGTTCCGGCTTTGATTTTGTGTACTAGGAATGCTAATTTTTGGTGGTAGGCATTCTGTGTCTTGGTCTTTAAGGCTATGTTTGGAACCCGAAACCCGGAAAATGTGAGGGAAAGAAAATAGGGAAGAACGATGGGAGGAAAGAAAAAGCTAGGGAGGGGAAAATAAATTTTTTTTCCTTGTTTGGTTATTCTTCGAAAACTCAAGGGAAAAAGATAAGGAATCTATTTTCCATTATTTGATTATCTATGACCTTAAAGAGAGATGATGATCAATACTTTCCTAATTTCAGTATTATGTCGATCAATGACTAATTTATATTTACATATCGGGGCATAAAATGAGTTCCAACGAGAGAATGGATATATTTAAGGCTAACAAATGCATTGCCTAACCGTCATTTATATCGGGTCGAAGAATTGTTCGGTACTTAGTCGACGGAAGAAGCGTGTGATAATCACATTAGATGTCCATGTAATAAGAAGAAGTGCCATAATAAGAATTTTGTTGAGGTTAGCGAGGTAAGGTTCCATCTTTATAAATACGGTTTTGTCCCCAATTATTGTGTGGTACTTATGGTAAGACCAGATCATCTATATATAGAGGATGAGGCATTATATAATGTATGATGTCACTAACCATCATGCAATAACAAATAATGTTAGATCATCGACAACATTTGTTTAGGTTTATAATCACGTAGATCCACAGTTTAATGTTAATATTGTTGAGGAATCTCCGAACCCAACCGCACAAAATTTTTATGACATGCTTAATGCTACAAACCAAGAAGTATGGCCTAATTGTCAAATGCACTCACAATTATCAGCCATTGCTCGAATGCTTCACATCAAGTTAGAGCATCGATTGTCTGAATGGTGCTATGATGCTTTGTGTCAGTTTATGAAGGAGTTGTTGTCGGATGATAATGTTATGACCGATAGTTTCTATGAGACCAAGAAGCTTGTCAAGGGAATTAGGTTGCCAGTCTATAAAATTCACTTGTATCAAGATGGTTGTATGATTTATTGGGATGATGGCTGAATTAACTTCAATCTGAGAATTTGTGACCATGCTTGATATCAACCACAAAGTTTTAATAGACAAAAGCTTGTGCCATATAAGAAAATGTATTACTTTCCACTAAAACCAAGACTTCAACGCTTACATGCTTTAGAAGCCACTGCTAAGAGTATGAGATGGCACGATGATCATTTTGTAGAAGATGGTGAGATGCGTCATTGTTAAGTTCTCTGCATGGAAACATTTTAATGCTATGCATCCCTCATTTGCAACTGAAAGCCATAATGTCATATTAGGCCTATGTATTGATGGATTTCAACCATTCGGGCAATGCAGGAGTCGGTATTCTTCCTTAGCACATTATTCTCACACTTCATATAATGCACTTTAGAAATGTGTATGGAAGGAACAATACATGTTCTAACGATTATTGTCCTGGGCCCTAGAAATCAGGACCAGTTAGATATGTATTTACAACCTTTGATCTACGAGTTACAAGCATTGTGGGAAATTGGGTTGAAACTTATGACATTTCTAAGCGAATTTTACATGCTACAGGCGACTCTCTTATGGACAATCGACTTTCCCGAGCACTCGATGTTGTCAGAGTTGGAGTACATGCGGAGACTAGCATGTACGTATTGTGTGGATGAGATCCTTATGCTTTCTGAGAATGGAAGGAAACAAACTTGGTTTGATAATCATCGTAAGTTCCTTCCACTAGATCATCCATTTAGAAGAAATAAATATGCTTTTAGAAAGAATCGAACGGTAACAAATCCACCTCCAAAAATTCAATCTAGTGTTGAGTTGCTAAGGGAAATTGATGCATTAGGCTTAAAAAAAGTTACTGAGATTGGGGTAAATGATGCTAATGTTCCTGTTAGTAAATTAATCGAATGGAAAAAGAAGTCAATTTTTTAGGATTTGCCATATTGGAGCACATATCTCATAAGACATAATTTAGATGTGATGCATATAGAGAAAAATGTGTTTGAAAATATCTTTAACACAGTGATGAATGTTGACAGGAAAACAAAAGACAATGCAAAGTCTAGATTAGACAATGGAAATATATGCGTCGACCAGTGCATGTTGTTGATAGCAAGTTCAAAAACTTGCTATACATTAGGCAAAATGAATTCGGGAAATAGGTTGTGTATTTGGGTTGAATCTAGATTTCTAGATGGATATGCTTCAAATATAGCCAGGTGTATATAGACATGAGGAAACATAAACTTATTGGAATAAAAGTCACGATTGTCATGTCTTTAGCAAAGAGTTGATACAGTGCATTCGATGCTTCCATCAATAGTGTGGCAAACGTGAGAACTTAGCTTGTTCTTTAAGGATCTTACATCAAGTAGCAAAAACCAGAAGCTATGATGAGATTAAAGTCGAAAATCTGGTGTGTTGCAAACTAGGCGGATATTCCCTCTAGTTTTTATTTCAATGGAGCATTTGCGATACATGGCATATGAAGCAAGGGTAGCGGGGATCAGGTCCAATGCGTGGATGTATCCATTTGAAAGGTATGCAAATTAATGTTATACAACTACATTTACTAACAGCAGATCATTATATGATATTGTTGTTATAAACTTATTGATTGGATGAAAGCTAGTATTTGCGGAAGTTAAAACCTGATATAGGAATAAGGCGGAAGTGGAAGGATCCATATGCAACATACATATTTAGTTGCGGAAGAAGCTGACTTTTTGTGAGCATAATTTTCAATCAACACTCCATACAAGGCATGAAGGTCCTCGTAATGAGTCCATGCGGAGAGGAAATGATTTTGATGGGAATTTGTCAATATTCACCCATCGTCGACCTTTTGGAAGACGCTAACCTGAATGCTAAGTGAACAAGAGATAAATGTACGCACATCGAGTATGTGACAGACTACATTGAAGTTAAACCCTATATTAATTATGCATCTTAACTTCCCGACTATTGCACTAATGATGCAACTTTCTAATTGACTAATTAGTGTATTAGCAGTATTCATTGCGAGTTGGCAAAATGAGCCATACATTAATGATGCAGCTGGTGATGCTAAACTCGATGAATTTTTCCTAGCATGGTTCAAGACTTATATAAGTTCTTTATTATTTTAGTTAGTTTATGGCAAAAATGTCTTTTAACACCTCTTATTGAGACGCAGTGATATAGCGTTAAATATATATCTTAAAGCTCATGATGGGCCCATTAAACAGTTATTTGTTTATAATGGATATAATGAATGGTTTCGTTTTCCCACACTTAAACAAAGGTACTTCTAAGATTTTCAAACAATAGTGATGTGTGCGTTAAAGATACTGAATACGATTGATGAAGCGACTACTACGGTCAATTGCGAAGTCGTGGAATTAGAGTACCAGGATGGCCCGTTAAAATTTGTTTTATTTAAGTGTGGTGGTTTGACATTACACCGTGTGGGACGAGAAGATCCTGGCTTAATACAAATTAGTGGATGTAAATCATACAAGAAGATGCATCAGATGAACCATTTGTTTTAGCAATGCAAGCACAACAAGTGTATTATTACACATATCTAAGCTTAAAACGTGACACTAGATCTTAGTGGGTTGTTTGTAAAATCAAGGCTAGAGGGATGATTGAGATGCATGCAGAGCGAGAAATTACCCCACAAGATCCATTTCAAGAGGAAACAAATGATGTGGATGAATTTAGTTCTTGGTGGAAAATGATACTATTTTGCTTAATGATCAGATAGAGTGAAATGTTAGATATCGATGTAATGAAACACTCTCATGATGATGAAGAGAATATGATAGATGTGATGATGAAAGATGGAACGATTTAAATAGTGATGAAAATTAGGTTGGTAATTTGATTGTTGTATAGCCATTTCGGCCTGGTGTATATATTGTATTAGCATTTCTTATTCTCATGCATATATGGGTGAGAAACGAGACGAGGATGCAGGATGAGGTAAGGGCGTGGTAGGAATGGTTTCCTCTACTAATGCTACTGGCGGAGTCTACAGATCATTAGAGGATCACCTACCATACCTACATCTTGCACAGTGCCATCATCCATGATACTACTAGCCTACCTTGCAAACACCAGGTGATCGTGCATCATCATCTGCACCACCACTGTATAGATTGACACCACAGTAGCATCACTCTGAGTTCAACGTCACCGCCCATTAGTTCTATCTCTCGTCCCTACCATTCACTTACTAATGGAAATGGAACTTCTTTTAAACTATATCATTTGAATTTTTATGTTGACCACATGAATTTGAATGGCGCGTGATTAACTTTTTATGTTTACTTGTAGGATACACATCACAGAGAATATATCTAGGATTATCTTGCATGTGACGGGTTATAATTGGAAGATAGTGCCTCATGATATCAAAGATTTCTACTGGCAAGAGTTTCAAGTATGAATTGGGTCTAAAATATATTTTATTTTTCTATATATTGATTAATAACAAATGTTGTTTCACTTTGGTCTTTCTTTCTTTTTTTTTTTTATGTTTTTTTATAATGTGGATAAGATGAAATTTAATGAACAAATCGAAAAGCCAATGACATTAAAAAGTTTCACAAATCATATCTGATAAGACTATTTTTTTCTTTCACAGTTTTCATTTTGGCATTATTTCAATTGCGAAACATTATCGGTCGATCTTTCCTTCGATGCTCTAGTTAGGTTGCATGGCATAAAAAGGCTTGAGCGTTATAGCGATGATGTTGGTCGATGGAAGGATCATGGCCAGCTGACCAGTTTCATCGGTATTGGGAAGCTTGGCAATGTTATTGGCGATGACGAATTTCGAAAAGTCGCTGATGGCTATGAATAGGATGAGTGGGCCCCGGAGGTGAGGTCTGCGAGCACTTGGCGCCCGTCTGGAGTGGTTCACTTGTCTATGGGAGCGTGCTAAGCGTTTGAGTAACGTATATTGATAAATATTTGGATTTTTAACTACTTGTTTTAATATATGATACTTTTCAATTTTTAGGCGACGAGTTAAAGGGTCCACCTCTTCCATGAGCTCATGAACAAACTCGCCTAGAAGAAGGTAGATAATCAATTTTGTTGATCAGTCTGAGATCTATGTCGGTCTGAGCTTTTAGTCAATCTTCTTGTACTTTTTGTCTACAGAAAAATATATTACTAATGTTTATATATTTCAGGATCGTGTAATTGCAAGGTATGAGGTTGAGACCCCAGTTGTAAGAGAGGATGCATCTTCATCTCAATCAGTTGATGCAAACTCAATCCCATCTAGATGAGGGTTGGAGTCGAAAAGCGAGTATATATGGCCTTGGATCGATGGGATGCGTATGCCTACAATCTCGGGACATCGAGTTCTATCAATATGCCTTGACTAGTTGCCAGGTTCAAGAATCTCGGACATAAGCCTGAGAAGATAGTCGAATGCGGGCTTTGGGAAAAGGAGATGGAGTGTGATCGTGGATGAAATGATGCAACGTGAGGGCATTTATAGGCGTGCGGGGAGTCTCGCTCTGACTTTTCATGCACAAATTTGAGGAGCTTATTAAGGGTTTGTGTGATACACCGGCCATTGCTCCGAGTCGGATGTACCTTCTTGAAGGATCCACTAGTGTTAGACATTTTAATTATTAAAGCGTGCCTGAGGAACTATAAACTTAAATTGTGATTGAATATGGTATATGAAACTATAAACTATTAGTTATCAAAATTTTGTGTTGCATTTTTTATTATGGTACAAGAAATTTTGAAATTGGTATAGGAAATTTTGAATAATACTAGAAATTTTGGAAATTTACAAATTTAACAAAAATTAATGAAAATTGAAAAAAATAATCGCAACGGATTTTGCAACGGATATTATGTTTCAATTAAGTAAGGTTTAAAAAGAAAATATTTGATGCAATGCAAGAATTTGCATCGGAATTGCAATAGAATTACAACAACATATTTTGCAACGACTCAGAATGGTTGTAAATCTATTGCAAAGTTGCAATGAAATTGCAACAGAAATTGCAATGGTCTTGTAATGAAACGGTTGTTAATCTGTTGCAAATTTGCAACGGAATTACAACAACTTTAACTTATTCATTGTCTTTTGATTTTTGGGATTTAGCAACGGATGTGAAATCCGTTGCAATATAACAACAGAATAATTATGTTGCAAATTCGTTTGTCTTTTGCAATCGAATGCCAAAGTGTGCAAAATTGCAACAAGGTTTTTTGCAACATAACTATTATGTAGCAAATCCGTTGCTAAAAGAGATTTGCAACGAATTTTTATGGGTTTGCAATGGATTTGCAACGAAAAAATCCGTTGCAAAACTGTGATTTTCTTGTAGTCTCAACCAAATAATTTTTGACTTCTTTTGTGGCAGTTATAAATATGCATAAAGGATACATGCTAACCATGTATGTTACATGTATAATGTACTTTGCATTGAAATATAATATATATATATATATATATATAGAAAATATGAATGTCTCATTAATTTGATTGTCCCCATGTGCTTGATTTGCAAAAACCACAAATTTGACCAATAACCTTACTTGATAACATGGATTTATGTTTTGGCAGTTCTACAGTTAACAAGGACCTCCCTATGATCATATTAAATTTATAGAAATTGAACACACCGTTGGGAGCTCTAAGATGGTGCCCAGAGATAGCAGATGATACAAAGCAATCCAAAAGCAAGAGCACTTTGCCACCGCTCATTGAATGGATCTGTAGCCTTAAAGAAGACCTATAGGAATGAGCTTATTAGAACAAAGTTGAATAGTAGTCTTCAAGAGTAAACAAATAAAATATTATAATATAATATGAATAGATAATAATGAAAAAAAGGAGAAATATAGCATATAAAACACAACTGAAAACAAAAAATGCATAAAGTAAACATGAGGGTGAACACATGTTCATGCAATAGTTTCTTGACATAATTTTCCACAGGTTTGCTTCTCTAGTACTGTAGGACAATTCAGAGTTTGTCCAATGGGGTTCCAAGAATGTTATCCCAACATGTAACAAATTAAAGTACTTGAATAGCAAGGCGACGAGTTAACCTTAGTTAGTAATATGATGAGAGCTATATTTTGATTCCTCTGGCAAGGATATCTTTTGAAATTTGGTTCAGCATTTCACAAGATCAGGGGATTTGACAATGGACCCAATGCAACATATCATAGTCTTCAAAAAGGAAACTCCAAACTCTAAACTCCTCCCAAGAATCCATTTCTCACCCACACCGACCCCTAAGCGAATTATAAAGAAGTATAGAAGGAGACCCCTAATAGGCTAAAACAACTGAGCTGGATAAGGCAAAGTGAAGGAAGACAGTGTGATCTATACATAAAACCCTAACATCCATCTGAAAAGCCTAAGTTGGTTAACTTCATCGAGTAGTCAACCTTGGGAGTTTGGAGAATAAGGAATCCAAGAGCAACTACTTTTTTTTATAAGCAAACGGCACAAATTTATTAGAGTAGAAAGGGGAGCCCAAGAGCCAGCCCTAAAGTATAAAAGGGGTAAACAGGGGGGGCTACAGGCCTATACAAAAAAGAAAGGGCAAACAAAGTACTTACGGCCCTCAGAAACCAACACCCTATAGAATGCACAAAAATTCTTACAAGAGAGTGATCCACATTTGAAATTAAACTAGCCCAGGAGTTTAACATAGTAATAAAGGAAAGCTTCGGTCAGTTGTAGGAGAAAGAGGCATTTTCAAAAACGATTTTATTTCTCTCCTTTCATATTGCCGATAGAAGACTGAGGGGGGGCCGCTAGCCATAGTTTTCAAGCGTTTTTCCGTATAGTGAAGGACCATCCCAACAATGTCTTTAACTGAGAAAGGACATACTTGATCTGTTCTTGGAAGAGCTAAAAGTGCTGCCCATAAACCCTAAACCAGATAGCAATGAATTATGAGGTGCTCCAACGATTCTTCAGCTTTACCACAAAAGGTACATCTGCTGGCTAGTTGATAATTGACATTATAGAAAATCTATAAAGTAGCTAGAATATTCCAAAACCAGGGAGTTGATAATAGACCCATTGTACCACATTGTTAGATTCACTTCAAGCACTCCACTCCGATCTGCAAAAATAACTCTTCTCAAGCATCTCTTTTGCACCCAATTCAGGAGCAAGAAATATAGATGCAGGCCTGGGGCTTCTTCTTTTTTTATGGGTAAAGACAAAAAGCATATTAATCATAATAAAAAAACCTGCAGGTTGCCTGAAAGTATACTATATGTATACTAGAGGGGAGCCACATGGAAAAAAAGAGGAGAGAACAACAAAAAATAACCAAAAAACACCCACCAGCTCATAAACACACTCGTCAGCCTCAGTTATAGCCCAACCAAATCAAAAAATCCAGCAAAGAATCGGATTACATCAACCTTTGTCTGAGATTGCAGAGACCACTGAAGTACTAAAGGTTGCCTTCATCACAGCGAGAGCAGAGATGGTCTCATTATCAAACACCACCCTATTCCTTTCATGCTAAATAATAAAATAAAAAAAGATAGAGTGGGGCTACTAAGTACACCCTTTTGAGTTTTTTTACCCATAATAGCACCTTGCCAAGAAAAAAGAAAATGACAAACAGAGAAAGGGAAAACCTAGGTTGCTCCAACAATGGCTAGAAATAGCTTCCATAGCATCCTAGCCCTTTGGCAATGTACTCAGAGATGCTCAACGGTCTCCTCCTCTTCTTCACATAGGATGCACCAATTGGTAAGTGCTCTTCCCCTACATTTAAGCTGATCCAACATTAACTTCTTGCCCCAAGAAGCTTCCCAAGCAAAAAAGTCCATCTTAGTGGGACAAGGGGGTTCCAAATCGACCGAAAAAGAAAGACAAGTTGTAGGTGACTGGTCCAACACCCTTTTTGTCTTTTTCTTAATATTTTTTTTAATTCTTTCATTAAGAAAAAACTAGATATTATAATATAAGAAAAATCATATTCTTTATGATCTAATTGAGACTCTCATGATCCATTTCATGTTAATTAAATAAAAGCATATATATCAATTTTTTATTTAAAAATTTATTGTTTCAAATTTTAAATAAAAAATTAAAAGATTGATTTTTTTTTTAAAACAAACGACTAAATACTTAAGCCTATTAAGTACTATTCAAAACAAAAGTTCTATTCAATATTAAGTAAAAAAAATAAATGCCACCTTAGCCTCTTTCAATAGGAGCTTATCTTCTTAGGCTGGGTAAAACTTTCTTGTTATGAAGGACTTGAAGAAATCTCTCCACCTCTTCCACCTCCCAATTACTGAACAGCTTTGAAAAGTACAGGGTCTAGCCCCTTAACTCCCTTTTATCATCCCAAACATCCGCCACCATAGCATCTTTATAGGCTTCCAGGTCAAACAAAGATGGAAAAGCATTACACAAAGCCTCCTCCTCACACCAAATATCCTTCCAAAAGCTTACCCTTCTACCATTCCCAATAAAGAAGTATTGGGACATATAAAATAACTTCTTAGGATAGAAGAAAAATAGTAGAGGCAAAAAGGTACTAGCACAAAAGCCCAAGTCCTATCTGGAATGAGATGCACCAAGAGAAGGAACTTGTTGAGAATCATGGATTATTCTCTAGAAATTCTTTGATTTACCCCTTACCTTTTGTGTACATTATCCTCATTTCTTTTACACTTTATTTTCTTCCTTTTACCCTTTATTTTGTTTCATTTTTATTCCATTCTTTTGTATAAATATAGATGTCTCTATACTATGTAATACTCACTCACTCATTCAATAAAGAAAAACATTATTTTTCTTCTCTCATTTCACATGGTATCAGAACCATGGTTGGTTCTGGAGTGAGCCATTTTCTCCAACGGATCTTCTTAGTCAGATATTCTCTAGTGGATCTTTTAAGCATATCTGCTGTCGGATCTTCTTTGGCGAGATGTACCAATCGGATTCTTGAGTGGATCTTCTCAGCGGATCTTCTCAAGTAGTCTTCTCTGCTTGAATCTTCTCGGCTGATCTTCTCGGTGATCTTCTCAGCCTAATCTTCTCTAGCGGATCTTCTTCGCCTGATCTTCTCCGGCGAATCTTCTCAGTCGAACCTTCTCCGTCAAATCTTTTCTACCGACCCTTCTCTTCTCTGGTGGTCCTCAATCCAATCACTTCAACTCCATCATGGAACACGTCGGGTGTCATATTGTCATCGACATCAGATATGTTAAGTACATCTTTATAACAAGCTTGGTGCATATGACTTATATGTTCCAGCTTGAGGGGGAGTGTTGAGAATCATGGAATATTCTTCAGATATTCTTTGATTTATCTCCTACCTTTTTATGTACATTATCCTCCTTCCTTTTACACTTTATTTTCTTCCTTTTACCCTTTATTTTGTTTCCTTTATATATATATATATATAGGTGTCTCTATACTATGTAATACTCACTCAATCATTCAATAAAGAAAAAAAAATATTTCTTCTCTCATTTCAAAGAACTCTAACACTGTCTTGAAAGGAAAGAAGGATAAGGGTTTCTAAAGTACGCAGGCACAGTGGTCTAGTAATTAAGATAGCATGCTCAAATAATTTTTTCTTTCTTACAGGATTAAGGGGGTAATTCTGCCAAAAAATATGGAGAGGAAAAGGGTAAGCTTTGAGGTGGAGAAGAAGAGGTTTGAGGTGACGTTTGAAGGTTTCAATGGAGGAACTTAGGTTTCGTTAGCAGAAAAAAGTAGAGACCGTATCTCTTCAGTTGGATTTGAAATAAAGGAGCTGGCTTGGATATAGGAACGGTTGAAAAAGGCTAGGGATTTGAAGGCTCATTTTGGTTTTAACATAAAGTACAAGGGAAAAACAAAGACTCGTTTGCTGGAAATTTGCTTCAATGAGAAAGGAAGGTTTATTAAGATCAATGAATTTGTAACTAACCAAAAAAGCTCCCTGGTGGTAGCTCCTAAAGGTGAAGAAGGAGGAGGGTGGAAGGCTTTATTGGAGGCTTTCTTTTATGTACGAGTCTCGAGTACCAGCCAATCAAAGAAGGATTCAAAGTTCCCCACGATCCCAGGAGGTGTTGTCCCAGGGGATCTCATTACCTTTGCGAGAGATAGTGGCGGGGAGGTGTGCGGAGAGGAGCCTTAATCTTAGGTTGGAAATGGGAGAGAGCTGTAATTTGTGAAAGAACAAAATTGGGCATAAGTTGGATACAAGAGGGAAAGGCTATTGTAAGATTATTGGGAATAATAGGAATGATTTCCATAACCCCTTTCTCAAACTTCAAGGGTTGTTTCTTCGTGGATACAAGGAAAAAAGCTTAGTGGCTTCAAGACCAGGGCACGTTGAAGGTAGAGGGAGACGTTATCCTCTTGAGAAGATGGTCACCAAGAGAGAACTCCATAGTTCTTGGAAAATTCCGACGTGGATGGTTAGAGTTGAGAAGACTACCTTTTCACCTTTGGGATGAAACTGTTGAGTTTTATTTCTGAAATGGGAAGAGTGAGAGGTAGCGAGGAGACTTTGAAGCTAATGGATTTGTCGAAGGCAAGAGTGTGGGTGGAAATGAACCCTAAAGTGGTGTTGCCAACATTGATTGAGGTCAAGGGTGGATAATGGTTATTCACAGTCATGGTGATAGTTCCGGGGAACGAAGAAGGAAAGAGGTTTAAGATGATTGACTCGACTCATTTTAGAGAAGAGTCTAAGCTTCAAGGGAAGGGAGCTTATGTAAAGCCTAGGAAGATAGGGCAAGGACGTGGCTCGTTGGGAGAGAAACCTGGTAAAAGTTGGAGATCTTCTTCAGATTTAAGATTTCAAAATTCAAATGGGTCATGGGTTGGGCAAAAATACAACAACTTAGGTGGGAAAAGGAAGAATAAGGACCTAAATTAGGAAGTCTAATCAAAGCCCACAGGGCTTTTAAAATCTAGCATTGATTTCATGCCTAAGTTTTATTATGAGAGATAAATTTTTTAAAGGCCAGAGCAAAAATGCTTCATTTAAGGGACCTTTGCTTTAGTCCCGAGGCACAGAGGCAAGAAAAGAGGGGTTGCTTTCTCCTCCTGGCTCAGTAAAGGAAAGTCTTTTCTTCCCCTGTCATGATCCCGACCCGAGGAGGGAAGGGCTCTAGATAAGCGGAGTCCATGGTTTGGCTGCTGAGTTTTTCTCTCTAAAAGAACGTCGAAGAGGTTCAAGTTTGCCTCTGAGGTTAGAGATGACGAATTTCACAACTGAGGAAGGCAACGACAAAGTTGTTTCTAGGGCTTTTGGTCGAAGAAAAACGGGTGTTTCTTCTAAGTTAGGATTTTCTTCTACTGTTTTAGAAAAAGAAGATTTTGAGGGGAGAAAGGGAGACGAAGGCTCTTCTCATACTGTTTTGGAAAAATAAGACTTTGAGGGGAAGAAGGGAGATGAAGGTTTTTCTCCTACTGTTTTAGCAAAATAAGACATTTAGGGGACGAAGGGAGACGAAGGTCCATTAGGCTATAGTAGGTTGTGTTCAGTAGGCTTTTCCTCCATAGGGTTGTCTAAACTAGGTGAGGGCTTTCTTTCGAAAGGGACTTTAGTTCTCTCTTCTTCTTCTACTCCTTCTGTTTCTTCTTCTCCTTTGCATCTGCTTTTCTCGCCAACTTCAAATACCTTGATATCCCACCCAAATTCCTTGAGGGAGTCCCAAATGGGCTATAGTGGAGTCATCTTTAACACTATGATTGGCATTCCCACATTAGAAGGTGTGGAGTCCTTTGAGAAGGATTCTAACCAATTATCGAAAAAAAATTCTGATATCCGGAGATTTAGTAGCAACCTAGAAATGCATGATGATTCAGAAAAAGTTGTTACCCAAGACCTTGATAAACCTATTCTAGAAGGATTTCAAGTTGAGAGTCTAACAACTCCAGAAAAGGCCAAAGTTTAGTTAGTTTTGGAGGGATTGGGAATTAGAATTATTTAGGAAGTTGATTGTAACACCCCAAATTATACCCTGACAATTTTATAACATGTTTAGGGTATAATAAAAAAAATAAATGTCTATTTTTGGAATAAATAATGCTAAAAATAAAATAAGCAAATATCCGGAATTTATACAAGAGTTAAGGGTAAATTAGTAATTTACCAATTCATGACCTAAGGGTCATAATTTATGAAGATTATATAATAAAGTGGAAATTAGATAAGTTATATTTGCAAATAAAGTGAAAATGAAGGACTTAAATGCAAGGGAAAAATTAAAGCAAAATAAAAGACAAGGCTAAACAGCCTTGTAAGAGAATATCTCATTTGGCTTTGGGATAGAGCAAACACGGTTGAGAAAAAGAGAGAGAAAAGAGAAAGAAGAAGAAGGAAGAAGGAAAGAAAGAAAAAAAAGAGAAAAGCAAATGTATAGAAGCACTATGAAGTATGAATTTGTATGGATTACTAAGTATGGAAATCCTCTGTCTAGAAATAGTGAAGAAAAATCCTATTAGAAATATTGTTGGTGGGTATAGATGAGTTTTATGGTTTATAAATGTGTTTTTGGTTGAGTTGGTTGTAGTTTAGAAGGAAATTTCCGATGAAAATGGCCAAATCTGGTCATTTCTACATTCAGCCCGACGCCTCTATGCCTAGGCGTAGGAGTGCACGCCTAGTCGTAGAGCTTCACCTAAGCGAACTCGAGCCCAAGTTTTCTTAATTGGTCCGTTCACGGCATTGCCTAGCGTGAGACAGCCCGATCAGGGGCTAACCTCTCCGCCTAAGTGTGGCATTGCTTCGCCTAGGCGTACCTGTTAGTCCTGTTTTGGTTCATTTCTTCCGTTAATTAACAATCTTCCATTAGATTAATGAGAACCCTAATAAGTGAATGAAAGAGTTCATACAAGTATAAAAATGATATGAAAAATGTTCTGTACCTCGCCGCCTCGACGATCCGGTAGTTGGGCAAACATTATTTATTGCCCTCACTTGCTAATGTGTTTAAATGTAGTGTTATTTCTTGGTTAAGGGATGAAAAGATAAATGTGTAATGAAGGCATATAGAAAAACATATAAATGTCTAAATAATACAAGAATAAAGATGCATGCGGAAATGATAAGAAAATATTGCATATGATTACCGGATAACAATAGTTATTCGGGGATATGGGATATATATATTGTAAATGAAATAAAAGAAACGGATTGTCTGCTTAGAACCTAGTAGAGATATAGATGGGCATGCCTATTAGGGAGAAAAGACTGCAAAGATACTTATCAACCGCCCTGCTTGGGGCTTTCATAGCCGCTCGTCCCTTATAGATGGTCATTGTCTTCAGATAATGATACCAGGTCTTTGGGCTCCTTATAGATGGTCAGCTGGTCTCGTACAATGATACCACCACCTTCGGTCCTTATACCATCAGTCTCATACAACGATTATAAGACCTTCGTGTCCTTATAGTTCCCGTGATCCACTTCAAGGTATTCGTAAAGCACAAATGATAAGATAAAATGACATGAATATGCAAATGACATGACATGATATGAGAAGCATAGCATTATAAGAAGCAAAAATGTAAATGAAAGATGATATGGAATGAAACATGATAAGACGAATAAGTATGATATATGTAGAAGCATATCTATAAATGATATGTTCAAAACATGAATAAGCATTGGTATATGTAAATGAATATTAAAGTTATATGCAGTTGTCTAAATTGTGATTACCCTTATTAGAGGTCGTCCACATGTATTATTTCCCACTAAGGTATAAGCTTAGCATGGGTGTTTCATCCGTGTAGGTACAGGAGAAGCAGGAACTAGAAGCTCGGACAATCCACATCAACAACCGAGGCCAACACACTACTAGGTGCCCGCTGAAGACCTTGTGGTCTATTTTTGTATATGTTTTGCTTTTGTAAGCAATGTAAAAATTTGTATATGTTGAACACTACCATTTATGGAGTTTTGAATATATTTTGTAATTCGCTACTATAGAATATATTTTAAGTTAAATGTTTAACAGTACATGAATGAACAAGTTAATGGTATGGTAAAAAGTAAAAGATAGTTACAAGTTAAGTGGTATCAGAGCACCCCGTGTTGGGGGCGTCACAAGTTAGATGGTAAAAGAGGCATGACATTGATTATCAAGATAAGGTGTATGTTAGGAGGAAAAGGTTGACTGAGAGTGGTCAACCAAGAAAGGATTAAGTTGGTTAGTGAGTGTTTTGGGTTTGTACGATTTTTAATGCGAATTTTAAGTTGGAATGTTCAAGGATTAGGTTCTAAGGAAAATAGGGGTATAGTCAAAGGTTTTACACCCCAAGATCCCCACATTTATGTTGTCAGAAACCAAGAGAGAAACCAGATGTTGCTTTCTGGTCAACGTTTCAGATATAGACATAGAATGGACTGCTTCTTCCAGCCTTAAGGCCTCGTGAGGAGTTTGATTTATTTGGGACTCAAATAAGTTTGAGTGTATTGAGAAGGTGATAGGTCTTTTTTCTGTTTCTATGAAGTTAATCGGGCAGAAGGTTCTTTCACAACCCTCGTGTTGTAATGGTCCGAATAAGATGCAAATGGAGGAAGGATTTTCGATTAGTTTCCACATTCTTGTACATCCAAGTACCTAAAGTGGTGTATGTGAGGATTTTCACGTGATAAGGAGGTCTATTGAGAAATTGGGTGGCTCTTGGTTGACTTTAAACATGAGATGCTTTGATGAGTTGATAAGAGAATTAGAATTGTTCAATCTGAATTCCTTAGAAATGCTTCTTCACTCAATAAATACAGATGATCCTATTTGCAAAAGATTGGACATATTTTTATTCACATTCGAGTGGGATAATTTCTTCCCTCAGTGCACCCAAGAGGCTTTACCAAGATGGACTTCTGATCACAATCCAATTTGTTTGGATACTAACCCTTGTAAGTAGGGCCAAAACCATTTAGATTCAAAAATATGTGGTTACTTCACTCAGAATTTAGAAATTGTTTTACTACATGGTGGCAAGAGAGTCGGGAGGATGGTTGGGAAGGGCATAAGTTTATGAAGAAATTAAAATTTGTGAAGTCTAAGTTAAAAGGGTGGAATAGCTATGTGTTTTTTGGAGATTTGAGGAAAGGAAATCATCATTACATTGACATCAAAGAATTGGAGCGCTAGGAACAAGAAGGGAATCTAAGTCAAGATTTACTGCCTCGAGGAACTGGAGAAGAAAATAGCTGTGAAGTTTTGATAGCGAAGAAGTACATTGGAGACAAGTTCTAGTGGAATTAAATGGATCAAAGAAGGGATAGCAACTCCAAGTTCTTCATAGAGTAGCAAATGGTAGAAGGAAAAGAACCCACAATCTCGGTGTCCCCAAGAGGAGAGACTCTTAATGTACAAGGACAAGTATTTCATAAGAGATTCTGATTTTTTTTGGGAGGCTTTACACTAAATTCGAAAGGAACTCTTGGAGGCTAGAAGGCTTAGAGTGGTCCCCTATTTCTACACAAAGTGCTGAATGGTTAGATAGACCCTTTTTGGAAGAGGAGGTGCATTATGCAGTCTTCCAACTGAATAGGGATAAGGCCCCAGGCCTTGATGGATTTACAATGGCCTTGTATCAAGATTGTTGGGATGTAATCAAAGAGGACCTAATGAAAGTTTTTCATGAGTTCCATAGTTTTGGGTTAATAAATTGAAGTACTAATGCAACTTTCATAGCTTCAGCAAAGAAAGAACTCATTTCCTCAAAATTTCGTATTTGAAAGCCTATTAACTGTTACAAGTCTTTATAAGATAATTGCTAAGGTCTTATCAAGGAGAATGCGCAAAGTTATCCATGAGACGATTTCTAATTCTCAAGGGGCTTTTATTGAAGGGAGACAAATTTTAGATGCAATTTTAATAGCCAATGTAGTAGTGGATGAGAAAAGGAGATCTGAGGAAGGGATTGTGTTTAAAATAGATTTTGAAAAAGCATATGATCATATGGATTGGGGTTTCCTAGAGCATGTCTTAGAAAGGAAGGGTTTTAGCCCAAAATGGAGATCTTGGATGAGAGGATGTTTGGAATCCACAAGTTTTGCAATCCTTGTAAATGGAAGCACTAAGGGGTGGGTGAAATCATCAAGAGGATTGAGACAAGGAGACCCTCTTTCTCCCTTTCTTTTCACGCTAGTGGTTGACGTTCTAAGTAGATTGATTTTCAGGCAAAAGAGAGAGGTTTGATTAAGGGCTTTTTGGTTGGAAGAAATAGGACTAGAGTGTCAATATTACAATTTGCCAATGACACCGTTTTCTTCTCTAAGGCTTCTATGGAACATTTACATATTCTCAAGATCATCATTCTAGTTTTTAGGCAAGTGTCAGGTTTGAAAACAAATTTAGAGAAAAGCTCCATTCTAGGCATAAATACAAGTAAGAAGATGGTTTCTAGGTTGGCCTCACTTATGGATTGTCAAGAGATGAATGGCCATTGTCCTACTTGGGTTTACCTTTAGGAGGGAATCCAAACAAGAAAGGCTTTTGGGATCCAGTGGTTGAAAAAGTAGCGAGAAGGTTAGATGGTTGGAAAAAGGCATTTTTGTCACTTAGGGGGGAGGATTACTTTGATCCAGATGGTTTGTCTCATATTCCTAGCTATTTCCTATCCTTTAGATACCAGCCAAAGAGCTAAGAGGCTCTGAGAAGGTAAAGAGATTTCCTTCGTCTAGAGCGCAGGAAAGGTAAGGACCACCTTTTAAGGTGGGAGATTCTTTGCAAATCAAAGGAGCAAGGAGGTCTAGGTCTTGGGAAGATCTATTTGAAAAATCGTGCACTGTTGGGAAAATGGCTATGGAGATTTCCTAGGGAAAGGAGTGGACTGTTGTAACACCCCGAATTATACTCTAGTAATTTTATGATATGTTTAGGGTATAATGGTGGTTTAAATTGTGTCTTTCGAAAATTTAAATGCTAAATGTGAAAAATGACATAACCAGGATTTTTAAAGAAGTCTAAAGGATAATTGTAAATTACCAATTAAGGACCCAAAAGACATAAAATAAGAAGATTATATGTTATTGTGGAATATTAATTAGTTGACTTGCAAATAGATGGTAGTTAAGGAGGACTAATTAGCAAAAAGGGATAATTCAAGCCAAAATCCCTTAAGACACCAAAATGTCTTCTAGGATAAGCATTATCCATTTTGGGGATTTGGGAGCTAAGGCAATACGGTTGTGGAGAAGGAGACCAAGCTAGCTTGTGCTCTCCATTGTTTTTGCTCATTTTTTGTTCAAGCAAAGAGAAGGAAGGGAGCGAAGAGGAAAGCAAGTCGGGAAGAGAATAAATCAAGGTATGGAACTCTCATTTGTTAGTTAGAAAACTCCTAACTCTTCCCATGTTTGGGATCTTTTGTTGGTAATTGTGATAAAGGATTTGGTTGTGGCCATTGTAAAGATGTGTGTAAATTGGTGTAGATGTGTTGAAGGGGAAACTCACAATTTCATTAGACCTCGTGACTGTGTTTTCAGCCATATCGTGGTTTATAGGACCTCCAAATTGGATGATTCCAATTGGAGATGAAAGTTAAGACCAAGGGCTACAAATGTTTAACAGAGACTGAGAACTAAATCCTGCTCTAAGACCCTTGAAATTGAGTCTAATGTTAAGATACGGATTATGTTTCCTCTACAGGAGTAGTTCATGTTGTTTGCAGCATATCTTGACTTATACTAATCCAAATGAGGTGAATCAAAATTCTACTTAAACTAGACACCTAGAAAAGTAACTTTCATGAAGAAAGTATGGTCAAATTATGTCCCTATAGTCCCCAGAAAATTTTCAAACATAGGACACAATTCTAGATTTTGTTCCTGGAAACTGTCCAAGAGCAGTTCAGAATGTTTAGGTCATACCTCCTAATTTAAAGATTCAAATGACTTGATTTTGATCCATTGGAAACTTAATACATAAGGGAATATTGTGTTAGAGGAACACTTTGTCTAAAAACCTTGTTTACTGGGTCGAAATTGTAGTTGGAAATGAACATTTCAGTATGCATAAGGGAAATATAGTCTTAAGAATTGACCAAGAGTATAACATGGATATTGATAAGACCAATGTAAAATGCTCTGAAACACATATAATTGTAGGCTTTATGAGTGTCCAAAAACACTCCTTACAAGCCCGGGATTTAGCGAGATTTGGGATCAGTTTCATATATATATAACCTTGTTTTGATTACTTTTCTAATATTTAGTTTTCTTGGGTTTTTGTAGGAAAAATACTGAAAAAAATGCTGGAAATGGAGCCTTGCAGGAGTCCTGAAGAAGATTGGTGCAGAAATTAGTCTAACGTCAGCGACGCCTAATGTCTCGAACACGCCTAAATACTCCGACGTTTAACGCTTCGCAACGTCGCAACGCTGGCGGAATGACTTAACAAACCTTATCTCGTGAAGAAGCTATAAAAGGAACGAGAATCCAATTTTGGGGGTTCGAAAATTGTTTGCAGTGCTAGGGTTTTAGGAACTTGGATTTGGAACAGAGGAAAGGAACTTGAAGGTCGATCTTAGAGAGAGAGACTTGAAGAATCCTGGAGACCGGCATTCCTTCGATCTTTGAAGTTTTCTCTATCCTTATTATTAAGACTTGCTTTTCTTTTGTAATGGAATAGAACATCATGAGGTTCTAATTTCGTGGTTTAAGGTGTTGGCAGTGATTTTGACATGAATACTATGTTAAAGTGTTAACCTTTCATAATTCTATTATCTTATATATTTGTTTTATCATTAACTCATGCTCGGGTTGAAATCAACAGACACTCTCTCGACACCCATTACAGGAGTGGTTCTTTGTAAGATATGAGAAGTGAAATGGTGCTTGAATTAGACATAGTTAACCTAATAAACTTGGTAATATAGGATTATCAATAATTAGGAGGCTTGAGAGTTCTTTGCATTCCATGCACCTTTAATGCTTGGGGTTGAGCCAAGGAGCAAGAAACCTAGTGATAAAGGGAGGTTAAGTGACCTTGAGAAAGGCTTTGATTACAATAGATAAGAGCCACCTCGGAAAACGTGTATACTATATAATGGAATAGAACCGCAGCATTACATAGTAGGACTGTCCAACAACTCCAACACCCTAACCTCTTTGCACCCTTTTGATCATTCTTACGCCCGTTACTACGCCATTAGTAGTAATTTAATTCGCTTATTTCCACTTAGCCACGACGCTACCAATATTAAAGAAGTATTATAATTTTGGTATTTAGCATACTATGATTAAGGTTTTCCGTTGTGATCGATCCCGCACTTAGGTACAATCTCTATTACTGACAAACGCATACTCGCATGATTAGCACTCCAGACTTATTACACATCCACAAAAACACAATCACGTAAACACATATCAAGGTCTGCTTAAGATCGGATAGCAAATGAATAGGCACGTCTATTTAGTACTTGGGAACTCTGTTTAGTGCTTGGGCACTCGCTTGGTGCTTCTAAGACTCGCTTAGTGCTACGACACTTCCAGATAAAGGCTACTAAGACTTCGCTACGCCACGCAGCACATTTTGCTCAGGTTTCCGGCACCGCTCGCATCACACCGCACCTTTGGGTACATATTGTGTTGTGTCCCTCTCATTCATTGTTACTGGTTTATGCAGGCAAATATTTATATGATAAGTATCTGAATAAGGAAACATAAGAAAACTAAGTAATCAAATTCAAGCTACATACTTATTATGTTCTGTAGTGTGCTTATGGGTATCTTTTGTTAAGAGATTTTTGTTATGTACTCCTACGGGAGATATGAATACTATGATATGTGAATTATGTTAAATGTATAATGTAATTGAAGATCATGTTATCTGTTTTCCCACTAAGCTATAAGCTTAACACGAGTGTTTCATCCGTGTAGGTACTAAAGAGGTCGTCAAAGACATCCCGCATTCGTCAAGGCCAACACAGCATTAAGAGTCCACCTTATGTAGGTTTTTTATTTTGTTTTTGAAATGTAAATGCAATATTTTGTAATAGTGGAACTTGTATAAATACAAGCAGTTTAACTCAGGCATATATGTTTAGGACAATTTAAACACCACTATAGTGGTAGTTTTACAAGTTTTATGTCATTATGAATTTATGATTGAAATGGGCCCACTAATGTCAGGAAATCAGTTTTATAAGTCTCTATCCTGTAGTATTGGCCCCTTTCTCGCAAATGGGAGGGTGCGGGTATGCTTTTAGCTGGTACTTAACCTGCTTAGCGATTCTCGATATTCATAAGTTAGAAATGCATGTGTATAGCAATGTGTTAGCCTAATGTGGATGTCCTTGTTTTTTGAATAGGATGGACCGACCCCGAGACACCGTTGAAGAAGCTGCTGAAAGTATCAATCATAGGGAACAAGGTCCATCAGCCTCTGATCCTTCTGAATCGATTAGAAGTGACCGTGATACCGAGCCAATGGAAGCTTTGCTTAAGATTTCACATGATATGGCTTGGGTTTTAGAGAGATTGACAGCCCCTAAAGCTCCAATTAATATGGTGAGAAAACAAGGAGCTAAAGAATTTCATGGAACAAGTTTAGAAGAATATGAAAGGGTCAAGCTTCAAGCGAGAAGCATGAGGGTGTTAGATGAAGTGAGATGTCCTCCTGAGCAGAAGGTTTCATGTGCGATCTCACTTACAAAGTGGGGCCTATGATTAGTGGAAGCTTGTTCTAAGGCGTCCATGGCTTCCAGACCCTATGCCTTGGGATTTCTTTGTCCAGGAATTTCAAGTGAAGTATGTTACTTATATGTATAAAGAGGTCAAGTGGAAGCAATTCTTGAATTTGAAGCAGAGAAATATGTTAGTAGCTAAATATGAGAAGGAGTCCTTACTAAAGCATTTCGGTGTACACAGTTTGAGGATGGTTTAAATGAATCCATAAAAAGGTATCTAGCACCTGTTACTTCTCTACAACAGGTGAATTTCTATCAACTGGTGCAAGCAGCTATGAAGGTGGAAAAGTCTGAAATGAGTAATCGGGAAAGAAATCATAAAAGAAAGTTTGCAAGGGGAGGCTCTTCCTCAGGTAAAATAATTAAAAAGTCTCAAGTCAACGTTGTATAGCTCTCCTCGTCGCCAGGAAGAAGATAAGGGCCTTTAAGAGAACCTAATTCCGCAGTAGGCACTTCAACCGACAAGGTGAAATCTCATACGCCTCATTTCCATGTTTGACATTCTGGGTATTTGCATATGGTCACCGGAGGATGCTTCAGATGTGGAAGCACAGACCATCTCTTGGCAAATTGTCCAAGAGAATTTGGAGAATTTTGGAATCCTCAAGGCAATAGTCGGGGAGAATCAAATGCACCTTCAACGACTCGTGATAGAGGTGGAGGTCGAGGTGTTTTGAGAAAGTGGGCTATGGCACGCATCGAGACAATAGATCGCCCTATTTCACAACCCGTGACGAGTCAAAAGCAGGAAGGGTCGTGGAAGATCCTGATGCTCCAAAAAGTTATAGTCAGGATTTTCTCTCTATGACATTGAAATGCATGCTTTGATGTATCCTCCGGTTCTACATTCTTATGTTTGTACCAAGCACTTGTTTGATAAAATGCCATGAGTAGAGCAATTGGCATATGACATGCATGTTACTAGTCCCCTAGGGCATAGTGTCAAGGTCAACCGAGTGTATAAGAACTATCTTCCAGTGATCCATGATAGAGAGTTCTCTGTTGATCTAATCAGATTGCCTTTTTCAAGGAGTTTGACTTGATATTAGGGATAGATTGGTTGTCTAAACATCGGGCGATAATTGAGTGTGATCAGAAAATGGTGGTGCTTAAATGTTCCAACCAGTCAGAGGTGATAGTACATGGTATCCAATCTGGCCCATTTGGTTTCCAATGTAATTTCACTACGCAAAGCCCGAATGCATTTAAAAAGAGATGTGAGGCATTTTTAAAGATTGGTGTCACTCTAAGAGTGGCCGTAACAAAACCTGAAGATATACCAATGGTGAAAGAATTTCCAGATGTGTTTCCCAAAGAAAGGCGGCCTCTTGAAAGGGAAGTGTATTCTATCCATTGAAATTTTACCGGGGACGGCTCCTATCTCTAGGGCACCTTACCGTATGGCTCCAATTTAACTAAAAGAGTTGAAGACTCAACTACAAGAGCTATTGGACAAGAGATTCTTCCAACCTAGTGTTTCGCCCTGGGGTGCACTGGTTTTGTTTGTCAAAAAGAAAGATGACACTCTTCGGATGTGCATTGATTATTAGTAAATAAATAAGGTAACCGTGAAAAATAAATATTTGTTGCCAAGAATAGGAAGATCTTTGATCACTAAAGGAGCAAAGTGCTCCAAAGATGTAATTCAACGATCGGGATATTATCAACTTCGGGTAAAAGATGTTTATGTCCCAAAATGCCTTTTAGAACTCGACATACGAATACGCGAGTTTTTAGTAATGCCATTCATGTCGACTAATGCACCGCCGCATTCATGACTTGATGAATCAGGTATTCCACCTTAGCTTCTGTATCTTCGGGCCAGAAGTGGTATTCATGATGATATTCCAGCGATTTCTAAGGATGCTCAAGATCATGACCAAAGATTCAAGACAAGTATGCAGATCCCGAGAAAACAGCTTATTTGCAAAGTTAAGTAAGTGTGATTTTCGGGCTTAAGGAAGTGTCATTCTAGGCCATATTGTGTCTCAGATAGGTATTAGAGTCGGGACCGCTAAGATTGGAAGGACAGAGTTTGGAAACCAATTTAAATGTAACAGATGTGAGAAGTTTCTTGGGTTTAGCTAGGTATTATCGACAGTTTATAAAAGGATTCTCCATCATAGCCTCTACACTTACTAAGTTACTCCGGAAATGGGTGAAGTTTGAATGGAATGAAAAAATGTCGGCCAAGTTTCGATCGATAAAGAAAATACTGTCAAGCACCAGTGTTGACTCAACCTTACTCCAGAGAACACGCCTATGCATAGTGCAGATGCTTAAAGGATTGGGTTTGGGATGTGTATTGATGCAAGATGGAAAGTCGCGGGCATATGCCTTAAGACGCTTGAAAACCGCATTGCTTAATTAATATCCCACACATGATCTGGAATTGGCAGCGGTAGTGTTCGCTTTGAAAATATGGCAACACTACTTATATGGTGAAAATTGTAGAATATTTACATATCATAAAAGTCTTAACTATCTATTAACTCAGAAGGAACTGAACATAAGGCAACGTTAGTGGCTAGAGTTGTTCAAAGATTATGATTGCATAGTTGATTACCACCTAGAAAAAGCTAATGCTGTAGCAGACGCCTTAAGTAGAAAAATGATCTTTGTTTTGTCCCTGACAGTGGAGATTTGTATCTGATGGAGCCTTGTTAGCTTAATTAAGAGTTATGCATGAGTTGAGGCAGATGATGATTGATGCTCAGAAAAATGATGTCAATTTACAACAAATGGTACAATTAGTCAAAAATTGAGACAAAACTAACTATTCTATAGAAGAAGATGGAGGTCTCTATTACAATAACAAATTATGTGTACCGAATGTCTAGGAATTGAAAATGAAGTTGATGTATGAAAGTCACAATATCGTATTCACTATGCATCCTAGAGGTAACAATATGTACCAGGATTTGAAACAGTACTATTGGTGGCGAATGATGAAAAGGGATATAGTCTATGTGTCCAAATGTCTGACTTGTCAGCAAGTAAAAGCTGAACATCAAGTACCGTCCGGTTTGTTAAATCTCATCTCAATTCCATAATGGAAGTGGGACAATATTATTATGGATTTTGTGTCCGTTTTGCCCCTCACCCAAAATAAACATGATTCAGTTTGGGTAATCGTTGACAGACTCATAAAGTCTGCTCACTTCTTACCAGTCTGGCTTGACTATTCCATGGATCGGTTAGCGGAGTTGTATGTGAGCGAGATTGTACGGTTGCATGGGATTCCACTGTCAATAGTGTCTTATCGCAATCCACGGTTTACTTCAAGGTTTTGGAAATAATTACAGTCAGCATTGGGTACTCGACTGAATTTTAATACAGCCTTTCATCCACAAACAGATGGATAATCAGAAAGAGTGATTCAAGTATTAGAGAACATACTTTGGGGTTGTGTGCTAGATTTTCCCGTGTTTGATAGGTATATCTCTTACGTGGATTTGCCTATAACAACAGTTATCAGACAAGTATTAGTATGGCCCCCTATGAAGCCTTGTATGGCAAGAAATATAGAACCCTTGTATGTTGGAAAAACTTGAATGAGAATAAAGTAATTGGTCCTAACATAGTGAAAGAGACAAAAGAAAAAGTTCGTGTCATTCAACAAAGGTTAAAAGCTATTAGTAATAGACAAAAGTCGTATGCAGATATGAAAAAAAAGACAGAGAGTACAAAGTCGGAGATAAGGTCTTCTTAAAAGTATCACCGTGAAGGAAGATACACCGGTTTTGAAAGAAAGGAAAACTAAGTCCAAGGTTTATCGGACCTTATGAGATTTTAGAGAATTGACCCGCCGCTATCATTTAGCTCTCCGGTCGGGCCAAATTTACATAATGTCTTCCATGTCTCAATGCTTCGGAGATACCACTTTGATGAATCGCACATCTTGCCAATACAAGATGTACAAGTACAATCAAACTTCACTTATGATAAAGAACCAAAAGCCATTCTAGCTCGTGAAGTGAAACAATCAGGAACAAACAAGTCCTCAAAAGTACTTTGGGCAACACCATGGTATAGAAGAACTGCAGCCAAACTCAATGAGGACACAAGCATCTAAAACTGCTTATTTCCAGGGTATGAATTTCGAGGACGAAATTCTTTTAAGGGGGAGAGAGTTGTAACACCCCGAATTATACTCTAGTAATTTTATGATATGTTTAGCGTATATGGTGGTTTAAATTGTGTTTTTCGGAAATTTAAATGCTAAATGTGAAAAATGATGTAACCAAGATTTTTAAAGAAGTCTAAAGGATAATTGTAAATTAGCAATTAAGGACCCAAAGGACATAAAATAAGAAGATTATATGTTATTGTGGAATATTAATTAATTGGCTTGCAAATAGGATGAAGAAGGAGGACTAATTAGCAAAAAGGGATAATTGAAGCCAAAATCCCTTAAGACACCAAAATGTCTTCTAGGATAAGCTTTATTCATTTTGGGGATTTGGGAGCTAGGGCGATACGATTGTGGAGAAGGAGACCAAGCTAGCTTGTGCTCTCCATTGTTTTTGCTCATTTTTTGTTCAAGAAAAGATAAGGAAAGGAAAGGAAGAAGAAAAAGCAAGTTGGAAGAGAAGAAATCAAGGTATGGAACTCTCTCATTTGTTAGTTAGGAAAAACCCTAACTCTTCCCATGTTTGAGATCTTTTTGTTGGTGTAATTGTGATATGATTTGGTTGTGGCCATTGTAAAGATGTGTGATTGGTGTACATGTGTTTAAGGGAAACTCACAATATTTCATTACTCAGGACTGTGTTTTGGCCATACTCCGTTTATAGACTCCAAATCGATGATTCCAATTGGAGATGAAAGTTAAGACCAAGGGCTAGAAATGTTTAAAAGAGAATGAGAACTAAATCCTCCTCTAAGAGCCTTAAAACTAAGTCTGGTGTTAAGAAATGGATTATGTTTCCTCTACAGGAGTAGTTCATGTTATTTGTACCATATCTTAAGTTATACTGATCCAAATGAGGTAAATCAAAATTATATTTAAACTAGACACCTAGGACAATAACTTTTATGAAGAAAATATGGTCAAATTATGTCCCTACGATTCCAATAAAATTTTCAAACATAGGACACAATTCCAGATTCTGTTCCTGGAAACTGTCCAGGAGCAGTTCAGAATGTTTAGGTCATACCTCCTAATTTAAAGGTTCAAATGACTTTATTTTGATCCATTGGAAACTTAATACAAAGGGGAACATTGTGTTAGAGGAACACTTTGTCTAAAAACCTCATTTACTGGGTCAAAATTATAGTTGGAAATGAATATTTCAGTATGCATAAGGGAAATATAGTCTTAAGAATTGACCAAGAGTATAAATACTGAAATTGATTACCAATGTAAATGTTAAACACATATAATTGTAGGCCTGCTTAAGATCGAATAGTGAATGAATAGGCACGTCTGTTTAGTGCTTCAACACTCTTTGTTTAGTGCTTCGGCACTCTCTCGTTTCAAAGGTTAATGGCACTCGCATAGTGCTACAAAGATCTCTCGCTACGCGGTGCACATTCGTTGCGTTTTCGCACCTCTATTCGCATCGCATTCATACCTTCGGTACCTATTGTGTTATGTCTCTCTCATTCATTGTTACTGGTCTATGCAGACAAACATTTATATGATAAGTATTTGAACAAGGAAACATAAGAAAACGGAAGTAATCAGCTCTGATGGTAAGGCATAATTCCGATTATGTTCTGTAGTATGCCTATGGGTACCTTCTGTTAAGATATTTCTATTATGTACTTCTACAGGAGATATGAATACTCTAATATGTGAATTATGTTAAATGTATATTGTAATTGAAGACCATTTCAAGTGGTCATATATGTTATCTGTTTTCCTACTATGCTATAAGCTTAGCACGGGTGTCTCATCCGTATAGGTACTGAAGAGGTCATCAGAGACATCCCGCATTCGCTAGGGCCAACATAGCATTAGGAGTCCACCTTATGTAGGTTTTTTATTTTGTTTTTGAAATGTAAATGCAATATTTTGTAATGGAACTTGTATAAATACAAGGCATTGGACTCGGGCATATATGTTCAGATACTTAAAACACCACTACAAAGGGTGTTTTACAAGTTTTATGTCATTACGAATTTATGACAACGCCCACTAATGTTAGTAAATCAGCTTTATAAGTCTCTCGTCCTATGTGGCGTCCCTCTCCTAAAGCAACGGCTAAGGGAAGGCGTTACAACCGTGGTAATGAGGTTGGCTGCCAGTATTTAAGGGACACATTCAAACGGACGGGATGTCAATATAGCGGAAAATATCTCATGCCCGAAAGCTATAGCTCAAGGTTTTCATTTATTCATTCATCATACTCGCCTTGTGGTGGGAAACGAGGAGAAAATAAGATTTTGGGAAGATTTATGGATGGGTGACCAACCACTTTGTGCATAATACACTGATCTTTATAGAATTATTCTTTCTAGAATTTTGACCATTTCAATGGTTCTTAGCTCTTCTCCTCCTTCCACTTTGAATCTAATCTTCCGACGAAATCTTACAGATTCATAAATTGAACACTTTTAGGGGCTTTTGCTTTCCCTTGGTTCTGTGCGTCTATCCCCTTCTATAGCATGTTCAAGAGGGTGGTCTTTGTCTTCCACAAATCTGTTTACGGTCAAATATTTTCTCTTGGCTTTATCTTTGCCTCCTACTCCCCTTTTGTTTCATCCAGCTAAATTCTTATGGAGTTCAAAAGCTCCTTCGAAGGTTAAGGCCTTTTCTTGGTTGGTAGCTCATAGGAAGATAAACATCAATGACTTACTACAATTGAGACGACCTTATAGATCTCTTAATCCTCAAAGCAGGTATTCTTTTGTAAAGGCGCAAAGACATCATCGATCACTCCTTTTCATCATTCCTTCAACAGGATCAGGAACAAGCTTTCAACTTAGCGAGATTAGTGTGGGTTTCTCCAAGGAGCATAGAAGATATGTTTATCATTGCTTTTAAAGGCTTTGGGAATTCAACTAGAGGCAAAACTTTGGCATGACCGCTTGTCTTCTTTTTTGGTATGGTTTGTTTGGCAAGAGAGAAATGAAAGAATCTTTGAAAACAAAAAGAGATCTAAAGAGGAGGTGTGGGATATATGTTACTTTTACTCATCTTTGTGGGCTGATTGTTCCAAAGCCTTTGAGCGTGGCCTTCTTCAGTTTTACTTTAATCAAGCAGCTGGCTGTATCTCAAGTTTTAGCTTTGGTTTTGTAAGTTTTGTACTGAGTTCAGGATAAAAATATGTGCTCACATAAAGTTAGAATAAACAACAGCTTTTATCTCCATGCAGAAATTTAAATAGAACCATGTATTGGTTCAAAAAGTCCAGGCCCCTAAAGATAAAATTGAAATCGACATCAAAGGAAAAGAATATACAACTTCAATTGGAACTAAAACTGGAATTCCTTCCATAATTAAAGATTCCATAATTTAGAGAATCAGATGATTTGGCAATACCGATTCACCAAGACTAGCGGATGGAAGCATCCCAATACTCCCAGTGATCATTGATGCCTCATCAGATAAAGAATCACCAAATATGTTGTTTGTTACAATAGTATCAAACTGCAATATATCACATTTGGAATTGAAACAGGTAGAAATTTCATCAATGCTCTGAAACTTTGTTATCTAGATTCTTAACTCGAATTTGATGAGGCCCAAATAACAAGGAAGAGGGAAATCCTGTAAACTTGTTTCAAAGATGTAGGTAAACCTGTTTGGGATAGCGAACAAGCCACATAGCAGCACACAGCATACATGTGTGAGAGTTCAATATCAGAGTATTCTGTGGCAATTGCTGTGACTCTGTTCCTCCAGAGCATTGGTGCCTGTACAATAACTGTAAAATATTAAGATTATAGTCTATACCATTGTTGGTAGTACCATGTCTTGCATTTCAACCTTAAGCATTTACACGTATAAAATACCATCAAGACTCTGTTCATCATGTTATGTATTCGAGAAGCAAATTTACAAATGCAATAATAAATAACAATCAAAGCAAAGCTTTGAAGGTCAGATCAATAAGAAGAATTAATATTCTTCATGGGAGTCTCACTCCACATAAAACTTCATCTAAGACATTGGTGTTGTTTTCTTATTTTCAACGAACCATCTTCTTCTTTACATATTATTTCTGCCTTGTCACATACTTGGGACTAAAAGTTCACTCCCTTAAGAAGTGATTGCAAAAAAAAAAGAGGTAAGTCTTCAAATTTCACTTGCAACTAAAGACCCATCTATTGCATCTGCAGGCAATGGCAAATCTTCCTCCTAGAACTGCTCCAAAAGATCCAAAAGGTAATAAGAAGAATTTAATAGTTAAACCATCCAACTTTAGATTCAATTTTAAAAAAAAAAAATTTACCTAATGTTTTTTTTTCTGTCCCCAATTATAAGACAACTTATATTTTCTTTTCAAGACCAGCATATGTGACCATCCTCCTAGTATCTGTACTTGTTAGAGTTTAGCGTGAGGGCTGCTGTATCAGTTGATCAAATTAACTCACAATTCCTTAAGGCAAAGCCAATTTGGAAAATATAACCTTTTGAAATAATAGTTTTCTGTTGAATGATCAACAGAAAACTTTTGATGTCATAATAAATAATAGTATCTGTACTAGTTAGAATTTATACATGGAGGGTTGTTATATCAGATCAATTTTCCTAAAAGCTTTAAACTTACCAGTGAATAAAAAAAATGTAAATTGCCCTTTCTTCACATCAGGCTCTGATGTCATATTCAATTATCGATTTTTGTAAAAGCTTAAACTTGCTGCAGGATTTCATATCACGTTTTTAACAATATTCCAGGAGAGTTCTGTAAAAATTGTTTTTTCTTAGAAGTTCTCAGACCTGGCCCTGTTTTGAAAAAATGAAATAAAATAAAACAGAAGTTCACTTAATGAATTGTGGTACATCAATATTTTTGGAAGAAAATTATTTTGAGTATACAAGAAGTACCTGATTAAGATGATTTTAACTCAATTGTCAAAGATCTTAGCAGTCAAACAACATATACTCATCATAATTGATCCTCTCTGCTGCTGCATATTATTAAAAATGAGATTTCCAGACAGTTTCTTATAAAAAAGCCAGCATTCAAAGTCTGCTAAGATGTTTTAGTAAATCAGACTAGGTCAAATGAAGTTGATCTCCATAAGTATAAAGAAAAATATAGAAGTCAAGAAATCACACACAAAAAGCTGCCCATCTTTCTGTCGAAGGATTGGAGCTTAGGGCAGTTGCTGACAACTTTTGAAGAGAGGTGAGCAGTTGAAACACCTTACTGTCCAAAGCTTGAAATTTGGGAGATCTGAGATTTTTGGAAAGGCCTTCAAGTCTTCACCTCCACTTCTAATGCTGAAATGTCTAAGAGGCGCCAGACCTTGCAGATCCAACTCCAACTCTATCTGATGCATTGAAAGTGAAGTTGAGGGACTTCAATTCTGGACAACCTAATATATTAATGAATGAAAGCACGCGGGCTTTGTCCAGCAGCGACCTGAGCTGTACAATGGGAAATGGAACAGTCGGAGATGTTGATAGCAGGCAATTCGATAGATTCAAGGTTAGGGGCACTCACAGATGGACAATTGTGCAAGATGCGGATCCCCTCTGAAATTGAAAAGGAGCGGGATTCCAGGCCTTCGACATTGTTGATCCCAAGATGAGTCAACCTAGAGTAAATGTTGAGCGGGAAGCTTGAAAGAGAGTCGCAAGGAGAATACGAGATTTCCAGGCGTTCTTGGAAAGGGAAGTGACATTTGAAGAACTCAAGTAGAAGGAAATCTAGGTTGTACGATTGATGGATTACCAATGATTTCAATGTAACAGGTAAACAAACTCTGCCCAAGGTTCTGGAAAAATAACAATCTATGATTCTCAGATCTCGAAGACAAGTATAGATTTTCAACTTTCCCTCCTCTAGTGGGGACTCCAAAGAGCCAGAATCTTTAATTGCGAGATACTGCACTAACGGTGGCGGTACCTTCCACCGCGAGATGTCACAGCTGCGCGTCGTCAATTCACGGATGGCTGGAACCCTAGGAAGTGGAGATACAAGCTGCCAACATCTTTCAATCTCCAGCCTGGTCAAGAAAGGCAGACGGGTTGGTAAGTCTCCAGTTAGCTGGGGACAATGCTGTATATAAAGAAGAGGGAATTCTACACCTCGGCCTTCCAAACACGACCATTTCTTCCATCTTGGCATATCCTTGCAATGACATAGCTTTTAGATACAAAGGGAGGCTATCTGCAAAGAAGAAGAATCAATCCCATAATAAAACTCATTGCCCACTCTTTCTACCCCCCTCAGGCCAAATATATATAAATGTTTAATGAAAGACAGCTACCCAAGCGATGGAAATGCTGAAACATTCTTACAACTCCAGAGACGTAAGGACACAAGATTGATCAGGATTGCAGGACCTCCCAACCAATCTGCAAATCTTAATCCACTGAATGGTGAGTCTCTTTAAGTTTGAATGAGGCTGTAAGTTGTTGAGCACTTTCTCTGCTCCATTTTGTTCAACACCATCATCTTCATTCCACTCTAACCACAAATCATCCAGATACTGCTTGCCTGCTAAATTTCAGCCCCATGCATCCCTACCATCGGCCACATTCTGCAACTCTTCAATGTGAAGAACCCACCCGGTTGGCAAAGCTCCCTCAACTCTCCAATCCTTGTCCCGCTCTTCTTGCCCACTCTATAATTGTCAATTTTTGTAAACTTTTTAATTCACCCATTTGACCAGGCATCTCTTTCACATTACAGTGCCTGATATCAAGATTACGCAATCCAATCAGTTTGTGCATCATTGTAGGCAATTCAACAAGACATTGGCAAAAAGATAATCTCAATGTTTGTAAATTATATAAATTACAGACTAAATCTGGTAATCTTTTAATGGATGTGAACGAAAGGTCTAAATAACGGTTGTTTCACTTTTCCACCAGAGCTAGGCAACCCAGCTATCCCATAGCAACACAATGACAACACTCGCAAATATTGAAATTAAAGTAGTAAATCACTTAGAACTCTATTACTCAATGGAAACCATGGTGAACAAAGATAACCAACTGGGTACATATTCTTTGAAACCTTATCACTCAAGTGATACCTAGGCCAATACCCCAGGTTCCAGGGTAAGAAGGTCCTAAGAAAATTCAAGTTATTAAGAGTATCAAATCTCACAAAATTATATCTACTTCTACAGTATGATAAGTGGCGAAGCTTTTCAGGAATTTCACACATCCTACCATCTTTCAATCGAAGACCAAATTTTTCTAAAACAAGTTGAGTCAAATCATTGATGAGATCATGCATTACAAAATACGATTTATGCATAATGGACTTTTGAAAAAATGACCTAGATAATAGGTCGTTAAAGTATCCATCACCTACTTTTTCCATTGTTTTTCTTGCCTTCAGACTCATGCAAAAAACCTTCTGCCATCTATAATAGAATCAACTTTTCCTTTTCAAATTCGTAGTCCTTAGGAAAAATTGAGCATTACACGAAACACCGCTTTAAATGTGAACAAATTCAAAGAAACAATAGCCAACCTTGCAAAGTAGAGAACACTTCATCATTTGGTAAATCCCAAGTTTCACTTTTCAATAAATGTTCCCATTCTTCTACTCGTAATTATGAGAATAAGGCACCCTCAAGGGTCTTTGCAGCCAAAGGCAATCCTTTTCACTTTTTTACATCTTTGCCAACTTCTTCTAGCTTTGGATGTCCACTAGAATCTTCATTTTTAAATGCATGTTTTGCGAACAGCGACCAACAATCTTCAAAGGATAATTGTTCCAAACGATGAGTATGGACAAAAAGCATAATTGATGCAACCTTATCACTTCGTGTGGTTACAATAATCTTACTTCCACGAAGTCCAACATTAAATGGAAGTTGTAGCTTTTCCCAATCACTATAGTTTTCATTCCAAACACCATCAAGATGCAAATTTTCTTCCTGCTAAGTTTCCCTTAGAGTTTAAGTTGAAGCGGATTCAAATCATTTTCATCATAAGTTCCAGGGTCGATTGCCTTAAGAATAGTTTTCGTTATTCTAACAAGATTAAATTCATCTGAAACACAAATCCAAGTTTTAAGGTCAAAACATTCCTCCACTCTTCTATCATTATACACCAGCTGAGTAATTGTGGTCTTTCCAATACTACCCATGCCCACCTAGGCAACCACTTATCTTATAATTCCCACTTGAATTGTGGGACAATAAGAAATCAATTATCTCCTCTTTATCATCACTTCTACCATACACCCCAGACTCATCTACCAAAGAAGTCGCCCGCCATCTTTGTGACAATTTTTCTCCGGTGCCTTCTTTTATTTCGAGAGCATCTCTTTGTTGTGCAAGAAGTTCTAGTGTGTCAGTGATCTCCTCTACCCTGGACTTTATCCCATCGCCAAAGTTAAGTTTACCCCATACTCTCTCTCTCTCTTTCTTTCTCTCTTTCTCTCTCTTAAAATAGGTTCTCTCATCTATGAGGCTCTACAATTTTCCTGCACAAGGGTGAATTAAATATATAACAAGACTTTCTTTCCCTCACTTAGTTTTTAAAAAGTGTGAACTATGTTCGCACTCTGGTACCGACCCACTGTAATTACGATCGATCTCAAACTAATATTTTATCGACCAAAAAACGACCCAACTTTGTTTAATCAGATTTGGAAGAACATCACCCTAATTTTTAAATTTTTATGTGCCACAATTCAACCTGCACTCACTCGTAATTGGGGGCACTAGTCTAACAACTATTTATTAAATTTCAAAAACCATACCAAATTTTACTACCGACTCGCTTTGGACTAATTCGAATTATCACTCTAATTACGTTTTTTGGGCGTAATTAGCCTCAAGATTAAGAAACAAATGGTATAATATCACCCAACACTCATCAAGGTTTTGAAAATTAATATAAAGGATATTAATATTAAAAAATAACCGAATTGACTTTAACTAAGTTGAAGTGCCCAACTGAACAAAAAATATATGCGCTCTTTCTTCCATCTCTCTAGCAAAAGACTAATGTGATAGTTTGTTTTTTACTTAATATTGAATAAAAAAATTTCTTTGCTTAGTAAAATTAAGTATTTATTTCATATATTTTTTCTAAAAAAATGATCTTTTAACTTTTATCTAAATTTTTAAACAAAAAAATATTTAATATAATTAAAAGGGGAAGTTATATTAATCACAGTTGGAGTTGAAATTCAATTAAGATTAGTTGTTGAAATCAAATTAGAATTAGAGTCACAATAAATTATTAGAATCTTTTTAAAATTTGGATTATTTTTAGAGAAACCTATAAATAAGGGTAATAGAACTTGTTTCAGAGAACTAGCCTATAAAGTACCATAAACTTGTATTCATTATTCAAACCAATTTCCTCGTTATTTTCATTTTTGGTAAAACCACTGATCACTCTTTCTTCCTCCGTCCACAAAGTGAAACCTAATTTGATGGATGTTATGAGGTCCAGGTATCAAATATAAGATCAGTAACAATTAGGTCTCTAATTAGACACCAATGATATACAATCTATAAAGAATGAATCTATGATTTGAAAAACAGTAAACAAAAATTGGGTTGCAAATCAAGCAGCCAAATATCAAAAGATTCACAAAGAATGGCACTAGAACATAAAAATTCATACCAATACTAAATAAACAAAAAGGATAAAAAGCAACATCCCTAAATAATTTTTTTTTCTAAAATAAAAAATAATTTATTTATATTTAAAAAATAAATGTTGAATTTTTATTTAATAGATTTTAAAAATTATAATAAATTTTTATTAAAAAAATTTTTTTTTTAAATGGCTAGGGCATGAATCAAGGTACGATTGGGTTTGCTATGGGATATGTGACTCGATGGGTGGGGTTTTGGAGGTTCCCAGTAGGAGTGTGGTGAAGGAAAGAGAAGAGAGAGTGAATCCCACCGTGCCACATCAATCGTTAGCTAATGTGACAAAATGTTGAACGATGGGAGCCTTTTTGAATTACAATTGAAAACGTTAAGGATTGATTTGGTTTAAAAAATAAAGTAGAAGGATTTAATTGAACTTGTGTGAAAACTTTTTTTGGACCTTATCCCTAGTTGCAGAAGAGCCCAAAAATTATGGTCGTAGTAGATGTTGGACATCGTACCTTAAAGCTGTTCATAAAACCATAGCGATTTAAAAATAAATAAAAATAACAAACAAAACTTACAAGGAGAGGATTCTCCCAAAGAGCTGAGTATCAAGGTTTTTTGGGTGTTGATAAAAACTAAAAAATAATACTTTAAAAAAATTTAACAACTCCTCAATAAATTTGAGGATTTCTTTTAATAACCAATATAAATCATTTAAGAGCGATAAAGATTTTATTCATGATATAAAAAACACACTACAATGAATACGAAGTGGTATATAAAGCCATATGCATTACGATGAAACAAAGATGAAATGTAAAGCAAAAATAAAAATAAATAAAAAAACTACTAATAAAAAATTGACATATTCAAATAATGATTTTTTACTATTCTCGTGGTTATTACGCTTGTTATAATCAGAATACTTTTTACACTTATAAGGATTACATCTTCGTCCTCCCATATGTCTATCCCACCTCATTATCTCGAGATAGCCTCAAAGCGTTAAAGTAAAAAAATTAAATTTTCAGGGTATTTAATTACATAACTTTTGTATATAAATTTTATAGAGCATATAAATATTTGAATCCAAGTTTTCCGATGATTGGTCTTGATGATGCTTTTTCAACCTAACCTACAGCGTTGTTGGAATTGTACGTGGGTCCGTTGCCTCCTGGATGTCAGCTCATCCGTAAAACAAGCAAACAAAAAGACTCCGCGGGGCTCCCGCTGCCTCTCCGATGCCTAAGCTTCGCTCTTTCCTGCAAGCAGAATATCAAACTCGCTATGAATGTGCTTTTACGATAAAGTTCGTATCTTTCACCGACGGCTACTGGATTTGAGAAATCGAATGATCACATTTTTAAGATTTTCCAAAATGTTTTAATATTACTTAATAGTATCTTTCCTCGCTGGGAGGATGATACAATATTCTATCATGGTAGATTTTCTTTCCTTATTATAAACCGACACAAGTGGATAATTGATAAGAATAATTAGAAATATCCTACTTTCCAATTTATGGAGATTGGGTGTTTTCCTCAATACTGATTCATCGTCTACTGGGACTTTGGGCGCGCAATGTGGGTCTGCTTTCGCTTCATATTCGTGTGATACCATTGCTACCTATCACTAGTACCAGCCCGCTTAATCCTGACTTTCTAAGCCAAGGCCTGGGCCTGCACGCCCATTATTTCCAAACCCACCACTCGGCCTAGCCTCTTTGACTAAAGCGAGCGTAAAGTAGCGGTCAGACACGCTTCTGGATCGTGTGATACCCACGTGGTTACTTACGCGAAGGCTCGCGTTGAGGCCAACACCCAGGCCCGCTAGGGCGACCGAAGTCTTACAAGGCTAAGGTTGCTTCCCGACCGAGAGGGCCGGCCCAAGCCCGTATAAGGGACTCGACTAAGGAACTCGCGGAAGCAATGTGTCCGACCTAAAGCATGCTTCTGGTGGCGAGGGCTGGCCTAGGATAAAGAAAAGGAGGCTCCTGGCGACGCGGCTGTCGGGCCAAGATGAGTTACAACTGGCCAGAGAGGAGTTGCAGGCCTTCAAGGGTGACCTGTGGGCCAAGATAGCAGCCTTGGAGTGGGCCCACCAAGAGGCTCTGGAGGCGGGTAACTCTGTGGAACGCTTGACGGAGGAGCTCGGCAAGCTTCGGATGGACCTTGAGAGGCAGGAGGCTTTGGCTAGTCGGAGGGGCGAAGTGATAACGGAGCTTAAAGACGATGCTTGTATCCAATGGCTCGGGTGGCTTACTCAACGCCGGGCTTCCCAGCTTTTCCCTGCACTGAGTTCAACATCGCTTCGATGAGGAGGTCAAGGATCCGCTTCGAGGTCGAGGTTGATGCGGGGCGCCAAGGTGTTTTCTTTCAGGGCCTCGATCGTGTTCTCACTGAAGGGATCCTCTGTCCCCAGCGGTCATCCCCGCTTCCTCCGCTGTTGGCTCTGGCTCACTTCGCTTCCGCAAGCTTTCGTACCTACGGTCGCGTTTAGGCCTCTCTTTTTTTCTTTTTTTTCGTGTGGTCTCAAATTTTTATCGGCTTTTGTATTGCTTGTGATCTTGACTTTTGTTGATATACCAAGATTCATCGATTAATTTCTTCATTCTTTCGTTGCCGATTTGAGTTGCTTAGTTCCCAAGCCACGAGGTTTTCCTAGAGTAGTTATGTTCCTCAATCTCGAGCCATTGGCTCTCGAGCGCTAAGACTCTCCCCGAAATGCTAAGCCCGCAAACCGAGCCATCGGGCTTGTGGGCGCGAAGACACCCCGAGCCTGTTAAGCCTCTACGCACCGAGCCACCGGGGGGCCTCGGGGCGCCTAAGACCCTAAGCCCCGCTGCCTCCACAAACTGCTTTACCGGGCTCCTCGCGCCGAGTCCCCTCCCCACGAAGGCCGAGCCAAGAGCCCCCGCGCCTAAGGCCCCGAGCCGCTAGCCCGCAGTTCCGAACTACTGTGCCCCGGGCGCTAAGACCGGAAGCATCGCCTCGGGCGCCAAGACCCTCCTCCGCGTCCAAGCTACTGGCCTCAGCGCTAAGACCCTCCTACGAACCGAGCTACTAGTGCTCCTGTGCCCAACATCCCTCCTAACCGAGCCACCGGGGCTCCGCGCTAAGATCCTCCGAACCCAGCCACTAGGGCTCCTAGGTGCTAAGACCCTCCTAAGCTATTAAGCTCTACAGGCTGAGCTACTGGGCTTTGGGGTGCTAAGACCCTCCCGCGCGAACCGAGCCATCGGCTCCCGCGCCAAGCACTCCTAACCGAACCATCGGGCTCCCGGGCGCTAAGACCCTCCCCGAGCCGTGCTCAGCCGAGCCACTGGGCTCCTAGGCGCTAAGACCGCCTGCGCAAACCGAGCCACAACTCCAGCGCCGGACCTCCTCCGCGAACCGAGCCACCGGGCCCCGGCCGCTAAGACCCTCCGCGCACTCGGCCACCGAGCTCGGCGCTAAGACCTCCCGAGCGAACCGGAGCCACCGAGCTACCGAAGCATCGAGCTCCTAGGCGCTAAGACTCTCCTCCGAACCGAGCTACTAGGCTCCCGGCGCTAAGACCTCCTCGCGACCGAGCTACCGGGCTCCAGTGGCGCCCTAAGACCTCCTGTCGTTGCCTTCACAGGCGAGCCATCAGCCCCGGCTAAGACCCTCATGCCGAACCGAGCCACCCGGGGCTCCCGGCTAAGACCTCAGGTGAACCCAGCCACCGGGGCTCCTAGGCGCTAAGACCGCGAACCGAGCTACCAGCCCTAGCCGTGACCCTCCTCCACTGGGTCCAGCTAACATCGCCTCGGGGCCCAAGATCCCCACGAACAGCTACTTTCAGCCCCCGGGCGCCTAAGACCCTTCCTCCGCGAATCGAGCCACCGGGCTCCCGGCGCTAAGACCCTCCTCCGCGCACCTCACGGCCTCGCGGGGCGTTAAGACTTTTCTTCTTCCTTCCCTTGAAAAAGCGCGTGGTGGCTTTAATGCGATCTATGGAGAATCGAAACTGACACGGACTCTTCGCGCCCGCAACCTCCTTTATAAATACGTATCCTCTACATGTGCTATGTCAGTTCTTCTTCGCGTGAGTCAGAACCATGATAAGCACTTGGTTTGGTCATCATTGCATGGGGTCTATCCGCGATCGTGGAGCCGACGCTAGCGGTCGATGGTCTACCACTTAGAGTTATGTGTTTTTCCCTAATTCCTCCCTCATGGAACAGGTTGTTCCCTAGCTATGCCCAATGATGGAACCTGTGCTAGAAACATATCCCGGAGAAACTGTGGTGCTTTGAAAAACTTTTAAGTACCGCTCCATTTTTTCTTTCTTCTTTCTTCTCTTTCTTCTTTCTCCTTTTCCTTCTCTTCCTCTCTCTCCCTCTCCTTCTCTTCACTCTCTCTTCCCTCTCTTCTTTTTCCCTTTTCGTGGTTTTTTGCCTGATGGTAAAAAAATGCATGCAAATGTCTGCTTTTCTTAACTCCAATTTTGAGATGCAAAGTAGATTTTGTAATTCTCTCGAGGTGTATCAGAACTCCATGTAATAAATTCTCAGATAAACTGTAGCTCCTTTGAAATAAAGAATAATCTTTGTGAATTACGCGCTTCTTCCACCCAGGCCCCTTTGAGCCGTGCTTTGGTAGAACCGTTTGAGGTGTTCAGCGTTCCATGAAAAGGGCAGGGTTTTTCCTTCTTCCGTCTTTGAGTCTATAGCTGCTGTGTCGAATATGCAAGATACAATGTAGTGCCCTTCCCACCAGTCTCGCCCCATGTGTGTGGTCCTCTTGTCGTAGAAGTTTTTAAAACCAGTCGCCTCGGCTTCAGAATCCCTGCCGACCTCGTCATAATACCTCGTCTTCGTGATAGTCCTCCATACGCTTAGGACCCGCTCTTCGCTTTTCTAGGAGATCCAAGTTTGTAGCGAAGGACTCCTCGCTGCGGCTCCGAGTGTTTACAGTCTCAACCTCGAGATGTTCCAACTCGACTGGATCTAATGCTTCAGTGCCAAAGGCCAGAGCGAACGGGGTTTCCTAAGTCGCCGACTTGCGCGTAGTTCTGTATACCCATAATACCTCGGGGAGGTACTCTACCCATTTTCCTTTTAGATCTTCTAGTTTGGTTTTCAGTGCTGCCTTTAGAGTCCTTATAGTGACCTCTGCTTGTGACGCCCTAAACCCGGGGTGTCCGTTGACTACCCTTCAACCCGCGGAAAATCTAGATGTCTCGTGTCGCGAGACCCATACCTAAGTAAAAATGGCCACTTGGGCCCCTGCATCAATACTCATCAAACATGTACCCAACCATATTCCAATAGTCCAAGAGTTATTTTATTACTCTTAATACAAATACATATTAAATCTACAATTCTAATACATATTATCCAAAAAACTTCATAGCCACAACCCGGCTTTCTTCAAAATCGCCTCTAAAATGAGCCTGCCTTTCTCGAACGCCTCCCTCACGTAATTAAAAAAAAATATTCCCCATTGTGGTGAGCTTATCGCCCCAAAGAGGGAATCACCCTAAATGGGTTACTTCCCACCTATGCATATGCAATGATCTAATATAAACACACACTGAGTAAATACGTGATCCTACTAATGTCTACATGTCATCCCCATGTTCCGAGTCATCACTGAATTTTTACACTCGCTCTAAGCCATGTATGAGAAAACACCATTTTCAAAACAAAACTTGTTGTTCTGAAAATAAACTAATCGAATTTAGTAAAATATCTGACTACCTCCGAGGCTTAATGTGTTTGAGAACTTCCCCTAAATAAATACATCCTCATCCGAATGATCCGGCTGGACGACCGTCTCCCAACCCCATTCTCGGAAAATCATCTGTGAAATTCCTTTCCACAACCATGTTTGTTTTTCGAAAATTCATGTCATGCACTCACACCTAAATTCTAGGTTACCGGTGCATATGAAATGCGATATGCCATTTCAATCATTTTTACTCTGATATATCAATTATGCATATATTAATAAATTACATTCATGTATGTAATTTACGTGGATCAACCATCTTGAAATAGCTCACTTGAGCTATTCAATATTGATCAAAACATCACTTAGTGCTTCATTTGAGTAATTCGCAATCTGTCTCCCGATAAGCTACGCCTGATTCTCTTCCATATAATCGAGCAAATCACAATCTCATCTCCAGCGCCTATACACACAATTATATTCCATATAATCATGACATCATATTAACACTCAAGCATCAACCTATTAATTTCTGATCAACCAACTCCCCAAATTAGCTCACTCGGAGCAATTTACAATATATCTCCACCCGGCCATTACAAACACAATTATATTTTATATAATTATACACGTGTTAATACATTAGAATCATGTATTAACCTATCTATTTCCACACAACTCAATCCATTACACAAAAAATTAAATTTCACGTGCTTAATTAACGAACACGAGCAATTCAATTTGAATCACTCAATCAAACACATTTTCTCACAAAAATATTTCGTGAATACTATTCACATCACTATTCATGTCACTATTCATGTGTCACTATTCATGCGCTCATTCACAAACCCGACTATTACAGTCCCAAAATAGAATAATAAATGGCCGCCCGCGCAATCCACTCACCTCAAATTGCCTGCCTTTTGGTGAATTTAATTCCATACCCATTTTCGGCCTCCTACTCACCAAAACACAATTTATTGTCACGGACTGCCCAAATGGGTTCCAAAAATTTCCACACTTCGGTTTCAAGATCTGGGAATCGATCAAATCCGCCACTCACCCGCTCAAACCAACACAAGCATTTACAAAACACTTAAACAAGGGGTAAAAACAAGTGAGGATAAAACTCCCACCTCACTCCAGCTTTATCGAAACTCCAACTTTGCCCACATCGTGACTGGCAATAAGGCTAAGACTAACTTAGCTTCGAATCGTCGACCGACCGCCTCGAAAGCCGAAATTTTCCCTTTCCCTTTCTCTCCTTTCCTTTCCTTTTCCTTTTCCTCCTTTCCTCTCCTTTTTCCTTTTTCTTCCTCCACGAATTCTTTTTGTTCCTTTCCCAATGAACCGTTTTCTTTTGTTTCTTATTCTTCGCTTTTCTTTTATTTTCTCTCTTTTCTCATCTCATTTTCCCATCATTTCTTCTCTTTCTACTGATCTTCCTTTTCTCTCGCTTTTCTTCTCTCGCACTTTCTTCTCCTTTAAATGAGCATTGACTCAGAGGGTCAAAAGGAGGAAGCTTCTCCCCTCTTCCTTGCCCAAATGCGCTGGCTTTCCATTTTCCTTCTTTTTCTTTTATTTCTTAATTTCCTTTTTATGACATCATCCCCTACATGGATCAATATGAGCCATGGGATCATGCCACCCATGTGGCTCAATGTGAGCCATTCCTTTAATGCCAAGTGTCACACTCTCATACGCTACGTAAGATCCTCTAACCTTTCACACACACATCCGACACCCCACGCCCCGAAACACACAATCCCGACCACCTCAATCCAACGAAATTAACGCTTAGCCTAAATTCCTCGCGAGACAATTTCACTAGTTCGCTTTCGGCTATCCGATATCTAAAATTTTTGGATTTAATTAAATTACGATTACCTTTTTCATAAAATTCAATTTTCTTGGCCTTTACACGTCGCTTCATTAGACTCAAGTGATGAGCTGGGATGAGTAGTAGTTCTTGGATTCCAAGCTCACAAGTAAATCCAAGTGAACTTAGGTTGTCGAATCTGTTTCCCATTATCACAAAACGAGGACCCCTGATCCCGAACCCGCATATTATAAAGCGCCGACTAAGTCACGTACCTTCGTTTCATGATTGTTGCTTATGCTCCGCTTCGGCCCATTTGGTAAAATAGTCCACGGTCACAATGACAAATTTGCATCGTCCCTTCCAACGGGTGTGGGTCCCACATGTCCGTGACCCCATTGTCAAAAGGCCGTGGCTCGTGATCGACGCCAAGTGGGTTCTGGATGGGAGATGAGAGATCCTAGCATGCTCCTAACAAGCTTTGCATTTTCTAACCAGTTCTGTCGCATCGTTGAGCATTGTGGGTCAAGAAGCACCCTCGCTCTGTCGTTTTCCCGCCAAGGTCCGATTCATGTGGTTATCGTGATATGCCCTCGTATACCCTCCCCCGAGCATGTAGTCAGGGTCTTCCTTCCCTACGCACTTAAGAATGAGCGCAGAAGCCCTTCGCTTATAAAGGGTCCCCGATGAACTGGCAAGGGGAGACCTGCCGACCGCTCCGAGTTTGACGCCTCTCAATGCCGGTAATGTACCATCTACCAAGTAATCCTAGATAGGTCCATCCAAATTTCTGGCCGGACATCACGTAGGGAGACTTCTCCGTCGTCGACGCCATCGAGGGCCTCTAGAAGGTGCCTGGAGCAGGTATCACCGCCTGTGTCTTCTTGTAGGTTGTCGGCTTGCTCTTGCCAAGGCATCAACCCTAAATTCTCGTCGTATATGTTCGACCCGAACCTGTGCATGAACTTCTTGCTAACTCGTACCTGAGAGATATAAGATCATATTCTCACCGGGCCTCGTGAGGAGTCTTCTATCCGCTTTATCACCAATCGGGAGTCCATGCTCACCTCCAAATTGATCCGCTCCATGAAGTGGGCGAGGTTGAGTCCAATATGACAAACCTCACATTCGGGCCTCGCTATCGAGCTCGGGAAGCCGAATCCGAGGGCGCATTCCCATCTATCCTGTTGAGGTCGTGGTCACCCCGCACCTCACTTCCCCTCGGGCGCACGGCCCCGCCGACCGATAATCTCCGGGACGTGGGGAGGTCAGTGCCCGATTGGGTAGCCCTCCATAGATTGTGTTGGAGTGAATTCCATGATGAAATCTGCGAATGCCACTTTTGTCTCGGTTTATGCGATGTCGAATTCACTTGGCCTCATAGCCAGCTGCTCCCGACCTTGAGGTTTGGTTTTATCTGATATTTGGCATTCGGATATTTGGTTAGGACTTTGGCGGTATGAGCTTGGAAATGGAGTCGGAGTTTTACGGATGTGGTTACAGCGCGGGATCGGCTTTTCTATCTTTGGGTGCACTGCCATACGCTCCCTCGAAGCTCGGTTGCAATAGTAGGCGATTGCACCCACTGTCCCATTCTGCTGGGCGGCACTAGTTGCAAGTGCGAAACGACCCGGGTGAAAGTGAGAATTCTCCCTCGGAAGGGCTTACTGGGTGGGAGCTCGAGGTAGGTTTTGAGTGTCGAGTGAGCGCCTCGTAGCGAGTGTGCGTCCCAACTAGGCCTTTTCGAGAACTTGAAGAAGAGTGACATCACATCGTTGGCCACTAGATAAAGGCGACAAACCTGGCTATTCTCCTGTCGATTGAATGTCTTTAATGTTTGACGGAGGCAGCGTATCAAAAACGACCTTTATCTTATTTAGGTTTGCCTCTATTCCTCGGTTGTTGACTATAACACCTAAGAACTTCTCGGCAGAGACTCCGAAAGCTCGTTTAGCTGGGTTTAACTTCATATTGTAGCTTTTCAGTACCTAGAACGCCTCGGCTAAATGGGTTATGTGGAGCTCAGCTTTTATAGATTTCACCAGCATGTTGTCTATATATACCTCCATAAATGTCCCAATTTGTTTACGGAACATCTATTCTGACCTTTGGTAGGTGAAACCTGCGTTCTTTAGCGAAGGCGTTACGATGTGATGGGTTCTGGGCCGGTGGCGAATGAGGTCTTCTGCGGAGTCGTTGGGATTACGTCTTGATCTGGTTGTGGCAGAAGGCGTCCGTGAAGGCGAGGAGTTCATGTGCGGACGTGGCATCTACTGCTGAGATCAATCTGAGGTGAGGGGAAGTTATCCTTTGGGCGGCCACTGTTGATGTCTGTAGTCGATCTGAAGCCGCCACACGTCGTTTGCTTTTGGCCGAGAAACGATGTTAGCCAACCATTCGGTGCTCACTTCTCCCCGGTGCCTTTGCGGAGGAGCTTCTGGAGCCTCTTCGTGTCGCCATATCTTTTCACGGCGAGAAACTCCTTCTCTTTTTGCTTGGCGGCAAAGGAAGGTTAACATTGACACATTGGGTGATCAACTGGTCGACCCACCATGTCTTCCACATTTGATGAATACCTCCATGTTACTCAGAAAATGAGTTAGAGAGGGCTTACGATGTCTTAGCTAACTTGGATTACTATGTAGATGAGGTGTTACGGTACAGTCCTTAGAAATTTGTACATGCTCAATTCTTACGGCGCGGTCGAGATTGGTTACTATAGATCTCAGCGTGTCGAGCTCATCCATGTAGATGTTGTTGGCCGTGTTTTGCTTCGTGGCTAAGTAACATTCCTGGTATGCGTGGTTTCCTCGGACCATTCTCTCCATTTGCGGTTGGAAATTTTGATAACCATGTGATAAAGCGGAGGGAGCGACCCTTATGCGTGAGAGGCTGCCTGTAACATGTTGTAGGCCGTAGGATCCTCTTGTGAGAAATCTCACTAGTTGTTGTAGCACGGCATGGGGGTCTCCCAAGTGAGCACTGGTTATGCAGGCCCCCGGGGCGTGCTCTTTCTCCCGAGAACCCACGTAGGCGGGCGTTGAGGCGGCTCCTTCTCCACTCAATGCCCGTTTGCAGCCGGCTAATGCGAAGATGATGTCGGCTAAGCTCTCGTTGTCGACGAGGACCCTGTGGATCGTTTTATTAGCTACTATGGTTTTTATCACAAGCGAATTAGATCATGGGGATGTTAAGCGACCTTCCATGTCTAGGAATGCGAAAAGGTTGTATTGGTATCGACAGAGGCTTGGATCTGGTGCATCTAAGGTTTCCCAAGTCGATCTTTGCTTGTAGTAGGCTTTGGTTTGTGGACTCTCCACCTCCTCTGAGCCCTCGGAATTGCATGGTTTCTCTGGGTGGTTGATCTTGAACAGGGTTGGTTGCAGGTGGTGGTGGGTGGACTCAAGCTCTGCCGCCGAGGGCCCGCGTAACCCGTGAGATGCCCACGTCGGATCGGTATTGATCTCCTTTTTAGTACGGATGCGGTGTTTGTTGGAACCTGTCCATGACCCTTGTGGAACTCATAGTATTTGGTATCGTTTATTTTAGTGGGGTCTAACTTTATCTGGGATGGCCACCTCATAAACCTTTCATATTGTGCCCCGTGGGACCTCGACGCGAGGGTTAAAGGGTGTATTACTTGAGGTGAATCTGCGTTGCTGGCTCGGGTTGAGGTGGTCCCCTACGATCCCTAACGTTCCCTCTTCTTATCGGGGACTGCTCTCTGTTTTCTCTACTCCTCCTTGGGGATGCATCCTGTCACACTGTCTCTTGGGAGAGCCGTTTCTCTTTTTTGTCGCTGCTCTTTCCTTTTGAGTAGAAGAGTTTCTTTGTAGCAGACGAAGGAGAAGCATTCACTTGGATTGATATACTTCTGTTTTGGCGAGAGGACCTTGGCCATGCTTACTGAGGTTCTTTGAGATAGAGAACATTAGGTCTTTTGGCGCACCCCAGCCTGTACTTGATGAAAGCGTAATGGCGAACTTAAATTAGAGAATATCTACCTTGACGACTTCAGTGTTCATGTGAACATATGACCTCAAGCTTTCTGAGAGAGCTACGTTTTTATGGTCGGAGAATGTGATAACTCGGCTTCTGTAGAATCCTTACTCCGATAAAGTGAAACGAATGCGATAGAAAGCTGCGTAAGCGAGAAGAGATGGAAAGGCGGCGAAGTCTGTGTTAAACGAAGCCCGATTAAGGCCTTTAGTGTGATAGTGAAGGCTACACATCATACGAGGTCTGATGTCAGGTGCGATTCCATCTGATTTTGTATGTATTGAGGTGGTCATAGGGTCTTTTTGTTCCATCGAGCGTCGATCTGCGGCGTTCACGAACTTTGCGGAAGGGAAATCTGGCGCCCCGACCTTGAATGGGGATTGATGCGTTGTGCCGGGCGTCGCGTAGGTAGGCTCGACCCTTTACTACTTCCTTCGTGTGGCTGATTTCTTACTGGATGTCTCTGAACCTTTGCTCCCACGACCGCTCCTCTGTCTCCTACTGATAAAGAATGGGCGAAATCTTCCATTTTGTTGTTAATCACTGCCCCTCTCCTCATTCGCGATCCCTCATGGGTTGGTAGGATCATAACTCCTGGTGTGGTTAGTTTCTCATTCTCCCCATCAGCCTCGGCAATGGTGTTGCTGCTCGGTAACAGGATTTTTGGCATTCTGGACCTATCGTGTCTCTTGGGAGTGTTGATTTGCCTGGTGAGTTGCTCGATTCTTTCGTAGTGTTGGTTAGTGGCGCGGGCGCCTCCACCTCGTCCCATGTTACGGCACGCACGGTCTTTAAACGTGCCTCGGGTCGTCTGTCGGCGTCACCTTCTTTGGTCTTGCATGTCGGCGGAAGTTGGCGTTGCTCCACCGCGTGTTTTGAGTTGATACCATCGATCAGCCCCAGAAGTGTTTGTAAGGAATTATCGTTACAGGGCCGGCGACGTGATCTTTTGGCCGGGCTGGAGTGGAGCGTCTTTGGGATAACCCAGATCGATGCATTTGTCTGCAAACGTTGAGTTTCCTCTGAAAATAAGAAAGCAAAAGGATTGGCGGGGGTACCGCGGTTACTCTCAGATGCTAGAATCAATTCTTCAGGTGGAAGAGAAGATCATTTGCTTAGGGAATGAAGTTTTGTGCATAAAGTCGTACCTTTCATAGATGGGGTGGCACAGTATTTATAATGGATGATCGTGATGATTTTCCTAGTTGGATGATGACACGAATAGTATCTTTCCTTGTTGAGATGATGCGATATTCCTCCCATTGGTGAGAGATTTTCTTTAGCCTCGTAAGCCGTTAATAAGGGGGATAATTGATGAAATGATAATTAGGAAATATTCTACTTTCTTGATTGGTGAAGATTTGGTGTTTTCCTCTATCTGATTCTTTGAAATTTCCCAAATTTAAAAGGGATGAAAGTTAAACTACTTGTTTGGGCGCATTTGGGGGGGATATCATTAGACCTATCACTAGTCTTTTGGGCCGCTTTTTAATCCGGTCGGGCTTATCTTGGGCTGCGCTCTATTATTTCAAACCCCATCAGGTCTAATATTGATCAAATACACCACCATATATTTTAACATCTAATTTTTCCAATCATAGGTAAAACTATGATTGAAATTCTCCAATGAACAGGAATTATCTTAGAGAAAACAAGTCGTCATAAACTATTAGTAACATATTTTTAAATAAATATAAGGTATGAAAGGAAAAATGAAATATTTAACACATTTAAAATACTCACCATCCATTGGTATAATCTTTCCAAACACCCATTTCATTCATCGACAAAAATCAAGTTGCAAGACTGAAACTACACCAAATGGCCCAAGTTAATTTTCAAAATATAAATAAATAAATACATTGCGAACATGGGAAGATCTATGCTAGAATATAACAGGGGAATGTATGTTTGTCTTTGAATAAGGTTCTCTAAAATATAAATATTCATGATTGAAAATTAAGAAAATGATAGCTAATAAGGTACATGAAAGGAATATAGAGTTATATTATTAGTCATAATTATGTAAAAATAAACTACTGTTTAAAGAAACTTCATGAAAGTTCAAATTTTCTTGGAGATGTATAAATTTGATCTAAATTATAAATCTAAATTTTTAATCATAAGAAGGCTTTAAAGCATGAAATCACTCGATCAGAGGTTCAGATATAATTTTCAAATATTTTCTCAATGTGAAAAAATTGTAATATCTGACAAATGGAAAACTTCTAAGGCATGATAAAGGTGTTGAAGTATCAATAGAACAGTAATTTTTTCAACATGTACAATATATCTAGAATGATTGAACATGAAAAATATTATGTTATCCAATATGAACGTAGTTGTAGCTCTTTAACATCTAACCAAAATGTAAATTTTAAAGTGGCATCATTTCTGTGTAAGATCAATAATACAAGCCTACAAGGAAATTAGAGCAACTTCTTACAAGATAATAGATTAACAATATAAGAAATAAAATAAAAGCTTTGAAGGTAGAATTAATAAATACAAACTTGAGAATCTAAGCTCGCTCCCTTGTGAAGTGCTTGCAAAGGAGTTTTAAGTCTTCAAATTTCACTCCCATCTGTTGGATGGGCAGAGGATGACAAACATTCCTCCTAGAACTGCTTGAAAAGATCCAAGTGGGTAATCAGTAGAGTTTAATAGTTAAAACATTCAACTTTAAATTAACATTTTAATTTTTTTTTCTATCCCCACTCAAAAGACAGATTTATATTTTCTTTTAAGACCAAACTATTAAAATATGCAACCATCCTCCAAATGTTAGTACTTGTTAAAATTATACATGAAGGACAGTGGTATGAGTTGATCCAATAGATTCTCACTACTCCTTAAGACAAAGTTCATATGAAAAAAACGAGTTAGTGTATTATTTAGGGAAACCATTGATGCAAGTATATCCAAGTTTGGAAAGTATAACCTTTCCAAACATTAGTTTCCACAAATAAAGGAAATACAAATTGCCCTTCCACAAAAACCCAACCTCTGATAATGTGTCTAATTATTAGTTTCCTAAAAATGTTAAAACTTTGCTTAAGATTTGGACTTGATATGCAAGGATGTTTTCAGTTGTCACATAACAGCCTTGTTCCTTCCTGGAAGGTTTCCGAGCTGGTTCTGTTTTGGAAAAGAACATGGAAACACAAATCCGGTCACTCTACTAGAAGAAACAAAAATGAAAATAACATACCCATTGCTTTTTTTGGAAATAAAATAAGATGCGTTGTTGCAGATATCAGCTCAACTTCTACCAGCAAACCAATGCAATACATGACTAAAATAAGGTTAAGTTTCTGTTTGATAACTATCTTTTAAAGTTCCTATTAACCAAAACGAAATACGCGAAAGAATGTGTTTGCAAACAAAATAAAATAATAAGAAAATTAAAAATAAATAAATAAAAACCAATTTAGTTTTAAAATACATTAAAGAAAATTTTACAATTGGTTCATATGTGAGGATTAAACATCCGACCCTGTAGCATTTTGCAAATCACCCATGAAACAGTTGAAAAATCCAACCCTGTAGCATTTTGCAAAATATTCTCATATTTTGTCCGAAATCATAATTCCAAACCATAAATCAGCTTATGAAGAGAAAACAGAAGTATGAATTTAAGCACAACGTTTTTTTATTTAATTTTTTATTTCCAAAAAATATTATATATTTGACATAATAAATACCTTGGTTACAAAAGTTGGTCATCGATCAGAATGCATGGAACGTGGGCTATATGGTGCCAATATTTACCTTTCCCAAACTTGCACCGATCTTTCAACAAAGGACTGTAGGAGATTATTAGAGAAGAGAGAGAGGCGGGCAGCCTCCCTTCTATGAAGGATTAGAGCTTGGGACAGCAGCTAACATGCAAGTCTTGAAGAGAGGTGAGCAGTTAAGGCCCCATACTGTCTAGAGACTTGAGATTTGAAAGACCTAAGATTGTGAGAAAGGTAAGGGTGGAGGGCAGCAGGCCTTCCTTCGGAAAGACCTTCAAGCACTGACATCCACTTCCAATGGTGAAATGTCTAAGAGAGGCCAGGCCTTGCAGACTCAACTCCATTTGGGATGTGAATTTGTGGCAGTCTAAGACTGAAAGTAAAGTTAGGTTGGAGGGAAGACCCTGTATTGGGAATATCAGTTCTGGACAATCTCGTAGTCGTAATGATTGAAAGCATGCAACGTTGGGCAGCAGCAACTTGAGATTCTTGCAATTAGAGATGGAATATTCTGAGAAGTTGAGAGCTGACGATTCAATAAACACAAGATTAGGACACTCCCAGATGGACAAGTCACGAAAAGATGTAGGATCCCCCTCTGAAATTGAAAAGGAGAGGGATTCAAGGCTTTCGACTTTGCTGATCCTCAGATGGGTCAACCTTGGGTAGATGCTAAATTGGAGGCATGAGAGAGAGTGGCAAGGACTAGAGGAAATGTCCAATCATTCAAGGAAAGGGAAGCGACATTTGAAGAACTCGAGTAGAAGAAACTCTAAGTTCTTGGATTGATGGATTAGCAATGATTTCAATGTAATGGACAAACAAACTCTGCACAAGGTTCTGGAAAAATAACAATCTACGATTCTCAATTCTTGAAGAAAAGTATAGCTTTTCAAGGTTCCCTCCTCTAGTAAGGACTCCAATGAGTCGGAATCTTTTATTTCGAGATGCTACAGTTGTGGAGGTATTTCCTTCCACCGTGAGATGTCACAGCTACGTGTTGTCAATTGACGCATGGCATGAACCCTTGGAAGTGGAGCCACAACCTGCTCACATTGTCCAATCCCTAGTTTCGCCAACAAAGGTAGATGGTTTGGTAAGGCTCCTATTAGTTGAGAACAATACTCTATATAAATCTCCTTGAGACGAGGGAATTCTCTACCTTGGCCTCCCGAACACAACCATTCCTTCCATTTTGGCATACCCTTAAATGATAGAGCTTGTAGAGATGCAAATGAAGGCTCATTCCCATAAAACTCAGCCCCCACTCTTTCTATCTCCCTTAAATCCAATACATATAAATGTTTCAGAGAGGGTAGTTGTTCAAGCGGTGGGAAGGCTAACACATTCTTACAACTCCAGAGAAATAGAGACACTTTCTTACAACTCCAGAGACATAGAGACACTATATTGATCAGGATAGCAGGGCCTCCCAACCAATCTAAAAATTTTAAACCACCATACCCTTGAATGGTGAGTCTCTTTAAGTTTGGATGAGGTTGTAAGTTGTTGAGCACTGTCTGCTTCATTTTGCTCAACAGTATGACTCTACTGTAACTACAAATCATCCAGGTACTGCTTGCCTACTAAATTAGCCTCCAAGGCATCCCTACCATCAACCACATTCTGCAACTCTTCAATGTGAAGAATCCCACCAATGTGGTAATGCTCCCTCAACTCTCCGATCCTTATCCCGCTCTTCTTGCTCAATATATAATTAGTTAACTCTTGTAAACTTTTTAACTCACCCATTTGACTTGGCATCTTTTTCATATAACAATGACTGATATCAAGATGGCGCAATCTAATCAATTTGTGCATCATTATAGGCAATGCAACGAGATGACCAAAAAAGATAATTGCAACGATTGTAAATTATATAAATTACAGACTAAATCTAATAGCCTTTTGATGGATGCGTAGGATAGATCCAAGTAACGCAAGTGTTTTAACATTCCAATTGTCTCAGTCATTTCAATTATCTTGTAGAGACATAATGACAATACTCACAAATATTGAGCTTTTTGTAACAAATCATTTAGGACTTTATTGCTCAATGCAATTGATGGTGAATAGTAGTATCTGCATGGGTTCATAATCTTTGAAACCTTATCCATTCCATCAAAAGGCAGATTGCCTAGTTCCAAGGGCAAGAATGTCCTAAGACTACTCACATTAGTAAGGATCTTAAATCTCTCAAAGTGATGACATGCACTTCTAAAATATGATAAGTGCCTAAACTTGTCAAGAATTTCATTCATCCTACAATCTTTCCAATGAATACAAAATTTTTCATAAACATGTTGAGCCAAGTCATTGATAGGATCATCACAAAACATGATTTGTGACTACTAGACTTTTGAAAAAAAGACCTTGATAATAGGTCATCGAAGTACCCATCACCTACCTTCTCCATTGTCCTATTGCCGTTCGATTATTGCAAAAAACCTTCAGCCATCCATAAAAAAAATCAAGTTCTCCTTTTGAAATTCGTAGTCCTTAGGAAAAATATAGCAATAAGCAAAACATTGCTTCAAATGAGAAGGATGAGAAGGAAGAAAAGAATGGCTTAACCTTAAGGTGGGGAGCACTTCATCATTCGGTGAATCCTAAGTTTTGTTGTTTAATAAATGTTCCCATTCTTCTACTCGGAATTCTGAGTATAAGGCGCCCCCGAGGATCTTCGCAGCCGAAGGAATCCCTTTACACTTCTTTACAATCTCTTTGCCAATTGCTTCTAGCTTTGGATATGGACTAGAATCTCCATTTTCAAATGCAAGTCTTGCAAACAACGACCAGTAGTCATCAAAGGATAATTGTTCGAATAGTGAGTATGAATAGAGCGCCTCTTGATGCAACCTTAACACTTCTTATAGTTACAATAATCTTACTCTCATCTGAGCCAACATTGAATGAGGTTATAAGCTTATCCCAATTAAGAATAGTTTTCATTCCAAACATCATCAGGGCCAGTAAGAATTTCTTCTGCTAAGTCTCTTCTTCGGTTTAACTTGAAGGTGGTTCAAATCAACGTCACGAGAGTCCCGGAATCGATGGATTTTAACAATTGCTTTATGTCGGAAACGAGATCAAATTCATCTAAGAAACACAAACTAAGCTTTAAGGTCAAAACATTCCTCCGCTCTTGTAAATTATAGACAGTGACGAGTTTGGTGCCAATGCAATACCACGGGGCCATCACACTTATCTAATTCCCTCTTGGATTATCGGACCATGAAGCTTAAACCAGTCTTCTCTTTGCTATCTGTTACCGTGAAAATAGTTGGGGGTTAGAGCTAAATTAACAAAGTAATTGTTTTAATTCTTCAAAAATTATTTAAGTGCGTGTGTTTTATTTTTTGAGTTAGGTTTGAAGCCCAAGTCAATAGGGCATTTCATGACTTATTTGGTGGGTTGTTATTTGCACCAATACGTGCAAGGATGGGTCAGTTATTTGCTTCTTTTTTTTTTTTTTTTGCGAGCCTGTTAATGCCTATAAGAGGCCAGAATATTATGAATAAAAGGATTCATCATATGAATTTCAATTGTGCTGTGCGCATTGGTGGAAGATTCTAGCTCCTCGGAGTACGAGATTTCATTCAACAATTTTTCTAAGGTAGAAGTTGTGTATCAAAGCCATGTTCTGCGACATAGCGAGAGGAACGACTATACGATTATGCGAGCAATAAGCAATTTACAAGGGGTAATACTTGCCCTCGGAGGAGCAATCTAGGCATGAAAAGCTGGCAGAAGGTGTGTTGTAGCAACTCAATAGTTTGGCATCAGCTATGAGCGGTAGAGTACAAATTACAACCAAACTTAACTCTAAAGAAGGGACTTCTAATGATGTCAAGGTAAATGCTAATCCTTTGTTTGATGGACACAGGAGAATTCAGGCTCGATCTCTTCGATTAAATTTTCCTCGATTTGATGGGGGAGATCCCAGCGAGTGGATCTTGAAGGCGTAGCAGTTCTTCAATTATTTTGAGACTCCGGAGGACCACAAGCTAGAAATTGCTTCATTCCACCTAGAGGGGAAGGCTTTGACTTGGTATTATTGGCTGAGAGAGTCAAGCTTAATTACAAAATGGGAGGACTTCATGGAGGCACTCCGCATCAGATTCGGGCAGTCGGCATACGAGGATCCAGTGGGCACATTCCCCAAATTGAGACAAACAGGGAGTATAGGGGAGTACCAAACTACTTTTGAAATCCTGTCCAACAAAATAAATAGGGTGAGTGAAGAGTTTCGTATACATACTTTTCTAAGTGGTTTAAAAGATGAATTGAGAATTATTGTTACCATGTTCCAGAGCAAATACTCTTCTTTGCTACTTTTGGTTTTGGCTCGGCTACAAGAAGTAACAGAAAACAACACATAAGAGCACTCATGCCCAAAATAGCCCACTCCATACAACTTCATTCAAGCACACTCCTCTTCAATTTACACAGGCAAAATTCCATACCCAGTTACTCTTTGAATCCTGTACATAAACTTCCATTTGACTTGTTCCAAATCTAACCCACCAATGCAAACAAGAAACTCATATCCCATAAAGTATAAGTTTCAACGGAATGCAGAAAAGAAGAAGAGAAAAAGGTCATATTGCTTTTGTAGTGAAAAGAATCATCCAGGGACCACACCAGTATAGTAGGCTGAACTATACTTATTGGAAGGAATGGAATTTGAAAGGAAGGAGAAAGAAAAATTTAGAGGAAGAGAGAGACCAGCACTGACCGACATTGCGGAAACTATACCTATTGTCGAAATAGGCCCGAACTATTAGGCATAATATCACTTGCATGCCATTGTAGGAGCACCTTCTCTCAAAACCATGAGGTTAGTTGGAAAAATTGGTGAATGTTCATTTATTGTTCTCATTGATACTAGCAGTACACATAGTTTTATTGATGTAAATGTGGCTAGAAGGGCAAATTAACAGTGGAGGAAGGCCACTTGGTAGTCCAAGTTGCTAATGGGGACACTCTTCCTTGCCTTGGTTGCTATAAAGTGGTTCTTTTAGATCTCTGATCTTTGTAACATTTTAGCAGCCAATTGTTTTATTAACATTAGGAGGATGTGATGTTGTATTGGGTGTGAATTGGTTAAGAAGTTTAGGAACTATTCGGTGGAATTTTGCTGATTTTAAGTATGAGTTTACGTGTGGAAAGAATTATTGTTGCGGAGGGCTTGAAATTGCCAGAAGACCATATAACGAACATAATTTGAGCAAGGCTGCCGCACGAAGGAAGAGGAATATGGCGTAGTTTATGGAGATCGGTGAGACAGTCTAGAAGGGCATCAATAAAGCCTGCATACAAGCTATTTTAAATGAATTCAAATAGTGCTTCTTTGAACCCGAAGGACTCCTCCTAGGAGTCATGACCATCAATCGACTCGAGAAATGACTAAGCTGACATGTGTTAGGCCTTATCAATACCCCTATTATTAGAAAGAAGAAATTGAGAAGTTGGTCAGGGAAATGTTAAAGGCTAGGATCATCCAACCAAGTCAAAGTCCACACTCTTCACCAGTTCTCTTGGTGAGAAAGGCAGATGGGAGTTGGCTTATGTGCATTGATTATCGAGCTCTCAATAAAGATACCATTAAAGATAAGTTTCCCATTCCTAATATAGATGAATTATTGGATGAGCTTAATGGTGCGGAGTTGTTTTCTAAAATTGACTTAAGGTCGAGCTACCATCAAATCAGGATGAAGCCTAATGGTGTGCCTAAAACTGCCTTTCGTACACATGAGGGGCATTATGAGTTTTTAGTGATGCCTTTTTGGGCTCTGGCTCCATCTACCTTTCAGGGTTGATGAATGAGATATCAGGCCTTATCTCGGGAAATTTGTGTTAGTTTTTTATGACATACTTATGTACAATAAATACGTTGAAGAAGAACATGTAGGGCATCTAAAGGTACATCTTAGAAGTTTTGAGACAACATAGAATTTTATCTGTGAGCTCAAATGTGCCTTTGGATGTCGGGAAGTGCAATGCTTAGGCCGTATTTATTTCGAGAAGTCAAGTGATCCATTGAAGTTTACAACCGTGAAGGAGTGGCCTGAACTTAGGAATCCTAAGGCTCTAAGGGGATTTTTGGGATTAATAGTTACTACAGGAAATTTGTAAAGAGTTATGGAAGTATTGCATGCCCCTCTAACTGCTTTACTCAAGAAAAATTCATTTAAGTGGAGTGAGGAGGCAAGCCAAGCATTTGCAACATTAAAGGCAACCATAGTGACCCCTCTAGTTCTTGCCTTGCTAGATTTCTCCAAAATATTTGGTAGAATGTGATGTAAAAATGGGCTAGGAGTTGTTTTAATCTGGGAAGGAGGCCTCTAGCTTATTTAAGCCAAGCATTAAAAGGTTAAAATTTCATTTTATCCACTTTCGAAAAATAATTTTGGCTCATTTGTTGATAGTTAAAAAAAGGAGACATTATCTACTAGGGCATAGATTTAAAGTAAGGACGGACCAGCAAGCTATGAAGCACCTTTTGGAGCAAAAGGTTGGAACACCTTTTCAACAAAAGTGGATAACAAAGCTGTTAGGCTTTATTTTAGTATGGAATACCAAAGCGGCAAAGGAAATTAGGCGGCTTGACCGCTCTCTCGAGGTTACCGGGACGGAAAGCCGGTTCGAGGGCCCGAGGAGGATAGAGAAGCCCGAGGCCATCGACATGGTTCACCGTGAGCGGTAGGAAGGAATCTCTCGATATACCAAGATTCCGATTCTGCGCGGTTACTTAACCATTACCGCAAGTTGATGTGATTCCCTCGTACAAACTGGACGGGATTCTTATTCTACAAAGGAGAATTTACACTTAGGAACACTAAAGGTGCGTTAGGAGCAAGTCATCACGACAATTCACAACACAACCCCATGGGAGGACATATTGGTTCAGAAAAGACTCACTCCAGGATAAAGAAGGAATTCTTCTGGCATGGCATGAGGAAGGACATCAGAAAATTCATTAGAGAATGTGAGGTATGCCAAAGAAACAAAACAAAAATCTCAAACCAGCGTAGGAATGGAGGCTTTGGCTACCAAGTAAAGCATCGGTGGATATTAGTATGGACTTTATAGAGAGTTGCCTCTGTCCGAGGATGCGATTAATGATCAAGCGGTAATAGTGGATGGAGTTCGTAGTAGAGTCATTTCATACCCACATTGGCACATCCTTATCTTTGACAATAGTATAAAGGCATTTATGGAAAACATATTCAAATTATGTCTTATGAGAAAGCATGGTCACGGTGATCGATATCACGTTTTCAGCTGATAACTTTTGGAAGGAAGTTTTCCATTTAAGTGGAACGAAGCTGCTAATGAGTTCCACATATCACCCACCAATGACGGTGCAGGTCAAGGTAATGAATTAAATGGTGAAGGGTACCTCAGGTGCTTTACCAGTGACAAACCCAAAGATTGGGCCAATTGGCTAGCTTTAGCCTAGTGGGCATACAATACCTCAGAGCATTCTTCCACTAGGCTCACCCTTTGAGATAGTATATGGACAAGAACCACCTCGTCTACCTTCCATATAGACACCGGAACCGCTGATACAAGCGATTGAAGGCAAGGAAATGAGAAGCCCGAGATTTCATCACTAAGCTTTGGCACGGTAAAACCTACAGAAGCTCAACGAGAATGAAGTTATATGCAAATAAAGATAACGAGAGAGGGGAATATAGTGTGGGAGATTGGGGTACACTTTACAGAGGTTAAGACCACATAGACAAATGACCAGTTGCGGTGAGAAAAAAGCTTGAAGCTTTATAAAGGTATTTTGGGCCATTCTAGGATCACTAAGAGGGTGGGGAAAGTTGCTTTACAAGGCTCGATCAACCGAATCCAAGATATACCCGTATTTCACCTCCTGCCTCGAGAAAAAAAAATTGGAACTGGGTATTTAACCTAGGCGCTAACAATAATGGAAAGTGGCTGCGAGCAAGACAAGAAAATATAAGAAAGAGAGCAGAAAAAGGAAATATATGAAGTAGATGTCTTGATTCAATGGAAGGGGTAACGAGGAAGATGCCGCCTAGGTTGATCTGAGAAGTTGCGCGGACATATCTTTAGGAACTCGTGGGCGAGTCGGCCAAAGTAATTGTTTTAATTGCTAAAAGGTATTTTTGGTAAGTGTTTTATTTTTAGATTTAGTTTTATTAAGATTAAATTTGTTTATTTTTTTACTTAATGCTGAATATAAATTTTTTTGAGTTTAATGTTAGAACTCCAGCCCTTGTAGCATTGACCAGTTGTTTGTTTTTTAACATTGGGTAGTGAGTAGGATGGCTTTGTGAAGCCCAGTTGGCGGGTTTTCGGCCCCGCCTCGTTGTTAATGGCACTGATTTGATTTAATTGTAATTGGGTTTTTAGGGAGTTTCGGTTTATTTTTCAAATCAGAGACCGAGGTTCGAGTGGAGTTCGGGTATTGTTATACGCCGCCCTCGATTATATTTTAAAAGATTTGTTATTTTATTTTTATACTTTAATATAAACAATAATAATAATTAGAATGTTTTTATTAATAATTATAAAAATTCATAATATTTTTATTTTTATGAAATATATTAATTTTTAATATAATAAAAAATTAAACGTTAAAATTAAAACAAAAACAAAATAAAATGTAGCAGGGGTAACTTTGGGAATTTTCTATCTCAGTCCGCCCAGTTAATTTTTAAATGGGAATGATTTTGGGAATTGAAAAATAAAAGCCCGAGTCGGGATAGGGCCATGAGTCCCAAACCATACGTTATGCGTCACTTTAGTAGTGTGTATTACTAGTCCTTCTTCTTTTTGGGCAATGATTGAGTTTTTCTTATTTTTGTGAAAAATGACTTTTTTTGAATAGAAAAAATCAAATATTTTCACTTTTTCTATTCAGAATTTTTTTTAAAAAAAAATCAGCAATAAGTCGTGAAAATTTTTAAAACAAAACGACTTAATCTTTGAAAGCTGGCTTTCAGCATTAAGATCAAAAAACAAACAACTAAGTCGATAAAAATTTGTTTCCATGACTTATTAGGTGGGTTGTTATTTGGACCAGTACATGCAAAGGTGGGTAAGTTATTTGCTATTTTTTTGTTAATGCTTATAATAAGCCAAAATATTATGAATAAAGATTCATCATTTGAATTTCAATTGCCTTGTGCGCATTGGTGGAGGATTCTAGCTCCTCGAATTGCCAAATTTCATTCAATAAATTTTCTGAGGTAACACTATCAACCCTACTGTACACCCCGGACTCATCTACCAAGGAAGTCGTCGGCCATCTCCAAGACAATTTTTGAACGCCCTCTTTCAACCCTAGAACATCTTTTTCTTGTGCAAGCAATTCTAATTTGTCAGTAATCCTCTCCACCCTAGAATTGATCCTCTAACTGAGGTTAAGCTTGGAAAAGGATAGTGCTGTATGAGTTGCGATGGTTTGAGAATCGAAAGGTGAGGACTGCGGGTGTAAATCTGCTGAATTTTTAAAGTCCTTTGGTCGTCGAGACATCAACGCCGGCATGTACACGCAAAACAAAAGCAAGAATTTCTGGCGGTGATGCGCTGCGCCTCTCGATTCCTAAGTCAGATCATGGAATCTAGAGAGAGAAAGAATCCGTCTTTTTTCAGTCAAGAATGTCTTACCTTCTTTGGTGTCATTCCTTCCTCCTTTATGGAGGAGGGAGGTGGTCCACTTTTCATGGGAAGTAGATGATTTCCTTCTAAAACGAAAGGGGATGGTGGCGTATAGTTCCCGCGTTATGACCTGTTCTTCCCTTTAGATAGCCAAGTAGCCCGCATCTTTTGCCCCAAGAGGTGTTTGACTGGCCTCATGGTGGTTACGTGTGTGACTCATGGGTGGATATTCGTTCAAGCTGAGATAGGTCAGCTGACTTCCTTCTTAAAGATGATAACCGGCCATGAGAGATTGTACCCAGGCATTATGTCTTCTACCCGGCTAGGGAAGTATGTTTGGGCATGACTTGTAAATGAAGAAGATTGGACACAAATGGCTGGGCCCATTATACTGTAAACTGGTATTGAGGGCTGTTGTTTGGAGTGCAGGCCCAAGCCCATGGGAACACAATGCCCCCATTTTCCTATTGGGAGGCGTCTTCCCCGATTGAAAAAGAAAACGTTGGTGAGGCGGCAATGTGAGGGAGCAGGTGAATTTGTGTGTTGGTATGTTCAGCGTGCACATTGCCAGGAATTTTCTTTTTGGTGTCACATTTGATCTGGTTGTTTGGGTTCCCTTGAAGCTTGAGGGTCTCTATAAAGGTTTGTAAGTTGGCGGGATTCCGTTGTGCCAGTTGTGCGGTGTTTATTTGAGGAGGTTTGGTTAAGCATTGTCGAAAGTCAGTCTTTTATGATTGCTGTATGGAAGAGGCTTATGAAGGGGGTTTAAATGTGATTTCCAAGTATGGGCCAGGCCAAAGGTTGCAAGGACTGAGCAGGGTCGGAATTGATTGTGTTTTGGCGTATATTCTTAAGTTATACGCCCCCTTTACCAAAACTACGTCATGGGTGGATTCGAGCGAAATGGAATCCTCTACGACGGACACCCTTAAATCAACGGGGCTCTTTGTGTTCATTTCCACCTTTCGTAGGACCTTACTCTCAGCTCTGTGACTCTTTCTTCCTTTTTTTTAGCCTCTACGCCTATTTTTTCCTCTTTTTTTGCCTCTGTATTTGGTCCGAATGGATCATGTAATCATAGTATGATCACTTTGTTATAAGCGTTGTTGTGTAATTATGAACACTCTTTGGTGTAATTAATGAATTTACATTTCACAAGAGAAATTTAGGCGTTCCTAAGCCATTCAGGTCTCATGCTTCCCAGGCATTCGGCCCCAGTGACGGGATAGGAGTCCTTGTAGACTGAGGGGCTATGGTATTTGATATGCTTCGAAATGGACCGGTCTAAAAGTAACATGGTTGGCTGGCACAAACACATCGTTAGGGTGGCACAAGGGCCCACGAGCTTGGCCCACGTTCATTCACTATGCCCTAATAAGCAAAGCATCGTCAGGATTCAAATTGGTCGTGGAGGCGATGAGTCAGCGATGCATTTAATGCGTCTATAGGCTCTAGACGCTTAATATATAGGGAGACATCATTTGATTTCACCCGTTCCTGTACTTGTTTCACGCTTAATATATAGGGAGCCATCATTTGATTTCACTTGTTCCTATACTTGTTTCTTGTTGGTTATCTTATTTCCCTCACAACAAAGTTTTGCGTGGATACTCACAGTGAGACATTGTGTTTTTGTGAGAGCGGATTCTTCCGGGCGCTTGTTTAGTTTCCTTTTACAGAGTGAACAAGCGTCTCTCTGGGTCAGTTAGTTTTAGTGTCGACCGTTTTTAAACTGACGAGGATAGGCGTGGGGGTATCCACACAGAGCCTACTAGGATTGGGCGACTCCCGCCTAGGCTTAGTGGGCTTGCAAGTAGTTTCACCTTTTACCAATTTGGTATCATGGCTTCGGGCTGATTGTCGTTTCCCCCTTAACTCTTTTTGTGCATCTGCTTGGCCAGAATGGCGAGAGGTGGAAGGGCTTCCACCGGCCAGTGGTCGCGGCGAGGAGCCTACCAGGGGACGCCTTCTGACTGACCATCTCCTCCTTGTTTATGGAGGAGTTGAGGGTGTGTAAATTCACATTGACAGGCGATATCATGCTATCGGAGGGCCGGTTGAAAATACAGGTAGGAGAAGAACCTGGCATGGTGTATTTCACCCCGGGAGCTTGACTACATTCTTTGGGCTTCGCTCCGTGCCTTCTGCAGTCGAAACGAGATTCTTACACTTTACGAGTGCCACTTATTCATCGAAGCGTCATTGGTTCGGCTGGGTGTTATTGTACTAAACCTTCTTTAGCAGCTTGATCTTTTATTGGTGGAGGTTTGTTTTGCTTATACCTTGAGGGTAGCGCAAGGTGGCTCGATGTCCATGTCGACTAGAGCCCCGGAGGTTATGTAATTAAATTCACGGGACTCCCAGGCTTCGCCTTGAGGCCGGGGCGAAGGGTGTGATCACAGTAGAGGACAGCAGAATGAGCCCAGGTTCCCAGGCCTTAGTTTGATGTAAACCATTTAATGTTTTCCAAGTGTGTACAAATGTAGTTTTTTTTTTTAATTGTTGGATCTTATTCTCGTATTGTGCTCATTTATGTACACGTGTTTCGTGTCGCGTAGGTTGTTTGAGTAGGGAAGATGAATAAGCGGTGCATTGGATGGAGATAGCCAATTTTGAAAAAATCCGGAGGCTGTTGGAGATTTTCAAGCAAAAGCGGAATCACGAAGTCCTTCTTACCATGAAGAACTTGCATGATTTAAGTCACCACCCGTCTCCTTACAGCATTCCAATAATCCGCGCCCTCTACCCTCAGAAATTATGGAAGCGACACTTAGATGCTGCGGACCTTACGAAGACCCAATCGAGTAGTTCATCTCGGCTAGGGGCGGGGAGAGCGGCGGTTGGTCGGGGCGGTGATCGACCTCAACGTGCAACCTTCCTTTGCTAGCGAGGATTTTGGCCCTGCCCCCCAGGCATATAGGCATGGTGAGAGGGGTAGCCATTTGGAGCGACTCCCCTTAGAAAGAAAGGGCTCTGCATCACGCCCCTCGGGCTGAAGAAGGAAAGGGACGCCCGGGCACCCAAAACAGTTCTAGAGTGGAGTAGAACTTTGTATGGGTTCCCCATATCGTCGTCCCCGAATTGGGGAGAAGAAGAGGAAGAGGACGGGATGTCTGATTTGATTCATAACTTTGTTGCTCGGAAGAGAAAGCGAGATGCTAACCCGGCGGCGGCTGATGCATCCACGAAGTGGCGAGGATCGGGATTGGTCGCTCGAATGAGGTTGGGAGGTGCGGAACCAGTTCGCAATCACCAGGTTAGCGAAATGGAGTTTGAATGACCGACGGATTCGGAAGCGTCGCCTTAGAGATCGGGAGGCTTTCCGGCCCCGCCCGGCGTACAGTAGTCCGTCCCGACGGGCTGCTAGTGTGACTCCCCGAGCCAGGCGCAGAGAGTGTCAAGCGGGAGTGTCACACTTGATGACTTGAGACTCTTTAACATTTTCTTTCTCGAGCTAACACATTTTTGTTTTCTCATTCATATGCACAATTTTAATAATAAAAAAATTCTTACATATATAGTATACATACCACCATAGTGGCATTCATTATATTCTATACACATATCATTAGAGTCCACTTTACTTGTCTTATTACAATTTCACTATTACAAAACTATACATATAAAATCGAGTGCGGAGCAGTGCAGTGAGGCACTATCTCTAAAGAGACCGGCTGTCTTTGCTGATGTGGGGATGTCACAATCACTCCTATCTTTGTCTTACGCCCACGTACTACGGATTAAAACCGTGCTGGCTGCGGCAGTGGAAAACATATACATGGACGACCCGATAACAGTGATGGTGCAACTAATCATACTCCGACTCTTATGCCCATACGGATCCTTATACTTATGGCTTCTAACACTCATCATCATATCACAATGCCTTTCATGTGGTTCAAAACATGTGCATATATCATAATAATTTCCCTTATCTATCACATACCTTTGCCTATTTCTTGTCATTTGCTTATATTGTATACTTGATCTATTTCATATTATTTCTTGTATCATATTCTTTGCAAGTTTCCTATACTTTCATCATTCTAGCATTTCCTTTTCATGTTCGTATCTTTGTGCATGTATCATATACCCTTTCATATCTCAAATACTTTCACTTAGCTTTATCTTATCTTGTCTTTGCTTTATCTACATTCTTATACTTTTCATATCATTTTTTTGTATGCTTTCATCTGTCTTTGCATATATGTATACTGTTCTAGTCTTTTTCATCTTCGGTTCTATGACTTGGCCCATTCTATGTACTATTACATATATCATTCACCTCACCATTTGTACCTATATCATGTCTCCTTTCATGTAGTGGCTACACGTCCATGCTATGCTATTCATTTCTTATATTGTTTTATCATATATTTTCTTATACAATCTTATATTGTCCTTATACTTTATATTTGCGTTTCCTCGCGACTATAGAATTGCTTTGTTCACGACAGATTCGAGATGCGAAATCTCATCATCATTTGTAATTCACCATATTTTCATCCCATTACTTTTCCTTCTCTGTATATTTTCTTTATGATTTTCATATATTGTACTTTCATATTATCTCATTTGTATACATTTGGTATCATTGACACTTTATTTCTTATTATATATCTTTGAGTCATATGCTTTTCTACTTTCATATACGCATTTATATCTTTTCATGTCTTGTGCTGTGTATTTCCCATATCTTTATCATATACAATTCTTTGTCCTTTTCATATACTTTCATGTACTATGTACTTTTCATATCTTGTCATATTTCATATCTTGTCATCTTATTACTTCTTATTGTTCTTGTAGCGCCTTATACTATCATCGCATAGCGATCTTGTGTCTTCTCATATCATGTCATATATTCTATACATTTCATTTGCATATACATCATTTTCTTTTAGGTTTCATGTAAATACCTAAGAAGCGGATCACGGGGAAATAATTGTATATGCAGGAAAGGCGTACTCTCCTTGTATGCGGGCAGTGATCTCTATCTGTATACCTGAAGGTATTATCCTTTGTACGAGCAGTGACCTATGCTGCATATAATATGATGACGGGGCTACATTATGATCTAAAACGGGATCTATGTCATCATTGAAGCGGGGCCTCGATATCGTAAGCCTTATGCTGCGGCAACTATATCCTATAGGCATGTCTATCTACATCTTCCTCTGACCCGGGTTCTAGCGGAACAATCCATGTGTATTTTATGTTCGATTACATATCTGCGTATTCTAGAATAATTGTTATTATTAGTTATCATATCACGTCATTACAACCATATATTTGTATCTTTGCATTTTCCATATATCTTTTAACTTGATTCTTGTATTCATAATTCTTTGTACCTTCTTGTATTTTTTTCTATCATTTGTGCATTTCTAGCATGTGTTGTCTAATCGTATACTTCCTAATCTTATGTATTTCTATCTTATATTCTGTTTCATATATTCCTACTTGTTCATATTATTCATATTCATTTCTAGTAAATATATTCATATATATTTGTATTACATTTATAATTTATATCATTCTTAATATAATTAGAAGGTTGTCAGATTAGTCCAAAATTTCCAATATTTAGTCCCAAGAATACTTGGGACTAAATCTGCGATAAGGCCACGAAACAACCAGTACTAACATTACATGACTTTTAATCCTGTGGGAAAATTTGCTTACCTCGTGGAGTTGTGAGAAGCTCAGGTGCAGTACATGCGTGGCTTAGCGATCGTGGATCAACTTTGTCTCTTGGTCGGGGCTTAGTGTACAGTCGACGAAGTAGATGCGAGAAGTCTGAACTTGGATTTTCAGGGAGCCTATTACTTGAATTCTTGGTGAAATCAAGTGTTTTGGTACTCACGTGCCTCATCGGAAGTAGATGAACTTTTTTGATTTCTGGCACGGCCAATTAGGCGGGTGACTCGTATCATAGAAAGAGGAAGTAAGAAAAAATAAAAAAAGCAAAAATCTCTCCTCACCTGTTTTCATGAATCTCCATATCATATTAAATTTGATTTTATTTTTATTTTTATTATTATATTATTATTATTATTATTTGGATACATAGTTCGGTAGCCTCAATTCGAGTCCTTTTTGCCACAGAAAATTTTTATTTCTTTTCGAGTTCACTTTTATTTTAAATGAACTTAGGCCCCAAGTCATTTCACGACTTAAAGTTTTAAGTAAAAATCTTCGTCCACCCAAATCGCGGCGACTTATCACCCGGAAAATGCGTAAATATTCAGACGGTCTCGGAATTTGTGAAACTTTCTAGGTCACTAGATTTCAGAGGCCAATTCAACGGCGCGGTCAGTTTTAAATCGTCAAGTTGAAGAATTTCCAGGCTTCACTGGTTTCATTATGGTAATAGATTATTATTATTCTTGCTTTTAAGTTCTCTTATTTGCATTCTAAATCCTTCTTCTTCTTCATTTGCACATTTAAATTTCTCTTAATTCCTCTTGGATATGCTCTTCTTATATTTATGACATTTGGTCCGCAAGTGATGAATTACCACTTTACCCTTGATTTTAGTACTAATTCAGTCTCGTTTATTTTTAAAAAATTCAGATTTAGCTTTTATTACACCCCAAATGTCCAGTTGTTAGGGTATATATTCGGGAGTGTGCAGTGAAATCCATTCGAGATAGGCAATTCACATTTTAGCCTTGAAGATCGGCTGCTTCTGATTAGATGTTGCTGAATTTGTATCTTCCTCCTTACAGCCCGGCTCCCCCCATGGAGGGTATCGGTTCTCGAGGTCGAGAGGCGCTCAGTGTCGGTGAGGCCATGATCGGGCGAATCTTCGGCTGAGCATTTGCATGAGTTGTACCCGATGATGCTACGGATGCCTATAGCTGATGTTCGGTACGGGCGGGAGCAAAAGTATTTCGTCTCGATCATTTGGTAATACTAGAAGATCTCGGCAAATGATTGAAGATGGGATGCGGGGTTTGCAACCACGACTTTGCTTGATCAGCGGAACTGGCCAAGTGCGCAAGGCGTTATATCATGTTTTAGCATTAATTCACAGTTATTGTCATATCCTTAATATGTTTCTTCATGATGGGTCGCATCATGAACATGGCCTTCCAGCATCGAGAATTTCAGACCCGGCTAAGGGATGAGAAGAGGCTACGACTCTACACCTAATCGGCGCTTTCCGACCAGAAGGCCCTGAGTGCTTCCTTAATGGAGGTAGAGTCAAATTCGAGGCACTGGGAGTTAGAGGCTAAAGAAGCTAGTGAAATGGTAGTTCGTGTTGAGCGGAGAAGAGCCGGCCTTGTGCATGAAGTGGCGATGGCCGTTGGAGACCGAAGCAGCGAGGCGACGCCCGGACAGAGATGGAATCTGAGGCTAACCGGGTCGACACTCATGGTTTCGCCCAGGAAGGCCGCCTAATGGAAGGTGGAGTCGGGGTTGGAAGGCGAGGTTCGACGGGCTTTGGGTACCTTTTGGAGGAGCACAGTGGAAGGTGGAGGAGGAAGGTAGCGGAAGTGGTAGATGAGCGATTTCCTTACTTAGAACTTCAGAGGCTGTGAGGCAATTTTGCGCTTTCAAAGCAGAGGTCTCTAAAGAGAGGAAGGCTTTGGATGAGGAGTTTGACCCTGGCTTTGACGTTATCTTCAATTATGGCTATGGGCACATTTGTGCCTTTGCGCCTGATATTTGTGGAAATGGCACGGGGATCCCCGGACGGGATACGGAGCACGTAACCATTACACTCCAAAGTTTCTGCTTTATTAATCTGGATGCCCAGAGGTGTTGTTCCTGTTAGTTTGCAATCGCTCCCGAGAGGCAATCAACTAGCGGCGGTTGACCCTCATTTTACTGGCACGGTAAAGTAGGTGACAATCCACGACTCTACGTCCGTAGTGGCCGGGAGAGGAGGAGCTCGGGGTGTCTCAAACGGATTACATTATGTGCTTGCTTGCGGGCCTCGGCTCCTTTGCCCCCATTACGTACCCAGTTGTTTTGATATAGTGTATGAACTTCTTAATGGGCGTGTGTTATTTTGCGACTTTGATGACTCCTTTTTTGAATCAAGTAGTTTAGTTTTGTTTAGTCGGGTGTTGCTGATGTGTAATGAGTAGGGTGTAGTCCAGATTTGGCCAATCGGTCCCTGGTTCATTTGTTCTCTTCCCTATTCAGGCTTCTGACATACGTAGGAGCATCATTGAGATTGAGCACAGTAGGACATCAATTTACGAACTTTAAGATTCAAACCGTGAGTTATCAACCATATTGGGCCGGATAGGTCATTAACATTACTCGGACTTTAAATTGAACCAGCAGGGCATCAACCATACTGGGCCGGATAGGACATCAAATTCTAGGGCCATTCGGACTTTAGACTGAGCCAGTTGGGCATTAACCATACTGGGCTAGACAAGGCATTAAACTTCTAGCGCCATCCGGACTTTAGACTGAGCCAACTGAGCATCAACCATATTGGGCCGGACAGGGCATTAAACTTCTAGCGTCATCCGGACTTTAGACTGAGCCAGTTGTGCATCAATCATACTAGGTCGGATAGGTCATTATCTTTGCACGGACTTTAAGTGGGCGGCGGGGCATCAGCCATCTTGGGTGACGGGGCGTCGCTTCTAAGCGCGTGGGACTTTAGGCCCGAGCAATGGACCTCGGCAATCTTGCAGTGAGACCCGGGGCATTGAAGCTTCTAGGCGCCGTCAGAACTTTGGGCGAGCCAGCTAGGCATCAACCATACTAGGCCGGACAGGGCATTAAACACGGCTCCATCCAGAACTTTAGGCGACATTTGGGCGTGCTTTCATATTATAGGGCATTAGACTTCTAACACCATACGAACTTTAAAAATTAAAATTTATGATGAAAATACAATTAGAGAGTGAATCATCTTTTTATTGATAGTACCGTTTAAGGTGCATAGCATTCCACATTCTAGGTACAGGTGTTCCATCCAGCTTATCTAAAGCATATGATCCGGATTCGCCAGCTCGTACTACAATATATGTGTAACACCCCCAAATTATACCCTAACAGTTTTATAACATGTTTTGGGTATAATAAACGTAAAGGTATATTTATTCGGAATAAAATAAAGATAAAAACAAAAGTAGAAATATGCATAAGTTAAATTACAAATAATAAAGAAGATTTGAGGCTATTGTAAAATATTATAAATGGATTTGTAAATATTAGAAGGAGTTGAAGGACAGAAGTAATAAAAAAGATATTAGAATGAAATAAGGATGAAAATTGTGGAAGAGACAAGTGGCTTAAAGGAAAGAGGGAGGAAGTTTCCTCCTTTGATTAGAAAGAGAAATAAAAAGGGATAAGACCAAAATAAATATCTCATTTTTGGTCTTGGAGAAAAGGAGAGCAAATACGAACAAAAGAGAAGAGAGAAGAAAAAGAAGAAGAAGAAGAGAAGAAGAAGATTACAGGTATGGAACTACTAAATTTGAATATGGATACATGTCTTGGGTTTGGAAACTCCCAATCTCATTTCTTGTCAGGATTAAGTTGAGAAGAGCTCTAAGGATCCTAGATATGTGTTTTAGGAAGGGTCTAGTTGCAGGTTGAACCAAGAAAATTCCTTATGTTTGATCATATGCAGTAGCCTGACCTTAGAACAAGTTTTTAGGTCAGAAATAAAGGGAATCTGGAAGTAAGTCCTTCTGATAAATTGTAGCCACATCAATTAACTTGATGATAGGCTCTTGAATTTCTCGATTTGGACCTCTGTAGACCAAGTTATGGTCCTTTTACCGAGGTCAACTCAGCTAAATCTGGTCGGGTCAGTTCTGCCAATTCGGGTCAACAAGCCGGACCTTAGATCGGGTTTTTGGGTCAGAAATAAAGGGAATTTGGTAGTAAGTCCTTCTGAGAAATTGTAGCCACGTACGGTGGCTCGATGTTAAGTTTTGAATTTCTCAATTCGGACCCCGTAAAGAGCCGGTATGAGTGCTTTTTACTGCGAGGAAACGATCAAAATGGGTGAAGAATTCGGCCATAGAGGTCGTCAAATGAGGTCGGCGGACCTGTGCGAAAACTCGGCTCGTCATGCGAGCTCAGCTGCCGTCATGCGAGCTCGGCTCGTCATGTAGAGAGCTTAGCTCGTCTGAAGAGCTTCGGCTAGATCTGTAGAGCTGAGAACAAATCGACGATCACGGTCGTCGGTCGGGGTCGAACTCGTCAAGGCGGCGTACGCGACCTCAACCCGGAAGGTCATATCTCCTCGTCGAACTCCGATTTGGGTGTTTCTTGGATACATGGAAAGCCATTGAGTCAGAATCCATCCATGCCTGAGGAAGATGATGAATCGAACCAAGGTGTTAGACTGAGCTCATCACTTCGGAGTGCAGCTCGTCGGTCGAGTCGACTCGTCAAGGCGGCTGGCATGACCTCAACCGGAGAGGTCATATCTCCTTGATGAGAACTCCGATTTGGGTGTTCTTGGACTCATGGAAAGCCAGTGAGTCAGAATCCATCCATATGCCTGAGGAAGATATTAGATGTCAGACCAAGGTGTTAGACTGAGCTCTTCACTTCAGTGCAGCTCGCGATCCGAATCAGCTCGTCAGGCGACTGCGCATGACCTCAACTTGGTACGGGAAGGATGTTTCTCCTCCATCCGAACTCCGATTTGGGTGTTCTTGGACTCTATAAACCCATTGAGTCAGAATACATATGTGAGGAAGATATTATATGTCAGACCAAGGTGTTAGACTGAGCGCTCGTCACTTCAGTGCCGACTCGTCGGTCAAAGTCGGCTCGTCAAGGCGGCTGCGCGCCTTGACACTCAACCGGAAGGTCATATCTCCTTCGCGTCGAACTCGGTTGGGTGTTCTTGGACTCTATGGAAAGCTCATTGAGTCAAGAATCCATCCACATTCTTGAGTAAGATATTAGATGTCAGACCGAGGTGTTGGGCCAGGCTCGTCACTTAGTGCAGCTCATGATCCGAATCCGGCTCGTGAGCGACTATGCATGACCTCGACCCGGAAGGTCATATCTCATCGTCTGAACTCCGATTTACGGTGAATTTCTTGGACTCTATGGAAAGCCCGTTAGTCGAGAAGCCACATTCATATGCCTGAGGAGAATATTAGATGCATGACCGAGGTGATATGTAAGGCTCGTCACTTCAAGGTCAGCTCGTCAGTCAGGTCAGCTCGTGGATTTGGCTGCGTATGACCTCAACTTGAGAAAGGTCATATCTCCCGGCGGATCCAGACTCCGATTCGGGTGTTCTTGGACTCTATGGAAACTTATTGGAGTCAAGAATACATTCCTTATGCCTGAGGAGAATATTAGATGCCTGACCGGGTGATAAATGAGCTCGTCACTTCAGGTCAGCTTCTAGTCAGTCAGGTCGACTCGTCGGTTGCCTATTATGACCTCCAACGGAAGATCATATCTCCCAGCCGTCAGAACTCAGACCGGGACGTTCATTGAACCTCTATGGAAACCAATTAGATCAGATCATTAATATCAATTAAACGCATGAATGGAGACTATATTGAAACTGGAAAACGAAAAACATGATGAAACACTCATAAGTACCACCATAAGTGCATTCATTTTATCAGTACCTCTTGATTTATAAATATTAATGGCCTTTGTGATAGAAACATAATGTTAATTAATAATATAACAGATCTGTGGTTGAAGATATGAATCAGTGGTGCCAAATATCATCACTTTTGCATATGAATTTACGAATGACAATAATTATTCGGGAATATGAGATATATCTTGAGCATAAAATACACATTAGATTGTGCAGCAGAACTGGTAGAGGATAGATGGGCATGCCTATTAGGGAAAAATAAGTCTGCGACATACAAGTTCGATATCGAGGGCCTGGATTTGGGTCGATGACATAGATCTGTTTGGATCACGGTGGCCGAAAGGGTCACCAGCCTCCGGGCCCTCGTGGAATGGAGTCAGCGTCTCGTCTGAGTGATGATACCTTTGGGTATATTATATCTGACGCCTTCGGACCCTCATGGACCTTTGTTTCGATGCACCGGTGAATATAGCGCCCTTCGGGCCCTCATCTGGACCCTTCATTTCATCACAGTGAATACGGCCTTAACCCGGGCCCTCATGGTTTTCTGTATCCCTTCTAAGGTTTATGCGGGACATGAAACATAAAAGAAATGACAAGTATATGCAGAAATATAGAGAATATATGAAGAGAATATAGAAAGCTTATGCTGCTATGTGATGATATTATACGGTTACAAGAACAAAGTAAAATACAAGATGACAGAAAGAGTATATGGATGATGATAAGAAATGGGGCTGGTTATGATAAGTATATATGAGAAATGATAAGAATCATAGCGTGTGTTATATGCATTTGTATAGAGAAGTGTGGTGACCTTAATACGAGGTCATCCATGTGTATTAATTCCCAGGCGTGAAACAGCACGGGTGTTCAATGTCAGGTGTAGGTACGAAGGAGACCGGAGGACGGCCATCCACATCGGCGGTCAAAGGCCACCACGACCGTAGGTGCCCAGCTGGAAGACCTTTAGGTCTATTTTGGCCTCATGATTTGTAAACCAATGTAAATATTATAGATGTTGAACACTTCCATATATGGAGCTTGTATATATATTTTATGTCGGTACCTTTCCTGAGAATATAATACAAGTTAATTGTTTAACATTATGAATGAACCCCAGCAAAGTATATACGTGGAAAAAAAAAAGAAAAAAAAAAGAGTGACCCTCATAGGCATCTATCTTAGAGTTGGGAAACCACAATATAGCCCTTCCTAGTTGGCACGAAGCTTCCCTAAGATCGGTTTGTGTTTCAAAGACTTAGCAGACCGAGGTCCAGTTTTGGAACACTCCCGGGGTTTCACTTGGCGTCACATTGTATAGATTTTCGGCCCGGCGGTGGTAGGACTACGATCGCGACCGCTATCTCGCGCAATTCATTCGTCTTGTCTAGGTCCTTGATTATGGAATACGTATTCCAGCGTTCGATCATATCCGTTGGCGGAGCGTGGGCATCTGGAATTTACGGCGGGGATTATAGCTTCCATCCCATAGGTAAGTGCGAAGGGAGATATACCGGTTGGTCTAGGGGTGGTCGTTTTGTAAGCCTAAAGGACCCCGGGAAGTTCGTCCACCCATTGCCTTTGACTGCGTCTAGCAGATTCTTTAGAGGTCATCAACGGGGGTTTTGGTGGAAGCCTACCTTGGTAGTTTGCTTTGAGGATAGGGGTGGAGTATAAGTTCTTTATTTTCAATTCCTAGCGAGAGAAGTTTTACGTAGACAGGCTATCAAATTTGGGACCGTTAATACATCACGATTGACTTGGGAATGCAGATCGTGAAACAATATTCTTCCGGATATTAAAGGCGGGTGGCGTCTTTTGTCTTTGATTGAAGCAAAGTCTCGGCCTACATCCATTCTTTGAAATGTCGGTGGCCACTAGCAACAACTTCTTTTAGTCGGGCGGTAGGGGTAGCCACTACCTGTCAAATTACATTAGCGAAGGGCCATGGGCTTGAGATGGACATTAGATCTTGAGCCGGCGATCTTAAGATGGGAGCCTGTCGTTGGCACCGGTCACACTTTCGCACATAATCGGCGACGTCATACTTCATGGTTGGCGATATTACCTGATGTGTGGGCTGCGTGCGGGATTACATTAAGCCTTGATGGTTGCCACATATCCGCCGTGGTCGACCCGACACACATGCGGCCTGATCGATAGTTAAGCATTTCGAGATATGGCCCGTCCGGGGATCATTTGAATGCGCCCATCGATCGGAAAATCTAGCAGTTGAACGGACCTTGTGAGCCTTGTCCTTCGTTAGAGGGTGTTCTCCGTGTTGATATCTTGTCTTGTGAGTCCATCCGGGGAAGGAGGTTTCGCCCGCCCCTAGCTTACGGACAATGGCTATCGAGGAATCCAATTGGTAATAGATAGCTAGAAATATTGTTTCTGTTATAGGTAGAGATGCGGCTACGGTGGCTAAGGCTTCTTCTCTTTCATTATAGTCCCTGGGAACGTGTTCGAGCTTCCATGCTGAAAAACTAGTCATGTGTTGTCTAACCAGAGTCACATACTTCGCCATTCGGGGATCCCGGGACTCATATTCTGCGTTTACCTGCCCTACCACCAATTAGGAATCACTCCGAATTATAAGTTTGTCGGCAGATATTGCAACTGCCAATTCAATCCCGGCTAAGATGGCTTCATATTTTGATTCATTGTTTGAGGCACTAAAGCCCAGCCGGATAGCTTGCTCGATCTTATCCCCACCCGGCGATTTTAATTGCAGGCCAATCGCAGGCCCTTGTTTCTTGGGGAGCGTCTGTCTGCAACGAGGAGTCCACTGGTCGAACTGGCAGGGCACGTTTCAGGTTAGGGAATTTATGCTAGAAAGTCGGATAGGACCTGCCCCTTCTTAGCTAACCTTGGCTTATACAGGATGTCGTATTCGCTTAGTTTGATCGCCGAGCGGGCCATTCTCCCAGATAAGTTAGGCTTGTGAATAGTGCTTCGAAGGGGAAGGTTAGTCAGCAACACAATGGGGTGTGCTTGAAAGAAACAGGCCCAGAAGCTTCTTAGGCACTATCGAGTAGGCTAAAGCGGCACGTTCAAGGTGGTTGTATTTGGTTTACTGCGTGTTTAATGTGAACTTAGAAATTCGATTTCTAGAAAAGGAAAATCCATTAATTTCGGTCAAAAATCCAAAATTTATTCTCTAGATCTCGGATGAAGAAACGGATTTCACCTTTGGAATCGTCTCGCGAAATCTATTTGCTTGTCAATTTAAATGTGAATTCCAAGGCAACGATCGGAGTTAGCACGTTTTTCGGTATCGCTTTTACGGTCAAGTAAAACGATTTTCGATGCGACGAAAGTCACATATAACACGTACTTAGGTGCCATAAGTGGCATGAGTAGAGAAATGATGAAAATAGATTGCCGAGATAGGGCCGAGTGTCAAAATTGGGAAAAGAAGGACATAAATGTCATTTTTGGAATTGTTTAAGTTAGAAAATGACAAACAATGAATAGTGTTTATCTTCTCAAATGCAAAAAGGGGGAAAACGTGAAAGAGGGGGGAAGGACTTACAGGGAGTAACAAATTTCGTTTTTTTAGAGTGAGAAGGTTAGACTTCTCTCTAGATTTTCTGCAAATCCGACCGTCGGAAGTCTTGAACAAGAAGAAGGCTGAATTACAGCAGTGGACTCGAGTTTTAGGAGTTTACGTCAGCTGCGAAAGATGAGGGTTTCTCACTACGCATGTTTCACTTTATTTAAGTGTTTTACAATGTTTCGGTTGATTTGAGGCCTTGAACGGCCGTTTGATCGATCCCAAAACTTGGGACCGAATTGTGGAATTTTTTTAGAAATCAATTGGACAGTCGTGACCTTTGCCGCAGTTGTTTTTGGGTGTTTGAGTTGGAAATTGTTGAATAGAATTGTATTTATTGTGATGTGTATGGGGGCTGGAGCGGCGTGAAAATTCGGGTTCACAAAGTGAGCCGATGATTGGTGATTTGCAGGGAATAATGTAGGGGTTTCACTATTCCAGAGAATAGTGTTCACAAAAATAATTTTTGTGAAATAATGTATTTAGTTGAGTAATTCAATCGAGTTGCTCTTGTTTGATGTTAGCCCGTAAGCTAATTTTGATGTAATTGATGGTGAAATTACATGACATGTTTGTGTGATTTAAATTATGTGAATATATGCATGATTATATATTACATGTGTTATAGGGTAAAATGGAATTGGCATCATGCATTTCATATGCACTGGGGCACCTTAGGACGATAGGAGTGAGTGCATGAGGAAATTCTTGAGAGAATGGTTCGGAGGGTTGTCTAAAAATAATGAATATCGGAGGGTAGTCCAAATAAAATATCAATCGTCGGAGTTAGCCCAATTGATATACATCGGAGGGTAGTCCATACATAATATCAATGTCGTCGGAGGCAGCTGATTGATATACGCCGGAGGGTTGTCCACAAACAAATAAAACTAAGGGTTCTCATACGTGGCTTAGGCAAGTGTGAGGGAGTCGGTGAGGACTCGGGGTACGAGATGATCAGTTAGACATTCAAGTGTATGTTTTCATTGGAGCATTGCATATGCACTTAGGTGGAAGTAGTACGGCAGGGTGATCGCATTTCTTGGCGTGCTTCAGCCTTGTCGAGGATATTATTTCACAGTACCGGGAGTGTGCGCGAGACGGCTCATCCTAGAGATTGATTTTAGAAGAAAGCCGGAATGTGGCTTTGATGGTTTTTACATGTATTAGAATTCTAGTATTTTAATATATGTTGTATAAGAGTAACTTTGAACTCTTGAAACTATTGGATATAGTTGGTTTATATTGATGATGAGTATTGTGGTATGGGCTGAGGCGCGTTTTACTCGAATGTAGATATCATGTGAATTGATGTTGATTGGGGACGGGATTATGATACGGGTGTTGTATTTGGGTAGAGCTCCCATTACAAAGGAGACTCTGCTTGCCCAGATTTTACCGTGAGAGATGTCGGGTCACGAGCATTCACGGCTATGTTCCGTGAGTTGACGGGTAGTCTCACGGATACCGGGTTTGGGGTGTCACGACAGTGTCGAGTTTTACAGGTATCACGAATACCTAGGGAGCTCGGGTTGGGTATCCATCGCCACTTGGGTGGTTAGATGTAGAGTATAGGTATATGGAAACCTAAAGATTGAGGATTTGGGCTTAGGCCATAGTCTTTGAAGGTGTAAGAACATCGCCACTAGGTGTGGTTCGATGTTGAGTTTAGGTATGAAATTAACTAGGAAATCACGGGACAAAACTAGGACACAGCATGCATGTGTTTGGAGTGTTTTGTGTGGTTTGATGCAATATTGTGTGAATGTTCGATGAATGGTATGCATACCATGTTATGTGTTGGGATATGTTTGTGTGCTTAGTAAATAGCACAATGTGTGTTGGAAAAAAAATTTTGGAAAAAAAAAAAAATTTAGAATTTTTCTGATGTGTAAGCGGAACAAAGAAAGAGGAAATAAAATAAATTTAAATAAATTTATTTGGTTTGCAATGGAAAAAAAAACTAAAGAATTTTAATAAATTTTAAAAAAGGTTGAACACTAGGTTTAGTCTTTGGATCAAGAGGTTTGAGGGAGATTTTAGACAAAATGTCAAAAAAACAAAAAATGAGGTGAAGAATATAATTTTCTAAGGTTTTACAAGTTGTAAGATGGAAGAAAATTGAATAAAATAAATTTTATAAATTTATTTGTGTATTCTAGAAAATGAAAAAAAAAAAAATTAGGTATGTATTTTTTAGTATGTTTAGGTAGTTTAGGAAAGCGAAAAAAAAAAATGAAAGAAAATAAATTTTATGAATTTATTTAGGTGTTCTGGAAAAAAAAATTAATAATAATAAAAATATATGTGTACATATTTTTAGGTGATTTTTCTAGCTGTTGGAAATAAATGAAAAAAAAGGATGAAAAATGAAAAAAAAAAAAAAAAAGGGTCAGAAAACTGATTTGGGCTACTGCCCAATTGTATTGTGAAAAAAAAAAATTTGTATTGCAACCTTCGGTTTGTATTGCAAGAGAGAGGCTGACTGCAGGAAAATTGTATTGCAATACACTTAATTGTATTGCAACCTTGGTTGTGAAGTGGCTAGGTTTTGTATTGCAGAGAAGGAGGCTTGAGGGGAATTTGAGTTGTGTCGCGAACACTTGTGTATTAATGGCCCAGGGGGTTGGTTTAGGTAGGATTATGTTGCAATACAATATATTGTATTGTGAAAGCAATGAGAAGGCGATTAAGAATTTGTTGGGCGTGTCGTGACCTGAGAACCTTGTTCTGACTTCTTGAGCCACTACCACGTAGAGTGCCTTGTGTATGAGCGCCTGAGGGCACGACTGTTAGGCGGCTGTGCCTTATGTTTGGGCAGGTTAAGGGCACTATGCTGACGAAATTGACCCAATTTTTGGACCGATCGCGTTCTGAGTCAACTTTTTTACGGACACTATTCATGAACCAGGTTCACGAACCTTTGTTCATCAAAAATTTCGAAAAAAAAAAATTAAGTCAAATCAAATCAAATCCAAATCTAAATGAGACAAAATTTTGGAAAAAATAAAATTTTTCGAAAATAAGTGCACTTTATTGATCAAAATGATTTATTAAAAAATGAAATTATGTCTTGCATTGGCATGAATGAGGACTTGACCTATGAGGCTGCATTTTTATGTGTATGAATAGTGTCTCGAAATTTGTGTTTGAGTCGTAAAGATACTACATTGAGATTGAACTGCCATTTGAATTATGTAGATGGCTAGTCGAGGATGAGGACGTCCACGAGGGGTAATTGATGGGCTGCAGGTGTTATTTGATAAAGCGGGGCCCTTGTAGAGGTATGGGTTTGCGAGTGGCGGCTATAGCCTGTTGGTATAGCGGGTGGTCGAGGGGTCTAGTAACCTCCGGAGGTTTAGGGCGCACCATCAGCCGATATTATTTCTTGCGGTGGAGGAGATCATTGGGACTTATTTGGATTTCATCTGATTGAGAAGGTGTTAGAAGGTTATGAAATTACTTTTGACACTACGGAGTTAGACTAGGCGTGATTTCGACTAGAGAGTGAGAATGTGAAATATATGGGGAATGGGCAGGACTTCTAGAGACCTTAGAGGGCTTTGTATGTGAGTTCTCCACAGGGATTAAGAAGGAATAGGGATGATATGTCGAGGTTGCGAGTTGGAGATCCTCGGGACTCTACTCATAGTGGACTGAGGGGATCGTGAACATGTCGAGGGATTGATGTCATCTTGGGGATGGATTGGCCGGCTTACAGGGTCGTTATCGATTGTGAGCGTGAGGAGGGGTTCTGGCCATACAGCGAGGGCGGTACTAGTGTGGTATTTCGGGGGGAATGGCGTGACATTTTGCAGAGCGATATCTGATCCAGTGTCGAGGGCGATTAGCGGGTTGTTGCGAGCCTTACCACGAAGAGACGAGGAGAGACCGGACTTAGATCTACCTCGAGTAATTTGCGTATGTGGATGTTTTTCCGGATGGGCTCGTGGAATTTGCCTCCACAGAGGTCGTAGACTTCGGCATCGGGTTACCACGGTACTTCGCCCATCTCTATGACTCATAGGATGGCACCGGTTGATTCTGCGAGGAACTCGAGAAGTCTAGCTACGGGAGCTCTTGTGGACAGGGGTTCATTAGACAGAGCACTTCACCATGGGGCTCTCCGGTTCTATTTGCGAAGAAGAAGAAGGGCAAGACCAGCCATTGCATTGACTGACGATTGAACGAGGTTATGATCAAGAATCGGTACCCATTACTCGAGGATTGTTGATTGGCCCGATAGGTGATTAGAGAGGCCTTGAGTCACTCAGAGATAGACTTGCCATGTAGTTACCATCGAGGAAATTTAAGGGTTAGGAGACAAATATCCTAAGGCGGCGTTTGGGCGTTATGGGCACTTTGAGGTTCACGGTGATGCCCTTTGGATTGACGAATCTTGAATCATTCATGGATCTCATGCATAAGGTATTCCAACCCTATCTAGATCAGTTTGTCTTGGTCTTCGTGGATGACATTTTAATCTACTCCCAGTCAGAGTGGGAGCATAAGTATCATTTGAGGATCGTATTACAATTGTTGAGAGACCATCAGTTGTACGCAAAGTTCAGTAAGTGCGAGTTTTAGCTTACTAAGGTGATATTTTTGGGACACATGACGCCGACATCGAGGGCGTGTCGATGGACGAAGAGAAAAAGGTTGAGGCAGTGATATGAGTTGGGAGAATCGAATGTCAATCTTCGAGATCACGTAGTTTCTTGGGATTGGTAGGTATTACATGAGATTCGAATGGGGTGGGGGGTGTCCATTCGAGGGCGGATCGTGGGACTTCGCCTACGGGACATGGACTCCGTAGTTGGGAGGCGGCCACGACCATAGAGAGAGGATCGGGGATCTTTCGGAGCACTTCGGGATCTTGGTGTTGATAGCAGAGGAGGATGACAGCTAGCTTCTAGTTCGAGGAAAAGGCGAAGACTTACGCTGCACACAGTTTCGGACGAGGCGAGAGTGGCATATGAGGCCCGGGATTGCCACAGAGGCACGAGGGATCCCGAGGACTTTGGGACACGTAGTCCCGGTTAGGTACAGCCAGAAACGGGGAGAGTATATGGTTCATTCCTCCACACCCTAATACGGGTCAGAGAAACCAGTTTTAGTTTCAGGGTGCCATACAAGCACTCCAACCCAACCTGAATAGGCGGAGGGCGGAAGTGTGGATCGAGGTCAGGGCCGGATCGAGGTTGCGCGGCCAGGCGTGGTGGACCTTAGGGTGTGGTAGACATATTGGTTGTTGATGTCATGTTTGACATGGATGAGTTAGCGACCATCAGCGGGTTATCGATGGTGGGGACCTTAAGCGGGTTGTCATACTTTCGATGACGGTTCAGGCTTAGGGTTAGGCCTTTAAGAGAAGCCGGTATGGATGTTCTTCCCTAGGGTGTAGGGTGAGGATTGACTTCGATAGGTCGGGATTATGGAGTGAGAGATGCCCAGATTACGCTCATGGTGGACCCGAATTGGGTGTCACGGTATGGCATTGTGCGTTTGTGTGCCGCAGTAACTGCATCAGCGTCGAGTCGGGTGTGGGTGCAGGCAGGTCATTGCCACTCTTGGTGAGTGTGGGTTGAGTTTGTCTTTAAGACTAAACGTCCGATGAAGACTCATAGTTCGGTCGATAAATGAAGAATAATTAAAGTGTGTTGGGCGAAGCGAAAGGGGGCGTTAATCCCTAAGGTGGGGAATCCTACAAAGTTGGGGTGTAAGGGGGCTTAGGGGAGATATCCGAATTTACGTGTGAATGTAAGGAGGCTCGGGAAGTGTGGCAGAAGAGTTAGGTTAATCGAGATGAAAACAGGTCGGGTTATCCGTGGGCGTAGAGTTGAGTGATGGGAGTCGGGATGACTCGAGATTTGGATACCTGCCCCAGCGATTGCATTGGGTGTTGTTGAGCCGATGGGGAGCAGTATATGGATGTCATACATGACATGGACTAGGTTGGCCGGTCCATTGGATTGTCGACGATTGTGACCTTGGGAAGGTCGGGCGTTTACACACACAGTAAGGGTTGTGTGAGGTTACACGTTATTGTAGATTATATACAGTGTTAGAGGACCTTATTTGCAAGCATCGATCTTTGGGTCATAAAGGGTAGAGGAGCAATTGCCCTTAGTGGAATTCGCTCTGGCTTGATAGTTATCGGGCGGATATCACGGATGGCACCATATGAGACGTGTATGGGAGGCCATGTAGATCCGCCAGATTATGTTGGATGGCTAGGAGTGGGAGAGCTTCATCAGCGGTCACGTCGATTAGAGACACTTAACCGACAAGGGTGAGAAGCGATACGGCGGCGCTTCTCGGCAGGCGGCGGAAGAGCTATGGCGACCTCGTCGACCCTTAGAGTTCGAGGGTTGGGGATCACGCGTTTTCTTGAAGGTCGTACTGGGAGGGAGTGAGTCGGGTTAAGCGACGCGGGAAGCTATCTCCGAGGTTTATTGGACCTTCGAGATACTTGAGGAGGTGAGCGCTGTGGCGCGATTGGGCGTTACCACCCGGCATGTCGGTGTCGAGGTATTTCACGTCTCCATGCTCGGAAGCGCCACTCAGATCGACTCATGTAATTAGTTGGGGACAAATTGAGGTTGACGATGGGACCTTTGAGGAGGACGATATGTATTTTGGATAACCGTGATCAGGTTCTGACCCTTGAGACCGTGAGGCTAGTGAGGGTGTATGGCGGCATGGAGTGGAGGAGTCAACGTGGGAGCCAGCGAGGACACGATGCGGGCCGCCTATCGGCCTATTTGTTTAGGGATGAAGGTCGTGGTTTAGTCGTTTAAATTTAAATGACCCGATTACATGCATGGTAGAGTGCACGTTGCATATGTATGTGAGTGAGTATGATTGTCAATTTGGAATGAAATTCCTTTTAAGAAGAGGGAAGAATGTAAGGCCGCTGAGAAATTCGATTTACGGAAAAAGAAAAAAAAAATCGTAATTTCGATAAATTCAAATTTATTCTCTAGATCTCGGATGAAGAAGCAGTTTCACCGTTGGAATGTCGTCTCGCTTGAAATCTGTTAAAAGTTGAATTTCGTCGAATTCCAAGACAATCGGAGTTGGCACGTTTTTCGAGGCATCGCGTTTCGGGTGCCGTAAAACGATTTTCAATGCGACGAAAGTCACATATAACACGTACTTAGGTGCCATATGTGGCATGAATAGAGAAATGATGAAAATGGATGGCCGAGATAAGGTTGAGTGTCAAAACTGGGAAAATAAGGACATAAATGTCATTTTTAGAATTGTTTAAGTTAGAAAAAGACAAACAATGAATAATGTTTGTCTTCTCGGAAATCTGGGAAACGTGAAAGAGGGGGAAGGACTTACAGGGAGTAGCAGATTTCGTTTTTTTAGAGTGAGAATGTTGGGCTTTACTCTACAGATTCCGAAGCGAATCAGGTAGTCGAAGTCTTGAGACAAGAAGGAAGGCGCTCTCTGCAGCGGTCTGCTCGTGAACTCCGGTTTTTAGAGTTTCGGTCGAGCTCCGAAAAGTAGGGTTTCTCCTGCTTGGGTTTACACTTTATTTAAGTGTTTGATGTTTCGGTTGGTTTGAGGCCTTGAATGGCGGTTGATCGATCCCGAAACTTGGGACCGGAATTATGGAGATTTTTAGGAAATCGATTGGACGGTAGTGACAACAACGCAAGGGCTGTTTTTGGGTGTTTGAGTTGGGAGATTGTTGAATAAATTGTATTGTGATGTGCCATGGGGCGAAATGGCGGAGTGAAGTCGGGTTCTTAAGTGAGCAGTGAATTGTTGTTGCGGGGAATAGTAGCAAGGGGTTTCCACTATTCAGAGAATAGTGTTCACAGGAAATAATTTTTGTGAAATAATGTGTTAGGTTGAGTGTGAGAAGTTCAAGTCGAGTTGCTCGTGTTTGATCATTAGCCCGTGACTAATTTTGATGTAATTGATGGTGAAATTACATGAAATGTTTCGTGTGATTTAAATTATGAATATGCATGATTATATATTTGCATGTGGTATAGAGTGAAATGGAATTGGCATCATGCATTTCATATCTTGTTTCAGGCATACCCCAGGACGATAGGAGTGAGTGCATGAGAAATTCTTGAGAGAGAATGGTTCGGAGGGTTGTCTAAAAACCAATGAATATCGGAGTAGTCAAATAAAATATCAATCGTCGGAGTTAGCCTAATTGATATACATCGGAGGAGTGAGATCCGGCCCACATAATATCGTCGTCGGTCGGCTTTGAATTTATATACATCGGAGGTAATCCATACATAATATCGATAGTCGGAGCGGCCCGATTGATATATACATGGGAGGGTTGTCCACGAGCAAACTAAAACTAAGGGTTACTCCATCGTAGACGCCCGCAGTGTGAAGAGTGATTGAGGACTTCGGGGAGTCTGAAGATGATCGATTAAGACCAGTAAGATCACGCATTTTACTTGAATGTATGTTTTCATTAGAGCATTGCATATGCACTTAGGTGGAGAGTAGCCCACTTAGGGTGAATTCCACTACGGCATTAGCTCACCACATCGAAGGATATTATTTTACGAAGATACGGGGGCGTGCGAGGACGGCTCATCTAGAGATTGAGTTTTAGAAGCGAATGTGGCTTTGATGGTTTTGTAACTTATTCCGAATTCTAGTATTTTTAATATATGTTGTATAAAATAACCCGAACTCTTGAAACTATTGGATATAGTTGGTTTATATTGATGATGAGTATTGTGGTATGGAGCGAGGGGCCGTTTTACTCGAGATACTTGGGTATCATGTGATTGATGTTGATTGGGACGGGGTTATATTATGGTGTTGCCATTTGGTAGTTAAGTACAAAGGAGACTCTGCCGTTTTACGTGAGATGTGGGTCTGACATTCCACGGTGTTTCGCGGGTGTGGTAGTACGAGGACACCCGGGTTTGGGGCGTCTGACTGGGACTTGCTTATGAAGAACACTAGCCTTTACCATCCATCCTCACCTTCTTTGAACAGGACGGTGCTTACTACGACATCCAAATTTGCTAAATACATGAAGAGTGTCTCGCCAGACCCCGAGGCTAGCGAGCCCCGGGGTTCCTCTAGATAATGTTTGATTCTTTGCCAAGGCACAATCACACTCTTCATTCCATCCGGCCCGATTGGCCCCCTTGAGGTGGCGAAGGAATGGCACCCAGGCGATTAGGTGAGGCCAGGAGTGAGCTTCCCAGGGCGGTGCTCGTAGGTCGGTTGTTGTACCTCTTTTCTCAAGGCGGGGTGAGTTCGGAATAGCCTTAGGCCCCAGGCGGGATCAGCTTCTATCCTTCTGCGGGTCACCATGAAGCTTCAGAATCGTAGACGACCAGAAGGCGCACTTTAAGGGGTTGAGTTTCATGTCATATGCTCTAAGGAGGTCGAAAGCTTCTTGCAGGTGTGTAGTGTGGTCCAGGCGTTGTTTTGACTTTACCAACATGTCATCAATATATACCTCTATGGTTTTACCAAGTGAAGTCAAAGCACATCTTGATCTGATCTGCGACCGTCGCCCGAAGCATTCTTTAGCTTAACGGCATTACATTATAACCAAAGAGTGCGTAGGGTGATGAAGGTTCTTTTCTCTCAGGTATCGAAGGCGGGTACATGAGATACGATGTTAACCGAGAAGAGCATCCGGGGGCGAAACAACATCCGATACCTAGAATGACATGTCAATAATCTGGTCTTATCTGACCCGAGGGGAAGTTGTCTTTAAGGCGAGCATCATTGAGATCGGTATAATCTCGCATACTCTCACGCACACCTTTCTTTGGTACCACCACCACATTGGCCCGCCATTACGGGTGCGGTTCTCTAATGAACCTACGTCGAATGGTTATCTACCTCGGCTGAATAATTTGATGGCGATTCGGGTGGAAGCATGCCGCTCTTTGTGACCTGGCACAGCGGAGCGGGACGACGGTCGACGCGGCGCCGTGGGGTTACAATGTCGGTCATGTCAAATGGGTGCAGGCGAACACGTCAATGTTTACCAGCAAAACATGCCGTAATTGTTGTTCTTTCCTCGCAGGACCAAGAAGGGGCTGGAGCATGTTTACCTATCCAGCCCGCCCAGGAGTATTGATTCCAAGGGATCCATGGCTAATTGTTCCACATCCTCGATCCCTGCTGGGCAACATTTGTGGTGCTATTCTAGGGATTGTGAATTGGGGGCGAGATTGTTGGGCTTTCACCTTTCTCACGCTCTGTCTGGAGCAAGTGATAGCAGGTGAGCTAGCGGATTCTGAAGGAGGTCGAATCATCCAGCATTTAGGTGGATGCTTGATTGTTTGATGGTAGGTTGAAGTCACGCTTTCATAAGCGTGTATGGCGGGCATTGCGATGGCATTGTATGTCCTCAAAATCAACGACAACCCGAGAATAAGACTTGTTGATAATCGACCCGACCTTGGCCCGGGAAGCGATGTCACCCGTGGTTAGCATGGATTTGCCCGATTCATCGAGGATAAAACTCTGCGGTGAACGGGTTTATCGAAGGAACTTCATCTGCTGAAGAAAATTTGGAAGTTGCAACAAGTCAGCAGTGCTACCAAAGGTCAAGCAAGCACTCTGTGTATCGGAAATTGTTAATGTCACATAAAGTGAGCACAAGTGCATCGTGGACGGGTTAATGGCAGGAAAGGATATGGGGCCGTCAATGAAATTTGTATCGCTCTCTTTGTTATCAGGGGTATTGATGTGGGTGTTCACTCGGGCTCAAGCTGGCGGCTGCTCTATGACTTTTCCTCGGCAGCGGACTAATGCTAGGTCATCGGTGGGACACCCCAGCTGTATCATCCTGTTGATGAGTGGGCCAAAGGCTCGGACAAGGAGCTTTTTGGTAGTGGATTATTCTTTATTCTTGGAGCGATTTACCATTTGAGCGGCCGGCTCGAATATATCTCTGGGGTGCCAGCCGGGATTGGATTCCTCCACTAGAACCCCATAGTTCGACTTATCTACATTAGTTTCATGCTCGTGTTCCCCATTATTAATCGCACCTCAGAAGGTCAGATTAGATTGCTCGGGATCAGCCAGATTGGTTAGAACCATCCCCAAGTCGGGAGTGATCCGGATGAAGGAGAATCGTGGTAGGAGATATTTGGTACTGGGAGTAAACTAAGAGGTTCCCTCTTTCTCATTTTACATTCAGGCCTTTTGATGTAGTAAAGCTCCTCTTACGCTCCGGGGCACGCCTTTTGTGACTTGCTATTTTGGTAATGTCGTCATTGTCACAGGAAATTTGCCGAATGTTATCTTCTAGGCGTAAGTATCACGTCGCGTGCATGCAGTTCTTTCAGTGTTACGATGGTCGGTGTGCTGGCAGAAGAAAGGGGTAGTCGACCCCGAAACTGAAAGTTACGGAGGTGCGTCATGCTGTATCGTGGTGTTTGGGCGACTATATCGAATCTTCTAGTGAAGTCGGGATAGACTCATCCTCCAGCTTGAAGAGGGTTTGTAGTGAACCGATGTTTCCCTTTTGCCGAACTAAACCGCCGTGACTGACGAATGCAATGACTCACTAAGCGGTGATGAGTGCAAAGGGAGTTTGTATTGGAACCCGGGCCATAGCGGGTCCGCCGGTGCGGTTGGGAACGCTGCCGCGAGGAAGGTCATTTCCCATTTCAAAATCATCACTTGAGTTTGGAAGTGCGGCATGTGAGGTAAAGTATGAATTCAGGAGCCATCATACATGGCCAACTTGGCCCGGTATCATAAGCGCGAGGAGGTTCATAACTTCGAGATATGCGACTGACGGGGGCGGCGAGCATGTCTCAGTCCGGGCGAGCTGCGGTGTAGGCATGTCTTTGGGTGGTGCGACTCAGGCGGTGGGGAATGCACAAGCGAAGTGATGGCGCACCCCTAGCCACGGGGGCATGTTTTCAAGGGCACGCTCCATTGCCCAGCCTTTCTACGTTGAATTCTCTCGCACTTTCGACCAGGGCATGCGTGACCGGACCGCGACTAGAACAACGTGGGGGCCTTTTTCTTGATTCGGCCTCCACATTGTTCTTTGGAGGTGTCAGATTCGAAAGAGAGGAGCTTCCGGAAGATAACTCGTCATCTGCTGCACGTCACTGTCTTCTGGCCGGATAGGTGCCTTGCCTTTATCTTGTTGCGAGGGTGCGGGTGGCTATTTTCGCAAATGCGTTGCCCCGATCGGATTAGCCTTCCAGAGACGAGTCGTAGCGGTCATTTCTTGCTCTGAATGGTCGGCTTGCGGCTTTACAACTCGGCCATACATGCGGCTTTGTTCCTCTGCCTTTACCTCGCGTATGCGTAGCGAAGGCGATCCTCGATGGATTGATTCATTGGATTAGCGATGCGTGATGACAAAATCGGCGATCGCAGAATGGGTTGATCGGGAACTACGGATTTCGGGGATGAGGAGATGATCATTTTGAAGCGGATGCAACCAAGCTGCAAATCGGCGGTAGAGCTTTGTAGTCGTTCCACTGACGGCGTGATTATGATCTCTTTGAATTTTACGATCTAATAGTTATTGAACATCGACTTGTCGACATGTACACTGCAAAACAAATAAGAACCACGGCCCCGAGTGTCTCTTTGTCACCTCTCAGATGCCTAAGTCGGATCGAAATCTAGAGAGAGAAAGTCGAGTAACCGTCGAATGTACTTTATTCTTTGGTGTCATTCCTTCCTCCTTTGAGGTGGTCAACATTTCATGGGAGGTAGATGATTTCCTTTTGAAACAGAAGGGGAAGGTGACACATAGTTCGCGCGTTATGACCTGTTTTTCCCTTTAGATAGCCAGTAGCTGCATCTTGTCCCAGTGTTGAAGTCGCCCATCATGGTAGTTACGTGTGTGACTTCATGGAGTGGATATTCGTTAGCGAGGGTGGGTCCAGCCCATTGCCTTCTTAAAGATGATAAACCAGAGAGATTGTCTTGAGGGCGTGCTCTCTTACACTTGGAGTTGAAAGTATGTTTGGGCACGGCTTGTAAATGAAGAAAGAGGAATTGGCCCGTAGGCGGGCCATTATACTGTGAGGAACTGATCGGTCGGAGCTGATGGCTAGAGGGTGCGGGCAGAAGCCCATGGTACCCTGCCCGGGAGAAACTAGCCCAGGTCGAATAGAACTTGGAGAGAAGCGGGAGAAATGCTCCTCGACTAATGCCTCGACCATGGGCGCGGTCGTGCGAGGAAGAATCTTGGGAAGGAAAATGAGGAAAGTAGATGCAGAGCACTGAAAAGGTCTTCCTTCTCCATCAATGGTGACCTGTAAATATTGACAAAACATATCACCATCTTAGTGGAAAATGCTGGAAAAGAAAGACCCCTCATGAGTACTTCTTTTGGAAGAAAAAACTTGAGTTCAATGTCAAAGTAATTCTTTTTTTCTTTTTTTTAAATTACATGAGCATTTATGTAATTGTCCTTTTTTAATAAATTATTATAATTTTTTTCTTCTTTAATTGTTTTTTTTGTGATTTGATCAAAGAATTGTTTTTTTAAACTATTGTTCTAAAAAATAAGAAGAATAAGTACTATATTCGTTCCCAATTTGTTTTAAAAAATCACAAAAAAAACATTAATTAAAAAAGACAAAACATTTTTTCATCAAAAGAAGTTTTTTTTTTTTATCATTATTATTATCAAAAAGTCAAGAACACAAAAAATTGTTGCCAGAGTTTTTCAAAAACTATTCTAACCGTTTTCAAAATCAGGCCTTTATTGGGCACTATTCATGACGAGGTTGGCCTACCCAACGACCCACCCTGGAAAAAGGGCAGCTTCCCACCTCCTTCCCAAAAGGAAGAAAGAAAAAACCAAAACATGGGCACGGGAAAAGGGAAGCTTCCCAAGTGCTTCCCAAAAGAGAGGAAAGGAAAAACAAGAAAAAAGAGAGAAAAACCAAAACATGGGCAAATAGGGAGAGTTGCCAGCAGCACTGCCTCAGACGGTTATTTTTGTAAAATTGATAATAAATTTAGAGAAAAATATTTATAAACAGCAGGAGTTCTAAAACAATAGACAAACTCATATAACTTACTCTATCAAAATCATTCTATTATAATCTGTTTTAAAATTGAAAATTGTACATTTTTTTAAGTCTAAATAAAGCTATAAAATGTTGAAAGATTAAAAAGACAGAACATCCAAAAATAAGAGATTTTCAAGTTCAAAAGGATGGTTTACTACTTTACTATAATGTAACAAAATAATTAATTGTCAAAAAAAGATTACATTATTTGAAATTCTTTTGAATATAGATTATATTATCCAGAAATTGTGAATTCAAGATCTTTTTCTCTTTTTTATCTGTTTCTTTTCGTATTTTTCTTTTTTATTATTTTGTCTGCTCGCTAGTGAAGTTTTATCATCATCATCATCGTCTTGTCTACTAAATTGTGTATTTAAATCATGGTTTTAACAAAATGCAACAAAAACATGTGCCATGTTAGTGTAGTAAGTTGCCGTAGAATATATATACGTATATGTATATATATCACAGAACCTTAATTTATTTCACATGGCCGGTCCTAAAAGCCAGCCCTGCAACTTTTAACTTGCCAAACCTCTTAGACCTGAATATTATCAATAACCAAAGAAACACTCTTTTTAAGTGCTAACACCAGTAAATTCCAAAATCCAAAATTACTATCACGATAAGTTACTTATAGAGAGAGAGAGAGACCTCAGGGTCCCATCAATGGAAAAACAATGGTGGAAAACAGGGGTTGGCAGTCCTTGGAGGTAGCTAGTGGATCATCTGGGGTTTCAGTTTTTCATAGAGCAGCGGCAGCAGGTGCGAGATTCTACTGCTTTCAACACTTCTTCTATCTCCTTGCATCCTACCAAGCTACCGGCGAAACAAAGAGCGAAGCCATTAATGCCCACCTTAACGACCATATTATTCTTCATAAGCTCAAGTCAATGTTGACGACCATAATGATCACTTCCTGGACATTTTTGAAGACTCTTCTCTCTTTTTAACACAAAAGTGCCAATAGGTTACAAGGAAGAGAAAATTAATTCCATCAACCACTTAATCAGAAACCCATCCACCCCCTCCTTCTATGCCAACCAACTCAAGTAATTAAGTAATTTGATTGTCAATAATGTCTCCTACCAAGGAAATGACAGAAACAAGCAAAAACCAAAAAAAAAAAAGAAATCAAATAAACTAAAAGTTAAAAACAATATAAAGATAAAACAACAGCGGCGGCAACAACAATAACGATAAGAACAAGTTAAGTGGTTTATTAAACTAAAAATATACGTACAGTTCCAGGTGCATATATGTCTCCAGTCCGAAAGCCCCTATCTAGGGTAACCGTCACTGCAGTTTCAATTCTCGTGGCAGCATTTGCTTCGCCTAGACCATACCGCAGAAGCATAGCAGCACTCAGCACTGTTGCTAATGGGTTTGCTTTATCCTGCATATTAGGACAAAGTATTCAAGACAAAAAGATGCTTTCACATAAAGCGAAAATAGTAACAACACCATCTCATACACGAAGTTAAAATAGAAACAACTACAACTCTAACCTGTCAGCAATATCAGGAGCAGAACCATGTATTGGTTTAAAAATTCCAGGCCCCTAAAGAAAAAATAATGAAATGAACATCAAAGGAAAAAGAATATAGAAGTTTAATCGGAACTAAAACTGGAATGCACTACAAGGAATTCCTTCTGAACCACTAAAAGATTCCATAATTTAGAGAATCAGATGATTTGTGTAGGGGTCGGAATTCCCCGTGAACATAGTGATAATATGTACAGATTACACAAAACACAATCCAAATAAAGTTAAGAGGATACAGTTCGAATCCATACCTAGAGATCTGTTTGGATTAATCTCAATAAAAATTGATTCGCAGAAGATTGCTCGACCCTCCAAGCCTTATATCGTATTCCCCGATGCCAGAACGTGAAGAGGGAGTGGCTCTCTTCGTGCTCTTCTTTGGACATGTGACGCCCCGGCTGGCACACCGGTGTCAGCGAGTGTCATTTTTTTCATTTATAAACATAAGCTTTAAACATTCGTTCATATAATGTTAAACATTTCACTTGTAATATATTCCCGTAGCGTGGATTACCAAATATATACAAGCTCCATATATAAATGTTCAGCATTTACAATATTTATATTGTTCTGAAAAGCAAAAATACATATACAAAATGAACCCGAAAAGTCTTAGGTGGGCCTCTGTATGTGTTGACGCTTGGAGGTGATGTGGATGTCTTGTCCTCTGTTTTTCTTCTCACATTACTACGGATGAAACAATCGTGCTAAGCTTATAGCTTAGTGGGAATAACTCGTGGACGACCACTAATAAGAGTCATCTCACTTTACACATTTATATATGTCATATATATATAAATATAACATATCATTTATATACATATAACATATCATATACTTATGTCATATACACATGCTTATATATGTTCCATACCTATAATTTACACATGCTTATGCAATCCTGTACTTTCTTATCATATCATGATTCATTTCAGGTCGTTTACATTTTTCTTCTTGTTCTTGTCAACATGTACTTGTCTCTGTTTACATATCATCACATAGCAATGCTATGCTTTTCATATCATGTCATGTACTTTTATCATTTTCGAATCATTTGCATATACTTGTCATTTGTTTCATGTTTCATGTCTGCATAAACCTTAGAAGTGGATAAAGGAAACTATAAGGGTCCGAAGGCGCTGTTATCATTGTACGAGACAATAACCATTTATAAAGGCCCGAAGGCGCTTTATCATTATACGAGACAATGACCATCTATAAGGGCCTGAAGGCGCTATTATCATTGTACGAGACAAAGACCATCTATAAGGGCCCGAAGGCGCTATAATGACAAAGCAGGGACGGCCCGATCCCGGTATCTTTGCGAGACTTGTTTTTCCTTAATAATATACATACCCGTCTATCCCTACCCGGGTTCTAAGTGAACCCAATCCATGTATTTATGTTGAAAAATCACGTATCTCATAGTCAGAATAATTATTGTCATCAGGTAATCATATACGATATGTACAAATATTAATCATATCTTTGCATTTTCATATCTCGTTATATACACTTGAATAACTATATGGTTACCAGTAGTACCTACTATTTTTCATGGAGTTCTGGACCTAATATGAGTTCCAATTTTATCATGATATATATGGCTGGATTCTTGAGCTTGCAAGGGATTTGTAGAGTCCCCAGAGCATCCAACGAGGAGAGTCGGACGAAGAAGTTATGGCGTTGAAGTTGGAGGTCACACATGACTAGCCAATCCTAGCCGACCAGCAGCTCTGAAAAACCTAGATTTCAGCAAGGTTATGTTCACCTACTATCCTCAAAGGTATGGATTTGAATCTTGACTCAATGGAGCTCCATAGAGTCGAGAACACCCAGCAATTCGGATGAAGAAGAAGTTATGGCCAGTCAGGATTAGGAGTTTGAAGGTGTCACCGGGAAATTGCTTATGTTGATACAGGGTTTGCCACCACTGAAAGTTCCCAAGCAAAGAAGCCTTAACTTGTAGGCACCCAAAGTTCCAAATCATACGGGAAGGAAAAACAAGCAGTCCTGTCGGAGTAAAAACAAGTAAAAAGCTTCAATGGCGACCATCTTTTGTATCTTTTCATAAGCAACCCACGTCCTCTCATTTAGAGATGACTCGCTTTCATTAAATGACATGCAAAAATAATTCTTCGCTTCCTCTAATTCCCAGTGTGAAAAGATCTAGAAGAAATGAGGGGACCACCTCCTCCCAGCTGGATTTCATACATGTGCCACCAAATCCTCATGATAGCAGACAGAAAGCTAGGAGAAGGAAACGATCGACAATGGTTGTTCCCACACTAAAGTCTTCCATAAGTAGAACCCTCATACCATTCCCTAATGAGCACATAGTATTATTAGGAAACTCCATTTCTATGTGTTTCCAGACTATTGTCCATGAATCTCTCTTACTTTACTAAACACCATCCTGAATCACCTCCCAATTTTGAACTTGTGACTTTCCTCCATTCGGACTTCCTCTCATTTGCAAATGCTAAAAGCCACTTGCTTAAAATAGTTACAATTAGATTATGCAACCTCACAACACCCAGCCCCCGCTTTTCTATTAGAGCAAACGGTGCCTTAACCAAATGCTTTTTTTCTAAAGACCCACCTTCCTCCCAAAGTACCTTTGAATCCTTTTAATCTCCTTTGATTTTCTGAGCGAGGCTGAAACGAGACATGTAATAAAGCGGTAGGCTTGAGGAGAGTCTTTGTGAAGTAGAGTAAGTCTCCCCCTTTTGAGATATCTTGTCTCTCTTCCACAAAGAGTCGGCTTTCTCCAGGCCCTTTACTTGCAAGATGCAGTGCAATCAAGGTGTGTTGAGTCCTCAAGAGGAAGGCCTAAATATGAACGGAAGGGTTTATCTTACACTGCAACTCATTAGCTAGCACCTCATATTAACCACTCCTCCTGAGAATAATCTCGCTTTTTGCTAAATTAATCTTCAGCCCCAAGATAGCTTCGAACCACATTAGTAACCAACTCAGGTAGGCCATTTGATCTTGCTTCGGCTCACAAAACAAAATAGTGTCATCTGCATACAATAAGTGAGATACTGTCAACCCAACCCCCTCTCTTCCTCCAAATCTACAACCTGAAATAAAGCCTTCTTCCACAGCTTTGGAATGAGACAACTCAAGGCTTCCATCCCAATCATAAAGAGATAAGAGGGGAGAGGGTCCTCACATATGAACCTCACAGAACTCTAAAGAAACCAGAAGGAGAGCCATTCACCATGGCCAGAAGTATGTTGAATAAATGCACCAAACTAATCAGCTAATCACTTACAACCGACCCCATTTTAAGTCTATTAATCTTCAATAAAAAAATCCCAATCAAGATGGTCGTATGTGTAGCACCCCTTTACGGTCCGACTCGAATGGCGGATCCAAACCGGTTCCGGGATGCTCGTTTAATTCTTTTTATTTATTTTTTTCTTTTTCTTTTTGTTTTTCAAAAAGTGTCATGACCAATCCGGCGGCAGAATGGTGAATCGAACGAGCCAGGTTTACTTCGACCCGTTTTCATTTATCTTATCAAAACATTTTATTTATATTTATTTCATTTAGAGTTCAATTACTGGAAGGCGGCATTTCAAATGGTAGGCCCATAAACATTTACTTTTATACGATACGTTTACCAAATATGGCATATCATGCCTTTACAAAATGATATACAAAACAGTATTCGAGATTAACTCTTTTGTTACAAAATGTCACCGCGTTCGAAAAATTAGTATCGTATAATGAGGTATATCTTTGTCTTGTGCCAACTTTCTACGACTCACGGCTTCTTGATCTTGCCTTCTTCTTGTTTACTCGAAACGCACATAAGATAAAACACACATTAAGCATTTTTCATGCTTAGTAGTTTTCCTCAGAATTCATTGTTTCAGTAGCAAACTATTTTTCACATTCTTTCACTTTATAAATCATTGATCATATCAAAATATGCATTTTCACATGCTTTCACTTTACAAATCATTGATCATATCAAAATGTGCATTTTCACATGCTTTCACTTTACAAATCATTGATCATATCAAAATGTGCATTTTCACATTTAGTAATTTATTAACTCAAATCGCAGAGATTCAAACATATACTCTCAAGGATGTATTTAGTTTACAAATCTCATTTTCACTCATCAAAGTTTGTTATTTCACTTTGTCTATAAAATTCACATTCTTGACAGTCCCAGTTTAAATTGAATCCGTCTTTTTGTCATTCAATAATGTGCTTACACATTTAACAATTTCAGTCTCTCATCTGTGTGGATGTAGATTTGGTGCATCCGCAAAGTAGGACATTTAACAATGTCATACACCATCATAAACAGGATCTTGATTGGTGCATCTGCCATATTAGGACGATCGCGCATTCGGTTTGCCTTCGCAGCGGATGTAGATTGGTGCACTCCAGTATTGGTCATTAGGTATATCGATTCAATTCAAGATGTGAGAATTGACCAATTAGGACTAGAATTCAATTAATCCTCACATGCCTTTAGTTGTCAAACATTAAATATCACATTTCAAATCCATATGCACTTTAAAAGTAATATCATTTCAGGATATACTCATTCCATATCTCATTTCAATTGTTAATAATTACCAAAACATGAAATATGATATATTTGGTGAACAAAGAACTAACAATACTTGAATCGAAATAGAGTTGAAGAACTAACCCGAACTGTCGGCTCGTTTCTCTTTCTTGATCTGAGTCTAGGTTAGGTAATCTTCACCACGACCACTTAGTCGAACATAAATACACCACTTTTAGTGGGTAAACTATTATCTGCTTCGCCTCGTGACGAGATCTGATGCATTTTCATAGTTTCATTCTTATTTGAACCCCCATTAAACGCTGTGGGGTCCTAAGCGATCGGTGTGCGTGCAAAGTGCCGGTGCAAGGGTACAAAACGAGGGTTCTTGAAGCATAGATGCGACCACCACTTTGATCGATCTCGGTACCAGGTCCTTCACTTCTGAATGATGCCAAAATTTTCCCAATTTTAGTACGGTACCAAATCCCTACGTACAATAGATGCAGGGTACCAACTTTTATTACTAATTACCCTTTGCGAGTTACCGAAATAGCGGTTTGCCCCATTTCTCACTCACTTTTCTTGATAAACCTCCTCCCGGAGTAAATCCTACATCAAAACCCACCATGGAATCCACCCAAAACAACTCTAAAAGTGGTTTAACACCAATAAAAACCCATTTTTCTTAAGTTAGGGTTTTCCCCCAAAATCAAAATCACAAAAATATGAAGTTAGGGTTTGATTTCTTACCTTGAATCTCTTCAAATATTCTCTTGTATGTTTCTTGATCTCTTAGAATGAAATGGGAAAAGAATTGCCACCAAAAACACTTCTTTCCAAAACCATGAAACTACTCTCTCGCTCTGTATAAAACCGTTTGCTCAAATGATATCGAACCACTTTTGGTCTTTAAGTTCATTTTCTCCTAAGGCCATTGTTTGGCTCCTCCTACTTCCATTTCCCCATTTTCTCCATTTAACTATTCCATTGTAATTTAACTCACATTACCATTTAAACATTCTATTTTTTTTTTTGACCATAGGTCCTCATTTTACAAATTCCAAATTTGCCCTTTTTCACTAGGGTTAATTTGAGGATTCGATCATTTAATCACTTAGCATATATCATTCCATCATATACTCACATATTCATTTCACATTTCACAATTTATCAGTTTTCCCGGAAAAACCCAAGTTTGGCTCAATTCATACCCAGAATATATAATAAAATTATTATAAAAATTCTAGGGTATTTTTGGGGCGTTACAGTATGACTTCTCTATATCCAGCTTGCATAAAACCACTCTCCCTTCTCCGGAACATCACATCTACTACCTTATTTGCAATTAAAGTCGCATCGAGAATTTGTCTACCTTCCACTAAAGCGTTTTGCACCTCTAAGACCACCTTTCCTACTACCCTCTTGAGTCTATTAGCAAGAACCTTCGCCAAAATTTTGTACAACCGTCCCACTAGACTAATAGGCCTAAAGTCCTTGATATCCATTGCATCCCCCTTTTTAGGAATTAACATAAAGTGAATTGGGCTCTCCAAACCTATTATGCTCATAAAACTCATTGAAAAAACCCATAACCTCCTCCTTGACAAAGTCTGAGCGCCAAGCGAAAAGCGTCTAGGCGAGGCTTTATCCCCATTTAAACTTGAAGGCTAGCAAAGAATTTCATCTCAGTGAATCTATCTTCAAGCCGGCAGCGTCTCTTCCATTGATTGAAACTTAAAAGCGACAGGCTAGGGCGCGACCACACAGGTTTGAGAGTAAACGCAGGAAAGCCGACAATTCCCACATTATGCCGGTCATCTTCCACACGGCTCCATTAATTTTAATTTTCTTGAAGCATTTCCTCATACATGGGCATTGGCGTATATGAAAAAAAGCACATTCCTATCCCCCTCTTTGACCATAAATCTACGGATTTCTGTCTCAGAAACTTATAACAAGGACCCGATATTTAAAGCCTCCTTGGCGAATTTGGGTTCCTCGAGCTCCTCGAAGATAGTGGCATGTTTTCTCTAAATCATCCCACGAGCTTATTCTCTGTAAAACCTTTCTTTTATTTACCACCCTTAAGAAACTTTTATCCATGTTCAGTTTTAATGACACAAACCAGCTAGCAGATAAAGGTCAGCTTCTGGTGTCAGATTGAAGTCAACTATGCCACCGAGTTCTTCACAGCTCCTTGAAGCGCGACTTTATGCACATTATCTCGGAATCGAAAGGAGCGGTCTCTCTAATCCTCGGCGTCAAGAGGATCGAAATGATCAAGTGAGGCTAGGCAAGGTGAGTACGAGGATTCTTGAAATAGCCCTCCAATCATCAGAGAAAGGCAAAAGAAATGGTCTAATCTGGACATAAAGCCATTGTTTCTTCCCCCTCTCCAAGTAAAAGGGCCTCCTTGTAACGGAATGTCTCTTAGACCCAATTCCTCCATAACTTCTGAAAACCTTCTCATTGTGGACGAGATTCTACCTACAAAGATGTTGATGGATGTAAAATACAATAAACTCTTGACAAATAATGAATAAGAAAATATAAAATTCCAATAAATTCTCACCATTATTTATATTCTTGTATGTGCTATGGATAGAAATGAATATAATAGAATTAGTTAATGCAAAACAGCTAAGGAGGTTTGGAGGATACTAAAAATTACCCATGAAGGAACTAACCAAGTCAAAGATTCTAAAGTTAGAATTTGTATGCCATTTTGAAAGGCTATAAGATAAGTTTGGGAAAGCTTATTGAAAAATCAATTATCAACTATCAGAGCAGCAATTTCTAGGGTCACATGCCTCACCCAGCCATCATAACATATATGTGCATAAAAAAGGGGGAAGTGTCAGAAAGGCGAAAGAAAAGAAGATCGTGCAGACTCATCACTCTTTAATTTGCGTCATAGGCCTCAGTGATCAGAGATGAGAGTTAGGAAGGAGTTGGAAGACATTATGGGCGTAGTGGCAGGAAGAAGAGCCACAGTATTTCACTGGATGTTGCCATGACGTCTCAAGATCAATTGCCACTTACGAACCATCCATCATTTTTGACAAACGGAAGTGTGAAGGGCGTGCTTGTGTTTTCAACATCAATTCATGTATTTCATGGTAGAATGATTCAGCGGGTTGTCGTTTTTGTTGTTTTCCCAGACTCTCGCTCTGTTTGAAGTTTTTTGGGTTCCAGCTTCAGAGGGAGCTCCACTCTTGCAGAGTTTTCTCATTTTGAAGAGTGGATTTCTATCTTTTCCGATTTGGATTTTCTTGATTGGATTTTATTACATTGGAAGTGTTTGTCATTGTTATTAACTGGAAACATGATAACCATGAGGTGTTGGATTATAACCCGGATCTGGATTTTGGAAGATAATTGCCGACTAAATCTCTTTGTATCAATCATCTCCAATCATATTAATTCACATGATTTAATTTTTGGTGTTAACATTATGAATTTATGGATCGTTGGTGATTTTAAATCAATCGACTAAACAATTCTCATCAGGTTCAGTTACGTTGATCGTTATTATTCAATCTAATCTTTGGTTTGGTTCGGATGGTTGTGACGGAATGCATGCTGGACGTTGAGGAAATCTGCCGGCAACTCCTGACACTCCCGGCCAGCTCACTCAGTGACAAGTTAATATTTGACTAAAATGATTCATGCTGTGTATCTTTGGAAAAGCAATGGGTTAATAAGGAATTTTGGCACTGTCAAAGTCAAAAAAAACTAGGTTACGAAAAATCAAACCAACCTCTTGTTTACTTGGTGATCAAGCCCGAGAAATACAAAAAATCCATAATATAAAAAAGTAAAAAATACATTGACGATGTCAAAATTTCTATAGATGTAGGACCACCTTCAGGGTCTGTAAATCGAAATATGGAATGGGATTAAATTGGCATGTTTTTAAGTATAACACAACATAGACATTGCCATGTGTGTTTTTTAAAAAATCCTTTACATATACAAATGTCACATTTTAACTTTTTACTACTTTTACTTTACACCTTATCTTACTTATATAATCACAACACAGCGTCCCCAGGAGGCGAGGATCTGGAAGATCTTTTGGAAACCTTTGCACAAAAATTATTTAAAGCAGAGAAAAATTGTGAGCAAACGGGCTCGGTGAGTGATACTATAAGTTCTAAATGTTCTTAGTCTTGTATGTACCTCCCAATATGAAGTGCGTACACTTAAATGGTTGTAAAGCTGTTTATGAAAGCGAGTTTTGCTATGAAAACCATTTACATTAGCTGTCTTTGTATTTTCTTGCATTTGGCGTTAGAAACTATTTACGCTCTTGGCTTGTTTCGTGGTGGTTAATATCGAAAGTGCTATATTGGAAATCAAGTACCTGACCCACTGTGGCCCATTTGAAATACCTGGAGGCGTGATGCCCGCGAGACCTCGGAACGCCGGTAGTGAACCTCGGAACACTGCACCATGCAATATGGTCCAGTGAACACGGCGGGATCTATAAACATAATGGAACCTCTCGGAACCAAAATGCGGATGATGGAACCTCGGAACCAACACACCGCACCGTCGTCATGTACTAAGTCGGTAGCTAACTATCTACCCACGAGATGTCTGTGGGGAGGGCGACATCACTCATATAAATATATCTTAGATCCCAACCCCGTTGGACCCGGTAATATAGTTAGTCCTGTATCTATCCATATAACCTTGTTTTTGTCAGGGATACATCTAGCAGGAGGCGAATTTACATGCCCATCTACTGGGGTTTATAAGACAGTGGAGATAGTTGTTTTCTTAAGTACAGAAGTCAGGAATTTTGTAATATTACCATTATAACAACAACAAGAGTGGGAGGTAAAAAAAAATGCTTTACTCATTACATTGTATTTTCAAAGCACTTTCTGAGCTTGTAATTTAAACACTTTACCGTTTTGAAAGCGATTTTGAGTACTCACCTTTTTCGACTAATTCTTTTGAATTCTTGTTAAGCACTCTAGATTATGATCGGATGTTCCAATCGCCTACCTGATCCATACAAAGTACGAAAATGCCTCAGTTCAACGTTTAACGATCGCCTTTACGGGGCTTTCAAGCGACCTATATCGAGCAGACTTGATTCTAACAAAACTTTTCGTGCTAGTCCATTCGATGGAATATTACCGATAATATGATGTAAGGAAATTGACCAAGGCTCCCTACACATTAAATGCCATAAAAACTATACATTTTTTATGAAACTTTTGACTCAGGGACTTTCCATAGAGTTTAAAAACACCATGAGCATTTGAAAGTGCCGTCAGGCCTGTCAGGCTACAATCCACGGAAATTTCAGCCCAAGTGTCAGAAAGCAGTCAAGGAAATTCAGCCAGTTATCCAGGAACCACGAGTCCCAAAATCCACAAAATTCACAAAACTTAGTAAAATTTTGGGATTATGAAGTTTGAATGACCTTTCAGACCTAAAATTTAAGTCATTCACATAGCATTTAGGCTAAGAAATAGCTCAAGTAGGAAAATCCCTACCTTTTTAAAGTTTGCGATGCTAAGCTTTGGTACCTACGTGTAGCTCTAGTCGCGTATTAGACTGACTTTGCCTTTTCTCGGCGAAATCTGATCAGTTCATATATGATAAAAGCTTGAAGATAAAGGAAAATAAAAATTAAAAAACCTCTGTACATTCAGCCCCTCACCCATTGGGTCAGACACTCTTTTAGTTTGACTTTTTGTTTTATTTTTAATTATTATTATTATTATTTTGGATAAATAATTTATGTTGTCCCATTCGGATCCATTTCTATCCCGAAAAATTTTATTTCTTTTACAGGATCACTTTGTTTTAAATGAAGCTTAGATCAGTAGTTAAACGAGATTTTTGTAATGCCGTGCTGCCCGAAATCGTGGCGATATCGCGTAGTAAAATGATACGGTATCTGGGATCAATGAGAAATCCACCCCAGATTACTAGACTGCGAAGAAGGATGAATTTAACGGTCTGTCAGTTTCATCATCAGAATCTGAGCACCTTTCTAGTTTCCTATATTGAACATGATCTGGTAATTTATTATTATTATTATTATCCTTTTGGAAATTCCATAATTTTGTACTTTCACCCCTCCTTTCCTTAATTGCAAAGTGTCGCGGTCTTTGAAAGAACATAATTTTAGCGCCAAGCAACTTTGAAAAAATTCTATTGTAACTAAAATGAACAAGGAAGCCTTTGATGCATATGTGACCTCGGTTACACACATCACGTACACACACCACCTCGGAATGAGCGTTACAATTTATGCTTGATTTGATATGTTTACGGTAATACTTGGAAGATTATAGTTTTGGTGTGATGTTTTAGGAATTGGATCTTGATCCTTTTACTAGAGGTATCCTTGGTAGTGGGATTACGCACTAAAATTTAGTTGATTCTCTCTTAAGGCATAAATCGGTGGTGGAATTCAATTAACCTAGTTAAAGAAGTTTAAGAAATTAAAAAATACCGCACTAAATGGATTGCTAGGAGGGGACATCACGCATGTATTAAGTGGCAGGAGGGATTGCAAGGCGTGGCCCGGAGACATTCAGGAGCTTAATCCGGTAATTCTGTTGCGAGCGTAATTTACCAGACCAATGTGACTCTCACGGAAGAATCGTACGAAATGCCTTATCGACTAGAAGGAGCGTAATTTGGCATGAATCTGTAGTGGATAGTCTGAAAAGAATATAAGAGGGAACATGAAAGTGGGATCCTTATACCATATACTCGAACCAATTTCAAGTTATAAATCATTTAACTTGAGCCTTATTTAGATGAATATCTAAACATCATTGTAAGCGATAACCAACCTAATTCCTCTATAAAGTCATTTTCTCAGCATTTTATTCAATTAGCCAGTTTTCACAAATCACTCGTTTCTTCTTTAGTTTTACTAGTACTTTTATAATTTCATCAAATCATTTTAGATGATCATATGAAACTAATCTAGTAGTCGAGGTACTCAATCCCCCATAAAACCCACAATCCTCGTGGGAACGATATCGGTTTATAATTGAAAACCACTTTATTACTTGTTATGCACTTGCGGAGACTTAGGATTTGCCTCGTTTTGAAGACACATTTGCATACTTAGCAAGTCACTTTGGGCGTTATGCAGCGACTTAACATCTTCCCCTACAGTTCCTAAGGAAGAACCATTGCAGACGAGTTCGATTATAGTTATCTCACCAGTGGAGGGCTGGATGTTGTCGGGCAGCTCCACGATCTATTAAGGCATATTCACCTTACCCTTTGCATCATCACGCACAGTCAGTTCCACCTCGACCTTTTGATTTTACATATTCATACTACACCCACGTAGTCATGTTTCTGACCAAATTCTCCCGAGAGTCATAGCACTACATTTCCTAGAGTTAGACCCCTATGGACTCGCACCTCATGTTAAAATTACCACGAGGATATCGATCTTTTCCGTTCATTGTGTTTTTACAATTCAAAATATGGGCTTATGGATATTGGATTATTGACTCCCTTGGAGCTTAGACCACTCCCTCAGCTAGTGCCACCACAGTTTAGGATGGATTTATACCGCTCTTACCATCAGAGTCAGAGACATGATACAGATCGGTGTATAACTCTTCGACATGTCATTCGAGGATCAGCATCATTTGATGGTCATTGGGTATGGATCGATTAGGCACGGTTGCAAACCCTTTATTGTTGTTAGCTAAATTTCGCACACATGGTTCCTTCCATATTTAACCCTGTTTTATTAACACTTAGAAATATGCCTGTTTGGTTGCTTATTTAGGGTATTTGTAAGGCGATTTGAATGTTTCGGCGTGAGTTAAATGCGAGAACATGGGGAAAAGAACCAGGAAATTACAAAGATTTAAGGATAAAATTGTAATTTGTCAAGAGGACATAAAAGTCATAAGTTAACAAGATTTGAGGCCAAAATGAAATAGAAAACTTGAAATACAAATAATTGAGAGTTGGAGGACAGCAATTAAAGAATTCTAAAATAAAAATGGGTTTTCTTGTCTTGCTTGAGACATGGCCTTAACAAACATGGGATTTAAGACGAAAAATTGGTCTCATTTGGGAGGGAAAACGCCTTAGAGAGAGAGAGTAGGAGAAGAAAGAGGAAGAGGGAAGAGGAAGAAGAGAAGAAGTTAGTGAGGCCCGGCCAATTATGTGGAACTAACAGCAGGTATGAATTCTAGTATGGATCATATGGATTTTGCATGGAAATTCTAGAAAAATTTATATAGTTCAGCACAGGGTTTTCTGGGTTTCTTCTTGAATTATGGAAGTAAGGTGGGTAAAACCTTAAATGATGCAAAGCATATGAAATCCTCTCTTTGAGGGATTAATTCATGGTCCATGTGTGTCATTTCTGGAGTTAAGAGTTTAGAACAAACCCTAACTAGTCATCATGTTTAGTTTGTATCTGGGTTATGACCCATATTAGAGTTGTTTGGGAGAAATTCATGAAGATTTTTGAAGATAAGTATTAGAAGAGGTGAACTGAAAAGAGGATTCTGAGAGGAACAAAAATGGTTTGATGTAATGTATAAGTATGAGTTGATTGGGTGGAAAAATATGGAAAGCGGGTAAAGCACACGTGCAGGCTTTTTCGGGTGACATATGCCGAGTACACATGTAGTGCAGTACACACCCTTCAGGCGAACAATATCTTAGGTACATGTATGCGAAAGACTATCACATAGCCTATTTTGACCGGGTTTACGTATTTTAGCCAAAAATAACTTATTTGCATTTCTTTATCAGATTTGAGTGATTCAAGTGGTTAATTAAAATAGACTTCAAAGGAAAACCAAACATACAGCGAAATAGGCATCGTTAAATTCTACGATTTCAGGTGGCCCCAGACACACTCGAAGTGAGGTATGCTGCAAGCGATTCATCGGTTTGGTGCCGGAGTACCGTTAAGGTTGTTGGGCGTATTATCTTGAGTTTCCGGTGTTGGCAAAGGTAGGGTGATTCAGGTTGGAGAACCCTTAGCACATAGTTTTAAAGGAGTACAAGAGACCAGTATCAGAGAAATATAGGGAACCAAAGACACTGGAAAATGAATATTACAAACTTTCCCTAGGGAAAAATCGGTGTAGACTAGTTGGCATGAAATTGCCATAACTTGAGTTTAGGATGATCAGAATGAATGATTCAATTTCTAAAGTAAAGTTGATTCATCTGAGGAACTTGAGAATATGAATAGATGTGCTTGTGTGAATAAATACAAATGATATTCTGTATAAAATATATGAAATGCCATATGTAGAGCCTCAAGTAAAATCTGAGAATATGGTATAACGCTCAAATATGTTCATGAAACATGAATTTGATATGAAACATGAAAATGGCGAAATATGAACATGAACCTTGAACATGAATAATAAAAGGTAATACGTCATGATCACGGAATGATTAAGAGAAGGCTATAGTTACGAAAGACAGCATATAGCCAGTATAGCTACACAAAGGCCAGAAGAATGAATGAGTGGATATTTGTTAGTGCCCGGCACTCTGTCCCGATTAGTGCTCCGGCGCTCCTGATTAGTGCCCGGTACTCCTGATTAGATGCTTCGGCACTCTGATTAGTACTCCCCGGTACTCCTGATTAGTGCTCAGGCACTCTTGAGATTAATGCCGGTACTCACATTCAGTGCTCAGAGCCTCTGATTAGTGCCGGTACTCTTGTTGTGCTACGGCACCTGTCTGCTGTATTGGGTTCTTTGTCCTCTCATTTCTTATAGGTTAATTACAGTAGTCTTAAAGCGGAGTTATATGATAAAGACTACGAATAAAGAGGTAAGGATATATACTGATCTGATCTGAGATCTGAGGAAATATCTGCGTATAAAAATAAGTTACGAAGTACTATGGTGGTGCTCACTGTGTCTGTGAATTATTAATTTCTGCATGGTACCTACGGGTACTCTTTTGTATCTAATTAATTCTTTGTAGTACCTCTGTTATCTCAGAGTATAAGCTCCGGATAGAAAGATAACAACTCTCATGAAATTGCCTCTGGTGATCATCATATGATGCTCTAAGATAAGTTCGATATAAGCCTGCCAGAGTGTTATTATCTGGGACATTTGAACAAGTAGTACTTACAGTTTTTCAGGTATAAGAATAAGTTCCGCAATACCCAATTATGGTTTGGTAAATCTTTGATACCTAGAACAGGACAAATTAAAACTCAGTAGGATAAGTATAAGTTTTGTAACTCCTACGGAGATCGAATAAGTATAAATGAGATAAGTATAAGTACATGTATTTCAGTCTGACACATCGAGAAATGCGGATAAATGTGAGACCATTTGTTATATAAGTATAAATTCATAGAAATGCTATAAGTATAAAGACCGAATAGAATAAATCATATAAGTAAGAATCAGTATTATAAGTATGGAACCTAAGATAAGAATAAGTTTGCTATGCGTATAAGATCCAAATAAAGAAGATAAATTAAATGTTATTTTAAGACCCGAAATGTGAGTATAAGTTGGTTATAAATATAGAGAAAGTAAAAGTTCAATCCCACATGTTGAGAGAGATGTGAATAAGCATAAAAGTTTGTTATAAGGATAAAGTATGTATGTAAAATTGTTATATGATAACAAGTATATGTATTAGTCGTTGTAGCGTTGCGAAAATTTAGATATACATTACATTTTGTATTATTTGTGGTTAATTTAAATGCATGTGTTCTTTTGTATAAGATATATTTCCAGCTAAGCGTAAAAACAGCACGGGTTTAATCAGGTGAGTACGGGAGAGGCGTCTCGAAAGCTTGTCAGCATACGGTGGGCTGACACGATGAAGTTAATCTACGGTAGGTCTGGCAGCTCACGAATGTAATTGGGTAAAAGTTGTTTTTTGTATGTATAAGTAAATGGGACGCTCGATTATATGTGTCTAGATTTTGATGGACACCACTCCGGTGGTAGTTCTTTTGATTTGTATATAATATTTTGGTCTGATAAGATGTGGGCCATACCCACCAGTCTGAAGTTGGCTTTAAAAAAAAAATATATATATATATATATATATACCATATATATATATATATATAAGGTAAGAGTCTTAGTATATGGTCACCTTTGAACTACAAGTTTGGGTTCAGTTAAACTGTGATGCCGAATTGGGTAGGAATCAGAGGTGTGACCATTTTTCTGAATCATGTTGAGGATATTTGATGCACGATTATTGATGAGTTAACATAGGGTGTATCGGTCATAGGCTTTCATGGGGGAGAGAAGATCTTTTAGATGATGTTAGTGGTTTCTTCATATCATAGATATGATTGATAGAGTTGCTTTTTATTGGGGTTGAGATAGATGTATCGGTGACAATCGGATAGCCATCACATTTTAGCTATGGAAATTCATCTTTCGGATATGTTTTGACTATTAAGGGTTCAGAGGAGCTTTAGTTTGTTCTTGCTTCAGTTTTGTTGGGATGTTTTGTTTCCACTAGTGATGTTATGAGCACTACTAGCCAGACTATGGTTGAGTCCGATCTTGTGGGCCCATCATCCTCTTTTGAAATATTTTTGGGATTTATCCCTTATTTAGGTTACATGCTCATTTTTTTTTTTCATGTATGAATTGGAGCATTTTAAGTATTTTGTTTTACTCATGAGGTGGCATTTCTCCATTATGTATCTCATTTACGATTAATAATACAGCACATTAGTAGAATCTTATGATGGAGCTTCTATCATTGGAGACAGTCTTAGTATATGACTGGTTAAACCTTCTTAGGATGACCCATGTTGATTTGTTGGCTGGCACTTGAGATCATGGTTTGCACCTGATGGAACAGTGCATCATTCGGTTAGCCTTATACCTTATATCACCCTTCTGCTTGTTGACATTTACCCAGACCTTCTTTAACCCTTGAGCCTCACATGAGCATTATAGCCTTTCATTTCTTATAGTTTTGCTTACTTTCTACACCAGGATAGGGGCCTTTTAGTGTATATGTGTTGTTTTCAAGAGTTTCACGAGCCATGGACTAATTGACCCACCTTTTTCACTATCATGTGGTCATATCAGTATCATCCTCTATCATACCTCATTGCTTTATATTCCCCATTTTATCCTTTTGCTTTGGTTTCATGTTCTTTACCTATCTTGAGTGATGATCTTTCACATCTCATTGCATAGAGATGGTATATCATTTCTCTATTCTCATCTTATAGACAGTGATTTAGAGATCCTTAATTGAGAGTTATTTTATCAGAGATAGATTCTTTGTACATCATTGTTTGAGGATATATCTATCTATTTATGATTAAAAAAGCAAATAAATAAATAAATAAATAAATAAAAACATAAAAAAATAAATAAATAAATAAAAGAAAAAGAAAGTGTTTGCACACGTATATAGTATGTTTCTCAGTTAGACATGTATAGACCATCGATGGTTTTTCTTTGAGTTTTATTTGATCTTGAGAGTTTACATGTGAGCTTTCTAGGCCCCCATATCCTTTAGGTCTAGTTTGTATATATTTGGCGAGTGAGAGATAGATAACTTTCTCCTTTGGACTCTAGGTTATTGTCTCTTTACATCATCCCATCCATTAATGATTTGAACATTCTCTATATTTTTTGATTTGAGAGGTGTGCTTAGTTTTCTTTCCTTTGGATCTCATTGTTTTTCATCTTTTATCATCCGTGTTTGCACACGCATCATTTTTTCTTTCCATTGATCCACATTTCCATGTGAGATACATCATCCTACCATCCATATATGCTCGATGATAAGCCTATACCATTCCTTGATCCTTTATCGTATTGCCTAACACATTCCGCGTTGTTTCTCGATTTCCTTGATGTATGCACATTAGACATTGTTGAACGTAACCGCTGAAGTCTTTTGGATATTATGCATATTACATGAGGGCATGGGATTTGATCATTGGATATTTGAGCCTAGTTTTCCTTCGATTCTATTACCCTTTTACCTTGAGCTGCACACTGCGATCCCGAGTCGTAAGACCACCTGAGACCAGAGATGCGATTTGTGCATCTTCATCCGACCTCGCGGCGGGTGCGAGATCGATGGATATATGGTGTCATCATGCCATGTGAGATGCTTCTTGATGATTGAGTTGATTCGATTCACAGGATGCAAATTGTTGATTGATTTGCGTTGATCATTTGATGTTGTTAAACTGTGTATACTTTGAAATTGATTTTAAATATGTTCATTTTGTGGAGTTTACGGCCCAGGTTGTAGACTTTTGATAACTTAGCCCACATGGTTGTCTTGTTGTGATATTAGCCGTGATTCGGTGGTATGGTGTTACTATGTTTCATTCTGCATGATCTATCTTTATTTGTGGATCTAATTCGCCAGATTTCGAATTATTAGCATGCTTGATTCTCGTGGATTTACCTTAGGGAGCTTCTTTCATCCATACTTTACAGTGTGGTGCTCACGTCGCATGATTACTTATCGATTCCTTACAAAGATGGCCCGAGGCTACACGAGTTGCAGCAGGGCATATCATTTCTTTGGGGTGGGGCGAGTCCCTAGTTTGTATGTAGTTCTTTGAGGGTTGATTGTTTTTATTGACCCGATAATCCTATTAGATTTATTTGATATAACATCAATTTGGGGCAGAGAATCCTTTTGGGTTGTATGTCTAAGTTTATATCGAGTTCCATGTTGGTATGTTTGTTGAGGATGGGTTTAGTGTGTGCACTCCGTCTAAGTAGGAGTACACATTGAGTACCATGGGACATTTAGTAGAATCTTTCGAGGATGATCATTTGTCATCTTGGATTAGTGGATTACCCTTGAGATATACTGGATGATTGTTGAGTATGGGATAGTCCCGGCAGTTCGTAGACCCTACATACTGGGGTATATCCCCCCATTTTAAGATTATCATATTTGATTGAGTTTCATTGAGACCTACTTTTGCTTTTGAGATCTTACGATCACTTGTCAATTGAATTATTCTTATGAAGTTGATACTGGTATATTCTACAAGATCATGATGGTTTCTTCATTTTGACTTCTTAGACCATGTTTGCATTCACAGTGCAGTGTGTCGATTTTATATGTTAGGGCATACTTCCTCCCAATTGAGATTTTTGGATTTATGAGACTTAGTTTATTTTCACTATAGACATGATTCCACCCTTAGGATCATCAAGTCCCTTGATGTTTCGGTTGTATATTTGTTGTAGTTTGATTTGACGCATGGCGGATTATTTACACATGAGTCGAAGGCATTAGAGATCACTACGGTCCTTAGATCTTTGTTTTGAGCCATGCAGTTGATCGATGATTTGGTATGTCCATGTTAGTATACTTAGAATTAGATGATATTTTCTTACTACTAGACAGACCTTTTGAAGCGGCATAGAATAACTGGCTGTCGGTTTGTTGATGTCATTCTGGCAACTGGAGCACTTGATAGCATCTCACTATTCTCAGTAGCGCATTCAGATGTGAGGGTGGTGGTCACCCAGTTTGATAAAATGAATTTCTATATATCTTGCCTTAGATAGAAGCATTTAACTGATATAATGACTTTCAATATTGGGTTTCATTTTTTTTGGAACTACCTCACTTGAGAACCTCATTAGTATGTAGATATTGACATTATTGAGGATCGATATTTCTACTGTAATATTGGGCGGTGTGAATCAAATAGATTTGGCCAATTGGCAGCGATCATCATTCGATGCTGAGGCTACCCCCTTCATCGAGATTACCATATCCTCTGTTGATTTCATGGTTGCTTGATCCATTTGTTGTTACTTGTAAGTTATTACACTAGGGCATACCCCCTTCTAGAGGTTATTGACTACTTTGATTTACTTCTTGGACGTTTGATTTGTTAGCATGTAGATCTTTGTAGGTGTGTAACAGAGTTTTCTTCTTAGAGCTTTTCTCTGAGGGCATACCCATTTTTCGGTGAGTTCATTGATCAAGCTTTCATATAGTCTTCTTTAGTTGCTTTACGAGTTCTCACTTCAACATCTTATATCTCCTTTGTCTTGGTTTTGATTTTACGTGCACCCAGCTCAAATATTTCACTTGATCAATCATTTAGGAGCATCCCTCATTCTCTATAGATCATCTTAGATCCTTGTTCAGAGAATTGATCTTCATTTTAGGGCATCCCCCTATTAGCTATCTTGTGTTGGGCGTACAGTGCCCACATCTTTCAGTATTTCATTTCCATCAATGTTCATAGTTATTCATTATGTTTAGTTTGAGTTTTATTACATCCACTTTCTTTGAATTTAGTTAGTCGTTTTATTTCTTTTCTTCGGATCACTAGAGCATCCCTCATTCTTTACTCGTTATCTTAGATCCTCGTTCGAGAGTTGATCTTCGATGCAGGGCATCCCCACGTAGCGATCCCCCTTTCACGGGGCGTCTGGTGCCTAAATCATTCAATATTCCGGTTCATCATAGTTTATGTTTAAGTTACGTTATTTTAGATCATTTTTCTTTGAATTTTAGTTAGCTTATTCTTCTTTTCTTTCCCCGATCTTCTGAGCATCTCGTTCTTTGAATTATCTTAGATCCTCGTTCAGAGAGTTCATCTTCATTCTAGGGCATCCCCCTACCAACAATCTTGCTTTGTGAGTACAATGGCCCGTCTTTCAATATTCCAATTTCATCATATCTTACATGTTTAGTTCGTTTTTTTTAGATCCTCTTTCTTTAGTTTTAGTTAGCTTATTATTCTTTCATTCTAGATAATCAGAAGCATCCCTCATTCTTCAAAGTTTATCTTCAATCCTTGTTCAGAGAGTTGATATTCATTTTAGGGCATCCCCCTACTAGTGATCTTGCTTCGGGCGTATAGTGCCCCATCTTTCGGTATTCTAGTTTCATCATAGCTTACATGTTTAGTTCGTTTTTTTAGATCCTCTTTCTTTAGTTTTAGTTAGTTTATTCTTCTTTCATTCTAGATCATCAGGAGTATCCCTCATTCTTCAGAGTTTATCTTAGATCCTCGTTTAGAGAGTTGATATTCATTTTAGGGCATCTCCCTACAAGCATCTTGCTTTGGGCGTATAGTGCCCCATCTTTCGGTATTCCAGTTTCATCATAACTTACATGTTTAGTTTGTTTTTTTAGATTCTCTTTCTTTAGTTTTAGTTAGCTTATTCTTCTTTTCGTCTGATCATGAGGCATCCCTCCTTCTTCAGAGTTTATCTTAGATCCTCGTTCAGAGAGTTGATCTTCATTTTAGGGCATCCCCATACCAACGATCTTGCTTTGGGCGTACAGTGCCTCATCTTTCAGTATTCCGGTTTCATCATAGCTTACATGTTTAGTTCATTTTTTAGAGCCTCTTTCTTTAGTTTTAGTTAGCTTATTCTTCTTTCATTCTAGATCATCAAGAGCATCCCTCATTCTTCAGAGTTTATCTTAGATCCTCTTTCAGAGAGTTGATCTTCATTTTAGGGTATCCCCTTATTAGTGATATTGCTTTGGGTGTACAGTGCCCCACCTTTTAGCTTTCTAGTTTCATCGTAGCTTATATGTTTAGTTTGTTTTTTAAGATCTTCTTTCATTACTTTTAGTTAGGTTATTCACTTCTTTTCTTCTAGATCATTAAGAGCATCCTTCCTTCTTCAGAGTTTATCTTAGATCCTCGTTCAGAGAGTTGATCTTCATTCTAGGGCATCCCCTTATCAGCAATTTTGTTTTGGGCGTACAGTGCCCGCATCTTTTAGCATTTCTTTTTTTAGGGCATACAGTGCTCCCATCTTTCAGTATTTCATGCTTTAAGCATGCAGTGCCCCTATTTTTTAGTATTTCTTTTTTTTAGGGCGTACAGTGTTCTCATCTTTCAGATTTCTTTTTGGGCGTACAATGCCCCCATATTTTAGTATTTCTTTTTTAGGGCATACAATGCCCTCTCTTTTAGTATTTCTTTTTAGGACGTACACTACCCTCACCTTTCAGTAGTTCTTTTTCGGGCATACAATGCCCTTATCTTTTAACATTTCTTTTTTAGCACGTACAAAGCCTTCATCTTTCAGAATTTCTCTATTTAGGCGTACGAGTGCCCTCATCTTTGAGTATTTCATTTTCATCATAGCCTTGAGTGTCATTTTAGATTATATTTTGTTTCATCATTTTTGTCATTGTAGTTATGACATTTGATCGGAGTGAATTATACATGCATCTCAGTAAAATTTCTATGTGTTTTTATAGCTCATCAATTGCATGATTCACATTCATATTCACTAATATTACTTCAATCTTACAGTACTATAATGTTTCTACAGGACACGGCGTGCGGGTAAGGAAGTTGAATAATGAAGAAAAAGGCCGAGTAGAGAAGACACAAAGAAGTGCGATGCAAGGCCTCGGGTGGCTGCGAGGGACTCCACACTGGCGTAGCGCTCGCACATCGGCGGCCAGGGTATACGGCGCAGCGAGGGCTAGGTCGCCTTGGTTCGGTGGCCTGGTGCATGGTGTAGCCTCATGCCGTAGCGAGGTCTTCTTTTCAGGCAGGCGTAAAACCTTCGATTTCTAGGCCGGCTGATGGAAACCGAATCGAGATATAAGGAAGCAATTTACGAGAAGAGGGGCAAGAGGGGGGATTCGGGCGGGGCCGAACCTGAGGAGACGGATAAAGAGGTGGTAGGAGAAAGGATTAGAGATCCACGAAGGCGGCTTTTTGTATTTCTTTTCCACGGTTCGTTTGATCTTGAAATCTTTGGTGTATGTAATGAAAATCACTATAGACTAACACTTTTCTCTCTAGAGGGTTTTGCCCCCAATCGCACCTTATGGTTTAATGCCTTTAATTGTGGTTTATTTAATATTGGTATGAATTGTAGCATGGTTGCTTTACTCGGAATTTAATTACATGTTATTATTTGTGTGGTGTGGCATGCTAATCTTAGGAGTCGATGTCGAGAAGATGACTCATAGGGACATGGGTAATGACAACGGTCAATTAGGGAATAGAGATATCTCGCGTTCCAGAAGTGCGCGGGGCTTTGCACATTTATGCATCTCGGAGTCGACGGGTGACGAGATGCCTTACTATGGCGAGATAGGCATGCATGTCTGGAGAGAGAATATGTATCTTGTGAAAGGCACGATCAACCGCTAATATAAATCATATGAAATATTAAATAAATACTATCTAAATTCGAAATCCATCGGGGTGTGGTAAGGCGAAGGCCAAAACTCTAGTTTCTCATAATTATCTTATTAATTTACATGTAGACTTTCCTTAAATCGATTAATTTAGTCATAGTCGCTATAAAAATTTGGATCCAAATATTATGCAGGTCACTAAGCCCCGGTGTCGATCTGGCTTACCATTAGAGACGACACTTGACTAGCCACTACCTCGTGAACTCGATATCTTGCGCGTATGGGCTGCATTTTTATCGACTTTTAAACACTCACTTTCAACGGTCCCGACATTCTCATATATCTCATTTTCTTTACATTTTTTTTGTTAAACCGACTTCACCTCGCTTCTCATTCATATCCTGAGTTTAGTTAAGTTACTTGTATTTTCCCCCCTTGACAGTATAGCCTTTGGACTGGTGTGGACATCTTTCGAGTTTCTAATTGGGTTGAGCTTTCCTTAAGTATTGTGCAGTTGTCTCATCTTACTCCTTAGTGCCTTCTTATAATGAGTGCAGATTCTCCTTAATTGTGTTTGTTCTTTCATTTCTTGGTGGTCCAACTATTACTTGTTCTCGACATTGATTCTTTTGAAGACCATTTGGAGGGAGTTTTGACTTACATTGTTTTCTTTTGGAGTGTTTTTAGAGCCCCTTTGGTTGCTTTGGTTTGAACATGCTAGTATTTTTCTCTTTGACTCATTTTTTTTCTTTCTTAGAGTTAAATACAATTCTGGCTCCTTTTTACACTTTAAACTAACCGTTGTTCGTAATTCATTCTGTTCATGAGCTACTTTATCGAAAAGAATAAGCATATTGTGGACCCCGAGTTTTGTTCTTGGGATGTGATATTTAAAGTCGCATTGGAAAGAGTGAGAAGAGAGAAAGGGGAGGAGAATCCTTCTCACACTATAAAAGGGAAAGTCTCTAACACTTGAGATGGGATAAAATTTTTTGACAATGGACCTTTAAGTGGAACTCAAACTTCGTCTATGAGTTTTTCTTTTAAGGGAGGATGTCGCCAAAAGAGAGAAGTTCAGCTACCGTAGTTTAAAGTTATAATAATTTGGGTTTGAAGGTGCCGATTTTGGGAGCGATCCGGAGCTTTAGAGACGGTCTCTGAGCAGGGAGGCAATTTGGCATAGGGAAGTATTTCCATCTACGAGTAAATTCCACTCGCTATTTTGAGTTAGGAAATATATATATTTTAATTTTAATTTATAGTTATTTTATTATTTAATTAATTGTGTACGTGTATTTAATTTATTTATTTAATTAGTCATTTAAATATATTAATATTGTTTTATTTTTATATGAGTATATTATTTTTATTTTAATTAGATTGATTGTTGATGTTTTTGTTTAATAATTTAATTCATTTTACTTAATTCATGAACCATCACATCCAAAATTTTTCAATTTCATTTTTTTTTAAATTTTCCAATTTCAAAATCACAAAATTCTCGATTTCAAAATTTAAGTGCCATAATTTCAAAATTTTAGTCTCCCTAATTTAATTTAATTTCAAGTTTTAAATTTAAAGTATAAAAATTAGAATGCACAAAATCAAAGTGCAGTAATTAAAATCAGAATCACAATTTCAAGTTTGCAATTTTTGAGTGGGGTGTGTAATTTCAATTTTTTCAAAAAATGCTGAATTCAAAATATAATTTTCAAAGATATGGGATTTATGAGTAAGGTTCTTGTTTGAAGTAGATTTAAGTATGATTCGAGAGTGCAAAGCTGATTCAATTTCAATGTTCTCGAATTTTCCAGGCTTCACAATTTTTCAAAATTTTTGGTACTAGGTGGTTTTCGAAACATTTCAAGCCAATTAATTTCTGCACCTCACATAGATGGAAATGTACGGAGTTAATTTGTGTAACAGAGATAAATATGGGCTTAGGTGGGCTGATATTCCGTGTGTTATTGAATAATAATTAGGCATACATCTATATGATTTCAGATTAAATGAATATAATTTTATTATTCTGTGCATTGTTTATAATTGATAGCGCACGATCTGGCTGAAGTCACGTATTTTTTAAATAGAAACAACTTTATTTATTTATTTATTTATACGTGATACGTTTATATATATCACAGTGTGTTGTATTGTTGATGGCACATTAACGGTATCAGATTTGTCGATTAGTCGAAAGAGCGTGTACTAAATGAATTTATTTAGTAAAAAACCTTAGCTTTAGAGCTAGAAGGGTGTTATGTTTATCGATACGCTTTTAATAAGTAATTTATACGGACCGCATTCGATTTTTACCAGACGTAATCTTTTCGTTGTTATTTATTTAGAAGAGTCTTTATTGTATTTAGTTTATTTATTTATTTATTTATCATCTGATGAATTTATATATATACGGTGTCTTTGTTGTATTGTTATTCTTTGTGCTGGTATCAGGTGATCGATTAGTTAAATGAGTATTTTCGTAGTTTATTTAATAAGGCCAAGGCTTTAGGGCTTTAGAAATGATGTATATTTAATCGATGCGGCACATGACAATCTGGACCCACTGATACCTTAAGCATGCACTATTTATCGATATGTAGATTTTTAATTTCTTGGCCACCTTTAAAATAAATAAAAATAAGTAGATAAACATTTTAAAATGATTTTCAACAATAAAAAATTCTCACATTTTTAATGAAAACATATAATAACTAAAAAAATGTAAGGGTACACAATAACCTAAACTTAATGTAAATCAGTATTGGGAACAAATGTACAATTATTTTTTGAAATTGAGTATGTGATACGCGTATTTTTGCTATCAGCTAGATAATATTGTCAAAGTTTTTTGTTTTTGGACTTTATCATTTTATTACATTATATTATTTATTCTTAAAAGCTAATCATATTTCTCTCATAAGATTCACCACCTTTGCCATAAGTGACCTCAAGGGCATGTTGTCTAAGATTCAATACCAAGAAGTACTGTGAAACCAAAACTTAATTTAAAACTTAATGAAAAACTCTATGGTCATGGAATAACGATTAGTATAAAACGAGTGGAATACCTTTTAAATATTATTAATATTGCATGTTTGAATTTTTAGTTCATAATTCTATTTAAAATATAACTTTTATTGAGAATAAAAATATTAAGAATTTGAAAGATATACCCTTTACTAATATATATTTATTTTACATTGTATCGTTATTATATTTATTCTTATAAAACTCGTGCAAAATTCCACACCTATCTCAGCAGTCTGAAAGCACAGAAAACTATAATTAAAAAAAGAAAAATTCAGTCAAAATCATGTTTCAAGAAAAGCGATGTGAGCAAATGTAACGTGAACAATTGACAATTATAGTCACATAATAAGAAGTTATATACGTTACGTTACTTTTAAATTTTAAGGTTTGTATTAGAAAAAGGTCTTCTAGCCCCACACGGCATATGACAAAAAATCATTGTAATATCAGAGGGTTTAACTTTAAGGTCACACGTTTTTGTTGGATGCTCTATGAATATTGTATCACTATTACATAAACATTCTCTACCTCTACGAGGGGCCGTACTATTAAACAAATATTATTTTATGATTTATCTATTCGTTACATTCTAGATATATAAATTATATTTTTTGAAAAATTATTAATTTTGAAAAAAAAGGAAAAAGAAAAAGAAAAAGAAAAAGGGAAACAGGGACGTGTGAGAGAGAATGGTGGTTGGTTGCCTGTTGCCACCAACATCAAAGAGGTCTTTGCAAACGAACAAAGTCAAAGAAGGCCCTTTGTAATGGATCAAGGAGCAGCCCCATCCTTGATTCTCTCAGCCTAGGGTTTCCTTTCTTCCTGATTGAACTCCCTGCGGTTGTACTAACAGAGGATACTACTATCTACCATGTCCCTCTTCTCTTTCTTAGGGTTTCTGTGCTTTCTAGGGCTAGGATTTGGTTTCGGTATAGTCTGTACCTTCAAGTTCCCTTTCAGAATTAGAGATATTTCTTCCCATTCTTCCCGTCGAATTTCTGGCAAATATACTGTGCTATAAATGCAATTGATTTGTTGCCTTTTGTAGGATCAGTGACTCCCAGCATGTAAGCTCTCTTGGTGGAAGGGGTGCATTTTACGGCAGCCAAGCTCAGCTCTGGTTACCAGCGGCGATAGAGGTCTGGGTGGTGGCGTTCTTTATCTCACGGTTTGACCTCTGCGCCCTTTATTTCCGCCGTAATTGGTTCATGACTCTGTATTTTAGTTCGTGAATTGTAGTTTAATTTGCGTGATTTGGTACTTCATTTTCAATTTTAAACTTTCGATCCACCTTTCGATGAATTTGAGTATGTGCTAAGGCTTATATAAAGTATATTCAAAGCAATTCAATTCAAGATTTATCTGATAAGTAATTTTAGTAGTGTGTTAAGATGGCACTGAATTTCTTAGAGTGACAAGAAGTCAAAAGTATTGAAGTTCTCATGGAAGAAGATTTATAAATATTTTCGTAGAATTTCAACTATATATGCCTTTTAAAATAAATTTTGGAAAGAAGATATAAAGTAACTTTCACATAGTTTTTATTAACTAGCTAATAAAAATAAGTATAGAATAATAGAAGAGAGGAATTGCGTTAAATGTCTTATTTTCTTGGTATCAAGGTTTTTAAATTTTCAGAACATCAATGTTTGAACTTCGCCACGTTTTCATTTCCTCAATATGACCATGGCAATAAAAGCAGGTAGGTAGAACTAAGTTTATGTCTATTCATTGCAATAACTAACACAACTTATCTTACTGAATTCAAAATTGGTAGCTTAACATGTTTTGGGGGATTTAAATACAAAAGGGAATGTTTTTTATAGAGGAAAGCTTCAATGTGAATATCATGAATGCCATAACACAAAGATAAAATAATCTGTTGCAAAAGGCGCATAATGTTTTAGTGGTTCAAATATATAGTAGCACATCTATAGATGAAGTAAATTCATATATATAAAAATGGAGAATATTGCAGAAGATAAGAATCAAATGCAGCATTGAATTCTGCAAACCTCATTCTCAAATATCTCTGGTGCACCACTCTGTTGTATTTGGTGTATTGCTTATGAAATTTTTGATGGTAAAAGGAAAGGTGCTTATATGAAATAAATATAAATGTATAGTGGCATAAAATAAATGAATTATAATATTTGTAGAAGATTCTTAATTACCTTTGTTATTCTATAAGGAAATAGAATATTACAATCATATATCAATGTTGGACGTAATTTTTACAATAAGAAATAATTAACAATTTGGAAATTGAGATGCTCAACAAGAAGGATGTGGGAATAGGTTGGGTATTAACAGTAAGCTTGATAGAAAAGAGTGAATAAATAAAACAGTAACATCAAAATAACAATGATAGTAATAATAAAGACACACAGAGTAGAAAATGGCATGATAGGTTAGAAAACTAGGAAATTTTGAAGAGAAACATGTTGAGAAAGTGTGTCAAAATGAATAATTTGGATGCTTGTCTTCCATGTTTTAAAGCATTCAAAACCTAAATTAGGGTAGTACATTATGTGAACAAGAAATACAGTTCTATCATTAAATGTGACTTATCACAAAAAAAAACCATTTCTGTCATTAAATGTGATTTTTTGTTTTATTTAAGTAATAAACATAATTTTCTACTTTTACATGCAATGTTGTTGTTTGTTTAAATAGTGTGGTAGCACCCAGTGAAATATGTTTAGATCAATCAATGGTTCAAGTTTCCAACCATACGGTTTAAAAGGTGAAGCCCTATTAATGATGGTGGGACCTCTTTGTAGTTATGCATACTTGTATGTAGTTTTTAGTGGCAGTGGGGGTCTTAGGATGGAGGTGAAGTAGAATTAGAGGCTTTGTTTGTAAGATTTTATCTGTTTCTATTTTTCTTTTTGTAATATTTATATATTTCCAGTGCTCTCTATCCTTCTTTTGCAAGGAAGATTACATTCATATATATATATTTTTGATGAGTAAAAGCAACCAAGGGTGTGTTGATAGGTGAGAGGCAACGGCCGGCCAGCAAGTATTCTGGAGGTATACTAAAGGGCAGCCAGATGGGCTACAAAAAGAAAAAGAAGCTGAAAATAAACAAAAAAGCTATGATTAAAAAAAAAAACAGAAAACAAAAAAAGCTACCCACCAACCCACAAAACACCCACCAATCTCATATACAACCTAACCAAGCCAAAAATTCCAGCAAAGTATTGCTCCTATTTGCAATGTACATATTTGACCAAGACCATAAATTACAAAGCAAAGTCGCCTTCATCCTATTAGCAGAACAAGCCTCATTGTTGAACGCCACCTTGTTTCTTTCTCTCCAAATGATGCGAAAGACAAGCGAGCTACTTGGCCACACTTTCTTCGCATTTTGCCCACGAGTCCCTTGTCAAGAGAAAAGTATCACGAACCGTTAGGAAGACCTTGCACCGATGATGAGGAGCTTCACTTAGTAACCTAGGCATTTGACAATGCATAAAGAGGTGCTCAATTGTCTCCTCCTCCTCTTCACTAAGAAAGCACATGTTGGCTAAAGCTCTTCCCCTTCGTTTTGAATTATCAGCGTGGACCTTGCCCCAAGAGGCTTCCCAAGAAAAAAAACTCACATTGGTAGGGACAAAAGGGTTCCAAATGGACCAGAAAGGGAAGACCGCTGTTGGTGGCTTGGTCTAACACCTTGTAGACAGAGTTTAACAAGGAAGCGCTCATCCTTCGCCTCTTTTAGGAGGAGTTTATCTTCCTAGTTGGTAGAGATTTCTTAATTTGGATGGCAAGAAGGAATCTGTCCACCTCCTCCATCTCCCAATCATTAAAAGCCCTTAAGAACAAGGGACATTGACCTCCTATGTTGTCCCAAACATCAATATGACGCATCTTTGCTTGGGCAGCCAATGCAAATCTTCTTGGGAAAGATGTATCAACAGCGTCACTCCCGCACGGATATTCTTCAGCTTCATGCTTATGCTATTCTCAATCAAAGTACATTGTAAAAGGGAGAGGGAGTCTCCCGGCTCTTTCTCTGTTTCTTTCCATAACCCAGTTCCAAAACCTCCCCTTATGCCACATGTGCACCAGCCCCTTATCTCCTCTCCAAGCTTCTTGCTGATAACCCTTCTCCACAGTGACCCCCTCTCATTTGCAAAACACCAATTCCATTTGCATAACAACGCTTTATTAAGCTTGGCAAGACTCCTTATACCTAGTCCACCTTCCTTCATGCCCTAAAAAACAGCCGACCATTTAATCAAATGGGGTTTTTATCTTGTTCACCCCCACCCCAAAGGAAGTCCCTTTGGATCCTTTCCAATCTCAAACACACCATCCTAAGCATGCGAAAACAAAGGCATGTAATAGATCAATAAGCTAGAGAGAGCGCTTCGAATGAGAGTAACCTTTCCTTTACTTGGAATGTATTGTTTCTTCAAAGACCCAGCACTTTTGAAACCTCTCCTCCATCGAGATCGAGCAGAATGGGTTGTGCAGGCCACAAGTAAGGTAGGAAGGACCCTGATCTTACACCCTAATGTAGTTGATAGCTCCTCCACATTAACTATACTTCCCACAAGTATTAGCTCACTTTTTCAAGTTGATCCTTAGCCCAGAAATGTTTTCAAACCACATCAAAAGCCAACTAAAATGAGCCAGTTGGTCAGGGTTTGCTTCACAGAGAAGTAGGGTGTCATCAACATATAGCAGATGAGAAACAAGCGGCCCCTTTCTCCAATCATCCAACTAGCCAAATGGTTCCTTTCCAGAACTCTGCTTATGAGACAACTTAACACTTCCATTCCTCTTTTAAAAGATAGGGTGAGAGAGGGTTGCAACCCTTAGAGCTTTGGAAGAAACCAGCAAGGGAACCTCGGTGGCTGATTTGTGGGACTCTACTAGAGAGGAGGGGTGGGGGTGGGGGCGTGTTGTGGTGGTGGACTCCTCTCTTTGGTACCTTTCATTGATTGGGAATTGGAGGAGATTCTTTGCCTTCTCAATACCATTCAAGGGAAGAGAATATTTGATAGCAAAGATTACTTGATGATTTTGAAGGAGACAAGATGATTGCTTTTCGGTGAAGCTTCTTTTCAAGGCATTGGTCTGGTAAGATGATATTGTTTTCATAAGTTTATTTGGAATTCTTGGGTCCCCACTAAAGTGGGTTTTTTTAGTTGGGAAGCCTCTTGGGTTAAATTGTTAACCCTTGATCATTTATAAAAGAGGGTTAGCTGATAGATGTTTTCTTTATGGGAAGGAGGAGACAGTTGACCATTTGTTAATCCATTGCTCAAAGGCTAGACTGTTGTGGGATCTCCTATTAGTTATCTTTGGTGTTACATGGGTGTTCCCTTTGTCAGTTACAGAGACCCTACTCTCTTTGAGGGGGTTCTTTTGTGGGGAAGAAGTGCAAAAAGCTTGGATGGAAGCCCCTCTTAGTATTTTCTTGACCATTTGGCGTGAAAGGAACTATATCACGTTTGAAAACAAAGATTTTTCAGCTCAAAGGATGAAAACCTCTTTTATTTGTAATCTTTGGTCTTAGTCAAATGTGTACATTGTTGAAAGGCCTAGATCCTTGGTTGATTTTTTTGACTTTGTTGGGTTGTAGATGAGGGTGGTGGGTTTTTTTGTCTTGCTCATTTTTTTCCTTTTCTTTTGTCCCCTTGGTGGGACCCTCGTGTATACCCCTTGTACCCTATGGGACTCCATTGGGTGCTCCTTTTTGATGAATATATTTTGCTTTTACTCATAAAAAAAACACCAGCAAGAGAACCATTAACTAAGATTGAGAATGAAGTAGTGGAAATGCACCACTTAGCAATTAACCTTATTGCCAAAGCCTATCTTCTCTGACACTAGACACAAACTCCAATTAATGGTGTATACCTTTTTGATGTCCAATTTGCATAACAAACCACTTTCCTTTCTTCTCAAGGGAATCCACAATCTCATTAGCAATTCAGGTTGTGTCTAAAATTTGTCTCCCTTCCACGAAGGCATTTTGGGAAGAGGACACAACCTTACCAATGACCCTTTTCGACACGTTTGGTCAGCACACTGCTAAAATCTTGTAGAGACCTCCCACCTGACCCTAGGTGGCTTGTAATCCTTAAGGTCCTTTACATTTCCTTTCTTGGGGATCAACACCTAAAAGGTAGCGTTTAGACTCTTAACAAACTTGCCTTGCTCGGGGAACTCTTTGAAAAAAGCCCTGACCTCCCTTAACAAAATCGAATTGAAGGCTAAAGATTGCCTTGAAGCATGCGGCGTCCTGGTCCCAAGCATTCATATAGGTTAATTATAGATTATCACATTGTCATGAGTTCATGATACCTGTTGTCCATTATGTATGGCGATGGATACGTAAATATATCTCTTAGTTATAAAGCTTATGTATCTCTTTGCATAGAGCCCTTAAGTAGCATTCGTTGTTGTTTTCCTCCCATATGGGTTTTTTGAAGGTCATGCCTCTACTTCTTTGTAGTGCTTTGTCTATCCTGTTGTAGAAATGCTTGTGGAAAATGCTAAGAGAAGTCTCCTAACCATCTTAGGATGGAAGGAGTCACTTAGTATTGTGGATGAAAGGATGGCTCATCCTTAATATATGGTGAAGCGGACAATCTTGGTCACTTGACCTTTGTATGTTGAAATTGTTAATCTATACGGGAAGTTGCATGACGATATCATCAAATTGAATATCATATACACTTCCATCTGAAGATGTATGGTGGTATATTCTCAGATAGCTTCATGTGTGCCGAGTCTAGATGAAGGCTCGAAAGACTAGTTGAGCTTGGTGCGTCACAGTGGTGGGTTTTGCTTGCCCCGTCATCAAGTGTATGGAAGTTTGTTTCATGAAAACAACAGGGTGAGAGGAACCTGACCTCTATTAGATCGTGAGGAAAAGGAGACTACCAGTTGGATAGATCTAGCTCTTACCACATGTTATGCAGATGTGCATATAGACCTGTGGTGTGCTATAAACTTTCTCTCGGGATGTTTGAGGCAGAGAAACAACAGATGGTTTCTTTGTTGAATCAAAGTCTTTTGAGATTTCGACTGAGGGCGAAGGGAGAAAGGTGAAATAAACTCTCTCTCGGGATGTGTGAGGACAACAGAAACAAAAATTGGTTTGCTGTTGAATCAAAGTCTTTGGAGATTTCGACGGAAGGTGAAGGAAGAAAGGTGAAAATTTTCATCACTTAGAGGAGCAAGGGTTTATCATCATGGATCCAATTTGGAGAGGAGGGCATGAGAAACCTTTTGAAGGAATCCCAGTAATTTGTAGGGATCCTTCACTTATTAGAAGAGCTTTGAATGGAGGAGATTGGAGGAACCTGCAAGCTAGACGAAGGGTTAATGATGCGAAGGTATCTGCGATCTTTGCGACCGGATGTTAGAGTAAGACAGGTTGTTTTTCCTGGATGCATAGTTATTTAAGGCGTAAGGCGCATCGAGGTATAAAAACCTCTTGGGGCCTTGGTATGAGCACGCTTGAGGTCTGAAGCTTTTTAAGTGAGGTGCCACATCAATATAAATAAAAATTATGTATCTCACTAAATGCCATAGTTGTATCTAATGATAATATTTTCTATTTTTCATTATTTATTTAAATTTTCTATTTTGTACATTATTTTTGAAATTTTCTATTTTTACATAATGTTTTGGATCCTTATTTTTACATAATTTTTTTCTATTTTCCCATAAATTTTTCAAATTTTTTCATAACAAAAATAGGAAAAAAAATGAAGAAAAAAACCTCTTTCCTAAGTCTTCTTTTTCTCTCCTCTTAATCCAACTTCCAAAGTGGTATTTGAGGGGTTTAGGGTGAAATTGAGAGAGAGAGAGAGAGAGGATGTTTTGTCGAGAGGTTGTTGCGAGACACCCCAAGCAGCGTTGTTTTAGTTCTTGGAAAACCCCAGCGACATCGTTTTGGTGGTAGCTTTTAAAAAAAAGCATAAGCCTCAAAACAACGTCGTTTAGATATTATATTTTTTTAAATAAAGACTAGCCCAAAACGACGTTGTTTTGGGCCATGGTTTGTAGCAAGAGTCCTAGGCTCCCTCTTCTCCCCGACGTCGACTCTTCTCCTCGACGCCTCCATCTCCTACAGAAGAAGGTTGGCATGCCTCTCACCTTATGACCGAAAAAGAAATAAAGGGGAAGGAGAAGAAGGTGAAGAGTGTGACGGTACACCTAGAAAAACTTCGCCTCTTTGCACCGTGCCTCACTTGACGAGTGTTTCTGGGAGTGGTGGCCCAGGCTAGCGTGTTTGAGGTGTGCCTTTCATAACTATGCTTGGAAGGAAGAGGTCTGATTAAAGGATGAGAAATGCTAGCAGAGAAAATTAGAGGTTTGGGAATAAAACCTCAACAAGAGGCAAAGTTGACGAGGAGCATCGGAGTCGAGTCGAGGAAGGGTGAGGAGAAGGAAAAGTATTAATCTTCGTAAAAATAAGGTCTCGGGTAGGAGTTTATCCTTCTTTGAAGACTTTAGAAGGTTGCGACGGTGTGGAAAATGTGTTGTGTGGAGTCGTGGGGGAAGGGGTGCAAGAATATTTGGGGACTTTGAGTTTTGTTTGACAGAGGTGGAGAGTACATGAGCCCTCTTCGACACATGATCTGAAGTATGGGCGGGGTGGCTGGAGGTTAAAGAGATAATGATTGCCTATATAAACCAGGATCTTCTGTTTATGGAGTTTGATATCCCGAAGGAGGCAAAAATGGGTCCTTGAGTCGAGTAGAAAGAGTTTTAAAGGGGACCTTCTACAACTGGAGTGGCGGATGCTAGATGTAGGGTGCACAAGGAACAAAGATGTGTTGAAGGAAGTCTAGATGAGAGTAGTAGGGCTTTCGTTACATCCGGGCAACCAGAGATCCTAAAGAATATAGGAAATGCTTGTGGAGGTTTTGTGGCTTTAGATAAAGAATCTGCAGTCAGCGTGTGAAGTGGCGGGGCTAGAATGTTAGTAAAAGTGGGTAGAAAAACAAGGCGGGAATGTAGTCAGCGTATTGGAAGGGTCCAGGATCGTGAACTCCAAATACGGAGGAGATCCCTCCTTGGATTGCTTTATGTCTACCGGAAGTGGAAATGGCAGATAGGAAAGCCAAAAAAGCCAAAGGAGGAAGACGATGTTGTCTCACGTGTACCTTAGTGTGTGGGATTACTACTTGAGAGCGCGTGTGACAACGGCGATTATCGAGGTCGTAGAGCAAGGGAAGTAAAGGTCAAGTCGCAACAGAGGTTGTCTTTTCAGGGTTGGTGGATGTAGAAAATTAGGAGGGGGAGATTTGTTTAAATGATGGGGATCTTATGTGCGCTGCTTTAAAAGATTCGAATTGTGGCGGGACGTGAGCTGAATTGTTAGTGGCCTAGTAGATGGCCCAACAAAGTTTATTTACATCTGGCGAAGGGGTTCTCTACCCCTAGTGATGAGTGGGGTCAAGTCCTTGATAGGGGCTATCTTTTTGAGATCAGGATCGGAGAAAATCGGGAGGGGGAGATCCGTTTAAATGATGGGGATCCCGTGTGTGCCGCTTTAAAAGATTTGGACCGTGGGTCGGATGCTTGGGAATTGTTGAGTGGCCCGACCGGTGGCTGAGCAAAGTTTGTTTACACATGGGTGAGGGGTTCTCTACCCTTGGCATTGAAAAGGCTGAAAGTCTAAAGGGGGCAAAAGGACCTGTGGGCTGGGGTGTTGCCAAGGAGTCTTTAGGCCCAAGTTTTAAAGATATTTATACTCCAAATCCTTTGGGTCACTGCCATTATTCGCTAGAACCCCCAACAGTTGTAAAGTGGTCAAGAAGTAGGAGGATCAGCAGAGTCTTTGTGAGGGGGTACGGAGATGTTTAGCGCGACAAAGCGTCGAGTCTTTCTCCCCATTGTTTCTTCTTCTTCTTCTTCCTATTCTTCTTCTTTTTCGTAGGAGCCCTTGTTTCGAGGAGGTTGTTTGGTCGGAGGGAGTAGTTAGGGGCGGGAATTAAAGGAATTTAGATCCTATTTCGTCATCTAAGGAAGATGGGGGAGAGTTGAGGCAATCACTTTTCGAGGAAGTGGAGGAGGAGGCAGTCAGGCCTCGGGTGAAGCAGGAGGAAGGACGAAAAGCAGAGTTGGAGATCAAGTGAGTGAGAATTAGGAGGAAAGCCGTCTAAAGAAGTTTAGCAATGCTATGGGGCTCCCGACAGAAGGTTTCGAGAAGGAGTTACTAGCTTTGATGAAAGATGGATGGCAAAGAGTAAAGGGAAGGAAAAGCAGTCTGAAAGACTAAGTTTGATAGGGTGATGAAAAATTTGGAGTGGGCTGGTCACGGAGAAGGAGAGAAGTAAAGTGAAGTCCAATGAAGGGGAGGGGTAACTATACAGATTTATTTATAGATCGGGTTACGTGGCGGAGATGTGAGGGGCGGAATGGCTCGATCAAAGAAAAGTGATAAAGGCTTTCTAAAGTCGTGAAGGTGGACATGGTTTGTCTTGAAACAAAGCAAGGGAGACAACTAGGGGATCATTAGGAGTCTATCATTAGACATATGGAATGGGTCATACTTAGTGTTGAAGGGCCTCATGTGGGTTTTCTACTCGTCCTTTGGGACAATAGATTAGCCCCGGTTGATTAGGATTGAAGAAAGCGGCTTTACTCTGTTGTGTGGACCGTTGTGAGGACAGCTTCACATGGGTATTCATAGGGGTCTATGGACCCACAAAAAGGGAATTTAGGGAAGACATGGGGAAATTGGGTGCTGCTAAAGGCTTATGGGGGTACCCTTGGTGCATAGGAGGTGATTTTAATGTGTTTAGATTTCGAGGGGAAAGAAACAGGGCTGGTTGTCTCATGGGCCCAATGAGAAGATTCTCCCAAGTCATTGATGACCTTGAGCTGAAAGATCTAGCCTTATAGGGAGGAATTTTTAATTGGAAAAGGGGTTTGGGCAACTAAAGGATGGTCAAGTTGGACAAGTTCTTGGTTTAAGAAGAGTGGGGAATTAACTATTTTAAGGGAGTTAATCGAGAGCATTCTCTAAAACCAACCTCCCAGACCATAGTTCGATATTTACGGATGAAATTGGTAGACAATAGAGCCTTATGCATTTTAGATTCAGAACATGGCTTAAGGCGGAGGGTTTCCCTTAACTTAATAGCAGTTGGTGGGCGAATCTTGATTTTAAGGGACTAAGAGCTATGTTACGTGGAAAAATATAAGCTTTGAAAGTGATGTTGGAATCTTGGACAACTTTCGGTATAGTTGAAAGAGAGAGAAAAAAGAGCTCTGCGAGAAAGTGGATCCCATTGGGATAATATTGGGTACCTTAGGCCTTTGTCAGAGGCGTGGAGAAAGGCTAGTGCTGATGAAGTATAAAAGATGGGAATTTCATTTGAAGAGACCTGTAGGCAAAGTCTAGGGAGATTTGGTTGAAGGAAGGTGATAGAAACACAAGGGTTCTTCCATAGAATGGCCAACTTTCACAGGAGAAGAAACATAATCTCTCTCGATTGAATATCAATGGCGGAAGCTTGTCGGGAGAAGGAAGCTTTAAGACGAGGATAGAGAATGCCTTTGAGTCCTTACTCGGATCTTGGCGGTGGATGGCAAATCATGCGAAATTTGAATTTCACAAGCTTAGTGCTTCCTGGCTTGAGAATCACGGAGAGAGCCTTGGATTCTTAGAGTTCCAAGTTTTTAGTGCCTTGATTGATGCGAGATGGGTCTGAAGCCCGAGTAGGATGCGGGTATCTGATATCTTCTTTGGCGGTTCGGTGGGGTATTGTCGAGGAAATTTTGTTAATGTTTAAGGATTTCTTTGAGTCAGGGAGGTTCGTGAGGGGTTTGAACTCTACTTTTATTATTTTGGTGCCACAGAAAGTGAGGAGCTTAAGGACTTTCAGACCAATTAGTATGGTGAATAGCCTATACAAGCTGATTTCAAAAGTCTTAGTGAACAAAATCAAAAAGGTGATGTGCCAGTTGGTTAATAAAGCTCAAAATGCTTTTGTGGAGGGAAGGCAAATCTTGGATGCTTTGCTTATAGCTAATGAGATCATAGATTCAATGTCGAAGAAAAAAGAAAAATGTATGATGTGTAAGTTGGATATTGAAAAAGACTATGATCAAATTAGTTGGAAGGTCCTTTTCACGATGCTCCAAGAAATCGGTTTTGGCAGAAAGTGGATGTCCTGGATTAAGTGGTGCATCACCATTGCTTCATTCTCTATTCTAGTCAACAATAGTCCTTCTGGTTTTTTCAGAAGTTCTAGGGGTTTAAGTTAGGGGGACCCTCTGTCCTCGTACCTCTTTGTTTTAGGAATGGAAGTTTTCTCTATTCTTATTGAGAAAGCTACTGTTGAAGGCTTTCTGACTGGCTATAGATTTGTAGGATGAAACGGGGAAACTCTGCACATAACCCATCTATTGTTTGTTGGTGATACTTTGGTTTTCTATAATGATTAAGAAGAGCAATTGTCATCTCTCTGTTGAATTTAACTATGGTTTGAGGCTTACTTTGGTGTAAGAATCAACTTGGAAAAGAGTGTTATAATGCCAGTGGGAGGAGTGGATTATGCAGAGTAGTTGGCTCTTGAGTTAGGTTGTAACTTAGGAACACTTCCTACAACCTATTTGGGCCTCCCTCTTGGTAGCAGACAAGCTTCTATAAATGTTTGGGATGGTGTTGAAGAAAAGATTTGTAGAAAGCTAGCAACATGGAAAAGACAATATATTTCAAAAGGAGGAAGGCTTACTCTTATAAAGAGCACGATGTCAAACCTGCCAGTCTACCTTGTGTCTCTATTTCGAATGCCGGGGGTGTGAGACCTGAGACTAGAGCAAATCGAATGGACTTTACGTGGGGGCTTGGAGTCACAATGAGAGGAAATCCACTTGATAAAGTGGGAAGATGCTAACGTGAGTAAAATGAAGGGGACCACTAGGTATGGAAGCCTTATTCTAATGAACAAAGCACTTTTAAGCAAGTGGGCTGAGTGTGCGGAGGAGGAAAGTCTGATTTGGAAAATTGTCATTAGATTGAAATTATCACGATTGAGGAAGGAGAATTTGGTTTCAAAACCCCCGATAGGTAATGTTGGCATAGGTCTCACAAAAGGTAAAGGTAGTGAATTTAAATATTTTGAGCTTGGGGAAGGAAATAAAAATAAGATTTTGGGAGGATACCTAGTGCGAGAGTTTGCATATGTGTTACTTTCTCCACTCTATACAATGTAGCAGGACCAGAAAGGCAATGGCGGATGAGGTATGAGATTTTTCAGAAAATTATGGTGCTTGGAAACCGAGATTTATAAGACCTTTTAACGATTGGGAGATGGAGCAAGTTCAGAATTTTGTTGGGATAATTAACAAGAAGCATATTTTCTTGTGGAAGAAGTACAAATTAGTGTGGAAAGGTAATAAAAATGGGCAGTTCTCAGTGAGGCTTGCGCAAAGCTTGGAAGAAGGATTGCTCGAGTCAAAGCCCTTGTAGAAGATTACATGGAACCCTTAAAATTGCCTTTAAAAAAGTGAGTTTCTTCACTTGGGAAGCTTGTGGGGAAAAAAAAAAAAAAAAGTGAGTTCAATTAGTTTTTGACTTTTTGTTCTCGCTTGGGTGGTTCCTTTTGTCACTCCTGTACTTACAGGAACTTTCCTTCATCTATAATATCTGTTTTTCTTGATAAAAAAAAAAAACCTAACGGGAAAGTCTTAACAATGAAATAGTGGGAGGTGGGACAGGGGTTACCGGTTGCAAGCATATGCCCTTTATGTAGGAAAGAAGATAGCGAGACACGTGTTGATCCACTGCCCACCAATCTGGGAGTTATGGGCTACCATCCTATTGATGAAAGGAATTAGTTGGGCTTGTCCTTACATGGTAAAGGATCTTTTTTGCACATGGAGTCAGCTCCCAGTGAAGAAAAATGATAGAAAGTTGTGGTGGGCTGCTCCCCTAGGCATATTTTGGGCTATCTGGAAAGAAAGGAACAAAATCGTGTTTGAAGATGCTCCTTTTTCTCACTCTAGGCTGAAACACTCTATCATCAGTTCTCTGTTATTTTGGGCTGGGATAATGCCAGATGTGGATCTCTTTTGTGAAAATGTTGTCATATTTGTACATGTCTACCGCTAGGAGTTAGCTTCCTTGAGGGGCGGTTTGTTTTTGGCCTCTACCCTTCTTTTCTTTCTTGTATGGGCCAATGGCCTCTACTGATTTACTCACGAAGAGACTTGGGAGTGCTCTCCTGGTGTTTGTGGGACAATGATATTTCTAGATTCTTGCCTATCAAATAATAGCAATAATAGTGTGCTATTCCAATCAATTGCTACCATAAAATTTCCTATAATAATCCCTGAATGACCTACATTTGCATGATAAATTACATACATCACAGCTACTGCAAAGAAAATTTGTGATGAGGAAATGAATCTTCAAGAAAAATGAGGAAAAAAAGAGGAATCTTTTTTTTTCCAGATTTTAGTTCTTTAACGTCATGCGGTAGTTTACGCCTCTGCAAATCCAGGCACATACAAACTTATGTAATCTAAAAGGTTAATACAACGATTTTACCAAAGAAAAGGCATTTGCTGTAAGTAGTTGGTTATTTGAGTCTTATTAAATCAGAAGTTATTTAATTGAAAAGTTTCACCAAAGTAAAGTTTTGTATTTAAATTTAGTAGTTTCGAGGTCACATTTTCTAAAGTTATGTACATGTCACTTTTGAATCTAGAATGTATTCTTTTGTTAGGAAACCTTATTAATTTTATAAAGTTTTAAACTTAAATTCTGTTAAGTTTCATTTTTGTCAAATTTGATAATTTGGAAGATTTAGTAGTTTTAGGAAAGAATTATGAGTCCTTTTTTTTTATATAGGTAGTGAATCATATTACAAAGTAGGTTTTATTTGTTATTTTTTCTGTAGTTCATTTGAATCTTTAAGGTTCACTTTGATGTAACCAAGGAATGAATCAAATGATATCAAAATTTTCTTCATTTTGATGAGACTTCACATGCATTGTAGAATTGTTCTACTTTTTTTCTTTTAATTTTCTAGAGTTTGTTACTAATTTCACTCTTCTTAATTTGAACTATTTAAATTTTGGTTGACCTATTTGACTAGGAGAGAATCATCAGCAAAATCCTGATCACTTTGTGCAAAGTTCTTCGCGAAAGTGCATGCTACAATACACTGGGATTAATTTACAATATGTTGTTTGATTGTTGTAATCTTTAATGTAACCACTGGTGATTATTCTAAAGGCAAAATAGGAGGATTAGTGATGGACTACCATCTTTCAAACTCATGTTGCTTGCAAAGGGAGATTGGTTACTATAATTTCTGATGAAGATAGTAGTTTAGACATTGCTTTATGTCCCCTCACTGAGTAGCTACCCAAAGATAAAGAAGGCAAAACCCTTATCAAGTAGCATGTAGTTAATAAACTTCTATTTTGAGTCTGCAAAATTGTGTAGTAATGTTTACCTTGGTGATAGTTTGAGTTAATAGTTCATGTGATGTTTTGCCAATGAAATTCACCATATCATGGTTTAAGAGTGTGAGATTTTGATCTGTTAGTCTAAGAATGGTTATGATAACATTTATATGCTTGTAGTATAATAATCATTATAAATAAATTTTTTTTTAGTGAATAAAATCCCACCAATTAAGCAAGTCAAGAAGAACTCAGCACTTTACTAAACAAGTAAGAACCATTAAATACTCTGTAGTTTGAAGTTAGAGCTAGGATCATCTATTATGAATCCAAAAATGAGATGGGAGAAAAGATGGAACAATAACTGAAGTGACCACATATAGATAAAGGAAGTAGTTTTGATCTAGAATGGACTTATCTGCTTTAAATGAATGTTGTCTCATTATGGTAGATCAAGCCTTCTATGACATTTGACATTGCCATCTTCTATGATCATGTGAATTGGAATTTCCTGTTGTGTGTTCTACATAAAATGGGTTTTGGGAAAAGATGGGTTGGATGGATTAAGTTGTGCTTAACAACTGTGAGCTACTCAGTGTGGATTTATGGTTCTCCTTTAGGCTTTTTTCGTAGCTCTAGGGGGCTGAGTCGCTATGATCTCCTTTCTCCTTACTTATTTGTTATTACGATGGAATCTCTTTCTTGCTTAATTAGTAAGGCCGGCCTTGAGGGGAGCTTAGTCTCAAGCTGAGGGTGAGTGGTAGAGGTAGAGAGGGAGAGGAGATTTCACACTTACTCTTTATCAATGATACATTGGTATTATGTGATTTGAATGAGGAGCAACCGAATTATTTATGCTGGCCCCTTATGTGGTTTATAGCTCTGTTGGGTTGAAGATTATCTTGGAAAAAGGTGAAATTAACCCCAGGCAGACAGAACATTATACATTAGCTTAAGAGCTTGGCTGCATATTTTGTGTTTCGCCCACCACTCTGGTCTTCCTGTGTTAGGTGCCTTTTAAACCGCTTTAGTGTGGGATGGTGTGGAAGAAAGATTTAATAACACTTTGTGGAAAAGCAATACCTTTTCAAAGGATGGAGATTGACTATAATTCACAGTAGTCTCTTTGTATGCCCATCTATCATGTCATTAGTTTGGATTCCTAAAATAGTGAGATCGAGATTGGAGTAGATTGAGAGGGTTTTTTTGTGATAGAGAGACTTCATCTGTTAGTTAATAATCGCTATAGATAGAAGGAAGGGTAGTTTGGGGGTGAGAAATTTTACAATTCTAAATAGAGCTCTAATGAGGAAAGGAGCGCCCATTGAAAGAAAGAAAGGGCCTGCAGAGATGACTGATAAACATGGGACACGCTGGGTCAGCACGTCTGCAAGGTTATGCATATGGGCTTTGGAAAACCATAAGGATAGACTGGGATGCAGTGGGCAGCAGGGTGGTGCTGTGGGTAATGGAAGGAGAGTGAGATTCTGGTTGGACATGTAATGTGGTGATGAACCACTTAGAGATGCTTTCCCCTCGCTTTTCACACCTGCCACCTTAAAGTAGGTTTGGGTGGCAGATGCTGGTTGGGGCAAGAACTGAAGAGGATGTTAATTTGAATGGTTAGAGAGGGAGATCTTCAAGGTTGCAAGGGCTAGACTTCAAATGTGGAGTATGAGTTGGTTTTGGTGGGGGCAAAAGATGGAAACTTCTCTGTAAGGCAGTTGTATAAGGAGATGGAGCCGAGAAGGCAAGTGGATTTTCCATTTAAGGCACTTTGGAAGATTGTGCCCCTCCAAAGGTGGTGTTTTTCGCTTGGAAGGCAGCTTGGAGCAGAATTTTAACCCTGAACTTTATTCAGAAGAAAGGGAGAGTGGTTGCAACTGGCAGACATATATTATCTTTGCGAGGAGGAAGAGTGTTAACGATGCATTTACAGGCATTCTTGGTGTTAGGTGTAAGATCATATGTGGTGTGGGAAATGGTTAAGCTTAACAGAAATCTCCAGATTGACATAAATAATACTGATTTTTCAGATATATTTATGAATGATAGCAACAGAAGCTGTACATTGTTTTAGATATCAATTAGGTTTATCCTAATATTTGTTATTGTAGATATTATTAGATATTATCAATTTTATCATCTTTAATATTCTGTTACTATGCAGTCCCTATATATAGGGCATCTTCCTAATCAATAAAGTGTGGGAACGCTCTCCATCTAAAGAGTTTTGGGGTAGAATCTTCCTTGAACAAATTCAATTTAGTGTCAAGTAATTCTCTTCCTTATTCAATTATAGCTAGAAAAAACACAAGAAAGATAAGTGAGAGGGGAGAGAGAACCCGTTAACAGACCAGTAACCAAATCCTGGAGTAAGGCCCATAACAAAGAGGAATCTTGTGACCATGTTCTGATCCATTGTACCAGGACGATTGATGTGCGGCATCTGCTGTTTACTCTATTTTGGAATATCTTGGGTTTTCTCTTCCACAGCAAAAGAGTTGTTGCTTAGCTAGCATGGGTCTTTTGTGGGATGAAAAAGACTAAAGGTGGTGAGCGTGAACCTTTGTCTTTTGGACGATATGGCGAGAAAGGAATAGTAGAGCTTTTGAGAACAAGGAGAACTCTATCCACAGGATTAAATTCCATTTTGTATAATCTTTGGGAGTGGTCTTTGGATTTCATGATTCAGGGGCCCTCTTCCTTTGTAGATTTTGTTGATTGGTTAGGGCATCCTTGAGGGGGGCAGTTCATTCTTTGTTTGGCCTCTTTTTCTTGGTTTTTTGTGGTGTTTCTAGTGCCCCTTGTATACCTTAGGGTGCTATTCTTGGCCTCTTCTTTTTTCATTCTAATATATTTTACTTATCAAACAGTTGAAAAAGAAGTGGTCAACAAACAAAACAAACAAATAAAGAGATAAATAAATATATCAATTAATAAAGAAGGTTATAATGGAATGACTGGTTACAGAAACAATGAACATTAAAACTGGACTATTAAGAGGATCCATAACATATGAAAATTTCATTGAGCTATCTATCTATCATAATAAAAATAAAATAGAATGAAAATTTCATTGAGTTTCTATTAGCAAAGGTCAATGCGTATAACTTGGATTGTGAAGCAGATAATGTCGCTGAACTCAAATAGGTTCAGATGAGGTTGTGGCCTTGGGAACTGGATTGAATTCCTCATGCTACTAGTGTTATGTTGTGGAAACTGCAAATTAATCCATGACTTTTAAGGTATCTGTTACTTTATGAGGATGTGTTTTTTTTCAGTTCCAACGTTTCAGAATGTACTTTTGAATAATGCAAATTCATGTTGATAACTCGCCTTGCCTTCCTCAGACAGCTGAAGCTCACAGTTGGACCTGTATGGATCTATATGTTTTTGCAACACCTCACCGTGTCACATGGGACTACTATTTTTCTGCTCGAGAGCATAAATTAGAAATTGAATCATGGGAAGAACCAGCAGAATTGGAATATGTATAGCTGGTTATTTGTTTGAGTTCAGCCTTTTTTTTTGAGGATAATCATCCATAAGAGTAAACTGTACTGACAATTTGAGCAGGTAGAAGCAGCATGGAATCTCTGTATTTCTAATACCAGATGCTAACTGCTGGACATGTCTTGGCTCTATTTTCTAACACGGCTTGGGGTCAGAGTGCCAACCTAGATTTTCTAAAGAATCACATGGGTGCGACATTTGAAAGACGCCCTAAGCCTTGGCAGGCAACCATCAATCCAGAGGATGCGTATTCTGTGACTTTTAGCGCCAAGACGCCGGCCATCACCAAATGGGTAGGTTTTGAGACCTAGAAAATGGGTAACAGGTGCATTTGCTGGTCACACAGCAGTCATTTGAAGGATGAAGAAGGTAATCTTTGGGTTGGTGAGTCTGACATCACAAACGGTACATGCAAGTAGCAGCAGTGTATTTCAATAAAGAAAAAAAGCAGTATGTTTTATAATTTCACATGGAATCTTCGTAATGGTTATATCCATTTAGTGCCATGCAGTTCCCTTAATTTGTTTTTGTGTTATCCATAAGTTTCATAGCACCAACATGGAAAGTTTCTTGCTAAGTTTTGTCAACATTCATCATAGTACATTTAAATATCACGGTCCTGATTAAAGTATGGAGAAGAATCATTGTGGTAAATGTCCAGATTTTGAATGTGGAATCACTCAAGGATAGCTCTCTAACCCACAAATAGCTCTGCTTTTACATCCAGACTTGCACCATGCCACGCATGGGAACACGCCGATAAGGTAGGTGCCATATGGATATCACAATATATTATCTATTGACTGATACCAGTAGCTGACAACCATCCACCTCTTGATGCTCACTTGGTATGCACCTGCACAAGGTATCAGCTCAGCAAATGCACATTTTGGTATGCACTTGGTATGCTCACTTGGTATCTTATCAGATAATGAATGCTCTTCTTACAAAGGAATTTAACCTTCTTTGAGATCGACTGTTACAAACTAGCACAAAGGCATGCATTGGAGCCTATTTCAATCTGAGAGAGTGGGTGGAAACTTTGATACCTATAACATGTGTTATATTTCCTACATGGTACTTCTTAATTAAGGACATTTTTGCTTATTAGCCAGAGTTACAAAAATCACAGTATACAAGCTTTGTCTCAATAAGAATTAGGTAATGTTTAATCGAGGAGTGTCAAACCTTCTGCTCTTTGGCTCTGGGAAATCCATTCCTCTTCTTAAATCGTTCAACCTGGAACCATGTCACCATTGACCCCAGGAACTGGTTGAGAATTTTGTTAATGTATAAATAAACTGTGAAAAATCTGGAGGGCTTGATTCAACCATGGATGTGAAAGATATGCTGGCTTATTGAAAATTCAAAAACATGGAAAGATTATTTGGATCTTTCATTTACGTCCAGAATTAATCGACTTCGCTGGGTAAATTGTCTTTGTGCCATTACACACTGTAATCCCTTCAAAGATATCTCTCACTAATTTTTTGTAATACATAGTTGAATGTGATCAATCATACATTGAATGATCAAACGTAATGTTAGACACAATGTATATCTTTTCTTTTGATTGTAAAGGGACAATGGTGGTGGCATGCAGCCTCCACCAAGTCTTTAGGAACAATTATCTGCATAAGAAATCTTGCATATGGCAATTTTCAAGAGCTTAGCACAACTATGGGCAGTGTATCTCTGGGAGAAAAACTGACTAATACTGCCTACTTGCTCTGCAATGTTTATACAAGTCGGATATCTGACTATTCATGAACTTAAGGTTAATAATCTCTTTGAAATAGAATGAGAAATACTACTGACACTATGGTTTCAAGGTGGTGATTTCTGTTGGCATGTTGCATTGTAGATCTTCCTTTCTGTGTGTTAACATGGTGGCTTGCACTACTTAGTCCTTCAAGAATAATTATCTGCATGCAAGATTTTGCATAGAACAAGCTTCAAGAATTTATTATAATAACAGGAAGTGTATTGAAATTTGGCATGTAATTTTCTAACGTGCAGCCTTGTTGGCAGGTCATTTCTGTCATGTCTATGTGGACTAGATTGCAGCCAGCATATGCTGAAAATATGTGGAACGAAGCTCTAAATAAGAGGCTAGAGACTGAGGTATTTTTGTTCCTGAATAAAAAACTTGGATGTTCTGTAATGTTATTTTATTAATGATTTGAAGAACTGAAAACCTTATAATTCAAGTATTTGATTAGCAATAGTGCTTCTAAGCTGCAAGTTTCAACATATATAAAATTTTAAAAATTATTCTGAGTAGATGAAGTGTTTTTAAAATGTTGTAAGATGTCTTTTAATTGCTTTCATGGAAACATATTTGAAATATATAGAGGCATCATATGATGATGATGCTGGAAGATAAATGTAATTAAATCTCTATTTTGGTGATCTGTGCCAATTTAGAAGCTACATCTGGCACTGTACTAACCATTTTGTAGAATCCTTATTGTCTTTGTACACAAAATCCTCAATCAGGAAACCTCTTATCTCCAAAATATACTGGGTTCTGGGTGATACAAAACAAGGAAATATATGGTGAGATTAAGTCTCAGCGTGATGTGTACCTTTTTCCATGTCCTTTGCAAGCAGAAAGGGAAATCGGCGTATCATTATAGGTCTCGACAAGCCTTTTAAAGAGGCCTGGAACCTTTTATAGGTGGGAAGAGAATTTTGATGGCTATCAGATAAATTTCAGGGACGGAGACTGAATTTAGTTTTAAAGATTAAATCCAGTTGGGACTTAGAAAAGAGTGAAATGCTGGGAGATGTACCCATCTGTTGGATACAAATACTAGATTGGTGTACTGAGAATTTCTTTTTCCAAGGCATGGTTGCTCTTTAACTTTTTCACGTCTTCTTGTTTGGGTTACGTATCTCAGATATGCATGTATGCTATGATGTTAATGAAGATCTGCACTGACTTGAAAGGAGTAGCTTTAATTTTTGTTCATTACAAAATGAATGATCCTGAATTATGTTTTAAATGTTTATCCAGCATATATGCAATTGCCCTGAAGCAATTTAGCCTCTTTTTTTTCCTGAGGATCCCATCTGATACTACATTTTCACCTGTTTGGTATTTGTATTCTTTTTTCAGGCTTTGGACTTGCTTGGAATTCTGGCTGAAACTGAAAAGCGTGGCCTGACCTTTGATCAACTACTTACTATTCCAGAACAAGATGACTGGGTATATAGTGATGGGAAATCAACAACCTGTGTTGCCTTTATCCTTGAAATGTATAAAGAGGCTGGAATCTTTGGTCCTGCCGGCAGTGCTATTCAAGTAACCGAGTTCACTGTAAGTATCAATTGCCTTGCTGCATACGGGGATGCATCTCTTTCCGGTTCATTCAATCACTTTAACATGGGTTTACTACTGCTGCTCACAGATTCGTGATGCATATATGCTTAAGATCTTTGAAAACAACCAATCAAATCTTCCAAGTTGGTGCGGCGATGAGGAAGGTCGGCTCCCGTTCTGCCAGATCCTTGGTGAGTATCGGATGGAATTGCCCCAATACAACACCATAGAACCATATGCTCACATGAATGAGAACTGCCCGTCGTTACCTCCAACTTATAGGAGGCTGAAGGATGTTAATGTTCAGCCCAAGTCTAGAGAGGCTCTTTCAAGATGTCCACAGTGAAGATGCTTGTGCTGCTGTCAAGTTTTGTATGTCATTTACAAGTTCCAAGAAAAGACACTAGGTTAAAGATGTACACTGCCAAACGATCAATATAACATATAACCACTTGGTGATCTTCCCTCATAATTCAATGCCTGTATATATTTACCGTGCAAGTGAAGAAAATGGTTATGGTTTATAGTCATCAAGACTGCTCTTCCATTTATTCACTGTAGGAAAAATGGACTTCATTTTCATTAGTTTAAACTGAGATGGTTTTTCTGATTGGTGTCTGCTATGTAACTTCACTATTTTCATCAGACTTCAGTGCTGCTTGTATGACTACTGGTTGTTGTGTAATTATGATTTTTTTAATTCACGTGTCCTTAATTAGTAAGTTTTTAGAAACATTGATAGATGCTAAGCAGTTTGAGAATTTCCTTTGAAAATAATTACTACTTATTCTTTAAAAAAAAAAAAATTTCGGATAAGCTTAGGAAATTTTTTTTTTTTTCATTTTTTAAAATTATCTAAAAAATAATTGTAAATGAAATTCTTTCTGTCAAAGTAATTTTTACAAAATATAGAAATAAAATATACGTTAAAGCATTTCAAGTTTCTAAACACCTTTTTATTATAGGACATATAATAACTATTTTCAAAAATTATATTCTAAGCAGAATTGAGGAATTTCATAATTCTGTTTACATAATTATTTTTGAGATAATTTTAAAAAATGAATAAAAATAATTTCTTAAACTTACCTGAAAATGGCTGGACTTGGGGGAGAGGGAGAGGTTATAGTGTGAAGACAATTTGACTATATTATATTAAAAAGTTATTAGCTTTCAAAAAAAAAAAACTTATCTGAAAATTAGTTTCACATAATTATGAAATTCTTTAGGTGAAAGTCATTTTTACAAAACATAGAAATAAAATATACGTTAAAATATTTCAAGTTTCTAAACAGCTTTTTATTATAGGACATGTAATAACAAATTTCAAAAATTATATTCTAAACAGAATTGAGGAAGATCCCATCCTTCTTTGAGCAAGTTTAGCGTGCTACCCCCACATAATTTAATCAGAAACAATCTTACCTTAAACTTAAATTAACTACGAAGATAACCAAAGCCTCAGTGAATTGATTGCTCAGTCTTTGAAATAAGCCATTAAAATAAAATAAAATAAAATAAAAACCAGCCACCCCCTGCTCATTAGATTTTCTATTTAAATATTCATTAAGAGGAAAACTTCATTGACCGTTTCATGATTAAAAAAAAAAAAAAAAAAAAAACCTGTGATTGACAAAATCAAAGCATGGTGGGCATGCTTCCTGACGTAACTCTCATGATCAGTTAGTTTTCGGTTAGAGGAAAAAAACGGCTTTGTTTCCCGACATGACTATTGCATTCAATATCAACTACTTAAACTGCAGCAACAAGCATTATTCTTTATTTATTTATTTTAACAGTTATTTGATCCGCGGGATAAGAACAAGGTGCACAAATACTGGAGATGATACCCAGCGCAAACAAGAAAAAGCACAACCACTTTGATCTAGCCGGAGAGAGAATAAATAAAATAAAGGGCATAAAACAATATCTATAAATATGTTGTAACGCCCAAAATCTACATAATCGATATTGAAAATAGGGAAAAAGGTTATCAAACAACAGAACACAAATATGGGGGGAGGGGGAGATCATAGCATATGATATGAGAAGATCTGTAGGCAGCATGGAGAAGGGGGGAGTTTACTACTTGTGGGTGGTCTTGTGGCACTTGTCTTTGATCCAGTGGAGGCCGACAGATGCCCCACCCTTGACTTTCTTCATGCCAGTGGAAGCAGCAGCCTTTGTCTTAGAAAAGCCCTCTCCGAATTTCTTAGTGTATTTGGCTCTACATCGCCACCGCCACCGCCACCGCCACTGCCTGTCTCAGGGTGGCTGTAGTCCCACTGATCAGCCCATGAGGAGCCTTTTCTCTCCATCTTCAATGACGTCAGAGAATGTTTTCGGCCAGCTTAGATGAATCTGTGATATGAAGAGGGAGTTGGGAGTCTTTATATAATTGGGGTTAATCTTCGTATTATTTTAAAAAAGAAAAAAAATAAAGGAACGGACATGATCTTTTGTTGCGGTTGCTCTTCTTCCTGTATTACGCATCTGGGAAGTTTCCACCTTCCGCCACAACCGCCAAAGTTTTATGATCTTATTATGACTACATAAAATTAAAATAAGTCGAATCTTTGAACCTCCAATTCTAATTATGTTATTTGTTTATATAGATAGGGGGAAATTGTATAAAAGGGATAAATCCAAAAGTCTTACTTGTAAAATTAACCTCTTATATAAATAACCTTGAAAATTACAATAAAAATGTTCCTGAAACTGTAACGATACTAAATCCCGCATAGGCATTTTGTCTTATTTCCTAAGGCGTATTTTTGTTCAAAAAGATGACTTGTTGCAACTTCTTTTACATTTTAAAGAAAGATGTTAATTTTGTAAATAATTTTTTGGATTCATCCCTTTATAAACGATTATCCTAAAAGAGAGATTGGAACAAGTAAGGTCTGTCAATGAAGCGTTTTCAGAAAGTTGAGGCTTCAAACCAAATGAGCACAACTGCTGCCTTGGATTTTTTTGTCCCATCATCCATCCACTTATCTCCTAGTCATAATCTTCTTGTTGTTATTATTATGATAATCAATTTGGTTTTTATGGAAAATGAGCATCAGAAGTTTGGAATGGAAATAATAATAAGGATTGGCATTTTATTAGTCGTGGGACTTACACATTCCTTAGTGTTAGAATTCAAGAAATGAAGACTACTGGGAAATCCATCAAATGAAGTAACTAATCAAGGTCATGACATTTCATTGTTGAGTTAAAAATGTATCAATGAATTGAATGTGGACCTAAATTTTGTTCTCTACTTCATCCCATCTTTATGGTTGTATTGAATGATTAAAAATCAACTTCAAATGTTAGATTGAGAAAGAATAATGAGTATTTACGTATTTCTATTAAAATCAATTTAATAATTTTGTGAACATCGTGAATGTAGAAACATGATAAGTCATCTAGGTCTACATATAGGTGAATAAAGAATTTCAGAGAATTCAATTATTAATTATTAAAAAAAAAATTGGGATCATAGTTTCTTTTTCTTTTTCTTTTTAATTATGTGAATCTAGAAATGTTGGTGATAGGGTTTGAAAAATGGGATCGCGAATTTCGCCAAACCCGGCGCGCCCCATTGAAACACTCGGGCCTTTGGCGCGGCCCAGAATAGAGTCAATGCATGCAGCTCGAAAAGCAGTTGTAGATATCGAGAAAGCCCATTACCAAATCAAACTGATCCATCGATAAGGAAAATAAAATAATCCTCAATAACATATTATCTGCAAATCCAGCTAGATATGAGAAAATAAGATAATTTACGATACTTGACTCATCTGCGGATCAAGCGGATCCACCAATGAGGAAGAAGGATAATTCTAAATAAAGTGCTTTCTGTCGATCAAACGGAATCTAGATAAAAGCAAGAAATATCCCGTCAAATGGAAGAATCTGTCATGTCCAAATTAGGAAAACATATCTTATAAATGCAGTACTTGTGAGGTGAAGATGCAGAAAAATATTCGCCCTCTAAGCAGTCTATCTTTTCTCTCTGCGAGGCCCGACTTAGAGCATCGGGCGACGTGGCGAAACCCCCCGTCGACCCTTCTTCTTTCTTGTCTTTGCGAAGGGTGCCACATCCGAGGCATGAACCCGGCCAATGGCCCCGGCCCGAATTCGGCCAATGACCCCAAGCGCTCCGGCCAGTCCGGTTTGAAAAAGATCATCGGTTGGCGTCGTGCGTAGGAGCAGTAATTCCTTTACAAATAAGTGATCTCTCGTTACTTGATGGTATCAACCGGAACACAGAAGTAGGAGCGACGCCAGGAAATCCACAAGGATCACGGGACCCACCGGTGGCGCGAGCGGCGGACCTCTGGGCGTTAGAGGCGATGCAAGCCAACACGAGCGAGGTCGGCGGCTACGCCTCCTGACCAGCGCTGATAGGAGAGTTAGAGCCTTCGCTGGCGGATGCAACGCCCACGGGAGGCGCGACAAGCTCAGGAAGGTCACGACTTTCCTCCCTCTGAAGGGCAACACAATCCTCGACGCGTTCCCAGGGTGTTGAATTAGAGACGGAGTCCGAAACGGGGCATGGACCACAATTGGCCTAGAGAGGAGAGCTGACGAAACTAACACTTTCGGAAGGCATCTTCGGGAGCGAAGAACTCGCCACCTTAACAAGGAGCCGGAGAGCAATCATGGGAGGCGAGAGGTTCAAGAGCCTCCGGCCAGGCTCGGCGGTGTGAAGGTGGTAGGGACGCGCTCTTGGCTATGGACACCTTGGTGCAGCGGTGGTCGTTCACGGCCGAGTGCTCAGAACCTAAACGAGTTCGGAATGCCTGAAGTGGAAGCCGGTCGATGGTGTCGAAGATCCAATCCATTATCTCATGGCTTACAAAGCAGATGGAGTTGCATGCGGGTATCGAGGCGCGTGATCAGAGCTTTCGCTATCACATTGAAAGGCCCAGCCTTGGCTTGGTTTAATAGGCTTCCGCCCTCATAAATCTCCTCATTTAGAGAGCTATCCATTGCGTTCGTCTCTCACTTCATTGGGGCCAAGACGTATAGAAAGCCAAGCTACCATCTTTTGACCGTCAAGCAGAGCTCGCAGGAGAGTCTAAGGTCCTATGTTCAAAGGTTCAACGCAGAGTCTCTGAAGGTAGATATACCTGACGAAAAGTTCGCGATCCTTTGCATTCATTCTTGGATTAGGAGTGCAGGTCAAAAGACTTGATGTTTTTCGTCTCAAAATCCCGAGCAAGCATGGCTGAGTGCTGCATAAGCGAGTACATTAATGGCGAAGAAGCCCTCATATCCAAGAAAGGGAGCTCCTCCACCCATAAAGAAAAAAGCAGGACAGACAAGCAACGAGGACGAAGCCCCAAAAGACAAAGTGGCTAGGGAGGTCTCGAGAAAGATGGAGAGCGATTACGAAGGAAACCTCGAGGAGATGGTGGGCCCACCGCAACTCGAAAGATGACAACGTTATTCACACCGGTTCACCTTAATGGCCTTAGTATCGGGTCTGCGTCTGAAAGCGAGCAGTTCTGAGGTGGCCAGCTCAAATGAAGTCGAACCCGCCATGAGAGACAACACTGGAATATTGTGAGTTCCACGGGGATGCGGGCATCGCACAGGATGATTGCGCCACAACTCGAAGGAAATAGAGTATCTAATACGGCGTGGGTAGCCTCTGGCGCTTCATAGCCCACTGAAAATCGGCCTCCGTCCCGGGCTCGGGAACCAGCTCTGGCTCGGCGGCCACCACCACCTCGACGGGAATGATAACTTCGGCGCAAACGGCCTTTGGGAAATCCGTGATCGGGAGGATTTGGGGGAGGAATCCGGCTCGGCGGAAAGCCCATACGCCCGGCAGCGGTCGGCGAGAGATGGCGGAAGTACAAGCGGGTTCAAGCGCGCACCATTTCGACACATCCATGCGCGTTCTTTGGCTGGACACGGAGGATGCCCGACACCCCCATGGCGACCCTTTGGTAGTCGGCGGTTGTGGCGACAAAAGCGGTCCATGGTCCCTGAGTTGACAACGGAAGTTCAGCTGACATCATCTTCGCCTCGGCCTTCGATAAGATGGGCATCGGAAGGGAGAGAATGGAACACGTCAGCACCCATCCACGAGGATTCTCCGGAGAAAAAGTATTACCCTTGGGCTTAATACAGTTAGTACTCACCTTGGGAAATCCAAATTGCCGGGCAGCGGCCAAGATTCTCGTTGTAGACGCCCGTCTGCTTATAATATGTTGTTAGTGAGACCCTCTCTCAATCTGATAAGCCATTTCCTTAGCACCACATGATGATCAAGTTTCCTCACAGTAAAGCGGGTAAGATAGTTGACAACAGTGGCAGAGTGCTACCGGCATCCATGAAGCAAAAAACGGTTGATAACATATCTTTGGATGAGCTCGACATGCGCGACAGAGGTGTTCACAACTTTGAGCCCTCGGAAGGCTGGGACACATGCGGATTGGATGGCGATACGAACACCTTGCACACGCCGGCTCCGGCTAGCGGAAGACCTCAAAAGCCCTCTCACCCATTTTTTGAGACAGAACAAAGACGTCTTCGCGTGGAAGTAGGCGGACATGGGAGGAATTGACCCTACAGTAATTACTCATAGGGTGAACGTCAGTCCATCTTTCAAGTCGATGGAACAAAGAGGAGGAGCCAGCGCGAGACCAGTAGCGATCAACGAGGAGAATTCGTGAGCTCCTCGACGAGACAATGCGGAGAGGTGGAATATCCTGAATGGTTGGCCAACGTCGTACTTGTCAAAAAAGCAAACGGCAAGTGGCGACTCTGCATCGACTTCACTGACATCAATAGGCGTACTTGAGCAGTTTCCCTTTGCCGTGGATCGACCTCATCGTGAACCCGCGGTAAGACCATGAACTCCTCGGTTTTATGGATGCCTTCTCACAGCTCTGACAGTTATAGACCCGGATGACCAGAAAGACCTCGTTCGTCACGGGGCAGGGAACCTACTGTTATCGTGTGATGCCTTTTGGGCAAGAGCGCGGGAGCTACCTCAGGAGAAATTTGGTGAAAAGGATGTTCAGTAGATAGGAGCGACCGTGGAGGTGTGCATGGATGACATCTTTGGTAAAATCCACCCTTTGCCCGAGCTCCACATAGCTCATCTGTCCGAGGCGTTCCAGATCTTGAGGAAGTACAACATGGCCGAATCGGCCCGAGTGCACGCCGAGATATCGATGAAAAATTCTAGGTTTCATGATTAAACAGCGAGGAATTGAGGCAAATCGGACAAAATCGTTTGTAACGACATCGCCAAATCATTCGGTCTAGAGTCCGTCGACGGAAGGATTGTTGCTTTAAAGTAGTTCGGTATCCGGGCGAGTGATAAGTGTGACCCTTCTTCCGAGTTTTAAAGAAGGCCTTTGATGGGATCGGAAGTGCGAAGAAGCATTCTCGACAGTGAAAACATATTTGAGCTCCCACGTTACGGTAAGCCCGTTGAGGGGAACTCCTCACTCCTCTTAGATTTGGACTTCTCAACTAAGCGTCCTCGTCGGTGACAAAGGCCCGAAATCCTGACACCCGGTTGTGTCTGGTAGAGGCTGGGGAGGCGGAGATATCAAGGATGGAAAAACTAATCTTGGCATTAGTAACCATAGCTCGGAAGCTCCGCCCTTACTTTTAGGCTCATACCATAGAAGTTCCAATAGAATATCCGATGAAGCAAGTATTACATAAGCCAGAGACCTCAGGAAGGGGCGTAGAGTGGGCCATAGAGCTCGCGAGTTGACATCGAGATATAAGCAGAAAAGCTGTAATAAAGGCGGAGTATTAGCGAGACTTCGTCATGGAATTCACATCTTAGCGGGCACCTGCAGAAACGCTCAAAAAGCCCATTGACCTCTCAGTACGGAAACTCTACGTAGACGGGGCCAACAACGCCACAAGGCGGGCTGGTTAATCGACCTCTCGAAGGAATAGACATTGGTATGCGCTCGGTTTTGGATTCAGAGCTCTGACAGCGAGGCGAGAATATGAAGGCCGTCTGTGAGACCTGACCTCGCCATTCAGCTGGAAATCGACCCGACGAGGTCTGGCTGACTCAGTGGTAGTAAGACAAATAGAGAGGCCTCTGGCAGCGGAAGAATGATCCTATACCTAAAAAAGGTATGGGATTTCTTGAAAAAAAGTGCGTGTCTTTGGTCCGGTCGGACATATCCACATGCCTAAAAGGTATGGGATTCTTTGAAAAAAAGTTCGTCTTTGGTCGGTCGGATCCCGGAAGGGAGAACTCAGGAACCGATGCCTTGGCAAAACTAGCTCTGACCTCACGGGAAGACCTCGCGGTCGACACATTGAATACCTTGCGAGGAGCCTTATGTAGATCTTTGTGGCTGATGGAGTTGCCCAGGTGAATTCAGAGCCGAGGTTGGATGGACCTCATTGGGATTACATAATGACCAGGGCGATCTGCAGAAGCGACCGAAAGAAGCGGCCTTAAAATCGGGACGAGGTCGGCCAGTTCAGCAATCATAAGGGAAGCCTTCTGGCGAGTTTCTTCACCATCCTTAAGTGCATGTGGAAAAAAACACTGAATATGTGCTAAAGGAAATCTTTAGTGAAGGTGTATGCGAAAATATCGAGCTCGAGCATTAGCGAGGGGAAGGTCTTAAGGCGAGGATTTCTCGGCCCACGATACTGAGAGATCACGAGCGACTGGTCGGAGATCTGAGATTTGCGGGGGCATGCAGATCTCACGCCTCCAGTCCCGAGCCCTTGACGCCAATTCTGAGCCCTTGGCCTTTCCAGCCCGGTGGGGTTTGGACATGCGGGACCTCACGCCCCTTGGGAAGGGCCAATGTAGAGGTCATCATCGTTTACGATGGGTTACTTCACCAAGGTGGTAGTAGAACCTTTGTACGATCACGGCAGAAGATATCACGATTTGTGTGGCGAGCCATCATTATGCGGGTTTAGTATCCAGGCCACGGTATCGGACAATGGAAAGCAATTTGACAGCATGAGTTGGCGGGGGATTTTTGTCTTGGGCTTGGAATTGGAATGCCTGTCCCGGCACATCCATGAAATCTGGTGGGCGAGTCACCCTTGAACCATAAGGCCGCGTGAAGACCCAGTGGAATATCTTAAAGGCAAATGGGTAGAATACCTCCCGAGGTGTTATGGGCCTCTGGGACTACGCCTGAGATTAACTAAGTGAATTCGCCTAGCCTTTGGCATTGAAAGCATTAGCCTATGAAGTCGGGTTAAAGTCCCCAAAGGATCGAGTTGGCGGCAGGTGGAACGATAGCGAGGCTCTCACTTTGAAATTTGGACCTCTTGGTAGAAGCGTGGCAGTCTAAGGCGCACTAAGATTACCAAAGGAAGATGGCGGTATTATGGCAAAGTCAAACCTAGGAGCTACATGCGGGTGACCTAGTCTTGAAAAATCACACTTGACGGAAGAATCCGGTATGGAAAACTAGGCCCCAGCTGGGAAGGCCCCTACATCGTATCCGCGTCATCGAGGCTGGAACAATTACGAGAGCTCAGACAGGAGGAAAAATTCACCATCATGCTTGGAATGCGGAACACCTTAAGCGTTTTATCTATGAGCCTCGGTTTGTAATCTTAAATGAAGCATTATCGATTTTCGGATGACGATTTGGGCGTTCTTAGTTATTTATTAGATGTCTCAAGCATTTCAGACATATTATGCTCAGAAAAATTACATACAATAGAATGTGAAAGTTCATAGTCAAAAAGGGAAAATTCTCTCTTTATTCCCGATCAAATGACACCAATTATTCAGTAGTGTCATCGGTACCGCCAAAGGAAGTACCACAGTACAAAGCGTTGATTTCCTCAAAAAAAAAAAAAAAAAAAAAAAAAAAAAAACCTTTAGAAGAGGAAAAGAGGAAGGAAAACAAGATGAAAATAAATGGAAGAAGGCGAGAAAAGGTGGAAAGGAGAAGAAGAAAAAGGGATGGAAAGAGTTTGATACTTGAAGAAAAAAAAAAAAAGGATAATGGCGGATGTGGAAAGAAAGAAGAAGAAGAGAGAATGAAGAAAAAAGAAGAAGAAATGAGAGGAAGAGAAAGAAGAATAGAAAATAGAAAAGCGGCACAAGAAATGTACCGCCCTCTCGAGACAGCGTTCCACTAGCGCGGGAATAACATAACTCCATCAAAGGGAAATCTAGGGAAAAACCTGACTCCAGCAGCGAGAGTCCAATAATTTGAACCAGAATCTTCAGGCGGATCCCCGGCAAAGACGATCAAGCTTCGGCGCTTCATTTAGCCATGAGATCTCGATTCACGCACGAAAGAGCAGAATACCGTATAAACCCCGTAGCAATGAAACGCCATTTATAAGAGGCCCGAATCACTCGAGGAAATTAAGCACCCAATCGTTTCCAGTTCTCCGTGAACTAGCATTAAAGACACTCGGCGTCTTTCGAAAATCGAAGTTGAATGGCGCACGCGGCTCGGTTTGAGCCGAGCTCCTACTACAAACGCGAGCCATAAAAGCTAGAGTCCCGGTCGGCTCGGGCTTTTGACCACAGGCCTCGGCACGGGCCTAGTAACCGGTTTGTGAGCTCGACGCTACTTTCTGCCTGCGATGGCCAGGCTGGGTAAGATAAGCTCGGGCTTTGCCGGCCTTAAGGCCTTAGTGCGGAGCCCGGCTTCGGTCGATGACTCGACTACTCTTTGCCCTGAGCCATGCGGCTGGGTGGTCAGCTCGAGGCTTTTCGGCCTGGCCTCGGCGCCCGGATCCGGCAGGCTCGGTTGGCGAGCTTCGACTGCTGCGGGCCGTACGTACAAGAGTCGAATCGGTGTTCGGGCTTTTGACCTGAGAGCCTCGTACGGAGCCTAAGCGTTTCGGTTGTGAGCTCAACTATACGCACGGGCCATCAAGCCTAAAGTCGGATCGGTCGAGGAGCTTTTCAGCCCTGAGGCCTTAGCGCCGGAGCCGGCCTTTCGGTGTGAGCTGGGCTGCTGCCGCAAGCCATGCCGACCTAAGAGTTAGATCGGCTCGGGCTTTCAGCCCGAGGCCTCGGCGCCGGGCCAATGGCTCAGGTTTGCGAGCTTCGACCTGCTGAAGCCATGCGGCTAGAGTCGGATCGACTCGGACTTTTCAACCCACATGGCCTTAGCGCCCGGGCCAACGGAAGGCTCGGTTGCCGAGCTCGTGCTACTGCCACGAGCCGTGCTGGCTAGAGTCGGATCGGCTCGGGCTTTTCATCCCTGAGCCTCGGCGCCGGGCCAGCTCGGTTCGGCGAACCGACTACGCCTGCGAGCCATCGGCCTAAATTCAGTCAGCTCGGGCTTTTCAGCCCTGAAGACCTTAGCGCCCGAGCTGCGGCTTCCGGTTGGCGAGCTCGACTACTTTACCTGAGCCATAAACTAGAAGTCGGTCGGCTGGGCTTTTATTATGAGCCTCGGTGCCGTAACCCAACGGCTCGGTTGTGAGCTAAACTACTCTGCCTGAGCCATGCAACCTAAAAATGCGTCAGCTTAGGCATTTTAGCCCATGGAGCCTCGGCGCCGAGCCCGGCTGGCTCGGTTGGCGAGCTCGACTACTCTTGCCACAGGCCATGCGGCGGCTAAAGATCAGTCAGCTCGGGCTTTGGCCCACAGGCCTGGCCTTCCGGAAGCGCCAGCCAGCTTCGGTTCAAGCGAGTTCGACTACTCCTACATAGGCCATGCGACCTAAGAGTCGAATCGGCTCGGGCTTATCACGGCCCTGAGCCTCAGCAGCAGCAAGGAGCAAACGGCTTCAATTTTGAAAACTCAGCTGCTGGCTTCTAGCCATATAGCCCGAATTTGCTTAACGCAGACCTTCAACTCGAGCAGTAGCCAAGAAATTAATTTAGTTAAATGCGGGAGCATCTCGCGAAATGCATAAGTAGAGATAAGTGATAAGAACATTTGTGAAGGCTACATACGTCACCGGGTCGGGCCCGACAAAAAAATAATACGGCCGACATGATATGCACCGGCGATCAGGCATCAGAAGGAGAAGCAGAGGGTGAAGAAGGGGAGTGGGCCTCAGCGGGGGTGTCCGGTTCTCCAGAATAGTCAGCAGAGAGGAATTCCTCATCCTCCTCGTCGTTAGGGATGTCAAAGTTGAAGTCCAGGCCGAGTGGCGTTAAGCGACTTTCCTTTGAAAGAATGACTGCTGAGAAACCCATTGAGTACAAGCCTCATCCTCGATCTTCCTATAACTTCATCCGTTGAACGCAGGAGTTGTTGTTGATAAGGTCCGTGACGCGGCACTCCTCGGTCGGGCGTTCCATGGGTTTGCGACCTCGGAGGCCTCCACGACGAGAGCCCCGGAAATCCAGTGAAACCGTCTTATTGCGCAGTTCATCTTTGACAACACGTAGCTCTTCCTTGGCTTCTCAGCTACCTTTGGAATGTAAGCTCATCCTAACCATACGAAGCTCATCTTGGCGGATTGCGGCGTCCTAGCCTCAGCCACAGTCATTTTGTGCACGGCTCGCCGGCTCATCCCGGGCCTCCGGCTCGCCTTAGGCCGCTCTCAAGCTGTTCGGGCCTCATCTTCTCACCCTCGGCCAGAGCACGTCTTGGCGTGGTATGCTAAGTCGGTTAAGCCGGCGCGCCACCGGTCATCGTTGCACGAACCAGCATTTCGGCCAGCTCGGATGTGAGGAAGCCACCTAAGCCTTGTAACGGGCAGCTTTGGCATGACTTTCGTTTAGTTTGACCTTTTGGCCCGAACCAACGCTAAATGGTAGCCACGCCACATCCAGCGTCGATACTGACGCAAGGAATCGACACTGTTTCGAGAATGGAACCAGGCACGACCAGAGATGTGAGACTTCTGGGCGACCTTAGAGATAGAGCCAAAAGCCTCATCAGGCGGCCGCGCTTGACCATCTTGAATCGAAATCCTTAAGAATGGGCGGGGCCGCTGCCGCGAGGTTCGGCGATGACGAAAGTCGCCATCTCGCTGGATTTCGTAGTCCCTTCCTCTTCGCGATTCTTCCCACCCTGAAGGAGAAGGTGACTCTTACTCTTAGCGGCGGCGAATTCGGGGCGGTGATGGGCATGACATGCGGCCTGCAGGGACCTTTGCGCCCCGCGTGAGCCAGGCAGGTATGAGCTGGCGAGACTTTAGGAGCCTCAGCCGGAAGCGGCAGCGCCTGCTCTGACTTTCGGACATGGGTAGACGGAGAAGAGGAAGACGCCCCCAATTTTGGAACCTTGACCAAAGCCGGCCGATCTTTCTCAACGGAGTCCAGGGTTTTCCGTTTAACCTCGGGGCTTCAGGGACTGACATCTCCAGCGGGCAGGCTCTCCCTTAGTGGGTTTAGCGAGGCGGAATGGGAGACTTTCATGGTGGAAGGCTGAAGCCCTCAAAGCGGCGGAAGCGGGCTGACCGCCGAGCTCGAAGGGCGGGAATATCCGACTTGATCAGCTGCGTAGGGCGAGAGGACATTGACCAGCGCTAAGCTCTATGACGTTATCTTCGTGGCGAGATCAGTTCGAGCTTTGAGAAGCATGCCAATGGTGCGGAATTAAATACCATTGACCCCATAAGATTATGCAAAAAACAAGAATGCTGTAGATTACAGGGGTGGTCGAAACAGCTTAATGAGTGTCGTCCTTGTCAAGGGTCATATTCCCGGTACGGCCGCTGAAGCGCGTCCTTCAAGCACAATGGGAGGAGGGAAGATCGAATCACGGGCCTTAAATACGGAAAAATAGAGGAAGCCCTCAGCAGTTTCCTTCGCACTAAAAAGGTAAAGGAACAAAGCTATACCGGGAACACCAAGTCCCTGTCCTAAAAAGAAACCAATAAATAACCAAGATACCCTGACCATTGGCGGCGAAGGATAGACGTTAAAGTCTTGCGAAACCCCTTTATGAGGGATGCGGAGGAAAGCGAGCCGTTATGAAGGCGTGAAGCTTGTGTAATGCCCAGGCGCGAAACCACATGGGAGGTCAAGCGTCGGGGGACCACACTCGAACGCGGAGGTTGGTAGCGTTGGCAAAGGTGGCCCCCGAATGAGGGACCGACCTTGCTGAAACCGCGGTCGCATCTTCGGGCAATGAATTTAGATATTCGACCCCCGTGATATTTAATCAAGTCTACCACCGGCTTGTCCCGAGGGAAAGGCGCCCTAGGAGCATCAAGGTTTCAGCCCGGACGAGCGGTTGGAGAAGCGCCAGTCCGCCCGAGGTGGCAGCAGTAGAAGAGTCACCTTTATCTATGAGGAAGAAAGAAGTGACGGACTATGGTCGCAGTAATAGAAAACAAAACTTGGCCTGACCTAACCCTAGCGCCTCGTCGTGTCGATCGAAGAGACCAAAGAGATAAGAAGCCTTGACGGTCCCGGGGAATAAAATGGAAAAAACATCTGGGAAAAAAACGCGAGAGAAAAGACTCTACACAAGGGTTAGACGGAAAACTAAGGGAAGTGAAATGCGAACTCGGAAGCGAAGAGGTTTGAGGATCAGGGCACACAAGGCGGAGGGGTTTGCGAGAAGAAATAGAAGAAGCTGAAGAAAGAAGTGGGAGATGAGCACGAAAACCAAGAGTCATCATTATCGCAAGGCGTGTGGCCGAATCGAAGCCTTAACTAACCAGTACTCGACGAATACGTGGAAATTGCATCCGATCGAGAAACGCGTACGACCCTTGCCCGTACGCTCGTACTAAAAGTGAAATGGCTGATAAGGACTGAAAAATGGGCTCGCGGGCCCGCTTGCCCAAACCAGAAGCGCGCCCATTGAAACACTCGAACCTTTAGCGCCCGACCGAGAATGAAGGTCAAATCCATACGGCCAAAGGCGGTTATAGCTATCGAGAAAGCCCGATGCATAAAATCAAACTAAATCCCATCGATAAGGAAATAGAATAATCCTGATAACCTTATCGCGCCGTCCAACTAGATACTCTCCTTGCAAGAGAAAAATAAGATAATTCACGATATAACGGCTCATCCTGCGAGGATCAAGCTAGGATCCGCAATGAGGAAGAAGGATAATTCTAAATAAAGTGCTTTGTCAATCAAACCCGATACCGATAAAAGCAAGAAATATCCAATCAAATGGGAAAGAATCCTAATCACCATACTGGGAAAACATATACTATAAATACCAGGCCACCTCATCGGTGAAAGGTACGTAAAAATATTCGCCCTCTAAGCAGTCTATCTTTTCTCTCTGCGAGAGGCCGGCTTAGGCATCGGAGCGCCGCAGGCGAAGCCCTGCCGGCCGCTTCTTCTTCTTTGTCTTTGTAGAAAGTGCGGCATCTAGATCCACGTAGACCCGGTAGCGGCGGTAAGTGAGCCAATGACCCCAAACGCTCATTGATTCGATTGAAAAAAGCGTAAATCCGGTTGAGCATATAAATAAAAAGGCTAAGATGATAGGTGATATTAATTATGAAGATTTTTTCCATAAATGGCAAGAGGAAGTTCAAGGGCTATGATTCTAAATTCTTAAGGAGTTCCTTGATATACTTAAATTAAAACAAATCACATGGACAATAGGCTTGATCAGCTGAAACGCTAGCTGTAATATTGGAAGCATTTTTTGGGTTTACCGGTATTGGGGATGGACATATTAAGAAAAACACTGAATCTTAAAGGTTAAGAAAGAGCACAAATTATCTTTTGAAAAAAAAAATACTAAAAGAGCACAAATTATAAAGAATTCTAATACTTGAAATTGACCTCCAACGGGCAAAAAGGAAAGAAAAAGAACTTGCTTTAATATTGATGGGTTTTCAAAAAGAGAATGCCACAAAAGGGCAGAAATGGATGTCAACTTTGTTAGGAACTCAAAAAGGCAAAATGGAGACTAAAAGAGTTTATAAAGAAATACTTTTTTGGTTGGAAAAGCAATAGAAAGAACTTGCTTTAATAATGTTAATGGTGTTTCCAGAAGATAATGCAACAAGGGGAATAAATGGGTGTCAATTTTATCAAAGGTGGGTTCGATTGAAAAGGCAAAATGGTGGTTAAAGGGTTCTGGGGAAAGCTATCATCAATATACAAGGAATGTCAATTGAATAATTTGATGGTTTTTGACTTATGGGCTAAGAAATTTTCTGAAGGGGTTTTTCTAGGTCTAAGGATTTTGATTGGTGGGTATGTTATTTTAATCTATATCTATTTATATTATTCTTAAAAGTACGAAGTGTTTTATACTTTTACTTTTCAAAACTACCCATGATTTTACTTTTTAATCTTCACACCTATCTTTATAATTCATAAATATCCTTATGAATCAATATAATATAATCCATAAATATCTTTATGAATCAACATAATTTTAATTTTTTTTTCCTTTTTCTTATTTAATTTTACATAATCCTATAATGACTTCTAGACGGAGGTTTCATCATCGACAACGTTTAAATAGAAAAATCAATGCATGTAACAGAGGTGCCATTAAAGTTTTTGCCTTGACCTTTTCAATCTTTTTCACTTAACCCTCTTATTCATGTTATTCGGTAGGCCAAGGGTTTCAAAACGGAAAGTTCAACATAATAGTGCCCTACAAGATCATGTTTAATTATTTTACCTTTAGTTATTATTTTGGACATCGATAAAAAGAAATGGAAGATTTTTATCCATATTCACTTTTATTTTATCAACGGTTTCTTTAGGGGATTAATATAGGGTTGAACCGTTTCATTATAGGTTTAACGTATGGTTTTAATATATAATATTCTTAATTCTTTCATTTGCTTTCATTTTTGGTATTTTGGTGAGTATGATGTGTTTTACACTTTTACTTTGCAAAACTACCCATGAATTTACTTTTTAATCTACACAACTATCCTTATAATCCATAAATATGCTTATGAATCAATGTAATATGATCCATAAATATCTTTATGAATCAACATAATTTTAATTATTTTCCTTTTTTGTATTTAATTTAACATAATCCTATAACGGCTTCTAGACGGAGGTTTCATCATCGACAACGTTTCAATGGCAAAATCAATGCATGTAACGGAGGTGCCATTAAAATTTTTGCCTTAACCTTTTCAACCTTTTTCATTAACCCTTTCATTCATGTTCTCCGAATGGCCAAGGGTTTCAAAACAAAAGTTCAACATAATAGTGTCAACAAGATCAGGTATAATTATTTCACCTTTAGTTATTATTTTGGACAACGATGAAAGGAAATGGAAGATTTTTATCCATATTCAATTTTATTTTATCAACGGTTTCTTTAAGGGTTTAATATAGGGTTGAACCGTTTCATTATGGGTTTAACATATGATTTTACTTTCCAAAACTACCCTTGATTTTACTTTTTAATCTTCACAACTATCCTTATAATTCATAAATATCCTTATGAATCAATAAATATAATCCATAACTATTTTTATGAATCAACATAATTTTAATTCTTTCTTTTTTCGTATTTAATTTAACATAATCCTATAACAACTTCTAGATGGAGGTTTCATTTGAAATTTTGATTTATTGATCTTATTAATTGATCCTTATGCTAATCTTTGAAGATTTACATAGCCCGGAGTTAGATTTCATGATATTTGTGTGATTAGCGTGCTTTGTTTGTTAGGTTTTTTGGATGCATCCACACCCCACTATGCACCTTAGATCATTTTTAAGTGTTTTAGAGTTATGGAGTTACATCAATTAGTTTTGAGAGCCTTTGCCACTAGGACCTATCACTTGGATCCTCATTTTTTTAGTTACCTTGACCTTATAGGATGGTTTAGATCATGTTTTTCTTAGCATTCCTTATCCTACAAGTGTGTGCATTTGAGAGCTTTTAGGTCCACTTTGGTCACATTTAGGTCTAGTGTTCCCTCCTTTGGTCTCCAATGCAATGTGCTTAGAGATCGATATGAGTCTGAGTTCTAGTTGGACCACCTTTTACCATTTTGTTAGTATATCACTTGTATAGTTTAATAGTTCAGTATTCACTTTGTGTTCTTTTCATGATTCACTCTCTTCTAAGTTTGGGTTTTTTCGCTTAGAGTTAGAGCTTAATGCAAACTCACTGGTTTGGGCATTTGGATCAGAGTGGACGTGGGGTCGTAGATAGTCACCATGGATTAGTGCACCATAGCTTAGTTTCGGTTTAGAAGGTCATATGTAACCTGAGATAGAGGGTGGATGAGCATCATGTTTGATAGATATACCCATGTTTATCTCGACTTTTGAGTACTCACATGCTCACGTAGATACCCGAGCATGTTCGTATTTATGAGAGTGTATGACAGACTACATGGGCCGTAGAGTGTGTAAAAGTTGCAAAAATGCACTCCATACGCGCAAGTATGTCAGTTCATGTAGTGTAGAAAAGGTCAAGGTCGCTCCCACTAAGCAGTAGCTGCCGACACGCTTTGTTTAATTTGTGACAATATTTAGATCTAGTCTTATAGTGAATTATGACTAAATTAACTGATTTAAGGAAAGACTAATATTATAAATTTGATTTAAGGTAATAATGAGAAAACTAGGGTTTTGCCTTCGCTTACCACACCTGATGGATTTTAACTTAGATAGCGTATTTATTTAATATTTCATATGATTTATGTTAACGGGTTGATCGTGCCTACAAGTAATCTTCCAGATATAGTCATTTATCTCTTGTATTGCACTATGCTTCGACCCCTCGACTTCGAGATGCATGAATGTGCAAACCCTAGTGTTACACTTGGAATGCGGGATATCTCTATTCCCTGATTGACCAAGTGTTGCTTTACCCATGTCCCTATGAGTCATCTTCTCTCAATATCAGACTCCTAGCATTAGCATGCCACACCGTCAAATAATAACATGATTGAATTCGTGAGTAAAGCAAATCCATACAAATTCATACCAATATTAAATAAACCACAATTGAAGTATTAATCCATAACGGTGTGTAGTTGTAGTCGATGTAAACCCGAGAGTTAGTTCATAGACATTTACTTCATCGAAAGATTTTTAAAGATCAAACTTAATCAAGAAAAGAAATACAGACAAAGCCATCTTCGTGATCTCTCGGAATCCATCTCCGCCAATCTCTCTCTATCCGTCTATCCTTGTCTTCAATCCGCCTCCGAATCCCCCCTCTTGCCTCGAAAATGCTTCCATTTTATATCTCGGGATGCGAGCCCATCATTGGCCTAAAACTTCAGAGTTTTTAATTGTCCCGCCCAAAAAGAAGACTAAGCACACTGGCGCACTTAGCTACTAGAATCCGCCTTAACTGCCCGGCTATGTTGCAAGGCCTCCATGCGGCCGGCGAAGCGCCACGCAAAGAAAGTGGCACCTCAGCCGCTGCGATCCGAGGCCCCGCCGCACTTCCTATCATTCTCTCTTTCATGGTCTTTCTTCATTATTCAACTCCTTTTTACCCTATATCACGGTCTCCAAACATTATAGTAATGGGATTAGCGCAATGTTATGACGATGAATGTGAATCATGCAATTGAGCCATAAAAACACATAGAAATTTTACCGAATGCATGCATAATTCAATTCAATCAACACTTCCAACTTAGCTTGCTTCGTCTCAAGCAAGAAATTATCAACCAATGCAGTAAGAATAAACGTAACTAACACCGACGTATATGGGTCTAGTACATGATACAATAATATAACCGGCTCATTAGGATCCTTGACTACCTAGGTTTGTTCAACTTTCAAGAATTCGTGACTGGTTAGTCTCAAGCAAGCAGTTAATCCTTGAAGACTCAATAACCTTTCCCAAGGAGTCTAAGTGCGGTTGAAGTGTGATCTCCAATGTATAGCTCGACTTCAGTACCCTAAAACTTAAATTTAACTTGCCTATTTGGAATAGCTTAACACAAAAGGATGAGAACGCACCAATTTATTCACTTAAACTAATCTTAAGGGGATTAACTCTAAGACAAACTTGGAAGAGTACTAGTGCCAAGAAGTTTTAGGTGAGGGTTCCTGTAGTGGGGATCCATTGGTGACTCCCCACCAATTGGTTAAGGGCACCGGGCATTCAGTTCCCCTTGAACTTCACCCCGAACACTCAACCAAACCTCGAGGCCCTACACTGTGGAAATTATCCATCCTCTATCCCATGTAGCAGGTAGTGAAGTCAATGACTCCCAGTCAGTTGGCCCAGGGCATTAGGCTTTGAAAGGCCCCTCGGACTATGCCCAGGATTCCGATTGGATGATCCACTTATCAAACCATAAGCTTCTTTTTTTATTTTTTATATTTTTATATATATTTGGGGCTCAAAGGCGATCTTCTTTTTCTAAGGTGTCCCATCACTTAGGTGTTTAAACTTTCCAAGGTTCGTAGAACTCTTGTATGGTGAGTCCGGAGTCAAGGCATACCCCAAAGATCACATGTGTGTGTGTGTGTGCGCGATAGCTTACTTCGAGAAATGATTTTTGAGATCTAAAAGGGGCGGCTAGACGTGGTCATTCTCAACTTTGTACAATGTAGTCCCGATCGTCAAACAACCTTAGAGTTCCCTATTTCATCGAAACATAGGCTTTCTCATGACATTATGACCTCTTTGCAATCATGGGCAAAACTGTTGAACACTACTCAACTCGAAACTACCATATCATAATATTGCCACATGCAAACATGCTAGTACATAGTGACCAAACTCGGTCTTTAAACATGCTAAAAAAACAAAACAAACTAAAATTGACGAAAATTAGACCTAAAACACGCTTAAAACATGCAAAGATAAAATAAATACCTGCTTCAACCCAGATACCCACACATACACCCCTAAACTTGGGAATCACAGTTGTCCTTAATGATATGAAATAAAGGCATGAGAGCCGAGCCAACTCGCGTGATATGGTCCTTGACGGAGCTTAATGATGGTCATCTCCCCGATGGCGCTCCATGTCCTACTTTAGGGACGGTGGCCTGAGACTCATCCAATACGCTGAACCGCATGGTGAGCGCATGAATCCGCTTGCCAAGGACTGAAATGAACCGGAGGGGGACCTCAAAGTGGTCACTATCCCTGGTTGCTCACTAGGTAGCGGCTTCAAGGTAAAAGATCAACATCGGTCTCCTCATCTGAATCACCCGGGCTCCCGAACTTCGCCTTTGGGCAAGAGAGCAGAGCGCTTGTCGTGACTCGCTTCTGAACATCGTGACCTCACGCCTAAGATAACTAAGTAATTAGCGAGGCATCAGACTCCTGGCACTCCGTCGACCTACAATCAACCCTCTCTTGATGACGAACGTTAAACCTGAAACCCCGGCAGAGGAGGACTGCCTTGTCCTTCATCGTGCTAAGGTGTGGTAGGCTTGATTTTTGCACGCAGAAAATTATACTGACCTTTAGCCACGGAGCGAGAGTGCATCTCTGCAATTGCAAATCAATCTGGCCGAGGGTTGGCGTCTACACGCCCCTAGCCCTCAGGAGCTCTCGTATCAAGCGCCTCATAATTTGTGTTGACAACAGTTTCATATTCCAAGACCGTCATCATCCATCAAAGGTGATGGCTTGGGAACTAAACTCGACCCACTACTATCAAAGGGTGTCGACTTTGGAAAGGAAGATTGAGTGAATTCCCACACACCTGGGCTCCTCCAGAACAGGGAGCACATAGTGTCTCGCCACGCTGATTCGATAGTGAAGTTGAAAACATTGAGGTGGGAAACCTCGTTCCGGGACAAACGCTAGCACCCATGATAGATCCGCTCTACCTCTCGAAATGAACCTCGTAGATCTTCCGAGGTGGTACGCCCGCGAGGTGAGCCGAGCCGGTTTCGCCCGATCGACTCTCGGGAGCCATGGTCGATCTAGGTTGGGGGTTCTGCAAACACTAAGAAACGGGAGAGAGAGCAGAGAGAAAGTGAGCCAACCACGTGGGAGCGTAAATGAAAGCCATCTGGTTTAGCGACTCAAAATTTCACCACACGCCGGTGACGAGGGCCCCACGGGTAAGAAGCATTATTACGTTGAATGGCCAGAGAGCGCCCCACGCCACCGTACCTGTGCGATACAACACAAATAGCCGCGTAGTATTCCACGCTACGTGACCCAAAAGTTAGATAACGAAATTTTGTTTTCTACGCAGCGACGTAGAAATCTACGCCGTAGCGTACCAGAAAGTATGGAACAAGGTTTTTTTTTTTATTTTTAAAACACGAATTTGGCCCTCTCACACTGTAATGAACATGTAAATCCCTTAGTGACAGTGCTTGCACCTTTCGGCAGCCTTGAAAAACTCACAAACACATTAAAACAAACAAAAGTAGGAAATCTAAAAGCGAAAAATGTAACGAAGAGCGATTAAAAAGACCGAAAATAATGCAAGTTCAAAGGAGGAGGGATTCATTACTACGCCTCCCAAGAAGCGCTTATGTTTAATGTCGTTAGCTCGACATTTCGCAACGCATAAACACGGACGGAAAAATAACTGAACTGCTAGTGACCTTCCACACCCTTACCACCTCGCCCCTGTGTGTGCTTAGAATGGTGTGTCCCGTCTTCCCGTATGGGTCTAAATACGGTTTCAATCTGGCATTGACTTTGAACTGCCCTTCTCTCGGATGTATTTCATTTTACCCATAAGGAAATACTTGAACCACTGTGAGAGACCTGACCATTTTGACTTCAACTTGCTAGTGAAGAGTTTCAACCTAGAATTGAACAATAAGACTTATCGAATTTAGCCAAAATCTTCCCTTACACATATGTTTTTCTATGCTGCTTTTGTCTTTTCCTTATAGATTTCACAGATTCTTTCATAAAGCCTCATTGTAGAATTCATCTTAATTCATAATTAAGTTAGCATCCATTATCTCCCACATTATCCATGTTCAAAAAGCCTAGTTGCCGAAAGTATGCTCTATGTCTAATTCCATCGATGCCTTCCCATAAACTAGTAGGAATGGCGACATACCCAATGGAGTTTTAAATGTTGTCCTATATGCCCAGAGTGCATCATCAATATTCTTTGACCAGTCTTTCCTTGAACTATTAACTATTTTCTCTAAAATGGACTTGATCTCCCCGATTTGACACCTCAGCCTGTCCATTTGCCTACTAGTGGTAAGCAAGTGAAGTGCGATGCCGCACACCATATTTTTGTAAGACCTTATCAACCAATTTTTATTGTAGAAATGAGTTCATGATCAATGCTCGTGGAGTGCCAAACCGTGTAAATATGTGGCTGCGAAGGAACTTGACTACCACACTGGCATCATTAATGCGTGTCGGTATTGCTTCTACCCATTTGGAGACGTAGTCCACAACAAGGAGAATATACAAGTTACTGAATGAAGAGGGAAATGAACCCATAAAGTCCATCCACCACAAGTCAAATAGCTTAACCTCTAGAATTGTGCGCATGGGCGGTTCATCCCTGCTTCAAATGCCGCCCATTCTTTCGCACTTATCCATGCAACATAAATCGGTGAGCATCTTTGAACAAGCTAGCTGCAAGAGAAACCTGATCAAGTACCTTTCACAAGGCCTCTCGCTCCAAAGTGTCCCGTTACGATAAGGTGTGGTGGTGATTTAGAATACTACCCATTTCATCTTCCAGCACAATATCGCCTTATTACTTATCCACACAATGTTTGTATAAAGAAGTTCTCTTCCAGTAGTGCTTCAAATGCGCAAAGAAACTCTTCTTCATAAGTACCTAAAAATCGAGAGGGATAACCCTTGGCCACTGGCACCACATAGTCCGCAAACCATGGAACGGGCTTGTGTCTTCAATTACTAAGAGTCGCTTCATCTTCGATATCATTAACCTGTACTGGTCTCTGGCTCAATCGTGACATGGTCCGCGACTAGGTTCTTAATCTCAGTCAAATTTCGCAATAGAGGACCCACCTGTATCACTTTGCCAGATCCTTTTAGTCATTAGGTACTTAATGGTCGAGTGGTCAGTGTGTACTATTACCTTATTGACAATCAAGTAAGGTCAAATTTAAAGGCGAAACAATGGCCAATAGCTCTTTTTCAAAGGTATACCAGCCGGGCATGCAAAGTCCCGCTAGCAAGTAGTGGATAACTTGAAATATCCTTTCTTTCTCGCCTGAAGATCGCTCGGATCGATAGTCATTGGTGTCGACATTAGCTTGGGAACGGAAGTCCTAATCGTGCTATAACTATGAGGGCCAATACCAACTTAGGATTGAAAAAGCGCACACATCGTCATCAAAATCAAATGGTGTCCCTTGAACTAGCAAACGACAACGGCTTTGCAATCTGAGAAAAATCTTTTATGAACCGCCTATAGAACCTTGCGTGTCCTAGAAAGCTTCTTATGACCTTTACTAATGATGGTGGAAGTAGTTTCTCTATTGCCTCAATCTTTGCTTTGTCAACCTCTATTCCTTTTGTAGAAATCCGGTGCCCAAGTACTATGCCTTCCTATACCATAAAGTGGCACTTCTCCCAATTCAGCACAAGATTAGTTTCTTTACATCTGACTAGCACCGACCTCAGGTTTTCTAGACAATTGTCAAAGGAGTTTCCCAATACTGAAAAGTCATCCATGAACACCTCAATTGTCTTTTCAACCATATATGAGGAAGCACATGCCATCATACAAATAAATAAATGTCTCGCGCACAGATACCAAAGGGCATCCGCCTAAATGCGAATGTACAATAAGGGCAAGTGAAAGTCGTCTTCTCCTGATCCTTTGGGGCTATAACGATCTGATTGTAGTAGGAATACCCATCCAAGAAACAGTAATATTCATGCCCTGCCAGCCTATCTAACATCTGATCCAGAAATGGCAGTGGAAAATGGTCTTTTCGGGTAGCCTTATTCAATTTCCGATAGTCAATGCAAATTCTCTAACCTATGATTGTTCTGGAAGGCTGCAATATATTATTATTTGTCTTTATCACTGTTGTTCCTCCATTTTTAGGCACAACCTATACCGGACTCACCCACGAATCGCTGAAATAAGATAAATAACCCTAATATCTACTTTAAGATTTCCTGGCTGACTTCTTTTCATTATTGATTCAGTCTCCTCTGTGCTTCCACTAAAGGCTTATGACCATCTTCTAGTAGAATCTGATGCATACACATAGAAGGGCGAATCCCCTTTAAATAAGCCGCAGAGACTACCAAGCACATCTTCGTGAACCGAGTAATCTCAATAACGATCTTCTTCATCATTACAGTGGATGTTTAAATAATCAATCGGTAACGTGATGCGTCCCCAAGATAAGCATAACTCAAATGGCTATGGGTGGCTTTTGCTCCATCTTAGGTGGTTATTTGAAGGATGCATCGACAAGCCGAGTACTGCCAGGGTTCAGTATTTCCTTCATTAGGATGGAAGGAGTCCATCACTACATACTCTTCGACCTCTCTCCCGGGGCCGATTAATTGGTGAGACCACTTTGGCTAGACACTATAGCCTCTACGGTTTCTATCATGAAGCATGTATCACTCTTCGCCAAATCCACAACCTCAACATTGAACTTGACCTCATCATCCCGCACTCTTCAATTTCAACTCTTCCCGCATCAATCATCACATACCAATACAGAAATGGTTTGCCCAATATTATGGGTATTTCTTTATCTTCTTCCATGTCCAAAACGATGAAATCTGCCGGGAAGATAAACTTGTCTACCTTCACTAGAATGTCTTCTATCACCCCCCCCCTGGGATGTTTTAGTGACTTGTCTCGTTAACCCGGAGTGTGACCTCGCCATGAGCTTCACTCTAACTCTGGGCCGCTTAAATATGATAACGACATGAGGTTACTAGCTCCTAGGCTTCACAAGGCCCTCTCAAAGATGTACTCGATACAGCGAATAGTAAACCGCCTCGGGTCTTTAGCTTGCATAGCCAGACGGCATCATGGAGATTCACTGTCTTGAAGTCCGACAATCTTCTTTTCTTTGACAGTATATCCTTCATGAATTTGACATAACTAGGCATCTGAATAAACGCATCAGCAAATGGAATGTTTATATGCAGTTTCTTGAACACTTCCATAAACTTGTTAATTTGGCTATTCAATTTATTCTTCGTGCGCCGAGGGCATAAATGGGACAGTAAGTTCGCCTCGGTCTGGGCCGATCTTTACCTCGCTTCTTCCATAGAAATTTTTCCTGGGGTTGTTCCCTTCTATCTTGTCATTTTGACTGTCCTGATTACTCTCGCTCTACCTTCTCTTTATCGTACGCCCGTACCGCTTAATCTTCGCCGCTCAATGTGTGAGTTTTTACGTTCCTTACCTTTCTTCCTGGTTCACCTATGAGCTTAGGTAATGATCCGTGGCCGCCTATCAACAATGTGGCCATTCTGGGCCGATTTGCACTTCCGTGCGTTTCGCTGCCCCTTGATTCCGTAGGGCCGGGTGGATTTTATTTTCGAGGGCCGGCCGAGTCTCGATTGGAATGTGGCCTGGCTCCCATTCATAAATGTTCATGAGAAGTCATCATATGATCTAAGGCTCTAAATCCACTTTCCTCGTGCGGCTTACTCGCCAAGTGGTGCATACTATTCTCGTTGTTCCTCCACCCATAGTCTCCGATTGTCTAATATTCTGCTAATTCTCCAACCCCTCGTCTGGATTCCGAATTATCTCTAATTCGCATCATTCTCGATATGTACTTCCATATCGCCTCTATTGTTGATTCACATATCGTACCGCTTCTACCTATCGCCCCGACCGACAATCCATATGCATCATGGTCAGCCTCCGCAAGAATCGCAGATCTCCTAGAGATTATTCTTAATCGCATTCATCAGACTACGCTTTTATATCACCGTCTGAGTTGAACCGCACATGGTTTTGTTAAAGCCACTGGAGAACTTCTGCCTGCCCATGGTGACTTCCAAAGCTAATTGGTCTCAAACATTTATTAATATCATATCTTCCAATATCCAAGCTGATTCAGAATTTTTCAACATCCGCACTTCCTCACTGAAACATCAATGCATTATCTCAGCCTAACGCTTCAAACAATTATGAATCGTACCGTATCCACTAATAATCAGATACACCCCAGTGAGTCTAATGAATCTGATTCTGGCCAAGCTCACCCCCCAATCAGATGGAGCAAGTCAATCTCAATCAGCGAGAGGACTTCATGTGGAAAACTGGTCTACAATTTGAACAAGTCATTCCACTTGTAATGAACCATGGGGCTATTAACAACTGATCATTTTAGTCTGGCCTACAAGATGCCAGCTGGGAACAGCAATCCTGGTGGAGCTTTACATCTATTATACTGATCAAGTTCACTCAACAAACTGGTTTATGTATCCCTGATTCTACCAGCAACCATGAATAAACCTGATATCGTGGTATCAGAGTTATCTTCAATGCACACTAAGTTTTCTGCTTGAACGGTGGTCATCTGATGGCCGACGAACAACTGAAATATAAGATCAACTCCCCATGGGCAATACGCGAGATCAAAGGCTGCACGCGGCTGGATCCCATGATTCTCAACCATCCCTACTCAAATTCAGAATCACTCAGAACCCGCTCATGCCTCATTCCCATGATTTCAATGGGGCTGTACAAAGCCTTCCAATCAGCGGTCATGTCCGTTTCCGCCCGTGATTCTAATTAAAGCAATCCCATATCTTGTTCCTTTATATGCACACCGGCTCAAATCACAAGTATGAAGTCACCAAGTCACAACACGCATGAAATAAGGAAAAATAACTAAAACAAAGAATAATAAAATGATTAATAAGTAAAAGAACTAAATAAAATAAATTGATCCAAAGTACAATGTAGCACTCTGTCAATATCAACACTAAACTTCCTCGTAACGCGCGCCAAAACTTGGAAGAGGTCGGGAAGTGAGTGTGTAAAAGTTGGTAAAATGGAGCACTCCATACGCGCAAGTATACGTGTCGAGTTCACGTAGTGTAGTGGCTATCAAGTGTCAGTTCATGAAGAGAAGCATACAATAATCGGCTTAGTGACCTAGACAATATTCGATCCAGCTTTTATAAGAGATTATGATTAAATTAATCGGATGAAGGAAAGATCACTATTATAAATTTACTTAAGGTAATACGAGAAAACTAGGTTTTGGTTTTCGCCTATCACACCCGATGGATTTTAACCTGATAGCGATTTATTTAATATTTCATATAATTATGTTAAGAAAGCCGATCGTGTTTACAAGATATTCTTCGAGATAGAGAAGGCCGCTCTTATCTCGCCGTTAGTGTATTACTACAAGCCTCAATTCCCTCGACTCGAGATTTACGAATGTGCAAAACCCCAGTGCTACACTCGAACGCGGGATATCCCTATTCCCCCGATTGACCAAGTGTTGTTTTTACCCATGTCCCTATGAGTCATCTTCTCTCAATATCATAAATTCTAGCATTAGTATACACTGTCAAATAATAACATACATGTGATTGAATTAGAGTAAAGTAACCACAAATCTATATCATTATTAAATAAACCACAATTAAAGTATTAATCCATAATGTGGTTAGGGCTGATGTAAAACTCCTAGAGAGAAAAGTTAGTTCATAGCGATTTTCATTACATCGAGCATTTTAGCATCAAACGAATCGAAAAGAAATACGTAGTGTCGCTCGCCATCTCTAATCCGCCTCCGCCAATCTCTCTATCCGTCACCCCCTGCCTTCAACTACTCCGAATCCCCTTCTTGCCTTGAAAACGCTTCCCTTTATATTCAGGATACCCAAAATTTCGTAGTTTTTAATTCGCCTCGGCCCTAAAAGAAGACCTCGATATGCCGAGGCGAAGGATGCTATGCCGTGACGCACTGAGGCTACTCGGAACTGCCAATTTCCACCCGCTATAAGTGTACGGTCCCACGTCAAGTACGAAGCGCCTACACCGCTGAGTACCTCGCACCGTTGCACTGAGGCCTCCCGCTGCACTTTACTGCCTTCTCCCTCGCTTTGGTCTTTCTTCATTATTCAGCTTCCTTTTTTACTCCTATATCGCCGTGTCCTGTAAAACATTATAGCATGGGGGATTAGCGCAATGTTAGTGAATATGAATATGAATCATGCAATTGAGCTATAAAAACACAGAAATTTTATTGAAATGCATGCACAATTCACTCCGATTAGACCACTATTTGGGATAACATTAATAGGGCAGATGTGGTTAGCTTGTTGACTGAGTTCAAGATGTCGAATGTTGAGGAGTTCATCAGATGGTACAAACAATTGGCTGCTTTATTTCCATTATCTTTTAGTGGGTGGCACAATGTTAGTTTGATTCATCAGACTTATCTTATTGGAGGATTTGAGATGACTTGGTACATGAGAGTTTTTTAGACGATGTTAGCATTTATCGAAAGAACTGATCAGACCTCATTGTTGCCGAGAAGGACGTGGGATAACAAAGGAATTTTGACTAAGCCTAGCCGTGGAGATATCTTTGTCAAACTCAATACCCGATTGAACCCTGTTTATGCTTGAGACCGTGCATGATAAACCACGACGATCTCAGCTGCAGTTTCACCAAATCGTAAATATTGGACTGAGTCTGAGCTTCAACGCCTGAAGAAGTCTCGTCTCGTGGTGAGAGTCTTCTTCGCTTAAAGTCCTATTATTCTCGCGAAGTCCTATTCTTCTTTAGTTTGTTATTTCGCCCATGATTTAGTTTCGTTTATATTTAATAGTAAAGTGGGTCGTGAAGTTTAGAAGAGTGGTTAGAAAATATCATATGTATTTAAACTCTTTCAATGGAATAAAGGATATCAGAAAATTGTTCCAAAACTCGTGGTCTCTGCTCTCACCCAAAGAGTACACTTCCTTATCTTTATTTCGTGAGCTTTACTGGACGTAAATTGCATCGAGCTCGCTTACAATGGCAACCAACAAAGAGAGGATTAGCCTTGGAGGCTGGACTCGACATGGTGTTCAAGACGAATGCAACGGCTGAGGACACTGGCAACAGTCAAGTTCAAATTTTGCTTTCAACTACGGAAAGCTCCAACAATCACAACAATGGGCGAGAAGGATTTGTCTGACCACATCGAGAAGAGAACGATGGCGGCAGACAAATTTTTTCTTCCAAAATGGCAAAATTGGAATTCCCAAAATACTCTGGAGCTGATCCAACAGAATGGTTCAACCGGGTAGCTCAATTTTTCGAATTTCAAGACACGACAGATAACCAAAAGGTCTCTCTAGCATCTTTTCATCTTGAAGGAGAAGCTAATCAATGGTGGCAATGGTCAAGGTAGCTTACCAGGAGGAAGACACCGAAAGTGGTAACTCGGGAGTTATTTGAGGAGGAATTATGGCTCATTTCGGGACCAATGTGAGTGTGAAGATTTCGATGAAGCTCTCTCCAAAGTTCGATAAATCGAATCCCTTCATGATTACCAAAAAGAGTTCGAGAGGCTGGGTAATCGGGTTCATGGATGGTCACAAAAGGCTCTCGTCGGATTGTTCATGGGTGAATTGCGGTCAGAAATTTCTGAAACGATTCGTATGTTCAAGCCCAAACTCAAGGAGGCGACAAGTCATGCCCCGCACGGCGATCTAACAACTACAACGCTAAAGACGAATCTCACGCCACCACTTCACGACATTCAAGACTTCATCACTTTACCAACAACAACAATAAATTTCACCGCCCGTAGACTACTTGGAGGAGATGCAAAGAAGACAAGCACAAGGACTCTGTTTTAACTGTGATGAAAAATTCACTTCTGGTCATAGATGCAAGGGTCCTCAACTTCTTATGTTGGAAGGTAACATTGATGATGACTCAGAAGGAACACTAAAGAGGCCGAAACTGACCTTCCATCTGATCCCGAAATTTCACTGTATGCCTTAACCGGGTTGGACAAGCCATGAAACCATGCGTGTTACAATTTCAAGATTGGGACTCAGGATGTCAGGGTCCTCATCGATAGAAGTGGCCTCTACACATACTTCATCGACAAGGTGGCCACTTTACTACATCTACCTGTGGTGACCACTGCACCTTTCCATGTACGAGTTACAAACGGCCAACCATTAAAATGCCAAGGGCGATTCGACAACATCCACATCCTTCTACAGGGTATTCCTTTTTCAATTACTTTTTACTCTTTACCACTAACTGGTTAAGACTTGGTGTTGGGAGTTCAATGGTTGGAACAACTAGGATCTGTTGTTTGTGATTGGAAAAAGATGACAATGGAGTTCTAATGGGCCAACAAACCTCGATTATTACAAGGATCCAACGCTCAAATCCTTTAGCAAGCATCACTAGAAGCACTCTCAAAGGATATGAGGCACACCAGCTATATTTTTGCACCGGGTCACAACCACCAGCAGCCGTCCACAATGCACTATCCGCATACATGCAAACATTAATTGAGGCCTTTACTACAATTTTTAAGGAACCACAACAATTACCACCAGTTCGTGAAGTTGACCATTGTATTCCCCTCAAAGAAGGAACGAAGCCAACAAATGTAAGCCCCTACATGTATGCCTATTTTCAAAAAGATGAAATTGAAAAACAAGTTCTTGACATGCTAAAATTAGGGCTAATTCGGCCCAGTACCAGTCCCTTTTCATCTCCTGTTTTACTTGTTAAGAAAAAAGATGATACCTGGCGCTTTTGTACCGACTATCGAGCTCAATCTTCGCTACTATCAAAGATCGATTTCCATTCCAATCAGCCGATGATATGCTTGATGAACTTTGCACAGGCACTTTATTTTACCAAACTCGATCTACTGGGCCAAGTATCATCGTAAGAGTCAATCCATCCGATATTCATAAAACCTCAGACTACAATGGTCATTATGAATATCTTGTTATGCCATTTGGTCTTTGTAATGCCCCATCCACTTTTCAAGCCATCATGAATTCCATATTTCGCCCTTACCTCCGACAATCCATTCTAGTCTTCTTTGATGATATTTTAATTTATAGCCCCAATTGGAACATGCATCTTGAACATGTTAAGCAAGCTTTTGAAATTTTGAGGCATCACACATTTTTTTTAAACTCAAAAATGTGCCTTGGCCAAGAAGAATTAGGAATACTAAAGATATTGTCACTCGCTCATGGGGTCAAAGTAACCAAATAAAATACAGCCATGCTTGATTGGCCCGTTCACTAATGTTTCGTAATTGGTTCTAGGCCTTACAGGTTATTATCGGAAGTTTGTTCATAATTATGGCATCTTGGCTCACCCACTCACTAATCTCTTGAAGAAAGGCCAATTTGGGTGGACTGTAGAAACCGAGACCTCCTTCAGTTTTTCCTTCACAGCAGTTATGACACTCCCACCCTTGCCATGCCAAATTTTCAGCAACCATTCACTATCGAATCTGATGCTTTTGGGGATGGGATTGGCTCTGTGCTCACCCAACAAGGCAAGCCTATTGCCTTTATGAGTCGAGCCTTAGGAGTCTCCAAATTTTCCTATTCATATGCCAAAGAGAGATGCTTGGTACATCATTCACGCCATACGAACTTGGCGCCCTTATCTTCTCGGGCAGAAATTCTACATCCAAACTGACCAGCGGAGCCTCAAGTACTTACTTGAGCAGCGTGTGGTAACACCAGAGCAGCAGAAATGGGTTGCAAAGCTACTTGGCTATGATTATGAGATACTATATAAACCTGGCCGTGAAAACTCAGTCGCTGATGCCCTTTCCCGCGTACCAGGCTCCCTAACTCTTAATGCTTTATTTGTTTCGCAGGCTCAAATCTGGGAGGAAATCAAAACAGCAGCAACAACTGATGCTTACATGGCCCGAATTAGCAAGTTGGATGCTACCAAACCTGGCTTTCCCTACACCAACCGTCATGGGCTGACCTTCTACAAAAATCGAGTGGTGGTGCCTCCTCAATCCCATATTCCGAATCAGTTACTGCATGAGTTCCATGACTCTCCTCTTGGTGGCCACTCCGGCGTGCTGCGCACATATAAACGTATCGCTCAACAGTTTTATTGGCCATCAACGTATCGCATGGTGGATGAGTACGTCTCCTCTTGTGATGTTTGTCAACGAGCTAAGGCGTCCACATTGTCCCCTGCTGGTCTCTTACAGTCACAACATTCCCTTTTGTCGGGCATATGGGATGACATCACCATGGATTTCATCGAAGGACTGCCTCCATCCCAAGGCAAGAACACAATCTTTGTGGTCGTCGATCATTTTTAGCAAATCAGCTCATTTTTTGGCCTTAACTCACCCTTTTTCTGCCAAGATGGTAGCAGAAAAATTTGTTGATGACGTTGTAAAATTACACGGCATGCCCAGCTCAATTATCAGTGACCGTGATCCAATTTTCATAAGCAACTTTTGGCGTGAATTCTTTAAATTGTCAGGCACCCAATTAAAGATGAGCTCCGCATACCATCCCCAAACTGATGGGCAGACCGAAGTCATCAATCGCTGTGTCGAGCAATATCTGTACTGTCTGGTTCACCAGCAACCACGAAAATGGTACTCCCTGTTTCTTGGGCAGAGTTTTGGTACAATACAGCCTACCATGCTTCAACCGGCATGTCACCTTTTCAAGCTTTGTATGGTCGCCCTCCCCCCATGATTCCACACTATCAGTTGGGCTCTTCTCCTGTTAATGAGGTCGACCAAAACTTGGCCTCACACAATGATCTTCTCAATCAACTCAAACTCAACTTACATCAAGCTTCCAATCAGATGAAACAACTCGCCGATTCAAAACGGCGAGACATCGAATTCAATGAAGGTGACCTTGTTTTCCTTAAACTGCATCCTTATCGCCAGCAAACAGTGTTCAAAAGAGCATCTCAATCATCACAGGTTTTATGGCCCTCTTTCCAATTGAGAACGCATTGGCAAGGCAATATATCAACTCAACTTCCTGCGGGTCTGCATCCATCCGGTATTCCATGTTTCTTTGTTAAAAGTGAAGATTGGTGATTCCAGCACGTTGTCCTACTTTGCCGCCTCTCACCGATGATGGTGCCCTCATCATAGAACCACTCGTTGGCTTAAAAAAGGGGGGAAATTTTTTAAAAAGTGCTTGGTCAAATGGAAACACTTTTCCGTTGAAGATGCTACTTGGGAGAATGCAGTAGAGTTGCAAGATCGGTTCCCTGACTTGAACCTTGAGGACAAGGTTCCAGTAAAAGTGGGGGGTATTGATAAACCACGACGATCTCAACGTGTTTCTCGGCCAAATCAGAAATATTTGGACTGAGTCTTGAGCTGCAACGCCTGGAGAAGAAGTCTATTTGTGTTAGAGTCTTTCTTTCAGTTGAAGTCCTATTATTCTGCTAAGTCCTATTCTTTTGCTAGTTTGTTATTTCTGCTTCCATGATTTAGTTTCTGTTTGTGCACAATAGTTGTAATGTGTTTCAGGAAGAGTGGTTAGAAAATATATGTATTTAAACTCTTTCAATGAATAAAAGGATATCAGAAAATTGTTCCAAACCTTGTGGTCTGTTCTCACCCAAAGAGTACACTTTATCTTTATTTCAAGAGCTTTGGCTGGGACCTAATAGTGCATCAACTATTGGAGGGGAATATCATCATTGACTTCGATTGCTACTTCGTCTAAGAAGTCTGGCGAAGCTACCATCAGAAGGGGCGTAGAGCCAGAAGCTGGAGAAATTGGGCATTTAGGTGAAGAATAGAAAGGGGGAACAAGAGGCATAGTCACACCAGAGATGGCGACCCCCTTTTCTTGGACAGACTTGGCAAAGCCCTCTATTTCAACCTCAATTGTTGACGGGGCATCGAATATCACCAGAGCAGTCGACGACATGGTGGAGAGGGGAGTAACAACAATCGGCTCTTCAACAGCAATGGGTTTGACCATGATGGGGTTTTCTTATGATTCCCCTTAAGCAAATGCAAAGAATTGATGAGATGAACTCCTTCAACCCCCTGCCCTTCTTGAGCGAGTAGAAACCATGGATGATGCAATGCCCTTCTTGAGCGAGTAGAAACCATGGATGATGCAAGGAGAACTGCTAGAAATTAGGGCAGATGATCATGACTTCGAAGAAAAAAAACAACTTTGGAACTTCCCAAAAATAGTCAAGAAAAGTTTCTCCACTAAAAGAAAAGTGCATCGAAAATAAATACAAACCGCAGCCAAATTTAATTAAGATGATAATGCACCACCTTCCTCATATATATATATATATATATATATATATATATATATATATACAAATTTATGAATAATCCATAGCTGATCGATCTTCTTTTAATTACCTTTACATACTCTATAACTAGAATAATCCCTAGGGGGTCCTGTATCTTATTGATCCGTTACTGAAAGTGATTAACTTAGCAGGTTAAAAATCTCACATGTCATTCCCTCAAAATTGGCCTCCAAAATTTTTATTTTAAAAAAAAATGTCAATTTTGATCCCCACTTCCTCTTTCTTTTCTCTGTTACTTGTGATTATCTAATAAACCCAAAATTTTTAATTTTTTTAAAATATTTAGTTTTATACCACCGTCTCTCTCCTCTCCACCTTCAACCAGGGAACTAAAAGCTCCGAATGTCTACCGATTTTTCGCCGATTTTCTGCTGGAATGGATAGAAATATCCAAGTAAAAATCTGATTTAAGATTATCGGCGAAAATCACGATTTTTCGAAAAATCCGATATTTCACGTTTACACCACGCCCTCGGGAGCGCGTCCTGAGGAGTGAACGTCGCCGACGACTAAGAATAAATTGAAAAAATCGGCCACGATCGGCACTCGGATGCTTTTGACCGATTTTTCCGGTTTTGATCCAACTACCGTGATTTCGTCCACCTTTTTTGAATAATCCAATGGCTATTTTTGTGATCCAATGGTTGATTTTAAATATGAAGCTTGATCTAACGGTTCAGAATGATTTCTAACGGATATATGATGATCCAACGGTCAGATTTGAACCAAAATCAAATCCAACGGTTAGAAATAAATCACAACCGTTTTTTGACAATCCAATGACTATTTTAACTCCAAAAAATTCTATAAATACCCCTAAAATCATACATTTTCATTACAAACTCATCCATCCACATCTAAGCTCCATTTCACTCTCAAATAATTTTTTATTTGTTCTTTATCCTAATTTTTTTGAAGACTGGGAATTAAGGTATGTTTATTTGTTAATTAATTTTGTTTTTATGCATATTTGATTTAGTTTACTTGGTGTTGAAGTAGTTGGTAATATATATTTTTATACTATAGTTTTATTTTAGTTTTATAATTTGATAATATAATTTTTCATTAATTTATTATATTATTTATTTAGATAATAGTTATTTTAGTTATATAATTTTTCAAACTTAGTTATTTACTATAATATTATTTTAGTTATATAATGTTTGAAATATTTTTTATACTATAGTTTTGTATTTTAGTTTTATAATTTGATAATATAATTTTTTCATAATTTATTATATTATTTATTTAGATAATAGTTATTTTAGTTATAATTCTTTCAAACTATATTTACTATAATATAATTTAGTTATATAATGTTTGAAATATTTTTATTGTATAATCTTATATTTATACTATAGTTTTATTTTAGTTTTATAATTTGATAATATAATTTTTTGTTAATTTATTATATTATTTATTTAGATAATAAGAACTGAGCCACATCGGGTCTTCATTTTTATTTTCTTTAAATTCACATATGATAAATTTCTCTATTAAATTATAATGAATATCGTCTTCAACGAGTGTATATTTAGTTTATTTATACATTTTTTATAGCTCAAACAAAGTATTTCCATTTAATTTCAAAAGATTTTGCACTCAGATACTGACATATTTCACAAAACATCTACCGACATTCCGATATTCGATATTTCCGTAAATCCAAGCACCGATATAATCCGTGAATTACCGATATTTCGTTCGCCCAACTCACCTCTTCGGCCGATTCGCCTCCATCCACGTAAAGCACGATGACGACGACGGCTGCTCTCGCTCCTGCAGTGGTACTGAAATTCAGTTCTACGATGAAAGGGCCAGTCTTCCGGTTTGATCGTCTCTATCGACGGTGATAGTGATTCGCTGATACGGGTTTGATATAGTCTTATGTGAGTGTGCCAAATTTGAACTGGGTTTGATTTGGCTCCTGGATGTGTTCTTAATCACAACTATAATGAGAAAAAAGTGTTGTTCTTGGATGATTGTTTCAGATTTGGTTCAATCCTTGTTATAAGAATTTCAATCTGAATTAAGGGTCTCTGTTTGTTCATAATAGTGATAAAGCTGAGAATCAAGTTTGTTAATTGTCAATTTTGTCTGGTTGATAAATGGGGTCCTTGATTGAAATTTAATTCAAAAAAAGTTTGTTCTTGTTTGATTTTTTTTTCCAGATTTTGTAGTAGATGCCTACTGTTGCTTACGGTCCATACCAGAGAGCTCAGGCCAGGCTCTGGGCGGACTACCTGGACAAAAGGTATGTCTTTGCTGTTGATTTAAAAGCATTCTTCTCCATTGATTAATTGCGATTGGCTAAGATTTTAAAGCAACTGGAATTTGGAACCAAATTTTGAAGAACAGTATATTTTATTTTTATTTTTTTGGTGATCCTGCTGTTCAAACTATATTTCTCTTTTTTCTCGTTTTCTAAAACAAAAATTGAGGGGAAAAGATTTAGCAAATGGTACATTCTTCGATCTTCCATTTTGCATGCCAATTGTTTAATAATTCTATGTTGAAAGGTCCTTAATAAACTTATCCACAACCATACAGAAAGTTGAAACTGAAATGCTCCAAAAAAGCTTGGGCTGTCTCCCATGGACTCGCCGAAGAGGGAAGGTCAGAGGTGGCAGAGGGTTCGCTGCGACGCCTTAAAGAAGTAAAGGAGATGGTGGCAAACTTTATCCATGTCAGCCGAGGTAGCTGATGTAAAGAAAGGTTCTGAGAGAGAGAAGGGATCAAACTGATTTTTTTTAAAATAAAAAAATTTGGGTGGTCAATTAGATAAGACGACACGTGAAGAAGAGGACCACCTCAACCTGCCCACACCGCTTTATGAACTGAGTCAAAGGACACACAGTCCTAAGGAGGTGCAGAGTGTTTCAAAGCGAGAGGCATCTAGACCTTTGGTGAAGATATCGGCGAGTTGGTGATTTGTGGAAATGAGCTCAATTATTTTGTCCTCAACCAGACTTTAGATAAAATGATGTCAAATATTGATGTGCTTGGTTCGTATGTGTTGAACTGGGTTCTTGGAAATATTAATTGCGCTTGATGTTGTCACAATATAGTGTCATACCAAATGATGTAACATTTTTGCGACACCATAATCTTACAACATACTTTTCATCCAGATAAGTTGCTAATAGTTGCGCCAAGAAGAATACATTTTGCCTACGCTGTAGAGAGAGAAATATGCTAATTCAGTTTTTTGCTAAACCAAGAGACCAAGTTGTTTCCAAGAAAGAAGCATCCACCCGAGGTACTTTTTCGATCATCAGAGTTGTCGGCCCAGTTAGAATCACAATAGCCTATTCAAGTTAGTTGTGGAGTCATGAGAGTACCATAGGCTGACTTTTGTAGTTCCACTGACATACTTGATAATCTTCTTAACAACAACTAGACGACTTTACTTAGGACAGGTCTAATATTGAGCACAAATTCTAACACTGTAGCATAAATCTAGTCGACTAGCAGTGAGATTAAGTAAACTGCAGTTCATGCTTCTATATAGTGTCTTATTGACATTCTTTCCTCCATCATGAGAGATTTTCTCATGAGTCCCAATAGGTGTTCGAAAATGAGTAGCAGACTCTAAGCCAAAAATTTTAACTAGGTTTATGGCATATTTAGATTGAGAAATGAAAGTTCCATTACCTGTTTGTTTAACTTGAAGTCCTAGAAAATAGGTAAGTTCGCCTATGAGACTCATTTCAAATTCAGTACTCATGTGCTCCACAAAGTGTTCCACCAACTTGTACAACATTGCACTAAAAACTATGTCATCTACATAGACTTGAGCCACAATTATATCATGATTGCTTTGTTTTATGAAGAGAGTACGATCTACTCCCCCTCTAGAATATCCCTTCTTGATAAGGTAGTCGACAATCTATACTCAAGCTTCCAGTGGCCTCTTGTTTTAGCCCATAGGACCTCTTCTTCACCAGACATCGCACTCAGGATGAGGATTTTTCTAAATCCCTTCAATGTTTAACAAAACCTCTTCATTCAAGTGCACATTTAGGAAGGCACTTTTGACATCGATCTGATAAAGTTTGAAACAGAGAGTGCATGCAAAGGCCATGAGAAGACGAATTGATTCTAGGCGAGCTACAGGAGCAAATGTCTCGTCAAAGTCTATCCCTTCTAACTGAGTATACCCTTGAGCCACTAACCGAGCCTTGTTTTTGTTGATATTTCCATTTTCATCTGCTTCGTTATTAAAGATCCATTTGGTTCCTATGACGTTGGCATCTTGTGGTCAAGGAACCAGATCCCATATTTCATGTCTTGTGAATTGCCTCAGTTCTTCCTACATTACAATTAGCCAATATTCATCTTCTAGAGCTTCCTTTATGTTTTTGAGTTCACTGGAGGAGGTGTAGCATATGTAGCTAATCATTTCTTTGTAATTGACTTTAGGCTTGTCTCGCATTCGAATTCTTACTTCTGGGTCTCCAATGGTGTCTGTAGTGGGATGATCTTTCTGTACTTGTCTGGAGGCTTCTCGAATATACCCCTCAATGCTTGTAGCAAGGTTCTAGGACTAAGGAGATGATTCACTAGAAGATGAGGTACTCGCGATGTATCGGGTCTACCGCTAGGTGTTTGAGCCATTTGTCGAGGCATTGTCACCTGCAAACCGTGGACCTTCGCCTCGTGATCGCTCTTCCTTAATTCTATAGAGGTAATTTCTTGATCATCGAGGACCACATTGACTGATTCCATAATTGTTTTCTCGATCAAGCCACTGAAAGTAACTCGAGTCTCTCGTTTGTTCCGAGTATCCTAGTAACATACCCTCATCACTTTTTAGATCAAATTTGCTCTTATGTTCCCTGTCATTCAGCACAAAACATGTGCTTCCAAATTCATGCAAATGCTTCAGGTTAGGTTTCTTACCTCTCCATATTTTGTATGGTGTCATGGTGGTCCTCGGTCGGAGGTACACTATATTTTGAGTGTAACATGCTATGTTTAGGGCTTCAACCCAGAATTGAACCGAGTCTTCTTTGCTTTGAGTATGACACGAGCCATTTCCTACAATGTTTAGTTCTTCCTTTCACCTACCCCGTTTTGTTGTGGAGTTTTAGGAGCAAAGAATTCATGCCTTATACCATGTTTGTTGCAAAAATTGACAAAGTAGGAATTTTCAAACTTCCTTCCATGATCACTTCTTATTGGTACAACCTTCTTGTGATGAGGTTTTTTTCAAGCCCAAATTTTATAAACAAGGCTTCAAACACATCAAAGGTGTTTGACTTTTCTCTAAGAAAGTGTACTCATGAATATCTGGAAAAATCATCAACACAAACAAATGCATACCTTTTCCCCTCAAGGCTTTCAACCTGCCTTGGTCCTATAAGGTCCATGTGAATGAGTTGAAGAACTCTTGTGGTAGAGAGATGTTGTGTCACCTTATGAGACGATCGAATTTGTTTCCTCAGTTAAGATGAGCCACAAATTTTTCTAGGATCAACTTTCATCTTAGGAATCCTTAGAAAGGCATCGACTATAATAATCTCATCGAGACTTTTATGAATGATGTGGTCGAGTCTTCTATGCCAAATATCTAAATTGTTCAACAAGGTGGCGCAACAGGTTCCTGAAGAAGTCAGTAGATAACAATTGTTTGATGACCTTTTTTCCTTCCATGACACATGAGTTGGAGTTGTTAGTGATTAAGCAATTTTCTTTAGTGAACTGAACAAGCAAGTTCTGATCACATAGCTGACTAATGCTGATGAGGTTTACTTTTAACCCATTTACAAGCAGAACATTCTCTAGTTTAGGCATACCTGGAATATTCCAAGAACTGTACCTTTGCCACCATCTCTAAATGTTATTGATTCTAAGCTACATGGTTATGCACTCAGATTACCAAAATTCCTGCTTCCAAGCATACTAAGTCGCTACTATCAAGTACCGCTTTCCTCGACCTTCATTTTGTAGATGTGCGTATCGACCAAGCACCTCCCATCTTTCTTCACTATCCACACCTGTTTCGTTTTAAAGTGCTGCACTTGTTGCCTCATCTTTTGAAACATAAAGTAGTGGATTCATTTCTTCCTGATATGTCCCAGTTTTCTACAAAAGTATCACTTGAGTGTTAGTAAGGGCTCTCCTATGATAATGATTTTTACATTTTGGGTTGTTTCTAGGCTTGGATAGTTGGTTTCCAAACTTTCTCCCTTGAACCCCAGACTTTCACGATCTTTAGTTCTTTTTCCTATTTCTAATATATGTTCCCATGTTACCAAAATTCAGCATGCACACTATCTTCTTCATTTGCTCTTCCTGTTTAGATAGCTTGTCAAGAAGCACATTATTCTGTTTGACAGGTTCAAATTTATCGCTACATATTAAGAAACATGCTTATGCATAACCTTGTTCTCATTAAGGGCCTCCACCAATCTCTCATACATGACCTGAGTGGATCATCTCCTCATTTGAGATTTCTTCATCATCACTGCTCTTTGTGCCAATTGTTTCTACACCTGCCATGAGAGATTGGTATAGTGATGAAGTATATGATGCGGTATCTACAAAAAGATCTTTTGACGTAGCCAAACTTATTAAGACCATAGGGACTGAAAGGCTCATCTCGTTCCTTAGACTCTTAGGTTGTTGTATAAGGCTTGTTTTTCTTATGGGTGTTGGCACACTCAGCCTGAACATGACCATACCCTTCACATTCCCTACACTAAATTCCTTTACTCTTATTTGTTGGTTACATGTTGACTCCAGGAAACATATTTGCTTTAAAGGGAATCATGGAAGGATTAAAGGCAAAAGTTATTTTCTTGGGTTGATAGGTACCCCTTTTAATCTCTTGTTCATCTTTCTAGCCACTTGGTTGAGGTTTTTCATTAGGAGTGTCATGGATTCAACAAGGTCATCTCCTTCTTCTCCCTCAAATTGATTCGACCTGGAAAGCCACTATTCTCTTCCTCTATTTCTTATCTTCTTTAAGCTCCATTCGAAAGCCTGTAGAGAATTAATCAATTCTTCAAGCTTCATGGTTTCAAGATTCTTTGATCCCTAATAGCAGCGGCCTTGTAAGCGAACCTCTCTAGCAGAGTTCTCAAAACATTTCGTGTGAGTTTTTCTCCAAGAATCTTTTCTCCTGGTATAAACGACTCATTTAAGATGTCACTTATTTTGGCATGGTATTGCCCGATTGTCTCATTTTCCTCAATTGAAAGATTCTCGAATTTAGAGATCCAAAGCTCTATTCTTGATTTTCACACAACAGTGGTTCCTTCAAACAGAACTTGCAAAATGTCCCACGCTTCTTTGGCTGACTTAATGGCTGAAATGCTTTTGAATTGTGTAGGGCTCACCCCATTGAAAATGGCGTTGGTAGCTTTCCAATTGTTGGATGGCTGCTTGTCTTCTTCTGATGACCATTCAAGTTCACTTTTGGGCACATCTTTCCCCGATTCGTCTTTCTTAGTGGAAGGAGTCCTACCGATCAAGATTGCTTTCCTGACGAGTTCGTCCATAGATTTGATGAATGTGCGCATACGAGCTTTCCAGTACCCATTGTTGGTCCCGTCCAACAGAGGGGGATGAACAACTAAGCCACCTTCTTTCAAGAGATCCATCTAGCACTTAAAGGCAAACAGTTAGAAAAACTTTATGATTCACTCAGTATCTTACAGTGACCTGCTTTGATACCAATTGAAAAATAAGGACTATTTGTTATGACAGTGATTCAAGAGATGTTGCACCAAATGGTGCGACACTATCATAAGTGTTGCAGCTAACTTGATTATGTTATATAACATGCCGAGTTAATTTCCGCAAAAGTAATGTAATAAAAAGAACATATGCACACACACACACACACACAGTCTTCTCCTAACTATCCTATAAAGAAAAATTGAAATAAGCTTTCTTTATTTCTCATACGCATATGGACTCCTAACTAATCACTCCATCCTTAGTCGAGTAAATGTACTACTCATCATCAAGGATTAGGGCAGTACCTACAACTGTTTTTTCTGTAAACAGCTCCTCTAGAAAAACCTCTTTTGTGTGTTCGTATCGATAATGTATGAAGGTCCTTACTTCTCCTTTTTAAACACGCATTCGGCAATCTTTATTATGAATGAAATCTTCAAATTTCCAAAACTGTTGTTCATGCCAGACATCACCAATTGATATCATTCATTTTTCATGAAGTAGAATATTTTCTTTTCCAAAGAAGTCCCACATAAGAGATCTTCATCTGTTGTGTCGCGCCCCAACCCCCGCCTGCGGAGAGTGGGGACATGACACGGGACTGAGACTCTTTAACTTGTTTTTCTGTCATTGGTGGGCCCAATTTATATATATATTTTCATAAAGAAATAAAACTTATAACATATACATATAAGACAACCACCATAGTGGTGTTCATAATATTCTATACATATATTCGAGTCCCATTTACTTGTTCTTATACAATTTCACTATTACAAAACTCTACATTTACATATACAAAAACAAATCCAAAACTTACTTAGAGTGAGCTTCTATTGTTGTGTTGGCCCTGACGGATGAGGAATGCTGTGAATGTCCTCTTTGGTACCTACATGGATGAAACACCCGTGCTAAGCTTATAGCTTAGTGGGAAATATATAACATATATGACCACTTGTAGTGATCCTTAATTTCAGTATACATATACATTAGCTTATAAACATATACTTCTTTTACATATCATATGCATCTTTCATATCATTTGCATATTTCATGCCTTTTCATGTGTCATGTTTCATATTATCTTATATCATCTTAAATCATATTTATTTATTTATTTTTTTATGCCTGTATATTCCAAAGACATGGATATGGGGGATAATTGTATATACCCGAAGGTATCATCACTATACGAAACAGTGACCTATGCTTCCCCTGTATGACCCAAACTGGTCGATAACCGGTTATCATCATCGCACGGCATACCACTCCATGTCAGACACCTAAACGGGGCCACTTTAATGACCAACACGGGGCCAACTTATAACTTGTAATCCCTCATAGGCAATGCCTACTTGTCCATCCACTTTGGAATATATGTAGGAAATTAGGCTTACTAGGTTTTTATCTGAGTTAGGGATATCATACTAGTCATTTACATGTTTGTATGTGTTCATATTTCATATATCAACCCTTCTTTTATTTATTTACTTCAAATAATTTACACTGAAATATTTCCTATAAATAATAGCTTCACTTTAAACGAATTTTCCTAATCGAATTCGGCCCAAATTTGAATACACTTATTTAAAGGATATTTGTTCTCCTAGAAGTCTAGTTTACCCAGAAATTTGAATTACTCAACTTGGATGAGTGAAACTCAACTTATGACATAAATACCAAAACTATTCTGAAACACCAAAACTGTATCAGAACTGAATCAGAATTGACCCGAAAACAGAGCCTCACTTTAACGAATTTTCTGGGTCCAATGGGATCCAAATTTGCATACACTTATTTCAAGTGAGATTGCTTCAAGTCTGGGGCTTACCTGTAAATTGAATCACTAAATATGGATGAGTTATGGTCGAGTTATGGCTATGAAAAAACATGGGTTTTGGAAAATTTTGACAACATCTCCCCTAAAACCCCAACATTTCCTTTATACAAACATTCCTCAATTGAGGATCACAACCAACTCAAACAACCACATAACACACGAAGAGTTGGGGTGGTTTTCCTAACTCAAACATAAACAAGGAAGGAGTTTGAGGAGTTTCCAAACCTTGTTTTCTTCTTTTGAAACAAACTTTCCTCTTCTTCCTTCTTCTAGCTTGAACCAAGAGGAACCAAAACCATGGATTTCACAAAAGCCAAATGACCTATTTTCCTCCTCCACCGGAATTTTCTAGCCCTAGCTCTTCTCTTTCACAAATGAGAAAATATCTCATTCAAAACCAAAATTTGGTCTTATCTCTTTTCCTTCACAAGGCCTTTGCTGCCAAAAGCCATTTTCGCTTTTTTTTTTTTTTTCCCTTTTTGCATTTTTAGTCCTTCATTTTTCTTTCTTTTGCAATTCAGCTTCTTAATATTCTATTTTGGCATGTAAACTTATTATCTTATGACCCTTGAGTCCTTAATGTAGCGACCCCCGAGCCCAACCCGACCCGGTTGGTGGATCCGAATCGAAACCCTGGGGACGCCCGACCGAAGCCTTTTATCAAATCCATTTACCAAATAACTCAATCTTTGCGGAAGCGATTTCCATTTAGGGCGAGCTCATAAACATTTACAATTTCAATGCAATTCCTTTACAAAATATGCATTTAACCAAAAATGGCATTTTATGCTGTTTACAACATAAGCAATATCCAAAATCGTAATCAAATATGAGTACAAAATGATTTCTCCGAGTTTAACTCCTTTGGTTTACAAACAATCATGTTCAAATAGTGAGGATGCATGTAACGAGCATATTCCGTGGTCCTTCAATGACTCAGCCTCGACCTGGGTCCGCTCAATCATTCATCACTCACTGCGCACGATAAAAACAATACGTTAAGCATTTTCATGCTTTACATTCATACGCTCTCTATTCCAATTGAGCTCACATCATGCATCCGCTGCACACGGTCTCATACAATGTCCTCGTGTAATGTAAAAGATACTCATACAAATACACTTTAATGTCGCTTTTCGCTTCGGTCATGGATTTCACATATGGTTATAGAGTCAACATTCACCCGCAGATTCAATCAGTTAACTCGTCCCGTTTGTCATTTTCTCCCGCAGCAATGATCTCACATTCACACATTGCAATCTCACATATGACTATAGAAGTCGACATTCACTTCCATGCATCCGCTGGTGAATCCTATCCCGTTTGTCATTCAAGAGCAATGTGGATCTCACATTCAATATTGGCAATCTCATATATGGCTATAGTCGTACATTTACAAATGCATTCAGCCATGAACTCGTCTCCGTTTTGTCATTCAGTAGCAATGTGATCTCACATTCAATATTACCATCTCACATATGGCTATAGAAGTCAACATTCACGATGATTCGGGCCAGAATCCGCTCGTTTGTCATTCAAGAGCAATGTGATTTCCGCATGGAACAAATATCTGTTACCCTCATATGACTACCGGTGAATCCCACATGTTGGTCATTCAATAATACATTTCAAATCAATTTACTTTTATGTAGTAATTTCACTTATAGTTCAAATACATGCACACATGCAGATATTTGACAACCATTTCGAATAATAATGATTCAAATCAATATATATATATATATATATATATATATATATATATATATATATATATATCACAAATAGAACTTGAAATGGAAATTGAGCCACAATGAACAAAACAGATAGAGAACAGAACAAACAGAGAATAAAGAATGAATAGAGAACAAACAGAGAACAAACCAATTATCGATTCCTTTTCTCTTTTGATACCAGTCCTAGGTCAGGTTGTTGTCTTTACCCGCACCTAGTCAAATACAAATTCTTCACTCTTAGTGGTTAAACAAATAATCATACTAAACGAATATCGCCGAGGCGGCGAGGTACGATACGTTTTTCACTTAGTCTCATTCTTATTTGAACCCCCATTAATCGTTTCTTAGGGTCCCTAAACAATTGGTATACGAATACAAAGCTTAATGGTGCAAAAATATGCAAAACATGGTCAAGCTGGAAACCCGTGGTACCTGGGCATTCACTTTGATTGGTCCCTTTACTCCACCCTTGCCAATGGGTACCGGGTACTCGCGGTAACGGCATCTACTTGCCCATCAGATCATGGGTACCCTATTCACTTTCGTACGGCATTCAATACGCGATTTTTGACCAGAAATGTTGGATTTTGGCATTTTCACCCATTTTTCTTCAATAAACCTCCTCCAATTCATCCCATATTAAAAATCCATCATGGAATCCACCCAAGACAACTCTAAAGGTGGTTAAGAATCAATGAAAACCCTCTTCTCTTAAGTTAGGGTTTTTCCCCAAAATCAAGATCATAAAAGAGGAAGTTAGGGTTTGATTTTTCTTACCTTATCTCTTCAAAGCTCCCTCAGAGGTTGCTTGATCCCTTAGGAGGAAGAAATGAAAACAATCCCACCAAAATCATTCCTCTAAACTCCTAGTTTTCTCCTTTCTCCTCTATTCTCTCCCCAAAAACGTGATTTGCTCACAATGAGCATCTAAGACCAAGTTTGGTCTTTTAAATCTCTCTTAAGTGTAAGGCCATGTTTGGCCTACACCCATTTCTCATTTCTCATTTTCTCATTTTTGGTCTTAAGTCATTTATTCTTCATAAGGCCTTGTTTGGCCACCCAATTAATCCCATTTTCCATTTTTGACATTCTAACTCTTTATTCCACTTTCCTTATCATTTATCATTTATTTCACATTAGCATTTAAGCTATCATTTGACCCTTAGGTCCTCATTTTACAAATTTCCACATTTGCCCTTTTTCACTTGGGTTTATTTTCTAAGTTAATCATTTTCATTTTAGCATATAAGATCCAATCATATGCTAACACTTTCAATTCTACATTTTATGATTTATCACTATCAAATTTCCTAAAACTCCAAGTTTGACTCAATTCACACCCTAATATATAATCAAATTATTATAAAATTTAGGGTATTTTGGGCGTTACACTTAATGTGACATTTTACTATTTTAATTTGACCTCGTAGATTAATTTCCTCGCTTATCATTTTTCGTTCTTAGCAATATAAATTCCGGAAAAATACAAATTTAACTTATTTTATACCCTAAACATGTTATAAAACTGTGAGAGTATATTTTGGGGTGTTACAACTCTCACCTCCTTAAAAGAATTTCGTCATCGAAATTATTACCTGAACTGAATAGTTGTGGGTACTATGCCCTCTTAGTTGCTTCTGGCTCCCACGTAGCTTCCTCCCTGCCATAGTGTTGCCAGAGTACTTTCACTAACGGTACTTGCTTATTCCGCAATTGTTTCACTTCTCGATCTAATATAGCTTTTAGCTCTTCATCATAGGAGAAATCCTATTGCACTTGCACCTCTTGCACAGGCAGGATATGCTATTCGTCTTACTTGTATTTCCTCAACATGGACACGTGAAAAACATCGTGTAAGTTGATCAACTCTAGAGGGAGTGCCAACCGATAAGCAACAGGGCCAATTCTTTATAGGATTTCATAAGGCCCAATGAATCTTGGACTCAACTTTCCTTTCTTGCCAAACCGTAGAATCTTCCTCCATGGTGATACTTTCAAAAATACTTTATCTCCGACTTCATATTCAATATCTTTCCTTTTCAAATCGGCATATGATTTTTGTCGATTACTAGCAGCCTTTAACCTTTGATGAATAACCTGAACTTTCTCTTTTGTTTCTTTCACTATATTAGGACCAATAACCTTATGCTCATTCAATTCTGTTCAACATACAAGAGTTCTACATCTCCTGCCATACAAAGCTTCATAGGGGCCATACAAACAAATAGATGATACTTCTTTGTTATAAGAAAATTCCATAAGAGAATATGTATCAACTTCTAGAAAATCTGGGCACAACCCGAAGCATGTCTTCTAACACTTGAATCCTCTCTCACGTATCCATAATTTGTGGATGGAAAAATTTATCATAAATTAAAGCGTAGTACTAAAGTATTGTAATTCCTTCCAAAACCTTGAAGTAAACCGTGGATCGCGGTCGGACACTATAGGCTCATCAGAATACCATGTAACACGATATTTCATTTACATACGAGTTCACTTCTTGATCCATGGAATAGTCAGTAGGGTAGTAAATTGAGTAGACTTTGTCGATCGTCACAGTGCAAACATAATCATGTTTCTTTTGGGTGAGGGGAAAACCAGATACAAAGTCCGTAGTAATGTTGTCCCACTTCCATTGGGGAATTGGAAGAGGATTTAACAAATTGGACGGTACTTGATGTTCGGCCTTTACTTGCTGACAAGTAAGACATTTAGACACATACTTTGTCACATCATTTTTCACCCCTCGCCACCAATAGTATTGTTTCAAATCCTGGTACATCTTGTTACCTCTAGGATGCATGGTAAATACGGTATTGTGGCTTTCATACATCAACCAACCAACTCCATGTCATTCGATACACACATAATTTGCTCTTGTAAAACAAACCTCCATTTTCATCACATAAAATAGTCGATCTTGTCTCCCCCATTTTGACTAACTGTACTACTTCTTATAGCTTGACATCATTCTTTTGAGCATCTCTTATCATCGTTTTCAAATCAGGAATAACTCTTAGTTGAGCCAACATGGCTCCATCAGATTCAAATCTCCAATCACATTGATTCAGGGGCAGAGCGGAAATCATTTTTCTACTTAATGCATCAGGCACCACATTAGCTTTTCCTGCGTTGTAATCAATTATGCAATCATAGTCCTTAAATAACTCTAGCCACTGACGTTGCCTCAAGTTCAATTCTTTTTGAGTTAACGATACTTAAGACTCTTATGATCTGTAAAGATTCTACATTTTTCACCATATAAATAGTGTCACCATATTTTCAAAGCGAACACTACCGTTGGCAACTCTAAATCATGTGTGGGATAATTCTGCTCATATGGTTTCAACTGTTTGGAGGCATAAGCCACCACTTTTCCATCTTGCATCAAGACACATCCCAAGCCTATCCTTGAAGTATCATTATACATGACATATTCTCTACCCGAAGTAGGCTGAGTCAACACCGGTGCTTTAACCAATATTTTCTTTAATTCTTCAAAACTTGGCTGACACTTGTCATCCTACTTGAACTTTACCCCTTTCCGGAGTAACTTTGTAAGCGAAGATGCTATGACGGAAAAATCCCTTCCCTAAGCCGTCGATAGTATCTGCTAGAAGCAAGAAACTCCTCACCTCGATTACATTTCGAGCGGTTTCCAACTCTGGCACTTCAATCTTTCTTGAGTTAACTCTAATACCATTCATGGTCTGATAACACTGAGGGTGTTCATCAAGCCAAAATCACATTGCTCAATTTGCAAACAAATTGTTTCGCTCCACAGAATGTAACACTATCAAATCTTTGTTCATGTTCTTGTGCATCTTTAGAATACACCAGGATGTCATCAATGAATACCACTACAAACTGGTCCAGATAAGGTTGGAATGACCTATTCATCAAGTCCATGAATGCAACTGGTGCATTAGTTAACCCAAATGGCATTTCTAAAAACTCATAATGACCATATTGGGTTCTAAAGGCTGTTTTCAAAACATCAACATCTTTCACCCAAAGTTGATAATATCCCAATCACAAGTCTATCTTTGAAAAGACGCTTGCTCCTTTCAACTGATCAAAAAGATTTTCTATTCTCGGCAACAGATATTTATTCTTCACTTTCACTTTGTTTATTTTTCGATAATCAATGCACATCCGGAGAGTGCCATCTTTCTTTTTGACAAATAAAATTGGCACACCCCAAGGCGAAACACTAGGTCGGATGAAACCCTTGTCCAATAGCTCCTGTAGTTGAGTCTTCAACTCTTTTAGTTAAGTTGGAGCCATACGGTAGGGTGCCCTAGAAATTGGAATCGTTCCATGTACAACTTGGTGAATGATACTTCTCTTTCGGGTGGTATTCAGGGTGAATTCCTTGGGAAACACATCGGAAATTCCTTTACTCTTTAGATTTTCCACATCTACTTGACCTCTTTTAGAGTCGAGCATAGAAACAGGCTTCCTGCATTTCCTCGACCAATCTTGGGCTTGCATGGTAGAAATTACACATTTGACTGACTCTAGATTAGATACCATGTCTTTATTTACCTCTGACCGTCGAGAACTATTTTAAATATCTTTGTTTCTTGTGCAATCAGCTATGGCAGATGTTTGGATGGCAATCCGTTCCTAAAAATTAAATCGAACTCATGTGAAATGGCAAGCAAGTAGATCAGCAGAAAACTCTCTATCATGAGTCATTAGGTGACAGTTCTTATACACTCGGTTGACTCTGACACTATGTCCCAGGGGACTAGTAACAAACATATCATATGGTAATTGCTCTATTGATGGCATTCTATCAAACACATGTTCATTGAGATATCACGAATGAACAGGTAGAGCCAAAGATACATCAAAGCATGCATCTCAATATCTTAAAGAGAAAAAAATACCATCAATCACTTCAGGAGCATCCTGATCCTCACGAGCCTTCATAGCATAAGCTCATGTTGGGGCTGTAGGCATAGGACGATCCACTGTCTCTAACACTGTACACATCCCCTATGCTGAATCGGGCCACCTCGACCCTTACCTCGATCCAGAGTCGAAGGCGGTGCAACTAATCTCCCTCTACCACTACCTTGCAGAAGCTCCTATTATCTAACCTCATTGACAAATTCCGCATCCGTGTTTAGTGCTTCCACATACGAAACATCCTCTGTCAATAATCTACACATACCCAGTGCTTCGTCTATAGAAATGAGGGCACTCACGAGACCTTCTCCTTGTCTAGTGAAGCACCTTTACGAACTAGGTACCCTTGTGCTACATCTTCTACCTCTTGTAGCCAGACCTTATCTTGACTTAGCTTGGGACTCTCTAGCTCTTTTACTCGAGGAGGAAGAAGCTCCTCTAGAAAACTTCTTCTTCTAAAACCTTTCTTTACTACTTGCTTGAATCTCTCTACTTTAGTTCTTTGCCTGCACAATGATAAAGAAATTTACTTGTTGAAATATTATGTGGGCGCGGATATCTTTTTATGGACTCATGTAGTCCATCTTTGAGCTAATCTACACACAAATGCCTTGGTGAGAAGCCGGCTCGGTGCATACTTGCGAGATGGTGAATTATTTCTCATATTGACCATTGATAAGTTCTTTGTAAATTTAGAGCTTGTTTCCACTTAGTTTCTTGGTACATATCAAAAACATATTTAGCCCTGAACTCTTGAGCAAAGAATTCCCACGGCATAGGATTTGGAATCCTTGGACTCCTCAACACTAGCTTCCGCAATCCTTATACTCACTTTCTACTGATAGTAGAAAGGCGCACATGTCTTTCTCGTCGAGAGGACATACAGCTTCCTTGATATTCTTTATAGCTTTTCTAACCAGAATTCCGCTTTATCGGACTCTTCCATGTTTGTCCCATGGAATTCCTGTTATGTCTTCTTACCATGTCTATTGGGGCTTTACTGAATTTGATAATCTTTCCAATACGAGCCATGTCTGAGATATCCTCGACAAAGGCCATTTGGCCCCAGTGGGGGCATTGCTTTTAAAGGGCTCAGAAGCTGATAACCCCTGATCTCCAGGGTTAACACTCTCTACTGCTTCTTCAATTGAATTCGAAGGATGATCCATCTATAGAAAGCACAAAACACAAGGACATCCACATTAGGCCAACATATTACTAGACACATGCTTTTCTATCCTATACCCTATGCTAGAGCCGCCTAAACCTAGGCGCTGATACCACTTAATTATCACGCCCCAACCCTCGCCTAAGCGAAGAGTGGGGACACGGAAAGAGACTAGGACTCTTTAACCTGTTTTTCTGTCATTGGTGGGCCCAATTTATATATATTTTCATAAAGAAATAAAACTTATAACATATACATATAAAACAACCACCGTAGTGGTGTTCATAATATTCTGTACATATATCCGAGTCCCATTTATTGGTTCTTATACAATTTCACTATTACAAAACTCTACATTTACATATACAAAAACAAATTCAAAACCTACATAGGGTGGGCTTCTATTGTTATGTTGGCCCTGACGGATGCGGAATGCTGTGAATGTCCTCTTCGGTACCTACTCGGATGAAACACCCGTGCTAAGCTTATAGTTTAGTGGGAAACATATAACATATATGACCACTTGCAGTGATCCTTAATTTCAGTATACATATATAATAGCTTATAAACATATACTTCTTTTACATATCATATGCATCTTTCATATTTTGGCATATTCATGCCCCTTTTCATGTCATGTTTCATATTATCTTATATCATCTTGTATCATTTTTTTATTTATTTTTTATGCCTGTATATTCCAAAGACGTGGATAAGGGAGATAATTGTATATACCCGAAGGTATCATCACTGTCCAAAACAATGACCTATGCTGTATTGTATGACTCAAATGGGATCGTATATACCCGAAGGTATCATCACTGTATGAGACAGTGACCTATGCTTATATTATGTGACCCAAATGGGGCCATTGTAATGACCCAAACGAGGCTGCTTTAATGACCAAAACGAGGCCAACTTATAATTTATAATCCCTCATAGGTAATGCCTACTTGTCCATCCACTTTGGAATATATGCAAGAAATCAGGCTTATTAGGTTTTTATCTGAGTTAGAGATATCATACTAGTCATTTACATGTTTGTATTACTGTTCATGTGTTCATATTTCATATATCAACCTTTCTTTGTTGTTACTTCAAATACTTTACGCCAAAAATATTTCCTACAAACAGTGCTTCACTTTAACAACTTTCTAGACCCGATGAGGTCCAGGTGATATACTTATTTGAAGGAGATTTATTTTCGCAAGTCCCAGTTTGTAGAAATTTGAATCGCTCGACGGATGAGTGAAACTCAAATTATGACCTAAATACCAAAAGCTGTTCCAAAACACAAAAGCAGTATCGAAGGCTGAACAAATTAACACAGCGAGCCTCACTTTGAATGAAATTTTAAGGTCAGTAAATTGAAATTTGCATACACTTATTTCAAGGAGAGCTTTTCTCCTAGAAGTCTAGTTTATCCAGAAATTTGAATAACTCAATATGGATGAGTGATGGCCAAGTTATGGCCATGATAAATACATGGGTTTTGGAAAAAATTTTGACATCTCCCACAAAACCCCTGACCTGTTTCCTTTATCTGAGCATTCCTCGATTAAGGATCTGACCAACTGGCTTGACCATATAACACATTTAGAAGAGTTGGGTTTTCTAACTCCAAACATAAACAAGGAAGGAGTTGAGGAGTTTCTAGCTTTGTTTTTCTTCTTTTGAAACAAAACTTTTTCTTCTTCCTTTCTTCTAGCTTGAACAAGAGGAACCAAAACCATGGATTGCACAAAATCAAATGACAGCCTCTTTTCCTCCTCCAGGAATTTCTACAACCACAGCTCTCTCTTTTTTCTAAATGAGAAAATATCTCATTCAAGACCAAGAATTGGTCTTATACTCTTTTCCTTCACAAGACATTGTTGATGAAGCCATTTTGGTTTTTCCTTTGCATTTTTAGTCCTTGTTTTTCTTTCTTTTTGCAATTCAGCTTCTCAATATTCTATTTTGGCATGTAAACTTATTATCTTATGACCCTTGAGTTCTTAATGTGACATTTTACTATTTTACCCTTGCCTCTTGCATTAATTTCGGTTTTATCATTTTTCGTTCTTAGTAATATAAATTCCGAAAAAAATACAAATTTAACTTATTTTATACCCTAAACATGTTATAAAACTGTGAGGGTATATTTTGGGGTGTTGCATGTTGAGATTTTATTGATTTAGGATATGCAGTATTTTCCTTTTATACTTCCTTGATGAATACGCGGAAGATGAACTCTTAATTTTCTAAATATCTAGCTTGATTTGAAATATCTCCCATATGCACGTATGATCCAACTAAGGTAAGATATGCCTTGCCTTTTGTTCTATCAACAGGTGAGACACAACCAGTTAGGGAAGGGTGTGTTACATAGTTTGTTGTATAATCTCTTATGACAACATCTAAGGCACTAGGGCCAAAAGGACTTGTATCATGCATTTTATTTTTGACGTGAATTGTGTCAATATTGATACTCCAACAAAAGTAATTTTTTTCTTTAAGGGTTGATTTGCTTATAGTTTTTTAAAATTGCTTTTGTTCTAAAAAATAAAAAGAACAAAAAAAAAAAAACACACAAAATACGTTTGATTCCTGATGGGGTAGAAAACAACATGTGTACAGGCCCAGAGCGTAAGCCCAAACCTCCGCCTTATGAAGAGTTGGAAGCACATACGATAAGAAGCTCGGCCCACAGTGAGGATCTTTATCCATGCCCAGAAGTACGAGGCCGGGCACAGGGTGAAACCACCCTGCCGGGTAATCCAGAGTGATATAGGCGGCTGAACTCGTTTAAAAGGAAAAGTGTCAGTCTCCATGATCCGCACCTCACGGATTAAGAAAGAAGGATCTTAAATGATCATGGCTCCTCCATTATCCCTTAAGAGTCGGTCCATGATAAGAAGAACTCCTCGCGATGGGAGAATCTTAGTATCAACAACTAACAAGGAAAGTAACGCTATTTCCCATATAAATACGACCCATTCTACCACAAAAAGGTATGCAGTAATAACGCCAAAAACAGTTGAATTCTTTCCTTCTCATAAGAAAAGAAAGCCCGGTAGCCAGCCCGGGCGACACCCCCGCCGGATCACCCTATCAATGCAGGTTGTAGGTTGTACGACGATCCGATCCAACAGATCGACCCAGCGGCTCCAAGAAGCTCCAGCCTAGAATCGGTAGAAAAAGCACCATCAGTTTGGCACCGTCTGTGGGAACAATTGTTCCTTTACAAGTAAGCGAATTCTCGATGTGATGGTATCGGCCGGGGAACATGGCGAGTGCGTGCCAGCCCCCACAGGGCGCAGGGCACAACGAGGCGACCTAAGTGGTGGAGCCTTCAAGAAGGCGCTCTCGAGAGGAAACCCTACAAGACAATGTTGATGGATGGAGTGGCACTCAGTCTCGCTCAACGGCTGGCGAGAGACTTGGAGGAACTCACTAGACAAATGCAACGATCGCAGGAAAAACAATAACACCATGACGCTCCTCGAGACGTTGACGGAGAAGGAGAAACTAGCCAAGCCAAGGATCATGATCCCTATAAACTCCCCGGAGAGGATCGCAATGAGGGAATACCTGGTAGGAACAACAGAGGTAATGGACCCATCCTTTATTAGCATGAGATAGGGGAACGATCATGGGAGCAGTGTTTCCGGGACATCCAGCAAGAGCTCAGCCACATGAAGGAAATTGTGAAAGGACGAGCTCCAGTCTCCATGGATGCTTTGGTGCAACAAATAGAATCTTCGTTTACGGCCGGGGTACTAAACTTCCCTCTCCCAGTGAAGTTCAGAATGCCTCAGATCGAAACGTTTGACGAAACGAAAAATCTTGTAGACCACCTCAATACCTACAAGAATCAAATGGACCTACACGGATACGGGACCCGTTAGATGTGAGCCCAGCCGTCATCGCGCTAAAGGCTTCAACTTTAGCCTAGTTCAATGGACTCCCGCCATCGTCAATCTCATCCTTCAGAGAGCTATCCATCAGTTAGTCTCCTTCATCGAACGAGGGCGTATAGGAATCAGAGGCTATCACTTCTTGACCATAGCCCGAGCCTGAGGAGAACACGAGGTCATACGTCCAGAGGTTTAATGCAGAGTCATTAAAGGTAGATATCCCAGATGAGAAGTTTGCCATCACTGCTTTCATTGCCGGGCTAGGCGTACAGTCGAAAGACCTGATGTTTTCCATCTCAAAGAATCCTCAGGCAAGCATGGCCAAGGTGCTCGCCAAAGCAGAGAAATACATAAACGGTGAGGAAGCCCTTCTATCTAAGCGGGAAAACTCTTCTGCGCAAAGGGAGAAAAGCAAGGGCGAGAAAAAGTGAGAACGAAGCCCTAGGAGACGAGGAGATAGGGATAGATCCCTATGAAGGGACGAGAGAAGAGTGACGGTCTCGAAGAGGCAGAGTAGCGTCAAGGACCGCTTGGGCCCACCTCAGCTTGGTTTGTGTGCGATATCACCAGAGCAATTCATCCTCGGCTTGACCTCGGTGTCATAGGTCCTACGCGAGACACAACATAAAAAATTGTTAAGGTGGCCATCTCAGATGAAGACAGACCTAGCCAAAAGAGACTCAACCAAGTATTGTGAATTCCACAAGGATCATGGACACCGAACAGATGATTGCATACAGCTGAGGAAGAAAATTGAATACCTGATTCGACGTGGACATCTTGCGGCCATTGGCCTCGGAAGGTCGGGACCGGGCAAGTCTCAAATTACCTCGTCGGCCCGGCTCAACTTAACAGCGACAGCCGCGGAAATCAGGGTGATCTCGAGGTTCTGGGGAAGGAGTCCATTTCGACGGCTCATCTACGGCATCGGTCGGGGGTGCGGAAATACAAGCGGTATCAAACTCTCTCGGCTGGGCACTACCGACTTTGGACTCAGGCATGGAAGGAACACCCGGCATCCTCGTGACGATCCATTGGTAATAAGGCCGTCATAGCCAGCAAAGCAGTACGGGGGGTCTTTGATGGAATAGCAGCTCAACCGACATCATCTTTGCATCAGCCTTTGATAAAATAGTCATCGGAAGGGAGAAACTAAAACCGGTCAACTCCACTGCGGGATTCTCGGAGAAAGAGTCTTGCCCTAGAGATTGATCTGACTAGTGCTCACTTTAGGAGATCCTCCATGCACTACTTGGGCCACAACAGCGATAAGGTTCCTTATAATAAGATGCCCATTAAACATAATATATGCAATGGCGAGGCCCTCCTCAATGCCATAAGGGCCATACCCTCCTCCTGTCATATGGTTATCAAATTCCCTACTGCGAATGAGGTAGGAATGGTTCGAGGAGATCAGCGCATAGCTAGAGAGTGCTACTCGGCATCAATGAAACAAAAAGCAGTTGGCAGCATCTATATGGACGAGCTCGACAAGAGAGATGAAGGTAAGCATTCGACTACGCCCTCGAGAAGAACTAGAACTGTCTGACTTGACGACAGCAAGACATCTCGTTTATCAGTTGAGTGTGAAGACATTAGGGACCTCCTTATCCTCTTCTTAAAACATAATATAAGTATTCGCAGACGAGGAGGATATGGGGGAGTGTCCATGATAATCACACCTGAGATTTGAACATAAACCTCCTTTAAACCTGTCAAACAAAAAAGAAGAAGTTTCACCCCAGAAAGGCAGAAAGCGATCAATGAAGAAGTTAAAAAACTCTTCCAAGCCAAAGCTATCTGAGAAGCAGAACACCCTGACTGGTTGGCTAATGTAGTCCTCGTTAAAAAGGCAAACGAAAAATGGCGACTCTGCATTGACTTCACCGATGTCAACAAAGCCTGTCCAAAAGATAGCTTTCCCCTACCTCGGATCGACCTTATAGTGGACGCCACAGCTGGCCACGAGCTTCTTAGCTTTATGGACGCCTTCTCGAGATATAACCAGATCAGAATGGACCCTAATGACCAAGAGAAGACCTCATTTGTGACTGGGCAAGGTACTTACTGTTATCAGGTAATGCCTTTCGGGTTGAAGAAAGTTGGGGCCACCTATCAGGGGCTAGTGAACAAAATGTTTCAGAAGCAGATTGTAGCATCATATGGAGGTATATATAGATGACATGCTAGTGAAGTCAGTTAAGGCCGAGCTCCATGTAGCCCACCTAGCTGAGTCGTTCCAGGTCCTAAAGAACTTTAACATTAAGTTAAATCCAACCAAGTGTGCCTTTGGAGTCTCAGCTGGAAAATTCTTGGGTTTCATAGTCAACAACCAAGGAATAGAGGAAAATCTAGACAAGATAAAAGTCGTGCTAGACATCTGTAGCCTTGAACACACCAAAGAAATTTAGTGTTTGGCGGAGAATAAACACTGAGCCGCTTTGTATCTAGATCCGGCGACAAATGTCGGCCATTCTTCGGAGTTCTAAAGGCTTTCCATTGGGGCCTTGATACGAAGAAGGTGTTCTCGCGCTTAAAACTTACGAGCTCTCTCGTCTGCAGTAAGCCCATGGGAACTCCTTACCCACCTTTATTTAGCCGTTTGATTTCTCAACTCGCGCCCCCACGGTCGAGAGCGAGATAGCGTCCTGACTCTTGGGTTGCACTCTGTAGTAGAGCTGAGGAGCGGAGGAAAGGTATACAAAGATGGAGAGATTAATCCTAGCATTGGTAACCCGCTTTGCCCGGAAGGCTTGACCATATTTCGGGCTCACTATTAAATCCCAACATAATACCCAATGAAACGGATATTGCATAAGCCAGAGACCTCGAGAAGACTGATAAAATTAGCCATAGAGCTCAGTGAGTTTGACATCCAAATCTGAAGCGAGGACGTGGTCGAGGCGAGTTTGGCATATTTCATCATGGAATTTACCCCCTCAAATACCCCGGAACAGCCCACCGAAACTACTCAGTTGATGCCCGACTTACCCATCTGGAGGTTGTCCATAAATAGGGCCGCCAATTCCCAAGGAAGCGATGCGGGTTTGATTTGGACCTCCCCGGATGGGATTGACGTGGAATACGCACTCAGATTTGGATTTCAAGCCTCTAATAACGAGGCGGAGTATGAAGATGTCATAGTCGGGCTTAATCTTGCCCACTCCATGGAAGCTGACCAACTGGAGGTATGCAGTGATTCCTAGTTGGTGGTGAAACAGATAGCAGACTCCTACGAATCCAGGGGTGAAAAAATGATCCTTTACCTCCAGAGTCACGAGAATTGTTTAAGTTCTCTGGATTCCGGGTCGGAGCATGTCCCGAGGGCGAGAAAATTCGCAAGCGGATGCCACTGGAAAGCCTTGACATCACGAGAGGATCTAGATAGACTAGTATCGGTCGAGCACTTTCTAGAACCCTTGGTGAACGTCGATGATGAAGAATTGGTCCCTAGTAATGTCCGAGCCGAGCTGGATGGACCCCATCTGGGATTAATTGGTGGATGGAATATTGCCAAGCGATCCAAATAAGGCCTCCAAGCTGGGGCCAGTCGACGATTCACCATTCATCGAGGACCCACTTCTGAAGCGAACTTTCTACACCCATCATAAGTGCATAGGAAGGGAAGGCAGCCAATTACGTGCTCGGAGAGGTACATGAAGGTATGCGCAGAACCATATCGGGCTAGATCATGGCGGCAAAGACAATGGGAGCGGGGATATTATTTGCGACGCCCTTACCCGGCCCCGACCCCGCTTGGGCGGATCAGAGCCAGAGTCCGAGATGCCACCTAAAATCATGAATCACTCAAATCCTTATGTCTTTGCGAGTTTTTTTCAAAAAATGGGCAAGCCCATAGCGTTTACATTTAACAAAATCCATTTCTGATAGCAAGCGTCAAAGCCTTTTCAAAATGATTCTGAGTAGATGTTGATATTCAAATTGTTTATCACAAAATATCCATATCAAAAGAACACATGAAATGAGTGCACATGTCAGAAGCATACTCCGAGATTTCTTTCTTTATGACTCGACGCTCCTCGATCTTGGGTCCGCTATCGATCACTATCTATCACTACGGTACTGCGCATTGGTAAAACAATACGGCTAAACATTTTCATGCTTAGTGGTTATACAAATCCATTCCTCGATTCCATCTTAAAGTAAATTCATGCAATTTAATAATTGAACTTTTCAATCTTTTGGATGATCAATATAAATACAATACATATACTTCTTATATATATATATATACAATAAGTTATAGTTATTGATCATCCCATAAATACATTTTTCATAATCAATATTTCTAATCTCAAAATCCAATTCAAATATGCTCACAATTTGATTCGATTCTGGCTTCAATTCAATTACGAGAAAATCAATTCGAGTTGTGCCCGATCAATTAGTTAATAAAATCAATTGATTATGCAAATCAATTCGATTATGCCCATACTTGAATTTAACCTGCTCTCATTTGATATACGAGGATATCGAGTCACCCAGACAAGGTCACGGCTGGGGCTGAGCCGGTATCAAATGGTTTTTACATAACCACGGTACGGTCCCTGCAGGGGCTGAGCGGCGGTTATAAACAATCAAATAGTGAACACTACGCGTCTGAACGGCAGAGGCTGGCGATCGGAGTGACACATCAATAGTTGTGATCTTGCTATTTGACCACATTGGTATACCAATCTATCCTTAATGCGAAATAAGCGGTTTAACATTCTATTAAGAGGCGTTCAAATCCTTTATAGCAAATATAGTACAATATGCGCTTGTATAAACGATTTATTTTCAATAATCATGAAATTTTTATATACAAAATATTTCACAATCACTTTTCTCAAATCAATTAAATCAATTGATATGCTTTTGAAGAACAACATCACGAAAACTTGAAACGAGGAATAGGAGTTGGTAGAACAAACCCAATATTGCCATTTGATTAGATAAGCGGTCTGTCAGTTGTCTTTTCCTCCTCTTATTACATTAAAAGCCAATTTAAGAATATGTATTCATGCTTTGTACTAGTAGTTTGGTTAGGATTGATTTTCGGAGGTTATTATGGGGTTCAATTTAAACAAGCTATATATAGATGGATTCTTGACTCAATGGGCTTTCCATAGAGTCAAAGAACACCAGATCGGAGTTCGGACGAAGGAGTTATGACCTTCCGAAGTTGGAGGGTCATACAGTCAAATCTGTGACGAGCAGGCCCGAAGCTGGACGAGCTCGTCTACCACCTCGGTCGAACTCTTCTATACTCACAAAGAACAGTAATGTTATTCTTGACTTCGATGGGTTTCCGTAGAGTCAAGAACACCCAATCGAGGAGTCGAAGCGAAGGAGATATGACCTTAAAGTTGGAGGTCATGCGTAATCAGCAGTGAAGTGACCACAGTAGACGATACTTGTTCAGCATTGACATTGCTTGTTGGTGGGCGACCCTTTGAGTGGACGACCCTTTATTCGCGGTAGCGACCAGCATTTGGCGGCGCCGCGGTGGGCGACCCGCGGTGGGCGACCCGCATTCCGCTGATGGCGACCACTTTGTTGGTGGGCGGCCGCATTGTTTGATAGCCGCATTGGTGGGCGGCGCGCTGTTGGTGGAGCGGCGCGATGGGCGACACTCCACCCATTTGACCATTTGGAGTAAAAAGACCGCCTTGGTCTGAAGTCAATTGAAATTCAAAGCCTAACATCAAGTTCATTGATGAAATTTGCAATTTATCGAGAAGGATTCGCTTCCAAATTCTCTTTATCTCGATCCAAACCACGTTCTAAGATGCGGTATTTGCCTTCACCACAATGTGGCGGCTCCCGTGGTTCAAATGCGACTGGCTTTCCCTGAGCCCGGATAACTACTGACAATCCTTAGGGTAGAAGAAGACAGTAGGAAGACCTACCTCATGGGTTGTCGAAAGTCCGGTTCAGTCTCTACTTGTAGGCTGCTGCTAGGACGGACTTCCGCCGCTTCGCGGAGACCTGTAGTCCGATCGTCGGAGAATCTAGAGAAGGTGGAGCCTCTCTCTCTAGCTTTTCCTTTTCTCTATTTTCCTTTCCTTATGGATCCTCTTGTCGTATTTACAAAAGGAGGAAACTTCCTCCCTGTTCCCTACATTTGCCACATGCCCTTTCCTTGATTTTTTTTTTCTTCTTTTTCTTTATTTCTTTTTATTTTTAGGTCCCTCCATTTACTACATTATTCTTCATTTTAAGTCTCTATTTTCTTAGACATATAAACTTATTCTGAAATTGACCATAGGTCCCCATTTACAATTTCCAGTATTTTCTTTTAACTAGGTTTATTTAAGATTCAATAATCATTTAGTCAATATTCATCTAAAATTTCGAGAGAAAATACTGAGTTGAAACTCACTATACCAAAAATATAAAGGATTTTATTATAAAAATTTTAGGGTATTTTTGGGGCGTTACATTATTGGCCTACAATGATCAAAGATGTCATAGAGCTGGTTAAAAAAATGTAAGATTTGTCAAGAGCACGCCCCGATCTCTCGCCTCCCTTCCGAGCCACTGACCTCCCGATCACCACGGCCACTTGGCCTTTTTCAGCAGTGGGGTTGGGCATATTGGGGCCCTACCATTGGAAGAGCCGGTGCAGGATTTGTGTTGTAGGGTGGATTACTTCGCAAGTGGGCGAGGTCGGGCATTAGCAGCAATCCGCAGAGCAAAGGTGCGCGTAACTTTGTTTGGCGTTCCATAATTTGCAGATTCGAATCCTAGAGCCACGTGCCGATAATGGAAACTTGATTCGACAATCCTAAGTTCAGAGACTTTTGCGCCGATCTCGGAATAAAGAATTACTACTCATCTCCAGCTTATCCACAGTCTAACGGACAAGCAAAAGTCACTATAAGGACTCTCAAGGCAGCATTAAAGACTAAGTTGGAAAATCTAAAGGGAAAATGGGTAGAGTACCTCCCCGGTATTGTGGGCATCTGGCCTGCGTAAATCAGCAGCTGAAACCCCATTCGCTATGGCATTTGGCGTTAGGCGATAGCTCCGTCGAGGTTGAAATTTAAATCACCAAGAGTTGAGTTAGCAAATACCCGAACTGCTTGAGAATTCTACGAGGAACCTTGACCTCTAGAAGAAAAACGTGGCGGGTTCTAAAAGCGTGCCAAGGACTATCCTTGAAAATGACAAATATTATGGCTAGGAAGGGGTCGACCCGAGTTTTAAGCGGGTAAACGGATTACAAGAAACTCTTTGTGACGAGAAGACCCACCCCGCGGGAAGCTAGGACCAGTGGGAAGGGCGCTGCGTGGTATCCTTAAATGGTCGGGCACGGCAGCTACGAACTTCAAACATAAGAGGAAAAAACCTTGCCACATTCTTGGAACACTGAGCACCTTAGGCGATTCTACCAATAGACCTCGGATTGTAGGTTTAATAAGAAATCCATAGTTTTACTTTAATAAATAATCTTTGTGTTCATTTTTAGCTTGATTAATATTCTCGCCTATCGTCAAAAAAAAAAAAAAAAACATTAGACAAGTACACACGTTTCCAAAAGACTGTACTTTTATTTCAGTTATCTTTGAAAATTACAATCAGCAAAGTCGGTCTCTACATCCCAGAAGATCACGATTGGCCAACACCCAGTCAAGGCAAAAACCATAAGAAAGAGAAAGAGAAAAGGAAGGAGAAGGAGAAAAGAAGGGAGGAAAGGAATAATGAAGGAAGCGGGACTTAAAAATATTCCTACGGCGCGCCGCCCCATAGAATCGTTCCACGATCAGTTCCATCAATGGGCGGGACTGAGGCTCAACCATGACTCACGAGGAGGGCAGGGGAAAACACAGCTCCGCAAATGGCGAGCGTCGAGCAAGCGTCGGCTTGCGTCCTGTAAGCAGACTCCATGCAATAGCGATCAAACCCTAAAGCTTCATCATGTACGAACTCGAGCATTGTCGGAGGGAAGAAGGTGATGAAGTCGCGAATTATAGCTTACAAACAGCCGAAAGCGGGTTGTTTATAAGAAACCTAGAGCGCTGAGAAACCCGCGCGATCTGTTCCAATTCTCCATGGATCTGCATTAAAACTGCGCGCGCTTTCCCAAGGGAAGGAAGACAAAAGAGCCATGTAGCTAAGTTCAAGAATCCAAGGAGCTCGAATATCAAAAGAGCCGCGTAGCTCAGATCAGGAGCTAAAGAGCTCATATATGAAAGAGCCACATAGCTTAGACTAGGAGCCAAGGAGTTCGGATATCAAGAAGCATTAACCAGAGCTTGTAGTTTGAAGATGCGTGGCTGATTTAAAACCACGTGGCTGATTTCAAATGAGCCACGTAGCTCAGTTTCAAATGAGCCACGTAGCTCAGTTTCAAACGAGCCTTGCAGCTTAGTTTCAAAAGGGCTGTAGCTGGTTTGAAGAAAGGCGTAGCCGAGTTTCAAATGAGCCTTGTGGCTCATCAAGGCCATGTGGCTCGGTTCTAAGGGGGCTATGTGGCTGGGATTCTTAAAGCTAACGACCCGACTAAGTAGTAAGGAGCCATGTGGCTCGACGTCGAAAAAGAGCCTTCTTGACTCGACATCAAAGGCCATGTGACCAGATTGAAATCGCCTGCAGAATTGTCGAGTGATATAGGTGGCAAAACTCGTGTAAAAGAAAAGTGCCCGGTCTCCATAATCCGTGCCTGGATTAGGAAAGAAGGATCTTACGTATTCGCGTCATAATTATCACTTAAGTGGTCGTGATAAGGAAAATGAAACTCTTATCCAATGAGAGAGATACCGCGTCACATCGACAGAAAAGTAACCACTATTTCCCTTATAATGCCGACCTATTCTACCATAAAAGATGCCTTGATAATAGCATATAAAAGCAGGTTGAATTCTTTTATTTTCATAAGAAAAAAATTGACTTAGCCATCGACGGCGGCGATGCAGCGCCGGATCACCTATCAATGTAGGTTGCGGGTTATGCGACGGTCGATCAATGGAACCCATTATGATTTTCCAAGCTCTGACCCATTATCGGTGAAAAACATATCAATTCCAATTTTTTTTGATAAAACATAGTGAATACAAAAAACAGTAAATTGAAATAACAATAACAGTTTTAAGAGAAAACCAAAATGATGTTATCTATGTTTTTACAAACTATTCTCTTAAACTTTGTTCAAAATTAGTAACCAAAGAGACTATAAAATGTCTCATGCAACAAGTGATCACAAAGCTGCAGGCCGAGTCCCACATGAGTAACAAAAGCCCTCCATTTGATCAAATACGATTTATAATTTTATTAAGTTATTTTTAATTTCTCACAACTTGGTCTCCCACCCTAAAATTAATAAAATAATGTTTTAGGACGTAATCTTAGACGTAATATGAAAGAGGTGGACAATTCACCAACTAAATAAAGAAGCGGTTACGCGTAAGACGTAATCTTACACGTAATATTATTGGGAAAAGAAGTCCCAAATTCAATGTTCACACTTTCATGGTTTCAACAAAAAATAAAAAATGTGATGCAATTATAATAGAATTCTCCATTTGCAACAGATTTCCAAGTTAGAAGGTAGTTGATTCGGTTACCTAAATATGCCCAAAACTGTCAAATTTCGGCCCGACAACTTGCCAAACTATCAACCATATTGTAACGAAGCAACAACAACAAGGGTAAGACTCTAAGATGATGACTTTCGTGGAAGATGAAGAATACTTAAAGGAAACCAAGTCAGTTTGATAACTTTTTTAATAAATGTTTTTAATCATGTCTTGGAAAGCAAGTTTCAAATTATTTATTTAAAACTGGATAAGTACTCTCTAGTAAGTTGCTTATATCATTTGAAACCGGTCATGTAATAAATTAATAAAAATTTAAAATTCAGCAAACCATCAAGGAGGAAGGCCTAGTCATTCTTATAATTATTGGTACTTTCAAATCGAAGTAGCATAACTCTTCGGGTTTTTGGCATAGTTTGGCCTCAAGGAAAGGGTGATGAATTCAACCCATTAAAACAATCTTAGCCCTAGCTCTGAAACCCAAAAAAATACCAAGAATTTAAAAATATATATGAAGGAAAATAATTTTCTCATATTTGGTTTTATCATGAAAAGAAATATATATATATATATAATTAAAATTATCCAAAAATTTTATATTTTTTAAAACTGTAGTGCTTATTTAATAGAGAAAAAGCATTATAAAATGAGTTTGAATCTGGCAATGTAAAATTAATTATTAAGTTTAAAGAAACTTTAATTTTGCTTCCTATTTTTCTGTTTTTGAAGAGAGAGGTGCGATCCTCTTAGATCTTAAGCAACTAACCGTTTACAACCGGCTAAACCATCCCTACAATCGAGAGGATGGTTCAACTGTTTAACCTCTTCTGTTACCACCGCTAACTAATTAGGTATAAAGTTAAAGACAACCCCCCACTCCTCATGCTCAGAGAATCATAGGAACTCCTCTGCTTTTCCATTCAATGAGGATGAAGCGATTTTACCATTGTCTCAGAGATCCTCGGTCCTCCAGGTGTACAATTCAAAGGAAAGGTGCCACGGTCATGGAAAGTTCTATTCGAGAGATTTGACTTTTCATTTTTCCCTTTTTTTTTTTAATTGATCTTTACTAATCATTTCTTCTGTTTTTATCATAAAAGTCATTCATAAACAATCCAATTTGATTACGATTCGGGAATTGTAATAGTCTCTTGATGGTAGCGAAAGATTAGGACAGACAGACCTCCCTCGGGTGGTCCTTATTGAGACATAAACTTGAAGGTTGTTGATATAGAGAGAAAGAGAGAGAGGGGGAGATCAGATGCGCAGCCAAAGCAGAAGCAGCAGCAGCTCAACCCCCAACTTTGACCGTTGCCCCCACCAACTTCAGCCCCGTTAACATTATATCAACTATGGTATAAACTATAACGCAACAGAGGAACAATTCAAACCGAAATTTCAACACGATATCGTTTGACCTAGAAAGGCCTTCTAGTTCTAGAACCCCTCCAATACTTTGATAAGTCCCCTCATCCCTCAGACCTTCAACTTTCCAACCATATTGTTACCAAATCAATCATCCCCTCTTTCATCACAGAAGCAAACGAACATGAGATTTCATGTCCTCTGTTCTGCAATTTTTCTCCCACTTCTTCTCACGGCATCAGTCTCCGCTCGTTTCTTCTCAGATGCACCATCTATGCCTCCGTCGTCACCGCCGCCTAACGCCACCGGCTGGGATGCATTCAAGCAGCTCGCCGGGTGTCGTCCCGGAGAGAAAACCGACGGCTTAGCCAAGCTCAAAAAGTACTTCAACTACTTCGGCTACATCCCTGACTCCAACTACACGGATGACTTCGATGATGCTTTAGAACAGGCTCTCAAGACTTACCAACTCAATTTCAATCTCAATACCACCGGACAACTCGACGAATCCACGCTTAATCAGATCGTCAGGCCAAGATGCGGCAATGCCGACGTAGTAAACGGCTCCACTTCCATGAATTCCGGTAAATCCACGCCGCCAACAGACGGCCACTTCCACACCGTCGGCCACTACAGTTTCTTCTCCGGCAAGCCAATCTGGCCGGAATCAAGGCGTAATCTGACGTACGCGTTTCTGCCAGACAATCAGTTGACCGACGACGTCAAGGCCGTGTTCGCAAGCGCATTTGAGAGGTGGGCGGCAGTAACGCCCTTGAATTTCACGGCAACGGAATCGTATTACTCCGCCGATCTCAGGATCGCATTCTACAGCGGAGACCATGGCGACGGAGAACCATTCGACGGAGAGTTGGGAACCCTAGCACACGCCTTCTCCCCAACGAACGGACGGTTCCACTTGGACGGCGCCGAGAGTTGGGTAGTTTCAGGCGACGTCACAACATCGTCGATATCGTCGGCGATCGACCTGGAATCGGTGGCAGTTCACGAGATTGGGCATCTGCTAGGGTTAGGGCACTCGTCGGTAGAAGAAGCGATCATGTACCCAACGATCACCTCACGGACGAGAAAGGTGGAGCTTGCGAGCGACGACATACAGGGAATTCAGGAATTGTACGGTAGCAATCCCAATTACAATGGTTCGACCTCCGCGTCGCCGACCACTCAGGAGAGAGAGACCACTAACAATAGCGGGACCTACACTGCATCTCCACGCTGGACCTTCGGGGCCCCTCTTTTGGCCGTTGGATTTGCCTTGTTCTTGATGATGTTGTGAGATTTGTAATTAATTATTCTTATTTTTTAGATAGCAACGTGTGGTTTGTGATGTATGAGAGTTGATTTTGTGTTCATACATACATACTGGTAGTCTGGTACCAGTACACGTATATATAAATTTATTTTTTATTATTGATTCATTTTTCTCTTTTCTTCTTCTTAAAGAATCAATTAAGAGAAGGATTGTATTTATGAGCTTTCCTTATTAAGTACAGGTTTGTGCTTCCATAAAAAATTTAGTAATAGAGAATTGTTATAAGATGGATTATTGTATGATGTTTTAAACCAATTCATTATATGGTGAATGACCATAATGAGAGCCATAATAACAACCATTCAAATGACCTGTTAAATAAAGGTGTATGCATCTCTCATTAAGTAAAGAACCTTTCCTTGTGGTTCATTAATCTCTATTAACTCATCTTAATGATGAATAATGGAAGCCTTGTGGATGGAGCCTATAAAAGGCCAACCTTGCTTCTTTGAAATTGATCCCGAGCTTTATCAATCTCTCTATATCTCACTTTTCTCATATCTCAGTTCTCTAGTTTCCCTTGTCTCTTTTTATATACAAAGGAGAAAATATATTTCTCTTTCACTTAAGGTTTGTATTTTCTAATATTTTCACAACACGTTATAAGCACGAGTTTGCTTTGAAGGTATTATCTAATCCTAAACTTAAAGTTATTTTAAGTTTGCATAAATATCAATATTTGATTTTGATTATAAACAAAAAGCTATATTATTGTTAGCAATTTGTAATAGATCTAATTCTTATTATTTTGTCATACATCAAAAGTTTGTCAATAATGTCAAAAACTCAAGTTTATGACATTTAACGTTTAATGAATTATTATCTTGGAGAAACAATAAAAGAAGGGAATGAAGAGTCCCAACAAGATTATGCAAAGGAACTAATTTTCCTTAGGCATCATCTCCACGAGGATTTGAAAAATGAGTATTTCACTGTAAAAAATCATTTCACTCTATGGAATAACTTGAAGAATAGATTTGACCACAAAAAAAAAAAAAAAAAACGGTGATTTTACCAAAAGCTCGCTATGACTGGATGCACTTGAGATTGCAAGATTTTAAAACAGTCAGTGAGTATAACTTCGCTCTATTTAAAATAAGCTCCAGATTGAGGAAAAAAAATCACGGATAAAGACATGCTAGAAAAAAAGTTCACAACGTTTCATGTCTCTAATGTGCTCCTACAGTAGTAATATAGAGAGCATAGATTTACTAAATATTCAAAGTTAATATCATGTCTTCTAGTGACTGAACAAAATAATGAGCTTTTGATGAAAAATCATCAGTTCCGTCTAACTGGATCCGAACCATTCCTTGAAGTGAATGTGATATCATCCCAAACCCATGGGTGTGGACGTGGTCGTGGTCGTGGGCAGAATTCCTGACACTCTAATAATCATCCTTCTAACCCTTTCAAAAGGAAATACCCATTTCCCCGTCAGAAGCGGAATAATTGTGAGAAAAAACAAAAAATTTGCTTAGTTTTAAAGATATCTGCAAAAATGGATATCATATTGAAACTATGAATGAAGGTAATAAAGAAAGTTTATATATTACCTCTATAATTTATGGGAAAAAGATTGTTGCGGAAAAGCTCCCGACATTCTCCTTTGGGTTATATCATACAACCATAAAACCATTTGAGTCATATGCTATAATAAACCAGAAGTTCAATGACCCAAATATTTTTACTCTTTGGCATAACAGGCTAGGTCACCCTGGATCTTGCAAATCATAGAACAATCACATGGGCATCCATTAAATAACCAGAAGATTATTTTGCCCAATGAATTTTCTTGTGACCCTTATTTACAAGGTAAGTTAATAGTCGAATGTCGTTTAATAAAATCGTAATACGAATCACCGGTTTTTAGAAAGAATACACGGGGACATATGTGGACCTATTCATCTACCATGTGGACTTTTTCGTTATTTTATGGTCCTAATAGATGCCTCCACTAAATAGTCACATGTATGTCTTCTTTCCATAAGAAATGTTGTCTTTGCTAGACTCCTTGCACAAATGATCAAATTAAGAGCACAATTCCCTGATTATCCAATCAAGACAATAAGACTTGATAATGTTGGTGAATTTACTTCACAAACTCTCAAATGACTATTGTATGTTAATTAGGATAAATATTGAGCATCCTGTTGCTCATGTTCATACCCAAAATGGTTTAGCAAAGTCTTTGATCAAACAACTTCAATTAATAACTAGACCACTGTTGATAAAGACCAAATTACCAGCATCTACCTGAGGACATGTTGTTATGCATGCTACAAGTCTAATAAGAATTAGATCAACATCTTACCATGAGTACTTTACTTCACAACTTGTACTGGGTAAACAACCAAATAATTCTCACTTACGAATCTTTGGTTGTGCAGAAATTACACCTACATAACCCACTAAAATAGGTCCCCAACGAAGACTTGTGATTTATGTAGGTTTTGATTCTCCGTCTATCATAAGATATCTTGAACCCTTAACGAAAGATATTTTGATCGTAGCGGATATATTTGTAAGAGATGTTTTCATCCATTAGGAGAAAGAAAATTGAGTTCGCGGAAACGGCGAAATTACTTGGCAATTCATCTCTGATATCTCATTTTTGATCATCGTGAATCAATGCGGCCCGAAGTTAAAAGGATCATTCATTTGCAAAATATTGCAAATCAATTACTAGATGCTTTTATTGATACAAAGAAAGTGACAAAGTCATATATCTCGGCTGCAAATGCTCCAGCACAGATTAAAGTCCATGAAGGACAATTAATGACGAGGACCGGCCGGATGCGCCAGGGATTGCTGGGTGGTCACAGCTAGTGGAGTTCCATTGTGAGTCCATGGGAGCACACAATGGGACCCCACCTAAGAAAAAATGAAAACACATGCGATGTATAATACCCCAATTATATACTAAAAGATCCACAACAACTTAAATCCACGGCAAACCTATCATAGAAATGTAGGTCATAACCACAGACTCACATAATAAGGACTTATAAGAGTTCAATACGAATATCAGAGCATTCTAATAGTTTTTGCGAATTTAGGGGTACAAATAGAGATAAATAGGTCCAATAAAACAACACAGATAGGTGCGATAGAGTATTGCAGCTGTGGTAGAAAGAGCGGTGTTGGATCTGGCGCGAAGTAAGCCCTACGAACTGCTTGGACCTAGGGAACAGATTTAAAACAATAAACGTGAATACTAATCGGTAAAGTGGCATAATTATAAGAAAAATAATGTTTTTATTTTCGAATAATTTCTTCCTCTCAAGACCTCACGTCCACTACGTTTGTAAGGTTCCCGGATTTGAAAAACATTCACAAACCGACCTGTATCCCGACATTATTGTAATTCATACTCAGCAATTTACTTAGGCATGATTGTTAAAGAAAATTATAACTTGAATTTGTTCTCAACATAGAAATTACACAGAATTTATCTAGCCATCATGCCATAAAAATAATCATGAAAAATACAATACCCATAAATATCAAATGGTTATACCTTGATACCGGCTCAATAATGTACCGTACCATGTACCCATCATAAACTGTCGAGTAAACCCGACCTCACGACACTACCATGACAACTTATAAACCGGTTAAGCGACCGTCAGCGTGGCGGTAATAAGCGCCGGGTAAGCGACCATCCAGCGTGGTGCAGGCCATCACGTGACAACTAATAAACCTCCGGGTAAACCCGGCCATCACGTGGCAACTAATAATATATAATCGTCTCCTTACTCACATGTACTTTCCCAACATTACCGTATTATAATCATTTCACAAAATCTCAAAAATCCATTTCTTAAAACAATAATTTTTCAAGATGGTTTAAAACCTCAATCCACGTACCCAAATTATCTAAATACCACAAACTCATCCACGAACTTCAGTAAACTTCAAATAGTTATAAAATGTTGACAAATTCACATGAAATGATAACTTGTTTTTATATGAAACCAATAATTTTTTTTTTTTTTTTTTGCGGCGTAACTAACCATTTGATCAAATAGTATATATGTGTAATAATGCCACAATTATATATCATAATAATACCCAAAAGCTTATTTAAAACATATAAACCACTCACGACTATAAACGCTTAGTTACGCTCCCTGTAGGATCGTCTCATTTCGGCAGTGTTTGTAATATAAATAAAACACCACTTAGGCTCCAATAACTGAACCAACAACATTGGGATGCCCCGAATGCCTTAGAATAACTTTTAAAACTATGAAACCATCTAAATTGGACTCCGACAGGTCCAATTACCGCAGTCATGCCCTGCAGGCCGATGCACGAGTGAGCGCTTTTCGCGGGAGCAAATTTCTCTAAATTGAACCGTCCAATAATTCATAAAAACGTCCAATTTCACTAATCCATCTTCAATTTTTCTTAACTTGACCAATTGGTACTCTATTTCAGTCCAAACTTCTCGGTAATTACCCGAAACAACCCAAAAATGGAAAACTAACCAAACGACGTCCAAAATTCACAAACCATATATCAATGGAAAGCCCAAGAGACCAGGAACACAGCAGTACCATTACTGTGGTCAAAGTTGTGTGGTGGCGGGAAAAACTTCGATCAACAGTCGGCCAACTTTGTTTCGTCGTATCTTTCAAAAGCGGTGAGAATCGCAAGGGACCCGCGGGAATGAGTTCAAGAGGGTCAAAATGGGTGGGAGGAGGTATGGGTGAGCTGAAGTGGCCGAGAAAAATCACGAAACCGGTGACCGATTGGCGGCTGCCCTTAGCCGGCCGACGATTGGGCGCGTCTGGCTGCGGTTCGCGCGAAATCTCACCCGGCGTGGTCGTCAGGAGTGGCACACCTCCACGGCGGCGGTGTGCAAAGGTGGGTGGCGAATGCTTCCACGGTGAAACTTGAGCGGTCACGAAGAAAATGGGTGGCTTGACCCAATTCGGTGTTCACGATTTTGAGGAGTTTTTTCTAGGGTTTTGGAGCTCAAAATGAGTGTCTTGGGGCTAGGGTTTCATTTGGCACGCAAGGCTAGGTTTATATAGGGCCTAGGGTCGCTTCGGTCGCGAAGACGACTTTGGACCTTTGTTAAAATACTGTTGTTTGAACTTACCAGGGTCATAACTTTTTATCCGTAAGTCGAATTTTGACGTTCAACCAGTCTATGAACTTGTATCGACGAGGCCTATGAAATGGTGTCTTAGTCAACTCAAAATTATTCATCCTTAAAAAAGTCAACTTTGGTCCACATACTAAGTGTTGGTCAAACCTAGTCAAATATGGTCAAACTTAGTCAAACTTGGTCAAACGTGTTACAAACTTGTATTATTTGGTGCGGGTCATTACAATCTACCCCCCTTAAAGAAAAATTTAGTCCCACACGAATTCGTACGCACATGTCATGAAGAGATGAGGAGTGCGGCTCGCATTTGGTCCTCGGCTCCCAAATCGCCTCTTTGACTAGGTGTGGTTTCTCGGACTTTCACTAAGGATATTGTCTTGTTCTTGAAGCTCCTTCTCTTCCCTACCCAGAATCTACATTGGCTGTTCCTCATAGGATAAGTCATCCCTATTTCGATCTCTGGTGCCTCGGCCTGTGTGAGGGTGCGAGATATACTTAGCATCAGCATGGAGATGTGGAAAACATTATGGACTGAAAGCTCCTCGAGCAGTCTAATCTATAGGCGGCCCCGGACCCCCATCCTCTCCAACGGTCTTAAAGGTCAGATGTACTTGAGGACTTAGCTTCCCTCGCTTCCCAAAGCATACCACGCCCTTCCAAGGAGAGAGTTTTAAGAATACTCGATCCTCGACCTCAAACTCAAGATCCTTTCTACGCTCGTTCGCATAGCTCTTTTGCCTATCTTGAGCCACTTTCAACCTGGCACGTATAACATTAACCTTGTCCACAGTCGTTTGCACAATCTCAGGACCTAGTAATTTCCTTTCGCCAGTCTCATGTTCAACATAAATGTGAGTCGACATTGTTTCCCATACAATGCTTCATAAGGTGACATCTCAATGCTTGAGTGATAGCTGTTGTTATAAGTGAACTACGCAAGGTAGATATTCATTCCAATGTCCCTTGAATTGCGTGCATGACCTCGGTATATCCTCTAAGGTATGAATAGTCCTCTCAGATTGTCCATCTGTCTGAGGGTGAAAGGCGGTGCTCAAATTCAACTTGACACCTAGTTCCTTCATTAATCTCTTCCAAAACCTCGAAGTGAATCGTGGATCTCTATCAGAGATGATCAAACATGCTTCCGAAAAATGCAAACTCACTATATGATTCATAAAGAGAGCTCCGGCCCAGCCGAGGAGAAAACTTCAGATAGGTAGAAATCGCATGAACTTGGTGAGTCGATCAGCTACTACCCAAATGCCGTCATGTCTCACGAGCGTGGGAGGGAGTTTGAATACAAAGTCCATCGTAATGTGCTCTCATTTCCGATGCAGGATGGGTAAAGCGTAGAAGTCGAAGGCTTTGTCTCCCTACCTTCACTTGTTGGCGGATGACATGGATATGCTAAACCTTCTCTTTCATCCTGACCACGATAATATTCCTTCGATTAATACGGTACATCTTGGTACTCTGGAGGTTGCTGACAACATATATGAGAACTATGGGCTTCACTACGTGCTTTAACGCCTTTTAACTCTTCAAGCTGGCTGAAGACCTGACCCTAGAACCAATCACCCAGGCTCAGAATAAGTCTCTAATAGCAAAACGTGTGTTCCCCTTCTTTGACTTTCTTTCTCATGCCCACTAAATAGGGATTTTCTAGTTGCGCCTCGAGGAGTTGATCTCTCACCAGTAATCGGTCGTAGTGGAAACTAGCAGCAAAAGTGCTCTGAAGCATCGTCCCCAACAACACCCAACCCTCGTAACTCGACCATCAATGGAAGTTGTATTGTCATATATAAACCAAAGAGCACACTGAGCTCTTCCTTTCAAGGCATCGCCACTACATTCACCTTACACGGATGGTGATGATAGTCTCGATCATAATCCTTAGTAATTCCATCCACCTCCTTTGCCCCTTAGTTTAGCTCATACGAGGGTAAACAAATATTTTAAAGGCTCTTGTAATTGGTAAATATCGGCAGAATTAAGCCTGGTACAAAGTAATGCCTCGAGTCTTCAATCGAAAAGTCATTGAGTTCGAGTCATGGGTAGGATAATTGAGCTCGTGCTTCTTCAAATGCGGAAGCATACGCCCGCGAGCTCTCTTATGTTGCATCAACCGCCTTGAGCCTAAACCTTGGTATGAGCATCATTTGGCAAACCTCGAACCCCTCGTTGCCCTGCGGCAGCGGGGTCAAAGCGGTGACGTCGACTTTCCTTCGGTGTTTGAAGCTCGCTCACACACGTCGATCCCTCCAAATTAAACCCCTTTCCTAGTCAAGCGGTGAAATTGGTCTACGCTATTTTTGAGAACCCTTCTATGAACCTGCGGTAATACCCCCATTCAATCTGAGGAAACTACGCGCCGTCACGTAGTTGGTTGTCCCCGGTACTACACTTTGCTTCTACTTTCTGAGGATCCATATAAATGCCATCAACGAAACCACATGTTCGAAATCCCTTTCGGCTCGGCAAAAATCACATTTGTTGAATTTGGCATACAAGCGATCTTTGCCTTAAGGTGCGCAACACACCAAACCAAATAATGCTCTCATGCACCCGACTTCGCTTCAGTACACCAAGATATCGTCGATAAAGACAATGACAAAAGCCGATCAAGTATGGACGAAAAGACCAGGTTCATCAAGTCCATGAAAGTGTTAGGGCATTGGTGAGTCCGAAAAAGACATCACTAGAAAGCTCATAATGCCCATATCTGGAGTCTGAATCTTAGTCTTGGGAATGTCCAGGTCCTAATCATGCTTGATGGTACCGACCTCAAGTCAATCTTGGAGAACACTTTTGCACCACAGGTGATCAAATAAATCATCAATCGAAGCCCGAGGATATTTGTTACGAATGGTGACCTTATTCAGCCCGTACGTAGTACATACCGCGACCTCCGAGTACCATCCTTCTTCTTCACAAAATAACAGGCGCTCCCCAAGGTGAATCTTGGAGCTAATAAATCCCCCATCCCACGAAGCTCTTGTAGGCGGAGCCTTTAACTCTTTCAACTCGGCGGGTACCATTCTATAAGGTGGTAAGAAATAGGGTTGTACGGGACCATCAATGGGAAAATTTATTTTCTAGTTGGAGGTAAACACGGAAGATCGTCGGGGAACACATCGAAAGTCCTCACTGCGTCGTCCTCTAATCTCGGCTTATTTACTATGAGTGTCAGCTACATGAGCTAGATACCCCTTACAACCTTTTTGAAGTAAACATCCATGAGAAATAAATCAAACAGATTTGCCTCAGCTCTCCATAGAAGACTCTCTGGTGGTCGATTAGATCAAATATCACCTCCTTGCGGAAACAATCCATTGAAGCATAGTTTGAAGCAAGCCAATCCATCCCAAGAATCACATCCAACCCCTTGAGATCTATTAATATCAAATCTGCCTCCATATCTTGGCCCTCAATAGAAAACAAGCTACCCTTAAGCATCTGACTAGGCCATAGAGATTCTCCCGTGGGTGTGGCAATCTCCAAACTACAACCCAAAGGAGCGGAGTCGATCGGAGCTCGGTGCAACATACTCCACGTGAAATAAGGGTGTGTGGCCCTTGGGTCAATAATTTTGCGATGCATCGTCACCAAAAATAGATAATGTACCTGTTATAACGTCGGGGGTGGCTTGTGCCTCTGTGGATCATAACATAAACTACGCCTCGCGGGTGGTCGTCCTCTCGTCCTCTACCTCCGGCCCATTTGAGTCGCCATTCTTTGTCAGTGCTAAAGGAACCACACGAGGAGTCACCTTACATCCCAAATCCGGTCCTCCATGCCCACTAGCCCATTTGGAATTAGTACTGATTACGAGACTCTAGATGCAGGCGGACCTACGATGAGGCGGGTCCCTCTTGAAATGTCTGTCTTTTGCGGAAAATATCTGTTATCCCCATGGCATGGCCATCATGAATCTTTCATAAGCGTCACAAGTGACGGAGCGCCTCGGCTGCGAGACCTGAATAACTCACAGCCAGCACTCATACAGTCAAAATCAGAACCACATTATTGTGTCCACCCCTCTCTGAAATGCGACCGCTAGCACCACGTCGTCCCATTGGATCTCTTGCCCAGAAGATCCGGAGAAATTTGAAACTACCTCTTGGATGATCCACATTTGGGGTTCCACGAAGATAATCCATCGTATGATCGATGCTTGGTTTGGCGACAACTCGAGTGCGTGCTCTCCGCCTCCCCAGTGTCTCATCGGCCCGATATGTGGGATGATCGGAACCTGAGAGACTCAAAGCTATTGGCTCAATCAACCCATCGAGAAACCTCCTCTTCTTGCTAACCTCATCCGCAACCAAGTTGGGACAAAAATCCGATAACTCCCTGAACCTACGCTCATTGCTCGAAGCTTGTCTGCTGCAGTGAGCGTCTGAGCTCTAACCTCTTGGGTCTCCAGCAAGGCTGGGGGGCAAGCTACGGTGTGGCGGCCTTGAGCTGTGCCCAAGTGTGACGTTTCCTGTCTCTCATACGCCACCACTTTACTACCCAGAAACGAGAAAAACCAGCTATCCCAGACTCATCCTCATCCGAACCTTTGCATACCTTAGATCCGGTCTTCTGTGTCATCTAGCCGAGATAAAAGCCACCATAAGGATCAGGTGAATTGCATCAAACCCCTTGCTCCAAGTCTCACGAGCGTCCGCAGTAACGCGGTAAACCCACTCCTCTCGAGTGATCGAGTCAGGCGCTCGACAAGATTCTCCTCATAAGTAGGTGCATCGAAGACTTTTCCAGGCTTCTTGGGCCTACGTCCTCGTGCGCCATTAGGAAGAAGAACTGTTCCTAAGAATAAATGAAACAGAATCAATTCCAAGGATAAGGTTAGGAAGGTATACAAAACACTGGATGAGTTGCACAACAATGTACAACCCCAAGGAATTTAGAAACCTAGAATTCTGATACCAAGCTAACAGGACCCGACCCGGATACCCTTCCAGGATTCCCTGGGTGGTCCCGCCTAGTGGAGTTCCATTGTACGATCCATAGGGAATACACAATGGGACCCACCTAGAAAAGTAAACACATGCGTTTATAATGCCCCAATTATCTTTAAAAGATCATGACAACAAATCGCGACCGGCCTTTATCGTAAATGTAGGTCATGCTTAACTGAGGCTTCGCGTAATAAGAGCATGGAGTTCAATCACGAATATCGGAAACGTTAATAGTTTTTGCGAATTTAGAGTCTGAAATAGAGATAAATAGGTCCAATAAAACAACACGAGATAGGTGCGATAAAGTATTCTTACATTGTGGTAGAAGAGCGAGTTCAGATCACGGCTTGTGAGGTAAGCCTCTGACGCGGACCTAGGGAGCGATTTAAACAATAAGCGTGAGATACTAAATCTCGAGTAAGTGGCATAATTATAAGAAAAATAATGTTTTTCGTACTGACATTTGCCTTCTCTCTCAAGACCTCACGTCCACTATGTTGTAAGGTTCCCCATTTAGAAAACATTTCACAAAAACCCAGCTTTACCCATGTCCAACATTATGTAATTCATACTCAACAATTTAACCGGCATGATTGTTAAGAAAATTATAACCTGAATTTGTTCTCAACATAGAAATTACACAAGAATTTATCTAGCCATCATGCCATAAAAATAATCATGAAAATACAATACCCATATATATCAAAATGGTTATACCTTATTCAGAAACAACAATGTACCGTACCATGTACCCATCATAAACCGTAGGGTAAACCCGACCTCACGACACCGTGGCAACTTATAAACCTTCGGTTAAACCCGACCATCACGTGGCAACTAATAAACCTTCGGGTAAACTCGACCATCACGTGACAACTAATAAACCTCCGGGTAAACCCGGCCATCACGTGGCAACTAATAAACCTCCGAGTAAACCCGGCCATCACGTGGCAACTAATAATAGATAATCGTCTCCTTACTCACATGTACTTTTCCAACATTACCGTATTATAATCATTTCACAAAATCTCAAAAATCCATTTCTTAAAACAATAATTTTTCAAGGTGGTTTAAAACCTCAATCCACGTACCCAAATTATCTAAATACCACAGACTCATCCACGAACTCAGTAAAACTTCCAAATAGTTAAAATGTTGACAAAATTCACATGAAATGATAACTTGTTTTATATGAAACCAATAAAATTTTTTTTTTTCTGCGCGTAATTAACCATTTGATCAAATAGTATATATGTATAATAATTAACCACAATTATATATCATAATAATACCCCAAAGCATTTAAAACATATAAACCACTCACTTGACTCTGACCATTCCGGTCTCTTTCCTTGTAGGATCGTCTACCGGCTTCGGCGTGAGTGCTGCCAATATAAATAAAGCACCACTTAGGCTCGATAAGCTGGAGCCAGCAACATTGGGATGCCCAGAAGGACAGATAACACGACTATGAAACCATCTAAATTGAACTCAGGCATGTACAATTACGGTGTGCTCACATGGGCCAGATACCCAAAATTGGGGCTTTTCACTTTCGAGACAATTTTCTGCCAGTGACAGTCGATAATGAATTCATAAAAACACGTCAATTTCACTAATCCATCTTCAATTTTACTTCTTGACCAATTAATTGCTCTATTTTAGTCAAACTTCTGGAGTAATTGCAGAAACAACTTAAAAATGGAAAACTAACAATAACGATCCAAATTCACAAACCATATATCAGCGGAAAGCCCGAGACCAGGAACCCGACGTTTGCATTACCTTGGTCCAACGATTCTTTGTGGTGGTGGAAAACTTCGATCCAACGGTCGGCCAACTTTGTTTCGTCGTATCTTTGAGCGGTGAGGAATCTGCGAAGGGACCAAGGGGCCAGTTCAGGTCAAGAATGGTGGGAGGGAGGTATGGAATTGATACAGTGGCCGAAAAAATGCAAAAACCGGTGACCCACGGTGGCGGCCTCCGCCGCCTTCGCCGGCCCGATCTGGGCGCGTCCGGCTGCGGTTCGCCGTGAAATCTCACCGTAGTGGTCGTTGGTGTTTTCTCCCTGTCAAGCCCAGCGTGTGCAAGGTGGGTGGCAGTCGCCTCCACAGCGGTGAGAAACTTGAGCGATGCGAGAAAATGGAGTGCGACCAGTTCGGTGTCCACGATTTTGAGGAGTTTTTTCTAGGGTTTTGGAGCTCAAAATGAGTGTCTTGGGGCTAGGGTTTCATTTGGCAACGCCAGGCTAGGTTTATATAGGACTAGAGGTCGCTTTCGGTAAAAGCGAAGGCGACTTTGGACATTGTTAAATCTTCTTGTTTGAACTTACCGAGGTCATAACTTTTTGTCAAGTAAGTCGAATTTTGACGTTCAGCAGTCCTATGAACTCGTATCGGCCGGGGCCTGAAATGGTGTCTTAGTCAACCCAAAATTATTCATCCTTGAAAAAGTTAACTTTGGTCCACATACAAAGTGTTAGTCAAACCTAGTCAAATCTGGTCAAACTTAGTCAAATTTGGTTAAACGTGTTACAAACTTGTATTATTTGGTACGGGTCATTACAATTAACAAATGAGTCTAAAATACGCCTGAAGCGTGAGAGACCTATTGGCTCAAAAGATATAACTCTCCGAAAGAGGAGAATACAAATGAGAATTGATACCCTTGAAGAGGTACATGATAAACAAAAGGCCCCTGTAGAGGCATTTGATAAACAAAAGGCCCCTGTAGAGGCATTTGGGAAACAAGAGGCCCTTGTAGAGGCATATATTGAACAAAAGACTCTTGAAGAGTTTCAAAATAAAAGAATTAGCCCTTGAAGAGGCATAGATACCTGAAAATTATGATATCTCAATAAATTATGTGCCTGATAAGAAAAAATGGGATCGAAATGAGTTATTATCCAATAATATTTTTCTTTCAAATGGCCTTAGACATTATGAAATGATGATGAGGATCCGAACCACAAAATGTGGAAGAATATTAAATGTAATATAAATGAGATTGGCGAAAATGGAAAAAAGCTATGTAGCGAAATTAAACTGGGTCTACTTGAAATGAGGCGTTTTTGGACACGTAGTCGAAACACCTAAAAGGTGTAATACTTTGTTGAATACAAATGACTGACTGTTGAAAGCACAATAAAAATAATGAAATCATAAGATATAAAGGGCGATTAGTAGCACAAGGTTTCTCGTAGAGACTTGGTATTGACTACGAGAAAACATGTTCTCTGTCATGGGCGCAATCACTTTCCGCTTTCTAATAAGCTTGACAATCTTTGAAGGATTGGATATGCATCTCATGGATGTCATCATAGCTTATCTATATGGATCCATAGATAATGACATATATATGAAAATCCCTAAAGGATTTAAATTGCACGAAAGCGAAATATCCCTGAAGCCTTGTAATATGTGCTCAATCAATTACAACGATCTCTATTCTGGTGAATCGAATTGGATGTGGTAGAAATAAGCCTCGGCGGTATTTATTGAGAAGATGTGCAAACAGTCTATATGCCCACGCATTTTTATTAAGAAATTAGAAACCGAATTTGTAATTATTGCTGTGTATGTTGATGATCTAAATCTTATTGGGACTCCCGATGAGCTCATAAGAACAACAAAATATTTGAAAAATGAATTTTAAATGAAAGATCTTAGGAAAACAAAATTTTGTCTCGACCTATAGATTGAGCATTTCCCTACTGGAGTTTTAGTTCATCAATCGACATATACTAAGAAAATTTTAAAACGTTTTTATATGGATAAAGCACACCTTTTAAGTTCGTCAATGATTGTCCGTTCACTTGATGTGAAAAAGGACCCATTTTGTCCTTGCGACAAGGGTGAAGAATTACTTGGTCCTGAAGTACCATATCTTAGTGCCATTGGTGCACTTATGTATCTTGCTAACTATATTGAATTGCTTTATAATTTATTAGCTAGGTATAGTTCTGCTCCAACCAAGACAATGGAGATGAGTGTCAAACCATATTTTATCACCTCAAGGAACAACTGATATGGGTCTATTTTACTCAAAGGAATCAAAGCAGCAATTGTTTGGATATGCTGATGCAGGATACCTTTCAGACCCACATAAGCCCAAATCATAACATGTATGTGTTTAATTGTAATGGAACTGCTACTCATGGAGATCCTTTAAGCAAACAATGGTGGCCACATCATCGAATCATTAAGAGATTGCAGCACTGGCCAAAGCAAAGTCAGGAATGCATATGGCTAAGATTGATGATTCAACATATCCAAGAATCATGCAAACTCCCCTCTATCAAAGACAACTCGACAATATTATTTGAAGATAATGTTGTATGCATTGCACAAATCAAAAGGAGATAATTCAAACACATTTCTCCAAAGTTCTTATGATATGAACCTAAGAGTGGTGAAATTGATGTTCAAAAAATACGGTCGAGTGATAATCTAGCAGACTTATTCACGAAGTCGTTGCCAACCTCAACATTCAAGAAACTAATACATAAGATTGGAATACGCTAACTTAAAGATATCGACATGAGGGGGAGCATGCTTATAACAAGATGTTAATGTACTGCACTCTTTTTCCCTTCGCCTAGGTTTTATCCCTAATCGGGTTTTACCGCAAGGTTTTAACAAGGCGTCATAATGGCAGTAAGAACACCTACAACATCATAAGGAATATCGTACTATTTTTCCTTCTCGCTAGGTTTTCGTGGTTTTTACTAAATATACTTTAATAAGGCATATTCTTGATAGTGGTATTGGGTTTCTACGGGCGATTAAGCATACATACATAGCGGAAAAATTAAAAATTTCGCCTTTTTCTAACCCGACCAGGGATCCATGTGATCCAATCAGATGATTTAGGGATAGAAGATACCTTATTCTAATTGGAAGATCCTTGTGCCGCTGCGTTGTGTGTGCGTCAAATCCTCCTCAAGGAACCTGAAGGCGCAAGATCGCTCCCACCCCCACAAATTATCCACACCAATGAGCATTCTTCAAACCAAGAGAAACGAGTGTGGATCGGTCAGTCTCACGAAACCTCAGCCGCCTCTCTTAATTTGCGGAAAAAACAAATGAATCAACTGCATAGGGAACCTCGGTTTAAATACCACCCCAGCCCAAGGGTCGGGTTTCCGACCTATCTTGCGCGTGGTATTCCGTAGGTCCACATATTGCAGCAGGCCTAAAAACCCATTTCGAGCCCACTGATCATAAGCGCCCTAGCATTATGACCAATTCAAATTATGTGGATGTCAATAGCATGACATACCTATTCCATAATAAATGTCGAAGTCCCTTGTTCAGATATCCTAATCAACACAAGGCATGGACTATGTCTCCCCTTGTAAAGTTCAATCACGCAATTTTCGACCTCCATGTAAACTAAGTAGTCACAAATGATATTAATAACCCTTATTAATTCATCGGAGCATGGCCATGTAATTTCCGCCACATGTTGAGGGCCCACGATATCTCTAAAATGAGGACAAACCCCTTTCATCCACTCACGTCCTCTACATGATTTATTATATGTCCAACCATACCAGATACACCCTATTACGTATGATGTTAATCGTGGTCAAAACATAAAGCTCCTCATGTAGGACCTATGGTGGTGTTAGTGTAACACTCAAATTATACCTTCAATGCTTTATTACACGCGAGCAAGATAATAAGTTAAACGTATATTTTCTCTGAATTTAAGTGTACTAAAATGAAAAGAATAAAATAAGAAAAACCCGAAATTGATCTAAGGGTCAAGGGGTAAATTAGTAATTTATCAATCCAGGACTTAAAGGTCATAAAATGAAAAGATTATATGTTAAAGTAAAAAAATGACAAGTTGGAATTGCAAATAGAATGGAATAGAATGACCAAATGGCAAAAAAAGAGAAAATTGAGGCCAAACATGGCCTTAGAAAAATCCCATTTTGGCTTGAGAGTTAGGGCAATTCGGTGGGAGAAGGAGAAGGAGAAAAAGAAGAAAAGAAGAAGAAGAAGGAAGAAGGAAGAAGAGAAGAGAAGAATCCAGGTTTGGAACATCTCCTTTGTTTGGAACACTTGTTTGGATATTAGTAAGGAAACTATAGTAAGGATGTTAGTTTGGAAACTTTGGTATTGGAAATACTTGTTTAAGTTGGGTTAGGAAAACCCTAACTTTTCAATACATGTGTTTTTTGGTTGGTTTAAGTTAGTTTTATGGTTTTGTTTCGAAATTGTGTGTTTTGGTTGAAAGAGTTCCGACGAAAATGGCCAAAATTGGTCATTTCTATTTCTGCTCGACACCCCTATGCCTAGGCGTAGGAATCCACGCCTAGGCGTAGAGCTTCGCCTAGGCGGAGTGTAGCGTCCATTGCACTACCAATACTTTTACTTTTAAGATATATTCAAACACCAATACAAATATAAATACGTTTTCAATACCATAGCTCTATGCTACTTGTGCTCTAAAAAGAATATTTATCTTTATGAAAATATATTTGTATATACTAATTCAACTTAAAGGGGGCCCATCATTTTGTTTTCAATACACATTTTCCATTAAATATGGCATTACATGCCCATTTGGTCCATTTACCACCTTTATACATTACGGCATTATGTCGCTTTCAGTCACTAAAATTTTTACAAAACAAAATCAGAGTTTGTACAAAAAGTGTCAAATATATTTCATGAATGCATGGTCGGAGCTTTACTTCAACTTCGTGAGGCCTTGACGTTGACTCTGAATCGCTGCGGTCTTTTCCTTCGCACATATTTACTCGGTACCTACGCGATGATAAAACAACACGCTAAGCATTTTCATGCTTAGTGGTTCTATATAATACTCTCTTCCATTTCAGTTTAAATCAAGTCATGCATTTTTCTAAAACAATGTCCTTTTAACCTTTTTGAATGATCAATGCAATACAATACATATATTCATTTCATATACATGCATTTACAGTTTATTGATCATTCCAAATATGCATTTTCACATGCAATAAATCATTCAAAACACAAATTATACATTTTCCAATTTTCTTTTCATTTTTCCCTTAAGCGACTTTAACCTATACTTTCGATGCATAGAATAAATAATCACTGACACGGTCCTGCTGGCTGCAGGCTGGTATATAAAAAAAAAAAAGTTTTATAACACAGTACGATCCCGCTAGGATACTGACTGGTTATTAAAAATCATTTCAGAACACTACCAATAATCGCGCCCGCCTGCCACGGACGGGCGACACATCATTACGCTCGCGCAAGATCGCTCATTCGACCCTTATCAGATACTAATCTATCCTTAACTCGAATTTAACAGCTTAACATTCGCTAAGGGGGCTCAAATCATTCATAGCAATTTACAATAGTGTATATACATTTATATCCAAATACTTGGTTTCCACACTCATGCAATTTTTCATGTGCAATTCATTTCACAATCATTTTGTTTCAAAATCAATTTAAAACAAATCAATATGTAATTTATCGCAATTCATTTCAATAAATCCACTTATTTCATAATCCTTCAAACATTTTAGAAATAGAGAGAGAGAAGTGGAGAACAAACAAATTCATTTATGACTGAAACGGAGCACACGTGCATATTCATATTAAACCTTTTAGATTTATTTTCTCAAACAAAACACAAAACCGAAACAAGGAAGGAAGTGTGAAGAACAAACCTGCAAGGTTGTCGAGCCTTCGATTCCTATTCTAATCCCGCTCTTGGGTCAAGCCTCACCAACCCCTAATCCATCACAAATGTCACTATCAAAGAACAACCCAAGAAAAAAAATCAGTTGTGCATTCTAGGATTTTTGGTTAGGGTTGATGTCTACCCAATACATCTTCACTTGCAAAATTTTCTGGGGACACATGAGCCATATTTTTCTCAAGCTTCCCTCAAGAAAACAGGCTCTATGAGTCTATTTTTATTAGGAATTGAAATCATCTCATTTGGATCACCCAAACTCAAGTTACGGCATTTTAATGTCAAACTGGTCAATATGCCCAACTCATCCGGTTACCTATTGTTATTCTCGATTTCAGGGGTCTTAAATCCATAACTTGGCAATGGTTCCTTCTACTCATTTGAAGAGATGGTTTTAATGTTTCTTCTAAAATTGGAATCATCCAATTTGGACCACCAAAACTCAAGTTATTGCATTTTACATCCATACTACTCTAATTTGCAAAGTAGAATCAAATTGTTCTTGCACATAGCTTCACTTTGACAGATTTCTGGGCACTTTGGGGTTACAAATTGCATACACTTCCTTTAAGTAAATTATTCCCTAGAAGTCTAGTTTACCCAGAATTTCCCGCCCCTTTGAATCACCCAATTTGGGATAAGGGAAACTCCAACTTAATACTGCCAAAACACCTCACAACTATTCCAAACAAAGCATACCCAAGTAATACCTTAAAACTTACCTTAAACCTACACTGGAACCTTAGAGCCTACAATTTACTCCTAGTCCCTTCTATAAAATTTGTAGCCTAGCCTTATGGTTCTTTACCAATTGGAATCACTCAATTTGGATGATTATAACTTAACTTATAGCTGGTTTTGAAAAAATTTTGACAGCAACTCCTTTGAAACTTCATCATTTCCTTTACACAAAAATTCTTCAAAACCAATCAAAACAATGAAAAACAACCTCAAACTGAACTAAAACCATCCAAGAACACTTTAAACAAAGGTAGGGCTTTTCTCCAAACCCAAACAGAAGAAAAGAGGGGGTTAGGGGTTTGTTTCTTACCTTTAAATATCTTCATTTTTCTTCTTTCTTCTTCCTTCTTCTTCTTGATCACTTAAACTCTTGATCTCATGGAGCAAATCACCCACTCATCTCCCTTTTATGTCAACCGGATTTGCCCAAAAAAAAATGCCTAAATGAGAGACTCTCTCTCATTCTAAAGACCAATTTGGTCTTAATACTCTAAACCTTCATAAGGCCATGTTTGGCTTACACATTAATTCATATTTTTCCTATTTTTTGCATTTTAACTTTTCATTTTCACTTCATTTCATTTCATTTTCATTTTAATATTTACACTCCTCATTTATGACCCTTAGGTCCTCATTTGACATTTTTACCAAATTTATTTGGCTCCTGTAAAATTTCCGGGTTTTATCAATTTTTTCATTTTTAGCCATTTAAACTCCAAAAAAATATAATTTAATTTATTTTACACCCTGAACATGTTATAAAACTGTTATAGTATTTTCAGGGCATTACATGGAGACACCTCCGCTTAGGCGAACTTGAGGTCAAGTTTTCTAAACTTTCTGGTCCGCCTAGGCGTAGCATGCTTCGCCTAGCGTAGCGTAAGCTTTCACCAGTACCGCATGCCCCTGTTGTCTCCTCTCTTCTCGCTAATTTTTAAAGAATTATCCATATCGGATTAATGAGACCCTAATAAGTGAAATTGAAAGAGTTCAGATAAGTATAAAAGTTATATGAAAATATTCTAACGGATCTCGGGTCGTCATAAACATTATTTCGCCTCTCTTTTACTAATAGATTAAGAAACGATAAACGTAGTTCAAATACATAATCACGCTCGCGCAAGATCGGTTACCGAATGAATACGCATTCGATTAGTGCTTCAGACTCCCGCTTAGTGCTACGACATCTTTTGTTACATGGGCGTATTATGTGATTAGTGCGCTTCGCACTTACTAATGCTACAACACTTCTGCTACGCAGGCGTAAAACGCCTCTCGATCAATGCTCGACACTCCCCGCCAGTTGCTACGACACTTCGTCATGCGGGCAGCACGCCTCATTCAGGTCGTACCGTACTTTCGGATACTTATTGTACTGTATCCTTCTCATTCAGTATTAGAGGTCTATGTAGGCAAATACTTATATGTTGAATACCCGAATAATAAGATACATGAAATTAAAAGATAAGAATTTGAATGATGAATAAGAAGTAAGCATAAGAAATCACCGCAGGTTCAGATTGCACTCGTGTCCCCGTGATATGATATATGTTCGAACTCCTACGATATGAAAGTTCAAGCAAGAATTATGTACATGAAAAACCTCATATATAATCTCGTATAATGTAAACTCTGACATATGTTTTATGATATATGTATTCTGTAAATGTGGACCACTTCAAGTGGTCATATCTGTTTCCCACTAAGCTATAAGCTTAACACGGGTGTTTCATCCGTGTAGGTACCGAAAAGGACATCTATGGCATTCCGCATCAACTAGGGCCAACACATCTGTAGGAGTCCACTTGATGTAGGTTTCGAATTTGATTTTGTAATATAAATGTAAAAGTTTTTGTAATAGTGAAAGTTATTTATGTACAAGTAAATGAGACTCAGGAATATGTATAAGACAACTAACCACCACTACGGTGGTGGTATTAGAATTTTTATTTCCTTATGGATTTGTTTTTTGAAATGGGCCCACCAATGTCCGAAAAGTAGGTGAAGGAGTCTCAGTCCTGTGATGCGCCCCCTATCTTCGCCCAAGTAGGGGTAGGGGCGTGACAGTTAGGTCGAAGGACAAAAAGAAGACATTATTATGATGAGAAGTACTTGTGACTTGTAATCCATGATGGGGCGATCCAGTACAATGTTCACTAACATGTACTTATGAGTTGACTTAATATCATATATGCATGATCAATAGAACATGATCATTAGTTAAACTCCATACTAGTTTTAATTCGCTATTGCTCCACCAATAATGAACGACCATGGACAATTTAAAATAGTCTTCCATTTGAAGTCCAGGGTTCTACTATCAAGTCACACACTTGATGACCATAAGTGGAATCAACTATTCATGGAGTAAATCACCAAATTAGAAATGTAAGATTGATAATGAAAATGCTCTTTATTATTGAAATATGAAAGTAATAATAATTACACTATTGCCCTAGTGGCAATATCACTAACAACTCCCACTCAGACTGTGAGCCAATCGACATGTAATCTAATACCCATTGACCTAATATGACTCTACGCTCGCCAGGAGTGGCTTGCTAGTGGATCTACAACGCTGTCATTAGTAGATACTTTGCATATCTTGACATCTCCTCTGGCCACAACTTCTGATGAGACGAAAAACGCCTAAGTATGTGCCTGATCTCCGGTGTGATCTAGTTCCTAATCCTCAGGCTATAACCCTATTAATATCACAAAATAGGTCCATCGGGTTCGAGATACTAGCATCAGTGTAACCATTTACAACTAGCTCATCTTCCTATCCTCCATAAATTAAGAATGTATCCTTAGATCTTCTTAAGTACTTAAGGATATTCTTAACTGTTGTCCAGTGACTTTCACCGGGATTTAACTGGTATCTACTAGTCATACTTAAGGCATATGACACATCCGGTCGAGTACACAACATAACATACATGATAGAACCAATAGCAAAAGCATATGGAATCTTACTTATGCGGTCTTGCTCATCTTGCATCGTTGGACACTGAGTCTTGCTTAGACTAATGCCATGACACATAGGCAAAAATCCCCTCTTAGAGTTTTGCATAACAACCTATTCAAGATTACTATATATGTACTCCGAATTTAGCTAATCATTCTTTTAGATCTGTCTCTATAGATCTTAATGCCTATAATATAGGCAGCCTCACCTAAGTCTTTCATTGAGAAATAACTACCTAGCCAAGACTTGACATTCTGCAAAGTGGGGATGTCATTTTGCAATGAGTAGGATGTCATCATCGTAAAGCACTAGAAGAACTATCGCGCTCCCACTAACATTCTTGTAAACACAAGGCTCATCTTCATTTTTGATAAAACCAAATACTTTAATTGCTTCATCAAAACGAAGATTCCAGCTTCGAGATGCATGTTTCAATCCATAAATGGATCTCTGAAGCTTGCATACCTTTCCAACATCCTTAGGATTGACAAAACCCTCTGGTTGTGTCATGTACACATCCTTGAGCAATTTTTCGTTAAGAAATGCTGTTTTGACATCCATTTTCCATATCTCGTAATCGTAGTACGCAGCTATGGCTAATAGGCTTCTAATAGACTTAAGCATGGCCACTGGTGAAAAAGTTTCATCATAGTCAACACCATGTGTTTGCTTGAAACCTTTTGCAACCAATCGTGCCTTAAAGGTATGCACAGTGCCATCCATGTTAGTCTTCTTTAAAAGCTCTTCGAACATATCGAGGTGGTGAATACCTAAGCCAAGATTTTGATGACTATCTTAAAGATTGTGGAATAGTTTCACAATTGACTCCACCACAAACACCCTAATGGAATGGTGTTTCAGAATGGAGAAATAGAACCTTATTAGATATGGTTCAATCAATGATGAGTCAATTAGATATTCCAATATCCTTTTGGGGGTATGCCTTAGAAACTGCTGCATTTCTACTTAACCACATTCCATCTAAGTCGGTTCAAAAGACACCATATGAGATATGGACTAGGAAGCCTCCTAGTTTGTCCTTTCTTAAAATTCAATGTGGAAGCTTATGCGAAGAGTCGACCGATAAATTAGCACCCAAATCGAGCAAATGCTCTGGTATCCTAAAGAAACAAAAGGATAATACTCTACAATAGTTCAGAGAACAAAGCGTTCATGTTCAAAATGCTATATTTTTGAAAGAGAGCACATATCCAAAGGAACTAGTGGGAGTAAAATCTCAATACCGAAAATTCGGTGCACCACAAAAGCATTGAATCGTTATGGAAACTCAACAGCCATACAAGATGTTGTCGAATCCTTACACAAGTACCACATAACCAAGAAGGCCTGCAGATATGTCAGACTTCGAGAGATATGGATTTCTGTAACTAATAATCATGATGTCATTCTCACGGATCATGATGAGCCTGCATCTTACCAAAAGGCCATATCTAGTCTAGACCCGAAGGGACGGTTAGGTAGCCATGAAATTTGAGAGATGCAATGAATGTATGATAACAAAGTTCGACCTTGATTGATCCACCCAATGGTTTAAAGACCATGTAGGCATGGTCTTCAAAAAGAAGACCGACATGGATGGCAACGTGCATACCTTTAAGGCATACCGTTGCAAAGGTTTCTAAGCAAACACATAGTGCTGACTATGATGAAACTTTGTCACCAAAGGGTCAGGCTTAAGTCTATTAGAATCCTATTAGCCATACCGCGTACTACGACACGAGATATGGAAAATGGATGTCAAAATAACATTTCTTAACGAAAAACTGCTCGAGGATGTACATGACACAACTAGAGTGGCCTTGTCAATCCCGCAGAATGTTGGAAAGGCATGCAAGCTTCCGTAGATCCATTTGATCAAGCAAGTATTCAAGTTGGAATCTTCGCTTTGACGGCTAAATTAAAGTATTTGGTCTTTATCAAAAACGCATGAATCTGTGGTTTACAAGAAGGTTAGTGGGAGTGCGATAGTGTTTCTAGTGCTTTACGTTGATGACATCCTACTTACTGAAATGACATCCCGATTTGCGTAATGTTAAGTCTCGCTAGTAATGTTTCTCAATGAAAGATTTAGGCGAGGTCGCTTCATTTGCATTAAGATCTATAGAGACATATCTAAAAGAATGATTGGCCTAAGTCAGGGTACATATATAGACAAAGTACTAAATAGGTTCAGTATGCAAAACTCTAAGAGGGGATTTTTGCCTATGTGTCATGGCATTAGTCTAATCAAGACTCAGTGTCCAACGATGCAAGATGAGCGAGACCGTATGAGTAAGATTCCATATGCTTCTGCTATTAGTTCTATCATGTATGCTATGGTTGTGTACTCGACTGGATGTCATATGCCTTAAGTATGACTAATAGATACCAGTCAGATCCGGTGAAAGTCATTGGACAATAGTTAAGAATATCCTTAAGTACTTCAGAAGATCTAAGGATACATTCTTAATTTATGGAGGACAGGAAGATGAGCTAGTTGTAAATGGTTACACTGATGCTAGCTTCCAGTCTGACAAGGATGATTTCAGATCGTAGTCAAGTTTTGTGTTTTGTTTGAATGGAGGTGTTATTAGCTAGAAAAGTTCAAAGCAAGACACTGTAGTCGATTCTACTATAGAGGTTGAGTATATAGCTGCATCAGAAGCAGCTAAGGAGGCTATTTGGATCAAGAAGTTCATCATTGGACTTGGAGTGGTTCCTAGTATCTCGAGCCCAGTGGACCTATTTTGTGATAATAATGGGGGTATAGCACAAGCTAAGGAACCTAGATCACACCAGAGATCCAAACACATACTTAGGCGTTTGCATCTCATTCGAGAGATTGTTAACAAAGGAGATGTTAAGATATGCAAAGTATTTACTAATGATAACGTTGTAGATCCACTAACTAAGCCACTCCCACAAGCGAAGCATGAGAGTCATATTAGGTCAATGGGTATTAGATACATGTCAGATTGGCCCTAGTGCAAGTGGGAGATTGTTAGTGATGTGCCCTAGGGCAATAGTGTAATTGTTATTACTTTCATATTTCAATAATAAAGAGGCATTTTCATTATCATCTTACATTTCTAATTTGGTGATTTACTCCATGAATAGTTGATTCCACTTTATGGTCATCAAGTGTGTGACTTGATAGTAGAACCCTGGACTTCAAATGGAATACTATTTTAAATTGTCCCTGGTCGTTCATTATTGGTGGAGCAATAGTGAATTAAGACTAGTATGGAGTTTGACTAATGATCATGTTCTACTGATCATGCATATATGATATTAAGTTAGCTCATAAGTACGTGTTGGTGAACATTGTACTAGATCAACCCATCATGAGAATACTACATGGATTATAAGTCACAAGTACTTCTCATCATAATAAATGTTGGTTCTTGTCCTTCTCGACTCCAACATCACCATAGGTCCCTACATGAGGAGCTTTATGTTTCGACATGTGTCACACCATCCGTAATGGGGTGGTAATACAGACCGTAGTCGATATAGAATAACCATATAGAGGGACGCGGAGTGGGATGAAAGGGTTTGTCCTCATTTTAGAGAGAAATTTAGGCTCCTCGACAAAGTGAGATCGAAAATTGTGCGGCTATGCTCAAATGAATAACAAGGGTTATTAATGTCATTTGCATTATCGCTTACATGGAGGTTTAGTAAAATTACATGATTGAACTTTACAAGGGAGACATATGACTTGTGTTCAATTAGGATATCGTGAGACAAAGGGACTACGACATTTATTATGGATTAGGTTATATCTGGCTATTGACATCCACATAATTTGGGTAGTCATAATGCCGCTTATGATCCGTGGGCTCAAAATGAGCTTTTGAGCCCACTGCCAACATTATGTGGACCTATAGGGTCACGTATTATTAGAATTCAAGTCAAATCCAACCCTCGCCTAAAATTGCATTTAAACCCAAGTGGATCCCTATGCGGATTGATTCATCTGTTTTCACAATTGAGAAAGAGGCGCCAGTGGGTTCCGTGGGACTCAACCTAGTGCTAGTACACCTGCTTCTCCCTGCCCCGGGCATGGCCTGCCTCAGCAGGATAGTCAGAGAGGGTGGGAGTAATCACGCGCCTCGCCCCGACAAGGAGGGTTTAACGCACACACGACGCTGCGGAACAAGGATCTTCCATCGAGAATAAGGTATTCTTCTATCCCTGAATCATCTGACTGGATCACATTGATCCTTGGTCGGGTTAGAAAAAGGCAAAATTTTTAATTTTTCTACTGTGTATGTATTCTTAATCGCCAGTAGGAACCCAGGGGGAGTGTTATAAGATGGATTATTGTATGATGTTATGAACCAATTGTAACGCTCCTAAAATACTCATAATGGGCTTTTGAGAACATGTTCAAAGGTGTAAAATAAAACAAATTATTTTTTTCCTCGGGTATTTAAATGACTAAAAATGAAAATGATAAAAACTCGGAAATTTTATACGCACAAATTTGGTAAAATGTCAAAATGAGAACCTATGTCATAAATGTGACGTGCCTTAACCCTGGGCAAGACCCGACTGTGGTGTCAGGCATACGAGGGTGTCACACTCGGATCGTGACTCTTAACCTTTTCTTCTCAAAGCCGATTAATTCAGACTGCTTTCCTTATCTTATATGCAATAATTTTTGTAATAACAAAAATTCTTTATATATACATTTATACATACCACCATAGTGGTATTCCATTATATTCTATACACATATACTGGAAGTCCCTTTACTGTATTTCATATTACAATTTCTCTACTATTACAAAACTATACATATAATTGCCTAATGAAAATCGAGGATCATGAACAAACAGCGTGAGCACCTATCTCCGAGATGGTATGTGTTACCTGGCGCCGGGATGTCCTATCCTCTTGCCTCCGCTTCGTACCTACACCTGATTAAAACCCGTGCTGTTTTACGCTAGTGGGAAAACATATACATGGATTTTTACCAATAACATTGATCGTCGCAAGCTTATTCAAATGCTTTCATATGTCTTTTACCTGTTTCTAGTCTTTTTCATCTTTCAGTTCTATGACTTATTACATTCTATATACTATTACATATATCATTTCTTATCCTGTACCTATATCATGTCTCCTTTCATGTAAGTAATGCATACCCATGCTATACTATTCATTTCTTACATATTGTTTTATCATATATTTTCTTAAACGATTCAGGATTGTCATATACTCTTGCATTTGCGCTTTCAATTTGACTCATAGAATCGCATTCACGATTTATCTCGAGATGAACCTCGTCCCGTTTGTCATTCAATAGCAATGTGATTCTCGTGATTTACCAAGATGATTCACTTTGATCTATAGACTGACATTCACGATGCATTCGAGAGGGAATCTCGCCATGTTTGTCATTCAACAGCAATGTGATTTCACATTTAACTAAGATGATTCACTTTGACTATAGAATCACACGCATGCATTCGAGAGTAATCTCGCCATGTTTGTCATTCAAGAGTTACCGTGATTTCACGCACTCAGATATTTTATCATATACTTTCATTTCATCTCAGACCGCCATATCAGAATTCCTTATATTTTCATCTTGTACTTTCATATACTATACTTTCCTATGATTTTCATATACTATGCTTTTCATATAATCGTATTCTTCATATGTTTTTCTATATACTTTATCCTGGTTATATACATTTCGTGTCATTGATAATTTTTATTTCTTGTACTTGTATACTTGTCATCATACATAACAACGCTTACGCTCTCATATCACGTCACGTGACTTTATCATTTTCGAATCACGCGCATATACTTGTCATTCGCTTTACTGCTTCTTACGCCCGCATAAACCTTAGAAGTGGATAAAAGAAACTATAAGGGTCCGAAGGCGCTCAGACCCACTCGTACGAAACAAAGGGTCTATAAGGACTCCATGCCACATATTTCACTGTGGCGGCATAACGACTATCTATAAGGCCTAAAGGCCAAGTATCATCAGACGGCATAAACGACCATCTATAAGTGGCTCGAAGGCGCTCAGAATGACCTAAACAAGAGCCAATCGAACAAGATAGTCGCAGACTTGTTTTCCTAATAGTACGCCCATCTATCCTCTCAAGCAGTTCTATGCATAATCCGGCGATATTTCATATTCAAGATATCTCATTCTTCAATAATTATTGTTATTCTAAGAATCATACGCGATATTTACAAACTACGTATTCAGATCTTCGCATTTTCATATATATTTTAACTTCAATTCTATCAGACATTCGTAATTCTTTACCATACATGTAACTATTTTCCTATCATTTGTGCATTTCTAGTGATGTGGTCAGTTTAATCGTATACTTCTTAATCTCATATATTTCTATCATATATTCATTTCATATATTCCTATATTCATATTATTCATCTATTCATATCATATCATATATTCATATCCAATCCCAAAAATTTCCAATATTTAGTCCCAAAATCTTGGGACTAAATCACACGGCCTATTCCGGCCCCGAAAACAACATATGTCATTACATCGCTTTTTATTCCAAGTAGGGAAAATTCCTAATTTCATGATTGATTTAAACCCAAGATTTTGGCATCTACGCAGAGTCGAGATGCGGATCAATCCTCATTCTCGTCCGACCACCCCGACCATTAACGCCAGATCCGAAACACCGAAACTCAGGATTTTCCAAACATCTTACATGAATTCTCACTTAAACCCGTGTTTTTGCGACTTACGCCAGAACCCTTGTCGAGCATACGAACTTCGCTCTCGCCCGACGAATCTCGGACGATCGAAACTACGTATATCGAAGAGTAGGCAGGCAAAATAAAAAATAAAATAAAATTTTATCTCTCTCACACTCCGCCTCTCGGTCGCCCCTCGCCCTCTCCTTATTATATATATATATATATATATATATATATATATATATATATATATATATATATATATATATAGTAAGCTAAGGGTGGCCCAAATGCCCTACTTGTCCATCTCTCTTCTTGGCCTGCTTCAGCCTTAAACAACTGATTTCAGACGGCTCAAAGCTTTAATAATCTTAAATGAACATTCTTTAAATATCGGCTAATTTTTGATATTTTTCTAAAACTCGTGCTTTTGGTGGCTCACCGACGCTATCATTTTAAAATTATGAAAATTCTTATTGTCTTGAATCGATGAAATTCGATGTTTAGCCTAGATTTCACAGACGATTCAACTAGCTATCGGTGATTTCCGTTTGCGTCATCAGGATCTAATTTTAAAATTTTCCAAAGCCACAAAATTACCATTTTGCCCTTTTTCATAAAAATTTCATTTTTTCAACGAATACAATTGTATTTTATACCCTAAACATCAAAAGCGTTATGGTATATTTTGAGATATTCTGATAAATGAGTAATGTAAGTGCTGAAGTATAAATGAAATGAAATGGGAGTAAATGAAAGTGAAATAGGAGCTTTAAAATGAGAAAAAACCAATTAAGGTGCTAATAAATATGACATTACGTGACATGAGAATAAAGGAAGTAAAGTAGTCTATGGAATGCCATTGACTCGTTTTGAGAGAACAAGGGAGAAGGAGTTGGGGCTTGGGAGAAGAGAGGTATTTTGGTGTGTTCTATCATTCTTGGTCTATCTTTGTTCAAGCAAGGAAGAAGAAGATTTGCAGAGAGCTAAGGTAAGAAAGGCAACCTAACCACTAACATTGGTTTTGGATTTGGGGGAAAAACCTAACCTTATGAAAATGTGATTTTAATTTGTTGTAGATCAATTTTGGAGTTGTATTGGGTTAAGTTTCAAAGTCTTTTAGGTTAGGATTGGTTTGAGAATTTTTGTATAAAAGAAATGTGCAGTTTCAAAGGAGTTCTTTGTGCAAAATTTCCAAAACCCCTTGTTTTATTTTGGATATAAGTTAAATTATAATCATTAAGTGGTGAGATTCCCAATTAGTAAGAACCATAAATTCAGAGCTACAAATTTATAGAAAGGACCAGGGCAAATTGTAGCTTTAAGGCTCCCAAATATGGGCTTAAAGATGAGTTTCGGGTAGCTAACGGGTATGTTCTGTTTTGGGTGTAGTTGTGGTGTTTTGGCTGTAAGTTGAGTTTCACTCATCCAAATTGAGTGATTCAAAATTTTAGATAAACAAGAATTCTAGGGGAATAATTTACTTGAAGGAAGTGTATGCAATTTACTTAACTTGGTGCCGAAATCATCAAGGGTGGAGCTATGTGCAGAACAATCTGATTCTACTTTACAAATTATAGTAGTCTGGATGTAAAATGCAATAACTTGAGTTTTGGTGATCCAAATTGGATGATTCCAATTGGAGAAGAGACCTTAGAGCCATATCTTCAAATGAGCGGGAGGAACCATTACCAAATTATGGATTTAAGACCCCTAAAATTGAGAATTAGATGATTCCAAATGAGAGTGAGCTGGGCATACCGACCAGTTTGGCATTAAAATGCCGTAACTTGAGTTTGGGTGATCCAAATGAGATGATTCCAATTCCTAATAAAAATAGACTCATAGAGATATAATTTTATTGAGGGAAGCATGAGCAAAATATGGCTCATGTGTCCCCAGAAAATTTTAAAAGTGAAGGTGTATTAGGTAGACATCAACCCTAACCAAAAATCATAAAATTCACAACTGATTTTTTTTCTTGGGTTGTACTTTGATTGTGACATATTTGTGATGGATTAGGGGTTGGTGACGAGGAAACTTGACCCAAGAACGAAATTCTGATGATAGGAATTGAAGAGCGACAACCTTTTTGGGTTTGTTCTTCACACTTATTTCCTTGTTTCGGTTTTATGTTTTGTTTGAAAAAATAAATTTAAAAGGTTTTATATGAATATGCATGTGTGCTCCGTTTAAGCCATAAATGAATTGGTTTGTTCTCTATTTATAAAATTTTTGAAGGATTATGAAATGAGTGGATTTATTGAAATGAATTGCGATAAACTGCATATTGATTTGTTTTAAATTGATTTGATACAACTGATTATGAAATGAATTGCACATGGAAAATTGTATGAATATTGGAAACCAAGTATTTGGATATAAATGTATATACACTATTGTAAATTACTATGAATGGTTTGAGCGCCCTTGATAGAATGTTAACCGTTAAATTCGAGTTAAAGATGGATTGGTATACCAATAAGGGTCAAATAAATGTCTTTGCAAACGTGATGTATCATTCGTTAAAGTAGCCCAACCAGGAGGCAGATGTCGGTAGTGTTCCACAGGAAATGATTTTAATATTCGATCGATGACCACGGAGACCGTACTATGTTATAAAACCTTTTTATATTGGCTTGTAGCTTCGGCAGGCATACGGTAATTCATTATCCTATGCACGAAAACATAGGTTAAATTAAGCAGGGCAAAATGAAAGAAATTTGTGAAATGCATGATTTGTGTTTGAATGATTTATTGCATATGAAGCGCATGATTAAATAAACCAATGAATTGTAATTTGAATGTATATGAAGCAATATACTTATATGTATTGTACCGCGTGAATATTGAAAAATTATAAAGCTATCGATTTAGAAAAATGCATGGTTACTTATTGAAATGAAGAGAAAAATGTATAGAACCACCGTTGTTTGTCATCACGGATACGAGTGAGCAGTACGAGAGGGAAAAGACTATAGCGATTCGAGTCGACGTCAAGACCTCATGGGTTGAGTAAAACTCCGACCACACATTTATGAATATATTTGATATTTTTGTACAAACTCGATTTTGTTTTGTAAATATTTTGGTATTGAAAAGCGACATAATGTAAGTAAAGTATAAAGTGATAAATTGACCAAATGGGCATGTAATGTCACATTTAATGAAAATGTGTATTGAAAACAAAATGATGGACCTCATTTAAGTTGGGTAGTATATATACAAATATATTTTGTAAAGATAAATATCATTTACAAAATGGCATTGAAAATATGTTTCTGTGAAAAATAGAGTGGGTGATTAAAAGAGGACCACGTCTCAGATCAGATTTGACCTGGGTCAAATTAAGTTACACGAGGCATGATCGTCACGCGATTCATTATATGATGAATGACCATAATGAGAGCCATAATAACAATCATTAAAGTGACCTGCTAAATAAAGGTGTATGAATCTCTCGTTAAGTAAAGAACCTTTCATTATGGTTCATAAACCTCCGTTAACTTATCTTAATGATGAATAATGAAAGCCTTATGGATGGAGCCTATAAAAGGCCAACCTTGCTCCTTTGAAATTGATCCCGAGTTTTATCCATCTTTCCATCTCTCACTTTTCTCATTTCTCAATTCTCTAATTTCCCTTGTCTCTTTTTATATACAAAATAAAAAATATATTTTTCTTTTACATAAAATTTAAATTTTCTAATATTTTCACAACAAGATCACAAACTTTGACTTTTTTTATCTTTGCTTCTTTTTCTTTTTTATCATAGTTTGTAAACCATCTTTTCAGTCCATATCTACCTTGTCTTTTCTTGGGTTGGGAGTCTTGGAACAATAGTTTAAAAAAAATAAAAAATAAAAAATTGTCCCACCCTAGAAAAAGACAAGCTAGATATGGACTAAAGGGTTGGGACAACAATTTAGACTTTAAAGGCTCTTTCCTTTGTATTGTTTGAATTTGAATCGTTTTCATTCATCATTCTCTTTTGAACTATAAAATCATTTTCATTTCAAAACCATCTCTAAATTCATCTTTAAATCATTATTTATATCTTCAAGTTTTATAAAAAAGAATAGAGAATGGTACTTTGTAATTCACTTTTTACTTTTTTATTATTAAAAAAAAAAATTTGTGAATACTTTTGTATTATTCATACCTTCAAATATGAAGACATAAATAATGCATCACTATATCAATAAAGTCTAATTCAAATGGTTAAGAATCTAGACAAACATGAAAAAGTAAAAAGTCTAAGATTCAATTCTTGAGAACGAATTTATAAGAAAATAGATTATTATATCGTAATACAAAGTGAATAAAAATAATACATGTCAATATATGAAGATTGGTTATTCACTTCTCAAAAGAAGAATGATTGGAGTGGTTGTTTCCTTTGAAAATCCTTAACCGTTGGGAGCTTTATACAAAGAGGGTGGAGGCTTTCATGAGTCGATGCTTCTAAAATCCTGCTGCTGGGAGTTTCGAATGTCACACAGCACTCCAATTTCCTCATAAAATAATATTTTCAAATTTTATAAAAATCTATCTTTTGAAAAAAATATATATATTTTTAAATTATTAGCAACGTTGTTTTTTTAAAAGTAATTAAATCCTAAATCGCCTCTGACTATTTTTTTGAAAAAAGCAAAAGTAGGAAAGAAATCTTAGAGACAGTACCTCAAAAAGGAAATTTTAATTTTTTCATAAGTATTTTGTAATAATATTTAAAATATGACACATAAATCATAATAATACTAATATGTGTATTGTTTAATATAATTATTATATATTAAATGACATGACATAACATAAACTTTTTATTTATGAATTTGAAATATTCGATCATGAATATTTTTAATATATAAATATCAATAAAATTTAAATTATTAGACAATTTTTTGAATTTTCAAATTTAGTGTTATAAGCATGGTTTCAATTTGTTGGTGTGATGTGTTTATAACATTCTATTACTATGATCTTACAGAAAGTTCAAAACAACAAATCATCACGAGGACTTATACTCTGCTTTGCGATAATATCATACCACGCGATGTTAAATGGGATCATTGTGTTCCCAACAAGCCAGACAAAGCTAGGTTTAAGTGTAACCATGTGGGTGGAAGTCGAACAAAATGATGTAGTGGGTCTCTCGATAGGTGATGCTTCACGTAAGGCATGTGTTTAAACGCAGCCGGGCGAAATCCTGGGCCAAGTAGGTCATAGAATCCTTGTCTTGTGCTGGAAGATTATTCTACAAGCAGACTAAAAAGCTCTTTCAATGTCCCACATCGGTTAGGAAAAAGAAGACTTATGAGCATATAAGCATGGATAATATCCAATTGGCATAAAACATTTTGAGGGAAAAACCCAAAAGCAAAATCATTAGGGCTTAGACCCGATATAGATAGGAAATGATGCATTAGGTTCCAACAAGAAGGTGTATTTTGAAATTTGTTGGGGCCGTGCCCTCGCAGCTCCACCGAAAGCCCATGGGCCAAACTCCCAGAAGGCCCAATATTGGATCACCATGGGCTAAAGCCCAACTTTAGTGAGGCAGGCCCTGGCGCTCAATTCTGGGTCAATCATGCTTTCCCAGTGTTGAGGTCTTATATCATACGTCTTCCTATATTTTCAACTCAGAGATGCTACTCCCAATATCAACCTCTGAAAATGGTAACAATAATTATGTTATCTTTGAACAATAATATCATTAGAAAAATCCGAGGGATTAATGAACCCATAAAAATGGGCTCGATTAAATTTATTTTATATTTTGAAAATAATCGGGAAACCAAGAAGTGTATCCTTTTTGTATTACATTAATGCAAGTTGTAAACTTGATTAGTTATTCATCACCACGTCTATGTTCTTCAAATAAAAATTCGATACAAATGAAAAAAAAAATTGATGATTTGATTAAAGGACTTGAAAACTGAATTTAAGAAATCTAACCTTTAAAGGATCCCAGGTTTGAATTCCAATTGATACAATTTACTATCTTGAAATTATAGTATATTAAAAAATCAACCTCAATCAAATTTTAATCTATTTTGACAGCACACCGTTTATTTCTAGTAAAAATTACTATTCTTTTTAAAAACACGTGTAAATGCATAAAATTGCAAAGGATATTTTAGTCCACGATGAATCATTTTTGAAGAAAAAAAAAAGAAAAATGTTAGATTTTCAAATTTTAATCAAATATTTCAATGAAAAATATGGTATTGATTGATTGATGAGTAATGTTTTAGTGTGCACTTTCAGCCTCACCATATTTTAAGTTCCTCGCATTTAAGGAAAATCATGGACAGAGTACAAGAATCTACTGTGTAAAAGAAAAGTAAAAGAGTAGAATTTTACGGCTGTAAAGGGAAATATCAAGCCACAAAACCTAAAACACATCATGTGTTTATCGGTGTTTTAGAACAAAATCGGGTCATACACCATCAGACCTTTCTAGTTATATCGATTAAATTCGGGTCATTCAACTCAAATAAAAATTTTCTCGTGGAATCATATATCCATTAATCAAGCTATGACGAGCTTATGACATTGGAGTAATAATGCTTTACTGATGAAACCCTGCATGCTCTCATTCCAATCTAACCTTCATTAATTAGCTGTTATGAACAAGGATAGGCCTGATAGTTACAATTGAGTTTTCTCATGTTCTCGTCTCGTTCCTAATGGGACACGTATGAAATTAATAAAATCAGGTTTTTGACAAGGGGGTTTGGTATTGCTTGGTATCGCCTTGCCCCCAATTATATATTAAAAAATTTTATTATATAATAATAATAATGTTTAATAAAATATGATATCTTATTAATTTATAATAAATAATATTTTTAATAGAATAAAAAATAAAAATAAATTGTAATAATAATAATAATAATAATAAGATATGAGAATTTCTCTTACCTGTTTCATTTAAAATTTTAAATAGGATAAATATGAGAAACAATTTAAATAGCGGGATGGGTTTGAAATGAAGTCGCTCTGTGACATTGAACTGTTGCTTTTCTTATAGACATTGCTATGGATATTTAGAGATTTATGAGAACAAGAAACCCATTATTCCAAAAAAGCATAAAAAATAAAAACTGACACCTAGGGTTGCATAAACGGGCAATATAGTGAGGATACTTAGACTCGAAGGAAATTAACAGAAACACACAATTGGACATTCTCTTGACCTATGATGAACCTTCTTGTATCCTACTTCTAAAAGTTGATAAGAAGTTTGATAATCAATAATTAAAATTAAAAAAAAAACACATAACAATAGAATTGATGTGATTTGATGCGCATGTAAGATTTGTTTCGTGGCTCGGAAAAATAATATTATTGATTCAAGTTTATCATAGATCAATAAATTCAATATATAAATAGTTAAAAATTATATAAGATGAGATAATATCTAGGTTAATAGTATAATAAATCGGTATAAAGCTTACAAATTTGATAATGTACTAACTAAAATAATTGTGACTTTAGTTCTTCAACATACTGACGACCATAATTTGATATCTTTGACTGATGAGATCTGCTTTGCCTATCTAAATCGCCTCCACATAAATAAAACACCGTAACAAGACGACGGACAACACTATGTCATAATAAGCCGATAATAAATCAAACGCCAATAAACGATGATAACATAAAAAAGTAAGATAAAACCTAAATTTTAGTAAAAAAAACTCATTTTATTAAGCAAGAAAATAAAAGAAAAAGATGCAGATAAGTGATTTCAGATCAAGAATGACAAAAAAATCATCTCTCTTTGCTTAAGAAAAATAGGCTATAAGAGAACACGAAAAGAGAAAAAAAGAGGACGGCTAGGGTTTTTATGTGGTTTGGACCTTCACTTCCCCTCTACTTAATTATATTGCAATGAATTTAATTTTAAAAATTAAGTCAAGTCATTATTTTTTAAAGAAATTAACCATATTTTTGTGTTCTGGTTACGCTGTCATATGCCTTTCATCTTTTGTAACCTTCAAGAATGTGTCTATCCTCCCAATACTAAATACTTTGTTTTCCTAATGACGTCTTCGGTTTTGATTGATTCTTTCAAAGGTAGAGGAAAAATAGAGAGGAAAAAAAAAATAAAAATAGACTTAAAAGTCAATTAATCATTTTTATTTGTATATCCAAATTAATTGTATTTATTTTAACTTATTAATAAATAGATTAAATAATTTGAAAATACATAAAACTATAACTTTTTTTTTAAAAAACAAGATAAATTTATTAATTCATGTAAGCAATACATTATAAGAAATACAGAATCAAAAGTGTTAGAACTTTTAAATGATATTGCAATATCATTATCTGGTAATCCAAAAATGATTAAAATACCTAAGATTTTATATCTGTAGCATAGAGCCCGAGGATTGGCATTTCATTACTATCATTTTATATGTATATGGTTATAATTATCTACGCTCACAATGTGTCTATGATGTAGCACCAGGAGGACTGTTAGTTAGTGTGTGTCATCTTACCATAATAGAGTGTGGTGTAGATCAATCGGAAGAGGTATGCATAAAAGTATTTGCTCTGCTGAGGATCCTAGAATCTGTCATTTTATGGTTTGGAAAAGTGCGACTTTCAAGAACGGACACCCAAGTGATATTGGGAATTCCCATGATGAACATCCTCAAGCGTATCTTAATGCCTGAACGTTGGATAGGATGGCCCTTACGTAAAGATTATATTGCATCTAATTTTTAGTTATCTTAATAATGTAAATTCTAGTTACCTGAATAATGCCAATTCTAGTTATTTGAATAGTATAAAATCTATTTATTTGAATAATGTAAATTCTAGTTATCCGAATAATATAAATTCTAGTTATCTGAATAATGTATCTAAGAGTAATCATCCCTACTATGATCGTTACATGTATGATACTAAATGTAGTTGGGATAAGCACATTAATAGTTACATTAATAATTACATTTTAAGTGGTAGTAACAATTACAGTGATAGTTATATTTATTGTTACATTTGTGGTCAAAGTAGAACTAGGAGTGAACGAGGGAGTTCCAGTAAACGAAGTAGCATGAAGGGTGGGTAGTGATTTAAAAAGTTCTAATGTTCCATATGTAGCTAAAAAATATAGGCATTTGTGGATTCAATGCGAAAATTGTTATGGATTAAATTATAAAAAAAAATTAAGTCAAAAATAAATATTTGCGAACAATGCGAATATCATTTGAAAATGAGTAGTTTAGATAGAATCGAACTTTCGATTGATTCGGGTACATGAAATCCTATGGATGAAGACATGGTCTCTCTGGATTCTATTGCATTTCATTCGGGGGAGGAACTTTATAAGGAGCGTATTGATTTTTATCAAAGAAGGACAGATTAATCACTGACTACCAAACAGTATAGGTCAAACTAAACTAGATTTAGCAATCGTGGGTTATGGATTTTCGCCATGGGGCAGTGATCCAAGTATTATATGTTTGTTCTAGTTTTTGTCGTTTTGATGTTGGAAACAGTTTTTCTTTTATCCATGGGCAATGAGTTTCATGTATTGGGTGTATCCATATTTATAGAAGCTTTAATTTTCGTACTTATCCTAATTGTTGGTTCAGTTTATGCATGGCGAAAAGGAGCATTGGAATGGTCTTTAGCTCCTGAATATTCAGACAATAAAAATCAAAAGGGAAAAACAAATAACATTGATACAGTTATGAATTTTAGAATAAAATTTGATATTATGACTTTATCGAATCGAAACTTTGCCATATGAACCATTTATATATTTTTTTAACTTATTTATATATTTTTATATTTTATTTCCCCATCTCGAATTCGAAAATCTTCGAACCCGATTACCCGAATATTTAATTTGATCTAAAATATTTCTCCATAGCATCCTCTATTTAGATTAGGTATCGGATTTTTCCTAAGGTTCGAAGGATATTGTCATCCCTAACATCACCTCTCTTAATTTTCTTGCAACCAAATAAAATCTTAAAATTCGTCTCTCTTAACTTTTTGGGAACCAAAACACAACCTTAAAATTCAATATAATTGGACGTAAGAATAATGCTTTAAAATTTAATATTAGTTTCCCACAATAAGTGCAAGATCATTAGAACTTCATTAATTTTTTATATTTTAGATTTTTTTTTAATTTTATATTTTTAATATTTTGAAATAAAAACATACAAAATAAATCAAAATATAAAAAATAAATATAAAAGTTAAAATTAAAATAATAATAATTTCAAATTTTTATATTTTTTATTTTATGCAAAAACATATTATATATTTTCCAAGTTATGGCCTAAATACCGAAACTGTTCTAAACACCAAAACTGTATCAGAACTAAACAGAATTGGCCCAAAAACAGAGCCTCAATTTAACAAATTTTCTTGGTTCAATGGGGTCCAAATTTGGATACACTTATTTCATGGAGATTTGTTCTCCTAGAAGTCTAATTTATCCAAAAATTTGAATCGCTCAATTCAGATGAGTGATGACCAACTTATGACATAAATACCGAAACTGCTCCAAACACCAAAATTATATCAGAACTGAACCAGAATTGACTCGAATATAGAGCCTTACTTTGACGAATTTCTAGGTCCAATGGGGTCCAAATTTGGATACACTTATTTCAGGGAGATTTGTTTTCCTAGAAGTCTAGTTTACCTAGAAATTTGAAGTACTTAATTCGCATGAGTGATGGTCAAGTTATGGTCAAAACAAAAACATGGGTTTTAGGAAAATTTTGACAGCATTTCCTTTATACAAAAATTCCTCATTTGAGAACCACAACCAATCAAACAACTTAGAGCAACCAATTAAAACACTTTTATTCAATTTGGGGTTTCCCCCAACCCAAACACAAGAAAAAGAGGGTTAGAGTTTGGTTTACTTACCTAAAATCTCTTTCAATCTTCTTATTCCTTCTTCTTTCTCTTTTTGATCACCTTAATCCTTGATCCTATGGAGGAAAATCACAAACTTCTTCTCTTCTTCTGTAAGACCCGAGAAATTCCAATTTTTGGAAAAATGGCAAAATCGTAATTTCGGTTACAAAATTGTAATTTCGGTTAAAAATCCGAAATTTTATTCTAGGATCCTGGATGATTTAAACTGATTTCATCGTCAGACCGCCTACCAAGACGTAAATTCTCGTCGACCAGACAAATGTAATTTACACGCTTTTCGAGAGGCATGTGTTCTATCAGAAACGATTTTCGATGCAACGAAAATCACATATAACAAGTACTCATGTGCCATAAGTGGCATGAGTAGAGAAATGATGAAAATGGACGGCCGAGATAGTGCCGAATGTCAAAACTGGGAAAAGAGGGACATAATGGTCATTTTTGAAATTGTTTAAGTTAGAAAATGACAAAATAGGGAATAGTGCTTCTTCTCCAAACAAATTAAAAGAACCAGAAATTTGGGGCAGTAGCAGAAACGGGAGAGGGAGAACATATTTTTTTTGATTTTATTTTAGAGAGAGAGTACCTTCTCTCTAAAATACCGGGAGATCCGACCGTCGGCAAATGCTTCTGGCAAGAAGGCGGGAGCCGCTTACGCAGGCCGCGTACCGGATTTAGGGAGTTTCCTTTAAACTCCTTGAGGTAGGGGTTTTTCCCTACTTCATGCTTATTCTTCTTGCAATATCAGAATGTTTCAGCCGAACGGAGCCACAGAGTTACGTTGGACGGCCCCAAACCTGGACCGAATTGATATAATTTTTTGGAACACCAAATGGAGCACCGTGATCGCCAATTTCGCTGATTTGGGTTGTTAAATCTTGAAATTTTTTTGTATTAAATCAGCGATTGCCTGGATGGCGCCGAACGACGTGAAATGCGTTCACAAAGTGGATGAATTGGCTGAGCGATGCAACCGTAAAACCCTAGGGTTTTACCGTTCATAGGAATAGTGACACGAAAATATTTTTGTATGAAATGTGTTTGATCGAGTGATTCAAGTTGAATTGCCCCTGCTTGATCATTAGCCCAAGTGAGCTAATTTTTTGATGTATGAAATGAGAATTTACATGACATGATTGTGTGGAATTGGAATGTTTTGTAAATATATGTAATGCTTATATATTTACATGCGACATAGATCAGATCAATGTATTCTGATGTATTCCTATATGCAAACTGAAACCCTAGGACGATAGGAGGAGTGCATGAGGCGAGTCTAGAGAAATGGTCTCTAGGGTAAATTCATACTAAAATATCAATCGGGTCGGAGACGGCCCAATTGATATACATCTGAGGGTAGTCCACAACAATATCAATCGTCTGAGACTCGCCCAATTGATATATGTCATACATCAGAGGGCTGTCCACAAACAAATAAACATAATAATTCTCATACGAGGCTAGGCGAGTGTGAGGAGTCAAGGGAGGACTCTAGCACGAAATGAGGCCTCAGTTAGACATCTGGGCAGGATCATGCATTTGCTTTGAATGTGTGTTTATTTTGGAGCATCAGACCGCACTTAGGTGGAGGTTCACTTAAGGTGATTCCACTACTGAGCACTAGCTCACCCTGTCGAGGGATACTATTTTACAAGTACAGTGGAGCGCATGTAGGGACCATTGGCCCTGTGAGGCTTGGTTTAGAAGAAATGATTGTGGCTTTGTTATGATGTTCACATATGTATTATAATTATCTAATTGTATATGTGTTAGATGAAGGAGTAAAAAACATTTGAACCTAAAACTATTGATATAGTTGGATTCATAGTTGGTATGTTTTATGTATCAATATAAACAGCTGTCGTTTTGCTCTATGTTGTGACTACATCGATATATGCTGCGAGTGATGATGCCGCAGTGTCCAAACGCAGCCATTATTTACTCAGTTTAGTTGTATGAGACCCTCGTTGGCCACAGACTGCTTTCGGGGATGTTATGTACTGGCTGCAGGCCTCCCCGTACAGCCGGCATCGCCCGATTTTCCTCAAATGGTGCCTGCAACCCACATCCACTTGTATTCCGCTGGCTGGTAGTCAACGGACTTCCTGGCCAGCGTCACAAATTCAGAATGCAGCTTAGGCATAATGGTCACCTAGGAGCTCAAAGTTGGGTATCCATCACCACTGCGGTTTGATGGTATATAGGCATATGGAAACCTAGATCGGGAGGATTGGGCTTGAGTCATGGTCAGAAGAACGATCACCACTAGGTGGTTTGATGTGTTCTGCTTAGGTATGAGGATTACCTAGGAAATCTGGACAAAAATTAACACCAAAGCATGCATGTGTTTGGGGTGTTGTGTGTGATTTGATAAATTGTGTGTGAATTGGTGAAATGAAGTGTGATCATGTGAATGGCAAATTGTGTGCAACATGCTTATTGATAGTATAGGGATGAAGTGTGGAGGACTTAGGAGTTTTACAAAGTGTAAAACTGGAAGAAGAAAATAAGAAATAAATTTTTAGAAATTTATTGGTTTTTTGGATAATGAAATAAATTTTATTTGATAAATGTGAGAACAAGAGGTTTTGAGGGGATTTTGGATAAAATGTCCAAAATAAAAGGAAAAAAAATATAAAAAAAAAAAAAAATTTTGTTGGTGCTGGAACTGGGTGGGCTACTGCCCAAATTGTACTGTGACCAAGGGGCGCAGCAGCGAAAGGCCGGGCGCGCAGCAAAAAGGGTGCCGGGCGCGCGGCATAGGCACTCCGCACCTGGCACGAGGTCAGGGCGCTACAGCGACGCGCCGCGGCGAGGGGCGCACGGGCGGTGCGCAGCGCAGTGTGGCGCTAGAGCGTGCGACGAAAGGCTGGGCGCGGCGCGTACGAGGCGCAGCGCAGTGGCGGCTGGCACGCAGCACTTATGGCGCCTGGGCGCCGCTACGGTGCGCAAAGGCGCCGCGACTTAGGCGCGTCGGGTTGGCCACAGTCAGTGCACTCCTGCAGAACACCATGAGGTCCGCTCGACTTTCGTGATCGCTCGAAATAATTTTTGGACATTGTTCGTGAACCCGTCATGAACACTGCTCATCACAAAATTTTGAAAAAAATTTCATTAAATTAAATAAAAAATGAAATAAAAATCAAATAAAATTAGACAAAATTTTCGAAAATAAAATTTTCAAAATGAAATTTTCTAAAAATAAAATTTTGCTGAAAAACAATATTTAAATGCAAAATTGATCGACTGAACATTACTGTAAATGTGGCACACGTGTATACACCATTTATGGTATGATTAGTGTCTCAGCCAGGTTATGCCCTAGAGATACTCAGACAGATTTCGTCTCCGGCTATTGAACTCCATGCATGGCTGGGGTCGAGTACTCCAGGACGTAGGAGGCGCCCACTGGTATTGGGCTGTGCACCACCAATGTTCGACAAGAGGGCTTTTACCGAGGCCGTAGGGTATTACAAAGAACTACTATCGCACAGCCGGGTATAGTGTGTAGACAGAAGGTCCTAGTAACCTCCAGAGGCTGGGGTGGCGCATCATCCTCCGACATTCACAGGGGAGGAGATCCCGATGGGCGGCACTCATTGGTTTATGCAGATCGAGAAGGTGCTAGGAGGCCAGCTTTTGAGATTACCCTCCCGACACTACTGGGGATTAGACTACAATGCTGCTCCAACCAGAGAATGAGGCCCAAGCATGGTGGAATGTGGGGCAAGGACCTCGAGATCATGTAGGAGCTATCAGATGTGAGTTCTCCCTGGTGTGGATAAGGGATGAGAATATGGATGATATAGTTTCCAGGTTATGTTAGAGGTCCTTGTGACTCTACCACAAAGGGACTTGAGGATCATGGACATGTCGAGTTCATGTCATCTTCATGGATCAATGACAATTATAGGGTTGTTATTGATCGTGAGCGTAGAGGGTTCTACCGCCACATCAGACGGTACTCTCGTGTGGTATCGTGTGGGACAAGTACGACATTTGCCCCGCATGCAAGATAATGAAGTTCCTGTGTTAGGGACAAGCACGGCTATTAGTGAGCCTTACCCTAGAGGACGAGGAGAGACCAGACTTAGATCTACCTCGAGTAATTTGCGAGTATGTGGATGTTTTTCCAGATGAGCTACCTGGACTACCTCCACGGAGGGTCGTAGACTTCGGTATCGAGTTACACCCTGGTACTTCACCCATCTCTATGACTCCGCATAGGATGGCGCTAGTTGAGTTGCAGGAACTCAGAGTCCAGTTACAGGAGTTATTGGACAAGGGGTTCATTAAACCGAGCACTTCACCATGAGGCACTCCGATTTTGTTTGCGAAAAAGAAAGACAAGACCCTTCGACTGTGTATTGACATGCATACAACAATGTGGTTAATATCAAGAATCGGTATCTATTACCGAGGATTGATGATTTATTTCCACCGGGGCTTGAGAGGAGCGTGAGTCTACCTAAGATAGACCTTGGTAATCGGTTACCATCACCGAGGGTTAGGGAGACAGATATTCCTAAGACTGCCAGACGCTGCTATGGGCACTTAGTTTACTATGATGTTCTTTGATCGACAATGCGCCGCCAGAAGATTCATGGATCTCATGCATAGGATATTCCAACCCTATTTAGATCACTTTGTCGTAATCTTCGTGGATGAAATTTTGATCTACTCCCAGTCAGAGTGGGAGCATGAGTATCACTTGAGGATCATGTTACAGTTGTTGAGAGACCATCAGCTGTACGCCAAGTTCAAGTAGCGCGAAGCTAGCTTACTATGGTAGATTTTTAGGACACGTGGTGCTCACAGATCGAGTGCCACGACCCGTAGAAGGTCGAGGTCGCATTGTTGGGAGAGACTGAAGTCGCCGAGATAATAGTTTCTGGGATTGGCTGGGTACTATAGAGATCCGAGAATGGGATGAAGCTGTCCATTCGGCGTGGATCGCAGGACTCTCGCCTCGACGGATGTGGACTCCATGGTTGGGACGACCCTGACCATAGAGAGAGAGATCGAGGGATGCTCGAGCACTAGAGATGGGAGTGTGTTGAAGGCCAAGAGGGAGGACTCAGCTCTTCTAGTTCGGGGAAGAGGCGTAAGACTTCGGTCACATGAGTTTCAAGACTCAGTCCGTGGATCAAGGTGAGATGGATCGCCTGCAGATGGATCCTGTGACTTTGGGACAGTGCAGTCCCAGTTAGCTATAGAACATGAGAGTATACGGTTCATTCCTCCACACCCTAGTATGGGTCAGAGGAACTAGTTTCAGTTTCGGGGTGCTATACAAGCACTCCCAATAACACAGATAGGCCAGAGGGGCCAGAGTGTGGGTCTAAGTCAAGGACGGATCAGAGTTGGGCAGCGAAAGCGTGGTGGACCTTAGGTTGGTAAACCTATTGGTTGTTGATGTCAGGCATGACATGGATGAGTTGATAGCCATCGCTGTCGCACTGGAATCGAGTCAAGTTATCACAACTTGGCCACCCACCTGATTCGGGGCTTAGAGGTTAAGGCCTTTGTATAGCCATCAGATATTCTCTTCCCTAGGTGTGGGTGAGCTGACTGATAGGTCAAACATGATTGAAGAATGGGAGACTCGAGATCCTCGTCATGGTGGACCCCGGAATCGCGTCACAAGGTGGCATTATTGCACTGCGGTGCACTGTAACATCGCTGTCGAGTCGGGCGTGGTGCACTGGTGACGGCCATTCACCACTTCGTGAGTGCGGGTTAAGTTTGTTTAGACTACGTCCAATGAAGACTCATAGTTCGAATCGTGAAGTGAAGAGTAATTCAAGTGTATCAAGTAAAGCAGTAAGTAAATAGAACTCTAAGGTGAGAAGCCTGGAGTTAGGGTGTAAGAGACCCGGGGAGATATCCCAAATTTATGTGTGAATGTGACAGGCTCGAAGTGTAAGCCGAAGAATTATGTTGCCCGAAACGAAAACACACGGTCAAGTATCACATAGACTTAGAGTTGAGTGATAGGAGTCGGGAGTGACTCGAGATGAAAACATTAATGACAAAGTTATCATGTAGACTTAAAGTTGAATGATAGGAGCTCCGAGTGACTCAAGATTTGATACCCATTGGAACAAGTGCTTGAGGTCGGGTGAGCTCTAAGGGCTCGGTATATGGATGTCATTCATGACATGGATTAGGTTGACGGTCCATTGGACTGCCAAGACTGGTGATTCCTGAAGGTCAGCTGCTACACATAAAGTAAGGGTTGTAGGGTTACACGCCAGGTGGATTATATACGTGTAAGAGAACACGCCACAGCATACGGTCCTAGGTCTTAAGGGTAGAGGAGCACCGTTCTTATGGAATTCATCCACAACAACGCTACTGTGCGAGCATACAAGATGGCACCATATGAGGCATCATGGAAGGCCATGTGATTTACCGTTATGTTGGACCGAGGTGGAAGAGAGCTCCATCACCGGGTCCCATCTGGCTGCAGACACCTCCGAGAAGGTGAGCTGACATCACTGCCTCTCTCACCTGGGCCAGAGCCTAGCAGTAAGAACCATGGATGCACGACGCTCACCCCCAGAGTTCGAGGTCGAGATCAAGGTCTTCTCAAGGTTACAGGAGTGATCGTTTGGCAAGCGTGGAAGCTATCGCCGAGATTCATAGGCCTTTCGAGCTACTCGAGGCGATAGACCTGCACAGACTGGCCGGGGCTTTACCGCCCAAAGATGACAGTGTCCAACAGGTGTTTCACTGCCCATGCTCCCGAAGCATACTCCAACCAAATTTCATGGTGGATTGGGACAGATTGAGGTTGACACGGATGGGACCTTGAGGAGGGACCAAGCAGGCATTTTGATAGTCGTGGATCGTTTTGCTATGCAAGACCGTGAGGCTAGTGGGAGGGTACTATGGAGACACTATGGAGCGAGGAGTCCACATGGGAGAGCGAGGACACCATGGCCACCATCCTTTCTTTGCGAGGGATGAAGGCAATGCGGGTTTAGTCGCTATCATTTAAATGACTGCTACATGATGGTGAGTGCACATTGCATATGCATGTGAGTGATTGTGATTGTCCAGAATTTCGGGACGAAATTCCTTTTAAGGAGGGGAGAATGTAAGACCCGAGAAATTTCAATTTTTGGAAAAATGGCAAAATCGTAATCGTTACAAAATCGCACTTCGTTAAAAACTGAATTTATTCTCTCTAGATCTCGGATGACGAAACGGATTTCACCGCTGGAATCGCCTCAAATCTAGCTAGCATAAAATTTCGTTAATTCCGAGACAAATAATTTCCACATTTTTCGAGGCATCATGTTCGTGTTATAAAACGATTTTCGATGCAACGAAAATCACATATAACAAGTACTCATGTGCCATAAGTGGTATGAGTAGAGAAATGATGAAAATGGACGGCCGAGATAGTACCGAATGTCAACACTGGAAAAGAGGGACATAATGGTCATTTTGAAATTGTTTAAGTTAGAAATGACAAATAGTGGAATAGTGCTTCTTCTCCAAACAAATTAAAGAAACTAAAAATTTGGGGCAAGAGCAGAAACGGAGAGGCGTAACGATTTTTTGTGATTTTATTTCAGAGAGAGAGTACCTTCTCTCTAAAATATCGAGATCCGACCAGTCTGGCAATAGTTTTATTGGCATGGAAGATGTCTTTACGCGGGAGAGGGCTTCACAAGTACCGGGATGAGGAGTTTCCTTAAACTCGTTTGAGGTAGGCTCTCCTACTTCATGCTTATTCCTTCTTTAAGAACATTGTAAATGTTTGAGTCGAATGAGGTCGTGAGGCTGATTCCGGCCCCAAACCTCGGGACCGAATTGGATATAATTTTTGGAACAATTAACGGAGTGCTGTGGATCGCCACGGTCGACTGGGCTTCATAAATCTTGGAAATTTTGTATTAAATCATGTATTGGTTTGGATGAGGCCGGGAATGGCCGTGAAATGCGAGTTCACAAAGTGAACCGATGAATTGATAAGTGACAGAACCGTGGCTCTTAATTTGCTCATAGAATAGTGAGACACAAAAATATATTTTGCAGGAAATGTGTTTGATCGAAAGTGATTCAAGTTGAATTGCTCGTTTTGATCATTACCTGTTGAAGCACTTTTACGTATTTAAATGGTGAATTTACATGACATGATTGTGTGAATTGAATGTTTTGTAAATATATACATGTTTATATATTTACATGTGATATAGACTGTATTGGAATTGGCATTCATGCATTCCATATGCACTGGAACACCCTAGGACGATAGGAGTGAGTGCATGAGGCGAGTCTAGAGAAAATTCCGGCTCGGGTGGTCATTTTAAAATGATAATTACTCTGAGGGTAGTCCATACTAAAAATATCAATCGTCTGAGACGGCCCAATCGACATACACTGGAGGTAGTCCCACAACACATCAATCGTCTGGAGACTCACCAATTGATATACATACATCTGAGGGTTGTCCACAAACAAATAAACATAATAATTCTCATGCGAGGCTTAGGCGAGTGTGAGGAGCTCCGTGAGGACTCCTGCAATTTAAATGACTCGCTAGACATTCAAGTAGGATCATGCATTCGCTGAATGTGTTTATTTTGGAGCATTGCACTCCGCACTTAGGTGGAGAGTAGCCCACTCTTAAAGCAATTTCCACTATCGAGCACTAAATTTCACCTGCCGAGTGATACTATTTTACTGTGCACAGGAGCGTGCGAGGGGACGCCGTCCCTGTAGGGTCGTGGGTTTAGAAGAACCGGATTGCGGGCTGGGTTATAATGTTCTACATGGCTAGAATTATCTAATTTTAATATATGTGTTGTATAAGAGTAAAAATATTTGAACTCTTAAAACTATTGGATATAGTTGGATTCATAGTTGGTATGTTTTATGGGTATTGTTTATGGGCCCAAGTGGCCGTTTTACTCATGTTGTGATTATATTGGATATATGTTGTGAGTGATGATTCAAGTCAGTGCCATTATTTACTCGCTTTAGTTGTATATGAGACCGTATCATTGGACCGTTTTGGGACAAAGTTAAGGTATTAAGGGTAGAGCTCCCGTATTAAAAGGAGACTCATTCCGAGCCTTCAAATGGTGCCTGCAACCAGACACATCCACTTATTCCGCAAAGCTGATCGGTAGTCAACGGACCCCCGGGTTTGGGGCGTCACATCTTCCTCAACCGTAGTATGCCCTAACTCTCCTCTCCCCTTTGCCTAAAATGTAGGTTATGACATTCAAAGACCAAAATTTGGTCTTTTGTCCATTACATGACTAAGGCCATGTTTGGCTACACACTAATTCATCATTTCTCTTTTTTTTTTTTCATTTTAAAGCTTCCTTTCATGTTCATTTCATCTCATTTATACTTTGGAACTTACATTACTCATTTATGACCCTTAGGTCCTCATTTAACATTTTTACCAAATTTATTTGACTCTCAGAAATTTTTCGGTTTTTATCATTTTTCTTTTTAGCCATTTAAACTCCGAAAAAAATATAATTTATTTATTTTATACCCTCGAACATGTTATAAAAAATGTTAGGTATTTTCATATGCTATAACTCTCCTCCTTAAAAGAATTTCGTCTCCCAGTCTACCTTCATTGAACAGTTATGGGTATTGTTACCATATACTCGGGCTTCACGTGGTCTCGGTCTTGTGGTTTTTCCACAGCACTTTTACCAATTAAATTCGCTTTTTCCGCAACTCTTTCACTCCTCGAGCCAAGATCTCTACGAGCTCCTCTTCATACGTCAAATCCGGTCTAAGCTCAATCGTCTCCAAAGAGACTACATGCGATAGGTCTGACCTATACCTTCTCAACATTGACACATGGAAAACATTATGAATCATTTCCAACTCTGGAGGTAAAGCTAATTTGTATGTCATTGGACCCACTTTCTCTATCATCTCATATGGCCCAATGAACCTAGGGCTCAACTTGCCCTTTTTCCTAAATCTCATTACTTTCTTCCAAGGCGATACTTTCAAAAACACTTTTTCGCCGATCTCATATCGAATATCCTTTCTTCTCATGTCAGCGTAGGATTTTTGTCTATCCGTGGCCACTTTCAATCTTTCTCTAATCATTTTCACTTTTTCGTCGGTTTCTTGAATCAAATCGGGACCAATTATCTTCTTCTCGCTTAACTCGGTCCAACACAATGGTGTTCTGCATTTTATTCCGTAGAGAGCCTCATAAGGTGTCATTCCAATACTTGACTGGAAGCTATTGTTGTACACAAATTCAACTAGAGGAATGTGTCTATCCAACCTACCCTCATAGTCGATCACACAACTTCTCAGCATATCTTCCAACACTTGGATCACTCTTTCCGATCGTCCATCTTTCTGCGGGTGGAATGTTGTGCTAAAATTCAGTCAAGTGCCTAAAGCCTCTTGCAACTTTCCCCAAAATCTCGAGGTAAACCTCGGATCTTTATCTGAAATGATAGATATTGGAATCCCATGTAACCGAACTATTTCTCTTATGTAAAGCTCTGTCAGCTTGTCAAGTGAATAGTCGGGACAGCACCGTAGGAAGTGAGTCGACTTAGCTTTGTTCGGGTCTACCACGACCCAAACCAGTCATGCTTTCTTCCTATCACTAGTAACCCGACCACAAACCATCAGGATTCTGCATTCCATTTCCACTGGTATTTTAATAGGGTCAGTAATAACTCAAGGAACTTGATGTTCTGCCTTCACTTTTTGGCACACCATACACTTGGTCACAAATTCCGATACATCTTTTTTCATTCCGGACCACCAGTATAAAGTCTTGAAATCCTAATACATTTTTGTGCTACCAGGATGCATAGCAAAAGATCCACTATGTGCCTCTTTAAGTATAAATTTCTTCAATTCATCATCATTTGGTACACAAACCAGATCTCTATAGTACAAGAATCCATCCTCTTTCGCTTTAAACTCAGTTTCTTTCCCCACTATATTCTGATTTACAATTGCAGCAATTTTCTCATAATTATTTTGTGCCTTTAGCACTCGATTTAACAAATCCGGTTTTGCTATCAATTCTGCCACTATTGTACCTTCATCTGATAATGACAAATAAGCATTCAACGCCAAGCGCTTTGTACTCGACTTTCTACTCGTGAGACCGCATTACATTGGCCTTCCTGATAATCACTACACAATCATAATCCTTAATCAATTCCATCCATCTATGTTGTCTCGTTGCTCTTTTGCAAGGGCAAATACTTATGACTTTAGATCAAGTAGATGAAACACTTTTTCTCCATAAAGATAGTGTTCCATATTTTCAATGCGAACACAATGGCGGCTGTAATTCCAAATCACGTAGGGTAGTTCTTTTTTCATGCGGCTTCAACCCGCTTTGAAGCATAAGCTACCACTTTACCTCCTCTGCATAAGGACACTTCCAATTCCATTTTAATGAAGCATCACTAAAATCACGATCTTTTTACCGTAGGCCTACTGAGTAAAGAACCAAGTGTCTTCGGTTAAGAATGCTTTCAACTTTCAAACTAGCTTGACACTCCTTTCACCCACTCAAATCTCACATTCTTTTCGAGCACCTTCACATCTGTCCGTAGTCACCGAAAAACCCCTTAACAAATCTTTTGTAGTAATCTGCCAATCCCAGGAAACTTCGCACTTCTGTGACATTTCTCGATGGTTTCCATTCAATAATCAATTTCTTATCTTCTTTCTGGATCCACTCAATTCTTCTTCCGATATAATGTGTGCAAGAAAGACACTCTCTCAACCAAAATTCACATTCGTCGCTTTGCATATAACCTGTTTCATTTCTCGTTTCTATTCATCTCGAAGGTGTGTATCATGATCTTCCCGATCCTTTGAATACACAAGGATGTCATCTATAAACACCACGACAAACTGATCTACATACGGTCGGAGAACACGATTCATTAAGTCCATGAAACCACCGGTGCATTTGTCAACCCAAACGGCATTACAAGGAACTCATAATGTCCATACCACGTTTTGAACATCGTCTTATGCACATCCTCATCCTTAATCCTCAATTGATGATACCCGGATCATAGGTCAATCTTCGAAAAGACACTTGCACCTTTCAATTGGTCGAACAAGTCATCAATCCTGGGTAACAGATATTTGTTCTTCACTGTCATCTTATTTAGTTGCCTATAGTCAACACACAACCTAAGTGTGCCATCTTTCTTCTTAACAAAGAGCATTGGAGCTCCTCATGATGATACACTCAAACAAATAAATCTTTTCTCTAACAATTCTTGCAACTGAAGCTTTAATTCTTTTAACTCCACCGGAGCCATTCTATACGGTGTAATGGATGTCGGAGTGGCACTCGGAACAACGTCAATTGCAAACTTAATCTCTCTCTGTGGAGGCAATCCTGGCAATTCTTCAGGAAACACATTCGGATAATCACAAACTGTAGGGATGTCTGATAAACTAGGCTCCGCCTTTTTCGTATCTATCATATACGCCAAGTAGGCTTCACACCCCTTTCAAACAATAGTTTTAGCAGTAGCGACGGATATCACATTAGAGAGGTGGTTTGACCTCTTGCCGATAAAAGTCACTTCCTCGCCACTCGGTGTCCTTAAGGTCACTCTCTTCATTCTATAATCAACTACCACTTGGTGTCGGGACAACCAATCCATCCCCAATATCACATCAAACTCTCTAAATGACAACTCGATCAAATCTCCCGAACTCATACTGATTCTGATAGGGCAATCAGAACTCTATTCACAATGACACTATGCCTAAGTGGATTTGTCACCAAAATGTCATACTCGGTTTTACTCTTCGATAAACTACCCAAACTCGAAATGGTAGTACAAATATAAGAGTGGGTTGAACCTGGATCTATCAATGCATGTACAATAGTCTCAAAGATATAGAAATTACCAACTATCACATCCGGTGCATCTTTCTTCCACTACCTTCACGTATGCCCTGGCTGTGCAACACCATCCCGTTTCACCCATAGTCCGTGTCGCTTGTCCTTGGCACTCTGGTGATGCAATACTCTAGCTTGTCCTTGCTCTTCAGACCGTCGAAACTGCACTCGGGCCTCGGTGCCGTAACCACTGAGCTCAGGATGGTTCTTTCACCTGCTCACTGGATCCACATACCAAATACATCCGTCACCCCAACACTCTCCTTTATGTTTCCTCCCACAATGTGCAATGAGAGGAGTTAGTCCTCTCAAGAACCTCCTAGCACTAGCAACCGATGAAGCCAGAGAATAGTCTTACTACCAAGAATGGTAGACATCCTCGAGTCAGGCCACCTAACCCCATGGTCCCCTCGAATTTACTTCTCGTGCCGATAAGAACCGGCCTGTGGTTTTTCTTACCATGTTTCTTTATTTTCTTTCACTCTTCTTTACTCTTCAACATTTAAAGCACATGTTACAATTCTTAGAAAAGTCATCATGGAAAATCCCCGTGAAATGGGCCCGAATATGGTCATCGGGAGGCCATCTTCAAACTACATTTCTTCCTCAATACTAGCATCTCGAGCATACTCGCTTCAACCGAAAGTGAATTCCTCTGATACTACCACACTCCATCCGTCTTTTTCAAATTATGAAACTCTCGTCTCATATTGCTAAGATAAATACGACCCACATATTGTTTCCTGAATTTCGCCAGGAAGAACTCCCATGTAACACTCTCCGATGGTGCGGTCCTAGTCACGGAAACCCACCACTGATAAACTTCATTCTATAGAAGTGAGGTCGCACACTCTAAATTATCCTCTGGTGTGCAATGCATTTGCCGCAGCATTCTTTCAGTTCTTTTAAGCCAATTTTCCGCCATAGAAGGCTCATCATCTTTCTTCCCAAGGAAATCCATGGGTCTATGTTCATTCTTTCTATGGTTGACCGCTGAGGAACAACTGCGCTAGTTGTGCCACTCTTTGTAGTGCCTAAGCTATCTGTTGGAGGATATCCATAGCACTTCCTGCTACTTGACCTTGCTCACAAATCGATGGAGCATGGGATGCTTGCCCACCTTCCACACTACAGGCTTACCAGCGAATTTTCTCGAGTCACCCGACCCCATGGGGTCCCGGGAACCATCCATGCTTACCTATTAAGACCGACAAGATCCGCATCAGAATCACGTCATCCTTTATATGCAAATGCAATGCATGTCATAAACAATTTCAAAAATCATTTTATAGAATCGCCTAAACCTAGGCTCTGATACTACTAAAAATGTGACGACCCGCACCACTGTACAGGAGCCCGACCCTAAGGCCAAACCCGGACCCAAGGACGCGGTCCTCACTTTTTCTTTTTTTTAATCATTTCGAATAATCCAAATACTATTACTTTTCTAAACACATTTCAAATACTCAATGAAAATATATATACGTAAATACCACTTTAACATAAAGGGGGCCCATCATATCACAAACCCTTTTCATCTGATATGGCATTTCATGCCCACTTGGTCCATTTCTCACATTTATACAATGCGGCATTATTAGCCGTTTTTAATAACCAAATATTTACAAAACAAAATCAGAGTTCAATTTTTATAATAGTGTTTGTACAAAATGAGTCGAATAATTTCATGTATACATGTGACGAAGCTTTACATATCCTTCGTGTGACTTTGACGATGACTCTGATTCACTGTGGTCTACGTCCTCGTACTTGTTCTCTTGGTACCTGCGCGATGATAAAAACAACGCGCTAAGCATTTTCATGCTTAGTGGTTGTATATAGTGCTCTATTCCATTTCAGTTTAATATAAATCATGCAATTTTTCTAAACAATGTTTTTTAACATTTTTCAATGATCAATGCAATACAATACATATATTCATTTCATATACATTCATTTACAATTTATTGATCATTCCAAATATGCACTTTCATATGCAATAAATCATTAAAAACACAAATCATGCATTTCACAATTTTCTTATCATTTCAATTTGCCCTTAAACGAATTTAACATATGCTTTCGGTGCACAGGATAACAAATCACCGGCACGGTCCCACTAGGCTGCAGGCCGGTATAAAAAAATTTTGTTTCATAACACAGTACGGTTCCGCTGGGCTACTGTCTGGTTATTAAAAATCAATTTGTGAACACTACCAATACTGTTTTTTACTGGGCTACGGATCAGAGTGACACATCATTATGTTTGTTCGCAGTACTTCTAATTTAACCCTTATTGGTATACCAATCTATCCTTAACTCGAATTTAACGGTTAACATTCTATTAAAGGAGTTCAAATCATTCATAGCAAAATACACAATAGTATGTACATCTATATACAAATAATTCATTTTTCAATACTCATGCAATTTTTCATATGCAAATCATTTCACAATTAATTGCCTCAAATCAATTAAAACAAATCAATATGTTTTTTCTTATAAATAATTTCAACAATTCAAATCATTTTGTAATCATTCAAACACTTCGAAATTAGAGAGAGAGAAGTGGGGAACAAACCAAAAAGATTGTCGTCCTTCGATTCATGTCCTCGGAATCTCGACCTCAACTTGGGTTTTTCTCCTCATTAGCCCCTAATCCATCAAAAACGACAATCATATATTAGTTGGGTATTCTAAGGTTTCTATTTAGGTCTTATTTATACTTGACTCCCTTCCGGTACATTGTTCCTTTCATTTTTTTCCCCATTTCCTCATCCTTAGACATTCTTATCATTCTTTTTAGGCATCGATATGTCTCATTTTGACGAATTTTCTGGGTTCAATGGGGTCCAAATTTGGATACACTTATTTTAAGGAGATTTGTTCTCCTAGAAGTCTAGTTTACCCAGAAATTTGAATTACTCAATTCGGATGATTGATGACCAAGTTATGGCCTAAATACCGAAATTGCTCAAAACACCAAAACTGAGGTTAATGAATGCACTAGCCCGGAAGTGCAGAAAGCCCTCACTTTGACGAATTTTCCGTTCAATGGGGTCCAAATTTGATATAATTATTTCAGGGAGATTTGTCTTCTGAATTGAATATCTTAAACAATTTCTTGAATCATCCACCAAAGAGGTGATGGCGTTATGGCCTAAATACCAAAACTACTCCAAACACCAAAAACTATATCGAACCTAACCATAATTATTATCCCAGCAGAGCCTGTTTTACGAATTTCTGGGTCCAATGGGGTCCAAATTTGGATACACTTATTTCAAGGAGATTTGTTTTCCTAGAAGTTTAGTTTACCCATAAATTGAATTACTCAATTCGGATGAGTGATGATCAAGTTATGATAAAAGGGAATAGGAGTTTGTGGGGAAAATTTTGACAAAGATTCCATAAAAAAACCTAATATTTTCTATATATAAAATTTTTGGTTTGAGGACCACAACCAATCAAACAACTTAGAGCAAACTAATAAAAACACTTTTATTCAAATTTGGGGTTTTCCCCAACCCAACACAAGAGTGGTGGGTTGGGGTTTGTCATTAATCAAACTGCTCAATTCTTCTCTTTCTCTTTGATCACTTAAATCCTTGATCCTATAAAGGAAAATCACAAAGTTTTTCTTTTCTTCCTCAACCGTGGTATGCCCTAGCTCTCCTCTCCCCTTTGCCTAAAATGTGGGTTATGGCATTCAAAGACCAAAAATTGGTCTTTTGTCCATTACATTACTAAGGTCATGTTTGGCTACACACTAATTCATCATTTTTTTTTCATTTTAAAGCTTCATTTCACTTTCATTTCCTCTTTATTTCATCTCATTTATACTTTGGCACTTACATTACTCATTTATGACTCTTAGTGTGGCGACCTGAACCGCCCGACCCGGTTGGCTGTCCGACCGAAACCCGGGACGCCCGAGATCAAGCCATTAACCAAATCATGACAAATACATTTCATCTCAAATCTTGCTGAAGTCGATTTAATTTCTAGTATAAGCCCATAAACATTTACATTTAACAAAATGCATTTACAATGAAGGCATTCTATGCCTTATCAAAATGGTTTACAAAATAGATATTCAGAGTTCAAAATGTTTTATAAAATATCAAAGTTCAAAAGAAGCATGATATATAATGCCCAAGTCGGAGACACTGCAATCTTTCCTTTATGACTCGACGCTCCTCGATCTTGGATCCACTTTCGATCACTATATATCACTCGGTACCTGCGCGTTGGTAAACACGCTGGGCATTTTCATGCTTAGTTCTGATTCTCTCTTCCGTTTTCGATTTAAATTAGTCGTATTTGATTTTTTTCTAAACAATGCTTTTGAATCTTTTGAATGATCAGTCTGGAAATACAATAATATATTTATTTAAACTATACATCCATTTACGGTTCATTGATAATTCAAATATCGCGCTGCTATCACGATAAATCATTCAAATCTAAATCATACATTTCATAACTTTCTTATCATTTCAATTTGCAATCGTGCATTTCAATTCCAATATGTCGAAAATCTCAAAGTCATTTAGTTCTTCATACTTAATTTAACCTATGTTTTAAATTATATAGGATATCGGAATCGCAGTGCGGTCGCTAGAGCTGGCGGCGATTTATTAAAATCAATTCATGAACACTCACGGAATTACTATCGTTTGGAATACGGATCGGAGTGACACATCAATACATTCGTTTGCAGTACTGCTAATTTGACCCCTATTGGTATACCAATCTATCCTTTATGCGAATTAACGGTTAATCATTCTATTAAGGGCTTTCAAATCACTCATAGCAAAATACGGTATAGTATGTATGTTTGTACAAACCATTCATTTTCAACAATGTAACTTGTTTTTCATATGCAAATCCATTTGTCTCCAAATCAATCCAAAACAAACCGATATGCTTTTTCTAAAACATTTTAAGAACAAACATTTCAAATCTTGAAACAAGAATAGGAGTAGATAGAACAAACATATCGTTTTCATTTTATAGTTAAAATAATGCATACATGTGCAATGTTAGACAAACTTTCACAACCAATCAGTTCAAATCAATATGTAGCTTTCATAAATAAACATTTCACAAACAATGCTTGAAATGAGGTTAGAGATATGGAGGACAAACTAATACTTGAAATAGGAAAAGGAGACTTAGAACAAACCAAAAAGATTGTCGTGCTTCAATTCCTGTCCTCGGAATCTCGACCTCAACTCGGGCTTTCCTCCTCATTAACCCCTAATCCATCACACATATTTCACAATCAAAGAATAACCAAAGAAAAATCATTTGTGCATTCTAGGATTTTTGGTTAGGGTTGATGTCTAACCAATACACCTTCACTTTCCAAATTTTCTGGGGACAATTGAGCCATATTTTGCTCATACATCCTTCAATAAAATTATAGCTCTATGACTATATTTTTAGCAGGAATTTGAATCATCTCATTTGGATCACCCAAACACAAGTTATGGAATCTTTATGCCAAACTGGTCGGTATGCCCAGCTCACTCGGTTACCTACTGTTTTTCTCAATTTCAGGGGTCTTAACTCCATAATTTGGTAATGGTTCCTTCTACTCATTTTAATCTATGGTTATAAGGTTTCTTCTCCAACTGGAATCATCCAATTTGGATCACCAAAACTCAAGTTATTGCATTTTACATCCAGACTACTCCAATTGCAAAGCAAAATCAGACTGTTCTTACACATAGCTCCACTTTGACAAAATTTTGGGCACTTTAGATAACAATTTTCTTACTTCCAGCTAAGTAAATTATTCCCCTAGAAGTCCTATGTTACCCAAATTTTGAATCACTCAATTTGGATGAGTGAAACTCAACTTATAGCCAACCTTTATATGCGATATCCAAAAGCCAGGCATAACCAGTGAGCTACCCGAGCTCACCTTTAAGCCCGTATTTGGGAGCCTTAGAGTTACAATTTGCTCCTGGTCCCTTCTATACATTTGTATCCCTATCTCTTATGGTTCTTTACCAATTGGAATCACTTAATTTGGATGATTATAACTTAATCTATAGCCAAAACAAGAACATGGGTTTTTACAAAATTTTGACAGCATTTCCTTTGAAAACTCAACATTTTCCCTTTTTACAAACACTACACAAAACCAATCCAAACAAATCCCAACCAATAAAACAACCTCAACACAATCCCAAAATGTTACAGCAAAACAAAACTCTTTTTATCACATTTGGGGTTTTCCCTTTAACTCAAACACAAAACAGAAAGGGGTTTGGGTTTATTTCTTACCTCAACCTCTTCAAATCTTCTCTTCCAAGTTGTTTGATCTCTTAGGAGCAAGAGATGGGAAGCAAACCCAACCCAAACTTGATCTCTTGCAAAACCTAGTTTTTCTCCCTTTTCTCCTCTCTTCTTCTCCCAAAAACGGGATTTGCTCAAATGAGCTCTAAGACCACCTTTTTGGCCTTTATATCACTCATTTAAGTGTAAGGCCATGTTTGACCTTCCACACTTAGTCTCATTTCTCATATTTTTACTATTTGGTTTTTTAAATATCTCATTTCCTCAAGGTCTTGTTTGGCTACAAAATGCATTTTTGGGTTAAGTTCTCCCATGTGACGCTCCAAAACCCGGGGGTCCGTTGACTACCACATCAACACCTTGGAAAATCTATATGTCTGTGCTCCTTGAACTCATCCTGGGCAAATGGCCTCTTGGGCTCATAAATCAATACTCATCCAAAAACCATTACCAATTATATCACCATAATTCAAGAGTTGATTACGCTCTTATACAAACACATATTAAAATATAACATTCTAATACATATTTAGCATCCAAGCATTAAAGCCACAGCAGGCTTTCTTGAAAATCGAAGCCTCTACATGAGCCATCTTCTTTGAAACACTGCTGTCTGAAAGAAATTCCCTCGACGAATTGAGCTATGTGATAGTGGAATCGCACTAAATGGGTTACTCAACTAAGTACATATGCAATGCTCCAATTTAAACACACTCAAGTAAATAAGTGATCCTGCTTGAATGTCTACATGCAGTTCCGTGTCTGAGTCTCTGACTCCCTCACACTTGCACAAGCCATGTATGGGGAAAAACATCATTTTCAAAACAAAATTTGTTGTTCTTGAAAATATCTTATCGAAAGTGTCGGTAAAAATGGGACTACCCTCCGAGTGAATTGGTTGGTAGACTTTCCGAAGCTTGATCATGAATTCCTCATCGAAATGATCACATTAACCCATCTCGACCAATTTTCGAAAAATCATCTGTGAAATTCCTATATTCCGCAACCATGTTCGTTTTCGAGAAAAATTCATATAAATGCGCTTTCAGCTAAATTAGGTTACCCGATGCATATGAAATGCATTATGTCATTTCAATCATTTTTATACAATATATCAATTATGCATATATTCACAAGAATTATTCACACCACATGTAATTTAACATGGATCAACCATCACCCAAACTAGCTCACTTAAGCTATTCAATATTCATCAAACATCACCCAAATTAGCTCATTTGAGCAATTCACAATCTCATCTCCAATAGCCTACACACATAATTATTTTTCATATAATTGAGCAAATCACAATCTCATCTCCAAAGGTCTATACACACAATTATATTTTATATAATTGTGACATCATGTTAACACATCAAGCTTATGTATTAACCTATTAATTCAACACAACTCAAGCCATTCATTTCAAAAATATTTTAATAAATTATGAAACAAACACCCCAAACAGTCCCTACACAGTCCACGAACTTATAAGATAGGCTCAAAGTGCCAAGGAATTCCAACAATTCGGTCGAGTTTGGGACCTATCAACGGCCGTTCGCGATAAAATAAGCAGGAAACATTACAAACACTTAAACAAAATACCAGCTTCCGTAGGATAAAACCCTACCTCACGGAGTTTGTCGAAACTCCAACTTTTTGGTGTCCACGCGTAACTCTTATCGCTTAGATCAACTTTGCCTTCAATCCCGACGAAAACCTGCGATCCGATTTTCATAGATCTGAAAAAGAAACAAAGAGATAAAAAAAAATAAAAATAAAATCTATCATCTCTCTCTCCAACGCTCTCACCTTCTCCCGACGCTCTCCTCCCCTCATGTTGGTGATTTTTTTTCCTTTTTATTATTATTATAATATTATATTATTATTATTATTATCATTTGGATAAATGATTTCTATTGTCCCATTCGGGTCCATTTCTACCCCGAAAAATTTTATTTCTTTTCGGTTCATTTTATTTAAATGGCACAGCTTTGTCGTTGACTTGAGATTTCGTCTGAATCTCTGATGCAAATTGTGGTGACTTATCACCCAAAAATGCGTAAAATATTAAGGCTTATCTCGAATTTGGAAAGAAACTTTTCATAGAGTCACTAGATTTGGCGAGGCAGATTTAACCGGCGTAGTCGTTTAGTCATCCGAGATGCAGAGAATTTCCGGTTTTTCAACCCGAAGTACCCGCTTTTACCATTTTCGAAAAATTGAGATTTTTCTCACAGTTCCATCCCCCAAATGGCAATATAGCTCACATTTATTCTATTTATGCTTAAATCCTCATATTTACACTTAGACATATAAACTTGTTTACAATTGACCCTTAGATCCTCATTTTCATATTTCAAAATTTGTCATTTTCAGCAGGTAAATTTCCGGGTGTAATCAATTATAATTTAGTATATTATATTTGCGTTTGGTTCTTGTATTATAATCAATTCTGTGATATTCGTTTAACGATCCTCGGAAAATACCCAGTTGGCTCAATTTATACTACGAATATATAATAATTTTATTATAGAATTCTACTGATACCATTTTGAATTACACTTAGGTTCTTATTTTGACATTTTTACAAATTTATTTGGCTTTGTAAAATTTTCGGTTTTTTATCATTTCGTTTAGCCATTTAAACTCAGAAAAATATAATTGAATTTATTTACACTCCCTGAGCTTATTATCACTTGTTATGGTATTTTCAGAGCGTTACAATAACACAAAAAAAACAAGATAAAAACTTCAATTTTAATGTGAAAAAAACATTTTATTAAAATGAGAAAAATCCCGAGATGAGTGATTTTAAAATTAAAAATAAGCAAAAAAATCACTTCTTTTTTGCTTGAAAAATAAGGCTACAAGAGAACACAAAGAAAAAAAAGAGGACATTGGTTTCACATGTGGTTTGGACCTTCACTTCCCCTCTACTTAATTATATTGCAATGAATTTATTTTTAAAAATTAAGTCAAGTCATTATTTTTTAAAGAAATTAACCATATTGTTGTGTTCTTGTGACGCTGTCATATCCCTTCCATCTTATGTAACCTTCAAGAATGTGTCTATCCTCCCAATATTAAATACTTTTTTTTACTAATGACGTCTTGGGTTTTGATTGATTCTTTCAAAAGTTGAGGAAAAATAGAGAGGAAAAGAAAAATAAAAATAGACTTAAAAGTCAATTAATCATTTTTATTTTTATATCCAAATTAATTGTATTTATTTTAACTTATTAATATATAGATTAAATAATTTGAAATTACATAAAACTATAACTTTTTTTTTAAAGCAGATAAATTTATTGATTCATCTAAGCAATACATTCTAAGAAACATGGAATCAAAAGTGCTCAAACTTTTAGATGTAATCCAAAAATAATTAAAATATTTAAGATTTCATATCTGCAGTATAGTGGCTAATAAAAGTTGATATGATGATTCTATCGAATCGAAACTTTGTCATATGAACCGTTTATATTTTCATTTGCATTTTCCCATTCTCGAATTCAAAATCTTCGGGCAATTGCAGGAGTATTTAATTTGGTAAATCTTTGCTCATCCTCTGTTAGGATCAGGATATAAGTTTTCATAAGGTTCGAAAGATATTGTCATCCCTAACATCACCTCTCTTAATTTTCTTGTAACCAAACACAATCTTAAAATTCGTCTCTCTTAACTTTTTGGGAACCAATACACAACCTTAAAATTCAATATAATTGGACGTAAGAATAATGCTTTAAAATTTAATATTAGTTTCCCACAATAAGTGCAAGATCATTAGAACTTCATTAATTTTTTATACTTTAGAATTTTTTTTTTTTAAAATTATGTTTTAATATTTTAAAACCAAAACATAAATAAATCAAAATATAAAAGTTAAAAATTAAAATAATAGTAATTTCAAATTTTTATATTTTTTATTTTATGCACAAACATATTATATATATTTTTTTAGTAGCGAACCCAGAATCTTAGCCTAGAGGGAGCATACTAATAGTTGGGATTTAACCATAGGGGGTATATAACAACAAATTTTCTTTTGGTAGCCTAGTGGTTTGGAATATTACATTTGAAGGGGCATGGCTAAGATTAAGAGTTAGGTGTGGTTGGCTCTCGAAAAAAAAATTTGCACCCCCGCCCCCCCGATCCGCCATTATTTTTTTGAATACACTTTACTTTCTTTGTTATGAATCTTTCTGTTAGATTATTATATGGCAAGTTAGATTATTGTATGTGGCAATTGTATATTTTCCTTTCTTAGGTTTGTATAACCTAGCCTATATAAGGCCTCATCTTGTACATGTAATATACAGTTTTAATATACAAAGACTCACGTCTTTCTTCACGGTATCAAAGCAGGTTTTTTGAATTTTTTCTGCTCCTCTCGTGGTCTAGGCATTATAGCCACCGTATAACTTATTTTTCCGACAAATACCACCGTTTTCTCCTTATTTCCTACTTTCGGTAGCCTAAAACTGAAGTTACAGGTCATTCAAAGGTGGATCTTGTCGAGACGATCACATCGTTGTGTGGCAATTCGTAGGAAAATCTCTAGCGGCATACGAGTCTTTCGTTGTCCCAGTCTTAGCGTCGTGCGGAAGCGTCGGATCGCTCTCGTGGCGTGCACTTCCGCGCGTAATCAGCTAATAAGACTTATCTTCAAACCAGTGACCCTTAGTCGGAGCCCCCTGCGCCCTCGCTCGTCGCGTATGCATTGCGGGCTGCTTCCGTGTTGCACCACGTCGATACATTGACCTCACCATGTCGGCGGAATTGTGGATTGTTCAGTTGACGAGTGCGTGACTTATTTTCAAGTCCTAATTCCATTTTTTATGTCTGTTTTTTTATTCGGAATTTAGATATGTCGGGTCATGAGATTTCTCGTCCAGTTAAATTATTTTTATGGAGATAATTTTCCCAATGAGGTCACAAGCCATGCGTAGTTATCTCGAGAGCCCTGGTGTGGCTTTATGTCTCTAGTGGCCAGATCTGATTCTGAAAAGAACCCAGGCGAATTACATGACATTCGGTTGAGTTGGGAGAGTGCTAATCATCGGATCATCACTTGGTTTCATAATGCCTCTTTCATCCATGTTGATGAGTTTGCATGACGTGTGAAAAGTTAGGACTCTGTTCACGGTATCTTTGGGCCAAGGTGGTGCTACCATGACTTCAAGCTCACCGCATAAACTTTATCAGTTAGTTAGGAACCGGTGTGATTCACGTATATCCTGTGGCTGAAATCCATTGGAATCCAACTAATTGCCGAACCATTCTCTCACGATTCTTGACACGAGTGGTTTATGCTCCACGAAGTGAACATGGGCCAGTTGTTTAGTGATTCATGGGGCTTAGTGATGAGTTTGGTCGGCGAAGTCATATTCTACATCGGGATCCTTTGCAGCGGTCTCGCGAAGCTATTCGCCACCAGTTAGTTAGTGATGAACCGTCTTGAGGCCGGTCCCATTTACATCCGGACCATGGTTCTTGCTACTCGACCGTTGTTAGTAGGCTATGACTCCTGTTTTCCCTATGCCGAGTTCATCACACCTATGCTTCGAAAGCGAGGAATAATTTAAACGGCGTAACAATAAGAGATCTCTTGCTTATACGTAGTTGTAAGAACAAAGAGTTATTAGATTGAAACACAATTTACACTTATCAACGTATTCTTATACTCTTCTTTGCTTTGACCTAGTACGAATTATCGACATGGACTCTCATTCAAGTCGATCACCTTTCGTCTCTGCATAGTGATCTCACGGGATATGGTTAATGGGTTATCACCGTCTTCAGTGCATCAAACCTTTGTCTTCTATGATGCTCCAGTACTTCTCTACGTGGCTTCTTGATTAACTGCTTTGCTGATCATATGACTTCTTCTCTGATGTTGTCTCTTCACACGCTTCTACTTCTCTCCACTACCATATATCTTTGCAAAATGGTTCTCCTATGCATGTCTTTCATCTTGGTAATGTCTCTACACAAGCCTTGTCTATTTCCAATGTTTACAAGATTCCCCAACTCACTCATAATCTTCTATCTGTTGGTGTAACGCCCTGAAAATAGCATAACAGTTTTTTAACATGTTTAGGGTGTAAAATAAATTAAATTATAATTTTTTGGCGTTTAAATGGCTAAAAACAAAAAAAAAATGATAAAAACTCGAAAATTTTACAAGAGCCAAATAAATTTGGTAAAAATGTCAAATGAGGACCTAAGGGTCATAAATGAGGAGTGTAAATGTTAAAATGAAAATAAAATGAAGTGAAATTGAAAGTGAAATGAAGAGTTAAAATGAAAAATTAGAGAAAAGAGAATTAGGTAAGGCTAGCAAGCAGGCCTTATGAAAGAATAGGGTATTAAGACCAAAATGTGGTTTTTGAGAGACATAACTCTTATTCGTCAAAAAGGGAGAGAAAAAGAGAAAGGCTAGACGTCCGGTTGAGTGAGGAAGGGAGTTGATGGGTGATTTTTTGCTCAGGTGAATGGTAGTGATCAGAAGAAGGAGGAAGCTATAATGCTTAAGAATCGAAAGGTTTTGAGGTAAATAAGCGTAACACTTTGTGTTGTGTTCGGTTGGTAAAAAACCCACATTTGGATAAAAGTGTTTTTATTGGTTATAAGCGAGTTTTGGGTTGTATTGGGTTAGATTTGAAGTGTTTTTGTTGCGTTTGGTATTGGTTTGTTTTGGATTGGGAGAAAAGCCGGTTAGGTCAACCCAAAAACTATGGTTTCGTTTCTTCTTGCAAGGTAAGTAGATCCAGTCTCAACCCTTGGAAATCCTAGTTGTATTTGGGTAGAAATGAACCTAAGCCGAGGAAACCACAGAATTGATGACTGATTTACATAATACATTTATTTGCTACATTATGAGCGAAAATGGATTGGTTTAAAATGATCGGAAACTGATTGTAAATGGACTACTGCATGTGTGTTCTATTATGAACCACAAATGGATTGATTTAGTGTTGGCTAACTATTTTCAAGTGGATTAAACATGAAAAAGAATAAAAGAAAATGAAAAAAGAGAATGCAGGAAATTTTCGCAAACCTACAAAAATTTTCGCAAACCTTGAGAAAAAAATTTCCCATGGCCTGCGAAATTTTTCAAAACCTATGAATTTTTGCAGGAGCCTACGAAATTTCACAGGGCCCTGCTTCCAAAATTGGTATCAAACTTTAATCTGCCATAACTTTTTTGTACGAACTCCGATTCGTGTGTTCTTGGACTCTACGGAAACCTCTTTGAGTCTAGAATCTAACCATATGTCATTTAATGGCAATTGGTTCTCAAATATTTGTTACAAATTTGATTGTAGCACCAAGTGTACTAATTATTTGGTTGTGTTGGTGTTTAAGTTGAGTTTTCCTTTCCCGAATCCCCCTAAGTGTAAGTGAACCGTGTGGGCGTTCCATAACCCACAAATAGGATTAAAAATGAGGCATAACAATGCCTAAAACAAATGTTAAGGATTTTCTAAAGAAAGGAAGAATGTATGGAAAAGGAGTCGGATTAGAAAGTAAGCACGAATAGAACTACTAGAATACTGGAGCTAATAATATGATTGTTAATTGTATTGGAATAGGGGGCGACGAGAAGAAAGCCCGAGATTGATCAAAATTCTGGGATTGAAATCAAGTGCAACAAGCTTTTTTGTTTGTTCTTCGACCCTCTCTTTTGTTTCCATTTTGGAGTTTTTTCCCCACTTCTCTCTCTCTAATTTTAAAGTGTTTGAATGATTACAAAATGATTTGAATTGCTGAAATGATTTATAAGAAAAAGCATATTGATTTGTTTTAATTGATTTGAGGCAATTGATTGTGAAATGATTTGCATATGAAAAATTGCATGAGTATTGAAAATGAATTGTTTGTATAAATGTATATACTATATTGTATTTTGCTACTCGTGATTTGAAATCCTTAATAGAGATATTAGTTAAATAAGAGATAATGATAGATTGTATACCAACTAAGGCCAAATGGTAGTATTACTTATTTGAATGTAATGATATTGTCGTGACTCAGATAATATGCCACGTGAGACGATTATCATTAGTGTTCACAAAATGATTTTTAATAACCCGGTCCGGCTGGCCTAGCGAGACCATGCGTGTTATAAAACATATCACGGGCGCGCAATGACGAGCCCATCTTTGGTGATTAGGTCCCCATCACATGCAAAGCATAGGTTAAGAAGAAAGATGGTACGCTTTGGTTGTGTGTTGATTATAGGCAACTGAACAAAATGACAGTGAAAAACAAGTATCTGTTACCCAGGATTGATGACTTGTTCGACCAATTGAAATGTGCAAGTGTCTTTTTGAAGATTAACCTACGATCTGGGTTTCATCAATTAAGGATTAAGGATGCGGATGTGCATAAGACGACTTTTAGAACGCGGATGTGCAAGTGTTTTCCAATCGTATGTAGATCAATTTGTATTGGTGTTTATAGATGACATTCTTGTGTATTCAAAGGATCGGGAAGACCATGATACGCACCTTCGGGTAGTGCTAGAAACCTTGAGAAAGGAACAGTTATATGCAAAACTGAGTAAATGTGAATTTTGGTTGGGAGAAGTGTATTTTCTTGGACACATTGTATCGGAAGAAGGAATTCGAATGGATCCAAGGAAGATAGAGGTGATTATTGAATGGAAACCACCGAGAAATGTCACGAAAATGCGTAGTTTCCTGGGATTGGCAAGTTGCTACAAAAGGTTCGTTAAGAGTTTTCGTGTGTTGTGGCCTTGATGTGAGATTGCTCGAAGAATGTGAGATTTGAGTGGAGTGAAAAGTGTCAAGCTAGCTTTGAAAAAGTTGAAAGCATTCTTAAGCGAGGCCAGGTTCTTACTGTTATTTTCTGAGTCAAAGAATACGTGATTTTTAGTGATGCTTCTAAATGGACTTAGATATGTCCTTACTTAAGAGGTAAAGTGGTAGCTTACGTTTCAAGGCGGAGTTGAAACATGAAAAGAACTACCTCTGCATGATTTGGAGTGCGGGCATTATTGTGTTCATTTGAAAATTTGGAGACACTATCTTTATGGAGAAAAGTGTTTCATTTATACTAATCACAAAAGTCTTAAGTATTTGCCCTCGCAAAGAGAGCTTAACTTGAGACAAAGTAGATGGACGGAATTGATCAAGGATTATGATTATGTGATCGATTATCATCCGAGAACGCTAATGTAGTAGTAGATGCTCTGAGTAGAAAGTCAGTACAAACGCTTCGAGAGTTGAATGCTCAATTGTCATTGTCAAACGATAGTCTATTAGTAATGAAATTATTGTAAGCCAGTTTGTGAATCAAGTGCTAGAGGCACAAAGAATGATGAAAGTGCGAAATTGTAAATTAGAGTAGAGAGGAGAAAGAAACTGAATTCTGAGTGAGCGGATGGATTTGTATGTATTATAAGTCAGGTTCAGTGTACTGATGATGATGAGTTGAAGAAATCCATACTTGAAGAGAGGCACCACGGTGGATCTTTTGATATGCATCATTAGTACAAGATGTGTGGACTTAAGACTTCATACCGGTGGTCAGGAATGAAAAAGAGATGTTTGAAATTTGTGACCAATTGTGGTGTGTTGAAAGTAAGAAAACTGAACATCAAGTTCTTCGAATTATTCTGACCTAGCAGGATGCCGAATAAATGGGGCCAAGAATCCTGATGGATTTTGTGGCGGGTTACCGTTAGTAGGAAGGCATGATTCGAGTTTGGGTCATGGTAGACTGATTGACAAAGTTAGCTCACTTCTTACCCGGTGGCTCCCGACTATTCATGAACAGTGGCGGTCTTTACATAAAGGAAATAGTTCGATTACATGGGATTCCAATATCGATCATTTCAAATAGAGATCGAGGTTTACCTCGAGATTTTAGGAAAAATTGCAAGAGGCTTTAGGCACTCAACTGAATTTCAGCATAGTATTCCACCCACAGACGGATGAACAATCAGAGAGAGTGATCCAAGTTTTGGAAGATATGTTGAGAAGTTGTGTGATCGACTATGAAGGTAGTTAGGATGGACATATACCTCTAGTTGAATTTGTGGCCACAACAGCCTTCCAGGTAAGACTATTGGAATAAACGCTACGAGGCTCCTATGGAAGGAAATACGAGAACACCATTGTGTTGGGCCAGGTTAAGCGAGAAGAATATAATTGGCCCCGATTTGATTGAAGCAGAGAAAAGTGAAACGATTAGAAGTTGAAGTGGATAGACAAAATCTACGCCAGGCATAAGGAGAAAGGATATTCGATATGAGATCAGTGAAAAAGTATTTTTGAAAGTATTGCCTTGGAAGAAGGTAATGAGATTTGGGGAAAAGGGCAGGTTGAGCCCTAGGTTCATTGGGTCATATGAGGTGATAGGGAAAGTGGGTTCAGTGGCATACATATTAGCTTTACCTCCAGAGTTGAAAAAAAGTGCTGTGTTTTCCGCGATGCTAAGGGAGGCTACGGTCGGACCCATCACATGTCAAGTCTCTTTAAAGACAATGAAACTGACCAAGTTTGACGTATGAAGGCCAATAGAGATCTTGGCTCGGGAAGTGAAGAGTTTGCGAAAATGGATCCCAGTACGGTCAAAGTGTTGTGGAGAAACCCTGAATCGAAAAGCCATGTGGGAAAGCGAATAAGTTATGCGGCAACAATACACTCAATTGTTCAATGAAGGTAATTTCGAGGACGAAATTCTTTTAAGGAGGAGATTTATGTGCCACAGAAAATACATAATAGTTTATAACGTATTCGAAGGGTGTAAATTAAATTAAATTATATTTTTTTTTTTGGTAGTTTAAATGGCCAAAACAAAAAACAGTAAAGCAGGAAATTTCGAGGAGCAAATAGAATTTGGTAAATGTCAAATAAGGAACCTAAGGGTCATAAATGAGGTATAAATGTTAAAATGAAAATGAAATGAAATGAAGTGAAAATGAAAATTAGTAATTAAAATGAGAAAAAGAGGAATTAGTGGGCTATTGAACAAGACATATGAAAGAATAGAGGTATTAAGACGAATGTGGTCTTTTGAGACTGCTCTCATTACGTCAAAGGAGAGAGAAAAAGAAGGCTAGGCGTCAGATTGAGTGAGGAAGGGTGATGGGTGATTTTGTCGGTGAATCAAGAAAAAGTGATGAAGAAGGAGGAAGGTATAATGCTTAAAGATAAAGGTTTTGAGGTAAGAAAAACTAAACTCTTACTTTTTGTTTGTGTTAGGTTGGTAAAAAACCCCACATTTGGATAAAAAGTGTTTTTATTGGTTACTCGCAGTTTGGGGTTGTATTAGGTTGCAGATTTAGTGTTTGTTGGTTGGTGGGTTGTTTTTTGGATTGGAAAGATTTAGAAAGGATAAACAAGACTGGGTTTTCCATTTCTTCTTACAGTAAAGTGATTAAGTCTAGTGTAAATCAGTTCTGCTTTGGTAGAAATGACCTATTTTACTGAATGACCATTGAATTTCTTAATTTGTGCTCCTATTTGAAGTAAAAGTGATTGGTTAAATAATTGGAAGCTGATTGTAAATGGACTCTTGCATGTGTGTTATTATGAACCACAAATGGATTGATTTAGTGTTGGCTAACTATTTTCAAATGGATTAAACATGAAAAAGAAGAAAGAAAGCAGCGGAGATAATGCGGGGAAATTTTAATGGCTTTGCCAAAATTTTGCGACTTTTGCAAAAAAAATTTAGAGACTGCAATTTAATAAATCTAGAATTTGCGAGGGCATGAAATTCGCATATTGTAGCTTCAAGGTGGTATAAAGCTTTAATCACCATAACTTTTTGTTAGAACTCCGATTCATGTGTTAACTGGAAATCTGCGGAAAATTTCTTTTTGGTGAGAATCCCAACCGTATGTCGTTTAATGTGGTGGTTCTCACATATTTGCTGGGAATTTGATTGTAGCACCAAGTGTACTAATTACTTGGTTGTGTGTTGTTGGTGTTTAAGTTGAGTTTTCCTTTCTGAATCTCTAAGTGTAAGTGAGCGAGTTAACAGGGACGTTCATAACCCACAAAAGGATTAAAAATGAGGCACAACAATGCCCTAAAGCAAATATTAAGTTCTAAAGAAATGAAGAATGTGGAAGAGTCGGGTAGAAAGTAAATGCGAATAGAACTCTTAGAATACCGGTAATAATATGATTGTTAATTGTGTGCAGATGGTGATGAAGGAAAGCCAGAATTGATCGAGATTACGAGATTGTAATCAAAATACATGAAGCTTTTTGGTTTGTTCTTGATTCTCTTTTGTTTCCATTTTGGAGTTTGTTCTCCCACATCTCTCTAATTCCAAAGTGTTTGAATGATTACAAGTAGTTGAATTCTTTGAAATGACGATTTATAATAAAAAGCATATTGATTTGTTTTATTTGATTTGAGACAATTGATTGTGAAATGGTTGCATATGAAAAAATTGCATGAGTAAGTGAAAATGGTGTTTGTATAAATGTATATTATATTGTATTTTCTATATATAGATAGTTTAGGCATACTTAATATAATGTTGCATTAGAATTCGAGTTAAGGATAGATTGGTATACCCGATAAAGTCGAGCTAGAGCGTCTTTACTTGTAGAATGTAATGATGTGTCACTCCGTCGTTGGCTGATGGGGGCCAATGCTCGATAATGTTCGCAAAAATTATTTTTAATAACCAGTCAATGACCGCGGGGGTATCTTGTGTTATAAAATATTTTTATATCTGGAAGCTGCGATGACTTCGGCAGATGGGTGATTAGTTATCCTGTACTGCAGCGTAGGTTAAATTGACTTGAGGGCAAAATGAAAAAATTGTAAAATGCATGATTTATGTTTTGAATGATTTATTACGTAAGTATATTTGGAATGATCAATAAGCGTAAATGATTGTATATGAAATGAATATATATGTATTGTATTGCATTGATAATTCAAAAAAGGGTAAGGAGCATTATTTTGAAAAAATGCATTACTTGATTTAAACTAAAATGGAAGAGTATAGAATCACTAAAAGCATGAAAATGTTTTAGCGTTGTTTTTATCATCAGCACATGTATCAGTGAAAATTAAGCGGACAGAAGATGGTCACAGTGCGAGTCGCGAATCAAATGAAGGCGGGTATAAGTAAAGACTCGTCTCATGCATATCATTTCATTCATGATATTTTGTAATTATTTAAATTGTGATTCGAAATGTAAGTCTTCATAAGAAGATCCCACATTTTTATATCTTTTTTGAAAGTATGGAAATGTATTTTACATATTGTGGACAAGCTAGAATTGAACTCCATAAATATTTGTAATTGTATTTGAAAGGCATGGAATGTAATTTGTATAATCTGGTATTGAAGCAGTTATGGGCCCTATTTGAGACCAGGAATGTATATTTTGTTTTATCAAAGTTACAGTTAAATTGTTATAAAAGGGCACGGTGCACGGTTGACGACTCTTGAACTTGGTTTTTTTCTCTAACATTTTCTTCTCATGGTGTGGTTATCGAAGTTCTCAGAGACGGGACGGATGGAACTGGACCACACAGCAGGTCGAAAGGTTGTTTTGAGCTCATGTTCTTCATCTGCCGTCCTCCGTCTCTGCAGCTACCGTCTCGAATGAGGCACTATTCTCTCTTGCTTTATGGCATTCTCGCCTTGGTCATACATCTATCTCTAGGGTTAAACAACTAGTTTCTAGGGGTTTGTTAGGTTCAGTTTCAAATAAGAGTTTTAATTGTATGCCTTGTCAATTTGGAAAACAAACTACTTTACCATTTAATAACAATGTTTCTCATGCTCTCTCTCCCTTTGATCTTATTCATTATGATGTATGGAGACCCTCACCACGTCACTACTACGAGTGGAGTGAATTATTTTGTTATTTTTGTGGATGATTTTTAAGTTATACTTGGTACATCTCTTTCAAAATCGTTATGAGCTTTATCAAATATGTTGTAACTTTACCAAAATAGTTGAAACACGATTTCTAAACCTATCAAAGTTTTTAGATCTGATAATACTTAGAATAAGCCTATAAATTTACCTCCTATTCTGTCAGTTTGATCTTGTTCTCATTCCTCTTGTCTTTGGCACTCCTCGGCCAAATAGGCGGGTGAGTGCAAGCACGTCATATTCTTGATGTTGTTTATGCGACTACTATGTAGCTTCTCCCTGCAGTTTTGGGGGAAGGCTGCTCTTCTGTAGTTACACCCATCAATCGGTGTCCTTCTCCCATTGTTGATCAGCTCCTTATGATATGTTGTTTGGTTCTTCTCCCTCCTATGACTTACTTAGAGTATTTGGATGTGTTTGTTTTGTTCTTCTTCAAGATCATGAAAGAACAAACTTCAGTCTCAGTTCTCGTTTGTGTTGTTTTCTTGGGTATGGAATTGGTAAAAAAGGTTATAGGTGTTATGATCCCATTAGCAAACGTCTTCGTGTTTCTCGGCATGTGGTCTTTTGGGAACACAAAATGTTTTACCAACTACCTCATGTTTCTGTTTCCCCTATTCCCTCTATCGTTCCTCTCCCTGACCTCCCCCCCCCCCCTTGGTCTCTGAGTCTCCCCCTCTTATTTCTTATGTTTCTTCTCATGCATCTGATGAGCTTCCATACCGTCATCAGCGTGCCGCGTCTTTTATGGCGTGGATCCTGCCGGTCAGCCGACTCAATGCGCCGTCGATGGGTAAGCTACTCTTCATACCATTAGCCGTGACTTCCATTTCTTTTATGCTCTTGCCTCTTTTCAGTAACCTCAGACTTTTCGTGAGGCTTCCTTTAACCCTTTATGGCAGCAAGCTATGAAAGAAGAGTTAGAAGCACTGCATAAGACTAGAACATGGGATCTGGTTGATCTCCCTTTTGGAAAAATTGCTATCGGGTGTAAATGGGTTTATAAGATCAAGACTCAATCGGATGGCATTGTTGATTGCTACAAGGCTCACCTTGTTGCCAAGGGTTTTACTCGGGAGTATGGGATTGATTATGAGGAGAATTTTTGCTCTGTGGCTCGCGTCATGCATCGGGACTCTTATTGCCATTTACGCGGCTGCAAATGGCGGCTCACTCAAATGGATGTAAAAATGCTCCCTTTAATGGTGAACTCTTGAGGAAGTCTATATGAAGCTTCCTCCACAGACCCTCTCCTGCTCCGGGTTCCTCCACGAGAGTATGTTGACTGGCGGGCACTTTGTAGTCTTAAACAAGCTTCTCGAGCATGGTTTGCAAGTTCGGTTCTCTTATCTCTCGGCGTAGTTTTGGGTAGTTAACGATGCAATTTCTTTTGAGATGGTGTCGTGGTATTCTTGTGCTCTCTTGTATGTCGATGATATAATTGTCTGGATGATGATATGCGGGGTATTCGAGGATCAAAAACCTTTTCTTGTTCGTCGATTTGAAATGAAGATCTCGGCCCTCTTAATTCTCTTGGTCTTGAAGTTTAACTTGTTATGCGGATAGTTATTATCTTACTCCCGAGGCCAAATATACTTTGATCCAGATTTGCCAGTAACATGTCATGATAGCGAGATAATTCAGCCTTTTATTGAGTATAAGCTGATGCGCCGGTCTACGTGATGGTGAGCAAGCCCATCTAATCTTTCTTTCTACATAGATAAACACAGCATGATATTTTTTTAAAGTATCTGTGATTGAGTATAACATTTTCTCAAGTCTTTCTTCACTTTCAAAGTCTATTATTTAAAAATATTTTCTTTTTCTTTTTTTTTTTTTTTAATTTTAGGTTTTCAATGGCTATTAAAAATGATATTTTAGAAAAGAAGCTTATAAAATTAGTAACAACATGTAAAGTATTTTTAAATGAGTTAACTTGCCATTTCCCATTCCTCATAACCCTTTTTTTTAAATATAACCAGACGGATAAACCATAACATAATTTTTCCATATTTAAATTCCTCATCTTACCTTAAAAAAACCATAACCCACCATCCTTGCTTACAACACTCATTCTATACATTCCCAACGTCACAATCAGAACTAGTCTATAAAAGAAAATACTTATTTATAGAAATTAAGGACTGAGTATATATTTGTAAGTACATAGATGATTTACCTTTCTTTTAGATATTTCTTTACTCCATATGTTGTGTTTTAAAGTGGTGCCACCAATAATTCTGTTCTATAGGGGACAGAACCATGATTCTATATTGGAGGGCAAACTTAGGTAATATAAGTAGGCATAGCTAAATGATTCAATATTTAAAGATTTTTGGGGAGACACAGTGCATTAGTTGCTTTCGAATCACTTGGTTATAAAAGGGAATTTTTTTTTTTCAAACAAAAATTTCACGGGGCCACCTGAGGGTAAATGCTAAGGGGAATTACCTAAATATTTCCTGATGGGGGGAGTTTTAGAAACTTAATATAAAAATTAAAAATAAATTTAACAAAAGTATAGTTTGAAAAATAATTCCAAATTTTAGTTTTTTCCACGTATGTTTTACAGGAAGGATGGAGATTAAAAAAAAAAAAGAAGTAAAAGTGTCCTTTTAAAAAATATTTTTAATTTAAATTTAAAATTTTCAAAATTAATAAAATATCTTTTTAAAAAACACTTTCAATCTATATTCAAAAATTATGAAATCCTAAAAAATGTATTTTTAACAAACACTTTTAATTTAAATTCATAATTAATGAAACTTCAAAAAATATTTCTTCAAATTACATTTTAGTTAAAATTTATGATTTTCAAAGTTTTTAAAAATGTTTTTTCAAGAGATATTTTATACCTAATAAAAATTACATTAAATTTAGAAATATTTTTAACCTTTTGTATTTTGTATTTAAGAAATTTTTATTTTTATTTCAACTAAATATCGGAAAATCCCGTGATAGGGGTGCCCCCCACCCTCCCACACCAATACCATCAAAATATCTACTGTTCTAATTATTTTGATGGTTGACAACATTTATGACAGCTAGCTATAAAGTAAGCACTTTGCATTCATCCTCTATCTTTTTCACCTTCTTCATTCATGACAAGTCATCAATTTCTCTTTTGCCTTTTTAAGCCACTACATCTTGAATCTAGCTAGCTCCCTTCTTGCACTCATCCAAATTGAAGCCTTATCTAACTCTATTTGCCTGATTGTTTATAGTTTTTGAATATTGTTTTTTTTCTCTAATATCATTTTCAGTTTTTATTGTTTTAAAAAATACAAAAAACATATAAAATATTAAATTCAAAAAATAAGAACAATTATAAAAAATGAAAGCCAAACATGCCCTACATCTCTCTGTTAAATTAATTTACATAATTGGTTTAAAATGGACAAACAAAAGTTATTTGTAAATCTAATCTTTTATTTTTATAACCTTAAAATATATCTATTTTAGACAAAATTATCCTTTAATATGTCTTTCCATATCACCCTCAAATTCAACCATTCTTTCTTTGCTTTTCGCTTTTCTCATTCCTCAAGATTCAAACTCTGCTTCTTCCAAGTCTTTATTCCTCGTCAAGTACGGCATTTCAGCAACAAACTCGAAAGCATGTCGTTTCCAAGCTTAAAATATTTTCCGCTATTCTATTTTAATATTCAAGTAAGCTAAAGATCCGATTAAACTCATTCCGCCGCATGTTTCTAACACGCTTCTATATACGCTCTGACTTAACCATAGCTTAAGCTTAACATTCGAACAAAATTGATGCGTGTCAAGTCTAAGTTTCAACACGCCTTCTATACACGTTAGATTTAACCATCATAAGCTAAGATTTAAATAAACTTCGCGATGTTTCGCGCTTTATAATACAATAGGCTATTTAATTTGTGACTTAATCATCGTTAAATTATATTCAACAAACTCGCCGACGTTATATCTGCGTTTATAACATAGTAACTATTTAGATTGGATTTAACCATATATTTGAATAAACTTGGTATCAAATTTTGAACTTAACCATTGTAACAAAGTTGTTATTTAGTATCAAATGTAAAAGAGAACCCATGAAAAACAAGAGTTAGAAATATGAGGAGAAAGAAATAGGGAAAGGAAAATAGAATGAAAATAAAAGTCGAAGATAAATGAAAGTAAGTTATCGAATGATGGTCAGAGGGATAAAGTTATCCAAATAATATCTTTTTATCTTCTTTTTTTTTTCTTGTTTTTGGGTTTAAAAAAAAAAAGAAAAAAGAAAAAGAAAAAAAAGAAGATTAGATTTAGAATATTTTACCCCATTAGTTTATTTCATTCCATCGCGAATATTATGTGTTTCGATTTTGCCAATAAAAAGACGACAAGATAAGAAAATTTTGGGAGTACAACTTTAGCGTGGAATCGTGGATAAACATTCTAATTTATTCTGTACAAGTCATTTCCTCCTTCTAGAAAGCGCGATAATGACGCAGGAAGAAATATGTTTGTCTATCCATATGAAAGGAGGAAGATCCACTGATCCCAGTGTAATGATTCCAAGATAGAAATCTGCCTAAGATTGCATATCATCCACAGCCTGTATTCATCAGTCATTCCTTCCGTTGAATCACAATTAGTATTTTGTAAAAGTAATTGTCAATTCTTCACTTTTAGGGTCCACCCATACCGAGAAGCGTCCTGCAATTTGCAGGAGACAGGTTTTGCAAATTGCAGGCCGGATTCTATCGGTTTGAAAAGGATCATCATTTATGCCCAAAAAAAGAGCTACCTCTAGTTAATTCAACATCTTTGGCTGCCTGCTTTTTTTGAATATATATATGACTTTGTTGAAAAACTGGTCACATAAAACAAGGAGCTTAGCTCTAATGGGGTCAGTCGTTGACGGAGGACTTCAAGAGTTTTCTGCAGCCAATAGCCAGCTCTATATTTCTGGGACCATCAAAATATTGTGGTTTCGGTTTGAACAACTGTTCCTCGTGGACCGATTCTTGAACATCAAACTGGTTTTTAAAGAAGAATCCAAGCAAGAATAAGTGTAAAAGAAACGAAATTTCTTAATTCTAACCACTTCATTTATAGACTAAATTAAGATTCCTTGGACAAGTAGAATTCACATCTAATTCAACTTTTTACTCTAATGAGCAAGGAAAAAAAAATGTTGAATGAAAAGTTGACCTTGAAACTCAAAATAAAAAATATATATATTTAAATCATATAGTCAATTTTATTTTACATTTTTTTAGTCTTTTTATGGTAAAATCAAATATGGAAAAAAAAAATCATTTTTCTTACTTCTTTCATAAAACTAAACATGATTGGAAATAAAACAGTAAACTTTAAGAAATGAAAGACAGAAAACAAACTAATTGTCGGACTTCCCATCTCTATATGTGATTTAAAGTAAACGAAAATATTTAGATCAGAAAATTAATTATAAGAAAGCAAGTTACAACGTACCTAATAGGATTTAATTCGATGTACTTCTTAATTAGTGTGCAAATATGTCCAAAAATATGGTTGATAATTGTTATAGTGTATTAATTAAAGAAAAACTTGTGTTTTAGTCATTGATTTAGAATCAGCTTAACTCATGTAATAGAACATTTAAAAAAAAATAAAGCATAAAGCATAAAGAGGCTAGAGGTCATGAGTTTGAGTTCTAATTGAGATAATTTATTATATTATAATTAAAAAGTATTTAAATCTTTCAAAATTATTATAAAGGTGATAGTAAAAAAATATAAAATACATTATTTAAGATTATTTTATTAAAATAATATTTGCTTCATATATACAAGATTCAGATATTACCTTAATAAATTATGATATCGCTTTTAATATCTTGGTGCATAATTATAATAAATCACCCAATATAATACCTATAATTTATTAAGATAATACCTAGGTATATATTATCATACCCAACACATAATTATTTTCAATGAAATTATATTGAATCATATATTTTATATTTTTTATGTCTTTTTAGCAGTTTTTTTTTAATCATGTCTTTTTTACGGTTATTCCTAAATGAATGGACTAAAACATAAGTTTTCCATAATTAAATAAGGAAAGCAACTAATAACCGAATATAAGACTGATAAGACAAGCTTGGTGGTTTCATAGAATACAAATGGAACCGCGTGTCAGACACTTTGATGTGGTGTGAGTGTGACAAAAAAATCGATGCAATAACACAACAACTTGTATTCAATTCAGTGCACATAGGCAAGGGCGTGGTCAGTATCAGTATTTGTTGTGTTGGGGGCATGAAATTAATGGCTCAAAAATCATGATCCCATTTCCGAATGAATAGTCCAAACAAAGGATGAAATGAACCAACCCCCCACATGTCTTTTCCTGTCTCCGCCCCCTGATTTTTACTCTCATCATGCCGCCGGCAAGTTGCATATCTCTACAACATCCCACTTGGTACGGGTTGTGAACTTTATTTATAGAAAATTCAAAATTTTCACTTACAGAATCATTAGTCATAATTAATAACATTCGATTTTCTTACTAAATAAATATCAATATTTGGACCATTGGTGTGGGCACTTAACCTACTGGTAGGGCCATTTCATGTCTTACCACCACTTCCGGTGGATAGGAAGGTTATTTTTTGCTTTCCATTTTTTTTTTTTTTAATTTGAAAGATTTTGTTTTCATGGAGGTTCCATCCTCATCCCTTTCTTATATCCGTCCGGTTTTTAACCACCGACTCGTCTTTTTTACTTTCGAGTTAGACAAAGTTTATTGATAAAAGCAGGTTTTGGTCCAGTTGTTTTCATTTTATACACAAAGCCTAAAATGTCAATACAAGACAGAGACGGAAAGAGGGTTCCTTCCACGCCTACTTCTAAGGAGCCTTCCTTATTTATGACTCCAAACTTCTTCTAGAATTTTTTTTTCTCTGATGTTTGGTTTTTAGAAAATATTAAAGAAGATGCAAAGAAAGAAAATAAAAACAAATGTTTGTGTTTAGTTTTTGGAAGATACTGAGAAAAGAAAAAAAAAAGAAAGAAAGAAAGTAGCAAAATGATATTTAATTTGGTTGCTTAATAAAAAAATCTTAAAGAAAATCATATACAAATAAATTACTTTTTAAAACATCCATTTTAAAAAAATTATATTTATGAGTTAAATTAAATAAAATAAGTTTGAATCAGAAAATAAAAATAATATATTATATTTTTCTTTTCTTTACTTATATTTTTCTTTCCAAAAAAGTAAGACTTCAAAACCATTTTATTTATTTTGGATTAAATAACTTAAAAACATATGTGTTTATAAATAATCTTATTTATATTTATGAGATATTTCATTAGAGAATCAAACATAATAAAATCATTTAAGAACATATATGTTTATAAATAACATTATTTATATGTGATTTCTTTGAAATATTTCATTAGACATTCAAATATAATCAAATCATTTTCTTTAAATTTTTTTCTTTTCTTAATACTTTTTCGCCGACCAGACAGGACAGGACCCGACCTTCAACTTTTGTATTTTAACAATATTCAATTCTTTTAATATTGAATTGTGCGAATATAGAAAGGTTCATGGAATCACATAAGCAGCGAAACTGGTCCCGGGCACCACCAGATCGGAAGAAAGTGAAAAACCTCAGCCAATCCCTTTCAGAAACCATGGCTAGGGCTAGGTGTTGGAGAACTCAATTCAATTGGACCATCCCAATTTGATCACATCTTCCACATCCAAGTATCCCGATCAATCCACCCACGGGTGAGCTTCGGCCAGCAACAGCTAGTGTGTTTTGGGACCAGACAAAAATTAAATAGTGGGGACAGCCTATGCCAACATTTGATGTGATCATCACATTCACACCACTCGCCCAAACTAATATCCAAACATAAAAATGTCACAACCATTCATTCCCAACTTGTTTCCAGCTCTCTTCCATGGCAACTTCTTGGCATTTTTCGCATCAACTAGTGGAACCATAGAAGATGGTTCCGGATCCCGCGTCAAATGTGCTGGGGCTGGAAATGGAATATATGAAAAGTTATACGTCTCTAGTGTAAATTAATGGGTTATTTGATTACAAGGGTGATAACCTACTTTTGTCTTGCTCAAAAGAGGTAAAAGGATGGAAAGGGATTTTTGGAGAGGTTTAAATCCTTGTAAGAACAGTATTATTACAAAGTGATATAGAAAATGAATAGATGTAAAAGAGAAAAAAAGAAAAGGGATAATGGATTAAAAGAGATAAATCAAAAAATTAATTATAAGAATGACCTCTTAAAAAGCAATTTTAAAAAATGTCACGTTTTTCGGGTGAAAAAAATATCCATGAGATCTAGTTATAATGCGAGGGATATGACAAAATCCAATATCGATGTAGTTACCATATGTGGGATGAGACAAAATCTAGATGTAATTATCATTTGTGAGATTTATTTTTACAAAATTTTGGACATTTTTTGTTTGAAAGGGTGACATTTTCAAATTACTTTTGCAAGGTCATTATTGTAATATTTTGATTGTACCTTTTATTCAAATTTCTATTTTGCAAACCCAATTTAAAAAATCTTGACCTTCATCGTATTTTGATAAAAAAAACCCCTCAATTTCTCTTGTAAAAATAACATTTCTTTAAAAAAACATGTACCTAAATATGTGATGATAATATTGATTTTTCATTCATTGGAATCGTTTGTTATCTTTTTTGGGTCCTTGTTAGTTAGTAAAATCACAATTTATATCATTTTCTTCCTTATATCTTGAATTTAATTTCCAATAAAATGGTTTCTTTTATACTGATCTATGTTTACTTTTGTTTCTTCATATATTTTTCGTCGATTTATTGTGTCGTGTTTTGTCGTCAATTTGTTGCGACGAATAGTTGCTTCATCGATGGTTAGCTTCTTCATTATTTTCATATTTACAGTTTAGATGGTAAATTTTAATATGATAGGATTATTATATCAAATTATATTCATCAATATGTTACAGATGTGAAATCTTAGGTATATATTTTAGATATTTTGTTATTATCAACTATATAGGCCTTGAATCAATCATTTTTAATATTAACCTAAATGTTACATCGTCTTTCAAAATAGATTAAATTTTAATAAAAAAAAACATGAATAGGGATAGATTTACAAATCTCGGTTCATATGAGACTTTTTAAACCAAATATTTCTAAAATTAATTTGAAGAGGGCGAGTGATGCAACCCGAGTATCGGTTTACAGAAGCTGACTTCAAACCCTCAAATTGAATGGTGTCCACTTCGGTCCTTGGCCCGACCTTACTTTTTCTAACATGTGCAACAACTTTCTCCAAGTTCAATTCTAGCTAAAGTACGCGCCTTCCATCATCTTTATAAGCGTGTTACATTTATCCCTACCCACCCGTCCATCCTCTTCCATTACTGCTTTCTTGCTCTCACAGAGCTTCAGACAGAAAAATGGGATTCCTCTCATGTCCCTTGCCTTGCCATAGAAAAAAAGAATCTCAATCTCAAGATCAAGGTCAAGCTGATAATATTCTCTCAGATCCTTCATGCCTTCATTCCGAATCATCACACTCTCTTGCTTCCCAACCAAGTCTTCCATCCGTTCCTTCCCTCACCTCCCAAGTCACCACCACCACCCACCACCGCTGCATTTCCACTCTCAAGGGCCACTCCTCCTACGTCTTCTCCCTTGCCCTCGCCGGAAAGTTCCTCTACAGCGGCTCCTCCGACAAGGAGATTCGAGTATGGAGCAGAGACCCGTCGAAGCTCGAGACTTCAACCGACAACGGAGTGGCTCTAGGAAACGGCTCAATAAAATCCCTAGTGACTTTAGGAGACAAACTCATCAGCGCCCACCAAGATCAGAAGATCCGAGTGTGGAAAATCGACGACGATTCTCATTCTTCCCGCCAAAAATACAAGCCCATGGCCACGCTCCCCACGCTGAGCGACCGCGCTCTGAAACTCTTTTCGGCCGGTAATTACGTACAGGTCCGTCGGCACAAGAAATGCACGTGGGTGCATCACGTGGACACCATATCTGCATTAGCTTTATCTGAAGACGGCTCCCTCTTATACTCCGGCTCCTGGGACCGTACATTCAAGATTTGGCGGACCGCCGACTTCCGATGTCTGGAGTCGGCGGAGAAGGCGCACGACGACGCCATCAATGCGCTTGTTCTGTCCACCGACGGGTTTGTCTACACCGGCTCCGCCGACCGTAAAATCAAGGTCTGGAAGAAGCATGACGGAGATAAGAAGCACAGGCTGGTGGCGACGTTGGAGAAGCACAAGTCGGCAGTTAATGCCTTAGCTCTCAGTCCTGATGGGTCTGTTTTGTATTCCGGCGCATGCGATCGGTCAATTATTGTATGGGAAAAAGACGGTGGTTCGGGCGGCGGGCACATGGTGGTCGCCGGTGCATTGAGAGGGCATACCAAGGCGATTTTATGCTTGGCCGCCGTGTCGGATTTGGTTATCAGCGGATCGGCCGATAAGACGATTAGGGTTTGGAAGAGAGGAGTTGGGAGGAGCTATTCTTGTCTGGCCGTCTTTGAAGGACACAGAGGGCCGGTTAAGTGCTTGACTGCCGCCGTCGACAATTATAACGGCAAAAGCAATTCCGACGCCGACGCTGCCTATCTTATTTACAGCGGTAGTTTGGATTGTGAAATTAGAGTCTGGCAATTAAGAACTCAGTGTGTTTGATCTCTATATATATATATATATATATGTACAAATATGTAATTTTCCTTTTTTGTACATTAGATTATAGGTTTTTGAGATGGGTTATAGTATTGGTTTCTTGACTGTAAAAGTTATGAATGGTAGTGGGGAATTCCGCCATTGAAGAAGAGTAAAGTGGAAAAGAAACTCAGAATAATGCATCCTTCCATGACCATTGAAAAGCGTAATGCTTACTGTAGTTCATTGATTATGACTACGAAAAATCCGTCTCCACGTACAGCTACTGTTTAATGTTTCATGTTTGTATGTGAAAATCGCGATGTTGAAGAGCCACACGTGGTTTAGTTTTATTTGAATCTAAAAAGAAATATGACAACATCAAAACGGCTTTTCGAATTATCTTAATTCAGTGGTATTGGTGCGGAGATAAAGAGAAAATTATTGTCACCTTTGGATGTCCCACGGGTCGGATCAACATTTAAATCTTTACCTTCCCATATGTTTCTTGAATTGAAAGAAATATGTATATATATATTTCATGTGCAGTCCACCGACCTAACCAGGACCCATCGTCTTTATATAAAATTAGGTTGCGGGACCAAGGTGTCACTATATACGCTATTGCAAAATGTGCATCTCGAGTTGCAATTCAATCATTCTATTTTTTTTTTATTTTTACATCTAATCACTTTGTATTATATTATTATTGTATTAAATATGTTGTTATAAAGGTTCGAATTTGATCAATTTCCTATATCCCACCCAAGTCTTATTGGCTTCAATCATTCTAATTATTTATACCTAAAGACGGCTTCTCATATTTTATTACAGAAAAACAATGTGTCAAAGAAATATGATACTTATATTAAACCTAAATCCTATAAACTTGTCATCTTTTTGTAATTTGAATATTTGATCTTCATTTACAATCCTATAAATTTATCACCTCCTTATAGGATTTGAGTATTTGTTCTTCATGTGCACATATAAACTGCTACTATAAAATGATAACAAGTTTAGTTGGCAATGTCAGTAGTTTGTGTTAGAAAATTGTCTAAGTTTAGGGTCAAAATGACCCCTGAGTTGGAAAAATGAAGATTTTAAGGTTCTGTACAAACTATTATTCAATTTAACTCAATTTCATGTCATATAAGAGAGATACTAAAATTTTTATTTTTTAAATCTAAGTTAGAAGCCACGGTCACTAACTACAACTTCTAACTTAGATTTAAAAAATAAAAAAAAATAGTATCTCACCTACATTGTATGAATGTGGTTAAATCTAGGGACAAAAAAACCTAAGAAATTAAACCGATCGAATAACAAAACCGAAATTGAACTGGTAATAAAAGAATCGACCGAAATTGCTCGTTTTTATGGCTTTACACAAATCTCGATTTTCGATTTACGTTCACTACAAAATACAAAAACTATAGCTTCTAAGTAATCGAATAATATATATATATATATATATATATATATATATATATAGCAAGCCTTTACTAAATAGCTTATGACTTTCCAACTTTTATCCGCTTACACTTTTTTCCTCAAAACTAAGCTTTTACCATTTTCCTTCAAACCAAAGCATATAGGCTGTAATTTCTTTGGATTAATTTCTTTTTCTATTTAAGTTATTAAAACATGTGGTTGATTAAAAAACCGTGATTAAATTATCTAATTTCATGCGTTTCATATATTTTTTGTGGATGTATTATAAATGCACAAGTGTCCTAAGATTGTAAATGAATAAATTATATTCATTTTTGTTCTTTGCATTTATTTTATTGTATTTATAATAATAATTATAATTTGAACTTTAATATATGATTATAGAATTGCAAAGTTAATTTTTAATTACGACAGAATCGAAAACCGATATACAAGCATCAAACAAATTAAGACCAAGATTTTGTTAATCATATTAATTGCTAAGCTTGATGAGAGACACAAAACAAAAAACCGACGATCGGTTTTTTGTTTTGTGTCACGGTTTGATTAACTGAATATGCCTACCCATAATTAAATCCATCAATAGTTTGAAAAGAGGTATAAAATCAATATTTTTTTCAATAAAAAGGTTCTTTTTGACCCCCAAACTCAAAATTGTCAATATTGATCATCTTCAAGTGTTGTAGAGGCAAAAAAGATGACGATTGATTACAATTATTCAAATGAATTCCCATCTTCTTCTCTTCATCACTCCATGCATTTTGGGTCCATAGCCAAAAAAAACATTAAAAACAATTGACATACAAGTTTGCCTAGACCGCTAGACCATGACGTTATGGGATCAAGTATTCTCTTTTCTCATATCTTAACAAAAGTTAAGGGAAAATAGCAAACCACTTATAATTTGCCAACAATTACCTGCTTTTTATTGAATGATTTAGACTGTGCTTTGTCTTATATCGAGGTGGCAACGTGGTCCAAATTATTGATTATGAGACTTCAAGATTTGATCGGTTTAATTAAATATAAGTGTGGTGGGAATTAGGTTTAAAGTCATCTTCCAGCCTGCAAATTGTCACCCAACCCTAACTTTACTGCCTTTCAATCCATAATTTTTATAGTTTCTAAGGATCAATGGATCATTGAGACGGAGCTTTGGGGGACAGAATAAAATACCCTTTACTATATTCTTTTAAAAAGTAATTAAAGACAATAATAATAATCATTTTCATCTATATAACGTTCTAGAAAAACCTACCTGTAGGCTTCGTGTCCTTATACATCTTGGCCACCTTTAGAAGCAAGTTAATTAACAAAAAAACTAAGGCGATATAATAATCTACTCTACTTTCTTCGCAGCCTCATAAAAATAAATATGCTGCTAAATATCTGGATTGCCAAATATCTTATACTGATACCATTTGACCTAGGTTAATTTATATTAATGTGTAGGGGAATCTAGGTGAATAAGTACTGAATAAATAATAACATTATCCACAGTAACCCAATAATTAATTGGTTCTATTGAATGAGCATAGCAGGAGAAAAGCACCTCAAACCTAACCCAAGAAAATTATCATGAAAAATGTACCATTTATTGTATGAGGTAAGGACGGTGGGAGGAATGACTTTGTTGGGTTATTGGGTTTAAGTTTGTGTTTGATTCTGGAAAAGTAAAATGTTAAAGAAAATGTTTTTTTTATATTTGGATGTTTAATGAAAATTTTCAAAAACAATGAAATATAAAGAAAATTATTACTTAGAAACTTATGTATTTTAAAATTATTTAATTTTTATAATGATGAAATAAAGAAAATAAAATGAGTTTGAAGTATTAAATAAAAACAATACATTAGATTTAACTAAATTTTTATTTTTCTTTCCCTTTCAATTTCCTTGGAATTCTTTGGGAACAACCATAACCTAAGTGTCACATGCGTATTGCTTTGGACTTGTTCACATCCTTTATTGAGTAGTTGTAGTATTTTGGCCGAATTTCAACGTCGACAGCCAAAAGTATTTTGTTTGGGCATGAGAAGTCAACGACACAGGTTTAAGTAAGCACAATTCGAAAACATTTAAAATTTCTCAATTATTGTTGATGAATAATCATCAAATGCATGCAAAGAACAAAAAATCGGATATATCGGCCAATATATCATCGAAATATTGGATATCGGTCGGTACCGATACGATTTTGCTAACTCGTTTCATTCATCAAAAATCTGTAAATCGCAATATTTCAAGGAATATCATAAATTTTCTATTTCATTAAATATCTGCAGAGATATCTCACGCACGCATTTGTACCTGTAATTTCTAAAAACATCGATAAATATTCCAGAATATCGAGATATATCGCAACATCTATATATCGTAAAATATCGGAAATACTTGAGTATATACCTGGCGATTTCACTTAAATCAAATTCAACTGCTAATTAAATCACAATAAATTTCGATAATCCAATACTATTTCGACTCCAAAAATTTATAAATACCCTCAAAATTACAATTTTACAAACTCATCCATACACATCCAACTCCATTTAACTCTCAAATTATTTTTTCTTTCGCGATTTATCTCGCCTTCAAGCATTCTATAAATATCGCCTTCATCAGCATTTATCCCTTCATCAAATAATATATAATCTAGCCACATCTACCATTTATTTAAACGAATATCAGAATATAATTTCTCGATAAATTATAACACATCATCTCAACAAGCAGATATTCGCTATTTACGCTCTTTTTGCGCTCAATAAAAGATTTTCAGCGAATTTCAAAATATTTTTTTTAATTTTCATTTTATCAATATTTTTATCAAAATATCCACCTATATTCACCGATATTTCTAATATATCCATAAAATTCAAGTACTTATATATTCATAATTACCGATATTTTGTTCCTTGAATGCATGACAACATTTTTCTTCTCTATCTACGGACTACCATACAAGCTAATGTATTCAAAAGAATGACATAATATATATTATATAATTGCAAGCAAAGACCCCCCCTGTTTTTTTGGCCAAATCTAGCTAATTTGCCGCTTTGAAAAATGGGGTATTTTGGGCTACTTCACCCCAGAAGGCATGACTTAATCCTGAGCCAAGTCAAGCACTGGGGGGACATAGATGATCAAAATGTAAAGTAGATGAGACAGATCAATAACTTAGAAGGGGCCACATGTTTTCTTTCCCTTTGGGTGTCACCACTCACCAGCCAATTTAGGGATGGATGTCTTAAGAGATGAAATCTCTGATATTATATTAGACAAACTCACATGGCCTGCTAGCAGCCCTAATTAATTCACTTCATAACATGTTTGGTCATGCGATGGTAAAGTACCTAGGAGCTGTGATAGCTAGTGTTGATCTGCCACCGATAATGCATGCTTGCTCCTGAGAATTATATGTTAGAGCAATCTCCAAGAATGCTCTATTTTTTACTTTATCTTTTAATATATAGAGATATTTTGGAGCAAAAATCATACTCTAATAGTTCTTTATTTTCATCTCTAAAATCGAAATATTGGAGATTCACTATTCACATAAATTTAAATATGTGACATTTTCGAATTCTACATTTTAAGAAATACTATATTATTTATTATTATACTATTATTCTTTTATTATTTTATTATAATAATAATAAAATAATTATTTTAATAACATACTTTTATTTTTCAAGATATATTTATATTTTATATTTTATATTTTATTAATTTTGAATTATTTTTCATATACAATACAATAAAATTATTTTAATATATTCATTTTTTAGTATTAATTTATTTTTAATAATTTATAATTTTTCTTAAAATAAATAAATTTAAAGTGAATACAGAGACATTATTAATAATTTACGATGCTCGTTGAAATGAACATCAATAACAATAGTCAACATAAAAAGACAAGAAAAACAAATTATGGAGAAAAATCTTGATTCCATTTCCGTTCCATTTGAACGTGAGTATTTCAAAGTGAAAAAAAATAGAGATTATTAAAAAAATGACTTGCAAATCCCAAGCAAGTGGATCAAGTAGTCCTAATAATGATAATTTAGTAATTTTAATGAATATGAAGGTTAAAATTATAGAGGTAATTTACCATCGTATTAGTTTTTGTATTTTATTTTTATTAGTTGGTTATAATTTTAATGTAATTTCATTATGTAGCTTTTTAAATGTTTATTTTCTAATGTAATATTAAGCTTTATAATATAATTGTTTATTAGTTGCTATCAAATATATAATAATAATAATAATAATAATAATAATTTATTAATTTACAAAGTATTTAGGTTTTTTAATCTAATTTTTTATTATAATTTTATTTATTTAATATAATTTTATAATTATATTAAAATAAAAGTATTTCATATATAATTTTTTTTAAATATTTTAATTTTAAAAAATAAATGTTTGAAGAATTTAATAATGATTCAAGGATTAAAATATGGGGACATTATCGCGTTAAGTTCTAAATTAGGCCCTACCATCTCTAAATATGTTAATATGCCACTAAGGTTAAAAATAGAGATCCATTGTCAGAGATGCCTAAATTGAACTGGCAACTCTCTCTCATGTGTATCCCATACCCGCCTCGCATACTGAGAAAGTCAAGAACCCAAATATAACACGATTTTCAAATCAATAAACGCATTCAAATTATATAGAGATGTCTCAAACCCAAGACCTCATATCAGACCAAACTTGATTTGTAGCCCATAGGATATTCTAAATCAACAAAATTTACAACCTAATACCTCATACTACTGTAGCAATGCTGCTTACAAGATAGCGCCAGATAGGTCCACATTGATGGATTTTCTTCGTAGAAATGACTAATACTGAGGTTTACACTGGTGATTTTAGTTTGGATATTGGGGTTGTGATAAAAAGGGGTTAGATTTAATGGTTATCATTGAAAATAAAAGATTCAAATATGGAAAGAGGTCCCTTTAAGTATCAGGACTCTAGGTTTAGGTTCTTTAGGCAAATGAGGGGTTTTCCGAGTTGTTACCTCGCATTGGGGAGGATAACATATAGTTATCTCCCAAATCGGATCTTCATTTAGCTATAAAAACTAACCCTCCTTAAATATCTTTGAAAATGACATTCATCACACAATGTTCTCGCCAGAAACATAAGTCTCATTGACTCACCTCCTGGCTCATAAATGATAACTAACGAACATCACTCGATCTAAGATTAAGCATCCAACAGCCCGAAAGCTTCACAGCATTAGCCATTCAAGGACTAAGGATAAAAACCTCAAATAAGGCAAGAACATTAAACGATAGTGAATAATTGCGATGAAAAACATGAAACCCTTAGCTCATTTTATAACTTCGCTTCAGTGGCCTTCTACTCAAGGAGGAGGGGTTTGGCCAGCCATCCTCGAGAACGCATCCAGGGTGTTTCGCTAGTGAGAAGGAAAATAAAACTGAGAGAAAATGAAGAAAACGAGCTTTTGCACGTTTCTCCCCAAATCCACCTTGATAAAAATCCCATCTTCCATCAAGTCCTATCTCTTGCATTTCTGCCGTGATACAAATTAACAATCAACAAAGCAAGAAACTATTACATATAGGATAATTTGGGAAGAAAACAGAAAAGAGAGACAAAAATTCAAAAAGAATGGTGTAAATTCACAGCAATTTCACATCGCTAACCACAGTCAAGGTAAATTTGCAACATAAATTTTTTGCAACCCCATAGCCTCTCAATCCTTGCAAAATCGCAAAGGCTTTCGCACTCTGCCGCTTCCGGTTATGCCTTCTCGGGTTCTATGCCGAGTTCCAATTAATTTCTTCATGCTTGAGCTGGATCCCTATTTTCAATATATATAGCCTGTGAAAACTACAAAAATTGCCATAAAATTTGATCATAAGCATTGCTAGGTCCTTAACGTGCCAACTAGGTCAATTTAGCTGATTACTACGCAAAAAGGGCTCAAAACCTGAAGTGTTAAGAGTATGGAACAACACTATTTGGGTAGTAATCACTCTCCCTAATCGACACATTGCTAGTCCCTTAGCAATGAAAGAAGAAGAAAACAATCAAAAGCAAGACAAACTATATATATCCGCAAAATTAAGCCAAAAAAACGGCGGAGCACACCTAGAACTTTCAACAAGAGTCACCAAACTCTACCTAAAGACTATCTCAGAAAAGTGAAGCATAAATTCAAATATCAAAACAAGGTCAACTCCTAGAGAACTAAACCTTCCATAAAACCTAGTTGCTAACCCGACACAAAATAGTACGCCAAACTATTTCCAACCTGCCTCTTTCTATACCCCAGCGTAATTAACTAACCTCAATAGATCAAGACCCACTTTTATTTCACAACTCCTTTTGTGTTGTAGGGGTGCAATGCTGAGGGAATCAAATTCACAATTGTCCATGTAACGGCATCCACTGATGACTCCTAACCAATTAAGGTTTAGGGCATCAAGTCAAAAGCATCTCTCAACCACTAACTCTTCAGGTTTCACCCTGGACTTTAATAAGCTCAAACCTCTAACACCTACAATTTGCTAAACTCCACCTATCCACCCCGTGTAACGAGCAACAAAGTCAGTGACTCCCAACCAGCTGGTTTAGGGCACCGAGCTTTAAAGACTTTGGCCATATACCCCTGATCGCCTAAGCCTGGCAAGTGTCACAATTTTTTTATTTTTATTCTTTTTTATTTTTTTTTGAAAGACTCATTTGTCTTTTATTCAAGGGTCCCAACCTATTAAAGGTGGTCAAAGGTACTAGGCCGGACTTTTGCAAGGCTTAGGATGCAAGGCAGTTTTTCAGCTTATAATTGAAACCTAATGTGCACAGTGTGTGGTTAGTTCAAAGTGGAAGAAGTAAGGTTGAAGACAAGAAGGGTTTCAATAGTTCATCAACTCAAAAAAAGCATAACACCATTCTAACATCAAAAGCATTGAGGCAAGGCTTCAATTTCTCTCATTGTAAGTTGAGAATTACAAAAAAATTTTGAAAATGAGAAACTGAAAGCATTAACTAAAACATTTGCTATACTGTAAAAAAAAAAAAGCTAACTAGTAAGCCATTCAATTAAACAAAATAGACTTGCTCAAAACATAAACGACACTTCCTTCATTAACTCTCGCCCTAACAGAATTTGTCATTGTCCTCAATGGGGTCTGGAGCGAAAACTTAATGAAGGAAGTGATACCTCCTCAAGCAGTCATGGGAGGGGGGTGGAACCTCATCCTCATCCTGTGACCTAATAGGAGTTAAGAACGAGTAGCCGGTAGCTACTGAAGCCGCCGGTGGACTGGAGCGCACTCCACGTAGCTTCGGCCGAACGACTACCGGACGCAGTGGTGGAGATCGTGATCCTATGGTCGCGCATCGGCCGGAGTGAGAAGGATAGTGGGTAAGCCCAAAGCCATGGAACCCGAGCAAGGATGGTGGTATTCGGAAGCAAGGATCACATCTGCAAGCCATCCGCCTCGACCGCGGGCGTGCCCATCGTGACACCTTAAACCCGGGGTCCCGCCAATTCACCATCAACCCGCTGAAACCTATGTGTCTCATATCATGACCTATACATGAGTAAAATGGCCACTTAGCCCATACATCAATAATACTCACCAAAATCTTACAAATTATATTACAATAGTTCAAGAGTTAATTACATCATTTAATACAAACATATATTAAAATTTAGGAATTCTAATACATGTTTTACAAAATAATCAATCAAAGCCACATATCGGCTTTTCTCAAAAGCCGGCCTCTACTGAGCACTGCCTTCCAACACCCCTATACCCGGAAGGGATTCACGACAGGAGTAAATGCCCAAAGAGTGATAATCTCCTACATGGGTTAATTCCCCACCTAAGTGCACATGTAATGGCACACCAAACATTCAATTCACATTCCATGCAATCCATGTTAATATACTAAGCATGCATATATTAACAAAATTCACATACTAACCACATGTTATTTATTCGTAGCAATAACATCAAAATTAGCTCACATGGGCTAATCAACAATTTAATATCCAATGGCTCACACACAATTATATTTTATATAATTCAAACATCATGTTAACACATTAAATTACATGTATTAACAATTCTTTTCCACACAATTCCAAGCCATTCACTCTAAGCAATATTTTGCAAACAACATACATGGACAATTTCCGTTCAACTATCACCCGGGCTGTTTTAACAGTCCCTAAACAGTACGTGGGCTGTTTGAAACTGCCCATAAATTCCAACATTCGGTCCCACTCCGGAGGACCAAAAACTTACCACCATTTCGACCCTAAACACTCAAACCATAATTTAACACACAACAACAACACATACTTAATTCAATAATACCAGAAATTATCGAAAGCAAAAACACACAAATATAACACAAGCCACAAATACCCGCGACTACCTAAAACAAATATCCCAAATTTCTGAAGATTTTCGGGCCCCAAGCTCGGGATCTGACAACGGCCACCATGCATCTCTTAGTACCATCCAACCATTAATAAGGTTTTAAACTGAAAATAAAACCAAGAGAGAAAACCCCCTACCTCCCCGAGTTGTCGAAACCCACAAAACCGATACCCACGCTTAGCCCCCTTGCCGCGAAAGAACTTTGTCTTCGCTCGCCGATCCGACTCCATTCGACACGGAATTCTAGAGATATGCGGTACCATCTCTAAAATACCATTCTTTCTCTCTCTCCTACGGCTCGTTCTTCCTCCTCCTTCCTCTCCAACCCATTTGAGCCAAGACGACAGCAGATCATATCTCACGCTACACGTCCACCCTAAGTACCACGATTACACCTTATTCTCTTATCCACCACTTTGGATTTTCCTCTAATGGCATGATGTCATGTGTCCACCCATGGCCCACACTTGAGCTACGTTCGATCACCCTTTCACATGACATGTGGCACTCAGGCCACTCAAATGCCTGCCTGCACTACCCCCGTCGTCGAAAAACCAAAATCTCCATCGTCTTTAATTCGACGAAATTCGACGAAATTCGACGTGGTAGCTAGATTTCGCGAGACGATTCCAAATGTGAAGTCCGTTTCGTCATCCGAGATCTAGAAAAATTCTGGATTTTGACCAAATTACTATTTACCATTTAAAATTAGATTTTCTGGTTTCACAGCCCAGCAAAGAAAAGATCGGGATGTAACCGCGAAATTGCGGACAGTGGCCATGATGGCAAGAAAATCCTAAGCAGTGATGTGGTAGATGCCACTGGTGGTGAAGATGAGTTGGGGCCAACTAGAGCAGTAGGAGATGGAGGTGAAGAGTGCGCCACAGCAGCCGTGGGTAGGCACCGGGTTGGGAGGTAGGGCCACCGATTATCAGGATGTGGGCTCCGAGCGTGGCCAACGAGGGTGGTGGTTGAGGAGCTGACCTGAGGGATCTATTTGGGGATTTGCCTCAGGAGGAGGATATACGGGAAGAGGAGAGGCCCTAGGGCACAAACTGCCACTTCTCAACGGTAAATGTGGTCTCGTAAACCCAACGACGCTCTCGATAGGGCTCAGTCAAAAAACCTAGGTGCTCTACTGGCACAGAGAGCATCCCTGAACAATAGTGAATGGTCTTAGCCTCGTCGAGGTGCTTTCTCAGGGATTTTCTCCTTGAAGTGAAAGAAGGATGTCACAATAAGCTCCATGAGGCTAAACCAAAAGCCCTCATAAACTCAATATAGGGCCTCTAGGATGGCGCCCCGCCTCTGGACAACATGCTGAAGAGGAAACAGATTGGACTGCAGCATGTGGTCCACAAAAAGCATCCCTATTGAAAGCTGCCTCCGGAATAAAATAGGCCTAGTTGATGTGTCTTAGGAGAGGATCCGGACCATCTCCCGGGGCGAAGGATGGGGCCACTACCAATAGTCGGCTAAATTAGCCAGGGCCACTATAAGCTGAAAAGCAGCAGTGATACCAGCTCCTCGAAGGATGCCTTGACGACCATCAATAGTGAAGTGAATAGCAGTGGGGTGGCACTCACCTCGGGAAGTCATGGTCTGGTAAAAGTCCACCACTCTCGAGTAGAAAAATAGGCACGAAGTATAAACAGCTTTAGAGAGTAGAGCTGAACAAGCCCCATAGAATCCCAATGCTCCGACATATTGGAAAAAGCTGGAATGTCATAAAAATGTTCGTTGTGGAAGTCCTTGTTGTTGCGCCGTTGCTCGAAGTATTTGGGCACAGTGGAAATAATGGCCTTATGACAAGAGAGGATGAGCCAGATGACAAATGGAATGTCGGGCCGAGGGCACCCGGGAGGAGGTGTGGAGACCAGGGAGGCACTGCGGGTTATGACTGTGAAGACTTTCCGGGGCCAAAGGTCTCCGCCCGCCAAGGTGGAGGTGGCCGACGCGATTGGTCGGGTAGAGGACGGGGTGGGCACAGCCTGGGTCCTTGTGTCATACATGCGCACTGAGGCAAAGAACATGGAGGTCGCAGTGAGGCCCAAGCAGACGCGGTAGGGGCCTACGATAACGCGACAACCGTGCCTCGGGCAGGGAGGAGTCTCTGATGAGGTCGACGTGAAGAGTTGTTCCCTCCTCGGGTCTTTGGCATGACTGCAGACTAAATGGATGAGGGTTTCAGGAGAGGGGAAGGGTTTTCGCAGGGCCGATTGGGTGTTTTGCAAGGGAGGGTTCAGGTTTTTACAGGAAAGATTGATTTTCGCAAGGAGGGCTGGCCTTCTATTTATGAAGGATGGGAGATGAAATAGGGGATCAAAAACGATGTGGGAAGGCTTGGGAACTCGTGGAGCAATGAATGGAAGCAAGTGCACTCGAAGGCTTGGAACCGCGTGTTCACAAAGTTCTGGGAATGGGGGTGCACGCAGTAAAATCAGCAAGGAGGTGGTTGCAATTTTTCGCAACCCTTGTGAAAAATCTTATGAAAATAGGCCGACTACAAAATACCAGAAAATTTTGAGGCGTACTGATGCGAAATTTCGTTGAAGGCGAATTTATCATAATTTTCACAAGGTGAAATGTCCTATGAAAATTTCAATGGCACGAAATTTCCTCGTTAGGGTTGCGAAATTTCGCACGCAACCCTTACGAAATTAACTGTGATTTTGCTTTTGAGCTACTGGACCTCCCTACTTCAGAAAATTAACACAACCCTGAAAAAACAAACATAGGAAAATTCAAATAAAAAGCAGGAAAATAAAAGAAGCTACGATTAAGATTAAATTAAGGAAAGGTAAATTGAAGGAAAATTTTGAATAAAGAAAAAGAAAAAAAAAAATAAATAAAAATAAAATAAAATAAAAGAACAAACAAAAAGAAATGGACTCTACAATCTCAAGGGAGACTGGGTCCACCCAACCCAATTTCTCAAGCCTTGTTTGGTCATGCTGGAGGAACTAGATGAGCTACTAGGGTGATTGGTGGGGTTGATAATTCTTCATCAAACTCTTCTAAACTCTCCATCACCCTTTGTAGTTTTTGTTGTCAATGTTCCCCCACACTCAGTGCCAACTGCAAATTTCCTTGACCTTCTTCCTCCGATCAGGCATGCTTGCTACTAAATGAAATATGTCGAAGCTCCAGTGTCATATTGCCCATCGTGAAATTGCATGACCCCATTCCGACAATTGATGATGGCATTTGATGTGGCCAAAAAAGGTCTCCTAAGTATGATGGGCACATAATTGGTCCCCACTGCCATTGGCTCAATATCAAGAACAACGAATTCTATCGGATAATAGAACTTATCCACCTTCACCAAAACATCTTCAATTATGCCTTTAGGAATTTTCACCGATCTATTTGTTAAAGATAAGGTGATGGTTGTAGGATTTAATCCTCCCAGCCCTAACTGTTTGTAGATTGAGTAGGGTAACAGGTTTACACTGACTCCCAAATCCAACATTGTTTTTTTCTACACAAGTTCCCCCAATGTTCACTGAAATGGTAGGAGACCTTGGATCCTTGTATTTCACTGGGGTCTTACATTGGATGATGGAGCTCACCTATTCTGTCAAGAAAGTTGTCTCATTCACATTCAGTCCTCTCTTTACAGTACACAAATCTTTTAGAAATTTGGCATATGATAGGACCTGCTTGATCATGTCTAGAAGAGGGATATTAATTTTCATCTGCCTCAGCACTTCAAAAATCTCAGTTGGGTTGTTCACCCCATTTTTCCCTCTAAGTGCTTGAGGAAAAGGTGGAGGCATGCTCTTTTTCATCATATCTTCTTTGATCACTATTCTTTCCAACTCCTCTTCTTGTTGTTCTTTGGTTGCATCTAGTGGCTTAGCTATTGGCTCATCAACTTTTTTACCACTTCTCAGAGTGATAATGGCTTTCACCTCATCCATCTTAGGAGCAACTTCACTAACACTAGCTACCTGGTGGATTCCTTTGGGATTCTGCTTGGTTTGTGAAGGAAATTTTCCATTTTCTTGCACTTGTTACTGATTGGTGAGCCTTGAGATGGAGTACTGTAGGTTGTCTATTTTCTGAGCAATGTCATTCTAGAGCCCATCTATTCTTTTGTTTATGGTGCTTTCCATAGTATCAATTCTCTGAGTCAACTGCACATTGATTGCCTTATGCTCTTCCATAAAATCACCTACCACTTTGCTAAGGTTCAGGATGACTTGTTCAATTAGAGAGGTTGACTGTGGTTGTGATGGCTGAGATGTTAATGCATGCTGGAGGAGGCAGTCTTTGCATCTTGTGGAGGTTGGCTTCGGGAGATTTAGGTGATTTCTCCAACTAGGGTTGTAAGTGTTGCCATGTGGTGCATTGGTTGATGGTTTGAATTGACCAACAACATTCGCTTGTTCCACTAACATCTTCTTCATTGCTGGAATAGTTGGACATTGTTCTCACAGATGCTCAGTGGACTAACAAATGAAGCATGGCTTGTTTGGCACAGGAATCTCAGTCACTGCTTGCACCTCATGCGGGTTTCATTTCAGGTTCTTCGAGCCTTGCTAGAGTTGAAACTTTGGCTTTCATGTCCATGTCTTGAAGAGTACATGCCACCCACTTTGTCTTGGGTTAAGGTCTCATTCTTCCATCTCCCTTAGGTTAAAGTGATCGACCTTTTGATGCTCGACCTTCACATAACTCCCGAGAAATCCAAAGCTTCCTCTGGATTTTTGCTCAAGAAATCTCCTCCACACTTAGTCTCTAGCAATTGCTTCATGGCAAGAGAAATTCTATCATAAAAATAGCTTACCAGCAGCCATGTGTCAAACCTGTGGTGAGGACAAGCATTGAGTGCTTCCATATATCTCTCTTAGCATGCATATAATTTTTCATTCTCATTAGCTGAGAAGGTAGAAATCTGCCTCTTCAAACTGTTTGCTCATGAGTAGAGAAGAATTTCTTTAAAAATTCAGCCTGCATCTCAGTCCAATTTCGAATGCTCCTTGGCCTCAGGGAGTTGAGCCAAAATTTTTCTTTATCCTTTAATGTGAAAGGAAAAAGCTTAAGCCTCATTAAATCCATAGTGGTGGTCTCCTCCTTGAAGGTGTTGCACACCTCTTCAAACTCTCTTATGTGCGAATAAGGGTTCTCACTCTCCATGCCATGAAAAGTGGGAAGGAGTGGCCTGGTAAGGCACAATAACCATTTAACCGAGTTAGGCACTATGCAGGAGGGTGCACTCATCCAAGGAGGGTGCATGTGGTCCCTCATGGATCTAAATGCATTGGGATTCCTTTCCACTCCCTGCTGACTTTGTTGTTCTTCAAGTGAAGGTTCCATTAGGTTTAAATTCAGGTCCAATTCAGAATCTGATTCTTGGGGAATACTAACTTTAACTAATCTGCCTTTTGAATTCCTAAACCACTGGAACATAAACTCCTACATGAAAAACAGGACAACACCAAAAAGAAACAAAAACAATTCTACCAAAAAGGGTTAATGTTAACTAAAAATAAATAAAAAATATATAAACAGTGAATTGAAATTAAGTAACTTAGCAGTAAATTGCTAGAAATAATGAAAAGAGAAAAGAAATTCATGAGAGCTTGTGATGAGGATCACAAGTGTTTAGCACATTGTCATTTGTACTAAGGTACCATCGACAACGACGCCATTTGATTCCTAGCTCGGAGGTTATTCTAAATGAAAAAAATTTATAATATATTACTCTCATACTACAAGCTTATACTAAATATATGATTTCTACGAATGATCATGATTATTTCTTCATAGAAAGGATTAGATATTAGATTGGTGATTATAGTTTGGATATTAGGGTTATGATAAAAAGGGGTTGGTTTTAATGGTTGTCACTGAAAATAAAAGAGATTCAAATATGAAAAGAGGTCCCTTGCGGTATCAGGACACTAGGTTTGTCACACCCCGATTCCTGATCCCCGATCCGAACAGTCCGGGGTGCGAGACTATCTACTAGGACTCTCATTGATCGATTCTTTCTCAGAGTTGAACTTGTACCTATGGTTATACAAACAATTTATGTAATAACAAAAATCATTTATATTTACAAAAGAACTACCACCGGAGTGGTGTCCCTCAAAATCTATACACATATACTGAGTCTCATTTACTTAGACATGCGTTTGCTATCTGTCTGACACATCGAGATCGCGAGCTGATGCGGTGAGCACATCTCTGGCGATCCTCTGGCGATGTGGGATGTCTGTCCTCTATCCTTGTCTTCTGCTTCCTCTTTAGTACTTACAGTTGAACACCGTGCTAGAGCTTTCTGCGCTTAATTAGAACATAAGCATGGACAACCACACGTGGTATTGCCACGAAGCTTATACATATGCATTTCATATATCTATACATATTCTTATAACTTTTTATTACTTATCATCTTTACATTCCTATTGCATGTCAATCTTTTCCGTTACATGTTCTATGTCTTTGGCATATCTCCTATCTATACTTTCTTGTATTCACCGTTACATACTTTTTCTATTCTGTTCTATAACTTATTGTTTTCATGTTCTTACATGTTCTTTCATATACTTTTGTACTTTTATATACTTTCTATACTTTTCATGTGTTCATCTTTCATGCGTTATCATATCTCATATACTTTTCATATTATCTTGTACTTTACTTCTTATTCTTGTACCTGTATACTATCATCAGTGCTATACTTCTTATATTATGTCATATATTCTTTACATTTCATTTGCATATACTTTTCATTTTCTTTTATGTTTCATGTCTACAAATACCTTAGAAGCGGATACGAATAAGCTATTTGTACGAAGGTCTTGTATATACCGAGTTATCATCTTTGTATGAGACGGTGACCTATGCCACCTTAATATGACCCCAACTGAATTCGTATATACGAAAGGTATCATCAGCATGCGAGGCGATGACCTATGCCTTGTAATATAGCGACCCCAACGGGATCGTATATACCAGAAGGTATCATCAGCGCATGCAGGCAACGATTATTTATGCCTGTAATGATCGAAGCGGGATCTATCATCGACTGAAGCGGGGCCTCGATGTCACACGTAAAGCGTATCTTTATGTTGTGTTCCTATAGGCATGCCTATCATCACTGCACCGGGTTCTAAAGAATGATCCCATGTGTATTTTTATGTTCGATTACATATCTCATATTCGAATCATCATTGTCATTCGGTAATCATATGTGAGATATCTGATAATTTATTCTTAACTTTGCATTTTCATATCTCATATCTCGCACACATTTACATATACATATAACCGGATCATATACTTATGTCATATTATGCTTGTCATATACCTATGTATATATGTTCCATACATATAATTTACACGAGACATATGCAATCTTATACTTTAACATCATATCATGGTTCGTTTAAGGTCATTTATTTTTCTTCTTGTTCATATCATCACATTATAACAAACTTATATACATATTTATATATATCAAACTTGTACTTGTTCGATCTCGAGTAGGATTCTGAACTTATACCTATACGGAGGTACTTATACACGTACTTGTACTTCTATCTATCTTATACTTGTATCTTTCTTATATTATGCATGAATTTACTCATTCTTATATTCTTATCATGCCATCTACTTGTAACATCTTATATCTTGTTAACTTATATCTTCATGTATTTTATCAGACTATCATATCTTATGACATATACCTATACATTTACATACTTGTCACGTTTTACTTTATCAAGCGTCCTATCTCCGGGTAGGAGTGCGGAACATAGACTTCTTCTTTATGCCCTTAGGTATATCATATCGAAGCTATTTACCTTTTTATCTTTTCTTATTCGAGGATACACACATATAAACATTAAACTACTTGGACCGGAGATAAAAAAAATGAATGAGACTGGTATCATATACTTTTAGAAGGTCTGATGCGATGCAGACATAGTGCCTTACGTAATAGAAGTGTCGAGAAACAACTAGCGGTCTTGAAGCCTTTGGTCGGTAATATACGTGCCTTCCCACGTGTAAATGTAGCATTAGTAAAGATGAAGCAGCATACGTGTATCGTCTTGCTGCATGTAATAGAGAGCGTCGTGCTTGGGGAGTGCGAAGCAACGATCATATATGTCTTGTCATTCGATATCAGGTCTCGGGCGATCCTCTGATTATACGTGTTCTCACGAGCTTATCATTTATTCTTTTCTTATGCTCCTCTACATATCAAATCTCGTATATTGCTATTTCTTGTTCATATCTATCTCTTTTCTTATCATGTATTCCAGTGACTTTACTGGCGATTATTACACTTGATCTGGCAATCAAATTTTCAGATGTGGATCTTGAATGCCATTAAATAGCGTATGGTTAGATTCTAGACTCAATGAGCTTTCCATAGAGTCTAAGAACACTCGAAACGGAGTTCGGACGAAGGAGTTATGACCTTCCGAAATTGGAGGTCACACGTAGTCACACCCAGCCGGCGACTGGGCGGCCGGCGGCGACCTCGGAAAGGATGTAGCAGTATCTGGAGGTCGAGATTGAAATTCAGCCTAACATCATCTTGACTCAATGGGATTTCCATAAAGTCTAAGAACACCTAAAACGGAGTTTGAATGGAAAGTTTATGACGCCAGAAGTTGGAATTAAATACGTAGTTAAACAAGCGGTGACTGAAGCGGCGAGGTGACCTGACCTGGCCGAGCTTGGTCTGACACCTCGATCTAACACCTACTATCCTCCACAAGCATATGAATGGATTCTTGACTCAATGGCCTTTCCATAGAGTCCAAGAACACCCAAAACGGAGTTCGGACGAAGGAGTTATGACCTTCCGAAGTTGGAGGTCATACGTGGATTAAACCAGTAGTCGACTGAATTGCGGTGACCCGACCTGGACGAGCTCAGTCTAACACCTCAGTCTGACACTTACTATCCTCCGGGCATGAGATGATTCTTGACTCAATGGGCTTTCCATAGAGTCCGAAACACGGCGGAGTTAGGACGGAGGAGTTATGACCTTAGAAGTTTGGAGGTCACATGTAGTCACACCCAGCCGAGCTGACCTAAATTGGCCAAGCTGACCTGACCTCGGTAAAAGAACCATAACTTAGTCTACAGAGGTCCAAATGAAGGAATTCAAAAGCCTAACATTATCTTGACTCAATGGGCTTTCCATAAAGTCTAAGAACACCCAAAACGAATTGGACTGAAGGAGTTATGATATTTTCGAGTTGGAGGTCACATGTAGTCACACCCGGCCCCATTCTTTGGCTTGGCGAGAGCTGACTGACCTCGGTAAAAGGACCATAACTTGGTTTACAGAGGTCCGAATTGAGAAATTCCAAAGCCTAACATCAATTTCATTGATGTGGTTAGAATTTACCAGAATGACTCACTATCAAATTCCCTTTATTTGTTACCTAAAAACCCGTTCTAAGGTCCAGCTAATGCATATGACCAAAATAGGGAAATTTTCTTGGATTCCCCGACTTACCGCATTGGGCAACCAGCAACACATCTATAGGAGCCTTAGAGAACCTTGCAATTCAGCCTTTAACAAGAAATGAGTTTGGGAGTTCCACGGCTTACAGCCAATCACATAAAATAGAGGTTCCAACCCGTATCTAAACTTTACAGACCAAAACTAGACTTCCCGTACAGCGTAGTTTGCAATCTGGTGTCTGAATCGATACTTTTCATTACAAATACTTTCGTAGTTGTCTATTGAAAACATGTATCATCTGAACCATTACTCAAATTCATACTCAAATTCATGGATTAATCACATATTGATCTTAAACATTTCATGCTTTCTTCTCTTAACTAACCTTGCCCTTTACTCTTTCTCTTCTCTCTTATCAGTTTTATACTTTATAAAGGCAAAATGAGATATTTATTTTGGTCTTGTCGTTATTTGATCTTATCAGCTTTTTTATTTCGCACTAACTTTTTGGAGCGTCATGTGTAAGTCAAGGGAGGAAGCTTCCTCTTTCCTTGTTCCAACTTGCCTCTTATGAATTTTAACCTTATTTGATTTTGTAATATCTTTCTTTTATTACTCTTTGGTCCTCAATTTCATTTTTATTCTCAATTCAATTTATCAAAATCCTACTTTGGCATATGAACTTATTAAATTATGACCCTTGGGTCCTGAATTGGTAAATTATTAATTTCTGTGCTTGTGTATTAATTAAAGTTAACTAACATTTTATTTTTATCTTTATTTTATTCCGGATAAATATACTTTTACTTTTATTATACCCTAAACATGTTATAAAACCGTTAGGGTATAATTTGGGGTGTTACAAGGTTTAGGTTCTTTAGGCAAATGATGGGGTTTCCGGGTTGTTACCTCGCATTGGGGAGGATAACATATAGTTATCTCCCAAACCGGATCTTCATTTAGCTATACAAAGTAACCCTCCTTAAATATCTTTGAAAATGGCATTCACTGGCCATTAATGTTCTCAGTCAGTAAGAACACAAGTCTCCTTGACTCACCTTCCAATGACTCATAAATGATAACTAACGAACATCACTGGATCTAGCATTAAGCATCCAATGAGCCTTGAAAGCTTACCAAGTATTAGCCATTCAAGATGACTTGAAGGGATAAAAACCTAGAGTTGAAGGAAAGAACATTAACGAAAGTGAATACACCTTGTCAACATGGAAACCCTTAGTTTGTGGGATGTTCGGCTGCCTAGTGGCCTTCTACTTCAAGGAGGGAGGGGTTTTAGCCACTCATACTCTGAGAATGCATCCTCATAGGGTGTTTGGCTAGTGAGAAAGGAAAAGAAAATTGAGAGAAAATGAAAGAAAACGGGAGCTTTTTGAACAAGGTTCCCCCTAATCCAATCTTTGATAAAAATCCCATCTTCCATCAAGTCTTGTCTTTGACATTTCAAGCCATACTGCTTATACAAATTACCAAATTAACAAAAACAAGAAACTATTACATGGGGATAATTTGAGAAGAAATAAAAAAAAGAGACAAAAAGTAAAAAAGAATGGCAAGTAAATTCGCGGGCAATTTCGCATTGCGAAAATTCACATGTTGCGAAATTTCGTAGCCCTGCAAAATTTTGCAAGGGTTGCGAAATTTTGCAACCCTTGCAAAATTGGCAAGGGCTTTATGCAATTTTCTGTTTTTTGCTTACGATTACGTCTTATACAGTTAATTTTTGAGTTAGATTGATTTCTTCATGCTTGAAGTGGATCCCTATCTTCAATATATATAACTTTATGAAAACTACAAGTATGGGAATTTGATTAGAGCTTGTTGTTACTTGGGTCCTTAACGTGCCAATTGGATCAATTTGGTTGATTACTACGCAAAAAGTGCTCAAAACCCAGAGTGTTAAAAGTATGGAACTACACTATTTGGGTAGTAATCAAAACTCTATACTATGTTAAACAAACAACTCTCCTAAAAAATCAAACTTGTGTAATTTGTGTTTAACATGCTTGCTTTTAACATTATATGTGACCATTTCTTCAGAATATATATAATCTAATACAGGTAGGCTAATCAGATAAGAAGGAAAGGCAGAACTTCAAGCAGGAAAACACCTTCTCCATGGTATTCCCATGCGATCAGTTGAAGTACTTATAATTGAGCTGATAGATCTTAATCCTTCAGCTAGCCTCTGTATATTCATGTCTATTTTTTTGAGGGGGAAAGGACATGCTCGTGTTAAATTCATGTTGAGATTTTTTGACGAACCATTGATAATCTTGTTCATACTCATATGTATACCTGAAAGCCCAGTGCATGTCATTTACCTATTCAGTCATAAAAGGAACTGAATACTTCAAGTATAAAAACTTTCAGAGGTAGGAATGTCTGGGCAATCTTTGAATTCTATATCTTCTATCAAATTTGTTTGTCCATGCATGAAGTTACATGATTTTGCCTTAAAAAAAAAAACGAATTAGTGCTACTATACATTCCATTCTGTATAGATTAATTATTTATGACTTATTATATATTGATTGATTTAATTATTAAATAATATATGCTCGGCTGAGGTTTCATATTCAAATCACAATCAAATATTTAAATGGGGCCTCTAATCGGTAGACTAAAGAAGCATCTGAAAATAGAGGTCAAGTAATTGAATGGAATCCTGGTGTTTGGGATAGGATTACAGGCTGCAATTCTGATTTTTCCACAGCTTGGTAGATGTATTTTCGGAGGATTTGACTTTAAAATCCCACAATTACAATTCCAAGCAATATTTTCGAGCTCCCAAGGCTACAATTCAAATTCAAATCCAGCTGTGGAGAATTAGGTTATGCCTTTTTTGGGCTAGAAATTAATACTACGACTTTGAATGCTATCACATCAGCAAAGAAAGTGGATGATGATAGGGCATTAAGCTGGTGGGGAGAACGATGAAGATCGATTAATTAGGTGAGAGGGGTGCCCGAGCTGAAATCTTCTTTCACTTGAGCTTGTGGGCCGATATGTGATCGTATTATTTGTCTGGCCCGGAATTTAGATATCTGGACCTTGTTACTTTAGCTAGATGGCTCACGCTCTCTTATAGCATTTACTCGGGACTACCTGAGGCACCCGGTGGCCCTTTTTAGGTGCGTCTTCGCTTTGTGGCTTGGAGTAGTAAAACTTGAGCCCAGTTGGAGAGTGCGTCGAATCGGCACGATTGGTGAAAGGCATACCGAACAAGTGTCATTCATGACCTTGGATGGAGTCGATGTGGGATTGGATTATTCTGAAAGTTTCTTTTTTATTCTCAAATATAAAAGGGTAACTGCAATTAGAACATGAAGGAAAGAACAAAGAAAATGCTCCACAAAAATTGCCGGAATAGAAAGATCAAAGGAAAATATTATTCTCTCCGAGAAAAACAGAAATTTATCGTTAATCATGGAATTTTCCCTCCATAATTGCTTCTTGTATTAGGTTTTCATTGACAAAGTTTCCTTAACAAGCCCCAACAAAACGAGAGTAGTTAAGTGGGCAATATTCAATTTACCATACAGCCTATGAAAATAAGTTGTTGAGACTGCATCTGCAACTTGATCTATCGCTAAATACGTTGAACTCCAAATGTCCTTTGAATCAGTTTAATTTTCTCGAGAAAATGTAAGTCTAAATCTTGCCTGAGAATAAAGGATTTGATTAATTTGCAGATAAAGATGAAATTGTCACCCAAGATGGTAGCAACCTTAAGTCAATTTTGAGTTCCTTTAATTTAAGTAATGACTTTAGCATAATCATACAACACCAGCTAGATTATGATACTCAACCTCCTTACTTGATTGTGATAGTCTGATAGGTCCCAATTAGAACCATGAAATAAATAATATTTTACTTATGATGAGAATGCACCAAATTTTTTTTTTAATCGTACTCTCCTCCATTTTATTGATTTCAAAAGAATTAAAATAGAAAATTAACAACTAAACAATCACAATACTAAAAATAAAGCAATTACAATAAATCAACTTCTAAGAGTTTCAGTATACCTATGAAAATTATTCAAAACAAAAAGATAACTAATATAGTAATATATCTACATTCCTAAGAAATAGGACACTAAAATTTAATTATTCAAAAACTTGAAAAAAGAAGTAATGGAGTCTTTTTGGCTTATCAAATTGAGACACTATGTGCTGCTTTTTCAAGTACCAAGTGAACAAATTATTCTCCTGTATTAATGAGTTTCCACTAGATCTCTTTTGAATGCTGAAAGTGTTGAGCTGCTAATAATTTGAATTGGAGATCCTTTGTCGTTGCTAATTTTGAATAATTCCAATTCGTTTAAGATGTGCTTTATTTGACTCCAATAAAACGTGCCACATTCCTAATTTGGTGGGGTCACTCCAGTACTGCTAAGAAAGAAATGAAGTGAACCATATAATCTGAGTACGATAGCATTGTTCAGAAGACCAATGAATTAAACTGATCATCCTTTCTTTAATACTTATTGCAATTATGATGTCATTCATATAGATTATTAGGAGGGGGGAAAAACAACCAACGGTTCTTCATGAACAAAGACTGATCACATCCAGAATACTAAAAACCAAGGTGCGATAACAAACCCTTTAACTTTGTCAATCAAGGCTCTTGGGGCCTGCTTTATTCTATATATTATAATATTGAAGTTTACTAGGTCCTGTTTAGTAGGTAGAAAATTTTGCATTTTTTATTGACTTTTAACGAGAAAACGCGTTTAGTTATAAGAATAAGCAAAACAAAATTTATTTGAAAAGCAAGAAAATGAATTATTTATTTTGACATTTTATATATGAATCGAGAGAAAAGCTGACATGTCTTTATTTTCCTTGTTTTGAGTAAATCGAAAACACGGGATTTGGTCGATTGGGATAAAACGAAAACACGAGATTATGGCTATTTTATTTTTTTCTTCCCTTTTCGTCTTCCACTTTGATTTTCTTCTCATCAGGCTCACGAAAACATGAGATTGTGAATAATAACCTGCATTTTAAACACATTTTCATTATTTTCATTACCTTCATTTTCAAGAAAATGGTTTTACAAAATGGATTTTCTTATTCTTTATTTTCAACCAAATTCAAGTACGAAATGTATTTTCTGAAAATGAAAACTAAAGTTTAGAATACATTGAAAATTTTCATATTCTGAATTTTGGATAGAGTTTAAAATTTTCGTGAACTAAACGAGGCCTAATTAACTAATTTCTCATTGTTGATACTCTCAAACCTAATGATTAACTCATATAAACATCTTGTTTCAAAACCCGTTCAAAAATATATCATCATCTACATAAATGACAAAATGTTTCAAAGATATCATGTTTACTATTTTTTTTTTTGTCGGATCATGAGGTGTCTTGAGCGGGGTCATGCATACATGAAAGACGTCTTTAAGTCATACCACATCTAAACTAATCCCTATATGAGCCGGAAGGGACAACAGATCCATAAGGGTGGTAAAGCTAACTCTATCATAGAACACAACTGTATTCCCAAGATTCGAACTCGAGACCACTGATTAAGTTAGAAAATACCTTAACCATCTCACCTATATATTCGATGGTATCATGTCTACTATTTAGTTAGTGGAGTAAGTATATTTTTATAAAGGAAGTTTCAAAGGGTAACACTTCCCTCTTTTACGCAAATTCCAATGGTTGACTTCTAGCGTGAAGTATGCCATTTTTTTTTTCTTCAATTTCATTAATGTGGAAAATCGTTGGAAAATGAGTAAAATGTAGATGAATTATATTAAATAAGGTACATTTAAATGAGAGAATGAATTCAAATTATCCTAGAAACCTAAGAAACCTCAAGAAGCTATAATGTTGGCTTGTTAGAAGATTATTACCAATGTTTTCAGAATTGGACTAAATTGGATAGTTCAACTAGTTCGATCGCAAACCAATCACTGTTTTTATTCGGATCTGATGAATAAATCGGAATGCAATTAAACCAACATCGAACTGTGTGAACCGATTGAACTGGCCGGTTTACACAAAACCGACTGGTTCAATAGCATATATTTTTTTTAAAAATTTTAAATTCAAAACAACGTCGTTTTGATGCCATAAATAAAAACTTAAAAAACCCCTTCAACCCTTTTTCCTCTGTGAGTTACGACCAATGTTTTCAAAATCGGATCAAACGGATCGGTTCAACCGGTCCGACCGCCCATCGGTCACTATTTCAGTTCAGTTCGGATAAATAAATCGGAATGCAATTGAACCGACATCGAACCGTGTAAACCGACGGTTGAACTAGCGATTTACACAGAACCGGCCGATTCAATAGTATATATATATTGAAAAATAATTCAATAGCATATATATATTGAACTAAGCCCAGGATTTACACGAAACCGGCGATTCAATGCATCACTTGGCACCGCCATTTCGGCTGTCGCCCTTGGCTACTGCCACTTGGCTGTCGCGCTCATCCTACTTGAGCTCTTCCCGTCACCTGACATGGGCGAGCTCTGCTCAATTATTCATTCTGGCGAACTCTTCCATCACTCAACATGGGCGAGCTCCTCCTCGATATTCATTCATCACGAGCTCTTCCCTATCACTCAGCATGGCGAGCTCTTATTCTCATAGATGAGCTCACACTCGATTGTTCACTATGGCGAGCCTTACGCCCAGTTTTAGCGAGCAGCTCTGCTATTTGTTCACTCGAAGCTGAGCTCTTCCCGTCGAGTTCACTTGGGCGAGCTCTACTGGGTGTTTACTTATTTCTTACGTCGATTAACAGACGGCCTCTTCGGCCGTTAAACTCCCATTGTTTCTTACCTCGATTCCACATGGACGAGCTCACTTGGTATTCGTGTGAGCTCTACCATTCTATCGCGGCCATGCATCAATCGAGGCCCGGCAAGCAAGTCGGCAGCAGATGACGGATAACTGGACGGGTTCATACTCAACTTACTGGTATGCGGCCCTAAGGAATCAATTGACCGAGCCCGTCGGCCGATGGAGAGCAGCGACTTGCATTGGCGACCTCGGTAAAGCGAGTCATGCGACGAGAATCAATTCGGCTCATGTGAGTGTGATGGAGATCGACCTTCGCCTTGGCGACCCTCGGCCAAGTCGTACAACCTAGGAATCGGTCGGCTCGAGACAAGCCTGGCCTGAAGCCTAGCGACTCAGTTTGAAGAGCTTAATTTCTCAACTTCAGACGCTCAATTTAGGCCATTCGGTTCGAGGAGCGAGGCGAGCGGTCGGAGGATGTTTACGGAAGAAATGGTCACGAGGCAGAAAGGTCATCATTATCACCGGACATAAGAGCGGTAATGAGCCTATTAATCGACCGTGACACGTGGAAATCACACCCGATACAAGCTTGATATAGCCTTGCCCTTTTACCGTGCAAAGGGTACAGAGCAACTGATGAGGTTTGAAAAATAGGCGCGGGGCACACTCCTTTGGAAGGCCCGGAGGCGGGGACCACATAAAACACCCGAGCCCACAGCGTGAAGCCCAAAGGAAGGCCAGTCCACTCGGCCCAAAGGCCGGTTATGGATAATTTAGAAAGCCCATATCCTGCAACTCAGATTGAATTTCGCCAATAAGGAAAGTAGAATAATCGCATAACTTATTATCGCAATGAATCTAACTAAATCTTTAAAAATTAAATCTCATTAAGGAAAGCAGGATAATTCTGATAATATATTATCGCAAATCCAATCGATCTCACTAAAGGAAGGAGGATAATTCTTAATAAACTATTCCTTCAATATCTCTTTCTAAAATCCGATGAGCGATAAATATACCGTGGATGGGAAAGAATCGCTACTCTTACTCAGGTGGAATAGCCTCCTTTCTCATCTGAGGTACAGTGAAAGAATCTGTTCAATTCAGATAAATCTGCATGTCTAGCGTTCTCTCTTTTCTCTCAAGGGAAGAATGAGCTTTGTATCGGAGGCGGCTAAGCCGAAAGCTGCAGGCCCACTCCTGTTTTGCGAAGAAGTACTTACGTCGGGGCCTGCGGATCAAAAGTGCGGCGTCCTGCATGGCGGGGGCAAATAAAGAGCTGCATCGAAGCCGCGGAGTCCGGAGTCATTGACTGACCCCTACACGCTCGGTGATTAGGTTAAAAAGCATCATCATCTTCTATGATAAAGGTGTGTATTTCTTTCCTCCAATTCCATGTCGCCCAATGACGATACATTCTCGATGTTATCCAAGTCCATTAACACAAGCTTCGAAATTTTCAGAATTTTCAAATATCTTCATCTTGTCTCTCTCTACAAAATTTTCCTTCACTTTATCATGTTTCTATGAGGAGAGAGAAAATGGGATAGATAGATAGAGAGGAAGATGGAGAGAAATAGAGGGGGTTGATGGATTCCGGAGAACCAAACAACCCCTCAAAAAGGAGGTTATTTTCTTCATTCTTCTTTCTATCTGTTTTGGTTTTCTTTTTCCTTTCCTTTCTTTTCTTTCATTTTCTACGACTTTCTCTCTCTGTGGGAAAACAATTGGAGAAAGGGAACATCCAAGGGGGTGAGGATGACACATGATCCTCTCTAGTCTCCGCAGAAGCTCTTAAGTTGGAAATGGATTATGGGTTTTCTTTCCGATCCTTTGAAGAGATTGCTTTAAAATATGGAGCAAAGGAGAGGAAATGCTAAAATACTCAATGAGGCTGATGATCTCATCTAAACTGAAAGACTTAAATCACTAAATTAATTAACCTTACACAATAAGTCATACTAAAAACCTAGAAAACATAGCCTCACATCACATCACTCAGTACAAAAATCGTTTTAGATTAATCAAATTTGAGATGATTCAATATCATTCATTCATCCAGTACATAATTAAAAACATAAATACATATGGGCTATCTATATGGTAATAAAAGTCTTTTCTTTTCTTTTTTCATTTATTGTTTTTAATTTGGTCATTATGAATATATATCATCTTATATTTTGTTTAAAAAATTATATATGATAGCTACTACATGTGTAAAATTTAGTGAAAAGCTTCACAAACAAATGAAATGCTATCAAAATTTATATAAAATTTATTTATTTATTTATTATTTATTATAATATATAAAATATATATTTGTGACGTCACCAGTTCGACCACGGTTAGACCACCGGTCCAACAAGTGCATTGTGAACGCATAACTTTTCCAATTCAATAACTAGTTCGGTTCTAAAAACATTGGTTGCGACTTGCGTCTCTACTTGTTGGCCCTGCCCTAAGCCAGCCCTAAGCTCCTTCTCGACTTCAGCTAAAGCTCTAATTTGTTTTCGTTATCATCTCCAACTTGGTTTCAGATTTAGGTGAATCACTCATTGCATTCGATTTTCGATTTGTAGTCTTATCTCCCATGTAGCATGAATATTTGGGGATTTTCGATTTTCAATTTGTTGAACAAGAGTTTCTTCTAAGATGATGGTGTGCGTTTCTTTCCTCCTTTTCCATGTCGTCCAATGATGAAACACACTCAATGTTATCTGAGTCCATTAACACATGCCCAAAATTTTCTAGAAAAAGAATTCCAGAATTTTCAAATATCTTCATTTTCTCTCTTTCTACAAATTTTTCCGTCAATTTATCGTGTTTCTATGAGGAGAGAGAAAATGGGATAGATAGATAGAGAGGAAGATGGAGAGAAATAGAGAGGGTTGATGGATTCTAGAGAACCAAACAGCCCCTCAAAAAGGAGGTTATTTTCTTCCTTCTTCTCTCTATATGTTTTGGTTTTCTTTTTCCTTTCCTTTATTTTCTTTTCTTTTCTTTTCTATAACTTTCTCTTTCTGGGAAAACAGTTGGAGAAAGAATGGGAATATCCAAAGGGGTGAGGATGACACATGATCCTCTCTAGTCTCTACAAAAGCTCTTGGGTTGGAAATGGATTATGGGTTTTCTTTCCAATCATTCGAGGAGATTGCTTTAAAATATGGAGCAGAGGAGAGGAAATGCTTAGATACTCAATGAGGCTGATGATCTCATCTGAACTGAAGGACTAAAATCATTGAATTAATTAACCTTACACAATCAGTCACACTAAAAACCTAGAAAACATAACCTCACATCACATCATTCAGTACAAAGATTGTTTTAGATTAATTGAATTTGAGATGATTCAATATCATTCATTCATTCATCTGGTACATAATTAAAAACATGAATACCTATGGGCTATCTATATGGTAATAAAAGTCTTTTCTTTTCTTGGTCATTATATATATATATATATATATATACATATATATATATATATATTATCTTATATTTTATTTGAAAAATTATATATGATAGTTACTATAAGTGTAAAATTTAGTGAAAAGCTTCATAAACGGATGAAATGTTATCAAAATTTATATAAAATTTATTTATTTATTTATTATTTATTATAATATATAAAATGTATATTAATAACGTAACTGGTTCGACTGCGGTTAGACCACCGGACCAACCAGTGAATTGTGAACCTATAACATTTTCGGTTTAGTGACCGATTTGGTTTTGAAAACATTGGTGCATAACTTAACGTCTACACTTGGCTTGCTAAGTCGACTCTAAGTTCCTTCGACTTGACCAAGAGAGCCTAATTTGTTGTCGGTATAGTCTCGACTTGGTTTCAGATTCAGGTGAGTCACTTATTGTATTCGATTTTCGATTTGCAGTCTCATCTCCCATGTAGCATGAATATTTGGGGATTTTCGTTTTTTGATTTGTTGAACAAGAGTTTCTTCTATGATAATGGTGTGTATTTCTTTCCTTCTCTTCCTTGCCATCTAATGATGATACACACTCAACGTTATCCAAGTCCATTAACACACGCCCAAAATTTTCTAGAAAAAGAATTCAATAATTTTCAAATATCTTCATCTTCTTTCTCTCTGCAAATTTTTTCGTCAGTTTATCATGTTTCTATGAGGAAAGAGAAAATGGGACAAATAGATAGAGAGGAAGATGGAGGGAAATAGAGAGAATTGATAGATTCCGAAGAACCAAACGACCACTCAAAAAGAGGTTCTTTTCTTCCTTCTTCTCTCAACCTTTTTGGTTTTCTTTTTCCTTTCCTTTCTTTTCTTTTCTTTTCTATAACTTTCTCTCTTTCTGGGAAAATAGTTGGAGAAAGGGAATATACGAGGGGGTGAGGATGACACATGATCCTCTGTAGCCTATGCAAAAGCTATTGGGTTGGAAATGGATTATGGGTTTTCTTTCGGATCCTTTGAGGAGATTGCTTTAAAATATGAAGCAGAGGAGAGGAAATGCTTAAATACTTAATGAGGTTGATGATCTCATCTGAACTAAAGGACTAAATCACAGAATTAATTAACCTTACATAATCAGTCATACTAAAAACCCATAAAACATAGCCTCACGTACAAAGACTCTTTTAGATTAATTGAATTTGAGATGATTCACTATCATTCATTTATCCAGTACATAATTAAAAACATGAATACATATGGGCTATCTATATGGTAATAAAAGTCTTTTTTTTTTTCTTTATTGTTTTAATTTGGTCTATATATATATATATATATATATATATATATATATATATCATCTTATATTTTGTTTAAAAAATTATATATGATAACTACTATAGGTGTAAAATTTAGTGAAAAGCTTCACAAACATATGAATGCTATCAAAATTTATATAAAATTTATTAATTAATTTATTATTTATTATAATATAAAAAATATATATATTTATGATGTAAATCGGTTGTGCGGTTATTACGATAGATAAATGCTTAGGTAAGCTTTTAAATTGATGATGGATTCGTTCACGAAAACATTGGTTTACGCAACTTCGCGTCTCTGCTGGCAGCTTGACCTAAGCACGCCTAAACGCCTAAGCTCCTTCTCGACTTTAGCCAAAGCCGTAATTTGTTGTTGTTATCGTCTCCAACTTAGTTTCAGATTCAAGTGAGTCACTCATTGTATTTGATTTTCGATTTGTAGTCTTATCTCCCACGTAGCATGAATATTTGGGGATTTTCGATTTTCGATTTGTTGAACAAGAATTTCTTCTATGATAATGGTGTGCGTTTCTTTCCTCCTCTTCCATGTCTTCCGATGACAATACACAATTGATGTTATCCAAGTCCATTAACACAAGCCTAGAAATTTCCAGAAAAAGAATTCCAAAATTTTCAAATATCTTCATCTTCTCTCTTTTTGCAAATTTTTCCGTTAGTTTATCGTGTTTCTATGAGGAGAGAGAAAATGGGATAGATAGATAGAGAGGAAGATGGAGAGAAATAGAGCGGGTTGATTGATTCCAAAGAACCAAACAACCCCTCAAAAAGGAGGTTCTTTTCTTCGTTCTTCTTTATGTTTGTTTTGGTTTTTTTTTTTTCTTTTCCTTTCTTTTCTTTCCTTTTCTATAACTTTCTCTCTCTTAGGAAAACAGCTGGAGAAAGGGAATATCCAAGGGGGTGAGGATGTCACATGATCATATCTAGTCTCTGCAAAAGCTCTTGGGTTAGAAATGGATTATGGGTTTTCTTTCTAATCCTTTGAGGAGATTGCTTTAAAATATGGAGCATAAGAGAGGAAATGCTTAAATACTCAATGTGGCTGATGATCTCATCTGAACTGAAGGGCTAAAACCACTGAGTTAACTAACTTTAAACAATTAGTCATACTAAAAACCTAGAAAACATAGCCTCACATCACATCATTCAGTGCAAAGACTATTTTAGATTAATTGAATTTGAGATGATTCACTATCATTCATTCATACGGTACATAATTAAAAACATGAATACATATGAGCTATCTATATGGTAATAAATTTTTTCTTTTATTTTTTCCTTTATTGTTTTTAATTTGGTCATTATGAATATATATCATCTTATATTTTGTTTAAAAATTTATATATAATAGCTGTAAAATTTAGTGAAAAGCTTCACTAGCAGATGAAATGTTATCAAAATTTATATAAAATCTATTTATTTATTTATTATTTATTATAATATATAAAATATATATTTATGACATCATCGGTTCGACCGCAGTTCGATCATTGATCTAACCAATGAATCAAAAATTGATAACTTTTTCGATTCAATGACCGATTTAAGTATGAAAACATTGGCTATTACTCTTTTCCCCATTTGAAGTCTATTTAAGGAGAGCCTTTGACTCATTTTTAAAAAAGTTAAAGTTCTAGAATCAGGTCCTTGACTTTTACACACCCTCCTCCCTTTTTTCTAGTGGTAATAGAATAAAACATAGTTAAATTCATAAGGAACGGCTGAAAGGTGTTGTTGCCACCACTAAAAACCATTTTTTTTATCTTGGAATTCTCGTAATACACGGGTAAAGAAGGCGAATTTATTTTAAGAAAATTGTAATGGTTCACTAGACTCGGTCTTTACCTTTTTTTTTTCTTTAATTTCCTAATTGATTACTAACAATTTTTTTTGAAGACAAATTTATAATTTTTTTTTTTGAATTAAAAATTTTATTGATTAATGCTGTCTGTCTACATTAGAGAAGCAGCATGTCAGGTCATTAAGCATTTAAAAGATAAGCTGCAACATCTAGGTTATGCTGTAACATAATGACTCGTATGGCACTATCGTTCGAAAATTCTATGGTGATTAGAGATTCAAAGATTATAGTTACGGCATGCGACGATACTATTTGGTTGATGTCACTAATACGATCAGTATGTCTTTGTTATTTGAAGATCGTAAAATATTTGTACCTTCATAACAAACCGACGAAAACCAACACAAAAACAACATGCCATAATAAGACGACAATGAAACAAAAAAAACAAAAATTAATTAGACATTTATGTGGAAGAACCATTTTATTGTGCAAGAAACTGAAAGAAAGAGATGTTGAGAGGTGATTTCAAGGCAAAATTGCTAAAAAAATCACCCTTCATTGTTTGAGGAAAATGGGTTAGAAGAGAATAAGATGAGAGAAAAATATGAGAGGGGGATCACTAACAAATAGTCAAGCATAAATAAATACATATAAAAAATTAAATTTATTTCCAAAAAATACATTATATTATACTTTTAAAATTAAACGAATCTGTATTTATAATAAAAATGTGTATTTAGAGTATGATGAGAGCAGCTTGCGTGCACGGGCCCAGAAACGTAAGCCCGGGGCCTGGGGCCGAAACTCTTGCCATATGAAGGGAGTTGGGAGCACGAACTTGATAAAACAGCTCGGCCTGAGAGGGATCCTACGTGCCAGGCACATGGACCCAGGTCAGGGAGGCTCGAAGCCGCCTTGCTAGATAATCGAGTGATGTAGGTGGTGCTAAGTATAAAAGGAAGATTCTTTCAATCTCCATGGTCAGGTACCCACTACAGTTAAGAAGAAGGATCTCGCCACGATCCCACGGCTCCTCCATTATCCCTTAGTCGATTCATGACTAAGGGAAAGAAACTCCTCACCCTTAGAAAGAATCTGTGTGAAACGTCTAACAAGGAAAGTAACTGTTATTTCCCCTTATAAATACCAACTCGTTCTACCATGGAAAGGTACGCAGCAATTACGCCATAAAAAACAGTTGAATTCTTTTTCATAAGGGGAAGAAAGCCGGCTTAGGAATCGGCGATCAGCACACCCCAGCCAGATCACCCTTTTGTGCGGGTTCTGAGGTTTCCCAGACGATCAGTCCATTAGGCCAGAGCCCCAGCTGACCTGAAGGCTCGGCCAGTATCGATTGGAAAAAGCACCATCGATCTAGTGCTTAGATGCGGCCAGAATGACGGTTCCCTTTACAAGTAAAACTAAATTCTTAGTGGCGATGGTATCGCTTCGAAACATGGCGGGAGTCACGCCAACCTTGGGGCGCAAGACCCGTAGAAAGAAACCTAGATGGCGATGCGAGGCGCTCTCGAAACTATACAAGCCTTGTCTTGTGCGGTGGGCGCAAGGCTCTCGCCAGCGGTGTCTGGCGAGAGACTTGGAGGGAACCCCTTTCGACAAATCTGGCGAAACCTTGGAAGAGCGACAACACCACGACACTCGGAACGTGACGGAGAAGGGAGAAAACTAGTAGAGCTAAGGAATTGATCCTTATAAAGCCCACAGGAGGACTACAATGAGGGATTCCGGTAGGAATAACAAAGGCAGTGAGACCCACCTTTATGTCGGCCCGGAGATAGAGGGAGCCGGTCGTGGGAGTAATTGTTTTCCGGGACATCGAAGAAACTCGGCCGCGTGGCGAAGCAGTGAAAGAATGAGCTCAGGTCCATGGATGCGTTGGTACGATGAAGCGGGTCCACGTTCACGGCCAAGGTACTACACTTCCCTCTCCCAGCGAAGTTCAGAATGCCTCAAATCGAAACGTTCGACGGAACGAAAGATCCTGTAGACCACCTCAATACCTACAAGAATTAGATGGAGCTACATAGGTACCAGGACCCCGTCAGATGCAGAGCTTTCACCATCACACTAAAAGGCCCGGCTTTAGCCTGGTTAATGAGACTCCCCATGCGTCGTCCCAATCCTTGAGCTATCCATCGCGTTGTGTTTCCACTTCATCGGGCTCGGACATACGAAGTAGAGCTATCACTTCAGCGACCATAAAGCGGGGGCCATAGGAGAACTTTTGAGGCCTTCGATCCGGAAGGTTTAGCAGGAGTCTTTAAGGTAGACATTCAGAGACGATAAGTTTTCTATCACGCTCTCATCCTTGAGGCTCGACGTGCGATCGAAAAGGCACGAATATTTTCCATCTCGAAGAACCCTCAGTGACATGGTCGGGGAATGCTCGCTAAGCGAGGAGAAGTACATCGAATGCGAGGAAGCCTTCCCATCTAGGCGGGAGAAACTCTTTTGCGCGAAGGAGGAAGCCGGGCGAGAAGCGAGGGCGGGCCACAGGGACGGGTTAGATCCACAGCGAGAGGGACGGAGGAGGGGCGGAGAACGATCTCGAAGGGCGAGGCAACATCGAGACGCTTGGGCCACTCGGCCGGCTACACAACAACGATATCCACCTCAGCAATTCACCTTGCTGACCTCGGTGTCTGGTCGCTACGTGAGATGCAACACGAAAGTTTCTAAGGTGGTAGGTATCGAATGAAGACAGGACCCGGTAGGGCTTAACGAGTATTGTGAATTCCGCGGGATCCGCGGACAGAATGGGTGAATTTGCATCCGGTGAGGAAGGAAATCGGTGCTCGATCAGAGCGTGGACATCTACGTCGGCCGTGTCTCGAAGGTCGGGACGGGCACCGCTCCCGTCACCTCGTCGGCCGGCCACCAACCTTCGCGAGCCCACAGGGGAAATCCATGTGATCTCGGAGGATTTGCGGGGTTAAAGTCGAGATCATCCGCCAGGCTCATCTGCGACGTGGACGGGGCAGACCTAGCGGTATCCAAGCTCCCTCGGCTGAACACCACCATAACTTTTTCGGACTCAGCGTGGAAGTTTGCCCGGCATCCTCGTGATGATCATTGTGTAAAATTCGTCGTAGCCAACAAAACAGTACACAGAGTCCTGGTTGACAACAGAAGCTCGGTCGACATCATCTTCGCGTTAGCCTTCGATAAAATGGGCATCGAAAGGGAGAAGCTAGGCGCGATCCAGCGACCACTGCGGGGGTTCTCGAAGAAAGAGTGTTTTGCCTTGGGAGTGTCTGGTAGTGCTGGGAAGTCCCAGTGTCGGGCAACAACGATAGTGAGTTATACATAATGGATGCGTGAGGAATATAACATATTGTTAGTGAGACCTTCACTCGTCACCATAAGAGCCATCCCTTCCGCCTATCATATGGTTATCAAATTCCCCACTGAATGGGGTAGGAATGGTTCGAGGAGATTAGCGCATAGCCGAGGGGAGTCTTTACTCGGCGCCAGTAAACGAGAAAGCGGTGGCATCATCTATGGGCCAGAGCTCGATATGAGAGATGAGATAAGCACCCTACCTACGCCCTCAGAAGAACTAGAATCGGAACGACGATGAACGGCGGAACATCACGTACACATCGGATCCAATTAGCGAAGATGTTAGGGGGCCTCCTCTTACTTCTTGAAATAGAACATGGGTATTCGCACGGAAGTAGGAGGATATGGGGGAATTGATTCGCGGTGATCACACACGGAAATTTGAACATCGACCCCTCCTTTGAACTTGTCAGCCGAAAAGGAGTTTCGCCCTGAGAAAGGCGAGAGGCGATCGATGGAAAGTTAACAAACTACTGACGGTATACGGGGAGTGGAATGCTGTATTTGGTTGGCTAGCGTGAGGTCTCGTCAAAAGGCAAGCGGAAAATGGCGACTGCATTGACTACTTGGAGTATCAACGGAGCTGTCTGAGATATTTCCACCTCGGATGAGCTGATAGTGGGCCTTGTGGTAGGCCACTAGCTTCTCAGGCTTTATGGATGGCTTTCTCGGGATCTGACGGATCGTAATGGACCACGATGACGAAGACCTCATTAAATGCCAGGCAAGGTACCTACTTGATACAGTGATGCCCTTAGGTTGAAGAAACGCGGTAGCCCTGTGAAAATTTAGTCAATGAGAGTGTTTTAGAAAGCGATTGGAACATCTATGAGTATATATAGATGACATCTTTGTTAAAATCGATTAGTAGAGCTCCACATGGCCCACCTAGGTAGTCGTTCAGGGGCCCTAAGAACTATAACATGAAGTTAAATCAGACGAGTGTGTGAGAGTCTCAATTTGGAAAATTCTTGGGTTCATAGTCCTTATTTAGGGGGAATGAGAGGCAAATCCATATAAGATAAAAGTCGTCTTGAACATGCACCCGCAACCGAACACGAAGAGATTCAGCAGTTGACTAAGAATAGGCGCTCACGTAGCTTTGTATCGAATCCGAGGGAGAATGCAAATGATTCTTCGGGGTTACGAAAAGGCTTTCGAGGCGCCCATTGCAAAGAGGTGTTCTCGACGCTAAAAACATACCTGAGCTCCCCTCCCATCCTGATAAGTCCCTCCGAGGGAGAACTCCTTACCCTTTATTTGGTCATTTTAGATTTCTCGATAGCCGCCTTGGTCGGGAGGCGAGATGGAATACGTGGTCGATGCACTACTGCGGCGAGCTTTGAGGGGAGAAAAGGAAAGGTATCCAAAGATGGAAAAGTTGATCTTAGCATTGGTAACCACTGCCAGAAGGCTTCAACCATATTTTCAGGCTCACACTATTGAAGTCCCAACATAACACCCAATGGGGCGGATACTACCTGACGAGACCTCGGGAAGGCGGTAAAATGGGCGCAGAGCTTGAGTGAGTTCAACATCGAGATATAAGCGGGACGCGATTGAAGGGTAGGTTTGGAAAACTTCATCATGGAGTGCCCCCTTGATGCAGCACGACCTCTAGGAAGCTACTTAGTGGCGCTGACCTACCCGTCTAGAGGATGTCGTCGATGGGAAGTGTGATTCCCCGAGGAAAGGCGGCGTCTGGTCACGACCTCCGGGACGGGATTGGCGTGGAGTACACCCTGGTCGGATTCCCGAGCCTCTAACAGCGAGGCGAGTGTCTGAAGTTGTCATAGCCGAGCTTAATCTTGCCCACTCTATGGAAGTCGATCAATTGGAGATATGCAGTGACTCCCAATTGGTGGTAAAACAGATAGAGGACTCTATGAAGCGAGGGTGAAAAATGATCATTTACCGCCAGGTGTGAGAGGCTGCTTAAAAGTTACGGGTTCGGGTCGGGCATGTCTCGAGGCAAAGAACACGCGAGGCGGATGCCTTCCCCCAAAGCTAAGCGACAACACCCTGAGGATCTAGGTGTGATGATCTGGAATTCGAAGCACCTTAGAACCCTCGGTGAACATCGATTGATTGAAGAAGTATCACGGTAATGTCATTGAAATTTGGATGGACCCAGTTACTTAGTGGGCGGAACCTTGCCGATCAATCGAGGCCTCCTTTCAGGGGCAATTAAATTTGATTCACCATTCATCGAAGACCACATATAAGCGAGGCTTTCAACAGATCCTTAAATGCATGGGAAAGGAAGGCGCCCGATTACGTGCTTTCAGAGAGGTGCATGAAGGTATCTGTGTGACCATGTCGAGCCGGGTCCTTGGCGACAAAGACAGACGAGGATGTATTGGCCTGATACTGAAGGCATGCATGGATCGGTAAAAAATGCAAGATTTGTCAAGAGCATGCCGGACCCCTCACCTCCTTCGAGCCACGACCTCGACCCGCGAGCCCTTGTGCCGGCTGATGGGGTTAGACTTGTGGGACCCTGCCGGATTGGGAAGGCGTCTGAACTAAATCGTGGTATGAGTGGATTACTTCACCAAATTGGTGATAGAGCCATTAACAACGATCATTGATCAAAGGTGCGTAACTTTGTGTGTGGTCCATAATATGCAAGTTCGAATCCCCAGAGCCACGGTATCGATAATGGGAAGCTTGATTCGACAATCCCGAGTTGAATTTCTACGCGAGCTCGGAATCGAATTAATGTCATCCCGGCTCATTGTTCGCAGTCGATGGACAAGCAAAAGTCACTATAAAGGACTCTCAGTGCCAAAGATAAGTGGAAAATCTAAAGGGAAAATGGGTAAAATACCTCCCCGAGGTGTTGTGGGCCTACATAACTACGCACAGATCAACAACCTAAGAAACCCCATTTGCCTTGTTATTTGGCACAGAAGCGATAGCACCCGTCGAGGTTGGGCTAAAGTCACAAAGAGTTGAGTTTGCAAATGCAGAGAACACGAGGGATTCTCACTTTGAACCTTGACCTCTAGAAGAAGCGTGCGAGCACTTAAAGCGTCGCAGGGGACTATCACGGGAAGAAAGCAAAATATTACCCTTTAAAGAGATTAGGGCCCAGGAGTTTTAAGCGCGACTGGTTCTGAGGAAACTCCTACGGCAGGAAAAACCCCCATGCGGGAAACCCAGGACTGGTGGGAAGGACCACTACGTGGTATCGCGAATAGTTCGGCACAGCGGCCAGCGAACTTCAAGCGGAGGAAAACCTTACCACACTCTTGGAACGCTGAGCACCTCAGCGTTTCTACCAATAGACCTCGAATGGTAGCTCGGTTTCAAGAGAGCCATGTAACCCAAATTCAAAGGCCACGCGTTTCGGTCTTAAGCAGACGGCGGCTCGAAGCAGCGCTCGGACTTAAGGCCCGTGGCTCGAGAGCCATGTAACCGAGTTTCAAAGGAGCCATGTAGCTCGAGGCCCGGCGCTCGAGTCTCGAGGCCGGGCAGCTCGGGGCCTTGTAGCTCGGACTTCGAAAGAGTCGTGTAGCTCGAGAACCACGTAACCCAGTTTGAAGAGGCCGTAGCAGCTTAGGAGCCCACGTGGCTCGGAGTTTGAAGGAGCCATGTAGCTTAGGAGCCTTGTATCTCAGTTTCAAAGGAGCCATGTATCTCAGGAGCCTTATAGTTCAGTTTCAAAAGAGCCTTGTAGCTCAGTTTCAAATGGGCCATACAGCTCGGTTCTTAAGAGACACGATGGCAGCGAGAGTAGCGAATGCGTGGCTCGGTTTCGAAAAGCCTTATGGCTCACATCTGAAGGAGCCACGTAACTCCGGTTTGATAAGAAGCCCAGCGTAGCTGACCCGTCGAGGCCACGTGGCTCAGTAAGAACCAGATCCATTAAAGATGGGGGCAAAAGAAACCTTTTCAACACGGGTCATAGAAGAAGACATGATAGCTAAAGAGGTAGAAGGACGAATATCCATAAAGTAACAAAACCAATGTTGGCATTACAAATGTATAGGGCTTAGAGCTCGGCAGCGAAGGTTATCTGAGGCTGGGGTGTTTGAGGGGCTCGAGTAGCCTCGGTGGTCATGACCTCAGGGCCGTGTAGTCGAGCCCAGCCAGACGGGCGGGGAAGGGGGCGGCTCGGCGGGGCCTCGAAGCCTCCCGAGAAGGAACGGTAGGGCGTCGAGGAGACACCTCGAGTGCAGCTACATGCCGAAAGCGAGAGATTCTTAGCCTCTTCTTCATCGAGGCGAAGGTGAAGTCAATTTTGGAAAGCCTTAGCAGCTCTACGTCGGAAAGCGAGCCACCTAGAGGCCCATAAGGTGCAGGCCTTGTCCCTCAGCTCCGCTATTACTCCATCCCTTTGGCTGATCATAACCTCCCACCTCTGGAGGTCCTCGCGTAACGTACTGCACTCCTCGGCCAGCGCTCACAGGAAGGCTCCCGGCCCGGAAGCTCTCGGCCACAATCAGCCAGCCGTGCCTTAGTGCACGACTCTTCTCGGTGCTTGGAACTCTTCCTTAACACTTACGGCTCATCCTCAGCCAGACCTTAGGCTATATAGCCTTCCTAACCTATCTTGACTCTACGCCTTTGCGGTCGAGGTATGCTTTAAGATCGGATTATACTGACATCATCGGTGAAGCTTTGTCAGGAGCTCGCGGCTCATTATCGGGAAGTCGAGGAGGGCGACAGCCTTGTATGCTCTGCTTCGCCTTAGCGGGCTCGGTAGACCTAGGCTGTCGGCAGTCGCTTTATAAGTGGCCATGCGCCGGGAGCAAGTGGAGTTAGCGGGGCGGCTTGATAACACAGCGGCAGATGAATAAAGGCGCTCGGTTATCTGAAGACGGTCCCCCAAAGGGCTTGAGCAGGAGAACTAGGAGCTCCTCCCGAAGAACCCCGGGAAGGTCAGGCTTGATCGGATGGAATCCTTTGAGGCGACACTTACTTGATCAGCCATTCACTTCACGTCTCGGGAGTAAGGTCGACGGATACACGAAGGCTGACACAACCCGCAGCGATAAAACATAACGGAGCCATTGAAAAATTGACCCTGCAGCATGGACGAGAAAACTCACGCGAGTTCTCGGGGGCGATCCATCTTGTGAATCCCAGCGTATCGTCTTGGTCGGTAGGGTTGTATTCCCAATGTCGACTCCCGACAAAGAAATAGCGTTCTTTCCAATGCTTGTGGGAAGAAGGGAGGTCAGAAATAATTGGGTTGGTTGTGGCCCGCTTCGAAATATATAAGAAGCCTTTTGAGGCCTCTTTCACGTTGAAGATATCCGATGCTTGAGCAATCTTAGGAACCTCGAGGCCCCTTATCCACTGAAAACGAAAAGGCGGCCAAAGACGCCTTGAAATTTAGAGAGAAGGCTGGGACGGGCACACGTTGATGTTGTAAAACACTTTTTATGAAGGGAGTGCGAAAGGAAATCGAAGACCATTCTCGAGCGCCTCGAAAGCGAGACCATCTTGGGAACGGACACCACATAAGACGTGAGGATATCAGGACACTAGATTCGAACACCAGAAGGGGGTCCATAACGAGTAAAAATAATTTTAGCGAACAAAGGCTCAACCCAGCTAGGGCCCACAGCGTCCACATACCTCACAGCAGCCCTCAAATATTTAGAGCCACCAGGATACCTAATCTCACTAATCTTTGCCATACCTAGCGGAGGAGATAGCTGCTTTGGATGGACCGCGACCCTGGCAGAGGCCGAGGTCGCCGCCATTTTCCCAGACCCCTTGGGACTCGGTCGAGTCGGTCTTCTCATGCGCGAGGCCTACGAGCACGCATGACTAAGCGACGGAGAAGAGAGCAGCGAAACAAGCGAAAAGGTGGGGATATCGATGACACGCCTAACAGCACAGAAAATCAAAACAAGGGAAAGAGCGGCGAAGAAGAGGAAGCCTTGCCGGTAGGAGGAGAAAACAAGGAAAACGACCCCTAGGAAGACAGAACAACAGAAAACACCACCAGCGAGTTCGGCGTTGATGAAAACGCCCGGCCGCGAGAAGAAGCGGAAAAGTGCGATATAAATGTTTAAAGCGGGAGAAACAAGCGGCTGTCCAAATGGGTCTGGCAAAAAGCGCCATCATTATCCGCAGGCGTTTGATGACAACAAAGCTCATATCAAACCATCCCTTGTAAGCCACGTGGGCCTTGCCGTCAAGCGCCATTACCCAATCTGCTTGACCGAGGGGGGGCTGCGATGAGGCGAGAGCAACCGTACACGAGGCCCCGGAAACCTTGTGAAAACTAGGGGCACATGCACAAACCGCCTTATGAAGGGAGTTGGGGCACGGACCCAATAAAATAGCTCGACCCACAGAGGGATCCTACTTGTGCCAGAGCACATGGGCCCCGAATCGAAGTGAAGCGCGCGGATAATCCAGAGTGATGTAAGTGGTCCAATGCTCGTAAAAGGAAAGGTGCGTCTCGCGATCGCGCACGGATTAGGAAAGAAGGATCGACACGATCATGGCTCCCATTATCCCTTGATCGGTCATGATAAGGAAAAACTCTCTTGATAGAAAGAATCTTGTATCGCCATCTATGATAAAAGTAGCCACTATTTCCCCTTATAAATACCAACTAGTTCTACCACGAGGAAGGTCGCATCAATTACGCCGCAAAAGCAGGTTGAATTCTTTTTCGTAAGGAATAAGGCGACTTAGTATCGACGGCCAGGCACGCCTAGCAGGATCACCCTTTTGTCTGGGTTGCGGGTTGCAGACGATCCGTCCATCGGGCCGTGTGACCTGAGGCTCCAAACCCATTATCGGTGGAAAAGCGTCGTATATAAATTATTTAAATTTTTGTTAATCAATTTATGACCTATTTTTCTACTAAAATAATCTTAAATTCGTTAAATTTTTTTAAACATATTCATTTATTTAAAATGTTAATACTAAATCATGGCATCAAATTTTTAAACAAGATTTTATTTTATTTTCTTGTCGCAACTTTGTGTGATGTAGTAAGCTGGTATCACAGGGACTACTCCTTGAGGTCACAAATCCACCTCATGACTAGTGGGGCACTTTTCCCCACTCAAATTTTTTTAAAATTTTTTCACATTGTATTGAAGTTGATTCAAACTCAAATAATATACTTTGCCCCTACTGGAATGTTACAAAATTTATCTTACCTAACCTTACCCCCACTAAAACTGAATCCTGGCTCCTTATATCATGCTTTCTTAAAATGTTGAACGTTCTATTATATGAGCTTAGACATGATGAGCATTTAAAAATATTTTATTAGAAAATTATTTTTAAGTTTTTCAAAGTTAATTCAAAGTTATTTAAATTATTAGAATAATTCAAAGTTATTTTTAAACGAGTTACTCTCTTCAAAAAAACGAGTTACTCTCTTCAAAAAATCGAGTTTCCATGTCCAACTACCAAAATTTCCTAATATGGTATTTCTAAATCTATTTCATATAAATAATGACGTCAAATAAACTGAAATTATAAAAACTAAAATCAAACAAAACCTCAAATAAACCCTGAAATCTAAAATCACAATAAATAAAATTGATCAAATAATAATGGATATTTAAAGTTTATTTGACTTACCATGACATAAAAAAATAATAATAATAAAAAGCTCTAAAATATTGCAGAAATTGAGTTCGGCAATAAATTGAGATGATAGAAATGTGAAACAAGGGAGAAAGAAGAACAATGAGTAAAGCCTCCTGTCTCTCCTCTCTTTAAAGTTGTACATTTGTACTCTATCAAACGGCATTTATGTACTTAAAGAAAAAAACTGGTGTTCTGAGTAATTATTAAATGACCCTTTTAAGTTCATTTTTTTGGCTGGGCTACACCCCAGTCCAACAATTGTTTTCAAAAATAATTAATATTAAAATTAATTTTACAATTATTTTGCTAAAGTTTGCTTTATATATTCATTTATTTTTTTTCTTCGCTAATGGCAATACATAGGAAGCTTTCTTTCAAAAAAAAAAAAAAAACACTAAATGAAGCTGAAGAAAATAATAATAATAATATACAAGTAGCTGAACAGGCAATCTCTATAGTCAATCACTGCTTCTCGCTACATGACTTCTTTATGTGGCATGATCAGTATCGAATTTTGATATAAAAAATAGAGATGCAGAAAAGACAAAGAGTGTAGATTAATACCTTCAGCACCTTCAAAATATTGAAAAAAAAATAATCAAAGGGTAGGCCAGGCCAAGCCCGAAGTAAGCTGAGCCCCCAGTTGGGTCCAATAATGGCCAGCACAAAGCCTGAGCCCAATTGATCTCTTTTCCAGTGATAATAATCTCACCAATGTAAGCTATGTTAGAAGAACGTATGACTCTAAGAGATGGTGTATTAGTTATGAGAAATAATGGTTTCTTAAATTTGGAGGTTGAAGGTGTTGGATTATGGGTATGGGTCGCCCAAGTGGGCTTGACTCGACCCATAACCCAAGAAACACATCCAAGGGATGTGTTTCCTTGAAAAGTGATATCAGGTTCTTATAAATACAAAAACCAGAGACACCTTACGGGGTTGGTGAAAAAAAGATTAGAAACTCTATCAGCTCCGTGATATAGAAAACCTCTCACATTTGAAAAACCATTCTAGAAAAATCAGAGATATTGAAAGGGTGTTTGTTTTGTGAAAAACTCATAGTCACGAAAAGTTATACGATTCTCGCGATACGTGAAGACACACAGTCTACGCCTTGACAATTAAAGCGTACTTTTATTTCCGCTGCAAACCTATGATATCTTACATTGGTATTAGAGCCAGTATGGCGTTCTTTGTGCGTCAGTCGGTTTTTTTGAAAAAAAAAAAACAGAGAGAAAACGAACATAAATTTTTTTTTTTCGTTTCTTTTTTGTGTATCTGTTTTTTGATGCAAATTTGGTATGGATGGAAAGATCTTGTGGAACCTTTCCAGCATTTTTGTAATTTTTGGGTTTTGGTGCGTTGAAGTGTCGGGAAAATGGTAGTGGCCGGTGTGGTGGTAGGCGGCAGCCTTGATGGCGTGGCGGATCTGCGGCCACGTGAACCACTGATGACGTGGCGTTTGATTGTTCACGAGGCAGTCAAACGTTGATGTGGCACCTGTTTGACCCTCCTATGCTGACATGTTTGATTGATGACTTGACGAATGCCATGTTGCAGCCACATTGAACCCTCTTGATGACTTGGCGTTTGACCGATGACGTGGTATTCAAACGATGACATGGGACCCTGACCACATGCTGACTTATCAGATGACTTTGACTGTTGTTGACCAAACTTTGACTGGCCCGTTTGACCTCATCTGGACTCCGTTTTCAATGGGATTTTTTTTTTAAAAAAAATTGTTTTTAAATTTCTTATTCAATGAACATCTTTCCAAAGCATGAAGAGGTTGTTTGATTTTTTTTAGAAAATGTTGAATGGAGCAGTAGTTGTAGATAGAAACAAATAAAACTAGAGATACTGAATTTTTCCTCCACTCTTTATATATTGCGGGAGAACAATTGTGTGAATATAAGAAAGACCTAAATCATTCTATGGAAGAACACATTGGTGTCATGTATAACAAGCTCTTGAACTTTCAGGTGATCTTCAACGAGCACTATGAGTTGTCAGTAGAACAACAGATGGGGATAGTGCTTGATTCCTTGCACAATTCATGGGAATGTAAAAGGAAAGGCTTTAGGAGAAGAGGCAAGCGACTTAAAATACAATGAGATTATACCTAAATTAAAGGAACAATTGGAGCGCCAAATACAAAGCGGTATTAGGTGATTTGGCAAATCTATGAATGCATTCCCGTGGGTGAAGAAAATGTTTGGGACATTGACCGAAATGGAATTTGCTAGAAAAGAACATGAAGGCCACCAAAGAAATGAATAAATAAATATATATATATATATATATATATATATATATATATATATATATATATATATATATATATAAACATATAAGTTGTTTAGTTTTCCTTACGAATGACTTCTTGTTATATGATATAACACAAATATTCGTTCCACGTGCAATGATATACATTTTATTTATTTATTTATTTATCTTAAGAATAAGAGCATATGTGTTTTTTGTGTGTGGGATATTAGGATAAGAATTGAATGTATCTCTCCTAAATCATTGATGCAAGTTTAAATTTAACTATATCAACTAGGTTTTGTTAGGAGAAATTGATTGGTCTCGGTTTGATAATCTTTTGTTTCTTCGACAAGACTAAGTTTTTATTGTTTCATTTAGAACTTTGTGACATGTTATGGGTCACTAGATTGTGAGTTGTGCTAAGTCAGTTTTTCTCTATTTAGTTGAAATAGCTGCTACTAGAAGCATAGTTGCTGATTTGAACCAAGGGGACAAACAAAATGATAAAAACTATGATGTTTGGCATCGTAAGATTTAGTACCTCTTGGAAGAGCAAGACATCTTGGGGAAAGCGATCCACCTTGTCCGTCGTTGAGCGAGCATGGGCATTACCTCTTCTGTGACGAGATATGGAAGCATATCAAGCCTATAAGCACAAGGATAAAGTTGTTTGCAATTTGATATTGAGTAGCATGTTGAAATGATATAATGCTGCACTTTGAAAATAATCGCCCAGCCATGGCCGTCTATGGGATGCTGTCAAGATACAATTTGGTGTGCCCCGACCATTGGGTTCGCGATTAACAACTCTAAAATTTGACGCTTACAAGAAGCAGTCGAATCATACCATGAGGCAACACCTCACTGTCATGTCAAACATGATAAGTGAGCTAAAGGGTGTTGGCCATGAGTTAACTGATGAACAACATGTCCAAGTTGTAATCCGCTCTCTTCCACATGCTTGGGAGCATCTCAGGATAAACCTTACCCATAACGACAATATCAAAACTTTTGATGATGTCACACGACATGTAGAGTTAGAGGAGGATCATCTTCTTGTTGATAAGTTTAGTGGACAGGCTTATATGACTAAATCCAACAAGGTTGGATCTTCCGGCACAAGAAGGGAGAAATGGAAAGGGAAAGGTTTCAAGCCTAGGAAGGGAGGAAACAAGACTAATCTAAGTGGAAATAAGCGCAAGCGCAGAACGTGCGTAGGAAAGTAAAGCAGGAACATGAATTGCTTAAACTATGGGAAGCTTGGTCACTTTGCTCGTAATTGCACTAAGTCAAAGGTAATATATGACCAACTTCATTTACATAATGCATTTGTTAGTAGTTGCTTAATGTTGGTAGAGGCGTTCCTTATTGGTACCTGAACTCGGTAGCTACCTACCATCCTTGTAGGGATGTAATGCATATGTGGATTTCCATGGAATTCCGAAGGGAAATAGGAGCATTTACATGAGAAATAACACATCAGCGGACGTGCTTGGAATTGGCACCTGCAAATTGTTGATGCGGAAAGGCCGCACTCTCTATCTCCATGATGTGCTTTTTGCGTCGGAAGTTCATCGGGATCTTGTTTCTGTTGTAGTTTTGGTTAAGCTTGGTTTTAAAATTGTATTTGAACAAGATTATGTTAAGGTATTACTAGACAACATAGTTTATGGGTATGGATTTCTGTCTATGTCCATGATGTGCTTTTTGCTACGGAAGTTCGTCGGAATCTTGTTTCCGTTGTAGTTTTGGTTAAGCTTGGTTTTAAAATTGTATTTGGACAAGATTATGTTAAGGTATTACTGGACAACATAGTTTATGGGTATGGATTTCTATCAAACGAGTTTATTGTATTAGATACTACTCCAATCAATAAATTCACATTTGTTTTTTTTTACTGGAAATTCAAGTAGTAGTTCTTCTATGAATGATGTTAATGGCATTCGGAGTTTGGGCAACGTGAGGCGGGACCGTAAAGAGATTAGCTAAAGCCAGTCTTTTGGGATACATAAGATAAGATAGATTTAACGGTATGTAGGTAATGCTATGAAAGCGGCGAGATTGCCTTTAAGTAAAGCGAAGAGCATGTTTTTCCTTTGGAAGCTTATTGACTCCAGGCATTTGTGTGATGAATGTGAGGGGCGAGACATGTAGCTCGTCTTCATCCCTTTTTATAAATGATTTCACTCGATTCGGTCACATTTATTTGATCTCCCATATATCTGAAGCATTGGATTGCTTTAAAAGATATATTACATTGGTTGAGAATCAATTAAACACAAAAATCAAATCTTTACGGATCGATAGAGGACATGAATATCTATCTGACCTATTTAAAGCATATTGTGATGAAAAGGGTATAGCAACTAGCCATTTAATCATTCATACCATCTTGTAATAATGTAAGATTATTAGGCTGCGGCGAATAGGACCCTTTTGGACATGGTAAGGTCGATGATGGCCATGACGAGTTGCCCGTCTCAGCACAGGGGGATGCGCTATTAATTTGCGACTACGTGAAATGAGTTCCATCCCAAGTCTATTCCTTCCACTCAGGTATGAAGTATGGAAGGTCATGGCGCTAATTTGAACATTATACGCCCATGGGGGTGTGCGGCTTATGTTCATAATGTTTCTCATGAATATGGGAAGCTTGGTCCTAAGGGGAAGAAATGTATCTTCACAAGATACTCAAAGTCCTCCAAAGGATATATCTTCTTAGGGGAAGATATAAATGGAAGTATAATAGAAATTGAGTCACGAGATGTCATATTCTTGCAAAATAACTTTTTGGGACGAGGTGAGATAGATAGGGATACTCATTTCTATGAAATGGAAGATCCTATGGTTGGTGAGGGTATAAGAATCATTGATTCAACACTTACAGGACTAGACAACATAGAAAGTCTAACCCCCCTTGAAGTGAGTGGGACTGACAATTTGCTAGATCATGTTCCTATGGAGTAAGATCATGAATAATCCTCAACCTCGACGTAGTAATCGTGAGAGAATTCCCCGTCGTCGCTTTGAGATTGAGGAGAAGCATGATTGCTTATGATGAGAGCCCAAGCATTTTCTTGAGGCTCTTTTGGTCCTAAAGAAGCTAAAAGTGGTTTGAAGCTATGAAAGAGGAAATGAATTGATGGAATCAAGGCCAGAATGCGGGAGACTGGTTGATTTACATTACCCAGGTTGTAAGACCATTAGGAACAAGTGGGTTCTGATATTAAACATAAGGCGGATGGGACAGATTGTGAATGTAAGGCTCGATTAGTAGCTAAAGGGTTACACCTGACAAAATTGACTATGAAGAGAGACCTTCGCTGTGGTCGAGGTTCCACCGCATCAATTCGCCTCATTCTAGCCATTGTGGCAAGAATGGATCTAAAATTACACCAAATGGACGTTAAGACTGCTTTCCTTAATGGATAGCTTGATGAAGAAATCTCTATGGATCAACCTTTAGGCTTTGAGCTCAAAGAACAGGAGCGCAAAGTTTGCAAGCTCAAAAGATTCATCTATGGTCTTAAACAGGCCTCAAGACAATGGAACCTCAAATTTCATCAATCCATGTTGAAAGATGGTTTTACAATGATGGAAGAGGATCAGTATGTGTATATTAAACGTTCAAATAACCACCTCGTAATTACATCTTATATGGAAATGACATAAGTAATAAATGGAATAAGCGATTGATATATCGACGAAAGTGATTATCATCAATTTCGAAGTAAAGACATGGGGAGGCCCCAGCTATGTACTTGGTGTTAAGATCTGAGGATCGCTCAAACGCCTCTGGGTTTTATCTCGAGAGCATATATAAAATATTCTGACGTTACCAAATGCATGATTCTTGGCTTATGGACACCTGACTGAGAGAAATTTGAGTCTTAGTCTTGTCTAAGTCACTTTGAAGAAGAAAGAACAAATGTCCAAAGTACCTTACTCCAGTGCTATAGGAAGTTTGATGTATGAAATGATGTGCACACATCTAGACATATGCTATGTTGTTGGGCTAGCAAGCAGATTTCAATCTAACCCAGACATAAAACATTGGATGGTAGTGAAGAGAATTTTGAGATATCTAGAAGGAACAACAGATTATGTAATGTGCTACCAAGGGAGAGATTTGCGATTGATTGGTTATACGAATGCTAATTGGGGAAGCGATCCTAATCAACGCAAATCGATGTCTGGATATGCGTTCTCGTTGAATGTTTGTGAAATATCATGGGAAGACCAAACATATCCAAATTAGATATCATTAAAATGAAGTGGTTCTGAAACACATTCCTACCAATGAGATGGTAGTAGTGTAATACCCCAAATTATACCCTAGTAGTTTATTACAGTTTAGAGGTATAATAAAAGTAAAATTTGTATTTTTCGAAAATTTAAGTGCTAAATGTGAAAAATGACATAACCAAGAGTGTTAAAGAAGCAAAGGTGATAATGGTAAAATGTCAAATTAGGGACTTAAGAGTCATTAAGCTAAAAGAGTATATGTTATTATAGAATTTGAATAAGTTGACTTGCAAATTAATGGGAAATGGAGGACTAAAATGAAAGGGCCAAAATATGAGTTAAAAGAGGTAAAGCCAAGCATGGCCTTTTGAGATAGGGGAGTTCTTATTTTCTCACTTTGGGGATTAGGGCACGATTGAGGAAGAAGAAGTCGAGTTTGGTTTGCTTTCTCTCCCTCTTTTGAGTTCTATTTGATCAAGTAAAGGAAGAAGGCAGAAGGAGAAGAGAAAAAGGAAGAGAAAAGCTAAAAAAGAAAGCTTTGAAGCTTTAAGGTTAGGAAAAACCCTAACTCTCCAAATCTTTGATTTTTGGTTGGTTTGAGGTTGTTTTGATGGTCCTTTGGGTTGTTTCGGAAGTGTTTATGGTTAAATACCAAGAAGTGTAAAAAGAGATGCATAGGTTTTAAGGGATTCTTTGTAAAGTCTTCTACAAAACCACCATTACGTGTTTGGCCATAATTTGGCCTATATATCTCTAAATTGGATGATTCCAATTGGATATGGTGCGTAAGACTCATGGATGAAAATTTCTAGGGAAATAGAGACCTAAATCAGTCCAGAAAGAGCAGTAATTTTGGTGTTTTAGAGATGGACCAAAACAGAGTCTAAAACAGGAAATTTCTGGGTTGTGTCGTGTTTTGTGTTTGGCTATAACTTGGTTATTAGACCTTCAAATTGAGTGATTCTAATTTATTTATAATTTAGACTTCTTGTACAATAACTCTCAAGAAGGAAGTGTAATCAAATTCAGCCCACATGGGAGCCCCGAGGAAAATTCTAGAACCAGAATACGAGCTTAAGGTAAGCACGGGTTTATCCTCTGATTTTGGTACAGTCTTGGTGTTTAGGTCATAAGTTGAGTTTTACTCATTGAAATTGAGTGTTTCAAATTTTTGTGTAATCTAAACTTCTGGGAGAGCAACTTTCATGAAGAAAGCATTGCAAATTTGTGTTGGGAGTGTCCTTTTCTAAGGACCATTTTGTGTAAAATGGATATGATAGAATTATAGGGGAAGTGCTGTCAAAATTTCCCCAAAACCTATTTTCTTGTATTGGCCATAACTTGGCCTCATGACCTCAAAATTGGATGATTCTAGTTAGGGAAGAACCCTAAGAGGTAGACCTACAAAAATCTAGAAGGTATTGAGAAGAAATTCTGACCCTAAGTCCCCTTATTTTGAGACTTAAGTGAAGATACGGGTTTTGATTTCTTAACATGGGTAGGTTCTGTATTTTGGTCATAAGTTAAGTTATAAAGATCCAAATGAGATTATTCCAATTTCTACTGAAATTAGACTCATAGAATTACAACTTTAATGAAAGAAGTTTGGGTAAAATATGTCTCATTTGTTCCTAGAAAATTGTACAAGTGAAGGTGAAAAATCTGTTTCTGGGTGGGAAGAACATTTCCCATAATTTGACCTATTTGGCTAAAATACATTGTTAATGCATGATAGTAATATGACTTGAACATGTTGACATGCATGAAGAAATTACGGTCATAAGAATTGCCTTGGAAAATAATATGAATGAGGTTAGACCTTTGTAAAATGTTTTGACTCACATATAATTGTATGCCTGCTTAAAACCGGATCGTGAATAAATAGGGACTAGTGCTACGGCACTCCTGATTAGTGCTACGGTACTCCTGATTAGTGCTATGACACTCCTGATTAGTGCTTTGGCACTCTTGTTTAGTGCTTTGGCACTCTTGATTAATGCTATGACACTCTTGATTAGTGCTATGACACTCTGGTGGTGTTATGGCACTCTTATTGATCTTAAATCACTCTGTCTTGTACTATACCTACTAGTACCTCTTTGTCTTTGTGTACCTTATTCATTCTTATTCCCAGTGCATATAGGTAAACATTTTATATAGAAAATTCTTCTTTGGTTTTATGTGAGACGAACATTTATATGAAGATACATGAATAAGGACCGGTATGCTTATGAAAATAGAAATTGCTAAGATGCATCGGCCTTACTTTTGTGCAAATCTTGTAGTGTACCCTCGGGTTCACATACATTTAGAATTATATGATATGTACTCTTACGGGAGATGAATATGATGACATAGAAAGGATACATTACATGGCCAATATATATATGTACAGGGTACCTTCTGATGCAATCTGAGAACTATCTTGATGCACATCATCGCTCTTATCGAGTTCATATATATATATATATATATATATATATATATATATATATATATATATATATATATATATATATATATATATATATCATGAAAATGATTAAATGTAATTACACAGAAATAATATTACGTCTTTGTTTCTTTGTGTTGAGAAGAATAGTTATAAGTGGTTTTGTTTTTATATATTTTCCTCTCCTTTAAGCTATAAACGCGTAGATTATTTAATCCATGTAAAGTGCTAAAGAAAAGTTGTGGGGACACCTGGATTCGTCAGGCCAACACAGCCTTAGGGTTCACACATTTGTAGGACCATATTCTTTGTAATAGAAGTGGTTGTGTAATTTTTTTTTTTTTTTTTGTTATAGTAAACTTGTATTGATACAAGTTATTTTATTTTATTTTTTTGAGACTCAAGCATATGTACAAGACTTTTTAAACACCACTATGGTGGTAGTTTTACTTGGTTATATATTTTGTAATCTTGAATATTTTTAATTCAGACTTTTGAAGTATGATTATGTCATTTTTGACTTTTTGCTTAAGTTGTTCTCAATTATTTTCCCAAGACAAGTTTACAGGTCTCAACTCTGTGTAGCGTTCCCTCACTTGCCATAGTTATGGGGTAGGGGCGTCTCAAGTAGACCCATTTACTAAACCAATAGCTAGCGATGCATTTGTGAAGCATGTGAGATCCCTAGGCTTATGTAGGATGCGATTGAATAGAACAAAATTCTTGTGATATTCTTTCAATAAGATAAAGAGCATTTCACATGGTTCACTTGTTTTTTGTTTTTTTGTGAATATGTTGAAAATGCTGCTTAGCACAATTCAAATAATGTATGTCGATAAGAGTAATCGCCTTTAGCGTTGTGGGAGCGAGTAGAGACGAGACCATAATTTAGAGGACTAAGGTGCAATGGGAGCGACTTTGGTCATATTATCATGATAGGTGTTGATGAAAATCGAATCGATTCTTTATTTGAATCGACATGGTGCTTAACCCCACCATTCATGTGTCTATTTAGAAGAGAGGAAGATGAGTATGGAACTTGTTGTTTTCTTTAACATCATGGAATGTGGAAATAAAAGTTTGAGTTTGGCCTTTGGAGCGTGAGACTAAGACTCATATGGTGTTGTTTTACAATTTAGAAGCCAGAAGACATACACTCTTTCATCCTTTATAAGAAATAGAAGTTAAAGCCCGTAACATGCATTTCATCATGTCTTGGAAATGACCAATGAGAGCCAGAGAATGAATCCTGGCTTCTTTCTTTATGTGAGTCGAGAATCCTATACATGGTTCATCTTTCCCTTACCACTTTGTGACTTTTGACTATATCGTGATGTGATGTTAAGGTTTTGGTGGCTATCTTATGATGTATCCCATAGTCATGGAAGGTCGACAACGGAGCATTCACCAAGCGAGTTAACTGAATCAGTTGGTATGAGAGCGAAAGAAAAGTTATTCTTTACTTATACACCGATTATATTCAGCGAGTTATTTATTGATAAAGCAGAAATAACTTAGAGTATTAAGTAATTGTAAGAGAGATCTAAGTATGGATTCTCGAGAGGTTGAATCATACTTGATCATGTGTATTATGAAAGATGCTTGGGGTAAATAAGCACTGCCTTACCCTTATGAGGTTGATGTCTCCTATATGGCCTAGGGATAAATTTGTATTGGAGCTCCCACCATCGATGTGCTTCAAATCACATGGTCTATTCACCTGTATGATTTATTCTCTGTTTGAATTATTAGGATGATGTTTGTGATGAGTCAAGCCCAACATAGGCGAGTGGGAGATGTTGGATTATGGGTATGGGTTGCCCAAGTGGGCTTGACCCGACCCATAACCGAAGAGACACATCCAATGTCTCCTTGAAAAGTGATCCTAGGTTCCTATAAATACATAAACTTGAGACACCTTACGGGGTTGGTGAAAAAAAAGGTTGGAAACTCTATCATCTCCCTGATAAAGAAGACCTCTCACATTTAAAAAACCATTCTGGAAAAATTAGAGATATTGAAGGGTGTTATTGTGTGTGTGAAAAACTCATGCTGATTACGAAAAGTGATCGATTCGCTGATACATTAAGACACTAGTTACATGCTTGATAAGTAAGTATACTTTTATTTCCACTGCAAACCTATGATATCTTACAGAAGGGAACTTCAATGTAGTTATAAATTGTTACAATAAAATATAGAGTTTATCTAGTTCAATTATTTTGTTAATAGAGGATGTTTGGAAACTATCTCGGAAATATATATATATAGCCTTTAGTCTCCTTTCATCAAAAATAAATAAAACAAGGCAGTCCACCGTTGGATTGTAAGAGAAAAAAAGCAATCATCTCTCGTTTTGATTTCTTGCTTAGAGAATGATAAGCTTACACCTCATTTGAGGCCTATACCCAATAGAATGATGAAAACTTCATATTCGAACCACTTTGAATCTACCAACCCAAGGACCTATTTGAGCTTAGTCTCTAAGTTGGGATTAACTAGCCCAAAATAAAGTAGTTTAGATTCTATTTGCTTTCTTAGGTAGTTGTCTTTATTTTATTTATCTTTTTATTTTTACTCCCTTTTTTTTGGAAGAATTGTTGTCTCTCTTCAAAACTTTGCATGTTTTCTCCAGAATTAAGCATCACATCACACATACACCCTAAGCTTTGGAATCACATGATGCCAATAAAAGCACATTATTCTTCAACCTAATTGTTACATCACAATGTGGATGTGGAATTGACCACACATAAGGAATCACATAGCACCTTCAAACATCAAAGATTGTGCATGGAGTAAGTCATACAGAGAAATAACCCTTATCCTACCTTTTTATATTTGCACTTAATGAAAAGGTAAGTCACACCTTAGTTGGGGGAAGACACTTTGAGAAAACAACTTTTTCAACCAAAAAGTGTGAGTTAAAAATATTGCTTTATTTTCTGCATGATTATGTGTCACATGAGATAGAAGGTGCAAAATATTATTCTAATTAGTATGACATTAGTCTTGAGATTTGTTAAACTTGTTGAGATTTCTTAGTGTTTGCGAAATCTTGGATTTGAGGAACATAATGCTTGTGGGGGACATGGCTTGATCATCCCCCTTGTTTTAAAAAAAAACCATTTCTTTTTTGAACTTAAAAATCACACACACACAAAATCTCTTTTATATACTATAGGTATGTGCCACTTCTTCTCAAGTACCACTTAATTTGTGATGCTAAACTGATTTTATTAGTGTTGGAGCGCCTTCAAAAAAGAGCCAATGAGCCCCACCCATGAAAAAAAAATTTTTTGATTCAATTTGAATCCCAAGCATAGTGGGAGGGGAATTTAATGTCTAGTGCCCTAAGCCAACCGATTATGAATCATTAACTTCACTGCTCGCTCCATGGAACAAAAGATGGACCAATCTCACCTTGTAGGTACCTTGTTGTTTGGATGGTTAGCTCGGAGTGAAGTCTAAAGGGAACTTAATGCCCAATGCCCTAAGCCAACTAGTTGGGAGCCATCGACGAATCTTTGCTACATGGACTGCCACTTAAACATCTTTGGTATTACACACCTACATGAAAAGAGAGAGAGAGAGAGAGAGAGAGAAGACATAAAGAGGTGTGTTCTCAACCTACTCTAATCATTTTTGTATCAAAATGGTGAGTTGAGTTTGGTTGGAGGGAGTATTGGAAACTTAGTTTATACTTGAGATCTTAAACCACACTTGTACTAAGTTCCTTGAGGAAAAGTCGATTGAGGGCTAGGGGGCATGATTGCCTAGATCACCATACCTTATAGACCTTTCTTCCTTGAAATTGCGGATACTATGCAATTCCAACATAACCTACTAAATTGTTAGACTCTTGTCAATGTTTCTCTAATAATACTATCACCATCTAACTTGTCTTATCTTTTTTTTTTCTTGCTACAAGTTTATTTTTTGCATTTTTAGTTTTTTTATTCATTTGATCAACCTATCTTTTTTTTACGCTTATCCATTGCTAAAGGACTAGCAACAAGCTAGTTGAGGGTGTGATAACCACTCAAAAAGTGTATTTTTAAGCACTTAATTTTCCTAAATAAAACTCTTTCTGTGGTGGAAACTCACGCTTTACTGACTTTATGTGTTGTTAGATCCAAAACCCGTTACTAATGAATTTATTGAGTACAAGTATGCATAATGGCCTTTTTAAGCACTTTTATGGCTCTTTGAAATCATGAGGTCAAGCAATGAGGACGTCTCATAATCTTTTGTGCAAGCTTGGAAGCCCGTGGAAGCAATTCACATGAGTTGGGACCATGAAGGAATGATCATGCAAAAAGATGGAGGAATTGAATCTGTTCTAGAGCATTGCGCTCTATAATCTTGCGATTTCACACCGCTTCCCCGTTTAAGTTGCTCACTACTCGATTTCGCACTATTACCAAAAAGCAGTGCAAAATTTTCACATCGCTCCCCAACACCAATGCGAAATTAGTGGAAGACAAAAAATAGAAAGTTTTGAGTCCTAAGTCTTGGAGTTTGATTTGTAATAGGAAAGTAATCATATTTGTGCCAAAGTAACTTCCAAAGATGTATTATAAATAGAGATTTGAGAATCAAAACACATACATTCATACATACGCTTTTTACATACTGTTGATTTTGTGACCCGAATTTGGTTTTAGGCTTATGTCTAACCTGAAGGCTCACGGTGTGACTTTTGTGAAAAGAAAAAGTTAAGAAAAAATAGGGATTTGTTATTGTAGCAAAGGGGATAGGCCGTTAGGACCTTTTTGCTCCGGTATTTTCGTCATATCAACACATTAGGGTTTGTCGCATTCGTTTGTGCTATGTGAATTATACCATTATTCGTAGTGAAGCTTTTTTTGCCGAGTAGTTTTTTTTTTCCTGAGGTTTAGCGTAAATACGGTGTTTTTCTTTATTTTGTATTTCCACATAACATATACAATTCTTAATTAGTATTGTAATTTTGGGAGATCTTTCTCCTTTTTCAATAATAGAAACTTTCAATCTGAATTCTTTCCTTTTTCTTACTATCTTCATCATCCATGACTCACCATGAGTGAGTAGTCTTCTTCTCGGAGTGAGGTGGATCCGATCCACCCCACCATGGTGACAGACTGCCACGCCCCGAATAAGGTAAAGCTTTTATTACTATTTAAAGGCACGAGAGGTCGGTATTGTACATCGGTCAGGACACCACATGAGGTGGCTTGGTCAAGTTCCCGACTATCCTTATAAGATCTGTCTCTCTTAAAACGGTCTTCTTGATACTTAGCAAGTATTAATGGTAATTTGGGTACTTAGGTAGTGCACCTTTCACCCAACATGCATAATAGATTGTTTCCTATCCGAAAACCACCAAAGGGTTGAGTTGAGAACTTGTAAGACCCCTCTAAAAGTTAGTAAGAATTGCATTACCATACACCTAGAAAATTATGCCTAATTTATATCATGCAAGAGGAACCTAAGAGGAGTTCAGGGGGTAAGTTATAGGCTAGTTTCTTGGGCAAACGACTGGGACATATAAAATCCCCCTTTGAATCACCATGTTGAGGCCATATTTGGTGAATCCAAAGCTCGAGACCATTTTATATTATTTTCCTTAAAAATTAGGAAACATCTCTTCTTCAAAACAATCAAAAAGCACACTTTTACATTATGTTTTTAATTTATTTTTAATAAAGCAATCGATTAGTTTAGTTAAGCCTAGGATTACAAAACCAAGAGAGGAAAACCCATTATAGTGGACGACCCTAGAGCTAATATACCTACAATAGCTGTAGGCTACCCGGGGTTGGATTTAGGTATTATATATTTTTGTGATTCCTCTATATCCTAATCTAACCACTCGATAAGAACGAAACCAAGAGTTGTCAATGAGGTGAAAGAAGACCCAATCAACTCCATCACATTCGGTTCTCAGGGAACCGACAATTCAAGATCCAACTCCAATAGAACCGACTAAAAGATTTTAAAGACAAGGGGGTTAGTCCGTTTACCATATCCAAATGCCAAGCGAAAAAAGAAAAGGGAGGCAACATGCAAGATGGCAATGACTAAATACCTTACCCTACGCCGGAGGAGAAGGAAAAGATAGTTAAGCTAGCAAGGCAAGATACGACTCGATGCTAAGTAGGAAACCTTACTCACTCATTGGAGCCCTCAACGAGCCCGCTAGTATTAAGAAAACGGAAAAAGAGAAAGAGAGCAAGAATGCTAAGCAGAAAATAATGACGACGAAAGACAAAGAGACTAACCAACAAAATGACAAGAACAAAGCAACATACATAGATACAAAGAAGGTAAAAGAAAGAGAGAGAGAGAGAGAGAAAGAACTAAACTAAAGAAATCCTAAACTAAGATCTCTAACATGCAAAGGGAAAAAGTAATTACAAGAAAGCCTAGGGTTTTGATTTCATCTAACAAATTCTCATGGTGAGATTGAAATGGTCCTGATAGTGCACATAATATATATTCACGGCCAGATTTCATCAAGGAACATGCTATTCTTTCTCAAAGCGATAACAATCTACCCTTGGAAAGGTTATATTGTATCCTACACCTCAAACCATCATAACCAAGGATGCATTAAGCAATTGAAATCTAACAAGACACATGTAACCCACAAATATCTATATTCTATAGTGAAGCATGACATTCCATTCATGGTTTAACCTAATTATTGTTTCTCAACTTCAAATTAGGTCACAAATCATGTTAATGGTAATCAATCATCAACAACATCAAAAATTGAATAGAACATTCAATATATAAGATTCAAGGTTCAAAGATTTACAAATTAAAGTACAACACCATAGTTCATTGTAAAACTACATCAAAAGCCCTATAAAATGAGATTAACTCATGGAGAGGAGAAAAACAACCATAGAAATAAAGAAGAAGTGTAAGAAAAGAGGAGAATAAATGGACTAGATGTGGATTAAAGCCGTTATTCTCTTCCAATCTTCTTCTCCTTCTTCTTCAAGACCTTCTTCCCTAAAGAGAGTTGTGCCCTAGGGTGTTTCCACCCAAAGGGAACCTCTCTCTTTGCCTCAATGAACCCCCTTCTTTGCCTCCACGAACTCCCCCCTTCAAAAAGCCCTAATTTCTTTCTCTTATAAGCCAAAAACCAAGAGAGAAAAAGAGATGGGCTTTCGTAGCTTTTTGGGCCCCAACATCCACGTTGCAGCGTCATGGATCTACGCTACAACATGGAAAAATGGGGAACTACTAGAAGAGAAGCAGCCAAACCATGTTGAAGTGTGAATAGACTCCTACTAAAGCATGAGTGGACTCACACTTAAGCATGACAACACTCATGGTTATTATGAAATTCATCTTTTTACGTCTCCTTCACTTCCCGATGTCTTATCTTGCTCATCCGAACTCCGAATCATGCGATCTTGGTGTCTATGAAAAGCCCTCGGAGTCTAGAATCTATCCATGCCAATGAGAGAGCCATAGAAGGACATCACGCAGGAAAAAGGATCACATGTTTTCTACGACTGCATGATGACTTTGCCATTTTTCTTTGATTTCACTCATTTCCACTCAATTGTTGGCCTAATCACAAAATTGAGAAAATAAGGGATTAGGACACCTATTTATCTCATAAAATTACTAAAAGCACTGTAGCTTGTGGGGATAAATGAGTATTTAAGATCACTCATCGCCCCGAGCAAATCTTTACTTGTCCTCCAGCGAAGGAAAAACACACATATATACAAAACAAAATAGATATGAGTAAAGAATGGTTCTATGACAAGCTCGAAGATACCATGACAAAGTTACATGGAAATGATATAGCTACATGGGATCCCGACACATTTAAAGTCTTTAAAGGCGAAGCATCATAGGTATGGTGATCAAGCGGCTTGCCCACAATTTCTCAATGAATCATTCCTTAAGAAACTCGATGAAAATGGTATGCTAAATCTCGAATGTAGACGAAGGTTCTAAGACCGCTACCGGCAGGCTTCGGCCAGCTCATTTGAAAGATTGATGGGTCTTGAAAACACTCATCATATACCCGAATTTTATCATGTTTTCGGTTCATTTCATATAGTAATAAGTGTGGTGATCTCTTTATATCTAATTACTCAACTTCTTGTGCATTTCAAGGAAAAAGGCGGCATTTGGAGGCTATAGGGAGACTTGGAGAAGAAGATTGGAAACTGTGATGTCACGGCGTCCCAGCTGTCGAGATTGAAGCAGCGTGCTATCTTCATCAACCAATGTGTCCTTAGCGTTGCGACATCACGATGTTGCCGGGACTTAATTAGCGAGATTTCTTTAGATATTAGTAGACGACGAATTTCGAGATGAGATATACAGGAGAGGACGGAGAAGACAACGCATGTGTGAATCGAGAGATCGTGTGCACTCCAGTATTTGTTTTTTCTTTCTCAAACACCTAATGATTAAAAGCTCGATGGTTGTAATGAACAATATGATTTTCTAGTTTTATTTCTAGGGTTTTGTTGTACCCTTGCTACATTCATATGGATTAATTATTAATTCCGTTCTATTCAGTATATTAATGGATCTGATATCGACTCGCTCTATTTTATGTGATTTATTTACATGGTGGTGTTTGGCCAACATTAGCATGCTTTTGATAGGAATCTGAGATCAACAGATAAAGATTCCCGGGGATACAAGTAGAGTGACACTTGGTAAATTGGAAAGTAGGGATCTCTCGGTTCCAAGTGTGGTGATTAGGGTTTAATCATTCAAGCATTTCGGAGTCCAAGGTTGATGCAGAGATGCAATAAACCCTACTGGTGAGATAGACGAATATACCTCGAGAAAGGATATCTCGTAGGCATGATCAACCTGCCAGCATGAATCCGTTAATGTACTAAATGAACAATTTTATCTAGATTATAATCCATTGAGTGTGGCAAGGGGAGGCAAAACCCTAGGCTCCATTAGTCGAGTTAGCAAATATTTTAGGGTTAGCTTTTCCTTACATTAGTTACAATTCATTCGAGTTTTAGATCCGGATAATATTCTAGAGCCAATTCCAGTATTCAACACACTTCTCTTTGTGGGAATGACACTTGACAAGCCACTATACTACATAACCTCGACGCGTATACTTGCGCGTATGGGCCTACGTTTATACTAATTTACACATCCTATTCGGAGCCCGTCAAGTTTTTGGCACCGTTTTCGGGGAAAAGTTTTGTGTTGATATTGATAATAGCGCAATTAGATATTGCTCTGGATTTGTTTTCTTTATTTATTTGGTTATTCTATTTACACAAGTGCTTGTAACTTGGTCTCTACTGTTTTTGTGTGCGATTGTAGTTAAGGTTAATGTGTGTGCATGCAAAGACGGGGTCAAGGTGAATTACTTTTGTTTGATCTTGAGCCAGAAAGAACCTTAAACCGATTACGCATAGACGAAAGCACCTTTAGAGAAATCTAGCAGGTCATGTAGAACCGGAAAGGCTTGAATCGGTGCGAGAGAGGAATGGTAGAATGGGGACAAAATGGAAATAATGAGTAAGAATTATGGTCTGACTGATCATGGCTTAGAAAATTCTAATTTTACGAAAGTAGATGGAAAATGGTAATTTAGATTAGAAATGCAGAATTTTCTAGATCTTGGATGATGAAGCGAACTTCACTAGTTGGAATCCTCTCCCACTGAAATCTGCTTCTACATCAAAATTTAGTCGAATTCGAGACGGTGAGATTTCCGTCTTCAGGCAGAGTGTCGGGTGCGTATGGCCCGACTATTGAGAGGCATGTGATGTGACAAAAGTCACCTACTACATGTACCCATGTGACATATGTTGCATGATTAGTGAGAGGATAGAAATAATTGGCTTAGATTAAGCCAAGTGTCAAAGAGCCCTTAAAAGTCAAACTAAAGAACAATGAGGGAATTAATTGAAAAAATAATGAACAACTTCATCTTCTCCATTTTTTGGTGGTAGTCTGCGGAGTGAAGGAGCTGGTTTTAGAGAGAAAGTCGACTTCTCTCTAGATTTCCGGCTTTCACCCAGTCGGTTCTCGTCGGGCAATGAGGTGCTCTGCCACAAGAGGCTGCACGTGGAGCACTGTTTTATGGGTTCGGCTTGACTCAGGAGGTAGGGGCCTTCTCTGCTTGATTTATTCTTTGGCTAAGAGCCATTTTAATGGATGAGGATTTGTTAAGGCCTAGATGGCCGTGTTTTCGGTCCCAAAATATTTGGACTAAGTGAAGAAAATCCCTAATGTGGTAGTAACGGTGTCGGACCTAGGGTTCCTCTTGTTCCGCGTGATTTGTGTGTGATTTTTGTGTTTAGCGGGCGATTAGAAATAGTGCTTGAATTGGTTATTAGCCCGTAGCCAGGCTAATTTTGGTGTTATTGCTATGAATTGAATAACGCTGATCTTTGTGAGTTAATTCTTGTTAGTATATGCATGTTTTATATATATTGTATGAATTGTTGGAAATGGCATAATGCATTCCATATACTGCCAAGGCACCTAGAATGGTAGGTGTGAGTGCATGACAAAATAAAATCGGAGGGTTGTCGAATGATGAATTCCTTTGTAAAATTGGCCAAAATAATAATTTTATCGGAAGGATTGTCCAAAAAATTGTGTTGGGAAAATTGTCAAACTGATTGCGTCGGAGGGCAATGAATTGTTTTGGAGAGTTACCCAACAAGTTCACCTCGGAGGATTCTCGGCGCGTATTTATATCGGAGGGTTGTGTCCCGCCAGTTAAAACATATATTTTGTTTGGAAAATGATTTTCATACGTGGCTTAGGCACGTAATGGCTTGAGGGGAGTCGGTGAGGACTCGAGACATGGGATTAGACGTGTAGATATTAGTATGATCAATGCATTTGCTTGAATGTTCTTGAGTAGCCATTACATGTGCACTTAGGTGGGAGTAGCTTATGTAGGAGATTAGTACTCTTGGGCATTGCTCACCTGCCGAGAAACATTATTTCAAGTCTGAGGGAGTGTTTGGGAAGGCGAGCACACTAGAGACACTTTTAAGAAGAAAGCCGGATTATGGCTTTGATATATATTTTGTAAAACATGTATTAGAATTCTTAATTTTAATATATGTTTGTATTAAGAGTGATGTAACAACTCTTGAAACTATTGTAATATAGTTGGTTGAAAAATCTTTGGTGAGTATGATGTGTAGGCCAATGTGGCCATTTGTACTCATGTATGTGTATCATGATATGAGACACAGGTATTCCGCAGGTTGACGGTGGTCAACGGGACCCCCGGGATTTGGGGCGTCACAAGTCATACAGAGCCAAATGATCCTTATATGTTGCTTGAAGAGTTTGCTTTACCGCCTACGGTTGTTCGATCTGCTATCGAGACCACCCGTACAAGCGAACAACTTGAGTTAAGAGCCCGATAACCACGCAAATGCTTGAGACATCAGTTCCATGGAGCGCAGTGAGAGTCGAACACGCGTTTGTGACTTCATTGGAAATTATGCGACCGCGGTTAAATCTGATAGATATGAAGCGCTTAGATTAAGATTGTTCCGCTCTCGGCGTTAATGAAATGAAAACATTGGTTGGCGATGCGACCACTAGATTCCGATACCTCATGGAATGATTTGGTAAAGAAATTCCTGACTAAGTTTTTACCACCCTCGAAGATCGCCGCAATGGTGCGAGATTAACACTTTTAGACAATTGGGGAAGAACTTACTGTTGAAACTTGGGAGAGAGATTTCATGAAGCTGATGGGAGGTGTCCACATCAGGGTGACTAGATGGATGCGAGTTCATACGCACCTGATAGTGCGAGTGATTGACTAAACGAGTTATAGATCCCTCAGCAAGGGGCGCTCTGATGAAGAAGACTACGGACCAAGCATATGGAATCCTAGAGGATATGGCTTGATAGTATCCAATGGCCTAGGGACAGGCTAATATCAAGAAAGGCTATGGGAGGCACATACATAGAGGTCATAAGTAATTTGGTAAATCATGTCGTGCAATTCACCAAACAGTACACAAGCAGCAAGGTGTTGTAAATGCTATTCAGACTAACCCTTGGGAGATATGCGAATCATGTGGAGGGCCAAACCTGATGCCTCTGAGAATGCTAGTCGGGCTGAATGTGATAGACGAGGCATAGTATGTGTCGAGATTTAACCAACCACAACAACAAGGTCAGCATGGGGGTAACACCTATCAAAATCAAAACCAGAACCAGGGCCAAGGTTGGCGTAATAATCAGAGCAATCAAAACTATGGATGGAGGAATAATCAGAACAGTATGCCACCACCCCAAGTGAGCAAACTGCCATCAGAGAAAAAAATGGACTTAGAAGAAGCACTAGCTCAAATGCTTACTTCCCATACAGCCTTTATAAATGAAACAAAGGCGAATAGTAAAGTCAATCAACACTAGCGAATAACGGGAAGCACAGTTGAAAAACTTTGAGGTGCGAATTAATTTGAAATGATAAGCCACTATTGATTGGAAACAGGTTCTTTGAAGCAGGAGGATAAGCCACAGAGGTGAAGGCAAAGAACATGTTAAGGCCATCAATTTAAGAAGCGGTAGAGAACTAGCAGTACATGGGAAACCACTAGTAGTATAAGAAGTGGAAATTGAGGAGGTAGACCAAACCAGCGAAAGATGCGGTCAAGGGGAGCAGCCTGAGAAGGGCGATTAGAGATCGGATGAAATGAAAAGACTAAGAAACCATCTTGCAGTGCGGATGGACCCACTACCGCGATCTCGTATCTCGATTAATACGAAAAAGAATCATTGGACAAGCGATTTCACGAAATTCATGGAAGTGTTTAGAAAGCGCACATCAATATTGTTTGCATATGCATTGGAGCGGATGCCCGGCTATGTCGGTATGAAAGATATACTATCGAGGAAGAAAGGTTATTAGATTTTGGAGCGGTGAACTGCGGGAATGCAGTGCTATTCTTCAAAGGAAACTACCAGAGAAGATGAAGGATCCAGGCAGTTTTACAATCCCATGTAAGATAGGGAACTCAATCTTCGAGAGAGCCTTATGCGACTTGGGAGCCAGTAGTAACCTCATGCCTTTATCTATTTTCAAATGGCTGGGGTTAGGTGAAGCTAGACTCACGACTATCACTCTGCAACTGGCGAATAGATCAGTGAAACATCCACGAGGAGTGATAGAAGAAGTTCTAGTAAAGGTAGATAAGTTTATCTTCTCAGCTGATTTCATAGTGTTGGACATGGAGGAAGACAAGGAGATACCCATTACTCTTAGGTAAACCAGATTTCTAACCGCGAGTAGGGTTATGATTGATGTGCGTAAGGAGGCCCAAAATTAAGAGTCTGAGGCAGTAGGTCGGGTTTAGTGTATTCGGTGTTGTCGGCAGTGATATGTTTGATGATAGAGGCAATGGAGGTATAATCTTCTGCAAAGTGGTTTTTAGTGACCCTTTGGAGACTAGCCTTGTGCAGAATGATAAGGAGGAGCTAGGTGAAGAGGAAGAGTATGTGAAATGGATGGACTCCTTCCAGCCGAACAAAATAAATTATTATGAGCCGTTAGGAGAGAGCACTCAGACTTCAATGCCTTCAACTGAGCGACCACCACAATTAGAACAAAAGCCACTACCTAGTCACTTGTGGTATGCTTATCTAGGGGAATCCTCAACCTTACCAGTTATCATATCAGCATCTTTGGCCGGTAGAAGAGAAGCTTTTGAGGGAGAGTAACGAGATCCGCAAAGATGCTATCGAATGGTCCACTAGCTGATTTGAAGGGATCCGCTCATGTATGCACGGATCTTATTAGAAGATGGTCATAAACCTTCAATGGAGGCTTAGAGAAGACTGAATCTGAAAATGAAGGAAGTGGTAAGGAAATAAGTATTGAAGTGGTTAGATGCAAGTGTAATCTACCCTATTTCATATAGTTCGTGGGTAAGTTCAATATAGGTTGTTCCTAAAAAAGGAGGGACCACAGTGATAAGGACAAAGAATAATGCACTGCTTCCCTCTTGAACATTTATTGGGTGGAGAATCTGTATAGACTACCGGAAGTTAAATAAGGCAACTAGAAATTATCATTTTCAACTTCCATTACTGAATCAAATGCTGGATAGGCTGGTAGGGCATGAGTATTACTGCTTCTTGGACGGGTACTCGGGCTATAATCAGATTACTATATTCCTAGAGGATCAAGAGAAACGACATTCAAGTGCCCGTATGATACGTTCGCATTTAGGCGAATGCTCTTTGGGTTATGTAACGCACCGAGCACATTTCAGCATTGCATGATGGCTATATTCTCATACATGGTCGAGAAAACAATTGAATTATTCATGGATGATTTCTCGGTGTTAGGGAAGTCTTTTGACAATTGTCTTGAGAACTTGAGACAAGCACTAATAAGATGTGAGGAAACTAACCTTGTGCTGAATTGAGAAAAGTGCCACTTAAGCTGGGTGAAGGAAGGGGTGTCTTTGAGTCTTAGAATTTCATAAAGAGAATTGAGGTAGATAAAGCGGGTGAAACAATAGAGAGAACTCGCCCCCATCTTCGATGAAAGGAATAAGGTGCTTTCTAGGTCACATGGGTTCCTCTGAGATTCATAAAGTTTTTCCCAGAAATAGCAAACCTTATGCAGATACGCTAGTTCAAGGAGCCTCTTTTGAATTTGATGACCAGTGTATGCAAGCGTTCTTGTTTCTGAAGGAGAAATTAGTGTCAGCACCTATTATTGTAGCACCAGACTAGGACCTCCCTTTTAAACTAATGTGTGATGTGAGCGACTACGCAATAGGAGCAATACTGGGTCAGAAGAGGGAAAGAACATTTCATGTTATCTACTATGCGAACCGGACTTTGAATGACGTGCAACTAAACTATGCAACAAGCGAAAAAGAGCTTTTAGTAATTGTATTTGTGTTTGACAAGTTCCGACCGTACTTGATTGGTAACAAGGTAATAGTGCACACCAACCATTATGCCATAAAGTGCACGATGACTAAGAATGGCGAGGCCCGATAAGGTGGGTGTTATTACTGTAAGAGTTTGATATGGAAATCAAAGATAAGAAAGGGACTGAAAATCTAGTAGCAAACCATCTCTCACGATTGGAAGGGTCTAATAAAAAAAATTCATATCAATGATGATTGTCCCGATGAACAGCTCTTGGTGATTGAAGACATAAAGCCAGTTCCTTGGTTCTCCAATTATGTGAACTACTTAGTAGCAAAAGTGCTCCTACCAGAGTTTAGCTATCAGCAAAAGAAGAGATTCTTTGCACATTTGAAGCGCTCTTACTAAGGCCTATTACATGCCAAGCATTAGTGCGATCGGGTAATAAGAGATCGTCTAGAAGAGGAAATGGAAATATGTTAAATCCTTTGCCACACTGCAGCATGTAGGGGCACTTTAGGGGCATGGGACAGGCGAAAAGTACTTCAATTAGGATTACTAGCTGAGTACGTTTCAGGATGCTCACAGTTTGTGTCTACTTGTGACTAAATGCGAAGAGTGGGGAGCATGTCGAAAGCGGGATGAGCCGCTGTACGACCCATCTTAGAAACAGATTTGTTCAGCCCTTATGGGGGGAGGGATTTTATGGGTCCCTTCCTTTCTTCATCCAGCAACCTATACATTCTCCTGGCAGTTGACTACGTTTCCAAATGGGTAGAGGCTATACCTACCCGAACTAATTATTCTGCAGTGGTAGCAAAGTTCCTTCATAGCCACATATTCACCCGGTTTGGAACTCCGCCTGCGTTGATTATAGATGGAGGTACTCACTTTTGCAACAAGCTTGTAGACAGCGTACTGAGAAAATATGGTGTTCGGCATTGTACATCACTTGCATACCACCCCCAGACTAATGGCCAAGAAGAGGTGTCAAACAAAGAAATGAAATTACATCTTGGAGAAAAGCGATCGATAACCGAAGAAGAGTGGCGAAAAGATAGATGATGCGCTCTGAGCCTATAGAACAACATTCAATTCAACCCTAGGGATGTCACCATTCAAACTTGTGTTTGGGAAAGCGTGCCACTTGCCCGTGGAATTGGAACACATAGCATGATGAGCTATTTAGGATGTTGAATATGGGCCCGATAAGGTGGCGGCGAAACACATTACATGACTCAGGTGAATTAGAAGAATTCCGCAATGGGAATCGCGAAAATGCTAAGATCTATAAAGAAAAGGCGAAAGCCTGGCATGATAAACATATTGTAAGAAAGAGTTTGAGTCGAATTGGCGAGTCCTCTTGTTAACTCACGACTTAGCTCTTCTAAGGAAATTCGTCGAGATGGTCGGGACCATTTCACAGTGACTCAAGTTTTTTCCTTATGGAGGGTAGAAAATCATGCATAGAGAAGGGGCTCTAAAGTCAGCGTCTGTGATTGAATCCATACTTTGGAGCGACTTTCATGTGGCTGACAGACATATCAATCCTAACCCTGCCCCAGGCTTGATGCGTAGGGAACTTCAGGCTATCCCGTAGTCTCGGGGACATTGAGATCCAGGGAAGTCGAGCTAACGACGTTAAAAAAAAAGCGCTACTTAGGAGGCAACCTAAGCCTTTTAGAGTTTTTTTCTTTCATTAGTGCAGTCTTGAGTAATTTTTATTATTTTTTTATTTTGATTCTTTTTAGAAATCGCAAGTCTCTCAAAGTGCGTCCACTATATCCTATTCATAGTATTTGTTTGTTGTGTTTTCAAGCTCCGAGATCGAAGCAGCAACAGAGAGATAGCTCGAGAGACCTATTCCAGGGTTGGACAAAGATTGGAACCTCATTAAGGGAGTGCACTTTAACTTAAACATTCTTTATCAAAAATTGAATTAATCCTCTCTATAACATCGCGACGTTGGTTGTCAACGTAGTGACGTTGAGGAAACCTGAAAAAAAAAACAACCCCCTGTAACATCGCGATGTTGGCCCGAGCATCGCAACATTGCCCTGTTTTATGAACATGAACGCTCATTTTTCTTTCATATTTTCGGGCTTGACCTTGGCTGACCACAATCTCATCTCGATATTTTTCAGGGTCGACTATAAACCTCCTCAAACTTATCCCAATTAACTCTACATCCCTTAGAGACTTTAGAGCACCTCACAGATCAAAACCACTAGAGTTCTTCCATTGTTCATATTTGGCTTGATTTTTGGATTTCGGGTGAGTCAAGTGAAGATTGAGTTTTTCTTGGTGTTTTTAGATTGGTTTTCATAAGGAAAGAGATTGGTGGGTGTTTTGGGGTTGTAGAGTTGCCTCACATTAGGTGTTTGGAGGTTAATTTGGAGTTTTAGCAGTGCAGTACATCATTTGCCTCGGTGAGTGCACGATGTCGACGAAAGAAGCAAAGTTAAGCTCGAAGAAGCCCAGAGCAATTGAAGAGCACATCATGATTACAATGCTGAGAAGTTCGATCCAATGCCCAGTGCGGTTGAAAGTCGGCCTCATCTCGAGAATTGATCCTTAATTAGGAGAGGAATTTCTTTACCCGAAGCGATTTTCTTTTCATGAAACTATTTGCGAATAAGGGATGGAGAGTCTTTACTTGACCCAGGTCGGCTTCCACAATGGTGGTACGAGAATTCTACTCCAATTTAGCCGCCCATGTACTGAAAAAGGTCAAAGTGCGTGGGGTTTTGGTTGACTTCAGTGCGAAGTCTATCAATGAGTTTTATAAACTTGAGTCGGTTAATCCTGAAGAATATGATAGACTCCATGAAACCCCAAACTACCCCGAGGTTCTTAGAATGCTAACAAACGGCCAAGGTGGATAGGCTAAGCGATAAAAGGGCCTTGTGATACGCCGAGATGAAACACTTGGCCTACATTCCCAGTATGGCATCACTTTATCACATCATCTCATCCTGATGACGATGTGTGATGATGGCGAAGAACTGCTTTATTATACGATCATTCGGGACATCCTTTTGATGTCGACTGGGTTATAGAGGATCACGATCCTCATAATAAGATACGAAGATCAATCCTCGGACACCCTTTCTCATTTATAAGGTCTATCTGGCAGTCGAGATTTTGCCAGGACAATGAGGTTGGATACCCGATTAAGGCGATAATGGTTAAGAAAGACAATAAGTTGTACCATGGCGAGAGAAAGTTTGCTGATTCAACCCGATGAACCCTCGAGAGGAAGAGCAGGGCTTACAGATCACAGGAATGGGATTCTAGTAGATGCCCAAGGAGAGGTAGGGCAGTCATCCACCTAACCCCCACCCCCACTGCCCTTGCACCGCCGCAGGACCTATCGGGTCCTTCTACTTTGCCCTTGGCATTGAGTCCATGAGCTTGGCCTTGGTTCTGATGTCACATCTGCTGGGATGAGACCGAACCATTAGGTCTCATCGATTACCAATATAGACATTAAGTGAACATGAACACGATCCTAGCTGAGTCAAGCGAACCAAATCCATATATATACAAATTTAAGACATACCATTACTCTAGGGACTATATGAAATCCCATTGAGCACGAAAACATTTCCAAACCAAAATAACTTGCATACTCATAAGAAAAAAGAACTTGTCAATTAATTCATTACAAAAAAGATTTAGTTTTGGTCTTAATCTGCTTCGAGTGCCGAATTCGGTACAAGTAATAAAAGTTGACCTATAAGTTGGATAAAGTTTACAGAGATCGAAGAATTTGATCAACGACCCCTACAAGGTTCCACACTATTTGAACTTCCATTTCATAGAAGTTTCGGTAATTGAACTAAGAATTCTACTATTTGAATGTCTACATATATTGAAGAAAAATTTAAAATCCCTAAACATAAAGCGGACTTAGTTAAATTATTAACTGGAAGTAGACGGTGGGATTTCCCTTTAACAATAATTATCAATTCTGCATCGTAATCTAGTCAGTTTATATGAATTTGGAATATGAAATATCAAATAAGCAAAGGTAGCATAGTTTGGATTTCTCTCTTAAATGTGGTTCACATATTAGAGAATCATGTTCATTTCTAGGCTTATGTTTCTAATTAATTGGATTGTAATCAAAAAATTTTCTTCCATAGAATCTGAATATATTTTTATTTTCCAATACTTCATACCCATTTCTTATACATTCTGATTTTTATTTTGAGCAGAGTATGCTTGATTTACAGTGGAATGATGTCTCATCTATGAGATCTTAAAAGAGTTCTTTTCTTGATTAGATCTAGGTAACACGGGATCGAGAATCATTCCTCCCATACGAGGAGATGTCTACATTATTAAATTGATGATGGTGAGTTGATTCTCAAACCATGAGTAAGTGAAATTTCTAAAGTAGTACTAGACAATTGGTTCATCAATATTAGTCTAGCATACCCCAGTAACTAATCCAAACCTGGGAATCTCCAGTGTACTGTGTCACTCGGAGACCAGGAAGTAGAGCTTGGATAATGAGGTCCTTTTATGGGTATACGTTTCTAATATTAGAGACAATTACTACATGGACATCGCCATTCAATAGTTTCAAACTCTCGGCCCATGGAAATTTCTTCGATTATGCGAAAATACCATAGTATCATATCTTTCCCGGCGGAAGTTGTGTTTCTTGAAAAAGCGGATCCTGATGAACAAATCTGATCAGGAAAAATTTCACATGCTTCATGTCCATTTGAAAAAGTGAATTCGGCACATGCAGATTTCAGCTGGATTAGTGATGTCGGAAATGACTTTCAACAATTTAATTCGACTTAGAAACTTGAACAACTCTTTGTTTGGACCAAGTGGCTCAAATTAAATTCATTCATCCCAATCTCTGAAGAAAAGAAAAAAAAAAATATATATATATATATATATATATATATATATATACCACACCTACAAAGTCCTCGGCTCCAGGGCCTCTGAGTTCGTCACAGGCGACTAAGCACTAACTTTCTCAGGTGTTTCTATTTATAGAGCCGGAAGTTTGGGCACTTGAGTTAGAGCTACATTGCGAATCCTAAAGTGCATGCATGTGCATTCTCTGTCGTGACCTGGAAGTTTTGTTGCAATAGAGTTTTAATTCTTCATCACAGGTCTACTATTCTGACATCTGCAGTCATTTACTTGCGACTGTTCCTATGCTCCCTTCTTGGATTGAATCCTGACCGAGTTTTTCTTAGTGCAACAATAATCTTTTCTTATTTATATTCATTTTGTGTAATGAGTTTCTCTGTCACAACATAACTTTCTTTGGCTCATAACAATCTATCTTACCCAAAATCTTGTCATTCTATTTGTTCTATGTCGCGACGATCTTATGTGCGGTTCTGGAAAAGTTATGATCTTCAAATTGGTCGTGCGACTAGTTTATCTTCAACTGACATTCACATTTGGTTCTTTGCGCGATGTTTCTTGTATTATCGAAGGCATTTCTCGCTGACGGGAAAGTATGTAATAAGTCTTATCACCCGCAAAGCGATTTCTTATTGCAACTTCATTTTGATCTTGCGACGCCAGCTCTTGGTATTTATCGATGTTTCTTTGTCGCGCGAGGACTTTTACGTATTCGACATATTTGTGTCGCTGACCTTAAGATCCACTGTCGCGGCGTGAAGCATCTCTTGGCTTTAGAGTATGTCGCGGCGTTGGATTATTTTTATTGCGGCCAAGATTCGGTTCGCTAAGTAGGCATCACATGTCACGACCTTGTTTATCTGTCGCAACCAGAGTTTCTTCTTCCTTTAGTGTTGCAACATTCATCACCTTGTCGCGACAGATACTTCTTATTTCAGTGTCGCGACATACATAGCACTTAATCTGGCCAGAGTATTTCTTTGAAGTTAGCTATACGTCTCAGCGAAGCTTTTCCATGTTGCAATAATCGGTGTCGACAAAAGATCCTTTGTCTGTGATTCACCTTTCTGTTTCATTTGTCATGTGACAGGAGCTTCTTTATCGCGACAAATTCTTCCTGGTGTTGACATCCTGCTAAAAAACCTTGTCGCAACATAAACTTTCTTTGTCTCAGCTAAATTGTTGGATTCTTCCCATTTTATGTCGCGACACACTATCTTTTGTCGCGACAGAGCTCATCTGTCAATATTCAGACCTTTGTGTTGCGATAGAGCAAATATTGTCATGACGAGTTCGCTGCTATTAGCTGGACATTTTCACGATACAAAACTACTGTCGCGACATAATTCTTTGCAATTGCTCTTTTTCTCTTCTTTCTTCTTAAGATTTTCTCCTTTTGAATTAAATCACAAAAACCTGAGTTGGTAGATGTATAATTTAGCATTAAAACATATTTGAATATATTAAAAATAAGCCAGAAAAATGGATTAAAAATAGATGCGTTTAATACTCATCACTGCTTGTAGCCCGAGCGGTAATTCTAAGCAACAACGATCCATCCCAGCTGGTACTTTCGCCCGACTTCTCACTTTCTGCCATGCAGTACCACCGCGGTGATCAGAGTGATCGCCGGGGGGGTTCATCCACGCCGCTGTATTTTGTTGACATTAAGGACACTGTCCGTTTTTGTTTGGGGGGTGTGGGTGATCGATTTGGTTCTAGTGTGTTTTCTGTGTTTAGGTTGTTTTAGTTTTTATGCGTTTAGGTTGCATGGGTCTTTGTTTTTATATCTGGGTTTTTATATGTTTCAACGTGTTTAGGTTGTTTTAGCATTGTGTGTTTTACGATTATTTGTGATTGATGCCATGATTGCTAATGGGAGAATTCATTTTGATCCAAAAATTTTCAAAAAGCGAGCAAAAATGAAAAAGGACCCTTAGGTTGTTCGTGATACGGAATAGTATGCGAAGGTTAGGAGTGACTTAGTTTAGTCACCCCTTTGTGTTCGAAAGCCCATTCCAGTAGTCTATCACACACATACATGTGATCTAAGTATCTGAGGCCCCGGGACCTGTTTGCAAATTCTACGAGCCTTGAGGGTTTCTAACACCTAAGTGATGGGACACCTTTGAAAATGAGGGTTTCCATCGACCCCCAAATTAAAAAATGAAAAAAAAAACAAAAGAAAAAAAGAGAAGGAGATAAAAAATAAAAACAAAAACATGTGTGAATAGAATAAGTGGGATTGTTTGACTTCACTGCCCACTACATGGGACAGAGGATGGACCCTTCTCACGGTCTAGGGCCTTTAGGTTGTGTTGAGTGTTTAGGGTGAAGTTCGAGGGGAACTAAATGTCCGGTGCCCTTAACCAACTTGTTGGGAGTCCTGATGAATCCAGAGTCTGGGGACCTTTCGGCTAAAACTTATAGGCACTAGTTTTCTTTCATGCTTGGTGGTAACGTGAATAAAAGGGGTGTGTTATTATCTATTAGGTAGTTTCAGAATCTTTCAAAAGGCCGAGTTGACTTTAAGTTTGGGGGTGTTGGAACCTAGGTATATGTTGGAGATCATGAAACAACTTCATATAGGCTTACGGGGAAGGTCATTGAGCAGGGGTTGAGTTGCTTAGTCGACGACCTTGTAAGCGAAGTTCCTTAGAAAGTTGAACAACCTTAAGGATCCCCCGTTTTTAGAGGATAATGGCTCTTCCTTGGTAAGCTTGGTTCATTTTGACTCTTCTTTTTGGCATCATGTGTATCACACTCACGTCATAGGCGTTTTGGTGTGTCATTTTTCATGTGTGTTTTGTTATGAGTTTCTTGCTTGGGGATAAGCAAGAAGCTAATTTTGTGGGTGTGATGAGTGCCCAAAACACTCATCATATACTCGCGTTTTATCATGTTTTCAGTTCATTTCATATAGTAATAAGTGTGGTGATCACTTTATATCTGATTACTCGGCTTCTTGTGCATTTCAGGGGAAAATGTAGCATTTAGAGGCTATAGGGAGACTTAGAGAAGAAGATTGGAGAGCCCAGACCCAACGTCGCGACGTCGTGACGTCCTAACGTCGAGATTAGACGACGTGCCTATCTTCATCAACCCGATGTCGCGATGTTGCGACGTCGCGACGTTGCCGGGACTTAATTAGCGAGATTTCTTTAGATATTAGTAGATGACGAATTTTGAGATGAGATATACATGAGAGGACGGAGAAGACAACGCATGTGTGAATCGAGAGATCGTGTGCACTCCAGTATTTGTTTTTTCTTTCTCAAACACCTAATGATTAAAAGCTCGATGGTTGTAATGAATAATATGATGTTCTAGCTTTATTTCTAGGGTTTTGTTGTACCCTTGCTACATTCATATGGATTAATTATTAATTCCGTTCTATTCAGTATATTAATGGATTTGATATCGACTCGCTTTATTTTCTATGATTTATTTACATGGTGGTGTTTGGCCAACATTAGCATGCTCTTGTTGGGAATCTGAGATCGACAGATAAAGATTCCCGAGGATCCAAATAGAGCGACACTTGGTAAATTGGAGAGTAGAGATCTCCCGGTTCCAAGTGTGGCGATTAGGGTTTAATCATTCAAACACTACTAGCGAGAAAGGCGAATATACCTCGAGAAAGGATATCTCATAGGGACGATCAACCTGCTAGCGTGAATCCGTTAATGTATTGAATGAACAATTTTATCTAGATTATAATCCATTGAGTGTGGCAGGGGGAGGCAAAACCCTAGGCTCCATTAGTCGAGTTAGCAAATATTTTAAGGTTAGCATTTCTTTACATTAGTTACAATTCATTCGAGTTTGAGATTCGAATAATATTTATTCTAGAAACGATTCAGGTATTCAACACACTTCTCATATAGGAGCGACACTTGACAAGCCCAGCATACTATAACCTCGGCAGCGTATACTTAACGGCGTCTGAGCTCGATTTATACTAATTTACACAACCTATCGGAGCCTGTCAAAGATTAACAAAAATAGGTTGAGAACACACCTTTTATTCAATACTAAAACTAGAAGTAGGATGCAATGCTAATGTGCTCTAGAAAAGTGTCAATGTAGCGGGGATCCGTTTGTGACTCCCCACCAGTTGGTTAAAGGCATTAGGCATTAAGTTCCCCTCAAACTTCACCTCAAACATTGAACTAGAAAACCCAAGCACCTATTTGTGAAATTGGCCCATCCTTTGTCCCATGTAACGGACAGTGAAGTCAATGACTCCTGGCCAGTTAGCTTAGGGCATTAGGCTTTGAAATACCCCTCAGACTGTGCTCAGGATTTTCGACTAGAATAGCTTACTTATTTCTCTTTTTTTCTTTCTTTTTCATATTTTTTCTTTTCTATTTATTTTTCTCTTTTTCTTTTGTTTTTGCTAATGTGGGGTTCATTGGCCATTTTGATGAGGTGTCAAACATGGAGGATTTGGAGTCTCTCGAGAATGGTTCAATTTGAGAAGAAGAAGTCGAAACCTTGGTGTAAAAATGAGATCTAGTGTGTGTGTACACGAATTCCATTAAGTAGTTCCTTGAAAAACACAAAGGCTCTACAACCAAGCCTCCCACAACCACTAAATACACTCAATCTTAGATCCATCTAATGCATGATGGTATCACAGTTTTAGGCAATAAACAAACTTTTGAAACCTTGATGTCAAAGCATTCTCTAAACAATTCAACTCACATGAGACCTGAAACAACGAAAAAAAAAAGAAAAGCACTGTGCAAATATGGACTCAACAAACCTAACCAAACTAAACTAAACTGAACCTGAAGCCTAGAAGCACAAGATGTAAGAAATCCCAAGAAAATTGATTCTACCACAATTGTCCTAGCTTAGGGCAAAACAATTCCTATTAAATAGATCATGAAAAACAAGGAGGAAGGACTTCCCTGAAGATGATCAAAATTCAGATCATCAGTTTCTCTTGCCTTAGAACCAAGTTTAGGACTTCCAAAAACCTAAAAATCACAACTAAAACAAAAGAAAGCAAGATCAACCACAAAAATTTATTCAAAAACAAACTTAAAGCTAACTAAAAAAAAAACTAGAAAATGGAAAAGGAAACATTACTAAGCTTGGGTTGCCTCCCAAGAAGTTACTCCATTTTTATAGAGTCTAGCTCGACTTCTTTCAGGATTGGTTGGTAATTCCTTCCCTCCATAGTTCGAAGACTAATAGTTGTGCTCAGTAACAATTGAAACTTATGATCATTGAATCATATTTTGACTTGTTTTCTTCTTTTTGTTTCACAATGGTTGCTTCCATTTCCTTATTGACTAGAAAATGCACTCCTCCACGCTGGACATAGGGAGTTCTTCCCTCCCGATTTTCAACTCTTCATGCATGTCACCCTATGGAGCCATCTCTAAAATAGTCCTTAGAACTTCATCTTTTGTTGTGTCATGGGATTCCAGAAAAGTTGGCTCATCTTCCATTACAACTAAGACTTTCAAATCTTGTGCATCATCATCTCTTCTTGTGAGTTCCTCAAGTTCTTCATGGTTTCTTGAGGTGTTATTCTCATAATATTTCATTTCTTCTTCCAAACTCACCTCAAGAATTGTAGGCAAACTTCTTTATTTTCCCTTAGTGGAAATTTTAGCCATTTTCTTTTCCTCGTTCATGTGTTGAGCCACTAGTTCTCCTATACTCATTTCCCTCATATGTGGATGTTGCCCTATCTTAACGTCGGATTGAGTATGAGAAATGGCTTTTGGAGTCATTGTCTCTTCCAAGCTCTTGAGTAGCATGCACTAAAATTGAACATTGGCCTATGTTTCTTGCATGAATAACTTAGTTCTAAACTTAGCCAATTCAGTGATTGAGATGGCTAGTTCATCCACTTCATTTTCCAAGATTAACTCCTCTTATGGAGGTTGGTTCACCTCCTCCATGAATTGGGCTTGAGAGGTTGCAAATTCAGCTTGAGCCCTTTTCCATTCAACCATGATTGCCTCTAAGTTTTTTATCTTCTCTTGTGGAAGTGGACTTATCTCATTTTGAGCATAAAACCTAGGCAAAACCTTATGTACATAGTCCATTTAGCCATTGATCTTAATTTCATTTTCAACTTCAACCATGGCAAATTCAACTTGGGATCTTCTTAATTCAACCATGGTTTCTCAGGCACCAGTTATCATTTGAATCCACAGAATTTTCCATTTCAACCCTTGCTTTAGCCAATTCAGCCATGGTTTCTTCTAAGCTCGATCTTTGGACTTGTGGAGAATGGAAAGTATTATGGCTTTCTTCCCGTGGGAATTAACAGTGATGGTCATCCAAAATTATAATTGTTCAGTATGGGTGCGCCAATCTTGGAACATGATCCATAGACATGGGTTGCATTTGACTCCTTGCCTTTTGATCTTTGCCCAGGCTATTTCTTGCTCATTACTTAGTTGTTAAGTATGTAAAGAGGGTCATTTCATTTGTTAATTCCATGAAATGATCCATTGTAATTGAAACCTATAAAACAAAAATCAAAATCAAAAGTAAATTAGACAAAAAGGGAATGGATATATACAACTAAAATGAAACAAAATTAACAAAAGAAATATCAATGGACTACTTGATGTGCTCGATATTAGTAAATACTTAATCTACGACAATTCTTGGCCAAAACTTGATATCTTTGAAATGTCTTTACATATAAAAAAAATGTGTGTCTTTTATGTCGTAGTGCACCGTCACCTCAAGTAATACAATAAAAGTATGAGTATCGTCTTACGAGGTTGGGTTACTAATTACTAAAATTAGAATAGTCCTAACTTTATTTGGATAAATACAAAGGTGAAGTTGAAATGGAAAACAAAACTAAACTAAAGAAATCTTAAACTAAGATCTCTAACATGCAAAGGGAAAAAGTGATTACAAGAAAGCTTAGGGTTTTGATTTCATCTAACAAATTCCAATGGTGAGATTCAAAATGGTCCCAATGATGCTTAAATTATATATTAATGACGAATTTCTCCTAAGCACATGCTATTCTTTCTCAAGCAATAACAATCTACCCTTGGAAAAGGTTATATTGTATCTTTACCTCAAACCATCATAACTTGGATGCATTGCAATTAAAATCAACGAGTCATAACCCCACAAATATCTATAATTACATGGTGAAACATGACATTTCATTCATGGTCCTAACCTAATTATTATTTCTCGGCTAAAATTGAGTCACAAAATCTATGTTAACGATGGTAATCATCAACAAGCATAGAAATTGAATAGAATATTCAATATAAGATTCGAGTTCAAAGATTTACAAATTAAAGACATCATAGTTCATTGTCAAACTACATCAAAAGCCCTAGAAAATAAGATTAGCTCATGGAAAGGAGAAATACAACCATAGAAATAAAGAAGAGAAAGAAAAGAGGAGAATAAATGAACTAGATGTGGATTGAAGTCGTTCTCCCCTTCCAATCTTCTTCTCTTTCTTCTTCAAGATCTCTTCCCCAAAGAGAGTTATGCCTTAGGGTGTTTCCACCTGAGAGACCTCACTCTTTCGATGAACCGCTTCTTTGCCTCCACGGACTCACCTTCAAAAAGCCTAATTTCAACAACATAAGCTGGCTTCGAAGATAGGAAGAGATGAGCTTCCATAGCTTTTTAAGCCCCAACATCCATATTGCAGCATCATGGATCTGCGTTGCGGCGTGGAGAAATGAGGAACTATTTGGAAGAGAAGTAGTCAAACCACGCTGAAGCATGAGCATCCATACTATAGCTTGAGTGGACTCCCTCTAAAGCGTGAGTAACTCACGCTTATTCTGAAATTCATCATTTTACATCTCCTTCACTTTCCGATGTCATATCTTTCTCATTCGAACTTCGAATCATGCAATCTTGGTGTTTACGAAAAGCCCTTGGAGTCTAGAATCTTCTCATGCCAATGAGGGAGTCATAGAAGGACATCACGTAGGCGAAAGGATCACATATTTGCTGCGACTGGATGATGACTTTGCCAAATTTTTTTTATTTCGCTCAATTCCGGTCAATGATTGGCCTAATCACAACATTGAGAAAAGAGAGCATTATGACACTAATTTATCTCATAAAACTACTAAAACATAAGCAAAACATAGGAATAAAATGAGTATTTAAGATATTTCGTCAAGCGTCCATTTGTAGCACTTGAGTGCGACATGGAAGCATGCGATCACTGCAGCACTTGAGTATCGTATGGAATTTGTCTATCATGCTCTCAGCTCACGTCGTCTCGACGACACATAGCCCATAAGACAACACAATAAAAAGAGGCACTCCATGCCACAAGGAGGGGATCGAAAAACTTTCTAACTAAGGGAAAAATGTGCTTTGACAATATCCGTCGGGGACTTAGTTCCTTTCAGGCATGACCAAGTGCAGACAGAGTGAGGAATTAGGTCGGGTGAGATGAACTTGGTCTATATATTAATCCACTTATCTAACCCTACAAGTTATGAAGTTGCTTCTTGGGATGGCAACAAGAAGGGTTCGGGATGGGACAACCTCATCCCATTCTTGTCTCATTTATCTAAATCATTTCTCATTCTAGTCTCACTTAAGAAAAAAAAAATTGAAATGAAGCAGGGCTAATATGGCAAGTATGATAAATTCTTATGCAAATTTTATTTTGTAAAGTTTGTTTTTTATTTTGAATTACATTAAAATTAATATATTTTTATAAATAAATAAAATAGTATACTTTTTTAGCAGTCAGCTTGGCTTTAATTCTGATATTGTAAATTGTGCGCCGCTCGAACTCGGTCGGAACATAATGGGCAAACACTATGGCTACATAACTATTTTATTATTATTATTATATATTTATAAAATAAAATAAAATAAAAAATTTTACAAATTAATTTTTATATCATTGGAGTCGGGTTGGGCAAGAATTAAACAATACTCGAACTTGCCTCGAACTCGTTCGAGTGTGAGGAAAAAGATCTCAAACGCATTGAAGAACTAGTTTAGGGCCTGTTTTGTTCAACTGATAACTAGTAGCTAATACCTGATAATTGATAGTTGTTAGTTAATTATAAATTACTGTTTGGTAAAATAGCTTATTGAATGTTAATTTTATATATATAGAGAGAGAGAGAGAAAGAGACCAAAATTTTAAAAAAATTGATAAATGTTATCTTAGGTTTCAAATTTTTATTTCTAGTGATTGATTTAAAAAAAAAAAAAAAAAGAATTTCAAGTGGTTGATTTAGTTTATATATTTTGAATATGTTTTATAATATATATGTTCTTTTTACCAATTTAGCAATCCTTTGGTTCTTAATAAATGAATATCCTTAAAACCAAATTGGAAATGAAATAATAAAGAATATTTACTACATGAATAAATATTTGGACATGATACTTATATGAATATCCCAATTTATTAAAATAATATTTATTTTATTTCATCATCTGATGAAATAAAAATACTTGTATTAAGATTTCAATTACTAATAAAATTTAATTACTATAATAAAGCCTAAAATATCTCATAATCTTTAATATTGCTTATATTCAAATTGTAAATAAAAATTATCATGATAAATGATTTTTTAATAAAATGATGTGAAGACCATTTAAAATTTACATTTATAGTTTAATAAGCAATGAAAGTCATTAACTATTTAAAATAATTAAAATATATTTTATGTAAATATAAAGATAATGATAAAAAAGAGAATTATGATATTTTAATTAGAACATCTCAGAAAAATCTAAGATCTATAGCTTTTTGCAATCAAGAGATGTTTACCCCTAATCAGTTATTATTAGTTGTTTAAAAATAATTTTTACCAAATAACCTATAAAAACTTATTGAATGTGAATTAATTATCGGTTGAACTATACTTATGAACACCTTAATCAAATATCATACTCATCTCAATAGGGACAGAATGAGACCAATTGAACCAATGAACGCGTCAGTTAAATATCATACTCTCTCATTATGGACAAAGCGGAACGGATACCCTAAAAGGGAAAACTGTCACATAAGCTACTTCCAAAGAAAACCCCTCGATCATGTTTCATGGTGGAGGAAGACTCCTGGAGGCTTCATGAGTAAGCTTGGGCCCAATTGGGCATAACCCCCCATGGAGGCTTCCTTGGAAGCTTCCCTTTTTTGTGAAAAAAGAATGAGTCCCATTGATTTGATGAGGCATAAAAAGACAATATAATAAATACCCATCTAACATTCATCTCCAAATACCCAAGATTAAATTAAACTTTGTTCTATTTCGTGACTGGATTTGGCATGACCCCATGGAGACCTCCTTGGGAAGCTTCCGGTTTTGATGTGCCATGACAATAACAATAGGCACATTTTTTTGTGCATTATATATGATTTATCCTAAAGTATTATAGCTTTAAATCTTTTTTCATCCCTAAAACAAAAGCCTTGATTTTGGCGTTACGCTGTGGAGGGCCGGAGGCTTACTTAGAAGCTTCCGTTTCTGCAAAAATGGGGACCATTGATTTGATTTGACATAAAAAATTCCATTCTCTGAACATTCCATTCCTATCTTACGTTGAAGTATTAGACAAATTTTATGTGACCCCATTAACTTTTCTTCTTTTTTGAAAGACCCCCATTAACTTATATATATATATATATATATATATATATATATATATATATATATATATATATATATTCTAATTTACAGACACACACACTATAAAAAAATTTACTTTAGTGAAAGATATTATTTAAATCATTTTAATTTTTGTATATAAGTGGTCAAAATTGTACTTTTTATATTAATTAAATATAAAATAAAAAATGTTTATATGAGTGTATAACGTTTAAAGTTTATAGGGAGGGGATTTCGAATCCTAAGACAATTTGCTACATTTTGTCAATATATATATATAAATAATGAAATATTAATTATTTTTATTGTACAAACTTGAATTATTATTTTATGACTTTTAATAGAAATATATGACAACCGTTTGTTCTAATTTAAATATATTTTTATTTTCTATTTTACTCTTATTGTTGGACATGCAAAAGGAACGCAATTGATGCCATGTTCTTAGGAGTGTGACTTAGTGTTATGCCAAAATATGAAACTATAATCATTACAATTGTGAAAATTAGGTTAATGATGTCACGTTGGATGCTTATGATCACCAATTCTGTGTCAATTGTTTTCTTTTTTTCTCTAATTTCATTTAAGAAACTCCACCAGGAACGTGATTGATTTTTTACTTTTAAGTTCAAATTAGATTTGTGCTGACTAAATAAAAAGTCCATTCAACCAAATTAGAAAATATTTTCATAAGCAAGCATTATGGTTATGTATTTGTCCCTTCATGAAAATTAAACTAAAAGATCTTGTTTTTAACAATTTTTTTAATTACTATTCACTTAGTATTATGTTCTTACATGATTCGATCTTGATTATTACTTGAGTCAAGCCTCAAGGTTCTTGTGTTCTTACATCATAAAAATTGACATTTGTTTATGATGCTAAAATTATTATTCATTCAATTCACTAAAATTCATGCCTTTTATCTAAATATTTTGATGAACTCTAAAAGTCTACCATTTTTATGATTGAATTTTAAATTTAAATTTTTAAAATGTTCCAAGTGTTATTAGAACACTCAATTTATTATTTAAATGTTTAAAGCATTCTTATAACACTCAATTAAAAATATAAATACAATTTGCATAATTTAGACCAATTGCCTTAATAGACAATATCTTCCTATGGTTTCTACACAGGGCATAAGCAAAATTTAAACAACGGACAAATTCATTCAAATCAATCAAACTAAGTAAACTTAATCCTTAAAAACTAAGTAAATCATTCAAATCAATCAAATTATTGGTTCAGTTTCAGTTTTCTTGTCTCTTAACCCTTAAAAACTAAGTAAACTTAATCATTTAAAACTTATATATAATTATTTAATATTTGATAATTTTTTATATTATATTAAAACAATTCATTAATTTTATATTATGGATAAATTAATTCGAAATACTTTTTAATATCATTTATAAGATAATTTTAATTAATTATAAAAACAAATTAGACTTAAGTTCTTTTTTTTTTTTTTGAAACAAATTATCTTATAAGATAAGTTTTTTATATTATATTATTAAACAATTCATTATATTTATATTATGGATAAATTAATTTGAAATACTTTTTAATATCATTTATAAGATAATTTTAATTAATTATAAAAACAAATTAGACTTAAGATCCATTATAAATTCAAATTAATAGGCTTTGGGTTAAATACAAATACAAACTTATAAATTGGTCACGAGGATTAAAAAGATCGTACGTGAAACCGGTTTATGAAAATTATAGAACCATATCGGTATTAAAAAGATTAGTGGTTTTTGTTTGTTTCTTTTTTTTTTTTTTTTTTTTTGGATGAATGGAAAAAGGTCTTAAAAAGCTTAGGTATTGTGTGTTTTTTTGGATGAGCGGATAAAAGTCAAAACTTTTGGTTTTTTCTATTGAGCTGCTATTTTCGAATAACATATTTAAATTGAACATGGATAATAAATTCATTTTAGTTATATTTATTAATATTAATATTGTGTCTTAGTTGAATAGATAAAAGCAAAATTTTGAACTTACAATGAGCAATAAACTCCTTACTTTACTTATTTAATTCTTTCTTATTTTTACTTAAAAATCATCCGGCTCTGTATTTAATTTAAGACTATTTACCATGTCTTGTACATCCACAAAAATTCAAATTGGGTTCTCCATTTATTAACAATTAAATAATGCTTAAAATATTAGTAAATTTTTGTCAAAGTCCTATTTTTATTTACTTTTCATATTAAATTACAGTATTTTATTCTTGAGACGATTAGATAATGAGTTCTATGTGTATCTCACATTTTTACCACTTGAACAAGACCTGGATGGAGTCAAAGTCTCATGTTAAAAATTATTTTTTAACTTTTAAGGCTAAATCATGTGGATTAACCCTTAAGTTCAAATAATATGAAAGCCGGTACAACATTTTCTCACGGCTTTGTGTTTTTTTCTTTGAGATTGAATAGTAATTCAATTTTTTAATGACATTAAATAATATTAAAAACTAAGTATTAACAATTAAGCCTTCGATGATGAATGATATTTTATTGAAGTCTTCCGTCAAAAAATCAAATTCAAAAACAAAAATCTGGAAAAAAGTTGGGAGGACAGCCGAGCGTGAGAATGAGTATGCGAAACATAATCTGAATATTCACTCAGTATCATTCCCAATCAGCTTTCCTTTCCCTCTAACCTTTTTGGCGAGTCCATTACTAAAAGGCGCCGTGGGGTACTGTGTCCACTCCACTGACTGGAAAGAGGATTTCCAGTTGTTTTTGTTTTCCTTTAATTTGTTTATTTATTTATTTAATTTGTCAAGGAAAAGACAGAAGAACTCCTCCTAGATCTTGAGATTATGCTGATGAAGTCGGTTAGGCAAAAAGAAAAAGAAAAAAAGAACAGTAGAAAAGTGATGCATTGGAAGTGGAAACTTTACTGGGGTCAAAGATAAAGTCACTATGAAAGGATTGAAGGGGTGACTTTCAATATATGAGAAATTTTAAGATGAATTTTAATCTTAAAAAATCATGGAGTATAAGAAAAAGTGAACCATTTTGTCTCGACCTTTACTTCCAAGCAACTTCGTTTTACTATAAAAACCATTTTGTTCTATGGTGCACCTAATATATCATCATGATTTCAATACTTACTAGCTAGATGGAGCCGACACACCATCATCATGGTTGTTAAAGAGACATCAGATTTTTAATATAAATCAATGTTTTTAATTTTTTTTTTTAACCATTTTCGAGTTAGCTTGCAAGTATTTCGACTATTCTTGAGTTATCTTAAAGCTAATAGTCAAGTTAATCCTCCAATAGTCATAAAAGGAGTTGAACTAGTAACTATTGAAGAGCAAACCTAAAATCGAATCAATTGAACTATTTTTTAATGTCATGTTTTCAAAAATTATTTTGAAAAAAGGGTGATTGAAAATTTCCCACCTCATAGTTATTTGAGATTATTATTTTTTCTTTTTATTTCTATTCACATTTGCATATTACTTTGTAATACTTTATTCTTAAAATGATTCGATTATGGTTCTTACATATACCTATATCATCTTTTTACCATTCGAATGAGGTCTTAAAAACAATATTTAATTTTTAAAATTTTTAAAAATATATTATTTGATTAGGAATAAAGTTATAGGAGAAAGGTTGTCATTTCAACCTTATAATCAAATAGATATAACTTGGTACCCAAACAAGCCCTAGCTAATACCGGAGTTTTGAAGATTAATAAGAGATATCATGATTGTTATTGTAATCCACATGATTATCAGTGTCTGCGTCACCATTCCCAGTGGCATAATCTTCGTTATCATCTCCATAATCATCAATGTTTAAAGGAAAATAGTCAAAGCTTATAGGGTAAAAAGCTTCCATGGCGGGTGAAAACTGAAAAGACAAGATAGGGGTGAAAACGAAAAGTAGGATCCGTTGGCGTGATATACAGAGACAGAAGAGAGAAATTCTGAGGATGGTTCCTTTTCCAATCACATATTATTCTGAAACGAACATGTAGTGAAAAAAAATGGAGGAAGCTTTCTCATCAAAATTGATTATTAATGTTTGTGGTGCAGCTTAAAAATATGGCAGTTCCCATTTTGCTTATTCTCATAAAGAATCCGATTCCTCTGTCTTATATGAATACAGACTGCAACAGTCTCTTACGGGTCCCTCCTTCCAACAGTGTCTCCACCAGTAACGACCTTCAACAGTATCATCCATATTCAGTCATTCAGGCAGTCAGTCAGGTCTTATACCAAAGGGAAAATGAGTTGAAATGAAAAGATATTTGTTTTTGGTGATCACATTTGCAATATTTTTACTGAGACACATAGAAAGTTAAGTAGAGGGTGTCTTTATTTTTTTATTTTTTTTATTTTTAAAACCATGGATATCCGTATTGATGGAGCCAAAAATTAAAGTTAGGTGGCATGATCTTATGATGGTACCGGGGCTTCCTAGATAACTCTTGGTGGGGCCATATGTCCTAGGACACTTATTGGCTCCGCCACCTGATGTTCAGGCCAATTTGTATACATACCGGTCAATTTGTATCCGCTTCGACTAATTGCATATAATTTTGAAGTTAATGATTTGATAAACCTCAAGTGGTCCCAAGGAAACTTCAAAGAGTGATTTAAAGCCTAAGGTCTTAGAGGTGTCTTTATAAGTAGGGGATATAATGAAGAGTTTTCTTTTGGGGTAGGAGGGAGGCAGAGAAAAAGGGATATTGTGATGGGGGGTTGATGATAATTATCCTACCATGTGAAAGAAGAAGAACCCAACAAACCCCAGAGAGGAAGCACGCTATGACCTTTGGATTTATATCCCTCCATTCAACGCAAAACACACAGCAGCAATCATCATGTTCTTCTCTCCCCTCTTCCCCTCATTATTAATCCCTCACTTTCATCATCTCCACACCAACTGCCTCACCACCAACCTTCATCACTCCTCCACAAAGCGGAGAAGAAAGAGAAAATGGCCTCACTGAAGCGGAAGAAACCCTATACCTTTCTTTCCTTCCCGCTAATATTATTCTATTATGGGTGAAGTGAAAGTGAAAGGCCGCCTTTTCTATTCCATCTCTTCTTCTTCTCTTGGGGAATTGAAGCATCTTGGTCCGATTATTTGCTAGATTTAGCAAATCTACATCTCTTTTCCAGCTTTTCATCTATGTGGGTTTCTTTGTCTTTTCCATCTTAAATAACCGGAGTTCATGGTTCAGGCTGTCGCCGCCGAAGATGGCGTCATTATATATACTATGGTATGTGGACGGGTGGGTTTGTGTTTCTACAAAGTTTTATGAGTACGGTTGAATCCCTCCTGTAATAAATATCTATTGTTTGTTTTGACACTGTTAGTCCAAGTGTCTTGAAACCATTGAAAGGTATAGATCTGGATTCCTCTTTGTATGTTCAATAAATAGATATTGTCTTCTAGTACATGATCATCAGGAGGTGAAGAATTTGGTAGGAATTATTTGAGTGAATTCTCTTTCTTCTCTTCCCGAAATACTTCTGTTTAATTCAATGTTAACAGATTCCAATTGACAAGGCTGTAGCAGTCATATACCATTACTAAAAGGTACTGCTCTTAAATTAGGGTTTCTTCCGCTTTCAAACTCGTTTGATCTCCAAATATATAAAAATTCTTCCGACTTGCTCCTAATTTGATAACTGAGAAAGAAAAACACAAAATTTGTCATTACCCTTTTCTTTTAGCTGGAAGTACTGCCTTTCATGAATGTTCTATTCATGAAAAGTTAAGGCTTCTTAGATACCCATGATTCATCTATGCTGTAGAACATAAATTTACAGCATCTTAGGTCTTTTGATGTTCAGGAAACCTGAATCCGGAAGCCGAAAGCATGTTATGCAGACTCAATATTGTTGATAGAATTCATATGTTTATTCAGAATTCAGGAAAGAGGCTTCTTTTCTGATATTTTTTAAGACGTCTAATATATACGTAAATGTAGCCTGAGAAATTTGGGTATGTTTGTTTCCAGTTTTTGAAAACTGGTTCTAAAAAAACAAAGAACATATTTGGTTCCAGTTTTTTTTTTTTTTTTTTTTAAACACAAAGATCAGAAAAAACACTAAATTCAGATGATAACAAGAACAGTTTAACGTTAAAAAAGGCAAAATTTTCATAAAACAATTGACAGACAATTATGCAATTAGAGGTTTGCAGCCATAGTCGATGATCATGAACTCGCTTTTATTTTCCCTGACACCAGTTTCAGCAAATTAATTAATTAACCAAAGCCCCATCGTCATCCCCATAAGCATAGTAAAAATTCTGGTTGTGATATGAGTACGATGCATAGTGTATTTCGTGCAGATCATTTAAATCATTTGTTCACAGTCTATAACTTTAAGGACAGCTTTGTTCAATATGGGTCGTTTAATTCGGACTGCTTTTTCCTTTTTCCTTTTTCCTTCTCGTGTGCTTGTTTTTTCTGGGATTTATTAACCAAATGCTTGGAGACATGATGGTTACTCTAGTGAATTCTGCTGTTCAAAGGACTTGATATGTATCATTTGCTTTTAACAATCCATGCATGAACAGTCACTCATTGTATAGGGAAATTCGTTGCCCTTTACTCTCTGGAATTAGCCAGTGCTTTTTCAGCCATTATAAGCTCTTGAAAACACGCTGCTCACATGCATCTGGCTCAGAGGTTTAAATTACAAAAATTAAGCATGCAATCAAGTTCGGCTTCCTTTTCTGTGAACTTTCATAGACGAAACGGAGTAATGGGTGGACTGAAGGGATTACCGAGTTTTTCAAGTCAACATTATTTGTGTGAAAGATAGAAGATTGCTCGACTGCAAAACCCCTCTGCCATTGAAGAAGAAACCATGGGCTCTTGAGGTTCCCATGGCTGTCCGGGTCAGCTGGCACTTACCTCAAACTAATACTCTAATTGGTTTTGAAGTCATTCTAATTAGTTTTGAAGTTAACGGGATAAACCTCTAGTAATAGCATGGGGACTTGAACGATGACCATTGAAAAGCAAACCCAATTAATACTTGACCAAATGAACTACCCTAGTACATGATACTGTGTGATGACCATCGTAAAGCAAACCCAATTAATACTTGACCAAATGAACTACCCTAGTACATGATACTTGTACAAATATTGTTCCTCCACCTTTTAAATGTGTTTTAAATGGGTGGTTTGACTAAAGAGCTTTTGAAAATCCAATTTTAAAAATTTGACCCTCATAAATTTTTGGTACAAAAATGCATTTCTTGTTTTCTTACCAAAATAACTCATCCTTTTAATAGACAATGTAAATACATGAAATGAAGAATTGTGTTTTTGTTTAAAATGTGATATTTTTCAAGAAAAAACATGGAAAATATTAAATTCACAAATTTAGAGTGTTTTTTTTATACTATCTAGTTTCAAGGTAGTAAATTGTATCTACTAAGACTCTAACCTAGGACCCCTCCCTTCTTATGTCCTTTTACTTGTTTTAACAGTAAACGTTTTACCATTTGAGCTATGAATCGAAAATCTAGAGTTATTTGATGTATTTTAACCAAATATTTCTAAATAAAGCACATTCCAATATGACTTACTTGGAATTTGAAACTAAACATCAACACCTGTCTTTTCTTGGACTTGGATTGAATTACATGGAATGTTTTTGTAGGGGCCGGACAAGATTTTGGCTACGTGGCTTTAGGTTTCCCTTTAATTACTTCTTCACCAAGAAGGTTGTGAGATAGAAGCTTCTATCTATCAAGTCTCACTCTGCACATTTTTGGATTGTGCATGAGACGTTTCTTTTCTTTCACTTCATGCTGTATGGTGTGGTATTAGAATGCTCACAAGTCTTCTTCATAGTTCACGAGGTTTCATGTCTGTTGAAGGCATGAAGAAAGACAGATAAATATATTTAAGAAAAATAAGGAAATTAACATGTATCATATTCCATGCACTACCATTTTTACATAGATTTCCTTTGATCTGTCATGGATTATGTTCGTTTCGCTAAATTTATCCTTATTGGTATTCGAGTACTGGGCATATAAAAGCTGATGTCTGACCTGCACTCTAAGCCACTTGAAGTTGATCTTATTAACTATTCAATTGCTTTTATTCATTATCAATAGATGTAAAGGCCAGGCTCAAAGGGTAAAAATGAATAGGTATACAGGAGTCTGCTCAAGTTTTTATAAGAACAAAGTACTACGATGATGAAATACAAAGTGAATAGATATAAATATATATATCTATATATATATATATATATATATATATATATATATATATATATATATATATATATATATATATATATAACATATATATATATATATATATTAATAGAATAGATGTCCTAATAACAAAATATATCAACTTTATTAAACTCAATCACTTAAGGATACATTTGGTTAAATTACATTTTTAATACTTCAAACTCATTTATTTATTTTATCAAACATGCATGTTTCTAAGTAACTTTTATATATAATTTTCTTTAAAAATTTTAATGAGTATCAAACAAGAAAAAAATATCATTCTTTTTAATATTTTTTTTCTTTCCTTAGTACTTTTTAGGAATCAAAATAACAAAATCTAAAGTATATATACTAGATCACTTACCAAAGAAAAATAATTTAATTAACTTTAAATAAAGTTGACTTCCTAGTATTCTTTCTTAATATTTTTTTTTTTTTTTTTTTTGAAAGGATATTCTTTCTTAATTTCGACTTGTGATTTTAAACAACATTTCGAATCTAAAGTCTTCAAACCACTTCACAAGCTTTGCAATGTACTAATTTGATCTTGAGCCTTCACAAGTTTTAATTATTTTATCTTTTTTCATAATGCATTATCTAATAAAGTTATATCATATATCAATGAATATGTTCACTTCATTTTTTATTTTTTATTTTGAAAAGAGATAAATTTATTGATTCAGATTATCAATCTGATCGATAGAAATGTGAAATCAGAATCTTTAAAAACAAAGGATATATGACCATCCGTAATAGCAAAGGATCATTTCAATCGGCGCATTTGATAATCAGCCAATCACGTGGCAGAAAGCTGCAATTAAACGGCACCTAAACCTTGGTTAGGAAACAAACAATACCATGATCGAGCAATCCTGAAGTTGTTTGGAACTAGAGGAAGAGAAGAGGAAATTGACAAGGAATAAAAAGACAAGAAGATTGTGAAAAGGTTAAAGCCTTAAAAAAGTCCTGTCTCGCCCAAAAACTAGCGTTAAATCGTCTCGCTGGTCTTTGAAATTATCGAGATCAATCATCTCCTGAGATAAAGCAGTGTACAAGCGACACAACGATGCGGCGATCTTCTTATTGACTAAAAGCGCCAAGAACGGGAAATTATAATTTTAAAAAAATGGTAAAATGGTAATTTCGTCGAAATCTTGGGTACTACAGATCTCGGATGGCCAGAAACGAACCGCACGTTGGAATGTCTATAAAAATCCCCAAACTACGCGTCGAATTTTATGATTAAAGAACGGTCGAATTCGCATTTTTCGATGTGGGTCATCGTGTTGTATAATGACAGTGAGAGGCATTAATGATCTTAATGAGAAGTCGCTCTTGCATGTATCTATCTGACACATGTTGCATGATTAGTGAGATGATGGAGATGAATGGCTTAAATTAAGCCAAGTGTCAAAATGCCCTTTAAGTCAAATAATTAAATGAATGGACAAAATGGGAATTAAGTGAAAAGATTAAATAAATAAAGACAAAAACTCCATCTTCTCCATTTTAATTTAACAGAAAATGTGCGATAGGTGCTAATTTGGTTTAGAGAGAAAAAGTGATTTCTAGATTTCTCGTGGTTCGGATAGTCGGGTTCTCGTCGAAGCGAAGCAAAGGCGTTCTCGTGGCAAAGTGCCGCGTAGACGTAATTTTGTGATTCAAATAACTCGAGAATTTAGGGATCTTCTCACTGCTGTCTTTGCGTTAGAAAGCGCTTTGAATGGATAAGATGTTGTAGAATGGTCGGTGTTTGATTCAGCGATTGGGATTTAGTGAGAAACTCCCACTATGGTGGCCGTGAAACGATCTTTGGCTTTCTGGGTTCAGCATTTACGTGATATGTTGTGTCGATTACCCATGTTGTTGGGTGATTGAAATGAATTGCTTGGATTGTTAAATATTTCCATGTATTAATTTTAGTGTTATTGATTGTGAATTGAACTCGCATGAATTATGTGTTCATTTTTGTTAATATATCGTATAAATATATTAAGCATCAATTAATTTAAATAAGCACTAATGCACGTCCCACATATAAAGACTCTGAATGGATAAGTGATCAGCTGAAAGAAAATGAAAAAGTGAGAATAGTTGAAGGAATTTCGAAATCTTGCAGAAGAATTGTCTTGGAAGTGAGTCAGCAGTTCATCTCGGAGCGGACCTTAATTTGTCCGAAAAAATGATCATCAAATTCAACTTCGAGGAGGGTTGTCGATATATTTACGAAACTTCGGTAATAAGTTTCGAGAACCAACGTTTGTTTTGAAAGCGTATTTTCATTTCATGTTAGCTTAGGCATGTGTGAGGGGAGTCGGTGAGACTGAAACATGAATTGAACTGTGTACGGCATTCAGTAAGATCGTGTATTTGAGTGTGTTTGATTCATATGACATATATGTAACAGGTAGGGAAGTAACAGTGTAGGAAGTCATAATCTGAAGCATTCAGCTGTGTACTGTCGAGGATCAGCTATTTAGTCTGAGGTAATGCCCAAGGGATAGCCAGGCGATCAGCAGGCGTTTTAGAGAAGCTAGGGTGTGGGCTTTGGTATTCATTTTGTATAACATGTATTAAAACTTTAAATTTTGATGTGTATGTTTTGGTTAAAACAATGTAATAAACTCTTGAAGCCCCCGATAATAATATAGTTGATGTATTTTGGTGATAATGATGCCGACCCAGTGTCCATTTTTGCTACGTGTATTCGGAATCTCGTAATATGAGGCAGCGTATAATGCGAGTTCTTGGGTGGTGTGAGACACCGAGGATTGGGGCGTCCACCAAAACTATGTTCGAGACACATCAAGCGTCACAAGCAATGCTTGACACATAACTTTCCATTAATTCGACCTTTGAGACTAGAAAAATTGGATTCGATCTTTGAACAAGAGAAGCTCATTATAAAGAGGCATTGAAACGAATGCCATTCATTCTTGAGAATGAATGTCATTCATTCCTTTGAAATGGATGTCATTCAATTTGTTTTCTAACAATTCCCCACATGAATGACATTCATGACCAAAACCTTTAAAACTTCAAAAAACTAGGTGATAGATTCAATAGTTGAAATTTGCATAGGAGAGGTAGGTGTCATACTTTGAACGCCACTTAGTAAAAAAATATGTTTCTTATCTCTTCGACTTTGGACATGATGTCCGCGCTTCAGTACGCCATTTATTATCGATGATGACATATCTGTATGATAATCTTCTACATATCGCATTCGGTTCTCACTTTTATAACCATTTGGCCATGGACATGCGACTTGTTCTATAAGTATAAAGCCCTAAAAATAACCTAACAGTTTTATAACATGTTTAGGGTATAAAATAAGTTACATTGTATTTTTTCGGAATTTATATTGTTAAAGAACAAAAAATGATAAGACCTGGAAATTATAAAAGAATTAAGGTTAAATTGGTAAAATGTCAACATGAGGACCCAAGGATCATAAATGAGAAGTGTATGTGCAAAAATGGAAAGAAGAATATCATTTGAATAACAAATGAAGACAAAGAAGGATTAAAATGCAAAAATGAAATGAGGAAATAATGCCTTTTAGCCAAAACAAGGCTAGTGAAGGTTTTGAGTTAAGAGCAAAAAAATTGGTCTTTGAATAGCATTTCTCATTTTGGGTATATCTTGGCATTGAAGCCCCAGGGCATGGTTGAGAGTGAGAGAGGAGACGAAGTTGGTTTATATTGCTCTCGAAGTTGGGCTTGAACAAAGAAGGAAGAAGAAGAATGCGATCGGGAAGGACTGGGGACACCAGGTATGACCCAACCGCTTTAATGTTGTGTTTGGGTTTGATGAAAACCCCAAATTAGAATAGAAGTGTTTGAAATGGTTGTAGATTAGTTTTGGGGTTATTTTGGGTTAAGTTTCAAAGTGCTTTTGGGTTAGGATTGGTTTTGAGAAATTTTTGTATAAAGGAAATGTTAGGGTTTTAGGGGAGATGTTGTCAAAATTTTCCAAACCAGTGTTTTTGTTTCGTAATAACTTGACCATCGCTCGTCAATTGATCATTCAAATCATGGAGTGGTAGACTTAGGAGAGCAAATATTAACGAAATAAGTGCTGTATTAATTTGGACGTGGACCCAGAAATTCGTCGAAAGTGAGGCTTTGTTTTGAAACGAATTTTGGTTGATTTGGTACGGGTTTTGGTTTTAGGCCATAGTTGAGTTTCACTCATCCAAATTAAGTGATTCAAATTTAAGATTGTGGAAACACAGGATAACAAATCTCATTGAAATAAGTGTATTAGGTTTATCATTGAAGCTGAAATTCGTCAGTGAAGGCTATTTTCGACGAGTGCAGTTTTGTTTTGAAAATGGAAGTAATCCCGATTGTTTAGGCATATCTTAAGTTTTAGTGCTCGGGTGGATAATTCAATTTATAGACAAAATAGATTTATAGAACGATATGGACTTAAAGCGTTAAAAATATGGCTCCATTTGTTCCCCGAGAAAATTTTACTTGAAGGAAGTTGGGTAGAAAACAGCCTGACTTTAGAAACCTCGTAAGCTTGACTAATATTGTTCTCTAATTGTGATGGATTAAGGGGTTGGTGGCGAGGATGCTGACAGGCGGAGTTCAGAGGATAGATCGGAGCGGCTTGACACTTTTTTTGGATTTGTTCTGTCTGCTCTCTTATTTCAAGTTTTGCGATTGTTGGTTGAAATAATTTTCAAGAAAACTGCATATGTAATTTGTTTGAAACGATTTGGGAAAATCGATTTCAAATGCATTGCTATAAAAATTGCATGAACATCAAAATGTATTATTGGGTATAAATGTATATACAATATTGTAAATTACTATGGCTGATTATATCACTTAATAGAATGTTATCGTCGCGCCGAGTTAGAATAGTGGTATACAATAAGGGTCGAACTCTTACGCTCACGTGAGCGAAATAAATATAGTGGCATGCAATCCATAGCTCGGCGCAATGATGCTCAGTGAGTATACGCGTAGTTTTTAAATAAACTGGTCGTGCGTGAGTTTCCGTCTTGTCATTAGCAAATATTTTTATAAACTGCGACTATGCTATGGCGAGTAATCGGTGATTAAGTTATCATGCACGAGAAAGAAATGGTTAAATTCATTTAAGGGAAAAATTATAAGTAAATGTGTGAAATGTATGATTTGAGTTTAGAATAAAATATTACATATGAAATTGTATACTTTGAAGTGATCAAATGATTTGCAAATGAAAGTATGTGAAATAAGCAGCGTATATAATGTATATTGCATGAATTTATGAAATTGTCTTAAAAACATTGTTTAAAAAAAAACTATATATTTGTGTGTTTAATTGAAATGAAGAGATAATTGCATAAATACTAAGCATGAAATGCTTAGTGCCTTGTTAGCCAGTGATGATCTGGTAGTAGAACGAAGCGAAAGCCTCGAGTTGAAGTCATCGTCGAATCGTCGCAGTATAAATAAGCGCTCAGTATCATGCATACATTTCATCCCACATGACATTATTTGATCCTTTTTGTAATGAAGCAATGTATAAGTTTTCATGGGAAGAACCTCTTTAAATTTATTTGTGGAGATGAACTTTTAATAATGTTTGTAAATGATAATGTTGAAAGAGCGTACATACCATATCGAATAGAGGTGTTAATTGACAAAAGCGGTGGGCCCTCTTTAACTAAAATGATTATGCGACAATTTATTTCTCTGATTATTCAAGAAATGTATGTAGTAATGAGTCAGCGTCCGGATCTGGTCGGCCTCAGAAATGGGTTCGAATATGGGGAAAGCAGCGAAAATAAGGATTTAATAGGAATCGTGGCTACATTCGATTTCTTTTGAAGGCGACCTAGCTTAGCTCTTCTGAAATGATTATAATTGAAGCCAGCTCATATTACTCTTATTTTACTTTCCATTGCATGAATCATTAAAAACAAAGTTTAGCTATTCCTTTTACTAACATCTTTGTTTCATCATATGAAGTATAAGGAAGATCCCTATAATGATAAGACCAAGTCTTCTGGTTTAGTTGTCCCTTTTGAACTTAGATCTTAGGATCTTCAGTCAACTAGGTCGGGTGTCCACTGAATTAACTTATTCTTTTATGGGCTTTAGTCTCATTCCCTTCGATGACTTTTCAACTAACTCTCTATTTAACCCTTTGGTTAGCAAATCCGCAATGTTATCTTGGACTTTGCATAGTCTAAAGAGATACCTCGGTCGAGAATGGTTATCTAATGGTATTGTGTCTCCCAGCCAAATATGTCTCGACTTGGTTATAAATCTTTACTTTGTGCTTTCTACCGACGCCGGATGCTATCGCAGTAATATCTGATTGGAGAGGCACATGCTGCGGTCATCTTAGGTAATCCTCCCCAAAAGTAAGCGTAACCATTCCGTCCTCTTCCCATGTTTGTGATGCTATAAACTCATACTCATTAGTGGATAATGATAACGCTTGTTTGAGAGTTTCCATGAAATTTGCTCCTCCCCAGTGTAAATACGTAACTCACTATGGGATTTTGAGTCTTTAACATTTGATATCAGGTTTAATCTTATAACCTTGAGACGACGGGATATCTTGTATAGTGTAACCCGTAATCACGGTATATAGTAAGTACCATCTTATCACGATTCACTTACTAACTTGGCTTTAGGATTACTTATATAAATACTTTCAATTTACCATTTTGAATAGACTATATGCGGTCTTGTACAACTCATTAGGTACATGTTGCTATTACTACAGAATATTCTACTTGAGAAACGCTCTCCTTTTTTCTAGGATAAATGTATTGTTAATTTATATTGCAGATTACATGATTCAAAATTGTCTTCTCCAAACTTTCCCGAAATATGATTAACATAATGTGGTAACAGAATGAATCCATATGCTACTCTTAAGATTTTTATTCTAATATAACATCGACAAGTCCCGTGTCTTACGTAGCCGAACTTTGAATTGACATATTCTTGGTAGATATGATCATCTTATCATCACTTTCGCGGCGATAAACACGGCATGTAAGAATACGGGGACGCTCACATGGCGCCCCCGAGCGGGTGTCAGTTGACTACCGGTCGACGCGGAAAATCTACGTCTCGTGTTACGAAACGTACATACAAATCAAAATGCCGGCATAGGCCGTACATCCATACTCATGGAGAATAATCGAAATTATATTCTTATAGTTCCCATGCTGTTTACAAAAGATTTATACGTATTTACAAAAATATTTACTGAAAGCCCGCATTTTGGCTTTCTTCAGCCACATTTTGGCTTTTTCTTCTCAACTACCTCTGCGTGTCTCCGCAGATAGTCCACATGCACGAAGAAATTACGGCAAGTGGCAACCCGATCGAGATTTTCCTCTGAGGTTACTCTCCACATAATGCATATGCAATGGCATATATAAACAAGCGTCACATTTGTCTGAGTTATTCACTATTATATGAAATGTCATATCATGCATGAATCTCGACCTCATGCTCACCACCCGGGTCCCCACTGCGACTCCCTCTGCCAGGCGCGAGTGTGACTAACAAGTCATCTGTATATACCGCCAACTAACCGTTAGACAGCCTCCGTTTTATTTATGATGCTTTTCCTTTATTTTGTGGGTCACGGACTTAGGGTTTACCGTGGGACGCGCCACGCCTTTTCAACATTTTCACGAACTTACATCGCGGGATTCATATCTGGCCGTGAATAACATTTGGGACTCACCACAGGGGGGATCTACTGACTTGTCGCCCCCAGAAACATGCCAATTTATCATTTTGACCATTTGCATAGTGATCTCTACCTTGGACTTTGTCCCATTTTCCCGGAGTTCGACCCATTCACCAACACGGTGAATAAACCTACTACGCCCTTTTAGGCGCTGGCGTGTGGCCGTGCATATGAAATGCATGATGCGATACATTTCCTCATATTACATGCATGGAATGAACCTTACATGAAACATTTACAAGCCATGAACCGATTATAATTTATGCATATAATCTACCTGTAAACCATGGCATAAATAGCATGCATCTGACATCATATTTTTCCACACAGCTGCATGTTATTGAAGCGAGCCGCTAACACCTGGCCCAGGTCTCGAAATTAGGACCATTCAGCTGATTGCGCTTGCTAGTCCCTTCTGAGCATGAACGTTGGTTCCAAGCATTAAAGTATCGCGCGACAAATAATACTACTTTCAAAAACTTTTCGGTTCTGATTAAAACTCTTAACTCCCCACAGTCAGTGAAACGAGTCCTTAAATCCATACCTTAGTCCGAGCTGCAAGACTAATTTCCATGGCATCATGGCCTCATACTTGGCTTTCTGCGTACTCGCCTTTAAATTTGAAAGTAAGCCAGTAGGAAAATATCTGCCTCTTGGAGTTTGTCGAAACTCCACATTTTGAGTGTCTGTCAAGTCACTCGTGCACCAGCACTTTAATCCTTCCACGCTTATCAGGCTCGGCCTTGCAGCCCGAGAAGATCCTTCCTTTCCCTTTCCTTCTTTCTCCTTTTCCTCCCTTTTCTCTCTACGAATTCTTTTCTTTCTTGTTCCTTTCTCCTTTCTTTTCTTTCATTTTGCTTTTCTTTTCCTTTTTCTCATTTAAATACCGCCTCTCTTTCGCTTCTCTTTCATTTCTACTTACTCTTTGGTAATTCTCTCTGCATTTGGATGACATTGTAGTATGGAGTCGAAACTTATTCTCCTTCCTCCAATACGAATGTATACGTGTTATCGTAGTCCAAGTCGTTTTCTTTCATTTCATAATTCTTCTTTATGACATCGTCCCCATGGCTCGATGGCAGGCCATGGTCATCACCATCCATGTGGCTCAATGTGAGCCACTCCTTTTATGCCAAGTGTCACACTTTTGGGGTGCCATGTGGCATCACCTAACCTTGCCATGTGTCATCTGACACCCCACTTCTCGAAAAACGTGAAATCCTGACTACCTCGGAATTCAACGAAATTCGACGTGGTAGCTAAATTTCGCGAGATGGTTTCAACGGAGAAGTCCGTTTCGTCATCCGAGATCTAGAAAAATTCCGGATTTTCAGCCGAAATTACTATTTTACCCTTGATCCAAAATCATGGATTGCAGGAGTTCGCTTTTGTAATGACATATCCATGTTCTGTCCTTGACATACACAAACTTGTTACATTCATTGATTTTAAATCCTTGTGACATCATAAAATTGTCAAATTTCTCATGCCATTGTTTCGATGCTTTTTTTAATCCATACAATAATTTTACCAATTTGCATACTTTCCTTTCCTATCCTAGTGTAGAAAAACCCTTAAGCTACTCCATGTGGATTTCGTCATCTAATTCTCCATTTAGAAAGGTTGTTTTTATATCCATTTGATGTACTTCAAGATTTCTCAGTGCAGCAATGGAAAGCACCATCCTTATGAAATTTACTCTTGTCACAGGAGAATATGTGTCAAAATAATCAAGGCGTTCAATTTGTTTGTAGCCTTTGATACAAGTCTTGCTTTGTATTTGTCAATTGATCTTGAAAACCCATTTGGAACTTAAAGGTTTATAACTTAAAGGTTTATAACTTGGTGGAAGATTCACTAGTTCACAAGTGTGGTTTTGTAGTATGGAATCAATTTCACTTTGTATGGCCTCTTTCCACATGAGACCCTCTGTAGAGTTCACTGCTTCTTTATAAGTTTCAGGTTCCCCTTCAAGTATATAAGTTAAAACATCTTGACCAAAAGATTTTTCTATCCTCGCTCTTTTATTGCGTCTAGGCTCAACCTCATTATTTTCATTTTGATCTTGACTATTTTCATTAATAGTCTCTAATTTAAGTTTTGATGAACCCGACTCCTCCTTGAATTTACATGGAAATACAGCTTCAAAGAATGATGCATTCCTAAATTCTATTATTGTGTTCTTGTGAATATCTGGGATATTCAACTCATGAACAAGAAACCGATAAGCACTACTATTATGTGCATAACCAATAAAGATGCAATCAATTAGCCTTAGGTTCTATTTTCTCCGTTTTAATTGGAGGAACTGCCACTTTGGCAAGACATCCCCACACTTGTAAGTATTTGTAAGATGACTTTCTTCCTTTCCATAACTCATATGAAATCTTTTCTACTTTCTTTTTATGGACCTTATTCAAAAGGTGATTATCAGTGAAAACTAATTTTCCTCACATGTTTTGTAGTAGACCAGAATTGATTAGCATTGCATTCATCATCTCTTTTAAAGTGTGATTCTTTCGCTCAGCTACTCCCTTAGATTGAGGCGAATAAAGTGTTGTGGTTTCATGTATAATCTCATTCTAAGCATAAAGGTCAGCAAATGGCAATTCATACTCATCACCTCGATCACTTCTGAGCACTTAAATTTTCTTGTTGAGATGATTCTCAACTTCGATTTCATAGAGAACAAATTTCTCGATCGCCTCACCCTTACCTTTGAGTAGGTACACGTAACAATACTGTGACGCCCCAACTCGGCATAGGAAGTCAAATGAGGGTCACTCTTTTTTTTTTTTTTTTTTAAAAACTTATAACCTTTACATACATATTTGTATAATGTTAAACAAATTAACTTGTATTACATTCTGTAGCGTGATTCTGAAATATAAATACAAGCTCCCGAATATGGAAATGTTCAGTCTGATATTGCATTGGTTACCAAAATATCATATACAAAATAAGACCTAAAGGTCTTCCCGTTGAGCACCTATGGATGTGGCCTTTGGCTAGCGATGTGGATTGCCCGTTCTCACGATTTCACTCTTACGTACCTGCAAGTTGAACACCGTGCTAAGCTTTACGCTTAGTGGGAATATAAGCTATTAAGTCACCACACTTCATACAAATGCATATCACCCATATAACGATTCTGAATTCTTATCATTTAACATATATCTTATATGTAGCAGTTCCATTTCTTATCATCATCCATATACTTTTCATATCCAGCGCTTGTATTTTACTTCTTGTTCTTGTAGCGTATACTATCATCACATAGCAACGCTATGCTTCTCATATCATGTCATATATTCTCTACATTTCCTTTGCATATACACATCATTTCTTTTATGTTTCGTATGCGCATAAACCTTAGAAGTGGATCTGAGAAACCATGAGAACTGAAGGTCTTGTTATTGTGTGTGAGACAATGTACTATGCCGTATGATGCGAAGGTATCATCCTTTGTATGAGGCAGTGACCATCCATGAGTGCCCGTAATATGATGCAGGAAGGTATCATCAGCGTATGAAGGCAGTGACATTCGTGAAGTGCCCGAATTGTGGTGACCCCTTTAGGGCCACACGATCCAAACGGGATCTATGTCATCAACCCAAACATGGCGGGAATAATACGTATATGTATCTGTGACAAGCTGTTTTTCCGCAATAGGCATGCCCATCTATCCTTCTACCAGGTTACGCAGACAATCGATATGTATTTTACGTTTAGTATATACTCTAGTAGAATAATTCTTTGTTATTCGGTAAATACATATCATGATATATATATATATATATATATATATATATATATACTATCATTTATTCATATCTTTGCATTTTCATATACCAATTATATGCATAAATAACTATGCTTGCCATGTACCTGAGCTATTCATGAATTCATAGTAGGCATTCATCTGATGAATAACTATGATGCTTGTAGTGCCTACTGTTTTCGTGTTTTCTGGAACTAAGATGAGTTCCAACCTTATAAATCTTTCTATTGTTGGATTCTTGACTCAATGGGCTTTCCATAGAGTCAGGCTTTAATCCAGTTCAAGCGAAGGTTATGACGCCAGTTGGAGGTCATGCGTGATCCAACCTTGACGAAGTCTTGTTTGTAGTCTTGTTTGACAATGCTCTTTGACGAGCACTCTTTGACGAAACCTTTGTTTGACGAGCCTTGTTTGTGAAGTACTGTTTGGCGATGTGTTGTGACATTGTTTGGCCAGTCTTGTTGACGACCTCTGTTTAATGACCTAAGCGTTGACATTAGGGAGTAAAGGCCATGCTTAGTCTCTGGTCGAATTGAAATTCGAAAGCTTAACATCAGAGTTCATTGATGTGTTTCTGATTACGCAGAAGGACTTACACCGTCTCCTTATTATTTCTGACCAAGCCGTTCTAAGATCCATTACTGTAGTGCGACAATGAGGAGATTTTAAGGTTCAACTTGCAACTAGACCAGCCTGAACACATATTTAGGAGCCTTAAAAGCTCTTCTTAACTCAACCCTCTGAAATGAGTTTAGGAGTTCCCAAACCACCATACACAAGATAGAGGGTTCTTAACCATGTATCTAAACTTTATAATCCAAAACTAGACTTCCATACTCCCGCTGGTTTCCATACAACTGAAAAAACGTATCCATACCCATACTAATTCATACAACCCAGAGACATGTATCGTACTAATATTCACAGTTCCTACACCTAGTTTACATACACACATATTCATGGTTCCCATACTTTTCTATACCAAATCATAGTTCCATACTTTTCTATACCAAATCATAGTTTCATACTTTTCTATACCAAATCATAGTTCCATGCACTACATACGAATCATAGTTCCATACCTTGATCTTCTTAACTCTTCTTCTTTACTTTACTTTGCTTTTCTCTTCTCTCTTATCTAGTATTTCTTTCTCCCTTTCTCGAGAAGCCAAAATGAGATGTTATTTTGAGTCTTATCATGTTGATCTTGTCATTTTTATTTCGCTGGTCATCAACTCTTTTAATATTTACAAAATCAATTTATAATATTTTTCTGATAGCTCTAATCTTCTTTATTATTTGTGTAATTTAACTTATGCATATTCCTACTTTTGTTTTTTATCTTTATTTTTATTCGAATAAATATACCTTTCACGTTTATTATACGAAGCATTTTATAAAATGTTAGGGTATAATTTGGGGTGTTACAACTCTCCCCCCCTTTAAAAGAATTTCGTCATCGAAATTCATACCTGATTCAAAGAGTTCCTTGAATCTTTGTACTCTCATAGTTGTACGGCTCCCAAGTAGCTTCCTTCTCTACGTGGTGTTGCGGGAGAACTTTCACTAATGGTACTTGTTTGTTCATATTGTTTTACCTCTCGAGCGAGAATGATGCTTTGGCTCCTCATCATACTGACAAATCTTCTTGTATTTGTATCTCTTGCATTAGTAGTATGCGACTCACATCGGGCGGTATCTCGAAGCATCATGCATGAAACACGTCGTGTAATTTGGCGACTCAGTGGGAGTGCAGTCGATAAACCACGGGCGTACGTTCCAAAATCTCATATGTACATGAACCTTGGACTCGACTTACCTTCGGCCAAACCTTAAAACTTTCCTCCATGGTGATACCTTTAAAAAGACCTTGTCTCCCACTTTATATTCAATATCTCTCCTCTTTAGGTTGGCGTACGATTTTTGTCTATCACTAGCCGCCTTTAACCTCTGCCGAATAACTTGTACTTTCTCTTCTCTATCTTTTACTATGTCTGGACCTATCAGTTTCTGCTCATTCAATTACATCCGACACAGGGAGTTCTACATTTAGCCATACAAAGCTTCATATGGTGCCATACCAATGCTTGACGAAAACTATTGTTATAGGCGGAATTCCATTAAGAGATATACCTATCCCGACTTCAAAATTCTATGACACAACCTCGAAGCATATCTTGAGCATGGATCAATCTCTGCGTCATCTGTTTGCGGATGGAATCACGTCTTAAAATTCAGCTTAGTGCTAAAGTGGCGTAATTCCTTCAGAACCTTAGTGTAAATCGCGGATCTCCCTCCGAGCCTACGATGAAATGACGGCACCATGCGATCGCACAATCTCATCTACATATAGCTTCGGCTAGTCGATCCATAGATTAGTCGATCTGTATAAAATGGGCGACTTTGTGAGCTATCTATAATCGCAGACGAGTCATGTTTTGTTGTGTGAGGAAAGGCTTGAGCACAAAATCCCGTAGTAATGTTATCCTACTTAGATTGAGGAATTGGAGAATTTAACAAACACATGGGCACTTGGTGTTGACTTTGACTTAGCGACCGCGTCGAACATAGACACATATTGGTCACATCTCTTTTCCTGACACTTTCCACGATAGCTGTTCAGAATCTGGTACATCTTATTCCCTCGGGATGCATAGGTAAATACCGTATTAGCGAACTCGAATAGCAACTTTTGCTTTAGCTCTTTATCATTGCTTTACAATCTATGTTGGAAATAAACTTCGGCTTCTTTCTCTAAAAATTTGAGGTCTTGTCACCATCTCTAACCATCTGTAGGATTTTTTACGTAGCTCTTCATCCATTTTAACGCATCTATAATCATTTGTTTTAAAGCGGGTTGCTTAGTTGGTAACATAGCTCCATCATTTCTAGTCTCCAATCCACTATCTTTGTAGTGACATTGCTACCGCGTCTTTGGCCCAAAGCATCGGCTACTATATTGGCACTTCAGGGGTGGTAATCTATGATCTTGATCATAATCCTTTAATAATTCTAGCCACCTCAGATTGTCTCGGAATTTAACTCTTTGCGTTAACAAGTACTTGAGACTCTTATGATTGAATTAATAAATTCTACACTTTTCCCATTATAAGTAGTGTCGCCATATTTTAAAGCAAACACTACCCCATGACTAACTCCTAGTCATGAGTGGGATAATTTTGTTCGTGTAGAGCACCAGTATACTGGACCGCATAGCCACTACTTTCCCATCTTGCGTGCTGCATCTAGCGACCATGAAGCATGCTATCTGAGGTATACTCTTTCGGAAGTAAGGCTACTTTGTCAATCTTGGTACTTCAACGAGCACATTCCTTTCAAGCTATTCGGCTTATTCGACATTTGTCTGTCCCTCAAACTTTATTCCTTTCTACGAGTAACTTGGTAGTGGAAGCTATATTAGAAAAGCCTCTTACAAATCTTCTATAATAACTTAGGCTAGACCCGAGCTTCTCACCTCGGTTACATTTTGAGAGTGATTTCCAATTCTGTGCTTCAATCTTAGCGGGATCAACTCTTATACCCTCGAGACACAATGTGGCTAAGAATGAGACTTCCTTTGTAAAATCACATTTCTTTGAGCTTAGCATATAACTTCTTTTCTCTGCGTCTGGGCTATTAAATTTAATTCGCCATTATGTCATCCTTAGAATACATCGAGGATATCATCAATAAAAACCACAACAAATTGATCCACATAGGGTGGAAAACCTATTCATCAAATCCATGAATCTTGCCCGGTGCATTGAAGTCGACGAATGGCATGACCCGAAACTCATAATGACCATATCGAGTTCTAAATGCGTTCTTGACACATCTCTTCCTTACCCTCAGCGATAATACCTGAATCGCTTTGAGTCTATCTTCGAAAAAGACAGCTCATACCAGTGATTAAAAAGATCTTGAATTCATAAACAATTAGTTACTTGTTTTTCATCCGCGTTATTGATCTGATGTGTTTTGTCGTGAGTGCCATCTTTCTTTTTCACAAATAAACGAGGTGCCCGAGGATAGCTGGTCGGATAAATCTTTATCTAAAAGTTCTTTTAATTGACTCTTTAGCTCTTTCGACTCGTTGGGCAATCACATGCGGTGCCCTTGACATAGGGGTACATTCTGGTACAATTTCTATAGCTAAGTCCACCTCTCTCTCGTATTGATACCGTGCTCTTTAGGGAATACATGCGGGAAATTCACCACTAAGATCTTACCATCAACCCTGACCTCGTGAGTCAATGCTAAACAATGTCTCATCCTTTCCTCATAGTTATCAACATGTTAGAATGACATTAGACATTACACTTGATCCAATGCCTTGTACTATTACCTCGATCTGGTGAAGCGTTTCAACTCAAATGTTTTGTCCTAAATCCGTAAGCTGGTGCAGCGATAACAATCCATTCTGATCAAGTCAAACTCAGGAATGGTAAGGTTATCTCAATCAGCGAAACTCTTGTTTTGTATAACAATGGGACAATTTCTATCTATATTATTCACCAACGTTGTGCCCCACGGACTAGTTACATGCATGTCATATGCTAATTTCTCCATTCTTCGGGACTTCAATCCCATGCTCCATGCACATATGAATAGTAGATCGAGGATCCAATCAATGCATGCATTTACATATCATATAAAGAAAATATACCAGAAGTATAACCTCGGAGCATTCGATCCTCCAGGCCTTCCTTGTATCATCTTCAAGTGAGTCTTTGTGAGCATAGAGACGATCTCACGTCTCGAAACTATGCCTCCTCTCGTCCCTATCTTTGAGATGGGCCACTCGGCCCCTACCACGATCAGCGAGTCGAAAGTGGTGTGCTTGAATCTTCCTCTTGCCACTTCCTTGTTGGCTTAGTTATCCCCTAACTCTTGAGGACAGCAGTGCACCAAATCTTTCGAGGCTTACTGCAAGAAAACACCTCTGTCAGTATCTTGCAAACTCCCCAGATAATCTTATGTGATAGGGCATTTGAGATTTCTCGAGGTCTAAGCCCGAAGCACCTCTGCACGCCTTACGTGCTACACTTCAGACCTTTGTCTTCCACTTCGTAGCGGAACTATGATACAGTTGAAATTTGGAGATTCTCTGGCTCTTTTCGAGGAGGGGGCGAAGCTCTTCTAGAAAACTTCTTCTTTGAAATCTTTCTTTCTTTACTTTCGTTTCTAGTTTCTCTACTTTCATTGCAGCTTGGACCAAGCGATAAATCCAGTTTGGAGAGAAGTCGCAGGTGCGGAATACTTCTGGTAGATGTCTGGAGTCCGTCCCTCAATTGCCTGCGAAATGCCTCGGTGAGGACCAGTCCGGTGCATACTTACTAAGATGGCTCCAAATTCTTTTCATATTCAGCCATAGGTAAAGCTCATTTATTCAAATTTGGAAGCGTTTCATTTAGTCTATGCATTTGTTAACATACTTTGTACGAACTGAATGATGAACTCAAGTCATAGGATTTGGAGATGTGGTTTGGCCTCGTTCCACCAATCGTATGTCTCACTGCAATAGTGGTTTGCATAATGCTCTGATCGGGAGGACATCTTACCTCTTCCTAATACCCTTTAGCACTAGCGAGGTGAGCTTTCTAAATGCATGCTCGACCCATGGAATTCCTACGCTCCCGTGTCTTCTTCTGATGTCTATTGGAGCTTTAGGAGAGGAATCGATCTATCTAAAACCGAGCCATGTCTTGCATTCTCGTAAGGCTTCTATGGGCTCATTAGGTACGTACTTCAGAGGTTCGAAAGTGATAGCCCTTGTTCTCTTGGGTTAGCACTCTCGGTAAGCTTCTTCGAGGAAGATCGTCTATCTGAAACAAAGGACATCCACATCGGCCCACACTTACTAAACATAGGCTTTTTCTATCATATATACTCTATTGAAGCGCCTAAACCTAGGCTTTCCGGAAAACGCCTAAACTGGGCTCTGATACCACTAAATTTGTGGCGCTAACTTCGGCATAGGATGTCAAATGAGGTCACTCTTTTTTTTTTTAAACTATAAACTACACTTACATATTTATATAATGTTAAGCAGTGCTTGTATTACATTACGCCTTGTGGATTACAAAATATAAATACAAGCTCCAAATATGGAAATGTTCAACATCTACAATATTACATTGGTTACAAATATCATATACAAAATAGACACAAGGTCTTCCGGTGAGCACTATGGATGTGTGGCCTTTGGTTCTTGATGTGGATTGCCCGGATTCTCGATTTCTATTACATTACTACATGGATTGAACACGTGCTGACTTTGCGCTTAATTGGGAATATGACTTCTATTAAGTCACCACAATTCTATACAAATGCCATACCCATATAACGATTACAAATTCTTATCATTTCTTATATATACTTATCATAACCGATTCCATTTCTTATCATCATCCATACTTTTTGTTATCAACTTGTATTTACTTCTTGTTCTTGTAATGTATACTATCATCACATAACCTTCATGCTTCTCATATCATGTCATATATTCTCTACATTTCCTTTACGCCATGCTGTCATTTCTTTTATGTTTCATGTCTGCACCGACCTTAGAAGTGGATACGAGGAAACCATGAGAACTGAAGGTCTTATTATTATTGTGTGAAGACTGATGTGCTATGCACATTAATATGATGCGAGAAGGTATCATCCTTTGTATGAGACATTGACCATCCATGAGTGCGGAGTAATATGATGAAGGTATCATCTTTGTATGAAGACGATGACCATTCCTTGAGTGCGGAGCGCTATGGTGACACTTCGGGCCTGATCAACGGGATCTATGTCATCTCTACCAAACGTGGTAGAATATCTGTATATGTATCTTTTATTGATTTTTCCCTAATAGGCATGTCCATCTATCATCCAGGTTCTACGCAGACAATCAATATGTATTTTCACATTTAGCCACCTCTCTTATTCAAATATTATTTATTCATTGTCCCTTATATGATATATATATATATATATATATATATATATATATATATATATATATATATATATATATATATATATATATCTTATCATTTATTCATATCTTTGCATTTTTTCATATCTCATTATATGCATAAATAACTATGTTTGCCATGTATACTTACATTTATTCATGAATTCATAATGGCGTTCATCTGATGAATAACTATGATGCTTGTAGTGCCTACTGTTTTTCGTGTTTTCTGGAACTAAGATGAGTTCCAACCTTATAAAGCTTTCTATTATTTGGATTCTTGACTCAATGGGCTTTCCATAGAGTCCGAACACCCATCGGAGTTGAACGAAGGGTTATGACCTTAGAGTTGGGTCGTACCGGTCGGCACTTGACGAGCTAACGAGCCTTTGTTTAGTCTTGTTTGAATCTTGTTTGATGAAGCTGTTGAATGACCAGCGTTTGGCGATCTTGTTGTGACCTCTGTTTGGCGACACTACCCATTTATTGTTAAGGGGTAAAAAGACCCGCAGCGGTCTCTGAGGAGTCGAATTGAGAAATTAGCTAACATCAAGTTCATTGATGTGGCTGCAATTTCTGAAGGACTTGCTTAAATTCTCCTTATTTCTGACCCAAAACCCGTTCTAAGATCCGGTTGCTGCATATAATTAGAGCAATGAGAATTTTACGGAGTTCAACTTACAACTAGACCCTTCTCGAACACATATTTAGGAGCATAAGCTCTTCTTAACTCGACCACACAAGAAATGAGTTTAGGGTTCCCAAACCCAAACCATACCTGAAGATAGAGGGTTCTTAACCGTGTATCCCCAACTTTATAGTCGAAACTTAGACTTCCATACTCCATGGTTTCCATACAACCCCAAGCGTATCTACCCATACTCAAATTCCATACAACCCCAGAGACATGTATCAGAGTACTAATATTCAGAGTTCCATACACACCTAGTGTACATACACATATTCATGGTTCCACATACTTTTCTATACCAAATCCATAGTTCCATACTTTTCTATACCGTCATAGTTCCATACTGTGATCTTCTTAACTGCTATTAACTTCTTATTCTTTCTCTTCTCTCTTATCAGTATTTACTCTCCCTTTCTCAGAGACAAAATGAGATATTTATTTTGGTCTTATCCTTCATTGATCTTATCCTTTTTATTTCACTTTGGTCCTCGACTCTTAATATTCGTCAATTTATAATATTTTACAACCTCTAATCTTCTTTATTATTTGTAATTTAACTTATGCATATTCCTACTTTTGTTTTATCTTTAGTTTATTCGAATAAATATACCTTTACGTTTATTATACCCAAAACATTTTATAAAACTGTTATGGTATAATTTGGGATGTTACAAATACTTTGTGTTATCATCAACAAAGGCAATGAAGTATTTATTGACACTTCTTGTTTGTATAAATTTCAAATCACATATATTAATATGAATTAAGTTAAAAGGTTCAGTGAGTTTTTCAATGTTTTGAAAGGATGACCTAGTTAGTTTTGCCTCAACACAAATCTCACACTTTTGCTTCGAATCAATTTGAAATGTCGGTATATGATCTAAGTTAATTAATCTACGTAATGTATCATAATTAACATGTTCTAATCTACCATGTAAAATCTGGGTAAATTTGAATTTTTCCGAAAAATGGCAAAACGGTAAAATTATCAATATTGTACATAGGCTATAAGCCTGAAATTTTCTAGATCTTGAATGATAAAACGGACCTCACCGTTGGATTTTTCTCGCAAAATCTACTTACTCAGACGAATTTCGTTGAATTCTAATATAGTTGAATTTTTCACAAATTTCGGAACGACGAGTGTCCGGTAAAACCCAAAAAATGAGATTTTTGGGAAATAATTTAAGTAAAGTTCATTTAGAATAATTAGAACTTGAACCGGGACAAAATAAATTGTTTCGAGGAAGAGACGGACCGACGGTGTAGACGTACGTGGCGCGGCGTGAGCCACTCCTTAGCAAGTTTAGTTAGAGCAAGGGATTAGGGCCTGAGAACTCATTTCCTGTTTTTGGCCATGAGAGAGAAAGAAGGAGAGAGGGAGAGCACACAAGCTTCCTTCGACGATCCTCGGAGCTCCGTCGGTCGGATTTAGTCGGGCCAAGGCTTAAAGTTCATTGCCACGACGAGAGCTACGCGTGGGTACCAAAAATATTCACCGAAGATCCAAATGAGGAGTTTTCAGAAAATCGAAGATTTTAGGCCATGCAATCATGCTTCAAGAGGTAGGGATTCTTCCTACCTTAGTTCATTTTCCACCTTTGGGTTGAGAAAAAGGGGTTTTTCATTTTAGGGTCTGTTTGGGTTAAGGAAAAATGGGATTTTCAAGTCCCAGCGATGTTCTTTGCTTAGGCGAAGAGAGCTTCGCCTAAGTGAAGGTATGAATCTTCTCCAGTAAGATTGGCTCTTCGCCTAGGCGAAGGAAGGTTTTCTTAAGCAAAGGGGTTCGCCTAGACAAGAGTTTGGTTCACCGGGGCGAACTTAGGAGCAGACCTTGTGCGTGTTAATTACTTTAGGCGGCGATTCTTTGCCCTGGATGAACCCGGAGATGTCTATTGCAAGTTATTGGGGGACTTTTGTGGTTCAGTGTGGCCGGTTTGTGAAGTGTCCATAGCATGCTCAAGGCATGGTTTAAGGGCTGTTTGGTTGAAATCAACACTTACTTTTATGGGTACATTTGGGCGATCTTAAAAGGCATTAAATCTTGTTTTATGGCGATTGTGTGAATTGTATATAATATATCCAAAAAGTATTTAAGAGTTGTTTGGATTGAAAAGAATCGGTTTGACCAGGGCATGTTTAGCGGAAGCGCGACTGTTGAAAGGCTTAGTAGTCGATTTCATGGTCATTTTAAGGCAGTTAAGGGGTACATTGAGTACATTGTTGTGGGCACCCTAAATGCCACATTTTTCCTTGAGGACTAAGTGTGTTGTTGTTTGATATGTGATAACATGCTTGTTGTTGTGATTGATGAATGTTAATATGTGTGTCCAAATGTATTAACATTGAATTAATGTTTGTTTTGGAAATTATATGCATGTGATATAATTGTGCAGGATATAAGGTAAATTGTATGGTTTAAATTGTCCATATGGCATTCATTACATGTGGGACATGGCATTAACTTGCAATGGCACATTGCATTGCATATGCACGAGAACATCGCATTTCATGGGTGTGGGTGCATGGTTAGGATCAAACACCAAAATTGGTGATTTGATGAGTAGGCTCAATACTGTTGGACGAAGTCCAACAGAATCGCACGGTTGCATGAAATGGAAAACTTATGTCGGGTAATAGCAAGAAAAGTTAGACAATCCCTCGGGTGAAAGACTCTGACTGGTTTACTACACTCCGACGATGAAAGTCCAAAAAGTGTAGACGGTGTGCGGAGCTGACGGTAAGACTCCAAAAAATCCACTACCCACAAAAGACACAATGGTTTTGTATATAAAATGTTCATTCGAAGAATGACATCCAAAAGTTTTGGTTTATAAAAACATGACTTTTGTTTTGAAAATGATCATTGGATGTAATCTATCAATGACAATTTTTATCACACATGGGCATCGCATTGTGTGATGGGAGTTGATAAAGACTCGAGTATGGGAGTCGGTAAAGACTCGAGTATGGGAGTCGGTAAAGACTCGGGTATGATGGAGTCGATAAAGACTCGGGCATGGTGCCTGAGTGAGTCTCATCTCATTTCATAATATGACATGTAGAATTCCAACCTAGGATTGCATATCTTGCTTGGAATTGTGATGTGAACGTGAAAATTGTTAAGTGTAAGCATTGCATGTGCACTTAGGTGGGGAGTAGCCTCATGGATACTTCCTCTTGGGGTGTGGCTCACCCTATATGGGATAACATTTCAGGTGCGGGATAAGCGCCAATGGGCGGCTCTCATCCAGGGCCACGAGAGTGAAGAAAGCCGACTTGTGGCTTTGTGATCATTTTGTAAAATGTTTGAAGTAAATTCATTTTGACATGTATAAATGTGTTTATGAGTGAAATTGAACTCATATGTGTATTTTTATGTAAAGGAGTGTAATTAAACCCAAAAAAAAATATTTTTGTATAATATTGACTGAAACGCAAATACGCCTCGCTGGCGAAGAGTGGTCGCACAGGCAAGCCGAGATAGCCTTGAAATTGGGTTCACGCCTGCTGGCGAACCCCAGCTTGGTTGCCAAGTGTTGTTTTCCTGCTTTGTCTTTGTATTTAAGTGCAAGATGGTTGTTTAGAAGAGCTCCTAGCACAAAGGAGGCTCTATCTGGTTATGTGAAATGATGGGTCCCGGTGAATGGGACATACGATGTGGTATCAGGTTACACGATATCCACGGGGCTTCCGTAGGTTGATGGTCGATCAACGGACCCCCGGGTTTTGGGGTGTCACATACCATGCCATAGATTAGACGACACAAGTATGTAAGCAGAATAACTAATTTTATTCATATTTGACTTGATAACAGACATTATATTGAGTTTCCACATTCCATCGTTCATGTACCCTTTCCTGACGTATATTCCACTCTTAGACAAAACAAACTTATCTTATTCAAACGCCATCTAAAATCCATGATTGTTCAATAATAAACCAAAAACTAAGTTCTTGCGGATTTCAGATACATATAAGACATTTGTCAAAGTCACTTCCTTCCTAGAAGCAAGGATAAAAATATCAGTTTCAACAGATATATCGATACTTGAATTTTACAAATATATTGGATATATCGATGGATATTTTTACATAAATATCGATATAAATTATTTAAAATTCATTAAAAATGATAAAAATAAATAAATTAAATTTTTGATAAAAATAAGTAAGAATGCATATATTAAAGGTATTTTATAAATGTAATGGATATAAGTATGATCAAGGATAAAATTATCAATAAAAATATATTAATACTTAAATTTTAAATATATAAATATAAATTTTTGAAAAATGGAATAAGAAATAATTAATTTCATTCGATAAAAATAGTTTTTAATATAAAAATTAAAATATGAGATTCCATATTGTTAAAATGAAAGGATCGTGATCACATATATTTTCTTTTAATTTTTCCTTTTTCTTTCCTATATTTGTTTTTCCTTTTTTTTCCTTATCCCTTTTCTTGTTTTTCTCTCCCTCATGGTGATATACACTCAGTGAGATCTCCTTCATCATCCTTTCTCTTCCTCTTTCCTTTTTATTCCTTTTTCATTTCTCTTCCTCTTTCATTTTTCTTCCTCTTTCCTTTTCTTATTTTGAGAATAAATTAAGGCATGGGCCTATATAATTTAGGCCCTATTAGTTCCTTAAATTTATTTTCTTAAGGAGACTATGGGTCTTCCCCCAGATTGAGTGGGAGGTTCTAAGTGGTCTCAAAGTTTAAAGGTTTGATGGCCTTTGGGGAAATCTTGGCTCGAGGGCAATTTTGGGAGATGATCAGCTGGAGGCAATTCAACAGGCGACTCGATCCGAGGGGCTGCCGTCTACCTATGTAAAGTTTTGACCACACCCTTTTCCTTTTTTCTTCTTCTTTCCACTTGCTCTAGATCGTCAACCATTCCCTATTGATGAAGCGTCAACAACTTTTTTTTTTTTTCGATTTCAAGTGATTTTCCGACAAAAGGTATGAATCGCAGATGCCCCCATTCTTTCAATCAAAATTTCTTTTGATTTCGACTAATTTTTTGGGCAAAATGAGAGAGTACCAATCATCTTCCCTTTGGATCAAGTTAGAGCAAACTGATCTCCACCATGTGGAACCGATATTTTGTTGATATTTCGGTCGAAATATGGTCGATAAAACGTTATCTGAAAGCAACTGCAAGCGCTTCACCGCACACGCGATACGCTACCGACACTATCGCTGAAATATAGCTATTCGACCGATATATCATAGATATTTCGACGATATTACCAATTTGTTCCCGATTTTTTGTGAAACCGATTATCGGAGCCTTGTATCATGTAAGATCCGGTCGACAGACAATATATCAATGAAATATCGTCCATAAATCGTGACTCTTTAAACCCCGTCTGGAAGTCATCTTCAAGACCACTTTTCCTTGGCCCTTAATTTCAAAGGTGGTAGAGTTTCTCATGAACACCTTTTCCTCAATCTCTATTGGTTCAAATGTGGAGAACATCTTCTTATTCGAGCACTCATGGCGAGTAGCACTAGTGTTAATCCACCATTCCTTAGGATTGGATCCCACCAAGTTCACCTAAGAGATTACTCTTGTGAGGTTAATATCAAACACATCCTTGGTGATGTCATTAACCACATTGGCTTCCTTAGGTTTATTCCTCTTTGGTAGTCTGCAATTCGAGGATTTGTGACCTTTCTTCCCACATTTGAAGTATTTCCCTTGAAACTTCTGCTTCTTAGAGATTCCCCCTTCAAGTCCCAGCTTACTGTCTTTCCCTTTGTTGTTGGCTTTCTTGAACTTGGAACATTAACCATGTTCCATAAAGTTAGACTTGGCCTTGCTCGGATTGTGTTTCATTTTCTTCTCAGATCGCCTATTGTCTTCTTCAATGCAAAGTATAATAATCAAATCTTCAATACTCACCTCCATTCTCTTATGCTTGAGGTAATTCTTAAAGTCTTTCCAAACAAGAAGCAACTTCTCAATAATAGCTGCAACTTAAAAAGTTTCGTTCAACATTATTCCCTCAGCATGTATCTCATGGAGGATTACCCGAAGTTCTTGGACTTGATTGACCATAGTCTTGGAATCTACCATTTTGTAATCGAGGAAACAATTCACAACAAACTTCTTGATCCCAGCATCCTTGGTTTTATATTTTCGATCTAATGATTCCCATAGCTCCTTGGCAGTTTTCTTATCTGAATACACATTGTATAAAGATTCAAGGTGGTCACATAGAATAACATCTTATGTTGCCACATTTTAAAGTTTAGTCCATTGAACTTCTCTAGCTTTTTCCAGGTGAGACAAAGATATGCATAACAGTAGGCATCACTGACACTTGTGCCCTGATGGGGGTTGCCACTTAGGCGAATGCGGGTTAGACGACATTGTTGGAATCATAGTCCGTTTTATAGATTTATTTGAAAATGTGTCAATTCTCTATTCCTAAAACCAATTCTCAAAATAATTGAAAATAACGTATAATAGAGTATTCCTATAAAATAGTGGTGAGGTATAGAAACTCATGCCAGAACCAGTCTTCCTTTAGATAGGAATATTCGGTTCAGAGAAAAAGTTAGGCGCTCACGAAATGGTCAGCTTAAGATCGAACTCCCTTAAACAGAACTTTCAATTTCTCAAGACCAAAAGGAATTGGCACAAACTTAAGAAGAGTGTATAGTTTAGCTTAGTATAAGCTGTATCTCCTTATCATATATTCCTCGCAAGGAAAAACATAACTATGCATGTAGCCTAGCATTTGCATGTTGAATGCTAAGTCAGGGTTCAATACCCTTCCTTGTACTTTGTAACAAGGATTTTCTACAATAAACCAACAAACCACTTTGTTTGTTTGGTTTTTAAACCTTTTCTTGTAAAAGGAATTTTTTTTTTTTATCTTTTTTTATTTGTAATGTTAAACAATTTTTTTTTGAAAGGAAATAAAGTAACAACTTCATTTTTTCCAAAAGAAAAAGAGTCGTTTTCTTTTCTTTCTTTTTTTCTTTTTGTTTTTTATGTTAAACAATTTTTTTTAAAGGAAATAAAGAAACAACTTCCTTTTTCCTTTTCCGGAAGAAAATTAGTATTTTTCTTTTCTTTTTAAATGTTTTTTTGTCTTTCCTTCTCCTTTCAATCTGTTTTAAGACGATAAGATATTCTATTAAACATGCAACCAAACTTTGGTTAAGGAAACTAACAATACCTACAATCAGACAATCACAGCGTTGTCTAGAACTAGAGGAAGAGAAGAGGAAATCAATAAGGAATAAAAAGACAAGAAGACTGTGAAAAGGTTGAGTCTTGTGAGGGGTCACAATCTCCTTAAAACAAATTCGTCGTCCCCTCTGGTGCTCGAAGACTATCGGATCAACGTCTGTCTCCCAAGATAAAACGATATACAAGCAGCACTACAGTACCTTAATACTACTTCGACAAACTAAAACTATGTTCAAACCTATCACCATACTAACAACGCTCAGACACGAAATTCACTTGATCCAACCTTTACACACACAGAGACGAGAAAATTTGGATTCGATCTTTGAACAAGATAAGCTCATTTTATAAAGGCATTGGAATGAATGTAATTCATTCCTCAAAATGAATGTCATTCAATTTGTTTTTCTAATAGCACGAAATACTGAATCACCATGTTGTAGCGTATTGGCCAGAACAAGATTAGATATGATGCTTTGTTGGATCAGGCTTTGGCATCCCGGGCGCGACACGAAACCATGAAGGCAATCATCGACAACTAACTCTCCCACCGCACAAGTCGGTGACAAAACACATCGCAACAAGTTAGCGACAAACAACATGAAAAAATAGAGAAAAAATAAAGGCAAACCTAGATCGATGTAGAAGAAAACCACTTTATTGAAAAAAAACCAAAATTAAGGAAAGAAAACATTGAAAGTGGTGATTTCATACCAAAAATGACAAAAATATCTCTTCTCTCTAACGAAAAGGGCCTCAACGATATAACAAAGAGAGGTGAATAGGGTTTCCAGTGAGAGGGACGATGATAAATTGATTTGATGTTAGTTATCAATGAATATGTTCACTTCATTTATAGATAAATAGGTTATTAACAATGCAATCATCAATTTGTTATCCACATCGTGGATTCCTTATTTTTATTTGTTACATTTGGACACCAATCTTGTTTTTTTATCTCTACTTCTTCTTTTCCATCATTCTTTATCTTGTATGCCTATTTTTGTCCGCTTTTCCTTTTTAATTTTCATATATCATTATTCCTTATTGCTTTTATTTTCTCATTCGTAATATATAATTTTTTTTAAAAAAAACTTGTAATAGATCGATAGATCCAAGATACAAATAGCTAAAAATCATATAGGATGAAACAATATCCAGGTTAATAACATAACAAATTGACATAAAACCTACGAATTTGATAATATAGTGACTATAATATCTATGACTCCAATTCTTCAACATATTGACGATCATAATTTAATATTTTCGCATGATCAAATCCGATTTGTCTGTCTGAATCTCCCCCACATAGATAAAAATCTGTAACAATACGCTGAACAAACACCATGTCATAACAAGCCGACGACAAACCAAACGCTGATAAAACGACGACAACATAAAAAACAAGATAAAACCTAAATCTTTATGGAATAATCATTTTATTAAGCAAGAAAATGAAAGAAAGAGATGCAGATGGGTGATTTCGGACCAAAAATGATCAAAAAATTACCCATCTTTGCTTGAGAAAAATAGGCTACAACATAACAAGATAAGAGAAAAAAATAAAGGAGGGGCAGCTACATAGACTGATAGACATGATTAATATATAATTTTTTTAACTTACGTAGCTTAGATCTATTGCATCATTTTCAAAAACACAAAAGGCATTTTGTTGAAGTTTTTTTATATTAATATTGGATCATTTTTATTGTATGTAATTAATCTCATAAGTCTCTTGCAAGATCCTTGAACTTTCTAATACTGAAGATGATATTCTTGGATCTTCATGAGTTGATGAAGGCAGTGATGAGGGTAGAGTAGCATTTCTTGTCGGACTCCTCTTTGTTTGGTATGAGTCTAGAGTCCCATATGGGTTAAAGATAAGGAGTATTATAAGTTAATAAATATGAATAATATACCCATTGATATGAGGCCTTTCAAGTAAAGCCTAAAAACAAAATTATAAAGGCTTCAAGTCCAAATTGGATAATATCTTACCAACATGAATATGAACATTATCATTAATCCACTTAAATTTTGTTATGAAAATGATGTTATTGGAACTTTATGAGTTGATGGATATGGTATAAATGAGGGATCTTTACAAGGAAATATGCTCCAAAAAGTTCTCCAAATGAAATATAGAACACTTACGATCATTTATGTGGGCCTAATTCTTTTGAACTTCTTTGGTAAAGTTAAATATGTGGTAGGCTTATCAATAATTTTAGTGGAAAAGCTTAGGGATATTTTTGGAATGAAACATATACTTAAAGGCTATGTTTGGTACATTAAAATGAGGAATGAGAATAAATAATCTATTTCCATTCTTATTTCTCATGGAATTGAATCAATAATTTAATTATATACCCGATGTTTGGATTAATTTAGGAATCTGTTTATTTCCATTTCATTGTTTGGTAATACTAGGAATTAGGAATTGTAATGAAAAAAATATAAATTAACAATAATACCCTATCACATGATTTTAAATAATTTTTATTTCATTTTAAATAATGAACTTCTATAGTTTTTTTACTAAATAATAAGATTAAACAAATAATATATAATTCTAAAATAATCATAAAAAATAATATAACCCTATATACAAACATTTAATCATTCATTTCATTAAAAAATTACATATATATATATATATATATATATATATATATATATATATATATATATACTATATATATATATATATATATATATATATATATACCATATATATATATATATATATATATTTATAAAGAAAAACTTATTATAATAAAATACAATTTTAATGCAACAAAAAAAAAAGAATATTGTCGAGGGAAGCATATTATTATAAAATACAATCTTAGTAAAGCGACAAGAAAAACTAAGAAGAATCAGAACATGCATCACTACAAGAAAAAGAATTAAATTGGGACGAAATTAGGGAGCGGATTAGAGGCAGTTCTGCGTCTGAATTAATTAGAAACAGAATGATTTCCATCTCAGATTTGAGATGGATTTTATTCTCTATCTACAGTTAGAGGCGAATTTGAATTAAATACCGAATCGAGGCCGGAAATTGAGACGCAATTTAATATTTGATTATCAAACCTCCTTGAAAAAAAATATATTATGAGACTAAAAATTCCAAGGATTTTAACGTCCTCAAAGCAATCCAGGTTTTTATCCTAATGTTGTTTCTTTTTTGAAGAATATCCTGTTGTCCATCTATCTTCGGTTCCTATAATAGTATTAATGTATTTTCACTTTTTCTGAGTTGTGTTTTGGCAAAACTTTAGTAAATGATAAAAAGACAATATTGTTTTCATTAAAGAGTCAAGATCTATATTTACTACTAAGTTAATTAATTAAAGTATATATAGCCTTAATGAGTTGTAAAGAGTTGAATTTTACGTCATATCAGAGAAGAAGACTCACATTTTCAAATAGAGTTATAAAATTGGAGTGCTTTGGGTTTTTTAAAGAGTGATCAGATTGAAACTTCAATTAATGATCTTTTGGGTTTTTACATCTACATTCAGTGATTATGGGTTAGATTTAAAGTTGTTTGTTTAACATTATCAAAGATTTTATTATTTGATCTTTTCTATTATTATATATATATATGTATGTATCATATCATATCATATATTGTTTTATGAAGGTGACACAGAAAAAAATTAATACGATCTTTCAGATAAATTGCGTTTTTTAGAAATGACTAATTGGTACTCGAATCAGAACTTTTATCTATTTTTTTTGAAAAATGAATAAGAAAAGAACCTTCAGAGAGGGGACGTATATTGACCATTAAATGGAAATTGAGGTATTAAAATGATTATTGAGTGATTATGGCTAATTTGACAAACAAATGAGTGAAATAGTTTAAATAATAAACTCATAATATCTTAAATGGATCTAAATCATGAGTTTATTCACCTCTAAAAAATGATGTCGTGATCAATAATTCATAGTTTTAAGATAAGATTCTGAGTTCATAACTTCTCAAATTAACAATTATAAATTTAGGAGCATCTAAATGGATAAACATTTGTAAAATTTTATTTTTTCTTTTTATTATATCTGATAAATAAATAAATAATATCTATAAATTAAGATAAAATCAGACCTTTGATTTTTAAGGGTGTCGAAACATTCATTGGAGATTGTGAGTATGATTTATTAATTTGTTTAGTTTAAAATTAACTAAGAAATACCAGCTGATCATTTTAGTTTTTTGAGTTATCTATAATTTTGTCAAACACCTGTTTTTCACATTTTAGTGACATATTCAAATATTTAGTAATGTTGTTTTGCAGAATCCAAGGCCTTAACGTGTGGAAAGAATTGAAATGTGGATATGGATAAAAATAGTAAAGTTGAGAGTTATTTTGAATTATCTATTTTTTAGAAAGAGAATCAAAGTATCTTAATTAGATCTAGATCTTTGTAGAGCAAGATTTGTTTCAATTAGATCGTTTTGGTTTCGTTTCTTGTTTTTTGATAAGGCTTTGTCCCAAATGCAGGACAGAGAATGGAGATGATGTTTTGAACATATCCTCGATATCTGATTTGACTTGCCCTTTAGATGTTGCTCAGTTAAAAGGAAAAAATATTAATTTAAGTCTTGACATACAAACTTTGTCGTTTATCATCTCAGTTAAAGTTGCTTCTTTTAAATGTTTATTATTTTTCTTTTACATCTTAGAAGTCCTAACCATAATAGTCTTGAAACAAAAAACCAAGTGGTAATTATATAGAAATAATTTTTAATTTTTGGGTTTAGAAAAACCAAAATTTTAGTTTTAAATTAAAAATTAAATCACATAAATCCCAATTTATATTCTAATTTAAAGTAAAATATGTATTAAATAAAAATGTGAATACAGATTGTAAATTCATGAATTATTGTTTTTTAAAGTAAAGTTGGATGTACATGGGATAACATAATTCATTAAATCAGTAATCTAAAAATTCATGATCTAGCACATTTAAAATGTAATAAAAGCTAAATGTCCATTTTTAAATATTCAAAATTAAAAAAAAAAAATTCCCAAAATTATTGTTTCAAGATTTTCATTTTAAAGTTTTTTTAATATACTTTTAGTTATAAAGTAGTAAACACATTTAAAGTCATTTTAAATTTAATAACTCAAATTTTCTAAAAATCCAAATTCAATTCTTTCAAATCACAATTGAAATTTACTTTTTAATTCACAAAATCAAATTAATTATTTAATTAAAGTTAGATTTTTATTTTGATTTAAAATAATTAAATTTGGATTTTTAGAAAATATGAGTTATTAACTTTGATAATTTTGAATAAAAAATTTAGAAAATTTGAATATTAAAAAAATAGTCTTTAATTTTCTATTAAAAATTTTATTAATGTGTTTTAAATTATGAATTTTTAAGATTATAGATATTTAGAATTTAAAATTTTGGTAAATTTATTTTAATTCATAAAATTAAATTTGTCTTTCAAAACTAATAATTCGATTCAATTGGCTGAACTTAAATTTTACTTTTTTATTTAATTAAATAATTAATTTTAAATTTAGTAAATTCAGATTTTATAAGATTTTAATTCAATTTTTTAAAAGAAAAACTTGACAATTATTATTTTTAATTTTAAAATTAAAATTTATTTTTTCTAAAACCTAAAAAATTCAAATTTATTTTCTATTCATAATTCTCAAGGTTCATATTATGATTAGGGATATCCTAAGATAGAAGTGTTAGTACATATATTTAAAAGAGAACTTTTTTAGTTTATGAAATGAATGACAAAGTCATGAAAGTTTAGGATTTAAATTGGTATTTTCTCTTTAAAAATAATGAAAGTATTTGTAAAAAGTCGAATTACTTACGATATAAAGGAAATGAAATCTATCGGAAGAAAAGAATTTGATAATATTATGAAATTATATGGTTTTTAAGTTTTAACGTTTCCATATTCTTCACAACAAAATGAAACAATTGAAATAAAAATAGAACCGTTCTAATCATGGCTTAGTAAATGTTAAAAGTAAGAAAATGCCTAAAAATTGATATTTTTGGTGAAACAAATTATTATATGATTTGTTGTCAAAAAAAAAATTATTATATGATTTAATTGTGTAACCATTCTTTCAGTTAAAGTGTAATAAGCTTGAAATATAAGAAGAAGATGAAATATCTTCATTCATGGATATGTCAAATTTATTGAAGAAATGTGAGATTAGGATGTCTAAGAAAGAAACTATGATGGTCCTCTTCTATGGAGAAGAAGATGAAATAACCAAAAAAAAAAAAAGGTAACAAGAAATTGCTATTCTACTTTCATAATTGATGTTATTCTATTTTCATAATTGGTGTTGGTGGAGGGAATTCTTTCACCATTTTTCTCTTGCTCAACAATTTCGATTTATCACTATTAAGATGTATAAATCTTAAATGTTTGTTACTCAACAATTTTTATTTTGCAAATTTGAAATGTCTATATATTAAAAGTGAAATTTAAAATGCATAATCTACACAAGATTAAGCATTTTACAACATTACAAAACTATTCAATGAAAATATTTATTTCTTATCATAGACACGCATTATAGCAATTAAATATATTAATATATTATCAAGAGATTTTGATTTTCATGGGATCAATGTTGTTTTGAAGTTAATATGTATGTTAACACATCTTATGTTCTAGGGACAACTATGTTTAAGGGTATTGTTAGATCAATATGAATGAAAAAGAAACTCGTCTCAATCATATTATGTCAAGTTGTATTTTTTACGTCAAATTAATGAAAACATGTACCCTCCCCCTTATGAAGACCAATTTGCCCTTAATGAGTTGATTAGTGGGTCTCATATATTTGTTTCATAGGATAGAGAGAAAATCGTCAAATCAAATCGAATCGATCTCCATCTTTTCTCTTCCTAAGACTAATGTATCTCATTTATAACATTAATATAACATATTTATAACACTAATGTAACAATGGTACATTAGTACGAAGAAGGGAGAATAGAGAGATTTATTTGATGATTTTCTAGGCCCAAAATCTCTCATTTATCTATTTATAAGGTAATATAATAATTATTATAACACTAAATCATAGAAGACGTTTATCATCAAATCATAAACTTTAAATTATAGCAATGAAGAGAATAAGATGGAGTTGATGACTCTCTCTTATGTAGACCAAATATATAAGACTCATAGATCAAACTCTTCAGGACAAATTAGTCTTATGGATGAGAATGCATGTATGATATAAAAGTACAACAATATAAATATAATATAAAGTGATTAAGTTCTTTTTTCAGTATATTGTTAATTGACCCACATTTAAACTTATGTTGCCAACTTATGAACCCTGGGGTTTTACTGATACCGCTTTTTTGTATACTTCAGTTAAAGTCATTTAACGTTAAAGTCAGTATAGTGGATCTATTATTTTATGTAAAAATGAAACCAATGACTACCATTATGATCAGGCGTTTTATGTAAAAATTAAAGATTTGACTGTTTTGAGATTGATGATCAAACTTCTAATATTATTGTTGTTGAAGAGATTAATTAATCGATGATTAAAAAGCGATTACTTCATCTCGTTTTCAATAAATAGATTATATGTGATCTATTAGAAAGACTCAGAGTTATCTCCAGTTGTCCAGTAATTCTTTATCAACATATTGAGTTACTTTGCAGCGCCTAACAATTGTTCCCATGCGTCTTTCACCTTCTCTTTGCCTTGTAATAAGTCTATTGATTTAAAGTCTAGTTTTTCATTAGAGTAAGTTCAGTTGAACCTCTTTCTAAAATTTATCAAATCATGGATCTTGAGTAAGATGGTGTGGGATCAGATCTTCTGGCTTGGAGATGCTTTTTTGGTTTATTGAAAGACATCACATGCTGCTGCAAACCGATCATAACAGGTCATTCTGTTTCCAGCCATGTTTCTTGTGAGCATCAACTCAAAGGTGAAACCAAACCATTTTCATGGTGGAACGAGAAATTCATGTGAATAATCATATCATTTAGCAACTGTTGAAAATTTTCTTCACCAAATATCAAGATATCATCCTCTGGTTCAATGTTTTTTGAAAACCCCATATTGCTAAACACAATTTTATACCTCTTTGGATTTTATGTTTTTTAAAGCTGTTTTTATCATTTTTCTAATGAAGGTAGATTTGGATACTCAGTTTTGTTTAAAAAACAGAGAAGTAAAAAAAATCTTTAAAAATTGGATAACGAGAATAGTTTTAAGAGAACATAAAATAAAATGTTATATAGTTTCCTTTGTTTCTATTTTGAAAATTAATTTTTATTTCTAAAAAACAGAAAACAGAATAAAGCATTCTACTTTTTTTCTAAATATAAATCAAAAAATAATTAATTAAAAACAGAAGTTTTAGAATAAATAACATGTGTTTAAGAAACTATTTTCAAATAAGGTTTTAAAACAGAGAATAAATAAGCCTATCTTATAAACTCATTCTCAGACGTTATTACATATAAATATTAAACTATTTTTATTATCTAAATTTAATGTTTTATGTGTTCTTTATGTTTTTAAAAAATGTTTATGTGGCTATGTGGTTGTGTTATGTGTCTGATAATATGTCGTGATTTCTGTTTCATATATTAAAGGATGTGATTTTTGTTCTCTTATATAATACATAGATGGCACCAAACAAGAAAATGGACAATGAAAAAAGTGAAGGTGGGGGGAACGATTTGAATCAGGCTAATTGGTCTAAAGAAACTTTACACCTATTTTGTGATTTGTGTATCCAATAAGCTGAAAGGAGTAAGGAATAACGTGGTGCAACGATTTCACAAAAAAATGCAATAGAAGGTGTTAGAAGTGGAGTTTAAAAAAATGACGAGCTTATCATATAGCAAAAACAAGTGAGATTGGATGAAGAATAAATGGAGCCTTTGGAAAGCAATGAAAGGAAAAGAAACAAGATTAGGTTGGGATCATGAAAAATGAACAATAAACGCTAGTGAGGAGTGGTGGAAGAAAAAAATTTAGGTTAGCTCAGTTACCTATACTTGAATTATCACTTCATTGTTAAAATTTTAAACAAACTAAGTTGGTTTCATTTTTTTTCAAATTAAGTTGATTTCATTTATCTTTCTTTATAGGAAAATATGCATTTTAAAGCATTTCAAGATGAAGGGATTGAACCTGAACTTGAATAATAGATGGAATAACTATTTGGAGTTTTAGTTGCTCAAGGGGTGCTTAGGTTTACTCCGGTTCAACATGAAAAGGAAACAATTTATACTCCTTCTCCTCCCTCGGGTTGAAATGTTGGTAATGCACAATATGATTGTGATGATGAAATGAGTGAGAATAGTGTTTTTAACCACAGCCAAGCTAATAGGGAATAGCAAGAAGTTTGGAATGATAATAGCTCAATTCTTTCTCCCACTCCTTCTCCACAATCTACTGAACATGGTGTTATAAGAAGAGGAAGTAAAAGAGTTTATGAAAATGATGCTTCAAAGAGTTCTAAGAGATGTAGGACTAAATTTGGTAGAAGGGTAGGAGGAGCTGGAATGTTGATAGAGAAACTTGATGCTATGGTGAAAGTTGTTACAAAGAGGAACATTAAGGATGAGGAGTTAATGAATCTTGAAACATGTACACTTGATGATTCTTCTTAGACACTTGTCGATTCTTTAGCAAAGTTAGTGTCCATGCCCGACTTAATACATGGTAGCCCTGAATTATGTTTTGCTTGCACCTTGATAGAAGATTCCCAAAAGAGGATAATTCTTTATAGCATGCCATATGACAACTCAAGACTTCAATGGATAAAATTCTTGTATGCGAAGAATGAGTGAACATTGGACCAACTTTATTCTAGAACAATATTATTGTTTTCTTCAAGCTAGTTTTATTATCGGATTGTAAAACATATTTAGATGACAACTTTCAGTTAGTATTTAGCATATATATGCTTGTCTCAAGTTTTGTTGTCTAGTGCAACTTAATGGAATGGTATTGTAAACAACAAGTTGCGCTTAATGGCGCCTACAGTTTGTCTCAAGTTCGTTTGCGGGTCCGTCAGTACCTAAATGAATGACATTGTAAATAACATGCTGCTTTTGTATATTATTGCCTTTTGTTTGGGCTATAAATGCAATGTTTCTTCTCTTAGGATTCTAATGTATGTAAACGTCAAGCTATTTAGTTTGTTTATTTTTATTTATAGGTATGGATTTGCAGGCTAAACGCAATGGAATACGTAAGAAGTGTAGAAATAGTGCATTTTGGGACTTGGTGGCCTGTGCATTGGGTCACATATGTCTTTCTAATGTAAAATACATACACAAGGAGCCGTGCATGACTTCGTTTCAAACCGGAGAAAAATTAATGCATGAATTGTTGAATGGTCATGAAAAACGTTGCTTTTATAAGGGAAGCACATGTCTAGCCTCAAATCATGTTCTGTCATTAATTCTATATTTGAACGTGAATTGCAACAAAAGAGTTTAATTTTAAATTTCTTACCGTCACTTCTCAACTTTATGTAATTGTAACAAGAGTTTAATTTAGCCTTACCATTAACATGTTTACTAAATTAGACTCTCAATCACTCAGAGTATGTTTAGAACTTCTTATCAATGAAAGGTATCTGGAAAATCTATTATTTTTTACATGGTATCGTGAGCCATAGATCTCTTAACGAGTCACCGATCCGTCCTTTGCATGTCTTCCTCCGATCAAATCCAAACTTTTAATCTCCACACCCAACCTCCTTCCGTGAGCAAATAAATCACTCATCGCACTCAACATCACCGCCCAAATCAATGAAAAGTTAATCCCACCACCTTTCCTCAATGGCGTGCTCAATTCGAAGCACTCCTCATTGGTTACGATTTACTCGACTATGTCCAAGGCACCCTTCGGTGTCCCTCTTCCGTTAGTACCGCCGCTGATGAGCTGCGCAAGACCCTGCCAACTTCACGAAGACGAAGCATTCTGTACCAGGGGGGAGTCAATCGTGGTCCTTCAAGAAACATGATTATGCCCGTGGGCCTCTAGGTTCCAACTTAAGTAGAAACTTTAATGGAGCCCAATGTGATGGTCGTCGCTCCAATAACATCTCTCTCGAGGCCCAATTATTCCCACCTACAAGCACAGCCAAATGCCAACTCGTGATCAGGCCACAAGTCCCGTCCTCAATTCCATTCTCATAATGTTTCAATCAATCAGGCTACCGTCTAATGGAAGGGATAAAAATTGGTTACTTGATTCGGCTGCTTCTCATAATATCACTGGTGATCTTTCCAATTTATCTATTCATTCCGAATATGATGGAACTGACGAAGTAATTCTCGGTGATGGCTCAGGTTTGGCAGTCTCACATATTGGTTCTTCGCTTCAGACTCTCCTCAATTTAACTTCATATCAAGGCGGATACTTTTCAGGTTCCAAACCTTGCAAAAATTCTAATTTATGTCCATCATCTCACCAAACAAAATAATGTCTTTGTTGAATTTCATCCTTTATTTTCTTGTGAAGGACAAGATCTCTGGGGCTACTCCTACTAAAAGGAGCACAAAATAATGGCATCTACACCTCCTAATCAATAGTAGCATCAAAAAAGGTTGCTAATGTGCATGAACTGACTTATCGATGGATGGCAATAAGCGCCTTGGGCATCCTTCTATTAAAATTCGTCCATCATCTTGTTAAAAAATTTTCTTCTTATTTCATCGACTAAAACTTTGTCTTCACTATGTCATTCATGTTCTATCAATAAAAGCTCTCATCAACAACCCTTTCGTGCCTAATAATAGTTCCAAAGTCACGAGCTACTCAACTTATTTACACTGATGTGTGGGGTCCTGCTAGTTATACTGGAATTGATGGATCAAGATATTACCTTATTTTTGTTGATCATTATACAAAATATATATGGTTTTATCCAATGGTCACTAAATCCGGTGTTTCTAAAATTTTTCCACATTTCAAACGGTTTGTTGAAACCCGCTTTCAAAAATCAATCAAAAACACTGTACTCTGACAATGGTGGTGAGTTTATTGCTTAAATTCATATCTCCTACTTCACGGTACAACTCACTACACCATCAAGCCCTACACACCGCAACAAAATGGTGTCTCCTTCAACGCCATCATCAGCCATCTCGAAACAGCCTTACACTCCTTCATGATGCCCATCTTGATTTCTCTTATCGCCTTATGCCTTTCAAACAGCCTTCCTACCTCATAAACGTATTTGTTCCACACCTCTTCAAGAAAAATCACCTTTGAAGTCCTTTTGGTCAAACACCAAATTATTTGAAATGAAAATTGACGATTTGCGGTCCTCTCACATGGCCCTATAACTCAAATAAAATGCAGCCCAAATCCAAAGCCTGTCTTTTCTGGTCTTCACCAACTCAAATACAAGTCTCGAACCTCAAACAAAAAAAATTCTCTTCTCCTAAGATAGGCCGTTTGACAAACCCAAGATCAATCCAAGCCCCTCTCAACACTCCGTCTTCCGTGCTAAATTAAAACCTCCTGCACTCTCCCCTCTATTTCTTCCTCTCTTTTCGGTGCCCACCAGTCAAGAAGGCATCACGGCGCCCACGCACCAAAGATCATCGCAACCTCGTAAGGTTCACCCGCCATTGTCGCGCTCCTCGTGCAATTTTCTGACTGCCCTTTACTTCATGATTCCTCGGCCTGCAAATCACCCCCATCTCATCCGACTTCCTTTTAGATGATACTAGATCGCTTCTCCTTAAATCTTCCATCCCACTCTCCTATTCCTACTCCGTGACACTCCATCTCGTCCGCATTTTTCTCCTCCATCTTCTCGGGATTTCACAAACTCCTCCCTAAACCGGGATATATACATTCCCGCCTAACGCACTCATAACATGACCACAAGATCAATGAACCAAATCTTCAAACCCAAACAGATCAATACAGTGTCCAAACATCCTCTTCCCCAAACCATTGAGCCAACCACTGTGAGCCAAGCCATTTCTCAACCTCACTGGCGTGAGGCCATGTCCACTAAGCTCATTGCTCTAATGAAACATGGGACTTGGGACCTAGTTTTACCGCCCTCAAACTGTACACCCGTGGGCTGTAAGTGGGTCTTCCGAGTAAAAAGGCATGCTGATGGATTCGTGGACAGATTCAAAGCCCGTCTAGTTGCTAAGGGTTAGCGATCAACGCCTGCATTTGACATAAAGAAACCTTTACCTGGTCAAACCAAAGAATTATTAGAACTATATTATCTATTGCTTGTCATGAAAGGGTGGGATTTGAGGCAAATGGATGTCAACGATGCCTTCGAAATGGTGCATTAATCGAGATCGTTTTTTATGGCACAACCCCGGTCTGGGCTGACTCATTCAAACCTAACCATGTTCGCGGTGTTAAAAAGGCGATTTACGCTTAAACAAGCTCCACGGGCTCGTACACAAAAGACTCAAAATGCCATTCTTCACTGGTTTTCACGCCCAGCGCCTAATTCTCCCTTCATTTATAGTCAAGGCTCCAATATTTGTTATTTTCTCTCGTTTATGTTGATGATCTTGTTATTAACGGAATAATTCACTCTCGTATTAATATTATTAAGAAATGGGTGATATGTTTTCTCTGCGATATGGGTTCTCTTCATTTCTTCAGATTGAAGTAATTCCTACTCAGGCTGGGTTATTTCTCTCATAACATAAATATGTTCGTGACCTTTTAGCCAACACAAGTATGAGTGGTGCTAAAGATGTCTCAACCCCTCTCTCTATAACTCAATCCCTTCAATTGATTGATGGCACCGCACAGGGATGTACCCAAGTTTCAGAATAATTGGCCGCCTTCACTCTTCGACATCGCCCCGACATCTCATTTTCAACAGCGCCTTCGCTTATAATAAGCCAACTACAAATCACCGACAAAGAACAAAAAAGCCCGCTACTTAAAGCAAACCATTTTTCATGGTATTCAGATCCACAAAGTTGGCCTTCCCATATATTAAGAACATACTGATGCCTACTGGCCGGGAAATGATGACCGCACGTTAACCTCTCGCCTATATCGCTGGGGGCTCAATCCCATTTCGAGCTCAAAGAAACAACGAGCCGTTGCACGCATCCACAACATAGGTCGAATACGGCCCGCTAATGCAGCCTTCCAGACAATGCGGTTGTCCACTTTTCAAGGAACTAGCATTTCGGGCCACAGTAATCTCCCCACCGCCAGGATAACCCTGAGCCACACATCTCGCTTTAACCTACCAATCATTCGCGCATGAAACACATTCAAATCGACCTTCACTTTGTACACTTAGTGCATAAAGGAAATATTTCCAGTTAAACATGTGCATACTCAAGATCAAAGATGATTCAACAAAGCCATTGTCAAGACACGCACTTAATTATGCTACGTGAATAAGATTGGTCACAATGGAAGCTCAATCTTGTGGGGGCGAGGTAAGACGTGTCTAGCCTCTCAAATCATGTTCCCGTCATTAATTCTATATTTGAATGTACTGTAACAAGAGCTTGCGAAGCCTTACCGTTGACCAACTTTATGGGTCTGTAACAAAGAGGGGGGCTTAATTTTGAATTTCTTACCATTAACCAGTGGAACTAAAAGTCTAAATGTCTACCGATGCCGCGATTTTTCGATTTTCGGTGGGAATGGATAGAAATATTCATGGAAAAAATCGGATGGAAGAATATCGGCGAAAAATCGCCGATTTTTCGGAAAAAATCAGATATTTCGCCGACGGCTGCCCAGACCGCACGCCCGAGCGCTCCGATGGCGAATGCTGGGATGACATGATAAATTGAAAAACTAACGAGATTTATCGGCGATTTTCCTGGATGCTTTTTGACCTTCAGATTTTTTCCTGGTTTTGATCCAACGGTCCAGATTTCGTCCACCTTTTTTGAATAATCCAATGGCTATTTTTGTGATCCAACGGTTGATTTTAAATATGAAGCTCAATCTAATTTGTCTATAAATGCATTTAATCGATATAGGCGATGATCCAACGGTCAAATTTGAACTGTAAAATCAAATCCAACTATAAATAAATCACAACGATTTTTTGACAATCCAATGGCTATTTTAACTCCAAAAAATTCTATAAATACCCCTAAAATCATACACTTTCATTACAAACTCATTCATCCACATCTAAGCTCCATTTCACTCTCAAATAATTTTTTATTTGTTCTTTATCCTAATTTTTTTGAAGATCATTGGGAATTAAGGTATGTTTCTTTGTTAATTAATTTTGTTTTTATGCATATTTGATTTAGTTTTATTTTGGTGTTGAAGTAGTTTATAATATATATTTTTATACTATAGTTTTATTTAGTTTTCTTTCTTATAATTCTGATAATATACCTTTTCGTTAATTTATTATATTATTTATTTAGATAATAGTTATTTTAGTTATATAATTTTTCAAACTTAGTTATTTACTATAATATTATTTAGTTATATAATGTTTGAAATATTTTTATACTATAATCTATATTTTTATACTATAGTTTTATTTTAGTTTTATAATTTGATAATATAATTTTTCGTTAATTTATTATATTATTTATTTAGATAATAGTAATGGAGTCACATCGGTCTTCATTTTGGTTTTAAATGGCTATTGTGATGTAATTTCTTGATAAATTATAATGAATATCGCCTTCAATTTCAAGTATATATTTGCTTATTTATGCATTTTTATAGTTCAACAAAGTATTTCCATGAATTTGCGTATTTTTGTTAATTTTTTGCATTACCGGAGGCTTCTTTTATTCAAACATCCACCGATATTTTCCTCCGATATTTCCGATATTTCCGTGAAATCCAAAGACCGATATATCCGTAATTACGATATTTTGTTCCGTCATTAACATGTTTACTAACAATTCTCACCACTCAGATATTTAACTTCTATCAATGAAAAGCGTGTATCGAAAAAAATCTATTATTTACAAAGCCTTTAACATGTTTAATGACACAAAGCAATATTGCAACAATTATGCACATGGATTTAGAAAGTAGCATTGGTCGTCATATAGAATACCAACTTTTGAGAAAGTGAGTTTATTTGTCTATATTCTTAGTAAAGAAGACTCAAATCGAGATGCCTAAGAGCAGTTTCAACATTCGGTGAAACTGTAAGGAGAATTTTTAAAGAAGTTTTGGATGCCATGGATGACTTGTCAATAGATATATTAAGACCAAGTGATCCTGAGTTCAAGGAAATTCCTTCCCAAATTGCCTATGATACCCGATATATGCCACATTTTAAGGTAATTATTTACAGATTTTGTCATTCCATATATTCTATAGTTAAAATTAACAATCTCATCAAGATTTGATATCAATTCTTTCATATTAGGATTGCATTGAAGCTATTGATGGCACTCATATAGATGTTATTATTCCCGAGGATGATCAATCAGATATGAGAAGGAAAGGGAAACCAACTCCTCAATGTTTGAGGGTAAGGCAGACTTTGATTTTCTATATAATGTATAATCGGTTGGGAGGGGTTGGCTCATGATTCTTGTATTTTCATTGATGCAATTGATAACCCAAGTCTAAATTTTCCAAAAACTCCTCCTAGTAATTTTCTTCGTTTTAGTTAATATATTAATCTTATTCAATTTGCTTATTCATTTTAATTTGAACAATCAATGCATTTTAATTATGTGGGTTTATATTTTTATGCTTAGGCAAATATTACTATAGACAAAGGTAGTCCCAAAGAGAAGGGTATTTAAGGATCTTACCATGCGACAAGCGTATCATTCATCTGAGTTTCTGGTGCAATCCAAGAGTGGCTCCCAGAAAATTTTCAATCTATCAATCATCCTTAAGGAGTTGTATTAAGAGGGCGTTTTGCGTTTTAAAGGCACGGTGGAAGATATTAGCGAAATTACCAAAATATTCGTCACAAGATCAAAACTGAATAGTTTGTTCTGTATTTGCATTGCATAACCACATCAGAAGAAGCAAAGTTCTTGACCTGGCATTTAGGATCATATATGAAGATCTGAATTTCATTCCTCTTGAAGTATTTCCGAATGCCGGAAGTAATTTCATGCAAGAAGATCAACGTATGAGGACTAACAAAATGACAAAAGTTCGTAATGACATTACTACTAATTTGATGGAGCTAATGAGTTCTAGAGACAACGACGCCAGGTTTCGATCATTTGGTTTTACTTGTTTGAATGTATGTAATAAGTGAAATACACTACTTGATCAATTTGTTCGTTTAATTTCAAGAGCCAATATATGTATTATTTGCATCTAATTTATATCTACTTACTATATTAAAATTGACATATTAAAAATATGACATATTTCATCACGCACTTTGCATAAAAAAATTTGTTCACAATCTATTGATAAACTAATAATATTTATTTATCTATTCGTGATAAGGTTAATATTTTCTTGCAAATTTAAAGAATCCTGAAGAAATTAGGATATTTTAAAATTTTAAAATGACTAATCTTTTTATGTAAATGATGATTTAATTCTTCAATATTAGTATACCTTATTTCCAAGAGAATTTAATCTATAAATCTAAATTATTAATAAAAAAAAAAATAATTTAATAATAAATCAGGTCAATGTTGTGGGTGCCACTGGTCGGGCTCCGGTGCCCTCTAACAAGGGCCTCAAAGACAATCCAAAGGAGACGATTAAGTCGTCCATCCGTCCAAACCATGAGCCCAACCAGGAGCCCGGATCCAAATATCCTCTCCTAGCCGGGAAGGGATTGACATTTCCCAGATGTCATATCTCGGAGAGGTTTTATTTAACAAGTGATGACGGATAGACTCTCCCAAAGAGAGCATGCACCCTTCCATGCCTTGCCATGAATTCAAGGTGGACAAGCGCTCCCGGGGTCCTGTATTCGGAAAATATGTCCACTTAAAAGGAAGAACTAGTCTCCACGCATGATATATGCACCACCTTCTCCCTCCGATCTTCCCTTTAAAAGGTCGAACTGGGTCAAGACGCGCGAGTATATGCACCACCTTCCTCTCTATCTTCCTTTGCAAGCAAGAACTCGCCAAGATGCAGATATGCGCTACCTTCCTCCCGACATTTTATAAAATTACCCACTTTCCACATCGCAAAGTGGATCCCCTTTCCTCAATAATGTTGCATTAAAATGGGCGTAAGCACTCCAAACCGAAACATCCCGATTTTTGGAGAGAAAGAAATGATCTAACTTTAGCAGACGGGAGAGGCGACATGCAGATCCCTCTCCCACGCTTCTTTGTCCTGGTCTCTGCTTTGCAGGTGTTGTCACGCAGGTGTATGATCCGGCAATCCAGTGACTTAGAAGATTCTAGAACCTACAATTGGTGCCGCCTGTGGGAAACGCCTAGCAGGAAATCTCAGAGGCGATACGTGAGAGCCTGGGTTCATCCGCTCCCTAGTGATCTCCTTTACCCGGGGGTTCTGTAGTTCCCGCTCATCCACCTGACTGCTGAGTTTCATTCACCATGTCTAGCAACCCAATTAACCAGTCTACTGAGGATCACTCAATAAGGCCAGGAGATGGAGGCGGTTAAGAGGAGCGGTGCCGTGACAGATGGCCTAATTACGTGAGCATGCGAACCCTTTACAGCAAGAGAACGAACGCTTGCAGATCCGTTTGGAGACCAACCAAGCCGAGAACCTACAAGAAGCTCCCCAGCATGCACCCCCAACCCGAACGAATAATGGCAAAGAGCTTGCCCTACCTGACCATAGCGATCCACTAGCGGATGACGAGTTGTCTTCAGGTAGCTCTCCACTCCTCCGTCACTCACCACCCCGGAGCAATGCGGAAGCCGAGTCCAGAAAGAGACCACCTCGCCATTCCAGTCGGGCTATCAGTGGCACGCATCGCCGGACGCGAAGAGAGGCCAACAGGGATAGGCCCCATTCGGAGTTGGCCCCCGAGCATATGCCTACCCGGTCGTGCAGGCCCCGCTTACTCGCAGCGATCAGACGAGGCTTCCCGCCTTTGAATACGTTTTATCTCAGACGGACCGCATAACATGTTGTCTTCTAGCCAACATATTTTGGATGGCGAGCCCTACGGGATGGTTATTCCACAAGCATTGCACAATGCTCCTTTCATCCGGTTAATGATCATATGTCGCACTTAACAAAGTAAATGATCCTAAAGTCGAACGATCGACCAGGTGGGCGGTATTCGCCAACTCAAAGGACCCGCCTGCCCGCCCACAGTCAAGAGGATCCCTAAACTCATTCGGGCGAACTATGGGCCTCCTCGTCTCTCTCGCATCTCGTTCGCCGGCAAAAGGAAACATCAACTCCCTCCAATCCATCTTCAGGCAGGAAGACGAATCCATCCGAGACTTCACCAGAGATTTGGGCTCGTCCAACAAATTGATACGTATAGTATGGATGCAATCTTATAGAACTTCTGAATAAGCTTTGGGCCGACTACCTCCTTCCGCCATTTTCCTCGATCCACCCGCAACCATGAAGAATCAGACGGCGGCGACAAATACTCCAATTTCTTCGAGGACAATATTTAGTCATCACAACAATAATGATAATCGCCCAGAGCGGCAAAGCTGCCACAAAGAGCTAGCCTGAATAGAAAGGGGGCCAGAGCAAGGGCCAAAAGAGCCCCCAAGAATAATCAGAAAAGAAAAGGGATCCTCCCTAATTCACCCCTCTTAACATCTCCTACGATCACCGCCCTCATCCGATCACCCCGGGAAGCTCAATGGCCCCCGTACCACGCGCGGGCAAGTTCGGACTAACGCAACCGATCGCTAAGGTGTGACTATCACAGGGACCACGACCATGAAACAAATCAATGCCAAAGCCTGAAATTCTTGGTAGAGAAACTAATCCGGGCGGGGCACCTCAAAAGGTTCATTCAGGAGCCATCCCATGGAATCGGCTAATTCCTACAACCGATGAGCTTATCGCTGTTACCGAAAGATCCGCCAGAGCCCACCCCGCCATCAACTATGTACTGGGAGGCCCGATCGATGATCAATACCATTTGCCAGCGTAGACGGTATCGTTCGCACGCGTCACTGGCCGTGAGCCAAAGTAAACACCATCCGCATTCCTAGAGAGCAACATGCTGGGTTCAAATGGGATCGAGATGGCCCCATCCTTCTCCTATAAACCCACCCGCCAATACTCCCATTACGATGCACTTTATACTCACTTTATGTATTAACAATTTTGATGTGCAATGTGTGATCCAACCTCGGGTGCGGCGGCGTAACCTGAGCACCTCCCTACTTTTATGCGTATGAAAGTCCCGCCAGTCATCTCAGTTCGGCCTGCATATAATTGTCCCGATCTGTTCGGGTCCACCACATTGACGATGGTGATATCGCTTTCTTCTTGGCTACAGGGACTCAGAATCAACAGGTATTATTTTCAAGAAGCGAAGATTTCCGTCTCATATAATGCTATCAGCCGAACCCGGCTACATGCCATGAAAGCAGAATCCCCCAACCTACCACCAACCATCGCTATCTCACTGGCCACCCGGCAAGTCGACCTCTAAGGTAGCCAATTAGCTACCCACAGTGCCACTGCCCATCAATCTCACAGTGAGAAAAGTGCAAGGCCTCGATAGCTGCCCTTCGAAACTCACCCTCACATAACACTCATAGCCGCCGTCCGCCACTCGGGATAAGGAACACTGGTCGTAGATCCCTCGCAATCCATGCTCATAGGCAAATGTATTGGGATACCTATGTAAGTCTCTCCCCAATCAAGAGGAAAGGGCCCAATTTGGTAAGAAGTAATCGAAGGCTAACGCTTAACTGCAGACTGCCCGGTCCATTCTGGACATGATGTGGATAAGCCCCGCAACGCTCCCACAAGTTGAATGTCCTCCCATTCGCACTGCTCGGCAGTGCAGAGCACGCCGCTTCCACCCGAACCGCCATTAGATCATCCAAGCCGAGGTAGATAACCTTCTAAAGGCTGGGTTTATCAGAGAAGTGAAATACCCGGACTGGCTTCCTAACGTGGTGGTAGTTCCAAAGAAAGGGGGCAAGTGGAGAGTATGCGTAAACCATACGGATCTTAATGACGCGTGTCCCAAGGATAGCCCCACCACCCCGATAGATCGACCGCCGACGACCTGGCCAGTATGGCATGTTATCGCTTCTGCATGCATCCTGCTACTACATCGAACCTCCTACGTGACTCCACCCGATGTAGAGAAAAACCTCCTTGTCACCCCCACCTGCCCCACCGCCACGCACGCACGCCATTCGAAAGCAAAGAATGTCGGTGCCACCTACCAAAGACTGTAACCAAGATACAGCCACACTACTTCTAGAAAATTATGAAGTGTATATAGATGATATGTCAGATAAAAGTCCAAGGATGCCTGGATTGTGCTACTCATTTGCAAAAAGGTATTCGACCTCCTCGTAACCTATGAGTGGCAAACTCAATCCCGCAAAATGTGCATCGGGGTCACACAGTCGATTCCCTGATTCATGATGACTTATAGGGGGATCGAGGCCAACCCCTCCAAGCTTAAAGCCATCCTAGAGTCTCCGGCCCCGAGCTCTAGAAAATAGGTGCAACAACTGATGGGCCGATTAGCTGCTTTGGGACGGTTTATTTCATGGTTCACGTAATCGCTTAAAGCCGCTTTTCGGGCCGCCCCTAAAGTGGAGCTAATCTGGCCGGATGGAATGAAGAATGCGATCGGGCTTTTATCCAAATCAAGCAAGATTTAAACAACCTCAATTCTCTCATAAGTCCCGACACCCACAGACTCCTTCGTCTACTGCGCCCGCATAGCAATCAAGGCCGCATTGTTCAAAGTGAGAATGAAGATGGTAAATGTAGGCCCCATTTTCGGCCATCAAATCCTTAGTCGATGCATAGACCAAAACTGGCCTTTGAAGTAGTCGCCTTAGCCCTCCGGATATCAGCCAAGAAACTTCGCCCTTACTTCTAGGCACCATTATTGTATTAACCGACCTCTCTCTCCGGAGCACTATACATAAGCCTGATTTATCGGGGAGAATGGCTCACTGGGCAATCGAACTAAGCGAATACGACATCCAATGCAGGCCAAGGCTTTCAAAAGGGACAAAAGGCAGATCTCATAGCAAGTAACTCCCTTATCAGCACGCCAGATAGTCTTGACAGGATAATTCAATATCGACGCGAGCAGATAGACAAAACCGGGGCGGTATCGACTTGATAGCTTAAGATCCTTGATCCCGGGATAGATCAACAAGCAACCGACTCCTGGATTTGTGCTCTAACAATGAATCGGAGTACGAGGCCATCCTAACCGGGCTTGAGCTAGCAACCACCCTTTCTGCCGACAAGCTCCTCATCCGCAGTTGATTCCTGGGCCAGGGTCGAGCAAAAGCACGAAGACCAATCCCGAGACTCGAATGGTGAAAAAATATGTGTCCTGTGTGAAACAGCGCTTGAGCAAAATCTCATTTGGAACCGTAGCACATTCCTGTGTGGACCAGAATCGAAAGGGCAGATGCCTTGGCTTCTATGGCCGCTTCCCTGCCACTCACTGAAACTATATTTTTGCCTATTTACTATCAGCCGGCTTCTTCAATTGGATCCCCGCAAATAAATCAGGTGGATGAGAATCCCCCTTCATGGATGGACCCAATTTCGCTATATCTAAGCACAGGCCAGCTCCCTGGCAAGAGAAATAAGGCCCATAAAATTCAAGTTCAATCAGCTAGATTCTCCTTAGTTGATGGGCAATTATTCAAACGATCCGTAGGCGGCCCGTATCTGAAATGCCTGACTCCCGAACAAAGCCAATATGTGTTAGCAAAGCTGCATGAAGGGATATGTGGAAATCATCCTGGAGGTAGAACTTTAGCCCATCGGGCCCATACTCAAGGGTACTATTGGCCAACCATGAGGACTGATGTCACAATTATACTGTAAGCGCGATCGCCGCTAACGACTATCCCGTCCCGAAATCACCGGCAAGATCCGGACTTACTGAGCCCTCAAGCCTTTGCCCAATGGGAACGATATACGACCAATCGCTCTACTTCCTGCACAAAAGAAGCATACAGGCTACTCAACAATTTTAGTAAATGGATTGAGGCCGAAGCATTCTCCTCGATCAAAGATAAGATGTCACCTACTTATCCTCGGGAAGAATATTGTATACCGGTTCGGCATCCCCAAATCAATTGTGTCTGACAACAAGCCCTAATTCGATAGTCGGGTCTATCGAAACTTCTGTCATAAATTGAAGATAAAAAATCTATATTCCACCCCACAAGATCCGTAAGGTGAGAGAGAAATGGTCTATAGCTAAGCCTCAAACAAAACCTTGTTAATGTACTCAAGAAGTGGTTGATTCACTTAAAGGCAAATGGGCAGATGAACTCTTCGAGGTACTGGCCGAGTAGAACTTGATTAGTGCCCAAAAGTGCTATTCAACCCCATTTATTATGTTTTGAGTGCTTTTTGTACTAATCATGCTAATTAACCCGATTTGCACATTGTCCCTACTATTTTAATGATCGCATTGGTGGCAAATTTGCGCCAAGTGAAAGACTATGCCAAAATTGTTGAGTCGATCCAAGCACGAAGAATTCAAGTCAAACTCAACATTGCAGATCAAAGATTAAGGAAAGAAGAGCAAAATGTTAAGAAAAACACCACTGCAGGAAAGCTTCTCCTGCGAGCACTGTTCCTCCTGCTACCCGTTCCTGCTTTTCACGCTACACCCTGTTTGCTTTTGCTTTTGGTTTTTTTCCATTTTACCCCTGTAATAACCTTCCGATTTTGGTTTTTTTGTAACTTCCCTTACACTGAGCATCTATATAAGTCTCGCTTGTACAAATCAAAAGATAGACTTGAATTTCTATATACGTGTCAAGTGCGCTTTCCGTTTCCTTTCCTTTTCTTCCCTTTCTTCCATTTTTCTACCAAACACCCTCCGAGGATGACAACCAGGATGTTCCTAGCCAGACCCTTCCCTCCTTGAAGAGGACTACCGTTGGCTAGCGTGAGGTAACTCACCTGCCTCCCGTTTAACGCACGATTACGGGTTGTTTCAGGTTCCCTTCTCACTTAGGTTAAAATCTCTTAAGCATGCTCTCTTTAATGTATTTGGCAAGCTTTTGGTTCAATGGATACTTCTACTAGATCCACGAGGCCCGCTTAGTTTGCCTCCCGCTAGTTACTCGTGGGAGGTGGTTTCGATGTGTTTTCACTGTTAGTGGGACATTTATGCCCATTTAAATGCTATGTTTCAAAAAGGAAAATCATGGTTTAGTTTTAAAGCTAATGAAGATCCCTGTCGGAAATGACTATGCGTCATCCTCCCCAACTCGAGGGAAAAATACCTCGGGACACGTGGTTACCTTAAAACCCAAACCAGCGGGCCCAACACTCAAGGTTCATTTTACGCTTTTTTCTTGTTTCGCTTCAAATGAACACCCCAAACCCCCCGTTTTTACTCAAGCCTTAAAAATCCAAATTGAATTCACCCATTTTCGCCTCACGAAGTCACTAGACGAAGAAAACTCATCCCCGTGTTCTAATCTCTAGATCACTACACTCAGCAAAGAGCTCGACTACCGCGTTAGAGGAACTTAGGATATAAATTTCGTTGATTCCGGACGTCTCTACCGTGGCACGAATCGTAACTACGCCCGAGAAACCCACCCGTATATCCCCGTTTTCAATTTCTTACGTGATGGAAGCTATAATCCCACTTAAATCGGGCATGCCTACCATCCGATTGCACGTCCTTCAACAGGGAATACAGATTAATGGTCAAGGATCTGGGACACACTCGATGAATCAGGAGAGTCACGCAAGGTGATAGCATCCCTACCGCCGCGGTTAGCAAATTCTTATACAAACAAAAGGGTCAAGCCTAGAATGCTCCAACTGTGTGGAATCTGGGTCCAAAGAAGAGTATTCAGAATACAAATGATTCAACGTGAGTTCCAACCCAACTGGGAAGGACCATATCTTGTGACACGTGTCAGTCAATCCGGATCATACGCATTAGACAAACTTGACGGGACCCTTGTACCTAGAATGTGGAACACTACATATCTTAAGAGGTATTATTAATAAAGAATGATTCAATATGGCCAGACATGTCGGCCTATATTTTTCTCCTTCAGGTCAATTGAAGTCCGCGGTGCGTAAACGACTACTCATCATTATATAACATCGACCACAAATTGAAGTCCTGATGGCACAAAATGATTCTATCCTGGCCTGCTAGATAACATCTAACTGTCAAATTAAAGTCCTGTATAAATGGTTTCCGCCTGTGGGCCAGCTTAGATAACATCTAACTGGGTCAAAATTAAAGTCCGATGGCGAAAAATGACTTATCCTATTTCTGCTAGATAACATCTAACTAGTCAAATTAAAGTCCGGATGGCGCAAAAAATGACCTATCCAGCCCGGTTAGATAACATCTAACTGGTCAAATTAAAGTCCGGGTGGCGTAGAAAATAACATGCCCGGCTCAATTAGATAACATCTAATTGGTCAAATTAAAGTCCGGATGGCGCAAAAATATCTTATCCTACAGCTTAGATAACATCTAATTTGGTTAAATTAAAGTCCACCGCGAAGGGTAAATGACCTTACCCTACCAACACTCAGATAACACCAACCGTCAAATTAAAGTCCATGGCATGTAAATGTGACTCAGCTCTACCAGCTTAGATAATATCTAATCACACAAATTAAAGTCCGATGGCGCAAAAATGACCTATCCTACCGCTAGATAACATCAACCGGTCGAAATTAAAGTCCGAAAGTGGCAGAAAATGACCTACTACTTCGCCAGAATAACATTCAACCTACGCCTCTAAAGTTCGCATGGCACAAGAAGTCTTTATTCGACCATTATAGGTAAGTGTTATCGCATTCGACAATGCACCCTGATAATAAGACAACTCGCATAAGATCCTGTGCAAGCATCGCATAATGAGATATCTCGCTCGATCGATAATTATAACTCTATCATAAACCGGAAGAAAGTATTTTTTTCCAAAAGCAAGATAAAATGTCTTTCAAAACGCCGTTACTAAAAACGGAATAAATGTCCTGGCAAAGAGAGTACGCTCGACGAGCGAACGACAATTTCTAGCCCTAGCCCGCACAACTCAGTTCCTTATCCACCTAATCGACGTCCGCAATATCTACTCCTTCCTCGCCAAATGAGATCCTGATTGGCAATCTTCTCCAAGATTCTAATGGCTCAGAGGGCAAGACGTATTAAAGAGTCCCGGGCATCAAGGATTCACAAAAAATTCGAGGCAAAGGTACTGGAGAAACCGGTATCCCTACTGGATCATGGCTTCGCTTCCCACGTATATCGCGCATGTGCCACAATGTACCGTGAGCCATAGTCGAAAATCGGGACACGCTTGCATCACCCGCTCCACGTCGACTCCAGAGAACTCAACAAAAGCCGCAGAAAGTCCTTCACGCTCCCAATTTCATAAGCAAGGAGCATCCATTAGCGACATTCTTCTTCCTCCGCTCCCTAAGGCCTCTCGCACAGCCTGCTGCCTGCCGCCGAAAGGTAGTCAGTCTCAGATCGACCTTCAACCGGCCACCATCTGCTGTAGTCAGGGTGCATTGGACTTGAGACATTTCCAACTCCACCTGCGCCCTGGCATTGCCCGCCGCCTCGGTCTCCAACCGCGCCATCACCATTTCATGTCAGGCGGCATCCCTCTCCGCCTCCGCCAGAGCCGCCCTATCCGCGGCTTCTTTGGCCTCCAGCTCCCAGCGTTGAGCGGTCAATTGAACCTCATTTAAAGAGGCATCCAAGCTCTCCTGTGCAGAAAGTCCTGACTTAACATACACCAAGCCTCTACATCCCTAGTCGGTATCATGAACTCACTGCTCGAGGGACAGTGTCTAATGGCGTTGATATTCGCAAAGAACCTTATTAAGTAAGACGATAAAACTATGGTTTCGGAGCTTTTTATAAGAATTACTTATCACTTACCGACTATAATGAATTACTAAGGTTAATTCACATCCCGGCCCCGACTATCTCACGAATATCCTTCCTTTTATAAGACTCCACAAGAACCGACACTACCTTTCACCCAAATTCCGCAACTTCCTGGACGGCTACGCTCGTACAAGTCGCTTCCAGACGACGGCCAGCAGATTCGGGCTCGACAGTAAGGCTCCAATGGAGATGAGCTTACGTCGTCAGCCCTGGGTGATAAATACTCTCCATCGCCGGTTGTGGCCGTCGCTACGGGTAGATAAGAGCTTAAGAGGTATCCGATCAAAGGGTATTGGCTCTTGCGCCCGGTAGTGCAAGCTAGCATTGCCCGGCGACTCTTCCAAATTACCAAGAGGGCGCACTACACCAGAAGTGTAGGCGAATCGAGTACTCCATTTCTGCTTCTCCACGGGCGGGCGTCCTCCGACCCGACCGGGTCATTAGATCCCGTCTCGAGAGAGCCCTGACCACGACATTGCCCCAGACTAACCCTCATCCGTGGGGAGCCAGCTCGATCCTTCAAATTCGATCAATTCCTCCCTCTCGCATCCCCTCCTCGCTCGATTTTCGCCAAGGGCGTAACATTCAAGTAACCTCGTCATCTCTTCTTCCTCTTCTTCCTCTTCCAAAGCAGAAAGCCGACTAGGTTCAGGATGAACCCAAGGTATAAAACCTTTCACTCGCCTGAGTACTCTTCACCCGTCAGTCTCTTCTTCCGATTCATACTTGGGGCGAACTGTCCCTTTCTTGGTAGATAGCACTACTGGCGGATACCCCTTTGTCCCGATCGGGTCCTCGGGGGAGGTCGAGCCGAATCCCCGCCGGTGAGGCCGATGGCAGGCCGCGACGAGGCCCCGTGTCTCTTGTTCTGTGATGCTTCGTCCTAGGTCCCTAGTCGACAAGACACCATGAGTAAACTTAAGGCATCGAGGTAACGGCGTTCCCCATCCACAATCTCTATGCGAATCCAGGGATAATCTAAGACCATAGGGAGCTGGCTCGTGGGCTTCACATTAAAGGTTCTTTAATGTGAGAAGAACCTCATACCCGCGCCTCCTGCTCGAAACCTCCAACAGCTTCACGAATCTTCGAGTCTCGCCTTCTCACCCACCGACCATCCGCTTTCCGCTTTTTCCTCGCGCACCAGTAATTCACAATCGCCGCGCTGTAAAGACACATGTGTGTATCTAACCACTCACTTCCTAGTTCTCACATGCACTGGAAGACTGCGGACCTGCTATCAAACTAAGAGGCCTGAGAGCCTTAGTCTCATCCCAAGGCCCCCTCACTAGAATAACTCCATTTACCTTTGTTTTAGGGGAATCGGGGAGTCCATTCACGAATTGCAGCTGGGAATCCAGGATCGACATAGACATCTGGCCCCCTTGCCTTAATGTCAAAGAATAGGCGAAGCAAATCTCGACGAGTGAAAGGTCGAGCTGGTATAAGAAGTTCAGAACCCTGCATCCGATTAGAATCTGGATTATGTTGGGATGAACAAGGGCGACGACGCCCTGGTAAAGTGCAAAGACTGTTTAACAAGGGTGAGCACTGGAAAACGAAGTCCAGCCGCACAGTTGTTTCTGCAAAGAACACGCATTGTGTTCTATCCGCAGGGACTGGTCCCGCTTGTCCATTAACTTCAAGTCAACGTCATCGGGATCCGCAAGAAGTTCTCAATTCCTCTCCATTGTCGTGATCTAGACGATGTGGCTTGCGTGAACGCGCCACTCGCGGCCTCACCGGCGACCTGCCTGACTGGTGGAAGTTTCTTCCTCACCTCTTGCCATTTTACAAACATATCATAGGGAGGAAAGAGAGCGAGTATCAGCCCCAAGCTGCACATCAAATGAGTAAAAATGCAAAATCACCAAATCTAGGCAAAAACCATCCAGGCCTAATAAGCCCTAGACCTACCCTCATACCAGAACTTCCCATGGTCGGATAAAGGCCGGTAGTAAAGATTCAACACACTTACAAGGGAGAAGAGATTGACCAGAAAAATCTAACCGAATATGTTCTGAAGAACGATTCGAAAACGAACACAAAGTCGCAGCAGCGTGTATGTAGAAGATTTCGAATTAGGGAAAGGAATGTAAACCCGAGGATGATAAGAATGGGAAAAAGAAAAGCCCAATGATGACTCCCTACATACCAACCGCCTAGGGCCTACGGGTGCATTAAATGCGCACTAACTCCACACTCCATCAACGCTTTCGCTTCTAGCGACGCTCCAAACTCTTGGTGGCACAACAGTATACGGTTCGATTAGTGGGCCCTCTTGTTATCCCAACCTGTTGGGCCCCCACCCAGCGCCGTTCCATTAACTAGAGTCACTGAATATCCTAGTCGATGGCCAATGGATTAGTCCATGCCTCGAGATAGAAAGTAAAGTACAGGGACATCAAGGTAGAACAAAGTACATAAATGTCAAAAGTACGACGACCTGATCACGCTGAATAATATTCACATATCATATTCTGGCAATCATGCCAGATGCACTATATAGTTCGTCCGAATCTCAAATAATCGGTGCAGTAGCCAAAGAAGAATCAGCAGCGTGAGTCAAGAGGAAGACGGCAAGAATAAAATCGCTACAAATAAAAAATAAAAAAAAAAAGAAAGATGGAGAGGAGGCTCAAGAAGAGTAAAAGCCCTGCTGATTGGGATGGGGGGTGTTCTTGGATGCAGAGGGTTCCATTCAAGTTTTAGAACCACCCAAAGGCCAACCAGAACATGGATAATATGTTCTGACTCCGCTCAAACCATGCAATCTCTGGTTCGATTCATGCTTGGAAAACATGCTCAAATGGTTGATCGTGATCATCCTTCATTCCGCAGTCCACCAAATCTGATTCTCAACAACGTTCAATTATCCTTCTCTGATGGAGAAATGGGGACACAGTGCACAATGTGACCTCGGTTACCCTTCTAGCCTTTATATAAATTTCCAACCTCGGTCATCTCAAACGCCCATACATGACATCTAATGCACATTCAAAAGTAGAAAATTCAAGACTGAACATACCAAAGATTGATTTACCCGTTGTTTCCCCATGATATATGGTCAAAGATGCTCTCTTTTTCCAACCAGGACGGGTCACCTCCTCAAGAGGAAAAAGGGGGGCATCTGGGTGCCACTGCTTAGCCAGCCCTGTAGCCGCCAGCCCAAGACAACTAAAGACGACAAGTCGGCCCATCCGGCCTTGCCCGCGAGCCCAACTTAGAGCCCGGATCCGCATATCCTCTCCTATCCAGCGATCGACATTCCCTCGAACGCCATATCCTGGTAGGTTTTATTTAACAAGTGATGATGGATGGGATTTCTGAGAAAGTAGCACGCGCCCTTCCATGCCTCATATGAATTTAAGGTGGACAAGCGCCCCCAATCCCAGATTCGGGAAAACATGCCTCACTTAAAAAGGAAGAACTAGTCTCCACGCGCGATATATGTGTCACCTTCTCCCTCCGATCTTCCCTTTAAAAGGAAGAACTAGTCTCCACGCGCGATATGCGCCACCTTCCCCTCCCGATTTGGGAGGAAATTACCCACTTTCCACGTAAAGTGGATCCCCTTCCTCTCTGATAAAAGGAGGTCAGGACAAAAAAATACAAGCACTCTGTAATCGAAACATCCCCGATTGGAGATAAAGAAACATCTAACTCTGACGGAGAGGCGACTAAGCAGATACCTCCCCTAACTTCAAAGATCGAGAGGCGATCGCGAGACCCTCCCCGCCGCTTGTTCATCTGCTTGGTAGTACATGATGAAAGTACATCCGCGCGCTGAATCCAAAATTAACAAGACTTCTGAACTGCCAAATGTCTATCACATATTTTACATAATAATGAATATTTACTAAATTATACCAAACACATTTTATGTAAAGTTTAGTTAATATATCAACCACAAATAAACAACTAATATGAATCAATATAAATGAAGCACGCAAGAGCTAACATGATCCGCTAGTTACCAAACAGGGTCAATTATTTTTATTGGAATGGGAATTTCGAACATTAATATGCATATAAGGTCAAGGTTGAACGTCCATAGGATTTTGAAAGTTCTTCTGTGGGCCACTTAAACACCAATCAAGTGTTCAAGCATCCTTTATGGAGGTTCAATTATTTCATAAAATTTTTTTTTTAAACTTGTTTGTTGGACCTTTATTGGAATTTTTTGATAAACTTAAATTTAAAATACTACTCGAGATATTCATTTACAATTTTGATATAAAGGCTTAAATTTTTTACATTTCTATAAGAAGAGTGTTTCTACTTTCTTGTGCATGTGCATTTATCGTTGATCGATTGGTTTCTCTTGAATAAGAGATATATATATATATATATATATATATATATACATGTTATGCTAGCTTAAAAGTCCCAATTAGATCAGGTCATCAATTAGAAATTTAGATATACTACAATTCATATCCTTGAATGTCATTTTACATTGTTGAAGGGGGTTTGGTTTTATATTCATTTTTCCTTTTTTCTTTTCTGGTTTGGGTTTGTTTATTTCAGCCCTACCCTGTCCCACATTATATATATATATATATATATATATATATATATATATATATATATAGAGAAAGTAGATATATTATTTTTCTTTTTCCTTTATATGGATTGGGTTCTCCTACTAAGGGGATTGGTGGGCCATCTACTCCTGGCGTATATATCACATTCTTTGATTTACGAATATATTTGGTATTTATAAATTATTCAAAATTTAAAAATATATTTAATTTATATATCAAAATTAGTTTAAAGATATATGAAATGATAATATCAATTATATTTAAAGAAAAACATTAAAATTCATTTTCTATTATTCATACAAAATAATTGGTTAAACGATTATATATTATGACTAGTGTTTTATATTTTTATTTTTTATTTTTAGAATACTTAAAAAAGAGTAAATAATTTCTAAAATATTTCATGTGTAATAATTTTTTTTTAAATTGTTTGTATTTAAAGATTTGCACAATTGTTCTTTTTAATTTAAAATTTTTTTAATCTAAATTTTAATATTAATTATTAAAAATTAATAATATTAATTAATAAGAAAGACCCTTCATTTTCTCTCATATCGTATTCTTTCTAATTCTTTTTTCACACGAACATATAATTATTGCAGTATACATAATAATTTCAACCGTCTCTTGATCTTCTTCTCTTTTCTATAAATAATTAATAATAATAATTATTAAAGAAGACATGTAATAAGTTATATTAATTATTAAAGAAATATTTTTCCTTTTTTCTCTCATATATATTCATCTCCTATTTCTTTGCTCTATAACCAGACACTCACCTTAAAAATTATTATTATTATTATTTTTAGTAATTTTTTAATAAATTTGAAGATTCTCTGATATATCACCATACATCACCCCCAAACCCATATATCACCATATTTCCACTTTACAATATTTCTCTGTCAATCTATTATCGATACTATATATCGACACGACACCGAGATAATGAGAGACACTACATTTTAATCACTATATATACTCATTCCACCTTCTTACCAAAAATAATTTTTAATTTTTTAATTTTATATATTTAATGATTTGTATTTAATATATATATTTAAATAGCATCATCACATCTGTTTTTTATTTTTTTGAAAGACGCATTATCACATCTGTTAATATCATATGGCCTTTGCAAATGTCTAAATCTTTGAATATTGAATAGCAGTGTCCCGTTACTTAGGGCGCCCCCGATTCGTTAAAGCTTATTTGCAATTACTTCAACGTGGGTGGAGGTTTTCCCACTCAGAGTTGATACTAGGGTTTCTTCTGGAACCCCTTTCATGGCAGAAACCCTGTGGTCTCAAGTCACCATCACCTTTGGCTCTACTGGTCAGGTATTTCTTCTCTTACTCTTTTTTTTTCCTTTTTTGCGGTTTCTTCAGATGGTTATGAGGTTTTTCTTCTCTGTTCATCGTTCTGCTTGAATCGATGAACATTCAAATGCTCGTGCTCCGTTGAGGAGAAATGCGAAATAATCGAATGTTTGAGTGTTTTTTTTTTAATTTTCGATTTTTGGGGAAACTTAAGCGCTATTTCAACTGAGTAGAGTTGTTTCTTCTTGTGGAACCAAAACGTCATGAATTGGTTTTTCTCTTGTTTTTATTTTCTCAATAGCCAAACGGTCCAATGAATTACTGGACTAAATACTCTGTTTAGAAGTGCATTTACTTAGTACCCATTTTCAGGTGGTAAAGAGGGCAGGGCCCGTGATGGATGGTTCATTCTTGGAATCTCTCCCGGCCAGTGGAGGTAAGAGGTCTGTGAAGGATCGGTTAGGGAGTAATGTGGATTACTTGATGTATGAAAACCCACTCAAGAATAAACGGTGTGTTTTTTCTTTCCATTGGACTTTCTTTTTTATTATGTTTAATTGTTGTTTGCTCTTTTTTCTTTCCCTGTTTTCTCACTTTCTTAAAGACATTATAGCAGCATTCTGATATTTCAACATGTGTCTCCATTACAGGCATCAGTATCACATTACTAAATGGTTAACGGGTTACCTAATACAAGATGGACTAAGCTTGTGACCTTGCTAAGTCACAACAAACATGTCAAAATATAGAGTGATCTTACACTTATCCTTAATAATTGGGTTGCTGCAATAAACCCTTGTTCCAATAAACCCTTATTCATCTAATCAATTTTAAAAAAAATATGGGATGGGAATATTTCCTCTATATTTAATGTTTTTGATTGTGTATAATCTCTTGGCAGACAACGAGGGGATGGCAACAAATCACATTTGAGTTCTGAATGTGTTGACGGTAATGACTTTCACAGTATAATGTTCCAAACCATTTAAATATCACTGTGATTCTGTATTTTCCAATTTTTCTTATTGTTAACTTTTGTTACTTTGGATAACTAAAGAGAAGCGCATTGGTAAAGATGATCTCCGGTTCAAAATCATGCAAAAAAACATGTCTTGCCAAGCTCAAACCAATGATCTGTTGAATGGCATGGACCTTCGTGAAAAGTTGTCAAGGACAGTTAAGCTTGCAGAAACTAATGTTCGTTTACGGAAGCCCGGGCCGGAGACAAAGACAGTTAAGCATGCAGAAACTAATGTTGATTTATGGAACCCCTGGCCTGAGACAAAGGAGACTAACCTATGGAGTCAGATTCCTTCCAGAAGTGCAGAAGTTTTGTCACAGACCGATTTGACCAGATCTTATCATGCTTGGTCTTTGGATCAATTAAAGCAAAGATACCCAGCTGGATTTTTTGGTTCTACTGGAAGTCTCTTCCCACAGATGAATGTGGAAAAACTACAGAAAAGGCCAATAATCCAGAAATATGATGATGTCAGATCGGCTCCACTTACAACCAATAATATTCTTGATCCTCCAGGATGTATGAGCACTACACCTTTAATGAGAAAATCTAAGCTGCTGACTGGTTGTGCAAAACCTGTTGCACCTATGCAAGCACATGTCCAACCATCGAGCAACATTGTGCAGAAAAATCCATACATAGTACAAGCTACTTACCTTTTGACTTCAATATTTTTCAATTTGTACTTAACCCTGCAACATTATATTGCCTGGAAGCTTAACTTAATGTTCACTTTTCACTTTAAGTATATATTGACTTGTTTTTTTTTTTTTTTTTTATCGTTAAAAGTAAGATATGATGAAAGCAGCCACAAGTGCTCCCAAAGAAAGACACAAGAGGAGTACAAGGAGACACCAACTCACTCTCACCTATACCCCATCCAAGACAAAAAACCCACCAAAGAATTTAAGTTATCAACACCACACCTGCACTACCCACCACAGCGTAAACAAAAGAAGATTTCATCCTATGAGCCGAGGGCCCCACTCGGACCACCCCGTTCTTTCTAACCACGCCCGTAATATGCAGAGAGCCGCTATCCAAACTCTCTTCCGCTTGTCGACACTAGCGCTTGCCAAGCAAGAGAGGTTCGACGAATCGTAGCGTGGGAACACCCAATTAGCATCGCAATCGCCAGCATCCCATAACATCTTCAGCCGAACAACGACAAGCAAGCTGTCTGGTCATTTCCTCCTTCTCTTCACATGTTAAACACCTGCTTACTTTCGCTGATCCCCTCCTTTGGGCTTATTCAAATGTGAAAGACTTTACCCCAGAAGCTTCCTGCCGAAGAAACCCACTCGTGAACAATCGGCCCGTGATTGATCGATAAGGGAAATCTAAAGGAGGAGAATACACCAGCTTGACTTGTTCTTTTTGTTGCTCATCTTATTTCCTGGTATACTAAATCTATTTTTCTAATCATATTTATCTTTTAAAGGTTCAGTAAAAGGTATCTTATATTGCATATAAATAGCTTTATATTTGAAGTTCTTTATTTCTGATGGACGGATCCATAAAACTATTTATGCAAAGAAAATGTGGTTACAAAGTGAGAGTGCAGTTACAAATTTTGGTTAGTCTTTGTACTGAAAATGCTCATCTTGCCCCAAGTAATTTGCAAGGCTGGAATTTATGGTGCTCTGCAAGAAAATCATATATGTAGATTGAATTGTTTCACGTTACATTTATTGGAGTTGTATGCTTTCTTGCTTCTGTTCATAGTTGCTTTAATAATTCTGCTAAAAGCAGAATCATGGAGCTCCGTCCTTTCGCATTTACTTGCTGAAGTACAGCTCAATTTAGCTTTGGGTTTATTTTGATGTTTTGTATCTATTCATTGTAAAGTTTTTGTCCGTGCATCTGCTGATTGTTGACCTTTTCTTTTTACCTTTTTCTTTTGCTTGTTATGATGTAGGGCCATGAACAGCCTACTGTTGATAGCTTGTTACATTCTCTGGGTCTGGGGAAATATGCCATTTATTTTAAGGCTGAGGAAGTATGTAATTTTTGCTATATTTCTTGCTTTTACTCATCAAAAAAAAAAAAGTTTGTAATTTTTGCTAAGTTCTATTAAATGCTCTTTTAGTGAGGATAGAACCATTATGGTGAATTCTATACCAATTTTGTTCATGCTTGACTTTTTCTGAAGTAGAAAAAAATTTATGTAGTTTGATGAAACATGGGACCTTGTAATGAAAAGGAGTGAAAATAAGATAAACTGTTGGAAGACTTCTTTTTTCCCCTTTTCTTTCTTTTTTTGACTATGTTCCTTGCACTACTTTACTTTTCCTTTTACTTTTCTTTTTTGCATGTGCTGGAAACTGAAAAATAAAATGTTTTTTAAAATATGGAATTCTTTATGCGTAATTGGAAATGAACTAAGGAATTTATTAAAGTGTTCTTTCTGATTCAACTTATAGCTGGCATGTTTGATCTATTCTGCAGGTGGATATGACTGCGCTGAAGCAGATGGGGGAGCATGACCTCAAAGAATTGGGAATTCCAATGGTATTTTCAGTTGTTTCCTTAATTCTACTTTACCTCTCTCTCTCTCTCTCTGTCACTCTACTCCCTCTCCTTTCCTCCTCTCTCATTTGCACTGCCAATCTATTTTGAGGAAACATCAATTGATAATTACTTCTTTACTAGATTCCTCCACTTTCTTGCTTGTTGTTAAAATGCAGTGACACGTCTCTCTTACCTTACAATAGAACAATTATTTTTTTTATAAGTCTTACAATAGAACAATTATCATTGGTGTGGGGGCTTTTGTGAAGCCTGTGATGTGGCTATTCACGCTACATTATTTGATGAAATTGACACTGACCTTAAGGAATAACAAGACTTTTCTTTTTCCCTTATTTCTTTTGGGCTCAAATTTAATCAGGATAAAGACAATGTGCCATCTAATTTGGTTATACTAGAAATTCAGTTCATTATTTTAATCCTAGCTATGGTGTAGAGGTGTCCTGTACCAGAGTTGGTTAGCCTAGTGGTGAACTTAAACCTTTTATTATCTTGCACAAAGTCCAGGAGGATTCCACAGAATCTCTGTGAAACAAAAATCCTTTTTCGTACCATTTTGCTCCTCAGGCAAAGACTTTAAACTGCCAATAAAGCTGCAGTTTTCCTATGCATAAATGTTTCACCAAATTCCTTTTCTGTAATACCTCAATTCTAAGGGATGGATTATTCATGAATTGCAAGAGTTGCATTTTTTACAGACCTCCAAACTCCCTGTCATGATTCTCTCAAAAATGTATAACGTAAGCTGTAACAAATAATCGTTTTTAAATGTTTTTTCTGCCTAAGAGTTCCAATGTTATATTGTCAACCCATATACGTGTGCTTTCTTGTGTTATCACTTATCTTTCAGCTGGTTCCTTAGTACTTTCTTCTTGTTTTGCCCTTTATTTGTGTAATCTTCTGCCCCACAAACAAAGGCAATGAATGATGCTTGAAAGGGCCCCTACAAGCAACTTTCAATTGGCCTTTGTTATCCATACTCTCTCTCTCTCTCTCTCTCTCTCTCTCCTTACTACTGAAGTTATTTGAATTGCAGGGGCCTAGGAAGAAGATTATTCTTGCCCTCTCGTCTCGTTCCAAGAGGCAATTGGTTCAGTCTACTTCACAAGCCCCTAAAGTTTTGGAGCCGTAGTAGTTCTTATTCTTTATACCATGTAAATTTTAACCAGAACTATCTACATTTTTGCCGTGGAGGATTATTAGCTCATTGGTTAATATCAATACAAAGGTAAGAAATTTTGCTATTTCTGATGTTTTCTTTCCGTGGATTGTTTCTTGAAGCTCATGTTACTATCCACCCGAGAAAGAAAAAGAAAAAGAGATAATGTTTTGGAAACTAACTGAATAAGTGGAAGAAGTGGTTTTCGCTTTTCATCGATGATGTTCGTTAAAATGCCTCTTCGTTCACGTCCTTGAATAGTGTAGAAAAAACAGAACGCATTCCACTAGTGTTCAAACTTCAACACTACCACTGTGGGCGTGATTCATGAACATGGCTAGCACGTTTTTAATTTAGATTTTTGTCAGCATCAGATGAGTTGATCCCCAATCCCATTGGTCATCAATTCGGGTCCTTTAATGCGCCCTTAGGTCATTATAGGTTTACCTGACCTTCTTAACATTAAGGCTTAGATCAGTTGAAACGGTCATCAATTCGGGTCCTTTAATGCGCCCTTAGGTCATTATAGGTTTACCTGACCTTCTTAACATTAAGGCTTAGATCAGTTGAAACGGTCATCAATTCGGCTCCTTTATGGTAGCCCTTAGGTCATTATAGGTTTACCCGACCTTAACATTAAGGCTTAGATCAGTTGAAGTGGGCATAATTTGATTCGGACACCTATGATTATCAAACTGAAAAAAAAATTGATTTCAATGTTAAACAGTAAGATTTGCATAATCATTCTTCTTCCCTTTTCTATGAACACTTTTAACCCTTAACTCTAATGCTCTGACCATACCCCCTTTTTACCGGTGACCATCAGGCATCAAGGATCATAAGCTGTTCTTGAAGAGAAAAAAATTGGGTTTTTTCAAAATGTCTCTTTCAAAAAGTATTATTAGAATGTAGTTATTTAATGATTAAATACGAAAGTATGGTTTTTCAATCATTTTTCTATTTTTATGTTAAACCTGTCTTTTCAAATGGAGGAAGAGTTACTTCTTTACTTTAGAACTTTTTATATTAAAATCAGTTTTTTTAAAAGTCGTATTCACTCTTTTCTTTTATATAATTAAATTCACTTTTACATTGAAGGTTAACCAAATGACGAAACTAAACGTACTCATGAATGTTCCAGAAACCGGATTGGCCAATCAAATTTCCAGATTCATTGTTTCCAACACAACGCTTACAGATCCAAAAATTGTTCTTTTTGTTTGATTTTCTCAGAAACGAAACGGAGGGTAAAGATCCCAAAGCAAGATTGGAGGAAGGGAGAAGCGCGTGGATTCCTCTGAATTTTTATGGAGGACGCGTTAACTCGTTTTATCCGTGCATCTTTCCGTGAGTTCCCCTTTCTGTCTGCAATCCTTGACATTCTGATATTCTTATCCCAAAAATCATGGATCTGGTGTTGCTTTCATCGTATTTATGATTTGCTATAATTTGTGATTTGAATGTGATTCAGTAGTAGTAGTAGTACAGAATTCTCCGATCTCTAGTTTCGCTTTCAAGATAGGAAATTAGTTAATGCGGTGAGTGAAAGTTTCGTGCATGAATGCTTAGCAATTAGCATAGAAATTAGAAAGCATTGGGACCGTATTGCTTTATTCAGATGGTTACCGGACTGATTTTGCTTCTGTTTTCCAAGACAGCCGCAAAAGGCGCTTTGTGCTTGTGTTGATAAAACCAGATGCTGCTACTTGTGATATCATCCACCACTAACACTAAGTCATCGCTGGAGTGGACGTATTAAAGTATGAGAGTGGGTAATGGACCCCGCAAATCACTATCCATTTTATCATTAATTTCACATGCTCTACTAGTTTCAGGGTTTTGAGTTCATGACTCTTGTCCGATTTGTAGTTTGATCAAATGCTGTGTCTCGATTGCGCATTTTTCAAACAGATCTATTCGCACTGAGAAAAGAAATTCCTTCACGTCAACTATGCCAAATTTTCTTTTTATTGTTTTTTTTTTCCTTGTTTTATGCCCGAAGACAATTGGAGAAATCTGCTCTCTTTTGCATCTCTCTTCCAGAGCATCTAGTTTCTGGCCTTTGGTCGGTACCCTTGGCCAGCGATCCCCCAAATCTGAAGTCCTTTATCTAGAACAAGTATATCAAATTTGTACAGATAATCCTTGCTATCTGTGGAGGAGATTCTTAATAAAGTTTGAACTCTGGCATAGATTTAAAACTAGAAAATTTAACCGACTGGATATGTGGATGATTTTGTCTAATGTGGAAAATAGGTAGAAAAAAGAATTTCCGAGCAACTAGAGGAGTCTTATCTGTATTGAATATTTTGGAGGTAACACCCCATTCAGGGAATTCATTTGGATCTCAGTCATGTGTTGAAAGCCTCATGGATTTTTCTGGTTCTGGGCATTATTGAAGGGATTCTAGGACATAGCCATATGGTTTCCGGGACCTTTTCTCTTAACTGCTTGGGCTCTTATCTGCCTGCTTTGCTTGTATACTGTTGCCCCTCAACTGTGGCATCCACTTTTCCAATGAGCAGTGTCAAGCTGTGTCCTCACCAGATTGTGAAAGCTGTATTCCCAAAGATGCCAAATTCTTGATGATCAGCCTTCAATTACTTGTTTCTGAGACAAATCAATCCCTCTGCTTTGGAATTGCCTAGTGGGGACTTGATTCTCCTTTGATTCAGCATTTTCACAGCAGCTTGATTTCTTTTTTTTTTTCTTGAATTTCAACCGTGTAGTTCTTTCTAGAAGCATTGTAGAAGGGTTTTGTACCTTGAAATTCATGATTTTCTCATGGACCTTCTCCATTCTCATTAGACTATAAAAGTCAGACTTTTGAATTGCTACTACCCTGCTAGTTCATACTTCATCCAAGATGAATTGTGCTTTGTACGAGAAGATATTCATCTAAAAAGGCAATGCTTCTTTTAAGGAAAAGGAGAATAAAAGAATCTTATTGATGCAGCTGGAGATCATGTTGATCATTTTTCTAATTATAGCCACATTGGGTATCCCTCATACAAGTTGTCCCAAAAGCACCTGCTTTATCATCCATGATTGCTCTTTAATAATGTAGACAAAGAGCAAAACCAATTACAGAGCAAAGAAACGTGAGTATAATGGTTTGAGACTGGGCTACCACCTGCCTCATATGTGAAAGACATGATTAAGCAAGCTGCTACTTGAAGATCAAGAGAACTATAGAGGGACACAATAAGTGAATGAATAAAATTAAACAACTTGTGTACTTATAAAAAAATTTAAATTAAATTAAACAGCCTAAAGCATTCTTCTTTTCATGGCCTCAAGTTTCTGGTTGTAGTAGAGAATAAATAGAATTGCAATATTATAACATTAAAATATCAATCAATCTTGTAAGTATGCTTCTGAGATATATTAAGGTGTTGTTTCACACCCAAAAAATTGACAATGGAGTTGGCAAACTAGGTTTAGAATCAACAAAGCAACTTGTTTGTTTTCAATATGCCATCTTCTAGTTTTCTTATTAAATTATGATGGTAACAGCATATACATGCTTCACTTTAAAATTTTGATTATGTTACTAAGCTCATGTGAGTTGTAGCTCTTTTGGTTGGAAATCAAAAAAATATTTAGGGACTGTCTAGTCTTACTCATTGCATAAAGTGGTTATTTTCAAAACATTCTTCTGTTGTTGGGATTTGCAAAGATTGGAAAGAGAAAAGGAGAGTAATGCTGGGGAAACAATCCTTTCTGGTTTTAGCTTTTGTTTCTCGACAGTGGGATAGCTCGAATTGGGTTAGGTCAATCTTGTACTACTCTATCTTTCCTACGTTTGCTTGGCATGTGTTTATTTATTTATTTTTTTTAAATAACCATTATGATTTTGGAATATGAAATACAGAGTATGGTCTCACTTTTTTCCTCCACAGGCCTTATCAATCTGTAGGACAAATTTTATTGTTTTCTTATCCTAATGCCATTTCTGTTCTGAATAATGTTCCCACTTTAGAAGTTTCCTAGCTCTATGATGATTGCAAAATGGTTGGCATGTGGCATTTGTTAAAAGTTTCCATTAGCTAGACGAAATTTCCCATCCCTTGCCACGTACGGGTGTTGATTCTACCATTTGTTGTCTGACGTAACTGGAAAACAACCTATGAAATGTGAATAAGCGTTGTAGTCCGAAGAACTAGTGGATTGTCTTATTCTTATATCTAGTTATATCAGTTGTATTTTAAACAATATTTTGTTCACTCCTGTAAATTTTATAGAGCAAGACCTCAGGTGTAATTTTCTGTTGAAGTAGGCATTAAATGATGTTGAACAAGACTCAAATTTATCCAACCTATCTTTCATTGTCCATATGAAGCTCCGCAAAAGATGCATCATGAAAGGTAGCTTAGCTAACATATAAATACTTCCCATTACACAACCTATGATACCCTATCCAAATTTTCTGTTCTGCACCGTGACTTAGAATAAGAAATTTGAATTATTGTTACAAATATTGTATTCCTGGTCAATATTAGTACTCTTTGTAATCTATAATATTTAATTTCTTTCTGGATTTGTTCAGAAGAGAGGCAAAGTAGAGTGGATGAGGATAGAGAATTGTGGTGGCTGATGGTAGGGGCCACATTATGATCTTCTATCTACACGAGATCACTGAGTGAAACGAAATAAGATGAAATCAATCAATCAACCGACCCACCCACCCAGCAGCCACCAAAATCTGATCCTGCTGAAAATGGGCTTATTTTATTCCACATGTTAAGATTGTGAAATGCTTGATGACAGCATGCCTACTTGGAATTCTTCTCCTAAAGCAAGAAAGCTATTTGAATAGATTGAAAAGAAAAGAAAAAGGAGTGGGAATTGATGAGAATGAGAGATCTATTGGTGGAAGCAATCCACCAATGAAATAGCTAGTTTGAGACAATGGAATAACAACACAATCTAAGAGTTTCTTACATGTCTCCAAAGGTAGAAAAGGTGGGGTCCAACTGCAACAACTGTCCAACACAAATGCTTTGCTTATTTAGTGAATAATGTTAGCTGATGACTTGATTCACCTCTAAACATATGCTTTTGCGAATAAAATATAGGGTTTTCCCGGCTCTAAGAAGATATGCCCAGATCTGGTCGAAGACCCTTCAATTAGTATATATGCTTACATCATTACCCACTTTTTATATTCCTTTGTTTAACAACTACTCCCCCTTCCTATCCCAAAACATGGTCAAGATCGACATACTTTATGCCCTTTTTTTTATTTGGTGTGGGTGGAGGGATAATTACAAAGAAGCTTCATGGTGCTGAATAATCACAATCCTACAGTTATCAACATTTTATTAACATTATTTTGAGCCCTGTAGTGGATGGGACTGGGCACCCGCAGTTTGATCTTTATATGCTTCCTTTTTTTTTTTGTGTGTGTGTGTTTAATATTATATATGATAAGCTTTGGTAGAAGACAAACATGAATCCACTGGCTCATTAGTTGGTCAAGATAAATAATCTTTTATATTCATTTAAGTACAGTGGGAGATTTGTTGTATAGTTGGAGCGCCTTCCTTCCAGGTGATTGCATCCCACCTTTCATTGACTTTTGTTATCTCATTTATTATATTAGTATTTCTCTCCTCTTTAAGCATGGAATATTTGTTTTAAATGCCCTAGTGGTACCATAATTGCATGTTTTTTCAATTATTAAAGTGCTTATGGACCATGGATTCGCTTGCTGATTGAACACACTGAATCCTCTCTGATGGAGAAAGTTTGAAGTGTATCTACTGCAACAAGGAAAAGAAAAACATATTTTAAGCCAATATTGCATGAAACAGCTTCCCTCATCTGACTTTTCTTTTCCTACTTTTTAATTGACCATTGGTACGTTTATGCTGCTTATTATTATTATTAAACTATTCTTCTTTGAGATGCATTTCATGTCGACAACCCATTGAGCTTACTATAAAAGGAAGGGAAGCCAAACAACAAAGGCGGTGCATCAGTACAGCAAAACATACTTGTTTTCTCATTTCAAGAAGGATGGAGAAAGATAGTTGTAGCCTCCTCTCTCCAATATCAGATGGAGAACATGGGGATTCTGCAGGAACGAGTGTTGAGAAAAAGCTTAGATTATTCGGGTTTGAGCTTGATCCATATAAGAAAAGTGACAGCTGCTTGAAGGAGTCTGTGGAAAGAGATGAAAGTGTGAACTCATCAAACACCTTTTCATCTGGGATAGAAAAACACCGAGCAGAGAAGAACTCAACAATCGAGCCAGAGGACAAGAAGTTCGAGTGCCAGTACTGTTTCAAGGAATTTGCAAACTCGCAGGCATTGGGGGGTCATCAAAACGCCCACAAGAAGGAGAGAATGAAGAAGAAAAGGTTGCAGCTCCAAGCAAGGAAGGCCAGTATCAACCATTATCTTCAGCCCTTGCAGAACAACCATAGTCTCACTTACCATGGCTCGGCCCTATGGTTCTACGATCACTCCAGCCAATCACCAGACGACGAATCTCATATCAGTTTCTCTCCATTTGATCAAGATGCTGCCCATCTCAAGTCTTCCCAGTTCTCCAAGTGGTATGCTCTCCCTGCTAACCTCCCATTCCAACAGGATTCCTGTATGTTCACTCTCACACATGCTGATGGATCCGGACAGAACAAGCCTGCCATCATCAAGCCTTCTCCCTTGCCCGTTCCGAAGCAGAACTGTAAATCCTTGGATCTTCAGTTAGGACTCAGCTTGCAACCAAACATCAGGAGCTCCTCCAGAAGTGGGATATAGCTTGCTCCATTATATGGGTGTCTTTTCATATTCTTTTTTTTTTTTTGTTTTTCCTCAGAAACAAAAATGCAAAAACTATTTGTATTCATGATGATTAGCCGCTCATATGTTACATTTATGATTCAATTGTATCAATCAAATGCAAATACTGGTTGTGGGTAGTAATAAATACCACAATCAAGCAAAGCTTCCAGAATGTACACTTGATTTCCAGAGTTTGGTGTAGTAGGTGGAAGCAAGTTTTCTATGTATCTTGCTTTGAATGGTCTGTATAAATTATATTTACTTGGAATGAAAATCTTGGACACTGACTCATACCCAGGAAACTTTTTTTATTTTATTTTTCCCCTTTCTCAACAAGCTTTCCAGTGGGGCTTCTGCAGTTCCTTCTGACCAATTCTTTATTTTGCTTTCATTAAATAAATAAGAATTATGAAGAAGAGAATAGAGAGCGTTTTTTTATATCGGTCTTTTATTATATACGTTTATAATGAAAAGCAACATAGTGGTTCATCCATTGATTGAATTCGAATGCTCATAATGGGAACAAAATATTAAAAGTCAAAACCAAATCTCCACAACAACAATTCCCACTAATCAAGATTTCCCTTTGCTGAAAAGAAAGAAAAAACTTTTTACGTAAGGAATTCACGTTCATACTCTTGGGTATTTCACAACAAAAAATTTCCCTTAATTCAATCTAAACGTAAAGCACCAAACGAATCTAGGAACCAGAATATTTTTTTAAAAAAATTATTTTTGAAAACTAAAAAAATAATTATTGTATAGATTAAACTAGAGGATAGATCAATTTGTTGGAACGTTGAATTTATCCAACGCTCAACTTCAGAACCCTATAAAATAAGTAAATAAGTAAAAATACGCGTAAACTGACCGGACAAGTTATAAATAAAAAAACATATTTATTGTATAGATTATTTAAAAAATAAATAAATGGGCAAAGCTAAAAACAATTCAAAATAAGGCATGAGATAAAGTATAGAATAAACAAACGGAGCACATTTCAAAAATTTTAAATTAAAGTTTGTTCTAGAACGTAAGAAAACTGTTTCCGGAAATTATTATTAAAAACAAAAACAAAATTTTAAAAATGTTGCGAAGTAGCCATATATGCTATTTGGGAGATGACTTTTTCTTAGTATATTTCTGTCATTTGTCACACCAATCGGAAAGGATTGTTCATAATTTTTTTTTTTTTTTTTTTGTGAAACGAATCCGAAGAAAGAAATTCTAACAACTTATTGATAAAGCTGACACATCAATTATCCAAGTTTTTAAATTGGAGGGGGCATTAAATTAATGAATACCCTTAGATTTGGTGTAAGCACCCACCCAAAATAAATATTATGCGTAATACTACATGCAAACACGTGCTTATCTCATTATTCTAATTATGCTGGTGGTTAGTCATTTAACCTTCCATATAATAAATTTTTCTTAATCCATTTAGTTCAACCATTCATTAATTTACCCATTGAACTAGTAAGATCCAATGCTCTCGCCCTTCACCTATCCCACTAAATTTTAATGAAATCCCTGTAATACCCATAGAAATGATGTCATTTTATTACCTCAATAGTGACGTAATTACATGTGTTTTTTTTTTTATATTTTATGATCACATGTATTTAATTTTTTTTTTTAAACATTTATTCATTTTATATTATATTGTTATAATATTCGTATTTTTATAAGGGAGCTTGGAACCTTTTGAATACTCATCTCCTTTTATCACTTAAGTCGAGCCACAAAAGATTCATTTCATGTATTCTAATAATAAAAAACTCCAATTTAAATTATCTTTTATCAAAAGTTTATGGATCATTGTAATTATTTTAAAGATTCTACATACATATACAATGTTGTATATACTTTTTTAATACTTATGTTTTTTTTTTAAAGCAATACTTATATTAGATACTATGTAACGTAAGTTTAACGATTGTAAAGTTGTTAATTATAGATAAAACCAATAAACGGTATCAAAGCTTATCTTTGATTCCCACGTGGAGTTTTTATTTTACTTCATCCATTAGAGTTGTAAACACAATAAGGATGAATAATATTATGAACAATATTATGAATGTCGCAGCTCTCTCCTATTGAATATCTCAGTATTAATGGTATATTGGAGAAAGTAACATCAATTAGTGTATATAATATTTACGAATGTAGATTACGTATTTATATACACATTAATGTAAATTTCATAGTAAACCACATAAATAGGGCGCACATGTAGTCGCTATCTGCGTGAAGGAATAAGAAATCTACTCCCACTGTTTCTTACATGCTCTACCATTCTCTTGTTCTTACATTTTATATCTACGTTATCATTGCTGAGAAGGCTGCATTTGGATTTTCAAGAAATATATTGAAGGTATATTGGAGGTGTGTTCATATGTAACTATCTCTTTTTATTTTACAATATTATTATCTTATCTAATATTTTTCATATATCTATAATAGTATTATTATGTCGAATCTTGCGAAATTGGAATTTGTGGCTCTTGATATCACGGGAAAGAATTTCTTGTCATGGATACTAGATGCTGAAATCCATCTAGATGCAAATGGTCTTGGAAATACAATTAAAGAAAAGAATACAGCATTCGTTCGAAAAGCCAAGCGATGATTTTTCTTGATAAGTCACCTTCATGGAGGATTGAAAGTGAATACTCCGTAAAAGGATCCACTTGTTACGTAGAGCCAGTTTAAAGAAAGGCCATGAACATCGAGAGTAGTAGATTTCTCCCAAAGCTCGCTATGATTGGATGCATTTGAGACTGCAAGATTTTAAATCGTGAGTGATAGCCTAAGCAATATTTAGAATCGAGTTCTCAGTCTGGAGGTTATGTGGAGAAAAATTAACGATGAGGATATGTTGGAAAACATTCTCCACTTTCATGCATCCCGATGTGCTCCTACTGACAATATCGTAGAAAAAGGGGCTTTTAGGCAATATTAAATTGATTTCATAACTCTTCTTGTGGTCGAACAAAACAATGAGCTTTTGATGAAAAATCATGAGGCTCGTCCAACTGGTTCGGCTCCATTCCCTGAAGTGAATGCGGCAACATATCACCCTTATAATGGACAAAGTCGAGGTCGCGGTCATGGTCGTGGTCGCGGTCATAGTTGGGGTCGTGGGCGTGGACGGGACGTGGTACTTGTAGTTACAATTCTGGTCGGCAGCCCGAATGTGTCGGAATATCAGGGGAGAATATTGAAAGGAATGACAAAAGTGATGAAAATAGCAAAATGGTGACAAATTTATCTTGCTCGTTGCGGCGTAAAGTAGGTGGTCGGCGTCGCAGTCGTACGCAAAACATTTGGTTGATCTCTACCAAGAATCGCTGAAAAAGAAAGACAAAAAAGCGGTAGAGACAAATTTTGTTTCTAAGGATGAGAGTGTTGATCACGACCTTAATGATATGACTCATCTGGATGTTGCTGATTTCTTTATTCAACCTGAAGCGAAAAGTGAGCACTTGTTTGGTGATGAAAATCTCCAAAAATAAAATATTTCCCGTTTATATTTATGTATTTGGGTCTATTGTTATGTAAGTCGTCGTACTACTGAATAATGAAAGTTGTTTTTGTTATGTGTTATTTTATGATTTTCTTATTATACATCTTGTTTCTCATGAAGAATATGGAAACTCATCTTGTGGGATCCTCAATCGGTGACAATGATATGTGTCACCATGAGATAGTGCATCATACTATACTTAAGGATAAAAAATTCTTTTCCTTTTTAATAATACAAGGATCAAATGTGAATACAATATCGGGTAGTGCAAAATTGATTAAGGGCTCCGGAAGAGCTAATATATTGTTACCCGGAGGAACAAAAATTCATATTGATGATGCATTATATTCTATAAAGTCTCAAAGAAATTTATTGGAGTTTTAAAGGGCTTTATTAGGCCAATGGATATCATATTGAGACTACGAATGAAGACAACACTGAGTATTTATATATTACCAACGTTGTCTCGGGTAAGAAAAATATATTGGAAAAATTACCCGTTTTTTCCTCTGGTTTGTACTACACAAACATAAGCACGATTGGCGTACCATAGTAAACCATAAAGTTTCTTGATGAAAATAATTTTATTGTTTGGCATGGCTGGAATTGGGACATCTGGGTCTATAATGATGCGGAGAATCATTAAAAATTCAAGTGGGCATTCCTTTGAAAAAGTAAGATTTTACGTCGATAATTTTCTCATGTCTTCCCTTGTTCGAGGAAGTTAATTGAGCCATCACCAACAAAAATAAGGGTGAGAACCCTTGCATTTTTGCGTGTATACAAGGGATATATGTGGGCCTATTCATCCACCATATGTGGACCATTTCGATATTTTATGATTCGATTGATGCATGACGAGATGGTCACATATGCGATTTTATCAGCGTAGCAAGCATTTGCTAGATTGCTTGCTCAAATAATTCGGTTACGGGCTCATTTTCCAGATTATCTGATTAAGTCAATTCGTCTTGACAATGCTGGAGAATTTACTTCCCAAGCTGTTAATGATTATTGTATATCTAATGGAATAGCAGATTGAACATCACAGCAGCATATGTTCATACCGCAACGGTCTTGCGGAATCGTTTATTAAACGCCTTCAATTGATTGCAAGGCCATTACTAATGAGAACGAAGCTCCTAACTTTTGCTTGGGGCCATGCTATTTTGCATGCAGCAGCACTGATTTGTATTAGACCAACAAATTATCATGAGTTCTCTCCTTTACAATTGGTTTTTGGTCGAGAACCAAATATTTCCCATCTAAGGATTTTTGGGTGTGCGGTATATGTTCCGATTACCACCTGGCAGCACTAAGATGATTAAGAAGATTGGGAATATATGTTGGATATGAATCTCCATGACAATCCAAATATTTAGAGACATGTTTGAGATTTATTTACGGCTCGTTTTCAGCGATTGTCATTTTGATGAATCAGTTTTCCAACTTTAAGAAAGAAAATAAGCAGTTGGAAAAGTTATTAGTTGGAATCAATTGTCGTTGTCTCATCTTGACCCTGCGCCTGAATGTGAGCGCGGAGTTCAATAGATTATTCATTTGCAAGTGCTTAAATCAATTGCCGGATGCATTTACTAATCGAAGAAAGTAGCTACATCTTACATACCCGGTGCTAATGCTCCGATTAGAATTGATGTCTGCGGGACAATGCAACGCTGAACCTAAAGCATCGGTGAAGCGTGAAGTCGACCCAGTTGGTTCCCGAAAGATAAAAATCTCGGAAAAGAAAGGATCAAAGGATCGAGTTGAAATTGATGGCTCTAAGAAGAATTGATTTGTAATTCGGAAAGAAATTCAGTGCACGAAACTTGTGACAATTAGGAGATCTCGATAAACTATGTCACAAGTGGCGAAGATGGACTCGGAATAAAATCGACGTCAATGATATATTTGCCTATAATGTGGCGCACCCGACATTGTTAATGTGATGAGGACCTTAGGCAAAATGCGTCGAGGAATGTAAAATAGAGAGAGATGATTGGCAAAATGGAAAGATGCCATTGAAGCGGTGAATTCTCTTTCAAAACCACGAAGTTTTGGTCTATTATTGCCACACGATGGTGTCAAACTGTAAGGATACAAATGGGTGTGTGCAGCGAGACGCGACAAAATAAAGTTGTCGGAATGGAGGCGATTAGTTGCAGGATTCTCGAAGACACGGCATTGATTATGAAGAGACGTATTCCCCTGTAGTGGATGCAACTACTTTTTGATATTTAATTAGCCTGGCAATACATGAAAAACTTGGTATGTGTTTAATGGATGTAGTTACGGCTTATTTATATGGACCACTTAGTATGACATTTATGAAAATCTCGGAAAAGTTAAAATTGCACTGTGACCTGGTAGGTCTCGAGCTTTTCGATAAAATTATACGAGATCTCTATCAGGTTGAAACAATCTGGATGCATGTGGTATGTCGTCTTAGTGAATATTTATTGCGAAAATGAATAAAGTGATCCCTTTGCCCATGTGTATTTATTAAAAGATCCGGATCAGAGTTTGTTATAGTGGAGTTTATGTTGATGACACGAATATTGTTGGAACTACGAATGAGCTTTCGAAGCGATGAAATCTGACTTAAAGAAAAGAATTTGAGATGAAAAATCTGGGAAAAACAAAACTTTGCGCTGGTTTTGCAGTTGAGCGCTTAGAAGAATGGAATTTTTATTCATCAATGTCGGCTTATATATCAAAGGTGTTGAAACAATTCTATATGGATAATGCCCATCCATTGAGCACTCAATGGTTGTAAGGTCATTAGATGTGAATAAAGATCCTTTCGGAGCCTAGGATGGATGATGAAGAACTGTGATCACAGAACATATCTTAGTGTTATTGGAGCACTAATGTATCTTGCAAGCCATACGACACGATATATCATTTTACGTAAATTTATTAGCAAGATATGGTTCTTGTCCAGCAAAGAAGACATTGGAATGGAGTTAAACATATAATGAGGTATCTTCGGAGAAGTCACGATGGATATATGGGCACATATTATCACGTGTACCCAAAGCGAAATTAATTGCTTATGCGGATCAGGATATATGTATTTTCATGTCTTTCGATCACAAGCGGGCTATTTGTTCTACATGTGGTGTCTGACCATTTCATGGCGTTCTCTGAAAACAATCAATTTTAGTCACATCTTCTAATCATGCAAAGATCTTAGCGATTCATGAAGCAAGTTGGGAATGTTTTGGTTAGATCGTAATACATCATATTAAGTCATGTGGTTTGTCTTTTAGCAAGGGAGAATTAAAACTGAGTATGAAGATAATGTTGCGTAAATTATTTGATTAAAAAATGGGTACATTAAAGGATAGAACAAAACATTTATCACCGGAAATTCTTTTCACTCATGATCTACAAAGAAGGGTGATATTAAGTATTCAATCGGTCGATTGGCTAATAATCCTGCGGTTATTCACACGAGAGCTCTACTCTTGCAACATTTGAAGGCTAGTTCATAGCATTGGAATGCGTAGGCTCACAGATTTAAAGTGATGTTGAGGAGAGGGAGAGTAGAGATTTTTTATCTTTGTACTCTTTTTTCCTTCACCATGGTTTTGTCCCACTGGGTTTTCCTGGTAAGGTTTTTATTGTAAAGGCAGTATCATGGACATCTTCAAGGGAATTATTATGAACAATATTATGGATGTCCACAAACTCTCCGATAATCTGACAATATTAATAGGTACATTGAATATACATTGATGTATATGGAGTTACGAATATTCTGGGTTCGTATTTATATACACATCAAATGTATTCATGTATTAAACCCTATAAATAGGGAGAACTTTGTATGAGTCATTATCTGTGGAAGGAATTAGAAATCTCTCCCCTGTTTCTTCTATATCTCTCGCTCTCTTGTTCTTCTATTTTTTAATAAATAAGTCTATATTATTCGGAGTGAATTCTTATAATATTAAGCCGATTAAAAACTTTAGAGAATATCACGAGGTTTTTTTAAGTATGAGTTCATAACTTACATTGAACAAATTGCAAAGGCGTTTTGGGTGATTTTGTGGTTTTTATTCTAACATATAAAATAAAAGCATATGATTGCGTACATGTCAGAAAATTAAAGTATTTTCAAACTAAGACTGCCAAAAAATCTTCTTAATCAAATAACGCAAGTTCCTTGATTTTATTGATAGTTTCTCATAATCTTAGATAATGTCGTAAAAATATAAAAATTGTTGGAATAAAAGTTGAAGGAAATGTTCAATTACACTATGAATGAATGAAACGAATAGTGCTAAGAATTGAAAGAAACTTGAATAATATTTGAAAATAGAATGTTGAAATTGATGAAAGCTAATTAGAAACTAAAAAATATTGAAGTAGATTGTCATTACTGCTTGTTGAGTTGATTGATGATTTGTTCATCTTTCTCCGTGAGAGCTCTTCTCCTTTTATAAGAGTCCTTAAATAACCATCTAAGTCCTGTATTTCTCCACTACCCCACTGGCCCACTTCTTCAAGTACTACCCATGCCTCCATTATGGAGGATAATTCCTCGAGTAATTATCCACTCTCCATTAGGAAGGTTTGTTCTATAAGTTAGTTGTCCATATCCTCTTTCCAACTTTGAGAAAAAGTCTCATCATCCTCCATTTGTAAATTTAAAAAATTTTAAGAAATACCCTTGGGCCTTGTACATGGGCTCACTCAAATGAGTTTGAATTTGTTTTCTTTGGATTTTTAACCATAAGCTTGGACTCAAACCTAAATACACATTAGATCAAACCAAATTTAATTTGAGTACAAACAAAAGGTATTCGAGTTTATATTTTTATTAAAAAGAAAAAAAAAAGAAGAAAGAAAGAAAAAAAAGTTCATTCACATTTCCATGCACAGTAATTTTGCTTCAAATATGTAGTGTAGTAGTCTATTTTTTACTCTTTTTTTTTCAAATTTTTATTGATGAAATAATTCTAATGTAACTTGGAATAATAAATTTAGAAAATAAAATGGACAGATAAAAACTTAGCTGGGAACAGGTAAGTTAATCCAAGCCCAATGGGAAAATCCACTTAAACTGGGCTTCAATCTTTTGATTCCAATTGATTGGTTGAGCCCATAGTGGATTCTAACTTCGAGGCCGGAACGAGTAAGCCCACTTCATGAAAAACAGATCCTAGTATTGCAAATCGAATAAATGTCAATATATATATTTTTCATAAATTTTTAAAAATAAAAAAATCAAACATTTATTTACTTACGCACCCAAAAATTCAGAATGGTTGCTTTATGTACTGTAATTATTTTATATATAATGAGAGTAAATGTATTATCTTTCTAGAATTCTTAAAAAAAACATATATTTGTGCAAGAAACCCAACTATAGTATGTATAGATAAATTGTTCAAATGGTAACATCAAAAATACCAATCATGATGATCACAATAATGCTAATACTAAAAATAATCATCAAGAATAATAATATAAAAGGATAAAAATTTTCATGCATCAATAATAATATTACTTATAATAATGATGATGGCGAGATAAGTAAATTTAAAAGGAAAAAAAGCTAAAAACAACTGCAATCACAACAATCATATGGTAATAATAATAATAATCACGATAATGATGATAATACAAAATTTTCATTTTAGAATATATCAATGAGAATAATAATAATAATCATAGTGGTCATTACAGTTATGATGATGATGATGATTATAATAATGATGATGAGAAAAGTATCTTTTAACATGATCAATCGATAGATATATAGTTTAAAATTGAAAAATAATAATAGCATTGTCCAATCTATAGTTTTAGATTTAGTTAATAGTAGTGGTCATTTTCACTTTAAAATCATTAAGCTTATGGTGTAAAATGGCCATCATGTTCTTAGAATATATTTTGAGCATGACAAAGTTGTGCCAAAACATTATATATGATCTTCTAAAGTATGTGATTTTCTCATATTTGAATATCTAGTTTTTTCTTAATTTAAAAAAATAAAAGCCAAAATATTTTAAAACTTTTAAATGTCTTAAATTGACGATAAGTCGTAGAAAAAGTTAAATACAAAAGTAAGTTTGAATGTTGAAAGCTCAAATTTGCTTTCAACAAAAATAAAATCGGGCTCCTTTGGATTTAAATCGGGAGTAAATGAATAGTATCAATTATGTTTTGATAAAGCATCTAGTGGCTTCTTAGGAACTAATCCAACTAAACCTTATGCTTTAAAGGACAAAATGCCATCAAGAAGAGTGCTCAAATCCTCTAGAAAATGTTAGGGTGATACCATCGAACACATAGGTGGTATGGTTGGGATCTATCATAACTTAACCAGTGGTCTCGAGCTTGAGCATTGTGAATACAATTGTGTTATGTGGTAGAGTTTTACCGTTTTTATGATATCTCTTGAATTGTATGAGGATTAGTCAGAAAATAGTATAACTTAAATACGTCTTTATTATATGCACAGATTTACTTAAGACACATCATGGTTTGATAAAAAAAAATTACGTCGATAATGATGCATCTCTTATTCTTCTTTTTTATTTATTTTTGTCGTTTACATTTGTCGCAAGGAATGTCAGCGCCTAATCTTGCAAGGTGATGAATATTAATGGTCGCGACGTTGTGCTACAAAGCCCTAATCGATCCAAGCTTGATTGCTCTCTTGTGTTTCAATATCTTTTTATGATTTTTATTTGGGTATATTTGTTGCTAATATGGACTTCAATTAGATTGTCATAGCTCTCAGGGGAGATTTTGTTCTTAATATATATATCCTTTGAAATATATATATATATATATATATATATATATATATATATATATATATATATATATATATATAGAAGAGAGAGAGAGAGAGAGAGAGAGAGAGAGAGAGAGAGAGAGAGGAGAGATATTAATCTGCAAGGGTGGTAAAATGGGGAGGTGCAAAAAATTTCATGTTTCTAATTAACTGTAATCTAATTCAATAACTTGATATACCCTAACTATGATATTGCAATCTTGGCATCCTCATTTAAAAAATGTAAAAAAGCATATAAGATCTATTTTGAGATATGGAATCTTCCTAATATCCCATTGGTTTAAGAAAAATATCCCTATTCCCTAATAGGTAAAATATAATTTAAAAAAAAATTATATACCAATAAGACTTAACTGCAATAAAAGATTTTATTCTACATTTAAATAAGTATAAGAAGGAAAGGATTAGATTCGATTGAGACAATTTATTATATTATAATTATAATGTTTAGTTGTTAAAAAAAAAAGAATAGTAAAAACATAATCCTTTCATATTGATAATAATTATAATTATATTCTTCTTTAATGATAATAATAATTAAAGTGTTTAGTTGTAAAAAAAAAAAATGAGGATAATAAAAATATACTCCTTTCATAATGATAATAATTATAATTATATACTTCTTTAATAATAATGATAATAAAGATTGAAAATAGATAAAGACAAGGAAAAAGAAAAAAAATGCCTGGTTATATTCCTAATAATTATTGAGTTCTCAATTGTTTTGAATTTTGTATATCTGTAACTCCATAATACGTGAAAAAAGACAAAAACATAATATCTTCTTAATAAGAATATTTTAATCATCACCTACCATTTTAAAACAAAAAAAAAAGGGAAGCGCAATAAAAAGAAACTTTAATACCAGTTTACAAAAAAGAGAATAAAAGGAAAATGAATTCCGTCTTTTCCATTCTCAAAAAATAATCAATAATTCTGGTATTTGAATTTTATACATCTCTGCCTCAATCATGATTGGAATACATTTCAAAAAAAAAAAAAAAAAAATATAGCCAATATTTTCCGGACTTGGAAATGGAAATGTCCCCCACAAATAAAGGTTGGATTGAAATGCAACCACATATTCATGTCCACACATTTTCCCATTATTCAGTTGACAAAAATAAAATAAAATAAAACAAAATGTGGTTTCTGATTTCTATATTTATATATATAAAAAAAAAATCACTTAAATTTGAAAGTAATAATAATGAATTTGGCGTTCACTCAAAGAAAAAAATAGTGTGGGAGAGCACATTTGGGAAGGACAGACGAGGAGTTACATCCTTGTTGTCTGTCTCTTCGAGGTTGAAGACAAAATTAATTAACCACTTGGAGATTGATTAAACTTTAGGGTAAAGCCTTCTTATATTTTATCACATCATAATATTATTATTATTGGAAGATGGATCTATCCCAATAATCGTGGGTCCATTCTCATTCTTCTTCACACACTGTTAAGAGGCTTAGAGACCACTTATCTCCTGTCTATATTATGTTATTTCAACCACCAATCTATCTCTACCATCAAATGATTTGGATGGGTAGAACTATGCCATGCCTTAGTCAACAAGAAATGAAAAACCCAGTCATGCAATTTATGGAAATTTTATTTGGAGCCACATAAAATTTGGAAGTGTTTTCCCATAAACATGACATGATTTTGAGAAACTCATTTATTACACATTTTTAGAATATGATGCGTGATTTTTCTTTTTGTTGGATTATTGTTTTTTTTTTTTTTCATAGAAATTTGAGGGAGAATGTAACGAAAAGAAGGAAATAAGAAAATGAAAGATAACGAAATTAGAGTTAAATATGATATATTATCTTTATTTGTTTGTTACTTTTTTTAAATAAGCTTTATTTGTTACTTCTGAAGTATGTGTAATTATGTATGTGCTTGTTTAATTTGGAAAATCTGCATATATGCAAGAAAAAACAATTTTTTATTGAAAACATTAATTTGATAAATTATCCGAAAACTTAGTAGAGTAAATGGACTATATATTTCAAAGCCTCTATTATATTCTTATAGGGATAAGGGGCGGAACCAAGAATATTAGTGGGGAAAACTTAATTAACATAAGATACTTTATTGTAATGGTTTAGTACTTAAAAATTTAAGTGGGACAAGTACAATAATTGGGTTTGAATCATCTTAGCTACAAATATAATTTCAATATAAACATTTATTACTTCGACCCCAAGGTGGATTCATCCATAATAGGGACTCGAGCATTGGATCTTAACACCCGTCCCTCTTTATCATTTGAATTAGGCCTTAAGGCCGAAATACCAATTTTTCAAAGGTCTTAAATTTACAAGGTTTTGAGTAATTATATCTATATCATGCTTCTTAACATTGTTAATTTTGTTTGGTCACATAACTAGGTCAGTTGTAGAACAGTCAAAATTTAAAAAGACATAACATTTAGGGAGGAGTCCTAAAATCCCATCGGAGGAGTCCCAATGGAGAAACAGTTTACTACATTATAACAAAGTGTTTAGTTGTAAAAAAAAAACTCACTATTAATTTTTTTTCTCAAAAAATATTTTGTAAAACCTCTAAAAAAAATCTTAATTATTTACACTATAGAATGAAAAAGAAAAATTGGAAATTCCATAACTGATTTGGTAATGGCAGATAAATCTCTTAACTGATTTGGTAAAGGCAGTTTTCTAGAAAATGACCTTGACCTAACATCGTGGATTAGGTATCCATAACTTAAGCATCCAACTACATGATAACCTAATAAGCCAAAATTAATAAAAACATTAACACACACTTGCTGATCTGGTCAGGTCACACTCCCCCCTCCCATCTCCATCTGTCAAGAATCAAGATTGAGATCATCTGCTTCTATTTCTAACCACCTCATTCCTATTCTGTACGTCTTCTTTTTGGCATAATTATCTATTAAATCCCCCATTTGCCTTTTGGGCATCTTTCATTTTGGTACCCATCCCTATGGATGTTCAAACCAGGGGTTTGGGTCAAAATGATATTTTTATTTAAAAAAGAAGAAGAATGATTTTAGGTCATATTTAAAATTTATGCTCAAAATAACCCTAAAAGTCATGGTTAAAAAAGTGCAGTTTCATTTTTGAAATAAGATGATGATTTTGAGCAATAGTTTCTAGGTTACTTAAAATAAATATTTGTTTTAATAAAAGGGTTATTTTGAACCCAAACTCTCGTTACTCATATCAGCTTAAGTCATCATACCTAAAATAATCACATAAAACCTTAAAATTAATCCTCCAATAGCCCCAAAATCCATGCATTAATGAAAATTTGTTCCCTTCTTATTCTAAATAATAATAATAAAAAATTAATTTTATGTTCACACCATATATTCCGATATTCCAATATTCCAATGTGGGGAATAACGCCAAGCTGTAAAGCCACAAATGACAACGCCTTAGGAATTTCAATTTACCTTAATTTAAAAATTTATAGATTTTAAAAATAGGAAACGGACGAATACTTTCAGTATGTATCAAAACGCTATCATTAATGTTTTTCATTCAAAGTACAAATAAAAAATTAAACATTACAAAATGATTTGGAAAATAATTATTACCATGTCAGAAAATCATTTCCTTATAAAATTATATAATTTGGTATTTTTAAAAAAAGAGACAAATAAAATGTGTATGATTTCATTTCAATCTTAAAAATTCTTGGTAAAATAATGGGAAATGATGAGAGAGGGAGTATAGTAGTGGGAAAGGAATCAAAAGGATAAATATAAAAAGATAGATATTAGATAATAATAATAATAAAACACATATTTGATTGAGGTATTGAATTGGGTAATTTTAATTTAAATAGCTTTGATTGTATTTGTGCCGGTGAATGATCCGCCGCTTCTTCCCTCCCAGTTATTTTGAATAATACTGGTATAATCTCTGTTGCGCCCTGTGCACACTACGCACCCCTCCAAAATTACCGCACGCCCGTGGACTGACTACTGGTCGTCGTGAGTACTCTCTCTGCACTTCAAGTATATGCGCGTTTGAATGCAAAATGCGTATTCGGATTTTAAAATATTGGATGTTAGCGTAGCAATATAACGCCACCGAATTTCCCCTCCATTTTCTCGCCTTCTTCCTCCGATTCTCCGAAGCTCCGTAAATTTTTTGTTTTTGTTTTGTTTTCTTTTGTTTTTCGTCCTTAGGGTTTTTCACTTCCGTTTGTTCTCTCTGAAACAACCGATTTTTTTTTTTTTTTTTTTTAAATTTTAAATTTTTTTTCCCGGGAGTGTTTGGGAACATGGAAGGTTTATCCCAGTGATTGCCAGTTTTTGGGTTTCCAGGGTTCTGCATTTAGATTTGAAAATGCCAGCTCACCGTTCCAAATCGGAGAAGATTGATGCCGGGAAGCAGCTCCGGCGGGACCCGTATGAGGTTCTCGATGTCACGCGGAACTCAACGGATCAAGAAATCAAAGCCGCTTATCGGAAAATGGCTCTCAAGTAGGCTATTTTTTGTTAAACCCCCTCTCTCTTACCTTTTAATTAATTTTTGTTGCTAGCGTGTAATGTATTTGCATTTTCTCTTCAAAGGTTCGTGTTTGTGTTGATTTGATTTAGGTTTCCTGTTCTTCAACATACCAGTGATGAAATTTTACTATAAAACTGTTTTGGATCTTTACTGGTGAGTAAGAGCATTGTTTCGTGGCACCAGCAAGCGTGTTTTCAATGTGATTTTGTTGATTCTATAAGCGAACCTGATCATGATCTGAGCCAACAGGTTTGAATTGAGGCTCCTTGTCTTATAGTGATCAGATAGCTGTGCAGGCTGTCTGACGGATTGAATTATATTAGTAATGATCAATGTTGCTAACTGCGGTGGGATTTAAGGGTACAGGTTCGAGCTGCGCTGAACGGATTAAAACTCTGGGTTAACTGTCTGCTCAGTTCATTGTGCAAAATGGCAATTGAGAGGAGTTAAACTGGCCTGAACCATAGATAGTGCTAAAATATTTTGTTGATTATGTGGTTGTTGTGAGCTGAGTCAGCAACCTGAGGTTTGGGTCTCCATGGAGAGTCTTAAGAGCTTGACCATGGAAGGTTCCTCGGTTATTAAAAAAAGATATTGATTATGAATATATAATATAGCTAACTTGAAAATTAAATAAGGCTATCAAACATGTGATATATTTGATTTATATGTATTGTTATGTTTTTACTCTAAGCTGGGTCTTTCACAGAGAAACAGAACTTGTTGTTTTGCCTAAATTCTAAAAACAGCTTAACTGATCAGTCTAGGCATGGTTGATCCTGCCTAATTTAGGATGAAATGTGGACAAGTTTGGCCAGGAGAATGATCACCAGCTGGGATCCGGTTGGTAATAAGACAAATGAGTTTGTTCACCACGTTTTCATTATGGTTAAGTTTTGATCACAACCTATTTTTCTTGCTAGTAAAGATGCATTAATTTTTAATGTTCATAGTGGATGGATTTTGCCAATTTCTTGTGTCAGAACAAGAAGCTTAACCATGTAAGGAACGATGTCACAGAACCAAGAAGCCTATTTCCTTCACATTTGGCTAAGCAATGATGGTATGTCCATAGATGTCAGTCTCTCTTATCTTTTGTCTGGTAAGGAGTTAGCCCTCTGTTTAATGTTGATAAAGAGAAAATAATGTTCTATTGCTGCTTCTTTATTTATTTTAATTCCCTCAGGTTTCATTTGGTGGATGGATCATGCAAAATTTGGTTTAATTTTTATAAACTACTGAGAGTCGGTTATTGTATTTTATCTTTTCTCAAACCTTTAAAGATTAATTATTAAATCTTCTAATATATATTATATATATACGTATAATTTAATATAAAAAAATTGATTCTTGTTTACGACTTTTCTTGCTTACTTTAACTTTAGGAGGCTGGCTTTTCCAGTGATTGTAGATAATTGTAATTAACACGATTTATCAAGTTACTGTGACTCCATGATATGGTTAATGGAATTACCTTTAGTAATTTGTAACATTTTTATTAGTTGGTGTTTTTATTTGTATACTACCTCTATATAATTTAAATTATTATTAAATGCTGTGCAGTAGATCAGGTATAAATCCTGACAAAGACAAATGCAAATGATCCTAAAGCAGCTGATATGTTTAAAGGGGTCTTTTTCACATAACAATACGTCTGATCAGATAAACAGTCAATATGGATACTGCAGAGTTTTGAAGTGTAAAGATATCTACGAGGTGGGGTTTTGCTATAATATTTATATGTCTCTTGTTGCTGTAATTTGAGTTATTTCAGTTTGAACTTTTCATTTAATGCTCAACAACCTTGAAATAAAATTTCGGCACATGGCTTTAACCCATTTCATTGCATGTTTTAATTTGACTCCTGATGTAAAAACGATTCCTCTTTTTCAGGCTGTTGTTGAGAGGCCAAAAACTGAGCTGAATCTTTCAAATTTGAGGCTATTGGTATATGTTTGCTCTTTTTTTAGTTTTGTCTTTTTATTTTGACCTATGATTATTCAGGTTTATTTATTATTTTTTATTTAGTGTAACATGAATCATTCTCACATATTGCATGTAGCCCTGCAATAATGTTTGGGTTCTTTGTATTAATGGTGTCAACTTGGTGTACCAATCAGGAACCCCACTGTATATCAGCAACAGTTTTGGAGGATACCTAGGAATAGCGTGGTAGGCTGTTCGACCACTTCCTTTAGACAACAATTAGTAAAGAGAATCAACAATTAATCCTGGTCCAGCACCTTGCACACGAAAAATAATTAGTTGCCCATTTGAATCTTTCTTAACAATAAGTTGAAAGTAATATATCATTTCTATGTTTTCTTGAGAAGAAGCTTTTAAAATAGTTTATTAGTAATAGAGTCCAATCGTGAATAAAGCAATTAAAAGTTTATTTTATTCATTGGTCTCCAATCATAAATTTATAAACTACCTATAGGCTTTATAAATAAAACATGCATTTTCTCTACACACACACACACACCATATATATATATATATCATACTATATATATATAACTCTCTTATATATATATCTCTAATAATATGTATATGTAACTCACTCATAAAATACACATACACACACATACACATATATGTTTATTAATGTATAATATATCTTATGTGTGATTATATAAAATACACATACACATACACATATATCTTATGTTTATATAATATATATATTCTGAAGTCCTACTATAAAGTTGTATGAAACTTGATTTGTACAAATTCATGAAGAGTATAATGGAGACATCTTTTCTTAAACTTATCTCTTGGTGTTAGTGATGTTGATAATTCCTACCCTTGATTAGAATTGCGGATGAAATTGTCTTGAAATTTTTTTTCTAAAAGGGTTTTGGTTAAGAGAAGAAGATGACCATATGGATATTGAAGTATCTATGAAGCAAGATGAAAGAAATGGGATGAGTATACACTTGAAATGTTTTATTTGGGCTTTGGTTCGAGGATTATTACTTTTCTAAGTGTTTTATTTCTTAAGATGAGATAATATGATCTAAACAGAAAAGAAAGATTGTTTGATATTGAATTTTATTGCTATCTCATGGTCCCCATAATGGACTTATGCACATGATCATCCTGTTTCAGTGTATATATATTGTGGATTGCAATGACTTTGCTCTGACGTTTAGTTCACCTGTTTCAGTTATGATTAGGTGAAGGCTGAGAACTACCTTTAACCTCTTTTTGGGTTGATGGATAAGTCCAGATATCAAAGCAACAACATTTGTGGAGAATGCTTAATTACTGTTTACTAAGACATACTTAGAAGGAGTAATGCCGATAATGATTTTTAGGTCAGGTTTGAAATTCTGAGAACCAAAAAAAAAAAAAAAAACTAAGAAAATATAAAGTTTTCTATGTTTGATTTATCCTATTACCAAATATAAGAAAATAAAAAATATTTAAAACTAGTTAGAAACTTATATATTTTAAAATTATTTAACCTTTATATTGGTGTGTTAAAACAAGTAAAATGAATTTAAAGTAACATATAATAAATTATTATTGGCTTTAAATCTATTTTTATTATTAATCATTTTTCTTTCTTTTACTTTCCCTCTTTATTTTCTTTCCTTTGCATTTTTCCTCAAAATTTCTAAGAACCAAACATAGCCTTAATCACTTTTGAGGTTGATGGATAAGTGTAGACAACTAAGCAACAAGGTTCTTGAAGAATCAGGTATTATTATTTACTGGGGTTTTTTTTTTTGGGAAAAGATTCCCATCCTTATAGTCTTGTTCTGTAAGACATTACTCTGAAGTTGTTTTCATTGGCTCCTTAAGGAAACACTGGCTTAAATATTTAGTTCTTAGGCATATGGATGTGCTTTTTCCTTCTTCATGTCTTGTTGGTTTTGGGATATTCTTCTGTTGTTTTTCTGACTAATTCTGGTAGCTAGCAAAAGTTCTTCGGAATTTGAAAATTTCATATATTGTGGGTTTTACTCTGATTTTATTTTTGATAGATCTTTGCTTTTTGTGAAAGAAAAAAAAATGCTTAAGCATTTTTAGGTTGTTGCTTTGCATTATTCAATTATATTTGATGGTGGGGACTATTGGCATGAACAGATCCCAGTTCATGCAATTCTAATCTTAGTTAAAAATATTCACACATGGAAGCTTTTATTACCCTTTTCTTAAGGGCGGCGGTTTGTGCATGAACTGTTCAACTATTAGGAATCAATTCTTTAAGTTTCCAATATATATATATAAATCCTGGTATATATAATTCTTTTAGCATTCTATCAATATTTTTGATTAAAAAGTTTCATGAATCTGTACCGAGATATTATCACCAATAAGTAACAGTCTTTGCTTTATGCAGCTATTGTATTTTGATCAAGAGGAAGGTGGTGGACTAAACCTTGCACTACAGGTACGTCATTTCTCCTGCAGTTTTATTGGGGAATGCATCATTTGGGTGATATAGAACAGTCTTCGAATTATCTATGATATCTAAATTATAGATGAAGAATGGAAGGGGACTCTAGAACTGAATGATAGATTTTGACATAACTTCTTTGATACTCTGCAAGATGCACTTGCATCCAACATTTGGTTTCTAGTTGCACAATGCTTGTTTGTTGTTTGCAGCTTGTGCCTATTTTGAGCTCATTTTCATTGGAACCTTTTGAAATCGCAAGTTTTTATGCAAAGTGTAATCTGTCTGGAGCAAAACTCTCTTTATGATGGCAATAATAAACAAGAAACAAAAGATATACAGAGTATTCATAGGATTTATTGTAGTTTACTTTCAATGTGAGAGCTACATAAACAAAAATACTAGGTGCTCTCACAAGTCACACCTTGCAATAATTGCCTCCTTTTTTTCCCCCATAATTGGCCATCCTAAGAATCCCTTATCTAACATGAAAATTAGGATAAACTGATACATGTATAAAATACCTAAAATATCCCTTAAGAAGTTCTCTTTCTGGGCTCATGCCCTCAAACCCACAAGTGGGGGACGCCCACTGGCTTCCTCATCAACCTTACTGTTCTGCATTTACTTGAAGTAGTGTATAGTATAATTAGGCTCTACCCAACTCAACATAGGCCATGGAATATAATTCATCAATGCAAATGTAAACATTAGAGGAGGATATCATCTCCTTAGCAAACAGTCCTTAGGTTGTTCAACAGTTCCTTTGTTTCTCTTTGCTTTCTTTGTTCTTCCGTGTTTTGTAGATTCAGTTTTCTCTCCCTTATTATCCTAATCGTGGTTTCTTTCATTGTTCCTTTTGTTTTCTTCATTTCTTTTCATTCGAGGTCTTTCCACCTCCCTTTGCAGTTTATTTTATTTTACTAATAAAAGATGATACAAGACTTGAGGTAGAATTTAAAGGGCAAGTTGGGCACCTTTGTTGAAGAAATAGGATACTGTGCCATAACAATCCAGTCGCCAATGTTCAAAATTAATTTTTAAGAGATAATCTACTCCCCCTTGATAATATTCTTATTTCTCTCTTCTCTCTTCTTGATCACAACATTTGGATGTCCTAGTTCTATGATATTGCATATAGTTTAATTTCAGTTGTTTGGCGGTCATAATGCAAATTTGGGGATCCTGGATGATGTTGTCCATATTTTCATCTTGACGTCATTCTTATTTTTCTGTTATTTCCACTTTGGTTGGGAATTTTTCTGTTATTTTTTGTTGAATCAAGTTATTTCTGTTTCAATTGGCATCTTCTAGTGAATTTATTGCTAAGACATGCTCATACCACCATTTCATTTCTGAGGTAACTTTTATTTAATTTTATTTTGGTGTAGGAGGACAGTGCCAAGTCAGGAAAGGTTACGTCTGCTGGAATGTATTTTCTTGGTTTCCCTGTTTATCGGTTGGATCAAACGGTGAACTCGGTGAGTTAATAATATTTTGAAGATATTTACAACAATTCTTTTTCTGTTTTAATGTTTATGTTCATCAATTTTAAATTTGATTTTTTTGTGATGTCCATAGATGGCAGCTGCAAAGGATCCAGATTCTGCCTTCTTCAAAAGATTGGATGGGTTCCAACCTTGTGAAATAACTGAACTTAAGGCTGGTACCCACGTATTTGCTATTTATGGTCAGTTTTTCTTGTTCCTCCCCTCTCCGTGGGACTTGTATGCCCAGTTTAGGGTTAATTCCTCTTGATTGTGTACCTTCATGGACCTAACTAATACATTTGGCATGTATTCTGTTGCCTTACTTAAGGTGACAATTTTTTCAAGAGTGTAAGCTACACAATAGAAGCGCTTTGCGCAGACCCTTTTGCTGAAGAGAAGGAAAATCTCAGAGCTGTGGAAGCCCAAATACTAACAAAAAGAGTGGAACTCTCGAAATTCGAAACTGAATACCGAGAGGTAAGAACTTTGTGAAAATCATTTTTGTTGTCCTTAATAGGACCTTTATTCTTCTTCTTGTAGTTCATGTGCCCCTTGCTTTGTGCTAATTGTTTCAAACTATCGACAGGTCCTTTCACAATTTACTGAGATGACCAGTAGATATGCACAAGAAATGCAAGCAGTCAGTTCCGACACTGAACTCTATTCTTGTTGCTATGCCTGGCTTTTCCTTACTTATTAATGTTGGTTTGGCAGATTGATGACCTTCTCAAGCAAAGGAATGAAATTCATGCCGCATACTCAAATGTTCCTCCAATAAAACGAAGTAGAAGCAAGAATAGGGGATTATCGAAAGAGTCCAAAGATGACGGCCAAGTGAATGATAAGAAACCTGTACGGGAAAGGTCAAAGAAAAAGAAATGGTACAACATCCACTTAAAGGTGGACAAGAACAAGCCTTGCTGAATGGGGGTAAGAAGAACTGGCAGATCCTTTTCCTGTTGTGATTTGCCTTCCCATTTGGTCAAATTATACTCGAGAATTAATTTCTTTAATAGTTTGGAACACTAAGGTGATAACTTGTATATTGCCCAGAGTCTGCAGTGGTTCCACAGTGGTGTAAGCCAAAATACATGAAGCAAATCCCTCACCGGATTGTTGTTCATTAAAAAGATGAAGTAGAGATGATTGTTCGGGTGGAACAAACCCCATTACTCTAGCATGTAAAGGATTGCAACTCCTCGTTATTGTAAAATTCATTTCTTTTTTGCCTTTTGGCTGCCTTTGGGTCATATAAGCTCTCGAGCTATTTTCCCAGTATTCTCAGCATTCTTGCCTGTAAATTGCATGATTTATTCGTGTGAAGGTCCTTGCTTGCTTAACTCTTAGGATGGGTTAATTTCTCTGGGTTAAAAGCCAAAGAACAATATGGGAGCAGGTTGAATCCGCATCAAGGCATACATTCAGCTTCACAAAAGTGTTTGAGGTCAGTTAATCCACCGTAATTAATTAGAAATCCCAGGCAGTGACGAATTTTTGTTTCTTCTTCCTTTTCATCCTTGTTACGTGGTTCATAAATCCAAAGAGGCAGTGGTTGTTGAGGCCAATGGCTTTGTATACAGATTGCGTATTGAGATGAAGGACTAGAAAAGGGCTGTTTCCTCCTAGCTATGCAACTATGATTGAAAGAATTTATCGTTTGATGAATATCTGCAGTGAAATTACTACTGCCTCTGATGATCGTCGGTCTTCAATATGAGGGCCTGACTGCTGGATGTTAAATTTAGGGCATGTTTTGATTCCTGCTTTTAAACTCTTTTTAAGAACATTTTCGAAAACACAAAAAACAGGCTTTTGGTGTTTGAATTTAATTCTTTGAATTTAATGTTTTTTGTGCTTTTCAGAACACAAAAATTGATTAATCAAATAGTTTTTCCTGTTTTTAGTGTTCCCTAGAAAATAAAAAAGGTTTTCAAGGAACCAAGCAGGGGCGCTCATAAGCTGTGTTCCCAACCCAGGCTGCTTAATTAGTTGGAGTTAAAGAGCATTTGGAGGAACTTATCTCTCTCTCTCTCTCTCTCTCTCTCTATTTTTAGTATTTAACTCGTGGACGTCACGAACTCTTCAAGTTTGTTTCGTCCTTGACAAAACTGAAGCCACATTTTTTACATGAGATTTATAAAGCAGAATTCAAGAATGGCAAAGAGAATTGACGGCTGGGACCCCACCTTCGTCCCCTCTCAATTACGTCGTGATCACTTTTTCTGCTTCTCATCTTTGACTCTTTAAGGAAAACTATGTTATGGGTTTATCATTTCAATTTATTTGGAAAATTAGAAATAAAATACTCGAGATTAAGAGACCATTTCTCTTGATCTTAAAAATATATGATAAAGCATACAAAATATATGATAAAATTGTAACAAACTTTAAGTTTGATCTCACTAAACCTTAGGTACCTAGCACATATAGTAGTAGTACCTTCGTATTAAGGTTTGTAAGATTCTTTATCAAATATTTTGCATTTTTTATTAAAGGGTACTTGGTTGGGAGAGCTGATAGGACTAAATAATTCTTAATGGGAAAAAAATTATTATCTTTCTTTCCTTATTTACACTATTAACCTTCAATTAACTATTTTTAATAAGCTATTTTATCAAACACAGTAATTTATTATAATCAACTACCTATAAGAGTAAATTTAAGATTCCTTTTATTCTATTAGAGTATATTTATGATTCATTTTATTGTCTTAATGCTTTTACCTTTTTGTTCTTGTATTGGTATATTTATATACCTCAAGTCTCTTTCATAATATGGTATCATAGCCATAAGCTTAACAACAAACACAAGTCATCGTTGTTGCTCATGATCCACACCCTTTGTTAGCCCTTATTCTCCCCAATGGTCGACGCCTCTTCTTCCACCACTACCGTCGTGCCCTCTCATACCCCCACGGTCATGATCGGAACTGACTCACCTCAAAACTTAGTCGTTCTCAACGTCTGTGCTCAGGCACCACCAAACTCACAACCACAAATTACTTTGCGTGGCGGCTATAATTCATATCTCTCTTATTTGGGTACGACTTACTTGGGTTCGTCGATGGCTTAAAGCCGTGTCATCCGACAACGATAACTCTACCTAATGCTACTTCTCCCTCCCGTCGACCTACTCTTCTTGCTTCCTCGTTCACCTCGAGCGACCTTCCAGCACTGCCCAGCTCGATAGACCTCCTGAGTAACTCCTAATCACCCTGCCCGACCTCCCGCCAACCTGCATGCCTGACCTCGGCCCTACCTTTCCATCAGCCGTCTCCCTTTACTAGCTTATTGGGCCCGACACCCTCTTTCTCCTCACCTAGCCATACTCTCGACCCCTTACCCATCTCCCCTTCCCCATTAAACATGCAAACCCGATCTAAAAGTGCCATCATCAAACCCAACCAGAGATATGGCCTCACCAGCCTGTACTATCGCTCGAGCTCTCCAAGATCTGAAGTGGGTTTAGGCCATGCGGTCCAAGTATGATGCTCTCATCTGAAACGACACTTGGTCTCTTGTTCCCTTGAGCCCGGGGCATAACATAGTGGGCAACAAGTGGGTTTTTCGTGTCAAACAAAATGTCGATGGTTCTATTACTCGGTATAAAGCTTGGCTTGTTGCTAAAGTCTTTCGCGATAGGCTGGGTATTGATTTTCCACCGCTACGGGACTTCGTTACTGTTGATCAATCCTATCACCGTCAATATAGTACTTTCGACTTGCACTCCAGCGCTAGTAATTCTTCTTGACGATATTGTCGCCTTTTCTCTGACCAACGCTCTCATCGAGAGGTCTATATGGCGCGGTCGTAGGGTATGCTGCTTGTAGAAGTATCTACATGTCATTTACACAAGGTTGTTGTAGACTCGAGCAAGCTCCCAAGGCTTAGTACCAGGAGCTACACACTTTCTTGCTCTCTCTTGGCTTTGTTACATCTCGTGCAAACTTGTCTCTCTTTGTCTATTCCTATGACACTAGACTTATCTACTTCTTGGTCTATGTTGATGATATGATTATTATAGGTAGTGACCCCTCACTTGTTGACACTATTATTTGGCAACTTGACTCTACATTCTCCACCAAGGATCTTGGGCCACTGTTTTACTTTTGTGGGGTTGAGGTTTTGGCTACGGGTCTTCTCCTATCTCGGCAAAAGTATGTCATTGATCTTTTGAGCAAACATAACATGCTCGACTCCAAACTTGTCTCCACACTGCTTGCTGTGGGTACTTCCTTGACTTCTAATGATGGTACTACAATGGTAAATGCCACCATGTATCGTCAGGTGATTGATGACCTCCAACATCTTCGGATGACTCGACCATATATTTCTTTTGTCGTGAACAAACTCTCACAGTTCATGCACACCTCATCTGAACACCATTAGGGGAGCGGTCAAAAGTCTGCTTCGTTATCTTAATGGCACGGAATCCCTTGGTATCCATCCGGCTTCTTGTAGACACTCCTCAGACATTGAGCGACTTCTCTGATGCGGACTCGGCTGGTAACCCAGATGATTGTACCTCCACAGATGCTTTTCTTATATTCCTTAGTCTTGTCCGATATCCTGTCTGAACGATGTCTTTATTGCTCGGTCTTCCATTGGCCAAGTATCGTGCCATTCTTAGATTATTCTTCTTTGACGCAATAGGTGAAGTCGTTCTTTATCAGCTTCTTGTCCCCAGTGTAGTTCTTGCCCTCTTATGTTAGAACGACCTTGGTACCACTTATCTTTGCTAATCCTATTTTTAATTCGCATGAAACCTGCGATTGATTATCACTTTGTTCGTGACTTGAAATGCCGTTATGCGATAAGCATTCTTCCGTATGCCACTTCAATTGACGACATTTGATACCCTCCCCAAATCCCTTTCTCGGCCTTGCCTCATTTCCCTATGTAACAAAATTGATGTTGTCTTTGACACACCATCTTGAGAAAGCGTACTAGAGTATATTTCGGATTCCTTTTATTGTATTTGAGTATATTTATGATTCATTTTATTGTCTTAATGCTTTTACCTTTTTGCCTTTATATTGGTATATTTATATACTTTAACTCTCTCAATAATAATAAAGTCTTTTTCATAATACTACTTTGAAATCAAAATAACCGTTGGTTTCATGTCTTTTTTGTTTCTAATTTTTCAAATAGTTAAAATATGGGTACCCCAGTTTTCCCAACTCTTTAACCTCCTAGCCGTGCTGTTAGGTGTCAAATAAAAACGAAACAACTGATGCTCTATGTTTGGTCTGGGGTCGTTCAATTTCACAATAAACACGTTTGTATTTTTTCTGGGGCCGAAAGTTGTATGATCAATTGGCTAAGTCAGACGGTCTGAAACATCAAATATCATTTAAAGTCTTAATCATGTTAGGTCGCAATGTCTAATCCTGCCCAACCAAGCACCGCCCTCAGCTGATGACGGATGTTTCCCAAAAATAATAAAAAAATTTAAAAAAAAAAGTGGTTTAAAACCTAATCTCTTAAGAATAGTATAGTTTTCTTTACATAAATTTTGACACCTAGGATAAAAATTTAAAATATAGGATTTAAAAGTTAAAAAAACTGTGAGAAAAGCTATTTAAAATGTATTTTTTTTAAGAGATACTTTCAGTTTTTTAATTTTTAGAAAGTGTCTCTTCAAAATATAATATTTTAATAATTTAAAAAATGTCTACACTTTCAATTTTTTGATTTTTTAAAAAGTGTATTTTCAAAAGATAATTTCAATATAAATTCCAAATTTTAAAAATTATGAACGTATTTCTTCAAAATACATTTTTAATAATTTAGAAAGTATTTCTTGCAAAGACATTTTTAGTCTAAATTCTAATTTTTCAAAATTATAAAAGTGTCTTACAAGAAAGCAACTTTGATGTAAATTCAAAATTTGAAATTATGAAGAGTATATCTTGAGAAACTGGCTTTAACATATTAAAAATTTTTAAAATTAGAGAGTTTCTTTTCAAAGTCTCTTCAAGAAACACTTTTAGAAAACATCTCTTAAAAAAATATTTTTAGATATATATGATAAAAACTACACTAAATTTAGAAATATACCTAAATCTTTTTTATTTGACGAATCTTTTTTATTTTTTATCGCTAATTGTCTAAAAAGCCCAACTGATGACACCTCCGGTATTACTATATCATGCCCTTGTCGTATGTTAATATCCCTGTGATTATTTGATATTCATAGAACTTGAAATTTTCATGTTTTATTTTCACGCCTCCTCGTCTTCTCTGACACAATGAAAAATCATTTGTCACTAGTGTTTCAACACACGAGTTAAATGATTTAAATGTTTTTCTGTATTTGTGATCATGGATAAAATAATAATGACAATTAATGGGTCTCTCACATATAAGAGAGCTGTCATTTCTTCTATGAAAAAAAATATGTTATCTAAAAAATTGCTTTAGGTTTTATCTTATTTTACAAGATTCCCATTTCCTCTACGCTTCACATTTACAATAAAAATAGGAAATGTCATTTGAGTCCTGTTAGATTTTCCATTTTCTAATCCCATTCCCTTAAAATGGAAGATTCGTTTTATGTCATTGCATATCAAGTCAAATATAAAAAAAGGTCAAGAAACACAATCAAGTTTTTCTTATATTTTATAAATCAAGGATTTGAAGGACAAGATGAGGTTGAAGAAAAGGGTATTTTGGGAATTGAATACATACATTATATTTTATAAATAAAAAGGAAAACTAAAGGGATGCATGGCCAATTTTTTTTTTATATTTATTCACTTTGTAGATTGATATGAACCCTACCAACTTGTGAGGAGACCCGTGATCGGATTAGTTTGGAAGAATCGCTCTAATATTCAGTTTGGATGGATGACTCCTAATTCGTCAGTTTCATGTAAAATGTTAACCTTAGTATGATAAGCCACACCTGGGTGATGGAGATCCGATTGATAAGTCTTGATGAACGCCACAGAATAACCGATAAGTTCAAAAAGTTCTTTCAAGAACTAAAGAGAAATTTAAACTCTTAATTTTATTAATTTGTAAACTATAGAAAATAGGGATAACAAGCCTATAAATAGGTCTAAAAATATGAAGAATAAACAAAGATTCGGTCACTAAGGAAACTTAATATTTGGCTAAACACTAGAAATGAAACTAGATAATTTTAGGACAATACTTGATAATAAAAATTAGCTGCAAATCTAAAACAAATCAACAGCAAATCAGGAACAAATTAGCTCCAAAATAACAGCAAATCATGAACAAATCAGCACCAAATCAACACTAAATCAACACAAAATCTATAGCAAATCAGCTCTAAAAAATAGTAGCAAATCAACGAGTCAAACGCATTGGGTCTTAGTCAAAATCCGAATCTACTTTGATGATGTGGACCATCTTTGATTTCCTCTTTGGAGTTGAACACGTGAGCACCTTCCACTTAGGTATCTTGAATTAAATCATTAAGGGCTTCTTTGAATTCTTAAATTTCTGCCTCGCACAAGGCTAAGTGGGATTTCAAGTGGTTCCGCACTCAATTCCTTAGCCATGCATCCATCATTCCTCTCCTCTTGAAATGATTTGTCCTCAAATTGTCACCTACATAAAAAAAAAACTCAAATCAGTGATGCTAAAAGTAGCACTTACATTATACTCATCGGGCAAATCTAGCTTATAGGCATTGTTATTGATGCGCTCAAGGACTTTAAAAGGACCATCGCCCTTAGGAAGCAACTTAGATTGCCTTTATGCGGGAAATCTTTCCTTGCGTGTGTGCACCCAAACCCAATCTCTAGGTTCAAAGACAATTTGGCGACGCCCTTTGTTGGCTTGTTTGACATATTGTTTCGTCTTTCGCTTGATGTTGAGTCTTGCTTTCTCATGAACCTGCTTAACAAATTCGGCTTTCTTTTTGCCATCTAGATTAACATGCTGAGACATAGGTAAAGGAGATAAATCCAAAGGGGTTAATGGATTAAAACTATATACAATCTCAAAAGGCGAAAATTTAGTGGTAGAATGTATAAACACCATCGGGCCAGGACATGGGCAAGAGAAAACAATAACTTCGTTCCTAATCTCTACACCACAAGGCCTCTAAAAGTAACTCAAGAATTTGCATCCCTATCCGAAACAATTGTCCTAGGCATACCATGCAATCTCATAACCTCTCTGAAGAACAGTTCAGCCACATGAGAAGCATCATTCGTTTTGTGGCATGGGATAAAATGTGTCATCTTTGAAAGCCTATCTACAACCACAAAAATAGAATCCCTACCACATCTAGTCCTAGGCAGACCTAACACAAAGTCCATTGAAAGATCAACTCAAGGCTCACTAGGAATAGGAAGAGGTGTGTAAAAGAAATGAGGTTGCACTCAAGATTTAGCTTGCCTACATGTTATATACCTCCCATAAATTCTCTCAACATCCCACTTCATGTGAGGCCAATAAAAGTGTTCTTGCAAACCCCCTAAAGTCTTGGCTACCCTAAAATGTCCCATCAATCCTCCACTATTAGACTTCCTTACTAATAAATCCCGAATGGAACAATTCGGAATGCACAACCTATTTTCTCAAAATAAGAACCCCTCATACTGAAAGAACTCGGCTCCTAGTCTCGCTTTTTTCATAACGCTATTATTCTTCACTAAAATCTTGGTCTAAAGACATACCTTTAATGTGTTCAAACCAAGCAATTTAGTATCTAGAGTAGAGATTTTTTTGTGACATACCTCCGTGAAAGTGCATTGCCATAACGATAAGCTCTTACCTTGCTTCAGAGTGATGACATATGGAAAGGTTTCTACAAACTCCATCTATCACACATGTCTCTTATTCAACTTGTGTTGGCTCTTCAAATGCTTTAACAACTCGTGGTCGGTGTGAATCACAAATTCCTTGGGCCAAAGATAATGTTGCCACGTTTCAAAGGACCAAACCAATGCATACAACTCTTTGTCATAAGTAGGGTATTTCAGGGCTGCCCCACTTAGCATTTCTCTAAAATATGAAATGGATTGTCCTTCTTGCACAAGAATTATGCCAATACGTAAACCTGAAGCATCACATTCAACCTCAAAAGTTTTTGCAAAGTTAGGTATAGCAAGTAAAGAAACATGAGTTAGTTTTTCTTTGATCAATTGGAATGCTTTTTCTTGCTCTTCCCCCCACTTAAACCTAACATCCTTTTTCATGACTTTGATTATTGGTGCGGCTATGCTACTAAAGTCCTTCACAAACCGCCAGTAAAACTAGCAAGTCCATGAAAACTTCGAACTTTACTTACACTTGTCGGACTTGGAAAGTCTTGAATCGCTCAAACCTTCTCTTCATCAACTTGTATTCCTTGTGCACTAACAACAAAACCAAGAAATACAAGCCTGTTGATGCAAAATGTGCACTTCTTAAGGTTAGTAAACAATCTTTCTTTTCAAAGCACATCCAAAACAGTTTTTAAATGAATCAAATGATCATCTACATTCTTGCTATAAATGAGGATATCATCAAAATAAACAACCACAAATTTTCCAATGAAAGCATGCAAAACATGGTTCATTACTAGGTGCATTAGTTAACCCGAAAGGCATAACTAACCACTCATATAAATCATATTTTTTTTTTAAAGCAGTTTTCCATTAATCACTTTTTTTATTCTAATTTGATGGTATCCACTTTTCAAATCAATTTTGGAAAAGATACAAGAATCATGCAACTCATCAAACATATCATCTAACCGAGGAATGGGATGACAATACTTTACTATTATGTTATTGATGGCTCGGGAATCAACACACATCCTCCATGTCCCATCCTTCTTAGGAACCAAAATCATCGGAACGATGCATGGACTCATGCTTTCCCTCACATATCCCTTTTCCATCAATTCACCAACTTGCTTTTGGAGTTCCTTTGTCTCATCGATTATCTTATAAGCAAATGTTCTTAAAAGTAGCATTAGCACAAATCAATTTGATGCCCATCCCTGAAGGAGGTAACTCTTTTGGAATTTCCTCGGGAAAGACATCTTCAAATTCTTGCAAAAGGGAGACAATTGAACTAGGCAAAGAATTGTCAAGTTGGTCAGTGTTAAAAAGTGCATCTTTGTACAAAAATACAATCATAGGCTTGTTTAAGAACAATGTTCTCTTAAACTCACTTGCCTTTGTATAGAAATTGGTTTTTCTCTCTATTTTTCTCCCATCATTCAATTCTGCCATCTTTTTTTTTTCTCTCATTTATCTCGGTCTCTATCTCCTTTCCTCTTAAATTTTCAGTCACTTTTCTTTTGTCACTCTCTTTCTTTTACTCACTCTTGAAAGTGAAAAATAAATTAGGTAAAGTTCATTTAAAATAAATTGAACTTGAATCAGGACGAAATAAATTGTTTCAAAGTACTAAACGCATTCTAATGAGTGAATGGACACATGGCATCATGGCCTATGTCTCCAAACTTAAGAATTAAGTTAGACAAAGGATATCTGGGGGAAATGTCACAGATTTTCTCTCAATGCAACCATAGAGAGAGGAGAAGAGAGAGTAGAAAGAGAAGCGCCAACTTCTCTCTACGATCTACAGAGCTCGGTTGCTCGGTTTTCATCGGGCTAAGAACTAAAGTCCATCTATGTGACCAAAGCTATGCGTGGGTACTGGAAACAAAGGATTTCGCCGAAGATTCACGCGAGGAGTTCGGGAGATCGTGGGTTTCGAGTCTCCAGTACTTCCGGAAGCTTCATCTTTGCTCCAAGAGGTAGAGATTCTTCCTATTTTGGTTTATTTTCCATTCTAGGGGCTGTTTGGTTGAGTTTTAATTCCTATGCTGTTTGGAAAATAATGTAAGGCGGAACAGTGCCATGTTTTGACCTATGGGATGTCCAAAGCTAGCTGATTTTTGGATTAGAAAAAGGAGAATTTTAGATTAGTATCATTCATTTGTAGCTCTATCTGAGAACTTGATGTTAGGCTCAATCACCCAATTGACCCTATAACCCAAGTTATGGTCCATTTTCCTGTGGGACCGCATGCATCAATATGTTTCGTCGAACCTATTGTTCTGATTGGGACTCCATTTTCTGCTGGTGCTGAGAATTTGGACTAGTATCTTGCAAGGAAATTGTAGCCTATCTGAGAAATTGATGTTAGGCTTTTGAATCACCCAAATTGGACCTATATAACCCAAGTTATGGTCAATTTTCCGGAACTGCCACAAGTTACCTCCCGTTTTTGGTCGAATCCCACTGGCCCGTATTTTTGAGACCGATTGGTCGGGACAAAGTGAGAATTCGACTAGTATTCTTCAAGGAAATTGTATCTCTATTTGAGAAATCGACGTTAAGCTAATCACTCCAAATCTAATTTCATGAACTTGCCATGGTCCGCTTTAATCGTTATAGCTAGGCCGCTTAATAGTTTCAGGTCCGTGATTGACCGATAGGGGGATAGTTCTTTCAACCAGTTCAGAACTATCATGTGGCCGGCTTGTTGTGTGAAATTTTGTGGCATTTCTATGCTAAGCAATTGGATCTGGCGGATGAGGTCGGCCATTGTTTCGAATTAATATACGCCGGTAGTAAATCGGGACGGATGTCAATATGTGTGTCATAATGTATTGGCATGTGATGAATGGTGTGTGTAGACATGACCATTACATGACATGTTGTAGGCTATTTTGTGGACATGTTATGTCATAATTTAGCCTAGAAGATAAAGTGCTTCGTTATTTGACTAAGTAATGATTTGACTGTGATGTTGACATACGCGTGTATGATATATTGACATGAATGGAATTTTGTGGAGATTATATGCATGTTTGATATACGTTCATGATGCACAAAATGGCGCATTAAATTGTTCATATAACATTCATCATATATGGCATGATATAGCATGAAATGGCGCATCACATTGCCTTTATGCACGAGAACATCACATGACAGCGTGGGTGGAGTGCATGGGTTATAATCACATTAGGTTTGTGCCTGGAGTAGTGGGTTCTATATGGTGGACAACGTTTAATAGAGCCAGCACTGCTTAAAATGCAAACGGAAAATGATAATATGTGCTCGTAACAACAAGTGTGGATAGATAATTCTTATCCGTGAAAACTTCATATATTTTGGTTATACATATGTCAAACAAGGAAAGCCCGCGAAAGGGTAGTGAAGGTCGACGAAGCCTCGCTAAGGAGACTCTAAATTCGCTACCCACAAAAAGACATATGATTTTGAATATAAATGATCATTAAAGTGTAACATCCAAATGATATCTGGTTTGTAAAATGATCATTGGATGTAATCCAAAAATGATGGATTTTATCACGTTACGGGTTTCTTGTGATTGCGGTGATGTGAGCCTCAGTCGACTCTGGGTTTGACGGAGTCTGAAGACTCTATGACATGGGACATGGTGAGTCAGCATCCATTCATGGCATGTAGAATCATTCTGTGTTTGCATAATCTTGATTGAATGTGTTTTTTTGGTGACATGACCACGCATGTGCACTTAGACGTGGGGAGTAGCCTCCGTAGATTTACTCTATCGACATTGCTCACTCTGCCGGACCCCTCTTTCCGCACAGCAGCACAGGTGAGGAGACAATACTCACTCGAGGTCGCCATCGTGGAAGAAAGCTCTTGTGACTTTGGTTCTACTTTTGTAAAATATATTAGAACAAATCAAGCTTTTGATATATGTTTTAGTGTAAAGAGTATTGTGATTAAACTCTTAAGGACTATGATATTATAGCCTTGTGCATTATGTTTGAGTATGGATAAATGAACCCTATGTGGTCATTTTTACTCGTAGAAGGACTCGTAAAGATGTTTGGAACAAACTAGTTCTAGCATGTATTTTTTGTATAAGAGTGTTGTACTTAAACTCTTAATGAGCCATTTTACCATAAACGGACCCCCGTATACATCGGTAGTTATATCGGGCCCCTTTAACGCTCAGTTATGTTATCAGATATCATACGTGTCAGATTGCAGGTAGAGCTCCCCGCGTATAAAGGAGACTCGTCCGATTTTTGTTAAATTATGATCCCTGCAAAGGGACACACAGTGGTATCACGCTAATCCGACATCCACAAGTTTTTCGTTTGGCCACGCTTGGTCAATTAACCTTCGGCTTCTTGGGCGGTCACAATCACAATCCGACTCATTGTCCTGCTTCAATCTCACCACGTCCCGCATCACCATAACTCTGGCGGCTCGACATTGGCTCGCTATATGACCCTGCCTCGACATTTAAAAAAGCTTAATATTATGATTTTCAAAGTAGTGAAAGAATCTGCTTTACTTTGATTTCTCGGGTCGTCACCTCGCTTTTGCTTTGTTTCGGGCTTCAAGGTCAGTGACTTCTCTTCCTTCCTCCATTGATTAGAATTCAAGCAGATGAACTTGGACTAGGCGCAAAACAAACAGTTATCGCTCCTCTCGACTTGATTCTCAATCTTACTACCATATGCATCATATCCTCCAATTCCATAATGTTGCACTCCACCACATTTTGAATTCCCTGTTTAAACCACAGAAACCCCACCACTGTAGTTTCCTCTGATCTTCTTCAATATTTGCTCTAGCCATTGCAACCTCCATCTCCTTATAATACTCCTCCACACTATGGTTGCGTTCCCTCAGGTTTGGCAACTTGTTGTACAACTCCCGGTAGTAGTAAGTTGGGATAAATTTCTTTCGCATCACCCTCTTCATCTCTTCTCATGTTTCCATCGTTGGCTTTGAATTCCGTCTCTTATTCAACACTAGTTGGTCCCACCACACTATGACATAATCCGAGAACTCTATGATAGCAAGCTTCACCTTCTTATTTTCAAAATAATTGTGACAATAAAAAACCATCTCCACCTTTCTCTCCCACTCAAGATATACCTCAAGGTCATTATTTCCTTAGAAGGATAAAATCTTCATCTTAATATTACCCAAATTATTATTTTCCCAGTTCCAAGCTTCTCTAAGTCTCCCCCATACCTCCTATCATTAACAACCGAATCATGATCAATCTCATCCTCAAAACCATCCCCTTCATACTCTTCTTCTTATACCCGTACTGCTCTTCTTGGCAATCTCTCCCTTCTATGCCTTGTTAGAGGGTTTCGTGGATGCTTGAAGCTTTGTTCTATCATTTCATGGAATTGTATTTAGCTCTAAACATCCTCTTTACTTTACTAGTCAATTCCTCCATAATAAACTTCTTGTCAATTCTTCCCGTCACATCTTCGGATGCGCCTTTGTTTGACATATTGTTGCAAAAATAAGGTTAGAAAAAAAAAAGGGACCTCACAAATCACTCTCTCATGTGTTTTCACTCGAAGAATGATTCACTTAGTTCACTTTTGTTTTCACACAATGTATTTGGCTTTTTCTCATTCTAATATTCTTACCACTCTTTATTTTTTCCACTCATAATCTCTCTTTAGGTTCTTTTGAAACTAATCAAACAAATCAGATTTTGTTTTTTCCTCAAAATTCAATCGAAAACTTATCAAAGGATAGGTTGGTGGCGTTAACCAATATTCAAGCCTTACTTAAAGCAATAAAGGTTAGGGTCACTAACAAAAAAAGGACACCAAAATTTCTTAGTTTATTACTGACTTTTTTTTTTTATACTATGGTGGAGACTTGATTTCCAGCAACTAGAATGATGATAAACTTATAGAGAATTTTTTTTTCGCTTCTAGACTTTTTTTATTTACCAACGGATCCTTTTCCTTTCCTTTTTTTTTTTTTTTCTGCAACTTGGGATGGAAGGTTCAATAAAAGGAAGACAAACAAAAATTGTATCCGATCAAGAATGAAGAAAATTGGACTTGGGATGGAGTAGGGAATAGGTTGCGAATGAAATTGGGTGTTGAACAAAATTTAGAAGGAATAGATGAAAGTGGTGACAAACTTGGGTTCGGACAAAGGAAAAAATGTAAAAGATAGACAAAACAGAAAATAGAACCTGTTGCTCTTATACTAAATGATACAAACCCCGCTAACTTGTGAGAAAACCCGTGATTGAATTAGCTTAGAACCGCTCTAGTATTCAACTTGGATGGATGACCTCGACCCATTGCTTATAGGGAAGTAAGAACCTTGGCATAGGAAGACGCCACAATCGGTGATGGAGATTTGATTGATAAGTCTTGATGAACGCCACAGAATAACCGATAAGTTCAAAGAGTTTTTTTAAGAACCAAAGAGAAATTAAATTCTCAATTTTATTAATTGATAAACTACAAAAAGTAGGGATAACACGCCTATAAATAAACCAAAAAATATGAAAAATAAACAAAGATTCAGCCACTAAGGAAACTAAATATTCGGCCAAACACTAAAAAGGAAACTAGATAATTTTAGGATAAGACTTGGTAATAAAAATCAGCCATAAATCAGGAACAAATTAGCAACAAATCAGGGATAATTTAGCAGCAAATCATGAACAAATCATCACCAAATTAGCAGCAAATCAACTCCAAATCTGCAACAAATCAACTCCAAAAAATAGCAACAAATTAATTGTCAAACGCCTTGGGTCTTGGTCCAAATCCCGATTTACTTTGATGACATTGACCATATTTGTTTTCTCTTTGGAGTTGAACACGTGAACACCTTCCACTTGAGCATCTTGAATTAAAACATTAAGAGTTTCTTTGAATCTCTTAGCTCTGACTCGTGTCATCGGACAAAATAGGATTTCAAGTGAGTCCGCACTTCATTCCTTAGTCATGCCTCCATCATAGATGGTTTATTATGTCCTAACAAAGATTCAAATGTGAAACATCTCATTCCTTATCCCACATCTTTTACCACTTGAATTAGGTCTTAAGAACGGGTGGGATGCATGGAGAGTTTTAAGTTTGCAAATAAGAGAAATAGGTTTCAAGCTATTAAAATGAAAATAATACTAGATGCCCCCTTTTGCAAATAGCAATTCTCTTTATGGAATAATAAATATCGTAGCATTGGATTTTAATTAGATTCAAAATAATCTTTTTAGTGAAGTAGATATATGTTTACCCTATGGGTGGCAATGGGAAGGGTCGACCTCATCCTAACCTTGCACCGATTATTTGATTCATATCTCATATTTGCATTTGGAATCATTTCTATTATTTTGTTCATCTAAAATTAAATGGAAGATCGTTACAATGCATTACTAAACACACCACACTGATATTCACTCATTATTATATCACTGGTTATATATATGCCTGATTGAAATCGCATTCGACAATGTGACATCAATTAATGATCATTTATGTAAAGATTCATTTTCTCTCACTATAAGCCTATACTTAGTCTAATCAAGATGAAATATAGACTACCATAATTTCCTTCCGACTTCTTTCGTTCTCTTCCTTGCTTCTCTCTAATTCTTTTGATTTATACATATCGCCATCATTTCATCAAACGATAGTTAGTTTCAACAGCCATCAAACTCGCTTCCACTGTGCAATTTTACTACGCACTTTTCTACCAAATCTCGTTTATCGTTACTTTTCAAATTTCGTGATTCGAACCAATAACTTCCATCATACTATTGTTTACACTCTACCATTGTGCTACTTTTCTTATTTTTTATTCTATTTCTCTATGGTATCATTTCCGTAAGCATTTCTGATACCCATTTTTCAATTTAACATGAATCTCCAAGAGAATTATATTCAAAGAATTATAACTCACCATCATACACTTTGAATTCAATAATTCCATTTTGCAATAATTCTATTTGAATTTTGCCAAACTCTTTTGAATTCTAGCAAAATTTTCTTAAATTCCTCGAAGAATTTTACAAAATTATAATACCAAGAAAATGGTGTCATTTATTTTAGATTCCTCAAGAATCTATATTTATTTATTTTATTCTTGTTAAATTTTGTCACTTTTTTACCAAATTTTCTTAATTTATTATTTCCCTATTATTTCTAATACAACAACCCAGAATTAGACTCACATTCTCGATATTTCTAGGCAACAACTACTAATTCGGATTTGGATGCTGAAATACACTTAGATGCTTCAAACCTAGGAGAAACCATCAAAGAAACTAATAGTGCATCCTCGCAGACCTAAAGCTTTAATTCTTCCTTCAGCCACCATCTGATTTGAGAGTCCAAGAATAACTACTCCACAAAGAAAAGACCCACTGGGTCCTCCGCAGTTTAAAAGACCGGGATATGACCAACAATTTAAAAACAAAGGATACTCCCCAAAGCAAGATATGATTGGTCGCATTTTGCACTTCAAGACTTTAAGTTCATTAGCCATATTATAATCTTTACTTTATTCGCATTAGTTCGTAGTTAAAGCTTTCAGGGGAGAATATCACCAATGAGGATATGTCTAAAAAAACTTTGTCACTTTCTGGCGCTCCTCTAATGTGCCTCCCGCAGCAAGAATATAGAGAGCGTTTGGCTACAAATATTCCGAATTGATCAGATAAGCTCCCTGGTGGTTTAAAAAGAATAATGAGCTTTTGCTTCAAAATCATCAATCTTGTCCTACAGGGTTTAAAGCATTTCCTGAAGCAAATGCTACTTTTGCCTTACCCCATAGCAATAGACAAGGGCAATGTAATGTAATGCCTAGTGGGACGTGATCTATATCGGTGGTGGTCGAGGACGTGGCCGTGGTGATAATTCTAGAAATCGTAACAATGGTCCCTTCAAAATAAGAAAAGCAATTCCAATAAAGGGAAGCTCCCAATCCACAGGCAACCACCGACCGACATCACTCAACGCCAACAAAGATAATGTCAAGTATGATGCAGACGACGGTCATCGGTCACGCACTGCTGCATTTGACCAAACATTTGGCCGATCTCTACCAAGCATCAATTAAAGGCAAAGGCGGGCGATATCGTGTCAATTTCTTTGATGGTAATGGTGATAAGTGGCATGGATTTGCCCCACTTTGATGTTTCTGATTCTTCGAGGACCCAAATGGAACATTTCACCAGAACAGTGATAAGTGCCGGCTTCGACAGTTCTTTCTTTCTTTTCTTATGTAATTCCATTTCCACGTAGTTTTCAATGTTTCAATAATATTTTCTTAATTCAAACTTTATTTTCTTATAATTGAAGCAACATGGGATGCCTCCCTCCCAGCCTTAAGCCACCCTCAGAAACAATATCATCGAGATATTTGTCCGCAGACTATGTTACAACTCATTCTTTTACGTAAAAGAAGTATTTTTTCCCAATTAACATTAGCCCTTCTAATGTTACCATTTCCTGCAGCTCATTAACTTAATTGATCTTACTCCGATAAAGCCACTATTATTCTACCGTGTGGTACTCATTCCTCACCTTCAAGATGCCCTTTATCTCCACTCCAATCCAAACGCACTGGCCAGTTTTAAGGATATCCGCTTCTGAATGGATACCATCTAGAAACAATGAGTACATACTAGTAGAATTTCTCATTATCGCCACCATGATGGCACAAAATGTATTCTCGAAAAATCGCTAGACACAGAATGTGGTTTATATCTAACCACCATTACTACCGTTGAATCTTATGCAATTCGAACCCGAAGTTCAAGAATCCACCACTACTGTCGGCGGCATGAACGACTCAATATCCGTGCACCTCTATGCTAAAGCAGATATCACCAATCTAATGGTCATTCGACCAATGGTCATATATCGAGTCACAATCATTATAACCGTATTGCTTCAGATCAAGGGAAGTTTATCACCCACCTTTCTAAAAGTCGATTCCGATCCACCTCAATTTCGAACGTATTCAAGGAGACATTTGTGGATCTATTGACCCACCTAAAGGGACCATTTCGTTATTTTATGGTTTGGCTGATGCATCAACTCGCTGGGGTTCATGTTTGCCTCTTTCTACTCAAAACCTGCTGTCATTATTTCAAGACAAACTCTATCAAACTCCGAGCACATTTTCCTCGATCATCCTATTAAAACTATCCATTTGGATAATGCTTGAATTTTTCTAAAGCATTTCATGAATTATTGCATGTCATCGGGTATAGAGATTCAATATCCTGCCGTCATATTATACTTAATGGATTAGTCAATCTTTCACAAGCATTTGTAATGGGTTGCTAGACCACATTTCAAGAACCACAAATTACCTTTATCTCGCTTGGGGCATGCTCTACCGCATGCCGCACCGGATACGTCTTCGTCCCATTGCATCATGATTTCTCTCCTTTACAATTTGTTTCGGTCCCAACCAAATATTTCTATTTCATGCAGTATTTTGTCAGGTGTTTATGTCCTTTGGCTCCTCCAAACCAATGTTCCAAATGGGTCCTCAACGAGGATTTGGTATTGGCGAGAGTTGTTTCACATAGATTATACAACACTCGAGCCTTTTGACATGGAATTTTTATCGTCCGTTTTGCGCATTGTCATTTTGATTAATCTGCTTTTCTCACATTAGGGCGATAAACCAATTTATAATTAAATGCAAGTGGAAATTATTTGAATACACCCATCATTGCATTCGATCCTCGTACTAATCAATCCGAACCAGAAGTTCAAAGAACTTTTCATTTACGATCTTGCGTATCAATTACCGTGATAAGCTACCAATCCGAATAAAGTGACAAAGTCACATATTCCAGTTGTTAATACACCAACACACATTGAAATCCCTAAAGGGGATTCGGGAAATGCTATTGCTAGTACATCTAAACCACGTTTGAAACGTGGAAGACCCATTTCGACCTAAAGATCTCTTTCCAAGGAAAAGAAAAATTCATTAAGTTGCTTTTCTACTCCTTTCAGAAAAGCATGGGCTTTTGATGAAATTACTTCCCGAAGAGCCTACACAGGCAATCGCCTCGCTGAGCCAAATACATTACAAGGGCTAAAGGAAAATGTTTATAAGAGTACGAATCGACCAATTATCTCCTATGAAATGAAGAGATCTCCTATAAATTATATGAATCAAGGAGAAATATGGGACCGTAGAAATACCGTTAGCAATGCTTTTCTTTTCCAAGTGGCTAAGGGCATAAGTAAAATAACGTATGATCAGAGAGCCATAACTATAAAATGAATGTTAAATCGACAAGATTGGGAAAATGGAAAGAAGCAATCTGAGCAGAAAATGAATCAGCAGCCAAAGGAGTATTTCGACCGCAGAGGTTCCAACACCCGAAAAATGTTAAGCCCGTTGGATATAGATGGGTCTTGTACCTAAAAAGAAATGAAAATAATGAAATCGTACTTATAAAGCTCATTTCTATCGCACAAGGTTTTTCACAAAGACTCCTGTGATTGACTATGAGGACATATTCACCGCAATGGATGCAATCACCTTAGATATTTAATACATTTGGCGCCTCTTTGCTGACTAGAAATGTATTTGACGGATGTTGTCACAAAGATATTTGTATGGATTCATAGATAAGGATATATACATGAAAACTCCTAAAGGATTTACATCGTCAAGAAAATTTTCAAAACCACGTATGTATTCAATAAAGTCGCAACTGGTCTTCTGTACTAATGAACATCCGTAGAACGTGGTACAATCGCTTGAGTACATACTTATTACAAGAGAAGGATATGTAACAATTCAATCATTCACGCCAGATTTATCAAGAAAACAGGTTTCGCTGACACCATAGCAAGATATGTGATGATTCAATCTACTGTGGACCCCCTAAGGGCTTCTAGAAACTCAATTATTTAAAGAAAGAATTTGAGATGAAAGATCTGTAAGACTAGATATTGCCTCTACTCAGACGAGTATTTTTCAAATGGGATTTTTGTCCATCAATCAACATATATTGAAAAAGTCCTGAAGCGCTTTTACATGGACAAAGCCCATCCCCTTAACTCCCAAGGATTATAAGATCACTGAAGAATAAACCCATTTCGCCCTAAAGAAGAGAGAATGAGAAACTCCTTGGTCCGTATACCATACTTATGCCATTGCTACCAATTTACTGAAATGTGTATGGCGTCGCATATAGCCTTTTTCAAAGTGAACTCGTCAAGAAGATATAGCCTACCGCTGCTCTAGTGCATTGAACCTGAGTAAAACATTTGTCGAGATACCTTCGTGGGACAAGTGATATGGGGCCTCCTTTATTCTGGGGAAAATACCCAAAACCGCACTACTTAGTTATATCGACTATGATACCTTCTTCTGATCCCCATGTGCTCGATCACAATCAGATATGTATTTACCGTGGCAATATCGCTATCTCGAGATCCGTTACAAACCACGGTGGCAACCTCCTCCAATCATTCGTAGTTATTAGCAATACATGAGGCAAGGTGGAGTGCATGTGGTTAAGATCCATGATTCAACATATTCGCGACTCCATGGTCTTCCTCCTATTTCAAACACAACAACAACATTATACGAAGATAATGCCACCGTATTGCACAACCCAAAGGCTGACATCAAAGGAGACCGAACAAAGCATATTTCTCCAAAGTTCTTTTTACACGATGAGCTTCAAAACAATGGTGATTGATATACAACAAATCGTCTAGTGATAATCCTCGCAGATTTATTCATCATAGCATTACCCGCTACTTACCTTTAAAAATTTCTACGCCAAATTGGAATGAGAGTATTCAAAGATCTCCACACCGAGATATTAAGATGACACAGGAGCTGCTAAATACTCAAAAGTATACTATACTCTCTTTTTCCTTCACTAAGCCATTCCCACGGTTTTTCCTAAGAAGGTTTAATTGAGGTTAGCTTATACTTTCAAAGATACGTACTCTTTTTCCTTCACTGTGCCATTCCCACCTGCTTTTTCCTAAAGAAGTTTTTAATGAGACGCTTGATGTTATGGTCATTCAAGGTGAGCGTTATAAATATTTACTAATTACCATAATGACACACTAATTACAAGATCACTTATTATATATGCCGATTACAATGTCATTCATTATGCATATCAATTAATTATCATTTATGTAGCGCTGCCTTTCTCACTATGCTCATAAATCACTTAATCAAAGACGAAATATGACATCGTAATTTCCTTCAATTCTCTTTCGCTCTTCCTTATTTCTCTCTAATTCTTTTGATTTACAACAAGGATGAGGTTGGGCGACAGATTTGGGAAAATTCTTATATTCTCGTTTAGGTTTTATTTATAATTTATTTTTATTAAATTAAAATTAATATATTTAATAAAAAATATTATAAATTGTTATAAATTATTTTATTAAAAATATTTTAATTATTATTATTTATATTAAAATATAGAATAAAAATATAATAAAATCATTATAAAATCATTTTTAATAGAATGAGATAAGATATAACAATACCCAAACCCATCCTAGATTTGGAAAGAAATATCTAAATCCGTTAAAAATTCGATTACACTTAAATCATATACATCCTATTAGGAGCGGGACAAGAACCCGAAAAATCCTGTCCATTGGCATCCCTAATTCACCCTCCCCTCTTCAAAAAATGGTTTATTTCATCTATTTATTTGTTTTATTTTAAATTTATTTGACAACAAAAAGGAGAGGATGACTAATTTTAGAGAGATTACTTGTGTTTGCGTAAAGGATCAAATGAGCCAAAATTCCTGGTCTTGAGAAACTGGTACGAAACGGTAGTTACAAATTTACAACTATCATAATTTATAGTTACTATTATAACTGCTCAATTTATTACATAATAGGATGTAATTTGGTATTTTTTTAGGGTATATATATGACTTTTAAATCAAATTATAATTAATTTTGGAAAGAGCATGATATTAAAAAAGAAACCATAATCTTCAAAGGACGACGACAAGTGAAAGGGTTTTTAGACATTTAGTGTAAAAAAAATAAAAAATTCTTCAAATACAATAGGTTTAAAAATATTTTTAAATTGAGTGTAATTTATGCCACTTGAAAAGTATCTCGGAGTGTCTCCTGAAGAGACACTTTTAAAAAATGTATTTTCAAAAGACAATTTCTAAAATTTTGAAAATTTTAATTTACAATGAAAGTGTTTTTTGAAGAGACACATTTTCATTATTTCATTAAAAGTGTCTTTTTAAGACCATCTCCAACCCACACCATTTCTCATGTCATTTCATCAAATCGGCAAAATTTAAATTCTCCAACCTACGCCATTTCTCATGCTATTTCAATTGGGCTCTGAGGTAATGAACAGTGCATCACTAAATTTGGTGTTGTAAATGTTCATTCACTCATTTTTTTTTTTTAAGTCCTTCATTTTAATTTTTAAATTTATAAAAAGAACCCAAATAATATAACTTTTATAATTTATGCCCAATCTGAATATTTAATACGGAAAGATTTCATTTGTGCCAAAGAAATTAAAAATCTTACTTTCGGCGTTCTCCAATCACGATTCGCAATTGTGGCGTTGTGACTACAAAGATGCTTTTTGGGAAAAAAATGTCTTACATGATATACGACTACATGCATTATTATGCATAATACGACACAGATGAATGTGCGATCTTAATGCACTAATTAAGACATATAAGCACCAAAGATCGGTTGAAAAGATAGAAGATGAAATTATGAGATTTAATCAATTTATTGCACGTCATGCATAAATCAAAGACAAAGATGCTCACATTGCGCTTCAGAGATTAATCGATCATTTAGTGAGTGAATACACCAATTCAAAATTTACTAAATTAAAGTCTCTTCTATTTTTACATATTTATTAATGTTTACTTATTTTTATTACTTCTGCTCATGCATATTATAATATGTTGTTTCAAATTATGTTGTTAATGCAATTTGAATTTTATAATATATTGTACTAGACTTTGAATATATTGTTTTTACAACTTTTTAAAATAATAAAACATGATATTGATCAATATGTAAAAAAAATTATATGTAGGGGCACTTGGTGAAATAGATAAAAGTTGAGGATTTAAAAAAATTAATATAAAAATGAGATAAAAAGTAGAATATAAAAGGAATATTTTTTTGGTATTAAAATGGTGTAAAGGGTTGAGAGAAAATTTGGTAAAGAGGTGTTTTACACCATTTTGGTGTTATGCGTTGGAGATGGTCTAATAGACACCTCATAATTATGGAAATTTTGAATTTACAGTGTTTTTTAAAGAAACACTTTTGCACTATTTCTTTGAAAGTGTCTTTTGAAAAAACACTTTCATAATTTAAAATTTTTTAATTTATATTGAAAGTGTATTTTAAAAAGACATATTTATACTATTTTGTTGAATTTCATAATTTTAAAAATTTTCAATTTATATTGAAAATATTTTTTGAAGAGACATCTTTATATTATTTTGTTAAAAATGTCTTTTAAAAAGATATCTTCATATTTTTTAAAATTTTAATTTATATTGAAAATATTTTTTAAAGAGATATTTTCATAATTTAAAAAAATTTTAAGCTCCAATATAACGTGGTATGATAATATGAAGAAAATTATATTATAGAATTACTTTTCAAACTACCTTTTTTAAGAATTATTTTTAATTTTTTTATTATTTTTCGGAACGTTCCGACAAGTGCATAATAAAGTCAGAAAAGAAAATAGTTTACACCCAAAAATTGATAGCGAAACATCAACCTCCTACACGTTATTCTACACAAAAGAAGAAAAAGGACAAACAAGTATCTCGAGTTATGTTAATTAGCTCATGCACTGTCATGGACGATGTCATCATCACTTACATATAGGAAAGCTACAGTCAATTTGAGCAAGCTCAAGTTTTTTACGGTTATATCTGGATTCTTAGCATTTTTTGAAATGAGATCCATATAAATAATATTAATTCGATCAAATAATTGAAAAACTTAAAGCTTATATAAACTCAACCTTTTTCACCAAATCCTTACACATAATACATGGAGCAAAAAATCACCATCCGTTGTTGTCTCATATGTTATGGATTTTCAAAAGGGAAAAGAATGTAAGAAATAAAGGCAAAGGAGAATGAGAAATAAATGGAAAAAATAATTGGCTTTGTATATATATTACATTAATCATTTGGGCTAGTACTAGGGGTAGCAATTTGTGTCTATGATTCGTGTTCTTGTCGTGTCAATATACTGATCATGTCAATATTCGTCAACTCAAATCCGATACAAATAATAAACATGTCAATATTCGTTAATCTAAATCTAACTCATTTATTATTCGTGTAAGGCATGCCACCATGAATATGATAAATTTAATTTGTTTATTTAAAATAATAAGAATTATAATTAATCATTTATGTTTAACATAAATAACCTATTAAATTTAATATGTTTATTAATTTTATTATTTAAAATAATAAGAATTATAATTAATAATTCATATTTAATATAAATAACCTATTAAATAAATTATTTAATTAATATAATAATTAAATCCGGCCATCTGCAGAAGATAGTTAATACGAATACGACTATTTATTAAACGCTATAGATGCGTCAACACTAATACGATGTGTTAATACGACATATCTAATTCAAACTCAGAAAACCTTATTTTGTCAGATCGCTTGCTCATTACATCAAATTTTACTACCCTGTATAATATCTTAATTAAGTCATGAATTTATTACATTGAATAATCGATTAAAATAGTACCTATACATATAGTTAAAATAATCCCTTCACCTTAAGGTAAATTATATCTCATTGATCAGTATCTTTTTACCTTTATGTCCAAAGCCGTAAGATACTTTTCCCTTCTTTTTATCTTTATTTCCAAATGGGTAAGATGATACATACTTTTCCCTTTTTCTTTTTCAAGAAGTCTTAACATTGTTGAAAGAATCGCATCTCCGCCGGATCTCTCCTTTGCTTTCAGCACTTTTAATGTTATAAACACTCACCTTCTCCATCGCATGAGCAAAATCTTGAAAGAATGCAGTCTGATTCTGTGCGTAAAGATCTACGAAAGGCTTTGTCCTGGAATCAGTATACAGAGCTTGGTCGGTAGTCAATAGCCCTAATCCTTTTTTCAAATTCAAGAAATACATGTTATCGAATTTGCTGGGCGTGACGACGTCGTTGAAGGCCGCCATTCCCGTGTCGGTAGTACTCAGAAGATGCAGAGCTTTAACGCTTCCATAATTGGGCTAGCTTGATCGAAATCGGAGGCTTTGGTTGAAATTAGATCCGCATTGGAACTCCTTGCAGGGAGAAGTTGATGTGGGCCTACCAAGGCCACCATTTCCTTAGTGTTAACTTTTAAGGAGAAAAGGAGACAGGCCAGAGACGGACATGGATGAGGTGGCGAGGTTGCCGTCGACTCTGGAGGATTGGGAGATGAGTCCGTCTTTCCGGCCGAGGCGGACGTCGTAGGCGCCGCCAATTCGCGACGATGGAGGTCACGCGTGGCGATGGCGAGTGATGCCGGCGGTGAGACGCAGCAATACTGGATCTCGCGGGCTGCTGGGCGCGTGATGAGGTCAAAGGAGCCGCGGAGAGGAGAGGCTACGTGGCGCTGCTTCCGGCGGTGTTGAAGGAGGTGGAGGAGATGAGGACGGAGGCGTCGCAGCCTTCGACCATGCAGTCATGGAAGAAGAGGCGGAGGGTGGCGGCGGCGGTGGCCTTCTGACGGCCGGTGCGAGGATGTCCTGCATGATGGATTTGAGGAGTGCAAGGATTGTCGGTAGGCGGCGTGTGAGCTGACAGGGAGGAATGATAAAGGTTAGGCTACTAAGAGGAGAGGCATTGCCATATTGGAAGGAGGAGGGAGGAGGTGTGGAGACCCAAAAGCTGAAAATAAAAATAAAATCTTGGCTTTCATTCGAGGAAATGTGGTGTAAAATCTTTGTTTGGGAGACGAGTGAGGAGCTGAGTCTCTTGTGGAACAGAGGGATTGCAGGAGTCTCATGGATATATTTGGGCATGACTTTTTGCGTAACACTAGGAGACGACAAATTAATGAGAAACTTTTGAGTTTTTTCTTCCATTTTCCTTTTTCATGTTTGTATTTTTCGTTTTCTCGATGCAATGCAACCGCCGGGTTTTGCTCCTTTCCTTCCATCTAGATCAATGCCTCTCCTTTTTGTTGTTTCTTTTTCATACTTTCAGAGTAGAGTGTACGAAAGATCTTAAACTCAAGTTGTATGAAGGGACAAGTGTACTGGGAGTGGGGGTCCCAAACTTGACATGCGGAAACAGAAATATTAACAATCAACGGAATGATGTAATGCAACTGAATACGTATAAAAAAATAAGTTAATTAAGGATAATAATAATAAGTGTACTGTAATAATTGATAATAGTCAAAGATGGAAGCTCTAGCTATATGTTTGGTAATTCGGCCACGTTTTGGATGGACATAAGTGGGAGAGAGGTTGGCCCCACCATGACTGTATCTACTTCAGACTTTGGAGATAGAGGGGAAAATGTGCATTAATGATCTTGTGTTTACATTGCCCGAGTTTTTTTTCCGTCCATTCGTGTCCCTTTTATGTTCGTAGCTTATAGATGCTTGTATCGTCACCAGGTTGTTTTGTTGGACAAAGAGTTGTTAAAAAGGTGGTATATGTGGTTATCCCGGTCTTTAGACCCATTATTTAATATGCTCAAGGGTGGCTTACTTCATGTTGAGAAACGGTTCAAATTCACTTATCATATCAAAATTAGGAGGCACTACCCAGAGAATCCTAAAGAAAGTATGATTTTTCACGACTAAGTAAAGATCCTGTGCCGAAGATTTTAAGTCATCTAAACCCACTATCTATCGCCCGAGAAATTGCATGACCAAATATAGCGAAACCAAAATATCGTGAAAAGATGTATTAGCGATTTTCCACCCAAACTCATTTCCTAAAAAGATTAACTCGATAAGTGAGAATGAACCAAATAAGTACAAGAGATTTATCCTTATACCAAGTAGATTTTCTTTCCAAAAAATCAAGAGAATTCACAATCCATCGTCATACCCAGAGGTTCAAGGACTGGGCATTAACAATAATTCAAAGGCCATATGTAGGAATCAAACAGAAAGTCTCTGAAAGTTCAATATGACTTAGGTTGAGGGAATCGAGGGAAGGAAGTGAATCGGGTTTTTCAAAACTTTTCAGATAATAATAAAATGCTCAACGTAATGCAACAACAATAAATTAAAAAGATAAGGAAGAGAGCAAACCCGGATTTATAGTGGTTTGACACCTCCGTTTAAGGCTAACTTTCAAATCTTCAAACCCATATGTCTGCACTGTTTTCCACCTCGAATTTCCTTTACACTCGGACATGTCTGGAATGTACTTTCACAAATTCCTTCAAGCTATGCACACTGCTTTCTTTAATAAGCTCACTGGACACTCTCTCAAGCCTCAAGATATTTCAATTACACCAAAAACTTTGATCAACACAAATGTGCACTCTACAATATGCTCATGTAATGAATGCACTCAAAATCTTAGTTTGAGAATTGATTCACAAGAGAAATGATGGTTGAGAGGATATTCAACAAGTGTCTTGTCTCTAAGGATCCCCACAATCTATATTTATAAAGGATCTCGCTAGCTTTTGTGTCGATTCTGCCATCGTGACACTGTGCCATTTATAGCAGCTTTGGGCAAAACTCGCCTATAATTCAATCGACCAGCTTGTAATTCTAACCGGCTGACCGCTTCAACGAACCGCCGACCGCGTTTAAACGAATCGGTAGATCTATTTTGATGAATAGCCAACCGCTTTGCGAAATTTTGGCTGACCGCTTTCATGCATCAAATGGATGGCTACTACATCCAAACGATCAAACTAATCACACCGCTTCACTCAACCCAAAGACCGTTTCATCTGGCCCACAATTAACCGGCTGACCATAGTATGTGAACTTGCCACTTTTTAGATGTTCGCTGATGTGTTTTTATTTCTAAACCTTAGATAAAACATTGGAAGTCTAATGCGAGGATGATAAAGTCTATTTTATGATTAAACCCAAGTTTTCAAAATATACTTCGGGCCTGAAACCGAATAACAGGATGCAAGGACTAATGATGATATCCTAAAGTGCAATCTAAATGCATTCACCTTACATAGATTCCTAAACCATCAAAATCTTTACTCAATGTCGAGCTCAACTTAGTTACTTGTCATCTTGGTTCCTTGATTTGAGGAACTCATTCCAAGCGCTTGCAAAACTTCATCGTCATCTCTTAGCTTCAGGTATTATCTTTTATTTGATGTCATCAACTTCAACCTATCACCTAAACCTGAATGTTGTAATCCATTAGTAACCAAATAAACCTTGGCTTGTTATCATCAAAACTCTCAACTAGAGGTACTGGGCCAATAAATGCTCCTGGGCTCTACAGGGCGAGGGCTTGATTGTCTAGCAACTCTATCACCCGGACTCGACGACCCCCATTCTACATCCGACTTACCCGAACTAGTCTCACGTCAACCAACTTACGATTCACCCACTAGAAGATCAATTCTTCCACTGCATCGTGATACAAAGAGGAAACATGAGCAAGCAAGATGTATGGTTGAGCCGTAAGGCCAAGGCCGAACGACATAACAAGAGGATGACCAATTATGAGCCTAAATAGAGAAAAGGCGATCAAGAGGTAATAGATAAATGGGCCGAGCGTATATCCGATCAACAGAAGAAGGAGCCTATTATCCTACTTCATGCCTATACCCCTAGAGAAGGAGTTGTCCTTAGGCGCCTCTATCTTTTGAGCCTTTAGTTGACCAAGAAATGTCTGGGAGAGCGCAAACCAAGCTCGCATAAGAGGCTCTGCATCACCTCGCCTTCTGGCGCTGCGAAAAAGTGATTCCTGCAGGGTGCTGGAGTGGAGATGGCAGGAGGCAAAATCCAGCGCCTAGCCCTTGGAACTCGCGAATATTTACTCAAAGGCACAATGCCACCAGTATTGCCCGTAGGTATGATGCCACAAATCTGTTTGCATCCCGCTTCTCAAAGGCTAGAACGTTCTACATGCGTTTACAAATTTTATTCGCAATCGAAGGACATGCTCTTTTTCGCCTTGTGCGCACATCCTTTGATTACGAGCCACCCCAAGGGTCGGTCATACCACTTTTTCCAATGCCTTTTTTTTTTTTTTTGGCCGGCTTTGATCGACCCTTACGACCATGTCTCCATTATAATTAGGCAATGATCCTAAATGTAGCAATGATCAAGCCATATGTAAGGTGTCTCCCACAGCCCTGGGAGAGCTAACACGTTAGCCTGGTCCATAAGCTCCCTAACTCCAATAAACTTGTCTCCATGAACCAGGCATTCGGGATTACAACATCTTCGTCAGCAGACAAAAGAGAAACATTGAAGGCTCCCACAGAATCCTGAATAAACCCATTCCATGAACCAGGCGAGATTTCCAGACTACAGCATTTTGTTCTTGCAAGGGACAAAAGAGGAACACCGCCTCCTGATAAACTATTCAAGCAAGAAGAAGAGTCAATTCGAAGACTTCACATGAGGGTTAGTAAGCTGCTCAAAGATAGAGTCGAGAGCATGACAAACTCCAAAACCTCAATAGAAGTGAAAGGACACTTTCTTTCTAGTCACTATTTTGCATCTGGCCAAATGATAAAGGAAGAATTATATGTTTTCGGTCGGGATAGGTACTACACACCCCGATTCCCCGGGTTCACCTAAAGGCGAGATCTGAACTGGTCTGGGGCGCGAGACTATATACAGACTCTTACCTCGTTTTTTTTCGGGAGACAAATAAGTCGAGAACCGGGAATCCAAATGTAAGATACAAAAAAATACAAACAAAACTACAATCAGAGGGTAGGTTATAGTATCAAGTATACATAATGTACCCCGAGTCCTATTTATATACAAAACCCAGACTTTACATTTATGAAATTAGAGTGACTAAACCCATATGTAGGAACCCTTACCAGTGTGTCAGCCCAAAGTAGATGAAGTTTTCTTTATCGCCTTTCCTTATACTCTACACTGATTAAACCGTGCTGCTTACGCCAGTGTGTCACACCTGCTGTCACAATGCACCATCATTTATAAGGAGCATATAAATAATAATAGATATGCAAGAATATATATATCAGAATCTCTTCATCAATTCATACAAAGCAGCCTTGCATACATATCTGCACTTTGTAATAAAACGATTCTCATTCAAATCTCTGCGTGACACGACTTGCACCCAGATCGACGATAATGATTCAGATCTCCCAAAGGACATTTAATTTATTCTATACTTGTCTTTAATTTATAATTATTTAGACTTCCAAAATGACATATATACTTAATTTATACTTATACTTGTCTTTAATTTATAAATTATTCAGATCTCCCAAAAGGTTGTTATACTTTTACTTATACTTATGCTTCATTTCAACTTATACTATTCAGATCTCCCAAAGGACATCTACTTGAACTTCGCTGACTATTACTTATCCAGACTTCGAGGAGTTAAGGTGAGCTTATACCTTTACCGAGGTACCCGAGGTACCGCAGAACCTATACTTGTACTTTTGCATCTTAGGCATTTGTACCTACTTTACATATCCTCTTATTCTTACTTGGATCTTATACTTGTATTACGGAGCTTATTCTTGTACTTGACTCATATATTTGTATTATCTAAACTTATTCTTGTATTTTGATCTTATACTTAGATTACATACATATACTCTGTATTTTGATCTTATACTCAGACATGTATACATACTGTCTTACTTGATCTTATACTCATATTACGAGTTTATTCTTGTATTTCGGGTCTTATACTTGATACTTGTATTACAGAGCTTATTCTTTGTATTTTTGGGTCTTATAATGGTGGAGGCACAATCGTCTCAAATTTAATCCTACACCGGGACACAGAGTTTATTCTCATTTCCGGGTCTTATACTTGTATTATGGATATATATACTTATTTTCCTACGGAACTTATACTTGTATTATAGACATATACTTGTCTTACTTGATCTTATACTTGTATTATGGAGCTTATTCATATTTTTGATATTATTTTCAAAGATTGTTTATTATTGTATTTCAAATCTTATACTTGTAATTAAATGTGTACTTCTACGAGGTATACACTTTGTATTTGATTACCAAGTACCTATAGGCACTAAGGTAGAGATTTTACTTGTACAAGGGCAACAGCACCATTTAACATATAGAGGCACCGAGGGCACATTAAGAGCTTTACCATATTTATTTATTTACTCTTATTCTTATTCAGAGTCTTACTACATAACCAGCTGGATTGCCTGCACTAAAGAATAATAAACTTAGGGACACAGCCATATTGGTACCAGATATATGATGCGACTGGAGGTTTGTGAGTTACTGAAGCAGAGTGCTGGAGACATGTGAGAGGCCACAGATTTAATCGAGAGAGTACTGGCATTTAACCAAAAGAGTACTGGCATTGTCAAGAGAGTACTGGTACATACGCCAAGCATCACAGAGGCCGCACGACCAGAGAGTACTGGCATTTATGCTCGCCGCAATGTAATTGTGAGGAAGGCTGTCGAAGAATCGTTTAGGCATTTCTACAAATTATATGTGATAATAATCTATATATAATCTATTATTATTCGCATTGCACAATTAGGGCATTCTTAACTAGATTACGCTGTCTGTGCCACATATCATTTTCCTATATTTTTCCGTTTCGCCTCACTACTCTATGGCATTTATACTTGCACAGTATGACACCTATGTATTCACCCATCATTCATGTATTCTATTCTTCTATGAATCTACTTACTTAGAAATTGGAATCATTCCATTTGAATAATCCAAACTTGCCTATGGTGCATATGCTAAATCTGGGCCAGCTTCTATCACACTAGGATAGTCTCAGAACATTTATTTAGGGGTTCGACCTATATTTGACATTGGTTTTGTACTTTAAAGAAAGGTGTCTCTTCCAACCTGAAATCCCAAACTCTATACACCAACCCAAGACATGTCCTAAACAACCGGACTACCTACAAGTTCGAAGATGAACTAATTTGTTGAAGACATAGCCCCATCTGAAAGTGAATTTTCGGGCTAATTAGCCGAATTTGAAGATACCGGCGGTTGAGTTTTGTTGAAGTCTAGTTAATCCAGCCACTTAAATCACCCAATCTAGATAAGAAATGACCAAGTTATGGCCAAAATACTAACACTGGTCTAAAATGTAACGACCTGGCACCGCGACTAAACCTTTCAGACGTGACCAATGACTAGAACTAATATTATGGCAATTTAGACTACACTATTTGGTACCGGCACTAAACCTTTAAAATGTCCAGAAATTGTGGCTTTTCTCCCATTTTCCATTTATTTCCTACCCAAACCAACCTAATACCTGAATACATACATCAAAACCAATTCCATATTCATCTCTAGAATGGTGGTTTAGAACTCAAGTATACCTTAAACCCTAGATAAAAGTCCAAGAACCCATACCAAAGTCCACCCATCTCATACAAAAAACATAGGAATTTAGGATTCATACTTATATTAAATCCAAGCTAGAGTTTAAACCTAATTTCATTCAACCTAGGGTTAGGATCACTCCTTAACTAAACCCTAGGTTTGAAACCTATAAAATCCCTTTACCCAAAGCCCAAAGACACATTTATTCCAATATTCAAAGTCAAAAATCATAAACTTTACCTTCGCTTCCTCTCCTTCCCCTTCCCTCATCACACTGTCTTAGTTTTGAAAAAAAGCACCCAAAAAATGAGATTTTTGCCCCTTCTTTATACTTTAACCCTTAATTTATTTGCACAACTGTCCCAAACTTTAAGAATTGGGTTTTTACAAACTTATGTTATTTCTAGACTAGTACACTCTTATTTTATGACTTTTATATCCCATATTGCAATTTACAATTATTCCTTAATCTCAGTAAATTTCCGTTTCACTCTGTTTCTGGGATTTAAATCACGAAACATTCAACTATAGCTTCACAAAACACTAAATATGTCGAAACGACTAGGGTATTTTCGTGTTGCGTTACTCACACTGGAGGAAAGATTCGTGGTAGCACTCCAAACATTGATGATTACAAACCAATCCAACCTAGGAAATAAGTCACCAAAGAAGCCATTCGGTCCAAGGAAATAAGCCAAAGGACTGGAAACATCTTGATCAATCACATAAAAAGAAAGAGCTCCCGTAATTCACCCCCTGAATGTCCCGTATGAAAGACTATTATCCATTATTCGACTTGTCAGAGCGAATGAAGGTGACTGATCCAGATTGGATCTCAAGAAACAAATCTTAAAGCATCAAGGGGAGACCAAATAAATGATGAAGCCTGAATTTTCGTGGAAAAGCTTATCAAAGGAGACACTCTGTGAGATAAGATCAGGAAATTGACCAATGAGGTGAAATCAGTAAACCGTGAAAGAATTAACAGCACCAGAACCCCACCAAACGTAATCAACTATATTCTTGTGCGCCTGCCGAATCTACTGGGGACGGGCCAAGCGCTGGGGCTGTAAGAAGCTCTTGTGCCGCCTGCGGAGTGAAAGGTCTGCCAAGGTAAAACATGAAGGAAACTAAGTCAAGAGAGGGCCTGTATATCCTTCTCTTCACAACCTGCATAGGCATAGTTCTACTACGTACTTCAGATTTCACACCAGACATTCACAGCTGACGCAGTAATGGTGCTGGTAGATCCCGGGCGTGTGGCAAACTTATCGTAACTACTCCGCTTCCAAAGAATGAAGCTTTCAGATACAGGAATTGTCGCGAACTTTCCTGCTTTACCTAAGGTAAATCACGTTACACTTCAGGATGTCGCGCTTCCTTGTAAAGTCGAGCTTAGTGGACGAATCTGCTCCGTTTCCTCAATCCTCAAGACTTAGAGCCTTACAACACTTAATGGGGCCATATGGCTGTAACCTATGAAAGTTTATCCTTTAACTGCTTCACCAAATTATCAACTATTCACTCACTGTCGTTAACTTTTCTGGTGGTCACTTAGCCATCACAGCATCGCTTATCTATAAGGGAATAGAGAAGGGAGAAAAGCTCTAAAAGTTCCCCTCTCGAAGATCAAACTGTAACACCCCATCCCGAGAGGGGTGTGGCCGTATGTAACCTATGCATCAAAGAGCCTTTACTCATTCCGGGAGCTAATAGAATTCTTTGAAATTGGTCACAAGTGAAATTATAAAATTTTTCAAAAGAATTGTGACACTTTTGGTAAATTAAGGAAGGTGGATGGAAAGCATAAATTAATGTAAAGCTTAAATAGTAAAATAATAATAATAAATTGCCAAAATAGTTCAGAAGTCTCGAAATTCTCTAGGATCTCATGACGAAACTGACCGTGGCTGCTAAGTTCAGCCTCGAAATCTAGTAACCCAGAAAGTTTTTGGTAATCTAGATAATGTAATATCATTAATTTCAGCGACTGCCGAGTGGAAAACCCAAAATGGGATTTAAAATCTCAAAAAATGGAAAAGATGAAAGAATATCCAATTAGGATAAAATAAAATTTTTTCTTGATAAAAAATAGACCCGAATGAGGTAATAGAAATTATTTATCTAAATAATAATTAAAGAAAGAAAAAAAAAAAAAAAACAAAACAAAAAGGATAAATATCAAAACTGTGGAGAAAACGCCCATACGAGAGCCTGCGCGAGAGATGCTGCATCTTTACTTTATTTTCTTCGTTCTTCCTCAGATTTATGACTTGACTGTAGGACAAGCCATTGTGAGCATGCGAAATTGACTATTGTGCTAAGAGAGGCGATATGCACTAATATTCAGCCTTTTGTCAAACTTAAAAGGTAGAAAATCACAATTGTGTTATTTCAAGCCTAAAGCAGGTAATGGTCACTTTATTTAAAGACCATAAAAGGTCAAACTTTAGTCCTGTAAATTTCACCGAGTTTTGCGAATTTGCACTTTAACGTGTTCAGACAGCTCCACGAATTTCGGACTGTTTATGACGCTTTGATTGGTACTTCAGGAGTATAGTTTCATGCTTCGATGTAATTTTCAAAATGTTTCGTATTTAGACTATATGAAAGTCCTCAAGTCAAAAGTCATTTAAATAGTTTTTAGTACGAAATGTGGTGACATTTCGGTCAATTTCTACATCATATTATCGATGTCCATCGTAATAGGACTATGACGTAAAGTTTCATAATCAAGCTTCGTCTGAGAGGCATTTGAAGCTCCCAGAGAGGCTGGGTGGTTAAAACGTGAACCGAGGCATTTTCTTAATGAAATGAATGGGAGGCGATGGAGCGACGAGAATCTAGAGCGCCGATGATCTGAAAAGAAATTAAATGAGAAAAGTAGTACTCAAATCATTTCTAAACGAAAGCGTTTAATTACAAGCTCAGAAAAGTGCTTTGAAAATATAGATTTATAAAGCATTTTATTACCTCCCAATTGTTATACTTAAGTAAAAGTTTGATTTCAAGATTAAAATGAATTTCTTGGCCCTGGGCTTAGCAAACCCCTAGACGGGCACAGCCTCGCTTCCGGCTGGGGATATTTTGATTGGTGGCATGGCAATGGCGATGTGGATATTACGACTAACTATATTGCTTGGCCTGGCAATCGTGCTAGATCTGTAATATATACGGAGTCGCCCTCTCATTCGATAGATATACAATACAATGACTTAAGACATACGATGATAAGGTTGGTTCCGAGGTTCCCCCACCGAGATTAAGTCCCAGGTTCCATTATGCTATATAGATCCCGCCGTGTTCATCTGACCATATTAGCCGTAAAGGTTCGAGAGTTCCACTACCGATGCTGTGTCTCGAGGTTCCAGAGGCATCAATGCCTAGGCAGCAATGGCCACAGCTGGCTTGAGAGACGATTTCCAAAGATAAAGACTCAGATATTAATAACACCTAAACATTTCAAGAAATAGAATAGTTTTCGTAATAAAGATAATTAGTTTTCGTAATCGGGGCTGAGCGTAAATGGGGCCAATGTTGTAAATAGCTTTAATGCTTTAAATGGTTTTCATATAAAACTCGCTTTTCATAAAACAGCTTTACAACCATTGCATGCATTTTCATATCGAGGTACAACAGCCAGATACAGCATTTAACTTATATGATTTCACCGAGTCTGCTTGCCTGGCGCTTCTGCTTTTAAAATAATTTTTCAAAGTGTGTGTCAGTTTCGAAAGACCTTCCAGATCCTCACCCTAGACTGGTCATGATTATATATAAGATAAGGTAAATTGAAACTAGTAAAGTTAAAATGTAGCATTTTGTATATAACATCTTTGTAAAATATGCATGCATGGAGCTGAGAAAATGTGTCATGATAAACTTATATTTGATCGATCCTTATTTATATTTTGATGAGGATCGTGAGGTCCTTTATTGTTATACTGACATTCGGGAAAACATCGGGAGTGTATTTTGTTGCATATGTGATTTTGTATTTGGGGTCGACCACCGTGCAACACAGGTCACGGATTAAGTAAATCAGCTATGTGATTGATAAAAGTTTAAAAATTTACACCCACGCTTCCAAATACGGGGGCTTCAAAGAAGCTTTTGCCCGCTTAGCTTCATGGTAACTTGTCAATGAGCGAGCTGGCCGAGGTTAACGGAGTCGCTTTCGCAGATTCTGTCACTGTGAAGGGGTCCGCCACAAACCCTCATAGCACCATGCCAAATACCGCCTAGATCATAAGAGAAGGATCCGCTAGCTATGGATCCCCGGAAAAGTAACGCTGACTGCCAGAGTTCACTACATCACCTCTCTCCCATCTCGACGAAGAAAGGAAGCAAAGCACACTGTACAAGAATAATATGGGATGTATTCGCCGTGAGCTACTAGATATGGTCAGATCAACCCGAATGCGGGCCTCTCACAAACTAAACATCATCCCCGTGACCAGACCAATAAGATAGAAAGTGAGGCGTTTCCACCGGGAACGTCATTAGATCATTCAGAAGAAAGTAGACAACTTGCAGAGGGCAGGTTGCATTAGAGAAGTAAAGCACCCTGAATGGCTAGCCAACGTGGTGGTGGTTCCAAAGAAAGGAGGTAAGTGGGGAGTATGTGTAAATTACACTAACCTCAATGAAGCATGCCCAAAAGATAGCTTCCCCTTGTCACGCATAGACCAAATTGTTGATGCTGGCAACAAAAACATTATTGTTGTTTCGACGCCTTTTCAGTATATCAAATTCCGATGCACTCGCCGTTTGAGAAAACGATTTCATTACACCGCACGAGTTATATCTGCCATGATGCATGCCTCGGGTTTAAAAGAATGTTGCGCAACTATCAAATATTGCACCAAGATATTTCTCGGTCGGCCGTTAGGCAACATAATGGAGGCCCATATCGACGACATGCTCATGAAATCCAAAGAACGCTTCGACCACACCAAGCATCTACAAGAGGCCACGAGTTGGTCATAAGGCATGACATGAAACTAACTTTGAAACGCATCGTAGTTGCCCCGTGTTTAGTTTTATGAAATCCCAGGAATAGAGACCAATCCTATTCAACTCAAAGCTATAATGGACTCTTAGGCTCCTACCTCTAAGAAAGAGGTGTAACAACTGACAGGCCGGATGACATCTCTTGGGCGGTTCATATCCCGTTTCACATATCGATTAAACTCATTCTTTACCACTCTAAGGGGAGCCAAAAGGGCTGGCTGGAATGAGGAATGCAACCAAGTTTTTAAATCAAACAATATCTTACCGAACCGCCAATTTTGGCTAGTCCTGGGATAGCTATACACTCTACCTTTACCTAGCGGTGTTAGAGGCCTCAGTAAGTGCAGTTGTTTTCAAAGAACACGAAAACCGAAAGTAAAGATCAATATTCTTCGTGAACAAATCTCTATCTGAAACAAAAACACGATATACCCATCTTGAACATGTAGCATTAAATTTCCACAGGAATTTAAAGTTTTACTTACTTTGTGCATAACCTATCATTACGCAGACTCAATCTCCTCGTGAAGCACTATACACAAGCCGAACTCTACTAAAAGGATGGGTCTTGCATGACAACTAAGTGAATTTTGTATTCAAGATAAACCCCGCTTTAGGATCAAGGGGCAGATATCGCGCACTTCTTTAAAGCAGTAACTACCCCAAATGCATGTGACCAGTGGTACGTCGGTCAGGATCCCACGTGGACGGCGCTCGCTAAAATGGGAGCCTCGACCGCCAGAACTTAAAGCCCCACCCAGGAAAAGATAGAACAAGCCATACTACTGACTTCCCGTCTAATAATGAGACTCCGCATACGAAGCAACTTAGCCGGTCGACCTTGCAGTCCTGTGATCCCAGAGAAACTCATCATACATACAAAGGACTTTAACCGGTAGTGGACAGGTAAACTGAGAGAATACGAAACTCGGTACCAGCCAGACGGCCAGCATGCGAAGTCCTGGTCAAACAATTAGGGAGTTTTGCAGCCTTGGAAGCTCGATCATGTCCTGCGGACTGAATGAAAGGGTACGCTTTCATGAATAGCACGTGATCCATCCCAATAAAAGAAACGATGTTCCTTCCTATTTACTATCAGCTGATGTCGTCTATTACGACCGACCAGGTGAGTTAGATAGACGAAGCATCCTCTTCTTGGCTAAACCCTATAATGTATTATTTGATCTCAAGAGAGTCGGATAATAGGTCAAGCCTATAAGGTTCAGTCCAGATTCAAGTAGGTTTTCCTCAGAACTTATTTAATTATATAAGCGGTCTCTAGATAGGCCGTATATAAAGTGTCTCACCCCTCAGTAGGGACAATATATACTGGTAGAACTCCACGAAGGGATATGTGGAAACCATATAGGTGGAAGAAATTTAGCTCACTAGGCCTATACACAGGGTTATTATTAGCCAACCATGAGAGCAGATGCAGCCGCCTATGTCAGAAAGTGTGACCGCTGCCAATGACAAGCCTCAATCTCAAGGACGCTGGCTCAAGATCTAACCACCATCAGGAGCCCTTGGCCCTTTTCTCAGTGGGGAATTGATATAGTTAGACCACTGCCTACTGCCCGATCTCAGAAAAAGCTACTATTGGTTGCCACCGACTACTTTAGCAAATGGATGAGGTACGAGGCCTTCGCTTCTCCATCAAAGACAAGTGGATCGCCATCCACTCAGGTGGAATAATATCAGACGCCGATACAAATACCTCAATTGATTGTACTGATAATGGGCCACAGCTGATAGCAAAGTATATGTAAATTTCGCCATGAGTTCAAAAATTAGAAACTCAACCTTATAAGACTCCACAGAGCAATGGCGCAAGGGAAGATACATCAAAACTCTTAACTTAATTTGTAAAAAAATGTCTACATTCGCTAAGGGAAAGTAGGCAGAGCCACCAGTTCTTCGGGCCTATAAACAACCAGCCTGAGTCGATCGATATCGTTTCGCTTCGCCTCACTCTATGGACGAGGCAAATAATTCCTACGAAGATTGGTACACCCACACTTTGAACTGAAATCCTTGAAAAAGCCAATGTCAAGCTACTAAAGACGATGATATGATGCACGAGCCCGCGAAGCCCAATCGCGGCGATAAAGATCGCATAAACAAAGATCGACAAACTTGTATAATGTATACGTAAAGCCGCAGTATCTTGGGAGTCAGAATTACCTTAAGAAGGGTCTTTGAATAGACGACTGACCTAGTGGCTGACAAACTCCAACCAAATTGGGAGGGACCATATGTGATCGTTAGATTAGGACCAGCTAGGTCATACGCATTAAATAAACTAGACGGGGCACCCGTGCCTAGAATGTGGAATGTTATGCACCTTAAAAGGTATTATCAGTAAATCTTTCTTTAAGGGGGTCATCAATAATATTTCCTTTAAAGTACCTTTTTTTTTCAATCCTTGAAATATTACCGATCAAGTGTTATTTAAAGACAGTATATCCTTAAATCTTTGGAATAACTCCCAATTTCAAAAGACCAGATGTGGCTCATAGCTTATCGACACTTTCAAAAGAACATATGTGGTTCACAACTTGCTGGCACTTTCAAAAGAATAGATGTGGCTCACAAAATTACCGGGTACTTTCAAAGAGCGGATAGCCATAGCTCGCCGGCACTTTCAAAGACCGTACGTACAGTCTACAAATTTCATAGCACTTTCAAAGACCATACGCGTCTGCCACATCCTACTAACACTTTCAAAAGCATCTCAGACAGGGTCGATAGCCTCACGACACTTTGCAATACTGATGCACTAGCCTACGCATTTTCTAAAGACTCAGATAGTCTGATAAATTCTCTCCCAAGTACTTTCAAAAGACCAAACGCGCCTCATAAATTTCACTAAACACTTCAAAAGACCATGGCCCATAGCAGTTTCCACACTTTCAAATGTCGACGTGGCTCTAACCCATCGGGACATGCCTACTGCCAGAGGGTACCTAGCTCATTATTGTTAAGGCCGCATAACGGTGCCACTACCACCTACAACCCCACTCAAATTTTCCCGGCAACCATCCCAGTCAAGATTCACAGTGGAAAACCCACCTCATAAGTAAACTAAAAATCGTGATTTTATAGTCAAAACAAAATACATATATTCATGATCAAACTGGTCATTACAACAAAGTGGGGTGGGGTGGGCAGGTGGAAATATGAGGATACCAAGACATTCCAAAGAAGTCTCAACAGAGCGCCTTCGGCAGCCTTAGAGCCGTTTTGCTTTCTGTCATTCGGGCCAATGGGCCTCAAGTGATGCTCGGGCCGAGAGGCACGGCAACATGAAGAACTCGTGGGAGTGTTGAGAGCCCAGCATCCCATCTGTAACTCTGGGTCAGCTCACGTATGTTATGTTGGAATGCACAACACCCATAACCATAGGAGAAGATTAGCTCCAAGGTTCAGTAGCTCTTTCTACGACCTCCGTCTCGCTTCGCCTAGGATTGAGGAAGACACTTCATCTGGTCACCAATATCCGTGAAAGGAAGTCCGCCTCAACCTCCGCGGGCAGTTTCCATTCAACTCAAGGCCGTCTCTAAGAACCACACATCGTGGTACAATCTCTGACCCAGCGCCTCCTCCTTCGTCATGGACTGCAATTGTCGCATGTAGCCACCGAAATAATTCGAGCCCCACTGGGCTTCCTCCTCTTTCGCCACCTCTCTATGTCCTCGGGCCTTCCGCTCCTAGCAAGCCTGGCTTCGTCAGTTCTCACAGCCATCTTCTAAGGCCCGTGCCAGAGAGGTCGAACTAAGCATGATGCCAAGGCACTTCCTCAAGATCGTCAACTGAGATGAAGCTCCCTATGCTATCGTGCCATGTTCCGGATAGCTGTGACAGCCTGTAAAAGGAAAAGTGTTAGAAGAAAAACAGAGTGTGAGAAACACGCATCGACACTGCTCGACCATAATTTTCACTAATTTGCCTGCTGAAGTTATGGTTGTAAATATGCATCCCATCCTCAACCACACGTTAATAGGACTTTTTATCTAAGTAGTCGGGGAAGGGAATGGAATATCTTTTCAGGCCACCACCAAGATAGATGACTGTGTGAGAGCCACAAGAGATCGCTATAAAAGGGTCCTCTTAACAAAGTGGACTCCAACAGCTTGATGATCGATGTGGCAATATCCTAATCTCTGGCAATAAAGCAGCCTCGGGTGATCCCACTTCATAAGTTCGACAGCAAGTTCACACTAGCCGTCGTGTCCCTGACATGGGGCCACCAATTGCGAGGTTAAACTATCTAGTAAAGAGCAACGGTATAACAACTGTGTCTATATAGAGAGCCTCACCCACAACATTATCAGCGCTAGGAGGTCCCAAGACTGAAATCCCATCCTCTAACGATGCACAAGCTTCTCGAGAGGAATCCTAGGCGGCACCCTCCAATGCCGAATGCCGGCAGGGCATCGAAAGCTCGATATAGAGAGTCCACATCAATTACTGTCGGGTTCCTCTAAGAAGAACTACCTGTACGATGTGGACCGTGGTAACGCCGGGCTGCGGATCCTTACTGGATGACGCTTTCACAAACCAGAGTTTGAATCAATTACAACTTCTAAAGCCCCAACTGAGGAAAGGATAGAACATGCCATATGGATAGACTTCCCCACGTCTAATAATGAGATTGAATACAAAGCAATCCTAGCCGGAGTCAACCTCGCAAAGTCTGTATCCTTAGAGAAACTCATCATATGCAGTGACTCTCAATCGGTGAAGGACAAGTAAACTAGAGAATACTTAAACCCAGACCAGCTCACAACTTGGGCAAGTCCTGGCCAACAACGACTAGGAGTTTCAGAGCTCGGGAGTCAACATATTCCAGGACTCTAATAGTGGGCAAACGCCATGCAATAGGGTAATGATCCATCTTGATAAAAGAAACAAAGGTTCTTCGTCTACTATCAGGTAGTCATTGCCTATTACTTACTCGAACTGGGTGAGTCGACAGACGCAGGCATCCCCTTCGCTAACCCCTATCGATACAAGATTCGATCTTGACATCTTCCCAGATTTCGGTGTCTCACAGTGAAGTCCCACTGTACAATCCCTAGGGAAGATACGGTTGAACTCCACTTTAAGGAGGGAAGTAAACACATGCATTAATTTAATATCCCAATTATATATAAAAGACCACTACATATATGATAAGGACCCATAAAGTTCGGTTACGAATATCGAGCATTCTAAGAGAGTTTAGAATTTAGAGGCACAAGTAGAGATGAATAAGTCCAATACACCAAAACAAAAACAGAGTAGATATAGTACGTGAACAAGGACAGAAGAGCTTGTCGACCGCGCGAAATAAGCCCTACGAACTGCTCCTGACTCAGAATGGATTTAAACAATAATGTGAGATAATAAATCTTGAATGACATAGCTTATATGAAAAGGAACATTCTTTTATTTACAAAGATTTCTTCTTCAAACCTCCCACCACTCTTTAAAGTTTCCTCGTTTAGAAACATTTCACAAAACCTAACTACCTCAAGTCCAACATACAGAACTACGCTTCAACAATTTAGTCTACACAATGTTAAGAAAACTATAATACATTAACTGCATACAACATAAAGCCAATCATAAAGCATGTATAGCCACCTATGTAATAAAGTAACCATGAAATGCACCATAACCATAAGGCATTAAAATAGTTATACCATATTCGTAATCAACAAATAAGACCATACCATGTACCCATCATAAATCGTCAGAAGTCCGACCCTCACGACCCGCGGCAACTAATAACTGTGGTTACACCCGCCATCACGCGGAAACTAATAAACCTGTAGACCCTACGCATCACGTGGCAACTAATAAACCTCCCGGCAGACCAACATCACGTACAACTAATAAACCTCCGGTGAACCCGGCCATCACGCGGCAACCAATAAACCCAGAACCCACCATCACGCAGCACCTAATAAAACCTTCTGCAACCTGGCCATCACGCGGACACCTAATAAACCTCCTGGTGAACTCGCCATCAATGCGGGCGACTAATAAAATCGTTCCCTTACTCACATGTACTTTTCCAACAATACCGTATCAGAGTCATTCCACAAAATCTCAAGATCCATTTTTTTTTTAAAACAATAGTTTTTCAAGGTGTTTTACAACCTCAATCCACGTACCCAAAATATTCAAATACCACATACTCATCCAAGAACTCAGTACAACTTCCAAACAGTTAAAATGTTGACAAAATTCACATGAAACATGAACTATTTTATATGAGACCGATAATCACATTTGTATGCAACTAAACCATTGACTAAACAAAGATATATGTAAAATATTTAATCACAATAGATATATCAACATAATACCCCAAATCATTTGTAAACATATCAACTAATTACGCACTACGACGCCGCCTGGTTTCCCAGAGGACCGTCTCCTAGCTTCTACGTGAGTGCTTGTAATATAACAAAATACCACTTAGCTCCAATAATCAACCAATCCATATCAGGATGCCCCTAAGGCCCTCGGGCAGTAATTTTTAGAACTATGAACCCCGTTAAATTTGACCATGACAGTCTAATTATACAAGAGTCTTATAGCCCATATTCAAAATTGGGGCCGCCTCAGAGCCACTTTCTCGAAATTGAACCGTCCAATAATTCCTACAAACATCCAATTTCACTAATCCAACTCCAATTTTGCCTAACCCGACCACCGTGTGGGTAATTATTTAAACTAAACTTCCTTGCAATTACCCGAAATGACCCAAAAATGGAAAACCAACCAAACGATGTCCAAAATTTACAAACCATATATCAATGGAAAGCCCAAGAGACCAAGAACTCATCAATACCATTACCTTTGGTCCAAACAGCGCTTGCCGTGGGTGGCCTAAAACTCGATCCAACCATCGACCAACTTTCATTCGTGAACTTCAAACTGGGAGGAATCGCAAAGGGGCCAATAAATGAGTTCGGGAGGGTCCAAAAAGGTGAGGAGGCAAGGGTTGGCCTGGAATAATCCGAAATGGCCGGAAGTCAAGAAAGTCCGACTTAATCTACCTGGCAACCGCCGCGGCCACGCCCATCCGGCGCCAGCCCGGGCCGGAAACTACCGGGCGTGATCTTCCGAGGTCGCGGCTCCCCTCGGCCGGCGCTGCGGTTGCAGGTGGCTGGCCTAAGATGCCTCCTTTGGTCCAAAACTCCACTGCTTTCACGTCAAAACGACCCAACTCTGTTCACGACTAATATTTTTCCTAGGTTTCTGAGCTCAAGATGGTGTTTCGGGGGCCAGGCTCTGGGCACCCAGTTATGCGTTTATATAGTCAGGGTCGCCAGTAAAAACCCGCATGCACGGACACCGTAGCGCTCTGCCAACTTCGCACGTGAACTTTTATCCGTAAGTCTGATTGCAGACGCTCCACCGCCTATGAACTCGTGACGACGAGGCCGCCAAATGGTGCCGCCAGCTAACCCAAAACTATTCATCCGAAAAAGTCAACTCGGGGCCCTCCACATACTATGTTGGTCAAACTTGGTCAAACTGGTCAAACGTGGTTAAAAACTCATTATTTTAAGACTTCTACGTTACACCCATAACGCATTATTCGCGATCTCTGGAGCAGCTACCAATAATGTTTAGCCCACAAGGTTCAGTCTTACTCGCTAGGCTTTCCTTATAAAATGTGCACTATATAAGCGATTCGATCGCCATCTTAAGTGTCTCACCCTCCGCCAGGACAACATATAACGCGCAATCCACGGCGGATATGCTTAAAACCATCTGTGACGGTGAGAACTTTAGCTCACTGCCCATACGTGGCTATTATCAAGCAACCATGAGAATGTATGCAACAACCTATGTCGTAAAGTGTGACCACGCTAACGACAAGCCCCCATCTCGCAGACGTACCACTCAAGATCTAACAAACCATCATAAGCCCCGCCCTTTTACTCACTCGGGAGTTGATATATCGAAAAAGTAAACTTTTTAATTCTTCCTTCCATATGACGATCACATTATCGAGGTCGCCATCGCCACGATCATCGCCATTGTATCCCCACTGCATCTCGTGGTCGCCATCGATGATCATGTCAGGGCTTTTTCCATCCCGCTTAACCGCCAGCTACTGCCAAGACTATCGTCCTCTCACAAAGACCGCACCACCAATGACGTCACTCGCCATCGCTTACCGCTCGTCGCTGGCATTTGTCTTTACTCCCGCCGCTGATCGCCAATTTTGAGGCTTCGATCACCGTTGTCGAGCCAAAGCAATTTCCTAAGCTTCGACTCGGCGCTAAATTCTAACGTCATCATCATGAAGGCCGCGATGCCTTCTATTGTTGTCATTGCTCCCACCCCATCTATCGTTGCTACTACCCCTGCCATTGTCGTTGCTGGTTAGAGGTCCAACTATGTCGTAAGTTCTTTTTTTTTTTCCTTATTTGAACGTCGTCGTTGCTCCTACCATCGCCGTTGTTGTTGCCATCATAGCTCGAATCGACAGGTACTCTATCACTTTTCTATGCCTTTCGAACAAAGTCAACCAACATTTTCATTATGAACTACCTTCTATGATGATCATTTTGAAATTCTTTGGTGCAATCTTGAAACTTTTCTTCATGTAATTTGATCATTCGATATAATTTTCGAAAATTTCTTTGATCCTGATTTCGAAAATTTTTCTTTGATGCCATTTGGCTATTTCAAAATTTTTTTGAAATGAAAAATTTGAAAATAATCTTGAATACACTCTCGAAAAAACTTCTTCTAAAGCCATTAGGCTATTTTGAAAATTTACGTACGTGATTTTGAAAACATTCTGACAGACTTTGGAAAACATGCCATTCGCTATTTCAAAATTTTCGAGCAGAATCAATGATTTTTGACAACCTCCTCAAGCCACATAAGTTATAATCTTCAATTTAACTTGAAAATTTTTCTTCGCAAACTGTAGGTTGTGCATTGCTAAAGAATTTTGATTTATCTACCAGTGGAAATGACTTAAAGGTAACTCTTTAAGCCATTACCAGACACCAAACTCTTTGATTGTCTCATCAAATTAAATGTTCCAACTCCTAGATGCTTGCTTCAATCCGTAAATGGATTTTTGAAGCTTGCATACTGTACTGCCATCTTTAGATGTAAAGCCGTCTGGTTGTGTCATATACACATCCTTTGATAGGTTTCCATTAAGGAAAGTCATCTTCACATCTATTTGTCATATCTCATAATCGTAATGAGTAGTAATGGCTAGAGTATCCTTACAAATTTAAGCATGGTTACAGGACTAAAAGTCTTGTCATGGTCAACTCGTTTTTTACGATAGCCTTTAGCCACAAGCATAGCTTTGTAGGTAACAGCTTTACCTTCCATCTCTGTCTTTTTCTTGAAGACCTACTTGCACCCTATGGGTTGTATTCCTGGAAATGAGAGAAAGTCATGTTTCCACAATGTGATGATGACGACGTTTATAATAGCCATTGTGCTCAAGTGTATGTGGAGGAGTAGTAAAGTGGAAAATGCCATGAACAGCTAGAAAATATAAGGGCTTGATACTCACCCCCTATAGAGTGACAATTTTTGCTTTGAAATAATTTTCAACCAAAGTCTTGAAACAAACAAAAATGTCACAAACATTGGATTTTTGTTTGCATGGTTAAAACCATATATACTTTGTGAAATGATCCATGAAAATAACATAGTATTTAAATCCATAAACATAGTAGATAGGAGATGTCCAAACATCTTAGAAGATAATTTATAGGGGTGAAGTAGAAAATGGTAATTTATGACTTTTATTGCACTGACAAGAGTTACAATTGAAGTTGAAATTGGAAGACTTAGATAATTCAAGACCAAAAGTAGAAACAATGTGCTTATAGATAGATGATGACATATGTCCTAATCTATGATGCCAAACATTACAAGACTGGGTACTAGAGAGCTAAATTATTAGAGACGACCGTGGATGGGAAAAAACTAGTTGCCCGTATTGACTTCTGCCTTTAGATCGACTTCTCAGAGGAAAGTTGTCCCCATGGTGAGATCCTTTACAAAAAAGGAAGAAGGTGGGAACTCAATGAAAGTGTTATTTTGGTGACAAAATTTAGAACAAGAAATAAGGTTCTTTTGCATGGAAGGAACGCAAAGAACATGATTTAATTTGAAAGAATTAGAGGGTGAAGAGAGAGTCTTAGAATCAATGTAGGTGATAGAGAGACCCATGCCATTGTTGGTCATGATGTCGTCAAGCCCATCATAAGGAGTATGAATAGAGAGATTGCCCAAATATGATGTAACATGATGAGAGGCTCCATTGTCAAGAAGCCAATTGGATGTCATGGTATGAGTTGTCGCATGAGCTTGGGGTTGCTAAGGGGTGCGTGGTTGCTAATGTGGAGAAGCCCAAGGAGTTGATGGTTGTTAGACATTTGGATGAGATTGCTGAAAAATGGAGCATTGCATAATTGTGTGCCCTTGAACACCATACCATTAACAACGACCAACAAAAGGTCGTGGATAGAGGTCGACCGCCTTTAGAGCCAGAGAAGGTGGGGGTCGGTGCTTGTGTGGGTATAGAGGACATTAGTGGAAAAGGAAGCCTTTGATGACGAGGACCATGATAGCTCGACCTCAGACATGGAGCAATGGGATTGGTCATGGTAGGAACCGTGATGGGCCAAAAGTGAGTGTGTAAATTAGTGGAAGTGTAGTAACCCGTGAAGTAAGTATACATTGAGTCAGACGTAGGTAGTGGTTTACTATGCCATTCCTCGAAGAGAAGCGTGTCGACTACTAATTTACTGACTTCACAATATTTGGATCTAATCCTAAAGTGAAATGCTTACTAAATTATCGGAATTAATAAAAGCTAAAATTGAATGTATTGAATTATATCGATGATGAGAAACCCAGTAGTTTTACCGTCTCCTACCACACTCGATGGATGTCAATCTCACTAAGGACTTATCAAGTATTCATATGAGTTATGTCATGTTGCATCTTTCTACAAGATATTCTCTCGAGATATATTTGCCTATCTCGCCAAGTGATGTATCAGATCTCTACTTCAACCCTCGACCGCAACGCCTAAATGCAAACCCTAGTGCCACACTCATAGCTGAATATCTCTATTCTTCGACTACCCAAGTGTCGCTTTAACCATGTCCCTAGAAGTTATCTTTCTATCGATCTCAAACCTCAACTTTAGCATGTCACAAGCATGTAGATAACATGTAATTAACCCCAGAATTAAAGCAAACATATGAACTCATATTAATATTCAAATAAACCAAAACTGAAAATCAATCCATTAAACTGTGGTTAGGGTAGGCAAAACCCTAGAGAAAAGAATTAGTTCATCATATTATTCATTACATATTGAAGAATTCGAATCATGAAGTAGGTTGAAGGAAAAACTACAAAAAACTCTGTCTTCACGATCTTTCCCGAATCCGTCGATCTTGATTTCTCTCTCTTGTCTCCCGTCCTTCTTCTCAATCCAATCCCCCTTCTGCTTCGAAATTACTCCCTTTTTATACCTCGAGACGCGGGCCCATCAATGGCCTAGAAAGCTAGGGTTTTTTCGAGTTCCCATAATGGAAAGGGAACCTCGCTTCGCCGCGGCGAAGGTGTCTTGCATCGGCGGACCCGAGGCCTTTGATTTCAGGATTTCTGGTTCATTGCAGCGAAGGGACCTTTCGCCGCATGGCGCTTCACCGCGGCCAAGGTGGCTACCGCGCGAACCCGCAGCCCTTGTCGTCCACCTTTAATGCTTGCTTCCGCTTGTTTTCTTGTCTTTTAGCTGCCCGTTTGATTCCACTATCGCCATATTCTATAGAACAAGATAATATGAGGGATTAGCGTAATATTACTGAAAATGTCTATGAATCATGCATTTAAGCCATAAAGAACATCGAGAATTCAACTTAAATGCATGCATGATTCACCCCGATCAAACCGCAAAGGAAAGTGAATGGTGTTGTTAAAGTGTGATTTCCTTGTTGATTAATTTCTCATGTAATTTGTTAAAGGAAATTGGAGTATCGTGACCATTAATTACATCAATAATATATTGATATTCACTCTCAAGGCCATCAAGAATCTTATCCAAAAGATCTTCATGATCCATGAGCTTGTTGAGAGACATTAGTTCATTGGCACGGGCTTTGATGAATTACATGTATTCTGAGATAGTCGTGGTGCCTTTTGTTCCGTGCTTGATTTGTTCTTTAATTTTCTTAATATGCATGCCCTTGAGATGGTCTAGCATAGGTGTTGGTAAGGACATCCCATGCTTAATATGCCCTCGTGATTGAGATATGAGAGGAATGAGAGATGGGGTAAGAGATCCAACAAGTGCACCAAAAATAAGCTTGTCTTGACGAAGCCATGATTGAAATTGCAAATTTGATGATTTATCATCGTTGGTCGTGATAGTGGAGGGAGGGGAAGAATTTTACCTATCTATGAATTTGTAAAGATCATAGCCAATAAGGAGATCTTCAACTTGAAGTTTCCTCGATAGATAATTGGTATGATGGCTGACAGCTGGCTTAAGATTACGATAAGCGCTTTTGTGGGCTTTAGAGAGTTCAAATTATGACTTTGCTTCGTCACAGCGGCGACTAAAGTAGAGCAATGCGGGAGACAAAGAAAGAAAAGCAGGATTTGATTTTCAGAACCTGCTCTCATACCATGAAGACATAATAGGGTGAGAAGAATAACTTGTACTTCATTATGTCATAAAAGGGTAGATATATACACATACAAAGCATCCTTGGATGCTATTATAAAAGAAAATATTATTAGTAAGTATACAAACTATTCATATACAATGAGAAAGAATCAAACAATATAAAAATAGATCAAATCAATTAAGGGAAGGTTCATTGAGAGAAATTATTCTTTGTCATTGACTTTCCTTTATCTTGAGAGAGAATCAATCAAGAGAAAATTGACGCAGAAAAAATATCTCCTGATATTGACTTTTCTTTATCAGATTAATCATGCAATCGACTCTCCCAGTTTATCTCTGCCTTACCTGATTATACGGTAAAGACTCCGTTTTAAGGCTTGGAACCTTTGGTGACTTATATTCAACTTCTTAAAATCTTTTAAAATGTTTTGAAAGCATTTAGCATAGAGTTTATGAATAGATCTGGTGAAAAACTTTGGGAAGTTCTTCTCTTTGAGGTCTTTATCTTCTTTCTCGATTTTCCTTTATTTTGATTTGATCTTTGTGATTGCCACTTTGGAAATTTTGTTGTCCAAATATATTTAAGATTAAACATTTATAAGTCCAAACATTATTTTACTATTACCAAATTGAGATTAACCGCACCTTGGTTTCTTAACTATCAATAAAATAAAATGGGAAAGAACAGAAAATAAAAGAAAATTTTAAGAGTATGTTTGGTTCATGTTTTTTAAAACTATTTTTTATTATAAAAAACAAGGATAACAAAGAAAACAGTAAAAACACATTTGGTACCTAGTTGTTTTTATATGAAAAACACAATAAACATAGAAAATATTAATTTCAGAGAGAATAACATTTTTCAGAAAACACAAAAATGATGTTTTCTATATTTTTAAAAATTGTTTCCAAGAATAATTTTAAAAAACAGGAACCAAACAAGCCCTAAAGTATTAGAGAAGAGAAATCAATCTCCTTAATTTTTTTTTTTTTAAACTTAATAACAATTAGATTAAATTAAACCTAGACACATAGTATTTTCTCATTAGTAGAAAAGATTTTACAAAATTAAAAATATCTCAAAAATCATAAAATTCCTAAAATGATCTTGAGCCTTTTTTTTTATATATAAAAAAATGATCTTGAGCTTGATGGACTCATAAGGTTTGTTTAATGTTTTAGAGGCCCAAGAAGTTAAAGCTGATGGAAGTTCAGGGGCTTGGTTATTATCTAGGAGGTCCTTTGTTATAAATGAAGTTTAAACCTACTGGACCAATCTTGAACAAGTTCACAATTAATAGATTACTTATTCCATGAAAATAGGCTAAATCGGTAGAAGTAAGTCAAGTCATAATGTTAGTATTGCAAGATATTTAAACATGATGTAACTTTGAAATGTTTTGGCATCGCTTGGGTGAAAACTATCACTTCATAGCGAACTTAGTATGATTTCTTTCTTAAAGCTTTGAAATTAAAGTTGACAATGCAGTGTCTTAGTTGTTGCCCTTAAGACCTGAATAAAGTGGTAAAGGATTGGGATATGTTACGAGATAACCAAGATCGAATTTAGAACAGAATACTACAATATAATATGTAAAGTAAATATATATAAAAAAAAATGACTTAGATATTACTAATCATCTGGCAATCTAACTGAAACTTTTGATGAGTATATAAACATGTCTTACATATTTTAAGTGGATTATGTGTAAAATACGAATATACAATTCGTTTTATAAATAAACTTTAATACGTAATAATGAGATTACTCTTATACAAGTTCATACTTTATTACTTATCAATGAAAATAAGCTAGATCAGTACAACTCAGTCAAGCCTTGATGTTAGTATTATGAGATATTTGGGCATAAAAATTCGGCTCATTGGCATCGTTTTGGTGAAAACTATCACTTCATAGTAGACTCAAAGATGGTTCCCTTCTAGCAACTTTGATAATAAAGAGACTTAGGTATTAGTCATCATCTTACAATTTGGGTGCATCTATTGATGTTTTTTTTTTTTGTATATAATGATTATGTCTTGTATCTTTCAAGTAGATTATATGCAAAATATATTTCCTTTATTATAAATCACTAAAACAAAATTGGTTTTATCTAACGTTTGACTTATGTCGTAATAGGCAAAAAAAATATCACTTTAACTTTATACCAACATTTTTACAAAACGTCGCTTATATGTTGCCTAGGCCAATGTCGCTTTGGTCTATAACATCGTTAAGCAAATGCCTGAGATACGTGACTTTGCGACGACGACGACATTTTGAAGGCACAACCATTTAATTATGTGTTGTAATACATAGTTGTTAATGTACATGTTATTACGCTACTTAAATATACTATTCGATACTTCCAAGTGTCACCATATCGCTTATTATGATAGACCTTAAGACATTTTAAGTGTTGTTAAATCCAAGTCATTATAAAATTAATATGTCATAATAAATCGCTTATAACGATACTATTGGCTGCTAAGTATATCGTTACGACACTTCCAAATGTCGCCAGATGGGTTTATTGGGCGATACGACTCTCAACATTTTTAAGTCATGGTGATATCCATTCAGCTACAACATTATTATGCGCCATCAGATATCGCGATGGTGACATTTGGTAGCCATGGTTTGAACATAACGTCGATATTTTTACTGTCACATATCGCCTTTACGATGTTACTATTGACATTTGTAAGCTGCCAAGAAAACAACTCAATTACAAAGATTATTACGGTCATAATATATATCTATCATGATACGTGGTCATTGCCTCGCTTATACTGCTCTTGATACTCCAAATGTTGTCATATATGTTTATTACGTTAAGATTACTTACGCTTTAAGGTCGATAAAACAACTCAATTACAACGTTAATATATGTTGTAAATATATTGCAACAATGTATATTTTATTGTGTAGTTTAAGCATAATGTTTTGATACTTACAATTGCTCCGATATCCGCTATTATGATATTATTACCGACGCTTGCGATACTGTGAAGTGTCGTAAGTATGACAATTTGTCATAAATAATTGTATTAGACATTTAAATGTCATTATTCATCATCCTTTTACGCATATAATTTTCATTTTTATCATTATTATTAATCCCTTTACTCTACGCCTAATAAAGTAATTAATATATGTATACCATATGATATTTATATTAATTAGGCCAGAGAAATTGTCAATAAAATATGCATACTTGTAGAAATAAGAGTATTAATAAGACATTTTAAATCATCAATAAAAAAAGTTTATATAACGATATAAATTAAAAATAAAAAGCAATGCTATGCCATTAAATAATATCAAAGGCATTATCCGTATGCCTAATCCAACACATAAGTCAAATATTTAAATAAATAAAATAAAATATTAAGCTTACATAAATTAAATTAAGTGAAGTATTTCTTCAATCGCAACTTCTTCTGCTAGCATCATCAATTTAGTAATAATATTTGTTGAATTTTTTACCTAAGCCGTCAAAATTGCAATCATTACAGAAACTCCTCGTTGGCTCATTCATCTATTCTTCACTAAATTTCTTTCTCAAGCATTTTGGGACTGATTTTGAAACCCATTCCTATTACCTACTCATTTTTATCCTGATCAGCGACTCTTGTAAATTGCATCTTCTTTTAAAGAACTATAGCCTCATTCGTCTTGTTTCACCTTTTTCTTCATCGACAGCTAAAGTTGCTCAATTTTTTCCTACAAAATGAATTCACTAAATACATACAAATATCAACTAAGAATCTAGAATTATTCAAAATAACCAAAGAGTAAGAAAATAAATTCACAAAGTTTAAGCCAGAGATCCTAAGATATGCGATCCATCTTTATGCCATGATACTTCAAAAAGATCTTTATTCTGGGCTTCGTCGACGCCATTTTTCTTAAACTGCAGTAGCCACAAAATTAATCATCACTTCAATTCAATTTCAAATAAATAAATAACATTTCAAAATCAGATAATTCAAAGGGAAAGAAAATAAAATTCTTTTATAGTAAAATTAATATATTTGCTTCTAGATTCTTCTTCGAGCATACGAATAAATTTCGTAAGATGTACATTTCTATATGCGACCTTTACGCCCTTACCCATTTTATTTATTCATTATAAGCAATAAATAATAAAAAAATCTTATATCTAATAAAATAATTGAGAACATGTTCTTACTTAAATTAATTTACAGATTAATTAATAAAAAGAATACGCTTATAACGAAACTTACACAAAGGCTTACAAGGGCCGGGGTAAACAATATACCTTTTATTGCTTTGAATATAAAAAGACCTTAGAACTATTTTATATATATATATATATATATATATATAATAGTAGCGCACTCTGCCACTGGCGTTGCTTCACGTCAGATCACCGCATTCGGGATCGTGTCAACATTCGGCTAACTCAACTCGACACAAATAAATAAATGATCAACATTCGCTAACCCAAACCCAATCCATTTATTATTCGTTGTTAAAGTGTGTCACCTAATACGACCCATTTAATTCGATTATTTAAATAATGTTAATTATAATTAATCATTCATTTACGCTTAACACAAATAGCCTATTAAATTTAACATGTTTATTAATTTTATTATTTAAATTAATAGAACTATAATTAATAATCCATGCTTAACACAAATAATATGACAAATAAGTTAATTAATTAATATAATAATTAAACTGGTCAATCTTGGCCAAATTCAGCAGGCCAACAAAAAATATAACTCATTTATTAAACATGTTGCTTAGCTCAACACTAATATGACCCAAACATCGATTATACTCAACCCATACCCTCAAAAACTGGTCGGGCTCATGGGCAAGGCTCACGCGCTGCTAAATTCCTCATTTGCACCCTATGTTTTTACAAGCTCACAGAGAATAAAATAATTAATAACTGAGAACTTATTATTTGCATCCCTGACACATGAATTAAAAAAATAATTGAGAATAGAATAACAAAGAGTAGATATATATTGTTTCATAAATTTGGAAGAAGAATAAATAACAAAATTAAATAATAATTGAGAACTTACTATTTGCATCCTCATAGCCTCTTCATGATTGGACATCTCACTTAATTTTCTATTGCATTCACGCAACCCTTCTTATGAGCTCACAAGATGTCGCATCATTATCTCTTGTTTTTTAATCCTCTTCAACATCTTGTAAAAATCATATAATCATAGTTTTCTAGGAAAACAATAATAACTTTGGATCTAATACTATTACATAAAACAATTAAAACAAAATTATGAAATCAAACCTTGTGAATTGTAGATGAGAAAAATAGAAAATATTGAGGAATAACAATGCCTATATTAGTTGTTTATGGTAACTATAAAATATATTTATAATTTTAATAAATGTAAAATTCGAATGGAGGTAAAAAGGAAAGTTTTTTTGGCCAAATTCTTTTGAAATAAAGAACACAATTTTTTTTGTTTTTGGTGCAAAAATCGCCCACTTAGATGCTCATTCGCAAAAACGCGCGACATGATAAGACAACAACTTTTAAAAAACTATGACAATATTTCTTACCAACTCCCCTTTTTTTTAATATTTTTTTTCAAATTGTCATGATGTCACGATCTTGTAGTCATCAACCTTAGAAAATCATAGAAAAAACAAAACCTATAGCTCTTATAATCAAAACCCATGGCAAGAATCCAGAATTGCTGCAACGTTTTCACTTGGGAGGATACCCATCACCACCAAATCACCCTTCTTCCGATCGCGATAAAAGAGCCCAAATCATGGAGTTCATGCTGACGACGCAAGGGTTTTAACGAATCGATATTTCAAGATAAGTGTATGCCAAGCTTTCATACGCATCTAAACCGTAGCAGAGAGTTTCACGCACAATCTTGATGCAGAATTTTCCGATAGATCATCACTCGGTAGCTCTTCTTCTTCACATGTTTCATATGCTTTCTCTCGACTCATTTTCTTAATTTATGCTAGTTATGTAATCTATGCTTTTCATCGTATTTAGCTTCACGTCATATTTTCAAACACAAGTTAAAAAAATCACAAAAAATAAAATCTCCCTCTATTTATAATTTTAATATTTATAAAGATATTAATAATTTTAAGATACAATAATAGGGAAAATATTTCAGGGAGATTATTCATATTCTTTAAAAATATTTATTTTAAAACAGAAAAATCAAACAATTTTATTTATTTATGTATTTATATTTTTTACTTTTTATTAGGCATATATTCCAAAAGAGACAGTTTTAAAAAATATGGACTTTTTTTTTGAAATAGAGATTTTTGGTAAAATTGTAGTTTGAAAATTTATATACATTAAAAATATGCATATTTCAAATTATTTTAAAATTGATGATAGATAATTTTAATCTTAAAAAATAATGAGATATTCTAAATTTTTCTTATATAAATGAGCGTCACTTGCTTTTTTTCCAAAAAAAAATATTCGTATAAAATTTATTATATTACAGAGGTTTAACAAAATTATTATGAAAATAATTTAAATATTTATAAAGATATTATCATATTAATAATTTTAAAGATGTCAATATGGAAAGATATTATCTCTAAAATATTTATTTTTAGAGTTTATGACTAATTTTACTTTTAAAATAATTTAAATTTAAATAGATAAAGATAATATTAATTTTTAAAAATAGATATACTCAAATTTTCTCATACAAATAAGTTAAGACCTTTGACCTTTTCTAAAAGAATATATATTCAAAAAACTATTATCTTATATTTAATGAAATTATTATGGAAAATAATTTAAATATTTATAAGGATATATAGTTGTAAAGATATTATTACAAAATTATTTTCAGAAGATATCGCCCACGTTTTAAAATATTAATTTTCGTAGAGGTTTTTTAAAAGAAATAAATTTATCGACGAGTTTAATAAATACACGATTAAAGAATAAAAGTAGGGTGTTCCTAAACCTAAAACCTACTCTAAAACCGATAAAAACCGACAATCAAATCGAAACTACGCTTTTTTAAAATTACAGTTTGAATTGGTTAAAATTTTATAAATCGATGACGGCTTTTGGCTATATTTATGTTTACAACCGACCGAATCAACCGACTCCAAACCACTCATATATATTATAAATAGTTTTAACCTAATTTCACATTTTCTTTTTCTCAAATTGCACACCACCATATTTTTCCTCAAATTGTCACAGTGACGCCCAAGAGAAATTAATATTTTGTGTTAGAAATTTGTTTTTTTTTTTACTTATATTTTATGATTTTTTTTCTTTTTAAAATTTAATACTATTGCTTGGGTCATTATTCAAATATTTAATTTTGTTTTATTACGATCTTTAAATAACACAATTCTCTTTTTCAAAATAGAATATTAGAAAAATGATAAAAATAAATTGTTTTTTATCCAAACATAATATTTTTAGATAATTTATTAAAAGTAGGATTTCAGTTATTAAAATGAAAATAATAGCACATATTGTAAATAATAAAGACAATTTCATTTATATTGTAAAGTGATAAAGCTTTCAAAAACTTATTAAAAAAAATTATGCCTTATTCGTTGAAAACGTCGACATCTTACATCACTCAAATCAATGATACATTGTCTTTTTTTTTAAACTCAAATCAATTATATTGTTCTAAAACATATAAATAACATCAAAATATGGAGAACATATTTTGATTTGACAGTAAATATCAAAAGGGAAATATAAAAAATATCATAATATCTTAATTCGATATTTTTAAAATATCCATAAAATATAAATGGTTCAAAAATCTAAAATTTGTTAAAATATTTTAAACACTTAAAATTTGGATAAAATAATAACAAAATACTTATAAAATATTTTATAAATTTAATTATGTAGGTATTTTAAAATTTTAAAACGTTTTGTTAAAAGTGTTTTTTGTAAAAGTGTTTTATTATATTTTAAATAAAATTTTAATTATTTTTAATATTTCATTTCAATAATTTTTTTACTCATGGATAACTTTGATATTTCTTTAATTTATTTAAATAATTAAAATTATTAATTCGCGACCTCTACATGCTTGCAGATGCTGAGAGCTTTCGCATCACATAATCGAACCCTACCTTTCTCGCTACATATCTCTCACCTCTCATTCCACCTGTTCCCAACTTCTCCTTCCATCTCTCTCTTACTCTCTCGTCTCGCCTCCTCTCTCTAAAAACCATAAAACAGATAATTAAAAATAAATTTTAATGTAAAATAAAGATCAACTTTCGATTTTAAAACTAAAGTAGATATTTATTTATTTAATTTTAAAATTTTAAATTGAAGTATAAAATAAAAACAAAATTAAAATATTTTTAAATAAAAATAATATTTTAATTTTTTATTTTTTTAAATTAAAAAATTTCTAAAACTGAATATTAATTTTTATTTTGAATTTTTAATAAATTATTTTAATTAAATATTTTTCTTTTATATTTATTTTAAAGTAAAACTAAAGTTAACCCTTTATTTTATTTCACTGCATTAAAAATCAATTTTTCAACTATTAAAAAACAATTTGTTTAAATGTTCACTTGGGCTTAAGCAGTTCTTTAAAGGCAAGATACGGAGATGAGGATTCTAGCCTTAATGCAGACAGCTTTACTATATCAGAAAAGTTGACAAGTCTTTCAAAACTTATTAAAAACAATTAAACTTTATTTTACAACACGCGAAGATCTCACATCACCAAATCAGCTTATATAGTTTGTTTGTTTTTTAAACCTCAAATCACTCCATTGTTTAAACATAGCAAATAATCATCAAAATATAAAAATATATTTCGATTCACGTAAAATATCAAAAGCTGAATACTTAAAAAAAAATCCTAACATCTTAATGGATATTTTTAAAAATATCCATAAAATATAAATGGTCAAAACAAAATTCTCAAAATATTTTAAACACTGAAATTTGATAAAATAATAACAAAATACATATAAAAATATTTTATAAACTTAATTAAGGTAGGTATTTTAAAATTTTAAAAAACGTTTTTTTTTGTTAAAAGTGTTTTTTTGTAAAAAGTGTTTTATTATATTTTAAATAAAATTTTAATTATTTTTAATATTTCATTTCAATAATATTTTACTCATGGGATAACTTTTTGATATTTACTTTAATTAATTTAAATAATTAAAATTATTAATTTAGGACTCTAAGCATGTTTTGGTGTGTGAGAGTCTATAGATCAATACACTCAACCCTACCTTCTCGCTTACGCCTATCTCTCTCACTCTCTCATTCCACAAAGCCCGACTTTAATCATATAAATTATTCGACAATATAATACAAGAATTTAATAGGTATTTAAATTAATCTGATATATATATTTTTAAAAAAATTAACATAAGGTTAACTTAATATTACTTTTGTTCATTAAGACCATTCCTGCTTTAGTAAAATAAATAATTCACATTCGAATCCAATACATTTACGATATATTTAAAGAATGTTTGTTAAATCACACAAATAATGTCACTAACATCATTTCATTGCACATTCAGGTAGTTTCACCATACGCTGCCGCAGCCTGCGCCTATACTACGATTTATAAAATTACATTTAAATGTCAGGTCTTAATTATCGATATATATATACAAGTATCGCTTAAAAACGCGACACGAATATATTAGGCTACATTTTGTTTAATTGTGGTTATATGTCACAAAACATAGCAATGTTTATAAATTGTCACAAGCAATGTCATCACATTTTTTTTCTATTGCAACATTTTGACAAAAAGTCACCATACACACTGGCCAAAAATATAAACAGAGTAACACTTATAAAACATCATTGAAATGTCGTGAAAAATTATCAACATATAAATATGTATTACTAAAAATCGTTGGCAATAAACAAATTTGTAGCTACAATTTATTTAATTGTTGGTTATATGTCACAAACATTAATAAGTTTGCTAAAATGTCGCTAATATTTGCTCTATCGCACTACTTGTTAAATTATCGCAAAAATTATCACTAAAAGTTTTTTGTATTACAACATTTTATGAAATCGTTGCTAAAATGTTGGTTTATATCATTTAAGTAATGTTTACAAAAAACGTCGTCTTAGTAATATGGCTATAGACCAAATTTGTTGTAGTGAATGAACTTTAGCATCTAATAACACTAGTGTTGAGTAAGTTCATGCATTGTTGCTTATCCATGAAAGTAGGCTAGATTGGCAAAACTCAATCATATCACAATGTCAAGTACTAGAAGATATTTTTAGACACAAAACTTCAAATTGCTCGTGTTATCTTAGTGAAAACTATAGTATGAACATTACATACTCATGAATGATAGTATTTTTTACAACTTTGAATATTGAAGTTGACAATGAAAAGACATATGAGTTATTCACCGATGTTACAATTTGAGAAGATTGTGAATTATTTTCTAAATATGAATAAAGTTTTCTATTTATTTATCTTTTGGAGGATCATCCATTTATATTCCATATTAATGAGATATTTTGAGGTGTAATTTTCTCATAACACATAATAATATTCTTACAATAATATTAGAAACTCCTTAAACCCTTTAAAAAGATTAAGCATAAACTTAAAAAAAAAAAAAAAAACCCTATTATTTTAAATAAGGTAAGAGTTATAAGAGTTATTACTATTTTTTATTTAAAAAACCAAAAAAATTAATCAATTGATACATCAATTTAACAAATTGTCAAAAGATCTAAAAAAAATTTGTTGAATCTCATTACATTTTGGAAGAAACAAATGCTTTAATCCTAAGAGCAAAGAGTTAGGTAAAGGTGGTGAGACTTGTTCAATACATTGCTAATAACTCAAATCAATCTTTTCACAAGCTAAAAATGAAATTACAAATATTAATGTTGAAAATATAATTGAAGCACGTGAGCTCTATGTATAGCCTTAGAGGAAAAAAAATGCAGAAAGCTCCACATTAAGCAAAGGTCATTTTCTGATAACGTAAGAGTGTTTTAAATCGTTTCCATAAGAAGCATGCAGATCGGGAAAAGGCAGCCAAACACACCTCTGACAGAAAGACAGAGAATGCATTCACGTGGAACTCAAGAAGATGTGGCACGTGATGATGCAATGGAATAATAGAAAGCTTAGATAGTTAGATCATATATTCCTTTAATAAAGTTTGACTACTGCACGACCATTCAAGGCAAAATCCTCTCCAATCATGGTGACGCACTAACATCGGTGATGCTGTCGCCACCACACCGAATGTAAACCCCCCATTTTCAGCACGTGTTTATTCTCTGGCTTCTCTCTCTCTCCCTCCGCCGTTGAAAGCGAACCCTACCTGCTACTCATCAGCATCATAGGGGTACTATACCTACAGCTTTGTCCTTAAATTATATATATAAAATTTTTAAAGTGATATTTGCAAACGGCTTAAACCCGATGGCTTTAGATTTAAAGTTAATAAGTGATTATAATTTTAAATTTCTTTTTAATTGATTAAGACTATACTGATTAATCATTATTAAAATTTTAAATTTAAAATCATAGTAACAAATCATGATTTTAAAAAATTTAAAACATGTTCAACAATTTAGAGTTTTTTTTTTTTTTTTTTTGTTTTATCATGTGGTTTTATTTGGAAACAATTATTATTTTGAGGTTTTTAAAAAAATGATTATTTTGGGACATGAGTCATGACTGCTACTCCCAAGTCCTATCTATTCAGTGGGACCCTTTTGAGAGAGTGAATGGTACAAGCAAAGCGTGTGGCTGGTATGTGTTTATTGAGACTTTGAAAATTTTATCCACCAGACAACAATTATTCAAAACATACCAAGTTGCAGGGATTGCGAGAAAATCAAATTTCCAACATGTGATAAATAAGGGTCGGAGGTGCCGATAACATAAAATAATGCAAGTATTTGACAAATCCCATATCCTTTATGATGGGGGGTTATATATAAAAATATAACGTCTAGAGTTCCGACCCATCAATCCATTTTCAAGCTCTCTCAGCCATGGCGGTTCCCGGGATTTTCCTTTTCTTCGTTGTTCTCTTTCTGATCTCCATTGCCACCTCGTGTTGTTGTTCTTCTCTTAATTCTTTGACGCCATACTGGAATTCCTCATTCAAAGAGCAGATAACTGGGCTGGCTAATGATCCAAATACAGTGAATTGGATGAAGAGGATAAGGAGGGAGATTCACGAGAACCCAGAACTTGCGTTTGAGGAATTCGCGACTAGTGCGGTCATTAGGCGTGAGCTTGACCGGCTGGGTGTTGGGTACCGGTGGCCGGTCGCCGGGACTGGGGTTGTGGCCGCCATTGGTTCGGGGTCTAAACCTTTTGTTGCTCTGAGGGCGGATATGGATGCTTTGCCTATTCAGGTCAGTAGTTGCGTTTGGATTTATCCAGTTTGGTTCGGTTTACTGTGAATTGATGTTGAATTCAAGCTTGAAACTGTAGCGATAGAGCAGAATAATTCAGAAATGGGGGAGTTCTTTGAAAAAATCTTGATGGACCCACTAAGCTTGCGTTGCCATCCTTGACCGCTGTTGTTGATGTAATTTCCTCTTTTTAAATTTTAGGATGTACGGAAATCTTAATCAACTGATAACTTTTCAACGAGTAGCTGAATTTTAAACAGAAACACCACAAATTTCAGAAACTGTAGCAAATCAGCTATGCTAAGAATTCATACTGTTTAGGGAAAAATTGTGGCTGGTGGTTTTCTAGCATCCTGTTTGCTTTCCCCTGTAGTGTAGCCCCAGGAATGAGAGTGAAAGTGCAAGAGAAAAAAGTGATGATTTTAAAGTACCCAAAAGATCAGGTACTCAAATTATTGCTAAGATTTTATGAGTCTTGAATAAGAAATCAACTACTTGATCTTTCTTGTTTAGACAAAATGGTCACTATGAAGTATGAACTGTAAGATCAATTTATGGAGAAAGCTAATACGCTAAATAATATGATCCCACGCCCATATCACTAATTTGTTTTGGTAATTTCAAGAACTATATATAGTTTCATGGATGAGGATGGCTCTTGTGTTCCCTTTTGTTTTTTCGGTTCTCAGAAATGTAGTTTTTTTTTTTTTTAACTTCTGAAACCTCCCCTGACCCTATCTCGCCACTTTGTTACTTGAGCCAGGTCTCAAGGGCGGTTCTCAAAAATGTAGTTAATCATAATTTATACTGGCTATATGCAGGAAATGGTGGAATGGGAGCATAAGAGCAAAGTCGATGGGAAAATGCATGCTTGTGGACATGATGCACATGTAGCAATGCTCCTTGGGGCTGCAAAAATACTTCAAGAAATGCGAGATGAATTGCAGGTGAGGTTTGATTTAGGGAAGAAGTCCAGATATTAGAATAACCATATCCTAGTTTAATTAATTCCATTGACTCGACCTGAATTCATCTCTTCTCTAATGCAGGGAACCGTTGTTCTTATATTTCAACCAGCGGAGGAACGTGGGGTTGGTGCAAAAGCCATGATCCAAGAAGGGGTGCTCGAAAATGTGGAGTCTATTTTTGGGATTCATACAGTGCATGGATATCCAACCGGCACTGTTGCCGCTAGGCCTGGAGAGTTTCTGGCTGGTTGTGGAGGGTTCAGAGCAAAGGTCAGCGGAAAAGGGGGTCATGCTGCAATTCCTCAGCACTCCATTGATCCCATCTTGGCCGTTTCGACATCAGTTATTAGCTTGCAAAATATTGTTTCCAGGGAGATAGATCCTTTGGATTCTCAGGTACTGTCATTAATTTTCAACCATGGCTGAGAAGAACTATATCAGATGGTTGATTTAAATCATTTGATCTGGTAATAAAGTCACAAATTTTCTGGTAGTGCAGGTGGTTTCGGTGGCCATGATCCATGGAGGGACTGCATTTAATATCATTCCAGATGCAGCTACCATAGCTGGAACTTTCAGAGCCTTCAGCAAGAAAAGCTTCTATGCCCTTAGGGAAAGAATAGAAGAGGTAAATGGTCTTATGTACTTGACAAACGACTTATGGCATAAATGCTTATCAGTAGCTTAGCTTTTATGGAGACTAAACAATAGATGAACAACCTATCAATCAGATCCCCTGTCACTAAAAACAAAAAGGACTTATTATAAATAAATTCAATAGTTTTTTTTATTTTTTATGGAAATGAATGCTAGTTTTATATCGATGTTCTTTGTGGCAGGTTATCAAAGCACAGGCAGCCGTGCATCGGTGCTCAGCTGAAATCGACTTCTCAGGAATGGAGCAGCCTACAATTCCTCCAACTGTAAACGATAAAAGGATTTATGAACATGTAAGACAAGTCTCAATGCAAATAGTAGGTAAAGAAAACACAAAAACATCTCCAAGCTATATGGGGAGTGAAGATTTTGCATTTTACTTGGACAAAGTACCTGGATCCTTCCTTCTAGTAGGCATGAGAAATGAGAGGACAGGTTCTGTATATGCGCCGCACAGCCCTTACTTCAACATCGACGAGGATGTGCTTCCCGTTGGGGCTGCAATTCATGCTGCATTTGCACATTCTTACCTTTCGAATTCTTCCAAAAATTCACACTGCCCATTGTAGCTAAAAGCTCCCTGTATTTATTTATTCTCCATTCTACAGTGGTCTGCTATATATAATCACTTTCTTTGTTTACTTGCTCTCTTTAAGCAAGGTAAAGGGGATTCTTCAGAGAATGACGGAAGAAAATGAATCCTCTGGCGGAAAATAGGCGTAAATAAAATACAGCGATTGCATTCTTCGCCCTATTTCAGTATTTAGGATTTACCTTCCTGGTCTGATGATGTAATGGATTGGAGGGTGTTGTAAATGTTTTGATACTGAACCAGCTGAATTCAGGCCCTTCAATGTTATTGCATTGAAATTAAAGCTTATTGTTACAAGAGGTTGTATGTGTGGTGCATTATGATGTAATGGATTGGAGGGTGTTGTAAATGTTTTGATACTGAACCAGCTGAATTCAGGCCCTTCAATGTTATTGCATTGAAATTAAAGCTTATTGTTACAAGAGGTTGTATGTGTTGTGCTAATGCACCAAATAATGCTAACAAGTAGAATAATTAAAGGCAAAAAAGAAAGAAAACACAAATAATGCTAACAAGTATAATAACTAAAGGTAAAAAAGAAAGAGAACACAAAAAATTTAACGAGGTCCGATGTAAATACTTACGTCCTTAGGTGGTAGCGAATAACTTCTACGAATCAAACAAAATTACAAACTTAGGGTCACAAATTAATTTCCTTAGAAATTGAGTTAAAAAGTAAATACCCAAGCAATTGAGCAATACTACAAATACCCTAAGTAGATGGGGGAAGATGTGCAAATATTACAAAGCATCAAATATTTTTTTATAGGGTAGGGGTGGAAGCGAATCCCACTTTTAATCGATGTGGGATTCCAAATGAGTAAAAAAAAAAATCCCCACCTTGACGAATATGCCAATTCCTCGACGCTTCCAAAATGTGTTCAATGACATAATCAAACTTTGACAATGTTGATAAAGTCCAAACAATGATTGAACTTGATCGTTGTCACCATCTTAGTCATCATATCTATGAGATTCTTGGCAATCACAATCTTTTGAAATAAGATCTGCCCTTACTTATCAATCAGAAGAATTTAAAATTTAATTTTCTTCAAAACAAGAAATTCATTATTTCTGCAAAAATCCGAAATTTTTCTAGATTTTCGGATGACAACTGACTTCACCGGCTTGACCGTCACGAATTTAATGTTTACCATCGCCGAATTTCATCGAATTCCAAGACATTCTAATTCTCACGCTTCGACAAGACTCCAGCGTCGGCACATAAAACCACGCGAAGATACGCTGACGCGACAAAATACCTACTACACGCACTCCACGCCGACTACCAGTCAGATGATTAATGAGAAGATGAGATGAATGCACCATCACAAGAAAGTCAATAAAATCAAAGATAAAAGGACACAATGGGAATTATTGAAATGTTTAATGAGAATAAAATAAAGAAGAATAGTGATCTTCTTCTCCAAAGAAGCAAAAATCATGCAGTAGGTTGGATCCAGATTTGCAGCAGGCTGCAGCCTATTTCAGATTTCCAATGCTCTGGACCATTTGCCGGATGGAGCAAAGCAAAGCCGATTCCACGCTTACGGCTATGTAATGATTACCGACTCAGCGGAGTTTCACAACTCCAAGAGAGAGATATTTTCCTACTGTTTATTCTACAAGAGCTTCATTTTATTGATAAGGATTACGGCGCTCGAACGTGGTCGACATTCCGCCTCAAAAGCTTTGAACCGAGTAAATCTCGCACCGAAGCGGCCGCGAACAAGCACCCGAGGGTTTCAATCGCTCGCTTAATAGTGGTGCGATTTTTGTGGTTGTCGAGGATTCAAAATGAATCAGGTGAATTAATTATGTTAATATATACATGTTTATATATTAAAGATGAGTCAGAGTGATTTACATATCGCATTCCATACGACCGCACCCTGTAATATTAGAGCCGAGTCGCATTTATTACTTAAAGAAAATGCGCGGAAAATATCAGGAAAGGAATTCTCACTAAGATTTTCCCGAGAATCGCGGTTGAGAGATCGTCCTCAACAATTCACGCCTGAGGGGCCCATGAACTGCTTCTGAGGGTTATCCAACAGATTCGCCTATAAATTAACATATTTACCGAATCTCTAGAAGAAGTTTTGCAGAACAAAAATTTTTGCTTAAACCGTATTTTTACTCGCATTTGGCTTAGATGATGTGTGAGGAGTCGCGGCGACTCGAGGTACTTCGGACGGCATGTAGACATCTGGCAGACGTATTTACTGAAAGGACAGCCATGCATGAAGACAAGGCATTCTATATGAGTAACCCACGTAGAAATTATCATCATCGCGGCATTGTCACCCCTTGCCGAGGGATCACTATTTCGTGGCCAGGAGGTAATATGAGACAAGTGGCTCACTAGAGGCCACGCTAAGAAAGTCGGGCTATGACTTTGATGAGACTTTGTATAACATGTATTGAAATTATACATTTCAACATATGTTGAATTAAGATGATTTATTAACTCAACTGGCAGAATATAGTCGATGTATTTTGAGAGTATTTGATGCAAGGGTCCAAGTAGCCAATTATTTTACTTCGTACGCGACCTCACGCTGGCCATTATAAACCGTTGGGGCGTTGTATTTAGGTAGAGCTCCCCGTACAGCGAGATCGCCGATTTTCGCAGCTGCGGTCGTTACCCGACATCCATGAGTATTCCAAGTGTGCTGGATCTGTTGTCAACGGACACCCTGGGAATGGGGCGTCACACAATCTCTCGCACAAACTGATAGCAAACATCAATATGCTTTGTACAAACATGAAACATTGGATTCTTTGCTAAACAAATAGCACTCTGATTGTCAAAATAAATAAGATTTGCTTTTGATCAACCCCAAATTCATCTAGTAGTCCTCTTAAACAAATAGCCTCATTTACGACCTCGATTAACACCATGTACTTTGCTTCTATAGTAGACAAAACAACTGTAGATTGTAAAGTACACTTCCAACTTATTGGTGCTGCTACAAGAGTAAACACATAATCGGTTGCCGACTGCCATTTATCCAAGTCACCTGCATAATTTGAATCTTCAAAACCAATAGCATACGGATCACATGTATCATCTTGCTTAAAAACTAAACTAACATCTACGATTTTCAATAAGTACCATAGAATCCATTTCACTGTCCGACAATGTCCTTTACCAGCATCATGTATATACATGCTCTCTGCATACCCCAAATGTCTATACCACGAACTAGTAATCTCTTAATCTCTTCACTACCAGAAACAGTGGTCACTACTCCAGTCATTGTACTACCATTAAAGTAATACAACTTATTTCTTCTAATGCCTTTCATAACCAAAAGTGTAACATCCCAAATTATACCCTAACAGTATATTTATAATAAACGTAAAAGTATATTTATTCGGAATAAAATAAAGATAAAAACAAAAGTAGGAATATGCATAAGTTAAATTACAAATAATAAAGAAGATTTGAGGCTATTGTAAGAATAATAAATTGATTTGTAAATATTAGAGAGTTGGAGGACAAAGTGGGGAAATAAAAGGGGATAAAGGAGATCAAATAAGGATAGACCCAAAATAAATATCTCATTTTGGGTCTTGGAGAAAAGGGAGAGCAAATACGGAGAAGAGAGAAGAAAGAGAAGAAAGGGAAGAAGAAGAAGAAAGAAGATCACGGGTATGGATACGTTTTGGGTTGTATGGAAGCTTATGGGAGTAATAAATTCTTAAATTTGAGTATTGGTACGATTTGGTATGGGTATGGAACCATGAATATGTGTGTATGTAAACTAGGTGCGTATGGGTATGAATATTTGTATAAATACATGTCTTGGGTTGTATGGAAGTCTAGTTTTGAATTACAGCCGGTATGGATCGTGTTTTAAATACTACATCTTGTGTATGGTTTGGGTTTAGGAACTCCTAAGCTCATTTCTTGTAGGGTTGAGTTAAGAAGAGCTTTGGGCTCTAAATATGTGTTTGAAGAGTCTAGTTGCAAGTTGAACCCGAGAAAATTCCCTAATATCGACCATACTTACGGCGTAGGATCTTGAGGCAGGTTTAGATTCGAAATAAGGAGGTGGCAGTAAAGTCCTTCTGTGAAATTGGCATCAATGAACTTGATGTGAGCCTTTTGAATTTCTCAATTCGGACTTCTGTAGACCAAGTTATGGTCTTTTTACTCTGAACAGTCAATGGGTGAGGGTCGTCAAGCGGTCGTCAAGCGGAGGTCGATCGTGGTACTGTCAAGCGGTGCTCGTCAAACAGTGCTCGTCAAACGGTACTCGTCAAACAGTACTCATCAAACAGTGCTCGTCACTTGATGCAACTCGTCGATAAGCGGTCTTTCGTCGGCCCCGATTACGGTTCGTCGGCTCGTCGAGTTATTTGCTTGGCGTAGCGCCGCGACTTGAGTCATAACTCCCTTCGTTTGAACTCCGATTTGGGTGTTCTTGGACTCTATGGAAAGCCCATTGAGTCAAGAGCCATTCCTTATGCCTAGGAGGATGGTAGATGTCAGACCGAAGGTGTTAAACGAGCTCTTGAACAATTTCGGTACCGTCGGTCGAGTTGACTCATCGAGGCGATTCGCATGACCTCGACCCGGTCGTAACTCGCCCCCGTTGAACTCCGATTTGGGTGTTCTTGGACTCTATGGAAAGCCCGACCCCAGGTCAGAATCCATCAATAAGCTTTATAAAGGTTGGAACTCATCTTAGTTCAGAAAACACATAGAAAAAAAAACAATTAGGCACTACAAGCATCATAGTTATTCATTGTATGATATATTATAGATCATGAATAGCTCGTAACATACATAGCCAAATATAGTTATTTATCGTATAATGAGGTATGAAAAATGCAAAGATATGAATAAAAGAGTGTATATATATATATATATATATATATATACCATATATCTATATATATATATATATATATATATATATATATATATATCACATATGATTACCGAATAACAATAATTATTCGAGAATAAGAAGATATATACTAAGCAGGAAAATACACATTGATTATGCAACTAGAAACTTGGTAGAGGATAGATATGGGCATGCATATTGGGGCTTGATTCTTGTGCAGATATTAGGCCCACGTTTGGAGTCGATGACGCCGTCCGTTTGGATCGGAGTGGCCCGAAAGGGTCACCGCAGCACCTCGGGCACACATGGATGGTCAGCGAAACCATGCGGTGATGATACCTTGGGTATCATATTCTTAGGAGCACTTTCGTGGATGAATCCCAGCGGCTCATGCGGTGATGATACCTTCGGGTATCATATTACCGGGCACTCATGGATGGTCTTTGTCTCATCGGTGTGATACCCCGGGTATCATATTAGGAGCATAGTACATTGTCTCACTGTGAATGCAGCGCCTTGGGCCTCATGGTTTTCTGTATCGCCAGGTTTATGCGGACATGAAACAAAAGAAAATGGCGGTATATGCAAAGTATAGAGAATATGGCATTATGAAGCATCATATTTCTTATGTGATGATAGTATGATTCTGAAACGAGTAAGAGAAATATAAGTTGACATGAAAAGTATATGGATGATGATAAGAAAATGGGCCCGATTATGATAAGTATATATATGAGAAATGATAAGAATTTGTAACTGTTATATGTGTGATATGCATTTGAATAGAAGTGTGGTGACTCTTAATAAGTCATATTCCCACTAAGGCGTAAAAACATACGGGTGTTCAATCCGTCTTGAGATCTGAAGAGGAAATCGGAAGACGGGCAATCCCACATCGTGATCAAAGGCCACATCGAAAGGTGCCTTGGAAGACCTTTGGAGTGCATTTTGTAACCAATGTAAATATTGTAGAGGTTGAACATGTCCATGTTGGAGCTTGTATTTATATTTTATGTCATTTGCCTCTGAGAATGTAATACAAGTTAATTGTTCCAACATTATGAATATGTAAGTGTAAAGGTTATAAGTTAAAAAAAAAAAAAAAAAAAAAAAAAAGTGATCCTCACTTGACATCCTATGCCGAGTTGGGGCGTCACAAAAAGAGTGCCTTAAATGACATTTAGAACTTCATCTCGAATAATCAAGACAAGGCCTTTAGATTTTAGAGGCCCCAAAGAGATGAGATTCTTTTTCAACTTCAATACATACCGAACATTTGTCAGAACTTTAGTTGATCCATCATGATTCCTCAACTGGATCAAACCAATCTAAGTGATATAACTAACATCACCACTACCCATATAAACAGCTTCACCATCAACTTCTTCAAAATTGAAGAACCATTCCTCATGTGGATACATATAATAGGTACAAAATTTGGTACGAAATAATTAGAAAGATCCCATCTACCTTATTTTAATGTCTCAAATACAAAATGTAATACGAAATGATTAAAAAGATCCCATCTACCTTATTTTAGTGCCTCAAATTCAAAATTTAATACGAAAATAATTACAAAGATTTGATCTATTTTGACCAACATATCTAAATCCTAACATATAGGAATGAAGGAGCAGAGTTCTTGTCCCATCAAGATCGCCTGAAAATTTATTCAACCGTTAATTTTAAAACTTAATGTGATTAGTGGAGATGCGCACAAAATAATCCAGACACCATGGTTATGTTGGAGAAAATAGGAACTTTCATGCCTTTCATTCCAAATAAAGTATTCAAATGCAGCAAAATAAATATAGAGCAGGATTCTTACCTCCAGTCATTGCTTCTTCTTTAAATGGTTCTGAGAAAAAAATGGTTGCTCTTCTAAGATCTCATTTCTCACCTCTGTGATGATGTATTATGGTGAGAATGAACTTAGGAACCAACACAATGCTTGTTTGACATTTATAGGCCTCTACCTATCATAGAGGCGATAGAGAATGGTGTGAGTAATTGTAATGTCAACGTAGCCAAAACGTGCCTCCATATATGGTTGTCGACATATCCCATGTGTGGTCATATATAGACCACACTATGTTTAAAGGCAGCGGCAACAATATCCACAATCGACGTGGAACCTCTAGAATGTGGTCGTATATGGACCACATATTGGTGAAAGCGGCAACACAAACCACCTACATTCTCCCACTTGGTCCATATACTCTAACATACCCCACAACTAAAACGAGATACACGAAGCATAGAGATAGGTCCTCTAAAGCGAGTATTATCTTCCATGTATTACAATATATCATGTTTTATAATAATCACTCACATATCTTAATGAATAAACCCTATGTTTATTCTTTGTTCATACTTTAATGACATTTCTCAAACAAATAACTGATATGAACTTAATGAGAAATATCACAATTGAAATAGAGTTTCATACATTGTCTTTAATAAAATCACACCAATAGACCAATTCCCATATGATCTATATGATTCTTAAATTTTGACAATGGCATGCCCTTAGTTAAAGGATCAGCAATCATCAATTTAGTGTTAACGTGTTCAATGACCACTGTTTTATCCTTAACACGCTCTCGTACGGCTAAATACTTTATGTCGATATGTTTGCTTCGACTTTCGCTCTTATTGTTTTTAGCCAAAAAGATTGTAGCTGAATTGTCACAAAATATTTTTAGTGACCTAGATATAGAATCAATGATTCTAAGCCCATAAAGGAAAGTCTTCATTCATACACCATGCGATATAGCCTCAAAACAAGAGACGAACTCAGCTTCCATAGTGGAAGTAGTTATCAAAGCTTGCTTCGCACTTCTCTATGATACAGCTCTACCGGCAAACATGAAAATGTATCTTGATGTTTATTTACATGAATCAACACAACCAGCAAAGTCTGAATCAGAATAACCAACTATCTTTAGGTTGTCTTTCGGTCCTTGAAGGTATCTTAAGACTTTCTTCTTTCCAGTGGTCCATACCTAGGTTACTCTGATATCTTTCCAACATAACTCAATATGTTACTGTGGAGTGCAAGTGTAGACTTAGGAACATCACAATTATCTGCTCATTTAAGTATAGACAGTTATTCATTTGCTCCTTCTCAAAATCATTCTTGAGACATTGGTTCAAATTGAACCTATCCCCTTTCACGATGGGAGCAACACTTCATTGATATAGGTTTCTTATGACAGACCTAGAATACCATTATGTTTATCTCTAAAATCTTTGTACTACTGCTTTAAAGGGCATACCTATCTTTCATGTCAAAATGTTTAGAGAGAAATTGTTTCACCTCATGCATCAAACCCCTATCATTGGTTGCAAGTAAAATGTCATCTACATACAAAATTAAAAAACAAATCTTGCTCACACTGACCTTCTAGTATATGCACCGGTCCATGATACTTTCTTCAAATCCAAAGGAAGATATCACATCATGGAATTTCAAATACCATTGACGGGAAGATTTCAATCCATAGATGGGATTTTATTATTGCATTGATAACCACCTGACTGAGAAAAATCTATTTGTTATGTATACCTCTTCCTCCGAGTTCCTCATTGAGAAGGTTGTTTTTCCATCCATTTGTTGCGATAGTGAAATGTCTGGATTATTACTAAATAATACGAATGGAATCTTTCTTAGATACAGGAGAAAAAATCTCCTTGTAATCGATTCATTCCTTTTGAATGAATCCCTTAGCTACAAGTATTGCTTTATATCTCAATGTTGCCCAATGAGTATTTCTTTGTTTTATAGACCCATTTAAACCCAATGGTCTTTGCCCCACTAGGCAACTTAACAAGGTCCCAAACTCCATTGGATGCCATAGAGTTCATCTCATCCTTCATTGCATTGAACCATAAATCAAATTCTTTGCAGTTCATGGCATGTGAAAACCTTATTAGATCATTTTCAACTCCAAAATCATTGACTAATTCTTGTAGATACACAATATAGTCATATGGAATTGTTGATCTTCTTACCCTTGTAGATCTTCTTAATGTTAGCTCAACATTTCCTTGTGGGTCATGTTGTCTAGCTGGTTGTTCAACCATGTCTAGTACTTCATGAACAACTTGATCTACATAATTGCCAACAGTAGTTTGTAGATCCTCATTGATTGGTTGTGCAACACCCATTTGAACATGAGAGATGTTTTGAATGATAACCAATCTTTCACTTGACGTGGAAGATTGTCCATTTCAGAAGAGATATCACTCCCACTACCTAAGTCATTTTCAAGGAACTTAGCATTCCTTGATTCTACAAACCTAAGACTATGATGTGGACAGTAGAATCTGTAACCCTTAGACTTCTCAGCATATCCAACGAAGTATCCACTAATAGTCCTTGGGTCCAGTTTCTTTTCTTGTTGATGATAAATTCTTACTTTAGATGAGCATCCCCAAACACCCATGTGTCTCAAACTTGGTTTCTAACCTTTAAATAGCTCAAATGGCTTCTTTGAGACAGCCTAACTTGGAACCCAGTTTAATATATACATAGTCGTTTTAAGAGCTTCAGATCACAAGAATTTAGGTAGCTTAGAGCTACTTAACATGCTACGCACCATGTTTAATAGAGTTATGTTCCTCCTCTCTGCTACACCATTATGGTCTGGAGAACCAAGCATAATATATTGGGCAACTATCCCACGTTTCTGAAGGAACTTAGCAAATGGACTAGGTGCTTGTTCATCTTCACTGTATCTTCCATAATATTCTCCACCTCTATATGTTTTGATATCTTTATTTGCTTACAGCATTGCTTATCTACTTCAACCTTAAAAGCCTTAAAGGCGTCTAAGGCTTCATCTTTATTATGAAGAATACATAGATACATATATCGAGAACAATTATCTATAAAGGAGATGAAGTATTTTGGACCTTGAGCGTCCATGTCAAGACAACATATATATGAATGTATGATTTCTAACACGTCAGTACTCCTCTTAGTACCTTTCTTGAACTTGTTAGTATGCTTTCCCTTTATGTAGTTTATATAAGTGTTAAAATCAATAAAATCCAAAGTATCCAATACTCTGTCATTTACTAATTTTTTAATTGTATCAATGGAGATATGTCCAAGTCTCCGATGCCACAAGATAGAGGAATCTTCATTCATAATACAACAGCTTGTACCAATATGAGTATCTGAAACCCACGTTGTATTGTAGATTAATAGAAAGAGGCCATTAGAGCCAAAACACCTTTTCAAATAAGTTCATGGCCCCCTCTGGCTCATGAAGGTATAATTTGAAAACTTAAAGAACCCTTAGTGTACAAGTCTTGGCGAAATCGAATTTCTAGAGAAACTGGTATATAAAGGTCCTCTCTAGTCCGAACATATGCATTATCAAAGACTAAACCGCATGACTGATGGATTCCATGTAAGCTTGACCTTATTACGGATAAGGCGTGCGCTCACTTCCCCTGCCTCCACAGGTTTCACATACCCTGCAAGGTATTCGAAATATGGATTGTAGACCCATAATCAATCCACCATGTATTATGATTAACATCAACCATATTAGATTCATAACAAACACACGAGATTGAATTACCATTATTTTCAAGTCATTTCTCAAATTTGGCGCAATCATTCTTCATGCGTCCCTTCTTTTTACAGAAGAAACACTTGGATTCTTTCTTGATGCCGCCTTGGGGTGGTATATTGTTTTTCCCCTTCTTATTAGCTTGGTTCTTGCTCTGATTCCTTCCTCAATTATGGTATTTCACCTCAGTGACCAACATCATACTTTCCCCTTGTTCCATAAGCAGCCTTCCTTCCTCTTGAACACACATGGTCAGTAGTTCATTAATCGATCATTTATCCTTATGTGTGTTGTAGGAGATTTTGAAGGGTCCATATTGCTCCAGTAGGGTGTTCAAAATGTAGTGTATTAGGAAGGTTTTAGACATATCAACCTCAAGTGCCTTCAGTTGAGCTGCTATGTCTCTCATCCCCATGATGTGCTCATGCACACCTTTCACATTAATGAGCCTTGGTGATGAAAATTTCACGATCAAGGTGTTGGCAGGTGCTTTATTTGAAGTGGTGAATTGCTCATTAATCGCCTTAAGCAATGCCAGAACATTGTATGTGTGACACCTCAAAACCGGGGTGTCCGTTGACTACTCGTCAACCCGCGGAATATTCGTGGATGTCGGGTAACCCGACACCACCCATGAAAATCGAGAGCGAGTCTCCCTTTGTACGGGAGCTCTGCAAATGTTCATAACTTTGTCCCGGCACCAATCTCATATTTATCGGGTTCATATAATTAAAATGAGTAAAAATGGCCACTTGGGCCTGCGTGCTAATACTCATGACAACATCAGCAAATATCTTACATGGTTGAAGTTTTTTACATTACTCTTAATTCAACATATATTAAAATTTACAATTCTAATACATGTTATACAAAATCAAAGCCACAAATCAGCTTTCTTCTCAAACGACCTCTAATGAGTGCCGCCTTCCCGATCGCTCACTGTACCTGAAATAGTGATCCCTCGACAGGGTGAGCAAAGCCCAGTAGTGATAATTTCCTACATGGGTTACTCTCCACCTAAGTGCACATGTCATGGCAACAATCACATTCAAGCAATTTCATGAACTGCTCGAATGTCTACATGACCCAGATCCGGAGTGTCCAGAGTCCTCCGCCAGGCTCCTCACACATGCCTAAAGCCAATACGCGAGTAAAATAATCAGTTTTTCAAAACAAAGCTTTTGTTCTTGAAAACACACTACAGTTCGGCGAATGTTGAATTTCTCTCAGGCGAATGTGTTTAGAACCTTCCCTAAAGCAATTCATGGGCTCCTCCGACGTGATATTGTTGGACCATCTCCCAACACCATTCTCCGGAAAATCTTCCGTCAAAATTCATTTCACAAACATTTTCATTTTTGTTTCATTTCATGTCATGCACTCACTCCTAATATTCTTAAGTCTTACGGTGCATATGAAATGCATGATGCAATTCAACATTCATGCTAATATATTCACATGCATATATATTAACATAATTAAATCACATAAAACATGTTATGCAATCAATTACACCCAAAGTCATTTATGAAATTTAATTATAATATGATCATTTGAATCATTTTAACATCATAAAAATTCACACAAAATATTCTGTTACTATTCATGTGAGCAGTCAAAACCCTCGGATTCTTGTTCGCAGCCCATATGAAAATAGGAATTTTACTCACGGTTCAAAGCTTTGAGACCGAGTTTATGGCTAAAACAAGCCTCAGAACATTCATAACCATTTACATGACTCTTAGCCAAGGTCGCGCCGTAGGAAAGATCCTTTACCTCGTGGAGTTGTGAACTCCACGAGTGAATGCTGCAGCGTAGGCCTCATTTGCGTGGTAGCAGCTACATAGTGAGCAGCCCGGTCCGATCGGCAGAATCTAGAGAAAGCCACTCCCTCTCTCTCTAAAAAATGAAAACGTTGCTACTGCATCTCCATTTTCTCTCCAGCACGTTTTGGCCTTTTTCCATTTGAGAAGATGACCACTATTGACTCTTTTGTCTTTATTCGTTAAACTTTCAATGTACCTTCTATGTCCTTCGTCTTGGATTTTTTGACACTTGACACTATCTAGGCCCGTCCATTTCCATCATCTCTCTACTCATTGACATGTGTCATGAGTACATGTTATATGTGACTTTTGTCCATCGCATGTCCATTTCACGATTTTCGATCTTCCGGTGCGCCGAAGACACAAATTACGGACAATGCAACCTGGCATGCGCCACAGCGTGCACTACCTCATGCATGTAAACTAGTCATTTAAATATTAAATGACTAAACCAACATTCTATACGTCCCTAAGCAATGAAGGGGATAGGTGGCCCTTGTCGATGTCCTCGGCTCCAGCGTTGACTCCTCCACTGCAGTCTTTGCCATAACACCCTCGCTGCCTCGCGGTCTTGCGTCGCAAAACCTGATCCGGCTATCCACAATGCCTGCTGGTCCCTCCTCGAAGGTCCCCATCCGTGTCAACCTCGATCTCTCCCAATCCACTACATGAGCTGGATCGGGTGTACCTTCGGGCATGGAGGCGTGAAATACCTCGTGGACACGACATCTTTGAGCGATGCGCCCGACCGGTACACTACAGTGCCTACCCTCTCGAATATCTCAAAGGGCCCAATGAACCTCGTGATGCTTCCCTCACTTGCGAACTTAATGCACTCGCTCTTAGGCATCACCTTGAAAGGCGTGATCACTAGTCCAAGCTACAGGTCGGCGTCGTGCGTGCGTAGCTCTTTTGGCTCACGGCGTGAAGGCCGCTATCGTATCAAACTCACCATCTTGGAGGTGTCTCTAATCAGACCAGGACTAGTGATGGAGCTCTCTCCCACCTCGGTCCAACATATCAGTGATTTGCATGGCCTCCCATACAATGCCTCATATGGTGCCATCGTATGCTACTTTAATAAGTTGTTGCGGCCAATTCCACTGAAGTGCTCTTCCCAGCTACCCTTATGATCCAGGACGCATGCTCGTAGCATGTCCTTTAACACTTGTATAGTCCCTCTCTGACTAACCATCTGTTTGTGGGTGGAAAGCTGTACTCATGGTCAGCCGTGTGCCCATAGCCTTTTGGAAATTCTTGAAAAGTGCGATTAAAATGAAGCCTCGGAGTCCCATCGGAGCCAACATGAATCGGCACTCCATGTAATGGACGATCTCGAATATATACAACGGGTAGAATCTCTCCAGTAGCAGAGGCCCATCCGCCGCGGCTAGAAAAATGTGCGAGCTTCATGGTAGATCACTATCACCCATATCGCATCATGTCCTTGCGATTATTAAGGTGTGAGTGGGTCACAAAATCGTAGATGACGTGCTCCCACTTCCCTTTCGGTCACCTCCGATGGCTAGGATGCGATGCCAGTATATTTAACCTGCTTGGCCGCAGCGGTGTCTGGTTGGCCTTCGAGGTCGCGATCATGACAATGTGGGCCGAATCAATATAGTCCATGTCATGGACCAGGCGCATCCATATCTTGAGCCGCTGGCGTCACCACGCAAATCGCGATTTCGAAGGGGTATCGAATCTCGGTCACTCCGACTCCTATACTCAACTCTAAGTTTACATGTTAGCTTGACCGTGTGTTTTCATCTCGAAAGTCCTCCCGACTCACATCACTCGACTCTAAGTCTACGTGATAACTTGACCGTGTGTTTTCTCTCTCGGGCAACATAACACCGGCTGCTTCAGTCTCTTACATTCACCTGAAATTTCGGATATCTCACGGGTCTCTTACCCACACGGGAATTTTTCGAATAGTTTCCCTGGTCTCTTACACCACAAATTTGGGATAACCGGGTCTCTTACACCCACACGAAATTTGGGACATCTCCCGAGTCTTACACCTACGGTCGGGATAGCTCCTGGTCTCTTACACCCCTGTTCGGATTTCTCCACGGGTTTTGTTACCTACTGAGAAATTTGGGATAGCTCACAGTCTCTGCACCCACATAGAAATTTGGATTTCTCCGGGTCTCTTACCCACCGCAGTGGGATATCTCCGGGTCTCTTACACCCACCCGAGTGGGATCTTACACCCCCTTGAAATTTGGGATAGCTCCGGGTCTCTTACCCTACAGAAGTCGGGATACCTCCAGATTCTCTTACACCCACCACGAAATTTGGGATCTCCCCGGGTCTCTTACACCCACGAGAAATTTAGGATATCTCGGGTCTCCTTCCTGCAACTCCGGGCTTCTCACCTTAGGGGATTACGGCCCCCTTCTTGCTTTGCCAAACCTGCTTTAATTACTCTTCATTTCTGATTTGAACTATGAGTCTTCATTGGACGTAGTCCCAAAGACAAACCCAGCCCACACTCACCAAGAGTGGTGAATGACCATACCATGCACCCACACCCGACTCGACGCGATATTACTGTGCACATGAACGCAATGATGCCATATTGTGACACCCCAATCTCGGGGGTCCACCATGAGCAGAATCTCGGAGATCTCTAACTCATAATCCCGACCTATCAGGTTAATTCTCACCCCACATCCTAGGGAAGAATACCTACACTTGGCTTCTCTAAAGGCCTTAACCTCTAAGCTCAAACCTATCACACAAGATGCATTAATGAACATGATGCATTAGAAAACAAATGCAGGTATAAAATGTACCCTGCATGTCCAGCTGATCTGCATGCTCAGCCTCTATACCATGAGACCTCTGCCTTCTAGGACAATCTCGCCTCATATGCCCGAGTACAGTGGCAATGGTAACCGTCATCTGCCTAGCGACCGAACTCTCGGCTGCAAATCCTGGTCTTTCGACCTCGACACCTTTATTGCCACGGCTTTATGTGACCCGGCTGCCCAGTACTAGTCATGGTCGGCACCTGGAACTATCTTGTTCCCCTGACCCATACCAAGGGTGCGGAAGGAACAAAGCGTATCTCTCTGTCCTAGTTGATTGGGAATCGCATTTGTCCCCGAAACCTTGGGGATCCACAGTCTGCAGGGACGATCCCTCCTCATATGTCGTGTTGGCAATGAGCAGCACCATGCACTTATCTTGGTAGCAGCCTAACTCGTCTCGGTAGTTGAGATTGAGGTGTCCCATACCCTTGGGATTTCTTCCTCCGCAAGCGATCCATCGAAAGTGCCTAAATTTTGTCGGCGGAAATAACATATCTGCCTGCTGACTAAATGTCCATCGGCCTTGGTGCGATAACCTTGACCTTGTCACGGATATCCTTGTGAATAAGTCTGCAGCTGTTTCTCGGATTGGAAGAAAATGGATCTTCCTTCCTCTTAGTACCAGCACCCATATCCTGGATGCCTCGCATAACATCTACCTCACCCTCTATGGTCATAGTTGTCACATGCAGGTCCGCTCCTCAGCATAACCATTGGGACCCGATGTACTTAACCGGCTGGAGTTAGTTGAAGCCGCCACGGCTCACTGCTGCACAAGCCTATGCAATAGCGGTGGCCTGTCGGTCTGACTGTGAAGCTTGTTGGTCAAAAACGGTGATGCGACCCGATTACCACCGTGGACTCCCTCTACGTCCTCGCCCTCGACTAGTCATCTACACATGTCAAATGGCAAGTTAATATTCAACGCAGTATCTCCAAGGCGTAAATACAACCTCGAGACATATTCACATTCAGCAAAGTACATACACTATTCCATGCATTCGTAGGTAATGCAAGGCAATAATTTCATTTTATTAAATCATATTCAACAAAAATTATTTTAGAAAATTTCATTTTAAAAGATTTTTTTTTTTTATTTTTATTTTTCATTCCAACTCTTTGGAAAACCACCCAAAATATATACATATATATATATATATATATATATATATATATATATATATATATATATATATATATATATATATATATATATATATATATATATATATTTTCCGATAACGAATAAATTTGTGAAATTTATTTTATCCTTTTTTCTCAGTTTACACAACAGTAAAACTAGCAAATTTTTTCCTTCTACATATATATTTTTTCATTTAATTCTGGACCATTTTGTCCAAAATTTCTCGAACAACTTGTTCCCACACTAAACCCTAGTGTTCAACATTTTATTTTATTTTTTCTTATGTGCTATTCACCTAAGCACACAATTTCTTCACAATTCACACACATAATCACACTATCACATAACATACAACTCATGTTATACACACCATCACACATCAAACACCATGCATGCAGTGTTCTAATCTTGTCCCGTGACTTCCTAGGTAATCACATACCTAAACCCTAACATCAAGCCACCAAGTGGTGATGTTCTTATACCTCAATGACCATGGCCTAAGCCCAAGTCCCTAAATCCCTAGGTTTTCATATACCTAAGTTCTACACTCTAAGACCGTGGCCTAAGCGAGTTCCCGAAGCCTGAGTGCTAGTTAATGCACAGCTACGGCTCTGTTTGTAGCGCCCCAAGCTGGGGTGTCCGTTGACTACAGATTAACATGAATATTCGTAGGTGTCGGAGTAACAGACACCACCCATGAAAATCGGGTAGAGCTCCCTATACAAAGGAGACTCTACCCGATTTTCATGGGTGTTTCAGCTCAATTATCAGGCATCCGCATTCCAGCGAGGTTCTTCAGTCCAGCAGACACCACCGGACACTGAGGCGTCCATGTATTGCTCAAGCGAAGACCATGAGCTAATAAGATACGGATCTTAATGAACATAACGCTGAGGCGATTTGATCCCTCCCACTGTTCATGGAGTACCTTTTCTTCTTTAGTGCTGGTTTCAGTAATTTCAGGTTCATCTTTTCTTATGGCATAGTCGATGTCCATCCATCCCAAATAAAGAAGGATTTGCTCCTTCCATGTTTTATAATTGCTACCACTCAATCTAGGGACATTACATCTAACATCGGAGTGATTTGTAAGTTGTATAGCTACATAGAATAAATATACATGCTTATAAGTGCTTAAATTTGAGGCTAGAATAATAAATCATAATTTACCTGATGTAAATTATGTGTAATAAATCTAGCGACATAAGACTTGCTTGTGAGCCAAAGTCTCAATTCAATTTCTCAATCCCTATGTGTAAATCAAGAAATGTAATATGATATCATGCTCTGATCAATTATATCAAATACAACAAAAATTCATGTGGAATAAAATTTATCATATAAGGTATAATCAATCATAATAAATGTCCTTAATATATATGTGATCCAGAGCAAATTAATGTACGAATTTTCATAATCAGAGATGTTGTGGCCAAACTCTAATTAATTAAAATCATACGGATCAAAAGACATTTCAATAGTTTTTAATGATATTCATAAGGAATACTATACAAATTAAATCCTTAAGAGCCCCTTTTTCAAAATTGAGTTAAGTGCATGAATTGAAAATAATGAGCAAATAAATTAGATCATATCCAAAATTATTAAAAATTGGGATATTAATTTCAAAATTATTTATCATAATATATAAAATATATTCAAAATAATAATTTCAATTACATTGAATTAAGATCTGTACAGTATACGACCTAAGCATTTTTTGATGAATTTGAGACCAATTGGTTGTGTGGCCCAATGGTAGCTTGTTGCTTTTTTGCCTTAGGTTCATGGTTATTTTTCTTAAATATTACTATTCTTATCATAGGATCAGGTTATAACCAAATACTACATTATCTAGGATAAGGATATAGACAAGCGTATATTATCGGGATAAGAGTACCTATCCATCTGCAGCGAAGGGTCCTCTTAGGAGCCTACAGAGCGGTGGGATCAGAGGCCGAATCAAAACCCATATTTTTCTCGTAATTAAATCGATTTTATAAATTCGCGAAAAAAACATTCTTTATTCCTTATAGTATTTTCGTTCAAAAACATCACAAGATAAAGGCAAAAATCCTACTGCTCTGATACCAAATGTTGGAGAAAACGGGAACTTTCATGCCTTTAATTCCAAATAAAGCATTCAAACGCAACAAAATAAATATAGAGCGGGATTCTTACCTCTAGCCATTGCTTCTTCTTTAACTGAATTGAAGAACGAAAATGGGTTGCTGTTCCAAGATCTCATTTCTCACCTCTATGATGGTGTATTCTAGTGAGAATGAACTTAGGGACCAACACAATACTCATTTGACGTTTATAGGTCTTTGCCCACCATAAAGGCAGTAGAGAATGGTGTAGGTAATCGTAATGTCGATGTAGCCAAAACGCGTCTCCATATATGACTATCGATGTAGACAGAATATGTCTACATATATGGCTGTCGATGTATCCCATGTTTAGTCGTGATGAGGTTTGAAAAATAGTTGTATGAGCCTCTTCCCCAGCTAGGCCGGGAAGCGAGTACCTCCTGGCTCTGGCCTGCCGCCGTCGGCCGGAAGGCGATCTGCATTTCGGTGGCGGGTTATGGATAATTGAAAGCGTATCCACACCGTCAGTTAGTTTACTTGATAAGGAAAGTAGAATAATCCTCTATAACTTATTATCCTGTGAATCTAACTAAATCTTTAATTAAATCTCATTAAGGAAAACAGGATAATTTCAATAATATATTATCCTGCAAATCCAATCAAATCTCACCAATGGCTAAGATAATTCCTAATAAACTATTCCTTCCAATATCTCTTTCTAAAATCCGATAGCGGCCACCCCACGGCGAAGCGTGACGCTCATTCGGGATGCCAATACTAATTCTCTAAGCATTCTCTCAATGTAAGACCGACTTTGGCATCGAGCGCCTACGGCAAAGCCCCGACCCCTCGTTTTCCTGCTTTTGCAGGTTATTTCCATCATCGCAGATCAACAAAGGCAAAATGATCCTACCTCACCCTGCATAATCCAAGAGCTCCTCGTAGATCCCAAATTCGCAAACAATCCGGTCCGCCCTAACACCCCCACACTCCAAACTTAGCCTTCCACTGGAAAAAGCATCATCGTTCGTATATAGACCACACTCTATTTAAAGGCAGGGACAACAATATCCACCATCGACGTGGAACCTCTAGTATGTGGCTGTATATGAATCACAAATTGGTGAAGACGGCAACACAAACCGCAGATAGGTTAGAAAGAATAATGGAAAAAGAAAAAAAAAAACGTGAAAACAATGGAGCTCATAAAATAAGTAGCTTAGGTGTAAATGCAACCGTCCAATTGTCCTCTATAAGGGAAGGGTGTTAATGGTTGCACTCCATCGTTGACTGGCATGGATGGGTATGAATTTGGGCTTTAAGAAAGTCTTACAAAGGGTAAGTACGCTTAATTTAACTCCTTACAACTTTGTTTTATCCTTCATCACCAAATAATTAATAGGAATTATGACTCTGCCTTTCTGTGTGGAGCCATACATAAAATCTTGGTTTGTGTTAGTCACTTTCATCGATCTCAGCCATGGGAATTCTACAGCTGATCATCCTCATCTTCTTCCTAATTCCCATTACCACCTCCTCCTTCTCTTGTTTGAACTTGCAGTCTTCTCTGAATTCTGTCACAGTACTACCAGACCGAAATTCTTCGTTCAAGGAGATCATAACTGGACTGGCTAATGATGCTGTTACAGTGAACTGGATGAAGAGGATAAGGAGAGAGATTCACGAGAACCCGGAACTTGCGTTTGAGGAATTCGCGACTAGTGCGGTTATTAGGCGGGAGCTTGATCGGCTTGGTGTTGGGTACCGGTGGCCGGTTGCCGGGACCGGGGTTGTGGCCGCCATTGGTTCAGGGTCTAAACCTTTTGTTGCTCTGAGGGCGGATATGGATGCTTTGCCTATTCAGGTCAGTTCCGGTTACTGGTATTCTATTGGTCACCAAAAATGGTTGATTCTATGTGTGTTTGTTTTTGTTGTGGTTACTGGTTGATGTGACTGTTGAATTCAGTCTTGAAAGTTTAGCAACAGTGACAGAGACCAATAGAACAAGATGTGGGATAACACTTAATGGGAATTAAGAATTAACTTAAAAGTGACAGAGACCGCCACTATATATCATCATTGAAGGCAATGATCAATATAGATTGTTTAGGCATTTTAGAAGATAATAGAATGAACAGGAAAGAAGACTCCTCAAGATCAATGACAGCTAGTGTTGCCTAAGGCAGCGGTCACTAATCCTGGTTAAAAGTAACACAGAATGTAGCTATATAATATATATTGTACAATGAAACCTTGATCAATAGTTGACTCGTATATATGCAGAGAACCAACAAAACTTACAATACCTAAAACCACAACTTTCGGCAACTGTGGCTGAGGCTAAGAATATGTAGCATTAAGAAAAATTGGAGCTTCAGCTCGGTTGTTTATATGCCCAAATCCAGTAAACCTAAGTTTGTTTCAACATGTAATACGAGCAAGTACACATCTTAGGTGCCATTGTTGGTATGTAAGCAGAGAAAAGGATTTCTTCACGTATTGGACGTTTGTCTCATTTTCCTACTGATAGAAAGATCAAATAACAGAGAAAATTAAAAGGTACTGGCTTTAGTATCCTTATTGCATTTCCCCGGATCCCCAAGTATAAGAGTTAATTAAAGTCCAGCAAAAGCGACTTCAAAAATTACTGAAGGGATTTGATAATTAAATTTATAATTGCAGAAACAAGGCACAATTGCCAGGATGTGAGCATTCCCAGGCTGATGAAAAATTTGGAATATTTGTGTCATTTCAATGCCCAATTGTTGCTGACTTTCTAAGAGATTTGAATAGGAAATATATAGTTTGAAACTTAATTAGACAGAGCAGTTACCAGGAAACATACCATGAATTTGACACAAAGTTAATATAAGACCTTTTCTAAATTTCATTTTCAATTTTATTTTATTTTTTAAAATTATCATACTCAAAGTCTAAATTGCTATGTAGTTGTAGTTCATTTCAAGAAATATAGCAGGGTAATTAGTAGTTTTTTTTTTTTTTAAATTGCAATGTTGGTACTAGCTATCTATACTGGCCATATGCAGGAAATGGTGGAATGGGAGCACAAGAGCAAAGTGGAGGGAAAAATGCATGCCTGTGGACATGATGCACATGTAACAATGCTCCTTGGTGCTGCAAAAATACTTCAAGAAATCCGAGATGCATTGCAGGTGAAATTGAATTATGAATCCATCTCTTCATCCCATATTTAAGTTCCTTTGGCCTGGTTATATCAAAGTACTTCATCTCTTCCCAATGCAGGGAACTGTTATTCTTATATTTCAACCAGCAGAGGAAAGTGGTGTAGGAGCAAAAGCCATGATCCAAGAAGGGGTGCTTGAAAATGTGGAGGCCATCTTCGGGATTCATGCAGTTCTTGACTATCCAACGGGGATGGTGGGTGCCCGGCCTGGAGAATTTCTAGCTGGATGTGGAGGCTTCAGAGCAAAAATCAGTGGAAGAGGGGGTCATGCAGCAGGTCCACAGTATTCTATTGACCCCATCTTGGCAGTTTCCACATCAGTAGTTAGTTTGCAAAATATTGTTTCCAGGGAGAGAGATCCCTTGGATCCTCAGGTACTATTGATCGATTTTCAGTCATGTCTATATATATCTAACAGCTTGATCACATGGTTTCCAATCATTTGATCAGGTAATATGGAGTGGCCAAAGTTGTTTATTTTTATTTCATTTTCCCACTAAATCCTCAAATTCTCATTAGAATCAGTTAGTATCGCAGGTGGTTTCTGTAGCCATGATTCATGGAGGGACTGCATTTAATGTCATTCCAGATGCAGCTACAATAGGTGGAACTTTTAGAGCCTTCAGCAAGAAAAGCTTCTATGCCGTCAGGGAAAGGATAGAAGAGGTAAATGGTCAACAATTTATCCTGTCAAAATCCCCAGAAAAATTCATGATGCCATGTCGCACTGCAGAACTTATCTAAGTCAACAAATCCAACCGAATTTGGGTCACCCAACTATAACTTTTATCCTGTCAATTAAGAAAATTAAATCACCCATGTGTGTTATTCAGAAACATTAGAGATCCCATCTCACAACTCTGGATGAATCCATCAGGTACCCTGTCACAAAACACAAAAAGGATATATAAACTCATCTGGGGACTAAATTCAGGAGGCTTTTATGGATATGAATACTAGTTTTATATATCCATGTTCTTTGTGCCAGGTTATCAAAGCACAAGCAGCAGTGCATCGCTGCTCAGCTGAGATTGACTTCTCTGGAATGGGGCAGCCCACAATTCCTCCAACTATAAACGATGAGAGGATTTATGAGCATGCAAGACAAGTGTCAATGCAAATAGTAGGTGAAGAAAACACAAAAACATCTCCACTCTGCATGGGGAGTGAAGATTTTGCATTTTATTTGGAGAAAGTAGCTGGATCCTTCCTTTTTGTAGGCATGAGAAATGACAAGGCAGGATTCGTGCATCCTCCACACAGCCCTTATTACGTCCTGGATGAGGAAGTGCTTCCCATTGGGGCAGCAATACATGCTGCATTTGCACTTTCTTACCTTTCAGATTCAAGCAACAACTCTCACTTGACACTTCCATAGTACATATTATTAGCAGCTAAGTAGTCAGTCCCCTGTATTTATTTACTCTCTCTCATAGTGTTCCATTCTTGGGTGGTCTGATGTAAACTCATCTTCCTCCTGGTCTGCTTATGTAGCAGGGGCTTGCAGAATTTATGCGGGGACTAGAGTTTAGGATTCCCCCTCTGTTATCTCCTTCAGAGTAAATTTATGCAAAGTTCCATTTTATTGGTAGTAGTGCTTTTATTTGTCAATTGGACTGTGTGTTTATTATAGTCTATGTTTTGGAATGGGAATGGCTTTGTACTGATGGTAAATCAAATAAAAAAAAAAAAAAGTTATCCTGTTCTCATATGCGGCAGTCTCGTGTCTGTTCTAGCTAATTTAATACAATCTCAAACATAAATTAATTCTACGCTTGAGGCATGGCTCTAGTGATAAAAGGATTGTGCATGGAAAGGTTCAAGCTCGAATTCCTATAAAAAATAACAGAATACTATAAAGAGATAATACAAAATAAATAAACTAAAAAAAAAAAATTCTCATTTCATGACATCTTCTATGAGAACTGTGGTGGGGTCCATATCCCCTTCAAAAGAGGCTGTCATACGCCGCATTGATTAATGGGAAAACGGCGACCGCCCCATGCTGCCTAATATTCTCTATCCAATTGAGAGACTAATAAGAATTATTTCTCCATTAGACTGGGTCAAGCACTTGAGCATCATCAACCTCAAGAATAGGACTTAATTCTAGTATGTTTTCAATAAATAGTTGTAACTTCTTCCACGTTTTGTGCCACAATTTGTTGTTATTTTTTGTTATTTCCTTTTGTAAATTCTCACTTGGCTTATAAATAGCTTAGGAGATGTGGAGTAAAAGGAATGTAGAAAATAACTCTGGATTTCTTCCTTTCTTTGACCCTTTATTTTTCTTCTTCTTGGCTAGTCATTAGCTCTCCTTATCAAATTACATAACATTTGGTATCAGAGCCAGGTTCTATGGACACTCGGGCCAGAAACAATGCTGAGTTTCTCAATGAAGTCAACGAAATCCTAGCTCGCCATGAGTCTAGCTTCGACCAAATCCATGGTACCCTTCAAACTATTTTGACAGAACTCCAAACCATGCGAGTCTCACAAAACACCACTCCCATTGATAATCCATTTGCCCTAGCCGAAACCTCCCATAACCAGCCTCTTCCCAATACCAACAACTACCCCGACCGAAACCATGCACATTTGAAACTTTCATTTCCTAAATTCAATGGGGACGATCCACTGGTCGGATCTGGGGTAAAAAAAAAATGCTCCACTTGATTTCAACAACGTGGCCCGGCGACCAAGTCTCAACTTGCTTCCTTTCACCTTGAAGGTATAACTCTCCAATGGCTTCGATGGTTGACCATGTTAAGAGGTCCTTTAAATTGGAGCGAGCTAAGCAAGGCCCTGTTGCTCCGCTTCGGCCCCATCGACTATGAGGATCCCTTGGAAGCTTTGACCCGCCTCAAACAAACTTCAACAGTTGCAACTTATCAAGAAACCTTTGAGATGCCTTCACATCGGGTTGATGGGTTACCCGAAAACTACTTGGTTGGATGTTTCATTGCGAGACTCCATGACGAAATACGACTAGATGTCAAACTCAAACAACCACGCACCTTAGCCGACACGATTGGAGCTACCCGCCTAATTGAAGGGCGCAACTCTCTACAAAAAAAAGGAGCAGTTACTACCGTCCCTAAGTGGTAGCCTTTACCCCACGATTTACTCCAAACAACACAGCCGGAGTTCTCGGACCCCCACCCCCACCTAAGGTGGGTCAACCTTCGACCATCACTACAATAACATTCCGAAGAATTACCAGTCAAGAGGCACGAGAACGACGCGAAAAAGGGTTGTGCTATTATTGCGATGAGAAGTTTACTCCGGGTCACCACTGTCAAAACCCCCAATTGTTTATGATCGAGGAACCGGGCGACATCATTCAACTGGCACTGGCGGATCTTCTCAAGAACCCGATATAACATAATCCCTTCCCAAATCTCATTCCATGCAATAGCAGGGGCAGCACATCCTCAAACATTTCCGAGTGGTGGTAAATCGTAAAATGCTGCGGATGTCCTCATTGACGGGTGGGGAGTAATCACAAACTCGCCGATCAAACCATACCATGAAGTTTAGTCGATGTCGCATGTGATCAAAGTCGCAAGTCAAGGGCTAACTGACAAAATCAATTATGATTTGGTGATGCTCGACTCAATTCTCGTCCAAAACTTTCCTATTCAAGCTGATTTTTACGTTTTACCCATAGCGGCATGTCAAGTGGTTTTGGGCGTTCAATGGTTAGCCACCCTTGGGCCGATTGAAACCGACTACAACAAGCTCACCATGTCTTTCCAACAAGGAGGTAAACCTTGTATGTTCCAAGGCCTTAGGCCACCAATGGTCACCGCCTTAAGCGATAAGGAACTTCTCAACCTCAATGGCACTCCCTTATTTTTCCAAATCATCCCAACTCATGAAACTGCTTCAGTTAATGACCACCCCGCTAATCTTGCCCAAGTTCTCATTGAATTTGAGCATGTCTTTGTTGTGCCCCATACCTTACCACCAGTTCGAACCCATGATCACCACATTCCATTACAACCAAATCAAGAACCTGTGATTGTCCGACCCTACCGATACCCTTATTATCAAAAGGCAGAAATTGAGAAGATGCAGGTTGAATTTCTGACTCCGGGTTTGATCCATCCCAAAGACTCAGCCATTTTCTTCGCTAGTATTGCTCGTCAAAAAAGCCAATGGTGGCCGGGATAGCTTTGTGTTGATTAACAGCCTCTGTCAATATTACCACCAAAGACAAATATCCGATCCCTATCATCGACGAACTCCTTGACGAATTACATGGATCTCGGTATTTTTCCAAGCTCGATATCCGTGCCTATACCATCAGATACGAGTTCAAGAGACTAATATTCATAAAATTGTTGTTCGAACACATGACGGACATTACGAAATTATTGTGATGCCCTTCGGGCTTACAAATGCCCCCTCCACCTTCTAGAGTTTGATGAATGGCTTGCTGCGACCTTACTTACGAAAGTTCGTTCTAGTTTTTTTTGACAACATTTTGTTGTACAACAAAAGTTGGGTCGACCATCTCGACCACCTCCGTGCAATCCTTCAAGTTTTATCTATCAATCAATTGTTTGCCAAGAAATCCAAATGTTGTTTTGGCGTTTTACAGGTGGCATACTTGGGACATCTTATTTTTTTTGCAGGAGTAGCTGTCACGCCCGGAGGTGAGAGAGACTGGACTGGGACTCTTTACCTACTTTTTCAAACATCGGTGCCCCAAGTCTTATAACCATATCAAAATATTGTATACAAAAATACAAAATAAAAACTACCACTGTAGTGGTGTTTACAGTGTCATACATATAGTCATGAGTCTCATTTACATATACAAAACTGTACATTACATTTACATGATCAGAGCGTGGAACCTACATGTGGTGAACCTCGCAAGCAATTTCAAAGAGAAAGTGAAGATCACTTGGCCGCTCTTCTTCAGACCTACAAGGATTGAAAACCCGTATGTTTTTTAATACGCTTAGTGGGAAACATATGTTTTATACATATACACATGCAATAATATTCTAGTACAGTAAGCATATAACAGGAATAGACATGTATAAGAATGTATATTAGAATTTAACATGAATTCATATAATAAACTTATATGCCTACTTGTACTTATAACAGACTTATACTTATTAAGGTCTCCCGTAAGACGTATACTTGTACTTATAGCAAAATTATATTGGTTCAGATCCCATGGAGTTGGCGTAGTTTATACTCACACTCTAGCGCACTCATACTTGTAATGTATACCCAATGGTACTACAGAACTTACACTACAGAGGTACCCGTAGGTACTACCGAACATAACGATGTATTTTACTTTCATCTTATTCGTTATTTAGACTCTATCAATATATAACCTGGCGATTACCGACCGCAATAAGAAATGAGTAGGACACAAAGACAATAAGTACCGAAGGTACAAGACAAGATCAAGTGACGAGCACAGCAGAGTGTCAAGACCGATTAGAACGGTCTCCGCCCAATGCACAGGTGAAAATGTCGTGAGTACCAGCGTGAGTATCGAATCATCGATCAACGTGCCTCGCCCACGCACGTGGCGTCGTAGACCAGCGTGAGTGCCGGGTTAATCGATCGTAACGTGCTTGCCCACGCAATGTATGTCGTGGTCATTTAATATTTGGTCTTAAGCATTCCTACAATTATATGTATTCAGGAACTTACTATCTTATCATAGAGGCATTAAGTTTGCCCACTTCAAACTCACCGAGGCAACGAGGTACGGTGCATTTTTCACTTAGTTTCATTCTTATACTAATCCTCGTCAATCATTTCTTAGGGTTTCGCTCCGTCGAGGCGGCGAGGTACGATGCATTTTTCACTTAGTTTCATTCTTATTCGAATCCCCGTTAATCATTTATGAGGGTTCCTATACCCTTGGTGTGCGAATTCGAGCTTAACAATGCATGAATACCAAAATCAGTGGCAAAGAAGAAGCAAGCAGTATCGGTACCACTTGGCTGGTACTCCGCATCAACCCTTCAGATAGTTAAGACCGATACCACATTGTCTTGGTATCGGTACCACTTTGGTTATGGTAAGTGGTACCGTACCACTCTTGCCCCGCACCCGTACCATTTGGCTCAGGCGTGGTACCCGCACCACCCTCGTTTCTCGTACCGCACCACTTTATGATCGCTCAGGAAATGGCAAATTTTGCCATTTTGATCCTAACTTTTCTTCCTTAAACCTCTTCAATTCCATCCTACATCAAAAACCAACATGGAATCCTCTAAACAACTCACAAACACTGGTATTTGGTGGTTTAGAATTTTCTTAAACCAAACTCCTAGCCAAAGAATCCAAGATTCATACCAAATTACAATCTACAAAACCATAGAATTGTATGGGATCTCATGCCTATCTTAAATAAGCTTAGGGTTTTACTCAACTCCATCTTCAACAAATCTAAGGTTAGGATGAATTTAACTTAAACCAGATTTAAAACCATAGAAATCCCTACCAAAGTCCCAATTACACATGATTCCATACAAAATCATACTAGAATCCATACAAGTTCCTTACCTTCTTGGCTCCTCCTTCTTCCTCTTCTCCCTCTTCCTCTTCCTCTTCTCTTCCTCTTCAAGTATGAGCTCTCTTTTGGAGACAAAAAAAAAAGAGATATTTTTGGTCTCATTTTCTTTTTATAGTTAAATTTTCTTTTATTTGGTTTTTAGTCCTCCCACTCTTTATTATTTGCATCACAAGTTATGTTATTTTCATTTTAACTCATACTCTTCTTATCTTATGGCTTCTATGTCCTCTTTTTACAAATTACAATTTTACCCTTGTAACTTGTTCAAATTCCGGGTTTTCGAAATTTCCATGTTTCGCATTTAAATTATGAAAATTCAATATACCACAAAATACCCAAATGCTGAAAACGACTGTGGTATATTTAAAGCATAAAGCATCACTGATCCTGTCTTAAGATTAATTAAGTTCTCAAGTGGCCTATCCCCACTACGGTAAGGGGAGTTCGTGGTTTCCTTGGATTAGCTGGCTACTATCGCAAATTTATCAGTGGGTTTGGAGGGATTGCTGCACCACTCACTCGCCTATTATCCAATGATGGGCTCTCACGGACTTCCGAGCTGGTCGTTGCCTCTCCCACTGTTAGCCATGCTCACATCTCCGCCACCCTTCGCTACCGCATTTCTCTCAATCCTCAGGATCGAATGTGATGTCAGGGAGCAGGCATCGGAGTTATTTTATCATAACAAGGCCAGCTAATTGCATACTTTAGTGAAGCTCTTAAACCCTCAGCCTTGACTTTATCAACATATGAGAAGGAGATGCTAGCAATAGTCAAAGCCATCCGCAAATGGCGACCATATCTCATCGGCAAACCTTTCATTGTTCGCACGAATCAAAGAAGTTTAAAATATTTGTTGAAGCAAATGATCACAATGCCTGCTCAAACACTGTGGTTACCAAAAATTCTCGGGTATGATTATATCATTGAATATAAGAAAGGAAAAGAGAATTGTGGTGTTGATGCTCTTTCACGGGTTGGATAGCTCAACTTCCTTGTTGTGTCCTTGCCCATTGCAGACTGGTGGACCACACTCCAGTAAGAGGTAGCAACCGATCCATTCTATAATCAACTGTTGGGCTCACTACCACAATATTCTTACGATGGGGTGTCAAAATGGGTGTATTTATTCGAGTCCCTCTTCGTTCTTCATTCCTACCATTCTATCCAACCCATCACTCTTCACCCATTGGGACACTTTGTGGCTATCATAAAACATTGCTGCTCCCAGTTTCACCTAGCCTCACATGTGCACTACGGTCAAAGACTTCATAAAAAATTGTGATGTCTGTCAATGTTGCAAATCTGATAATACACAACCCACCGGTTTATTACAACCGCTACCCATATCCACTAAATTTTGGACTGATATCTCCATGGATTTCGTGGAAGGATTGCCATTATCCCGCGACAAAAATGTCATCATGGTAATGGTTGATCGCTTGTCCAAATATGCACACTTCCTTCCTCTCAAACATCCATTTACTGCCCTCATAGTAGCTCAAGTCTTTCTCGAACAAATTATCCAACTGCATGGAATGACAGCGTCTATTGTAAGTGATAGTGATAAAATTTTTATTAATTTATTTCGGAAGACCTTATTTTGGTTACAGGGGACAACTCTCTATATGAACTTTAGTTATCATCCACAGACCGACGGTCAGACGGAAGTGGTTAATCGCACACTCAAGCAATACCTTAGGTGTTTCACGCATGAACACCCAACCAAATGGGTTGAATGGGTAGCATGGGCTGAATATACATAAATACTTCCAACAAAATTTCTTTTAGCATATGTACGTCAACCTCCTCCAACTCTCCTTTTTACATTCTGTGCACAACAAAGTTCAAGCTGGTGGATGACCTTTGCGCAATGATGACATTCTCCGTGCCTTACGTCGGAATTTGATTGTTGCCCGTGACCGCATGAAGTCCCAAGCTGACCAACATCATCAGGAAGTTATTTTCGAGATTGGTGATTATGTCTACCTTAAACTTCAACCGTATAGGCAGAAGATTGTAGCCGTTCGCAGCTCCATGAAGCTCTCACCTCGATTCTTTGGTCCTTATAAGATCCTTGCACGAGTCGGATTAGTGGCTTACAAACTTGAATTACCGGTGGCTTCCCAAATCCATGACGTCTTTCATGTGAGTCTTTTAAAGAAACACATCGAAGCACACCTCGCTCCCGCCGCTTGCCTCCCATCTCTCGACATCCGAAATTCCTTCCTCAACCTAAGTCGTTGGACACTCGTGGTCATTCAAAAGGTTTTACCCCACCCAAAACCTCTAGATTTTGGTTAAATGGATAAAGTACTGCGGAAGACGCCACTTGGGAAAATCGTTGGCGTTTTTTGAAGACCTAGCCTGCTTTTATCCTTGCGGACAAGGATACTGTAAGGGGGGAGGAATGATATGTATTATTTCTTCATAAGACTGGGTCAAGCACCGAAACATCTTCAAATTCTTAAGAATAGACCTGGCATCATCACCCCAAGAATAGGATTCTGGTTTAGTTTGTTTTCTAATAAATGGTTGTAACTTCTTCCACATTTTATTCCACAAACTCAAGTATTCTTTTTGCCGTTTCCCTTGTAAATTCTCACTTGGCTTATAAATACCTAGAGTTGTGGAATAAAAGGTATGCGTAAATAACCTGCATTTCTTCCCTTCTCTCGACCTCTATTTTCTTCTTCTCAAGCCAAGCCATTAGCTCTCTTTATCAAATTACATAACAGAGATGCCTCCATCTTGACCAGTGGAAGCTATTCCTTTTGGGGTTGAGCTATCAAAAATGAGAACGAGTTTTATATTTGATGATGCCTTTTTTAACTTCTCGTAACCGGGGCCGAGCGTGTTGGAACTGGCCAACTGAACCCACTGCCGGGTCAGTCCACGCTCGACGCTGGACTCCTCGCAAAACAAGAAACAAAGAGGATCGACGGGGCTCGCTCGCTGTCGCTCCCAATGCCTAAGTCATTTCTTCCGGAAGAGAATATCAACCGCTTAGGGAATGGAGTATCGTGCATAAGTCTGCTGCACCTTCACCGACGGGGCGGATCGGTATTTATAGTATATGTTTTTCCCAATTGGATGGTGATAAGGATTCTCTCTTATTGGATGGAGGATTTTCTTTCCTTATCGCTGTCAGATTAATAAGGGATAATTGGAAAGCAGTTATTGGGAATTATCCTATTTCCCTTATTGGTGAGATTTGGTTTGATTTACAAGATAAGCAGTTATTGGGAATTATCCTACTTCCCTTATTGGTGAGATTTTGTTTGATTTACAGGATATGGGCTCTTTAGGTTGTCCGCGTTACCGGCCCTTGGGGAGGATGAACTAGGCTCCCGTTTTGGGCCTGTGCCAGATCCCGCTTTACCGGCCCCGCTATAAATCTCTTTAATCCCGCTTTTCGTTGGGAGTGGGGGTCAGCGCACTCATTTTTTAAACCCAATCGCTGGTCACTGTTACGGCGAAGGCGGCAAGGCCGTATCGCTTGAATCGGGTGCGATCCACGCGACATTGTGTATCGTTTGGTTAGGTTTTGTCGCCAAACGCCCCGCAGGGTAATAATGACTTTCGAATTCTCGCGCTTATTTCCTCTAGTTCTTCAGCTTCCTTCGAGAACATCCTCTCTTAAACCGTTAGCACAGGTTCCCGATATTGAAGCTTTTTCCTCTCTCACAAGGAAGTTCAGCTTCTTTTCTCTCTTAAAACTAGTTCACCCATTTGTTCATAATCTTTGTGTTTTGTAATACTTCGTCAGTCATCCCTTTCATTCTCGTTTCCAGGACTGCCAGGTCTTTCCTCCTTCTCGCTTCTTTGAGTGTAAATGAGGCGCAGTGGCTAGCTTGGTTAGGGTTTCTCGGTCCCACTTCGTGTGTTCCCATGGGTCCGGCCGCTCCTTTCTATGATAGGGGGTGATTCCTCTACTTCAGATTCGGTTCAAAGTGATTCGGGTGGTGAGTCTAATCGCTTAGCCATGGTTGTTCTCGAGATGCCTTGGGAACCTCCTTCCCCTCGGGTAAAGGCAAGGATAAATCGACGATTAAATACCCCGTGGGGTCCAATATCCGAGGTCGATCAGCCGTAACGCCCAGCTGGGTCATACCAGGTTGAGCCTTTATGGGAAATTCCTCGTGAGACGATATAGCCCCGCTGCGTCGAGAGGTTTGGTCTCCGACGTATTGACCTCCTATGTCGTTCAAGTGCCCAAGATGGTGTGTTTTTTTGAGGTGGCCTTTGAGAATGGCCTATGTTTTCTCCTCGCATCCCTTTTATAAAGGGTCTTGCAAAGATTTCAACGCCTTCTCCCATCTCAACTTTTGCCCAATTTAGGGTATTCGTTGTCTTTGTGACAAGTGGCTTGGGTGTGTTCCCAGATAGCTATGTTTCGATTCCTTAGCTTGAAGGAAGCCGCCAAGGCTTCCTTTATTTATCTAAGCTGCCCCAATGGGCCCGCCGATCATCTCGGATCTCCCGCTGGAGTTGAACCCGGCTATGCGCTACATGGCCTTCCCGAGCGGCCGAGCCTTCAAACTAAGCCGCTAGGGTCCGTATTAATCCGCTTGAGCCGAATCGCTCGCGGGCTATATGGCCTTCCCGAGCAGTTAAGCTCTTCAAACTAAGTCACGAGGCTCAGGCTAATCCGCCTCGAGCTGAACCGCCTGGCGCTATATGGCCTTCCCGGTAGTCGGAGCTCTCAAACCGAGTCGAGGCTTCGCGGCACCGCCCAGCCGAACCGGGCCAAGGGCTATATGGCCTTCCCGAAGCGCTGAGTTTCAAATCGAGCCGCTAGCTCCGCATAATCGCTTGAATCAATCGCTCAAGCAAGGCCTTAGCCGAGCGGGGGCTGAGCTCTTCAAATCGAAAGCCGCCAGTGGCTCCGTGGCTAATTCGCTCGAGTCAACCGCTCGCAGCTATAAGGCATTAGCGAGCGCTTGGAGATCTTGGAAACTAAGCCGAGGCTTCGTGGGCTAATCCGCCGAAATAACTGCTCGAGGCTATATGGCTTTTCCCCGGCGCTGAGTTTTCGGAACCGAAGCCGCTGGGCTAGGCTAATTCGCTTCGAGCCGAATCGCTCGCGGGTTATATCGCCTTCCCGAGTGGGCCGAGCTCGAAACTCGAGCCGCCGGGGTCTGCGGCTAATATGCCTGAGCTGAACTGGCTTTGCGGCTATATGGCCTTTCCTGAGCAGTTGAGCTCTTGAAAACTGAGCTGCTGAGGCTCCATGGGCTAATCTACCTGAGCTGAACTGGCTCTGAGGCTATATGGCCTTTCCTGAGCAAACAGCCAAACCGAGTTGTCGGGCCCAGAGGCTAATCATCGAGTCACTGCTTATAATATATGGCCTTTCTCGAGTAGTTGAGCTTCTTCAAACTCCAGCCGCCGAGGCCCGCTGCGGGCTAATCGCTTTGAGCTGAATCTAGCTTGGGCTACAAGGCCTTAGCCGAGCAACAGCCTTCGAAACCGACGCCGTTGGGGCCTGTGGCCACCGGGCCCGGTGCCGAAACCCGCCCCCGGGCCAAGGTCCAGCTGAGCAGCGCTGAGCTCTTCGAACCGAGCTACCGAGGCCCATGGCTAATCCGCTTGGCTCGGCGACTATATGGCTCGGCTTGGCTGCTACGCCTACAACCGAGCCACTGGGCTCCTGAGCTACTTGGCTCCGTGGCTACATGGCATGTTTAAGCTGTTGCGCTCTGCGAACTGAGCTCTTGGGCTCTTGAGCTACTTGGCTCCGCGGCTACATGGCCTATTTGAGCTGTTACGCTCTGCGAACTGAGCTACTTGGCTCCGTGGCTACATGGCCTCTGCTTTGTGCTGTTACGTCAAGGAATCGAGCTTGCCCCGAGCCGCTGGGTTATTGTGATGAACATCCAATCTGATTGGAACATAAATGCAACGGAAATTTAAAAAAAATTATCCCTTAACCCACCAAGGATCACATGCTTCATAAAAACTAAGGGAAGTGGTAACAATCCTACCTCTTGTAGATCGATTCGTCAAACCTTCAAAGCTCATACCTTGGTTTGTTCCCATCTTCAAAGGTGCCGCCTTCGAAAACCACCACCCTCTGCAAGTATCCACACACGAACAAATAATAAAACGATTTTTGTTCACAGTCTGTGCTCGTTTCAAACGAAATTAGGGCTTTTTCTTTCTCTCTGCTTTAGGTTGGTTCACTTTTAAAGACAATTATTATCACACAAATATATATGTCTCACATATATATATTTATATAAGTCTTCTAGTGGTTTCAAGCAATAAACTGGAATTTATATATTTAAAACGCTTTTAAATAATAATAATTTAAATTCAAATCCTTATCTCGATAAGGAAACTAATAAATATTTAAACTACAACTGGTAACTATAACCGTTGCGTAATAAACGAATTTATTTGGCTTAAAATCATAACTCGTTATGTAATAAATGAATTTATTACGTAAAACCAGAACTCGTTATGTAATAAACGAATTTATTACTAAGACCATAACCGTTAGTGTAATAAACGGATTTATTATTAAAACCACCGTTATGTAATAAATGAATTTATTATGTAGAGTGAAAACCATAACCAAGTATTATTTGTTCCCACGCGACTCCTATAGGTTCAATTAACATTGCGTAGAGGCCCATATCACATTTTGATCCTACAAGTCATAAGTGGTTTCAGCAAGACATTATGACTACCTAAGTTAAATGAAAAGCTCATGATCCGAGACAACCTTAATATAGCTTAATGACATAATCCTTGTCTCATGATATCTTGGATGTAATATAAGGTACGGACAAAGTCAACCTTATATCGCTCTATTCGATTACCGAAACCCACCAGGACTGACTAAACAAATGACATTGATCTCCATCAATTCATTTGAGCACGGCCATGCATTTCGCCTCAATTGTCGAGGGGACCCAGATATCTCTCTCATAATAAGAGGGACAAATTCCATCTTAATCGCTTCATATCTCACTACATAATTTTATTATGTCTGGCATAACCTTTATAGTCATCCGATCAAAAACAACGTTGATTATATCAAAACACAACATTCCTGCTGAGAACCATAGCGATCTCGTGTCAAAGGATTCAATGACACAACTATTAGAGATTAACTTATGACTTTGATCCATGTGGTTAATCTCAGATCTGTCCGCCCAATATTTGTTCTTTCAACAAATAGATATAAATTTGATTTGTATCTCATACACATATTCATCCCCATGAATATCAATCAAACTTTATACTAATCTTAATTCATTGTTATTCTATAACAATAACCGATTAGGACATTTAGAATAATTAATACATATTCAAGGACATTATATATAATAAACAAATCATCATAATAATAAATTCTCATAAATGTGCAAAATATCATGTCCATTCAATAGGCCTAGAGCACTATTACTAACAATCTCCCACTCTGCGCCAGGCCCATTCATCAATGTATCTAATACTTCCATGAACCTAGCATGACAATCATGCTTTGCTTGTGGTGTAGGCTTAGTCAATGGATCAAGAACATATCATCCGCTGAACTCTCGTATATCTTAACGCCACCTCTCTCACCGATTTCTAATGAGACATAACGCCTAAGAATGTGTTTGATCAGCCGATGTGATCTAGGTTCCTTTGTTGTGCACAGCATCATTATTGTCACAATAAACATCAACAGATTTGTAATGCTAGGAACCACTTCAAGGTCGCAATGAACTTCGATCCAAACTCGCCTCTTTGTCGCATCGCATGTCAGAATAGTCCACTTTCGCTTGTAGAATCAGCAACAGTACTTTGCTTTGAACTTTTCCAGCTAACTGCACCACCATTTAAACAAAACACATATCCCGACTGCGATCGGAATCATCTTCGGGCTGATTGAAAGCTTGCACTGTGGTAACCATTTACAAACTGTGATCATCTAATCCGCCATACACCGTGAACATATCCTGTAATCTTCTCGCATACTTAAGAATGTTCTCGACAACCGCCCAAAGGACTCACCGGGATCCGACCGTATCACTGCTATGCTTAAAGCATAAGATACATATGGTCTAGTACAATACGCATACATGATAGAACCTAGTCATTTATGCATAAGGAATTTGATTTATCCGCTTCGCTCATCTCAGAAGGTTAGACACTAGATTTGCTAAGAGTAATACCATGAGACATGGGCAAGTATCCTCTTTTGGAATCTTGCATACTGAACCGTTTCAAGCATTTCTTGTCTATGTAGCACTTGACTTAGACCACACCCTTAGATCTATCTCTATAGATCTTTATCCCTAGGATATAGGCACCTTTCGTTTAAGTCTTTCATCGAGAAACACTTCCATAACCAAGACTCTGACACTCGTGCTGTGGGATATCATTCCCAATGAGTAAAATGTCATCAACATATAAGACCGTAAATACAATTGCGCTCCCACTAATTTTCTTATAAACACAAGGCTCATCTCTTACACAAATCCAAACCCTTTGACCGATTCATCAAAACAAGATTCCAACTCCGAGAGGCCCGCTTCAAACCATAAATGGATCTTTGAAGCTCGTATTCTTACCTCACTCTTAGGTTGTACAAAACCTTCAGGTTGTGTCATGTACATATCCTCAAGTTTCCATTAAGAAACGCATAGCTTTAACATCCATTTGCCAAATCTCATAATCATGATATGCAAAGAATGGCAATAAGAATTCTAATAGACTTAAGCATAGCTATTGTGTGAAAAGTTTTCCATCATAGTCTACAATTAATGAGTTTGTTTGAAACCTTGCAACTAGCCTTGCTTTCAAGTATGCACTTTGCCATCCATGTCGCTTTTCTTTAAAAACCCATTTGCACCCAATGGTTTTCTTTGTATCTTCGTGGGTCAACTGTCCATACTGACATCATACATGGACTCGACTTCGTGACTTCACGGCCTCCTCAACCATTTCTCAGAATCAGATCCAACATAGCTCCTCTGATAGGTAGTGGGTTCATTTTGATCCACTAACAATACATCATAGTTATCAAATACAAGAAATCCATATCTCTCCTGGCTCATGACGTATCCTATCATATCTAATGAAATTTTGTGTTATAGAGGTGTGTCAACAATAGTTTGTTGACTATGAGTATCCATAGGCAATTAATGTTATCTTGTGGTTCTCAATCCTTCGAAGCCAGTATCTTACTCCCATCAGTTCCTTTTAGAAATAAATTCCCTTTCTAGAAAGACACCATTCCGAGCAACAAACACTTTGTTCTCTATGGGATTGTAAAAGTAATATCCCTTAGTCTCTTCTTTAGGATACCCTACAAAAGACATTTATCGACTGGCTCCGTGCCTATTTGAAACTTGATGTTTTACATAAGTCTTCACAACCCCAAATCTTAAGAAAAGACAACCGGGCCTTTTACCATTCCACATCTCATATGGTGTCTTTTTCAACCGCTGATGGAACTCGATTTTAGTGTGAATGCAAACAAGCTGCTTACAACCCCAAAAGGTAAAATGGAAGATCCGTTGGACTCATCATAGATCGAACCATATCTAATAAAGTTCGATTCCTCCTCCTCGCACACACCATCTCCACCGTGGTGTTCCGTGGGAGTTAATCAGGAAATGATTCCACAAGTTCCCGAGATGGTCATCAAATTCTCGCTCAATATTCACCTCGACGTGATCGGCGCCTTGATTGTCTTGCCAAGTTGATTTTGTACTTCTTCATTTTGAAAAGATTTGGAATATTAAATGATCTCAGATTTATGTCTCATCAAGTAGATATAACTATATCTCGTCAAGTCATCAAAGAAATGTAAATGGGCACTTGTAACCTCCTCTGGCCCGAACTTACTCGGTCCACATACATCTGTATGTATGAGATCCAATAATTCATTGGCCCTTTCACTGTGTCCAGTAAAAGGATCCTTTGTCATCTTACCCAATAGACAAGATTCACATGTATCATATGATTCAAAATCTAAATGAATTCAAAAACCAACTTGATGGAGTTTTTGAGACGTTGCTTATTTTTATATGTACAAGGCGCATAATGCTACATAGGTTGGAATTTAAATCATTGGACTTAAATTTCTTAGTAGTTATGTTATAAACATGAGAATTGTGTTGGAATTCTTTGAAGGTTCATAACATAAAGACCATCCCTGTAGTCAGGCATTTGCATGTAACATGTCTTTATGAAAAACGGAGCAATTATTATTCTTAATAATAAAAGAAAACCATCATTATCCAAACAAGAAACTGAAATAACATTCCTACACATTGTAGGAACATAATAGCAATTGTCCAAAACTAACAAAAGCCCACTGGGCAAAGTAAGTTCATAACTTCCTACAGCCAAAGTAGCAACTTTTTCTCCATTGCCTACTCGTAGATCAACTTCACCCTTCTTCAGTTGTCTACTCCTTTTGAGTCCCTGCACATTTGTACAAATGGGATCCACATCCAGCATCTAATACCTGTGAACTAGAAGGAGAAAATTAATCAGATAACATAAATACCAAGAACTAGTCTCACCATTCTTCTTCTTTTTCTTTAGATCCTCTAAATATTTTTGCAAGGCTTTCTCTTCCAATGACCAGTTCATCGTAAAAGAAACAAACACCCTATTTTGGGGCTTTAGCCTGGGTTGAGGTTTGTGCTCAGTCAGCATTTGACTTTCCTTGCCCTTGCCCCGCCCCTTGTCCTTTCCTTGAATCCCTTTCTATTTTCAACCATCGTAACATGGCTGTGCTTGATTATTATTTGCTCACGGCTTAAGCAACATATGCAAATGAGATAGATTTGTCCATTTCACTCATGTTATAGTTCATGACAAATCGCCATAACTACCAGAAGTGAATTCAGACTAAATCGCTGCCAACTCTTGGCTCAATGGAAATCCAAGCCACAAGGTGCCTAATATAGCCTTCATTTTTAGAACACAGTATTTTAATCAAGTACTCACCCATCTTACAAGAATGCAAAGGCCTTAGTAGTCTCATACCTTCTTGCCTTGCTTGTTGGCCGGAACATTTCCTTAAGATTGGAGATCATATCATGCTTCCATATTTTCCGTATCCTTCGGGGGTTCAGAACCTTGAAGTGGTAGCTGGGCATCAAGCATGCAACATCAATAGAGTCATTATGATGCTTCTCATAAGCATTCTTTTCAGCTCTAGGAACATTCTCTGCTGGTTCTTCAGGGAGAGGTTCATCCAAGACATAAAGCTTCCTTTCTAACTCATGGTAGCTAGCATCAAGCATGCAACATCAATAGAGTCATTATGATGCTTCTCATAAGCATTCTTTTCATCTCTAGGAACATTCTCTGCTGGTTCTTCAGGGAGAGGTTCATCCAAGACATAAAGCTTCCTTTTCTTGCTTGAGAACAATTTCAAATTTGAAACCAAATAAGGAAGGTCCCAAGAAGTTTATCCTTCTCAAGGACTGATCGCAGTGACATAGTAGAATTGTTGTGGTTATTGTTGGCCATCTACAATGAATACAAAGTTCGATAAATATTTTGATTATGAAAGATTCTCACTAAATTAACAACCCTCAAGAATAATCATATTAATCTAGTGAGCTAAGATCCATATTTTACTCAACTTTAAGTCACTTTTGGTATGACACTTAAAATTAAGTTATTTAGGTAGGTAACTCTACCAATTACATCTCATGCAACTTCTGATATTTATGATTTAATATCATATGTCCCACATGTTTAAATCCCATCTTATGCCTAGCCCAAAACCGTCTTGATAACCTAGGTCAGTTGTGTCCATTTTTAAACATATGAGTAGCAATTATTATCATCTCTTGTCTCCCTAATGTAACCTAATGTACTTCTACTTTGTAGAACCCACATTAAGGTGATAAAAGGTTTGACAAGTGTTTAAATACGATGGTACGTTAACTTTAAATTTTATGTGAGGGATCTTGATTGATTTTAATTTTCACTAATGTATCTCATATCATACATCTAGTCACATACTCATGTAACATCATACACATACATGCATATAATAAATGTGTCACAAGATGGTTTTATCTAGATTGATTCCATAGCCAATATGAAGATCAACAGCCATGCCTAGGTTGTATTAAGTAGTCTTAAGGATGTCGACTCACCACCAACTCAAGGCAGATAGACACCTAGCTCCCTCTATCATCATGGTTGGATTGCATGATCAAATGGCTTGCATTGTCTCTCGTTTTATTACAACAATTAAATAAATACTACTAATAGTAAAATAAATTACAATAACAAAACGGCATGCAAGCCGTATTTAATAATTACAACCCTTAAAAATAATAATAATAACTCCGCCAAACACATTGGTCTAAAAGGCCATACTGCGGCACCATGTGGAAGCAACATATCATGCAAAAATATATGTTATCATATAGCATAAACAATTTGCATAAAAGAAATAAATTATAATAGGCGCATGTTTAAAACCAATTAAATTCATAAGGTGCTACTACTGAGTCAGTTATTTTACTGGTTCCACAGCTTCTGCTAGCTTGACGGATCGGCAAAGGTTCTCTTGAAAAAATTTTTTTTTCTTTTTTCTTTTAAGAACATTAGAGTTTCGTCTTCAAAAATTTTCATTGATAAATTTTTAAAATTTTCATCAATAAATTTAATGTTTCGAAAGCCATCAAAATCACATTAAATGCATATTATAAAATTTTCATTGATCTCATCAATAAATTTTTGAATAAGCCGAAAGCCAATAAAATCACATTAAAACAAAGATATTATGTAATCTTGATACACATACGGTTTATTTTTCGCACCACCATAAACAATCACTGATAAATCGTAATTGAGGAGATGAATTCAGCCCCATGTATTAACTGATTAAGACAAAGCTAGAATCATATAACATGCTATTAAACACTTTAATGGCAATATCCTATTCGGATTCTTAATCATATTAACTAACTTTAGGTTTCGATTCAATCAATTAATACCTTAACAAACCCGCATCATGTCGCTCGCGACAAACCATAATATCACATATATTAAAATCGCAAACATGCCATAATCATATACATCACATACATATGATCAAATATGGTATTATCGATTTTATGAAAACACAAGTGGTGGCTCGATACCAATCGCGTTGGCTGTGTGATGAATATCCAATCTGATTAGAACATAAATGCAGCGAAATTTAAAAAATTTTATCCCTTAACCCACCAAAGATCACATGCTTTCATAAAAACTAAGGAAGGGTAAACTTAAACTTACCTCGTAGATCGATCTGCCAAACCTTCAAAGTTTGCGCCTTGGTTTGTTCTGGATCTTCAAAGGTGTCGCTTTTCAAAACGACTCACCCTCTTACAAGTATCCACACGAACAAATAATAAACGATTTTTTGAATGCTAGTTCGTGTTCGCCTCTCAAAACGAATTAGGTTCTTTCTTTCTCTATTTTAGGTTGGTTCACTCTTTAAAGACACCACACAAATATATATGTCTCACATATATTTATATAAGTCTTCTAGTAGTTTCACTAAACTTGAATTTATTATATATTTAAAACGCTTTTAAATAATAATAATTTAAATTAAATCCTTATCCGATAAGGAAACTAATTAAATATTTAACCATAACCGTAACTATAACCGTTATGTAATAAAACGTGACTTATTACGTAAAAATCATAACTGCTTATGTAATAAAATGAATTTATTACGTAAAACCATAAATCAAGCATGTAATAAACGAATTTATTACGTAAGACCATAACCGTTATGTAATAAAACGATCTTATTACGCGTAAAACCATAACTGTTATGTAATAAATGAATTTATTATAGAGAGTGAAAAACCATAACCGTTATTATTTGTTCTTAATGTGCGACCATATAAGTTCAATTAACATTGGCAGTAGGCCCATATCACATTTTGATCCTACAAGTCGTGCGCCTAAAGAAGACATTACGACTACCTGCTAAATGAAAAGCTTCATGATCCGAGACAACCCATTATAGCTAATGACATAATCCTTTTGTCTTCATGATATCTTTACTGTAATATAAGGCATGGACAAGTCAACTTTATATCGTTTCTATCTGATTACCAAACCCAATTAGACTGACTAAACAAATGACATTGATCTTCATCAATTCATTTGAGCACGGCCATGCATTTCGGGCCTCAATCGCGAGGGGACCTGCAGATATCTCTTATAATAAAGCAGGGACAAATTCCATCTTAATCGTCATATCTCACTACATAATTCTTATTATGTTCAAGTATAACCTTATAGTCATCCGATCAAAGACAACGCTTGATTATATCAAAACACAACATTCCTTAAGTTGAGAACTATAAATGATCTCAGTCAAAGGATTCAATGATACAACTATTAGAGATTAACTATGACTTTCGATCCATGTATTAATCTCAAGATCTGTCCGTTCCAATATTTGTTCTCTCAAATAAATAGATATAAATTTGATTTGTATCTCATACACATAAAGTCTATCCCATGAATATCAATCAAACTTTATACTATCTTAATTCATTGTTATTCCCATAACAATAACCGACAGGGACATTTAGACACCACAATATTATTCAAGGACATTATATATAATAAAACAAGCAAATCATCATAATAATAAATTCTCATAAATAGGCAAAATATCATGTCCATTCAATAGGCCTAGAGCACTATTACTAACATGAGCTACTTGGCTCCGCGGCTACATGGCCCGTTTGAGCTATTACGCTGCGAATTGAGCTACTTGGCTCCGTGGTTACATGACCTATTCGAACTGAGCTGCTAGGCTTCGAAGCATTGGGCCCGTGGCCATACGGGCTCAAGCTTGAGCTGTTACGCCCGCGAACCGAGCCACGCGGCCTCCAGGCTACATGGCCTGCTTGACGTTACGCCTACGAACCGAGCCACTTGGCTCCGCGCGGGCTACATGGCCCGCTCGAACCGAGCCGGCCGGGCTTCTCGAGCTACTTAGCCCGCGGGCTACATGGCATGCTCGGAAGCGTTATGCTCTACGAACCGAAAGCACGGGCTCTAGACATCTGTGCAGTTCCATTTGATTTTTGTACGTATTGAGGTGGTATATGGGGTCTTTGTTCACGAACGTCCCGATCCGCGGCGATCCCGAACTTTGGCTGAATTGTGGAAGTGCAAGACTACGCGAATTCGAGACCCATGTCAGACTAGTGGCGTCCACTGAGATCGAGCTCTGGCCTTTACCCCTACCTTCATGTGGGTGATTTCTTACCGGATGTCCCCAACCTTGCTCCCACGACCTCCTGCTGGGCGATCTCCGAGGCTGGTAAGGATCACGCCCCCGCTGCGGCAAGGTTTCCCTCTATCCGCTCTCAGACGCAGGGCTCGAGGTGCGTCGCTTCTTCTCGTAATAGGTTTTGGTCTTAGCCCGTCAGGTCCCGGGGCACAGATTTGCCCCGGGTGAGTTGTTCCAACTCTTCGCCAGTGTCGGCACGACGCTGGCACTTCCACCTCGCTCGTGTCAGCCTCCCGTACCGCCTCTAACGCGCCTCCAGGAGGTCGGCTGTCCACCCCGCCTGGCTAGTCTTGCATCCTTAGAGGATTGGCGTTGCTCCTGCTTGTGTTCCAAGTTGATACCATTAGTCGCTAAGAGGTCAACTTTATTTGTAAAGGAACTATCGCTCCTACTGCATCGCGCCACCGATGACGCTTTTTCAAATCCGTGAATCGGGTCGAGCATGTCGGGAATCGCCGCCAGACCGAATCGCGCGCTCGCAGGCCGATCCGCCGCCTGAATCTCACCCTCCGCAAAAAACAAGAAGAAGAGGATCGGGCAGACTCACCACGCGCTCCGATGCCTAAGTCAGGCTCTTTCTATGGAAGAGAATATCAATCGCAGTGAATGCAAGATTTAGCAGTTCAAGGTCCTTTCACCGACGGGGTGGTCTCCGGTATTTATGATATGTTTTTCCTAATCGGACAAGGATGCGATTCTCTTATTGACTGAGGATTTTCTTCCTTATCACGATTAATAAGGGATACCTAGAAAACAAGCATAAGAATTATCCTACTTCTCTTATTTCATAGATTTATTGATTTACAAGATAAGCGTTATCGGGAATTATCCTACTCCTTATTGCGAGACATTTTGTTTTGATTTTACAAGATATGGGCTCTTTGCCGTCCGTTGCTACCGACCAGAGGATGAACTCCACCCATTCAGCTCTCTCAGGCCAGAGCCCAGGCGTTTTGATCGGGCCTCCGCTATAAATCTTCTTTAATCCTACTTCGCATTGGGATGGTCTGCGAGCCTATTTTTTTAAACCCAATCAATATTATTAGATGATGATTTTATTTTTTGAAATTCGTGTAGATTAAAATTTTATTTGAAAAAATATAAATCTTAAAAAATAAAATCACCATATAAAACTCGTTTTTATATAATAACAAGTTTTTTTATAACTAAACCCTTCCTTTTGTTCAAAAATCTCCTCTAAACACAGGTTTGGGACTTGGGAACAGTAGAAATGAATTGAGAAAAAACAGTCGATATTACCTCGGATGAGTATGACTCACAAAAATACTACTCCACGAATAAATTACTAAACGATAAAATTGTGAAGATTAATATCATATCATAGGTTCATGAAACTTAAGAAGGAGGCACCATTGAGTTATATTTTGTGCTAGTTTTATCATATATTGAATTTCTTTTCTCGATTTCGTTGTGTGGAGGTTTCCTTATTGTCAGGGTTTTTGGAAATTGTTTTTAAAAACTGTTTTTGAAAATATAGGTAACACAATTTTAATATTATCTGAAAACTGTTTTTATTCTCTAAATTTAGTATTTTTTGTATTTTATATGTTTTTCATAATAAATAAAAAACTGGAACGAAACATGTTCTTAATTTTTCTTGTTTTCCCTTATTTTTTAGAATATAAAACAGTTTTTAAAAACAAAAATAATTTTCATTATTTTCTTGAATTGACATTATCATCTAATCAACTGTTTAATTTTCCAAGCATTGGCATTGTCATTGTCACTCAATTGCTTATTAATAATGATTATGGATTAACAAAACCATTTTTTTTTACAATTTTTAGGCTTTGTTAGGAAACTATTAAAGAAAGAAAATAAAGACGAAAAGTGTAAGAAATTTTTTTTGAAGAAAAATAAAAAAATAGGTTTAAATTTTAAAAATTAATTCTACATGTTTTTTGAACTCACGTTATTTGTTTTTCTTTAATCTCTATCATGTAAGGACTAAAATATTTAAAAATATGTAAACTTTTAAAAAAATTTGATTATTTGATTTTTTTTTTTATATTTTCCATGATGAAACCAACATAATAAAATCATTTTACTGAATTTTTTTTTTCTTTCTCAAATACTTTCCATATTACAAACATAACCTTAAATCCTTGCCTCAGTTTCTTGAGATATTGATAAATACATGGATACTTTGCTATGTAATAATTTATTAGGTTTTTTTTTTTTGCTTTTTCTTAATACCATGTATATGAGAAAATTATATACTTTATGATCTTTTTATTTTTATTTTATAATGCTTTATGATCTAATTAAAACTCTCACGATCCATTTTCATGCTAATTAAATAAAAGCATATATATATTTATTTAAAAATTTATAATCGCAAAATTTAGAAAAAACAAACCGCTAACTACGTAATCCTATTATGCACTATTAAGAACAAAAGTTGTATTAACATTAAGTAAAAAGAGCAAACAGTCACCTTAGTACTCCAGAGGAAGTTTTATCTTTGGCACAGGCTCCTTTACTCTGCAAAGCCGCCAGTTAATTTGTTTATGAGTCTCTCATTTCAACTGTTCTGTCGACGCTTCGCGCCCACGCGATGTTTAACCACCATTACACCGCTTCAGGGCATAAAAACTTGAGCATGAAGTTGTTTTAATTTTTATGACATCAGCAATTTACGAAAATTGAATAGAAAGAAAAAAAGTGGCGCATTTGTTTTTAACGCGAATCTTGAATAGAACTTTTAATCGATTGAATGCTAAATAAGGTTTAATAGTGGCTAACATGGCGTAGTCTCTGATTTTCACGAGTCCTTTGGTCGTCGAGGAGCATTAGCACTGCCGAGCATCGCCTGCGAAAAATTCAGGAGCGGTGGTGAATATCTTTCGTAGATCTCTTGGTGCCTAAGTCGGTCGAGAATGCGGAAGTGAAAGTCGTCTTTTAGTCAAGAATAGTGTACCTTTCTTGTTGTGATTCCTCCTTCCTTTATGGAGGAGGAAGATGATCCTCTTTCCATGGAAAGTAGGTGATTTTCTTCCAAAACGAAAGGGGAAAGAGGGCGTTCTTTGATAGCCATGACCTGTTCTTCAGACTGGGAGATCAGCCAGGTAATCATTAGCCGACTATCTTCTTAGAGACGGTTCCCGACTAGGAGTAGAGATAGTTCTTGGCTAGAAGAGGACAAGTCTAGGCGTTGTGTCCCACAGGGATGGGGCTTGATACTTAGACTGGCACAGCTGCGCCACGGGCGTGCCACGGGTAAGAATGTTTTTGGGCATTAGCGACCATGTGAATGGTAGAGCATGTGAATGGGCGCCTATGTTTGGGCCTGGTACCCACAATGCCCCCCTTTTTCCAGTTGGGGAGGGCAATCTTCCTCGGATGGAAAAAGAAAATGTTTAGCTGACTAATAGCCCGGTGGGAGCAGTGATTTATTAATGCTAGTATGTTCCAACGTCGCGCGTTAGGGAATTCTTTATTTTGAGTGCCGCATTTGATGGAGTTGTTTGTGATTCTCTTGGCTTGAGTCTCATAAAAGGCAGCAGATTGTGATTCTTTTGTATCTGTTTAGCTCATGCTTCAGTTTTTCAGTGGGGAGATTTGGTTAGACGTCGCCGGGAGTTAGACTTTTATGATTGCTACATGGAAGAGGCTTATGAAGGGGGTTTGGCGTGATTGTCAAGTATGGGCTAGGCTAAAGGCCGCAAGGACTGAGCGGGGTCGGAATGGTTTGCATTACGGAGAATATTCTTAAGTTATATGCCCCCTTTCATTTCATTCTTGGGGGTCGGCGGAGATGAATCCTCTGGGTAAGAGCGTCCCTCACTAAGCTTGACTGAGGCTTTCTCTCTCTTTCTTTTTTTTTTTTTTTTGTAGTACCTCTTATTCTTCTTCTTCTTCTACAAGTTTCTTCTTCTTCTTCTTTTTCTACAGGTTTCTTCTTCATCTTTCTTTTCTTATTCTTTTCTTGCTTTATATTAGGTTATGGCTAGCATGTTGCTTTGTTTTAAGATTATATATAGCTAACTGTGGCTACTTTGTTTTTAGCATTGTTGTTATGTAATTGTGAGCGCCTTCTGGCAGTGTGAAGTGCATCTCTGATATTTTGTGGCGCTTCAACCCAGTCCGTTGGCTACCATCAACCAGGAATACAAGTGGATGTCGGGTTGCAGGCGCCACTTGAATCGATGAGTCTCCTTTATGCAGGGCTCTGCCCAATTACAAAACACACATATCTGTCCCAAACAATCCATATATGCAATATATATCCAATATATCAATCACACGCCAATTAATCTGACCGCGGGCCCATAAACAATACTCAATATGCGTACCAGCGCCAGTCCAACTATATCCCATGAATTACAAAGTTACAATATTTTCACTCTTAAGCAATACATGTATTAAACTTAAAGAGTTAATACATGGCCATAAAGCATCAACAAAGCCACATTAAACCTTACAGCACTCGGCCTCTAGGGCGACACGTCTCCGCACGCTCCTTGTACTGTAAAGGGTCCCACGACGGGGTGAGCTAAGCTCAGTAGGAGAATCGCCCTAAATGGGCTACTCACCACCTAAGTGCGTGCAATGTTCCAAAGTAAACACACACATTCAAGCAAATGCATGATCTACTTGAATGTCTACATGACCTTTCGGATCAGGAGTCCTCACCAGCTCTCTCACACTGCTTTAAGCCTTGTATGAGAATTATTGTTTTATTAGTGGACAACCCTCCGATGTATATATATATCAATTAGACTCAGAAGCTGATTGATATATTGTTGTTTAATGGACTACCCTCCGATGAATATCAATTGGCGCTCGACGATTGATATTTTTAAATTTGGACTACCCTCAGATAATTAATGTTTTTAGACAATCCCCTCAGAACCGTTTCTCTAGACTCATCTCATGCACTGCTCCTATAATCCTAGGGTGTTCGATTGCATATGGAGATGCGCCTATGCGGTTCCAATACAGTCTAATCACATGCAAATATATAAACATGAATATACTCGCATAATTCAAATCACACAATCATGTTATGTAATTTTACAACTCATACATCAAATATAGCTGTAGAGCAATGATCAACCTGAGCAATTTAATTTAAATCCTTTCGGCTATTTTATATTCACACAAAAATATTTTCACAAAATATATTTGAGAATATGTTTAAGAATAGTGAAACCCTCACTATTCGAAAAATCTAAATCAGGTTCACTTAGTGAGCCAGGCAATTCAACCATTCAGGCCCAATGCATATCAAGCAAACATTTAATGCAAATTATCACAAAATGCACCCAACGGCCACGTACCCACACGCAATTTTGCTCAATCTTTGTTTCTAAAAATTATATGGTCGGTCCCAGGCTTGGGGCCGTCGAACAACCCCTCACGTGGCCTCATTCGGCTAAACATCGACAAAACACTTAAAATAAGAATAAAACTCAGAAGTAGGAGAAGCCCCTACCTGAGAGTTTGAGGAAACTCCTAAATCCGGTACTGCAGAAGCCCTCTCACGTGTAGACGGTTCTCCTTCTTATGCGAAGGCTATAGGCCGGTTGGATCGCGTACAAATCTAGAGATAAGTGTTCTCTCTCTAAAACAAAAGCTCCATTTTCGACTCTTTGAATCAAGCCCTCCCCAATTTCCACGTTTTCTCCCTTTTTAATTTGAAAGAATACTATTCCTTGTTTGTCATTTAGCTCATTTAAACAAATTCTAAAATGACCATTATGTCATATTTTCCAGTTTGACATTGAATACATTACGACAGTCCATTTTCGTTGTTTCTCTCATACCACTTATAGCACATGAATTACTTGTTATATATGACTTTCGTCACATCGAAAATCTTTCTGACACGGCGATGCCTCGAAAAGCGTGTCGACTCCGGCTTAGATCTCGAATTAAGCGAAATTTTACATGCTAACTAGATTTTTCGAGGCGATTCGATGGTGCAATACATTTCGTCATAAAGATCTAGAGAATAAATTATGAATTTTTAACTTAGAATTAACAATTTTATGTGTCGAGTACGATTTTGCCCTTTTTCCATAAATTGGAATTTCTCGGGTCTTACAATTTTTGTGTCCTTGCACAATTTGTTCCTTTCACGCCCGGATCCTTGGTTAGAGGTAGGCACCGACTCCTCGAATCACAGGCTGTGACATTTGATAATTGATAAAACTTGGAATGGATCGGCCCTTAGTAATTCTCATGAACGTAACATAATCGGCCTGCCCAAACTCAACAGTTATGATGGCGCTAGGGCCCACGAGCCTAGCCCACCCTCGCCTTCTATGCCCTAAGGAACAAAGCGTCGCCAAGATTCAAATTATCCATAGGGGTGATGAGTCAGTGGTGCATTTAATGCATCTGCGGACTTTAGACTCTTGATATATAGGGAGTCGTCATTGGATTTTACCTGTTCCTTTTCTTTGTCCCATCGCCCTGTTTTCTCCCCTGCTTGAGAGCTTTCACTTGTGGATATTCTGGTACATCGCGGACCGTTTCACTAGGCACCTATTTTCTCCTCATTGTTTAGGTAGACATAGTTGCCTTTCTGCAGGTGCGTTTAGTTTTTCGATCGGCGGCCCCGTTTCGGTGGCGGACTGAGGGGTATCATGGGGCATGTGGGATTTGGGGAGTCTTCCTGGTTCCAATGGTGCGCGCTAGGTTTCCATCTTTCCCGATGAGGTACCGTGACTTAGGGATTTTCATCTTTTTCCTCCTGTTGTTGTACGCACGGTATGGCGGAAGGTCGGGAAGAGACTTCTACTAGTGAAGGTAGACTTGTACGGCGGGGCCAGTAGGAAGTCATATGCGCAAGCAACATCCTCCCTCTCGATAGATGAGGTGAGGTCTTATTATTAAATCCCCGAGGATATTGACTTTGAGTTGTTAGATGGCCCGGCTGAACCGATTGTGGGTGAAGAACATAACTCGGTGTTTTTCACCCGGGAACACCTCGCGTGAGGCTTAAGCTTTCCGTGTCGTCACTGGTCAAGCAATTTTCCACTTCACGAGCACCGCGCCTGTGTTCGCGAGCTTCGTTGGTCTGACGAGGATGCTACATACTAAACCGCTGCACACCAGCTGGACAACTCATTGGTGTAAGTTTTCTTTGCTTACACCTTGAGGCTGGCGCACGGTGGCCGACTTTGCATGTCGACCTAAAGCCCCCAACTACAATTCATTACAAGGCTCCCGGATTCACCCAAGTCTGAGGCGAAAGGATTGATCCTAGTCAGGGGACCTTGGGATGAGACCCCAAGCTCTCCTGACCTTTCGTTTGTTGTAAACCGATCGATGTCTTTCCCAGGTGTGTAGTGTGTATGCTTTTACATGTCTACTTTATGTGTGCTCAAACCTTATTATAGTGTGCTGCTTGTGCAGGAAAAAATCGGCGGGGTAAACTGGTCAATTGGGTTGAGAAGGCCAACTTTGAAACAATCCGGAAGTTGTTGGAGATTTCTGAGCGGGAGCGACATCACGAAGTCCTTCTTACTTTGCAGAATTTGAATGATTTGAGTCGCAACCCGGCTCCCTACAGTGTTTCAGTCATTTCGCGCCCTCTACCCACAGAAATTGTGGAAGGGGAGCATTACGTTACTGCGGATCTTTTAAATTTACTCCCGGGCAACTCATCTCCAGCGGGAACCCGAGAGGCAAAGGTGGTTGGTTGGGAATTGGTGTCTGTCTTCTGGGCAGCAGCACAGCTGTTGAGTAAAGTTCCATTTGTGCATAGGCATCTCAAGCGAGTCTTGAAGGGGTAACCGTTTAGGCATTCCTTTGCGGAAAGGTTCCCGTCCTCCGGCGGTGAAGAGAAAGAGGGCGCCGGTGAAAGATGGTTCACGAGGCGGGGTAGAAAATTTTGTCCCTTGGGTTCCGCCCATATCCAATCATCCCCTGGATCGGGAGGAAGAAGAGGAAGAGGAAGATAAAGAAATGTCTGACTTGGTTCATAACTTTGCTGCCCAGAAGCGTAAGCGCGATGCTAGTTTCAAGCGGGTGGTTGATGTCGTCCCCGAGGTAGTTGAGGGAAAGGGCTCGGATGTGCAGGTAATATCCTTCAGGTTACGCGGGAGATGGGTTGAATGATGTCGGATCACGGAGGCAGCTACCTTAGTGTAGGTCGAGGAGGCCTCTCTAACCCCCACAGTGATCCAAGTTATTCATCCTCCCGAACAGGCTCCCAGCCGACCAGAGAGGCCCCTGTATACCTGGGCCGAACGTAGCAAGCCATGGCTGCCTGACCAGCTGCTTTTGAATTCATATCATCCTCCATGGGGCCTGGCTCCACCTATGGAAGAGGTTTTGGCTCCTGGGCCGAAGGGCGCTCAGGAGATCATAGATCGTTGGAGGCCTTTTAATAGAGGCAAATCTTCAGCAGACCGCTTACACGACCTGTACTCAGCGCTCTTGTGGATGCCCGTAACTGTGCTGGCCGAGGGGAAAGGTGAAGAGTATGCCATCTCAGCTCCCACTTCCACCAGTAAAGAGGACCTCTTGTAGATGGTTGAAGACGGGATGATGGTCTGCCTTAACTGCACAATTAGGCGGGCTTGCCAAGCTTGTAATTGCTATGTAGTGTTTTGCTTGCATTTATTTCCTAGTCATTTATCGTATCCTTAATATGTCCATTCGCGATTTGTCACTACCATCGAAACATGGCCTACCGGCGCCGGGAGATTACGGTCTTAAATTTGCGGGATGCATGAAATTTGCGCTTTCCCCAAGCCCCGTCGGCTATTTAGGGCATAAATGCGAGTGCTTCCTTGATGGAGGTGGAGGTGAGTTCACGGCGCTGGGAGGTAGAGACTTAGGGAGCTGTTGAAAGGGCTATTCGGGCTGAGGCTAAGAAAGATGCCACTCGGCATGATACGTCGATGGCTAAATTGGATTAGCTAGGGTCCAACATGCCTTGGCAGCCTTAGAAGAGGCCCGGCAGAAGGGGGAGTCTGCGTTGTCCGGGGCCCAACGCTCCTTGGCTACTTTAGAAGAGGCCTGGTTGAAGGTGGAGGACGAGGCCAGCCGTCTAGCAGATGAACGAGTTTCTTTACTCCTTGAGCTTGGGGCTAACAAAGACGAGTTGGCAGGGGTCCAAGTAGAGGCTGCTAAGGAGAAAAAGGCTACGGAGGAGGCTTTTGATGCGGGCTTTGACGTGATCTTCAATTATGGATATGGTTGTTGTGCCTTTGCACATAACATTTATTAGGTGAGCCCGCGATCCCGGACGGAGATACGAATAAATTAAAGTAAAGCTACCTCTCGGAGTTTTCATCAATCCCCGATGCCTCCCGAGTGCTGCCCCAGGGGTTCATACCACTGATTCTGATGTAGACGTTAGAGAGGCGGGCAAGAGTCTTCCAACTGCAGAGGTTGGGTTAGGTACCTAGTCAGATTCTCCCGTCATAATAACTGGGGAGAATGAGGAGCCTGACAACCCGGGCGAGAACTAGGGATTTGTGTTGTTGTCGTCTGCCTTTCGTGTTATATCCCTATCTTTCGTTGTCATGCAACTGAGTTTAATAAAGGATAGGTTATTTTGCAAATCTGTTGTTGTTACCTACTCTATTATTTTTTTTCTTCTTTTTGGTCAAGTAATTTTACTTTGTCTAGCCGGGTAGGCATAGATGGATGACCCAATTGGGCATCAACAATACTAGGCCGGATAGAACATCACACTTGCTTGGGCTTAGTAATGGAGCCCGATTGGGCATCGACTATCTTGGGCTAATAATAGAGCTCAATCGTTCGGACTTAGTAATGAACTAAATTTGGGCATCAACCATGTTGGGCGGACGAGGCGTCAACCGTTCCCTAAACTTAGTCTTACGAACCAGCTAGGCATCGACCATGCGGCCGGGATGGGGCGTCCGGACTTAATGGGCAGGCTAGGCATCGGCCATACTAAGACGGATCGTCAACCGTTCCTGGACTTAGTAATGAACCAACTGGGCATCAACCATACTGGGCCAGATAGGGCATCGACCATTCCCGGACTTTGATAATTAAAATTTGAAATGATAACACGGTTAGAGGCTTATCAATCTTGTATTGATAGTACCTTTTGAGGTGCATAACATTCCACATTCTAGGTATGGGTCTTCCGTCTAGTTTATCTAGTGCATATGAACCGGACTCGTGCTCGTGTTACAATATATGGACCTTCCAGTTGAAGCGAAACTTTCACCGCCATAGGATCATTTGTGTTCTCAAGACAACTTCCTTAGGACGGGTTCACGGTAGGGCTTACTTGGGGTTTGGCCCGCCTATTGTACAAGTTTTGGTAGCGATGTAGAATGCTATCTATATGGCGGTATCTCCACCTTGATTCGTATGCCTTGTCTAAGTCCTTAACTATAGACTCTGTACTTAACTGCTCAAGCACGCTAGTTCAAGCGTGAGCATCTTGCGATTTCCGTGGGATGCGGCCCATCCACTGCCGGTAAGTGGAAGGGGATATCTTGGTTAGATCGTCTTCTAGCAGTTGTTCTATAAGCCCAGAGTACCCCAGGGAGTTCGTCTACCCATTTGCCTTTCAATCTAACCGTTTCTTCAATGCAATCAATAGGGTTTTGTTAGAAGCCTCTGCTAAGTCGTTGCTTTGAGGATACCAGGGAGGTGGAGTATAGATTCTTTATTTTCAACTCCTGGCAGAAATTTCTGTAGACCCAGCTATCAAATTGGGGCCCGTTGTCTGATACAATTGACCTGGGAATACCGAATCAACAAACATTATTTTTCTAGATAAACTGAGTGACATCCTTGTCTTTGATTGATGTGAAAGCCTTGGCTTCTATCCATTTGCTGAAGTAATCAATGGCCACTAGCAACAACTTCCTCTGAGCGGGGGCGGTAGGGAGCGGTCTTACTATATCAATTCCCCATTAAGCGAAGGGTCATGGGCTTGAGATGGAAATTAGATCTTGAGCCGGCAATCTTAGGCGGGAGCCCTACGGATTGTACCCAGGTCACGACTGCGTACTCGATGGAGTCGGATTTCATCGATTAGTAATGATACCACCCGAGTGTGGGCTACGTATTGCGGGATTACTGCCGCTGGATGCACTATCCCGCCGTGCAATTTGAGTCAACACATCTTGGCCTGTTGGTAGTTAAGCACATTTTCATATCTGGCCCGCTAGGGATCATTTGAGCATTTTGCCATCGATGAAGGAAAATGCAGCGGATTGGACTCGGTTGTTGTGAGCCTTGTCCTTCTCGTTATGGAGTTCTCCCGTGTTTATATAATGTGCTATGGGGTCCATCCGAGAAGGGGAGGTTTCGCCTACCTGGCTTACTCGGATAGTGGCTATTAAGGAATTCGACTGGTAATAAATAGGCAGAAATATTGTTTCTGTTATAGGTAGAGATGCGGCCATGACGGCTAAGGCGTCTGCTTTTTCATTGCAGTTCCTAGAAATGTGTTCGAACTTCCAAGTTGAAAAGCTACCCAAGCTTTGTTTAACTAGGGTTACATACTTCGCCATTCAGGGATCCCGAGACTCAAATTCTGCGTTTACCTGCCCTACCACCATTTGGGAATCACTTCGAATTATGAGCTTATCGACTGATAATGCAGCTACCAGTTCAATCCCGGCTAGGATGGCTTCATATTCTGATTCATTGTTCAAGGCACTGAAGCCCAGTCGGATTGCTTGCTCGATCTTGTCCCCACTCAGGGATTTTAGTTGCAAGTCAATGCCAGCTTCGGTCTGTTGCCCCATCTACACTAAGTGACCACCAATTCAAGCTGTCCGGGCGTGTTTCATTTTGGGGGATTTATGCTAGGAAGTCTATCAGGACCTGTCCCTTCTCCCAAAATCCATTCTCCCAAAATCCATTCTCCCAGCAAGCCATTCTCCCAAAATCCAGGCTTGTGAATAGTACTTCGAAGGGGAAGGTTGGTTAGTACCACAATGGGGTGTGTAGGAAGTCTGGTGGGGATTTCTTGGTTGCCACTTTCCCGGGAAATATTAAAGTCGGCTTGCTCAAGATGGATGTATCTAGTTTCTGCGTCGGTAAGCGCTGGCGAGAAAGAACAGCGGCCTGCGCCTTAGTCGCGTATTTTCTTTGGAAGCAGTGGCACTCCAGCTGCGACATCGGCGCTAGATATACGAAGAGTGTCTCGTTAGCTTCAAGGCTAGCGAGGACTGGAGGTTCCGCTAGATATTGCTTGATTTCCATAAGGGCCTGATCACACTCATCATTCCATCGGGCCTGATTAGCTCCCTTGAGGGTGGCGAAGAATGGCTTTAGACGGTCTATGAACTGAGAGATGAAATGCCCCAGGGCGGCCAACCGACTAGTGAGTTGTTGTACCCCTTTTCTGGAATTGGGAGCCGGGGATTCCAAGATAGCTTTAAGCTAAGTAGGGTTGGCTTCTATCCCCCTCTGGGTCACTATGAAGCCTAGGAATCGGGCCGCAGTGACCCCGAAGGTGCACTTTGAAGGATTGAGTTTCATGCCGTATGCTTTGAGGATTTCGAATGCTTCTTGTAGATGTGTGGCATGGTTCGGGCGCTCCTTGGACTTTACCAACATATAATCAATGTATACCTCCATGGTTTTACTCAGCAACGGTCTAAACATCTTAGTTACCAGTCTCTGATAAGTTGCCCCGACATTCTTCAATCCAAATTGCATTACATTATAGCAAAAGAGTCCATGTGGGGTGATAAACGTTGTTTTTTTCGCATCCGATGGGTACATGGGGATCTAATGGTATCCCGAGAAGGCATCCAGGAACAACAACATCCCATGCTCGACTGACGCGTCGACAATCTAGTCTATGCGGGGTTAAGGGAAGCTGTCTTTGGGGCATGCGTTGTTGAGATCAGTATAGTCTACGCATACTCTCCATTTTCCACTTTTCTTAGGTACCACCACCACATTGGCCAACCATTATGGGTACTTAATTTCTTTGATGAACCCTGATTTCAAAGGTTATACACTTTTGCTTTGAATAACTTTTGATGTAGTGAATTAAATTAGGCGCCTCTTTGTCGATCGGCAGCGAGATGGGACGACCGTCGGCTTATGAGAAGCATGCTTGAAATTTAATGCTTGTCATGTTCGAATGGGTCTAAGCAAATACATCTATGTTACAAAGTAAAACCTACTATAACTGTTCTTTCTCCTCTCTAGACAAGAGGGAGCTGACATAAGTTTGCTTATCAGGCCCGCCCAGGAGTATTGATTCCAAGGGATCCATAGCCAATTGTTCCCTATCTTCTAAACACCGCGGCGTGACTGATTCTTGTGTAGGCAGCTAGGTCTCGGAGGCGGATTATTTAGACTTTCATCTTTCTCGCGCTCTTGTACCAACAGTTAATAACACTGGCGAGCTGCTAATTGGTTGCTCAAGAGGTCAATCTATCCGGCACTGGTTAGGTAACTGATTCTTTGACAACTGAGAATAAGACTTGTTGAGTAACCGGCCCTGCCTTGATGGGGAGAGTAATATCACCAATGGTTTGAGTGGTGGCCCTATTAAATTTGGACAAGAATACGCAGTCAGGCCAGGCTCGTCAAGTGGAACTTTCATGTTGCCTAAGAATTTGGAAAGCTATAGCAATTCGGCGCACTACCCGAGTCAACAAGCACGCTATGTACATCAAAATTATTTAATGCATAGAAGTAGCACAAATTACATCGTAGTGTGGGTGATGACTACTGGGACGGGTTAATGGGAGGAAAGGATGCTAGAATTAAATCAGCGGGATCCACGCTTCCTGGCCAAACCTTGAGGAAATGCCAGAAGCAACTCAGTAACCTCCCGATAAGCTCGCTCGGCGACAAGTTACCATGAAGCTAAGCGTAAGCTACTTTGGCTGTATTTTGGAAAACATGGGTTATAAAATTTTTCCCACTTTTCTATAAAGTCACACCTTTTAAATTTGCAAATCCAGGCGACATACTTGTGCCACGGTGGGTCAAGCCAAATACAAAAATCTACTGTATATAAAAGCACACTCCCAATATTTTCCAAAATCCAACTACAACAATAAAGGACCTCTGGTCCTCATCAAAATATAAGATAAAAGATCAATCGATATAGAAGTTTATATCAACTGTTTTCTCAAAATATGTATATTTTAAAATATATTTACATATGCAGAAATGCCACATTTTAACACTATTTTATTTACACCTTATCTTATATATAATCACGCGACCACGGCGTCTAAGTTGAGGATCCGGAAAAGGTCTTGGCTTCCAACGCATGAAAATTATTTTAAGCATTTATGGGTAGCTGGGCTCGGTGAAGTCTTATAAGACCTAAATCTTTCTTTGTCTAACACATTGTACCTCCCAATATGAAAATCTGTACAGAAATGGTTACTTAAAATTGTTTATGAGTGATTTCTTTGTGAAAACCATTTCACAGCGATACAACATTACCTTTGTTATTATTCCTACTCTTTGGCCATTAAACTAATTACAAATCTTTGAAATACATTTAGAAAACTATTTATAACTGTGAAAGCCTTTGATGGTGGATTATGCGAAAGTGCTATACGCTAAAATCAAGTACCAACCAGCACATTGGCCCATTTAAATACCTGTTTGATGCCTGGAACCTCGGAACGCGTGGTAGTAGACTCTCAGGAACACTACACGGCCCTAATAGTCCGTGAACCTGTTGGGATCTATATAGCATAATGGAACCTGGAATTAAAATGCTCGGTGAGAGGCGTCTAACCAACACCTCATCGCTATGTACTAAGTCAGGGCTCTAACTATATACCTCGAATGTGCAAGAGGCACTCATCATATAAATGAGGGCGGTTGTATTCAACCCAAATTGCCGACTGTGCAATATAGTTGGGTCATAATATCCCATAACCTTGCCATGCACAATCCAAATACACCGACCAAACTCGAAATGGTGGCTTTCATCTAGCTTATTCATAAACCAGGCCAAACTCAAGCTTTAAATATTGAACGAATCCTTCACGTAGTATAACAAGTGGGAGGGTACAAAATGTTTTATAAATTTATATTTTCAAAGCACTTACAAATTTGTGTAATTTTCTAAACAATTTTCGCTTTAGAAAATGATTTTGGGTACTCACCTTTTCTCGACTAATTTTTTAAACTGTCGGCACTCTGATTCTCGTCTGATGCTCAAATCATTTCACAATTCATTCAAATTACTTAAAATGTCCCTCAATCCAACGTGCTTTTAACCATAAAACATACAATGTGGTTTAGCACTATATCGAACGAATCTCGATTCTAACAAAACTTCACGCTACAAATCTCATCTCGATACGGACATCGATAATAAGGGATGTGGAAATTGACCAAATGTCCGCCATTACTTAATGCCCTATAAAAATATATGTTTTAGTCAACTTGGATCATGGACTTTCCATATAGTCTAAAAATATCCAAACATTTCTGGTACTCATTCGATCGTCCACTTATACTCCCAAATTTCAATCAAAACTCGTCCATAAATGTCCAAATTCAATGACTCCGTCTCGAACACAATCCCAAAAATTTAAAATTCTAAACTCATTTAAAATTTTGGGATCAAGTTTACGACCTTTTACTTGCTTTAAAAAATTTCAAAGTTCATTATATAACCTTTAAAACAAACAACACAAATAGACAATTTTTCTACCTTAAAGTTTGATTAAAGGGTTAGATATTATACCTATGCGAATTTCTCTTCACAGAATTCAACTTGCCTTCTCTGCCTCCAAAATTTTAACGTTTACTAACTGATTTTCGTGAACTGGGAGAGAAGCAGAAAGAGAATAAAAACTAAAAATCGCCTCTCTATCTCTCTCTCCCGAACATCCTCAAACCTACCATTTGCTTTTATTGCTTTTTTTTTTTCGTTTTTTTTTTTTTTTTTTTTTTTTTATCTTTTCTTTAATTATTATTATTATTTAGATAACAATTTCTATTACCTCATTCAGATCCATATATTTTTGTCTCCTAAAAATTTTATTTATCCTAATTGTAAATATTCTTTAAATATTTGCCATTTTTCGAGATTTAAACTCTGCTGCGCTTTCACTCTAAAACTCGTCGCCTGTAAATTCGTGAAAATATCTCACTATCTCCTCGGGAATTTAACGAAACTTTCCTCGTTACTAGATTCGTGAGATCTAACTTAACTACGCAAATCGCTTCGCTATCCGAGATCTAGAGAATTTTCAGACCTCCTCAACCATTATTTTGGTACTTATTTATTATTATTATCCTTTAAAATTCCCACAATTGGAATTTTCACCATCCACTTTCCCTTAATTGCAAAAGCTCGCTACAATTCTTTTGAAAACTTATAATTTCACCCTAAAACCAATTTCTTTTCAAAATTCTATTATAAAGATTCAAATAATTGCATAGTTCTCTTAGCCGCACATACTACACATACCACACCCTCTCTGGACTCGGTGTTACAACCTCCTCCGCACATTTCGTCCGAAATGAACAAACTACATAAAGAGGATACCTTAGTCCGAAACAATCGATGATATCGATCGCACATCTGGGTTCCTCTCGACCATGTAAATTTCACCCCATGATCTCCATAAAATCACCAACTAACACCCCATTCAGAAAATCGCTTCTCTACGATCTACTATCCTGCATCGGGTCGTCTCCTTGGCAGGTGGTCAAAACATCCTTAGTTTGCACCGGGCTGATCTCTCTCGAGTACACTGAGGGATCCTGAATGTATCATGAAAGGCATACATGAAACACATTATGAAACCCCAGATAACCCTTCGAGGAAGGTCTAATCTATATGCGCACTCGTCCCACTCATAATAATCTCATGGCCCCATGGTCTGGGCCTCACTCTTCCTGCCTTCCAAACCGAGGACACCTTCCAAGGGAAAACCGAGGGAAGACCCTCTACCACCTTAACCGGTATCCCTACCGCGTTTGTCCGCATAACTTTTCTGTCTGTCTCTGGCCATTCTGAGTCCGCTCCTGGACATAACCGGATCTTATCTAAGGTAATTCAGATTAACTCGGGCCCACGCCCCTCTCTCCTACTTCATCCCAAAGATAATGAGTACGACACTTTCTAGCCATACAATGCTTTAAAATGGAGCCAGGGCGCCTATACCGACTGATAACTATTATTATGCAAACTCCATCGAGCAAATGCTGGGATCCCAACTTCCCCAAATCCCATCACGCATGCCTAAGCATATTCCTGGGCTGTCGAATAAGCTTCCTCCTGACCCACCATCGCTCCGAGGATGGAAAGTCGTGCTAAAGCAATCGAGTACCATGGCATCCTCGTAGAACTAGACCAAAACTGGATGTGAATCTGGGTCTCTAGCCTCGAGACTAATGGCAGAGGGAACACCATGTAATCTAACTATCTCCTCCATATATACTTGGGCCAACTCGTCCACGGGTCATCATTGCTAACCTGAGAAAATGCACTGATTTCGCTAGTCTATCCACTATCACCATATATGGTATCGTGGTCGTCTCCAGTTCTCTAAGCCCGATAACAAAATCCATAGTAATCTTATCCACTTCCATACAGAATCGGAAGGTGTTGTATCTTTCCCGCGGGTCGTGCTCGCCCACCTCACGACATGTTAGGTATCCTCGATACGAACTGCAATTTCCTTTCGTGCCCTTCCACCAACACGTTCCCCTCAAAGATATATCTGCATAAATACTAGGTATATATGCGAAGAGTGAGCCTCTTCCAAGATTTCCCTTTTATTCACCCATTTGTGTACACACATTCGACTTCAACTATTAATGGTTCCGATCTCAACCGGTTTCTACCACCCCACCCGCCTCAACTTAATCATCTTCAAACCGCTCGACCTTCCTGATCTGATCCACAAGAATGCACGAACAAAAATGATGCCAATAAGAACCCCGTGACGTTTACCCGCAACTCGAACTCCCAAGGATCTCAACTCTATCAACAATGGGAGATATATCGGTTCGGGCAGATAAGCATGGGAACCTCCGAAGCTCGACTTAAGGCATCAGCCACCATCGCCTCCCTGGATGCAGGTACACTCTATCATGCAATCATAACCTTAATCAACCTAAACCACCACACTACCAGCCTAAGTTAAGCTCTTCGGTAAAGATATATTGCAGCCCATGATCTATGAATATCTGACAAGGAACAATCGTATAGATAATGTCCCGCATCTCTAGAGCGAAACCACCGCCGTTGTTCTAAATCACGGTCGTGTTCCCGCTTGTGCTTTTTAATCGACGGAAGCATAAGCTATCATTCTACCATCCCCGCATCAAACACACCTCTAACCCTCACCTGAGCATCACTCATACGACCACATAACTGCCCTTTCTACCTGAGTGCTACCACCGGAGCTGCCGCTGAATCCCCCGTCCCCCGCCCCAAAACTATGTCGGCAGTGTATCTAATTACCCACTTCTCGAATCTTTCGTTAGATCGTCAACTGGTCGCTATCTCTCAAAATCCATCAACAAATCTCCGTAATAACCTACTAATCCATGAAACCGCGAACTTCGTAACATTTCGTGGGCGCTTCAGTTCACTATAGCTTTCCAATCTTCCTCGAGGATCCACACTAATACCTTTTGCTAAACATGACCAAGAAAGCTATTTTCATTCAACCAACCGGCACTTACTTAACTTAGCCGTATAATCGGCGCTCTCTAAGAGCCCTGCATCAGTCCCGAGATGCCCGCATGTTCCTCCGAATCGCCTGGCGGCTACCTGGAATGTCACTGGGCCGAATATGATCACAAACTTATCTAAATGGATCGAATATCCTATTCATCAAATCCATGAACGCAAATGCAAGTATTGAATAACCAGCTTAGCATCGAATGGAACTCAGATGACCGTGATTCATCTCGAAGGTGTTTAACATCACCCGACCAATCGATGGTAGCCTAATTTTAGGGTCAATCTTTAGAATATACTCCGATCCATACACTATCAAATAGCTCATCTATATTTGCGGAAATGGATACCGGTTGCGATTGTCATCGATTCACCGTTTATGTTCGCAACCGTGTAAGTTTCCATCTTTCTTTTACGGCAGAACTCAGTCTCATGGTGAGGCATAGGGTCGGATGAAGCTCTTGCTTAGCAATTTCCCCTCCAATTGTGCCTTCAATTCTTTCAACTCACGGGCGCCATTCAGTATGGAGGAATGGATACTCCACAGCCCCTGGAAACTAGTCTTAATAAACTAACTCACCCCTATCCCGGGTAAACCCGAAATATCATCCGGAGTTATCCGGGAACCTTGACCATTTGGGACACGTCTTCCAGCCGTGTCCTCTGTCATCCACTACAAATGCCAACAACCTCGGCAACCTCCGAAGCATTGCCAGCCATGACATTAATAAGACTAAAGCATCTCTCCGATTCCCCGAATACTGTTCCTTCCACAATCCAATCTTACTTTCTATAGCAATCTAAGGTGGTCATGTCTGATAACCACCACTCAGGTGATTATCAAACTGCGTGGATACCTAACACTATCAAGTCCGCCGAAAACTTATTCCTGGATCACCAATCTACTACCCTCCGAACTATCCTTTCTGATGTCATAGTATCCCCATCAGTACTTAAACCACCATACGACCATCTATAGCCGACTCATCCAGCTCCCTGCTGGAATGGTACTGAAATAAAGAAGAGGCTTTTGTCCACTGAACATCTGAACTCGAAATCATGCCGTAATCACGTCTCGTGATGCATCCGTCCCACAGGGTGGATCAGAATACTCGAGCCTCGAGCAATGAGTACCATCACTATGACCCGCCACCTGGGCATCGCTCCGCCCCAGTGGTTCCTACCACGACCCTACCAGGTGCCGGGGGATTGCCACCTCTCGTCGAACCACCCCTACCACTGGACTGGACCGCTGGTGCCTGGTATGCCGTACCACCTCGAGGTCTCGCAGCCTACCAACTGCGGGACGCTTCCTGGAGCAAGTGACCTTCTCATCAATGGAAACATCCTCCATCTCCGCACCTCCGAGATGCCTCTCGACATATGTGGCACAATGGAAAAGATGATCCCAAAGATCTACCACCTCCCGGGTCGCTCGGTGGATCGAATCCGATCCCCGCCACACCCTCGCCCAAGCCTCATCACGTCCACTTTCTTTCCTTTCTTTCACTAGACTCGACCGCGTTCATTGACTAGTGCTAGAGCACTTTCTTAACATCAGCTCGCCTCGAAAGGAACCGAAACTGCCCTTCTACCCTTAGTGCGCCAACTAGTTTCTCTAAAGTTATTTTGAGAGATGCCAAAGATGAACTTTAATTCGCCGTTCGGGCCGCCATGAATCGCTACACTTATGTTCCTCATTTTCCTCAGATCATAGGCACCAATTTCACGTAGTTCAAACCTCTCGCTCATATCTCTCGTCTCACTGTCAGGATCGCGCTCTAACTCAAGAATTCTTCTATTTTTGCATCCCGATAACTACGCGGTAAAACTGCCTCAGAACAGCCCTTCCACGGCCCGTCCCAAGTGACCCCGCAGGTACCTCCTCTAATGGCCTCCCACCGCCCCGCCCCGTAGCCATCAAGAACCCCCGGAAAGAGTGACTCTTCGCTCATCTCAACACCCCATCACGCATACCCCCACTAACCCCGTCTAGCCATAAGTATGCCGCTCCGGGTCGCAAGCACCATCATAAGTTCCGAGCCCCTAATTTTAGAGAGCCGCTTCTATCATGCCTCATTTTCCGAGGCTCGCACCGACGTAGCCGCCAGAACGACCGTATAACCTCGATCCATCGCCAAGGTACGCCCGGGTCCGCTACCGACGGTTCTTACCGGGGTCGATTCATTGAAGCATTTTTCGACTAGGGGTGTACGACATATCTCTCTCGTGGTGCCCGTGCGAAGTCCTAGATCGACCTCTATGACTCCGTCTGCATACGTCGTGAATTTCAAAGTTAAAAGATTCAGTGACACTTTTCAATATTTGATGCATGCAAGGATTTAGCAAAACAATGTAGGTTGCAATAGGAAAATCATTATAAAAAAAAACAATTCTATAGGAAATACTGTGGAAAACGCTACAAAATAGGCGAATCCATCGCCTAAAACTCCGCTCCGATACTGTTGACAGATCCTCCCAAATGACAGAGGGCCCGTCTCTAAGAACTCCACAAGAACCTCCCAAACGTTTCGCTCGACCGACAAGTTACCATGAAGCTAAGCCGTAAAAACCATTAAATCAGATTAAAAAACATGGGTTATAAAATTTTTCACTTTTCTATCAAAATCACACCTTTTAAATTTAACGTAAAATCCTGCAAAGATAACGACCGCACAAGGGTCGTTTCTCCAAATACAAAATCACCTCGTATATAAAAAAAATACACTCCCAATATTTTCCAAAATCCAACTATTAAATAATAAAGGACCTCTCGTCCTCATCAAAATATAAGATAAAGATCAATCCAATATAAGTTTATATCGCAGAACCTCGTTTTTTCTCAAAACCATGGTGCATATTTTACAAAAATATATTTACATATACAAAATGCCACAATTTAACTTTTACTATTTTTTATTTACACCTTATCTTATATATAATCACAACACAGCTGTCAGGGATCGAGGATCCCGAAAGGTCTTTCTGCCAACACCGCACTTGAAAATTATTTAAAAACAGTAAAACCGTGAGCCAAACGTCGAGGTACTTATGGTCTTAAATGCCGTCGTCAAGGTTATAATTCTCCCAATATGAAAATCAGATGTAAATGGTTGTAAAATTCGTTTATGAGAAACCGCTTTTGGCTGCGGAAACCATTTCTCAAAATCAAGCCTGAAACTATTTCGCTGAAACTGCTTTCAGCTGGCTAAAACTGCTTCAAAATTCACCTGGAGGCCAAATTGCTTCCAAAACTATTTCGCCGGGCCGAAAAACCAAGCCAAGGTGGTTAACATCCAAAGTGCGGTACCGCAACCGCACCAACCATCGTGGGCCCATTTCCTCAAACACCAGACCCGATGCCCCTGAACCCTGAACCCCGCACCTGTGAGTGAACTCCTAACACTACCCTATTAATATGGTCCGGTGAACACAAATGATTCATATAGCATAATGGAACCCTAACCAAAATGCTCCTAAGTGGAGAGAACCTCTTAATCCAACACCTCATCGCTATGTACTAAGTCGGCCATTTAACTATATACCTCGAATGTGTGCGTAGGCGACCACTATATAAATATATGCTGTATCTAACCCCAAATTGCCGACTGTGCAATATGCTTAGTCATAATATCCCATAACCTTGCCATGCAATAATCCGAAATACATCCGACCGGAACTGAAATGGCCATCTAGTTGGTTTTGCTAAACCAGCTAAACCGTTTCTTAAATATCAAATCGAACTTTCCTCAATGAGTATAAAGGCTTAGAGGTAATAAAATGCTTATAGTCTATACAAAGCACTTTTACAAATTTGTAATTTAAACACTTTCGTTTTAAAACGATTTTGTAAGGATCACTTTTTCTCTACCAATTTCTTTAAATCTTGTCAAGCACTCTAGGATTCTCGCCAGACGCCACAACCGCCTACACAATTCATTCTCAAATTACGAAAATGCAGTCCTCAATCCAACGTTTTAACCATAAACATACACTGTGGCTTTCTGTGCCGACTATATCGAATCGAACTTCGATTCTAACAAACTTTACGCGCTAGTCCCATTCGATACGGACACGATAATATGATGTGAATTGACCAAAATGTCCATACACATAATGCCCTATAAAAATATATGTTTTAGTCAAATTTTGACCTAAGGGACTTTCCATATACCTTAAAAATACCCTCAAACATTTCTCAAAATTCGTCCGACTTCGTCCGACTATACCCCGGAATTTCAATCAAAAATGTCTATAAACAGTCCCAAAATTCAGCCCTGACTGTCCGAACACAGTCCCAAAAAATCCTAAAAATTCCTAAACTCCGCCTAAAATTTCGGGATCAAGTTTACGACCTTTACATTTCTAAAAAATTTCAAGCCATTATATAACCTTTAAGCTTCAAATAACACAAATAGACAAATTTTCTACCTTTTAAAGTTTCTTGACAAAAGGCTAAGATATTGGTACCTATGCGTGAAATTTCCTCTCTCAGAATTCAACTTTGCCTTCCTCGTCCGACCGAACGCTTACTTCATCCGATTCGTGAATCAAAGAGAAGCAAGAGAATAAAAAACTAAAATCGCCTCTATCTCTCTCTCCCGAACATCCCGCAGTCCGCCCCTACCATTTGCTTTTTATTGTTTTTTTTTTTCGTTTTTTTTTTTTTTTTTTTTTTATCTTTTCTTTAATTATTATTATTATTATTTAGATAAATAATTTCTATTACCTCATTCATATCCATTTTTGTCTCGAAAAATTTTATTTATCCTAATTGAATATCTTTAAATATTTGCCATTTTCTCGGCATTTTTCTAAAATCCCGCTTTCGTGCCACTCTAAACTCGTCACGTAAATTAAAATATTCCGACTATCTCGGAATTTAACGAAACTTTCCTGGGTTACTAGATTTCGTGAGACGAACTTAATCTACACTGCTTGGTCATCCGAGATCTAGAGACAGACTCTCCCCGAACTATTTTTGAGAATTTATTATTATTATTATCCTTTAAAATTCCATAATCGAATTTCACCCATCCACTTCCTTAATTGCAAAGCGCCACAATTCTTTGAAAACTTTATAATTTCACCCTTAAAACTCAATTTTCAAAAATTCTATTATAGCACTAAAATAATTAAGGAAGCCCTTAGTGCACATACTAAGCACATACCGTACACCTTCCTGATTCGGGGTGTTACATCACAACCCGCTACATTGCTCATTGTCCGAGATATTACTGTATCACCCGAAAGCTCAATCAGAGCCGTAGTAGTTTTCTCCTCTGACGCTTGGATTGATACAGGTCATCGGACGACCGGCCTAGTATGTAATTGATGGTGGGCCGGGTTCGCGGAGCTCGAAAGAAGGCGCTATTCTTTCAACCGCTAGAGCGATACTCAAGGGTCGGATCCGTAATATATCCTCCGAGGTGGCCACGGATCGCTTCACTAGAACTGTGGTTCGCATCTGCTAGTTTCATGCCCGTGGTCTCGTGGGTAATCGTGACCTTAGAGATCGACATGCTTGCTCGGGATCCGATCGAATTAGTGTGCCATTTAAAGTCAGGGTGATCCCAGATGAGAGGGAGGAGCCTCTGCAGGAGATGTCTGTAGAGGGGTGAATCGGGAGGTCTCTTTTCTTCCGATCGCTCCCGATAGCCTTTCCGGGGTTCTTACCTCACCCTTCGCTCGGCTACCCTCAAGGTCGACTTGCTATTTTTAGAGGTAATCATTAATGCCTAGAGGTCAGTCCTGATATTGTCTTCCAATGTAGCATTTGTCCGCCTCATCTCGTATAGTTCTTCCACTGCCGCTGTAATCCGCAGATAGCAATTGGAAGAAAGGTGTAGTTGGCCCAAAGCTTTTTCGAAAGTTCTGAAGGATCGCATCCATGCTGTATGCATCGATTTGTTGGACAGCTTGCCCAAATCTCCTAGTGAAATCCCATATATATTCATCCACCTGCTTGAAGATAGTTTGTAGTGAGCTAATGCTTCCCTTTTGACGGATCGAGCATAAATATTGGGAAACGAATATAGCCCATAACTCACTAAATGAGTTGATGGATCCCCTCGGGAGTTTGTGGAACCAGGCTGGGTATGGTGTCCCTTCAGTCACTGGGAACACTTTGCACAGAAGACGATCATTTCCCACACTCAGAATCATCGCTTGGTTGAAGTGCAGCATGTGGTCATACGGGTCTGAGGAGCCATCATACATGGCAAACGACGGTATGGCAAAGCCGCGGGGAGGCTCATAACTCAAGATGTGCTGACCTAGTGGGGACGATAACATGTCCTCAGTCCCTGCACAACAAGAGGTGCAGATATACTGACCTGTGCGTACCCAAAGGTGGGGATACCCCGGAACTAAGTGATGAGGCTGCACCCCCTAGCCACGCAGGCATGTTTTCAAGGGCGCGTTCCGATTGCCACCTTTCTCTACTGAATTGTCTCCGCACCCGATGCGGCATGTCGCAGACGGACTGACTAGAGCGATGCGTCTTTTCCTGACCTACCCACATTGTTCTTTCGAGGTGTCGATCCGGTGCTGAGTCAGCCGAATATAACTCACATCCGCACAGTTGTCGTTCGTCTTCCGGATGGATAAGCTCCTTGCCTTTATTTTGTTTAACTGGGGGTGCAGGGTGGCTACTCCCTCGTGCATTTTCGATCCATTCGCCTCCCACGATCCCGCAGGGCCGGCTTTTCCCATCAAGCATGGCCCAAGACGACTCGCAACTCGACCATCTGTCTGGCATGTTCCTCCTACTTTTCCTCCATATCCTAGCGCCATCAAAAGAATTAGTCTTCCAGAGATTGATTCACTAGGTTGCTGGTCATGGTGACAAAACCCAACGGTCCGGTGGAGTGATCGTGAACTATCAAAGCTTCAGGATGGGAGATCACTTGAAAACGGATGTAGACAAGCCCTCGCAAATTGTAGATGAGCTTTTTTGCTTGGTCGTTCCCACAGACGATGTCAATTATAGTCTCTTGAATTTTTTGAGTCACTGGATTGTCGGAGCATTAACTTGCCAGCATGTACCTCGCAGTAACTAAGGGAACGTGGTGGTGCCCCGCCCCACCTCTCCAATGCCTAAAACGATCAGAGAATCTGTAGAAATGAAAAGAGCTCAGATTTTTCACAAGAATCGCGCATCTTCAGATTCCTCCTTCATGGAGGAGGAAGATACCCGTCTAGCTAAAAATAGTGATTTCCTTCCAAAACGAAAAGGGGGAAAGAGGGCGTCTTTTCAAGGCTTACGACACGCTCTTCCTTTTCGTGGCACACTTAGCCTCAACTTGTGCCCTAAGAAGTGTTTGATTACCTCCAAAATGACACGCAGGAGTGTGGGGGTGTCTTAGATCCAGAGATCACCGGTAATCATTGCATCTGGGCTTGTCTTCTTAGGAGGCGGTTCCGTCTCAGAGTAGAGATACTCCCACAGGAAAGGCTAAGCCTGTTGCTGTGTCCACTCGCCTGATGGAGAGCGATATTCTTGACCTCGTCTACTACTTCAAATAATACTTGGACTTGGCTCGCTACTTAGGCCTTCCTTGCGGGTAAAGATGTTTTTGGGCCTGTGTAACGGCCTGGTGAATGGTAGAGCCTATGTTTGGGCCTGGTACCCACACATGGAGTTATTTGTTTTTTTAATATTGTATTAATATTAAATATTAAGTTGTTTGTTTTTTATATTCATAAAATTAACAACTTAATTATATATAAAATAAAAAAAAGCAATTTGTTTAACTTTATTCTTATAATAAAATAAAAAATATTTACATAATATATGTATCACATCTTAACATATTAATAAAAAAAATAAAAAAGATAAATTTAATATGATAATAAAAATATTTATTATTATCATTGTTAAAAAAAGTATTATTATATTTATCTATTTTATATAATTAAAATAGAATATATAAAATTAATTATTTAAAAAAACTGTTCTTAATTTTAAAATATCCTGTTCTTTTAAAATATTCTAGATTTTAAAGATTTTAAAATATGATTTTTTTTTCTATTCAGAATAAAATTTTAAAAATTCATAAATAAATCATGCCAAAATAAAAATAAATAAATGAGGAAAGCAAATTGCTTTAAAAAAAAGCCAAAAAAAAACAAACGCCCCCCCAAAATATTTGACTTTTTCTATTTAACAAAAGTCATCTTCTAAAACATGAAATACTATATTTACCCAACAAGAAAAAAGAAATAAGAAATTTCGCTTACTACTCATCATAAAATAAATAACTTAATACTTAATACTGTTAATACTTATTATGATGCTAATTTAAAAAAAGAAGTTATATTCAGTGTTTAGTAAAACAAACAAACGCTTCATTTTTCTTCTTCTTGTTGCTGTTTTTACGGACCAGAGCTCTCACAAAACAGGTGTCGGTTCGTTTAAGTTTTCATAGATCAGCCTTGATTTATAGTACATGGGATTTCAAGCTCCAAATTAAAGAACAAAGCGGGAAAGTATTGTGTGGACGGATAGGAGAGCCGCTATTCTTGTGAGCCCCTTTTGGTTGGGTTTCAAAAAACGTTAAGTCATGAGCCACACCGCACACCTTGTGATCTTGCTCCCAACCTAATTAATCCACGTCTCCCCATCCCCCACTCGAACAATAATAACTTTGATCACTCGTACAATACTTTTAAAGTTGGCATCCATATAATGCAAGATCTACCTTCACATTGATATGTCCTGGAATTGATGACTTGATTGGTTACCTATCAAATAAAACGTGAGGCTGAAATGTCATGGAATCATATGATATTATCTCATGTTAAAAATGAGGATGATCGAGCAGTATAGCAGGTACAGGGACATAGTGTCGACCGCGACCTACCCCTTGTCTTATTCTTCTCATAATTTTACTGTTAAATTTGGAGTGTCCAATTGGAAGTAGGAACACACACGCACGACCAATTTGCAAATCTCAGGGTTTTATAACTTGGGAAGTTCATTCAACATTGAATGTGAATAATCCCATGTCAATTGGTTGTATTTACCGTATCCTATATTGGATAAAGGGGAAAGCTTTTTGGGACTAAATGAGTATCTTAATTTAGTGAACGCCTTTTAATATTATGAGCAACATTTGGTTTTAAAGTGAACAATTTTTATATAATTGAATCAAGTCATTACAAATGATATCAACTTGTGTGAAAGTTCATTCCTTTTGATCTTGTAATCGGATGGATTACAATAAGAACGTTGTTTTTACATAAAAGTATTTTAAAATCGCAAGGGCCTTTGGCCCAAAACGATATTCATGATTGGACTAGATAGTTACAGTATCAAAATCTTTAACTTTTTTGTTCACAAATTGTTGCCTATTTTAAGACATTTTTTGTTCATGAGCCCTCTATAGGAAGTCGCATATCAACATTTCGTTTATATGGTTGCCAGGGGACATTTTTTTAGCCATGGTATGTTGTCCACGGCTTTTTAGACATTTAGCGTAAAAAAAATTAAAAAAAATTCTTAAATAATATAGGTTTAGAAATATTCTTAAATGTACCATAGTTTTTGTCATATGAAAATTTTTTTATGAAAAGACACTTTTAAAAGCCTGGTTTCCTTTTCTGCTACGATTTCAAAAATTGAAAATTACAATTAAAGATACAAGTTTCCTTTTGAAGACACTTTCAAAATTTTTTAATTTAAGTTGAAAGTGTCTCTTGAAAAAACATTTTTTAAAACTTAAAAAGAAATTGTTTGAAGACACTTAAATTGGCTGAACAAGAGACAAGATCTTCAAAAGACGCTTTCATAATTTCAAAACACAGTTGCCTTTTCAAGCATACATTTATAATTTTAAAAAATTTGAATTAAATTGAAAGCCGTTTCTTAAAGACACTTTCTAAATCATTAAATGCTATACAAAACGATTTTGAAAAGATATCTATAATTTCAAGCTAATTAACACTTAAAGTCTTTTTGTGTACACTTTCTGCACTTTAAGCTAAAAGCTGCCTCTTCAAGCAGCTTATTTTTAATTTTTTTCAAATTTTTAGAAAGTGTTTATTAAAAATACACTTTCTAAATTATTGAAACTAAGATAATAAGTTTGCCAAAAAGACACATTTATAAATTTAAAAGTTTAATCAATATCAAGATCTTTCGAATGTATTAATTTTCTCTAATTTTAAAATTTTTGACAAGTTCTAAATCGCTTCATTCAAGATACACTTGCTTTTCAAATTTTTGTAAAGTTAGCTTCTTAATTATCAAATGATATAATAAGTTTGTTTTTCAAAGCGCATTATCTATAATTTGAAAAGTTTTAATAAATACTAAAAGTCAAGTTTCAAGCATATCTTCGAGTAATTTTTAAAATTCATTCTAAGTTCGAAAGTGTCTTTTCAAGAGACACTCTCAGTTTATTAAATTTTTAGAAATTGTCTTTCAGTACATAATTTCTTAAATTATCAAACGTTATACTCAACATTTTTAAAAATACACCTTCATAATTTTGAATATTTTGAATCAACGCTAAAATTATATTTTAAAAAGACAATTACTATAATTTTAAAAATTTTGAATTTAAGAAATATACACTTTCTAAATTATTGAAATGTTTTATTAAAAGTGTATGTTGAAAATATATCTTTATAGTTTTGAAAGTTTTGAATTAATACTAAAAATGTCTTTTAAAAATACACTTTGTATAATTTTAAAAATTTTAAATTTAAATTAAAAATATCTCTTAAAGAGATACTTCTAATTTTTCAAATTTTAAAAAAATATTCTTTCAAAAAATATTTTCTAAATTATTTTGTTAATGCAAAGAAAACAACATTATATTTAAAATTGTTTTTCAAACTATATTTTTTTTAAGGATTTTTTTTTTATTTCTTTATTATTTTTGGGAAAGTTCATAATAAGTGGACCCCATATTGCAGCTGGGGCGGCAAAGCAATGTAAGCGGCAAGCATCATCACTGTCCTTTCTAAACTTTTTTTCAGCCCTTTTTGCAAGTGCCCTGTCCTTTAGGTTTCTTCTATGATAAGCCAGGCAAAGTTAAACTACGATTTTTTTTTAATAACCGTAACCGTGGATATTCAGACCCGTTTTAACGCAGATAGACTAATTTGACAAGTTAATAAGTAGGTAAAATCTCTAGTCAGGAATTCAAATTCAATTTGAATGCATTTTAATTAATTTTATAAGTTAACAATTAGGTAAAACCTTTTGTGACCTAAGGAAATTTGAATCAATGAACATTGGATATCCCCACTCGAATGCCTCGTACCAAATAAACTACCCTCAGGTTGGATGATCTCTAACTATGGTTATGACTTATTGTGAATATGTATATACACTTTGTGCTCAGGGGAAAAAAATAGGATAAGAGTCTCTTACAATCCCAATCCCATTAGCAGCACAAGGGGAAAAATCTACATGGGTAGATCTAGAAATTTCCATGTTCTGTTTCTAGATGATATTTTAAAAGGTCAAAAGAAAGAAACTTGTTTGATTATTAGACTTGATCAATTCAATTCTGGTGAACCTAAGCATAAGGATTAGGACTTTTTATCAATTTACATTGAAAATGTATTTCAGCTTAAGATTTATAAATAAATAAATAATCTTTCGAATAAATAAATAAATAAAATCACCTCACCTGTATATGACCAACCTTTCAACCACTTTTGGCAGCTTGTGAAAGAAAACTGCATTTGGCATAGAAAACAACACAACATCCTTCCTGTATTCACTCTGTAGTCAGAGCACAAATTCAAGAGTTTGAGGAGAGTTAAAATCAGAAGCAAGACAGAGCTAATTACATCCAAACATTCCTCACATACAAAATTCACTTCCATCCCACCTTTGATTGGATTCTGGAATTCCCAAAAAAAATCTATAAAACTGATAGTGTGCTTCAGATTTTCCCACGAAATAACATCGAACCCATTAGCACATTTCCAAAGAGATCACACTATCTTCCCCATCTCTGCAGCACCTTCTCATTCTCTTTCCTGCATCAACTCAAAATCTCCATCTTCACAGCACAAAAAGGCAAAAGAATCCAATTGTCACATTTCTACCCTCTTTTAAACAAGTATTCACCATCCAAGTTGAAGGAACTAGGAAGAGAAGAAACAAATGGCACCATTTCACAGAGAAAAGGAAAAATCAAATAGATCAGACTTGTTTTCTTGACTGATCATCCCATCTCTTCATCACCTCTAACACTATCTCGTTCCAAGTATCTACGTAAATTTGGCAAGCACCAATGAACACAATCGTTCTGTACTCGGTCCTTAACCCCATCGGCGAACGGAAAAGGATACATATAAGGTCCGGGATGGCCGTCCGGCCTCATCAACGACAATTTCGTGACATCCAATGCCTCAACCCTAAACCCAGGAAATTGCTCTGCATAGGCCTTCGCCGCCTCCACTTCTTCCACCTCCACTCTTCTCATGTCGGCGTCCATTCCTTCCAGAAGTTTCTCACCCTCCTGGAACGGCCTGGTTTTGGGACAAGCACCCGCCTTATCCCAATCACCTTCAAAATGTGAGGGAGAAAATGTGGTCACAATGACATCAATTGGGTCGCCGTTAACCCCTCGTTTTCCAGCTATGGCCTTCAGGGTAGTCTTGAATGCCTTCCGAAACACTTCGTAGAATCCAACTTCGGTGTGATTCAGGTCAGGGCAGTAATGGCAGCCGATAACGGAATCTCCTTCATAAAACACAGCTGGATGTAGAAACCAGTGCCCAATCGACAATACAATCATGTCCATTCGATCCATATCCCCTGCCCACCTCTCATCAACGTAATCTAAATACAATTTGTTGTGATTCGGACCAGAGTTCGACTTCTCCATACCCTTTACAAGAAACGGCGACCAGTAGATTGATACAGTGATGTTGTGAGAAGGAAAATGCCATCGCCGGAATTTGTTATCTTCGCCGTTCCGATAAACAAGATCGGGAGTAGAAACGGTTGCGAGCATGCATAGAAGAGACTCGAGTTGGTTCCTAGCCATGGAGTCTCCGACGAATGCTAAATTTTTGTTTCGGAAAATTTGAAGAAAGATATCTGGGTCGAACCTGGGAAGGGAGCAGTTATGGGGCTTCCACCTCCAATAGAGGTAACCCAAATCAGGCCTGCCATGGCTGATGCAGTTCTGGCCGTCCTTGATTGTGCCACAAGTAGTACCGTTGTACAAGGGTCCCAACTTGTCACGGACCCATTTTCCATTTGTGTAATCGCATGCAATTTCGCAGGAGCTTTCCTCTTCTGCAAACATTAAAATAGTCCTTTGTTAGCTCTCAAATGACGATAAAAACAAAACACATAGATTCAGCAGAAAATTGGTCGTACCTTGGGAAGGAGATGAAGAAAAAGAAGAAGAAGTGGTGAAGATAACGGGGTTGAGAATGGGGAGGGGATCGGCGGGAGACTGAGGAAGAGGGAGAGGGTGGAAATACAAGCGGAAGAGAGCTATCGGAAGGAGAGCATAAAGGGCATAAGGTAAGAGCTTCTTGGGGAGAGAAAGAAGGTGGGTTTGGTCTTTGAATGGGCTTGAGCTTCCCATTTCTTGAATCTTCCTCCCTTTTACCCCTCTTTTCTCTTTCTTTTAGAAATCTGAAGAATGTAGAGGTTCAGGAAGAAGAAGGATTGTGTTGGGTTGGCAGCCTTAGAGATGGACACTAGAGAGAGAGAGAAGAGAGAGAAAAAATTAAGAAAGGCTTGTGGGAGATAGGGAGGGAGGGAGGTGGCTCAGTCAAGACTCAAGAACCAAGATCCCATAAAAATCCCATTATCTCTGGCTGGCTAACCAACTTCAACAATCAACCCCGTTAGCGTTAATCACCATCTTCTTTCAGCCCATTTCACACTGTATCATTTTTAGCCCATTCCACTTTTTCTTTTCCCTTTCGGGATTTTCGTCCGGTCACTCGCAATTCGCAAAGTCGCACGTCGCACCGCACTCATATTGGGAATCTCCACTTCTGCAAAAAGAAATAGCATTCATTATCTATCATGTTAATTAAAAATCTGAAAAACCCAATATTATTACCCTACCCTTCCTTCTTAAAGAAAGGGATCGCGAGGGCATAACTGTCTTTTCAGTTACAAATACTTTTTATTCACCAACAATTGAACAGAAATAATTGATTAATTGTCATTGTCCTTGGCTATGTAGGTCGTAGGCTTGTATTTGTAGCCTGTTGGATGGGAAAAGATTCCAGGAACCCCCCAATAAACGAATGCCACGAACACATTGACAAAAAATATTAACAATATCCTCACCCTCAAATTTTCTAACCCACTTAGATCTAGATCAACAATCTCTACAAGGCCAAGGGGATCCGAAGTCAAGGCTATTTATGTCATGTCAAGACATTAAAATATGGTTATATTAAAATAAGGGATGATCGATTCATTGCTTTAGATTAAAATAAAGGACAATCGATTTAAGGTGTCAATATCAAGATTCAAGAATAATCTCTTTCATTAAAATGTAAAAAAAAAAAAAAATCATTTCCAAGCAAAATCCCTCTAATGATATAGTTACAGGATATTTATTGTTATATTTTTAGAGATATTTTTACTAAAAAAAATATATAGCATTTCTAGGTTGCTTTTATAATAAGCTATTCTTATAAATATTTATAAGTTTTATTCCTTTTAATTCAATTTATTTTAAAATAAGATGAAAATAAGGCTAAGTAATGAGACCTAGCTTTAACGAAATTATGTGCTTATAAAAAAAATGAAACTAACCCATCTCCAAATTCCACGAATCTTTAAGAAATATGTGGATAAAAAAATCTAAAATTTTTAAATCTATCTCTTTTATGTTTTTTCTTAAAAAGAAACCCATTTTGGACTAAAAAAAATATAATTTCTTATTTTATGTATATATATATATATATATATATATATATATATATATATATATATATATATATCTAAAAGATATGATTATTTTAAAAAGAAAATAACAATGACACTTTTATCATAAGAGAGAAAAAAATTGATAAAAAATTAAATTTCCAAAATTGGGCAAAAGTTATATATGTTAATCAAATCATCCAAACTTACTCCTGACGCCGTCGACGGTGGCCCAGAACGACTTGGGCAACAGAAAAAAAAAATGCATTCTCTCTCTCTCTCTCTCTCTAATTACTAAGGCATACCCAAAGAAAAGGACTCATAATTCAATCATGAGCATCATGGGATGGTGAAATGTATCTGAGCAATAAATATATGGTTCCATTACTTCCTTCCTTATATTCTTCTTTCCAATTGATTATAACGTTTACCTACAACTTAGTTTAACATTTTCCCCGCAGTAGGCTCCATCTGTCAGACTCAAAGGCATTACAATGAATTCTTCTTGGTTAGAGAGGCTCCCATCAAATCCTAGTGAAGGATGTTTCCTCATCAACTCCGTGGTGCGTTGTTGTATTTTCTTTACTGCCATCTATTGCCTCTTGCATTGGGAGGTCTTGGTGATGTTCTGCAAAGAGGTGATGCAGATCAAGTCTGGTACTGCTCGAGCTACAAGTTGGTTTTGTGCATGTTGAATCAGCTCTCTTCATACCTCCTTACTTTTATTAGAGCTCATTAGTACTTAATGATTGTTCTTGGCTATCGCCTGGTTGGGTTTTGTGATCAATCCTTCCTTCCTAGTTGTCGGTGGAGTCGGGTATGCTGGTCTTCTAGCATCCTCCGTGGGCTCAAGCTCATGGTTATCATTTGGAAGGGAAGCCGATGTGGGAAAGTTCTGTGAGACCGTTGGCACTAGTACGTTTAGTCTCCTACCTTTGTTGTGAAGAGGTGTTGGGTTCTTGAATCTATTTGTCAATCTCTGGTGGTTGTTGTCGACACTATGGTTTTGTATTGTGTCCTCCTCCGTACTTAGCGGCGCAAATTTGGATGAATAATCTCTTTGAATGTTTCTACCAAAATTAAGGGTAAAGGTATCGATGGGCTTTCCTATCCCGTGCATAGAATCATCCTTATTCTAGGAGTCTTTTTGTTTCGGGAAATCGAGATCTCCGTGCAACCAGCATCCATGGTCTATAGGTTTCCAAGATCTCCGGGTTGATAAAGTTATCATCTTTCCTTAACGGTTCCTTATATCTTCTCATTGGAATATCACTCTTCTTTGTCCTCCTCCTCCAATGCTATTGTCGGTTATTTTTGCTCCGAGGGACAAGAGTCCTTCCTATGTCCCAAAAACCTATAACCAAAGCAAACAAGATCATGCCTTCATATTCGAGTCTTCTGATCCTTCAGTAGAGTTTAAACTTGGACACCAGAGGTTTCGAGAGGTCTACTTCTACACATATTCAAATGTAGTGCCCTCTTGACACTACACTAGTGGTCCTATCAACTCGGATGAGTTTTCCGATTTTTGACCCCTAGCCTCATAGGAAGTTTTTATCGTAATATTCAATAGGGATATATGGGATGCGAACCTAGACCAAGAGCTTTCGGAGGGCATCTTGTGTTGAATCGATTGTTAGATGCCTTTGATCACATAAATACTACTTTGTATTATTTTAAATGCTATATTTTATCATCTTACATATTGTCTTTAATATATGAAATTTGAATTATTCTTAGCGGTATAATAGCATGTTTTTTAGGGTTTTGTACGTGCGAATGAATAATATAATAGAAAACCCATTCCTTCACTCCTTCATTTCTATGTTTGGATAAATTTTTTGAATATAGTAATAATATCCAAAATGTTTCTAACAAGCCATCTTACTCTTGAGATTCTAAATAATGTTATTCTGCATTTTTTTTCTTTTTATTGATAAAATGCAATTTTATAACTTTTTTTTGTATAGTCAATTATCCAAATTTGATAAAATAATAAGTAGATATGCGCATATTTTAGAGCCATAGATTGTTTATTGAAAATTATAAATGAAATTTAAATTATTTTCATCTACTTCTTTGTAAATCCAAAAATTATTTATTAGCTTTGTTGATTTAAATATAATAATAAATATGTCTATATTTCTTTTTGTAAAATATAACTTTATAAAAAGAATAATTGAATATCCACATAGTAAGGTAACATGATCTTTCATAATTAATTTTTATCTATTGAGTATATATTACTTCTCTAGTCTTAATCATTTAATAAAAAAAATCTAAAAATATTATCTTTCTAAGATCTAAAGAGAATTTATTTTTCTCTCTTTGTATATAAGAAAAGAGAATGAAAAGAGAGAATCGAGAAATGAGAAAAGAGAGAGAGAGAAAAAAAATGAGAAAGAAAGAGAGATAGAGAGAGATGGATGAAACTTGAGATGTTTTCATTGAAAGGAGAGGAAACTTTTTATAGGCTTCCTTAAGTAATAGGTACATGAACTTTTTTAATGAAGTTCATAAAAGTCCTCGTCAATGAAGTCTTATAAAGGACTTCATAATAGTTACTATGAATGGGGTCATTTATCAATCAATGTGGTCATTCACCACATGTAGAAAAACTCTTCATTTACAATACTCTCCTTTGAATGACTACCATTAAGAATATGTCTCATTAAAACCTTGTTAATAAAACCTAGTGGACAAAACCTAGCGAAGGAAAAATAGGACAATATTCTTATGATGTTGTAGATTACTCTCGCTTGTTGTGACCGCTTTGTTAAAACCTTCATAGTAAAGTTCCAATGAGACAAAAAACTCGACGAAAGAAAAAGAGTATGACATACTAACATCATGTCATACATACCTCTTAGTGCCGATGTCCCTTAGTCAGCATTTCAATCTTATGTATTAGCTTCTTGAATGTTAAGGTTGGCAATGACTTCATGAATAAGTCTATTAGATTATCACTTGAGCATATTTGTTGAATATCAATTTCACCACTCTTTTGGAGTTCATGTGTATAAAAGAACTTTGGAGAAATGTGTTTAGTTATATCTCCTTTGATATAACCTCCTTTGATCTATGTAATGCATGCAGCATTATCTTCAAATAATGTTATCAAACTATCTTTTATAGAGGGGAATCCGCATGATTCTTTGATATGTTGAATCATCGATCTTAGTCATAGACATTCACGACTTAATTCGTGAATTGCTATAATCTTTGAATGATTCAATGATTTGTTACCATTGTCTCCTAAAAATATCTCCATGAAATAGGAGTTCCATTACAATTAAACACATACCTTGTTTGTAATCCGACTTTATGCGAATCTAAAAGGTACCCTGCATCAACATATCCAAGCAATTGTTGCTTTGATACCTTTGAGTAAAATAAACTCATATCAATTGTTCCTTGGATGTAGCGCTAATAAATGTTTGATACTATTCCAATGTCTTTAGGTTGGAGTCGAACCATACCTAGCTAATAAATTGATAGAAAAAACAATATCTGAGCGAGTGCAGTTAGTAAGATACATAACTGCACCAATTACACTAAGATATGATACTTTGAGACCAAGTAATTCTTCACCATTTTCACAAGGACGAAATGAGTCCTTTTTCACATCAAGTGAATGGACAACCATTGGAGAACTTAAAGGGTGTTATTTAGTATATGGTGATTGGTTGACCATAACTTCAGTGGGGAAATGCTCAGTCTGCAGATCGAGACAAAAGTTTGTTTTCCTAAGATTTTTCATCTCAAATTCATTTTTCAAATATTTTGCTATTCTCATGAGCTCTTCTGGAGTCCCAACAAGATTTAAATCATCAATATACACAACAATAATTGAAATTCAATTTCTGATTTCTTGATAAAGATGCATTGTCATATAGGGTTATTCGCATACTCTTCTTTCAGTAAATACTCGTTAAGGCAATTGTACCACATGCGTCCGAGTTGTTTTAATCCATATAGAAATTGTTGTAATTTGATTGAACGCATACTATGAGACTTTGTATTATTTGTTTCAAACAATTTAAATCCTTCAGAGATTTTCATATATATGTCATTATCTATGGATCCATTAGTGGCAAGATGATGACATCCATTAGACATATTCAAATATTCGTAGACTGCTAAGCTTATTAAAAGCTTAAAGTGATCAAGGGCCCACATTAAAAAGAATATGTTTCCTCGTAATCAATACCAAGTCTATACGAGGAACTTTATGCTACTAATCGTGCTTTATATCTTATGATCTCATTATTTTCATTGCGCTTTCGTACAAATACTAATTTATACCTAACAGACTTTACACCTTTAGGTGTTTGGACTATAGGTCCAAAAACTTCTTGTTTCATTAACGAGTTCAATTCTGCCTACATAGCTTCTTCCATTTTGGTCAATCATTTCCATGTCGATATTCTTCCACATTTTGTGGTTCAAAGATCTCTGAATACTTGCGATATCTAAGGCCACTTGGAAAGCAAATACATTATTGACAATAATGTTATTTCGATCTCATTTATCTCCATTGTGCACATAACTCATTAAGATCTCATTATTTTCAAGTATGTGTGCATTGTCAAGGGCTATTTATTTACCTTGAACCTCTTCAGGGGTATCTTGTTCATTATATGTCTCTATAAAGGCTTCTTGTTCACCATATGCTTCTACTAGGGCTTTTTGTTCATCATATGCCTTTGTTGGGGCCTTTCGTTCATCATATGCCTATGTTGGGGCCTTTTGTTTTATAGTTGCCTTTTGGGCTCCAATTTTTCTTTGTGTTCTCCTCTTCCGGGGAGCTATGTCTTTTGAGCCAATAGTACTCTCACGCTTCAGGCATATTTGAGACTCATTTGTTAATTGTCATTTATGGACATCAATATGTGTTGAAGCATTTGCAATCGGGATATGTGACTTTGTTACTTTCTTTGTATCAATAAATGCATTTGGTAATTAATTTGCAAGATTTTGCAAATTAATGATCGTTTGAACTTCCATTTCACATTGATTCACATGAGGATCAAAATGAGACATTGTAGATGCATTTCAAATAATTTCTCATCGTTCTTCTGGAACTGATCTTTCTCCCCTAATGGTAGGAATACACTCTCATTAAAATGACAATCCACAAAACGGGCTGTAAAAATATCTCTTGTTAAGGGTTCAAGATATATTATGATAGATGGAGAATAAAAAACTTACATAAATCTCAAGTCTTAGTTGGGGACCATTTTAATGCACTATATAGGTGCAATTGGTACATAAACTGAACAATAAAAGATTCGTAAATGAGAAATTTTTTATTGTTTACCAAGTACAAGTTGTGAAGGAGAGTATTCATGGTAAGTTATTGGTCGAATACGAACAAAGCTTGCAATATGCGTAATAGCATGTCCCCATGAAGAAGTTTGGTGATTTTGTTTTGCAAATTAATGATCGTTTAAACTTCCAGTTCTCATTGATTTGCATGGAGATCAAAATGAGACATCATAGATGCATTCCAAATAATTTCTCGTCGTTCTTTCTTGAACCGACCTTTCTCCCCCTAATGGTAGGAATACACTCTCATTAAAATGACAGTCCACAAAGCGAGCTATAAAAACATCTCTTGTTAAGGGTTCAAGATATCTTATGATAAATGGATAATCAAAACCTATATAAATCTCAAGTCTTCGTTGGGACCCATTTTAATGCACTATGTGTAACACCCCGAAATATACCCTAGTCGTTTTCGATATGTTTAGGGTATTTTGTAAGTATAATTTGACTGTTTCGTGAGTTAAATGCGAAACACGGGAACGAGAGACCCGGAAATTTACAAGATTTAAGGGTAAATTTGTAATTGGTCCAAAAAGGGGCTTAAAAGTCATAAATTGAAGAGACTATACTAAAAATGAAATAATGGTAAATTGAAAGCCAAATAATAATGAGTTGAAGGGCTAAGTGGCAATTAGAGAAAGCTAACCCAAAAATGGGTTTTTGATGGCCAAACAAGGCCTTAGCTAACATGGGAATTTAAAGACCAAATTGGTCTCATTTTGGGGAGAGCTCAAAAACGTAGAGAGAGAGAGGGAAGAGCAAAGAAGAGAAGAAGAAGAAGAAGAGGAAGAAGGAGGAGCCAAGAGCAAGCCAAAAGTATGGAAACTCACCTTGTTTAGGAATCCTATGAGATTTGGCATGGATCCTTGGTTTCAGGAATATTATCTTCCCCAAACTTGGCTTTGCTGTTAGGTTTCATATTAACCCAAAATTTATGTCAAGTAAGGGGGTAAAACCCATATGGCACAAGTAGCTCAAGAAACCCTCAAGGATGAATCTATGTTAATGTAGAGTACTGAGTTAGGTTTAATAAACCCCAACTAATCCTCGCTGTCTTTTTTGTGTATGGGTTATAACCCATATTAGAAGGCTGAAGAAATCCATGATGGATTTCTTGAAGAAAAGATATGAAATTGAAAGAGGAATGGAATAGAAAAGTGATTCCAAGGTGATTCGGAAAAGGATTAGATGTGTGTCGATGTGTATAGAAGTGATCGGGATCAAACATATGGAAAAATGGGAGAAAACACCCATTCCGGGCATTCTCGTGTGTCTTCTACCCAGAGGACTTAAGTTCTGTACCGGTAGAACTTTGATTCGCTGATTTTAAATAAGTCCTACCGGTAGGAGTTAAGTCCTACCGTAGGACTCCGTTTCCGTTTTCTGCCGACCGGGCCAGATTTTGGCCATAACTTCTCTATTTCTTATCCGATTTGAGGATTCAAGTGGCTACATAAATAGACTTCAAGGAGAACTAAACTTTAAGAGAAGGTATTCCACTCTGACTCTAAAGTGGCCTAGGTAATCCACTCAAAGTGAGGCTATGTGCAAGCCCATTTCGCATCGGTTGATCATAGCGTAGGGTCCGAGTTGCTCTCGACGTATCTTGAGTTCCGGTAGATTCGACCAAGTGATTCCAGTTGGAATAGAACCCTTAATATCTTAGCTTTAAATACGTACAAGGACCTAGTGTCAAAATATGAAGTTAAGACTCGGAAAAATGAGTAATTCAATCTGTCCCTAAAACTCCAGAAATCGACTAGTTGGCATGAAAATGTCATAACTTGAGCTCGATGATCCGATTGGAGGATCCAATTTCGAGTAAAGATGATTTATGAGGAACAAGAATATGAAAGACATATGATCATATGACTACCTAGGACCAAAGAATGAATGAGTGGACGTCCTGATTAGTGCTCCAAGACTTCGATTAGTACTTCTGAGACTTCGATTAGTGCTCAAGACCCGACAGTACGCAGACCCGATTAGTGCTACAGACTCCCTGCTCGCAGACTTCCTGCAGATTCCCCGCTGGTGCCATGGCACCCCAAGATCGTATCGTACCTTCTGATACTTATTGCATCACAGCCCTACTCATTTATAATTGGTCTAGGTAGTCGCATTTACATATGGATAAGACATTGAATAAAGATCCGAATGTACTCAGATCTCACCAGAGTACCTACCGCAATCCCGCCTCCGAATAAGGTTTGTAGTACCTACGGCACTCTTGTATTCAGATAAGCCCGTAGCATCTACGTACCCAGATTTGAATAAGGTCCGTAGCACCTAATGCGGTACCCAGATCCGAAAATGTTCCGAAGTACCCCACGTACCCTGTATTTAATTAAGTTCCCGTCTGCTCTTTCTCCGATTTAGTTCCAGAGTACCTTATGGGTACTCCTGCCTCCGAATAAGTCCCGATCCATATTCAGAGTACCTAAGCGGTACTCCTGTATTTGAATAAGTCCCGTAGTACCTACGTACTCATGTATCCGAATAAATTCCCGCTCAGACTGACTGCTCCAGCACCTACGTACCCCGTATTTGATAAGCCTCTGCTCAGATCCTCATCCTCGCTCAGTCCAGACCGGACTGCTCAGAGTACCTACTGCAATTCCCGTGATCCGGGAGGCAAGTCCCGGCTCGTATAAGTCCCTGTGAGTACCCACTTCGTACTAAAACCGATAAATTGCCTCCCACAAGACCCGTGAGTACCCACGGCAATTCCCGCATCCGAATGAGTTTCATAGCACTCCACGGTACCCAGATCCGATAAGTCCCTGTGATCCCATCCGTTCAGAGTACCTACGTACCCCGCATTTGATAACTCCCGTATGTGATTAAGTTCCGTCTCAGATCTAATAAGTTCTCAGAGTACCCACTCGTACTCCCGTGATTTGAATAAGTTGTTCCCGTGATTCGATCTGCTCGTAGTACTCACGTACTCCCGTATGCATTGCCTCGTCTCAGATCTAATAAGTCCTCGTAGCATCTAGGGGTACTCCCAGAATCGCTTTGCCTGTGAGGCACCTACGGCACTCTTGTATTTGTAGTACCTATGGGTACTTCTGCATATGATAAGTTCTGTGATTCGATCTCGCTCAGAGTACCTACGTACTCCCGCATTTGATTAAGTGCTATCCCGTGATCCGATCCCCTCGCTCAGAGCCCACGGGTAATTCCGCATCTCGAATAAGTTCCGTCTGTATTTGACTGCTCAGTACCTACTGTACTCTCGTGATCCGACAAGTCCCGCTCTCAGATATGTTCCTGTAGTACCTACTTCGTACTTCAGATCCGATTTAGTTCCGTAGTACCTACGGGTACTCCCGCCCCGATTAACTCGTCAGATAAGGTTATGTAGTACCGCGGCACTCCAAGATCTCAATAAGTTCCGCTTCTCGATTAACCCCCGATTCGAATATGTCCCTGCCTTTGATTAGTTCCTGTGAGTACCTACTGTACTTTGTATCGCAAATAAGCACAAGTTCGTAGTACCCACGAGCACTCTCGTATCCGTAAGATAAGTATAAGTCCAGTTGGTACCTACGGTGCACTTTATAAGGAATCACTCAGAGTACCCACGGGTACTTTTATACCAAGAAATGTTCTCAGATACCTACGGTACTTCAGATCCGAAATACATATATAAGTTCCAAGACTAAGATAAGTCTGCATAACGATAAGTTCAAGACAAGTATGTGTCCAAATACCAAGATATCGCCCGTAGACCTGCGGGTACCTACGTACCCTCCGATCGCTAAACTCCGTAGCATAAACATAAGTTCAGGAATTTCACTGAGTCCCGAATGCAATATAAGTCTGTTATAAGGATAAGTTCAAAGATAAGAATAAGTTTCAGAATCCTACGAGTCCTGTGATGAACATAAGCCTCGATAAGCATAAATGCTTATATAAGTCTATGATATGAATGCATGAGATTTCGATATCCGTTATGGTTATACACTTATTATAATTGTGTATATGCATGTGTTTCTGTATAAGAAATGTTTCCCACTAAGCGTAAAGCTTAGCACGGGTTTTTAATCCGTGTAGGTACAGGAGAAGACATCAGCAGACTTCCGCATACAACTAGGCCAACACACCAGGAAGGGTTCACTACATGTAAGTGCTCAAGCTCCGACAAACGAAAAGTAAAGTTTCAGAGCTCGTGAAACTTGACCCGCTTATATGTGTATATAATTTGATTCTGTTATAAGATGCGGGCCATACCCACAGTGCGCTGGCTTTAAAAAAAAAAAAAAAAAAAAAATCGTAAAGAGTCCCGGGCCCCGAGTCTCGTCCCTAAACCGTTCGATCCGCCAATCGGGTCGGGCCGGGATTCGGGGCGTGACACTATGGAGGTGCAATTGGCACATAAACTGCACAACCAAATCTTTGTAATTGAGAAATATTTGATCGCTTACTCGCTAATGCTTTTGTGAAGAAGAGTATTCATGGTGTTACTGGTCGAATACTTAACTAAGCTTGCAACATTTATAATAGCATGTCCTCATGTAGTTGGTGACGGTTTCATTAGTAGCATCGAGTTAGGTTAATTTAAGACGTTTGATGAGGAACTCTGCTAAACCATTTTGCGTGTAAGTATGAGCAATAGGATACTCAACATTTATTCCAACTGACATGCAATAGTCAGTAAAGGTCTGGGAGGTAAACTCGCCGGCGTTGTCAAGTCTGATAGCCTTAATAGGATAACCAAGAAACTGGGCTAGTAATTTAATTATTTGTGCAGAGTCTAGCAAAGGCAACATTTCTTGTTGAAAGAAGAAAAACATGTGACCAATTAGTAGAGGCATCTATTAAGACCATAAATTAACAAAAAAGTCTACATGGTGGATGTATAGGTCCACATATACCCCCATGTATTCTTTCTCAAAAGACTGATGACTCAAAGTGACTTTGCTAAAGGATGGTCTAACTATCAATTTACTTTATGAGCAAGCAGCACATGGGTATTCATTAGGCAAAAGAATCTTCTAGTTTTTTAGTAGATGCCCATGTGAGTGTTCTATGATTCTTTGCATCATTGAGGACCTAAGGTGAGCCAGCCTGTCAAGCCAAGGAATAAAAGTCTTTGGGTTGTTGAACTTATGGTTCACGATTACATATGACTCAATAGACTTTATATTTGTATGATATAACCCAGAGAAAAAGGTTGAGAGTTTTTCCATTATAAGTTTCTTGTCAAAAACAATGGAGATAATACAAAGACATTTTTTACTACTTTCATTAATGGTTTCAATGTGATATCCATTTTGGCGAATATCTTTGAAGTTGAGCAAATTTCTTGTAAATTTGCTAGAATATAATAATGCATCATTGATATGGAACCTAGTTTCATTTAGTAACATTATGTTTGTTCTTCCAGAGCCTTCAATTAAGTTTGCAGTACTAGATATAGTACTTACATTGACATTTGTTAATGTCAAATCTAAAAAGTATCTTTTATCTTGAAGAATTGTGTGTGTGGTTGCACAGTCAGCCATACATACATCACCCTCATTTATCTTGAGAGCAATAACACATGGATTTCAAATACAACTCATAAAAAACTATAGATAATATAAATAACAATGTAATAGATGTAATTAAAAAATGATATTTAAATTAATTTTTATATAAGAAGCATCATTCAGTAGTTGTGTTTTCATCATTCATGACATAATTCGTTTTTTCCCTAGAACCTCCAAAGAAATCATAATCATAGTCTAATCCATCTACATCAGCAAAGTTCATTTCTATATCTTTCCCATTTTCTTTTATTGATGCTTGGTAGAAATCATCCAAATGTTTAAGTGTACGACAGGTACGCGACCAATGTCCTTTCATACCACATCATGGCAATTATTCTCATGGGCCTTGGAAGGTGTATTTTGTATATACTTCCAATTTTTTGTTTCACCTTGATATTATTCCACTTCTAGTGGTTCCATGAAGTTTTCCTTTTTTTTGGAATTTGAATTATTACTATCATGAGTACCATGGTATCGAAAATTCCTTTCACGACCAAGACCACGCTCCTACCCACGATCGGATAACATCGCATTCACTTTAAATTTTGGCTTAGATCCATTGGATGGATTACGCATTTCTTATCAAAAGCTCATTATTTTTCTCAACAACAAGAAGACATGATATCAATTCAGATTATTTTGTGAATCTACACTCTTGATACTATTGTTGCAAAAGCACATTCGAGACATGAAATGTGGTGACCGTTTTTTCTAGCATATCTTCTTTTGTGACTTTCTCTCCGCACAGCTTCAATTGAGAGATGATTTTAAATACCAAGCTTATATTCACTCGACCGTTTCAAATTTCAGAATATCATGTGCATCCAAATATATTGTGTTTTGGGAGACCGCCAATTTTCCTCGTGGTCAAGAGGCCTCCCTTTTAACTCATTCAATATGCGAGATAATGCTTAAATCTTCATGGAGATGATACTAAAGGAAAATCAGCTATTTTGAGTGATCCTGTAGGGGTGCTTGATTTTCTTCTTTGATGGTAACTCTAAGATTCATTGCATCAAAATGTATTTTAGCATCAATGATCCAATATAAATAGTTCTTTCTAGTAATGTCAAGTGCCACAAACTCGAGTTTTGTGATATTTGACATTGTTAACAATCTTTGATATATGATATAATATTATGATCGATTTTAACAAATAACAATATAGATTTTTGTTTACAATCAAAACCAAATATAATTATAGGTATGCAAAATCAAAATAACTTCAAGTTAGGATTAGAAAATTACCTTAAGACCAAACTCATGCTGATAACGTGTTGTAAAAATATTATAAAATACAAAATTTAAGTAAAGAGAATTTATTTTTCTCTTTGTATATAAGAAAAGAGAATGAAAAGAGAGAACCGAGAAATGAGAAGAGCAAAAGAGAGAGAGAGAGAGAAAGAAAGAGATCGATGAAACTCGGGATGTTTTCATTGAGAGGAGAGGCAGCCTTTTATAGGCTTCTTTAAGTAATAGGTACATGAAATTAGTAAATACCCTTTTTTTTTTTTTCAAATACCTTAACATTTTGATCAACATTATAGTTCTTCTTTACATTAAGGTGATTTACCTTACCATTTTATGGATTATACTTAAATTTCTTATTAAATGTTTCAATTTAATTAACATCAAATTATTACTAATTAAAACTACTCAACAATAAGATAATACATAGTTTCTAATTTAAACTTTATTTTTATTAAATAAAATAATCCCAATCAACTTCAATTTTTCTAAATTCATGTTCGATGAAGTTTCTTTTATAAATATTTTTTTCTCGGTTCTCCTTTAGTCCAGTGATTGAAGTTGAAATCAAAGCACTTTTAAAAATCGTTGGAGCACGTCTTCGGTCGGGTCATGAATAAGTGAAGTGTTGGGTGTCGATCAAAAGTCTTATATTGAGAAATAGGATCATAAGTGTTAGAAAACTGGTAAGTATAATTGAACAGACAAATATAACAAATAACAAAATAATATAATAATAAACTTGTTGCTAAACAAATATAGTATCTTTAGATTCGATGTCTGGAAACCCACGTTATCCTAAGCACGAATTCGCCTCCACACACGACAAGCTTCAATCATAACGCTCATCCTTGCGGATACACGACAAATGCACCCTGATAAAGACTTCCAAAATTCCTCCAATTAACCTCAGAAACACTTTTACTCTATCACTCACACTAACAAATTTCTATATAATATTATACGTAAAACACAACTGAAAAAGTTTGTTTCACAAATGAAAACACGAGGCTATATATAGGCTCCGCAAACAAAGGTTATAAAAAAAAATTAAAACCATTTAATAATAATTTAAAGGCCATTTAAAATGCAAAAACCAAAACTTAAAATTAAATATACAATTCATTCACGCTTATTATAGTTGATTTAAAAACCGTTACAAAACGTTTTAAAAATCCAACAATGAGTTTATAATTATGGACCATATCCAATTAATATGAAGTCTTTTGGGTAGAGCCCAAAAACAAAAACATGAAGTCTCTAGTCTAAAGTGAGAGTGTTATACCAATGGGAAAGAGGTAGGAAAGAGGTAGGTCCATAGTTTTTCTTCAAGCGCAGATAGCCGTCGACTTAATCGCGATTGGACAATTTAATAAAATGACATGTGGTCAGCTCTGACTTGTAGCGCTTGACGTATCCGTATGCGTCCGAAAATAATTAAAAATAAGAAAATCTCGACTGATGAGAGATCTGCTATACTTTGTTATAGATGACATGTACACAAGACCCAAAGTTCCATGTAATTAGAAATAAGGAGGATCACATTAGTTAATAAACATGGACAATACTGATGTGGTTACAAATAGGAAAGATCATATGAGTTAATAAACATGGACAATATTCAATTGTTACGAAACCTTTTTAGATATAGCCCAAAAACAAAACTATGATAGTCTCAAACCCAAAATAGACAATATCCTATGGAAAGGATAGGTCCATAGTATCCCTTCTTCACTTCTGGGACATCGGGGCAGTAATTGAAACAGAAGGAATGGTGGAAGAAGTGTTGGAGTTAGGCTTGGGTTTGAGTGCTAAAGTAAGCTGACCAGACCCAACATCCGAATATAAGAGGGAACTTTTCTCTCTCGTTTTTCTCTGTATTTGAAGAACAACAAAGAATATTATGTCTTCTTCTCTAAAAAAGCCTTTTTCCTAAAATTGTTTTCCTTTTTCTCCATGAAAGCATGATGTTCATGGCATTTGTACTGTTGAAACAAAATGGTTCTTATTTGTGATTTCATTAATTACTTTAGGCGAAAAAATGTAACCAAAAATAACGGATCTTGGGCATCAACAGTAAACGTCAAGGATTCCCCTCCAAAACTTAAAAGTCAGAAACGAAGAGATGGGAAACACGATCTGTCGATCTGATGCTGCTGGGGCTCCCTATGCTTCCAGAATTGCAATTATGGGACCATGGTCCATGTTGTGGCTGGCAACATGGGTGCGCGACACACATCTCATCCCCAACATTTTTTTTTTTTTTTTTTGGAACCGAACATTAATTAATATTTTAAAACTTATTAAAAACTTAAATCTTTTTTTTAATATAAGTCAAATCGACTCTCTGGCCACCCAATTTGATTCTAAATAATATTTCCTTTCTTTTCTTATTTTTTTATTGTCATAAATTAAACACTTCAAAGTGTTGCTCGGACTTTTCTACCAAAAACCAAGTCAAGCATCTTTACTATCTAAGATATGCCGTCCAATCCTGTCCTTTCATAATAATGATCACTAATTTCACTCATTTGAAAAGGGTAATTGAGAAAATTGAGACTCAATTGGAGTACATATTTGAAAAAACAAACTTGTGTTTATTTATGTCAATATAAAAATATTAGTGAAATTAAAAGCAAGATTGGCTTTTACATTGTACAGGATGCTGATAGAAAAAAATATCATGTTATAAGTAAAAAAGTAACGATGATAAAAAATGACCCTAAAATACCCTTATCTACAACCTAACCCTCACCTATTCCATCCTCAAGCAAAATTAAAAAAATAAAAGCCAAAACTTCATCTTCTTCTTCTTCTATCGATCACCACTTCATCAAAAGGCATAGTTTCCTCCCTCTCGTCTCATCAGCCATTTTAAACCATATGCAAATAATCTAATCACAAAATCCTAACATCTTCTAAAACACTTCTTTTTTTCCTTCTTGGATCATGACACTATTGAGTATTCCTCCCTCCAGTCCCTTCGGCCCCTTTGAAGAATGTTCTTCTTCCCAAAACCTCAGCATCTTCTTCTTTTTCTTCTTCTTTTCTTCATTAGCTCATAGGAACATCTATCACGAGATTTATATGAGAATGATGAAAGCTTCCTCACAAGATTTTTGTTGTAGTGCGACAATGTCATATTATCTAGCTAGTATACCTGATTTGAGCTTCTTATTTTCAAATCGTGACTTAATTTAAAATACTCAATCGCATTCATCACAACGCATCGTATATCACTTGATACTATCATAATGAAAAAATATACAAAATGGAAAAAAAAGGTCATACCCCATACAAATAAGTATATTACACATTTATTACATGTTTATAGTTGTAATGAGTTAGACCATTGGTTAGATACTTTGAAATGGATGGTACCATCATAATATATTGGGTGTACTACCATAATATACTCAATATACTACCCGCTACTACCATAACACTTTATTATTATTTGATTTATTATAAATGTTTAACAAGTAATAATTATGCTCAGAGGTAAATTCCCAGAGAAAATGAAAATTTATTATGTTGCATTTGTTAGTCAAAGAATTGAATGTCAATGAATTGTGATATTCTACAAAGAGGGTTTATACAAAGCCTAAACTTCTAAAGACAGAGCTTTGTGAGTGTTATATTCACTAAGATGGAAGACACATGATGGATCTGTTGTCGAAATATCTTCTCATACTTCCAATTGTGGACATGAAGACAAAAAATAAATGGAGAAGTGTTCAAGTGTTGGGTACATCTATTTCATTATTCGGGTCATAACAATATTAATGTATGTAATCTTAATCGGATAAATGTTGTAATGGTTTCACCAATTGTATGAATGAAAATTTGCTTGAAATTATATCATCTTATGTATGAAATGAAGTTCGATTGTAATCTTTAGTTGATATAAATAAAAATTCATAATTTTGCTTCAAGTATATATATTTATATATATTTTTTGCACATGGTCTTCTTCTTTAATGGATTAGAACTTACGGTTGGTCAATTATGCAATTTAGTCATCCAGTAGTATATGATGTGCTGATTTGAAATGTGGTGGTTGAGAATCTATTGCTAGACCTTTCTCCTAAGGAACAAAAAATAGAAAATTGGCCGGGTTATCGATGGAGGTCGACACGATATACTCTACCGATAGTCGGTTAACGATTTTTTCAATCTTTTATTGCCAATTTCAATGAAATCCCGATATTTATATGATATTTCGGTGCCTATTAATGGTTGTACAAGGGTTTCGAACCCTGTCCAAAAACATGGTTTTACCAACTCTTCTCCACTAGGCTGTGACTATTTCTATTATATTTTTATGCAATTTATTATTATATTTCTTGCTATTGTTTATGAATATTTTTAAGGGGTTAAATATTTTGTATAAATCATAAAAATAATTTATTTCTTATTATACTTATGATGAAATTCTTTTTAACAAAAATAATTGAAATAATAAAATAAAAATAATTTATTTTTTAATAAATAAATATAAATATAGTTTAGGAATTTCAAATATTTTTTCAAAAGTTAAATTATATTATCATTTTTTATACTTATCAAAATAATTTTAGTATGCATATTCTTGTTTAATTTTTAATATTTTTGTTCAAAAAAATTAAACATTTGAATAATTTTTAATTACTGATATTTTTGTAAAAATATCCACCGATATTTTACCGATATTTTCGATATATCCATAAAATCTAAGTACCAATATATCCGTATTTATCGATATTTTGATCATTGTTTTTTCCTCTTCTCCATGATGAGTATTCGAGGATAGTTTGGAATCAACTGCCCATGATCAAAATGTTGTTAATCCCTCCAGAATCTCCTTTTTCATTTTTTTTATTGTCATACCTTTTGTTTTTTCTCCTTTATAGGGTTTCTTTTTCGCCTTTTCTTTTATTTGTTGATAACAATTTCAAAGTTTGATTATTAAGTCTCTTGTTCCTTAAGAATTTTTATACATTGTGCAAAAAATTGGTTGATGGTATTAGTTTGTTTTTTATTTTCAAGTTGTTTCATCCATTTGTATGGATGTTTTGTTGACATGTTGAAATCCAAACTTTATATATTTTGTGATTAAGAAGTGTACTTGAAGCAAAATTCAAAATTTCCATTCATATCAAGTAAAGATTACAATTAAGCTTCATTTCATAACAAGATGATACCATTTCAAGCAAATTTTCAATCATACAATTCAGTGAAGTCATTATAACATTTATCCGATTACAATTACATACATTAATGTTGTTATGACATGAATAATAAAAAAGATGTACATAGCACTTAAACACTTCTCCATTTGCTTTTTATCTTCATGTCCACAATTGGGAATAAGGGAAGATATTCCAACACCAAATCCATTAGGTTCCATCTTGGTGGATATAGCACTCGCATAGCTCTTTCTTTAGAATTGTAGACTTTGTATAGACTCTCTTTTTATAATATCACACTTCTTTGACATTCAATCCATTAATCGAATACTCCACCTATTCGACTAACAAATGCAACATAATAATTTGTCATTTTCTCTTTAAATTTACCTGCAAGCATGCATAACTATTACTTGTTAGGCATCCATAACATATCAAATAATAACCAAGTGTTATGGTAGTACCGGGTAGTACATCAAGTATAATATGGTAGTACACCCAATATATTATGATAGTACCACCTATTCCAAATAGATAACTAACCAATGGTCGGACTCATTACAACCATAAGCATGTATTAAGTATGTAATATACTTATTTGTATGGGGCCTTGGCATTTTTTTTTTCCATTTTGTACATTTTTTTCATTATGGTACTATCAAGTAATATCTCTAGTACGTTATGGTAGTACACTGAGTAAGTTATGGTAGTACCCATTTTAAAAACAAGGAAGCTCATCCAGTATATTAGATAACATGGTATTGTCACGTTACAACATAAATCTCGTGAGAAAACTTTCATCCTTCCCATAAAAATCTCATGATGGGTGTTTCAATGAGGAGGGTGGGTGTTCCAGTAAAAAAAAAAAAAGAATAAGAAAAAGATGTTGAGGTTTTGGGAAAAAGAAGAACATTCTTCAAAGAGGTCGACAAGACGGGAGGGGGGAACACTCACCTGAAATGATGCCGTGATCCAGAGGAAAAAAAAATTCATATTTTTTATTTTCATTTATCCTCTAAACTAATATAATTATTCAATTTTTTTAAAACAACCCAAAATAAAAAACTCTAAAATAAGTAAAAAGACTTGGAAATGTTATAATTAAACAAAATCTAAAACTCATTATTCAGTTAGCTTGAGAAAATTAAAAGTATTATTCATAATTAAACAAAATATAAACAAAATATGTAAGTTGAGTATGATTTTCAATAATATTTTGTTCCAAAATATTATATGTTAGGATGGTATACTGTACTAAGAGAACACAATAATTGAAGTTTGAAGTAAAAATAATTCATTTAAAAAAAAAAACGCATAATTTACTTCTTTTCAAAATATACACAAAAGTAATCTTTTTATTTTTTAAAACCCTATTTATCAATTGCGGTTTTAAGGTAAATTTAAAACTACTGAGGTTTCAAGGTTAATTTTTAAAACCACATTTGATAAATGTGGTTTTAAGTTTAATTTTTAAAACAGCAGTTGGTGAATGCAGTTTTAAAAAATAAAAAGATTAGTTTTGTGAATATTTTGAAAAAAAAAACCTCTATATGTGTCATTTTTTTTTTAAAATGAATTATTTTTATATTAAACTCCGGTAATTGTATTGAACTCAAACTTAAGGTTTTATGAAAATAGAAGTATGGGTTTGGTTGTTTCCCATTTGGACGTTCGGTATGGGTTTTATCAAATAATTACAATTTGATACTTAAATAAGATGTTTAAATTTTATAAGAAAAAAGATATTATGCCAAGGAAATAATACAGCTCATACAACAATAATAATAATAATACTAATTTAAAAGAATAAAAAAGGAAAAAAATGTAGGAATCTAGAAAGTGGAGTGGGGTTTGAAAATTGAAAATGATGTTGATGGGACCACACCACACCCAGCACTTTCGGGCATTTTGTCCACAAGACATGGAGGAGAATTATCAATTATGGCTCATCCACGATCCACCCAACACGAACAAAATTATATATTTGGGTGTTTTGATTTAAAAGTGAATTTCGGTAATCGGACGGACCTCTCTTTGGAGAAAAAAAAGAAAGACACGTATAGATAATATAAAATGGTGAAAAAAGTATTTTGTACAAAATTTGAATTAATCAAGGCTTTTTTTAACAAATAGTTCAAAAAAAATTGCCCACTGCATATTTTTAAGACAAGTTGCAACCATTTACGGAGAGACGCATGCCGTGAATAGATGCTGCAAACTAGAGCCAAATTCCACTGAGGAGACTTGACTGATTTCCTGGTTTTTTTTTTTAAGAAAAGTTCCCTGTATACCAACATTCATACAAAGTAAAATAGGTATCACTATATGTTATTCAAAAATAATTATTATTTGATTCAAAGATACCCACATAATTATCAAACTACCATTTATTATAATAGTAGATGAAGTAGTTATAATATATTATGATTGTAAATAGTTGTAGTTTATCCACGAATATAATATATTATAACTACTATCTTTTTTTTTTTTTTGTATCTTTAACTTTTGAAACAAATCATGATTATTTTTTGGAAAGCATGCATTCACTCCGCTACTTTACTTTCTTGATCACTTATATATATAAATATTTTTATATGGATATAAGGGACCTACTTTTCCTTAAAGTTAGAACTTAGAACTTGTATGTATTCCAAGGTATCAATCTCCCACGTTTATCAATTTGTCAAGTCTCCTCTGTCCAAATTGGCTCTTGTTCTTGAGTTTGGGTTCAAAACGGTCCTTTTATAAAATTGACCAAAAAAAAAAAAAGAAGAAAATATTTTTCCATCGGGCCATTTATCCATACAACCGTCAATCAAGCCATATTCCTCTTTGTATATATAGACCGAACTCAAATGGTAAAAAGGTGGAAATATACTACAGAAGATTCAGGTTCAACTTCAACATAATATACAAAGTAAATAAATGGTATAAAAAAAAAAACCCAACAGACCCAAGTGATCGATATGGCAATTGAAATCCTATCAAAAAGCACGGTTTACCCGAAAAAGCATCTGATAATATCACATATCGGTTAGGAATGGGATGGTTTATGAATATATAATCATGGATAACATCTAATTGGTATGAACCCTTTTAGGGAAAAAGCCTAAAAACAAAATCATAAGGGCTTAAGCCCAAAATGACAATATAATACCAAACTGTGCATAGGGAAGGATACACGAGGTTTCAAATAGAGATTAACTTTTTTGGAAAATATTTGGTACCATCCACAAAAACCATCTCAATAAGCAAATTCATTTTACTTCACAAAGTATCTTAGATTGATATTAGAATAGGAATTCTACTAGCCCTAGCCCTTTTGGCATCTCATTGGAACATATCTGCTAAGTCTAGTCCATAAATGAAAAGAGAATAATTTAAGATTGATAAAACAATGTTTCCCCTGCAGAATTATACAATGACCGTACGATAAATTGATACAAAATTTCTGTGGATAACTCATGACTAATGGCTTGCAAAGGGCTGCTGATAATTTTGATGGGTGAAGATTACTGCTTCCATAACTTAGGACATCTAGCTCCAGATGGGGGCACTGTCACAACAGTATTTACATGAGCAATTAATTACTTTACAGGTCTGAGAGGGAGATAAATATATCATAAAGGGGTATCGTCTTTGCGAGGTGATGAAAACATCCTCATATTTCTCTTTGTTCATGTTGTTATAGCTGGCCCAACCTTTCCTGATAAACACAATAAAAACAATCAGGTCTTGGATGGATATAAGCACAGCACTCTAGAATACATGACATTACATCACAAATGAATCCAGTAAATAAACCTAATTTTCCAAATCAAAGACAGCACCTCAAACATATAAAATGCCGAGGCAAACTTAAAACAAGAATTCTATACAACTTAAAACAAGCCAAATTAAACTGCACTCAGACCAAAGTTTGGTTTCCAAGCAGCCACTTAGAATCATTTCTATGTGTGCTATCTTCATTATTCCACGAGAAATGTAACACAACTGTAATAACTCCAGTGGTTGAATAACAAACCTGAAGCATTTGCATTAACTTGGGATGTTGCTCCAAGAGCTGGCAAAGTTTATCCCGATCAGACAATAAAGACTGTCATGAAGGCAGGAAAATAGTGATTAGAGGGAAATTCTGGCAGCTTGGATCAATTATTCCAAAAACTTCATAGTAGGGGTATATAAAAAGTAAAAGAAACCTGAATAGCTTCTGGGGAACTGAAGTATTGTTGTAATGACATCCCTGCATCTTGATCCAGCTGAGATGAACTATCTCCTTGCTGACGTAGAACTTGAGGTTGAGCATGTTCAACTTGCTGCTGATGCTGCACATGTGAGAAGTTTTCCTGCTGTTGCTGTTGATAATAGACATGAATAGGAGAAACTTGGGGCTGTTGCAGCATCTGTAACGGCTGCACTGGCAATTGAATCGGGCTCTGTAGTAAAGACACCCCTTGCTCTGGTTGTTGTGAAGGTTGAACAGGTGGCCTTAGATGTTGAGGCGGCTGTGGAGGGCGAAGATGCTGTGGTGGCTGCAGTGGCTGCAACTGAGTAAAAGATTGTATTGATTGAATGGAAAGTTGAGGAATGGGAGGATTTTGTATAGTATTTGATGGATTCTCGCCCTGTTGCTGATTTGTGGTGCTTCCATATATGCTTACAGGCATTGAAGCAGGCCTACTGAAAACCAAGTGAGGCCCTTGTGGATGAGGATAAGAAGAAAGCCTGGACCCTGATGCTGAGAGGTTGACTAAACGAGCATCGGTTAAAGATGCACCAGAGATCTGGGGAAGATCAGCTGTTGCACCACTTGTTTGATTATATACTGAAGATGGGGAAACAGAAACTTTTAAAGATGGTAAGGTAAATGGAGCAGCCGAAAAAGGAGGTGGGGTAGGAGGAAGTGGAGGTGGAGGCCTAGCAGATCCACTGGGTGAAGAGAGTGAAGCCCTTGAGTATTTAGAGTCTGGCATTGAAAGGGAAGTAGCTAACGATGTAGAACTATTGTTGAAAGAAGAAAGATACTCAGACTGAACCTGCAAAAAAGGAAGATTCAATGACTCCATTAATTGTAGACGAACAAGCCAAAAACAAGAAGCCTGTGGCAGAAGGATGAACAAATATTAATGGAAAAGCCAGTGGCATAAACAGATTCTTGCTTCAGTTAATCTTTCTCTTACTTGGTAGGCATTGGGCAGTGGTGGCTGCACATCTGTTGCAGTGTTCACAAATGGAGATGATTGACCCAGAGCAGGATCAGGAGCTTGAGATATTATGGGTGAGATGGTGGGTGGTGGCGGCATCGGTGGTAATGGAGGTTGATTCAGCATAAATTTCTGATCATAAAGTCCTTGAGATCCTGTAGTTAGAGGCACAGTACCAGCTTGCTGTGACTGTGAAGTGTTTTTTGAGTAGAAATTAGGTCGAGACATCCGAGAATCAACCGTTACTGGTACAGATGATGCAGAAGCTTTACCATAGGCAGAAGCAGGAAACCCAGAACTAATTGCCACTCCAGCAGAATCATACCTGCTAGGGGTCATAGCAGGAACAACGTTCTTCATGTCATCAGGCTGCTCAAAATACTTCTTTTCTGAAGAAACACTTGGTTCTCGAGTCAATGGCATCTCAGGGCGAGAAACTGACATCCTTGAAGAAAAATCACTTTCAGTGTTTTCATTCGCATTCAATGCAAGTGGCGTACCTAACCGAGAAAATTGGCTATTTTCATTCACATCACTCTCCGTCTCTTCAACAATTGAGTGGGGAGAACTTTGCTCAACTATAACAGAAGGCAGATTATCATCTGGTTGGGGGAAATGTAGTTTTTCATCAGGCTCAGACTCCTCACCATCAAAGACAATATCAATTCCCTGAAGATCATCATCAAGTTCTGCTTTTATCTGTTTAGATTTATTGAACTTCTCTGTATCTGCACCATTCTCCAGAGCAGCATTTTTTACTTGTGCTGCCACCTCCCCAACTGCCAACGCCACAGGGTTCTGGCGCTCTCTCTGTCTGGCCATGAATTCATCTACATGAATTGATGGAGGTCTCCCACCAGTAGTTCCTATGCGTTGAACTGCAATTACATTAGAATTGGAAACACCATCAACATTTCTCTCTCTGGCAACATAGTCATCCACATGCATAGAAGGTGGCCTGCTTGTATTTGGTTTGCGCAGGCGAAAAGTATCCCGGCGGCTAGGACCTGAAGAGGCAGAGGGTGGCCCCAATGCCCGTGGAAATGCACCTTGGGCCACTGTTTCAGCTGGGGAATTTTCTCCCCTGGCACGCCTACTTGGGCCCTCCTGTGATGGCATCTTCCTTTTTGCTGGAAGATTTGTCGGCAACAATCTATCAGGTAAAGTTTCTGGACATTCCCACAGAAACTTGTCTTCAAGCAACCCTAAACAACAATCTTCTACCTTTTCAACACTGTTATCAATCATCTGATGTATCCTTGAAGAAAGTAGGACATCATTTGGTGATAAAGCAACATCTTCACCAGATACGATATCACCCACATCAAGTGAACCGGCAGAATTTTGCAACATCAACAACAATGTCTTTGCAAAATCTGAAGCCTGCACATTAATGGACATATTGGTTTGGTATTGAAAAGATACAGTTCAACAGGGAAAATAAGCATGTTAAAGAAGAGTGAAATTGGTTCTACCCGACATATAATGGTCTTCATATCAGATTTATCTGAATAGTCATCATCAGTAACCTTTGAACTCAACAGTGTTGTTAATTCCTGTATGTATCGTATGTTTTCTTCAGGAAAATCATCCTTCCCACTCAAATCATGGGGTAGCCCAAAAAGGAATTTCATTGCAGAAACTCGATTCAAGTCCAAACTAATCAACAAGAAAAAGGCTATTTTTAACACATGAAATGATGAGAAGGAAAAAATGTATTAAAAGAAAAATTCATAATAACATGAAGAAACCAGTTAGAAGGCTTAAGAAGAACATTCAAGGAAACCAAATGCTGTGATGCAGGAGGACAAAGTAGTCTTCTACCTGAATTGTAAAGAGATATATATCTTAACATCCATGGAAACAGACCTTGAAACTAGAATACCACTCAAGATTTAGAAGGGAACTCATGATAATGCTAATGATGCAGGTGATCACAATGGGTCAGTTATGCAAGGGCCTGCAGTAGTACTACTACCACTTCTAAGTTGCACCAGAGGACTTAAGATAGGTTAGAAGTTTAAGGTTAAAGTCCCAATGAGGACTGTTAAAAGGCATGATAGTCATATTAAATTCAAATCCTATAAACTTGGGCTTTTAGGAGAATTGATCATTTAATATAGTATCAGAGCTTGGTCTAGCAGGAGGTCCTGGGTTTAAGTCTTTAAGACCTCTCTCTACAATTTATTCCCCATTTGTTCATTTGAAAGTCCATGGAGGACTTTGTTTGGTTTGTTTGACTCTCCACATGCGAGTATCGGGCCGCAAGTGAGGGAGGGTGTTAAAAGGCATACAAATCTTACAAGTTTGAGCTTTTAGGAGAGTTGGTCATTTAACAAGGGCCAAAAATTTATCCAAAGAAAAATATATCGAGAAATATCAACCAACAGTTTGACAAAATAAATATCAATGAAATAGAAACTGATCAAAACTCATAGAAATGTCAAAGAAAACTTTTAAAATTTTACTAGGAACAATATATGTATAACATAATTTGTGAGGTTCAACAATAATATACATAACTTAAAAACAAACTTTAGACTAATTTATCTAACTCGTATGTATTAAATAAAGTAAAAGAAATACTGATACATTGAGGAATTTTTTATAGGATTGCTTATTTAAAAATATTTTAAATTACAGTTATAGGATTATATTTTTCTCATATCTTACTAATATATAAAAGATATAACAGTTAAATGAAATTTGAAAATAACAATTCAAATGTATTTATTCATTAAAACTTTATTTTCGGATTTCATTTTTTATATAAACATACTACTAATACATAAATTTTGTACGCTCAAATTTAAATCAAAACCACAATGCCCAAGTGGCTAAGTGAAAAGAAACAAACCCAAAGGCATAAATCAAAACCCACCCACATCTTGTAATTTTTTAAAGGAGGTAATTTATCTATATTGATCAAAGCACCGGTTGGAACATGGGCCACATTTGACCTGCCATGAATGGTGCAGAGAAAGCCTGCATTAGGTGTATACTGGAATCTCAGCAATAAAGCCAACTTTTTCACAAATATCAGGGGAAGATCTGATTTTTCATAATATTTACGGTTTCTTTTTCAAAATTTCAAAAAATATATCCCTGAAATTTCCCAAATCTTGTCCATGATTGCACTACTACTACTACTAGTGTTATGAACCGAGCAATTTAAATGACATATAGAAAACCAATTTAGGTATATACTAATTGATATATATATATATATATATATATATATATATATATATATATATATATATATATATATATATATATATATATATAATAATGATATTGTGAGGTGAACAAGATCGTAGTTTTGCATATCTGAAACAGATCCTGAGAAGACAACCATGTTGACGAGCTCTGACCAATTTCACTATAATCTTGAGTGGTATTCTAGTAAACTTATTAAACGGAAAATGCAAATGAACAATGTGGATCTCATGTGCACAATTACACACCCACAAGTCGCACAATCAGAGTAACATAAATCCCAAAACCTCCTCTAATTTTTTTTTTCCTCATCAAACCAGCACCATGTCCATCGTCTTTTTTGTTTTTTTGTTTTTGAATAGGTAAATATTTTTTCCCCTTCTTTTGTCCACATTGACACTTGAACCTAGATTCTCCTATAACCCCATCTCATCCCTCTAACCACTAAAGTCAAGCCTTAAGGGCTATGTCCATCATCTCATTTGTCCCTTGATTCTTGCAAAAGCTTCAAACTTTTCCCCCAACCTCTTTCAGTTTATCACTACTCAAAAGGAAATCCATATATTAAAGCAAGGGAAAATCATATTATGTCCAATGTTTTAAAAACGGGACCATGTTTTAAAAACGGGACCGATGACTGAACCGGAAAAGTTATCGGTTCATAGTTCACTAATTGAACCGACGGTCGAACCATAGTCGAACCGATGTACTCATAAATAGATAATTAATATATCATTAAAAATAATTATAAATGGATTTGACCGTTCAACCGCCGATTTGACCGGTTCAAAGAAAAATGGTTTTAACCTTTGAACTGACCGTTTCACGCTGTCATAAACAACTGATTAATGATTCTGCCAGTCTGTCCCGCTTCAAAACCGATTTATGTCGTCATGAGATCAAAACGATATCTCCATCAATTAACGTCCTCCAAAATGCAATTTTCCCTTGCACTCTCAGTCTCCAAATAATTGATCCTCAAACCTTATGAATAAAAATCATCAATTCATGATGAGATTTGGCATAGCTGATCTATTCAATCTATCAAATACCATGTTCTCCACTGTCTTTTATAGAACAGCTTCAATTCAAATCCGTGCATCCAAAATCAGTATCAGCCACTGTCTCTGTTTCTAATCTGACCATGCTCTCCCTTTCTTTATAGCATATTTTAGTTATGAAAAGCAAAAGCCAAATTATCTAATTTCAATTTCTTATCCCAAAGAAAGATTTATTAACCAGAGGTTATTAGAAAAAAATGAAAGAAGTATAAAGAGCTTGATTAAGGCCAAAAATGAAACAAGAAGCTATCTTATTATCGTTTGTATACATTCTTTTCAGTATAGTTTTAAAAGGTGCGCCAAGGCACAAGGCACAACCATTTCCTATTTAGAGCAAATCACTTGCCAAGACATGCACCTTCTTGAAGAGGCGCGGCGTGTAAACTTTATTTTCCTTTTTAAACATTTTGATTCTTGGAGTTTCTAATTATATATTGAAATTTACACAATCTAATTACTTTTTTATTGAATGTTAGGAATCTTGATTTTTTTGTTAATTCAATTTGATTTCAAATCAGATTTTATAAAAAAAATTTGTCACAAATCACTTTACTCAAGCATGCACTTTATGTTGCGCCTTGTGCCTAAACTGCACTAAACTTTTGCACTCATGTGTGTTTCCTTTTAAAACTATGCTTTTCAGGGTTTTTTTTATCCCTTGTTTGTTGTCATGCCAGTTACAAGATTTCAATTCCTTGTCAAACAATTTTTTTTTTGTATTTTTCTCTTATAAATTTTTATTAGTATTGGATGGTTGGATATTTCAGACAAGCATGTTTCTTTTTTAAATATTTAATCCACAGATAGTAGTCACTTCTGTTTTAACAAAATTATCAGAATTTCCATAGGAATTTCTAATTGAGCTATATTGTCCAATGATTTTATTCTTTTTTATACGATAAACATTGTCAATTTAACTTGTTTACAACTTTAACAATGTTATTTTCTATTTTCAACCTATTACATCTTTTAGCATTGTCACTTATTATGTTCATCCTATTCCATCACATTTCATGGACCAAGTATCCCACTAATAAAAATTATGTCTTAATAAGAAATTTTGATTTTCTTTTTTGAATATAAGAAAGATGGTAACAAATCACTCTAGACAAGACATGTTAGCATCAAATTATAAGATCGCAAAAAAAAAACGGAATGATTCTACAAGTAGCTATACCAGTGCATGAAGGATGCTCACCTTTTCCCATCCACACAAAAGCACAAAGCACCTAAAGACAATGCACCAACAGCCTCAATTGCATAGGTTGGAAAACTATCGCTTGGGTCAACCGATCTCAATAACTTTGTCCAGCAACATAGTAAAGGTGGCAACTTCTTCCATTCATATTCAGTAAGAACATTATGGCTTCCACCTCTTTCATGCCCCTTTTCTAGTTCAAGTTCTACATCACCAGAGCGAATACGCAGGAAAACACCCATCAGGGCGTTTTGACCTTCATTACATGAACCTAATTCTTTAAAAACTGTAAGACAAGCCAGCAATTCTCTTCCAACAGGTAGAATCTGTGAAATAAAAAATAGTATTCTCCATCACAATCACGAACACAAGGACTACACTATTATTAGACAATAGAATTGGTATGCTGTAAAAAACAGAGTACAACGAAGAAAAACAGCTATAAAAGAGAACATAATTTTACAAGCCAAAAGATAAATAACTCCAGCACTAGAGAAGAAAACTAATGAAAAAGTGAAAATAATAGAAAAGTATTACACAAATTTGGGGGGGAAATTCTCCACACATCAAGAAAGAGAAAGGGAAAAAAAAATCACAGATGATGAAAAATGGAAGCATCCGGGTATCATAACTAATTTACTGACACACATGCACCTACACACCAATAAAGAAAAAGGAAAACCAAGACCAACAAATGTTAAGAAATGAAAGCATCCAGGAACACCACATGGTTCAGCAACACACACAGCTGCAGACAAGCAGAACGAAGAAGAAAAAAACATAAAATACAGGCAGGGACATGCATGCACCAAGAAATACACACGCTGTCTAAGGATAAGAGGTTGATCCTTCCAGTTATGTTATGAATAATGAAAATATAAAGAAACTTTTTGTACATAAAATATCATGGCGCTGATTGGGTTGTTTTAATCAGCACTGAAAAGCCCATTGGTGAATCATTTTGCTTTTACTTAATGTGGCAAAGCAAAAGCCTTTAACGAAAACAAGATTTGTAATTAAAAAAATAAGCCTGTGAAACAGATAATAAAGCATAAGCCAATGTTCAGTATCAGTAAAAATATAGTTCATCCATAAGCGAAAACCTGAGAAAAACTGAAATAAATAAAGCCCTATTTTATGGAGGGAAGCAACAAGTTACCTGACATAACTTCAGCAGATAAGGCAAAATCAATGAGCAATCTTCACTGCTCAAGTGTTCGAAATCATTCCTAAGAGAACCACAACAAGAATAGCATCAATAAAATATTTTCCATAAAAAAAAGTGTAAGTACGAATATAAAAACAAATGCATAATCTACTCACTTAACATGGTTTCCAGTGTAAGGCTGAGATATCTGAGAGTCACAAATCAGTGATAGGGACTTGCATAGAGGGAGGCACCAACTGAATGCAGTGAGACCACATTTAGCCGAAATTCTACCATCTGACAACTGTTTTCCATCTGACTCAGCTGCATCAACACACCTCTCAAGTGCTTTGATTAGCATCTGAATGGCATCTTCCTTTAGTAGTAACGGCTGATGAGAGAAAAAATTATTGTAAATCGGATCATTCATCTGTAAGAAAGTTCTCAAACTGATAGCTTTTAAAGGGGGTGGAATACCTTGGCATATGGATGCTCCAACAAGCAAGCAAGAAAATCAAGTAATCTGTAAATCTGAAAAAGAAGAAGAGAGATTAAGAGCCTTAGATTTGGACAATTCCTACAAAGAGAATATAATCACCTTATAAGCATCCCCATCTGTTTGACAAGATGACTCGGAAAGGTGGATGCGTATCCATGACATGATGGGTTGCAATAGCAGAGAAGCATTGTCAGCCTTTTGGCAGGCGATTCGAAGTATAAAAACTCTAAGCATGTCTTGTATGACCACCAATGACTGTTTCACAGAAATAACATTAGAGAAACACAGGGATGACATAGGAATAAGCACATTCAGAAAAACGCTAATATTGAATTCTGTTCCAGACCTACTATAGTACCAAAGGAAAAGAGCACATACGGTCATTGTATAATGTAGGATAACTTGTGAAATTTTGTCAAGATGTGGTGTCAATTGGTTAAGCAGCACCTCAGGGTGTCCAGGATGGAGATACCAGTTAACTTCTTTCTCCTTCTGAGACCCTAATAATGTGCCCACAGCCAATGTCCTAACAGCGCTCAACAAGGGCATTCCATTCTTCCAAAGCCAGACACCTTCTTCAGGAAATAAATCATTCTAGCAGAAGAAAAGTAGAAGAAAAATATTTTAATTGCAGTTGCATGAGGTTTCAATTGATACATGTTTTTGATGATTCAAGATATTGCATACAACCAAGAAAAGTTCATGAAATACAAAAAGGACCACCAGAAGATATCAAACTGAAATAATTCCTAAACAAGAAGAAATGGTGAAATTAACAGACATTACCTGTTCATACCAGTTCAACTTAATTTCAAGTTTCAATGTGTTATCAATGGTGAAGTTCCCAAAGAAAAATGAAAATAAAAATGAAAGACCAGCATACCAAAATACATAACAAACTGCAAGTTTCCTTTGGACCCAAGGCCAGAGATGAAGTAGCTTGAACACCCACAAGGAGAGAATGAAAAAGGCCAGGAGTCCAACCATATATAGGCCAACAAGCAAGTGCCGACACAAGAAGATTACAGACAACCCCAAAACCAAGTGCAGCATCAGGGTAAGAAGACGACAAATCAGCTGCACATGCAGCTAACTTCGGGCTGCAATCACAATGATTTGTTCATATATACATACAAGAAAGTTATCAAAAAGAAGATAGGAGATAGGTTCCAAATTACCTTATTTCTCGATGCAATCGTAGAAGAGCATTCATTAGCTTTGTATTCCTGTGCTGTTCCTTGGCTTCCTGCAAATGGAATGACAAATAAGCAACTCCATTTTAATTAAAAATCAGATGGAGCGATTCAGGAACCTTGTACATCCAAACATAGTAAAATCCAAAACAAGTTGATTCTTGTGTTGCTAAAAGGTAACAAATAAACCTGCATATATTTCACCACCCAACAACCACAACTCTCCTTTTTTAAAAAATAAAAACAAAAAACAAAGAAAGCAAAATCAAATTATATTAAAGAATTAAATTTTGAGTTCATAAAAAGAATGGGTAAGGCATCCTTCAAAAATAAAATGACAGTAAACTAATCAATAAAAATAATATACAGCAGGCAAATACTGCTAGTCATCCCAACATTCTAAGCTTCCATAATCCAATCCACAAAGCCCTATTTTTTGTCACAAACACATCTCCTATACTACCTTATTTTAAACCATTTCATAATCCAATTTTACTTAAGCCATAGTTGCCCCCCTACAGAAATTTAAATTGTTGGAAGTTTCTACCAAATAAGCAAGAAAATATGATCTGACAAATAAAACCAAAACAAGAATATTAATGGACAGAATTCATAACGATGCCTACGAACTTGGGAATTGCGGGGGTACCAGTTCTAGCAGCAAAGGGTGGATCATTCTAATAGTGACAAGTAAACATAGCAACCCATGGTGTGATCAAGGATGAAAATATCAGAAAGTTGCAGAATATCAGGGGTTAGATTTTACAGAAACTTTTGGAAATATTTGATGACAAGTCAAGAAAAAATTTCGTGTAGGATAGAAATTGATCAATAGAAATCTTGAAAAAAATATCTAAATTGGATAAAATAATAATATACATATATTGAAGTTCTTAATTTTTAAACTAGAATATCTAAAATGGATAAAAAAATATCTAAAATGGATAAAATAATAATACATATATTGAAGTTCTTGACTTTTGAAAGTGTATCCTCAATAAGTCATGATTTTTTAAACTATTTTCTTAACAAAACAATATGTGTATGATGGTATTAGTAATATTTATCAACATAATATGTGTTGATATTAATATTAGAAATTTATATAATGTCTTGAAAGTAGGTAAATTAAATTAAGACTACTCAACTTCTTATTAATCAATATATGATTAGTTAACTTTCAACTAAAATTATTTTAAATTACTTTCAATCCATTAATATTCATTCATTAGAAATTTTTACTACATACGAATGAAATTATTAAATTTATCGAAACATTTTTATTAGAATTTAAATAAAAAATATTCAATAATTTAAACCTTTTTAAATAAAACTTCAAATTTGTTAAAGGCATGATATTCATATCAAACTTAAATCCTACAAGTGTGAGCTTTTAGGATAATTGGTCGTTTAACATGGTATAAGAGCCTAGTGTGGAAGGGGGTATTGGGTTCAAGCCACCTCTCCACAATCTATTCCCCATTTGTTGATTAAAAGCCCATGGAAAACTCTATTTGGTTTATTTGAGCCCCACCTGCGAGTATAGGGTTGCATGTGAGGGAGCGTGTTAAAAGCATGACATTCATATTAAACCAAAATCCTACAAGCTTGAGCTTTTAGAAGAGTTAGTCGTTAACAAAATCAAATATGTTTTTGTTAAGAGAGAAATCGTTAAAAACATTGTTTAACCATTTGTTTGATAGTATAATCGCATTATTAAAATTGTATATATAAATTCTCATATCAAATTAATTTTTAGCGAAAACTAATATTTTACTTATGTAATCTTAAAATTTTTATTTTTGTTAAATTTTTTGTTGTGTTAGTTTAGTTGTCCGCAATTTCATGATAACTCTATTTTTTGAAAATTAAATTAAATTAAATGGATAAAAATGAGAATAACTTTAAAATAAAACAATAATTATTCAACAAATTTTTCATAATTTTGTAAACAAAATAATAAAGAGATAAATATGATATAAAATTGAAAAGTAACAATTGCTAGTGACTTTGTCAGCAGTGAATCATTTCTTAGGGAAAAGTTCAATGAGATTCAATTTCAACCAAGGATGAAAAAGTTGAGAATTTTCCAGAACCAGCCAAAAATAGAAAATAAAAGGAAAATTGAAGGTGGAATATTAGTTCACATAAAAACTAACAAAACAGATATTAAAGTGCCGCTGAAGAAAATAGGAACGATTCAAATTCAATCTAGCTGAAATTTAAAAGGAAAAAAAAATATCGGAATTTTTCTATCATATTCATCACTTTAATTTTTATTTAATAACATTTTAAAAAAAATCCAAATAATTATGACACTGTTAATTTTTGTATCATATTTATCAATTTGATATTTTATTTAAAAATAAAATAAAAATATATATCATGAACTTGCAAACAATGAAAATATCTGAAAAATATGTTTTTTCTTATTTATAAAATATAAGTTTGAAATAAAAATAATATGATAAAAACATTACAATGAAGTCCTAAACAAATTGTTTAAAGTTACTTTTAAAAAGAATTTTGAGATAAAAATATTTGATATCAGACTTATTTCAAAACTTTGAATATTTAATTTTTATTTCAACATGTAACAAAAAAGTTTCTCATAAAAATCAATAATTTAATTGGTAAATTTGAAGTCCTTTTCAAAATAAATGAATACAAATGGACTAAAAGAATTTGTTTGCCTTCAAGATATTGTAATCATAAGTGTTGAGAGAAAAGAAATACTCTGATTCTCATTAATTTACAAATGAGGTAACATACATATTTATATCAATACCTAACAGAAATAAAAGGAAACAAAGTTAGAGTCTAATTAGGAGACTAAAGAAAGAAGGAAAAGAATCCTAAATGGATTAGGAGACTAAACCTTAACACTCTCCCTCAAGATGGAGCATATAGGTTAAAAACACCAAGCTTATCACATAGATACTTTATCCTAGTACCTCTAAGAGACTTAGTGAAGATATTTGCTAGTTAGTCATTAGAGTTGACAAAACTAGTAGTCATGCATCCCGATGCAATCTTCTCATTAATAAAGTGGCAATCAACTCCGATGTCCTTGGTCCTCACATGGAAAACTCAAGCAGATGAATTACAGCGCGCTTAATTATCACATATAAGCTTCATCCGCTCATCCTTCCCATATCTACCTCTGGAGGAGATGTCAACCATACGAATTTACATGTTGCTAAGGTCATAAATTAACACTCAAACAAAGACTAGATCTAGCTACTACATCTTGTTTCTTACTCTTTTGGGATATTAAGTTACCTCCAATGAACACACAATACCAAGATGTAAAACGTCTATCTGTGGGTGAGTCTGCCTAATCTGCATCACTGTAGCCAACAATCTAGGTATGACCTCTGTTCTCATACAACACCCCTTAAATTGATGTTCCTCGACATAATGTGGTATCACGAACTACAATGAACTTAACGCCATTATCATGCGATCAGAGAAACTGACTAACTACACTCACAGGAAAATAAATGTCAGGCCAAATGATAGTGAGATAGTTAAGTTTATCTACAAGTCGTCACATCTCCCTCGGATCTCAAGAGGTTTCCCCGAATCCCGTACAAGCTTGACATTCTCGATCCATAGGAGTGCCTACAAAGGAAATTCAACATACCAAGAATCGCTAATATATCCAAGGTATACTTCCTCTGAGAAATAACCACTCTGGAATTAGACTGAGCTATATTTGAGTTTCTCCAAATCTATTGTCTGAAAGTGGCTGAAGAGGTGTTGTTTGAGTTTCTAAATACCATTCTGGTCACTACCTGTAATGACAATGTCATCCACATAAACAATCAAATAAATACACTGTCCAGTAAAGGTATGATGATAAAAAACGAAATGGTATACTGTTTTGCGAATCATGCCAAACTCTTGAACCACTGAGCTAAACCAACTAAACCAAGCTCGAGGAGACTGTTTTAGACCATATAAGGAACGACGTAGCTTACATACCAAACCAGACTCCCCTTAGCAACAAAACCAGGCGGTTGCTCCATATAAACCTCCTTGACGAGATTACCATGAAGAAAGACATTCTTGATATCTAACCGAAAAAGGGGCCATGAGCGCATAGCAACCATAGATAGAAGCAAGTGAACAGAGGCAATCTTAGCTACCGGAGAAAAAGTATCATAATAGTCTAAGTCATATTGCTTAGTGTACCCCTTGGCAACAACGGACGTTAAGCCAATCAACATGGCCATCAGGTCCCACCTTCACTCTATAAATCCAACGACAACCAACCGGAAACTTGCCAGGAGGAAGAGCGACAAGCTACCATGTGTCATTGGAGTAAAGAGCATCCATTTTCATACATTGCTTGTTTCCAATCCAGTTGAGTGAGAGTCTCACTGGTGCTTTTAGGGGTGGAGACAGAAGACAAGGTAGAAACAAAGGCAAAGTAAAGTAAAGATAAAAGGAAAAAGCTGAGAAAATTATAAACAGGATGTGGGTTAGAAGTAGAGCGGGTACCTTTCCGAATGGCACACGATCATCGACGACACGGAACTGCAGCACAAGAGATGACTACGGCATAAGATGATTCAACAAAGAGGCTCTTAGGAGGACGAGGACAGGAGTATAAAAATAAGGGTCGAGTCATGCCATCCTTAGGAAGGAAACTGAGATGGTGCATAAGAGGAATAGATAAGATGATCCAAACAGAGGACACACAATGTAAAAGGAGGAGGGAACCAAAGAATGTGACATCGCCAGAGATAAAGTAACGATTAATGCCGAGAGAATAACAACGATAACCTCCCGAATGCGAGGAATAACCTAAGAAGATATACTGCGGGCTTTGGCCGAGCTCACTTTACCCAATAGCGAGAATACAAACAAAACAGACACAACCAAATACACGAGGAAGGAGGAAAAAGAGATGTTGATTAGGTAGCAAGACAAATATCTCACTACTGAAACAGAGGGGATAGTATATGATTAATCAATAACATGCAAAATTAAGATAGCATCCCCCAAAAAATCGCTTATAATCTCATACTGAGAAGAATAGCGAGTCGCCTCAAATCAAATGAGGTCATACAATCACCCACTCCATTCATGAGATGTCAAAGACGAGAGGATTGGTAGAAGAATCCTACGGAAGACATATACAAGAGAATGGTACAGAGAAATGAGTTCTTTCGTGATTATCATTTCTTAAAATATGAAGAAAAGTATTAAATTGAGTGCGAATTTCAACATGAAATTTTTGAAAGATAGAAAATAACTTGGCTCGAGTATTCATTTAAAATAACCAAGTACATCGAGAATAATCGTCTATAAAAATAACAAAGTAACGAAATCCTAAAGTAAATGCAGACCTAGAAGGACCCTAAACATCAGTGTGGACAAGCTCAAAAGGAGACTTTGTCCGAGGATCTAAACGCTTTGGGAACGAGACACGAATATGTTTTCCAAGTCAAGGCGACTCACACTCAAGTCAAGATAAACCAAAAAAGAGAACTAGCTTCCGAACTCGAGAGGCATGGACGCATCACAACTACGAAGGAGGAGGAGTTGTGGAAGTGCAACAAGCAACAAACAAAGAGGCGAGTCGAGGTGAAGAGCCTTAAGGACTCATGTCCTATGTCACAGTCTTCCTGCATCCCTGGCCTGAAGGTGACAGAGTCGGTGGTGAAAAGTAAATACACAATTAAGGTCACGAGTCAACTTACTAATGGAAATAAGATTAAAAGGAAAATCATAAACATAAAGTAAAGAGGTAAGGGGCAAGGAAGGAAGGGGACAAGTCGAGCCAATGCTTTTAGCTATGGTTTGAGAACCATTAGTTAAGGTAATAGAGGGTAAAGGAGAAGGAAAAGTAAGAGAAGAAAAAAGGTATTTATTACCAAAGATATGATCAGAGGCTCCAGTATCAAGGATCCAAGGTGCAGATGAATGTATAAGGCAAGCAGAGACATTACCGATCCGCAAATGTGGCTAATGAGAAAGAATTGGTCTTGAGTGAGATGAAGGGTACCTATATCTATCAAGTTGTAAGAATGACACATTAAGGTGTGGGTGAGCTCCCTGAGATAGAGCTCAAACTCGTTGAATGATTAGAAGACTGAGCCAAAGGAGCAATACGGGGAGGTCGGCCATGTAACTGATAGCATCGATCACGTGTGTGTCCAAGCCTATGACAGTATGCGCATTGAGGACGTTGTCCCTACCCAGAGTTACCAGGTCCACCTCCGTATCACTGCGAGAATGAGAATGAGAGACCATCACAGAAGTGTCCAGTGTAATCTCAGATCGCATGGACTGAGTGGCAATGGAAGTATGGCGAAGTAACCGAGCAAGAGCCTCATCAAAGTTTGGAATAATCGGCTTCCGCCCGGTTGTTGCAAGAATAGTATAAAGACTCGATCCTTCTTTGATTGTGAAGTCTCAAAGATTAGTAGACTTGGCAAGATAGATACAAGTTCATATTTCTAAAGGCGCATATCTGGCCCACCATAAGAAGATATATTCATAAATGAGAGTGTTTCTAAATTAGCAATGGAGGATATTACTCTCAGAGAGACGCCTGAATATCATTAGTGCGGCGCTTTCTTCACCAAATTCCAAAGAGCGTAGGTTTGAGAGCTCCAATATTATATAGAGTCTTGGCATCACTAGATCACGGGGGCACATCAGATAAGAAAGACGCTTTTTTCCATTGAGTACGTTTATCTTCAGGAATACTTATGTCCACAATAGTAAGATGATCCTCACAACCATTACCAATAAACTAAAGGCCCACCGAGTCCGCCCATGACTGATAATTTTCTCTCTCCGTGAGTTTATCCAAGGTAATTATAGGAGTTCCAGATACAAAAGAATTAAAAGTCTGACCTTTTTCAGCCATAGAGAGATCTTTTTTGATCATAGAAATGATAAATCAGCATAAGGTCAACAGAATCAACAGAAACAACTCCCAAGGTCCTGAAGTGTCGTAGAGCTTCAGAAAACAACGGAGATTCAAGAGATAGAATAGCTCAAAAACAAATACCTGAGAGAGAACAAGGGAAAAGAGGCTTTTCCAAACAATTTACTTGTTTTTCGTGAGTGGCTTGATAGCTCGTCACATGTTCAACTCCGCTGATGAGGTGCATGGCCAAACAGTGCCTCACGCGGCGCCACGTGAATTTCAATGTCGGACTGGAGATAGGCACATGGGGAAGTATTTTCCGACGATGCTTCCACTAGAAGGTAGATTTGAGAGAGGCGCTTCATAGTGTGCCATTAACCTGAATGGAGGTCGCCTGAAAAGTTGTCAAGCAGCTAGGTATTCCGAATGCCAGCCAGGGGTTGTTGGAATTGACCACACGACGAAACCTTATCCCTAGTATTTTCAAACTCTTTTATACTTAATAATTACGCTGAGAAGTGAATATTCTCGATTCCTATCGACTTATAAACGAGGTAACATACACATTTATACTCTAGTGTTAGGGCAAAAAATGAAACAAAGTTAGAGTATAATTATGAGACTAAAGAGAGAAGGACAAGAATCCTAAATAGATTAGGAGACTAAACCTTAACAAAACCTAAATCTTATAAGTTTGAGCTTTGGGCTGAGCGCATTGCTTACTGTGATTGAGCCCTGGGCTTTGGTAGGAGGACTTGTGTTCTAGCCACCTCTTTGCTATTTATTCTCCATTTGTTGATTTGAAAGTCCATGGAAGACTGTATTTGGTTTATTTGTATATATAGATAAATAGATAGATAAAACTTAACCAATTTATAAATGTATACATTTTGAGTATCGAAATCTACTATGCTAACAAACAATCAAATTCAATAAATTTAAGTTTTTATCTCCAAATATTATTAAAGTTGAACATATATTATAGTTTGAAAATTCATATTCACATTAGTACCATATGTTACTATCCAGTGAGACATTGTCATACATATATCATCTTGTTTACATGAGTAACGTAATACTATTACGTGTTTTATCATTTGTTAAGTTTGTTTTTCAATATTTCCACAAGTTCTGATCAAATTTCCATCCCATCAGTTTTGTTAAGAATTTCTCTCCAATATTTCAAAAATATCCACCAATATTCCACAACTGTACAATGTTTTAGTCATTGATTTTGACTGCCTAATTCTTTACATTAAATTTTTCCCATCTTTTGAGAATTTTGTTTGGAAAAATTGTTGAGAAGTGCTTAAACTAATATTCCACTGCCCATTTCCCTTTGAAGTCCACTGGTTTTTGCTGAAATCCCTTGATTGTTTTCAATCTTTGGTGCAATGACTACAACTTTATGTCACGATCATTGATGTCTTGTTAGGGTCTGTAACTCCCTATCATGACAACTTTATTCCTTTATTCTTTGCTGCAATGATTACAACTTCACAATCATTGATGTCTTGATTCGGGTCTGCAAGTCCTAAGTTTGAGGACTTTGTTCCACCTAGCTTGTCACTATCTCAAATGCTTATTTTGGGTCTCTACTACCAGCTCCAGCTTTATTCTTAAACTGTTCTGCTGACCACCCATCCCCTCTTCTCCTCCCTTGTTCCTATGGAGCCTACACACCTCATCACATATGGTTGACCTCTATATAAGAACCTAGCTTAAAAAGATTGCATAAATTTTAAAATATGCCTCAATTTATACGTTTTATTAGTCATTTTATTTATTAGTTGTTAGGTATCAGTTATTTGCAGTGTCATTGTAATCCTGGTTGGTAATATAAATAGGCGAAAACAAAAAGGTATACAAAAGTCAGGTTAGACAAACCTAAACCTTTTTCTCTCTCTCCTTTATTCATTCTGTTCTTTTTCTTAACCCTAAGCTCACAAGTACCTTACCTCTTGTTGAGTATAAATTATATAGTTATTTTTATTATTCTTTTCCTTTTTTATTTTTATTTTTATTTTATACTTTTCTTTTTTTTTCTATTCTCTTCTTTCACATATAAATATGACAATATGTCTACAGACATGCATTCTAATCGATGAAATGAGAGAATTCTTTTTCTCTTAAATGGTACTAGAGCCATGGGCGATAGGTCTTGCCGTGTTTTCAATTCCGACAAACACATCTGACGACCATGTCTAATTCTGTTACCCATTTGACGATCGTGTCTCATTCCATTCTCATGAAACTCGTTCGGTTTAGTCGTGTAGACAATTCTGGCAACCCATCTGACAACCTAGTCTCTTTCCAATCTCATCAAACTTGTCTTTAGGGGATTGCCGTTTAGTTAATTCCAGCGACCCATCAAGTGGCTGTGTCTCACTCCGATCACATCAACTTTATCACAAAACACCCTAAAAGCTCTTCACGATGTCAGAATTCTACATTGCCGCTGGCATCCATCAACGTCGGATCTACCCATCAGATAGCATTAAGTATATCCATAACAAGCTTGGTGCATAGTACTTACATGCTCCAACTTGGGGGGGAGTGTTCAGTATTACAAATGATTATGTAGTTATTCTTTATTATTCTTTTTCTTTTTTTCTTTTTTTTTTCCTTTTCTATACTCTTCTTTTCACAAATAAAATATGTGAATAGACATGTATTCTAATCAATGAAATAAGAGAATTCTTTCTCTTAACACCTCTAAACATATCATTTTTATATTTCCCTGAATCTAAAGAAGATCGATCAGATTCAACCATACCTCAACAACAATGATTCTCTAACAAGTTGCATCTATAACAGGACTTGTGCAAAGGATCTAAAATGTAGCCCTTTTAAGTCATTCAAATGAGTTTTTTGAACTCAACTTTGAAGGAAAATAATAGTGATTTTTCTACCTGCAGACTTGAAACTCCCCTCCTGCTCCACACAGACACAAGCATGCATGCAAATTTACCTTCTATTAATCCACAATTTTATGTCCCCACAATTACTAATAACTAAAAGGTAAATAAGAATAGCCTAAAATCCCATCCCCTAAGTCTAGACCATCTTCCATCTATAGGCAATAACCTCCAAACTCATCAAAAACTCCCCAAACTGAGTGAGCAAGAGTCTTCTTGACTGCTTTCTGACCTTGCAACCACACTAACAAGAACCTCAAATGAGGAACTAGGTTGCAATGATGAATAAATTCAACTAAATCTTCCCTTCAAGGAAATATGAGTCCTCCAGCACCTATCTAATACTAATCATCTCCACCATAACAACCCAAATACCAAAAGGGATGGCCACAAATCGTACCTCAAAAAGAATTAGGAAGGTGTTCACTGTCATCAAGTCTAACTGTGAAAGGATAGAAGAAAAGAATGTTTTTCTTATGAAATGGGTGTATTATATAGTATAGAGACACCTATATATATACAAAAGAATTGAACACAAAGGAAACAAAATAAAGTGTAAAAGGAAGGAAAATAAAGTGTAAAAGGAAGGCGGCTAATGTACACAAAAGGTAGGAAATAAACCAAAGAATATCTAGAGAATATTCTATGATTCTCAACACTAACATTTGCACCTATTATAAGATAACTAGAGGAATATTGACCATAAGACAAGACCAATTAAAATAACATAATATGATTGATTCAATTTGAGGTCTTTAATAAGCCACATCACTCAGCTTCATCTATGTTGAGTATCACATATTATTCTATAGTTGTTATTTATTATTCTTTCCCTTTTTATTTTTATTTTATTTTTATTTTGTTTCCTTTTCTATTCTCTTCTTTCACATATAAATATGTGTATAGACATGTATTCTAATTGAATAAAATACGAGAATTTCTTCTCTCTTTACAATCTATTTGAATGATTCTAGTATCTTTGGCAACCTATGATGTTTACATCACATGCTTTAACTAAAAGATTTAAATAAGGTGGCTCCTTACCTTAAATGATCAAATGTTTGCAAAAAGAAGAAATTTAGCATTGTTTTCTTATTTGACTCAATATCAGGTTTGCCCTTGTGGCCTAGTTCAAGTGGTAAAGGGATGGGAGGGTTTGTGGGAGGTTCCAGAATCAAGACCCAATAGGGAACAAAAATTTATCAATCAAAAAAAATTAATGGGCTTTGAAACACAACATAGGTGCCTGCATTTTCCAAGTCAAGCAAAGTAAGAGTTGGGGTATTGAATTAAATGCAATATAAACCCAATAAAATTCTAGTACATTCTTTTAAAAAAAAAAAATCAAGCAAGAAAAATATTTTAGGTATCAGAACTTGCTTAAAGGCTAATGCTGAGTCCCTTCCTCGGGCCAGCACTTTCATGTTTCTCAAAGAAAGTAAAATTACATTAATTTGAAGAATTTATGCTTCTTAAATTACAACCAACTAGGAATTGTTATGCTTTTAAAATTCCAGCCAACTATGAATTCAGGGAAGCTCAATCATCCACCCTGGCAGAGTCATCAAGAATAGAAACGACTTCCCAGAGCATTCACTAAATTTTTTCATATTGTTTTCTCTGTTGTTTCCTCTAGAAAAGAGTTCCAAGAACACTCACTAAAATGTTTCATGTTGTTTTCTTATTTTAAATAAATTTCCAAATGAAACCAAAAAGGTAATATATGAAAAACACAATCAAAATGAAAATCTAGAAATTGCAACGCAACACACCTGCAGTTTCTGCAGAAGAGTGATCAGCAATACCAAAAGAGGTATCAAAAGATCAACTAAGCTCTTTTCACGATTACGCTCCAACAGCAGATCTGAGGTAGAATTGCATTCTGTGCCTTCATCAACAAGGTAATCTGTCCAAGACAAACAAATCATATGTTTAGTGGATAAACTGATTATAGTAATCATCAAGCCCATCAACATCTTTATCAACTAATAACCTAAGTAGTATACGATATTAATTACCAAAAAATAAGGATTTCATTACACACCACAATGGAGATTCAACAAGCTGTAAATGAAGTGGTATTATCTAAACTTCGGAGGGACAGACAAAAATCAAGATGGCAATATTAACTCATGATCCCTGATATCAACATCTCTATAATAAAATTACTGCCAACTGAACTATCGTTGATGATAGATGAGGTATGGAGACATAACAAGTGCTAGGATGAATAGCAGAAAGTAGAAGGCAAACTTTTTCCTTTTATCAGAAACAAAATGTATATTCTAAAGTTGAACAGAGAGATAGGCTCCTTTCCACCAGATACAAAACCTCATCAAAGAAAAAGCATACCCTCCACCTATACAAGGGGAAATATTCATAAAAGCATCATAGTTATCAAAGGCGTGCCTCAGGCATGCTCAAAGCCCAGGCGCCACCACTCTTGGCAGCAACGCCTCGCCTCAAGTATTTCCAGGTTTTTTTCCTTTTTCTTCTTCTCCATTTTCTCCGTTGTAGGGCTGCACAGAGAAACCTTGGAGCTTTTTTTTTCATCTAAAAGAGACCAAAACGACGTCTTTTTGGTCTCATATTTTTTTCCCTTTTTAAACAAACCAAAATGACGTTGTCTTGGATAATTTATTTTAACTTATCCAAAACAGCGTCGTTTTAAGTTGTACCTTGAGTTAAAAATAAATAAATAACAACAACCTCCATTGCACCAAAATGATGTAGTTTTCGAGATTTCAGCCCTTCCAACCCCATTCTACCAAGTTTCAACTCAAGAGGAGAAGAAGCTAAAAACAACTAAATAGCCAAGAAATTACGAGAAAGTCATGTAAAAATAAGAAACAACCATCATAAAAAATCATAAAAATATATAATTGACATATGATACGCCTCACTTAAAAAATCTCGCGCTTCAAGTGCACCTTGCGCCTCAAGACCCCAAGAGGCTTTTGCGCCTTGCACCTCAAATAACTATGAAAAGCATGTATTTTAACAAAAATCCAACTCCCTCAAAATTTATCCAACCCTTTCAAATTACAAAATTAAAAGCCAACTAAGTAGAATAACACCAATGTGGAATTCCTCTAAAAGAAATGGTGACAAGAAGACCAAAAAGAGGAGTAGAAGTGGCTAAGATCTCATAACATCCTTTCCATTTTACACTTTCCCTCAAAAATCCTAGTATTTCCCTTTTCCAAGCAACCCACAATACAACAATTCAAGCAATACACCAGAGCGCTTTGCCTCTAATTGAATTCCCTAAGCCTCTAAATGATATAGTCAACATATCCTCAATACTTCTTGATGGAATCCAATACAAATTAGCTACTTTAGAAAGCTTATGCCAAAGCCTATTGTAGAAAAATACGATATATTGATTCTACATGCCCTTTACATAAATGTCCCAGCAGAGACTCATAGATTTGTAGTCTTTTGACTTGTAGCATCCCATTGCTATTTACCTTCTTACGCACCACGCACTACGCACCACTAACCACGCAAAGGCCTTCACTTCTGAAGGGGGCTTTTAGTTTTCAAAGGCTTTTAATTTTCAAATAGAATTAGTTGGAAGAGCTTGGAGAAGACGACAAAAGAAGATTTTACTAATAATGAACAAGTGGAGGATAAGGATCAAACTCGAGTCTATGGTAAGAAAACAAGTGCACTAAATTAAGTGAACACAAGTTTTTGTGCAAGTTCAATTTTTAATGGAGAGGGACTATGTCGAAAATTAAGATTCCAAGAAGATAGGTAGATTTGAGATGGTAAGATTTCTTACTGAATTCAATCTATAAAGACTTGCAATTTATGATCTCAAAGTTTGACGTTCCCACCATATATTTTCCCATAATTGGATTTTCTCTTGTTCCCTACCACAAGACTAAAAGACTATCAATAGCCTTTCAATAACATATGTGTGACCATCTAACCATAATGTCAGCATCTCATCAATTAATGTGTCCCATCAATGCTCAAGATCACCTTATGTCACAAACCATGACTTTCTCTAGAGAACTTCCAAAGTCACTTCCCTAAGAGAGCATAATTTCTCTGTTAAAAGACCAACTACCCTATAAGTTCAAGCTTATAGGATATGGGTTTAATATGAATATCATGCCTTTTAAGAACCTCCCTCATGTGCGGCCCCATACCTACATGTGGAGAGTCAAACAAACCAAACAAAGTCCTCCATGGACTTTCAAATCAATAAATGGGGAATAAATTGCACAAAGAGGTCTCGAACTCAGGACCTTCTGCCAGACCAAGCTCTGATACCATGTTAAACAACCAATTCTCCTAAAAGCTCAAGTTTGTAGCCTTGTATTTAACATGAATATCATGCCTTTTAACATTCTCAAAGTTATCTTTTTTATCCCACTCCTTTGTGTACACACATCCTAACTAATGAGATGATCTTTCTTTCCCTCCCTAGTTCTATACCACAAGAAATCCCTTTGCATTTTCTTAATCTTTAAGACTATTGACATTAGGATCTAGAAAAGAAAGAGGAAATAGCTAAGAATGTGAGACAAACACCGCATCCTTGACCTTTACTCATCCACCACTTCATAAGTGATCAACATCGCATCACAAATGTCTCCCTTCAATGAAAACTCCTTTAGAAAGCAAGATTGTTTCATTAAGTAATCTTCTTCTTAAGTGCCCTAGCAAGACCTTAAAAATAATATTAGCTAAACAAGTAACGGTTGATTGACTATTTTTTGGCACAAGAGCGACAAAGCAATATTAATACTTTGATTTCTCATCTCATTACAATGGAACTTTACAAACACTCTCAAAAGATCCCTTTTTATCTCAACCTCGCACTCTTCATACATCACAATAGAGAGAAAATCAAGGGCAAGGGCCTTTTCCATGTTTAATTGGAATACCGCAAGGTGCACCACCTCATCAAAGAAGCAACAATCTAACCAAGAAGCACTTCCTCTAGAAATACGTGACCACTATAAACCTTGCACTCTCCAAAAAGCCCTTGAGGATTTAGAGTGAAGAATTAGCATTTAAATCAGCATTTATTTGATTCATTATGTTTGATTATTTGATTCATTATGTTTGATTGATTGATTGTTATTGATTGATTGACTATCAAAAAATAGTCACATGTACTCTGTATTTATACCCTTGAGATAAATGAAATGAATCATTCAACCAATTTTCAATTTGGTATCAAAGACACCGGGAAGAAACTCTTCCACTGTCGTCTTTCTTCGGCTGAACCCTAGCATCATCCTTCTTCATCATCATCTTCTTCTTCTTGTTCCTCTTTCTCTTATTTCTTAATCATGTTTAAGAAAACTAAGATGAATATTCCTAATAGCAAGAAGCCATCTACAGTGATTGTTCACGAGACTTCCTTTCCAACAATTTCTGTCAAGTTGGATGGTGTGCAAGTTATCGTGTTTGGTCTCAAATTATGGAGATGCACATTACTATCAGAAGGAAGAAGGGATATATAACAAGAAGGAAGGTTGCATGTGCTGAAAACGACCGAAGCTATGATGAATGAGAGGCTGGAGATGTGATGGTCAAGTCTTGGCTCATCTATTACAAGATCGACAAGTTGAAGGCACATTTTGTGCAGTGTGGCATGGCTAAAGAGGTTTGGGATGTTGTCAAAAAGAGCTATCTTGATGTCTCAGATTCTTCTCAAGTCTATGAACTGATGAAGAAATCATTCAAATCACGTCAAGGAGGTCGTTTTCTTTCACAATTTTAGAAAAAGTTGAACTCCATATTTTTGGAACTTGATTATTGTAGGCCCAATGATATGGAGTGTGTAAATGATATTGAGAAGCTGAGGAAACGCACTGCTGAGGATAGAATCTATATATTTCTTGTTGGTCTTGATCACAATCTGCATCAAGTTAATGGTCGGATCTTAGATGCCTCTCCTTTACCAAGTCTGGAGGAAGCCTATTCACAAGTTCGTCATGAAGAGCAAACACAACTCATCATGGGAATTGAAGAATGATCAAAAGTGTCAGCCCTTACTGTCCAAAAGAACATCTCTCAGCCAACACCTCTTATTCATTCTTCCAACCCTTTTTCGCGTTTCTACACTCAGTAAGAAGGGATATATCACAGAAAAGAAGGTTGAACCCGCTGAAAACGACCCAAGCTATGATGAATGGGAGGCTAAAGATGCACTGGTCAAGTCTTGTCCATCAATTCCATGACCGAGAAGCTAATGGCACATTTTGTGCAGTGTGGAACGACTTAAGAGATTTGGAATGTTGTCAAGAGGAGTTATCTTTATGTCTTAGATTCTTCTCAAGTCTATGAACTAATGAAGAAATCATTCAAATCACGCCAAGGAGGTCGTTCTCTTTAGCAATATTAGAACAAGTTGAACTTCATATTTTTGGAACTTGATTATTGTAGGCCCAATGATATGGAGTGTGTAAATGATATTGAGAAGTTGAGGAAACACACTGCTAAGGATAGAATCTATATATTTCTTGTTGGTTTTGATCACAATTCGATCGTTATTAGCTGATCTGGTCGCTCTTTCTCCCACCAAGTTTGCGGGTGCCTATTCAGCTCGTCGCGTACACAACCCACTGGGCGGGGAACTAAAGAACACAAAACGCCGGCCCCACCGTCCAATAGGAGGTGCAGCGCAGAGTTGTTCTTCGCGCAAGGGCTAACGCTTCTAATCAATCTTCGATTCCCATAGTGACTTGTCTCTGCTCTTCACGACGAACTTGTGAATAGACTTCCTCCATACTTGGTAAAGGAGAGGTAGTCAAGATCCAACCACTAACTTGATCCAGATTGTGATCAAGGCCAACAAGGAATATATATAGATTTTGTCCACAACAGTGTGTTTCCTCAGTTTCTCAATATCATTTGTACACTCCATATCATTGAGCCTACGATAATCAAGTTTCAAAAGCATGGAGTTCAACTCATTGTAATATTCAGAAAGAGGACGACCTCCTTAGCGTGATTGCAATGATTTCTTCATCAGTTCATAGACTTGAGAAGAATCTAAGACATCAAGATAGCTCCTCTTGACAACATCCCAGACCTCTTTAGTCGTTCCACACTGCATAAAATGTGCCATCAACGTGTCAGTCATGGAATTTATGAGCCAAGACTTGACTAGCGCATCTTCAGCCTCCCATTCATCATAGCTTGGGTCATTTTCAGCAGATTCAGCCTTTCATCCTGTGATATATCCCTTCTTCCTTCTGTCAGCAATGTGCATCTCCATAATTTGAGACCAAACACGATAATTTGCACTATCCAACTCGATAGAAATCGTATGAAAGGAAGTCTCGTGAACAATCATTGTAGATGGCTACTTGCTATCAAGAATATTCACCTCAGTTTTCTTAGACATGATTAGGATCTGAGATAAATAAGAAGAAGAAGAAGAAGAAGATGACGAAGATGATGACGAAGATGATGAAGAATATTAAACAACCAACTCTCCTAAAAGCTCAACCTTGTAGGATTTTGGTTTAATATGAATATCATGTTTCTCAACACTCTCCCTCACGTGCGGCCCCATACGCACGTGGAGAGTAAAAAAACCAAATAGTCTTTCATGGACTTTCAAATAAACAAATGGGAATTAAATTGCAAGGAGAGGGTTCGAACCCAAGACCTCCTATAGTTGTGAAAGGCGCAAGGGGCACAAAGGAGCAAAGGCCTCTTATAGCCTTAAGGCGCACTTAAGGCGTGGGCTTTTTTATCTAAGACGCACCTATGTTACATATATATTTTTCTAAAATATGATCAAATATAATAATCATTTAGCATCAAATATTAGCTTGAGATGTGCTTGTTTCCAATTTTTATGCTATTTTTCTGCAATTTCTTGGCTCATTTTGTGTTTTTCTTCTTCTTTTCTTCTGTGTTGAAAACAAGGGGTTGGGATGAGTTTAGGGTTTTAGGTTGAAACCCTGAGAAATGGTGGTGGTTGTCGGCGCGCCTCTTGATCTTAGGTTTTTTTTGGGATTGAGAAACACAAGAAATGGGTGGCGTGCCTCTTGATCTGATCGATTAGGCATCGCGCCTTCTACGCTGGGACCACGTTGCTTGAGAGGCGTCGCTAGTCTCATGCGAGGTCTCTTGGCGGCTAGTTTGTGTTGCACAGGCGCCTAGGCATATAAGCTCACTTTTCCTGACCCCTATGCTCTGCAGACCAAGGCTTGAATATGTGTTAAGCAGTAGCATTTCTCTGGCTCGAGCATAGGATTTTGGTTTAATATGAATATCGTCTTCTCAATAGAAAGAAGAAGAAGGAAGGGCTAGTGTTCGATGAAAATGACCCAGTAGGAAGAGTTTCTTCTCGATGGCTCTAATACCAAATTGAAAATTGGTTAAACGATTCATTTCATTTATCTCAAGGGTATAAATACAGAGTCATGTGACTATTTTTAGATTGTCAATCAATCAATAAACTAAATCTCGCTAATAAAAGGAAACATAATCAATCAAATAAATGTTGGTTATAATATGCTAATTTAATACGCTGCGCCGAGCTTAAAATTCTGAAGAAACCCGACTTAGAAGGCGGTTGGGTTCCAAACAAACTTAAAAGGGAAGAGCGATTCAAAGTTAAGTCCCGGCCTATCATGAGCCTCACAGAAAAACATTCAGTCTTAGTCTCTCAAAAGGAGCTTGTCTTCATCACGTGGAATGACTTTCTTGTTCTTAAGGGCTTGAAAAAACCTCTCCACCTCCTCCATCTCCCAACTATTAAGAGCCCTTAAAGCACGGAAACCAGCCCCCTTCCTCCCTTGTAGTGTTCCAAACATCCATCACTCTTGCATCTTTGTGAGCTGCTAGATTAAAAGAGTGGGGAAGGCGTTGCAAAAAGCCTCCTCACCACACCAAACGTCATTCCAAAAGCTCACCCTTCTACCATCCCCTAAGGAGAACACCAAATTAGGCAAAAAGGTTATCCAATATTTTCTCATTTCTTTCCATAAACTATTGTCAAAACCTCCCCTAATGTCCCCAAAACTCCAGCCCCCTACGTTCACACCAAATTCACTGCTAATTACATTTCTCCAAAAGGAAGCCCTCTCATTAGCATAACTACACAGTAAAGCGTTGTTCAGTTTATAAAGACTTTGCACCCCTAAACCACCTTTTTTCTTTGTTTTACACATTGTTGCCTAATGTGGTTTCTTCTCTAGATTGCCTCTGCCCCAAAGAAACTCTCTTTGAATCCTCTCAAGTCTACAGCACACCAAATTAGCCATCGGAGAAGGGATGAGTATTAAATGGGTAAGCTTTACAAGGTGCTCCGAATTAAGGTCACCCTCCCACCCTTGGAGATACATTGCTTCTTCCAAGATGCCAACCTTTTCTGGAATCTTTCCTTAATGGAATCTCAAACCCCAACTGATTTGTGAGGAGCCCCAAGCGGGAGGCCTAAATAGGACGCAGAGAGTGAGCCCACTCTACAACCAAGCTCATAAGCTAAACCCTCCACGTTATCAATTTTGTAGACAGGGATGATTTTACTCTTGGTCAGATTAATTCTCAAACCCGAGATGGCTTCGAACCACATTAAAGTCCAACACCTGGAAACACCAACTAGTCTTGATCGGCTTTGCAAAAAAAAGGCGTATCATCAAGAAACAGAAGATGAGAAATTATCAACTCCTTTTCGCCCCTTCCACCAAACTTAGCCCCAGCTAGAAAGTTTCCTTCCACAACTCTATTAATAAGACAGCTTAGAGCTTCCATCTCAATCACAAAGAGATAGGAGGAGAGAGGATCCCCCAATCTCAAAACCATGTTGCTCCAGAAGAACCTAGTGCCACTAAATAAAACTGAGAAGGAAGCTATGTAGATACACCACTTGCTCAAGTCCAACCATCTTCTACTAAAGCTCATCTATTCCATAACCTAAAGCACAAACTCCCAACTTATGGTCATAAGCTTTTTCAATATCCAACTTACAAACTAGTTCCTAAAAATAGATTCAAGGCCTCGTTGGCAATTAAGACTGCATCTAGGATCTGTCTCGCCTCAACAAATGCATTTTGAGCAGGAGAAATGATCTTGCCCAAAACCCTTTTCATCCTATTGGCCAGTACTTTCGATAAAATCTTGTAGAGGCCTACCACCAAACTAATGGGCCTTAAATCCTTAAAGTCCTCTACATTTCTTTTCTTTATCTACACCAAGAATGTAGCATTGAGGCTCCTAACATCTATGCATAAAAATCCTTAACCAATCCCATCACTTCGACCTTCACAAAATCCCAGAAAGACCAAAAGGCAATCGAAAAGTCATCTGGCCCCGAGGCTTTATCCCTAATTTAGCCTTGAAATCGCTACAAAGACTTCCTCCTCTGTGAAGTTCTCTTCAAGCTTAGGACCTTCCTCAACCTCCATCTCATTAAAAAGAAGAGCAGGGTGACTAGGACGGGACGCCAACTATCAAGAGCATTGAAAAGTTGTTGGCAGGCCTCAACCACCCCATTTTTAATTTCAGACTGCTCCTTCAACCACCTACCATTGCTTATGATCTTCCTAATAGAATTTCTCCTCTTATGAGAGCTGGTCATCCTATGGAAAAACCATGTATTTCTATCTCCTTCTTTTAACCAAAGTTCTCTAGACTTCTGCCTCCAAGACACTTCCTCCATTATGGCCAAATCCTTATGATCTTCTCTAGCTTTATTCCTCTCCTCAACCTCCTCCAGCAACAACTCCCTTTCCTTCTCCAAGTTATCCCACAAAGACACCCTTCGTAAAGCCTCCCTCTTCTTCAACTCTACTCCACCAAACACCTATCAATTCCAGTTCTTCAAAATACCCTTCATGGCCCTCAACTTGGCTTCCAAGATGAAACTAAAAGAATCACTATAATGTAAACCTTGTCACTGTCCTTTTAGAAGCTCTTTGAAGCCAGCCCTCATACTTCAATCACATGATTTCAATACAAAAGGGGGAAGGTCTCGTCCTAATCCCTTCCCCATCCAACAAACGGGAAAGTGATCATAAACTGGCTTTGGAAGGGTGCACTGGATAGCCTTACAAAAATGAGTCACCCAATCGACTGAGGCCAAAAATCTATCAATATTATTTATTGATTTTTATATAATTATATTAATATTTGAAACGTTTTCAAACAAAACAAATATTTATTTAAATGCAAAAATATATTAAAAATTATAGAATACGTTTAGTTATAAGATTAATATATTTATAATATGTATTTTGTTTGTAAATAATTGTCACAAAAGTATTCTTGTCCAAAACCTTACACTTGTAGCTACACATTTGTTTTTTGTTTGCAATGATGCATATCCAATGTCCCACATCAAATATTTAAAGAAGTGTAGTGAGCTATATAAGGAGACAACTTGCATAGTGGAATGGCTCGTTCGGTGAGCTGGTGAGGATGACCTTATGGGACCGGTGTGTCCCATTCATGAGCTTGAGACCTCTTTAGTTTGAGCAATTTAATGGCGGTTGGTTCATTAGGAAGCCGGTCTATAGAAGTAGGCAAGGCTGGAAAGCGAGCAATTCGGTGGATTGTTCAAAGTCTGTCAGGTTTCAGAGCAGTAACAAACGTAGATCAAACCACCCATAACCTAACAGAAAATACATAAAAGTGCGAACTCCGGTCTTCGAAAGACACACTGGCTGACTTTGTTGTTAAGCAGCCAAACTCTCACTGGCACAAACTTATGGGATTTGATTTAATATGAATCTCGTATAGCAACGCCTCCCTCAAGTGCAAATGGCCTCATACCTGCGCACGTGGAGAGTTAAACAAACCACAAAGTCCACTATGGAGTTTTAAATACACAAATGGGGATCAAACATTCAAATTGCATAGAGAGGTCTCAAACTCATGACCTCCTACCAGACCAAACTTTGATACCATGTTAAACGATCAACTTTTCCTAAAAGCTCAAGCTTGTAGGATTTGGGTTTAATATGAATATCATACTTTTAAACAATTTTCAATCATTTCAACAGAGATTTCAGAAAAAGAAATCTTTCAGCTTCTAAATCCATTTCAACTCCAAAAATCAAAAAATCCATCGATCATGTTGCTTCCACCCACACTAGAATAATTATTGGGTCCATCTTCCACATTTCCCACTAAGAGACTATCTCTACTCAACAAAATTACCTTGACCGAGATTGGAAGAACCCATGGAATAACTAGATTACTTATTTCAGTACACCATCCATAGTACACACCGATGAATATGAAGGCCATATATAACACCATATATGTAAAAATCTAGCTTATCTTCGGGGAGACCCTACTTCTCTGTACTTAATTGACAACATTCCAAATTATTAGGGGTGACTAGAAAGACCAAAGAAATCGAACCGAAATAAGAAACCGAACTGAGACCGAACTGAAAAGTCAGTTAACTGAATCGAACCGAACCGATCGATTTGATTTTGGTTTTTTTTTATACAAATCTCAGTTTTGGTTTATAAAATATAAAAACCGTGGTTTTGGTTAACCAACCGAACAATAAAAAATACTAAAATATTAAATTATCTAATCTCATATGTTTCATATATTATTTGTGGATGTATTACAGATGCACCAAGTGTCATAGGATTGCAAATGAATAGATTACAATTTATTCTTTTTTTTTTTTGCAACTTTTATTGTATTTATAGTCATTATTGTAATTTGAACTTTAATATATGATTATGGAATTACAAATTTTTTTTATTCTAGTTCATCAGCGGATACATAGTTATGAGGAAAAAAAAAATGGTGCTTAGAATATTTGGTTAACAGTATTGATGGTTAGGTTTTTGGTTTATATAAATAATAAACCGACGGACGATGTTTTTTTTTTTTTTTTTTGTGCACGGTGCGATTAACCTAACCATACTCACCCCTATGAATTATGACAAATTGAGACAACAAAAACTTTGACCTTGAGACTATGTAGGTCATAAACAAAAACTGATAGGGGTTCCCATAAATAATTGCATATTTTCTTCACATATTTAATTGGAGTTGTGCTTTCAACAAAGACAAGAAGAAACTTGTCATTATATGAATATCGAATACCTCAAAAACTTTTGTTGACAATATACCTATTGAAATCTGAAAAACAGAATAACTGCATCATAATTCATTTTCTATGAAGCAAGCATCTGATTTAATTATACGCTAGATGTACACAGACGAACAACTAAAAACAAATAGGATTTCATAACTCACCGTAATTGTTGGAGGACCTCTCAAGCATGAATCGGCAGTCGACTAGCACTGCATAGATGACTATTATTGCACCTTCATCATATAAAGCAGCTGCAACAGCCTTTACTAAATGAACAGTGGTTAGCGAGGTGAAAATCAATTCCTATTATAGAGATGAAAAGCTAAAAATGGTAGTTTACTTCATACCGAGTTCTCTGAAATGAATGCCAAAATCCGAAATGCTGTTGTTAACTGTGCCACAGAGGAGTCCCGAAGGGTAACTCCATCAAAAGATTTTTCAGAAACAAGTTTTCCAAGATTCTCTATAACATTAGTATCAGAACCACTGGTACAATCTCCAACAGTGTTTTCAACATCCATTGAATCAGATCCTAGAATGCTTGTTGAAGTTAAGTGTGCATCGCCTCCAGAAGCTAAGACAGCAGCGTACCGTAGTAGACCAGTAACCCCATTTTTATGAAAAACTACGCCAGCATCAATCCACTCCAACAGCCGTGTCGGAGCATCTTTTCTATTGGATCCAGGGGACGAGGAATGTAAAGCTTTATGAAGCTCCAAGGCATGCCCAATCCAAGAAGCCAAAGAAGATGCAGTTGAATCAGTAACAAGAACTTCAAAAATCTCAGAAGCTGAATGAAAGATTGCAAGATTTAGCGGTGAAGTGCCTGAATAGCCAGAATTTAATTCCAGTAAGTGCATGTTTACGTCGATGAGCAAAATTTTCAAAAGCTTCAAAGAGAACTACAGAATTATTACCAGTAGTGGTAACTGGCTCCAATTCCTTGACAGAATGTAATGCTTCCATCAAAACAAGCACAGCCTGCATAAAGAAAAATAAATTACTAAAAAATAATAAATAATTTTTTTACAAAAATGACTTGATAATGTGGTTATAAAAAATGATGGTGGTAATAAGGGGACATTAGAGTCCAATATTCATCTGGAGGCTTCTTGAATGAGAGTAGGAAATGATGGAAGAATGTATGGAGTGCCCACCCATGAAGAATTATTCTCTGTTCTTTCTATGTTTCTTTTTCTGATTTTTGGCTGCAGCATGGCTCTTAACACCTTCCAATGTTCTCTAACTGGACTCAAGTGTGGGAAAAAACCGAAATTATTGATACCAGCTAATGGGGCATGCGAGAGCCCTCCTTTATGGGTGCATATAAACCAGGAACAAGGAAATGGCAAAAATTCTTTTGATTACCAAAGGTCTATGACCTCTTCATTATTTTGGGATGGGTTGGGTATGGTAAGATTGTAAACAGGGTTTAGCCATGTAGAAAGCAAAGAAGGAAGAATTGGAGGAAAGAATTCCTTGTGTATTTCATTGATCCATTGTGAATATATATATACAAAAGTCAATCTAATCTTCCTAATAGATTACAACTCTATAAGACAAGTTTCATAATAGATTACAACTCTATATGTAAAGTAGATATACACTCCCCCTCAAGTTGGAGCATAGATATTAATCATGTCCAACTTGTTACATAGATAACTAACCCTGTCCCCACTTAGGGCCTTTGTGAAGATATCACCCAATTGTTCTCCTTTCTTCACATATCCTATAGAAATCAAGTCAAGTTGTATTTTCTCACGAACAAAATGACAATCTATCTCAATATGCTTAGTTCGTTCATGGAACCTGAGTTAGAGCGATATGAAGAGGCGTGCCAGTTTATTGTGTGGAAGTTTTGCTAGGGCCCGGTGTCTCAATCTGAAACTTAATGAGGATTAGTGATGAATCGCGTGATCTCCACCTTACAGTTGTCATCGATTTATATTCAAGTGCACTGGTCGAGAGACTGGCCTTTGTTGCTTACTCTTTCGTGAGGTAGATTCCATAAACAAGCATACGAGTACCCCATTGGACCTCTTTATCCTCCTTAGATCTGCCTAATCGTATCGAGAGAAAAACCTCCAGTGTTATGCGGCGATTCTCCCCATATAAAATCTGCGTCCGAAATTTTGCTTTCCGAAGTAACATAGAATACGTTACGGTTGCCGATGATCAGTATTGGAGAAGACATGTATTGTGGCTAACGATCTCTTGTGAGTGGGGCGATATCAGGCAGTGCTTAGTAAGGTAATTCGGCTTCCCAGCTGGTCTTCTATATCTCTCGGGATCCTCGAATGTTTCGCCTGCAATAAGTGTATGCACAGAACCATGGGAGGAATGCGTGGTTTTACACAGACTTTCGATCTCGAATGATAAGATCGAGCACATATTTCCTTTAAGATATAAGAAGATTCCATGTTTAGCCGCATGCTTGATGCCCGAGAAGTATCTTGGCATCCTAAGTTCTTTAGCGCCGTTAGCTCTGAAGAAATGACTTAAGGATGAAGTCTTATTTTAGAGTCGAGCTCAAAATGATAACAATATCATCCACATACACTACCAACAGAATGATACCTGAACTGGAGTTCTGTGCAAAACTTCTCTATGGAATTTTCTCTGGAAATTTCATTTATGATTGAAGGTGAAAACATTTTTTTGATTGTTCCACGATATAGTCATTTCGAGAAGGATCATATATTTTAAGTGATATTCTTTTAGTTGCATCATTTGCACGATCTAGTTCTTTTTCCAATACATCCGAGAGTAAGTGATCCATTGCTCTAGAGCCTCAATTCTAGTTATAAACTCTATTTTAGTAATGTTTTCTTTTTTGGTCATTGCTATAAATCAGCAGTTATATAGTTCGTCATAGGAGAGTCTTTTATTTGTGAATGAAGGCATCTTTCTTTTTGTATCATTTAAAAAAATTGACAAACTATGTTGGATACGTAAGATATTCTTTGTTTTACGAGAAATGAGTGGTAGATTTACTCTTACGCATACCCAATTCCCTCAGCGGCTTGGTAGATTTACCAAATTCTGTAGAACATAGTGGGTTCTATGATGCAAATCAGGCTTGATTGGAAGTATAAAATTTGGCTTGGACCTTAATGGTTTGAAGTCTTCTCTGAGCTAAAGTGCTTAGGCAAGGCGAGATTATCTGATAGGTAGGGTTAGTAATGGAACAGCTGCTTCAAACTTGGGTGTGGCGTTGGTTCTCTACCCGCTACATACTTGGGTCTTCCACTTGGGGCTCCTCACAAGACAGTAGGGGCTTGGGACTCTATTGAAGAGAGATTCAAAAAGAGGTTGGCTTCTTGGAAGAGACAATAGATCTCTAAGGGCGGGAGACTTACGTTGATTCGGAAGCGGCACTGTCGGTCTCCACCTGGCCTTTCCTCTCCACTGTTTGAATGCAAAGTTGGTTTGTACTATATTGGAAAAGATCCAAAGAGATTTCCTATGGGGAGGCGGAAATTTAAAGCGAAAGCCGCATCTTGTCAATTGGAATACAGTCTATTCTGAGAAGAAAATAGGAGGTTTAGGGGTGAGAAGCCTTTCCAAGTTGAATCAAGCTTTGCATTCGCAGTAGACTAGCAGTTTGCTAATTGAGAGGAACCTCTTTGGAGAAGGGTGATCGAAATCTGGAGGGGGTGGTAGGGAGTGGAACCTGAGATGACATAAGGGGTGGTTATGGCACTGGTCTTTGGAAAGACATTAGAATAGACTGGCATACCTTATCCCAAAATGATGTCTTTTCCTTAGGAGACGACAAAAGATTACGGTTTTGGAAAGATATTTGGTGTGGGGAGGTAGCTCTAAGTAATGCTTTTCCCAACCTGTTTAACATGGCAATTCATAAAGAGGCTATCGTAGCAGACGTTTGGGATTTTTCAAGGGCGGAAGGGGGTTGGTCCCCAATTTTTGTTAGAGATTTTAATGACTGAGAGATGGAGGAGGTGGAAAGGCTCCTCAAATTCTCCATAGGAGAAAAATCATGTCTTAAAAAGAGGATCGGTTGTTGTTGAAGGGCGCTAAGGTTGCCATTTTTTCAGCTAGACTCATGTATAGAAAGTTGGTACATTGTCCCCCCATCGATTTTCCTTCCCACTCCATCTGGAATCCTATTGTTCCCCCCAATATAGGTTTTTTTTGCATGGGAAGCGTCCTAGGGTAAGGTGCTTACTCTTGACCAGCTTAAGCGAAGAGGTGTAACTCTTGCAAATAGGTGTCTTCTTTGCGAAGAGGAAGAGGAATCAATAGACCATTTACTCATCCATTGCCCAAGAGCTGAGATGCTATGGGAGCTTTTTCTAGCCATTGTTGGCTCAAGTTGGGTCTTCCCCCGCACGATCTGTCAAACCCTCCATACTTGGCAAAGCGTTAATGTTGGCAGAAAACGCAAGAGAATTTGGTTGGCAGCACCTCTTTGCTTATTTTGGACCGTATGGCAAGTAAGAAATAGGGTGGCTTTTAAGCACGTAGCCCCCTCTGCTCATAGAATGAAAGTCGCTTTTTTATGTACCTTGTGGTCTTGGGCAAATTTGTATAGTGTTGACAACACTGATTCTTTGATGGAATTTTTAGCATGGTTGGGGTATAGGTGAGTTAGAGGGTTTTTTTGTTGGGTTCCCTTTTTGTATATCTCTAGTGTACTCTTCTTGAGCCTCTTTACTCTTTTTTTGGTCAATATATTGCTTTTTACCGATCAAAAAAAAAATTAACCAAACCACGCACATGGATTCTATTTTAAACCATACAAAGACTTCCGAAGACAACAAACCCTCCCTTTCTCCCCCTGAGCAACAAACCTTGGAGGTTGCTCCATATACACCTCCTCCTAAAGGTTGCCATGAAGAAAGGCATTCTTAATAGCAAGCTGTGGAGATCCCAATTATAAGTAGCAGCCAGAGAAATAAAAAGCCTAACAAATGTCATCTTAGCAACAAGGGAAAAAGTGTCGAAATAGTCCATGCCATAGGTCTGGGCATACCCTTTAGCAACAAGACGGGCTTTCGATCAAGCAATGGATCCATCGGGATTAACCTTCACTGTGAACACCCAACAACCAATGAAACTTTCTTCGATGAGTAAACTAACCAGTCTAGTATCATTATCGGTCAGGCATCCATCTCACATATCGCCTTTTCATGACGGGGTGAGCGGGCTTGAAGCCTTTTAGGCAATGAAATAGAGTCCAAAGATGCAATAAAAGAACAAGACTGTGATAAACGGTCATAAGAGCAAAAGGAGGAAATTGGATGAACACACTGACGTTTACCTTTACGAAAAACAATAGGAAGATCGTCACTGAGAACTGAATATAATGTCGAAGCAGCTAGTGGAGGGATCGAGACTGGGGTGTTAGCGTCAGTGAACTGAGTGATGGGAGGTTTTACGGCGGGGACGGAGCGGGGGCAAAAGCTAGCAGGCAAAGGTATAAGCAGAACCGTCATCATCCTCCCCACTGAATTTAGTGTGGATCGGATCTAAAGGAAAAATGAGTATTCTCAAGAAATGTGACATCAACAAAAACCAGGTACTTGCGAAGACTAGGACAATAACACCTATATCCCTTCTGAACTTGAGAGTAACCCAGGAAGATACACTTCAATGACTTAGGATCGAGTTCAAGCACATACGGACGAACATCCCAAACAAAACAAGTACATCCAAATACCCGAGGCTCAATGGGAAATAGACATTTATTTAGAAAAAGGATCATAGTTGTAAAAGGCGCAAGGCGCACTAAAACATGAGAGCGTACTAAGGCGCGAGGCCTTAAAATGCAAAGGCCTCCTGGGCCTTAAGGCGCAAGTCGCCTGGCGTGACTTTATGTAAGCGCACCTAAATTTATATATATTTTTAAAAAATATAATCAATTGTAGCAAATCATTATCATCAAATATCATCAAAAATATCAATCGAATCAATAAAAACACACAAGCAATGCCTCTAAGCATAAATTCATAAAACATGTCAACAAATCTAACCAAATCCCATCGTGAGAGACTTTACAAAATCCATAGAAATTGACAATAGGAACATGTCGACATGCAAACACATATCCCTTGTCCAAATTCATAAATCATCGAACACAACACATTAAAATAACTAATTTGTCCACATGGCCAGATCCTCGTTCATCCTCCACATCCACATATCATCATCATCATCATCATTGTAACCTTCCTCGTCCTCCTCATTTCCCAAATAAATAAATTTCTTCATCTTCATCTATCAATGAAAGAAGGCATGAGTCTAGAGCTTAATTTGTGTCTCATTCCACCGCCAGTGGTAGCCTTTTAGCGAGCTTGCTCTGGCTCTAGTATCAAATCTAGGCTCCTCGGCTTCACTTGCTCTAGCAACATCACCCGTGTCAAGTCATCATCATCAAACACTAAATCATCTTGTCGCGTCTACATGATCATGAGAATACTTCATCATCCATTCTTCCTATCAGCACTCATTGCTCTCCATCAATTTCTTTCATGATTATTGGAGTGTGTGGGTTCATTGTATCTTTTCTTGAGGCTAGATTATACTTGATGTACACCAAATCATTCCAAACGTTGGTACTGCGATCTATTTCTCCTCTTGGTATGGATCACACCCAAGATTTATAAGCACATAAATACTTTATTACTCATTTTTTTTAAACTTAAAATATTTTTTAATGTTTTTAAAGCACATAACATTACTTACGTTTTCAAAGATACTCCAATTCCTTTCACAACCTAATGCACTACATGTTAGGCTAAGGACTTTCCACAGCCAAAGCTTTTCAACTTTAGGCGAAGCTCGAATAAAGTCCACCATTCATTTAGTAATATAGATAATAGATATAAAATGATTTAGTGATGAAATCTGAAACAATTCACCTATTTCTAGTATCTAAAATATAATATTAATTAGATTAAAAAAAATTTAAGTAACTAACCCGGTGCTTTGGTCTTCCTTTTCTAATAATGAGTCCGTTCAAATCCTCCTTCGGCCTTTATATATATACTTTCAATTTGTCCTGACTTTCTCGTGTATCAACATCCTTTATCATTCTTTCAATGCATTTATATAATTGTCTCATAATGGCTTCATCATGCTCGACTACGGTTTATCATAGAAGAATTATGGGTTGAGAAGTACCAGTGTGTGTAAAGGGCGTGGTGATCCTCACCCCCTCCACATCAATGATTTCGAATATCTCCTTGTACTTCTCTTCATTACAAGAAACTTCACAATAATCACCTTAGCTCTAGTCAAGGCTTCATATATGTATCCCGCTAGGGCTTTTTTTCACCATCGACCAAGCGAAGCACGCGAACAAGGACTTGAAATCTTTAAACAAAATATGATAGTATTCCAAAAAGAAGGCATTATGACCGTCTTAGCTACATTCTTCCCCTTCTGCTCCTTTGCCCATCTACTTTCTGACCATTCTACACTTGTGAACATCTTCCTCAAATTATTTTTTTGCTCATGTAAGCGAGACAATGTGATGAAAGTAGTGGCAAATCGTGTCTTAGCGAGCCTAAGCAGTTCCCTTTGTCCAGTAAAATGCCTCATCATGTTGAGCAGCCTGAACGGTTATAAATGTAGCCATTTAGCAATATGGCTCTCTCCAAAGTCCTCTTGATGTTTGGTAGTTTTCCAATGTCTTCCAATATCACGTGATACAGTAATGCGGCACATGATTAATCCCAGTAAATTAAGTAAAAACTTTTTGCAACATCCTCCTTACATCATGTTATATAATAAATTAAAATACATCATTCATATATTAAAATCAATAAAATTTTACTTATTCAAGTCTAGGAGTAGTATTTATTACACACCATCTTATAAGCTTGAGTAACTATAGATAGCAGGCGCATTTCTTCACAACTTGGTCCACCACTTGTGAGTAGTTCAAACATCTTCTCTCGAGTCTTAATCATTAAAGTGTTAATGGATTCCATGAACATGGTTCCATGACAAATTCACTAAAAAGTTTACCAAAGTTCTTCCTTTCCTATCGGTCCATCCATCAGGCATGAGACATCCATTCTTTTTCCATTCCATTTCATGATCCTTCCATGGAATCTTTTGTAGCTCAAACTCTTTCTTAGGTGAGTAACCCTTACCTCGTAAATACTTAGTCCCTTCATCCCCACATCATATTGACCAATAGCCTCGATCATGGGTTGGAAACTTGGGATGCATTGACCGCATTAAATGGAATGGCAGCATCATACATCCACCTTGAAATAAGAGAGCAAGCTCTTTTCCTTGCTTCCTTCTTGTAGGCGTCATTCATAGTAGTTTGAGTCATTTTCCCACTCCTATTTTGAACTACTGCTTCCGCATTAGGAAATTTGAAAAAATGATCCATCGGCCCCTTTCTCTCTAGATCTTTTCACTACCTCTACCTCTATTACTTCCTCCACGTGTAATATTATAAGCAACTCTTCTACTTTCAACTTTTTCATCAATGTCCTCAAAATCTTCAAACAAATCTTCATTTCTCATTTTCAATTGCTCCTTTTGATTTTTTTTCTCATTCATATAATCTTCCATCTCTTGTCTAACATAAACCAAGCATTTCGTACATTTTTTGGCATTTCTATGTCCACTAACAAGATGTTGTTTGTGTCTATAGATGCCTCCCTTGGATGCTATCACAAGATACAAATAATTGTATTCAAATCTTGTTCATTAGGTAGCGGCGTATTTCCATCACGGTCTTTTCTTTCACTTCCACAGTAGTTGTAGAGCCAACTTGAGTCTCATTTTCATTGCAATTTGTCTATTTCTTCCTTCTTCCAACTTTGAAACAAATCCAACTACAACACAATAATAATTAGAAAAATACAAGATTGAGACATATATTTATAAAATATTTAAAAACAAAATCAAAATGAGTCATATATGACTCATGTAGTCATGTCATTTTACTACTAAAGTAAAATAAATGAGTCATGAATCATAGAGAATCATTACTCATTTACATAAGCAATCATGAACCAATATCATCAATAAAGTGAAAAAATTTAAAAGTAAAGAAAGGAAGCAAATACCAATGGAAGTGAGAGATTTTCCTTTTCCAAAATTTTCTTGCCAATTTTCTTGGCTAATTTGGTTGATTTTCGGCTTCTTCTACTCTTGTCACGGTGTTTGGCAATGTATCTTCTTTGTTTGGCTTGAAGCGGAAGGCAAAAATGAAATTTGGAGCAAAAAAAATCGTGAGTTTTGGGTTATGGAGGTATAAATGTCGAGTTTTAGGGTTCTGCAACTAAAACGACGTCGTTTGGCCCTTTCTAGTACAAAGCAGCTATTCGTTTTAGATCTGAAGCTTGATTCACAACACTGGCGGTCAAAACAACGTCGTTTTGAATTTGTGGCGGTTCAAGCAGCGTTGTTTGAAGCGGTGCAAATCACTTATCCAAAACGACGTCGTTTGGATAAGTGACTTAAATCCAAAACGACGTCGTTTTGTATAGGTTTTAAAAAAAAAAAAAAAGACCAAAACAACGTCGTTTTATGTCTCAAAAGAGATAAATGGCGTCGTTTAGTGCAGTTTTGCGACAAACGGGAACTTTCCTTCCTGCGAAATTCCCGATGCAATTAGAAAAAGCGGAAAATGAAGAGGAAGAAGAAGAGAGAGGAAGATGAAAGAAGAAAAGGAAGAAGAGGATCACGAGAGACGAGCTTGCACACGGAGCGCGCTTGTGGAGAGCTTCGCCTCAGGAAGGCAGCCTTTTCCATTTCGAGTGCACATGAAGGGACTCGCCAGAGCCAGACGAGCGCCATCATTGCTTTAGCCATGCTCGCTGCTTTAAGCGCGCCTTTCACAACTATGAAAAGGATGTGATAAGGAGTGTCCCAATTCAAGACCAAAGAAGGCATCCGATTAATCAAAAAACAAGCGATGGAAACAGTATCGACCCAAAAATGCTTAGGCACCTGCATTTGAAATAATAGAATTCTGGCAGTTTCAACGAGATGTCTATTCTTCCTCTCAGACACTCCATTCGAGGAAGAATGTCAACCAATGAGGTCGATGAAGCGTGGATATTTAGAAAGTGTTAAAGACATATTCTTTAGCATTATCACTTCTCAAACTTTGAACATAAACATGAAATTGAGTGTGTATTTTAGCATAAAAGGCATAGAAATGAGAAAATAACTCAGAACAGTTTTTCGTTAGACATAACCAAGTGTTTTGTGAATAATCATCAACAAAAGTGACAAAGTATCGAAACCCAGTTGGGGACATAACTGGACATGGACCCCACACATATGAATGGACTAATTCAAATGGAGCACTAGCTCGTTTATTGACTCTAGGACTAAAATGAAGACGATGATGCTTCGCAAGAGTGTCGCACTCTAATGACAACGGACTTGAGCTATGGACACGACTTTTCCAACAAGGGAAGAAAGGGATGGCCCGATCGGCAATGCGTCTCAGATGGTGTAATGCTTCAGGAAGCGACAAGTCTCGATCTTGTGTATGATCAAGAATGTAGGGACCCTAAACTCCCGTCCTCTGCAATAACTTTGTTCGTCATAAGATCTAAAGAAGCCAAAACCGGGAAAAAACGAGATATAACATTTAAGTACTCGAGTTAATTTGCTCACAAAGATCAGATCGAAAGATAAATAAGGTAAACTCAAGACAGATGACAAAGGGAGAGATGGAGTGGGAAAAATTGAGTCTAACCCAAAAACACATGACTGTGACCCATCTGCCAAAGTAACAGAGGAATTTGAAGGATGTGACTAAAAGGTAGAGAATAGGCTAGAATTACCTGTCATGTGATATGTGGCTGTAGAATCAATGACCCATTTAAGGACGAAGAAGAGACAAGGCATTTATTCGGGTTACCTGATTCGACAATAACAGTAGTAGGTAGATGGAGACTGATGGTCTTGTCTGAGATGGAGCGCAGGTAATTCTTACATTTGTGGCTGAGGTGGCGATACGATGCCTCGTCGTGGAAGCTCTGACGGTAAAGTCACGGTTCTAACTGCAATAAACTCTTCTGGAGTCTCGTATACGTATCTGAGCTTATGGAAATAATAACAAACAACTCCTCCAGAGCTTGTCCCTCTAGAGTTACTGCTTTGACCACTATTTTTGTATTGTTGCTTTTCTGACTCACCAAAGTTCCGACCAACAAGGGCATTGCTCATCTGGGCAGAAGGAGGAATAGATGAGGAGGTCTCGGTATGCAGTATCCTGCTAAATGTTTCTTGGAAAGATGAGATCTCGGTGAACGGATCACAGTGCCTTGATTATACTCGAAGGGTGCGGCTGAAAGCTCATCATTGTCATCTTTACTAGTTGATCTTATTTGAACCTTAACATACGGACTCAAATGAGCGTAGTGTATTAAGTTCCTCATATGTCTTTTCATAGTCCATGAAGAGTTCCGTGAGGGACCGATCTTCTTTCTCAATGCGATAAAAGGTTCTACATACATCAAACATGTGAGAAACATTCCCTTTGCCGGAATACACAAATTCCAAATAATTCATTAGTTCCTTAACATACAGTGATTAATGAGAGTGAGTACTTTACCGTCAATGGAATTAAGATTTTTTAGGAAGAGACAGGCATCATCCTCCAGCCATCATCCTCCAGCCATCGGTCTTTCAAATCATCCGTAGGAGGGTCCTCATCAAGATGGTTAGGTCATCTGTACTCCTCAGTAGAGGCGGATTGTTTTTACTCAATCACGAGTAATTAGGACCGACCGGTTGTCCTCAGTGATTTTAGACATCATCGAGACCACTTAGTCTTTGAAGCAGACTTTTTATCTTGAAGTACTCATTTAGAAAGCGAGGCGAAGTTAAGGACAAAGTATACCTCCAGAGATCAAGAGCACAGAGATTTCCCTAAAAACCCTAGGTCTGCAACTTAGATACACGAAGAAACCTCTACAGATGCTGCTGCCAGACCGAGAAAATGGTGAAAGACCCTTTTTCGGTGGTCAGACATGGAAGGCAGGTAGCTGAGGAGGCATGTCGACAACCCTGGTGGAAGAGACGCGTCGTCGTCGGAGGCACAGGCCAAACAATTGTGATTTGCACGTGAGCCTCACGCGCTCAGCATCAGGCCACGGACTTGGTGGCCTGGCACAAGTAAGCGACCAGGCAATCCTTCTTGGGTGGACGGTGTCACCTCCACTCTCTGCAGATGGGTGTTTGAAAAGAACACCCCCACGACCCTCTTTCTCTTTCCTGAATTTGTTCCTAATTTTGCTCAAATCCGAGCCCTAGGCTCTAATACCATGTAGAAAGTATTTCATTGATCCATTGTGAATGTATATATACGAAAGTCAATCTAACTTTCCTAATAAATTACAACTCTATATGTAAAGTAGATATATGTTATAACAAGCCAGTTAGCATAATAGGTTTGCGAGGAGAAGAAGGAAGATATGGAAGTTGTGCTTAGCATGGTCTATATTGGAGACTCCTAACTCTTTTCCTTTCGCCAAGCCTTCTAGCATTCCCAAAATCTTGGCTTTAAAAATCAGCCTAAAACTATATGTCATCATCAAAATATGGAGAATCCCTTTCATGTAAACATGTACAAGGTCATCGACATCCATCTAGCCCATAAGATACAAGAACTAGAAACAAAGAGAAGCATTCTACTCCGTCTGAATCTATACCATTCTTCCAGGCATGAGGCATATTGATCTCTAAGCCAGTGAAATAATGTCTAGGATCAAAAACTCTTTGATGATTGAAATCCAAAGGCTTATGAGAAAATAGATATTCCTTCACAAATCAACCAGTAGTCTCATCATGTCCTAATAATTGAGGCTTTCCTTAAGAACTGAATGATCGATAGGATAGGATAAACACTACTCCAGACCCACCACCTTCAAGAAAGAAATAATCAACATCTTGGACAGTCTAGGATATGTACATAACAGCCTAACCAGTTGAAACATTCTACCACAACTCCAACAAAGAGGGCATGGAAAAAACCATGGTCTACATATCCTCCACTCACCAACTTAAATCTTGCCTCGCTTGAGAAAAACCTCTCAAGACCATCTCAACCTTTAAAGATATTTTACTTAATTATATTGAATGTTATAATAGTCAAGTAAACAAATTTTAATATATTGACCCAAAACATAAACATTAACATGGAGGGGTAACAAAAGAAAATCACTACAGGGACACATCAGTGAGAAATGAAAGGACCAAAAATTCAAGAAGGAGCTAAAAATAATGTTAAAGGCATGATATTCATATTAAACCAAAATCCTACAAGCTTGAGCTTTTAGGAGAGTTTGTCGTGTAACATGGTATCAAAGCCTCGTTTGGCAAGAGGTCTTTACAATTAATTTCTCATTTTTTTATTTGAAAGTCCATGAAGGACTTTATTTGGTTTATATGACTCCGCGTGCGGGTATAGAGCTACACGTGAAGGATGGTGTTAAAGACATGATATTCATATTAAACCCAAATCCTACAAGCTTGAGCTTTTAGGAGAGTTGGTCGTTTAACAAATAACAACCAAACAAAAAAGGCTAAAAAAGCATAGATCAAATTAGCAAGAATATGACCCACAATTTAACCGACCAGATGGCCCAAGATGGAGCTAAATGGAAAAACACGATTTGAATATGTAAACGCTCTTGCGTAATTGACAATTAAAAGCTTACAAGCATTACTTGTCATGAATACATGATGATGTAACATAATAAATGTCAACTAAAAATTTGTTTCAGCACGCAGCAGCAGATATGACTTGTGATAGAATCATAAATACCTCCGGGAAGTGTCCTAAAGCCAATAAAGCTTGGCGCCCACAATCTGATCTGCAGATCATGGTACAACTGTCAATTAAAAACCTTCACATTGTTTTGGGTCCTAGAATAACCAAAAAAAAATTAACCAGTTTCACCTCGAAAGACCGCACAGGTCCCATAACACCCACAAAAATTCCTCTGATTGTGGAGTTGATGAAATCAAACGATCTACAGCATTAACCTGCATCAGAACATGAGAAAATTTATAGAGTTAGCAAAAAAAGGGGAACAAATCACTGAAAAAGAGAGGGAGAGATCAAACACAAAGAAAAAGACAAAATAATATAGTCAACAAAAGGAAACTAACCACTCTCAAATGCATCTCAATGACCAAGCCAACTTCCCGTGGGCGAAAAAAGAAACCCTTGGAAATTAAAATAGATGCAAATCGAAGAGGAGCACAGTCTTCTTTATTAAAGTCATCAACACCCCTTAAGGCAAGAATCACCGTCGCAGAAAGTTCAGGGTGAAGTAGTAGGAAGATTAATCCTGAAAAGAACATTAGACATTAACCACAAGAACATGCGATAAAGAGTACATCACATTAGGCATTGGCAAAACCTGAGCGGCAAAAAAGAAGAGACAGAATGATGGCCTCAATAGATGCTGTAATATCCACAAATATGTCCATAGCATGTCCCACTTCTGAACGCAAGATAGAAGATGACAACAGGGCAGCAGATAAAGGAAGAAATCCTCTCTCCTGGTTGCAAGCACATTGCAAAATATTAAACTGCTAAGAATTCTTCCAAAGCACATTTCAAAATGTTCAATACAGATTTTAAATAACAAAGACCCCCATTCACACACTCCAAATAACACAACCATCATAATAATTAAATTTCAACCAAAATATACGGTTTTTATAATCCACTTCATTATACTGCTTTTCATAATCCACTTCATGAGATGGATTTAAAAGTATAATGATAGAAAATATGGAAGAAATAAGATAAGTGACGCAAATAGAAATAAGGGAAAATTCGCATTAAAATCCTGAACTTTCGTGACTTTTGCATTTAAATCCTAAACAAAAAGTTTGCTATTAAAATATAGCAACTTTCATGAATTTTGTTTTCATATCCAACAAGACTCTGAACCTCTAGTCTCTACCTTATCCAACATGGCAAGATGAAACGACGTCATTTTGATGCTAGAACTACAATTAAAATGAAATTTTGGGATATAAAAACAAAATTTATTAAAGTTGCTATATTTAAAAAGCAAACTTTTTGTTCAGGATTTAAATGCAAAAGTCATGCAAGTTCAGCATTTTAATACTAATTTTCCTAAAAATAATCATATAAATTCAAGGGATTATTAACATACAGATTTAATCATTTTCTAAATAGAATGTAGATCGAGTACAAAATATTCAGATGGTGTACACCTAGTGCTGGAAGCAACAAAAAGAATTTCTTGGAATCCCACATCATCATCATCTCAAAGTCAATATGTAACGATTCACTCGATTTGACACAACACGGTTTCATCACATTAGATTGGAGATAGACACAAACCCTATTCTACCCCAGCAATTCACATTAGGCTATAGCCTTGTACCTACAATAAGTGTTCACAGAAGGACCTCTGAAATTCTATGGATTATGCTATAAAAGATGAGTGGGACAAATAATAAATGTATCACACATGATGTAGCATGACAAACAGTTGTTGACAAAACTGAATTTTTAAGACTACAACAGCTTCCATCAACAGTCAGCAATAACCTCCTATCCTTTTGCATGCTTTCTAAATAATATGATAGGCCATAAAACCTGAAAGAAGTAGCACGAGTATGTGATTTGCTAAAAAACTATTTTTAATCAAGTGAACCATAAGTCTAGGGAATTACAAAATCAAGATACAAGGAGATGCTTTAGTATTGAGGGAAATATAAAGTACTAAGCCAGGATACATGCATACAATATCAAAGAATCAGAGTAGAAATGAGAACACATGTTGCAAAACCAGGAATAAAATGGGAAAGTTAGCAATTGACAACCAATAAATACCAAACAGTGCCTTTTTTTCATAAACCTCTCAGAAATATTGAGTAAGTGAGACAGCTGCTACCTAAAACACTAGAGTAGGATGGAAGAAGAAGGATTTCCCAAAGGATCCCACAAAGAATACTGTGTGAAATTGAAGGGAATTAAAGGAAAAAGAATCGGTGGTACCATCGTAAGTTCAGGACATAACTATTTTTTTTTTATGGGCAAAAAAGGATGATACACTAAAGGCATCTAACAAAAAGGGGAGCAACCCATGTAGACACAATTTACACAAGCAGTGCAACTGCACACAGAGCAAAACAACTGTCAAGCTAACTAATCCTCAGACAATCAAATAAATCTAACAAAGAGAAAGAAGGAGAACCCAAATCGTAGCCCAACTCCAACCTTTTTTTTTCTGATGGGTAAACAAACAGCATGTATTAATCACAAAAAGAATACAACAAAAGCCAGCAAAAAGTGTATTGGGAGTATACTAAGTAGAAACAGCCAAAAAGGAAGCCAAAGGCTCAAGAAAACCCACCAGCCCAACTCCAACCATATGAACAAAGTCTTAATAATTACATTATTCATACAACCAACTTGACCGTTCCTCAATTTCAAAGATTCTCCAATTGAACTTTACCAGCTTTCACATTACCTTTCACTTGGTTTCAACAGAATAAACAGACCAATTTATGAGAAAGCCTCAAACTGAAATGGAAACCAATTAAACACGGAACAAGGTAAACACCTAAAGAATAAGCAAGAAGTCCATTTGAAGTAGATGAGGATGTGACCAGCAGGCTACATAACACGCAGAGGAAGTCAAATATGACATGTTAGTGTAGGTTTAATTGGGTAGGGTGTAATGGGGATGCTTTTGTACATCCTACTGCTTTTTGTGCAGCTGTGGGTTTGTATGCCTTTTATTGTAGCGCCTTAGTCACAACCTTAGCAACTTTCTCTTAACACATTTACTTTTACTTATCAAAAAATATATATTTCTAGTGTAGATTGACCTATACAGTTTTGATGCAATTTCATTAATTTTATATTGCAATTCAACATTAAGAGAGAAAAAAATTTCTTAATGACTTTGTTAAGGATTAGTTTCATAATCCATTTCGGAATCCTTTCTTTCTTTCCTTTTCTCTTTAGTCTCCTAATTAGACTCTAATTTTGTTTCTTTCCGTTGCTCTAACACTTAGGATATAAATATGTATGTTCCCTCACTTTGTTAATTAATGAAAATCAAAGAGTTATTTTTCTCTTCACATGGTATCAGAGCCACTTTTCCCACCACCCTTGTCTCGTAGACCTTCTTTGATAGATCTTCTCCGTTGGACCCTCTCCGACAGTCCTTCTCTCGCGAACCTTCTCCGTTTGACCTTCTCTAGCAAACCTTCTCCCGCGAAACTTCTCCGAAAGACCTTCTCCGGTGACCCTTCTCCCGTGGACCTTCTTTCCCAGACCTTCTCCGACAGACATTCTCCGAAGGACCTTCTCCCGCGGATCTTTCTCCGTCGGACCTTCTCCAATGGACCTTCTCCCTTCTCCGATGAACCTTCTCCGGTTGCCCTTCTCACGCGGACCTTCTCCGACGGACCTTCTCCGACAAACCTTCTGCGACGGACCTTCTCTAACATACCTTCTCCCGCAGACCTTCTCCGGCGGCCCTTCTCCTGCGGACCTTCTCCGGCGGACTTTCTCTAGTGGACCTTCTCCATCTTACCTTTTTCCGACGGACTTTTTCGGCTCTACTTTTTCCAACTGTCTACTTGCAGACCCTCTTTTTGTCACATCAATTCGCCTTGCAGTCAATTCCGGCATCACATCTTATGGTGGGTAATACCGTTACAGTCGCGTCCATTCGCGTGTAGTCGATTCAATGACTTTATGCGCAGAATCTGCCATCGGTTCAGTACATATCTAACAAACAGTGCATTAGGATTAAATCATATATAACCCATTTGACTATATCTTTCCGAAGCGAGGGAAGTGGGATTACTTTCCTAATCCATTTAAAAATCTTTTCTTTCTTTCCTTTTCTTTTTAGTCTCCTAATTATACTCTAATTTTGTTTCCTTCCTTTGCTCTAACACTTGGAGTATAAATATGTATGTTCCCTCACTTTGTTAATTAATGAAAATCAAAGAGTTATTTTTCTCTTCACTGACTTGATAAGCCTACGAAATTGCTTTAAACATTGAAAATGAACTCCACATCTCACCATAATGACAAAATGAATTCAAAGAATGTTATAGGATCTTCTCACTATTACAAAAATTGCAGCTAGATTCTTGAAAATTCATCACTTCAGTTGGACGATTAGTGTTTGTTGTTACATAAACTTAACAGCCAATTTTGCCTATCAAAAAAAAAAGCTTAACAGCCAATTTGATGTTGCTGCAGCCTTTAGAAAACTTAACACAATATAATATGTATATTATCACATTATATAATTATTAATAAACAAATAAAGATAAATCATTAACGAGTAACTAATACTCAACTTCAGTCTAAAATCGGCATCTCAAATTATTTCATGGCATATTGAATAATTTAAAAATATATTAATGAAGATGTCCTTATTCGTCAAAAATTACTTTTCTTTGTTATAGGCAATGATGAAATTCATTAAAGAAGCATTAACACAACAAAGTCTACCAAAAGCATACAAAGACCCAAGAAAACAACAAGAAAAGAGCCATGGATCAACCAAGGCGGGATTAGAGAAAATACCTACATCCTTTGATAATTTTTTATAGGTACCTACATCATTTGATAATTACCCAACCACTCAACAAAATCCATAAGAGACATTGAAGATTGAACCATCACCTATGTACAATAAAAGAACATTGAACATTTTTTAAAAGTACATCTTACCGGCTTATCAAAATAGTTATCAATGGGGGTAAAAGTACCTAAGAACATTAATGAAAAAAATTGTAAGTAAAGTTAGTTTTAGGAGGTCTAGAATCAAATTGTAAGGGGAGCTAAAGTTTTGTTGTAGATTAGCTTAAGGGTTGTCTAGGGAGAAAAAGAGCTCCTAAAACACAAAAGAACAAGAGAAGATGAAACCAACACTTCATTTGGACATTAAGATTGTTGTTTCTGGTGCATTAGGTTAAGGTTATGTTGTAGGGAGGGAAGCCCTTGAAGAAACAGGAAACAGGAGGTTGGGGGAAGAATGTACCAAGGCAACCTAGATTTGCAGGGCAGAAAAAAGTCTTCCTTAAGTACCAATCACAATTACAAGTACACAAAATGGTCTATTCTATGCTAAGCAAAACCACTAATTCTAGAGGGCTAAAAACAGTAAAAATCACATTCATAGTCAAGTACAATTCTACTAATCACAAAAACAGATTCATCTTCCTTAAGACAACAAAAAAGAAAGACAATTGACATTTTTTTTGTGATAGGTAAAAAAGAAAGACAATTTTCTTACAAATAAGATGTCCTTCTGATAATATTTTTTACCAAAAAGAATTGGCATAACCATTATTTGTTAACTTGCTGGGTACACAGAAAAAGCACCCACTCATAAAACAATAAAAATAAAGTAAAATAATTTATTTTTTTAAATTGCAAATAAATTATTCTGCAAAAATACCTTGAGAAGTGCTAGCAGGTGTATATCAATATCCCGACTTGAAAAGCAACAATTTGATAAACCAATCAAGTTACTAGTTGCTTTATATGACAATCCTTCTATTTGACCAAGAATCAATGATCTGCTTGCACAGGCCACTGGAGAAGGATCTTCAATTGGACCACGTGAGTTTATCAATTTCTGCATTGATTCATGTCAACATTAAATGAATTAAGAAATGATAACTTAACAATGCATGAATATATATACAAAAGAGTTAGTAACAACCACATGTTTCATACACCAATTTTTTAAGAAAAATCAACAAAAGGTTTCAACTAACCAGGAGCTTTTTAAGTTGCACTTTAGCGCTGATGAGCATGTCCAACATAGAACCTGTAATTCTACCAACAGTAGAAAGGCCTCCCAATACAGACAGTACTGCACACTGCCAAAGGAACAAATGACCAAAAGCTCTCTACCACAAATATGTCACCCACACACATACACACCACAAGTATATATCCTGCAACAAATCACAAAAAGCTATATACATGCAAACATAGATTTCACCACAAGAACTCTACCAAGATTTTTTTTTAATAGGTAAAAGATCAGAATATATTAAAATGAAGAAAAGAGCTCTACCAAGAATATTAAACAAATACATGCCTATAAACTTATTAAAAAAGAAACATATACATGCACATAAAACATATCCTACACCAAGTCAAACAAACACACAATGCTACATACATACAGATGATATAAATAACCTACACGAAGTCCGAGAACATACCTCATATCTAGAACCAACAAACATATACTACACCAAGTCACACAAACACACAATGCCAACATACATACAGATGATATAAATAACCTACACCAAGTCCAAGAACATACCTCATATCTAGAAACAACTTCATAAAAACGCAAGCGATGAAGGGCATAAGTTGCAAGTGAAGCAATATCATGACGCTGTTTTTGCAGTAACAACTTCAACAATCGACTATAACCTTCACTAACACCAGATGGGACATTGTCATCTTCCCGGGGCCACCAACCTAAAAATCCTTCACAACCAATAGAATAGCGAGTAGCCTGCTCAACAACTCCAAGTAGCATTAATGTGATGGCTGTAGAATTCTGCAAATCATCGCTGAACACACAAGCAAGTTGCTCCATTCCACCACCATTAACAAAGTGAAAGCAGCTCTCTTTAGAAGAACACAAGAAAAGTGCTACACTCAACACCAAAATCACTTTCTTCTTCTGAAATCAAAACAGAGAATCAGTAACAGATACCATTTATAGCTGGGTACGTTAGGTACAAACATACAGCGAAAGCACATTATTTTACTTAATATCTGTCAGAATTAACAAGAATATGAAAATGTTTACGTAATACATGAGAGAAAAAGAGGAGAGGAAGAGTACATTTATATATTTTGTATTAAATGAGGCATTGAGTAAAGAAAACCATGTCTAAATCACCTGAGAAAGGTGGCAATGTTCAACGCTCAAAAAGTTCCTTTTGAAGTGAAAATGCTGGATTAACATATCCATTAATTCTTTGGAAGAAGCCAAATCAATCTCTGATTCAAGAAAACTACATTCTTCCAGTAACTCTGATGAAAAATTTCCTGATTCATCAAGAAGGGTTTTATAGATATCAAGAAGCTCTTTTCTAGCTGCATCAAGAACAAAATGAGGCCCCTCATTGCTATGATTGACTGCTGCATAGTGCAAATCATGGACACTGTAAGAAGAGGCTGCTGATACAACAGTGTCTAAAACTTTATGGACTGCATCTCCAAGGTTTGTCAGCTCCAGTATCTTGAACAGCAATTGTAAAAACTGTCTAATCTCAATAGATATATCAAATGCAGCAACTGGTAAGGATAACACATTCAGAGAGGATATAGATTCCTCAATTGTTAGATTTTTTGAATGTAATGCAGGAGGGAGGTCATCAAGCTTCCCTTCAGAAGAACAAACAACATTAGTCAAAGAGCTATCAAGATCAAACTCTATATTGAATTGCCCCAGATCCTCAGCTGTGTTTCCATATATGACCAAACTAAGGCTGCGGTAGCAGCCCCTAACAACCAGATGATTAGTTACTACTGCCTGCAACAAGTTAGTATGTTAGTCTGAATACATATTAAAGCTAGCATAGTATTTTCAAGCATAAAACAACAGGATGAGAAGAACAATAACAAATGACTTTTTCTACATCTGCAGAGGCAGCACAGGTAAACAAAGAGATGATTATCACCACAAATTTAAACTCCATTAGGCTGAAATGAAACCCACCAATATATGAAAATAACTTGCAGATTGATTAACAAGAAACCTAAGCACAAAAATATACAAATGACGTTAAACCAAAAGAGTACTGTTTGTCACGCAGGGCTTCCAGATTATAGTTACTCTTTTTTAATTTGGGCATATGTATGTGGATCTGGATAAAACTTTTTTTGTTTGAAGAATTTCATTTATCAGAACACATAATGGATTCTTTTCATCAATAAGTCTAGTGACTGAGTAAATGTAAGTAGGAAATTAATCGAGTTAAAAAAAGACCCAAAAAGGAGGGAGGAAAAAACAAAACTCCAGAGGTTAAAATCATGAAATAATCTTATTAACAGGTTTTTTAATATCTCTTGTATTAGTATAAGATAAACATAAACTATAAATATTTTTAAATAAAAAACAATCATTGGTAAACAATATTATAAATATTTCTAAATAAAAAGTAATCATTCATCTATTATCATTTGTTTTATATGCTAAAATAGATCCAAAGATAGGTCATCATTTTAATACTATATACATTTTCAAATTCTGCATAATGTTGTTGAGTGTTAAAAATCTAATGTTCTATTAATAAAACAACTTCAATATGCATTTTATTCATTGGTTGCAACAGTTTTTTAAGTGCTCTGTAACATTTTTTATGGACTTTAATCATCCATCTATTAATAAAACATTTTTTATGGACTATAATCATCCATCTATTAATAAAACATTTTTTATGGACTTTAATCAATATCAATCTAACTGATTTTTTCCAAATTTCCATCCAATGTTTCCGATACTCTTAATAACAATGTAACTTTAATCATGGGAAATTAGAGGTTGAAATTTTGGAAGGATAGGTAGTGAAGTATCATATGTATGTCTCCTTTCCATCTCAATTTTCTTTAGCCGCAACAAAGGAGGTCTTGGTGGCTGGTTTGTGGGATGAAACAGGGGAGAGGAATCGTTGGAACCTTTGCTTTACTAGAAATCTTAATGATTGGAAGTTTGAAAATATACATTAATTCTCGATGATTGGGAGCATGAAAACGTACATCATTTTTTTACTAGAGTGCAATGCATGACAGTGAAAGAAGAGGGGGATAGGCGATGTAAATGGTTTCAAGGGAAAAGAAAAAAAACATTCAGTAAAGTTCTCTTTGTTTTTGGCCATAAGGCATCTTCTGTGTATTCCTAGTATACCTTGGAGTGCCCTTTAGACACCCTTTTTTTCTTATAAAATTGTGCTTTCACCTATCAAAATAGATGTGAAAATCACTTTAAAAAAACATGAAAAATTGCTAGTTTCTGGCACCTCCTTATTCTTATTGCAATATATCTTTTCAACCCAGCCAAAATCTGAGACCTTCAACCATATTTTTTTCCCCTTTTACCTATAATTTTTTAAACCATGGATGAGAAAAGGTTTCGACTCTTGATCAATTATAAAAAAAGGGGTGGATACTGGTTCATTGAGGCTTCCTAAGTAAAATGGATGAGAAGTCAATTGATTACATCCTTCTCCACTACTGCAAGGCAAGAATTCTTTGGCAATTGTGGCTTTCTTTATTCAGGATTTGCCATGCTGAGAGAGATTGGGTTGGTATGGCTGTTTTGTTGGTAAATAGTGAAGGAAGGTTTGAAGAGTTGATCCTTTGTGCATATTTTGGACTTGCTAAAAAGGTAAAAAGGAAATAGAGAAGTTGAAGGTCGACCAAGAATGAGGAGATACCTATCTAGAGTTTGGAAAACATATTTATTAGTAATCTTCTCTTGTAGGTAAACTTTTACAAAAGTGATGGTTAAATGTCTCTAGTGAATTTTCTTGAGTCATTGGATTCTTATCAAGGGAAGGTGGTTTTTCTTTTTGTAATCCCGCCTTGGTTACTCTTTAAATTTTTTTTATTGTTTCATTTGGCACTCTTATTATACTTCCAATGAACTTTGTCGCACCTTTGCTTTTTCAATGAATTACATCATCGCCTAGAAAAAGGAAGAAAGAGAAAATCCAAACTTGTCTTGTCCTTCATTTTTAGTTTTGGGAATCCAATGATCTTCATCCCTTAGGACAGTCACCTTGAGCTGGTGGGGTTTTAGCATGAACCGTTAATAGTTTATTGGTAATGAAAAGAGTCAAACAGGAAAGAGCACAGAACATTAAATCATTCCTAATAATCACTCAAACAAATTTTCAAATCTTAGTGAAATTTGAAGTTCCCACTAAACAATCCACTAGGATTTACCAGCATTCAATAGATCAAAGACTCAACAAACCACAAAAGGAATCAAGACAATTATTTGTTCCCTTAAATACTTTCATAGTATGAGAATTGTGTCATTTTCATTTGATTTGTTGTATGGACTATTGCATAGAGAGGACAAAGAAACAATATACTATTGACACAACAAATCTAGAAAAATGACACAGACAGGCAACAACACACAACAAGAAATAAACATGTAATGTCAGGTAATTACATTTTCAATAGCAAGAATGTAAGTGTTTAACCAAAGTGCATTGTTATAGAATTTATCTACTTTACATATAGAGTTGTAACTATTAGGAAACTTGTATTATAAGAGTTGTAATCTATTAGGAAGGTTAGATTGGCTTTTGTATATATATATTCACAGTGGATCAATAAAAAATACAAGGGAATTCATTCCTCCAATTCTTTTGTTCTTCTTTCTACATAGTATCAGAGATATAGAAAGATTAGACTTAGGGTTTAGCCGTCTAATCAATTTTGGCAACCCATTAGGTGGTCGAAGTCTATTCCGATCATGTCAATCTTACCAAGGAGTTCTCTAGCAGTAGTCGTCGACGACGGATCCGTCATATCCTCTCATCGCCGGCGAATTTTTCGGCAACCATCCATTCCGGCCAACAACAACTCCAACAGGTGCATCGGAGGTCCCTCTTTCTGTCAAGGCCAACCACGCTCCATTTCGGAAAGCCACGCGTTGTCTTTTTTTTTTCCTCTTCACTGTAGCAGTCACGTAGGGCATGCAGGGGCATGTGGATAAGCTGTTTCGGCCACTGCCACCTACCCGGGTTCGCCGCGCGGCCAGAGCGAGGCATCTCTAGACCTCACGTCCTTTGTCGTCGCCGGAAAGTTGTTCTTTTGCCTCTTTTTCTCTCCGAAAGCCCTAGTTTTCTAGGGTTTCTTCCATTTTTCCTTGATTACTTCCAAATTCAAGGGCATGAAGAGGTGATTAATGGTTTTTGGGCCACATTCTATTCGAGGGTGGTGTTTTTTTTGTGGAAAAGTTGTCGTCTTCCTTGCAAGACCCTATTTTTAGCATTTTCTAAATTTTCAGAGGCTTGTTCGAGTTAGATCTACTTCTATGACTGACAAGACACCCTCAAGAGGGTTGAGTGTTGTCACTGCCATAATCCAAGACATGTAAGCCGGAATTGTAGGAAGCTGCAAAATAAAAATCGAAGATTTTGGTCTGTTCATTATCCAAAATCACTTAAGTCTGCATCTACTTCTATCACTACACTCGTCGAGTCAGGTAAAACCAACACATGTTTTTTTTCCTCTTCCTCCACTTGGGTCATTGACTCTAGAGCCACAGACCACATGACAGGTAATTCCGATTTATTTACTAAGTTTCAACCACACCCTTCTACCTCTACTGTCACCCTTGCAAATGGGTCCACATCTTGTGTTCTTGGGTCAGGGACAATTCATCCTATTCCTTTAATCACTTTGACCTTTGTTCTGAGTTTACAGCAATTCTCTTTTCATTTAATTTATGTGAGTAAACTCACTTGAACACTTAATTGCAGTATATCATTTTTTCCTGATTATTGACTAATTCAGGATCTTTCGACGAAGCGGGTTATTGGTACATGATGCGAGTCTAAAGGTCTCTACATCCTTGAAACAAAGGTGTCAAAGTTTGTTGTTTGTTCTGGAGTTGTTACCTCATTCGAATTACATTGTCGCTTAGGTCATCTTTCTCTCTCTCTATTGAAGAAACTATATCCTCGGTTTTCTAGCCTATCCTCATTAAACTGTGAGTCATGTCAAGCTTCTTCGTGTGCATTTGAGTCCTAGAGTCAATAACCAAGTTTTTGTTCCTTTTGAGTTGGTCCATTCGGATGTGTGGTGTCCATGTCTAGTTGTGTCCCCAACTAGGTTTCGGTATCTTGTTACATTTGTTGATGTTTATTCGCAAACAACTTGGTTATATTTAATGAAAAACTATTCGGAGTTATTTTCTCATTTCTGTGCCTTCTGTTCTGAAATTCACACTCAATTTCATGTTTTTGTTCAAAATCTGAGAAGTGATAATGTCAAAGAATATCTGTCTGAACAATTTCAGTCATTCATGTTTCAGAATGGCATCCTTCATCAAACATTTTGTGTTGATACTCCTCAAAATGGAGTTGTTGAAAGAAAAAATAGACAACTTCTTGAAACCACTCAGACTCTATTGTTTCAAATGCACATGCCCAAGCATTTTTGGGTCGATGTTGTTTCCACAACTTGTTTTTTGATTAATCGGATGTTTTCCTCTGTCTTGAATTGGGTCACTCCGTTCCAAACCCTCTTTCCTCATAAATCTTTATTTCCCATTGAGCCTCGGGTATTTTGGGTGTACTTGTTTTGTTCGGGATGCTCGTCCGCATGTGTCTAAATTCGATCCTAAGTCATTGAAGTGTATCTTCCTTAGTTACTCTCGAGTTCAGAAGGGGGATAGGTGTTATTGTCCTAGTCTTCGCAAGTATATGGTTTCTATTAATGTCACTTTTCTTGAGAATACTTCTTTTTCTCAAGACCCGATCCACACTAATCAGGGGGAGGATGATGATTTGCTCGTTTATACTCTTGCCTCGCCAGCTCTTGCTTCTATTCCTCCACTGACAAAGCCTCACATTACTCAGGTATACTCTCGACGCCAAAACCCCCTAGTCTCAAGTTCAACACCAGTCGACATGAGATCTAGTCTCCAGTGATGATCTTCCTATTGCTCTTCGTAAAGGTAAACATCAATGTGTTCACTTAATTTCCTCATTTTGTTCTCATAACCATTTGTCATCACATTCATGTTCTTTTATTGCATCCTTGGATTTTATCTCTCTTCCTAACATTGTCCGTGAAGCTTTATCTCACCCTGGTTAGCATAGTGCTATGGTGGAAGAAATCACGAGGGCACTAGATACTTGATAGTACTTAGAGACTTGAGTACCAGGTTACTTGTTGGGAAGAAAGCCATTGGATGTCGGTAGGTTTTTGCAGTTAAAGTTAATCCTAATGGTTCAGTTGCTCAAATGAGCCGCATTTGTGGCTAAGAAGTGCGCTCGAGCCTGGCGTGGACTTTTGACACCTTTTCCCTGTTGCTAAGATGACATACATTCGGCTTTTATTTCCACGACTTGCCGCCCACTGGTGGGATCTCCACCAGATTGATATTAAGAATGTCTTTCTTCATGGCAACCTTCATAAGGAGGTGTATATGGAACAACCTCCAAGGTTTGTTGCTCAATGGGAGATAGGAAAGGTTTGTCATTTTCGGAAGTCTTTGCATGGTTTGAAACAAAGTACGTGGTTGGGTAAATTCATCCAAACAGTTGAGGAATTTAGCATGTGGAAGAGTAAATTTGACCACTCCGTCTTCTATAGGAACTCCAGTTCAGGTATCATTCTGTTGGTAGTGTATGTGGATGATATTGTTATCACTTGGAGTGGCTCTAAAGGCATCTCATCTCTTAAGTCCTTTCTTCAAAGCCAATTCCATACAAAGGACTTAGGAATGCTAAGATACTTCTTGGGCATCGAAGTTATGCGAAGCAAACATGAAAATTTCTTATCTCAAAGGAAATATGTGCATGATCTATTGTCTAAGACTAGAAAGTTGGGAGTAAAGTCATGCAGTTCCCCTATGGTTCCATGCATACACCTTACTTGAGAAGGTGAAACATTTGAGGATCTTTGAGAGATATAGGAGCTAGTTTAGGCTAAATTACCTTACATTAACTGCAATCCTAATATTGTCCACTCGATCGGTGTTGTAAGTCGGTACGTGTCGCTCAATCGATCGAACCATTGGGCGATTGTTGAGCAGTTTTATGTTACTTAAAGAAGCCTGGACGAGGTCTTTATCTGATGAATCATGGGCATAAACGGGGTGGTGTTTTCTTGCGAGGATTAGGCGGGATCTAAGAAGACGGGAGGTCCGCCCGGGTTTTTTTTTTTTTTTTGTTGGAAGGAATCTAATCTCATAAAAGAGTAAGAAACAAAGTGTTGTCTCTTGATCTAGTGCAAAATCTGAATATAGAGCGATGACAAAGTCCGTGTGTGAGATCATGTGGATTCATCAACTCTTGATGGAAGTCGGCATTGAGACACCAATCCCAGCAAAACTCTAGTGTGACAACTAAAGTGCCGCCATTCTTGTCGTGTGTTCATGAGCAAGCCCAAGCATATTAGGGAATAGATTGTCATTTTGTTTGTGAGAAAATTCAACTGGCTTTATTTCTACAAGATATGTGAAGACTGGAGAACAATTGGATGATATCTTCACAAAAGCCCTAAGTGAGGACCGGGTTAGTTATCTATGTAACAAGTTAAGTATGATTAATATCTATGCTCCAACTTGAGGGGAAGTGTTATAGCATATATCTACATATAGAGTAGTAACCTATTAGGAAACTTGTCTTATGAGAGTTGTAATCTATTAGGAAGATTAGATTGGCTTTTGTAAATATATATATTCACAATGGATCAATGAAAAATACAAGGGAATTCATTCCTCCAATTCTTTTGTCTTTCTTTCCAAATACATAAATCTCTTTGGAGCTTCTTTGCTCTTTTTTGATCAATATATTGCTTTTTACCAATCAAAAAAAAAAAATCTCTACACTAAAAATCACACCCTAAATCATGGGATTTTGAAACATAGAGAGGGGGAGAAAATGAGATTTTGAATCATGGGTGGGAAAGTCTGGTTTGGGATTGAATCAATGTCCTTTGAGATTTCAATTAGTTCTTTTAGAGGAAAACGGTCTAAAATAATCACTGAGAAAGGAAGAAGATGGTCGACTAGGATAAGATTTGGGGAGGATGGTCTTTCTCAACTTCTGGATGGGGTGGAGTTGTGTATTCAAAAGGAGGGTTTGAAGGAGTTTTGCAAGTCTTGGGTAGAGGGAGGAAGGAGTTTCAAGCTTCAGCTGCGCATCAATGAAGCAAGTAGTTTTGCTCCTTTACTTATCAAAAAAATCACACCCTCATACTTAGAAACTTGAAATATGTAGCTAGTCTACATGGATAATTTTATTTCAAACATTACCGAATACACTCTACATACTTCTTCAAATTGACACTAACCTTTGAAAGCTCAAGATCGGTGTTAGTTCTGAGTTAGAGCCATTAAGGTAAATATGGTTGAGTATGTTTGGAAAATAATAACATTGAAAAGGCATATATTGATAATTATTATGCTATGGACGATATACAAGGTGAAAAATCGAAACATGAAGAGAAGTGCTATGGCACCCCTGGTGAGCACCTAAGCACTTCAGTCTATTTATTATTTTCTTTATATTTTTATTTCATTTTTTTCACTTAACCATTCCCAATCACTAGGGGTTTCAGGGTATCAATATGCCTTATTTTGTTGAATCTTTTAAGATGCACCCTCAAGTGATAATTTCATTATTCTCCTGTACCCTTCCCAACACTCTAAAGAGCCTAACTCTCATTTGTGCTTTTATTTGGGGTGTTTGACCAAATATCCTCAAGTTGTAGAGGAGTTTATTAAGGAACACAATGTATTTTGTCATGGAAGTGAAACCAAATCTAAGTGTTAGCCAATGTACCCTAGGGAGAAGACAACTTTTGGTCCGAGTAAAACCATGTATTTGTTCGTTTTATTCTTGTCTAGTCATGTTGATCCAGCTCCATTGTTCCCCTAGTCCCTTTTCTGGTTAATGGGTCATAAGAAGATGAACACCATGACACGCTACAATTGAGAAGATCCTTCAAAGTCCCTTGTTCTGACATTTGTTTAATCAGTATGAGAGAGATGAGATAGTAAATCGTCTTTTCTTACATTGTCCTTTGACGCTAAGGCCTACATTACTGATTATTCAAATTGGTTTCAACCGAGTTTCTCCAAGAAGTATTTGTGATATGATGATTATTTCATATAAGAGGTTAGGAAGCTCCATTAGAAGCAAGGTTTTATGCCAAACCACTTGTCTTGTTTTGCTGTGGGTTGTATGATGGGTAAAAGTGTTAGAATATTTTGTGGTATTATTCATTTTTGAGATATTAATCATTTCTTCGCATCCTTTTGGGCCTCTTGTACCACAACTTTTAAAAGCATTCCCCTTAATGTGGCTCCACTAGATTGATTTGAGCTTTATACTTCCAAAGGTGTAATTAGCAAGTAATGTTTTTATTTGTACTTTTTGGTATGGGTGGTTATTATTCACAAGTTCACTTTGGACGTTACTACATCTTTTCATTTAGATTTTGTACCTTTCAATTACACATAACTTATACCATTGTTTTTTCTCATCAAAAGAATAGCATAAAATGCAATAAATACCTCAACTTCTAGCACATTTGATGAAGAATGAGAATAAAGAAAAGGCTGACACAAGCGCCTAAACCTTGTTTCCCCTTCACTTTGAACAAAAACCTCCAAAGCAAATGAAGGGGGAGAAGTCGCCCTACACAAGAAAATGCCAAGCATGAGAGTACACTAAAGAGGAAAAGAAAAAGGGAAATAATCAAAGCATAAGCATAGTAAACCACAAATTTGACAGTTAAATATTAAGGAAATGAGCAAACATCTACTCAATAGTACAATAGTTTTTGCCTATCGTAGGGCTGCTCAAGGGCAAACTAACAACTCAAGTTAAATTACCAAACCTTTAAGAACATATTCAAGATGATGCTAGTTGTTCCTCGTTTACCATTTATGGAAGAGAGATACATCACTTCCATACCAAAAATAAAAGTAAAAAAGAGGACCTAAAATAGCATACCCCATACCTAAAGAATCTACAAATGTAGAAGAACAAATTACAACTCCCACGTCCCCAGACAAGCAAAAAGAAATTTCAAAGGAACAGATCTTAAGAGCCTATTCCAAGCAGTGAACAAACTGCATTCTTTTTTGATAGATAAAAAGGAAAATTAATTGCAGATCAAAAAAGGGAGCCAAAAGGCAGTGCAGGGCGTATACAGGAGGGGGTATACAACGGGTGCCTCATGGCCTGTACAAAAAATTAAAGGAGCCAAAAGTACCAAAAAGACTCACCAGCCCCAAAAGAATTAAACCCTAACCAAAGAAACCAGATTACAAACAAAAGGAGACTCAGAATTTACACACAGTTTAGCCAAAGATTGAAGTGAAAAAACAAAAGAGCTTTGCAGCTTATGGACCGAGAAAGCCTCATTCTCTAACACTACTCTTTTTTTTCCTTCCATATAGCCCAAAAAGGGCAGAGAGGAGCAACCAACCAGATCTTCTTCTCTCCCCTTTGTCACTGAGATTTTCCTCCAACCAACCAGCAAATCTCTTGCAAAAATAGGGGGCACCCAAGCAACACCCTTGGCTGCCAAAATAGAGGTCCACAGGCCCCCAAACCATAGAACAGTGATTTTTTTTTTTTTATAAGTAAAAAGCAAGCATGTATATTAAACACAAAAAAATAGAGTCAAGATGCCCCCAAGTATACAGGAAGTATACAAGGCAAGACCTGACCTTACAGAAAAGCAACCAACACCCTACCACCCAAAAAAGACCTAAAGAATACACAAAAGAATTCTCACAAGATAACACTCCCCAAGCTCCAAACAACTTGCCCAAGAGACAAACATGCCAATGAAGGAGGTTTTTAGTCTGGTCATAGAGAAAAGCTCATCGTCAAAAACTATTATATTCCTCTCCCTCCAAACAGCCCAACAAAGGCACATAGGCACCGCCATCCATAGCTTTTTGGCCTTCTTCCCAATAGTAGAACAACTCCAGCCCTCAAGCAAAACTATGGTCGAGCAAGGGAAAGCCCATCTTAAGCCTGGGATGGAGATAAGAACCCACCCCCAAGGCTCCAACTTGAATGGAAAGGCAATGCAGTAAGAGATGATCCAAGTTCGCTTCAGCTCTTCCACACAAAGGGCACCTTCTAGCCAACTGAAAACCCATTTTCTTGAGTTGCTCCATGGTGAGAACTGTTCCCCAGTCATGATATTCATATTCAACTCAAATCCTACAAGCTTGAGCTTTCAGGAGAGTTGGTCGTTCAACATGGTATCAAAGCCTAGTTTGGCAAGAGGTCTTGGGTTCGAACCACCTCGCTACAATTTATTCCCCATTTGTTGATTTGAAAGTCCATGGAGGACTTTGTTTGGTTTAGTTGACTCTCCACGTGCGGGAATGGGGATGCACGTAAGGGAGGGTGTTAAAGGCATGATATTCATATTAAACTCAAATCCTACAAGAGCTTTTAGGAGAGTAGGTCGTTTAACACCCACCAAACCTCCCAAGCAAAAAAGCTCACTTTAGGGGGCACATAACCGCTCCAGATTATTTTCCAGGGAGCTGCCTGCCAGCATTACCTTCTAACATGGCAGCATTTGCTCGAACAGAATACAGACCATTTTTATCTCCCTTCCAAACTATTTTGTCAGTTGCCTCCTGATTAAATTCTGCACTTGTTGACCAGATTCATGAAATTCTGAACTTCCTCTAACTCCCAATCATTAAAGGGCATGACAATGATAGGGTTCCAAACCCCTTAACCCCTTGAGCTATCCCACATTGCAGCTGCCTTGGCCCCTCTTGTTTCAGCCAAAATGTAAAAAGCAGGGAAAGTCACTTGTAGTGGACCCTCTCCACACCAGAAATTTACTCTGCTGTCATCCCCTATCACAAAATCACATAGTTTCTGCAACGGCCCCGATTCCTTGCTTAAATCTTTCCAAAGGCCCTCTCCACAACAGTGAATTAGGAGATGCTCAATATTTTTTTCATCCAAAACCACATAGAGGACACCTGTTTGCCGAGAGAAAGCCTCTTTTTTTGACTTGATCCAAAGTCATCACCTTGTCCCACCAAGCTTCCCAAGCAAAGAAGTTAACCTTTGTTGGAATACACTGATTTCCACACCATCCCTTTAGGGAAAGTAGTTGTCCTCCCCCCTTCCACAAATTCAAAACTGGATTTAACTGAAAAAACACCACTTTTTCCCGTTTCCAGACCAATTTGTGCCTCTCAAGAGAGTTAACTTTTCTATTATGGAGTGTTGAAATGAACTCCTCCACCAACTCCAGATCCCAGTCATTAAACGACCTTACAAACCGAGGATTCCAACCTCCCACCCCTCGTGAACCCTCCCAAACCTCTTGAACTTTAACACCCTTACAGTTAGGTAAAGCATAAAGGGCAAGAAACTTCTCACACAAGGGATCCTCGCCACACCATATATCCTCTCAAAATCTAATCCTACTGCCATCACCAACTACATTCTACATAGGGAAAGAATTGCCATTTTATGGGTTTATAAAGCCCCTCTTGAGTGTGTTTAGGAACAATTGTTAGAGAAAAAATCTTTAAGAGCAAGATGCAACCATTTTATTCCTTTAAAGTCTTCAGATTCCTCTTTTCACAAACTCCCAAGAGACATAAGGGGGTCAATTTCCATGCCCATTTTGTGCCTCTTTCTCACATATGTATCATGTCACCTAAGAAAAACTTTAATCGTCTGTGGACTCTATCCTAAGAAGGAAAGAGAAAGGGATTCTCTATAAGTCGACATCAAAAGGCCAGGATCACATCGTATGGGATTTTTGCTACGCATTATGGAGAGAATGGGTTCGCTCCAAAATGGATTAGTCGATTAATTGGTGCATCTCCGCTCTTTTCCTGGCCTTGTTTAATGGTTCTCCTATGGGGTTCTTCCGGAGTTCTAGAGGCCTGAGACAAGGGGATCCTCTTTCGCCCTATCTTTTGTTATCTAATGGAAGCCTCAGCTTGTTTGCTAAAGCGAAAGAAGGAAGGCAATTTACTCTGCTGCGTGTTTCTGGGGGTAGAGATGGAGGGGAGATTGTCATTTCTCATCTTTTATATGTTGATGATACTATCCTTTTTTGTGAAGCCAAATCTGAGTAGCTGATCTATTTGAGATGGACCTTGATGTGGTTTGAAGCCTTTTCAGGCTTGAAAATTAACCTGAACAAGAGTGTGATTATCCCACTGGGTAGGGTGGACAATGTGGAGGTATTAGCGTCTGAGCTTGGTTATGGGGTCGGGTACCTCCCCACTACGTACTCGCCTTCCCTCGTGGCCCTCACGTGGCCATGGGGGTTCGGGGATTCTACCAAGAAAGATCTAAGAAGATTGTCATCCTGAAAAAGACAATACATCTCAAAGGGTGGGAGGATCACTCTCATTCGGAGTACACTGTCTAGCCTTCCCATTTACTACCTTCCTCTGTTTAGAATGTCCAAGCTTGTTTGTTCTAGACTGGAGAAGATTCAGAGAGACTTTCTCTGAGGTGGTGGCAATCTAGAGCGAAAACCACACCTTGTCAACTGGAAAACAGTATGCCTAGAGAAAAGTAGAGGGGGCCTGTGGTATGGGTTCTCTCCAAGACGAATAAAGCATTGCTTTCAGGCTGCTGCCGCTGGCTTACACGAGAGTGGATTCCTCTTTAGAGACTGGTGATCAACACCAAATTTGGGGAGGAAGATGGGGGCTGGAACACCAGTGACATTAGGGGAGGATATGGCACTGGTTTATGGAAAGACATTAGAAAAGAATGGCTCACCTTTTCTCAAAACTCTATTTCCTCCTTAGGAAATGGAAGGAGGTTGCGTTTTTGGAAGGGCCCTTGGTGCAGTGAGATTGCGCTGTGTAATGCCTTCCCCACTCTATTCAATTTGGTAGTACACAAAGATGCTAGGGTAACAGATGTTTGGGATTCCTCAAGGGAGGATGGGGATTGGTCCCAGTCTTCCTAAGACATTTTAATGATTGGGAGGTGGAAGAGGTGGAAAGGTTCCTTCTATTCCTTCACAACAAGAAAATAGGCCTTTTCAAGAGGATCGATTGTTATTAAAGGAGACTATCACTAATGGTTTCTCAGTTAGACTCATGTACCGTAAGCTGATGCACTCTCTCCCTACTAATTTCCCTTGTCGTTCCATCTGAAACCCGATTGTTCCCCCCAAGCTAGGTTTCTTTGCTTGGGAAGCATCCTGGGGCAAGGTGCTTACTCTTGACCAGTTAAAAAGGAGAGGGATCCCCTGCGAAACAAGGTTTTTATGAAGATTTATTTGCGAAACAATACACTACCTGCTTATCCATCGTCTCAAGAGCCAAGATGCCGTAATCTTTTGGCCAGCCATTACGACTATAACCCAGCGCTCCCCTTTAACTGGGCTTGTCAATTTCTCCCTCGCTTAGCAAAGTGCTGCTCCGCAAAAAGGGAAAAGAGAGTCTGGCCGCACAGGATGAAAGGAATAGGCGACTTTGAGAATGAGACCCTCTGCTCTGCTGCGGATGTGAAATCTACTTTGTTGTGGTCGTGGTCTAAGTTGTATAGTGTTGTTAATTTAAATTCTTTGGTGGAGTTTCTAACCTGGCTAGGGTATAGGTGAGAGTGTGTTTGTGTTCTCCTCAGATTCTCTTATGTACTCTTTCGTTGGGAGCCAAGGCTGCTTTTTAATCTATATACTGCTCTTTACCGATCAAAAAAAAAAAAAACTTTGATCGTCTGAAAGCATCGTCCAAATAGAGAATATGAAATCCCATCAACAACTTCTATCCTAACTATAAATGAACAAAAACATGGTTGTCTAATTCTTCCAAATTGTTAATAAGAGATCAACTCCAAGCCAAAGGCTGGTAGATACTTAGTACCATTTTTCACGCTACCTCCTATGCAAAGGTACACCTCTTCAAGGGGTAGCCACAACCCAAATCTTTCCAATGTGTCTTAAGATAGAAAATTTTAAAAGACTTTAAAGAGAATGGGCCTTTCCCATGGAGTCTCCAAACCATAGGATATCATGAGATTTATTGTACCTATGTAAAAGTGAGATTTTCCTTGTAGGGTGGAGTGAGAGTGTAGAGGCTTTGGTGGCAGAGCTAGGTTGCAAGGCAGGCTCCTTCCCCTACACAAGCTTGGGTCTTCCCCTTGGGGCCCCACATAAGTTAGTAGGGGTGTGGGATCCTATTGAGGAAATATTTAGGAGAAGATTGGCTACTTGGAAGCGGCAATATATTTCTAAAGGGGGGAGAGTTTCCCTTATCCGTAGCACCTTAACAATTCTTCCTATTTACTTCATGTCCCTCTTCGATCCCTAGTTTGGTGTGCAAAAGGCTGGAAAAAATTCGAAGGGATTTTTTATGGGACGGGAGAAATTTGAATCAAAAGTCTCTTATCTGTAGTGAGCCACCGGTTCAGACCGACATAAAAAGTTTGGTGGTTCGGGGGTCGAGAGGCTTAAACAAGTCGAACAAAGCCTTGTTAGGGAAAGTGGAATCATGCTTGCCAATGAGAGAGGAATTCCTATGGAGAAAAGCATCAGCGTAGTTTTTGGTGAGCTGCGTGGGGATGGTGCTCGAGGGAGAATAAAGACAAGTTTGGGACATGTTTATGGAAAGAAATAAGGAAAGATTGGACAATTATCCTTGATGACGGCAGTTGGAAGGACATTTGGTGTGGGGAGGAGACTCTTTGCAAGTCTTTCCCAATCCTGTTTAACTTGGTTGTCCATTAAGATGCTATGGTCAGGATGTGCGAGACATTTCTAAGGAAGGAGGAGGTTAGATCCCTTGTTTTAACATATCTATTGCTAACAAGGAGGACAAGTTGATTTTGAGAGGGAGCAACTCCGACGATTATTTAGTTAAGCTAATGTATGAGATGTTGAACCGTCCTGCCACTTTGCCATTGCCTTTTCCTAATCAAACCATTTGGAACCCCATGGTTTCCCCTAAAGGTTGGCATTTTGCTTGAGAGGCGTCTTGGGTTAAGGTGTTGACTCTGGATGAGCTCAAACGAAGGGAAAGACCTTTAGCCAATAGATGTTACCTCTGTGAGAGAGATGAGGAGACCATAGAGCACCTCTTTGTGCACTGCTTGCAAGCTAGAATGCTCTAGGAGCTTATTTTCACTGCTGTATGGAGGGTCTTCCTTTTTCTCGTGTGGCGTGCTCTTTCGCAAGGCCCGTGTGGGTCCGTAAAGAACAGGTTAGTACTCTAAGGCGTACCGTTGCCTCTTTTGAACAGTTTGGCATGAAAGAAATAAAGTAGTCTTTGATAATGAAGCTTTTTCTAGTATACTGATTAAAGAGTTCTTTCATTTGTAATTTGTGGTATTGGTCCAATGTATGCTGGGATAGCCAGGTCTTTGCTGGATTTTTTAACTTGGATGGATGGGGTATAGGTAACTTTTTGGGCTAGTGGGTTTTCTTAAGTCGTTGGCTCTTCTTTTTTTTTGTTCCTTCTTTGTATACTCCCAATATTCTTTTTAGTGGTTAATACATGATGTTTGTTTACTCCATAAAAATATCTATATATATATATATATATATATATATTTTTATATTGTACTCTATGTGTGTGTGTTTGTATACAACTACCTGTATATACAAACGTGTTGTACTTACTCAGATGTCGTGGGTAAAATGGCAGGAGAGATTAAGGAGATATTGATTTCCTAAGTGGAAAAAGTCTTTTGAGAATTTTTTTTTTTTTTTTTTTTTTTAAGCAAGAGAAAAAGGGGAAACAAACAAAGCAAAAGGGGAGCCAAACAGGCACCCCAAGTATACCTAGTGTATACAAAAGGCACCTAGACTAATACAAAAAGAACAAAAGAAAAAGGAAACTCACCAATCCCAAAAACTAACCCCTGATGCACTGCACAATGTTTAACGACCAACTCACCTAAAAGCTCAAGCTTGTAAGATCGGGGTTTAAGACAAATATCATGTCTTTAACACCCTTCCTCACATTCAACCCCCACACCGCACGCTGAGCAGTCAAATAAACCAAATACGCCCAATGGACTTTTTAAATCAACAAATGTATATCAATAAGAAAGAGTGGCTAAAACACAAGACCTCTTGCCAAACCAGGCTCTAATACCATGTTAAACGATCAACTCTTCTTAAAGCTCAAGTTTATAAGATTTGGGTTTTATTAAGGTTTAGTCTCCTATTCCATTTAGGATTCTTGTCCTTCTCTTTTTAGTCTCCTAATTAGACTCTAACTTTGTTTCCTTTTTTGCCCTAACACTAGAGTATAAACATGTATGTTACACCTACTTTGTAAATTAATGGAATTAGAGTATTCCTTTCTCTCAACATGGTATCAGAGTCATAGAAGAGTTTGAGTCAAGTTTCGTCGTGTGGTCAATTCCGACAACCCATCCAACGACCGTGTCACACTCCAGTCGTCACGAAGCCTCACGGAAGCCACAACTATCATCGAAACAGCTTGCCCCCAAAAACTTTTTCCGACGACCTCCATTCCAACCGACGAGCACACCAACAGGAGCGTCACTATCCGATCTACCCTACTGGTGGAAGTCTTGTCAGAAAACACTACTCCACGCGCCGACAGGCGTCGATCTCCAATTCGATGCCGAAACTCATGCCCCAATGTGTGAGACATTGTTTGGCCACACGCCTCCTCCAACAATGTCATTTGCCGCCGATGAGCCTATCCAACCTCTCCACACGCCCCGCCGTCGCTGGAAAAGCCCTCCTTTTCCACTTTTTCTCTCCGATGACTGTTTATGAGCTATTATGTCGCCTGAATCTCTTTTCTTTTTGTGTTTTGGAAAGCTCTAAGACACCTTCAGGACCTTGGGAGTTGTTTCAGTTGACCTTCTGTTGATTTCTCATCTCTATGGCTGAAAAAAGACGTCTTTATGGCTGAAAAATGTCAGACTTTAATTCTTTAGTATCTAGAACTCCTATAATTACCTGGATAAACTCACAGGAAGCGAAAATTATTAGTCATGGGCAGACTTTATGGACCTTTGGTTTATTGGTAATGGTTGTGAGGATCATCTTACTACTACGGACAAAAAGTATTACCGAAGATAAACATACTCAGTGGAAAAAAATTGATGTTTACTATGCAATATTCTTCGGCACCATTAATTTTTAAGACTCTATACAATATCAGGTCATAAAACTGCTTTTCACTTCAGAACTTATACAAACTCCGTACACTAATGATATTCAAATGGCCTTTACTGGTAATATCCTCCATCAAGTAATTTAAAACAAATTGTATCGATATATCTTCTATGGTGGACGAATGTCCGCTCTTATGATTAGAACTTGTATCTATCTCGCTTAAAGTCTACTAATGCCAAGACTTCACAACAAAGATGGATCGAGTCTTTATGATCATTCTTCTCGCTTTAACCTGAGCTGTATTTTGAGAACATTTAAAATCGTATACCACCCGGAAAGAATTATTCCAAACATCGATGAGCTTCGCCGGACATTTCGCCATACTCCACTCGCCATCACCATGCGACCGAGATTACACCGGACACTTCTGTGATGGTCTCTCAATCTCATTCTTAAAGTGATTCCAAAGGTAGAAGCAGTAGCAACCGAGGTAGAGGGACAACGTCTGCAATGCACATACTGTCATAGGCTTGGAAACACACATGATCGATGTTATCAAGCATGGCGCACTCCGCACCGGGTCATTCTGCTCGCCTTCTAATCTTCACAGTCTGAGATCCGCCTCAGGAGCTCATCCACACCTCAAGGTGTCATTCTTACGCCCGGGGAATATGAGGAGTACCTTCGTCTCACTCAAGCAGCCAAATCTTCCTCCATTGCTTCTCAAGGCCCGCACCGATAATGTCGTATGCCTTCACATTCATCCTCGCAGACCTCGATCCTCGATAATGGAGTCTCCGATCATATCCCAGTAATAAAGACCTTTTTCTTCTTACTCCGTTTTCTTTACCCACTATTACCTTAGCTAATGGTTCCCAAACCATGAGCCAAAGGTATTAGCTAGGGTCATTCCCTCCCTTCCTCGCCCCTTTACCTCTCAGATTTTTATGTTTTTAATTTTCCTTTAATCTTATTTCCATTAGTAAGTTGACTCTGACCTTCTATCAAGCAGACTTACTTTTTCACACAACTCAGAATCCCTAGACTGAGTACGAGGAAGATGATTGACATAGGATATGAGTCACAAGGCCTCTTTCACCTCAGCTTGCCTCTTTGTTCCACTACTTGCACTTCCACAGAAGCTACCTCCTCCATAGTCTTCTCAGTCATCCAAGCCTCTCCAAGTTTCGGAAGTTGGTTCCTCATTTTTCTAGTTTATCTTCGCTTAAGTGTGAGTCATATCACTGTAAACATACTCGCCTCTGCTCCCAAAGCGCATCCCTGACAGTGCCTCATTCGGTCATTCACACCGGGACGCAGGTCCTTCTAGTCTCCGCATCTACTTACGATTTCGCTACTTTGTTACTTTTATGTATCGATTATTCTCGATGTACTTGGTTATTTTTAATGAAAACTCGAAATAGTTATTTTCTAACCTAAAAATTTTACGTTGAAATTCAGACTCAATTCAATACTTATTCAAATTTTAAGAAGTGGATAATGCAAAGGAATACTTACGCCATTCTCTTCTTATATGTCTTCCCAATGATTCTTCACCAATCTTCATACACTCCTCAACATAATCTTCGAGTACGAGCTGCAAGAACCGGCCATTTAATGGATAAATTTCGCACCTCCTCCTCCTCCATTATAAGGTTCCTCAACGTTTTTGGGGGGATGTTATCTAAATTGTATGTTATTTGATTAATCGTATGTCATCCTTTGTTTTGCTCGATCAAATCCTCTATTTTGTCTCATACCCAATCAACTCCTTTCGCCTCTCCCCTCCTCACGCCTGCCAGGCCTCGCGGTTCATATTCACTCCTGGGCAAGACAAACTCTCAGCCAAAGCCACAAAGTATGTCTTTTTGGGTTATTCTCACCTTCAAAGGGGTTATCGTTATTATGCTCCCGACATTAATCGCTACTTCATCTCCGCTGGTGTCACCTTCTTTGAGAATTCCTCCTTCTCCTCTGCAGCGCGTCCTCCTGTTTCAAATGTCTTATCCATTCCCCTTGTCTTACCATCTCCAGATTTCCCTTCTCCACCTACGGATGTCATGACTCGACCCCCTCTGTGTTTATAGCGCCGCTCGTCCCTCCTACAAGGCCTCTGCTGAATCATCTCTGCGCCACAAGCCATCTCCTCGCTTCCGTTCCGCAACTTCTCGATGATCTACCTATCGCCATTCCTGAAGGTACCCGCCTACTTCTAACCCACATCTTGTTTATAATTTTCTCGTTTCACTGCTTATCTATACCCTACTTTGCCTTTTGTTTCACTCTTGCCTTTGCCTCCACCCCTAAAGCACTAGTGAGGCTCTCTCTCATTCGGGCCAAACAAAGAAATTCGCTGGCAACCGATGTTTTTTACTCTTAATGGCACATGAGAGCTCGCTTCTTCCCCTAGCAAGTCTCCTATTACTGCCGCTGGTTTATAGTGAAGGTGGGACCAAATGGCCAAGATCGGCTTAAGGCCCGTTTCATTCCAAGGTGTACACTAAGCAATATAAATTTCACTATTATGATACTCTTTTCTCCTGGGTGAGGCAAGACGCCTCCTGCTCATTGGGCTTTTTACTACGCATGCTGCCTCCGCGACCCTCTTTTCGTGTGGATATCAATAATGTCTTCCTTCATGGTGATCTCGCCGAGGAGGTTTATATGGAGCAACCACCAAGTTTTGTTGCTCAAGGAGAGTCTGGTTTGGTATGCAAGCTACGTCATTCCTTATATGGTCTGAAACAGTCTCCTCGAGCTTGGTTTAGTCGATTTAGTTCAGTGGTTCAGGTGAGTTTACATGATTTGGAATAATGAGACTCATTCTGCTTTTTGTCATGCCTCTACAAACAATGTATTTACTTGATTTTTTATGTAGATGACACTGTCATTACAAGTAGTGACCAAGAAGGTATTTAGAAACTCAAACAACACCTCTTCAGCCTCTTTCAGACAAAAAGATTCGTGGGAAACTCAAGATTTTCTAAGCATCGGCGTGAAATAATCTAATTTAACTAAGTTATTTCTCATAGGAAGTATACTGATAAAATGGTAAACATCGGGTATATCGACCTGTAGTTCTAGACACTCTTATGTGATCCAATGTCAAACTCGTAATTAACCTCGTGAGCATCTACGAGATCCAAGGAGATATCGACGACTAGAGGGTAAACCGAACTATCTCACTATCACTCAAATTCACATTTCTGCTTCCTTCAGCGTAGTTAGTCCGCTCCTACAATCACCTCGTGATAGCCATAATGCGGATGTCAGAACAGATTCTCCGTTATGTCAAAATAACACTAGGTCATGCCGCCAGATGAGAACAAAGGTCATACCCAAATTGTTGGCTACAATAATGCAAACTAGGTAGGCTCACCCATAGATAAACGTTCTACATTAGGATACTGTGTATTCATTGGAGGTAACTTAACATTCAAGAAAGAAGGTTAAAACTAGACGTAGTTAGGGCCAAATCTAATAACAGTTATAAGACGAGCCTACGCCTTAAAGAATACGACCATACACTGAAGATCTCCTTCAAGAGCTAAGATTTGGGAAGAATGAACAGATGAAACTTATATGTGATAATCAAACCGTCTTGCATATTTCATCTAACCCAGTTTTCCATGAGAAGACCAATCACATCGAAGTGGATTGCCATTCTCAAAGAGAAAATTGCATCGGGATGCATGACTGCTAGTTTTGTCAACTCTAATGACCAATTAGCAGATATCTTCACAAAGTCTCTTAGATGTCCTAGGATAAATTATATATGTGACAAGCTTGGTGTTTTTAGACTTATATGCTCCAACTTGAGGGAGGAAGGTGGCGTTTAGGTCTCCTTTAATCTATTTGCGCTTTTTTTTCCTTCTCTCTCTTTGGGGCCTCTCGATTAAATTCTAACTTTGTTTCCTTTTTTACCCTAACACTGGAGTATAAATATGTATGTTACACCCTATTTTGTAAATTAATGAGAATCAAAGTATTCATTTTCTCTCAACAGGTTTAATATGAATATCATGCCTTTAACACACAAAATGCTTACAAACAAAGAATCAAAAGGTTTTTTTTTATCGGTAAAAAGCAGTATATAGATTAAAAAGAGCACAAGGTGCTTAAAGAGAACACGAGAAGGGTACAAAGAAAAACCAACTCCCTCTCACCTATACCCCATCCAAGTCAAAAACCCCACCAACGAATTTAAGTTATCAACACTATACAACTTAAATTTCACGACCACAGCGAAACAAAAAACATTTCATCCCGTGAAAGCGTATGGACCCCATTCTCGAAACCACCTTATTCCTTTCCCCCATCCACAAATCGTAACAAAACAAAGAGTATTGTCATCCAAACTCTCTTCCGTTTTTTTCCAACACTAGCACTTTGCCAAGCAAGGAGGAGTTGACGAACCGTACGGTGGAACACCCAGTTAAAATCAGTAATGGCCAAAAGAAGATCCCATAACATCTCTACTCGAACTGATAGCCAGTTTCATTCCATTCTGCTTCCTCTATTCTCTCTTCACATAAACAACACCTATTTACTAGGGGATCCCCTTCCTCTTTAGCTGGTCCAAAATGACCTTACCCTGCAAGCTTCCCAAGAAAATCCCAATTGGGGGAACGGACAAGGCACAAGAATCAAAAGGTATAGACATTTTAGACCAAGACCAAATAAAATAGACAAAAAAATTCCTCATCCTAAGGAACAAGAACTCTTCATTATTAAAGGCAATCTAATTCCTCTCCTTCCAAAGCATCCAAAGCAAACACAGTGGAGCTGTCATCCAGACCTTTTTGTGCCTTTTTCTCAAAAAAACTCCATGCTAACCATGTACATAGCTTTTGTAGAAAAATCACCACTCTTTGCTTCCATCCATCGAGGCTTATCACCTAGTACCACACACAATTTCTTTGGTCCTAAGCCATAAGAGGGGTCTTCCTGCCTCATCCACCTCCCAATCATTGAGATATCTAATGAAAATGGAATCCCAAAACCCTACACCCCGATTCTCTCGCCATACATCCTGCACCTAAGCCTCCTCAGAGAAAGTGGTGACAAATAAAGAGGGAAAAGAGTTACTCAAAAGGGTATCTCTACACCACTTGCCCTTCCAAAATTTTACCCTATGCTCATTCCCCACCTCAAAAGACAGCTTGTTGGAAATAAAATGTCCCCACTTCCCGATTGTTTTCCATAACCCTACTCCATGCCCCACCCTCACAACACAAGTGGACCAACCCCCACTTCCTCGCCATACTTTACTCTTATAACATCATAGCATAAGGCCTTGTTTTTATTGACAAACCGCCAACTCCACTCACAAAGAAGAGTTTTATTCAAGTTAAGCAAATTCTTTTTCTTTTATAAATAAAAGGTAAGTATTAGAAAGGCGCTAGAGAAGTGACTTGGAAATTTCTCAACCCACCCATGTTTTGTATCCGCATCTCACCTGTTGTTACTTCACTACGCACTCAAGGCTCAAAGAGCCAACCCCTCCCATCCCCAAATTCTCAATGTAACTCTCCTTGAAAAAATAAGTACAAACATAAGGTAGAGGGGCAAACCGGAAAGCGTGGTTTTAATTAATGCGACTCTTCCACCCTTGGAGATATATGGCCTTTTCCACATAGCCAACTTTTTCTAAATCTCTCCTCAACCCCATCCCACAATACAAAAGAGTTAAAATGAGCATCCAAAGGCATTTCAAGGAAAGTGGTTGGAAAACTCAACAACCCCACCCTCCACACCCAAGATCAGTAGCTAACTCTTTTGGATTGTCTACTCTATCAATTGTTAGTTCGCTTTTTTTCCAAATTAATCTTCAATACAGACAAAGTCTCAAACCACATCAATCTATCATTTACTAGTGGGCGAATACACTTGTCTTTGGTTAAGCAAATGAACTCATTCACCATTTCCATCTCTCAATCATTAAAGGGTATTACAAATCATAGATTCCAGCACGCGGCCACACCCCCTAAGGAACAGCCACTATATAGAGCATAGGGAAAGGTTTCACAAAGTGGTGCTTCACCATACCACTTATCCTCCCAAAAACGGACTCTTCCCCCATTTCAAGGTTAACACGCTGTTATTTTCAAAAGTAGAGTTTCCTCCTTGATTTCTTTCCACAACCCATGCCATATCCCCCTCTAATATTGCGGGTGAACCATCCTCCTTCTTCCTTCCCATATTTGAGGCTGATAATAGTCTTCCAAAGGGTGTTGTTTTCAATTGCAAATCTCCAACTCCATTTGCAAAGAAGGGCCTTATTTAAAACCAAAAGGCTTCTAAAACCCAAAACGCCCTTGCCTCTATTTAGGCAAACAGTCTTCCCTTGCACATTATGGGGCAATTTTTCCAATGTCCCCCCTCCCCATAAGAAATTTCTTTGAATTTTCTCCAATCTTAAGCCTACCATCTTCGGAATCCGGAACAAAGACATGAATTAACCACATAATAGTTACTAGGCATGCATGCATTAATCAAGGATATCACAAAAATCAGCCACTGAAACTGGTGCTGCATACCCAAGAAGTGTTATCACTGGAGAAACTGAAGAAGCATTTTGTTCAAGGAACTCGCACGAAGTGATGACAACAGGTTCAGCAAATATTACCTGCAAAAGGAGTGAACATGAAGTAATCAATGAATAAACAAACCATGAGTTAGAAATCTATTTTAAAAATTCAAAAGAGGGAAAAAAACATGAGACAGAGAACATTATTTATGAGCAACAAAGGTTTGAAGGGATACCCACCAGTGGGGACCAAATAATCAAATATTTTCAGAATTCCCTCAAGTTTTTAAAGATCAAACCTCATAAAGTTTCTTTTCCCACCATAACCCCATGATACCAATTCTTTGAAGGCTCAACATGCCCCTCTGACAGACGAAATTAATATATTTTCTTCTTGCCTAACAAACAAAAAAAAATTCAATGGAAGAATTCATCTGCATTTGCCACCCAAAACTACAGAATTCTCAATAAGCCTCCACCAAGATCAAACCCTCATAGAGTTTCTTACTTGTATGAATCCCATAGTTTTAAAAGGTATACCTTAGACTCAAGGCAAAACCACTCCCTACTTATAGAGTCTAACCTTCCAATACATGTGCCTTATTGAAGAGGTGTGTCTTGTAGACTTTAGCTTATTTTTTAAACACCTTTATTCATGATTTCTAATTATTTTTTTATAAGTACTTTTATTCTTGAAATTTCTAGTTATACATTGAAATCTATATATTTTCCTTACTTGTTTTATTGAATGTTTCTTTTACATGTTTGAAACCTTCAAATGTTTAATTAATACAATTATATTTTAATTCATATGTTGAAAAAAAAAAGCCAAGATGATTTGATGCTTATGAGAGAAGCTGGAGATGGGTGTTTTTCGGTGAAGCTTCTCTATAAGGTTTTGGTTGGATCAAATTCGATTGTTTTTTCCCCACGCCTATTTGGAGTAATCTGTGGTTCCACCAAGGTGGGTTTTTTGCTTCTGCTTCTAAAGGCAAAGTGTTAACTTGGATCAACTAAAAGCTGGGATTTTTTTTTTTTTTTTTAAGGATAAAGCATATTAATCATAAAAATACAGCTTATGTCGCCTTAAAAGATACTGTGAAAGATACAAAGTGATGCACCCAAAAAGTGGCCATTAAAAAGCACTGGAAAACCCACCAAACACAAAAAATCATTTATACCCCATCCATGTTAGAAAATCCAACAAACTCCTGTCTCTGTCCCCACTAAACATGTTAGACCGCTGACCAAAAATTACAAATGGTTAACTCTTTTTAATCTATATGCAGAAGGTCTCATTATCAAAAGGCTTACCGGCTTCTTCACGCCACACCGTCCAAAAGGCAAATAGAGTTGCTCATTAATTCTTCTTATACTTCTTTCTCACTTGAGTTCCTTGCCAAGCAAGAAGGACCTGACGAACTGAGAAAGGAAAGACCCACCCAATACCAACGATAGCCAATATAAGCTCAAAGAGTATTCTGGCCTTCGGGCAGTGCACAAAAAGAAGGTTTAAGGTTTCCTCATCCTTCTCACAAAAGTAGCATCTGTTTGCTAAGGGTCTTCCCCTTCTTGTGAGTTGATCCAGTGTCAACACCTTTCCCCAAGACGCCTCCCAAGCAAAAAAGTCCACCTTTAAAGGAAGAACCAAAGGGTTCCAAATCGAAAGAGCACGAAAAGGCCTTGACTCTGGAGCAGAAAGGTATTTCAAAGACTACATTAAATTTCACTGAATAAATACCTGAGTTACTCCCTTTTAAGATCAGCCTATCTTCCCTATTTGAGACCACTCTCTAAGGTTGAATCGTATGCAAAAAATTCTCCACCTCTGTCACTTCCCAGTCATTAAAAGGCCTACTAAAACAAGGGGTTCATCCGCCTTCATTCGAGATGTCCCAAACCTCCCTGATCAAAGCCTCTTTTTGGACAACCAAGCTAAACAGAGTCAGGTACGCCCTGCACAAAGCCACCTCTCCACACACCAAGAATCCTTCCAAAATTGACTCGCTAACATCACCAATAACAAACTCCTGGCATTTTTATGGATAACTCTCCTTAGTTCTTCCTTAATTTCTTTCTTGGCTGGGTGCTCCCTGGTCCCTAAAATTTATTCCTTCTCTCCCCCGAACACCATCCCCCCTCCATCTCATCGAACATTCTTCTGATAGTCTCCCTCCACAAAGAATTTTCTTACTGGCAAACCGCAATTCCATTTTCCTAATAAAAGCCATTTAGCGAGAGATCCTTCTAACGCCTGCCGCAACCCTTTTATTCGTGCATCAGTGGCCCATTTCACTAAACGAGTTTCTCCAGATACCCCCACCCCAAAGAAAGTCCTCAATTTTTTTCACCTGTACACCACAAACTGGATTCTAAAATGTGACATAAAGTAGATAGTAGCGGTTTGATAAGGTGCTTTCTGATATGGCACTCTTCCCCCTTTGAAATATACTGGTGCTTCAAATGGCCACAACTCCTCCCAACCTTACTCAAAGATCCCAATTCCGACCTGACTGGCCCTGGGAGACCCTGGCACGTATGTTCCAACTGCAACCCAAATTCGTCGGCCAAAGCCTCAACATTTGCCCTCCTCCTATAGGAAAATCTCGCTTGTCTAAATTAATTTTCAGCCTCGAGAGGGGCTCAAAAAACCACATCACCGGGACCAACCATATGAGCTAAATGGTCGATTATCTTAACAACAAAGGTGTCACTTCCGGTGATACAGCAGTGTGGATAACTCCAACCTCCCCCTCCTCCTCTACTATTAAAAAGCAGGAAAACCCCTAGCCAATAAATGTTCTGTGGGAAGTAGATGAAGAGACGATCGATCATTTGTTATTACATTGTTCTATGGCTGATTTAAATATGGATCTTCTCTTGCATTACAGCTAATTGCGTTCCTAAGTCGCTAGAGACCCTTCTTAAAGCAGCAGGTTCCTTTCAGGGTGGGAAGAAGCCTAAAAGGCTCGATGGCAGCACTTAACTTATTTCTAATTCTCATATGAAAGAAACAACAATGCTTTTGATAAGAGAGTTTTAGTCAATGATGAGAAAGCCTTATTCCTTTGTACTATTGATTCGGACAACAGGTGTACATGGCTATAGGCCTAGATCCCTTAAAGGATTTTGGCCTGTTTAGGTGGCTTCTAATTTCTTGTCTCCCCCATCCCCCTGAGACCTCCTCTTGGCATACCCGCATACCAGTGGCTCCCCAGGCTTTTTTAGTGATATACAGATATCATGCTTTACCTCAACAGAAAAAGGAGACAATGCTATAAAAAAAATTATAGGAATCTATATGTTATAAAATTCGATAAGTAAACTAAGGGGCCATATTTCATTTATTCACAACACGCACCTTGTGTTGTGCCTTGTAAATTAAATTCCAGATTTTTGATCCATTTGTCTTTATTTTAAAAACAAGATTTGGTCCTTATAGGTTCATAGTAGATTCATTCATATTCTGCCACCCAAAACCATAAAGTGAGACCTATATTGTTCTGTTCTTTGGTGATTGACCAACTAAAATATTAATGTTTCCATACAAGTTTTGATATACCCTCACTGTTACTACACATATCTACAACCCAGCCAAAACAAATAAATAAAATAAACAAATCCAATAAAGCGGAAGGACCATCAGCTATACAATAAATAGTCCAAGACCACAAATTGCAAAAAAATAAATAAAAGGAAATCTTCATCCTATGCACCGAAATTAACTCATTTTCGAACACAATCCTATTTGTCTCTCCAAAACTGTCCAAAAAATACAAAGGGGGGACTGCCTTCCAATAAGGGAATCATGCCAGCTGAGGAGTGTCTCTCTAGGACTCTAACTCTCAAGGGGTAAAACCCACTTCGCCCTAACTAGGGCCAAAAAACCAAATCCCACAAAATTCTGGCTATGCAGCGATGAACAAGGATATCTCACTGTTGCTTTATCTGTTTCCCCCCATCAGTTGCCACTTTTTTGTTTCAGAAAACCAAGAAATTGAATAGAAAATAAAATCTTTAATGTTCCACTCTCTATGGTCTGATTTTTTAAATAAATATAAAAACTAAAAACCCAACCTTTTTTTTTTTTTTGATCGATAAAGAGCAGTATATTGACCAAATAAAAACCCAACTTGTTTGATTAGTGACATCAGACAAAGCACAATTAATCTTAGTCCTAAATCTTCCATGTCTCTAAAAACAGAGAAGTCCCAAACTCAGACATTACTTTCTTATCCTTTCTTCCCGTCTCCCGCACTTTCCTGGCAACCAAGCAAACCCAAATTTAAAAACTGCTTACCTCGTCGACGTACTCCTCCAGCTGGGAATGAACGAATGTCTGAGAAAACAAGACACAAGGCTCGGGTCGACCCATTCGTTTCGATTTCTAGGCTTCCCCCATACATCCTTAACCCTTGTGTTAATGAAAGTCCGGGTCTTGCTGATGAAGATTTGTCAAAAGCAGAAGACTAAGATGCTAGTTTCTGCAATCAGTAAAGCTTTGGGATTTTAAGGAAGTCTTATAAGAGTAGGAAGGTCTATAATTGTCTGTAGATTCGGTTGGTCAGATGCAACTGCTCTCGTACCAGTACACTGAGGGTAGTATGGGTAAGGGGGAATAAATTATCAGATTTTAGAGACATTTCTATATAGCATCATCAGTTTTATTCAAAAAAAAAAAAAAAAAAGTGAAAAGAAAAAAGTAATTATTGGCATAGTAACCTTTGGAAAAATACATTATTGGCATAGTAATATTAAGAAATATTTGGTTAAAAATCAACATTTTGTAAACATGACTTCTCTTCATGTGTTTTTTTTAAAGATCCTTTCAAATAAAATGCCTCTTTAATATTTCATAAGATATATATGAGTAGATATATGAGTAAGTATATATATATATATATATATAGTATATATATATATATAATATAAAAATTGCTATTTTTATGCAAAAACAAAATTAGTTTATTACTATTGAAATGATGTCAACAATTTATAAAACGTTAGGTTTTTTAAATTTGATTTTATAAGTATCTCTTAATCAAATTACCTTAATATTAATAGTAATATTTATAATATCAAACTAAGATATTCAATTAAATCAAAAATTATAATCATATATATTATAATCATTATATTTTGTTTTTCAAATATATAGACTTAAAGTCTTGTCATTATATCATTAACTTGTATGTGTTATCCTGCTAATGTTAACGATCTTGATTATAATGCTTTAATCTAATGTAATGACATCGATTCATAATTTAATTTTCTTATTTGTAAAAGAAAGTAATAATTTAATAACATTATCCATATCATGCAATAAATCAACAAACGCTTAAAAAATATATTTCAAAATTTATCAAAAGGTTCGTATCTTCAACCATGCTCTATATTAGACTCTATCTTTATTAAAAATATTTTATCCAATTTTCAATCTCCAACTCTTTATTGGACTACTTCCATCCAAATCTTGTGATATAAATAGTACGTCATTGTTTTCTTATTTTTATAATAATGAAATATTTATTTTAACAATATTTGAATTGAATATTTTATTTTAAAATATTTATTTGTTTTATGTTATTTATTATTTTACTAATTTTGAAATATTTTTCATATACAATACATCAAAATCATTTTTTAATTTGTTTTTTTACTAATTTTATTTTTTATTGTATGCTTGCAAGCAATGCAATTTTTCTTTTTTTTTTTTTTTTTTTTTTAATACAGTAGATTTACTTAAATATTCTTGTGTGTATATATTATTATATATTCTATTTATTATTATTTTATTTGGTTTATTTATTTATTTTGTAAAACTCAAAAATCTTTAAAATCAGAAACTGCACTTTACCAAACCCGAATTTTATAAATCTCTGACGATTAAACAGACTAACGCCGAACCATTTCGCAAATCTAGCTACCACGCCGACCTGGCCGACCGACACACGACCACGCCGGCAGACTGAATACAGCCACAACCGCCGCGGCAGATGAAAAAGTCACCTACTATGCACGCACCATGACACACGTCAGATACCAGAGAAATGACGGGGCACACGCTTATATTGGCCGCCGCCACAAAACAATGGGCTTGAAACGGCGACACAACGGAATTTCGTTAATCAATAAGACAATAGAAGCTGAATACTTTCTTCTCAAAACAAAGTTATAAAAACCACGATCAACAGATCCAGATTTCTGTGGCAGAGAGGAGAGTGACCTCCCAGATCAGATCTGCTGCCCCAATCACGATTCATTCCTGCCTCTTCACCTTTTTCTTCTCTCCTCCCCTCTCTCTTCTCTCCAATGGCAAAGCCACAGCCATACGATACGAGGCCACACCATCTCATGGAGTTCCAACTCCAATGTGTATGAGGACCTTCCCACTCATTATCTTTCTACAAGGCCAGGTTTTATTGGACTGTGATTTGCTTGCTCTCACACACGGTCAATGGCCATCGACTCCAAAAGCTTTCAACCGCAGAATAAATCCTTAATTAGGTGGGTCGCAACAGCGGTGCCGTCCAGTGGCCTCACCTGTCAACGATCTTTCGTCGTTTGTTGACCTCGGGCACTCACCTAATCAATCAGATTGCTAATTAGCCCGCGGATTACCCTTGTGTTATTTGCGAATTTAACACAAATCAGGTGGAATTAATTATGTTAATAGTTAAGGCCACGTTATGATGTCAATAATGAATGGTCGACTCGTGGTAATATCTATATGCACCATTTGTATAATACATTCTATATACCTTGGGGCCTTACTATAATAGGAGTGATGCATGCTTGGCAGAAATAAAAATGAAATATTGTGAAATGAATTGACAGGAGGAATTTAGGATAATTGTGTTGGGAGATTATCGACCGGAATTCTATGGAGGGCGGTAGTTGGCTTGGGAAGTTCTCCATGTGAGTTCGCCTCAGAAGGCCAGAATCGATATGTTTCATGAATCGTGATAGTAAGTTTTCGAGCCAAAATATTTTGTTTGAAAGGCATTTTCTCTCGTTTGACTTGGCGTGTGGCGGGGGTGATTGAGGACTCGAAGCATGGGATTAGGCGTGGGAGCATTAGTGAATCGTGTATTTGCCGGGTGTGATTGTTTATGTAATGTCATAACCATGCTTATGTGGGAATGTACATATAATAAGTGCTCAGCTATTGAGAACTTTGCTCGCCACATCGGATATTGCCCCAGTCTTTGGGAGTGTCTGGTGGACGTCTCAGTACGTTGAAAGCGGGATTATTGGCTTTGAAATTTTCATTTATTATAACATGTAATTAAAATTGTAAATCTTAATATGTTGAATTGAAATGTTATTAAGCAGGCAATATAATATGGTTGGGTTGAGATATTAGTAAGTATTGATGTAGCCGGGTCCACGTGGCCATTTTATATTACAATTGTATGGACCGGTGTGGTATTATAAAACAGTGACAATTCTTATGAGTTGGGACGTGTTGTATTTTGGGTAGAAGCTTTTCGATGCAAAATGGGACCTGTGGATTTTCGGTGATGTCGAGTTCTGTGAAAGTGTGGTTGACGGGTTATGATGACACCCGATCACATATTTATTTATTTGTATTGTAAATAATGAAATATTCATATTTTAATTAAGTCAATTAATAATTTCATATAAATAAAATTACAATATATATATATATATATATATATCTTTCTTATATATATATATATATATATATATATTGTAGTGATAAATTTTGATTACCGGAAAATGATAAAATCGTAATTTCGGTAAAGTCAGAAATTTTTGAATCTGGATAATGAAGCGGAACCAGTTAGAATCGTGTGAAATCTGATTTCTCAGCGTTGGTAATTGTGGGACGGTCGAGATTTGCACGTGTTTTCGAAGGCGTAGTGTAGGGTGTGCACGACGTATGATGTATTAAGTCGCGCATAAATGTCTTTCGCGTGACAGCGTATTCCTGCGTAGTAGATAGATGGTAAAATGGGTGTACGGAATGGTGTCGAATTAATCCAGAGACTTGGATGGTATTATTTGAACAAAAACTTGCGTAGTGTTGTGTAGCCCGATTTGAGACTGGCTGCCCGTGAGGAGAGAACAAAAAATTAGTAAGTAGCTTGGCTGGTTTGAGTTTAGTGAGGAGAGGAGTGACCTGCAGGATTCGTGCGTCGGAGTCGGTTTCCGATGGAGGCAAGGAAAGTTCTTCTGCTGTGGCGGCGGGGTGCAGCGTGTTCGCTGATTTGGTGGAGTTCGGCTGACTCACGGATTTTTCACTAGTTAATCTTTACAGTTGCAAGGCTGTGTAAATGGTTAGGGATCGTTAAAGAACTTTGTTTGCCGCGGCTCGGTCTGAAAAGCTTTTTGAGCAGAATGGAGAAAATTCGCCATTAAGTGCATGGTAGGTGACAGTATAACAGATGGTTTCACTGTATTCCGTGGGCAGTGTCGTAATATTTTGTCATGAAAATGTGTTTATTTAGTGGATTAAATTTGTTGCTTGTGTTTGATAATTAACTAATGTAGGCCTAATTTTGCATGTAATTATGAATGAGAATTGCATAACACATGTGCCATGTGATTTGATTATGTTAATATATATGCTGTGAATATATTAGCGTGAATGTGTTGATTGGCGTACGTGCTTATGCCTTTGGGCGTACCAAGATATTCAGGTGTGAGTGCGTGGCGTGAAATGAGAACAAAGTGATGTTTGTTAAATGAACTGGCAGTTCCGGTGTGTTGGGAGATGGTCCGACAGTGCAGCGTCGAAGGAGCGTGTTGTTTGGGGTTGCCAGGCACATTAGCCTCGAGAAGGTGATCGATACTTTTTCTGAGCTTCAGGTGGTGTTTCTTGGGCTCGATAGGCTTTTGTTTTTGCGAAGCGCGATTTACCGCGTGACGACATATGAAGTCGAGGATTTCGAGGCATTACCGGTTGGTCATGAACGTTCAGTGAGTTCACTTAAATTAACTGATGCGGTTGTTTGTCGTATGCGGCAGGTGAAATGCGGTATAGGAAATTATCACTATTGGGCCTTGCTACTTGTCCCAGGAGATCGCCTTCAGGTCTGTGGGAGGCGTCGGAAAGGCGGTAGCTCATTAGAAGGCTTTGTTTGAAGAAAAGTAGACTTATCGCGGCTGATTTTAACTATAGTATGTATTATATTAATTGAAATTTTAATATATGTTGATTAAAAATATGCAACTCTTAGACCATGATATATTTGGATTAGGATATGTTTTATTTGTGAGTATTAATGAGGCCTGAGTGACAATTCTTTACTCGTTTTGACTAATATATAGTTGCTGTGTGAGTGGAACTGAAAGCTATTTGAGACAGGTTAAATGTTGGGTAGGCTCACATTCAAAGGACTGCTTGATTACTGTGAATGATGTGGGTTAGGCATTCAACGAGTATTTCCACATGAGGTTGACGAGTTGTCAGGACCACGGTTTTTAGGCGTCCACACACACACCATATATATATATATATATATATATATATATATATACTTTAAGTCATTAATAATAATTTCATATAAATAAATTATCTTCAATTACAACTTGTATAAAATCAATTTGAAGTTGTAATTTTATTATATAAATTATTTGAATGAAACTTTAAGTATTATATATATATATCCATAGATATTAGCTCACATAATGTTTTAGTCATTTACTTAAACTACTATATCAACCTGTGGACACCGCATTTTGGTCATGATATGTTTCTCACTAAAAATCCTAGACTCATTTTATATTTTTGAAAAACTATTTCGAAAAGGGTTTAGAGTTGTTACTTGTTTTTATTTTATTTTTAAAAGGAAAATAAAATAAAAAATAAATTTCTAAATGTGACTCATAATAGGAAAAGCAAGTATATGAAAACTGAGTATAAACTCAAGGATCAAGTTAGCTATAGAGGAATATACGATGGAAGTCGTAACATCTGACTCAGTTGGGTATTTTAATAATAATAGAGTTAGGCAATTAACTAATCTGATGAATGCACAGAATAAACATTTTGTAATCCCGAGCATATAAAACACTGATGAATAATAAATAAATGAACAATTGGGAAAGAGTGTGTTCCTTTTTGCGGATTTGAAAGTGATATCAATAAAGAACTATGTTAGTTTAGTACATTAAAAAATACAAAATATTTAAATTTAAACTTTGGAAGCGTATTTATATACTAAGTATTGGTCCCCACGAGTGCATTTGTTGTAAATAGTTATTCATAAAATTCAATTTTATTATTAAAATTATATAATTGATTGTGCATTTTGAGTTTTGAAAATTAGGTTAAAAATTAAATTTTGAAAAATGAAAATTTAATTAGGGAATTCGAAAAAAATAAAATAAAAATGCCACTTTAGAAAATAAGAAATTTGAAGTTTAGATATTTGGAAAATAATATTTGATTTGTAAAATTTAAAGAAAATGAATTTTGAATTTTAAATATCATTTTAAAACATAAATATCATAAATTTTATATTTTCCTAGAATTAAATAACTTGGTTACGAACATTTGAAGTATAGAAAATGAATTTTTTGATTTTTTAATTTACAAAGGATGGTTTTATTTTGTTAGTTTGGCTAATTAAGGAAAATAATTTGAATTTAAACATTTGAAATTAAAAGAATTATTATTTTTTTTTAGATAACAAAGTAATATGGTGAGATTAAATATGTAATAATATTAGTTTGAAAGTTAATATTAAAAGATTAAAGTGTGAGGACATTATAAATGTATTTAAAAGCAAAAGTTGAAATAAAAGATATGTGGGCCTAATAGTTTAAGGTGTTTGTTTTGTGGCCCAATCGGGTGTCAGTTAATAACCGGCCATGGAATAGATGAATGTCGGATGCGTGTGTACATTTGTTTCCATAATCGAGAATCTCGTACCCAATGCGGGGGCTGCAAGGCGCGTGTCCCGACGTAAACATGGAAGAAATATCTGAGTAAGCGGATCCAGCTTTGGCGAAAATCTGACAATGCTTCGTGATCACAGCTGGCCTTATCCCAGTGTTTAAGGTGCTGTTTACTGCATAACGCGCCTATTAAAATTAATTCTGGCACATGTCATACATCCTTTTAGAGCCTGAACTCAAGCCATAACTGACTTTCTTGCCAAAGTGACTCAAAAATGGACGCGTGCCTCATCCGCATGGCTCCACTGTATACTGACGTGTTACCAGTGGTGTTTAATGCACAGTATGGAATCATGCCAATCAGTTACTCCCACGCTCGGATATGTCGTATGATCTAATATACACACCTTTCCGGTAAATCATTGATCACTAGCGATGATGACCCAGCGTGTGAGTCCTCCGCAGAGCTCTCTCACCCAGCACTAAATGCGTAGTCATCTTCATTTTCAAAGAGCAAAACTTGTTATTCGCGACCACTCTTTAATTTCGGGTGTATGGGGCTATAGAGGTGATAGTTGAAGCCTTGACCGTAATGGACTCTGCATTGGTGTGGACCATCACCCGGCTTACCATTTCAGGAAAGTAAATCGTATGAAATTTATGTAGTGTTAGTTTAAAAATTCATCTTGTTTTGCTATTATAAGTTACTTGGTCTTATGAAATGATCTATCTGTAGTTTTAATTGTGAATTTATATACGCACATCTAAATATATATTGTACTTATTTATATTTAATCTAACAACATGTTATATAAATTCTCTATTTTTATTCTAAAAATTAGTTCACATGGGCCTGTTAACACGGCGAAACGCAGTGCGATTTGAATTACTCAACAACACATTTTCTCACAAAATATTTTGTGAACACTCTTCCTGAAACGTTAAAAACCTGAGTTCTTTGTTGCGACGATCGCCGTATCGGTTCTACTTTGAACACGAATTATCATTTCAGGCACTTGTCGCGTCGATTTGCGCTCCGTCTTGCTGTTCAACGGTCGAGTATGGTATCCACGGACAAATGGGCTCCATAATTTTTGGCGCCGATCCCGAGTTTTGGGGCCGTCGAAGCGATGCGTTCAGCAATGATAAGATAAATGGCAACGTAAATCAGGTAAAACAAGTAGGATAAAACCCACACATCCACGGGTTGTGAAGCGCTCAAGAAGCCTTGGGGTGCCACAGCATTGCCACTGCGGCGCGCAAAGCCGCTTTGCCTTTGACCCCGGAAAATCAAGCCAATTCGGATTAACTTCAGCGGAAATCTATAGAAAGTGAAACACCTTCTCTCTAAAAATTTAAAAAATATTACCATCTCCACCTTTTTCCGCCGTTTGGCCTTTTTATAAGTAGGAGATATTATTTAAGTTTTTTATTCTGTGCTCAATTCATGATTAAAAAGGTCATATGTCTTTTGGATTGCACGGCCGATATTAATCACCGGTAGTCGAACACCGTGGTCTCTTTGTCTGATATGTGTCGCCGATCCCGTGTTGCCTCGTTGACTTTGTCCCGGCGTGGCGTATCAGTTTTACTGACGTGCAATCTTTCGATCGCGCCAGCGATGTTAAATTGTCAAAATTGTTGTCGGCGATGGTAAACGTTAATTCGCGAGCGGTCCATGATTGAAATCGGATTTGGTAATCCGTCTCTAGAAAAAATTTCGGATTTTTAAAATTAAGATTTTGTATTTTTAGAAAATTAGGATTTTTACTGAATCTTACATGTTGCTTATAATTAGATTTTAGAAAATATCATTTTTTTGATGGTTATATCGATACTTGAATTTTACGGATATATCAGAGATATATTAGTATTTATAAATTATTAAAAATTTAAAAAATATATTCAATTTACATATCAAAATTATTTTGAAAGTATATAAAATGATAATATCAATTATATTTGAGAAAAAAAAACATTAAAACTGTTTCACGATTTATGCAAATAATTCATTAAACGTTAATACACTATGTATAACTTTTTATATTTTAGATAAAAGTACTATAAATAATTTAAAAGTTTCAATTAATACATTTTAAAATTTGTTTAAGTATTAAAGATTACAACCGTTTTTAATTTAAAATTTTTTAATCTAAACTTCTAATATTAGTATTAAAAATTAATAATATTAATTATTGAAGATTTATTTCATTTTCTATTTTCTCCTTTTCTATTTTCCCACAGATATTAATAAATAATGGTATTAAAATGAACATAGACTCTGATGGGGTTTAGTGATTAAGCTGCGTTGTGATAGCGAGAAATTGTGTTTGGGTGATCTAGCGATTTTGGGATGTTTGGATTTAATTCAAATCTATAATTACAGTCATTCCACAATTTGATTTTAAAACTCGGTTGCCACTTGGTAAGATTTGTTTTATATTTGACAAAAAAGTGAAGTGTCTCTTTTTGCTTTGTCGCGGTTTTTTGTTTTATTTGGACAAAATAGCTACCTCTCATGAAATAAAGCATGTTGCAGATGAGCCAAATATGAAACAAGCTTTCTAAAGCTCTGTGTGGGTTGATTAAAGCAGCGTTGTGAGTACAGGAAAAGCGTGTTTAGGTCTACCAGCGCAATTTGAATATTTGGTTATTTCATCCATGATGGTCAATCATAATTTGATTTTACAAACTCAGTTTCTAAAAGCAGGTGGAAGCTTGTTTTCTCGCGATAAAAAAGAATTGAGGTGATGGGGTTTTGTTTATTTGGACAAAACCTTCCAAATAACTTTTATATTTTAGTTGAATGAAATATAAAGATAAATTTTCACATATCTTCTTATTAGCACATGGCTTACCTCGCTACTATTATTTTGAATTTCATTAATATTTGGTGTGGTTGCAAAGCTTTGGATTATACTCAGCTTGATTATTTCATAGAGTGGTTTTGGCACATGCGTGTTCCATTATTCAGTTGTTTTTATTTCACGTTGTTTTGTTGCTTTTTATGAGCGACAAATTAATTGGAGATGTGTTATAGTTACATTAAACGGAAAGAATTTAAAGATCAGTTATCAATGGTTACAATTAAATCTAACGAAAATCGGTTTGTGTTGAAATTACTCATTGAAAGTCATTATGGAAAAAAAAACAATTAGATTCATCAGTTAGCTGAGATTTGATGGAGTGTCAGTGGATCTTAAAATTGTGTTTGTTTTTGTTATAATTGCGAAATATTTGATTGACAATTAACAAATTTTGTCTTTCTAATTGTTTCATATTTCATATTATAATTAAGAATTTTTGGTCATCACTATTATTTTTTTGTGTCATTATTAATATTAACAAACATCAGTTTAAAATTAATATTGTTAACATCAAAGGAAAATATGTAACTGTATTTTAAAAGTAGTTTCTGTTTGAGATCACCATATAATGCAGTTTACCAACGTGTATCAATTCAACATCGCGGTAACTTTGTTAAATATCTCCTTGTTTGCCGCTGGCGCTGTTTTTATATTCAGTTGTTAGCGTGTTTTTCTGATATTTCTTTGGCCAAAAGCAGGCGCAGCAAATTCATTATCTGCGGAGTCTTTTTGGTCTTCTCTTATTTCTTGGGGCGATTAATTGACCTTAATTATAAGATATACCATTAATGATGTTAATTCTTAAGGAAATTTTTTCATTTTCTCTCTCCCACATCTTTTTCCATTTGTTGCTTCATCATGAGACATCCATGTTAGATATCATTTTTTTTGTTTTAATTAGAAAAAAATTTTGACAACAAATCAGAAATCTTCGACAATATATCGCCCCCAACCGATATATCGTTGATATATCGGCAACATTTATGATTTTTGCTCAATTTTTCTGTTAACCTATTATCGATGTTGTATATCGTATCGATCGACACCAACACATGATATATCGTCGACATATTACAATATTTTAAATTCTACTTACAACACAAAGGACATGATTGATTATTCATATTTGCACATTTGATATTCATTTTAAGGTGTGTGCTAAAGTAATATGTGATGGACATAAATAGTGTGGTTAATTATGACAATGAGCCCTAATGAGTTGGGTCTAAGGTGGATTAGTTGGATCTAAGAAAGTTGATAAGTTGATCTATTCAGATGGCAGAATGATTCGCATATGGTCTTCAGGTATTCTTGGCAAAAAAATCTAACTTATAGGAAAGTAATAAATAAATAAATAAATATATATATATATAATAAAAAAACCTCACTCTAATTATAGTGAAAAATAATAATAATTAGCCTAACAAGTTAAGTTATACTGTTAAAACCTCTTATTATAATGCAAAAGGTATTTGGAAAATATTAAAAAGAAGGAATTCTCGAGTAATTCACAAATCACATTATTTTATACAAATTTTCATTGAAAGGGTATACATGGATATTCTTCTATTTTTCATTAATATTCTCATAACCAATGCACAATTTTTTATTGAATCAACGAACAAAATTATTGATAAACACATTTACAATAATGAAATAAATAAAAAAAAGAATTAGTAAAACAAATCAAAATAAAATTAACTTTATTTCGATTATAAAAAAGTCAGTTTATAATATTAGCAATAAGAGTTCACAAATTTCTATGTATTTTACAAATTATCACAAACCCAAGTTATTAATTTGTATAAGTTAAGATTTGTCCTTTAATATAACATAATGCCATTTTTCTTAGGAACAAATGAAAAGAACATCCCCATCATATTTGACGGTGAGCACACAAGAATCATCAAGTACAAAGTCTGCCTCAAGCAAAACAGTAACCTAAAGTTGAGTGACGTCCATATAAAGTAACTCATCGACATAGGAATCAGGCGGCATACCCATATCAACACCTTCATAATCTGTTTAACATACTCCAGTCCAAACAATGGATCATATGTATGAGGGATGAAGGGTAATCAAGATAGTGAAAAAAGAAAGTGTCAAGAACCATCGCTCCATGGGATTTTGTGAAGTGAGTTGCTCTCAGCATGCTGAATGTCTGTAAGCTCATCATTCAATCCTTCTTGATGTAATAGTGGCTCGTCCCTCTACAAAATAGTAAACGACAGATTCATATTAAATATGATAACAAAAAAAAATATTATGATGAAGTCGAGATCTAGCCCTCTCCTTACGCAACTACACCATATATCAAACATCTACCTCTACTGGTATAAATCCTCTCGTAACTAGGTGAGCCCTGTCTGGTCACAAAGCGCCGATAAACTCACTACAACATGTGATGGCCTTGAAACCCAATGAGACAATATCGACATACCCTCATCATGTTTGTAACAACAAAGGCACCCAGATAATCAAATTACATGAGTACTAAATCTGAAACAAAATCCTCAAACTCCATAGTCTAAACCTCATCAAAGGTGAATTCAATCAAAACAAATCATCATCTTCACTTGGCGATATCTAAGTGGCACTCAAGTCAGGAAGTGTGTGTCCCTCTATTAGAATGACAGTGATACTTTCGATCATCATAATGAGATTGTTAAATCATACCGCGAATATGCCGTCCCGATGTCGATCTTTAACAGCTAAATGCTGTATCATGGCGCCAACGTGTCGTAGCGATGGTTTATGTGGATTGTGATTCACATTTGTAGTAATCATGAGTGTACTAATGCGCCCTCAACTCTAATCCGAAGCGGTCCGGTTTGCCAGTGGCGAATCAGAAAAGTGCCAAGAAGCAGGCCGCATATAAGATGCAATCAAATGAGCATAAGAATGTTTGTTTGTCTTATTTGAAATAAGCCATTCATATAATCTGGCGTAGAAATCTGTTCCCGCTAAAAACCCTAAACTCTAAATCTGATCTGTGTACACACATCGAAGCTTAAAATAATAGCTATGGATCTATAACATAGTTAAGTGGCCAAACAAAAAGGATGCACTCATGTGTGTGGTGAAGGGATTCTGAAGTATGTATATAGAAATGACTGGAAAGGTCAAGGTGGCTTTAATAGAAAAATGGTGGGTTTTTTTAAGGGTCCACTGCCAAAGTGATCTCGTACCACCTGCAGTGGAATCTGACCTCATGCTGGCTCGAAGATCACGGGGTCTTGCCATACCAGGTGGTCATTACCTCTATTACCTTACCATGACATCTAAAAGGGACCGGGGGGTTTTTATGATGAAGCTCACCTACTCTAGGCACTTTCGTGACCCAAATTAATATAAGTGAATATGGATTATTTCATGGCACAATAAATCAAAGAAACATCTTGGTCACCAAATCTCTAAAAATAAGCTCTTTGGTTATCTTTGGTCTTCCAAGATCCCGGACTCAAAGCAGCATCGTATGTTGACCACTTCAGGATACTCCCAAACATAGGTAACCCATCACTGGGCGCGAGCCTAAGTATATCACCGGTTGAAGAGCAACCGGCCCAAACGAAGTTTCCTATCGGCATCAAGACTAAAGGAGTTGGAGTTAAGGGATATATTATTATAAATAGACAATACGTACAGTCAAGTAGAAATATGGAAATATTAAAGCTACACTATTCAGCCAAGAATATATGATGGCAGATGAATAATAGTAAACGCTGCAACTCACGCATAAACTAGATAATATATACAATCATATCAAGATGAAAGAAACACACAATAAGAATATATCAAGATGAAATAAACATGCAACAACAAACGATAACATAAAAACCGGTAGAATGTTACATAACACAATGGTAAGAACGAATAGATCAAGATGGTGAAGATCATTGATGGATCGAATAATCGGTGCGAAATGAATACTATGGTTGACCTTCCGGACGAAGGATGATAATGAAGATAACGAATGTTAATATTGAGACGTAATGAGTATGTGTGAATCATTGGATATGGAAGTTGCTCTTTATATCAGATTATTAGAAGCGACTATAAAGTTTATAAGGGAATGTTTGTTTTGTGGACAACTCATGTTGGATTTGTAATTGACACTAGTAGAAAGAAAATGGGACTGGGCAGGAGAAAAACCATTTAGCGTGAATTAGATCACTGTAATATTTTTAGAGGAAAACAAAATAAAAATAAAGCTCTACGGATACAGCTAATTTTTAGAAAATACAAGTTTAGGAAAACTAGGATTCAGATTGGAGATCATAATCTTTGTTTACAGAAAAATGCAATGGTAATGTGCCTATCCCTAAACCCATAAAATCGGTGTGTACTAATCAGTTATTATAATCGACCAGTTGACAATACCCCAATAACAATATAATAATATACAACAATGAATAAGAAATATGGTAAATAAAAAAATAAAGTTAAATGAGAAAAGAAATATGTATCTGTATCTGATTAAGGAGCGATATCAAAGGAAAACAGTTAGATAATGACATATATAGAAACATTCATAATTTATTAATCGGGTTATAAATCAGAATCGAGTTATTAATAAAGAACTACGAGATGCCAGGCTACACAAGGCCATTTATTTAACCTGTCTGGCTTGCAGAACTATTAGTTTTTGAGTTGTACGATTAATCTATCAGTTAAACATTTAAAAACTATTTTAGAAAAGGAATTTTGAAGGGGTGGGTTGATTTAGGACATTTGGAAAATTGAATTTTAAAGGTGGGGAATATGGTTTTAGATTTTGATTGAGTTAGTTTAGGAAGAGTATGAACAAATTTAGAATTTTGAGACTTGAATTTTGGAAACTTCTCTGATTTAGGTTTGCTTAAATTAAATTTTTGAAATTTGAACATTAGGTATTTTGATTTGAGGTAATTTAAAATTTTACAGAAGTGAAATTTTAGATTTGAATTTGGAAGCCCCCAGGGATTTAAAGGAATTGAGAATTTGGGGTGAAATTTTGAAGGAAGGGACTTAATTCTGAAAAAATTAGGTTTGAATTTTAAAGTGGGTTTTGAAGTTTGGAAATTAATTTAGTTAAAGTGTATTTGAAATTTAGTTTTGAAACTGATACTTTAAAGCCATTTCGGAAGAATATGAGATTTTGTGAACTTTAGATTGAAAGAATAAAATCGGGAAAAAGATAATAAATATAAATTTAAAATTACCAATGCGAATATGGACTAAAAATTACCAAATAAACATACCAAGTGATAAAGTATCGAATATGGATACAAAGTACCGGGTTAAACACCGAAAACATTATATTTTGATGTCTTCCTTTTTGAATGGATTCTTTTAAGTTTGTAAAGAATATTACGGCTTTGATGATTCGCAAGTATAAGGAAGTTATATTTGGAAACTTATCTATGTAAAATAGGTTATACATTTCAATCATAAATTAGGAGTTCAGCGTGTTGATAATAAATCCTTATTTTGATAATGTGGATTAAACATCTACAGTTTGATGTTGTAAGGCTTGTTGGATTGAAGAAAATAAGTTTGCAACATTTTGAAATAAATATGTTTAATAGGTTAGAAATTAAACATATGAATAAATGTAGATTATTACCGAAACTTATGAGATTGAGGGAAGATCATTAAGTTTGCCTTATTTAGGAAATTAAATATATGTGTTTAAATATTGGATTAAAAATGTTTATGTTTTTCAGAGATGTTGCTCAATTTCAGAGATTAAGAATGACAAAGAATCTTCTCATCTTTGTAACCACTATTTCAATCTGTGAATTGGATTATAAATGTGTTTATGTTTTTTTAAATCATATGCAGAGAGTGAGTGTGATGGAAATCATAATACTCTTTCCATTTATACTTTCTTGTAAAGGTCTTTTTTAAGATAAAGTAGTATTTGAACAGTTCAAGAACTTGTTTTTTTTGAGATGGAGGAAATAGAGTATTTGGACAAAGTTTCAAGAACTTGTTTTACCTTTATTAATCGTGTATTATTTTTCTTCTTCTTATTTATTTTTAAGAGATTATAAGTGCTTTATAATTTCAAAAGTCTATATTATAAGGTAAGATTTGAGTGTATTTCTATTTTTCATTTGATCCATCTCCATGTATCAGCCGCATTAGTCAATTTCTTCACTTTGAGGTTCCATGAAAGCCATTCAATAAACGATAGTTGTTGTGTCGGTCCAAGTCCTCAGTTTTCCTTGGACAGGACTTACAGGAAGGATTTGTTGTGAAACCTTTGCACCTTCTTTCAAGGTTTGTCATAACATGACGACGGTGAATAGTCCAAATAGAATTAAGTTATTGATCTTGGTTCAGACCGATGTACTATAAGGAGCGCGATAGGCACGGCTGTTATGATCTGCTTTGGCTGATTTTAATTTTAATGATCGCGAATATTTATAATTATTAAAAAATGTATTTTTCTATTATAGAAAAATATAAAATAATTGTTGTAGAAAAAAAAAAGTTATTAAATGATTGTTTTTTAATACAAAAAAATAATACTAGTATGAAGGAAGTATATAAATAAGTAAAATAATTCATGTTATATAATCTTTTAAGAAAACAAGAATAAGCTAAAAGTTATTTAAAAAAAAACTTTATTTTATAAAATATAAATTTGCTAAATTTTATTTAATATTAATTTTGTCATTAGGCCCAGTTTTGATGTGTGGTACTGCACGGAGGTGAGTTAGTCCCTAATGGCCGAAATGGGCCCCGATTGGTTCTAATTTAGCTCATTTTGGTACGGGTTGAGACCGACCCGTTCTAGCTAAAAGTCTTATGCATTCTATAATATGCGTGGTTATGATTTTGTAACATATTGCTTACTATTGATTTGATTTATTGTCGTTGATCAAATATATTTTGTTTGTTCGAATTGTCCTAAAACAAATAAATGTCATACTCAAGTGTTATTCGCGCACGTCATCTAAGGCGGTAACAATTAGCTCAACGTCTCGAGACAGCGATTAAAAGCGTAAAAAGTAGAAAATTTCTGCGCTGTTGAATGACGCTATTGAATAAAAAGTTATAATGGGGTGCGATAAGTGATTTAAACGTAATGGCGCAAAAATCACCCGGCTTCTTATTTAAAAGCAAAGTTTAAAATCCCGGATATATCGGTTGATATATGCGTGATATATCAGATGTCGATCGTGCGGCGCAATATCAATGTAGTGCTAAAATTTCATTATTTTGCTCGATAATATTGCCGATATCTCAGTTTTGACCTGCACTCATCCTGGATTTTGTGATGAGATATGTGCATGGAGCTATTTTTGGAGCGACCACCATTGAAATATTAATTGATGATGTTCGCTATATATCAGTGATATATAAATATTATCTCTTTCTTAAACCCTTACTCATATTTTTAACTGAAACTTTAATAATATCATGAAAATATGTTTTATTATATGGATTATCATTATATTTTTTTACATATATTTTTAATATCATAATTATGTATAAATCATGAATATTAAAAATAAATTATGGATGTGCTAGCTATTATTGAATATTTAATTAAATAAGTGTGGGTTTTTAACATTAAATATCTCACTTGTTCTATCTTAAGAAATTATTATGTTTTGCTTTTAATTTTTTTATATTTATCATTTACTTTTGTTTGTATTAAATATATAATAATATAACTATTATATAATATTATATAAATATAGTTTATGGATATGATTTAAATATGTTTAAATAAAGATGATGATTTTTGATATCATTTGATAAAACAAAATGTTTATATTTATAGAATTAAATCAATTATTCATTTATTTATTTATTTAAAATTATTATTATGTGCATTTACGACTTTATCGAGAATGACTTGCCGTTTTGTGATTTTAGTTACCCCAACCATTTTAATGGATTTTAGAATTGTTATGTTTCGTAGTGTTTATGTAAAAATGTCACCTACATAATCCAAGTAAGTCAGTGCCTTAGAGCCGATGTTTTCAGTTAACAGGGATACGTTCAGGAAAAGTTGAAAGTGGGCATGGGCACAGTCATGCACAATGTGTGATAAGTTTTAAAATTGTTATGTTCTTATATTGTCATTGGGTGCATATTCTGAATGCGTCCCAAGGCTGGACGTCATGTGAAATGGAGGGTTCAGTTCATTCATATATTATTTGCTGTAACAAAAATGTTTGTGTATGTTATTCTTTATCCTTCCAGCTCTTTTTGGTTTTATTTAATCGCCCGTTTAGGCATCAAAATAAAATTGCGACGTTTCTCGCATGACTAAATGATCCGTCTAAAACGTTGAACGACAATTGGATTTGTCACGAAGCCTTAAGCCATAGCGGTTTTAAAGATCTGTACCGTGACAACAACGTTATTCACAGCTGTTACCGGCGTCCGCTGTAACATTAGGTCAGTTTCATTGGTCGACGTGTGTGATGACATTAAACCATAAATGAACGCGCCGTTTTCATCTGCCATCCGCCGTTCTGGCTGCTTTGTCAAAAGTATGAGTCGTTGTTGAGTTTTGTTTGGTACCGGTGGCGTACGATAATCTTTGTCAAGTTGGAGATGTTGTTTGTTTTGTTTATATGTTTTTTGAACTTTCTTGTGAAGATCGGATATGTTGCGATCTTCCAGTTGGTTTTATTTATTTGTTTTTGTCATTAAATGTTTATTCTAGTGTAGATTCAGGCGAGTTAGGCGTTTAATAGAAATAATAATAAATTCTGAGTGACCCCGTTTCATTAGGGTTCATTATAAACCATGTTTTAAATATCAATGTCGTTCGATTAATTTCATATCATCGAAGTATAAGATGATAAATGTAAAAATAGTTTCAAATCAACAAAATGGCGTTTTCGAGTTTAAAATATATTAAATGGGTGAAATTAAACAACAGAGTGATCCTGTAATTTTAGTTTACAGGAGTGTAGTATTGTTGTGGCGCCATTTAGAAAAGCAAAAAGCCTGAGTCAGACATTGTCCGGGCTACTAGGTTCAACCCTTTTCTGTTCTCTGTACTCTTTGACTTATCTCACCCACACTGACCCACTGAGCCCAGGTGAGAGAAGGAAGGCAGTCGGGATCTGTCAAGATCCACTCTGAAACCGAGATTAAAGTGGTTTCTCCCCATTCACTTATTAAACTAAAGTATATATATATATCACATTTGGGGCTATAAATGCTGTATATTTTGGGTGTTGAACCATTCTCTCTGTCGATGGGATGAGGAATTTATTCTTAAATGTGTTCTTTCAGGATTGATTTCTCTCCTGTGATTTGTGAAGTAGTGAAATACTTGTGGGTATGATCTTTTGTATTTTATTATTTGATTTGTTTTTATGATTGTTCGTGGATTCTTAGAGAAGTTTTCGACGATTGGAATGGAATGATTAGTTTGTGAGATTGATGGTTGGTAAATAATTTTTTTGGTATGGTGGATGAGAGTCACGTTGAGATTGAAACATATTGTGGAAATCAAAAGCATAACAGGATCAGAAATATATAGTGGTGGATTCTCATATATAGTTGGGATTACAATACAATATGATTTTAATATAGTATGAAGTGTATATATAGTATGGGATTTTGCGTAACATGGGGGATTTTTATATAGTGGGGGATCTCTTTGTAGTGATTACTGCTGGATTCAAACTCTTTCGGGACATTTCCAGTTTAAAAGAAAAAGTACCGATCCAGCTCCTGGAATGATTTCTTTATAAAGTTCTTGCTATGTACTGGGTTCTTCCAACCTCTTGTGATTCTTGCTTATAGTATGGGGGATTACAATATAGTATAGGGTTTTTATATGATGAGTTCTATACTGGTATGGGAGATTCTATATAAATTGTGGGGTTATTATATAGTATGATTCTTATAACGCTGGGGGTTGCTTCAGATGTTATGGGGTTTATATAATGTAATTGATTATGGTATGGTGACTTGTTGCAGAGATTAGTGATTGTGAGATAGGAATTTATGATATAGTGATTGGGGCAAAGAGATGGGAGAGGTTCCTTGTAGGATGCTGGAAGCTTATGCAAAGAGGTTCCTTGTAAAGATGTGACTTCTATGATGAATAGAGAGAGGTTCCCTTGTAAGGATACTTTCGACTATCTTTCGAAGATTCGTAGGATGTGAGAAACCTTCTTATGATGATGAATGAGAGGTTCTGGCGCGTAAGGGATCTTTCGACCCTATGCTGAGAGTTTCTTGCTGGGGATGCTGAAATATACCTGATGATGAGTTAGCCTTGGGGTCTTCTGGCCTATCAACGAAAGGTTCATAAGGGTCTTGAAAACTCTTATGATGAATGAGAGGTTCCTTGTGGGATGTAGCACCTTATCAAAGTTCGCATGAGGTGTAGAAACCTATATGATAGATAGGGGTTCCTTGTAAGGATACTCAGCCTATGTAAGGGGACCGCGTAAGGATGCTTGAAACCCTCATTATGACAATGGGGAGGTTCCTTATGGTCTGCCAGAAAAACTCATGATGAATGAGAGGTTCCTTGTAGAGATGCCGACTATGCCTGAGGTTTCTTGTAAGGATGGCAGAGACCTCCAGACAGATGAGAGGTTCCTTATAGGATACTCAACCTATCTTTCAAAGAGTTTATTGTAAGGATGCTTGAGCTATGATAGATGAGAGGTTCCTTGTAAGGATGCTCAACCCCATGCTCGAGGAGTTCCGGTAAGGATGTTTAGAAAGCAAAAATAACGATGAGATTGGAAGTTCTGTGCAGTATGCCCTTACTTGTCGCAGTTTAAATAGTGGCCCAGTGGCCATTTATAATCTTGTTTAAGTGTTGTTTAAGTGTACATTTAATTTTGTGTTTTTCATATAAACTTGAAGTCTGTTTGTAATGTCAATTGTTTATAAAGTGTACATCTATGTTGCAAAAAAATGGAATAAGTATTTTTACTTTTTAAATGTTGGGTTTGGGGTTTTCCCTCGGGCCAGGTGCTACCCCACTTTGTCTTTTGATTTGCAGGGAGGTGGTATGTTTGAGTTGTGCGTTGAGTTTACGGAGATCTAAATCCAGGAGAACATGTGACCTCTGATTCTTTTATCTTGAACTAAAAATTATTTTGAAATCATGTAAAGTCCCAGTATTTTGTTATTCTATTCAACGTTATCATAGTTTAATTCTTTGGAAATCATGCCGACTGACAGGCATATTCTTTTGCTATTGGCCGGCAGCTTATAACTGGAAGGTTGGCCAGCCGTGTGCATCTGGGCGGTGAAATCACCCAGGATATCTTACCCTATGTTTGCGATAAATGGTTTGATGTGGTGATATTATAATCGCTTACGGGTTGTGTTTGAGGTGAGCTCTGAACCGAGAGACTCTGCCCGGGTACTAAAGTGGACCCCTGGTCCATTCTCGTTTAATAGTGATCTCCCATAGGTGTCGTAGTTTGTTAGTATGTAATAGTCAGATTGTAAGGTGTTACAAATTTTTGACTCTTGTAGCGGATATGCTGCCATGGCTGGATGTTGAATTTATGAGCTTTGTAAAAGGTTTTGAATATGCAATTATTTTCTAAAATTGAGGGCATTATTTGGTTTTTGTCTTCTATGGATAGACTCTTCTGTAACCTGCTTGTTGATACAGGAGAAAATGATGAAAATTGGAGGTCTCACCATGAGCATTTTGAACCCATAGAAAGTGATGGAGGTGTTTAAGAATAGAACGACCAATTGAATTATACGATTTTGACTTCCTTATATTATCTGTATAGGTTATAAATACCTTTAATTTATTTGCCGTTGATAGAATATAATTAAGGATATCAATAAAGCAATATTATTATTATTATTATTATTATTGTGCCGTTTTAAAATTGTAATATCAACGATTCTATGTTGGAAAATAATGGACGGAAGAGTGGGCACATTAAAAAGTGAGTACATTTGATGATTTTGAATTATTAGTTAGCTGATATCTTTTTATGACTAATCTTTTTTGAATTAGGTCGGACTTGCATCTTTTTTGTCTCATGATGGCTTATTCATATATTATCGGTTAGTGTCTAAATTCACCACATGGCGTGTCTTTGTTTTAGCGGCTTCAATAATGGCGGTCCAAATTTTCTTCAAATTATCTTATAAATGCTCGATTGTACATATAACCAAAACTTATCTCTATCATTTCCTTTGTAGAAGTTGCACTATCATTTAATTTCTTGGATGATAAAGTAATCATAATAATTCTAGAAATTATCAAATGTTTTTAGTTAATAGAGTTTTTATACTTGAAATGCTCGTGTTTTGTAAATACATTAATTTTTTACTATATTGATGGTTTGGTAGTAGTGTTTACTATATTTGAGTAAGCTTGATGAATATATGAGGTAATTGGTAATCAGTTTGTGGTATGTATTTAAATTTGATGTCAAACTAATCATTTAATTTCCTTGTAGTCTCGATAGACCTTGAGAAAATTTTGATTTCATCCTTAATTTGTGTATCCTATAGAGAAAATCAAGCTTGTTTTGATCGTGTAGTCTCTTCATTGAGAAGTGCATCCATTTGCCATTATATTATCTTTTGTCAACTGATTTAGAAAAGATTGAACTAGACTTATGAACCTTTATCTGTGGACATTTATTTGACTATATTTCTCTTTTCGAAAGAACTTTCTATTAGGATGTGGATTGAAACCAACTCGAAAACCCATGGTTTCCTTGAAATGCATACATGATACCATCCCATGTAAACAACGCCCTTTGAAACTATAGCTCGTAATCTACAGAAAGTTCGACCCCGAAAACCAAGCATTAAACACTAAACACCTAAAACCAAAAGCCAAAACCTAAACCAAACAGGCAAAAAACCATATGACATTATAACCTTACAACCTTCACAAAGCTAAAGCAGAACCACTAAAATACAAACCTAAAACCCTAGGCACCACAAAACCACAAGAACCATGAGCCTTGGCAAAAACCCTAAACTAAACCAGTAAACCTTCAAAACCACAAATCTAAAACCTAAAACCTAATAAATGATCTTGTAGAATAAGAAATCACAGTTGTCGTAGAATGTATAGATATGGATTTGCTTTGTATAACACTTTATTTATGATTGTATTTCTTGGATGATTTGCTCTTTGTATGTGTAATTAAATCATGTAATAAATCGTATCTTTAAAGTAAATGAGACCTTGATCATATGTCCTATTTGTAATTTATTGTGGTTATAATTATTACTATTTAATTGTTGTGATACAGTCTACCGATATGTTTGCCTAATATGCAGTGCCTTTGGACATCGAGGTTATATATTCTTTGTGTGGAAGGGACTGTGATCTTACAATCCATGATCCATACAATCTTGGTATTCTAAAAGACGAACCACAGTCCATAAAATTGACACTTGGCGAGGTTTGTAAATTATTATTCAGCGAATTGACATTAAATTTTACTCTCGTCTATATATATTCCAGTATCAACATGGTTTTACCGTTAATTACATGGATTACAGGAGGCTACTCAGCCTCAGTGGATAGAGAGCCTTCCTCGAGTATGTGGAGGATAGATCATTTATTGGCGTGCCGATCTGCGAGGATTCTACGATATATACGCTTAGGCCACATCGATGAATTGGCCGCTTATCGTCTCCGTGAGAAGTGGCGCCGGGAACTGCGTTGTTCATCCGGTCGGAAGATGACAATCCGCGTTCTGGGGATGTTGCGCCAGCGCCCGTGTCGGCGGACCTGAACCGTACGGGCGTGTGCGCCGATGCGCGAGTTATCACGATGTTTGCTGGTGTCACCCCACGTTGATGCTCTGGGGATACCATTATGCCACGTCAGATGGTTATGTGGCGATTTATTCACCGGGGCCCGATCGTGCGGTCGATTAGTGAGTGCGTAGGTTCATCTTGGCGTTGATGGGATAGGGTCCATGTTCGCCTGTGCTTTCTCCCATTCTGATTTAACGGACATCGAACATAGTTGGGGTGGTGCGATTACGCCATATGTTTGAGTTATCTTAGAACTGACTTGGGTAGTAGATCTTTGGTGCTAGCGATTTATATTCTAGCGATACATGTATATAAATTTATTTTTCTTGTGTGCGCTGACTGCCAAAGTGGTTGCTTAATTTATTTGTTTATATTCCAACTATGGTCTTGCGGAAGACTTCCATTAGGCGGTAGATTTTGATGATGGCGGCATATCCCGACACCTCTTGCGCAATGCCTTATGATGGCGATCTTTGATGTCGTCGATGGCGGCGTAGTTGAGGTCTGGCGGTGGTTGCCGAGTTGAGCATGGCGTTGGCCGGCGAGAGCAGTGAAGCGAGCAAGTCTGGTGAGTTATGAGTGAAATTTTTTACTTTGACCGCTGATTGCTTAACCCACATCCAGGTGTCTCTTTGCCTATCTCGAGTAATTGGCCTTACGAACTTCCGATCAAGTAATTGCTGTAAAGTATATAATTCCTTCGTAATTTCATTCGTGTTCACATAAAAGTTTTTGGCGTCGTACAATTAATCATGCAGGTCAGCATGGCGACGAACATCGGAAGGGTTGGATTTGACCCGGCTTCAGATATTGCTTGTTGATCGGGGATATTGCGGCGATGTCAGCTCATATGTTTGAGGCGACGGTGGCGCCAAGTCGAAACTGAATCTTGCGCTGGTTGTTTTATCGGGAGATACCTCGACGCTCTTGAGCAAAACTACATAGAGTGGATGCACGTGGGTGACACCAACGCGATTGGGCAACATATGTATAAAGGTACATAGCATTGCAGGATCACAACAACGGCTTCGGATCATCACTTCGCCTGCGTTTATTGTTTCCAGAACCATTATCTGATGGTATAATTAGTATCTACTGCGTTTTATGATGTGAACTTAGTGGATGATATGAGGTTCCATACCTATCAAGATAGTACTGTGTTTACCGGTAAGTTAAGTCATGTGTTTCTAAAATATTTTACCTAATTTTGAAACTAATAGAATATGTAATTATAATTCTTTCTTTGATTTGTAGATCGCAGCCATGGTTGACATAGCTAATAGTCGCTCGTTATACTTAGTCAGTTGTTGTGCGACATGCATTATATTGCCGTCGATTATGCACTAAATTCGAAGAAAAGCCATCCTTTGTCTGGGTATCTTTCGGGAGAAGCGACATCCATGGACCCATCGATTAGACCTCAGGGTGTCATCTGTGGCGCCAAAAACCTAGGGTCGTTGTGACCGTCGACGCGACTATATGCCATGTCATAAGTTGCCATGAGCTAAATGGCCACATTGTGGCGATATACTCACTAAAAATATATCACTTATTCTCTTGCCGCGGATTAAAGTTAATGCGCCACTCTTGTATAAACATATATTAAAATTTAAATTCTAATACATGTTATGCAAAAAGTATCTCTGAAGCCACTTAACTTCGACTTTCTTCTAAAAATCATTTCGTTGGCGGCGTCTTAGCGAAACATCAAATATGCGAAATAATATTTTTCAAGCCAATTGAGCAATGCCAGTAGTTATGTCTCTATAGTTTGCCGCTTTAATTTTGTCTGATGATTCAGCATATACGCGTTGAAGCAAAGCCGATCTGCCCAGATATCACGTGATGGATGAGAATCGACTCACCACTGCAAAACGCAGACCCTCCTTTGACTCAGTGAGCGCCACCTGGCAAAATCTGAGGAAAAACGTCGTTTGCAAACAAAGGTTTTGTTCTCGGCGTACTCTGGGAGGATTCGGTAAATATATTTAGTGACTACCCTCGAAGCCTTGGTGCTGGATCATTTTCCGAAACAATCGCCGATTGACCACAGAGATGAAGCTATTGGACCTCACAAAGCAATTCTTGAAAAATACCACTTGAAATTCCCTGCAACCATTTTCCATGTTTCATTTCTTTCATGCATGCACTCTTTAATTTCTAGGTTACCGGTGCATAAATGCATTATGTCGTTTCAAACGATTCATGTTAATATATAAATCGTAAATACTAACTATGACATCATGTTATTCAATTCTTATGTCAATAACATAAATTAAGCTCCCACTTGAGCTAATCACCAATTGCCCCTACCAATGACACACACAATTATCTTTTTATATAATTCATATTAACACATTTAATTATATGCATTAACAATTTCTTTCACACACAGTTCAAGTCATCAAATTCAAATGATATCTTACAGCCTTTTGACCGGTCAACTGACAAAGTAGGGACTGTTTTTAAGTCCGTATGAACGATGAACATCCGTGGCGACCCGCTCACCAAGCATTGGCTCCACTTTGTGGGCAGAAATCCATGACCATTTAGGCTGCAATACACAAACCATAATTTATTATAAATTATCACACAATACCAACAGTCCACCAAAGCGTAAAGCAGTTCCGAATTCCAACAATTCAGTCCTAAGTTTTGAGACCGATCAAACGGCCACTCATGACCATAAATCAACCAAATCATTTACAAAGCTCTTAAAATCGAAAATAACTAAGTAGAAGACACCTGTTGATTTGTAAACTCATAAGAAAAACTAGTCTTGTGGCCATGCCGTGTGAACAATTTTTTGCTTCTTGGCTAGATGTGAAGCGAATGTGGTCAGAAAGCCGGAAATCTAGAAGGGATTGCTCTCTCTCTAAACCCTCCATTTTAGTCACTCTCCCTTCTCCTGTTTCTGGTGACCCAATGGAGAAGAAAGGCTCCTCTTTTTGTCACTCATTTGCAAGCCTTGACGTCGTGGCTCATGGATTCCATATCATTTAATCCACCAACTGATTTTCTCTAATTAGGAGATGCCACTTGTCACCCATGGGCCCACACCTGAGCTGAGTTGAATCGTTAAGACGACCATTGGCTGCATGACCACAAAATGTGCAAAAGTGTCTCGTAATAACAGTTACTCGAAAAACATCTACAAATTAAGTTGTCACCGAATTGACAGTCGGCAGCGTGATGACTAGATTTCGTAAGGCGGTCTATGATTGAAGTCAGTTTAGTGTCCCGAGGTATAGAAAAATTTTGGATTTTGATCGAAATGATCATTTTGCCCTTTTTGAGAAAAATTAGTTTGCTCAGGTTTTCTCATCCCTTGAATTTGATCAAGAAATTCCCGCGTATACAGCATCGGCCACGTGCATATGTAACTACACAACTCAGGTATATGGGTGTGTCTTAGCCTAAGGTCTGATGCGCGACAACGATGGGTTGTCAAGCATCTATGTCAGGCGGCATCAAACTAGATATACGCACGAAGAAGGTCCGCGCGAAGCGAGAATCAGATCTCTTACTCACGGCACGTACATCAGGGTGACTCACCATCTGCGGAAGAAACGTCACACATGGCTTCTCGGAGGCCTCAGCACTCTAAGCGAGCCTATACGCCTGAGTGCATTAATGAACATGGTGCATCGAGAAAACAAATCTGAGTATAAAGCACCTTAGCATGTCGAAAGTGATATCCGTGCTGACCCTCTGCCTGATAAATGAACACGCCCCTGGGTCCCGAGTCACGGCTTGTGAGCTACGTACTGACCTCGGCCACCTGCATTGCCCCCAGCCCATCGTGGCTGAAGGTCTTGGCGCCGCCTCTAACATTTGGCGATTCTCATTATATTGAGGTGGAGGTACCTTGTCGTGCGCTGTCCCATCGATGGCGGGGTCTGGCTGCCGAAACCGGGATCCACTGCCTCCCTGCGACGTCGAGTCGAAGTCGTCAGTTAGCCGGCCCGAAATAACATATCATACGCCCTTTGACTAATGCCCATCCCCAGCCTTGGTCAGTAACCTTGGCCTGTCGCCCGAGTTCGTGCGAAATAAGTCATCTGCTTCACCAGGGTTGGAAGAAGATGGATCTTCCTTCCTCTTGGTACGACACCCATATCGCGATCTCGTATGTCATCTACTCCTCCTCATGACCCGATAGGATGATGTGCTCCCAACCGTAACTGAGTCGTTTGACACGCCGGCTCGTATTGCTGCAGCACATGCGTCGCGTGGCTTCTTTATTCACTACGGCTGTGAAGGCTGCTGTTGAAATCTGGTGGTGCCGGCCGATTCTGCTCTTGGGCGACCTCTCGCGTTCTCTCGCGCTTCGCCATCTACACATGTCGATAGAGTTAAGTTTGTCTGACATCTGGGGTGTAAACCTGACCGGCTCTTGTTACGCATATAAATATTTCGCCACCGGCGTTGGCCATTCGCCGGTATCACAAACAATAATTTCATATTAAATCATATTCAAAAAAAAATTATTTGTTTTATTCTTTATTTTTATTATTATTTTAAAAAAAAAAAAAAAAACCTCGTGAGCAGACCTTTCATGAATAGTATTTCCAACGTTATCTTGAGTGGCTGGTCAGTGCACGGTGTACACACCTAAGGCCCAGACTCGCACATACCACTTTTGCGGTCTGGGTGCCAGCGGCGATGCTGCGGCGGCAAAATGCGTGGCGTGCCGGTGTTGTAACACGTGGTTGTGCCGTGAAGCCGTGCTCGGTGCGCTTGCTGTCGACCGTCATTCGGTCCGCAATCTAGTCATGTCGCTGACTCGGCTCACGCGCGCACTACCTGCCATGTCGTATTTGCAGCAGCGATATTATGGCGCTCCCTCTGTAGATCGTAAGGCAGCATTTGCTTTGTCTTAAATATCGGCGCAAATGATATCCCAGCGACGCGAGGTCACCCCATCCGTAAAAATTGTATCGTGACCCCTTGAGCCGCGACTGCGCTGCGCCCAGAAGCGGCTATTCTGCGGCCCTGATGGCCATCTTAGTAGGATGCGTTGTGTCGTCTTATTTGCACGCCCGTACTTTCCTGTGTCCGCAATCTGATGGCGCCATTCGTGACTTCAACCACAACGAAGCGACTAGTATTCGAAATCTTACGCTTTTTTTTTGAGTCATCATTCATTTTTCTTTGTTCCAGCTACTGTAAGACCATAAAAAAAAAAAAAAAAATATATATATATATATATATATATATATATATATATATATATATATATATATATATATATATATATATATATATATATATATATATATATATTTTTTTTTTTTTTTTTATGTCTTTAGTAGAACTAAAAATATTTATTTTAAATATTTTTCTTTGCTTACACTAATCGTAAATACCCAATGTAAAAATAATTTCTCCTCAACACATTTTTTTTGTTCATTTAATTCTGGACTATTTTGCCCAAAATTTCTCAACCTCCTAAGGTTTTATTTTCTCAACCTTAGTGTTCAACATTTTTCCTCATATGCTACTCACCAGGTATACAATTCACACAATACATACAACACACAATCTAATCACACATCACATTTAATTCATCAAATGCACAAAGGATGCATGACCTAACCCGTTTCCCATCAAGTCCTAGGTAAACCGTATACCTAACTTACTGATACTAAGCTATAACTCTAGTATCCAACATCGAGCCATAACAAGCCTGGTGATGCTCTTACACCTTATGACCAGCGGCTCAAGCCTGGCCCCCGGCCCCTGCGATTCGTGCATACCCAAGCCTCTACACCCACCGAGCCCAAGATAATCGCTTACTCTCAAGACCGATACTGCCCACGCCCCAACCCGAGGTCCGCGAAGACCACAACCCCTGAAACCTATGTCTCATGTCATGAGACTCATACATGAGTGAAATGGCCTCATTGGCCTATACATCCATACTCACTAAAAATATATCCAACAAACTATATTGTCATAGTTCAAGAGTTAATACATCACTCTTAATACAAACATATATTAAAATTTAAAATTCTAATAAATGTTATACAAAAAGTATCTACCAAAGCCACAATCGCTTTCTTTTCTAAAAATCGCTCTAATGGACGCTTCGAACACTCCCTCGTACCGAAATAATGTCTCCTCGATGGTGAGCAATGCCCAGTAGTCACATCCTACATATTACCCCCACCCAAGGCACACGCAATGATTTGACATGCCCGATCGCCAGCCAGCATCCCATCAAACTGCTTCACGCTGATAACACTTAATGCCACCACCCTTCCCCACTTCTCGACCCCTCCCACCCATTTATTCGCCAATGCGAAAAACATCGTTCAAATGCTTTTGTTCTAAAGTACACGGCTGATAAATATATCGACTACCCGAGGCTTAATCATTTCTGATCATTTTCCAACACCACAGTCGCCCCGAGATGAATCCATTGACCACTCTCCAGGCAATTATTCTAAAATCTTCCTTGAAATTCTTTCTACAACCATTTTCCATTTTCTCCATTTCTTTCATGCCACACCACACCTAATTTTCTAGTTGTCAGTACATGAAATGCATTATGCTACAAACAAATTCATGTTATAGCAACCATGCATATACTAACTCACAACATCATGTTATCGAATTTTATCAATAATATCAAAATTACCACTGAGCTAATCACAATTTATTTCAATGACTTACACAAAATTATATTTTTATATAATTCAACATCATGTTAACACATTTAGTCATATGTATTAACAATTTTCTACAGTTAATTCAAGTCATCCAATTCAAGCAATATTCTGCTTTGAGAACAATACGGACCATTTTCAAAATTAACCAGCAGAACCGGATCGTTTTTAATAAATCTATATATGAGCAAGGTCATTCAGGCGTTCCACTTCACTAAGCACGACTCCACTTTGTGGAACTGAATTATGTACATTTCCTACTAAAGAATGCCTAAAAAACCATAATTTATTGCATAAATTATCACACAACCACCCAAATGTCCCCAAACCTGTCTGTGTCAGTTCCAATACTCGGGGCCCCAGTTTTGGGATCGACGCCACTCACGACTCAAATCAACCAATCATTTACAAAGCTCTTAAATCGAAGCCAAACTGAAAGATCCCACTCTCCGAGTTTTCGAAACTCCACAAAACCTGGGCGCCCACGCGCAGCTTCGCCAAGGCAGGTCAATCTCGCTTCGCCTACTCAACCGAATTTTCGCTCCCAAAGCACCTAGAGAGAAGTTGCATTTTCTCTCTCTAAAAACCCTCCATTTTTTAAATCTGCACTCTCCCTTCTCCCCCACTGCACGTACCAGCCTAATGGAGAAGAAAGCTCCTTTGAACTCGTCACTGTCAAGCCATCACATTCGACCCCTTATCCATTTAATCCACCAACCTTTGATTTTCCTCCACTGGGAGATGCCACTTGTCACCCATGGGCCCTACACCTGAGCCTGTTGACCTTATTTTTAATTCGACACGGGCACAATCGCGAGCCACTCAAAATGTGCCATGTCCCTCACTACGCCGTTGTCTCGAAAAACGCGCAGTCCGACCGTCTCGTAATTCAACGAAATTACGCAGAAATAGATTTCTCGAGACGATTCCAACGATGAAGTCCGTTTCATCATCCAAGATCTAGAAAAATTTCGGATTTTGACCGAAATTACCATTTTGTCATTTTTCAGAAAATTAGATTTTCTCGTGGTTTCACACATCCACTCCAGCACGTATGCAGCCCATTCGAGGTAGACGGAGATGGAGAGGGAGAGGGAGAAGGGGAGTTGATCACCGAGGTCGTGCTCAAGATAGTGGGCCAAAACAAAATCCGCATTAATTCCACAAATCCGCTTATAGGTACACTTGAGCCGACTTTGCCTACTTCTATACCCTCCCATACTTACCCCTCACTCGATATGTTTATACCCCCACACACTTACACATCACCTTCCATACCCCCACACATTGACACATCACCTTCCATACCCCCATACAGTTACACATCACCTTCCATACTCCCACACATTGTCGTCACGCCCTTTACCATCTCATACATTGCCTCCCACGACGATACCATCCCGACTCCACCGGAAGGTAAACTTCCAATAGTGACCTCACACTCATTCGTACATCGACTACTTCATCCATCGCCACCTGCCCATCGGGCCCCCGCTCCATCAGCTCCTTCAACCCGTCTCACCCACGACCCTATTGCCCAATGTGTCATTATCGGTAGGCGTCCCAAGAGAAATATAAAGACGCCATCTCGTGGGACTCATTGATACATGTTATTATTTTTATATATGAAAATTTGTATAAAATGTTTTAATATATATTTAAATAATTTTGGTATATGCATGATTTGGTATATAATAATGTTTTTTTGAAGATTATGCATGATTATGCATGAGGCGCCTATCTAGGTTTCTCTTTATTTTTATACATGTACCGCTTTTATAAAAATACTTAATCAGAAAATTATAAAATTCTGCTCTTTTACAATGCATGCAATAAAAAATAAGAAAATTAGAATTAGGCCTCCTATTTTCAAACTATTATTAATAAATAATTTTAAAAACACCAAAAACACAATTTTAGCGCCTCTAAATTTAATTATTTGACAAATGTTAAATATTAAAAACGCACTTTAGTATTTCCTCCTCCTCTCCTAAATTTAATATTTTTTATATTCTCCAGTTTTTCAAAACAAAAACATGTTCCTCTTGTTTTTCTAACCAAAAACTCTTACTTTCATCTAACATTTCTTTTAGGCATACAAACGGAAAGCATAATAACATTTAATTTAAGTAATCGGTGCCATACATTTTGGGAGGAGGTGAAATCCGGATAAGGAGTCCATAAGTTTAAAATATCCAATCTTTTTAGAAAAAAAACACTCTTATAGTTTCTTTATCACAGTTTAAAATTAATTATACAAATATATGATTGAAGTATGAAAAATAAAACAATATGAGTAAAATATTTGTTAAATCATACTTAAAAATATAAAAAAAGGTTGGGCTATTTCACCTGTAAGACGTTTTATTCTAAAAAAACATCAATGTACACACACACACATGTTTTGAAAATTTTCTAAAATAATTTTTTTTCCTGCATGAACATGAGTGTTTTGATCTAAATGAGGCTGCTGCCAAAATGTACCTCTCAAGATCATCCTATAAAGGATATCACTAAAATAATTCACATAAACATCCAATCTAACACAATATGGATACTTTATACATAGATTTTTAATCCCAATGTATTCACAATTTGGTACATTTCAGAGCTATATACATTAAGATCCGAGAAATTCCAATTAAAAAGCAGAAAATCGTAATTTCTGTTACAAACAATTTCGGTTAAAACCTGAATTTATTCTCTAGATCTCGATGACAAAACGATACTAATCGCTGAATCGGTTCAAACTTAGCTAGCACGTAAATTTGGTCGACTCGAGACGCCCACTTCATACGCTTGATGTGTCTGCCGGTACAGAAAAATGATTTCAATGCAACGAAAAATCACATATGAACAAGTACTCACGCGTGCCATATGGCATGAGTAGAGTAAACATTAAAACGGACGGCCGAGATAGCCACAACACAAACTCAAAAGCAGGACATAAATTGGCCATTTTTAAATTGTTTAAGTTAGAAATGACAAATAGGGAATAGTGTGCTTTCTCCAAAAAAACAAATTAAAAGAACCAGAAATTTGGGGCAGTAGCAGAAACGGGAGAGGCAGAACGGATTTTTTTTTTATATTTTATTTTAGAGAGAGAGTACCTTCTCTCTAAAATAATCGTGGCATCCGACCGTCTAGTCAATGGACAAGGTTTAGAAGCCGTTTATCGGAGAGGGCTTCACGTGGGTACTGATTTGGTTAGGGAGCTTTAGACAAACTCCTCGAGGAGTGCCTCCCACGTGCTTTTTATTCATTCTTAAGATTGGCCGACAAGTCAGACTCGAATGAGTCGTGAAGGGTATGATTCGCCCAAATTCACCAATTGTTAAAATTGTTGAAACTCAATGGAGTAGCCGTGACTGCTACTCGATCGACATTTAAGAAAGCAACTTGGTAATTATATTAAATCATATCGGGTTTACGATACGGAACGGCCGCAAACCTAAGCCACTAAGTGAATCGATGATTTTAGATTTTTTCGAATAGTAACCGAGGGTCGTACTATTCTTAAACAAAGAAACAAAATATTTCAACACGCGTTGGTCGAGTGATTCACGCCGACCGCTTCGCGTTGTTTAATTTGGTCAAATTAACGCGATTAATTTCATGTAATGAAATGCACTATATGACATGATTGTGTGAATTTGAATTTCACGTGAACATATGCATGCTGATATATTTGCACGCGAGCATGACCGACGTAATTGGCATTCACGCATCTCATATGCACTGAACACCCTAGACAATAGGGAGTGGGAGTGCAATGAGGCGCAGCCTGTATAAATGATTCAGGCTGTCTAAAATGATAATTATCTGAGGGTGTCCACACAAAATATCATAATCAGTTTATATGAACCCAATCGATATACACTGGAGGTAGTCCACAAATAATACTGTGGAGACGGCCCACCGATATATACATACTCCAGAAGTTGTCCGCAAAACAAATACAAGATAATAATTCTCATGTTGAAGTTTGAAAAGAATGGAGTGAGCCTGCGGAGGACCTGCACGACGCATCGCGATATTCAAGTATAGATCATGCATTTGCTTGAATGTGTGTTTATTTTACATTGCACTGCACTTAGGGTGGCAGTATAATGAATTACGCGACATTCCACTACCGAGCACTAGCCTGACCCTATCGAGGGATACTATTTACAAAAAGCAGATGCGAGTAGGGATCACTCAACCCTAGAGGTCAGGTTTAGAAGAAAGCCACGCTTCGCTTAGGTTATAATGTTCTAAATGTATTAGAATTCATCTAATTGTAATATATGTAATAGATAAGAGTAAAAACATTTAAACTCTTAAAAACTATTGATATGAAGTTGATTCCATAGTCGGTATGTCGATGGGTATTGTTTATGGGCCCAAGTGGCCATTTTACTCATGTTGTAATCATATTGATATATGTTGTGAGTGATGATGCAGGGCCCAAGTGGCCATTATTTACTCAATTAGTTGTATATGACCCCTCGCGTGGTCATCGGACTGTTTCAGACAAAAGTTATGTACTAAGGGTAGAGCCCCCGCATGTTATTCGCCATTTTCGAAATTCGCGCTTATGAACCCGACATCCACTTGTATCTGCGTTGATTCGTGGTCATGGACTTCTGTTCTGGTGTCATACATTATTTTATTTATTTATTTATTTTGCCTCGGGAAAAAGGAGAAATAATGGGAATAAACGTGGTCAAGTAAAATTATAACTATTAAGACAAGGGTCTTTAGAAAGCACCTATTAAATTTAATAAATATATATAAAAATTATAATAGAAGCAAGCAGAGAAAAATAAAGTAAATAAAAGAACTGGGAAAACCCCCCATCTGAATTGTCTGGCCTTTATGTGCTTGATAGCAGAATCCAACACAGTAATACCTTTCAATAATGTCAGATGGGCCAATCCCAAACACGTAAAGGACCTAAAAAACACAAAATCACCACACATATCACAAACTCTACAATAATCTACACAAAAAATGAAAAAGAAAAATCTAAAAGTGAAATGAAAAACCAAAATCGCATCTATTCGGCAAGCAGGGACCAGAGGCACGAGTGAGGTAAATAAGGATGGTGGCAATCAAGAAGGAATGGAACTTCCAGAATAACACCCTTTGAATCATCATTGTCATACCACGGATATAAATCCAAAAGCAAGAAGAGGAAGGGGGGTGGTCGGGTCTAAGGACTAAAAAAAAACATACCATTCCTTTAGCTTTGAGCTGAATGCAGGTGCTGAGCTCAGTAAGAAGTACCAAATCCAAGATAATGCGAGCAACTACATTCATACATTTGTACACATTTAAATGTCAAACTTGGTTTCTATTCTTACAAGACCGCCGATTGTGACCCAGTTGTTTGCACAACCCACATGTGATAGATGTTATCCCCTCCCTAACGCCCATCTCATTATGCAACCGGGTTGATTTAGGATGTCCACTTCCCATGCGTTGCATTGACTCAGGTGGTCCAATCGTAGGACCATCATAAATAGGCCACTCATCTTCATTGAATATTGGATGGAAAAGACTTACCCATGTGTCATAGTACGACCGAGTAGTGTAGTAGCCTTCCACAAACAAATGGAAATCAAATACAAGAATGCCGACATGTCGCAGATATTGGTAATCCAAGATATTAGTGCCCTTCCATATGTGCACTTTTTTTCATGCAAGTCGAGGTATGAGTTCACCACTCGACGGACATGAAATAGGCCCTTACGTGATTTGTAAACATAATTTAATCGAACCAGCCTTAACACGACTCTAGATCCGAGCATCAACATACGGAGGAATCCAAGCCAAATGATGCCAATCTATTAGCACCTTACTTTCGCAACAAAGTAATCGTTGAGACGTGAAGAAGGTCAACTTACTAATGCAAGCATTGCAAAGCATGAGCTCCTTTTAAGGACACTGTTAAATACCAAACGCTTGCTTCATTAACTCCATATCTTCACCTCCATCGTGTGAAAGCGCTCTATAAATGGAAAAGCGATTGTTTCTACTATCAGAGTGATCGTAATTAATTCTCCCAATTTATTCATATGTTTATTAAATTTGCGTTTCGTACTCGCTAAAGTCGTCAGATACCAAATTCTTCAAAAGTTAATCTTTGAATCCGTCATAAATTGCTTGCAAATGACGCATGCAAATCTGTGATAGCACGCGCACCCCAACCAAGACGAGGATCATCACGCTACGATACCGACGTCTCACGATATAACCCAAATTCCCCGTCCCGAGCAACTCTATTTCTTATACATGTCAAGAACCATCCCCAACTATCAGTATTCTCGCCTTCTGTAATAGCAAATGCCAGTGGAAACAATTGATTATTTCCGTCACACCCCATAACAATCAATAACTTGCCTTTATACTTCCCATATAAATGTGTACCATCAATACTCATTACGAGACAACAATGTTCGAACCCTTCAATAGATGGCTTGAATGACCAGAACACATGTTGAAATATCTCAATGTTTGACATATTAATTTCATATGTTTTCCAAATAACAACACATCCGAGTTTGATTGCTACATGGCGAAAACAAGCGTGTGACTCGTATATGGCGAAAAGTCACCAAATAATTGTCTAATTGCTTTATGCTTTCCATCCAACGCCTTTTTGTATGATATTTGATATCCCCATTTCTCCATCACACTTGCTTGAATAGCAGCTGTAGTCAATGTAAATTGTGCCTTAATTAATGCCTTTATATGAGTAGCAACCAATTTCAAGTCTAGTTGATGATGGTCCCGGTTCAAGCAAGAATTGACATAACTATACGACCTAGTATATTTGTTGATAACAATAGTATCTTCCTGACCAACGCTGAAACTTCGCGGACGGTGACATTCTTCGCCTTCTTACATCTTAAAGCGAGCGTGGCTGAAGGATGCAACAGCGACAAACTCTTGATGTGCTTTAATTGAGTAAATCTTCTGACCTCTTGCAAATCAGATTTCAAATTAAAAACTGTGATACAAATTCTCACTTGAATAACCGATAGTATGCTGCACCCATGATCCAGCAGCTTGCAATAACATTATCCGGGTTTTCAACATATTTGAAATTGAGGTGTTAATTGGTAAGTGAAGTAATTGACAGGGGATGACTCATCCAATGTCTCATCATCTGGGTGATTTGATACATCACAAGATGGTGCTTGTGCAGAGACACATATCTCTTGTTCATTCTCCAAAAGTTGGTTCAAAGTTCAAAAGGATGATGCATGTTCATCAACTTCAACATCCACATCTTCATTATATTCATCATCAACATCTTCATCATATTCATCATTACCTTCTTCATCGGCGCAATCTTCATCATCTCCATTTGGTCCAATATCCGGTACTAGACCGCTACTAGGCCCATAACCATAGTCAGATTGTGCAACATTGTAATTGTCGCGAACAAATAAATCTACATGGCTACCCACAGTTAGGATTCCGGTGTGCCTTGACGAACAACTGTCTCTGAGTTCAATTTCCTCAATGGTTGTTGTGTTAACATTTGGCGCACACTACTGTCATCCCGTACTGGAAAAGGTTGGAACCTATTTCCACTTCTAAGGATACCTGAGTGAGTACTAATTTGACGCCGTTTTAAATGGTTGTCTTTGAGTATATCATATCAATCAATTGTTCAAACGTGCATTCAACCGGTATATCCAAAGGCGCAATAACAACTTTTCTCCCATCATATTCGACATCTATTTTAGTCCTCAATATTTGTCCATTATAGTAACATATCACGGGAATCGTTGAAACAGTCATAATTGACCTGTACAAAATGGTCTCAAATGAATTCAATAATATGAAAGGTCATTATCCTGATATCACATCAACTTTATCATAAAGAAAACAATCAGAGTGTCCTCAGTTTCAATCATTGTGTCATTTAGTCTTATTTTTGTTGTTCCTATTTATATTTCTGCATGTTTTTTTTTCCTGTTAATGAAGTACTTTCTTCATTTTGTAACTCCATAAATAATAATTGTTTTGCTTGTTTTAAGGTTTTTGGGGTTTGAACTTCTTTGTGTATATGTGTGTGATATATGCAACAGTCATCCGAAAATTTTAAAAATGTGATAGTAGGTCATACAAAAGAGTTTGAACAAAATTTTGGCAGGAGGGAACAAAATTTACCTATATATAAATGGAGAAAAAAAAAGTGGGGGTTGTTAATATTCATGGACCCATGCTTCGGACAGCGTACCAAAGCAAGGGAAATTAAAGATCAAATCTCACAAGCATAAACAAAGCTATACAAACAAATGAAACAGATTTCACACTGTCAAGTTAATACATAATTCTTCAATTCACTTCACAAGACCCATTAAATTAGTTCCACTAAGATGAAGTGTCATAAAAGAAACAAAGGTGAGATTGTTTGACATTTTCAATACTTTATTCGACAAACAACAAAAAAGACCAATGTCTACAACATTAGTGAAGCTCTGAAACAAGCTGGAAGAAGAAAAAAGACAAGAAAGGTAGCCTACGAACCGAGTTGAAACAAATGGTAGGCTTTGTATTGCCATCAATCAGAGGTTTATTGATTCATATACAAACTACCACATTCCCTTTCCAAACAAGACTGAAACAAAGGTAATCAAGATCAAATATCACTTAACAGGAATGAATCTAGGCAAACAAGTGAAACCCATTTGAGATACTCAACGACTTTATTCAACGAACTACCAGAAGTTGATGTATATAGAACTAATTGTGTTACAAAAATGACTTAGTAAGGAAAATGTAACCCACCAAAACAGACCAACAAAATAAAGGAATCTAGACCACGACCAGTAAGTGATATTTTGGACGGTAAATGGCTGTATGAGTGCGGGCATGAGAAGGAGGCCGACGACGAGGTGCAAAGAATGCACATGGGAGGAGGAAGAGGAAACTCGGGGAAAACCCCAAGACGAGGATTTTAACCACCAAAATCCGTCGTTGTCGCTAAGTGTGCCAAACGAAAGTTAAATACCACGTCATAAGAATGAAACGACATTAAATGTCGTTGTTGCTCATGCATGACATTTGTTTTCCACCCAAATCGCTGTTCGAGTTGTTATTTCATCATGAATCAATCATTACTGTCAGCCATTTCTGCATCGCTGTAAGATCATTTTGGGTCAATACTTGCTATGCAAACTAATTTTATCTTTTTTTTTTTTTTTCTCAAACGAAGCATTTTTGTACAAAACTCTTTATTTTCCTGATATTTATGCATAAATCTCATCAATTTTCGCTTCTTATTTTTCTCAAATAAAAAAATTAATTTTATATTTTCATAACCTAGTTTGATATATTCTTAAAATTTAATTATTTATTTGACATCCATTCACTTTATATATTACACTGTAATTCCTCTTAAAATTTAAGTATTAGTTTTATATGAAAATTGATATTTTTATCCTAGATGGTATAAACTTGCTTTTTCTCATATGGGCTAGTAATATGAAACACAATATGAATTTTAATTAAAATAAATTTTATGGAATCAAATATTATGTTATATACTTGATTTGAAGATTAAGTTAATTAAAATTAGGATTGAGTGGATGCTTTTCATCATCCATGAAATGATTTAAAAACTCAAATTAGCATTTAAAATATGGTTTAGCCCTTTCTATAGAGATGAAATTAAAAGAAAATAAAAAGTAACCTAATTCAATTGGTTTTAGTTTTAAGTTTGCTTCATATTAATCACCTCCATCTTTACAAGTTATTAACTTCAAGGTCTCATGGTATCACGAGATTAATTAAAATGTGTGCAAATTGAATCGGACACTCACAATTAGAAAAAGAAAAGAAAAAGATTTCCGTTGTTTCCAAAATTACAAAATGATTTCGAAAATTAGGAATACATTTAAGGGGTTTTTTTTAAATAATACAATGATTAGAAAAAAATATTTTTTTTAAATATAAAACAAAAATAAATATTTCAAATCCCATGATAATTTACGCTAAATCAACGCTACATAGATAATGTGGTATTCAAAACACGATTTTAGTGTGAAAAATGTGAAATCGTGTTTTAAAAGCACGATTTTAGTATTAAAATATGAAAATCGTGTTTTAAAGGCACGATTTAAATGTAAATTATAAAATTATGCTTTTTGCCAACTAAACGCCATATAGATGTCGTGTATTCAAAACACGATTTTAATACAAATAAACGCGAATGCATTTTTAAAACACGATTTCAAGATAAAATACGAAAATCGTGTTTTGCTTATCGATTTAAACGTAAATTATAAAATTACGAAATCGCTGCCAAGATACGATTCCACAGAAAATACGAAATCGTCTTTTCACATACGATTTTATCAGATTTCATAAGTCATGTTTTAAAATACAATTTTAACGTAAAATCGCGTTCGTTTTAAAATATAATTTCAATATAAAATTATAAAATCGTGTTTTGAAGGGACAATCTCATTATAGATCCCAAAATTTGCTCACGTATTATTTTTATTATTATTATTAAATTTTACTTTTGATTTTGTTTTATTATTATTATTATTATTTCTTATTTTATTTTATTTCAAACCCCTCATTCCCCTACTCCCTATTTCTCTCTACCCATTCCCTATAACCATACCCTATCCAACTACCCCTCTATCTCTTCCCCTCCTCCAATCGGTTTGCCTCTCCTCCTCTCACGCCCCTCTTCTTCTCCTTCCCCTCTCCTTCCCTTCTCCTACTCCTCTCCTTGTGCTCCTTCTCCTCTCACCCTGCTTTTTTTTTTTTTCGTCTTTCCTCTCCTTCGGCTCCCTCTCTTCTTCATCTCCTTCCTTTCTCTTTTCTTTTCTTCCATCCTAGTTTCTTGCCCTTTTATTATTTGTTTTATTTTTTTATTTTTTGCTCATACTCAAATAAATCAAAGACAAGTATCACAAAGATAAAAGACTCATACCTTATTTATTTATTTTATTTTATTTTTTCTTCTTCTCATTTTTGTCAACACATACTACACATTTTTTTAGCATAAAATTAACACATGTATGTATTTATGGGATTTGATTTTTCTTTTATGAGCTATTTTGAGATTTATATGTGTAGATATGAAAATTTGTTATTGGTGAAACTTATGTGAAAAATTGTTGTTGGTAAAACTTATATAATTAGCTTGAATCTTGCATTTTTCTCTTACTTTATTGTATTTAGGTTTATTTTGTGTTATTTATGTGTAATTATATTTTTGTATATTGATAGTTAACTTGAAAATTTTGTATGGACTTTAGGTTATTAAATATTAAATTAGAAGTTTTTTTAGATGTAATTTATATTTTAATATATTAAATTAGTCTTGAATAAGGAAAAATTAGATTTTATAATAGTTGAATTTACCCTAAGTTATCATTTTTGGAATTGTTAATGAACATAATTTTTATTTAATTTAGTATGATTGCATGTTATAATTTTATTTTGAATTAGGGTTAAATTATTAAATATTCAAATCAGACCCATCACTTTAATTTAAGCTCATTAGTCTAGGCCTATCAAATTATGCCCAACTCATTAGTTTAAGCTCATCAAATTAGGCCCATCATATTAATTTAAGCCCGTTAGTCTAGGCCTATCACATTAATTTAAGCTCATTAGTCAAGGTCCATCAAATTAGGCCAAACTCCTTAGTTTAAGTCCGTTAGTCTAGGCCCATCAAATTAGGCCTATCCACGTTAATTTAATTCCGTTTAATTAATCTTGTCAATTAGACTGTCGCGTTAATTTAAGCCCATTAATTAAAGGCACTTATCAGCGTTAATTTAAGTCAGATTGGTATTTATTGAGTGAGTGATATAGTGGTTAAGCCCGTTAGTACAGGCGTCAATTAAGCCTTATCCCGCGTTAATTTAAGTCAGTTAGTGCAGGCGTGAATTAGGCTCGTCATATTAATTTAAGCCCGATGGTTTGAGCCCAGAAACATTAGTTTATTTGTATTCTAAGTCAGTAGATTAGGCTATCGCATTAGTTTAAACCCATTAGTTTGGAATTACATCAAATTGAAACCGACCGTTAGTTTAAGCATATTAGTCTAGGCCCATCAAATTAGATCCAACCCATTAGTTTAGACTCAATATACTTAGACCCATCCCATTAGTTTAAACTTATTAGTCTAGACCCAATATACTTAGGCTCAATCAATTAGTTTAAGCCCAATTTACTTAGGCTCAACATATTATACCCAACCTTAATTAAGCTGAAGTGCACATCTTAATTTCAATCTATTATAGCATTGTGGGCCGGCCTATTAAGTTGAAATTACAAATTTAGCCCCTTGGCTTTGTTTACCGACTCCTTGGGTCATTCGGTAGAAGCCTTTGGCCACGTATTCGATCAGTTTCTGCTGGCGTCAGTTCTAATCCCTTAATTTATTAAATTTCTCATTTTCTAAAATTCTTTTTTTCAATTTACAATCTTAAAAGTCTAAGTCTTCAAAATTCAAGTACTAAATTTTCATTTCTCATTTTTTTTAAATTTAATGTCAATTTTAAAAATTCAAATTCACATTTTCTCATCTTCTAAAATTCAATTTTTCAACTCTCAAATGCAATTCCCTTAATTTTCAATTTTGTTTTTTTCTTGGTTTTCATTTTTTTTTTTCCAATTTACAAAATTCTCAATTTCAAAAGTTTAAGTGTCATAATCTAAAAATAAGAAGTCTCCTAATTTCCGATTTCAAGTTTTAAAGTTTCAAATTTCAAATTTACAATTTCTCAATCCAAAAATTCAAAGTTTCATAATTTTAAATTTCAAATATTTCAATTTCTAAATTTCAAATCTCAAATTTATAAAATTAAAGTTCTTAATTTAAAAATTCAATTTCCAAAATCTCAATTTCAAAATTCCCAAACTTCAAATTCATTTGAAAAAGTTTCAATTTCCAAAATTTCAAAATTTCAATTTTCAAACTTTAATTTCAAATCAGTTTTCAAAAATTTTAAACACATGATTAATTCTATAGTTCCTAAAAATGGAATCTTGTGGGGTTAATTTGTGTAACATATAAATGAGTTCAGGTGGAGCCCAACATCTCGTGTATCGTTTTTAACAAATAATTCAACTTCTGATTTATAACCATTTTTTTTTTAAATTGAATGTGAATATTCTATATTGTTGTGTTGAACTAACATAATTTTTTATTGATAGCGCTCTCGATTCGCCGTCAAGGTACACATTTCTTATCTTTAATTTTGCTCTTTATTTGTCATCTACATTATTTATTGGTATCTGTAATTAATTGATTGATTGTTACAGTCCCCTAAACTTGTTTAGTAGAGATCGTTTTTTATACGAGCTTAGAGGGGTGCTACGGCTTACTACCGTACCTTCTCCATAGGTAACATGACCTCTGAATTTGGACTTGGTTTTTCGTGAACAAGTCTTTTCTTAAATAAGGAGTCATGCTAGGGTTTTATTTTTTATTTTGTTTTCCCTTTAAAAAAATATATAACAAAAACAAGTGGCGACTCCAAAACCCATATTTAAAAAAAAATGGTTTTTTTCGAAGAAATAAAAATAAAAATAAAAAGCGAGTCTCGCCATCAGTGGGGCCATACGTAGAAAAATGTGGGGTCATGAAATGGCACGCAACTTCCGTGAGGATTTTGGTTAATTGGCTTGAATATAATTTGAGGAAAATGTAGCGGTGTTGATTGATTGTTTGATATCTATCTTTGACACAACGCACATTGAGTGTTTGTTTTTATTTTATTTTATTTTTATTTTTATTAATTAATTTGCTTCATCATGATGTATTCTTGTTATATATTTTTTGCATTTTGATATATTGATTGTGTATAGATACTTGTGTTTCGCATGCTTCCCTTATTGTGAGCTACTCTTCTCTTGTATTCAAGTATTGCTTGTCTGTGTGGGACGCACATTTATCCTTATCTCGGCTCCTTGAGATGCCGGTCGACTTTGTCCCTTTTGTTGTTGTGTTTGATGTTTGATTGGAGACTTGTTGCTCCTTGTTTGATCTTCGACCGAGCTAATGATTAGGAGTAAGATCCAGTGATGTGTTATATCTATGTTTGGGAGCATTCCAAAGGTGGTCATTTCATAATGATGGGAGTAGATGCTGAAGTCTTGTATATCCCAGAGCTAGATTTCAAGATATTTGTATGGACAGTGTGCTCTTCTTTGTGTTAGATTTATTAGGTTTTTTTTCGGATGCACCCACACATTCACTGTACACTTAGTTTAATCCAGAGTGCTGAGAGTAGTGACAGTCTTTACCATAGGCTACCCCCTGGGATGTCGAGGAAGTGCATGTGTGGAGTTGATGAACACCTTGCATGGAAGCGCCCTGTCTCTTCAGAGACGTGTAGGAGGTTGTGTATCCTTCCAGAAAGGTACAATCGCTCACGCTGGGACACTTTAAAGACACCTACCCTTGTCTTTTAGAGCCACCATTGACCTTCTAAGGTTGAGTTTAGATCCCCTCTTGATTAGGACTCTCATCCTACCGCGTGGGTACATCGTGAGTATGAGCGGGTTAGTCATGATATGGATCCAGTTCCTCACATTTGGTTTCCTCTCGAGGGTATCTGGAGATTGATCGAGTATTGAGTTTTAATTAGGTTGTGCATAGTGATGGATTGCTTATTTCAGTTTCATTATAGTAACATTCTTTTGGATTCGACATGGACTCCACCTTATTTGTTTGATTCACGCTTTCGGGATTCGATGACCTGATTTGGGACCATCTTTGTGGGTTAGAGTTGAGGGTAGATTAGTACGTGCATCAAATCAGACAGATATGGATCCACATGCAGTGGCTATTGAGAAGATTGCTACGGCTGTCGCCGCGCTCTAGGATACAGTACATAGCCTCAGTTAGAGGATTGATAGACAACAGGCCCCATAGATTTCAGCACAAGAGGATACTCAGTTTGACGTGGGGGCACCACCTCCACCTCCGTCGATGGCTCAGATGGCACCTCCGCCTATCCCTTAGGGCACTCATTTTATCATCTAGAGGCTGAGTGATCCGCATCTGCGATTTTTCGATTTAGACTATTGGTGCTTTGATGATCGCATAGAAGTAGAGCATAATAACCCAGATAGTTGCAGAGGGTATGGATGCGTGGGATGGATTTGATAGTGCACCTGTGACCCCACTACCGCCTAAATTTCAGATGCTTGACATGGAGTGGTATACAGGTAGAGGATGTCCACGTACTCATTTGAGGATATATAGTCAGTTGATGAGGGGCATGGGTTTGGATGAGGCTCAGTTGATCATCTTTGTTCCTTTGTCAGCGAGTAGTGTAGCGCAGTGGTTTGCCACCTTGGATGCCAGTATGGCGGCAGGGAGGATCTTGCATGATTATCTATAACGGTTCCTCTTCGACCTTTGCCATAGATGTCACTAGGAGGCTTGAGGGGTATGAGGCGGGAAGCTCATGAAGTTTGCTACATCATTCATCTCCCATTGGAGGGAGAAGGTTATTCAGATGATTGATTGTCCATCAGAGAGAGAGCAGATTAGCATGATCATGAGGAGTTTACAGCCCAATTACGCTAAACATCTTATGGGTGTATCGATTATGGATTACAGAGCTTTGATAGAGGCATTGTATGGTATCGAGGATGGTATGACGCGCAATTTATGGTCGGATTCTTCCTTTTCTGATAGTAAGGGGAAGAAGCCATCTGGATCATATAGACCAGGGGAGGTAGGAGTCATCAGTTCCTTTAGACATGGGGCACCTAGGCCTCAATATGCATCTATACGGCCGCACAAGATTTCCTACGCCTAGAGTTTAGTTTAGTATAGACCTTCCATACCACCTCAACCGCTTAGGTTACCAGCTCCATATAGTCCACCACACCCAGTTTACGCTGCACAGGTTGTGGAGAGACCACCTACTGCTCATCTTAGACCACAGAGTGCTGGTTCCTACGGCTTAGCCTAGAGCGGCTCAGACACTTTACGTCGCCGGCATGCGCTGGGTGAGTCTTCTGAGACATTGATAGTTGGATTGCTCGATCCATTATGCAGAGGTCATACAGCGGAGTTCACCCTCATTTTCGGATGGACCTACATTGTGCTTATCATCAGGGCCTTGGACATATTACATATCAGTGCACTGCTTTGAGACACGCTATTCAGGACTTGATTGATCAGGGTATTATGCAATTGGGATAACCTAGCAATAGTTCCAACCCCGCCCGGAGCTTATACACATGCGGTTCCTCGCCACCAGCGGGGTATTCATTTTATTGATTTCTTTGAGTTTGGTTGCATCCGTATGTTGTCATGGGAGTAATCGAAAATTTGAAGCCCATAGCATTTGATGATGGTTATGGCAATGACGGGGTTCATGAGGCGTTTTCGAGCCAACAAATTCACTCACATGTCGTTTTGGGGCCAGGCATTACTCCAGTTTGGATCTCCGCACCGAGGCCAGTGACTTTGCCTTGTTATAGTGTTCAGACTCCTTTTATTTTGACTCCACACCGAGAGACAGTTGATACAGAGATTCAGTATGTTATCGAGAGGAGGTAGAGTGATCGGGGCCAATGGCCTCGAGTTCCATCTCGACGTAGATCTGATACTATTAGAGACGAGACAATGAAGAGATGATAAGATCATCAGCGGTTCGAGTACACGAGGCTCATATCTATCTTTGGAGTTTGTGCTTCCTCTACCACCCATAGAGACTTTGATTAGGGCTGCGGCGGGATTCGAGTTAACATGACCACATCGCGGAGGGATACATATGCTCCGCAGTTGGTCGAGCTGGTGCAATTGTTTTTCTCGAGGATAGCTTACCTTGAAGGTTCAGACCACACTCGACCTTTGCATATATCAGTTAGTTGTTTAGGTTGTCGTGTTCCATATGTCCTCTTAGACAATGGATCTGCCCTAAATGTCTATCCACTTGCCCATAGATTTTAAGCCATCTACACAGACAATGAGAGCTTATGACAGTACTCGTAGAGGGGTGATGGACACCTTGACTCAGTTGTGGTGGAGCGGTAGTTTTAGGTTATGTTTCGGTCCCGAGGATCTTTGTATCCTTTAACTACTCTTAGGCCGCCCCATTGGATTCATAGTGTTGGCCCATCCCATTTTCATCGTTTAGAGGTGAGATTCATTCGTGATGGTCGAAATGTCCAGCGATTTCATCCTCACGGGAGAGGCACATTTGACTTATGGCCGGGTATTGGAGACCAGCCATGGGGTGATGATTTTCTTATGGCCGGATTATTGATGATAAGTCTGGGACCTTGGAGCCTGGGGATTTTGTTAAAGATTCAGTACCCATGTCATTTGATCAGCATAGCAGCACGTTCATTTTGGACATGATGGGGAGCATGTCGTACATGCCTGGTTTGGGTTTAGGGCGTCGTCGACATGGCCGTAGCGAATTTATCATAGTTTTGGACCACGACCCACCCTTTGGCTTAGGATTTATACCCGTAGAGGCAAATTTTCGATGCATGTACCATTGCGCTAGGAGAGGTCAGATCTACCGACTTCATCATTCCATTTGACTATCCTCTTCGTCCTTATAGTTTGAGGTTGACTTATTTTGTGAGGGCTTCAGAGCCATTATTACATCCCGATGGATCGATTTATGAGCCTATTGATATCCAGCATGTTGAACTGCATCAACTTTTTTCACAGCTTCAGTTGTGTGGTGGGGCTCATGACACTTCTACCACCTTGATTGCTCCTCCTTCCCCTGGGCGGTCTAGTGTGCTCACTATGTGCTTTCTAGATGAGATAGTTGATTATGAGGGTATTGATGGGGTTATGTTGTCTGATGATTATGTTGAGGAGCTACTCCGGATGGTTATTGAATTGCTTGAGGCGGATGCACTTAGTTATTTTTCGTGTGCTTGCTTTGAGATGATAAGGATGCTCCTCCTACTCCCGAATGATGCGATTCTGAATGATGTTATTGTTGATATTGCATCTCGATATTCTAGGACATGTTGTGGGAGAGTGGGTCTGTGGACCGCGCTTTCTTTTGATGTTTTGTCGGGGATTTGTCTCATGTTTGATGATGTACTTGCCTTTTCATACATGGATTTGTGTTTGGTATTCACATCTCTTTATTGATGATATTGATGCGTATTACCTCATTCACCCACATCACAGATTCATGATGTGATGATGAGCACTTCAGCTGATTTTGATGACAACTCTGGGTTGATTAGATCAGCTTTATTTGATGGCGAGTTTCCTCCATTTTGATGATCTTGAGACAGTTGACCTTAGTACAGCGAACCAACCTAGAGAGTTAAGGATTGGTACCACTGTGCAATGGAGGATAGTTTGCTCGGGTTACTCGAGATCATACTTGGATTTTTGCATGGTCATATGAGGACATGCGGGGCCAGCGCCACATGGTTCGACATCATCTTTGCTTGTGCCACACCTGTTGGCCAGGTTAAGCAAAAATTGAGCGATTACACGTCGGATTTACAATTGGGGAGATTCAGCAACTTAGTGTTGACCATGCCAGTGGATTCAAATAGCCAGTGAGTGGCTAATTTAATCGTAATTTCCCCCAGGGCTGACAAGGTTAGAGGATTTGTGTGGACTTTAGAAATCTCGATAAGGCTAGCCACAGGATGATTTCCTCTCCACATATTGACATCTTTGGTTGATGATAATCTGCGGGGGCATGCGATGTTGGCCTCTTTATGGATGGATTCTTTGGTTATAATTAGATTATGATGTCCAGGAGCGGGAATCTTGTGCTAGTGGGGCACCTATTGTTACCAGTCATGCAGTTTGGGTTGAAGAAGCCTTGGGTGCTACTTATCGAAGGCGGCTACTACAACATTTCATGACATGATCATTAGGGATGTGAGGTCTATGTGGATGATATGATTGTGAAGTCCGTGATAGGCGAGATCAACTGGCGGCTACAGAGCTCGGAGGATCGGATGCTTTAGATTGAGGCTGAATCTAAAAAGTGCACTTTTGGAGTGACTTTTGGGAGCTCTTGAGAGCACATGATTAATAGTGAGAGGTAATGAAACTAGAGATCTGATAGATGAGTTATCATAACATGTCTCCACCACGAGACTAAGACTAAGATCCAGGGGTTTCTTGGGTAGGATTGCAATATATTGGGTTTATTGTTAGGCGACGAGATGCCTTGGCCCATCTTGAGCTTATGAGGAAGAAATAACTCAAGTTTTGATGGTCAGTGCAGTGAAGATTGAGCGAATTAGAGTATTTACTCCTCTGTTTTGAGGTACCTCATTGCTTGGGCTGACCTCTCTTGTTATATTTGTCAATTATAGATGTCGCTTTAGGGTGCATGCTAGCCTAGCTTGATGATTCCGGTAGGGAGCGAGCTGTCTATTATCTGAGTAAGAGAATGTTGGAGTATGAGACGAGGTACATTATGATTGAGCACTTCTGCTTAGCTTTGGTTTGTTTGCTCGATTGAGACATTACATGGCAGATGGTGTCTGACTTGATGTTTCATATTTAGATCCTTTGAGATATATGTTTGATAAACCCAGTTTAATGACGGGACTTATGAGATGGCTTATGCACGTGGAGTTTGATATTCAATATGTCACTCGAGTCACATAAAATGGAGTGTGTTAATAGATCGCAGCTCCGCGTCAGGTTATTGTGATGAAGTGATTGATGATAGTTTTTCGGATGAAATAGTAGGGGTGACTAGTTTGTCACGGATTTGGAGCATGTGCCGATGGTCACGGCTAACCATTACGGATATGGGATGGGTGTTCTATTGTTCTCGCCATGCAGTGATCATATCAGCCAATTCGTTTGGCCTTTGTAGATGTTGTAGACCACGAATAACATTGTTGAGTATGAGGCATATATCCTTGGGTTAGGCGCACTTGAGCGGGTTGAAAGGATGGAGATGTTGGTGATTCTAATCTGGTGATTACATAGTTTCAGGGTGACTGGAAGATCAGAGATGTGAAGCTTAGGCCATATCATGCTTATTTAGAGTTACCCAATGGGGAGATTGAGCTTGAGCTACTCACCTACCTAGAGCGCAGAATCAATTCGCTGATGCTCTGGATACTTTGGCTTCCATGATTGACATTCCTGAAGGTGTGGTAGTTTGCCCCCTGCTGGTTGAGACTAGAAGTGTTCCTGCTTATTGTTGCTTAATTGACGAGTCAGGGTTTGATGGTAGTTCTTTGTGGTATCATAGTATTTATCAGTTTCTTAGATATGACACATACCACGGGCCTTGGCGACCCGAGGACAAGAGAGCTTTAAGAGCGATTGGCCTTGCTTTATGATACATGGAGAGACCTTTATACCAGTACCTGGCCCGATGGTGTGTTATTGTTGTGCTTAGATCGAGATTCAGCTGATCTAGTGATGAGAGGTTCATGTTGGAGTTTGTGGGCCCCATATGGGAGGACATATGTTGGCTCTTAAGATTATAAGGACTAGCTATTTTTGGTTGACCATGGAGACAGATTGTTGTCAATTTGTTCAAAGATTTACAGAGTGTCAAATGCATGGAGATCTCATACCAGTTCCACCATCGAGTTGCATGTTGACCTCACCTTGAGTGGTTTTAGTGCAGAACATAGATATTGGGAAAGATTTCACCAAAGTCCTTTAGTGGTCATGATTTCATTATAGTCGCTATTGAACTGACTGCGAAGTGAGTAGAGGCCACTTCTTATGCAAAAGCTAAATGTAGCCCGAGGTGACCACCTTTATCAGTTGCACATTATCACATAGATGAGGTTCTCGCGCTGAGGTTGATATCGGACGAGAGGTGTGCATTTTTAGGGGTGGGGTTGACACTTTATTACGGAGATATGACATCGGCATCATAGATGTCTGCGTATGGCGCGAACCGTCGATAGGAGCGCGAGCAAAAATAGTAAGGATTACAGTGAGATGATTGAGACTTCGGGGCGAGGTCAGAAGCTTCCTTTCGCATTATGGGCGTATCGCACCTCCTTTCACACTTCTACAAGAGCCACACCTCACTCTCTAGTTTATGGCATGGAGGCAGTTTTGCCCGTTGAGATAGATATGGGATCCTTGAGAGTAGCCCTAGAGCAGTAGATTTCAGAGGCGGAGTGGGTTCAGTCATGGCTTGATCAACTTAGCCTGTTAGATGAGAGGAGATTGAGAGCTGCTGACCATATTTAGGCTTACCAAAGGAAGATGGCCTGCGCTTTCAAAAAGCGGGTCAAGCCTAGACCACTATAGCGAGGCGATTTGGTTTTGAGAGTCCTTAGAGGATTAGTCGCCGACCCTAGAGGGAAGTTTAGACCCAACTGGAGCGGACCTTACATTATTAGAGAGTTGACCCCATAGGGAGCTGCATGGTTGATGGACTTAGATGGAAACCAATTCTTATAGCCAACCAATGTGGATCAACTGAAAAAGTTTTACGTTTGAGACCTTGGTTCGCAGGATGGGTGGCCATCATTTCGGTTAGCCATATACCTTATCACTTGTTACTCACATTTTTTTTACCGTTGCTAGCTCATTAAGCCTCACACAGCATTTTGGCCTATTTTTTTTCTCTTATAGCCCTACTTGCCTTTTCATACCTAGGATAGGGGCCCTCTGGTGTGTGGATGCCTTAGTTTAGGGATCTTATGAGTTATTGACACATTGACATGTTCTTTATATCGCCTTACCACATTCACTTCCTTGTATCCGTTCAATTTCATAGTTTCTATGTTTTCACCACTTTCTTTCTATCTGACTTCTCGTTATATCTCATTTTTTCCCACTTAGATTGGTGATCTACTCATTTTATTGCATGGGGGTTTGTCATGTCATCCCTTCACTCGTTCCATCGACATTTATTTAGAGACTTTTAGTTTGAGAGGCTTATGTCATTTCGTTGGAGTTGTTTTATTGTACCTTCGCGCTTGGAGATTTGTTCATCTATTGCCATATTGGTTTGTTTTTCATTGTTTTATTCAGTCTATGCGCAAAAAAATAAAAAATAAAAAATACAAAAAATAATATATATATATATATATATATATATATATATATATATATATATATATATATATATATATATATATATATATATATATATATATATATATATATATATATATAAATGCATACATGTATGTATTCAATATAAGTATTCCTTGAGTACGTATATGGATTTATGAGGATCATTGTTTTGAGTGTATGTATTACTTGTGGGAGTTCGTATGTAAGCTTCCCGAGATCCCAGTATCATGTGCTTACTTTGATAATTTATTAGTGGTATATGAGATGGCCAGATCATCTCTGAGGCTCGATGCGTGTCATGTTATCATCCCCAATTTGTCGGCGACATGTAACACCATGCAATGATTTTGGTAGATTCATCATATTATCATCAGTTTTTTCCATACTGTTATTTATCTTCTTGACTTCATACCTCTCATTTTCACATTTATCACCCTCATATGTTTATTGATTTCGAGTTTAATGTTTCACTCTACATCATTTTCCTCTTACCTATCTCACCACATGTTACACTTTTTGCATCACATCATTATTATCGGCACTTCCATTGGATGTTCTTGTGTCCATGGCTCATAAGACTTCTTATGCATGTGGCATTCCACACACGAGGGCATGGGGTTGATCATTGGGTGTTTGAACCTACTTTCCCTTCATTTCTTTTATCTAATCACACTGAGCTCACATTACGGTTCGTGTCATAAGACCGCCCTGAGACCATGGGATTTAATGTTTTCTTTGACAACATCTACTTTGATAGATATTTGAGACTTAGTCGATATCTGGACATTATTATGTGGCTTTTTCTAAGAGATGCCTTACTAGCGTTTGGATCCATTTCTAGTTACGGTTCTGGATGACCCGAGGTTGCCTTTTGTTATTGAGGGATGTAGGGATTTAAACTGATTCCTCGACATGTCATACTGGGGCATACCCCTTATCTGTCGGGATGATTTGGATGTGTTTGTTTGTGTAGACAAATTCTTGCTGAGATGTCGAGCCATATTTTGATATTTAGGGGCTTCATCACATCTCTATTGGATGACATACATGTCATACTTGGAAACATCCCTTATCCGCCAGAATCATCAGGAATTTGTTTGTTTATGCATATAATCGTTATCGAGAGGATGAGTCTTGTTATGACATTTTCGGGATTTCATCATGTTTTGATAGATGCTACACTGGGGCATATCCCTTATCTTTTGGGATCATTTGGAGGTGGTCGGTTTGTCCAGACAATTCTTATCGAGGATATGAGCAATTGTTATGACATTTTTGGACTTCATCATGTTTCTGTTGAATGTCATACTAGGGCATACCCCTCTAACTTCGCCTTTACTATCTTCGGTTCAGACTTTTAGACTTCGTCTTCTACATATCAGGAGTTCATACTTTGCCTTCATATGGATCAGATGTTCAGACTTCATCTGTATCACATTTTCTAGCACCGTAGTCAGACGTTCAGACTTCGTATTTGCCTTATACATCTTGAATAAAAACGTTTAGGCTTCGCCTTTGTGTTTCCTCGTTTTATGCCAGACATTTTGATGCCTTCATCATAGTTCAGACTCTCATATTTCATCTTTATCAAAGATATATATCGCTACCAATATTCATGGTCCTTATCATCGCACACTTTGATCACATGGTTTATTTCGGTTGTCGTACTCTCCGCTTGCTAGCTCATGAGTTTCTCCATGACAGGTGTTGATTGCTATACAGTGCACATGCCCATTCTTTTACCCATGGGTCGATCGATTTTCGCTTGTTTCAGGTTTCGATATAGGTTTCACCTTTGGGAGGACCTTCTTAGAGAAAACTTTGATCTATGTCATGACTTTGTTGGCCTCCATGTTGTTTTGTTTTTTTGTTGTTTTTTTTAGAACTCATTTAGCTGCTTGAGTTTGAGAGATTTAGTGTTCTTTATGGACACTTTTGGGGGTCTCCTTTATTCTTCGATAAAATTCATCTCATTTCACTCATTTTTTGCACTTTCACTGAATTCCATTATTCACATTCGTTACACTTATGAACTCTATCGAACATGAGCATATTTATAAACCCCAAAATTTGCTCATACATTATTTTTATTATTATTATTAAATTTTACTTTTGATTTTGTTTTATTATTATTATTATTATTATTTCTTATTTTATTTTATTTTATTTTCTTTCAAATCCCCAATTCTCCTACTCTTTATTTCTCTCTTCACCATCCCCATATGTCTACTATCCGACTACCCTATCTCACCCTCCACTAATCGGTTTCTTTCTCTTTCTCTCATAGCTTCTCCTTATTTCCTTCCCTCCCTCCTCCACACCCTCTTGTCTCCTTCCTTCTCCTACTCCTCTCCTTATGCTCCTTCTCCTCTCACCCTCCCTTTTTTTTTTTTTTTTTCTTTTCTCTCCTCCGGCTCCCTCTCTTCTTCCTCTCCTTCCTTCCTCTTTTCTTTTATTTCATCCTAGTTTCTTGTATTTTTATTTTTTATTTTTTGCTCATACTCAAAGAAATAAAAAACAAATATCACAAAGGTAAAAGACTCATACCTTATTTATTATTTTATTTTATTTTTTCTTCTTCTCATTTTTTTCAACAAATACTACACAGTTTTTTAGCATAAAATTCACACATATATGTATTTATGAGATTTGATTTTTCTTTTATGAGCTATTTTGAGATTTATATGTATGTATATGAAAAATTGTTATTGGTGAAACTTATGTGAAATATTGTTGTTGATAAAACTTATATAATTAGCTTGAATTTTGCATTTTTCTCTTATTTTATTGTATTTAGGTTTATTTTGTGTTAGTTATGTGTAATTATATTTTTGTGTGTTGATAGTTAACTTGAGAATTTTGTATGGACTTTAGGTTGTCAAATTTTAAATTAGAAGTTTTTTTAGATGTAATTTATATTTTAATATATGAAATTAGTCTTGAATTATGAAAAAGTCGTTACATAATATTTGAATTTACCCTAAGTTATTATTTTTGGAATTGTTAATGGACATAATTTTTATATAATTTAGTATGATTGCATGTTATAATTTTAGGGTTAAATTATTAAATATTAAAATTAGACTGTCAGCATTAATTTGCCGTTAGTCTAGGCCCATCGAGTGGGCCGAAATGATAATTTAAGGTACCGTTAATTAAAACATCGAGTGGAATTGACTCATTGGTTAAGCCCGTCAAGTAAGTACGTCATATTAATTGAAGCGGGTGAGTACAGGCCGTCAAATGGTATTACATTAATTAGCTAATTAGTTTAGGTCAATCAATTAGTATTCGTAGTTTAAGCGTTAGTGGTACAAGTAATTAGGCTCATCGCGTCAATTTAAGCGAATTAGTTTAGACACATCAAATTAGGTCCGTCGCATTAATTTAAGCCCATTAGTACAGGCGCTATTTAATTTAAGCGTTGATCTGGCGATTAATTAAAAATTTCATTCATTAGTTTAAAGCGTTAATTACAGCCAAATTAAATTAGATTAATACATTAATTTAGGCTAATATCACTAAACCATTAAAATTCGTTGCTTTATTAGTTTAGGCGTATCTTAGGTCGATCAATTAGTTTAAGCCACGATTTCTTGGAGTCAAACATCTTGGGCCGATTTATTCTGTGCATTCTTAGACCTTGGCCACGTAGGTTTAAGCAGTATAGTCTGTATTTAATTTTAGTTTCACCAAATGCTCTTAGGTTATTAAGTACTTTGTACGTGATGATCGGCTATTTAGTCCGTCAAATTTCCACCCTTAATTTATTAAAATTTTCATTTTCTAATTTTTTTTTTGTTTTTCAATTTAATCTTAAAAGTCAAGTCTTCAAAAAATTCAAGTACTAAATTTTCATTTCTCATTTTTTTTAATTTAAATATCCTGTTTTTAAAAATTCAAATTCACATTTTCTCATCTTCTAAAATTCAAATTTTCAACTCTCAAATTCAATTCCCTTCATTTTCAATTTTGTTTGTTTCTTGGTTTTCATTTTTTTTTTCAATTTACAAAATTCTCAATTTAAAAAATTTAAGTATCATAATATAAAAATATGAAGTCTCATAATTTCCGATTTCAAGTATTAAAATTTCCAATTTCTCAATCCCAAAATTCAAAGTTTCATAATTTTAAATTTCAAATATTTCAATTTATAATTTCAAATTCCCTAAATTAAAATCTCAAATTTATAAAATTAAAGTTCTTAATTTAAAAATTCAATTTCCAAAATGCCCGATTTAAAAATTAAAACTTCAATTTCATTTTAAAAATTTTGATTTAAAATTTCAAAATTTCAATTTTTCAAAACTTGATTTTAATCGGTTTTAAAGAATTTTAAATATATGATTAATTACATGGATTCATAAAATAGAATTTTGTTGGGTTAATTTGTGTAACATATAAATGGGTTCGAGTGGGGGCCCAACATCTCATGTATCATTTTTAACAAATAATTCGACTTATGATCTATAACAATTTTTTTAATTGAATGTGAATATTCTATATTGTTGTGTTTAAGCCCAACGTCGTTTAATTAATAGTCAACTCTCGATTCTTTCCAGGTACACACGTTTATTAGCACTAATTTTGCTATTTGTTGTCATACATATTATTTATTGGTATCAGTATTAATTGATTGATTGTCGCGATCTCTAACAATTTAGTAGAGGCTGATATTTATCTGAGCTTAGAAAGTGTTACGAACTGCTACAATGCGCCCATTAAATAACATGTATAAGTCGAACGATTTTCATACGATACGTATTTTATAAATAAGGAGTCGCGTAAGGTTTATTTTTATTTTATTTTTAACAAAAAAATATAAGCAAATAAGTAATGATTAATATATTAAAAAAAAAAGGTATTTAAAAAAAATAAAAAATAAATAAAAAGCGAGTCTCTGTATTCAGATAGGATACATAAAAACATGGATCCACACACCCATTATAAAAGAATTTCAACCTCGTTACTTATATGTCAAAAATTGCAGTAGAATTGAAATTATTTTCCAATCTAAAATAGAGTGATAATTATTTATTTAATTATGGTAAATTTATCAAGACCGCCACATTTAAGGCCCATGTCGATGAACCGGAGAGACTTCCAAATCAAAACGGAAGGCAACCATATTAATGACCCGATCCATGTCCACATACGGAACGCCATTTGATTTTGTCTGGTCGTAGCTCGTAGGGACAGATAGCAGCAGCGGCCATGGACGCCAGCAGCGGAGATGAATTCACAGTGGGTTGCTTACTCTCCATCAAAACCTCCCTGGGAGACGAATTCAAAGGCCAAGTCATCACCTACGATCGACCCTCCAACATACTCGTCCTTCATATCCTTCTCAATTTTATTTTATTTTTGTTTAATTTATTCTGTGTTTGGGAAACCCTAGAAATCTGAGTGTTTCGAATTCCATGACTTTACTTTGATGGGCACAAGAGGGTTCGGACCCGGGACCACGTCGGAATATAAGACTGCTAAAGGCTAGCTACATAAAGGAGTTCTCTTACTTGGGTCAAGCTGATGACCCTCTTGATCCCAAGAAGTGCTATATTGATCTTAATACTCTCCAAGCTAGGGAAGAAGTAGCCATAAGGTGATGAAAAAAAAAAAAATGTTTATAATCCTATTTTATTTTATTTTTCCTGTTTTCCTTTTTCTGATTTTGTTATTGTTATGATCTGATGGGTGCACTGCAGACAAGCGGAGGCAGATGCAGAGAGGTTAGGAGTGGGCGTTACTGTTGAGGCCCAGAACATTTTTGACGCACTTTCTAAGACGTAAGCGCTTTGTCTGCTCTTTTGATTATTTGGTATGTTTTTTTGCAGATGTGTGTTTTGTTTCAATTCAGAACTAACTTGGTGAAGCTGAATTTTTACTGCATTTAGTGATATTTTTATGTTGCATCTGCCATGCTAATATTCATGAGGGGAACTTGTCTTTTTGGAACATCATATAAAAGTGATTGCATTTTTTTTTTCTGGAAGTACCCCCCTCTTTTTGTTGGGTGAATATTTAGTTCATCATTATACATATACTTTCATACTTAAATTCATCTACAACTGTGGTTTATTCATGTATGCTACTTTTTATGCATATGTGGAACAGAGAAATCCTAGAGAACTGTCACCTTTTGTTAATAAAACCTTGTCAACCAAATTAGCATCCTTATCCTCGATAGACAAAAGAGTCTGAATCCTATGGTTTAGAACCTTGTCACAACCAATTGACTTGCACCGCTCTCTCTTCCTCTTCCAATCCACCCACAACTTATATCTATATGTGTACTTGTTATTTGTGCTGATGCCTAAGGAATCATTACGATGCCACTAGATAACAGGATGAAGCTGAAGTATGAAACAGATATTTAAGTCCCCCAGTTGCTTCCTTCCTTTGTGACGTGGTAACATTGTTCATGGTCAGTCAGGTTTAAACAGGTTCCAACCGATGTAGTGTTTATCACAGACTGTCTAGGTTTGGGTTGAACCAAAGATTGTGAAAGAGCTAAATTGGCATGAGGTGAATTCAGACGAGTAGAAGTTAGCTTTTGGTTTCTAGAGTCTTTTCCCATTTTTGCTAGTGGAAGACAAAAAGGTTGTTCGAGGGAGAAGTGGGATGAGTGTCAGTTGGCTTTGCAATAAAAAATTGCAGTATATCAGGTTTTTGTGGTGAAAAAGCAGCAGAGATTAACTCTGCAGTTGTTTGGACAATGACAAAAGATGGTTGTTGTTTGGACTCTGCAGTATATCTGTGTCAGTTGTTTGGACAGAGACAAAGATGGTTGCTTTTCTGTAAAGTCGATGTACAAGTTGTGAGTATTCTCAATGGATGATGGTGTGGAGATCTTGTGTGTAGCCAAAGATTTGTTTCTTTTCTTGGGAAGCGATTTAGGGACAGATCTTAACTCTGGATCAACTTTAGAGAAGGATGATACCCCCTGCTAATAGATGTAATCTTTGTCTTAAGCAAGAGGAAACTGTTGACCATCTTCTCATCCATTGCATCAAGACAAGATACTTGTGGGAGCTCCTCTTCTCTTTCTTTGGGGTTACTTGGGTGAACCCCCTTTCTCTTAGAGACACTCTCTTGAGTTGAAAGGGTTATAACGTTGGCAAGAAGTGGAAGAAGGTTTGGCAAGCAAGACCTTTTTGTTTATTTTGGACAGTGTGGAAGGTTAGGAATAGGGTTGCTTTTAATGGTGATTGGTGAGGTGTTGTCTATACAATAGCTAAAGACTTATTTTGTTCATCTTCTTTGGTCGGAGACAAGGTTAGGAACAGGGTTACTTCTAATGGTGATTGGTGAGGTGTTGTCTATGCAACAGCTAAAGGCTTATTTTGTTCATCTTCTTTGGTCGGAGAACAACTTGTCTTTAGTGGGCGGGCCTTCGACTTTATTTGGTTTTATTGATTGGGTGGGTTGTAAGTGAGGAGGGGGTTTCTTTTTGTACATCCTAGCTGTTTTTGTGGGCCTTTTTTTCCCTTGCTTTGTAATTTCCAAGTCGCTACTTTACCTTCTTTGTAATACAATTAACTTTGACTTATAAAAAAAAAGCAGTAGAGATTAACCCAAATAGTTCAAGAAATGTATTGTGAGGGGGGGTGGGGGTTTGTTGTCCTTTTCTTGGAAGGAGTTAGCTTTGCAGAAGCTATCTAGAGAAAACTGAACCGGTAGGGATCACTATGTAATTATTGGGTGGGGAATGGTGAATAATGTTGTTTGGTGAGCCAGTGGGGACTAAAAAGCAACTACGCACCAAAGTTAGCTAATGTGAAATAATTAGCAAACCTTTATTGAAAAACCTATGGACAATGAAAATCGTAGTGTTGAACAATTCCTTGTTTCTGTTTGAGCTGTCATTCCCATGCTAGAGCAAAGGGTTTTAGAAGGGCATTTTGTCTTCGTAGAAGATATTTTGTGATAGCTGAGAAGGGCCCTCCTACAGGATGCTCTGACATTTGGAGAAAAAAATTATGGGTGAAATTGCCTAGATTGGTGGTACATTTGTGGGGGAGAGAATTTGTCAAGGGAGCAAGGGATATAAATGGAGGCTTTATTGTGGTGATCAAAGAAATAGAGATAATTGGGCTTGTTTGGTGAGAATCTTAGTAAAGAAACAACAACAAAAAAAATTAAAACACACACACACACACAACCACAAGGGTAGGGAGGTGCTATGCAAGTTAGGCTTGGTTGTAAATTTTGCATCCTTTTGTATTCCATTATAGTGGAAAAATTCATTGTGTTATTTGCCTTTGAAGGTAGCAGAGCTGCACTAGGCATTCTTCAAAAAGAGAAGGAAATCTTGAGATTGAGGTAGTGTCAGCACATTCATAGGCCCTAATGCATCTGGAAAATAGGGTGTTTCCTGGGGAAGACATGCAACGATCAAAGAGAAAGAGTGTCGTAGAGAGGTTACAAGTTCTATCACCTTCCTCGAGGCCTTTGATGGTTGATGGGATCCAACATGCCCTTAAAAGTCTATCATTGAATTTTACGGGAGCTGCATGTGCCACTCAAATGTCATACATGGGCTGTTTGGGACAACTTTTTGGACTTATAAGGGGAAGCCACTTGAACATATGCAGGGGCGAAGCTAGAGAGGGCCTTGAGGGGGGGCCATGGGCATGGCGGGGCAAGGCATCTACCCCCACTGAAATTATGGAAATTTTTTTTGTTTTCATTAAGTTTTGAACTTGTGACCTGTTGCTTGAGAGAAAGCTAGATTGCTGCTATGCCATTGTGCCCCCACTGAGAATAGTTGTGCCCCCACTTACTTTATTTTCTGGCTCCGCCAGTGCATATATGACTGTTGGGGTGAGAAATAGGGGAGAGTATATTGTGCTAGGGCTTCCAAAGGATGTTGGAATTGGTTATATTAGAGAGTGGTATGAGCTTAAGAGACATGGGGAGGTGACTTTGAAAGTGGGTTTCAAGAGTAAGGGTGCCTTTTAGACTTTACTACAATAAAGCAAAGCCTTTTAAGGAGGGTGTTGTGCCTATATGTATTTGGGAATGAAAGTGGGCTTTTAAAGTTCTTTTTTTTTCCTTTTTCTTGTTTGGACATGGGTGAAATTGTCAATACCAAGAGTTTGTAAAGGAATGTCATGGTTTTTCTCTAGACGAGAACTTTCTTCTTCATATAGCAATGGGTCTTCAAGTAGTAAAAGTATTCTTAGGTTGGTGGGCCTTTTAAGGAGTCAGTATTATATTTGTAGAGGTGGAATATGGAGGTGGGATGTTGCAGGAAAGAGGCCCAAGCAAAAGAAGTATGGGTAAGAGTGTTAGATTTACCTCTTCATTTTTTGATCAGGGAGATCTTTAAAAGAATAGAAGATGGTTGCGGAGGGCTTGTAGCAGTGCAGAACGAGAATGCTAATTGCCAACAGCTGTAGTGAATAGGGGTGCTGGTGCGCTCAGCAGAAGAGAAAAGCTGAGGATGCTGCAAGTAGTGGAAGGATTTGCAGTGTTTGCAGTTCAACTTTGGTGGGAGAACCACCTTGGCTCTCTTGGATGGAACTTGTGAAAACTTACTAATGGCGAACGACAAGAGAAGAGGGAATGTAAACTCACACGTGGCCAATAGTCATTCAGTATATGGAATTACAATATTTTATGTTTCATCTTGGTCCCATCTATATTTCAAGTGGTGTATGGGCATATATGTATTCAACAAAACATTGTTTAGTCTTATCACTTCAGGTCATTTTTTCCGATCAGATTTTTGTTTAAAGTTTTACTGTTGTGAAGTGAATAGTTTGTTTATGATTGAAAAAAAATCTCTTCAATAAAAAGGTGATCTCTTCTCTTGTATGCTTCCTCAGAGTATTTCCCTTCCTGTATGAAGTTGAGTCATGCACAACATTGACTTTGATGAGCCTTTTGGTTATCTCATGAATCTGGAAGTTCAGTAAGCGGCTTGTAGATTTTATAACCTGCTTTTGTAATTGCATTTTGCAAGGAAAGCGTGTTTCCACACATTCATGTAAAAATACTCACAACAGGAGTTCCCTAAAATAATTCAAGTTCCATACATTCCCCAATCAAAGGTAGTAGTACCTAGGATGCTCAAAGGTAGTACATTTGACTGCATGAAATGCTAATTATTTTAGATAGTTACTTGAAATTTATATTTTATAAACTTGGGTTCTTATTTTATGATTTTTTTTTTTGAAAATTTGAGTATGAAAACACACATTTTCAATTTTCCAATATTGTTGAATGCTACATAGCAGAATTGTTGTTTGTACCTCCGACTCCTACTCCTACTCCTACTCCTACTTGTACTTGTGCTTATTCGCATGATATGATATTTTGTGTGCATGAACCCTGAAAAATTTAATTATATGAAGTAGACTGCTCTGTTTTAGATTTCAATGTCTCCAACATTCAACATTGTTTGTCCTATTTTTGTTTGTTGGTTTGGTTCTCACATCATCGAGAACTTTGTTGAAATTTTAGGAAGATGTTACTATGAAATTCATCCACTGACCTGTTATTAATTTTAACTGATCCAATTGATATATGAAATCAGGCTTCCAGTGCGCTGGGACAAGACTGCCATAGTCGTGATGAATGAAGTGCGTGTGAGCAGTCCATATCTCCCTGAATCTGTTAGCGGAGGAACTCCTGCTGCCAAGGAGCGGGTGAAGAAAGTGGTAAGAAACCTGAAGAAAACCAAATTTAGTAATGCTTAAAGTTTAGCAAGGAGAATCATTATTTTTTTCTTTTCTTTTTCCTTTTTTTCTTCTTGCACCATTTAGCTTGAGCTTGAAAGGAGGAGGTTGCAAGCTCGTGTTGCTGCGCAGTGATGGTTTCACTTTTGCATAATGCCTTTTTGCTGGGGAAAGGATCATAAGGTAATAGTTATGACGAGGGTTCATTGCTTGTACCCATTCTTACCGAGGACATATTATCCATCGGCCAAGACAATCTAAAAGCTTAATTAATGAAACAGTTTAGTTTTCACATAATAACTAAGTTGTAGCTATTCTTTACTTGCGCTGCCCCTTGCTGATCATTTTAATTTTCATCTTTTAATTGAGTACATCAGAAGCAGTTTTTCTGGGTTTATTGAGAGCACATGTTAAGACTGATACATAATCTTTAGGTTAGTTTGGTTTAGCGCATGGAAAATATAAAAGAAATCAAATATAATAAAAATTTATCAAAATTTTTAGTATTTTTCAATTTCATAATCTTTATATAATAAAGAGAAACAAATAAAATGAATTTGAATAAATATATAGATTTAATTTATTAAGTTTAAACCTTGTTTTTTTCCTCTAAAATTTCTTTTTCTTCCACTTTTCCTCTTTATTTTATTTCCTTAGTACTTTCTATCCAAACGGAGCCTTAGTATTTTATATGGAAAATGGATAACATGCAAAATTGCAGAAAGATGCTTAATTTGTGTGGTAAAGATGATAATACTTGGATCACATGGACGAGTGATTTCTTTCAGCTTTATTCATTTTAGGATTTCCGATCCTGAGGATAAATTGGAAATAAGTATTATTGCAGTTGGTTAGCTGAATGCTAAACTATAATATGAATGAAGAGGAGGTTGTGCTTTGAGATCTAGTAATGAAGTAGACGGCGGAATTCGAATCTAAATGGCCTTCTGAATGGTGTGTATAGAAATTTATGGCTTGATTTTAGAAATGAAAAATAATTGTAATCAATAAATATATGAATATGGCTTGTAATCAATGAATGCTGGAGTTGATCATCAACTTTAAATAATTGTAAGTATGATAGAGGCATATGGATTAATAATGCTCCATGGTTAGAAGTCCTAAGGATCTGTTGAATCTGTAGACACAAATGTTTGGCAATTCAGAACAGAACGAACATACAGAATGAGTGAGAGGGGTTGGATAGAGGATTATACACACACATAGGGGATTTATCTTCGGCTTGAAAAGTATAGAAAGGAGACATTCTGGGATGTCTGCCTAAACAGTCTTATGTTAACAAGTTGTTGTTTGCTTGAACAAAGTGTCAATATTAATTCAGAATTGGAATATCTATATCCCAAAGGTAATATTTTTCTGGCGCTTTTCCCACCTACCTATGCCATGAGGGTCTTTCTTCTCCCATTGGAACTTTATGCAGACTTTGAATTGAACGCCCTTTTAATGCCATTTTTGGGTGGAGTACTACTGGTTATGGTGGGTCAAAAGGTATTCATTGGGATAAATTAAATGTCCATGAGAATCATGGAGGTATGAGTTTCAGGAAACTCCATGGAGTTCATTTTGGGCAAAAATGGATGGAAGCAGCTGCCCACTTAATGTTAATTCTCTTGTGGGCAAGAAAGAGTCAACAAAGCCCATTCTTATCCCTAGTCTGATTTCTTGAATGCACCATTGGGGGCAATAATCCGAGTTTCCTTTGGTGGAGCTTAATATGGTAATGGCTACACAACCTGTCCTTTGAATTGGGACTAGATGGTGAGTTGGGTAACTTAATGGTCACCAAATTACCCCATGAAAGCTGCTCCCATGGGTCAAATCTCCCAAGAGTTTATGGGACAAACCAAAATCGGGCTGGATCAAATGCAATACTGATGGCGATGTCGCTGTTTTCCTTCAAGAAAAGAAGCTGGGTTATAGTTGGATCATTAGAGAATACTATCTATGAGTCAAATGATAATTGCGAGTAGCAGAAGTTTTGTGATGTGATGTGGTAAATACGTTGGGTTTAGTTAGCACTTAGTAGTTAATAGAATCTAACAGACGGGCTGATAGACGGTTCGGGGGCCCAGCCCGATTGAAATAATGGGTTGGTGTGTCGGCCTGGCCCATGTAATTAGGACTAAGGAGCTCCATGTGTCATGGTCAATTTGCAAACTTATTTGGGTGGGAATGGGATTAGTTGTTACTTGATATTGTAATAATGGTTGATTAGCAATAAGAATACACGACTCTTACCTTTGGGATTATCCTATCACCCCAAAAAAAAAAATTTGGGATTATCCAACGATTTTACAAGTTGTGACTCCAATCTCCCATATTTTTCTATTCCAATAAATAATGGATTTCTTTCTTTAAGTTATTTTTAAAAAGATAATGTACAATGGGGAAAACATCATCATTATTATAAATGTCAAGTTTATATATTATTTATAAAAATTTTAATTTTATCTAAATTTTGAGAAATTAATTTTAAATAAAAATAATTATCACATTAACCCAAAAAAACTAATCTTTTAATTTTTATCTAAGTTTTAAATAAAAATTTAAAAATACACATGCAATGGTCAAATTTCATGTTTTTGATAGTGTAAAAGATTAATCTTAACATTTCAAAGTGTGAAGGGGTAAATATCAACAAAAGTGGAAGTGTAACGGCTAAGTTGAAATTATAGATAATTGTCGTTACCATCATTGGAAAAAAAATGACATACTTTTCATGTTTCGATAATGTAGGGGGGTTGCTAATGAGGTCTTGACTCGATAGTCAAGGGTTGAGTGGGTTATGATAAAGGAAAATCAATATCTTCTCTATTAATTTTCTCTTAATTGATTCTCTCTCATGATAAAGAAAAGTCAATGATAGAGAATAATTTCTTTCCATGAACCTTCCCTTAATTGATTTGATCTATTTTTATATTGCTTGATTCGTTATCATTATAATATGGATAGTTTGTATATTTACTAATTGTATTTCCTTTACAATAACATCAAAGGATGCTTTGTACGTGTATATATGTACCCTTCACGACATAATGAAATACAAGTCATTCTTCTCACCCTTTTATGTCTTCATGGTATTAGAGCAGGTTTTGAAAATCAAATCGTGCCTTTTCTTTTCTTTTCTTTATCTCAACTTAGCCATGGTTTTCGAAAGCGAACAAGTCATAATCTCAAACTCTCTAGAGTACACAAAAACCCTTGTTATCATCAATACCAACAATATAGTCAAACTTACCTCTACCAATTATCTATCGTGGAAACTTCAAGTTGAAACCCTCCTTATTGGCCATGATACCTACAAATTCATAGATGGGTCAAATCCTTCCCCTCCCTCCACTATCACGACCAACGATGTTAAATCGTAAAATTCGGGTTTTCAATCATGGTTTCGTCAAGATAAGCTTATTTTTGGTGCACTTGTTGGGTCTCTCACCCCATATTTCATTCCTCTCATTTCTCAATTACGCATGTCAAAAGATGCGTGGAATGCCCTTGCCAACACCATTGTTAGGCCATCTCGGGGGCATATCAAGCAAATTAAAGAACAAATCAAGCACGTAACAGAAGGCACTAAGACTATCTCAGAATACATGTAGTTCATCAAAGTTTGTGCCGATGAATTAATGTCTCTTGGCAAGCCCATAGATCATGAAGATCTTTTGGAAAAGATTCTAGATGGCCTTGGGAGTGAATATCAATTTGCTATTTATGTAGTTAATAGCCGTGATACTCCAATTTCCTTTCACGAAGTACATGAGAAACTAATCAACAAGGAAATCACACTTCAACAACAACATTCACTTTCCTTTATGGTTTCTGCCATGACCAATCCCACTGTTCCAAGCTCGAGGTCGGGCTATCATGATCCTCGTCATCAAAGACCTCCTTTTCCACTAAGGCCCTCCATACCTACCTTCTTTGGCTCTTGAGACGGTTGACTACCATTATGACTCTTTCTTGGTCGTTGTTAGTTGTGTCATGTTCAAGGGCACATAGTTATACAATGCTCTCTCTTTCAGTAGTCTCATCCAAATGTTCAATCGGCATTAACTTTTCGGCCTTCTCCACAGTGGCAACCACACGCCCCTTGGCAACCACAGACTCATGCCTACACATAACATAACATCCATTTGGCTTCTTGACAATGGGGCCTCTCATCATGTTACATCAGATTTGGGTAACCCTATCTTTATACTCCTCATGATGGGTCTGGTGACATCATGATCGGCGATGACACATGTCTCTCTATCACTGATTCGTGCCACAGTAGGGTGATCCGGAATCAACAATATTTGTATCCTAAATTTCCTCTATTTGCGTAGTCAGCTACTTCTGATATAGTAGTTGGGTCGAACTTCGGGGATGGGTTTTAAATGCTATAAATGACTCGTATCGCCCGATTGAAAATGGTGAGCTTTCATTTGGATTTTTGGATTTGCATTAAAAAGTGTGGTTGGTGGTGTCACTAAGCTAAGTGAAGCAGTTTGAAATAAGATGTATTAAAAAGAAACACCTGGAAGTTTTGGGTCACTAGTTTGATATGATGGGGGTTGTAGAGGTGTCTCGGGTTATTTCTCGCGATAGGGCAAATGACATATAGTCGTTTCCAAACCGGATCTTTGTTTAACTTTAAAAACCAACCCTTAATAACATTCCTATTTGAACCACAACATTTACTGAGCATTTAATGTTCCAGCAGTTGAAAAATAAAGCATTTAACCTACTTTCAGTGGCTCGTAAATGACATCTAATGGATAATACGATTAATATCTAATTAAGAATACATTGAACCACTAAAGCATCTGTATTGGCCAAGAAAGAAAATACATTAAATAGCATTTAAGCCTGGTTTGGAAAGTTTGAAACACAAATACGCGATGCTCGCATCATGAATATGACGCTATGAGCCAGCGTCAGCCGACTGCGACCATCATAACCAAGGTTTGAGGCTTAGCGAAACATCCTTTGAGTTGTCATCCCCTGAGGGGTGTGTTTAGTGACCTAGAAAATGAAGAAAGAGGAAGAGAAAATGGGAACCAAAGCAGGGTATGTGAAATGAATAGTTGGGATTTACAAAATGTTCATAACATGACATATAGCCTCCCCGAATATGTGAAAATACCAAGCTAACCTAAATAATATGATTACATTGAGGCGAGAAGGAATTAAACAAAAGCGAGTCGTTTGGATCCATAACGGGGGCGAAGATTTTAGCTGTACCGCGGTGAATTTAGCTATGATGGCGAAAATTAAATATCATAACAGTCGCTATCATAAGCGAAAAAATTCGAGTCATAAGCGAAAATTCAAATTTTAAGTATGCCTGATATTTTAAATATGCACGGTAATTTAAGCTATGATCGCGAAAATTGCTATCATGCGAAAGAGGCAACCATAAGCGAAATTTTAATATGACTGCGAAAATTTCGCTATGATTGCGAAAATTTCGCTATGCCATAGCGAAATTGCCAAGCCACAAATCTTTGTTTCTGCGTCACTCGGTACGCATTTCTCCTCTTCCCGACGATGTTTCTTAAATCAAGCAGTAGGAAATCAGGGAATTCATACGAACTCGGCCTTAAATCGGCCTGGTGCGATGTAAAGCTTGATATGATGGAGGAGGTTTACGAAACCTGCAAAACTACCTAAAACGACCTCGAAACAAAATCAGTAATACTAATGGATCTGCACATGTCAATCGGCTTAATTAATATGATTAGTACGCAAAAAACACTCAAAACCTATCTTAAATAGGACTCAAAATAGCACTTTTTGGGTACTAATCAATCACCCACACAAGTTCTAAGACTCTCTTTTCACCCTCTAATTCTTTTAAATTAAATCATGTTCTTTATGTTCCTTCTATGCAAAAGAACCTTATTTCCGTTTCTAAATTTTGTAACCAAAATAACTCTTCCATTGAGTTCTCACCTTCTTCCTTTTTTTGTAAAGGATCACACCATGGGGACAACTATCCTACAAGGTCAAGCTAAAGACAGAGTGTATGAGTGGCCGGTTTTCCCATCACAATCCTCTCCAATAGTTGCTTTCTCTTGTACAAAGTCTTCCCCACTGTCTGGAATCATAGATTATGACATCCGTCATCATCTATCTATAAGCTTGGTCTTGAATTGTCGGATTCTTCCAATTTCAACTTCAACTGTAACTCTTGTCAGTGCAATAAAAGTCATAAATTACCATTTTCTAATTCATCTCTTATCTCACACTCCCTCGTAGAAATTATCTTCTCAAACGTTTGGGCATGTCCTATCTACTCCGTTGATGGATTTAAATACTATGTTATTTTTGTGGATCATTTTTCGAAGTATATATGGTTTTATCCACTTAAACAAAACTCCAAAGTTTGTGACATTTTTGTTCGTTTCAAGGGTTTGGTTGAAAATTATTTCAAAGCAAAAATTGTCACTCTACACTCTGACCAAGGGGGTAAGTATCAAGCCCTTGAATCTTTTTTAGCACTTCATGGCATTTCCCTTTCTCACTCTCATACATGAGCACCATGTGTATTCTATGTCGTCATTCGTCCTTGACTTACAGCTCTGCCTTTATGCATGCTGTTTATACCCATCTGGATTCTTTGCATTCAAACGTGTGTGTATCATCTTCCCACTCCTACACTTCAACTAGTCTCTCCTTATGTCAAAATCTTTGGTCAACCTCCTAACTATGGTAAAATCCGAAGCTTTGGGTGTCTCTGCTAACCTTGGCTTTGACCTTATACTCCCTATAAATTAGCCCCTTTCTTCTTATCATGTGTTTTCCTTGGATACTCTACCTAGCTCAGGAGTATAACAGTAAATCACCGTTCCTCCTATGGTCGTATCTATACATCACGACATGTTAAATTTGTTGAGTCAATCTTTCCTTTTAAGTCTCTCCATTTGTCTTTTAACCGTCCATCATCTCAAACTACGTCTCATTGGTGTCCATTAGTGTCTTTTCTCCAGATCACTCCTACTTTGATGGAAATAACGACTACTGAACCCTCCCCTTCTCCCTCTATCATAGTCAATGATGCGATGCTTGCCACCCAACATTCTAATGCCCACAACCCCACGACATCTCCAACCCCTACTTTTGATTTTGCCTCTAAAATCCCAAACCCCCCTCGTGTCATTGTCACCCGCTCTAGAAACAACATTTTCAAACCCCCCTATGGTTAACCCTCGCTACTTATGCTTGCTTGAAATATCCAGCAGCAGTTTTTCGGACGTATTGAGGTGTAATAAAAGCTAAATTGAATTTTTGAAAAATAAAGCGAGACACAGGATTTAGTACTAAAATCAAGGGTAAAGTGGTAATTCACCACTTGAGGACCCCGAATGTCATAATATAAGAAGAGCATATATCCAAGAGGAATTAAGAGAAATTATTAGAAAATAGAAGAAGAAAAGGATTTAGAATGGAAATAAAGAGAAACTTAAAAGCAGAATAATAATAATCCATTATCAGATGGTTAGAGCTGAAAATTCTCTAGTCTCGGATGATGGCCAGAAGCAGTTGCGCCAGATTAAATTTGTCTCGAGAAATCTGGTGACCTAGAAAAGTTTCATCAGATCAGAAATGATGAATATTTGATGTTTTACGGGTGAATAGTAGCCAAATGACTTTAGGGACGAGATTTTTACGAAAATCTCGGAAGTCCGGAAATGAATTGAGCTAAGTTCATTGAAAATAAAGTGAACTGAAAAGAAATAAAAAATTTTGGGGCAAAAAAGGACTCGAATGAGGCTAATGAACTATGTATCCAAATAATAATAAAAATAAAAATAATAATAATAATAATTAAAAAAAAAAGATAAAAATCAATTTGGACGGTGACAGAAGGGAGAGCGTGAAAAACGGAGGGGAAGAGATTTTTATTTTATTTTATTCTTCTCTTCTCTCTTCGATGTCTGGAGTTGACCATTGAGGAAGTCGTCGGAAAGTTCATCTCTTGGCCTCCCAATAGTACAAAAGCTCTGGGGATTATGAGTGTTCAAATAAAGTTCGGAAAGTCCTAAGTTTGATGCTTTCTCAGATCTGAGGGTTCGGTCGAGGTGGTGGGGACTAGAAGTAAAGTTCAGTCACGTCGCGATTACGCGTGGGTACCAAAATCTTGGAGTTTCGTCAAACTCCCACGAGGTGAAATTTTCCTATTTGGAATAAAAAAGCCATGTAATGGCATAGGTTGTTCGAGGGCGAATAAATGAGCAGTTCAGTCAAGATTTTGAATTTGAATATTAATTACTGGGGCTACAGATTGAGGCGGTTCAGTTTGTCGAAGGATATAAATTAGATAAAGAATATGAATATATACTGACTCTCATAGTACAAATACAATATGCATATGGAATATATGATGAACTTCTATGAGACTATAGAAGTATACGTGATGAATACACATTTGAGTAATAATTATAGTAGAATTTAGCACACTCCCCAAATCCTGAGTTACCCACAATTGGCATAAGGATAGGTACTTTTAATATCTTCTATGTTTTTTAGACTTGTGCGGAGTCTTTCAAGTCTAGAACGTAAGTACCACGAAGGATGTATGGGAAGCCAATATAAAACGTGAGATCTGGCGAACAATTGATGATCTCGGGAACTCGGCAATACAAAGGAAAGCACCGGAAGGACCAAGTGCGAGTACATCATTTCATATATTACGGTACAACTTGCATAAAAAGTGGCGGTGGGCACATTGTGCCGTCTGACCCACATTGTACGGTCTGACTTCACCTCGTGACGAGGCGAAATTGTGCGATGCATCACTAATGTGTCTGGTACAGCTATCGGTGCGAGATTGGGCGAAATTCCAGTCGATCTGCGAGAATACTCCATATCCTTGAACGAAGTAGGAAAATCACATTGGAGGGGTATAAGCAAGAGGACACAGTAGTAGGCAGTTTTTGACTTCTAGGGTTTAGGTTTTGAAAGGAGAAAGAGTTTTTCTCTATATCATTTTTGAGTTGGAACTTGTAGATCGATTTAAGATTTCTTTTCTATTGGAAGTTTTTTTAGATTCAGCGTTTGTAATCTTTCAGCCGAAATACTTATCTTGTACAAATCCTAATAATATCTTATTCATCCTTCTTAGTTTTTACAAGTGGTCAGTTTCAAAAGTCATTTTTTACTTGATTTAATATTTCTAATTATAATTGTTCTTATAAGTTTATGGAGTTCTAAATATACTGTAGAATCCTGAAACTCACCACTGATTACAAGGTATGAATCCTCAAATTCCTCTTTTGATCTTTGATAGTTGTGTAATATTAATCACTTGTGCGAAGAGTTGTAAATCCTTAGTTGGGCATATTCTTGACAACGTGTTGAGATATCCTCGGTACCGTTGTGTGATACATGAATGCAAGCTGGGGTTCGTGTTAATTGAGAGAACGAATTGTTTAGTATTCTTTCGATCGTCTTTATTTTCGAAGAAAGCGTTTAAGATAAAATCTCATCAAGGCCGTTTATCAGCTGGTTCTGAATGAAGTTTCAAATAAAGGTGGGACTTACATGAGTGAGGTGGTAAGACCTAAAATCCGACCAGTATCTTCAGCCACAATATTCAAACTAATCAACTATTTAGTCAACCAACCTGACCTTACAATTCTCTTTTAAATCATACCCTTATTGGAGAATAGCTCATTGGTTGATAAAATTAGACCACTCCCTATTAAGAGGATGACACAATGGATTCCCACGGTATTATTCTACGATGCTAGACCAGCGCATAAATTCATACGGCGAATAGAAATTCCGACTGAATAGGATGACAATCGATTAGACAGCACATGCTGAAATGCCTGAATGATAGGAAAATAGTTACATGTATGGTAAAAATTATGAATACGATTGAATTGAAGTTAAAGATATATGAAAAATGCAAAGATACAAATATATGATTTTAAATATACGCATATGATTACGAATAACAATAATTATTCGGGAATATAGAGATATGTATTGAACATAAACACATGAGATTTATGCATGGGAGCAGCGCAGGGGATAGATAGGCATGCTTATAGGATATAAATTCGCTGCGACATACGGTTCTGAGATATTGATGCCCGTTTGGGTTGATGACGCCAGATGCATTTAGGTCATTACTGACCCTATTTGGGTCATACGAGATAAGATCATTGTCATCTGTGACCAAGCCACCTCCAGTACACTCTGAATAAGAATCCTTTGTCACAATGCAGTGATAAATACCTTGGGTACATACAGTTATTTCAGTATCCACTTCTAAGGTATTTGGGCGTACAACTAAAAGAAAATAATAGTATATGCAAATGAAATATATAGAATATATGACATGATATGAAGTATACTTAACACTATCGATGATAAATATCAAGATTACAAGAACAAGTAAGTAAGATGACGATATATGACATATGACAGTATATGAAATATGACAGTATATGAAAAGTACATAGTACATGAAAGTATATGAAAAGGACAAAGAATTGTATTTGATAGTATATGGAAAGTATAAAGTACAGTATATGAAAAGCATAGTATATGAAAATCATAGGAAAATATAGTATATGAAAAGTACAAGATGAAAATATAGGGAATGACAAACATGATGAGATTCCCTCTCGAATCTGTCGTGAATGTCAATTCTATAGTCAGAGTGAAAATGCAAATGTAAAGTATATGACAATATAAGATCGTATAAGAAAATATAAGTAAACAATATGTAAAGAAATGAATAATATAGTATGGACGATGTAGCCACTACATGAAAGGAGACATATTCTCAAGTGCAGGGATAAGAAATGATACTCATGTAATAGTACATAGAATGTAATAAGTCATAGAGTGAAGAATGAAAAAGACTAGAAGCAATTGAAAGACATATGAAAGCATACAAAAAAGTACACGTGTATATAAAAAGTGCTAAGAATGTAGATAAAAGTATAAGACAATATAAGATGAGTTATGAGAAAGTATTTGAGATATAAGTATATGATACATGCATAGTATCTGAGTATGAAAAATAATTGAAGTATAGAAGCTTTAAAGAACATGATACAAATAATATGAAATAGATCTGAAGATATCACAAATATAATAAATGACAAGAAATAGGCAAAGTATGTACATGATAGATAAGGAATGATATGATATATGCACATGTTTTGAACCTTCAAATTAGACGAGATGTTAATTTAGAAATATAAATTATATGATGCGTATGAGTATAAGAATGTATTCGATTAAACTGCGGCGATCGATATTATTGGTCGTCCATGTATATGTTTTCACTGCGTAAGCTTCTTGCAGGTTCACTGTTAAATGCAGAAATGCCAGTAGATCGAGGGCGGGACCCCTTTACATTATATGACAGCGTGACTATCTGCGAAGATAGGTGCTGCCTTTGTTGTAATCTACGATTTTATATGTATAGTTTTGTATGGTAAATTGTAATAGTGCCAGTGTTAAAGGGACTCTGAGTAGCATATGTGTGCCAAGATATATGATCTTTACTATGGTGGTATGTATAATGTATATATGTAAAAGAATTTTTGTTATTACGAAATTGTGCATATGGAATGAGAAAACGAGGGGGCGAATTATCATTCACGAGAAGAAAGGTTAAAGTCACCGGTCGCGGTACGGCTCGCTTGACACCTTCGGATCTCGGGTTGGGGCGTCACACTATAAACTTCATTCACTCCATCGATCTTGAACCCACCTTTGTCACCCCACGACCTTAAAGATCCCAGTGGCGTTAGGCCCATCACCGTGTGATAATACCTTAGTTAAGAATGGAACAGGAGCATTCCCTTGATTCTTACAATCTCATTGATTTTGTGGGTGTTTCACACTTATCTGATGACTCTATTGATAGGTATAAAGCTCGTTTTGTTGCAAAAGGTTTTGATCAACGTCCTGGTGTCTACTATCATGACACCTTTAGTTCGATTGTCAAGCTACCTATGTACGCCTCATTCTCAGTCTTATGATAAGCCAAGGTTGGACACTTCGTCAACTTGATGTCAATAATGCATTTTTGCAGGGGACACTACATGAGGATGTCTATATGTCTCAACCTCTTGGATTTGTTGATTGAGACTCTCCTCACTTTGTGTGCATACTCCATAAGGCCATTTATGGCCTCAAGCATACCTGAATTAGCGGTGACTATAGTTACGTTAGTATCACCTTTACGGTATCTTTCTAACTCTTCGACGAGACACCTCTCTACGTATAATAATGTGGATCTGTAATCTATCTTAGTATGTTGATGATATCATCGTGTGCGACACCGACTCAACCACTCAAGACTTCATCGCCACTCTTTCCCATTGGTTCTCCATCAAAGACCTTGGTTCTTTACACTATTTCCTCGACATTAAGGTGTTTCCTAACCAACATGAGCTCGTCTTATCACATTGTCAATACATTCGAGATCTCTTGACCAAGATCCAAGTGATGACTGTCGATTGCTGCCGCTAACCACCTCTACTACTCTCACAGCAATGTCGACTCCAATCTCAGTCCAACTCTGGAACTCTCAGCACTATTAGGACATCTCTTTAGTACTTGTCTCTTACTCGCCTTGGCATTGCTTATATAGTTAGCAAGTTGTCTCAGTTCATGCATTAACTAACCACTAAGAATTGGGGTGTTGTTAAGCAGTTGCTCCTATCTTGGTAATTTACTTTAGGCCAGCGGTGTGTGTTTATCTTTATCATCCACTCACTCGTGCTTCATGCATTCTCGTGTCTGATGGTCGGACAACAAAGATAGATTTCATTCACAGTGCATTCTGGTGTTTATCTTGGTGATCTCTTCTTAAACTAAGAAAAACATAGTGTTGCTCGTTCTTCTATGGAACTAGAATATAGATCAGTTTCCACTATTGTCGTTAAAGTTAGGTGAATATGCTCTTTGCCAACCGAGCTTGGTATATCTCTCCCTCAAGAACCGGTAATCTATTGTGATAATGTTAGTGCGGTGAACCTTTGTGCTAATTCAATATTCCATTTCCATATGAAGCATGTTGCTCTTGACTATCACTTCATTCGTGAACAAGTTCATAGTGGACTCCTCCGGGGTAGCTCATGTATCCTCTGCCGATCAATTCTCCGATGCCCTTACTAAGCCTCTTCCTTGCCTCGCTTTCAACTTCTTCGTGACAAGATTGGACCCTCCTCTTAGAGCTCCATCTTGAGGGAGCATGATAAAGGAAAGTCGATATCAAGAGATACTTCTTCTCCATCAATCTCTTCTTGATTGATTCTCTCTCATGATAAAGGAAAGTCAACGACAAAGAATAATTTCTCTTTATGAACCTTCCCTTAATTGATTTGATCAATTTTTATATTGCTTGATTCTTTCACATTGTATATGGATAGTTTGTATATTTTAATTAATTGTATTTCCTTTTACAATAGCATCAAAGGATGCTTTGTATGTGTATATATGTACCCTTTACGACATAATGAAATACAAGCCATTCTTCTCATCCTTTTATGTATTTAGTGGCCTTAACCCGACCTATTTGTCGAGAAACTTCAAGATGTCTTTATATATATATATATATATATATATATATATATATATATATATATATATATATATATATATTACTATAAACTTGTTCATTCATATATTGTTAAACGATTAAACTTCTGAAAATATGTAGCGGCGGATTACAAAATATATTCAAAACTCCATAGAAATGAGTGTTCAACAAATAAAAACTTTACATTGTTTAAAAACAAATACCTATAAAAATAGACCATAGAGAGGTCTTGATGGGCACCCTAGTATTATGTTGACCTTTGTTCTTGATCTGATTAATCCTAGCTTCTAGTTCCTTGTACGTACCCACACGAATGAAACACCAGTGCTAAACATAACTTAGTGGGAATAAATGCTGTTAGACATTACTAATAAGGATCGTATCGCACTTTAGACACGTGCGTATACATTTAACTTATCATATCACCTTCCATGCTTATATATTTCCTTACAGGAAATTTACATGCTCTATACATACTTCATATTTACTTATGCGATTTATTCGCCCTCATTTAGTTCTTATCTATCTGTTATCTTGTCATCACATATGTAGTGCTATCGCCTCATATCATGTCATATAATGTCATTTATCATATTCAAATCATTTGCATATTCTTGTCATTTGCTTTTATGTTTGTATCTTTTGTATATACCTTAAGAAAGTGATCTGAGAAAAATTCTGTAACTCTCTGCAGTCTATCATTATCTAAGAGTGAATTTCTATCTATATGACCAAATGGGACCGCTAAATGATCAAATGAGATACATGTCATGTCGACTCAAATAGGGTCTCGATATCCTATAAAGTTGTATCTTTGCGGCGAAATTTGTATCCTATGAAGCATGCCTACTATCAAACTACACAGTCGCTAAGCAGACGATCAATTTTATTATGTTTTTTCTTAACAATCTTTTAGGTATCGAGAAAAGATGTCTCATATACTTGAATAACTACTGATATGTATGCTATGAGATCGCCGTTATCAAATAATCTCTTATAAACATTTAACTATACTTTTTCACCATAACAAAATTATCGTGTATTCTCTTTGGCTTTCACAACATGTTATCATGATCATATGATATTATTTCGCTTATAACAATACATTTATATAACCTTTATATAATTTCGATTTCCATAACAGTGCCTTGAGCAGTTCGAAGCGGTTCCCAGATATTTTAAACTCTAACAAGTCCATTTTCGACTGCACTTATCTATGCAAACGGATTGTTAGAGAAAGTGACTCCCAACCCAATATACCCTGAGGTTCGAGTTTCATGGTTCAAAATCATACACTGAATCTTAATTTGGGGATAAGGGTCTAAACATTCAACCGTCTGAGTAGTTTTGTGAAGGACCTCCTGAATCAGGCTCGATATTTGGTACCAGGGAATGATGTGAGACATAATTTGACCCATACTCTTCATGGTGGTTTTCTGCATGTTCAGTCGGTACTGTAAATCCTTGAACTCACCCTATTCAACCAAGATAAACTCGGTTATGATTTAAACAACCTAATTACCCAGCCTGTGGACTCTATAGAGACAAACTCTGTGCATAATTGTTCCTTTACTTTGACGCACTTTCGGGGTCCAATGGATTCAAATTTGATACACTTATTTCAGAGATTTGTTCTTCAGAAATCTAGTTTTTACCTGCAAATTTAAATCACATAATTTGGATGAGCTAACTCAACTTATGTCCTAAATACCAAAAATTGTTCAAACCCAAAATCGCATTTAATCTGAACTTAGTAATCAATCTAAATATGAGCCTCACTCGATTTAATTTCTTCATCGAAGGTCTAAATTTGATACACTTATTTAGAGATTTGTTCTATTAGTTCAGTTTATCCGAACTTTTTGAATCACCCACCTCGATGAGGATGACCAAGTTATGGTCAAAACAAAAACACGAGTTTAAAAAAAACGGATAGCATCTTCCCTAAAACCTAACATTTTCTCTATACAAATTTTTCCTTCATTGAGAACCACAAACTAAATCAATAAATACCCCATCAAATATCCATACCTTTAAAGATTTATCTCCAAACAAGAGATTCTACAAGGTAAGAGTGGGTATTCTAAACCTCCAACAGCATTCATACAAATCCAATGTTCCATACAAAATCTTACAATTTTGCTTTTCTTTCTTCTTCTTCTCTTCTCCTCTCTCCCTTCTTCTTCTTTTCTCTCTCTCTCTTCTTCTTTCCACTGAACTCAAATTTTCTTTTCCCCAAATTCCCAAGCATTAATTGGTTATCGGATTCATTTTTGAAGTTAAGGCCATGCTCGCCAAACTCTTTTGCATTCTTTTTTCTATTCTGGGATTATCCTTTTATTTTCATCTTATATATAACTCCTGGGATTTATAACATATTTCCACTTTATAATATAAACTTCCTTAACTTATGTCACTTAGGTCCTTAATTGACACAAATTAATACTTATTCTTCGGCTTTTATATTAATTCCTGTTTATTATTCATTTATTTTAGTATCACTGTTTTATTCCAAAATATATTTACTTCTATTATATATCCTAAACACGACATAAAATTGTCATGGTATAATTTTGGGAGTGATTACATTTAGGCGTAGGGAAGGATCGGGGTTCTAGCCTCATAACAAAATACTATACATATAAATTATGCCTGATAATATAATGTGAAAATAATAATGTAAGAGGTTAGTTTGAATATTTTAAAGTACAAAATGTAGATGTCAAAAAATGTGAAAGTGTAGGGTTAAGAATGCATTTTTCTTGAAATATAAATAAAAGAAATATTTTATATAATATTTTCATAACAACTAATTTTCAAATGAGATGGTCAAAATCCAATCCAAAAGGTTATCAAAGTTTAATGTATATATCTCTATATGTCTAGCTCAGTTGATAAAACATTCAAATTTAGTACATAGACATCCAGGAGAGGGCTCCAAGTTCAGTCTCACATGGGAGACAAGCCATTATAATGCAACAAAGTGTTTAGTTGTAAAAAAAGTTTAATTTGGCCATATACTAAAAAGTAAAAATGGTGAAATTGTTAGATGAGATGTTTTCAGATATTCATATATTTGTCTCATAATATCATTTACTGGGAATGCTAAAATCTGTAGTAAAATTTCGTGGAGTTGTTTTATCTAAGGGTCTCCAAAAAGCCTGAAGTCCGCGACCCACTTCAAGCCTCTAATTGCTTTGATTTCATGTGTAAGCCCAGCCTAAGCTCAAGTTTCATAGGCAGGGCCACTAATTTCATTTTATTCACAGTTCTACGAGAGTCACTACTTCAAGATGCCCCAGCTCGCTATAAGCCTGTCCGTAGGCCCAATCCACAACACCACTGTAGGCCTATCCTCTTATCTTATGTTTTTTTAAACACATAATAATTCATTTCTATAATATTATTATTGTTAAAAATTTATTATATAAGTCAAATAATAGAATGCTAGCTAGGGAAGAATTTTGGAGCAGAAGAGAGGAGCAAATAAAAATGGGTTTAATTCCTGGGCCCTAAACCTCCATTGGGAATATGAGGGGCTCACTATCCTGAAAACCTATTAGACCGCCATTCTACACCACCCTGTCATTCTAGGCTCATGCAATAGAAGACCGATGAATTTGGGGCTCATGCCCAAAAGAAATGCGGTTTGGCCCGTTGACCTACCAATGTAATTGACGAGCCCATTTCTGCATTGAGCGCTCAATCATTGAGACCCTTAGCGTTTTATCTGCTTTATTTTTTAATTAACATTACTTGCATTCACTTTCCATGACACAACATACTATGACTAAAAATTACATTCACGATTTTTGGTAAAATAATAAGAAATTTATCTCACAAAATTAAATTTTTTTATGGTAAGCAAAATTTTGAATTGATAAAATTAAAATGCCACATAAGTATGTATATTATGATAGTCATAATTAATCATATCACATTTGTAAACTTTTATGAACCTTAAACATGAAGTGCTTTAAGCTACATAAAAACAAAAGACTGTGAGCCACTTAAGAGGATGGAAGGGCATAGTGGCTTACTAGGGGTGTGCATATTTCATTTAACCAAATCAAATCACATAAAAAACCTACGATTGGTTTTTAGTTTTTTTATTTATATAAACAAAAAAACCTAATCATCAATACGATTAACCATTTTTTCAATTAATCATATATCGATTTTTTCGATTAAAAAAAAAAATTGTAATTCCATAAACATTTATTAAAGTTCAAATTACAACAATTACTATAAATAAAAAATTGTAAAGAAAAAACTAAGAGGATTAATGTGAAACCCCGAGAAAATCTAATTTTCCTGGGTAAATGGCAAATGGTATTTCATTAAATCAAATTTTTCTGTATCTCTGATGATGAAACAAGATTTCACCATTGAATGTTCTGAATTTAGTTATTACGCCATTTTCGCCGGTTCAGAGCATCAGACTTGCACGCTTCGAGGTACTAGCGAGGCAGATACTTCAGCACTGAAATACTTCACACAGCCAACACACTGCCAAAAAGTGAATGAATTAACTTTAGAACAGCATCAAGATGGGCTTATACTCCTTTAATCGATAGAAAATCAAAGCGTCAAAGCGATTAAACTATAAGCTTAATCCAGTTTATTTAACTACTACTGGTCAAGTGTGGCAATGAGGGGGATTAAAAATAGGTTTCTCTCCGGTTTAATGGTGTAATGCGCAGGATAGCTGGAGTGCATATTTTAAAAATGGAGGGTTTCAGAGGAGAGAAAATGCAACTTCTTCTAGATTTCTTCGTTTTGACATTGCCCTGGTTTCGGCCAAGAAGGTGCTGTTCTAATAATTTGTAAAGCGGCTACGCCAAGTGATGACTGGCTTTCAGGAGTTCTGACAACCCAAGAGGAGGCCTTTCTTCACGGCGATTGTGTTTGGGTATTTGCACTATTTCAGGCTGATTTGGCGCAGAACGCATTGGCTTCTCGATCGATCCCAAAATCGGATTGAATCGCCGAATATTCGAACTCCGCTTTCGACACAAATTCACTACCGTTCGTGGTTCAAAGGACAATTTGCTTAATAAATTGGCCAAGGTTGAATGAATCTTACGATTTATTTCCTTGGCTTCACAAAGTGAACAGATGTCAGAGCTGTCAGTCACTAACAATTTCATCGCCGCTTATGTTAGGACCAAAAAATTAATCTCGATTTGTTTTATTAACAAAATATCTGATGGGGTGCTGTAAGCAAACATTGGGTTAAAACGAATGATTGAATCAGGTGGAAATAATATGTTAATGCATGAAAATTAAATGTGTTAAGAGAGGGTTAGAATAGAAATATAATCGCGGGAAGAGCCATTGGAATTAAAATTTGATCATTGACAAATTTCATGAGCTTAATTGGATGTTAATGTGAACTAATAACATATGATATGTATGCAAATTCTCACATTACATATGCATAATGATATCATACGCGTGATCGGAATGACATAATGCACTTGATATGCACTGGGCAACTAGAAAATTGTGTGTGAGGTACGGATGATGAAAGAAATGAAAATGAAATACTGAAAGAATTTATGGAAGATTTCTTCAATAATTGCTCTGGAGAGTGGTTCAACAAATCATCTCTTGAGGTCAATCGGCTGACTGCTCAAAAATGATCCAAAGAATTCATTTCGAGTATAGGGCCTCAATATATTTACCGAATCAGATGAGGTTTTCATGAACAAAACTCTTTGTTTTGAAAACTGATGTTTTTCTCGTGATTCGCTTAAAGGATGTGTGAGGAGTTTGAGACTCTAGACATGGATCAGCATGTAGACATCCAAGTAGGATCATGTATTTGTTTCAATGTGCTTATACTGATCAGATGTGTACTTAGGCTTTTTATAAATCTAATGTAGGATAATTCAACTATCGGGCATTGCTCACCCTATCAGGGATCATTATTTCACGATGTGAGGTATACGAGGACGACGCCACTAGAGGCCATGCTTTTAGAAGAAACCTGATTGCGGGCTTGTATTTAATTTCAGAAAACATGTATTAATTCTAAATTTTAATATATGTCAGACAGAGTGATATATTAACTTAAACTATAGAAAAATATAATTGATGTAATTTTGTGAGTAGTGATGTATGGGCCAAGTATGGCTTTTATTTTATGTATGGGTCTCATGACATGAGACATAGATTTTCCAAGAAAGATGATTTGGAGTTAATCTGATCCTGGATCTGCCACAATTAATGGAGTAAAAACAAAGAAAAGCAACTAAGAGAGTCAGAAAGTCAAGACTCACATAATTTAGTATTTATTTTGTTTTTATTTTTCTGTCACTTAATAAAAACTACGGTTTTTATATTTTGTAAACTAATAGATATAAATGTAATTAACAATAATCTAAGGTCAGATTATTACACCTGCATTTCAAAGCATATGAGTCCAAACTCCTTGAGGTGGATGTCAGGCGGTGTATGATAATAAAATAAAAGCACACACAACATCTATGTATGTTCGAAAACCTGGCTTTCCACAGGATTGTAGCGAAGACAGCAAGGAATTCAAGGTTACGATACTTTGAGGTGGTACGAGACTGCTTACACCCCAACCCCCGCCTTGGGATAGCGGCTGAAACTATACTAGATTCTGCTTTTCTGCATACTGGTGGGGCCCAAGTTCCTATAACTCAATCAAAATATCACATACAAAAATAAATAAAACTACTACCGTAGGGTGTTTATATTGTTTAATAAATACAAATTTTGTGTTCATTTATACATAAGCAAAATCAGACATTTACATTTACATAACGTAGCGCAAAACCTACTGTGATGTCACTTACTAGCTTGCTCATTCAAGAAAGATGTGCTAAGATTGCGACGTCCCTCCTCCCAGACCTACATCTGATTAAACCCATGCCAGTTCTTAACGCTTAAAATGAAAACATATGACTTGATAATGCATACACAATGCATCAATATCATATTTATGGGAAAGCATATACCAAAGAATGTGACATATAGTAGCGTATAGTAAGAATTCATTCATGAATCTTCACAACAAACTTATATAGTATTATTACTCTGTACTGATATGTTAATTTCATACTTTGTCTCAGATCTCCTTAGGGAGTTACAAAGTTTATTACTTATAATGGGAGGTATCATTAGAAGATAGAAGGCTTGTAATGTAGGCACCTGTGAGGGTGTCATCTCAGAGCAAAACGATGTGCATTACTTCTACTCTTATTTGTCATTCAAAGTTCCACATATAACCTGCTCGACTACCTGCACTAACACAAGAAATGAGTAGGACACAAATATTAATAAGTAATTTCAAGGTAGGGCATAAAGACTGAAAGTGCCGTAGCACAAAGGTGAGGCCGAATCACCGACAGAGTGTCACTGCGAATAATCGTAGAGTGTCACAGATGACTGAGGTCAGCATTAAAATGTGCCATAAAGACTCATTAAAGAGGCCACAGGTACCTAATAAGAGAGTATCATACTATAATGTGTCTCGCCACATACAAGAGGTGCTATGTCATTTAACATCCTGGCTCAGAATGCATCAGTAGGCTCGAATGCATTATCTTATCATAAGACATTAAGTTTACAACTTAACTCGCTAAGGCACATGAGGTACTACTAATTTTTTCCTTTACTCATAATACGAATCTTAATCTCTTCTATATTAATTTATAGAGTCCTGACACCCAATAGATAAGTCCTTAAACATAATGAAACACAAAATCTCTATACGTAGTGCAAGTAGTTAAGCTGGTGCATAGAGTTCTTGAAACACTACACTCTTGTACTGCTCTAAGTCTTCTCCCTGCCACGCCTCTGGCGCTGACCTACGCCGGTCGTTGGCAGGGGACCCCCACGCCGCAGTCAGAGACCCCGAGATTTGCCCCAAATTCTTGGCTGATTTCATTCCATTTTTCAGTAACCAAACTAAAAACCCAAAATAATCCAGCAGACACCAAAAAACAACTCCCAAGTAGACTCTGAACTCAACTAAAACCAAACATAAGATTAATTAGTGTTTTTCCAACCTAAACTCAAATGACTTGTGTTAGGTTAACTTCCTAACACCCAACAGAGGTATCCACACATCACAATTAATAATCCATACTAAAGGAGGATCTCCATACTCATCTTATAATTACTAGAAGTTATATTTAACTGATCTAATAATTAGGTTGGATGAATTCCCAACTAAACCCAGAATGAACAAACTAATTTCCATACAAAAGTCCATACAAATCCACACACAAATAGCTCTTACACAAATCTATACAAAATCGTGCAAATGCATCCACAATTCTTCCTCTTATTCTTCTTCCTTCTGCTTCTTTCTCTCTCTTCTTCTTCTTCACGTTGAAGTCTTCTCCAAAAACAGAGACGAACTTGTCTTATCCCTCGATTTTTGACTTTCTTATTGCACTTTGATCCTCACTCTTCTATTTGCACCACAACTCTCATTATCCCACTTCAAGTATATAACTTATCTTAAGGACTTTTATATCATGTCTTAACAAATTCCACTATTACCTCGTATTCGTGACAAATTTCTGTGTTTCTCAAATTTTCTCATTTAGCAAAATAATAATTACAAAAATTTCCAAATAATTCTTATAGTCATACCCAATTATGTTTAGAACGATTAGGTGTATTCAGCAGAGGCTTCTCTTCACAATGTAATCTTCTTTAATCTAATTACTCATAAAGGAAAAACTTCAATCATTCCCTTCTCAAAAGCATCGCACACCCATATCCCACATTACATAGATAAGATGAAGAAATTCAAAAGATCATCTTTTACTCAAGGTGAAAGGCTTTTAACATGCATATCCCACAGTTAGACAGCATTTATTGCTTCAGAAGCTCTGTTCATTCTGAAGGCATCAGTGATGAGCAAAATTCTGAACCTTAAATTTGGTCTTGGAAGTCTTGACAATTTTGGATTATTATCCTAATATGACTCAAACATTACCTTATATTTTTTGAACTTTCCTTTAAGTTATCCCAATGGAATAAGGAAACTTAGTGCCCAAGTATCCTTTTTAGAATAGAAACCTGATTTGTTTCTAATTTTAGATTAATAACTTGGAGAAATGATCGGATCTTTGTGTTTGATAACACTTGCTAGAAATGATCCCTGAGCTGTCGGTGCCTTACTCTAAAGTATCTTGACCCCCTGGGTTCCACTTAAACTTGAGCTTTGTACGTTATGCATCAACTCTGCCATGATCGCACTCCATGGGGGCATCACGTCCCAGTGTTTTAAACGCAATTTAGAAATACTTCCTGGTTCTTCCAAGGACTTCATGTTTAAACCATCAAATCTTCATCAAAATCGATATCTAAAGTAGTCATCTTCTTGTAGAACCCTTGAGACAAAGATATGTACAATCTTAAACCCAACATAAACCAAAACTGAGATTTGTATAAAACAAAAACCAAAATCAAATTGATCAATTCAATTCACATTTTTTTTTTCGGTCTCGGTTGGATTCTTTGATTTTCTGAGGCTTACCAGGTTCAAGAGGCGTCATACTCCTGTGCTTGAATCTCTTGTCCCTATTCTTGGACTGTTTTTATTCCACCTATTTCTGTTGAGCCTCATGGACCTTCTCTCACATTGGTGTATTTGATGTTGTTCATTTGGACTAAGCCCTCACCGCTGTTTGTTTTGTTTTGGATTTTCCCCGAAAGACTCGTACAGTGGATGTGTCCCATGCTTATAAACTCATGAGTCTTCTCGTTCCTAATCAATGTTGGACATTGTGGGACCCAGGCTCACCTTGACAATCCTCCTTGAGCAGAGTTTCACTCCGTTTTGGTACATCTTGCATGAAGCATCACGGCTACCGGAGTGAAGCTCCTTACACCATTTTGTTCCGACATCCATCCTGAGTTGAAAGCTTGAATTCGACTCTAATACTACTTATTGGGAAACCTCATGGACCCTTTCATCCACATTGGTATGATATTGTCCACTTTGGGCCTAAGCCCTAATGGTTTTGTTTTTGGGGTTTTCCCTCGAAAGACCTTATACTAATTGGATATTATTTCATGTTTGCCAAATTCATAAGTCTCCTAACAACAGCATCAGTCTGGGACATGAGCATAACCAACCATTTCAGCCTCCGATTCTCTTTTATGGTAACTCTAGCACCACTTATTTGACTGCAAATCTTGTTTTTAATTCTACGGCTAAACATGTGAAATTTGATTTTTAATTTTTTTTGAGAATGAGTATTGTATAAATTTGTTAATGTTTGGTTTCTCCCTTCTGAAACCAAGTTGCTGACTATAAAGCTCCTTCTACTTAGGTTTTCTTCTGTCTTGTGATAAACTCATGGGATCTCTTCACGTCTAGTGTGCCAGTAGGAATGTTAAAGAATATTAAGTTAGACAATTTGTTAGGTTGTTAGAGATTTACCATAATCTCTATATTTTTTATGTGGCATTGGTATTCTCTTTCAAACTTTTCTGAAATAGATAATTTTACTGAATACCATGATCTTAGACCCCATTGCACCAATAGATTACGAGATTCTAACCATGATGTGAACAATCTCGCCCACTTATCATATTAAAACCGGTGGTGTGTCATTAGAAAGTCTTAAGCTCATGAGAAAGCGAATGTCTTCAAGGCACTTATCAGAGACGCTCGTCAGTTCAAGTCCCCAATCGGTCATCTTACTGCATATAAGAAGTTTGCTATAGATAAGCATATGAAGGTGGAAAATATGCAAAAGAGATATTTATCAGCGGATGACCCAATTTCCAAATCTCTTATTTTTCGGAAGATTAATCCTTGATAGGAAAAAATAGATTTTATTCCTAAAATCAATCAAAGATTTGTGAACCGAGCCCTATAAATTGGGAAGATCCCCCACGAGGTGAAAGTAAGTAAATTCCAACCACGTAAACTATATGCTTCTCATTCTCCATCTTGTGTTGACTTAATCATCGGAGAGTGTGGCCGACACAACGCCAAAGGATCACCTTTTTGCAGGTTCATGTTGCGTTGCTGATGCTTGGAGGTCCCGACGATCAACGTCTCGGGTGATGAAGGGCTACTAGACAATCGTGAAGCCAATCTTCTCATTCCTAATCGATGTTGGACATTGTGGGACTTTGAGCTCACACCCAACAATCCTCTCCTCGAACATAGTTTCACTGCGTTTGGGTACACATCTTGCATGAAGCATCACGTGCCAGGTGGCTCACTGTACCATTTTGTTTAGCATCCATCCACACGGTTAAGCTTGAATTCGACTCTAATACTACTTATTGGGAAACCTCATGGACCCTTTCATCCACATTGGTATGATATTGCCCACTTTGGGTATAAGCCCTAATGGTTTTGTTTTTTGGGTTTTCCCTCGAAAGACCTTATACTAATTGGATATTATTCATATTTATAAATTCATAAGTCTCCTCTTTCTTAACCAAAGTATGACCATAGGCTGTCTCTCCATTTTACATTCCTAAGGTTCTCTTTTGCTTCAGTAACTTTTCTAAGCACCATGATGATTACAAATCTTATTTTTTGAAATTCTAGAGACTAAACATGTGAAATTTGATTTTTAATTTTTTTTTAGAATGAGTATTGCCTCCAATTTGTTAATGTTGGTTTTCTCCATACAAAAACAAGATTCATATTATAAAAGCTCTCCTTCTATCAGTTTTATCTATTACAGTAGTAAATACCATAGTCCTCTCTTTCGTCTATGTCACTCTGATAGGGATGTTAAAGAATATCAAGTTAGACAATTTGTTAGGTTGTTAGAGATTTACCGTAATCTCTGTATTTTTTATGTGGCATTGGTATTCTCTTTCCAAGCTTTTCACAAGTAGATAATTGTGAGTACCATGATCTTTAGACCCATTACTTAATGGGTCGAGGGCTAGCTCGACCACAGAACTGTCCAAGCCCCACTTGATCATTAAACTAAAGTGATATTATCCAGAGACAGGTTCCAAAGTCATGAGAGTTTCAAGATGTCTTCTCTTCAAAGATCTTTGTTTGTGGCAACTGCCTAGGATTTCAAGTCCCCTAACTCCTAATTAATCCATTCAGAGTATAAAGAGAGAAAGTCATATGAGATAAACATATATGGCGAAAATACGCAAAGAGATATTTACTCAAGAGATAACCCAAGTCAAATCCCTAGATTTCAAGATTAACCTTGGTAGGGAAAAATAGATTTTATTCCTAAAATCAATCAAAGATTGTGTGAACTCAGTCCCATAATCTTAGGAAGATCCTGCACGCTGAAAGTAAGTAAACTCCAACCACGTAGAACCATATGCTTCTATTCTCCATCTGAAGACTCCTAATCATCGAGAGTGTACCCAGCCACAACGCCATCCTGACCACCCTTTTGTAAGTTCCACGCTATGCTGTCGATGCTTATGTCTCCAATGCATCATCGTCCTTATTAATTGGTAATCGTATGTGGTCCCGAACGTAGTCCTCGCCCACGAGTCATATGGCTCGACATCAACGAATATCTAGTAGCTCTCTCATCACCCGACTTTGGCCGATTCCCATTTCTGACCCGATTTGTTCGAGGCAAATACATATCGTCATCCTAAGGAACCAATCTTTGTAAGATAAATTCCTTTAATTTAAAGTTAGATATGGTGAAAACAGAGGAACAAGTAAGACATTAAGGAGTCAGAACATACAACGTCATAGTTGCAGAGAATGACTAGTTATGAATCTAAGATAAAAAACCACGATCTGAAAGATGTAATGATAACGAACATTGCAATCCAAATGTTCATTTATGGTATGAGTCTATTCCCCCGACGTATGTCGATACCCCACGATGAGTTCTCCTTAGGCGCCTCTAACACCAGTCTCACCGCTAAGAATGCCTGAAAGTACAAAGGCCAAATCGAAGAACTCATCACCCCACCTTCAAGATACGCGCACACGATCCCGCAAGAGAAAGAGACGTGAATCCACCCAAGTAAATCAAGCTCTCAGAACGCGGCATCGCGTGAGGCATGATGCCACCAATGTCGCTTTCATCTCTACGGTATTGCGTGACCAACATTCTATATGCCAACAACCTTAACTCTGAGACCACATATGTTTTCTTTTGCCTCTGTGCAATACTGATTATGAACCACCGGGCGGGTTTGGTCATGTTACCTTTTTCCATTTGAAATTTTTCATCAATTCTTTGTTATCATATGTTCATCATAATTCAGCGAAGATACTAAATGCCTGCAATGATCACCATGTGTAAAGTATTCCCAAATAGTTTAAGGCCTCGTATTAGCTTCGTTTCACAAGCTCCCGCGTAATTCAATAAATTCATTCAATGAACTATGGTCCGCATTCATATCTGTGAAGATTTTGTTCTGGGTGCGACAAAAAGAGAATATTAGCCTGCAAACCATTCAGCAAGAAGGAGCCTATTCGAGATTTCACAAGGAGGTTTGTGCAAGCCGCTCAGCAGGGGTAGAATCATATAAAGATGTAATCTTTTTCTGTCCTCCAAACCTGTAGAAGTTTTGACCATCTATCTCTTTTCTTCCAAACACACCTTAATCTCCAACACAATGGAAGCATTATATAGACGCACAATCCATCACTTGAGGACAATATTCAAGTGCTGTTCTGCATCGTCATGATTACAAAACCACTTCATTGAGAAAATAATTTCATCCAAGGAAGGTCAAGGTAGGAGACCTCAGCCATCCCCATTATCAGAGAAAAGAGAGCTACCACAATTCACCCCAAACATCCCATACGAAGCTATTGCCCATCATTCGTGAATCCTATTGAGTTAACATTCCACAGACTTATCCGTATGGATCCTTCCCAAAGAAACAAATCTTATGCGCAATTATCATATGATGATAAAGATAATCTATTATGTCAGTTTCAAAGTTCGTGAAAATCTCATCATGATGACCACCTTAGGGGTATGGTCAAAGAAGGTGACCATAGAGAGTGAATCGTGGCAAAGCGCCCGATGTAGAATGGGCAAATAGGAGCAACAATCTCCGCGATCCAGCCTACTATAATTATATATTCTAGGAGGCCCGCCACACCAATATCAGCCATGCCAATAGAAGAAGCTCTTAAGAGCCGCGCCACAAGGCCATGATAAAATGCTATCCACAGGCTGCATGCAAAACTACACATAGGTAAAACCAAACTAATAGATGACCCTATATCCTTTTCCTCTTTGTCAACTCCAATAGGATCATTGTGCCCAATATGATGTAATCGGTACACCTCCAGATAATCTGTTGACGCAATAGATCCTCAGAAAATTTCATAAGGCACAAATTTATTAGAACTACCAACCTTAAGTAGATGTGGAAGCCTGTGGTGCCTGTAACTTAATGTTAATCTTTTGGTTTTAATGCTAAACTATCGTAACACTGAGATGTCACGCCCCACAAAAGCAAATAATACCAACAAGTTTGGTTCTCAATCACACGCCCACTTGTGGCCTTACAATGCCATGAATGTATAAGGGCCCGTCGACTCGATAAGGTTGTTCCTTTCCGACTATCACCAAAATGGTAGCTATTTGGCTAACATCGCGTTGACCTTTTAAGCAATCGCTTGGTCACACGACAATGTTATCTACCATCTATACTGAAACAGAGAGTAAGACTTTGAAACCTCCTCAAGATCAAAACCCCGCATGGTATCTACGTCGCCGATCGCATGAAGAGAAGGACCCTACCGGGCCGTTGATCCCTTAGAAAAGACTTGACAAGCCGTGAGAAATCCACTTACATCAATTATGTGACGCCCTAAAACTCGGGGGTTCGTATACTCAGATACCATGTTATGACACTCCAAAATCCGGGGGTCCAGATGAAAACTCGTCAATCCGCGGAATATTCGTGGTCACCTTTCTATATATTTTTCTTACAAATATACAAATTCTTATAATATTTTACAAGAGTTTGATGTACAACTCTTTTACATGCCAAAATATATTAAAACTAGATTATTCTAATATATTTTACAAAATACTCAAGGTTACAACCCGCTTCTTCAGACTCACGACCTCGAAGGAGCGCCGCCTTCTTGTGTACCTGAAAGGGTGGTCCCACGACTCCGGGTGAGCAGCCCAATAGATATATCTCCCAAGGCTTACTCCCCACCTAAGAGCAACATGCAATGCAACATACATACAATCACACGCATTCACCTATAATTGTCAGACCAATGTCTACATGTTATGAATGCACGCCCCTATGATCAACCAAGTCCTCACTAACCCCTCTCACACTGTTATATGCTGCAGTTGTGAAATTACTGGATACATCCACTGATCTTTCCAAAACAAAAGCTTGCTTTGTAATTCTGCATTAATACTGATACCCCCAATGCCTACTTATTTCCTTACCCAGTATTGTCTGTTATGCACTTATGGGCCACGGATTTCCGGGTACTCACCGCAGGACACCGCACGCCTATACAACATTTTTTTCGAGCTTTCACCGACGATTTCATGTCTAAACCATATACCAGGTTTTTCACCCGAGGGGGTGTCTATTCTTACTTGCTTCACCCATTTACACATGTACTTTTCATGCCATGCAACCGTGAGCCTCAATTTGGACGTTGTCCCATTTTACTGAGCTCACCATCGAACACCAAACATAGTGTCAATTAACCATGTCCTCACGACATACATCGAACACCAACACAGTGTTGATTTACCATGTCCTCACGACATACATCAAACATCAAACACAGTGTCGATTTACCATAGTCGAACACCAAACACAGTATCGACCCCAACCATGCACTCACACCCGACTCGACGTGATGTCCCGTGCATAAATGCAATGCAAATGTTAGTGCATGCCATTTCATGCCTACATGTACGCTACGTGTCACATGCAACATATCTATTACACTACATGTCAAGTGTCATGGATAAATTATATTTAATACATATAATTATTTCCATTTTTATCACACATATATCACATAATTTCACACATTTAGCATGTTATTCAATTTATAGCAATAACACACATTAGCCATTCCCGACCATGCTTGGCCTCGAAAATAATCCGGACTTAGTCTAGAAAGTCCAGCTTTTATCAATACCAGAAAAACATCCAACACGAAATTCCCTGCTCAAGCCATACGTAGCCCCAAGCATTTCAGATACAAACCGGTTCTGAGAACGTTTCGTAAAACCGTGAACGGACTATTCATCAATCATTCACACGAAGGTGTTCCAGGCTCACTTTGGCTGAGAAATTCATCTTATTAAATTCTAGACTCAACGAGCTTTCTGTAGAGTCCAAGAACACGCGAATCGAAGTTCGAACGAGAAAGTTATGGCTGTCCGAAGTTGACGCGGCTGATTCTCAAGGGTGTTCGGAAATTTGGGCACACCCGTTTAAGATTACTGATTGGCCGCCCTGTTACACGTTCCGTCTCTGATGGGCCTGAAACTCGTGAAACCGATCTTTGACCGTCACACAACAATAACCAAACCACACACATCTGAAATTCGCCCTGAAATAAGGCAAAATCGTTAGGCCATTACGTGGCCCCTAGGCTTAAAATAACCGGAGTAGGAGGAAACCTACCTCTCGTAGCGCAGTTCCGGATCCTTTGCCGTCCGATTCTGCTCCCTACGTGACGTTGGTTCCGGTTCCCCTCTTCCTTTCCTTTCTCTTTTCTTCTTCTCCCTTCATTTTCTTTCTTTCATTTCTTTTCTTTCCTTCTTTTCTCTCCTTCCTTTCCCTTTCCTTCTTGCTGCACATCCACGAACTGAACTAGACGTCCATATATATAGTCAATCCATGAGCCATTTCACCTTCACATGGCATGCATGTGGCATGCCATGTGTATGACACATGTCACTTCCAAAGCCATACACCAATCCCCCCTCATGCAAATGGACATACGGCTCGCTACGTGGTCCCGCATGCATTACATGGCATGTGTCAATTCGGCACCGTTGGCCTCAAAAACGTAAAAATCTGATGCCAATGCACTGATTTAAATTCGACTAGGGTGTTAGATTTCATGAGATTATTCCAACGGTGCAATCCATTTTGTCATCCGAGATCTAGAAAAATCCCAACTTTTCCTCTGGGACTATTCTAGCAAATTACCGTTTTGCCCTTTTTATGAAAAATTGAAATTGAAATTGAAATTTTTCACGGGTTTTACAAGTTCTCTTCTATCTATTGAAGTTCTCTTCTATCTATTGAAGAAAGGGAGCAGTTACAACTCATACTATTAAATAATATAGATGTATTTTCCTGTAACCACTCAAATATGGTTGGAATTAACCCGACGATGGCCTCTCACAAACTGAATATTATTCCCACGGCCAAACCAGTAAGGTAGAAGTGAGGTGTTTCCACCCGGCTTGCCATCAGATTATTAAGACTAAAGTAGACAACTTACTAAGAGCAGGTTTCATAAGAGAAGTGAAGTACCCTAAATGGCTAGCCAACGCGCGCGCTCTAAAAGAAAGCTTAGTCGCTTATATGTAGATTACACTAACTCAAAACGAAGCTTGCCCAAAGATAGCGCTTCCTTGTCACAGATAGATCAATTGTTGATGACGCAGCCAAGCATGGGATACTTTCGTTTCTGAACACTTTCTTTGGATATCATCAAGTTCCCATGCACCCGCCTGACGGATAGAAAGCGACCTTCATTACACCGCATGGGTTATATTGCTATAATGTGATGCCTATTGGCTTGAAGAATGCCGAGGCAACTTATCAAAGGTTGGTAACTAAGATATTCTGACCGTTGTTTGGGAGAAACTATGGAGGTCTATATCGATGATATGCTTGTAAAGTCCAAAAACTGCTTCGATCACACCAAGCATCTGCAAGAAGCCTTTGAGCTATTACGAAAGTACAACATGAAACTCAATCCTTTGAAATGTGCGTTTGGAGTCAGTTCGAGCAAATTTTTAGTCTTTATGGTGACTTAGAGAGGGATAGAGGCCTATCCTATTCAACTCAAAGCTATAATGGATTCTCATATTCCTACCTCTAAAAAAGGAGTACAACAACTAATTGGCCAACTGGCAGCTCTTGGGTGGTTCATATCTCGTTTCAAAAATCTGTTAAAACCCTTTTTTTTTATCACTCTAAGGGGAGCGAAGAGGGCCGTTTGGAATGAGGAATGCAACCAAACTTTCATGGCAATCAAACAATATCTTATCGAATCACCAATTATGTCTAGCCCAGAAGTAGGCGATACACTTTATCTTTACCTAGCGATTTCAGAAGTCTCAGTAAGTGCAGCTCTGTTTAAAGAATATGAAAACCGGAAACAGAGACCAATATTCTTCGTAAGAAAATCTATGTCCGAGGCAGAAACTCGGTATACTTGTCTCGAACAAGCGGCACTCTTCGTCGGGCAGCTAAGAAGCTTCGCCCCTACTTCCAGGCATACCTTGTCATCGTGCTAACCAATCTCCCTTTACAAAGCACGATACATAAGCCCGACCTATCAGGGAGGATGGTTCGGTGGGCAATTAAGCTAAGTGAATGCGGTATTCAATATAAACCTCTCTTGGTATTAAAGCGGAGTAGATATTGGTAGACTTTTTTGCAGAAATTCCCTAATAGGACGCGGACCCGGGTAACGTTGGATGGTGGATCCTTAATGTAGACGGAGCCTCTCGACAAACGAGAGCTAGAGTTGGTTTGCAACTTAAAGCCCCAACAAGGGAAAGGATAGAACAGGCCATACGACTAGACTTCCTCGCATCTAATAATGAGATTGAATATGAAGCAATCCTAGTCGGAATCGACCTCGCAACATCTGTATCTTCAGAAAAAATCATCAAATAAAGTGACTCTCAACTGGTAGTAGGTCAAGTAAATGGAGAATACGAAATGCGAGACCAACGCATGATCAAGTATGTATGTCTGGTTAAGCTATGACTAGGGAGTTTTGTGGCTTGGAAGCTTGAGCATATCCTGAGGGATTCGAATGAAAAGGTAGATGCTTTAGCAGCAGTGGCCGCATCCCTCCCAATAAAAGAAACAATGTTCCTCATTGTCTATTTCTAGCTGACATCATCAATTACTACCAACCAGGTAAGCGAGATAGATAAAGCATGTTCTTCTTGGATGACTCCAATAGTGCATTATTTGAGCTTGGGAGAATTGCTAGATAATAGGATTGAAGCTCATAAGATTCAGGTCCAGGAAACTAAATTTTCCCTTGTGAGTGGGCAATTATAAACGGTCTCTAAACGGGCCGTATCTTAAGTGTCTCACCACTCAGCAGGGACAATATATATTGGCAGAACTCTATGAAGGAATATGCGGAAACCATCAAAGCGGCAAAACTTTGGCTCATAGGGCCCATACGCAAGGTTATTATTGACTAACTATGAGAGCAGATGCATCCACCTACGTCAGGAAGTGCGATCTCTGCTAACGACAAGGCCCCATCTTAAGGGTGCCAGCTCAAGATCTAACTGCCTTCACAAGCCCCTTTCTCTTTGCTATATGGGGGATTGATATAGTTGGATCGCTGCCTACCGTCCCAGCTTAGAAGAAGTTGTTGTTTGTTGCCACTAACTATTTCAGCAAATGGATAGAAGCTGAAGCCTTCACCTCCATCAAAGATAAAAATTTGTCCAATTTGTTTGGAAGAATATAGTTTGTCAATTCGGAATACCTCAGTCAATTGTAATTGACAATGGGCCACAGTTTGACAGTGGAGTATACAGAAATTTTTGCCATGAGTTGAAAATAAAAAAACTTGTATTCAACCCCATGCCACCCATAGAGCAGTGGTTAGGCCGAAGCATTTAACAAAACTTCATATTTGCAGCGTTTACATTCGGTTGCTAGAAATGTGGCAAATGAGCTACCAGAATTCCTTCGGGGCCTATAGAACAACCAGTTGGAAGCCAACTAGAGTATCCCCGTTCGCCCTCACCTATAGGATGGAGGCCATAATTCCTATAGAAATTAGGGTGCCCACACTTTGAACGGAAATCCCTGAGAAGCACATCAAGCCATTACCAAAGACTTGGGAGCATGACAAACGAACTCCGTGAAGTCGCGGATGCAATGTGTATTGCATCGTACTCAAACAAAGAATAACAAACCTATATAATGTGCTTGTAAGATCGTGAGCGAAATTCGATTTGGAGACCTGAATTTATAAAGAGTCTTTTGAAAACATAGCTGACCTAATAGTCGACAAATTCCAACCAAATTGGGAAGGGCCATACATGATAGTAAGAGTGGGGGCAGTCGGATTGTACACATTAAATAAACTAGACGAGACACCAGTGCCTAGGATGTGGAATGCTATGCATCTTAAGAAATATTATTAAGAAAATTTTCTTTAAAGTATTTTCTTTCATCTTCTAGAATAGCCCCATGCCAGCACTCATGTTTAAATTTTTTTACTCGGCACATGCCAAAGCACTGTGGCTTCCATAAAGCTCTCATAGCACATGCAAAAGACCATAAGTGTCTCCTAGCTTGCTAGCACATGCCAAAGACCATAAGTGTCTCCTAGCCTGCTGATACATGCCAAAGACCAGAAGTGGCTCCTAGCCTGCTAGTACATGCCAAAGTCCAGAAGTGGCTCCTAGCATACTGACACATGCCAAAGACTAAAAGTGGCTCCTAGCGTGTTGGCACATGCTAAAGACCAGAAGTGGCTCTTAGCCTACTGGCACATGCCAAAGTCCAGAAGTGGCTCCTAACCTGTTGGCACATGCCAAAGACCAAAAGTGGCTCCTACCCTATTGGCACATGCCAAAGACTAGAAGTGGCCCCAGGTCTCACGGCACACAACAAAGTCCAAAAGTGGGCCCTTAGCCCGTCAGCACATGCTAAAAGACCAAGGCTCCATAGCCATCGGCACATGCCAAAGACCAAAAGTGGCTCCTAGCCTATTGACACATGTCAAAGACCAGAAATGGCTCCTAGCCTACTAGCACATGCCAAAGTTTAGAAGTGGCTCCTAGCCTACTGGCACATGTCAAAGACCAAAAGGCTCCTACCACTGGGCACATGCTAAAGACCAAGGGCCCATGTTCGTTGACACACACGCGCAAAGTCCGTATGGCTCTTAAACTTGTCGGGCAAAGCCAAAGCCCAAAATGGTGCTTTACCCATCGCCCGTGCAATCCATACCGCTTTCTAGTTCTTAAAAACTTATAACAATATTAATATCCTCAGTTTAACTATCCGCACTCATAGCATAAAGTTGTGAAATAAAGGATATCAGTTGCATAAGTAAATTAAATATCAAATATCGGGAAATTTCCAAAATACGCCAATGGCTTCAATGGTTCCATAAAAAACATATGAATCCTGACGGCCATATAAGCTCCTTAATGAAATTTCAAAAAAAAAAATGGAAAGAAAAGAAACTTAAGATGTTCCATCAAAATTCCTTATGGGAGCACCTCCTCGGTTCTCATTCTCCCTACCGTTACCTCGCACCGCTGTACTTAGTGGCTTTGGGACCGAGTACATAAGGTTTACGAAGAACCTAGCGGAAGACGGTAGTCTAGGAATCAGTCGTGCATGTCGTTTGAACTTCTAACATCACCACGATATCAGGTTCGAACTACAACATTCGTAACCATAGGCAAAGATTAGCTCCAAGGCATTCTAATAGTCCTCCTCTATGGCTACTTTGTCCTTACCCGCCTGAGATTGAAGAGAAGACACTTCATTTTGGTTGCCCTAACCTCTAGCAGAAGTGAAGTCTGCTCAACCTCCAGGCTGAGGCAACTTCAAATTTCTTGGCCTTACGCCTCCACTCCTCTGTAATCAGGCTTGGACCCCGGCCAAGTCATCCGCCCGCCATCAATCTCGCGTGACCGCAACTAGTCGGGCGATACGAGTTTCTTCTTTAGCTTCATTCCTCTCTTTCTCCACACCTATTATCCTCTCTATACCCTCCTTAGCCCTCTCGCTCCCAAAGGCTGTGACGTAGCCTGGGCCTCATGGCATTTTCTAAGACGTGGAAGCTTGGAATAGGACTGAAGATATCGTCACAGTTCTTCTCGGGGTTACCCAACAAGATAAACTCCTGCGCTTCACGCACCATATTCGATAACAAAGGACAACCTATAAAAGAAAAGGTGTTAGAAGAAAATCATAGCATAAGACTCACGTTCAAACGTTAGAAGTCTAACCATACCAGCTCAACCATCTCATTAAAATCATGGTTGCGAATATACATTTCATCTTCAGCCACAAGCTGGTAGGATTTTCTATCCATATAGTTGGGGAAGGGAATGAAATACTCTTCAAAAAGAGCCACCACTGGTATTCGAAGGTTGGTGGGGTAGAGTTCATGCATATTAGTGACAAAAGTGTCCCTCTGGTTGAAAGGGTTCTAGAGAATGACACTGACTAGGTAGCATATGTATCAGAAACGCATACGTCCACCGAAAGATGGATTTAATTTACTCCGCTTAACATATGAGTTCAAGACCAACCTATCGACCCCTCGTCCATGAAATGAGCACCGCGAGGATGGACTCGCCTAAACGAAAGGCCGAACCAACAACCGCCTCGTAGAAGGAGCCTCGCGACACAACTTTATCAATGTTGAGGTCCCCGGCTCAGAGGTCCATCTCTGGTGATTTACAAGCCTCCTGAGATCCTGGCAACGCCTCTGTCGGAAGGGCATCGTGAGGTTTGTCTGAGAGTTCAAAGTAATTACTGCTGGGCTCTTTTGAACCTCTTCATTTAAACCTGACTGTTTTGGACGCTTGTCGCTTGGTACTTCAGATCCGAGGGTAGTTTCCCCTTGAGTGCTCGCAACTCGCTTGTGCATCTGCGCGGCAAATCCAATAGCAAGACTAGACATGTCGTCCCCACTCTCCTCAGCCAGCTCACTAGCAATATGAAGAACAAGATGAACACCTTGAGTCTCTCCTATAGGAGGAATTGGATCCACCTAATCCATAAAGCCTTCTAACCCAGCATCGACAACCTTCACCTGTCAAACCTTCTTCTCATTCTTTCCCTTCTTCCCTCACGTCAAAGTGTGCCCTTAATCATGTACAACCAAAGGTGATTGATCAGTCTTGCAATAAAGGTAGCCAAGGTTTTTGAGTGGAACTCAACTTGAGAGGCTCTTGAGCTGGACCCTCACTGAAGAGCTACCCGGATTGACTTTAAGGTCAACAAGAATGTACCACCCTTAATAAGCTCTTCTGGCAACGGACGAGGGATGACAGGAATTATGTAAGGAAAGGGATTGACGTCGAACTCCTGCAAGTTTTTCATAGACAAAAGAGTTATGGATTGCGCTCCTCTCGATCTCGAAAATTGGCCCCGACGCATCCACCTGCCTTCTACCCAAATCGACCAAATTCTACTGTATAAAGGTCAATCACAATAAGTTCATAGATAAAGGGCATATCAAAATATAGACGGCCTAGGGAAGTACAAGCTCCATTAAGCTAAAACAAACCTAGGAATGTAAGAGACTAATTCATATCAAATGGAAGCCTGTAGAGAACTTCTGTGTCCATACCACCGCAGACCTTCAACTGTGCCAACCCCTTTCGCTTAGTCTTAGGATATCGAAAAGCCTGGTCAAATTGCAAATAAAGATAGTCGACATAGATAAACTACTTCCCAACCTTAAAGTTTTTCAAAGTAATAAGCACAAATCTCTACCAGCGAAATATCCAACTGGTAGAGAAGGTTTAACACACTACAATCCATCAAAATCCGAAAGACGTTCAGATGTATAAGTGCAAGAGGTGCCCTAGTGAAGTGCAGAAACTGCGTCACCAAAGATAGGATAAGAAAGCAAAGTCCAGCAGCAAACTGCTCACAGGTGAAATAAACGGCATTATTTGCCTTTCCTATGATTAAGGTAGTCTGTGGCCACCGCCACCTCCAAATACTCGATGTCGCGTGAACCCGATCGAATTCTTCAGATCTCTAATTCCACCATGCATAGTAGCGACCAGGTCGCATTAATGGCGCTTTCTGAGTCCTCTCCATGTCTTTGGTCCATCCGTGAAGTCTCTTCATGCCTCTCACCATTCTATGGGCAAACAAATAGAAAAAGGGGATTAGATTGAAGCCCATTAACCAGAGAAGGCAACAAAACCCTCGAAAAACAAAAGAAATCTCTCTTTGGATGTTCAACAACCCACTATAAACAAGACCTAAGAACCCCAAAACCAAAAACCTTCAGAAACCTGCATGGATCTCCTAAACCTTTGAATGTCCCACACACCGCCGCGCAAAGATCATCACTAGAACCGACGAATGATGATCGCAGACACTCGTGAAGGAACAAAACTTTCAACCCAAAAAAAACATCGCAATGTGACGAGCAAAAAAAAAAAAAAAAGAACAACACAAAGAGGGCCAACAAACGAGATTTGAGTTGGAAAAACTCACCAAAAAGTCGAAAGTTGTCGGGCGTACTGGCTACCCCTCTTTGAAAGAAAAGTTTGTCAGCGCACGTAGAGTACTGGGCAAAGTACATTAAATAAGCATCAAAGATATACTGTAGACACGTTGGGAAACATGGGCTTCCTACGCACTTTGAATCCAAACGCCTTTCATCTTTCGACGCGTTCAATGTATGCATCAATTCTCCTAATCCTTTCAACTTTCCGCACCAAAGGCTGAGCGATTGCAGATTTTCCCTCGACCTAAAAGCATAAACTTAGTCGAGAAAAGGAGGGCACTGTGAGTACTGAGGATCTTATTCATTTACTTAATGGGCACGAGTTCGCTTGGCTCCTGCCAGAAATTGTTCGGCCCATCAGAGTTAAAACCAGCTATATTATCTAGATTGTGATAGTTCCAAAAGTTCATCTGGTAGTTTTCGTGATGTTTCTCAAATACCTTCATTTTCCAGATACCGTGATAGGATTCAAGTCCCCAACATCCTACCACATCCGAGAAGTTCTCATGATACATAAGGAAGGTGGAAAATACGTAGTTAGATGATTATCAAATGAATCACCCTGGGCTTCCAAATCTCTTTATTTCTCAAGATTAACTTTGATAGAGAAAAAGATTCATCTCAGAACGCTGCAACTTGCAAACTAAACTATAAATCTGGAAGATCCTACGAGGTGAAAGCAAGTCAATTCACCATGTGAATTATATGCTTCTATTTTCCATCTCATAGCCGACTTAATCATCTGATAAGAACAAAACACATCATCCACTGATTCACCTTTTGTAAGTTCAGCTGTTGTTGATGTTCAAAGGTCCCGACGATCAAGGTCCTTATAATAATTTGCATCTACTCTTCTCTCAAACATCTTTGAATATGTTCTTTAATAGTACGTGAGAAATACTAACAATAATTATTTTAAGTGAATGTTTAATTTTGATTGTTAAGGTATAAGACATGAAGTAACACGCAAAAGATAGCAAAATGTTGATTAATAATACTTCTTTTAGTAGAGTGAATCAAATCAAAAAATGATAAGTGTTAATTTTACTACAAGATAAGATTGGAATGAACTTGACTTTTAATTAAAGTTTGAACTGAACAATTTAAACCATACGGTTAGAACTGGAAATATTATAACAATTAATAATATCAACTTAGAAAAATTTTAGAGTTTGACAAATCTATCAATCTAGATGAATAATTACTGATAATAGTTCCTCTTATTATTTTTTATATTTGCAATAGTTTCTTATAGTGAATTCTTCATTAGTCTTCAAAAGCTTACTAATTTCTTTGAGCAAGAGATATACTTGAGATTTTTAATATAAGACATTTTTTTATGCATATATATGTAAGTAGAATCAATACAAATTTTGTAAGGAAAATATCTGCATGTGTCATTTGAATAAATTTTTAGCACCTAGATTTAATTAAATGCACAAATCAAATATGCATTGGTAAGAAACACATTTTCCTAGAATATAAAAAGTGAAACTGTGACATTGCTGTAATAGAAATAAAATAAGGAGAAGGGGAGATGATGTTAAAACTTAGACGACTTATTCCACTGATATGAAGGCGCCATTTATGCGCTTATACCTGTAAGGCCAAAGCCAGTGAATGAGAAACCAGCGACTCTTTCTGAATGAGCTGGTCATTCACAAAAATATTTATAACACTTCCCTGAATGATCTATACATCAAAGAACATGTCTTCAATAAAACTCTTACTATAAAACCAATAGACAAAACCAAATAAGGAAAAAGATAGATGTACTTAAAAGATAATCACTTAAACCTTACTAGGAAAAACCAATGGGACAAAAACCTAAATGTTGAAGAGTACGCACACCTGAGTATTAAAGACTCCCCCTGATGTCGTAATATCCAATTTGGAGGATCTTTATTTCCTTATCCACTGGGCGAAATTTCTTGAAGGTCGAGGTGTAGTTCAATGCTGTTTCAACTGGTGATTACTCATACTTTAGACCATTTATTGTATATCAATCCCACAGCCGAAGTCATGCATGTGAAAGAACTTTGGAGAAATATGCTTGGTTTGGTCTCCTTTGGTGGTATCTCGCCTTTGAGTTGTGCAAACACAAAGTGGGCCATCTTCATATAATGATGTTACCGTGGTCAGGCAGGAGAAAGACCACTAGAGTCACGAATATGTTGAATCACATCTTAACCACATGCACTCTCCGCTTGCCTCATGTATTATTAATAGCTTGAATGTGATTTGGAGGATGTTGCCACCATGAATACATCAGATCTCCAAGAGACAGCATTATCGCCAGCTGGCAAAATACATGGTTCCGATTGTGAGAGCCTTATGGGATCCGGAAGGTATCCTCGCATCAAGATAAACTAAGTAACTTTGGTTTTGGTACTTTGAATAAAAGAGCCCTATAGATCACTCTATTCCACGAAGGTATCTTCTGCAAATTCTCCTCCCCAAATGTTTTGATCAGCTCCAATGCCTAAGAGGGCACCTGAGCCATATCTTGCAAGCAAGTTCACCGAAAATGCCATAACAGTCTTATCAAGAAAGTAATAAAGATCATCCCCAAGCTTTCTTCTCCATCTCCTTCTCCCTTATTTTATTTCCACATAACATCATGCCCAGCCAACACCCCTGGTGTCTATAGAAGTTTCAGATTATTTGTTTCAACTGTCCCACCTTTCCTGCCCACTCCGTTTGGTTTTCTGACTCTGTCTTTAAAGTTTTCTTCTTCCACACCCTACTCCAACATAAGTCAGCATCAGCACCTGAAACACTCTCAATCACGATCTCTCAAACTCCACCCAGAGAGGTCAGAGAAACGATTTGGTGTTTATTTCCTTTTCAGATCTCTGTCAACACTGTTTCTGCCAATATTCAATAGTCAAACAATAAGAGCAACAAAGATCATGATATTAATCAACACTCATTATAATTATCACACATCTCATCATTAATAATTCTTCTTTGAAAGATGACTATTAGATACAAATATAATTATTTCCAAAACAATATTCCATTTTTACCTGGATATTCCAGAATCCAATGTGTCAATTATACCATCCACTCCACACTAAATCTTTGCTAATCACTGCCATCCATCCATGAATTTTTGTGAAACTCTTTGAATTCAATAGAGAATCTCACATTAAAATAATTCCAAGATTTTGCCTAACTTTTGAATTTATGCAGACTATTATTGTAAATAATTTTAAAATAAATTTTGCAATATAATTTGAATTCCCCGAGAATTTTTTACAAAAACTATAATTCCAAAAGCAATAAGTGTTAGTTTTATTTTTAGATTCCTCAAAAAAATCTAGAGGATATTTTATTTCTTCTTGTTAAATTTCAGATCACGCTTCACATAAATTTTATTACTTTTATTCCTATTATTTTAATATGTCTAATCTCACAAATTAGAATTTCGTTGCCCTTTGATATATTTCTAAGCGCTAAACTACTGATTCGGATTTTAGACGAAAATACACTTAGATGCTTCAAACCCGGGAGAAACCATCAGAAACTAATAAAGTGCATTCCTCAGATCGCAAGCAAGCTTTAATTTTCCTTCGCTATCATCTTGATGAAAGTCTCACGAATACCTTGCAGAAGAAAAGACCCATCGGGTCCTCTCGCGTAGCTTTAAAAGACCGATATAACCACTGTAGCAAGAATACCCCCAAAAGTAAGATATGATCGGGCTTCCATCATAGCCGCACAAGACTCAAGTCCTAACGAATACAATTCTGGCCAATTTATTAGTCGGCCAGCTGAATCCTCTTTTATAAGAGAACACACCATGATATGTCGAATAATGCACCCAATCCTAATCTAATCCAAATGCAATTTACTTAGTTTTAAAGATATCCGCTGGAATGGATAACACATCTAAAAACAAATGGCGATGAAACCATCAATTTCTCCTCACACGCAACCCATGATGGCAAAATGCGTATTCTCGAAAATTAACCCATTAATCGGGTTTGCGCATCTCTCACCACCACAACACTATTAATCTATGTTCTCGAACTGTGTCAATTCAACCCTATCGTCGGCGATATATGAACCATCGGTCAGTCCAGTAATCTCGCGTTAGCGATATCACCATCGAATGTCATTCTTGACCATCACCGGTCATATATCCGGGCCATAATCGACATAACTGGCTCGTCAGATCAAGGAAAGTTTATCACTCGACCTTCTTCCCTCAAAGTTGATTCGATTAATTCTCAATTTCAGTGAACGTATTCAAGGAGACACTGTGGACCTCATCAATCTAACTAGTGGACCTCAGCATTTCTATAGTTTTGCACTATCCACTGGCTGGTCCCCATGCTCTGCCTCTTCATTGAGAACTTGCTTATGCTTTGTTTATTTCAAATAAATTATCAAACTCTGCAATATTACTTTGATCATCCTATTAAGACTATCTATTTGGATAATGCTGGTGAATTTTCTTCTCATACTTTTCATGATCACATGTCTCGCAGATGTTCAATATCTGCTGTTCATACTCCATACCGTGAATGGACTAGCTGAATCTTCATTAAGCATTTGCAATGGATTGCTAGACCATTACTCTTAAGAACCAAATTACCTTTATTGTTGGGGCATGCCTTATCATGCCGTAATTTAACTCATTTCAGCCCTATTGTTGATCATGATTTTTCTCCTTTACAATGTTTCCTGTCCCAACCAAATATTTCCCCCATTTACGTGTCTTTGGTTGTGCAAAGCCATGTCCTTTATTCCTCTAAAACAACGCTCTAAATGGGTCCTCAACGACCTGGTATTTAAGGGGGAAGTTTTCTGATCATTATCCATTTGACTTATTTGAGACAGGAATCTTTTATCGCTGCTGGTGCATTATTAATATCGATAACTGCTTTTCCCGCCTATTAGGTAAAGATGTCGCTCTGAATGAATGGTGGGAATGTCGTGAATACACCATCACGGTTTGTGATCTTGATCCTATTAAATGGGGCTCGAACTAGAAGTTCAAAGAATCATTCATTTGCGTGATTCGCGTGTGATCAGCAATCACTGATGTTTTCACCTGATCCACCAGTACTAAAGTCACATATTCCAAATTTTTAATGCACCAAAGACATATTGAGATCCCTATGTGGATTCGGGAAATGCTATATTATCACATCTAAACCACGTCTAAAACGTAAGCACCGACGGATCTAAAGATTCTTTCAAGGAAAACTAATAAGTTGCTTTTACTCCTCGTGAGTACAATTTTATTGAAACTGGCTTCCTAAAGAGCCTTATTACAATACAGCTTAGTCTTCTATTGAGCCAAACACATTACAAGGGTTAAAGGAAATGGGGCCTACAAGAGTAGCACACCTAATTAATTATTCCTATAAATGAAGAGATCTCTATAAATTATATGAATCATGAGAAATATGAATCAGACATGTACTTTTGTGAATGCGTTTTTCTTTCCATGGCTAAGGGCATCATAAATAATCCACGATCGCACTTATTAGAAATCATAGTTCAATGTTGAAATCGACATGAAAATGGAAAGAAGCAATTCAAAGCAGAATCAATAGTTTAGCTAAAAGGAGGTATTTGGACTAGTAAATTCAACACTTAAAATGTTAAGCCCGTTGATATAGATGGGTCTTTGTACGAAAAAGAAATGAAAATAATGAAATCGCATCTAAAGCTCGCTGCCAGCTGGTGTTTTCACATAAAGACCCTAAGATTGACTAACAGAGACATATTCATCGCAAGAATGGATGCAATCACTTTTAGATATTTGAAGAAGATAGCGCTTCGCATGACTAGAGGCATTTGATGACGTTATCACAAGATATTCAGATAGATCCATGATAGTGACATATACATGAAAATCCCTGAAGGATTTACATCATTAGCAAAATCTCTTCAAAACCACGGGTATGTATTCAATAAAGTTATAACGATCCTGTATGGACTCAAACCGGGCCGTCGGTACGCTTGAGTATTATTACTTATTGAAAGAAGAAACTTGCGGGACGATCTTTATTCCACTCTGATAATAAATTTCATTTATGTTTATAACGAGAATCAAAGGTTACAATAGAAACCAGTTAACTCATAACGTACGCCTGTCATTCATTAAAATATTTATAACAGATATAATATTTTTATTCTCTAAGATTGAAATAAAGATACAAAACATTTGATATTGGTTTGTTTGACCCAATAAAAAAGTGATATAATAGTAAATACTTTTGGTTACGTCAATGAGATAAAATAATTGACTTTTTGGGCTTGTCAACAAATTTTCATTTTTATGTGGATTGTAATTGATTTTTGCAACTTATAGGGATTTGATTAGAGAGTGGTGTTAACTCCATTCATTTTACAAGGAACAATTTGAAATTAGTTACCATTTTGTAAAGTCCCACCTAATTGAAAAGTAATTGATAATAAAAATAAAAATATTTTCAAAGTAATTTATTAGAATTTGATATCTGTCATTAAATTTTTTTTGGTAGTTAAACACTTTAGTTACTATATAATAAACTGTTACCACTTAGACTTGAATTGCTTATTTGAAATATTGAGTATTCTACCATATGAGCTAGACATGATGAATCATTTTCATTAAATTTAGTATTGATAGGGTTTGAAATAATAGGCGCGCAGGCCCAAAATATAAGCCCAAACGTCGGAATTAAAAATGGGTCTAGTACTAGCAATAAACCCTTAATGGTATCCCTCAAAGGCAGGCCCAAAATAAGGGTCCAACTCACCCTTAAAAAGGCCTGCAAATAAGAAGGACCAGATGTAAACACCCACTTCCACCAATCGTAGAAAAGAAGATATTCCTAATTATCACCCATCAATTATCTCTTATTAATTGGTTTACGATAAGGAAAGAAAATTCTCACCCAAAGGAGAGAAATATTGTATCACTCTCCAACTGGTGAACATACTATTCAGCCATTATCATCCACCATGAAACATAATATTCAGATTTATAATCCACTAAAACATACTATTCAAGATCATAATCAAATTGCAAAGTCATTAGCGATCACCCATTATAAATACCGGGCCACCCCATAAGTGAAAGGCATGCAGACTTATGCACAAAACTTCATTCCCTAAAAGTTAACGATATTCTCTTCCATAAAAAAGAATCCACTTGTGTGACGGTAAAAGAATGTACAGCCCCGCGATCCTTTTTGTTTCTTGTTTTGCGCAGGAGCCCAACGGCCTAAACACACGACGGCCCAAGAAATCTCAAAGACGCCAAAACCCAATTCCAATTGAAAAAACATCATCAAGTATGAAATACATTTAATATAAAATTGTTTAGATTGGTTTTATATGAAACTATTTTGAAATGATTAAAAAAAATGTTTTTTTCCCAAAGTTTTCAATGTATTGGCATATTTGAAGTCAATTTTTGTAAAGAATTTTACATGATATATCTCCTATTTATAAGTTTGACTAAAAAAAAAATTATCAATAAATTTTTTTAGCAGGATACTAGAACTAACAAGCATCTCAGCTTGATTCTTGAATGCAAAAACTTCCTGAACAGCCGGGAGAGTACCAGCCGGGAAGTAATGTAAGATTTAATGTAGAAGAGAGAGACAGAGTATGGCTGATTTTTTAAGCGAATGGGCATTATGAAGATTTAGGGGTGGCGCTTTTGTGTGTAGTGTTCAGATCGTGTCATATATGTGTGTTATGTTGTATTTATTAATTTGAACACGATATAAAATTAATAAAATATAATCTAATTAATAATTGGGTAACACTATATGACATATATAACCCGTTTATTAATTTGATTATTTAAATTTATATGAATTATAATTAATCTATTCATATTTAATACAAATGAAATATTAAACAGGTTAATCAAGGTTAAATTTTAATTTACATAGTAATTAAATGTATCAATTCAAATCAATTTTGTGTCATGTATATTGACATAAATATAATTTACTTATTAAACGAGTTATGTTGATTGATATGAATTTAATCAAAACATGATTATACTCAATCAAAATTCATAAAAAAACATATCAAATTGATGTCGAATTTACAAATCATATCAAATTCTTAAGGCATCATAAAGACTGGTCACGATGCAGCAGAGAAATTACTTTGATTTCGGAGTTTCATACTTCCTCCAAGGGAGAGAAGCATATGGCCAAAATCTAACATCACTCAATCTTAGAGTAATTAAGAAGTGCATCACACCTCATCATATGTCCCTGCACCAACCTTCTTTATTGTCCTCACTTCCTTTGCTATACATTTCTGGGGTCTTCCTATATTTTAACTTTTTTTTTTTTTTAATAATCCTATATTTTTACTTCACTTTGTAATTCACTCTTATAAATATATATATATATATATATATATATATTTGATAACTACTAAGCTGGGTGTAGGAGGATGCCCTTCCTTAAGTAATCTTAAGGGAACTCAAATTAGGGAATAAATCCAAGATTAGACCAATCAAGTTCCAATTCTGAAGCTAAGCTTTTTCTGATTGGCTAGTGGTTACTAGGGGAATTCTAGCAAGTATGTTTTTCTTTATTTATTAATATGGTTAAAATCAACAGGTGTACAGGCTTTGACTCCTGAGAATTGAGATAAGCCTGCCGCCTGCCAGTTCTTCTCCATTGGCTTATATAATCTTACTTAGGGAACCAAGGGAACAGGAAAGTCACATGCAGTTGGCTCTACTGCCATCTCTGTCTCTTTCTTCTTTACAATTCTGCCCATTTCTTTAATCTAAACTCTAAAGTGTCGTCTCAACATCCTCTTTTATAAATTTTCAATTTTTAATCAAATTAACCCTCCCAAAAACAAGAAGTTAGGGGTTATTTGGTTCATATCTTTTTAACATTTAGTATTTTTATGTTCTTTATGTTTTCCAAAAAAAAAAGGAAAAATTCTTTTTATTAACGTAAACAAACACGCACTTATTCTCCCTCAAGAAAAAATAAATGTCACTAATATTGGTGTTTTGCTACAGTGAAAGTCCCCCTAACAAGGGGTTATAGAAATGGTGGGTGGAGGGAGAAGGCATATCAATGGTGGGTCATTTGCCCGTCAATTACAAGCAATAAAATATTGCTTTTCAAGAGAGATTAGTGACTTTTTTCTTTCTTTTTTTTTCTGTCCTTTCATTAATTCATTATGAAACTATAACTAGACAAGTGCTTGTCTTGCTTAGAGACATATGTACAATTTATTTAGGCCATGCATAATGATGCTGTGAAGGGCCAGAAGAGGTGAGAGTGGGGACAGAGAATCAAACCTTTCAGTGTTTGCTTGAAAGAGAGGGTTAGAACTTCCAACTTTGAAGTTGGAACTATGTTCACTCATTGGAATTGAAAGCGAGGGCCAAGGAAACTTCCCTTGCTTACGACAAACAACCATATCCACTTTTTTTTTTTTAATTTCGATTGAAATATAAAATTAATATTAGGAAGAAAATATATGGTTGAGAACATATTAAAAAAATAATTGGTTATAAAGTAGGGATTCTAAGTTAGTTAACTGTAGGTATTATCTTAACTAATTATTTAAGATAATATTTATAGTTAGTTAAGATAGTATTTTTATCTAAAAACTTATTATTTTTGTTAGTTAAGATAGTATCTTTATCTAAAATTCTATTATTTTTGTTTGATATGTTCTTAATTATGTATTTTATATTTTTCCTATCTTATTTCTTGATACATATTTTTTCAATAATATTTTATATTCTTTTTTAATCAAAAAATAATTAAGTATAAAATTACGAAATCCATTGTTCTAGTAGTAAAAATGGAAAGAAATTAATTAGTCAAATCTTAAATTTGTTTTTCAATGAACATTAATTCGAGCTTTTTTAAGATTATTAGAGGATTTGTCAAACTAATAATTTTACGGTTCTATCCATGAGATTAATCAAGATGAACAACCAACTGAAACCAATGAATGACTCTAAAAGATTTACTAATTATAATATAATATATAGGTGAAATAGTTAGAATTTTTCTTAATTTAATCATAGATTTTAAGTGTGAGTCTTGGGAATATAACTATGTTGTGATTGATCCCGATTGGAATAAGGATTGAGGTAGATATAATACGGTTTAAAAGTCTCTTCTTGCACGAATCCACTGACAAAAATGAAAAAAAAAAATTTTTAACAGTTGGGGTGGGTGTGGGAGCATGGGAATGGAGGGAAGAGCTGTCCGGTGTGTGTACGGATTCACTCAGTAGAGGCAGAGGAGCTCATAGTGGGAAAGCGTCGTCCAAAGCATCATCAATCAGACAGATTGAGCTTCTCAATGATCCATCCAGTCCAGAGGAAAAGGACTCTACCCCTACTCCCTTAAGTCTTAACTCTTACATTACATTTCTATCCTTTCCTCCTCACTCCATTATTATATGCACAAGAAAGTAAAGGGCAAAGGGCAAAGGGCAAAGGGGATTTAAATTCTTTGAAGGTCTGCTGCTGTGTACGTTTTTTTTCATTCAGTATCAAGTTATCAACACACAAAAATCGATATCAATCAATTGCTTTCTACTTGGGCTTTACACTTCTCTCACGTATCAGGCATCCGTTTATTATTCGTTCTTACCATCTTCTAGTATATAAGTTTTTTTTTTTGTTTTAATGATCTAACTTTATTTAATGTTTCCTTTTTCCCAAATTTCTTTTCTTTATCAATGGAAGTAAAATCAGTAAAGGGCGACGGTGGAGATGCTTTAAGTCTTTATCTTTACGTGATTGCAGAAAAGAAGCGAAGACCCTACGAAGAAAATAGTAAAATAAATCAAGTGAGAGATTCCCTTTGGCTTAAGGAGAGAGGAGAGAGTGATTTGGGTGGTTTGGCTCTTGCTTTTGGTTTGGCCACCTTTTTCTTTTTCTTTTTCTATTTTTTTTTTCTTTTTTTTTCTTACAACGGGGGGTTTTTGTGCCCAAACAAACACCTGGGTTTTGTTCTTTGTTCTCGTGTCAACTTGAAGGAGGCCAGAGGGAAGAGAGACATTCACTGTAATGCTTCGAATCTGATTTTATTTGAATTTCTATTTAGCTCGTTTTTGGTTTGACGTGTTTTTGAGTATGTTTTCTGTGACGCTTGTTTTGGGTTTAGTGTTTTTCACTTTTTTTTTTCTTCTTTTTTAAGAAAAATGATTTTATTGGGGTTTGAGAGATTTGGGATTGGGGTTTTGTTTGGAGATTTGGTTGTTCCCTTGTGCAAGTGTTGATTAACTGTTGCTGAGTGTTTTAGAGAGGAAAAGAAGAGAAAGAGGTGAGAGAGGAATGGCAGGAGGTGGAGGTGGAGGTGGAGGTGGTGGTGGAGGTGGTGGTGGTGGCGGAGGACCTGCGCCGCCTCCGAAACAAGACGAGTTGGTGCCTCATCCGGCCAAAGATCAGCTGCCTAACATTGCTTACTGTATTACCAGTCCTCCTCCTTGGCGTGAGTTTTTTCATTTTCCGATTCTGTCTTGTTGTCTTTATTCTTCCGTTACTTTTTCTTTTGTTGGCTCGAAAACTCAGAGAAGGAAAGCAATGCAAAACTGCAATAACTCTTATGTTTTCCCAAATATTGCAAGATCTAATGTTCGTGCTGTTTTTTTTCTTTTTTCTTTTTTCATTTTTTCTTTTCTTTGTTGCATTCCTTCAGTCCCAAATGCAGAATGATTATTGCAATGCACTGTTAATAATTGCTTTTGCTTATTTTTTCCCCTTATTTCAAAGGGGTGTGATGCACTTTGTCACATATAGGTGTCCTTTGGCTCTGTTCTATAAGCATTTTCACTTGGACCTTGAGCTCTTTTGTATTTCTTCTTTGTTTTTATTCATCCATCTTTTATTTGCAGTCTCAGAGATGTAATTCCTTGCTTGTTTAGTTTTTTCTTAGTTTTGTTGGTACCCATTTACTTTATATATATTTTCTTCATGTATAATATTCATATGCTTCTGTTTTTCCTTCATTTGATGTGAACTTGATAGAATTTTTTTGGGTCAGATGGAAGTTTCTTTCTATTTACTTGTTTTCTAAACTATATTTGTTCTCTGTAGATAATCCTACTTGGATTATTGTAACCTGTGGATGTTTCTTAATGCAGCCGAGGCCATCCTACTTGGCTTCCAACATTACTTGGTGATGCTTGGCACAACAGTTCTGATTCCCAGCTCTCTTGTTCCCCAGATGGGCGGAGGAAATGTAAAGCTTCATTAGTACATTAACTTCAAAACAAACTGCTACTGATATTTGGTTCCTTAAATTTCTACTCTAATGGTTCACGTGCTAAATCTCAACATGTCATCTTTATGATCAAGTATTTTCACGTTGCACCATCTTTATAGTTAGGTTTTGTTTGTACTTACCAGGAGGAGAAAGCAAAGGTGATTCAGACATTGCTATTCGTGGCTGGCTTGAACACTTTGTGTCAAACTTTGTTTGGAACCCGATTGCCTGCAGTTATTGGAGGTTCTTTTTCCTACGTCCCAACAACAATTTCAATTATTTTGGCTGGTCGATACAGTGACATCGTGAATCCTCAGGAGGTCACCAGATTGCAACCTTACCTAGTTTGGACTGCCTTGCTAGTTTTTATGTTAGTTTGGTCCTGAATCACATGCTTTGTGATGCATATGCAGAGATTTGAAAAGATAATGCGAGGAATTCAGGGTGCTCTTATTGTTGCTTCAACTCTTCAAATAGTCATTGGCTTCAGTGGACTTTGGCGCAACGTGACAAGGTCGGTTAAAAACTTTTCATGTGATTAGAAGCTCTAAGGGTCTTGGTAGTGTTTTTCCTTTCACTTTGAAATGCAAAGGGTGTGAATAAACCATTTAGCACTTTTTTTGGATATCAAACTAATTGGATTCTTAGTCTTTGAAGTTCCTATCTTAATTTGATACAACATTATTCCTTTAATGATGATAAAAGCAGTTGAATTCCAATGTCTGGGTGTTGTACCATATTAGTTATATGTATGAAGCTTCTGAAAGTTATGTTGATTGAAGTTCTATTTTTATGCTTGTCCAGACCCTTAAGGTTTTCTGATAAAGGTGAAGTTTCTAAACATTGTTGATTGTTGTTTGTTGTCATTAATGTTTTGCTCTTGATTCTCCAGGTTCTTAAGTCCTCTTTCTGCAGTCCCTTTGGTAGCCCTGTCTGGCTTTGGGCTATATGAGTTGGGCTTTCCTGTGGTATGGGTTTTATCTGGTGTTTTTTGTGATGGAAATAATTTTCCGTCTGTCTATTGTGCTGCATGCTTAATTTCTGGCATTGGTGATTGACTTTTGTATTGGGCTTCTAGCTTGCAAGATGCATAGAGATTGGTCTGCCACAGCTCATTGCACTAGTAATTTTTTCACAGGTATGTTTATTCTCACATGAACCCTCTTTCTTTTGAAGCTGCATGTCCTTGAAATTCTAATAACCCTTTTCTATTCAACATTTGAAGCATCTTGTTTGAATTAATCCTTTGCATTCAGTATTTAGAAACATTTAAACTGTTTGCCAAGGCTTTATCCTCAGATGAAATGTTCTCACACAGTTTCAATAAAATTTAATGTTTCTTTCCAGTATATTCCCCATATATTACGGTCGGACAAACATGTCTTCGACCGCTTTGCTGTGATATTCTCGGTGGTGCTTGTGTGGATTTATGCTCATCTACTTACTGTTGGTGGAGCCTATAAGAACACTGGAACAAAAACTCAAGCAAGCTGCCGAACTGATCGGGCTGGAATTATAGGTGCTGCTCCATGGTAAGGCCAGTGGTAAATGTCAGATCTTTTTTCATAATATTATGTTCTCTATTGTCATGAGTTAAAGTTGCTAAATTGTCTAAGCTTAGGGCTTCAATGTGAAAACCATTTTGGTTTCCTCACTTTCTACACTTAATGCTCAGGATAAGGGTTCCATATCCATTTCAATGGGGTGTCCCATGATTGATGCAGAATCTTTGCTAGTGATGGTCAGTCAGCCTATTGTTTCCAGAGGTCAGCATCCCTTTACCTTGTGCTTTTGAGATATAGCCTTGATGCATCATTCACAACCTATTGTAGAAGATAGAGTAATGCATTATTGGCAACCCTTTTTTCTGAGAGCTAAAGTCGGGGAGAAGAGATGGTTTTACGGAATTCCCTCTTTCAGAATTTCATATCTCAATTTATGTTCTTCTGACAGGCTGTTGTGTTGAATAAATGCCTTAGTAATTGCATCAGTTGTGTTGTTGTTTTTCCGTCATTTTATGCCTATATAAAAAAAAAAATAATTGCATCTGAATATCTTTGCTCTAACCTTGATGTAGACAGAATGACCCTTTTTTGTGTTTTTTTATTTCATCTTGAACCCTTGAGGAAGCAAACATTTCTAGGTTATTTCTTTTCCTCAATTTCCTTGGTAACTTCATGTGATGTTTTAATGTTTAATTTGGATTTCTGAATCTAACTGCAACCAGGTGCAATAACTTTCTACATATTTTTGGTTATTCTCACAGTGTTTTAGCACATTCGGTTAGTACTTGACAGATTGTAATTATGTAAATCCTTTGGAAGTAACTTGTTTCCTACAAAATCTTCTACCTTTGAAACAGTCAACAGGTGCCTTCATTGCTGTGTCAAGGTATGCCAGTGCAACTCCGATGCCACCTTCAATTTTAGCCAGGTGCTAGCTGGTATAACTGGATAAAACAAAATCTCACCAAAGCCATGATGTAAATTTTGGCTACAGGACTGCTTAATCCACCTGAGAGAACTTAAACTTAATTTTCTGTTCTTGTGTCTTTTCTTTCCTGATTTCAGGGAGTGGGCATTTTGTTCTCTGGGATATTCGGAACAGGAAATGGATCATCTGACTGTGCAAGATTCTCTATGCCAAACAATTTAATCATCAATTGCATAGAATCTTTTTGATTTGGTTCAAACCTTTAATCATTTCTTCAATATAGAAACTACAATACAGTCTTTTACATCGTGCAGTCAAGGTCGTGCAAACATCTGCTTTGGATTCATGATATCTTTCCATTCGCAGGTCATTGGATATTATCTCTCTCTAGCTTTCATTCCTTAAGTATTTGTTAACACACATGGGTATGCAGGAAAGTTTGGAGCTGTCTTTGCTTCAATCCCACCACCGATCATAGCTGCATTGTATTGCCTTTTCTTTGCCTATGTTGGTATGTATTATAACAAAGCAGACACAACTGTCATGAATTGATTCAAGTCTAATCCCACAAAAGAAGAGGAAAAAAAATCAATTCAAGATTTGACATCTGTTTTTCTTTTCTTTACGCCCACGAGCAGGTGCAGCAGGTCTCAGCTTCCTTCAGTTTTGCAATTTGAACAGCTTTAAAACAAAGTTTGTTCTAAGCTTCTCTATTTTCATGGGCTTATCAATCCCTCAGTACTTCAATGAATACAGAGTAGTCAATGCCGGTTATATCCTGTACACACTGAAAAAGATGGTAAAATCCTTAGTGGCCAACTTTTCTTGAATCTGTTTCATTTGAGAATTCTGGCTTGAAGCAAAAATAATGCATGCATTTGTACCCCATTGGCAGTTCAATGATATGATCAATGTGCCATCTTGTCTGAAGTACGAAGTGGATGTCAGCTCCTTCCTGGACAACTATTAATTTTGTCAACTGGAAAGACAGTACATCTAAGAAGGACAGGGGCATGCATTGGTGGGACAAATTCCGGTCATTCAAGACAGATACAAGAAGAGAGCCCCATTCTCTTCCCCTTCCAATCTTAATGCTTCCACTCAAAGACTTGAGGAGTTGATCATTGTAAGTACACAGACACACACCATATTCACGGCTCAATAATCTTAGTTCTGTTATTTTCTTTTTTTGTCCTGCACCTTTATTCAATTAAGACAAATATGTTATAAATAAATTTCTTTTTGCAGCTCTCCTACTAGTAGTAATGTTTGTTTTGCTTATCCCATGTGCCAGATTATTGAACTAGTTGGTTATGGAATGGAGTGTAGCACCACCTGCAAGCAAATTTACCATCTCTTTTATTTGGTTGATTTAGAAAAGGGTTTTAAGGTATGGCATATTGTTACAATCAATCAGTACAGGCGTATTTAAGAAATCAGACTTTAGAAATAAAAATGTGGTCAGTCTTTTCTCTTCAAGAAAATTCACTGAAGATGCTCAAACAACTCTATTATTAGCTGAATTGTTTTTCTTTTGACCGTGCAACAGTGACTTTGTTTCATTCAATGTCCCACCAAAAAAGAGAATCAAATCTGAGTTGTTTTGTTTTTATTTAGAAGATCCCATTTTGTCATAAAAACTGTAATGATCAATTCCCAGCCTAATGGCATGGAACCAAGATTTGCCTGTACTGAACATTTATCATTGATCCTAACTCCATCCCACCTACTCCCTGCCAACACTATGGAAATAAGGTTTTCATTTTCAGAACAAAACACATTTTTTAAACCACAAACAAATTTTTCACTTTTAAGACGTGATATAGACTGTTTCATACAGTACGGGCCATTTTTCTAACTGGGTTTGAGACTCGTCATAGTATGGCCCAATTAGAATGTTGGGATTCAATGCACCTGAACTATTGTTAATTTGTGAGTCAGACGTTTTTTTTATTTTTGATTTTTTTGAAAGCCAGTAGGTCGGAAGTTTCAAAACATTTGTTTTATTTCTGAAGATGAAAATAAAGTTGACCACGTTTGTATATATATATATATTGGAGCATGGTCAAACCAATTATTTTAACAGGAGACTGACAACATCCATAATCCACTGGAGGGTGGGGGTATATATTTATATAATTTGTACTTTCTTTTTCTTTTTTTAATTTTTTTAAAATACAAAGCCAGGGGACAATGAGCAACGGGCATGTGAAGAAGGACTCACATGAGACAAAGTGCAGCCCGCACAAGTGACAGCCTCTAAGCACCCACACTGGGCGGCTATAGTTCTTTAATTTATCTCATTGATCGACTTTAACTTGCCTTTAGAAGGCTTGAGGTCTGTCTCAGACTCTTCAGGAGTAAACGGTCCTATAAAAACAGAGTATTATGAACCATGCAATGTCAAATAAATAGGCGAGTCAAAAAAGAAAAAAAAACAGGCTAAGAAAAGGAGAATAAATTGAATAACAGACAGAGAAGGAAGAAGCAAATGGGTATTTTCTTTTTTCAATCATATGATGTCATACTCTCATTTGTGTAATCTCATTAATTTTTTGAGTTTCACCTGAACACGGAAAGATTAACCCGGCTGCGATGTACCAGAAAACAAACAAGAAAACGCCGGAGCATGCGCCTGCCGCCTCGATACCTAATTCGGGAGCAAATGACCGTGAAGCGAAAGAGTCAATATTTTTAATAAAAACGTCAGACTCTTTTTATATTATTCCTCTTCATATGGCGAAGATGATCCAATTTATAAAGTAGTGATTTCCTCAAAACTAAGGGGAAAGAGGACGTTCTTTGCGCGCCACGACCTGTTCTTCCTTTTTTGATGGTCAAGTTGGTCGCAACTTGTGCCCTAAGAAGTGTTTGACCACCTTCAAAACGGTTATGTGCATAGGGGGCATCTTTAAACTGAGAGATCAAACGGTAATCGTAGGGGCCTTCTCTTCTTAAAGATGGCTCGCAGAGGATAAGTCTAAAGCCAGATCTCATGACCTACTGGCGGAGCATTTGCCCGGCTCACGTGAAGGCGTTTGGGGCCTAGTAAAATGGCAGAGTTAGCTCACTGTACCCACAATGCCCCCCTTTTTCCGACTAGGAAGGTCAGTCTTCCGCCACGGGGAAAGAGAACATTTGTGATTGGCTTAGTGTGAGGAATAATGGACTGTTAATGCCGGTGTATTCCAATATGCGCATTACCGAGGAATTTTCTACTTTTGGTGTCACATTTAATGCAGCTATTTGGGGTTCCCTTGAAGCTTGAGGGCTCTATAAAAGGCCGGTGCTGTGGTGGATCTCGTACATCAATGTGGCCGGGTTTTTCGCGGGTAGATATGGTTAGACGCCGCCTGACGTTTGGCTCTGTTGTACTTTGTGATCGCTTCCATGGAAGAAGCTTATGAAAGGGGCTCGACGTGATTTTCTAACAATGGATTCAGTCAAGGCCGCAAGGACCGAAATGGGCGCGCGACCGAGATTTTGGAGAATATTTTCGACCCTTATGTGCCCTTTTACTTCCCCTTGGGTGGTTCGAAAACTTGAATGGAAACCTCTGCTCCTCGGTAGGCTCCTTCGATGAACCCCTAAAGCATTTTCTTTTCTTTTTTTTTTCTTTTATGACCTCTTATTCTTTCTTCTCTTTCTGGCTAAAAGTTTCTTCCTCTCTTTTCTCGTCTATATTGGGCTATGTAACCACTAAGTGATCGCTTTATTGTAAGTGTTTGTTATGTAATTGTGAACGCCTTTTGGCATAATTAATGAAACAAACATTTCCTGATGTTTTTGCGCCCTTGTATAATTTATTCTTTTTGCGCCCGGATTCTCGACCAGAGGTAGACTCCTTGGGTCACCGGCTGTGACATTTGATAAAACTTGGAATGGATCGGCCCTTAGTGCTTCTCATGAACGTAACATAATTGGCCGGCCCAAACCCCACAGTTAGGATGGCACAAGGGCCCACGAGCCTAGCCCACGCTCGTCTTCTATGCCCTAGGAAGCTAAGCGTCGCCAAGATTCAAATCGCCCGTAAAGGTGACGTGTCAGCGGTGCATTTAATGCATCTGCAGACGCTAGAGGCTTGATATATAGGGAGTCATCATTGGATTTCACCTGCTCATTTTCTTTGTTCCCTTGTCTTGTTTTTCCCCTGTTTGAGAGCTTCTGCCTATGGATATTCTAGTACAACGCTGCGTGCTTTCGCGGATCGTGTTACTAGCAATTGTTTCCTCCTTATTTTTCAAGTGAACATAGTTTCTGCTCTAGGTAAGTTTAATTGTTGTTTACACGTTTCTGGACGGAATCGTAAGGGGGTGGGTGTCCTTAGGGCATGCTAGAATTGGGTGAATCTTCCCTGGGTCCAATGGGTTCACATATGTTCTCGTCTTTTACTAGTTTGATATTGTGACTTGGAGATGATTTTCATCTTTTCGCCTCCCTCTCGTTGCTTGAGTTCCTGCTTTCGTAGTATGGTGAGAGGCGTAGCACTCTTACTAGTTAAGTCACGCAGTTGTAGGGCTTAGCTAAGAGTCGCCTTCTGCAAGCAGCATCATCTCTTCCCTTTCCATGGATGAGGTGTCTTAATACAATCCGATGATATCGACTTCGAGTCAGTCAAGGTCCTACTTAATCACTGCGGCGCTAAGAATATATCATAAAGGTTTTCAACCAGAGCAACTCAGTGTCGGCTTTGCTTCCCTGAGTTACCCGGTCATGCAATTCTTGCACTTCACCAGAGCCCCACTCCTCGCTTATATTCACCCAAACGCTATTTGATTTTGACTAAGATGCTACAAGACTAAACCTTTCTTTATCAACTGATCTTCATCAGAAGTCAGGCTTCTACACACTTTGAGGTCAAGACGGACATCCATGTCACCGTAGCCTAAATCTGCAACTGCTACTTCGACTCCCCGATTTGCCCAAGTTCGAGGCGAAATGAGTGATCATGGTCAAGGGACCTTGGGAGGAGACGTCGGGCTCTCCCGACCTTCCATTTTTTGTAAACCGGTCAATGTCTTTCCTAGGTGTGCAGTGTGTGCTTTTACACGCCTGCTTTGATGTGCACGAACCTTATTACTGTGTGCTGCTTGTGCAGGGAAAAGCCGGAGGGGTAAACTGGTTAATTAGGTGGAGAAGGCCAGTTTTGAAAAAATTCGAAAGTTGTTGGAGATTTCCCAGTTGGAGCGACATCACGAAGTCCTTCTTAGTTTGAAGAATCTGGGTGATTTGAGTCGCAACCCGGCTCCCTACAACATTTCGATCATTCCGCGTCCTTTACCCATAGAAATTGTGGAAGGGGAACATTATGTTACTGCGGACCTTTTAAACTTACTCCGGAACTCATCTCCAAACAAAAACCTGAGACCGAGGCTATCGGTCAACACAGGATCCGCACTCGCCGCAACCTTCCCGTGCTAGTGAGATCCACCTTGCCCCATGTGCATCCACGCAAGGCAGCGTGTTTGCGCCTTCCTTTAGCAAGAAAGGGCTCCGGTCCTGCCCTCCAAGCATTGAAGAAAAGGAAAGGGACGCCCGAGCGACAAAAATTTCCCAATGTGAGGGAAGATTTCATTGGTTCCCCCATATCCGCCATCCCTGGATTGGGAAGAAGAAGAGGAGGAGGACGAAATGTCTGACCTTGTTCATAACTTTGCTACCCGAAAGCATAAAAGCGATGCTAGCTTTAAGCGGGTGGCTGATGCCATCCCCGAGGTGGTTGAGGGAGAGGGCTCGGATGTGCAGGGTACGCCATCTCAGTTCAATTGATGGGTTCGAATGCACCAGCCTAGCCTAGAAAACGCCTACACTCATGGAGTCAGGAGTTCTCCGACCCCGCAAATGATCCAGTGATCCATCATCCCGAAAGTGTGCTCAGCCGGGCTGTAGAGGGGCCCCTGTGATACCCTAGCCGAATGCAAGGCCACTACCGTCTCGACCGGGCCGCTCTTAAATTTGTATCTTCCTCCACGGGGCCCGACTCCACCTATGGAGGAGGTTTTGGCCATAGGGCACCCAGGAGATCATCAATCGCTGGAGGCCTTTTAACAGGGGCTAATCCTCGGCAGACCACTTATATGAGCTGTACTCGGCCCTATAGTGGATTCCCAGATTTGCAATGACGGAGATACACAGTAAGCTCATTTCCCCGCCCCCGCTTCCATTGGTAAAGAGGACCTTCTGCAGATGGTTGAAGACGGGATGCTGGTCCGCAACCGTAACTTTGCCTAGTCGACGGAACTGGTACGCTTGTAACTACTATGTAATGTTCTATCATTATTTCCTAGTCATTGTCGTATCCTTAATATGTCCATCATAGCCATCATCGCCATTCAAATAATGGGCCTACAAGCATCGAGAGTTCCGGTCCCGGCTGGGGGATGCAGAGAGGCTACGGCTCTACGCCTAATCGGCCATTTTTTACTAGAAGGCCCTGAGTGCTTCCTTGATGGAGGCGGAGGCGAGTTCACGGTGCTGGGAGTCGAAGGCCAAGGAAGCCGTTGAAAGGGCAGTCCGGGCAGAGGCGGAGAGAGATGTCGCTCATCATAAAGCGTCGATGGCTTGATTGGATCGGCGGCGGGAGCGCCCGGGCGCGTGGAACTGAAGAGTTAGCTGTGGTCTAGCACACTTTGGCCGCCAGGATGCCCGCATGGGGAGAGTCTCGCTAATCGGTCCAACAAGCTCGGGCTACTTCAAGAGGGTCGACGAGCTGAATCACGCTTTGATGTGATGCATGAGTTTCTTTACTGAGCTCGACGCGAATAAAGATCACTGTTCAAGTCGCAAGATTCCTAAAGAGGTGCACAGAGGATAGCTTGTAATAAACAGCCGGATATGACTTCGAATACTTACGGCCATCAGGCCTTCACATCAGGAGTAAGCTCATGATCCCGCATCGATGCCTGGACACGCCAAAGTCACTACTCCCAGCTCTTCATCATCCCCGATGCCCCCGGCCGCCCTGTGGGTTCCTACCATCGATCCCTGGCGCGATGCTAAAGAGGCTAGTAAGAGTCTTCCACCGACGATATTGTGGGCGGGCATTCAAATCGATTCTCCCGCCATAGTAACTAGGGAGGAATGAAGAACCCGCGCCTTCACGGAACTAGGATTGTTGCCGCTATTTTAGCCTTGTGCCTTACGCAAGATATCCCCGGCTTTCGTTGTCATGCAACCGAGTTTCTTAATAAAGCATGTGTTGTCTCAAAATCATTGTCGCTTTCTTTCTATCGGGAAGTCAAGTAATTTACTTGTTTATCCAGCAAGAGATGGATGGCCTAGCTGGCATCAACCATACTAGAAATTCTGCAGGGACATCAACCTTCCTAGGACTTCGTAATGAACCGTCGGCATCAACCTACACTGGTCGATGATATCGTTCTTCCTGTGATTAGAAGATTGTCCACCGGCACTGTCCAGCTATCGGGCCTCTGGATAGGACATCAACCTTCCTGACTTTGTAATGAACCAGCCGGGCATCAACTGCAATAGTCTGATAAAGAGATCAACCTTCCCTGACTTTTGCAAATGAACTTAAATCAGCAATTAACCACCGGATCTGATAAGATGATCAACCCTTCCCACTTTGTAGAATGAACTAGCTAGACATCAACCATACTGGGCCGGATAGGACATCAACCTTCCCCGGACTTTGATAATTAAAATTTGAGATGGAAACACGGTTAGAGATTGAATTAACCTTTTATTGATAGTACCTTTTGAGGTGCATAGCGTTCCACACTCTAGGTACGGGTGTTCCATCTAGTTTATCTAGTGCATATGAACCGAACTCGCCTACCGTGTTACACATACGATCTTTCCCACAATAAACTTTTTCTACACCATTAGCTTGTTCTCAAGACTTTAGACTGAATCTTCCACTCAACATCTCCGGTACTACACACCTCAGAAGATGGTGTTCACTAATCCGCAGCAGAAGACTGGTCTGATGAATGGTCGCCTGCTGCAGGTTCATCTGATCATCAAGTCCTGACCATGATTTTTAATAATGTTGATAACATTAACAGTGAGCAATACCGATTTCAGACTTATACTTTCCATCCCATAGTGCGCAATGAGATATGCCCGTCATCTTCTCGTGTTGTTCGCAAGTCAGAAAATCTAGAAGTTCGTCACCACGGCCTTTGCTTTAATTTCAACGCTTTTGAAAAGTAGCATGGTTTTGTTAAGCCTCCGCTGCCGCTGTTTCATGATACCGAGGGGTGGAGTATAGATTCTTTATTTTCAACTCCCCGCGTTTCAGACCCGACCATCAAATCGGGGCCCATTGTCCATGAATGACCGAATACCAACCTAAGAACGATATTCTTCCAGATAAACCGAGCGGACGCCTCATCACGACGCAAAAGCCCTGCTCTATCCATTTGGTTAAAGTGAACCACGGCCACTAGCAACAACTTTTCTCGAGCCGGGCGGTAGGAGCGCCTACTATGTCAATTCCCCATTGAGTGAAGGGCCATGGGCTTGAGATGGAAATTAGGTCTTGAGCCGACGATCTTATGACGGGAGCCTGCTATTGGCATTGGTCACATTGAAGACGTGACCCGCGACGCCGGGACTTCATGGTCGGGCCAATAATAATTTCTGGCGCTGGCTCTATGTGCCGTAGTTCTCGCCACTGGATACGCACATATCCCTTCGTGTGACTCATCCAACACACACCGACCCTGTTCGGCAGTTAAGCATTTTAGATATGGCCCGTCCAGGGATCATTTGAACAATTGCCAATCGATCAAGGAAAATTTGGCCAATTGGATTCAGACCTTGTGAGCCTTGTCCTTCTCATTAGGGAGTTCTCCCGTGTTGATGTACTGCGTTATGGGGTCCATCCAGGAAGGGGAGGTTTCGTCCACCTGGCTCACTCGGACAATGGCTATCAAGGAATCCAACTGTAATAGATAGCGTAAATATCGTTTCAAGTATCTAGAGATGCTAATTACACGATGGCTAAGGCATCTACTTTTTCATTGAAGTCTCTGGGAATGTGTTCTAGCTTCCAAGTTGAAAAACTACCCAAGCGTTGTTTAACCAGGGTTACATACTTCACCATTCGGGGATCCTGGGGAATTGCCATTCACACACCTCGCCCCACCACCATAATCGTAATCATCAATATGTTTGTCGCCATGATCTAAACTCCACTGCAATGAACCCGCTTATGATGGCTTCATATTTTGATTCATTGTTAGAGGCGCTGAAGCCTAATCGGATTGCTTGCTCGATCTTGTCCCCACTCAAGGATTTTAGTTGCGATCAATGCACCTTATTGCCAAGACACCCCATCTAAGACCGAGAGTCCACCAACCAACCCATCCAGCATGTTTCAAGTCAGGGGCTCTTCAGAGTCGGCTAGAACCCGTCCCTTCTTAGCTAACTGGGGCTGAGAACAGAGGCACCAGACTCGCTATCTGACCGCCCAACGATCCATTCTCCCATAAGTCGCTTAGATAGCTCTGGCGGAAGGCCAGTTAACACCACAATGTAGTGTGCCAGCACGCTAAGTTTGGTTACTACCCGAGAGCTAGCAAACGCTTCAAGGTGGTCAGATTCTAGTTTCGCTATTAAGGACTTGGTTAACTAAGAACATTGGCCTCCCGCTTCCATCCGCATTTCTTTGAACAAGGCACTGCCTCAGCCTACATCCGAGACTGCTAGATATACGAAGAGTGTCTCGCCGGCTTCAGGGCTAGCGAGGACTAGAGGTTCCACTAGATATTGTTTGTTTGCCATAAAGGCCTGATCACACTCCTCATTCCATCCGGTCTGGTTGGCCCCCTTGAGGGTGGCGAAGAATGGTTTTAGACGGTCTGTGAACCGAGAGATGAATCGCCCCAAGGCGGCCAACTGACGAGTCAGCTATTATACCCCTTTTCTAGAATTAGGAGCCAGGGATTCCAGGATAGCCTTGCCAAGCGTGGTTACTTATCCCCTCTCGTGGTCACCACATGATACGAACCGACCGAGACCGACCCCGAAGGCGCACTTTCGAGGGGCTGAGGTTTCACACAGATGCCTCGAGGAGTTCGAAAGCTTCTGCGTATGTGCAGCGTGGTCCACGGCTCTAGACTTTACTCAACATATTATCAATGTATACTCCTATGTTTTAATTTAGCAAGTGGGTCTAAACATCTTATTACCGGGCCGATAAGTTGCCCCGACATTCTTTAATCCAAACGACATTACATTATAGCAGAAGAGTCCATGTGGGGTGATAAACACTATTTTCTCCGCATCCGGCGGGTACATGGGGATTTGATGATATCCCGAGAAGGCATCCAGGAACGACAACATCCCATGCTCACCGATGCGCCGCATTAATCCGTCCTGCGCGTGGTAAAGCAGCTGCCTTGGGGGCAATACTTGCTGAGATCGCAGATAGTTCACGATATTCTCCATTTACCACCTTCTCTTGCGTACTCCACCACCACATCGCTACCATTCTAGGTACTTGATTTCTCTTAGAACCCTCAAAATATCTACTTCACCTTAATAACCCGATGCATGTCCCGGTGTTATCTACCTTCATTGATCTACTCGATTTATTGTGATCTACATTCAAATTTTATGAGAAGCATACGCGGGCTACTACATGCTGAAAGTGGGTCTAGAACTAATACGTCGATGTTACAAAGCAAAAACCCGCCAATAATCGTTCTTTCTCCTCCGCACAGGAGCTAACATAGGTGTGCCATCTACCGCCAGAGTATTGATTCCGTGATCCATACCAATCGCTCCCGTCCCTCCGAACCGGAAGCGAGCTATGATTGCTATTCGAAGCCGGTCTTGAGGTCGGATTAAGAAGCTTTCACCTTTCTCACGCTCTTGCATCGAATAACCGATAGCACCGCAAGTCATAAGGGAAGTCAATCTGTCTCCAAGAATGGTTAGATAACCATTGTTCGATGGTAGGTCGAGGGCAATCGCTTTCATATGGCAAGCCCGTGCTCGATCAATGATGGCATCAGACGCACCCTGGGTCTTTGACAACCGAAAATAAGACTTAAGCCGACAACCGACCCCGCCGACGGAGTAACACACCCATCAGCAACGTGGGTCGCTTCCATTAAATCCGGACAAAATTCTGTCAGCCGAACTAAGCTTGTCAAGTGAAACTGTCATCTGCCTGAAGACGGGAAGCTGTAATAGGTCAGTCGCACTGCTAAGGTCAACAAGCACTCTATGCACATCAAAATTGTTAATTCATAAAGTGCTACGCGCATCATGGTAGGAGTGATAACCCGGATCGGTTAATGGGAGGAAAGTGATACGGGTCACAATCTGGCCATATCAAGCATCGCCCAGATATCGATGGTGTTCACCCAGTTCAACCGTGGTCGCTCGTATGTTTTCTCCTTTGACGCTGGACTTATCGTCATCACTACGCCAATATGTAATTAATGTAGGTCAAGGTCTTGACAGAGCTCCGAAATGGTTGCTATTCTTTCAACTGGGCCGAGCCAAGCTTATGCCTCGCGGGCCAACTCCCATTTTGTAACACCTCGAATATACCCTAGTCGCTGATGTTTAGGTATTTAGTGTTTCCACTTGATCAGATGTTAATGCGAACCTGAAACGAGAGACCGAAAGCCACAAAACTGAGGACAATTTGTAATCGTCCAAAAGGGGCTTAAAAGTCCTAATGAAAAGACGAGGCCAAAAGATAATAACAGAGGTCTGAAATATAAATGGCCAAGAAAGAGGGAGGGCCAAAAGTAAATAGTTGAACAACTCAAAATGGGTTTTGTTGAGGGCCAAACAAGGCCTAAAGGAGAATGGATTTTAAAGACCACTTGGTCTCAAATCGGGGGTAGAACCTGAGGGGAGAAGGAGAAAAAGAAGAGAAGAGAAAGGAAGAAATAGGCCAGAGAGACAAGCCAAACAAAGCTCACCAAGGTACGTGAAACCCTCACCTTGCTTCTCTTAGGAATCCTAAGGAGATTTTGGCATGGATCCTGGTTTTGTAGGAATATTATCTCTCCCCAACCTGGGGTTTTGCTAGTGGTTTCATATTAACCCAAAAATTTATGTCAAGTAAGGGGTAAAACCATATGGCACAAGTAGCTCAATAGAAACCCTCTCAAGGTTTAATCTATGTTTAATGTGAGAGTAATTGAGTTAGCTAGAATAAACCCTAACTAATCCTCATGTCTTTTTTTATGTATGGAAGAGTAACTCATACATGTTGAAGAAACCACATGGATTTTTGAAGAAAGATATGAAATTGAAAGAGGAATGGAATAGAAAAGTGATTCCAAGGTGATTTGGAAAAGGATTAGATGTGTGTTGGATGTATAGAAGTGATTGGGGATCAAACATATGGAAAAATGGGAGAAAAACACCCATTCTGGGCATTCTGGTGTCTTCACCTAGACTTGTTCTACCCAGAGAACTTTGATTCTGGTCGATTTTGGCCAAGTCCTACCCAGAGAAGTTAAGTCTCACTGGTAGACCGCCTTGCTTCCACTTCGACCGCCGATTTTGGCCATAACTTCCTCATTTCTATCCGATTTGAGTATTCAAGTGGTTAATGAAAATAGACTTCATGAGAACCAAACTTTATAGGCTGGGTATCTCCAACTTCTGACTCTAAGTGGTCGAAAATCCATCAAAGTGAGGCTATGTGCAAGCCCATTTCCCTCGCATCGGGCTGATCATAGCGTAGCCCAGCCAAGCCGACGTGATCTTGAGTTCCCAGATCTCGACTGGGTGATTCCAGTTGGAATAGAACCCTTAATATCTTATCTTTTAAAGGAGTGACAAGATCCAGTGTCAAATATCAAGACAAGGCACTGGAAAATAAATATTTCTAAACTGTCCTCTAGAAAATTCCAGAAATCGACTAGCTGGCATGAAATGCCATAATCTCGAGTTTCGATCGATCCGAATGGATTGACTCACTCCTCGGTGCGAGATTCATGGGGTTAATGTTAATATACGAATAAGGTATGATTACATGCTCATCATACCTACTGAAGATATGGAATAATTTACAGACATGAACGCATAAAGTGGCTAACAATGGCCTATTATAAGATAGTAAGTTACCGAACTCATATAATCAGAAACTACCTAAGACCGCTTATTAAATGACACAAAGACTCCTGTCCTGACAGTGCTTCAAGACTCCGATTAGTACTTCCCCAAGATTCCCGACAAGGTTTCAAGATTCCCGATTAGTGCTCCAAGACTCCCGACAGTACTCTCAGATTCCCGATTAGTGCTCCCAAGACTCACTGGTACTTCACTGATTAGCGCTACGCACTCCCGCCGATTAGTGCTACTAAGACTCGCTCGGGATTAGTGCTACGCACTCCCGTCTCCCGTTATGCCAAGACACCTGACTTGACTAATGCCACTACACTTCGCATCAAAGGTATCTTCGGCACTTATCAGCAATACATTTTACCTTCATTCAGACACTCGCCTGTAAAGCTCAAAACAACTTATACGATAACTGGACAAGTTCCGTGAGTACCTACGTACTCCCGTGACTGGTCAGTTCATCGCATCTACCCATCACTCGCTTCTCGCCAGTTCTCAGTACCCACGCACTCCCGCATCCGACAAAGCTCGCCTCGTGATCCGACCGCTCGCAGCACCTACCGCACTCGTGATCCGATGTCTCCGGCTCAGACCGGGACCGCTCGCAGCACTCCACGTACCCCAGATCCGGAGCAAGTTCCGTCAGACCGATATGTTCGTAGTACCCAATTTCGCACTCGTGATTTGATAAACTCGTTTCAGATCCGACTGCTCCGTAAGACTCCACGTACCCCCGTATCCGACAAGTCTCCGGTCTCAGATAGTCCCGTAGTGCTCCACGGCACTCCCCGATCCGGCAAGCCCGCCTCTCGAATAAGACCCGTAGCACCCACGCACCCGCATCCGAATGAGTTTCAGCACCTACGTACTCCCGCATCCGACAAGGCGCCCAGATCTCGACCGTTTCAGCGCATCACGTACCCCGTGATTTGATAACCCCAGATTGAATAAGTTCGTAGTACCCACTAGTACTCCCGCATTTGGAATAAGCTGTTCCCAGATAGATCCGCTCGTAAAGCACCTACGTACCCCCGCATGTGATTAAGTTCGCCTGTATCTGTAAGTCTCTGCAAGACCTAAAGTACCCCAGAATCGTCAGTTCGTGAAGACCTTACGTACTCTCAGATCCCGTATAAGCTCGCGAGTACTCAATGCGCTCCCAGACGGTGATTCAAGTATAAGTTCCAAGAGTACCTACTGGGCACTCTTGTATTCAGAAAATCTACAGTACTTCGCATATGATGTCTCGTGACTGATCCGGCTCGTAGTACCCACTCGCACTTCAAGATTTGAATAAGTCTCTACTCCGTGATCTGATCCGCTCGTGAGTGCCCACTAGTACCCCGCATCCTAATAAGTTCCCTGGCTCAGGACTGGATCCGTGCTCAGAGTACCTACGTACTCCGCATCCGACAAGTCCCGTCTCAGATATGTTCCTTCAGAGTACCTACGTACTTCAGACTGATTAATTGTGAAAGTACCTATAAGTACTCCCACTCGATTAACTTCTGTCTTCGTGATAGTTACGAGGTACCTACGTACCCAAAGATTCGAATAAGTTCCGCTTTCGACAACCCTCAGATCCGAATATGTCCTGTCTGATTAAGCTCCGCAAGACTCACGTACTCTCAGACAAGAATAAGTAAGTTCAGAAGATCACGAGCAATTTCCTCAGATCCGTAAGATAAGATAAGTCCAAATGCAGCACTCACGAGCACCTCCCGTATAAGGAATCGTTTCCAGAAGACTCACGTACTTTTATACCTCAAGAAAATGTTCTCAGAGTACCTACGTACTTCCGCATCCGAAATACATATGTCTGCAAGACCGCATAAGCCCAGAAGACCAAGATAGTTCCGTAAGACAAGTACGCATTCAAATACCGCATAATGCCTGCACCCTCGTGGTACCTACGGTACTCGAATAAGCAAACTGTAGCATAAACATAAGTTCAGAATCTCCCTAATGAGTCCCGACGCACTACATAAGTCCGTTATAAGGATAAGTCTCGTATAAGAATAAGTACTGTGATAAGTTCATAATATAAATACATAAAAATTTATATTATCTCGGTTATTGTTTATGCATTAAATGTGTATATGCATAAGATACATGTTTCCCACTGCTGCAGTTAGCACGGGTTTTAATCCGTGAGGTACAGAGAAGACATCTCACATCTCCGCATACAAATGGGCCAACACCACACTCAGAAGTGGTTCACTAGCATGTGTTCCATGCTCGACAATGTAAAGTTCGCTCAGATGGTAAATGGACTCAATATATGTATATAATTTGATTCTGCATAAGATGTACATACCCACAAAGCGCTTGCCTTTAAAAAAAAAAAAAAAAAAAATCGTGTAAAGAGTCCCGCCCCGAAACTTCGTCCGGAACCTGCTCGATCCGCCATCTGTCCCATGACCGAACTGGCGTGACATATCTTTCTGAGGTGGCTAACCCGCATTAGTTTTCTCCACTAGAACTTCAGGTTCGGCATCGGCTAGTTTCATGTCCGTGGTCCTCAGGGTAATCGACTGTGAGATTGATTGCGCTGTTTCAGATCCAATCACTCAAGGTAAGCCATTTAAAGTCTAGTGATCCCGATGAGAGGGAGGAGTCTATCGTAGGGAAATATCTCGTAGGGGTAAACTGGAGGTTCCTCTTTCTCCGACCGCTTCCTGTGAGCGCCCGGTTCTTACTCAGCCCTTCGTCGGCCGCCTGCGGTCGGGTTTGCGATTCAAGAATCACACTGGCTCGGGAGGTCGCTTCGATATCAAGCTTCCAAACAGAGTATTTGTCCGCCCGTTTGTATAGTTCTTCCATCATCGCAGGCGGATCCAGAGATAGCGATTGGAAGAAAGGGGTAGTCGACCCAAAGCTTCTTTGAAAGTTCTGGAGGACCGCATCCATGCTGTATGCATCGATTTGTTAGACAACTTGTCCAAATCTTCTGGTAAAATCCCGGATAGATTCATCCTCCCACTTGAAGATGGTTTGTAGTGAATTGATGTTTTTCTTTTGTCGGACTAAACATAAGTACTGGGAAACGAATGTAACCCACAACTCACTGAACAAGTTGATGGATCCCCTCGAAGTTTGTGGAACTAGACCAGGGTGGGTCCCTTCAGGTTGGCCGAGAATACTTTGCACAGAAGACGATCATTCCCTGCTAGAGCAGGGAATATGGGTCGAGCCCGATGGGCTGGTCCGAATTGGCCCGATATTTTGGAGGGCCAGGCTGTGGCGACCCTAGAGCTCGACCCGACCCGGTTGGCGAATCCGAACCGAAACCCCAGGGACGCCCATTTAATTTTTGTTTTATTTTTTTTATTTTTACATTTTATTAACTTTTTTTTTTCAAAAGTGTCGCTGACAAATCTCCCTACGACCCGAAGGGCGGGTCCGAACCGGAGCCCTGCCATCTAACGCCATTTATCTTATCCAAAACATTTATTTATGTCATTTCGTTTTAAGGTTTTCTAATTACGAAGCATTTTCAAATGGGAGGCCTATAACATTTACATTTCACAAAATGTACTACAATGCAGCGTATCTTGGCGCCCTTAAATGATATGCATATGGGCGGGGTATATACTTATACAACGCAACTTGCCTATGACTCGCGTCTACGATCTGCCTTGCTTTCGTCTATCAAACCCGCCAGATAAAACTACACGCACTACTAAAATTTCCACCAATTAAGGTCACCAATTTTTTGGTCTACAGAACAAGATTTTTGGCCTGTGAAACCCTATTGGTTTCCACCGCCATCGACCAAATTATTTGGGCCGCAATTTTCCTTGGCTTGCAATTATTTCACCGACAAAAAATCAATTGGTCGGTAAATTACCGACCATTTACCGACAAAGAATTTCCGACTATTTTCCGACCATTTACCGACCAAAAGAATTTGGTCGGTGAATGGTCTCCAAATGGTCGGTAATTATCAAAATTTTTTAATAAATTTGGTCGGTAAATGGTCTCCAAATGGTCAGTAATTACTTCATCATTGAGACTATTTACCGAATTAATTGAGACTATTTACCACCAAATTTATTAAAATTTCGTCGGGCTGTCGCAATTTGGTCGGTAAATTAATTTTTAAATTTTTTTTTTGCCATTTTGAGTTTGATATCTTGCTTTTAAATATATATATATATATATATTAAGATTACGAAACAAAAGAAAAGTACAATAGTCCATGCATATTATATAAAGAGAGTAAAAAATATTTTAAAACAAGCAAACTAATATATATACCGTGATATATGCGAATAAGTCAAGAGAAAATAAAACATGAATTCCCAAATCCAAGTATAAGACATATAAAAAAAGTGTAATACACTCAATCATCCAACCTGCGTCATCATCGTGGATGCCGAGATGTATCCGGGTCCGTATGGTGAGATGCCTGCATCGGGTAGAGCCGTCCCGTCGTCGCTAACCTGATGCGCTGCCTTGCGCCGCTGTAGGTGCCGAGTAGATGCTCGTGAATCGAGCATTACGCCAACAACCGAGGTAGATCATCGTGGTTGAACCCGCAAATTCACCTTCCCGACACTTCAGAAGCCGCTCAAACCGCAGACGCAGTCCCATCCCTATCATCCCCATACGATCATGCGCCGCTTCCAGACGGGCCAACCGATATCAGATCACATTTCGCATCACAGCCCCGAAGTCTCCATCGTCGAGAACAAATTCGAAATGGTCCCTAAGATGGAGCCTACACCGCACGCCTATGCGAAAGTGTAATCGACGACGCCGACGAACCGACGATTTACAGACGCAAGATCTTCTCCCTTGCCATCAATGCCCATACCAACCGGATTCAGATCAACTCCGCGGAGCCGGCGAATGAGAACTCACCCTACACTCATCACATGAACCCGGTGACCTGAATACGCTTGAGTCGCAGCTAGCCTAACATTTCCTCATCTCGCCTCTAATAAACATGTTAAATAAGTATTTAGACTTATCTTCAAAAAAAATAAAGAGAGGTAAAGTATAAACCAAATCTTGGATTGTTTTACATGTTTCTGGTCCGTTGACAACCGCCAACGGCTGAATATTCATGGATGTCTGCAACCCACACTACTTCATCGAGTCCCTTTCTAAGACTCGATTTAACGGTAACGGCATAGTCTCCTTTTCAGACGGAGTTTACCAAAATACAACATGTCCCAATAACATGGCAACCTGTCCCAACATTTCACACCGACCACACCGGGTCCACATACGGATAAAAATGAGTAAAAATAAGTATTTTAATTTATCTTCAAAAAAAAAAAAAGAAGTAATTTTATTTTAATGAAACTTACATTTGTTGCACGAGATCTCTGATCAACAAAAGTCTGATCATCATGACCCTTCGTGGAAGCAGATCAATAAATGGCAGCACTGGGTTTACACCTCCTTGCGTGTCTTTAATTACAAAACAATACATACGTTAATCCAATCAAAAATCCTTCCGAAATGAAAATAGGCATAATTGAACACAATTCACAAAGTAATAACATAAGAAGTATAAATTAGAAATAATACCAATGCTCGTCAGGCTCACGCATAGAGCGAGATCCACAAGTGTGCAGACATGCCACTACCTCTCCAACTGGGCCTGAGCGACGTATCACATGAGCCACACTCTTCCTATAATCAAAGATCTTCCCATCTTCTCCGCCACTCCCGGAAAACATGATCGGGGACACTCCAAATCTTGCTCTTTCTTCTTCAACCATTTATCTTGACCTCGCATACACGATTTTATACCGACCGCGTATGCTCAGAGAACACCCGACCGCCTCTCGGACTGTGTCCACCTATAAACTTTCTAAATTATAATTTAAATATATTTCATCAAAGGAACAAAAGAATAAATAAAAGATGTAAAAATGTTAAGTAGTAATATATACCTTAAATTCTCTCCAAATCATCAACTGGTCTCTATCTGTCAATGACTTCCAATTATGTCTATGAGGTTTAAAGGACTTCCTGAAAATTGTCCTCAGAACCCTAGAAATTGAACCAGACGGCCTAACTTCTGGCCCCAGAACTCCAAAATTTCATAAGCAAGAAGTAAGAAATAAATTAAGAAATGGATAACCATTAGTTAAGTTTCATATCTTACTTGACTATCAATTGTCTGGATCAACCGAGCAATAGGGAGAGTCTCGGGCCTATGGGTGCCTGAGGAAGACTCTCCAACATCTCCATCCTCTCCCTCCTCCTCCTCCCACGCCTCTGATCATTCATCACAATCTCAGGACTATGATGTGGGACTACCACGACACGTCGCCAAGGGTACATCCACAACCTCCTCTCGGCTCCGTGATCTCATCCACCTTGACCCTCTACCAGGATCGGGCATACCTGAGGCCTTGCTGCCTCTACCAGAACTGGTACGACCTGGCAACGTGCTGCCTCTACCTCGTCCACGTGCCATATCTGTTAAAAATAATAAACAACACATTATTGATTAGTAAGCATCAAGTAAAATACATAAGGCAATGAAAATAAAAAACATGATTAACGATTGAAATAACTAAAACTCACTGGCACTACTCATTCCCATCGTAATCATCTAACCGTTCGCCTTCTTCTTCGATGTAATAACATCATTTTCAAATCTCCTCTTCATCACTCAAGTTTCTTCTCATGATCAATTAAATGTCTCCACACGTAATATCTACATATCCTCCTTCACTTCTCAGACAAGATAACAACAACAGATCCACATCCCTCCTCCTTCGTAATAAACACCCGGGTGAGCGCTCCTTCCTCTCCTCCTCTCTCTCTTCTCTCCCGGCCCTCCTCCTCCGACACAGCCTTCTCTCCTGGTCCTCTCGACTCTCACACATTAGTACAACACACATCATCACACACATCATCACATTCAAATGCCGTATATTCCCTATGACACACGTACTGGGTGATGCGATGTCAATTTGAGCCTTAGCTTGATTCGCACACGCCTTCAACTTTCTAAGACCGGTCCGACCGATATTCACAATAATAAACCTGCGATGTCGAGACGCTAAGACAAAAGGTTCATACTTGTTGAATTGCTTATCGTGGCACATCGACAAGTTTATATCGAGGATGGACAACTATACCGACATGTGGTGTTGGATCGAACCATTCACATTTGAATAACACAGTTCTTTTAACCGGGAGGGCTTCAAATTCTAACTCGATCACTTCGACCAGAGTCCCGTAATAGTCGATCTGGCCATCAGATAAGGATCCTTTAATGCATACCCCGTATTGTTCATGCTCCAGAACTCCCATACGATTCGCTGTGAAATTTAAAACCATTCACACAAGAACTGCAGGTTCTAACCTCTCTAGGGACCCCGTGCTATAGTTCGAAGATAATGATTGGAAATTTTATTTGCACGATTATGAACCTATAATCGGAAATCAGTGTATTGTTGAGATTACAATTATAAATTTGTATTGTTTTGTGATTTTCATGTTTAGTAAACATACGTATTTTTCAAACCATGATGGAAATTCTTGCTCGTCACAACATTGACAGCTTCGTCATTCAAGTTTGGAAACTGTTTACGTTTTTCCAGAACGAATACACTAAAAATAGAAATGAAATTAGAGAAATGGATACATTGAGAGGAAATAGTAAATTAACATGCTAAATAGGATCTCATTTTGACTTTTAGCAACTACTTACTCTATGAATGGCTGGAACTCGACAATTCATTAGGACATATAGGATGAAGCCACAAGATATTCATTGGCTCCCGCTAGGATACCGCTTTCCTTCTAAGACCGATTGCTTTACCCGGGAGGCTTGAAAATTTCAAACATATCATCATCCACAATGTCATCAAGATAAACCTCATTCCGCTTTCCTTATGTGGAAGAGCTGATCTCCTTCTTTGAAATAGAAGGATGCGAATTTGGCAAATTTCATCCATAATATACCCAATCGACATGTAACCCTACCTGAGCCTTATTCATGATTTTATGCTTTATTTTCCTCAAGTATCTACAAGAAGATTATTGAATATTACAAGTCATGTATGTGTGTGTGTGTGTATATATATATATATATAGGAAAAGAATTGGTTGAGCGACTAATATTACTCTTCTCTGAGTGTGATTAAGATCCAACGATAATGGACTGACTAAGAATCCTAGCTTCTCGTAAAGCCAAGTGCACTAGAAGATGTTCCATTGAGTCAAAAAACTCGAGGAAGATCTTCTCAAGATTGCATAAGATAACAGGAATCTCCAGTTCATCCGCATTCCTCAACCTCATCGCCAAAGAAGAAGAAGTCATTGCTTGAAGAATAAAGAAATAGCTTATCGGCTCCCATATTCTATCGCGTGAATTCTCGGGCGAGCAATTGGTAACAACTCATGAATACATATGACAATCATGACTCTTCATGCCAAACATCTTAAGTTTGTTCGCATCCACACATCTCCCTGCATTAGAAGCATAAATCCATCCGAAATCTCGCTTTTTTACCCACTCCAACACATCCTCTTCCGTGATTTATTCGCAAATAAAACGCACATCAAGGTATTTACTGCGCCAAGATTTTGTGCAAATTAAGGACGACGGCTAATATTTATTCAACTCATCTCTGACTCTCAGACAAGTGTCCTTAGTTTTCCTCGAATGTTAAACATCAGATGAAAATATTAATAAACACATTCTTCTCGACATGCGAGATAATATCAAGATTGTGCCCGAGCAAGTGTTCACGCCAAATAGGGCAAATCCTTAAAATACTTCTCTTATTCCACCCACAAGTCTTAGATATAGCCGCATTCACAACCCCGATCAACATCTATCACCTCTCAACCTCTGCTATTCCAACCGCACTTCATCCCTTGATCTAACCCCGGAATTGTTTAGTAACCTTTCTATTCTTAATGAAGTCTTCGTGTTACGCCGATATCGGATGATTCATGGGGCAAAAAATCCTCCGATGGTTGCCGAACCACGACCGTTTCCCGCTCTTAATTAATCTTAAAGCGATCGAGTCTTTCCATACACGCGACATGCCAACATACCAAGAAGATTCCACCTTACATCATAGAATACGCCGAAAGTCATTTATGGTCCACATGAGGGCGTCGCCACAAGATCCAAAATTTCGGGCTGCTTGAAATACTGTTTGAACCCCGACACCCCCACAAACTTTTCAACTCCTATCAATGGCCGCAAGAAAACATCTATCTTCCTTGATTCAGAGTTCCAAGACTAACACGGGCCAAAAAACATAAATTCTCCTTCATACATAAGTCCGGCGTTATACGGCAATAATTACAATTACGGGTGCCACAAAGAATATTGTCATTCAGACACTAAACTAAATAAAAACCATCAAGAAATAAACCCGCCTAACATTTCGAACTTCGGGGATGAAAATCGTGAAACACCCATCAAAAATGTTTAGCAGGGGCATCGAAGGGTGACACATCTTACCGTCCTCCATATGATGCTCAATGCCACCTCATTTCATTAGCCGCTGCGTTGATGCATACAATCTCTACAATCTCAGTGTTATTGAAAATAGTGCATCTTCTTATACGCGCACCTTCAACTTCCGATATACAATCTATTTCCCCGTAACCCTAACTTTTGCTTGCACCCGAGCATGCTCCACATTTTTTACAATCGTTAAGGTCACCGCTATCACCCCGCATATCAATTGTTCACACAACAATGAATGACCAGACGTAATCCCAACCCTCTAACTAACTTCTTCGCATGAGAAACCAATGGCATCGTATTATCTTGTGGCAACAAATTTGAATGAAATTAGACATAATAATAAACCATGCTCATGAATATTCAGACCTCCGCACTTTATTTCTAAATATCCTCACGGCCTGTGATAGTCAGGTGCTAGAATTTCCTCATATACGTGTTTGTCTCCATCAATCATGTCATAGAAATTCCTTTGCCTTGGTGATTGGTTCCTCATCCGCTGAATTCAGACTCCGCAAGATCACAAACCATTCTATGGTATGTAGTGTGATTCATATTCTCCTAGACCATCCGACGCTTTACCATCGACACCCGTATCGAACTTGAACACCTCGTGGACTTGCTTCTCACCATGGTATATCCAAACATAGTAATCCCAAGACAAACCATTTCTATACAAACGCACCTTCACAAAGCCCCAACATTCAAAACTTTATTCTCGACATTTAACTAAAGTGCAAGGACACCTTATAGTCAAGCACCATTCACACACTCGGGATCTTAGAGCGAACGCAACAAATTCATCAACTTTATCCCCCCATTCATTAGCGAACATTCCATCTACTATTCGACCTCGTACATCCATTCACGATCGCTCATAACTAGTCACAAAAAATCAATTTAGTAAGCAAACGCGATTGTCCCCTAATTATTTTTATGTTCATTAATCCATTTATTGTGGTTCGAGTAAAGTTATTTTTACGTGTGATATGCAACCTACTACACATCCACCTACACCTCCACCCGTCCAACAGCTTCGTTTCTCAATAGGTTTGGTCCTAATCCATTTACAAAAGTTACGTTAAAAGATCACGATTGCATGTTCGATATGTATGCATTGGCACTACTAAGGGTTCTCCAAGTACACTAATAAATATATAAATAAGCCAATGCATAATCGCTTGATTTTAGCAAATTGCATTACTATTTATATATCCTAATGTGCACCCGAGAACAAACGAAGGCAGGCACCAAAATGACACATAATATATGCAATTTAAATTAAATCATGATCATTTAATTAACGTCCTTTCGTAAACTGTCCACTGGGACAATCCAGTGTATTCAAACTTCGTTGTAATACACTGGACGGATGTATTCTACGGCTAACTATATGAATCAAAACGACAACTTTAATCGTTTACGATGATGCATTTTCAAATCGTTGCTAAGAGAATGCAGCGATTTCGTCGTATAATTAAAAAATTTTTAGTTTATATATGTTAAACGATTTCTTCAATTTAATCCTATCACATGTTCTTATATCCATATCATTCATAAATTCATACTATATCATGTAATCAACTCATATATTCCTATAAATTTCATTCAAGTGATTAGTACACTTGGTACTCTAATCTAAATTTCAGAAATATATAAGTACCAATGCTATTAAATAGCATATGGTCAGATTCTAAACTCAATGGGCTTTCCATAGAGTCAAGAACACCTATACCGTAGTCCTAACGGCGAGTTATGCAAGTTGCAATCCCTGAAGAAAATGAGCAACTTGCAGCAGCAGCAGCAACAACAACTGTTTTTCGTCATTTTCGAATCTAATATGAGTTCAACTCTGATCAAGCTATATATGGGTGGATTCTAGACTCAAAGGGCTTTCTATAGAGTCTAAGAACACCTATACCAGTCTCAACGGCGAGTTATGCAAGTTGCAATCCCTGAAGAAAATGAGCAACTTGTAGCAGTAGCAGCAGCAGCAGCAACCACTGTTTTTCGTCATTTTCGAATCTAATATGAGTTCAACTCTGATCAAGCTATATATGGGTGGATTTTAGACTCAAAGGGCTTTCCATAGAGTCTAAGAACACCCAAATCCAAGTTCTAATGAAGGAGTTATGCATGTTTCAAATCATGAAGAAAATCAGCACACTGCAGTAATTGCAGCAGCAGGGCCATTGATTTTCTTCTACTGGATAGGATATGAGCTCAATTTTATCATTATATATGGGTGGATTCTCTAGACTCAGCGCTTTCCATAGAGTCTAAGAACACCCAAATCCAAGTTCTAATGAAGGAGTTATGCATGTTTCAAATCATGAAGAAAATCAGCACATTGCAGTAATTGCGGCAGCAGGGCCACTGGATTTTCTTCTCATTTTCGGATAGGATATGACCTCACTTTTATTTAAGCTATATTTGGTGGATTCTAGAATCAAAGGGCTTTCCATAGAGTCTAAGAACACCTAAATCCAAGTTCTAATGAAGGAGTTATGCATGTTTCAAATCATGAAGAAAATCAGCACACTTGAATTGCAGCAGCAGGGCCACTGATTTTCTTCATTTTCGGATAGGATATGACCTCAATTTTTATCAAGCTATATATGGGTGGATTCTAGACTCAAAGGGCTCTTCATAGAGTCTAAGAACACCCAAATCCAAGTTCTAATGAAGGAGTTATGCATGTTTCAAATCATGAAGAAAATCAGCACACTGCAGTACTGCAGCAGCAGGGCCATTGATTTTCTCTCATTTTCAGCAATAGGATATGACCTCAATTTTTATCAAGCTATATATGGGTGGATTCTAGACTCAAAGGGATTTCCATAGAGTCTAAGAACACCCAAATCCAAGTTCTAATGAAGGAGTTATGCATGTTTCAAATCATGAAGAAAATCAGCACACTGCAGTAATTGCAGCAGCAGGGCCACTGATTTTCTTCATTTTCAGCAATAGGATATGAGCTCAATTTTTATCAAGCTATATATATGGGTGGATTCTAGACTCAAAGGGCTTTCTATAGAGTCTAAGAACACCCTATAACAGAGTCCTAACAAAGGAGTTATGTTGTAATCCCGAAGAAAATGCATATAATGAAGTGGAAAAGGTAAAGAACCTCCATATATGAGTACCCTATAAGTGGTACTGCAAAGGCAATGGAACTCTTTAAATTCATGCAAATATGGCTGAGGCGGCCAAGGTCTAATTCCAAGCTAAAAAGTGTACATTATCGGGTTTCAAGAACAAGGCAAGGAGGAAGATCACTAAACCTAAGAAAAGGACATTAGATCATTAGAAGCCACGGTGCGTAGAGAACGATCGTATGAAACCCCAAAGTCTTAGCGAGGTCATCCCCACCAAAGTGATGGAAAATATGCAAACAACCACATCTATACAAACCATAGCACCACCAATGTGATGGTAAGTCTCATCGACACGATTTACTACCTTGCAAACATATCAACAGAAGGCGTTTAATGCATGTGGTCGACCGGAGCAAATGCTTTCACAACTAAGATACTCAAATCATCGGATTTTCGTGAGGTGAGGAAAATACATATCTCGCATAAAAGAACCCACAAAAAACTCAACATGCCTCGGGCAAAGAGAAGGAGTCCTAGTGGCATCATGCCATCGTGATAGTGGAAGAGTATGAAGTATGTGTGGTGGAGGAAACCTTAATAGAGATGGGAGGGATGAATTTTGAGCATCAAGTAGACACAAATACACAGATCAACACCTTGGATAGTAATCCTCCGAGAATAGTAACATCCCTAAAGTTATTGGAAGAGGCTAAAAGGTGTTTATAAAGGGTGAGTCAAATAAACTGCTCAATCCTCAAATATGCCTAATGTCCTCTAAAATGGGGAGACAACCAATCAACTCATGATACCCCTTCATCCTAAGCCCTTGGCAATGACTTGGTCGGGTTCATCATAGGCCTTAATTTCTTCCTAAGGAGTAGTTTGGTTGTCGACTAATGGAAAAGGAAAAGTGGTGGCGAATACACTTCTCCAATAGAATGTAAAACCTAACCTGACAAGAAAATATTAAAAGCTATGTGTACAAAGCCAAGATAAGGCCAAAGAAAAGAAAAGGGAAAAGAAATAAAATTACCTAGGAAAATGGAGAAATTAGACTACGAGCAATGGGTCCAAAGTGAAATCCCTATGTACAATGATAAGTCCAGAAACAGAGATTCTCAAAAGACACGCAAAGCCAAAAGGTCACCCCAGGTTATACAAAATAACGATACTTATATGGCTTTATATGCAAATTAGTACACCCCCAAGGTAGAAAGTAAGTATATCCGTTAGAATGTTGAAAATTTTACCTTAAATAATCTTCTCACAATGACAAAGTGGAAGGGTTTTATAATGTTTAGTTGGAACTCGCACAAGAAGTGAAGACATGCACTCCCCCAATAAGTCAAATTATAGAGAAGGATAGAATCATACATACACCTAGTATTCACCATAGTAAAATCGAACCCTAGGGAAATGAGGGAAATATCGCATCTTCAAGGACGATGGTCGGCGGGAAAGCAACCTTGAATCGCCGCGTTGAAAAATCAATGCCTACTTTGAAGAATTGTTTCGGGTAGTAGACGAGGAACTAAATGTCGGCTCGAGTAACGCTAAACCGCCATGAGTCAAAATGGATACAAAGAAAGAGGAGCGCCGGCTAGGATCGATGGCAAATCAAGAGGAGCAACGACGAGACAATCGGCGTTAGGAGACGAGCAATAAGGATGTCGATCCTCCAACTCCACAGCTCTGATTCAACCAACAAAGATGGTCGATTTAGCTCAAAGAAGATCGCCGATCTTCCAATTTAATCGCCGTAGTAGTGGTAAAGATCCCCCGCCAAAGAGCGCAGCCGCTTGTGTCGAACTCCTCGGGCTAAAGGCAACAACTGAGACGATGGTGGTGATAGGTCGCCAAATGGAGGTCCAAGGGGGACGCCGAAATGCTCTGGGCCGAGCTTAAGATAATGAGAAAGAAAAGATGAAATGTGGTTCCTTACCAAAAGGGTTTGACTGGCAAAATCTCCGAACCCCGAAACAAATTTTTCTTGAAAATAAGGAGGCATGCGTTGTTTCTTGTTGCTTAGAGAAGAAAAGAATGGGTTCCTTCTGCCAGGCGGGTTTTTCGATAGAGGTCGATGAAGGTCAAGGAACGAAGGTCATGGGAATTTTCTTAGGAAATCAATTGTCAGTTTCATTCAATCCAACTGCCTATTCTTTGTCAGGTAGAACTCAAATCATGGGCCATAAATTGACTTGGGTATCATGATTAAAATAAGTCCAAAATGAAAAGATTTGAGGCTTTAATATATATATGGTCCTCAAGCCATAATGTCATATGTATGAGGTACTATCGAATTACTTAACACCAAAATTTGGCCAGAATGTGTTAAAATTTTTTTGTCGCTTCTATTTACCGACCAATTTTCATGGTAATTTATTTTTGGTCGCTATCATTCAGAATTGGTCGTAATTTTTTCATGCTTAATTCCTACCTATTTACAGATTACCACCAAAATTATTTAAGGTCGTAAATACATTTAAATTTGGTCGGAAATTTTTTTTTGACCAAACCCCTTTTTGGTCTCTAAATGGTCGTGGATTTGTTTAATTACCGACCAATTTTAGGCCCAGAATTCAGTTATTTTTAGAGGAATGGCATTTTTCATGCTTAGTGGTTCTATACAATTTCTATTTCAATATTCACTAACTTGACATGCATTTAACGATTGTCCATGCCTATTATATCCAGATATACTCATACTATTTATTTTTGCATGTTTCACTTTACAATCATCATTATATCACAACATGCAATTTCACGCAACAATTCAATTCACACCAATTTATGAGATGTAAGCGTATACATAAAAAACCCATTACACTCGCCAACGTTGGCGGCTCTTGACTATTCAACGCTATTTCACCGATTCGCTTGATGAATCCCGGCCCTTATCATCATTCGTAATGTGCTTACACATTTAATAAGTCGTGTCTCCTATCACGACGACGTCGCTTGGTGCACCCCGGACATGTGGTATCACTGTTCGCACACGCCATCAAGGACGGATGCCGATCAGCATCCCGCCAAGTGGGACATTTCTTCACGTCACACGCTCATCATGACGGATGCCGACATGATCCCACTGCCGGGATATCGACAATTTCAGGTGCCTTAGTGACGGATGCCGATTAGCATCCCGCCGCATCGGCTCATCTTAAGATATCGATTCAATTCAAGATGTCAAGAAATGACCGATTCGTTTACAATTCGATTTATCATTCAAATTCAATCGGTTTTCAAACATTTCAAATATCACATTTCAATTGCATATGCACTTTCTTAATATCATTTCAAAGATATGTTCATTTCATATACTCATTTCAGATTTATTTGGTAAACTACCAAAACACTGGAAATAAGAATAGAGTCAGAGAACAAACTTAAAAAGCTTTGCACTTTGATTCCAATCCTTGGAAACTCAATCTCAATTTGACTTTTCCTCCTCATCAGCCCCTATTCCAAAACCATTAAAGAACAATATTATTCGTGGCGTTGCTAATGTAGGTTTGTCAGGGGATTGATTGGAGTTTAATTTGAGTTCCAATTTCAAAATCTATAGATGGATTCTCTGACTCAATGGGATTTTACAGAGTCCAAGAACACCTGAAACGGAGTTCGACAAAGAGGGTTATGACCTTCCGTTGGAGGTCATAATGAGTCAAACCTGCACGAGCCGACCCGAACCGGCCGGTTAACCTGACCCGGGGCCGGTCTTGGCCCCGACACCTCGGTCTGACACCTATTATCCTCCTCAGGCATATGAATGGATTCTTGACTCAATGGGCTTTTCATAGAGTCCAAGAACACCCGAAACGGAGTTCGGACGAAGGAGTTATGACCTCCTGAAGTTAGAGGTCACACCTAGTCACACCCACCGAGCTTAACCCGAATCGCCGAGTGTGTTCGACCGGTAAAAGAACCATAACTTGGTCTACAGAGGTCCAAATTGAGAAATTCAAAATCCTAACATCAAGTTCATTGATGTAGCTAAAATTTACCAGAAGGACTCACTACCAAATTCCCTTTATTTATTACCCAAAAATCAGCTCTAAGGTCCGGATAGCTGACCTAAACTGGCCGAACTGACCTGACCTGGCCGAGCTGAGCTGACCTCGGTAAAAGGACCATAACTTGGTCTACAAAGGTTCGAATTGAGAAATTCAAAAGCCTAACATCAAGTTCATTTATGTGGATACAATTTACCAGAAGGACTCACTACCAAATTCCCTTTATTTCTTACCCAAAAATCAGCTCTAAGGTCCGGCTAGCTGACTTGAACTGGCCGAACTGACCTGACCTGGCCGAGCTGAGCTAACCTCGGTAAAAGGACCATAACTTGGTCTACAGAGGTCCGAATTGAGAAATTAAAAAGCCTAAAATAAATTTCATTGATGTGGCTACAATTTACCAAAAGGACTCACTGCCAAATTCCCTTTATTTCTTACCCCAAAATCCCAGCTCAAGGTCCGCTATCAAAAATTACCACAATGTGCCAGCCCCATGGTTTAAAAATACAACCAAACATTCCCCTATGGCAAAAGATAATCACCACACAACCCCATATAGGTGGCCAACAGTGCAGGAGGAAGACCTACTCCCAGCCATCAAACTCCCTGATTCCGGTCTCTACTTGCAGCTCTTGGTCACTGAGGAAAGACTCTCCTCTTGCTTCGCCTGAAACCTATGGTCCGCATCGCCGAAAAATCCTAGAGAGAAGGTAAAGCCTCTCTCTCTAACTCTCTCTTTTCTCTGTTTTCCTTTTTTTCTGGATCACCCTTAATCGTATTTTAAAAAGGAGGAAACTTCCTCCCTCTTTCCTACATGCCACATGCCCTTTCCTTGATTTTTTTTATATTTAGGTCCCTCCATTTCTTTATTATTCCTCATTTAAGTCTCCTATTATTTTCCCCTTACTCATTTAGTTCTCCTAATTTCACTTAGACATCTAAACTTATTTACACTGACCCTTAGGTCCCTGGACATTTTACAATTTCCATACCTTCTTTCTACTTGGGTTTATTTCCGATTCAATAAATTTCTCATTTTAGCATATAATCTTTTAATAAATATTCATCTAACAATTCCTTAAAAAATACCTAAGTTGGCTCAATTATACCCGAATATATAATAATTTTATTATGTACTCTAAAGTAATTTTTGGGGCTTTACACGGGCCGTGAAATTAGCAAAATGAATAAAATATACGGTCTATCAGCCCACTCGAATCAAGTTCGCATCCCATCCTGTTAGTACGGGGCCGGGCCCGATTAGCCCGAATTTTATTAATTTTTAAAAAATGATATATATATATGACTTATTGGGATTTTTTTTCTAAATCCTATAATGATCATACTAATGAAGATGAAGATTAAGGGCATAGTGGATTTCATTTGAAACTTTGGATTTGTAGTTTTTAAGATATTATTTATTTGTCACTTTATTTTTTTAGTACTTTGAATATGAACATGTTTATTAGTTTTGTTTATTACACTTTGACATGTTTATGATTTGATGTTTCATTTTTATCATGAAACTTTTGAACTTACTTCGCGGTTGGTACTTCATTAATTCTAATTATTATGTGATTGTAGTTAGTTGTTTAATAGCTACTAGTTAGTTTGGTTATAAATTTATAATGATGTTTAGCATTATTTACGTTTATTTAAGACTTTAAATATTATTATATTATCTAAGCTCCATCATTTATACATTAACTATTATTAAACACTTGAGTTTTGTTTTTTTTTATTTGAAGAATGACAAAATTAGATAAATTACAAGTTTTACCATTTTTTTTAATTTTGGTCTGCTAGCCTGGGCAAATGCATCGGGTCAGCCGGGTTGGTCAAAGTCAAGGTTCTAAAAAATGTGGGCCAAACTAGCCCGACCTATTTAGCCCGCAGCCAACGGTCGGGCCAAATTTCGGCTTCCTCTATATCTCCCTACGCCGTAATCATCGCTTAGTCAAGTGCAAAGATGTGGTCAGATAGCCGGGATGAGCCATCTTACATGGCAAACGGCGGTATGACAAAGCCGCGAGGAGGCTCATAACTCAAGATGTGCTAACCTCGGTGGGACGACAAAGATGTCCTCGTGCTCCCTGACAATGCAGAAGGAAACTAAGCGGTGGGCGCAAATTCAAAAGTAGGATACATGAACGGGAGCGGTGGAGCCATACCCCCATGCCGCACGAGCATATTTTCAAGGGCTAACTACGAATGTTGTCTGTCTCTACTGACTTTTCTTCGTGTTCTACGGCGCATGCCACTAACGGATCGGTTGGAACGGCACGGGGGCCTCTTTCTAGATTCAGCCTCCACGTTATTCTAAGGTGGCGAAAGATAAGGTAATGGAGAGCTACCAGAGGATAATTCGTCGTCCGTCGGCAGGTCACTATCGTGAAGGATGGCCTTTCATTTCCAATCGAACTCGGAGGTACGATGGGTGCCTCCGTGTATTTTCACCCCGCTTGTTTCTAAATGGGTGCACAAAGGCCATTCTCCCGTCGCACCTAGCGTGATTCAAACACCCGCCATTTGTCCTGGCCTCGTTTCTTACTTTGCTTCCATCTCCTAACACCAACGGAAGAAACTGATCTTCGAGGGATTGATTCACCTGGTCACTGTCATGGTGACAAACCCTCGACGGTCTCGATGGAGTGATCCCGAACTACTAAAGCTTCGGGGATGGAGATCACTTGAGCTTATCAAAGGTTCTGAATCGGGCCGCGAGCTTTTTTGCTTGGTCAGTTCTAATAAATGGCGTCAATCAGAGTCTCCCGAATCTTCTTACCATCGGACGTCGAAGATTAACTGCCAGCACGCACTGCCAAAGACGCACTACAAAACAAACAAGAAAACGACGGTGGTGCACCCGCCGCCTCTCCAATGCCTAAGTCAGATCAGGGAATCAGGAGAGTGAAAGAGTCGGTCTTTTTTAGTGAAGAATGTCGTACCTCTTTTGATGTGATTCCTCCTTCCTTTATGGAGAAGGAAGATTATCCGATTTTCATGGAAAGTAGGTGATTTCCTTCCAAAACTGGCTGTGAAAGAGGCGTTCTCATCACGACTGCTTCTTCCTTTTCGATGGCTGCTCGCCGCACTCAGCCTCTAAGGTTGCCACCACCTCCAAAACAGCTTATGTGTGTGGGGAGGGTCTTTAACCGGCAGACTCAGTGACCAAGAATGACCATCTTTCAGAGACGGTTCCCGCTAGAGACGATAAGTCCAAGGCCAGATCCTACGACCGGGCCGGCGCGACATTTGGGCCTTGATACTTGTCCGCCTCGGCAGCGCTCAGGCCTGGGGTGAATGATAGAAATTTTACTCTGCCCCAGACTCACAATTTGCAGTGGGAAGGGATGGATGAGAGCCATAAATACGCATAAACAATAAATGGGTGGGCTTCAGAGAAGGAGAACATGATCACATGGGTAGGCGATGAGCAGTTAATGTATGCAGTTTCTGCAAGAACTCACACTCACTTTAGTTAGATATCGGGATGTCTGTAAATACTTATTGTCCCCAACACCCCAGATAACGAAGTTTCAAGAGAGAATGACCAACAATCATGGGGGGCGGCCGGGCGGGGGCACACTCTGGTCCCTTCCCCCCTCCCCCCATTCAAATCATTTTCCTCTCCCATCTTTACTTTAATCAACACCCCCACCTTTTCAATAAAACGAGACAGTAAAGGGAGATGGGGATTAATGGAAAGCTAATTCAAAATCCAAATGTTTGTGCTAATTAAAAGTATGGAAATGTGGGCATAATAACCCCCATGATAACCCGTTAAGTGTTTCCAAAAACAGAGGCATCCCCATGCTGGATGTGATATACAAGTCCAAATCACGGGGGGGACAGCACGGCCAACATGACTCCTTCTGTCGATTTCTGATCTCTCCAATTCATATCACCTATGTCCCTTCCCACCCAATAATTCATATTATGCAGCAGTTAACCCTAACGTTACGTAATATTGCATGAAAAGGAACCATCACAATCATCAACCATAAAGCGTGATGAAAAGTGGGAAAAAGAAAAACTTTTTTTTTTTTTATCATGCATGAATTTGCCCACAAACATCAGCTACCCTATAATGACCTCAACAAGCTCTTCTGTCATAAACTGATCAGTTCATAAACTGAAAAAGAGACAGTTGAAATCTGTATAGAAGAGATGGATGACATGGATATGAATGAATGGAGGTGTAGGGCAGCATCATCTTTGTGAAAGAAAGATTGGTCTGATTTCCAGTTGTTGAGCTGCTCTCACTTTTGGGTCTACAATTCTGTCGATATCCCCCTATGGTCCACTGCCATTAAAATGGACTGGTGGGGCTTCAAAGGTTCTAAGGAATAGTAGTTGCCAAGTAGGTTTCAGGGGTTGGTGGTGTGGGTAGAGATGCTGTAGAAGATCATATATAGGTGATGCCCCCTGAATCCATATATTAATTAATTATATAAATGTACAACTTTTGTTGTCTGTTCTCCATGTCGGTTAGGCTAGCAATTTAGGTTTTGTAATCAGTTGTCTACTCACCATTACCATAATTTCAAGACTCAGACAAGCAAATATATGTTTTGTAGTGTGTTCAAAGCAATAAAGGGCCTCTTTAGATTCTTTTGTTTGAGAACCAATTTTTATAAAAGCTTAAGCCATATCGAGTCAAACAACCCCATAGCACATGGAGAGTCAAACAAATCAAATTTAATCCATTATGGATTTTCAAATACACTAATGAGGCTTAAATATTCAAATTGCAGAAAGGTAGTTTGAACTTAGGACCTCATGTCAAACAAAACTCTGATACCATGTTAAACAACAAACTTTTCTAAAAGCTCAAGCATATAGGATTCAGTTTAATATGAATACCATAATTCACATCTTTTATATATATATATATATATATATATATATATATATATATATATATCTCGTGGAATCTGCAGTCATTATGATTAAGAGTTGTTTATATGCAGCATATATACACTTGATTAATTGAGCAATTTGTGTCCTTCAAAAAATTCTCTCGATCTCAGCACCTTGTAAGTAGGTCAAGCCCATTATGTGTGTGAGAAAGTGCTTCTCCTCCTCAATATGATATGCATCCTAATCTGATCGTGATCAAGGAAAAGCATATAACTCCACAAAAAAGAAGATCATACACTTGATTTTTGTATTTAGTTTCCATCAAAGAAGCAAATACTTTATGAAAATTGGCCGTATCTTTCCTATCATACAAAACCATATGGCCATCTTTTATAAGATTAGTCCCCATCACCCTTGTTAAAGATTGATTCTTTTCCTAAAAAACAATCAACCCTCCAAAAAACAAAAAAAAAGGCGGAGAGAAAACTGTTATTGCCACTAGCTGAGATGCAATGAAGATGCCATTATCAAGTTTTGGACCATTACATGCTCCATTAAATAATAGAGAATATACCGATGATTGATCATTACATAACAAAATTTAATGCGTTTGAAGAGTCACCCACTCAACCCATGAAATCTATTCCCTTTGCTAAGTGAGAGAAAGTACAGGCTTTGAGATGCTTACCTTCTTTGACAGTAAATCATCCACCCGCCTCTGCCTGCTGATGATAGATTTTCTGTCTGGGACATGGTCAGAGTTTGGCCTGTACATATGTCCAAGTACTGTACAACTTTTTATGCTGATGATAGAAACTCTTAATAATGTTATACTTACAAGTACTGTACAACTTTTTATATATAATTCATTCATGAAACATGATGTTATAGTCTAGTACGACCTATTGCTAGTTCATGAACATCTCTAAATACCATCAACTGGTTTCTTTTTCCTCATCTTTCTTTTCCCTTCCATCTTGTCGTTTGGATCTCCAACAGTTTGCAGTGCATTTTTATATGTTTAACCTCAGACATTCTTTAAAATACTCTTGAATGCTTACTCGGTGTTTTGTATTATAGGGGAGGAATGTGAGGAAAGCAACTTTTAATCATGTATGCATGTCCTTTACCAAAAAAAATTAAAAAAATAAAAAGAAAAAAAGAATAACCCCACTTACAATAACTCTTGGGTGTTTGATATGAAGGGGTCTTTAATTAGAAATTGGAATGTTTTAAAGGTCTAGGTACAGACATACAAGACCTAACAATGCTGCCCCCACAAGCTACAATAAGTGACCAAGGCATGGTTTGAGTCCCCTCTACTTGTAATATTATAAGGTGTAGAGGCAGTAGAAAAAGGAGACCTCTAAGATTTAATTATTAATGCCTGCCTCACACCATAGCCATAAGAAGTTAAGACCCTTCATTAAATATTAATGGCTGTAGTCCCCTACATCAGTCATGTTAGAACAAGAAATAGTCTATTCATCATTTAATATTTGAGCCAAAGATCTCCAACACCTCACATGGCTTACATGGACTGACATTAAACAGAGATGTTTACACATGTGAATCACAGAGCAAATTTTCAAACCTTGGGATCGGAATAGTTTAACATGAGGTAGATTTACAGGAGTCAAAGATCTCCACAAGATTATATCTGTCCTAACCCTCTGTTTACTCGGGCCTCTGGAGCATTAAGCATATTAAAAATGACCCAACTGTTGGAAATGGGGAAAACCCATTATTTATTTTTATTTTTTATTTTTCCTTACTTCCCCACTGTTCTGTGTGATCTGGGGCAAAGGCACAGCACCGTTAGCTGATCAATGCTGGCAGCAAGCGGCTGCCCTGAGTGCTAATTAAATAAGAGATGGGGGTTTTAATGATTTACTCCACAGACTCCACAAGGCATATAGCCTGCAATGTTATGATCAAAAAGCATAACTAGAAAGTAAGAAACCCAAGAAATGCCACTTTGGGTTCAGCTGAACAGCACTGGATTTTGAAGCTTTTAGGGAATTAATATTCCATGCAAAAGATAGTGGAAGCTTTACTAGCAAATATTAATTTACATATGTTTTGCTTTATTTGGGTTGGCATTAAAGTTGGGTGAGTCATATAAATGGGAGGATGTTTGGTTTGAGGACAACCTATCAGAGAGGACTAGTGGCATCTACTTTGATGATGAAATCATTGATTCCTGACCAAATGGTTTCAATAGAGTGATAATCATAACATGTGAAGAATTCTTCATCAGGTATAATAAGATTTGGAGTTAAGATTGTGGCTTGAAGGAAAAAGTTAAAACAAAATCAGAAAGTCATCATCCCTAAGTCAGGGTGAAAGTGCTGCCTGTACACAGACCATACACTGTTTGTTTCTACACTTACTGCAAATACAAGATAGGGGGGGGGAAGTCTGGGACCAAACATTAATGGGTCCCACGACCTAAGCTGATAATTACACAACTATTTTGTCTTTGGAAGAACAAAAAATTTTCAGACACATTGTACAAGTTGAGGCCACAATCTAAATAAAAATGATCCCCAATCATTGGATTTGGGTGGCCTCAATTCCATTAATCCTCAAATTTAAGTTTGTATTAAAGGATGGAGTGTGAGTAGAAAAATTCCTAAGGACCAGAGTCATTTAATGAACTGTACCATATGTATTGAAAATTAAATAAAAAGTTGAAGGGTTTCAAAATAAAGAAAATTTATACCAAGTAGTCCTGAGAAAATTTTAAATTGGTTGTCTGAGAAATTGAAGTTTGCTTGAAAGAGATGAAAAGATGTGAAGCAAATTCCAAACGAGGAATGAAAAAGGATGGCTGATCCGATGGCTATTTAACATATTATAAAGAAATAAATATCCCAACCAAGGAAAAGGCTTAAATTTCAATTTCAAAATGAATTTTGAATAAAAATAAAAGAGGAAAGGACAGGGCAAAACAGGGTGCACAAATCCAAAATAGGCATAGCTGTTAGGAGTTGGAAGTGCAAGCAGAAAAATGGGGATAAAGATGGTGGGTGGGTGGGGTTTGTCTTTTCACCAAGGAATCTCACACCCACGCTTTGGCATTTGTTTCCTATTTTTAAGTGTTTTTAAGTTTTTAACACATACAGGTTTAAAGAAGACAGGGCCGTCTCTCCATTCCAAATCCAAAGTCCAAACCTTGACCCTTTCGACACCGCCGAGCAAGTCCATCCAACATCATCTTCCCAACATTTGGCACCCTTGACCTGCATCTCTTTTCTTTTCTTTTCTTTTCAACTTCTATCTATTTCACACTAAATAAATAATTAATTAATTAAAATGAAATTTAATATATAAAAAAATGAATAGACCCACGTACCATGAAGTAGTTGGGCCGGCCTGACCCATGTTCACCATTTATATGTATGAGAGAGAGAGAGAGAGAGAAAAAAAGAGAGAATGGTGGGTTCTACTTAGAAAGTGACTCCTGCTTACTTCACCTCCTTCCTTCTTTCTTCCTCCTTATCTATCTTCATCTTCTCATTCTTCTTCTTCAGACATTTGTATTTGTATTCTATCTACCTTCATCGAGAGGGAGGCAGAGAGAGAGAGAGAGAGAGAGAGAGATGGGGAATTGCCAGGCCATAGATGCAGCTGCGTTGGTCATACAGCATCCTTGCGGCAGGATAGAGAGGTTGTATTGGTCGGTGAGTGCTGGAGAGGTGATGAGAATGAACCCTGGACATTATGTTTCTCTCATCATTCCATTGCCGCCCCCGCCCCCGCCCCCGTCCATCTCTCAAGATCATGACTCTTCTGATAATAAGACTGTGCGCTTCACCCGTGTCAAGCTTCTCCGCCCCACCGATACTCTTGTTCTTGGCCATGCCTACCGCCTCATCACTTCTCAAGGTCTGATTCCCACCGCTTTGCTTCCCTCAGCTCCTGAGAATGACATGTTTTGAGCTCTTTCTTTTCTTTTCTTTTCTTTTTGCTTTTCTGATTTGGCCGCTCTGGTTACAGAGGTTATGAAGGTGCTGCGGGCAAAGAAGCATGCGAAGATGAAGAAGAACCAGAACCAGAACCAGGTGGAATCGGCAGAGAAGTTGCAGGCGATGGCGGAGGGGCAGAGTACAATTTGTGAAGAAGAAGATGGGGGAAGGTCTGAAATGGAGAAGTCCAATCAGGTAAATCTCATTAGCTATTTGCTAACTTCTGAGCACGAATAGATATATAGATAAGATTGGAACTTGGAAGGGAGTAATAACACTAACCAATTATTTAAGAGCACATTATTTAAGAGTTCAGAATAGGAGGCGTATAAAGTAGAGAGTATGACAGCAGATCAAAGTGTCACCATTGGTGATGAAACATGAACTAATCAATTTTATAACAAAATTTCAGGAGGTGAAACATGAAAGACACCGACCGAGGACAGCATCAATGGCAGCAGCAGCAGCAAGGTCAAAATCATGGCGACCCAAATTGCAGAGCATCTCTGAAGCTGGGAGTTGATTCTCCTTCCAGTGGAAAATGCAATGGACACCCACATACCTGGAAAGAAAGAAGCAAGACATCCAGGAGAGAGTGGTGGTACCAAAGGCTGTTACAAGTTATTGTGAACAAATCCCCACATTCCAACCATTTTGAGTAATAAGACCTCTGTATAGCTTAAGAAAGTGAAATGAATCAGACATCTTTTTTTTTCTTAAAAAAAAAAAAACTGAAGTTTGTGATGGATTCATTATCTTCTTGATAGATAGGAGGTATAGTATACAACAGAAGGATAACTTGGAAAAAAGGAAAACAAAAAGAAATTACAGAAACAGTCACTTGGGTGGTTTTGGTTTCGAGTTCCAGACTTCCCAGTCTTGATCAACATAGTTTTGAGCCCATAACATGGATGCTCGGGCGGCCAAAGGTGCTCCAGGCAACTGCTTTTCCTTGAGAGCAACCAACATATCTGTGAATGGCTCAACTAATAGTGTCCCAGGTCCTCCATACTCCTTATGCAAGAACTCACTGAATATCTGATTTTCACACTACAATCTGGTTAGACATGGTGTTATTCAATAATTCATATTTTGAAATTTGAATATTTAGATTATGAATTTAAAGGCCCACACATACAGGCCGTGAGTCATTTTCCAAACAGGCACAAAAATTCATAACAAATTTAATTGGCAGTGTCTGGGTAATAGAGCTCGTCTGCTTGTGAACCCTAGATATTTCTTTTTGGATAGTCAATAATTGCACTGTTTTCAAGTCAAGAAGAAAATTGGATCTCTAAGGAGATAAAAAGGGGAAGATAAGTACAAATCTTCATTAAGAAATTGGTATTTGGAAACCCTAATCATCTGGGAATAAATAAGGAAGGGAATTATTCCATCAATAAAACAAAAAAGTAAAAAGATGATAGAAACTAGATCAAGTAGGTTGTTTAACCAGATGACTAAATTGGTCATTAAACATTCTTCATTCTCGAATAAGAATAACACAAAGCAGTTTGATAATCAGATAATATTTGGATGATGACGATGATGAACGCCACGTGTGCAAGCCCACACATCTGTTTGTTTATCTTATTTCTTATGATATCATTGTCCATTACAGTGACCCCTGAAGGATTGGGCCAAGAGGCTAATGCCCCGATGCTGAACCCCATTGTCCTATAGCCTTACGAGATAACGTGGGTGTAATGGAAAGAAAAAAACAATTTCTAAGTTCAACTAAAGGGAAGATGCAAAACAAACATTTTTTAAAAAACATTTTTCTCTCCCTCACGGTCAAGTCATTTTCAATACAAGTGTAGGCCTGTAGCTACAAAAGGAAGATACAAAATCTTCTTTCTTTTCTCCCCTGATAAGTGCCCAGGGAATTTTGAACAGGAGTTCCTTTTAACAACTCAATCCTCTATCATGTTCTTGCTAATAAATCAATGTCACAAATGCAGTATCAATTCCATCCCTAGGAGGATACTATATTAACCACCTGTTCGAGATACTCCAAGACAAGGGAATATTTTTCACACAATAACATGAATAAATAAGCAAACAGTCAAGGCATTCTGTTTGGAACTTGTGTAACTGCCAATGAATGGTAGATCACTTAGTTATCTGAAGAAAATGTGAGTTATTTTGCAAATGCAATGTAGGTTTTACCAATAATAGTGCCTAGGATGAATTTTCAAATGAGTCCAAACAACTATAAATTCCATAGTTGATAAACAAAGGCAATTTGAGTTTTCCAGTCCTTGGAGGCATGTCCAGCATCTGTTCTGCATCTAATATGGACTTATCAATAGTCAAAACTGATACCTTAGAGTCAGTGTATCTAATGGTTAAATTATTGACCACTTAGATTAAGTGAGCGATCGCAAAGGTCAGCTTCTTTCTCCTATTCAAGACTTCATAATTGAACTAGCAGTGAGAACGAGTCCTCTCAGAACACGCATTTTTAAGAACATTTTCTTTCTCTCAACCCTGAAACACTTGGGCAAGAAAAATGTTGGATACCAAATCCCAATATATATACCAGCTTCCATCTGCACTCACGGGTCTAGTCATTTTGCCTCCATGTAAGATTACTTACCATCCTTTTTCGTCAGTCCATAGCACCACCCTCATATTTTCATACCTAAGCATACCTATTCAGGACAGCTTCTTGATTTGCAATCCCCAGATGAACTGCACTTAAGTTGTTTCCTTTAATCTAATAGCACAAGCCAGTTTCGCTCATCCGTGTTGAGAACTTGTCCAGAATTATTCTGCAAAATTTTGCATTATTGACTTTTATGGCTCATACCATGTCCAAGCCTAAATATCTCAAGAATAGTTCAAGAACCTGGAGATGAGAGCATGCGTAAATTCAGTGTTTTACCATTTGCAAAGTCAGATATACCTCGTGCCTCTAATAAGTTCCAAAGGCCTTCACTATATTCACTTACCACAATTTCAGGTGGACAATTTAATTAGATCAGAAATTTTGCAGCTACCAAGAAGTATCATGCCTAGGTCTCCTTATCTAGTTGCTTTTACTTGGACAAACAACGCCAACTCTCGAGTCCTATTGACAACATACCTAAACAAAGAAATAAACACCACAATCAAACAAAAATTTCAGTCCTTTCTACTTCTATGCATTGCTTCTGTGTGATTATGTCAACACACATGTCTGATCAGATAACACAATGATTTTGGTAAAACCAATCTTCTCAGCCATAAAGAGAAAAAAAAGGATGTAACTAGATAAAATAAAAGTGAAGGAAATAGCTTATGAAGAAAGAAGGGTTGTAGGCCATTTGACAAATGGTTCAAAGTCAAGATCGCGGTCAATAACTTAGGAGATCCTAAGGTGCATCAATCTCAACATCTCAAATCAACATTGACCAATTCGCAGAATAAGCTACTTAAAAAGCTCCAAAAATTCTTAAAAAGTGATGAAAAATATATATAAAAAAGGTGCATTTAGATGAGCCCAAAGAAACTATTGAGAGAAAAGGAACACATTGATTCTCATTAATTTACAAAAGGAGGAAACATACATATTTATATTCTAGTGTTAGGGCAAAAAAGGAAACAAAGTTAGAGTCTAATTGCAGACTGTTATAGGCGAAAAGAATCCCACGATTAGAGACTAAACCTTAACAATCCCCTCAAGATGGAAGGCATATATAGTCAAAAAGCACCAAACTTCATATATACACTTTATCCTGTGGACCTCTAAGTGACTTAGTGAAGATATTTGCTACTGTCATTGGGGAAATGATAAAACTAGTAGTCACGCATCCCGATGCAATCTTTTCTTGATAAGTTGACAATCCACTTCATGTGTTTAGTCCTCTTATAGAAAAACTCCGGTTAGATGAAATATGCAAGGCGCTTGATTATCACATATGTTTTCATTTGTTCATCCTTCCTAAGTCTCTTGCTTTTTTACTTTATCACATGTCGCTAAGGCCATAGCTCTACTACCAAAGATTGGATCCTGGCTACCACATCTTGTTTCTACTCTTCCGTGATATTAACTTACCTCCAATGAACACACAATACCCCGATGTAGAAACCTATCCTGTGCGAGCCTCGCCAGCCGCAGACCAATCGCAAAGCCAAACCTGGTATGACATATGTCTCATAACACCCTCGAATCTGTGTTCCTTCGATATAACTGGAGAATACTTAACTACAAAGATCCCAATAGCTATCACAAGATGATTGTAGGAACTGGCTAACTATGCTCACAAGAAACGAGATGTCAAGCCGAGTGATAATGAGATAGTTCAGTTTACCTACAAGTCGTCGATATCCCCCTAGATCCTCGCAAAGCTCCCTTACCTAGCAATAAGTTCGACATCTCGATCCATATGTCTACAAACTTACGCCCAACATACCATATTCACTCATATATTCAAGGTATACTTCCTCCGAGAAATAACCACCCTGAATTCGGGATCGAGCTACCTCAATGCTTAGAAAATACTCGAACAAGTCTTTGTTCAAAGCGGTCAAGATATGTCAGTTTCAGTTTCAATACCATCCCGTCACTACCTATAATGACAATGTCATCCACATAAAACAATCAAGTAAATATTAATTCATCCATTATAAACGATGATAAAACTAATGGTCTATCAGACTTCAAATCATGCCAAACTCCTGAACCACTAAGCTAAACCAACTAAACCAAGCTCAAGGAGACTGTTTCAGATCATATAAGGAACGACGTAGGTTGCATAGCAAACCGTGACTTTAAGCAACAAACCGGTGTGGTCTATTATAAACCCTCGAGGAGATCACCATGAAGAAAGACATTCTTGATATCCAACTAAAAAAGGGCCATGAACGCATAGCAGCCATAAAAAGAAGCAAGTGAACAGAGGCAATCTTGGCCACCGGAGAAAAAGTATCATAATAGGGGTCCGAGTCATATTACCGAAAATCTGCAACCAACTGGGTCGGCGCATCAATAATCTTGCCATCAAATCCCACCTTCACTGTATAAACCTCCAACGACAAACTACCAGAGACTGCCAAGAGGAAGAGCAAACAAGTTCCCATGTGTCATTGTATAAAGAGCATCCATTTCCTCGCCCATCACTGCTTCCACAAGGAATGGCAGGAATTCACTGGGGCTGCTTGGGCGGTAGAGATGTGAAGACAAGTAAACAGCCGCAGCAGAGGACAAAGATAAACTACGAAATGGGAAAATTATAAATTGTGGATGCAGTTAAGTAGAGCGTGCACTCTTCCGAATCGGCACAGGACATCGACGGTTAGCAAACCTGAGCAGGGAGACACTCAAGCAGATAAGAGATGAAATAACACGAGGCTCCTGTAGGGAAGACGAGGACTACGAGCATGGGGATTTAAAGTGGTCGAGTCACGCATCCGGGAGGCGGTGAGAAGGGAAATCGAGAGATGGTAAAAACAAAGAGAATGATAAGAGATCCAAACAAGGATCGCTACTTGCAGAGAAGAAATGAGGAATTCTTAAAGAAGGTGACATCAGGAGAGATAAAGTAATGATTAAGATTTCCGGAGAATAACAACAATAACCCCTCCAAAAAAGAATAACCTAAGAAAACACTCAGGATTCAGCGCAGAGTCTGGTCTCGCCAAGAATGGGTAATACGAACAAAACAAACACAACCAAAGACACGAGGAGGGAGGTAAAAGAGAGGTTGAGTAGGTGTAGTAAGATGTAATGAGGGATCCGATCATGAAATGTAGGAGGGCATACGATTAATCAAATAACAAGAACTAAGATAAAGATCCCATAAACATCGAGGAAACTTACATGGAGGAGGAAAGGTGAGTTTGCCTCAATTAAATGACTGGTTTCACACAAATAATTTCATTCTTGGCTGAGGGAGTGTAAGTGGTACAAGATGATTGTGAAGAATCCTACGGAAGATATAAAAGAAGAGAATGGCAGGAATATCTTGCATTATCACTTCCTAAATACCAATATAAGTATTTAATCGAAAGGCACTTCAAAGATGAAATTTTTGAAAGATAGAAAATAACTCAGATCAAGTTTTCATTAAAAATAACCAAGTACATCGAGAATAATCATTTATAAAAGTAACAAGGTAACGAAATCTTAAATTGGAGGTAAACCTAGAAGGACCCCAAACATCAGTGTGAACAAGCTCAAAAGGAGACTTTGTCCGAAGATCTAAACGCTTTGGGAACAAAACACATGTATGTTTCCCAAGCTGACAGGACTCACACTCAAGCGAAGATAAACTAGAAAAATGAGAAACCAACTTCTGAAACTTTGAGAGGCTTGGATGACCGAGACGATTGTGGAGAAGGAGAGGAGCTTCCATGGAAGTGCAAGCAATGGAACAAAGAGACAAGCTGAGATGAAAAAGGCCTTGTGACTCATGTTCGATGTCAATCGTCTTCCCCGAACTCCAGTCCTGCAAGGTTATAGAGTTGTGTGAAAAAGTAAGTACACAATGAAGGTCACGAGTCAACTTACTAATGGAAATAAGATTAAAAGGAAAATTAGAAACATAAAGTACAAAGGTAAGGGACAAGGAAGGGAGGGGACAAACCGAGCCAATGCCTTTAGCTATGGTTTGAGAAGCATTAGCTAAGGTAATTGTAGGTAAAGGAGACGAAAAGGTAAGAGAAGAAAAAAGATCTTTATTACCAGAGATATGATTAGAGGCTCTAGTATCAAGGATCCAAGGTGCAGATGAATGTGTAAGGCAAGCAGAGACATTAATGGGTTCAGGCAAGGTACAATGGAGGAAGATTTGGTCACAGTGAGAGACGAAGGTACTCCTCATATACGTCAGGCATAAGAATAACCCCCTGAGGTGTGGATGAGCTCCCTGAGACAGAACTCGAACATGCTAAATGATTAGAAGACCGAGCCAAATGAGCAGTACGAGGAGGTCGGCCATGTAACTAATAGCATCGATCACGGGTGTGTCCAAGCTCTGATAACAGGCATTGAGGACGCTATCCCCACTTCTAAGGCTACCGTCCACCCTGAATCACTTCGAAAATGAGATCGAGGAAACCATCACGTAAGTGTTCTGATAATCTCAAACGATGGACTGAAAGGCAAAGTGGAGGTGTAGCGAAGTAACCGAGCAAGAGCCTCATCAAAGTTTGGAATAACTACTCCAGTGAGTATCTGTTCCCGAATGTTCTCAAAATCTGGCTCGAGGTTAAGCAGAAGAATGATCATAAAGACTCGATCCATCTTAGACAGGGAAGTTTCAGTATTAGTAGACTTTGGCAAAATAAAAATAAGTTCATCCTTAAGGGTAGACATTCGTCCACCATAAGAAGATATATCCGCTCGAGCTATTTCAAATCGTAACGGAGGATACTCAAGAAAGACGTCAATATGGCTACAGCGCTTTACTCGATTCCAAAGAGTGAGCAAGTTTTATAGTCCCAATATTATATGCGTAGTCTTGGGTATCAATGGGACAAAGAATATTGTAAAAGTAAAAGCATTAGTTTTTTCATCGAGTACATTTATCTTCGTGAATACTTCAGGTCCAGCAAAGAGTAAGATGATCCTCAAATCCATTACCAATAAACTAAAGGTCCATCGAGTCTGCCCATGACTGATAATTTTCACTTCCTGTGAGTTTATCTAAGGTAATCATAAGAGTTCCAGATACAAAAGAATTAAAAATCTGACCATTTTCATCCATAGAGATGTCTTTTCAGCCATAGAGATGAGAAATCAGTAGGAATCAACATAAACAACTTCTAAGGTCCTAAAGATGTTGGGTAGAGCCGTAAAACACAAAAAACAATGGGAGATTCAGCGCATTAAAAAACGCAAAAACAAAGGATAGGAGAGAAAAAGCAAAGAAGGGTTTTTCCAGTTGACGGCGGGGCTGTGGAGTGGATGATCGGGCTCACGCGGGCAGACGCACCGCTAGAGGAGACTGCGTCAAAACAGCGTCACACGCGCTACCGAAAGTGAATTTCTACCGGGATCGATCAACGCTGCAGGGCGCGTGGAAGGCATTTGACAAGGTTTCCACCGTAAGGTAGATCTAAGAGGCGCTCCCGTTGTGTGCTCGGGCCGAAATGGAGGTCGCCTAAAGTTGTTTCACAGAAGGTGTTCGACAATGGTTTAGCTTCGTGAAGCTCCGTGAAGACTGTGAGCACGACCGGAAGTGTGACACGGTCTGGATGGCTGCCAAAATCGGCCACACAAATAAACCCTAACCCTAGTATTCTCAAACTCTTTTATTGCTCGATACCATTTCTCAGAGAAAATAACACATCGATTCTTTCATTAATTTACAAAAGGAGGAAACATACATATTTATACTCTAGTGTTAGGGCAAAAAAGAAAATAGAGTTAGAGTCTAATTAGAAGACTAAAGAGAGAAGGAAAATAATCTTAAATGGATTAGGAGACTAAACCTTAACAAAAACTAACATAACAAACTTGTACCATATTTATTAATGTCTAAATTGTTAAAGAAGTATGCATTCAAAGTTAATTTATGATAATATTAAGAATTTAAAATTGTTGTCTCAAATTTAATGATATTTTTACTAAAAGGCATGCAACTCTATTGTCAATTCTATGTTAAATGACATGGGGGCTCAAAGTCATATAAATTAGTATGGTAATTTCCACATTAGGAATATGGTTGAAAGGAATTATCCATGGTTCAAATTTGTTAGTTGAAATGATTGGCTAAATGATCCAATCAAGAATACAACTTCAAAGGTTGTTTTGAGTTTGACAACATGATAATATTATCCAGAACCTCAATGACCAATGCAACTAAGATTGATTATATCTACCATAGAATTTGAATATGCCTTAAGATGCATCCTTAGAACTTGGTCATAATGGTTTCTACTTTAATTATTGATAGAATCTAGGATATGATCCATCATCCACTCGTAAAATGTTGCCTTGATCCTACATCCAAAGTCCTTATATGCTTATCAACACCCTAATAACTGCGTCCATATTAATCATTTACGGTTATCTAGTCCTTCTAAGTTTTTCGTTATTATCAAAGCCATCACTAATTCACTATTAGATGATCTACCACCATTGATGTTCTATCATCATCATTTTCATTATCCCAACTTGATAAAACTTTATAGGAGACTTATCTTTACAACAACACTCAAATCTCCTACTTATTTAGTTTGGTTTGTATGGGTCAAATTTTTAGGAAATAAATTAGAATTTTATCTGAAATTACTATTTCAGATTTGATTAGCAATCAATTTCTAGATTTCTAACGTGAGATCGGGTTGATTACTCTTCTCGCTTGATTAGCAATCGTGTTCCAAATTTCTAGCTCGTGAGATTGATCGATTGAGTTTTTTTTCCTTCGTCGCTTTTTCCTAATACGGATCTTCCTCCTATTTACTCAGATTCGCTTCGATGAAAAATAAGACAAATATGAATGAGTGTTTTCTTCTGAAAAAATTTAATGGTATCAAAGCCAAGGGCATTTTTTCTCTTTTCCTCTTACTAATAATGAGGTCATACAGGTCAACGATGACTGACACTCAAAGAAATCCTGCTACTCCTTATAGTTCTTTCGAACCTATTCCAACCAATCCTACTCCTACTGTTTCTACCTCATCAGCCCTTTATCTCACTAGTGAGGAGACTCATGAGCCTTCTATCAACTCGGATGCAATTCCTTTTACCAAGGAGCAATTAGACCACCTATGCAAATTAATTCAATCTCCAAAACTATCCTTTGTGCAAAAGGGTAACCCTTCACACCGCTGTGTTTGCTCCTAATTCTCTATTCACTGGATAATTGATTCGGAGCAACCGATCATATGACTGGTCGTTTCTAAAATGTTCTCCTCTTATAGTCCTGAAGGTAGGTACAAAAGGTCAAACCTAATGGTTCACTTCGGGCAATTGTCGGATGGAACCGCCAACTCACTTCATTGATAACCTCTCACATGTGGCTCCATGTTCCTAATTGATCTTGCAATCGCTATCCATCGCGAAATATACTTCCGATCATCACGCTCTGCCAATTTTACTCTTCTTATCAGGAGTTTTTAATTTGAACTACGGGGGAGGATGATCGCGCGCTAAGGAAAAAGACGGGCCGGCTATTTTTTATGATGGACCCGACTCAGCAGCATACAATTTCAAAGTACTAACATAAATTTAATCGCTTCCAAAGAAAATGATATCAGTGCTATGGCATTATAGGTTAGGCACGAACTTTCAGATTTAAATACTTGTTTCCAAATTTATTTAAAAATAAAAGTCCATCTTCTTTTCAATATGAAGCTCACAATTTGCTAAACATCATTGCATCTTTTCCCCCCAACCTTATAAAACCAAACCGCACCCATTTATCAAATCATAATGATTTGTGGTCCATGTAGAACACATGGACATCTTCTCTGAAAAAAATGGTTTAAGTAATCTTTATCGACATCATACAAGATTAATTTCCGTTTATTTCCATGAGGAAAAATCTCGATGTGGAAACAATAAAAATGTACACCATGGCAAACACAATTTCAAAAATATTCAAATATCATAGAGTGATAATGGTCAAGAGTATTTCAAAATGTTTTCTATTAATTTTTTCTTGAAAATGAATTGTTCATCAAGTTCTCAGACGACACTCCACAACAAACAACACCGAAAAGAAAACAAACATTTATCGGAAGAGGCTCTAGCATTACTCAGACTCAATCGAGCACCAAATTATCTTGGGGTGAAGCTATTCTATCGCTATATACCTTATAAATGTAATGCCTAATAAGGTCTTAAACTTTGAAACACCTGATGTTTTCCATAAGTTTCACGAATAGGCTTTCTTCTCTTCTTCGCTACTCATTAAAGATATCATGCATCAGATTGCTCATATTCATAGTCATAATCGAGGAAACTCAACCTCGTGCCACAAATGTGTGTTTACGGATATGCTCCAACCTCAAAAAGGATATAAATGTTTTGAACCAATTTCTAAAGAAAACATTTTTACCATGGATGTTACATTTTTGACTCTATTTCACACGTAAGTATTTTCATAACCAAAATAAGATTCGCTTTTATGATTTTTCCAAACCGAAGATTTACAAAATGATCATTCCCAACTCCGATCATTCAACCACAACTAAGCTTACTATACCTACCTTAAAGTGGTTCAAATGTTTTAGATATTGAAAACACAAGTCTTCCTGCAATGCCATCTCATGATGTTCAGGATCCTACAACTCCTAACAAAGGAGAAATAAGGAAAACAACTGCAGCATTGATACCATTTGATATTGTCTACTAGCGACAGAGGACAACTCAAATGAAAGGGTCTTCCAATCCTTTGCACTATAGTCCACGAACGCTCCAGATAATGTCCTCCTTAATTATTTGCCACATGTTCAACCTACTTCATCTTCGAGTTCTAAGCTCGCCTAGTCTCAATACGAGTCTTGTTCAAATTCGCAGGTTGATGATTCTAATCTTCTCATTGCCATTCGAAAAGGTGAGGTTCAGACCAAATATCCATCATTCAAATATAAGCCATATAAGAATCTCTTATCAAAATGGACTGGCCATTCTATTTCAGGAGGATTTCCTTCTTATATAGTGCACAAATGTGCAATATACAAGGCCAAAATCAGTTTCCAATCAGAACTATCAAATATGTCTATACCAAAGAAACCATGCTATATACAGATTCTATCTGGGGCCAAGTATATTATATATAGATTCTATCTAAATAAGGAAGTATATATGTATAACATAAGGAAATAAGGAGCGTATCATAGTGACATCCCCCTCAAATTGATGTTGATCGATCAAGAAGACCACTCACGACAAGAAACTAATGACGCTTATCTCACACGGCCTTCGTAAAACATTATCCGCAATCAGAAGTCGTGTTATAAATATGAGGAAAGGAAATGATATGACTGTCCAATACTTCCCCACAGAATAATACCAATCTTAATGTGTCTGGGTATGCCCATGAAAGACTCCGGATCGCATAAATCTGAATGGCACAGTGTCAATAAGATGAGAGGAGTAGGTCAGACTCGAACACAACCAATCTCAACAAGGAGACTACGAAACCAAAGAATCTCACAACAGCGCCACATTGCACCCATTCAAATCTCGCCAACGAAGATTTGGAACGCGATTCGTTCTTACTCAAGATATCAAAGAGTCGCCAAGAAACATGCACCAACCTGTTACAATCGGTCACAGACAAAAAGATCCCGCCTAATCGCATCAATCAGAAGCCACAAGCCGAAGAGGAGTCCCACGGGGAAAGAATAGGCCACGATGAGAAGATCCCCGAAGATATCGAATGATACGACGAACGCTGAACGGCGTGATGATGTGAGCTCGCATGAACCGACTCAACCTAACGCATCGCAGGAAAATGTCAGCCGGCAATGGTTAAATAGTTCAAGCTCATAGTGGAGTCAAAAAGGAGATCACCCTCTTCCTAACGATACTTCGTGTTCACTTCCATAGGAGTATCCACAAAAAAAGTATCCTAAAGACCAGCCAAAGCAATTAGATCCTGAGTATATTTATGCTGATTCAAAATGCCGTAGGATTCGCATTTAACTTCCAAGCTCAAAGTATGTAAGAGGACCAAGGTCCTTCATGAAATGAAAGCTCAAGATGCGTTATAGTCTGTGACTGTAGAGTCCGCTCCAAGAATAACAATATCATCAACATAAACCGTAAGAGGGTACGCAAGACGCTCTATGTAAAATAAAGAAGAATCATATGCACTCTACTTAAACGAAAATTGGAGCAAAGTGGAGCGAAATTTATCAAACCATGCTCGAGGAGCTTGTTTCAATTCATACAATGATCGTTTCAACTTACAAACATTCGAGGAAGAAGAGGATGACAAACCAGGTGGAATGGTCATGTATATCTCTTCTTTGAGATCACCATGAAGAAAGGCATTTTTGACATCCATCTAATGAAGAGACCAACCTCGACGGCATGAAAGACATGTATGTCTTACTATAGTCATCTCGCAATGAGCAAGTCTCCCCATAAATTCACTCTATATTTCCTACTTATCGCTGTTTAACTAACCTAAGCTTTATACCGATCCAAAGTTCCATCGTAGCAAATGAGAATAAACCCATTTAACCATAGCTTAATTCGAAAGGAGACAAGGGACAACATCCCATGTAATATTATCCCAAGAGCCCGGGTTCGATCATCGCGCACGCCACGTAATGTTTAGCAACCTCAGAGTAACTGGACGGAATGGGAATGGAAGACAGTGTAACATGAAGAGAGGTATGAGAGAAACCATACCAGTCCGGCGGGCAAGACACTCTGGTCAAACGACGAGGAACCGGGGTAGTAGCTGGATCACCTGTAGAGGATTCAGTCTTAACAAGCTCAGATGGCGAACCAGGCTGATGAAGGGGCAAAGTAAGTCGTCGTCTTTCATATACAAGTCCAAATTTGAATCGGTCAATAGGAGTCAAGTCAACAAAATGAGGCAAAAGAGCGCCGGCAGCAAAGACACATCAGAGTAAGGAAAGACCGACCATTTTCAAAGAACACAAGACACGGAAATACAAACCGCTAGAGCATGGATCATAGCAAACATAGCCTCGGGCAGTGAAGGACTATAACCTGCTAAAGACATCTAATGATCAGCGCATAACTTATAACGCTCATAAGGCAATTAACAAAACAAACATGTACCAAAAGTATGTGGCAAGGTATTTGTGGATGCCAATGATAGAGACAAAAGTAAGGAGTTTCAAAATTACACACCGGATGGCACCTATTAATTAAATAAATAGCTATTAGATAATGCTTCAACCTGCACTTGTGTGGAAATGTGATGATTGAAGCAACAAGAGTACTAACAACATTCAAGAAATGTCTATTTTACATTTAGCCACACCATTTCAACAGGTGTATATGGACAAGAACGCTGAGCAACAATGCCTTTTTGTTGGAGGAAAGCAAGGAAATCACTGCATGTATTCACCACCCGAATCGCACTACCAATTCTTAATGTAAGAAAAATTGAGTCTCGACATAGGCAATGAATTGTTTTAAAACAGATAAGACCTCAGATTTAGCACAAAGAAAATAGATCTAGGTATATCTTGTATAATCATCAATGAATGTAACAGCATTATACTTACATGCGAGATAACAAGAGAATTCTCACACATCACTATGAATCAAATTTAAAACAATGTTCAAGATGACTTCCATGAGAAGGAAAAGAAAGAGAAGTACTTTTACCTAATTTGCATGCTAACAATCAAAAAAGAGAGAGGAGAAGAAAATTGATCTTTATCACTTCAACAAACCGTAGTTTATGACATGAGATAAAATGTAATTAGGATGACCTAACTGCTTCAGGCTATACTTCACTTATCGCTCACAAGTAGTGACAAGCAAATGAAATAACAAATGTGAACGAAATGCAAGAGGAAATAAACGTCCAATCCTAAAGTTCTTTCGCAAGTATTCGCCTCACACCCCATCGTGCACAAGACAACCATCACGAGAAAAATGAACATCACAGTTATTATCAACCAATTGCCCGACGAAAATAAGACGAGTGGAAAGCTAAGGAGATACAAAAACATCTCTAACAGTGGAATTAACATCTCCAATAGCATGAATAGGTAACCGACTACCATTAGCAATCTGAATGTGTCCCGATCCAAAGATGTTCGAATATCAAAACGTGAAGAACCAGTCATATGGGATTAGATGCAACTAATCAATAATCCAGCCAGGGGGAAAGGAAACCGCACTGCTCCCAGGTCAAAGTGCGGAAATAATCATCTCAGACCTTCGCAGTAAGAACAATGGAGTCACTAGTAAGAGTGCAGGAAACAGAACTCCACAAGTGAACTGATAAGCATTAGTCGACGATTCTTGAGCGTAAGACACTCTTTAATACTACGGTCTCATTTTCTACACTGCAAATCGTGTACAATAGAAAGCAATATGTTTGTATTCTCGTCATTAAAGCATCAACTATCCGCATGTCTCGCCCCTTGCCTTTTCCTTTAGCAACAGAAGCCACTGCATTGGGTATCATTTTTTCGTGCTGATAAGTGGCTTGGGTGGCAAGTTGTTGCTCCTCGCGAAGTAATTCCCCAAAACAGACATCCAAAGATGGCATGGGATTACGATTCATCAAATTAGAGCGAGTGGCTTCAAATTCAAGTCGCACCCCATTAAAACTTATCACACATTAAGGCATGAACTTCCCGCACAACATAAAGAGATTTTGGTACCCTTAGCATAAATAATGTTCGTAAGTAAATTCTCCCCAGAGAATATTAAATCCAGAAAAATAATCCTAAATGGAAAGATCGCCTCTATATAACTCGGCAATCTCAGACTTAACTGAGAACTATGTATTTGCCTCATGCCAATATAATTTCTTTTAAGTATTCCCACATAGATTTAGCAGTCGTATATGGCCTCATTGGGTTAGTTCAGCCAAGAGTATCCACCGATCCCAAAATCCATGTCATCACCTGGGCATCTTTGACCACAATCGAGGCGTTTTGGCGAACATCAAGAGGTTTTACTCACTCCCATCATATAACTCTACAATTCTTTCCCCATAACAAATAAACGAAATTGAAATTCCAAGGCAAAATCATTCTTACCTGTGAATTTCACAAAGAAAAGAATCGAATGAGCTTCAATGAAGTAAAAGTACCAAAAAGAAATCGTGATTCGCCTTAAAAGAGACTCCAGCAACCACACCAAAAATAAATAGCACAAAAGAACACTTAGGGCAAGGTCGAAATGCCAAGGAACCCTAAAAAATCAACATCAGACAACACTAATGAGAGAGCCCAACACAAACCAAAGGTACTGAAAAGGAGGAATTAACCCACACGAAAATTTCGAAAACCTAAGAACCTCAAATGGATTGAATACCTCATCTGTGAGGATTTCCTCTAATTATATAGGCACAAATGTGCATTATACAAGGCCAAAATCAAGTCTAAATTACAACTATCAAATCCGTCTGTCTAAAGAAACTATAGTCTATATATGATTCATCTCCAAATAAGGAAGTATATTATACGACTTATCTAAATAAGGAAGTATATTATATAATGTATTCATCAAATAAGGGAATATATGTATAACATAAGGAAATAAGGAGCATATCATGGTGACATCTCTCACTGTCTTTCGTGCTTTTAACCTCACAATTGTCTTGTATGGAGATTTCTAATACCATGCAAGATGCTCTGAAAGTTCCTGAGTGGAAGAAATCTGTCTTCGAGGAGATGAAAGCTATTGAAAAACTGTAGGTTGCAAATGGGTGTTTACTGTCAAGTATAAACTCGATGGCTCTTTAGAACGGTACAAAGCTCGACTGGTAGCTACGGGATTCGCCCATACCTATGACATTGATTACTTGGAGACATTTGCCCCATTTGCTAAGCTAAACTCCATAAGAGTTCTTTGTTTTGTACTAATTCGTTCGTCTTACGACATTTGATGTAAAAATGCATTTCTCAATGGAAATTTAGAGAAGAAGGCATGGATGCACCCCAGATTCCATGAAAGTTTGGCAATAAAGGTCTACAAATTAAGAAGTCCTTATATTAGAAACAAATACCACAGCCCGCTTGATAAATTTAATTTAATTTGTTAAAAGTCAAGGGTACTAAGGGCAGCAGATCGCAATGCTTTTTGCAAATATCATGATAGTAGATTTATACTAATTGTTTATGTAGATAACATAATTCACACTGGAGATGATGTACGTGAGATGAACCGATTGAAGACTTCCATCTCATCAACATTTGAGATCAAGAACTTAGGACCTTTGAGGTATTTTCTGGCATGGCGTAGCTAGAAAAAACAGATTTGTTTTCCTAAACGAAGTATGTTCTTGATCTCCTCAAGGAGACTAGCATGAGTGGTTGTAGGGCAGTTGATACTCCAACCAATCCCAATCAAAAACTTAGAGATGGCAAGGAAGGTGACATGTTGAACACAACTCGATATCAAAAGTTAGTAGGAAAGTTGATTTACCTATCAAGACACACGACCTATGATGTGATTCATTGTGAGTTTGGTAAGCCACCTTATGGTCACACCCTACAAGAAACATCTCTAAGCGCAGTATCAATTCTGGGATACTAAAGGTACACTGTGCAAGGGTCATTTTCTAAGACCACACGTAACATGAGGCGACACTTATGCAGACTGGGCAAGCTCCATTATTGGATGAGATCCACTCAGATAAGGTAATTTATAATCAGGGAAATCACCACATGGCGAAGCAAGAAACAAAATGCAAGAAGGAGCGCGGTCGGGCGCGCACATGTACGCTGCCACGGAGTCCGTGAGAGATGCTTCGTCAGAGGAGACCAAGAGCTTCAATGCCACAAGATATGCCAATGAAGCTATCGGACAACAAAGCTGCGATAAGTATCGCATAGAATCCAAGCATTATGATCGTATTAAAGCATGTGGAGATCGGCTGCACACTCATAAAGGAAAGTATTGATTACGAAGCTATAAGCATGCCCTTTGTTCCTTTTACGCAGCAAATAGTTGAAATCTTCACCAAAGGACTTTTCATAACTAGTTTTGAGTTGTTTATAAGCAAGTTGGGCATGATAGACATTTATACTCCAATTTGAGGAGGGGTGTCAAATTTTTAGGAAATAAATTAGAATTTTGATCCAAAATTACTATTTTCCGTATGTGATTAGCTAACTAATTTCAAATTTCTAGCTCGAGATCGGGTTATTTACTATTTCAGATTTGATTAGCAATCAATTTCCAGATTTCTAGCTTAGAGATTGATTGATTGGGGCTTTTTTCCTTCTTGTTGTTTTTCTTGATATGGGATCTTCCCTACTATTTATTTATACCAGTTTCTAATGACAAATAAGACAAACATGAATGAGAGTGTTTTCTTCTGAAAAAAATTTCAGTATACCTATTGGTTGTATGACTTGTGACATCATCATCAGTTTCTTTACATTCTTCATCATGGAAAATACCTTAGTCTAAACAATTTCATTTGTTAGACAATTTCATTTGTTAGACAATTTCATATGTTCCTCTCCTCATATTCACTCTCATCTAATTGTAAATAGAGGTTAAAAAATAAATGAAATAGCTTTCTTAATTTATTTGAACGAACAACCAATACATTTATAGAAAAAGACCTAACCACCAAATAGAATCTAGCCTAAAGTAAATCCCTACAAAATACGAGTTGAAACCTTAGAGAAATAAAGCTTCCAAATCACTTAGGAAAACTATATTGTAATTTTGAAAATAAAATATTAATAAAACTAAAAACATAATAAACTTGATCATTGTAGAAACTAAGAGAAGAAGAGTTGGAGGAATGAATTCCCTTGTGTTTTCCATTGAGTCATCAAACATATATATACAAGAAGGTTAGGCTATACATTAAGTAAGATGATCTACTCTTCCTAAATGGTTACAACCTCAAGCATCCTAATAAAATGGCAAACCAATATGTTAACGTATGATACATACTATAACACTCCCCTCAAGTCTTGGAGTATGATAATCAGCCCAACTTGTTACATAAGTAACTAACCCGGTCTCCATTTAGGGCCTTTGTGAATATATCACCTAATTGTTCTCCAATCTTTATGTATCCTATAGAAATCAAACCGAGTTGTATTTTCTCACGAACGAAATGACAATCTATCTCTATATGTTTAGTTCGTTCATGGAAAATAGGATTAGAGGCGATATGAAGGACAGCCTAGTTGTCACATCAAAGCTTTGCCGAGACTGGGGTTTTAATACCAACTTTCGCCAAAAGTTGATGGAGCCACAATCTCGCATGTAGATTGTGCCATTGCTTTATACTCATATTCTGCACTAGATCGAGAGACAACGCTCTGTTTCTTACTCTTCCATGAAACTAAATTCCCTCCAACAAACACACAATAACCCGAAGTGGACCTTCTGCCTTCCTTAGATCCTGCCCACTCTGCATCCATGAAACTCTCAAGTCTATTATGCCCATGATTACTATATAAAATACCACATCCTGGGGCTCCTTTCAAGTAGCATAGAATCTGTTCTACAACCGCCTAATGATCAATCATTGAGAATATGTACGCTTACAACATCACCGCAGTATGCAATATCAAGGAGTGTTACTGTAAGATTGTTCAGCTTCCCAACCAACCTTCTATATCTCTATTGTCTTCAAACACCCGCCTTCTCTAAGATGTACTTGTGCCATGTGGGACCGACATGGTTTACACAACCCTTCCCGTTTACTAATGTAAGATCCATCACATTTCCTTCGAGATAAGAAGACTTCCAAGTTCGCTCTCCTCAACCAACACCTGGGGCAAGTATATTTCAAAGATTCCTAAGTCTTTTGTAGGAAATTGGCCATGAAGAAAGACTTGAAAGTGAAGATATACCGTCATATCATTCCCTGCAAAGATAATATCATCACACATACACAACTAATAAATGATACCTCGCTGAATTTCAGAAAGACAAAGTGATCTGCTCTGGGTTTTTTACATGCCAAATTTCTCAATCACTTCACTAAACTTGCCAAACCATGCACGGGGACTTTATTTCAAGCTATATAATGATTTTCGAAGATGACAAACTCTACCAATCTCCCCCCGAGCAACAAACCCGATGAGTTGCCCTGCCATAAACTCCTTCGCAAGATCCCAATGGCAAAGGCATTCTAATGTCTGTCATGGAAGTCCCCACCATGAGGGTTGTTGGGATATAATGTGTCATCGAGGTCAACTCTGCAATCAGGGAAAAGGTAATCGCATCAATACACCCCATTAGTCTGTGCATACCCTTAAAGAACAAGCGCTGCCTTCAACCTAGCAATGGATCCATCGAGATTAACCTTAATCAGAAACACCACCACAAATCAATAGCTTTCTTCTAGCAAACACACCAAGTCCTTAAGTACCATTATCACTGGTTGCATCTACCCTTTCTATCATAGCACTACGCCAACCAAGATGAGCACGTTTCGTAAACTTTGTTAAAGTAACAAAATGTGAGTCCAAAGATGCAATAAACGAACAAGAATGGGATGACAAATGGTTATAAGAACAAAAGGAGGAGATCGATGAGTACAATCAAGTACTTACGTGGAGAGCACAGAAGGTCGTCACTAAGAATTAGGATCCGATGTCGGCAAATTGGTTTCTGAGGGGCCTGGGATTTAAGGGTAGGCACTAAGCATGCACTGAGGATGTGGAGGCTTTGGTCGAGCTGAAACAGAGGCAGGAGTCGAGAGTGCAAGAGTATAAACATACAAACTATCATCCCTCCCCTGCACTAGTGGATTGGTCCGAGAAAATTATATTCTCAAGAAATGTGAGACATCAATAGAAAACCATATGTACCCGCAAAGACTAGGACAATAATATCTATACTCTTTCCGAACCTCGTAGAGTAACCAAGGAAGATACACCCAATGACTTAGATCAAGTTTAAACACATACAAACGAACATCTCGAACAAAACAAAGACACCCAAATACCCGGCGCTAATCGAAACAAAAGATTTATGGGGGAAAAGGGTCAAATGGGGAGTGGTCCAACCAAGACGAGGAAGGCATCCAATTAATCAAAAAATGCTTGAAAACAAAGATCGCCTGTAAAATGCTGTGCACGTGCATTTGAAACAATAAAGTTCGAGCAATTTCAAGAAGGTGTCTATTTTTCCTTTTAGCAACTCCATTTTGAGAAGGAGTATTAACAAAGGATGTCTGATGAAGGATGTCATTCTGAAGCATGAATGACTGAAATTATTCAGACATATATTTTTTGGCATTATCACTTCTCAGATTTTGAACATAAACATGAAACTAAGTGTAAATTTCAACACAAAAGGCATGAAAGTGAGAAAATAACTCTGAACAGTTTTTCATTAAATATAACCAAGTTGTTCGCGAATAATCATCGACAAATATAACAAAATATCAAAACCTAGTTGGGGACACAACTGGACATGGACCCCATACATTCGAATGGACCAACTCAAGAGGAGCAGAAGCTCGGTTATTGACTCTAAGACTCAAATACACACGATGAAGCTTAACATATTGACACGACTCACAGTTCAATGAGAATAGGCTAGAAAACTAAGGATATAACCTCTTCAATAGAGAAAGAGAAGGATGACCCAAGTGATAATGTAATTCGAATGGGGTAAGAACTCCAAAACAAGTAACGGACTTTGGCACCTCTCTGTCAAGAATGTAGAGACCCCCAGACTCGCGTCCTCTACCAATAATTCGCTGCGTCACAAGATCTAAGCTAAGAAACACCTATCCTAATATGTTAACATATGATACATACTATAACAATCATAATCAACATTCTTTGTGCTCCCACCTAAGCTAAGAAAAAAGTGTCCAACATTTTTGTATCTTGTATGTTTGACCCTCAAAGCATTGCCTCAACAAACCTTGTGCAAAGATGTTTGTAGTCTATTGCTTTGAAGGAATGTTGGTGATGCATATCAACCTATCTTTTGTCTTCTCTTTGATGCAATGATAGTCAATTTCTACGTGCTTTGTTTTGACATGATGGACCGAGTTGTGAGTCATATTTATGGTAACTTTGTTGTCACAATAAAGTTTCACTAGATCATGTGAGGACATTCTCAACTCCTTTAGCAGCAGCTTTAACTAAATCATTTCACAAATTCCTTAAGTGCTAGACCTAAAGTTGACATCAACACTACTTTTAGTAATTACACTCAATTTTACTCAAAGGCGCTGTCTAACTCTAATGGACTAAGGTGCGAAAGCAATACTTATACATGGCACTGACACTCATTAATATGAAGGTCTCGTGTGTCGAACACTAACACGAGTCGACATCGCCGGATACGTGTCGACACGCTCACGCATGGTCATCGACCATATACAGGCCAAAGGCTTCGACACGTACTCGTATACCTACCGAACATATTTCATGGGTTTTTTTCTTCTTTGGTTTTTTTTTAATAAAATTATGGGCTAACATTCACAAAGCACATTGCAATCCTTCCCTAATTCTTAAAAAACCATAACCCTTTGAATTTATTTGGTTCTTTTCTTCACTTTGGCCTTCTTTCAGATATCAATAAAATATTGGTGGATAATTTTACAAAAATATTGGTAAAGCAAAAATTATATAAAATTGATGAAAATATTTTTAAAAGTCTAAAATGAAAATTAAGCAAAATAAGTGATGTTAAAGACAATATTCATATTTAGTTGTCAAAAAATTCATTTAATGCCAAAATGCCAAAATGAAGATCCAAGTTGCAATGAAAAAATTATTCAAATATTCAAACCATTAAGATAAATTAAAACATGTTTGAATGTAATGCTTATTTGATCCCAAGATCGTTGCATCTTTCTGATGAACCCGAATTGGAAGTCGCGCATTTGATCTTAAAACCAATTAGTATTTAGTTCTTAGTATTACTTATAAGGTCTTTGAATATTTGTGCTGAACAGCGCTCAACACTTGTTTTTATTTATCTAAATTGCTTTAAGTGATAATATTTGTAAGGATAATTATTTTATTATGTCGTATTCTGTGATCTATGTCCTAGTTTGAATTTGCCTCGTGTCCATATCCTGGTTTGTCCACAAGCTTCCAGTGGCAGAACTGAAAATCACAAACTGTAATTACCTTATAGAGTTTCTACTAGTTTACAACTGAAATCTAGCTTTCCTTCAAGAGGCCAACCGGTCAAGAGTATGTTTTCTGGAAACCATAAATTTCTTTGCTCGCGCTTTAAAACCTTTTTTTATTCAAAAAAGTATTTCAATTTTCCGTTTTACCTCAAATTCTTTCAGAAGAATTTTCAGCTTTCTTCTATTTCACTCAGACTGCCTCATGTCAAGATCATCAACACACTACAGATAGTGATTTTACAAGCGTAAGAATATATAAAGAATAAGGTATTATCTGCCTAGGCTTCGTTGAAATTTTGGCACTTGATTACTTTCCTAAATCCCTCAAACCATGCTCTTAGTGATTGTTTCAGATTATAAAACATCTTCTAAGAACACACTATTCGAACTTTCCATCTCCTCAAAGCCCAATGGTATGCCTAAGTACCCCTCTTCATTCAAATTCTCCACTAAAAAAAAAACATTCTTAACATCTAATTGGTGTACATCAATCTAGAGTTGTTACAAAAGATAAATGAACCCTTATGGTTTTTTATTTTTTATGGGTCAAAAGAGAGATATATTAGTACCAAAAAGGTGCCCCAGGGCAGCCTAAGTGTATACAGGTAGTATACAAAGAGGAACCAAAAGGCAAAGCCAAAAAAACAAAAAGAGAAAGGCAAAGAGAACAATCCACCACCCAACCAAAAAAAAGCCACCAAAACAAAGTCTCCAAAAAACATCTAACCCTCCAAAGAAAGCAAAAAAAACCCTGTATCATTTACAACCCAATCAGGATAAGAAATCTAACAAAGAATTGGTCCTATTTTCGATGTACAAGTTTGCCCAAAACCAAAGATTGCAAAGAAAAGAGGATTTCATCCTAAGAATTGAAGAAGCCTCATCACCAAACGCAATTCTATTTCTCACACATCAGAGACCATCCAAAATAAGAAAAGGGGGGCAACCATCCACACTCTTTTTCGTCTTTTTCCTACAAACGAACCATGCCAAGAAATAAGGACCTCTCTGATTGAGTAAGGGAAGGCCCAGTTAACATCCACAATGACTAGCAAAAGATCCCAAAGTGACCCTGTTCTCGCAATGAACCAAAAGATGGTCAAACTGCCTCTCTTTGTCTTCCTATTAAGAAGCATCTATCGCTAGCGCTCTTCCCTTCTTGCTTTCAATCTAAGGTCAAAATCACCCAAGAGTTTCAAAGAAAAAAACCGACCTGTGAGGGGGAATACAAGGATTCCAAATGGATCTGAAAGGGAAAGTAGCATCACTTGAGAGCTCAAAAGCTTGTACATAAGGAAAGACCTCTTAATAATCCATTCCATAAGTCTTTCGATCAAAAAAAAAAAAAAAGAAAATCCATTCCATAAGGCTAAGTATATCCCTGTGCCACTAGCCTTGGCTCACATCTTACCCTAAAAATATTGTAGCATTAACAACAAGCTTCTTTCTCATAGCTTAAATCTTTGTCCAATACATTCATTTGCTTTGCTCATTTAACACCTTCTATTTCTTTACTTTTTTATAATCAAACTCTTATTCTTCTTCATAGCCTTCACCATATCATACATCCCCAAAATTCCTAAACAACTAGAGCAAGGGTTATTGGTTGCTTTATTATTTGGGGAAATGGAGCATACCATTCTCAAGGCAGAGTGTTTCTAGGTCCACATTCACAATTTAGTGGCCTCTAGTAGGTTTTATTGTATGATTAGTTATCTTTCCTTGTTTCCTTGTAGGATCTAATCAGCCTAGATTTCAATTGATATTCCTGTGGTAAGTAAACCACAACTCTAGTCCATAGTCTAAACTAACAACCTTTAACAAACTCCATGTGGTATAGAAACTAAGCACAAGTCTAGATCCTAGTTACAAGAAAAGGGTCGATGAAGCCCAATAAAATATACTTAGAGCCCGCCCATTTTGGAATAAATCTTCAAGAGGGCTAAATGTGCATTTTAATGATTACGACATCATGGAAAATCACTTGATAACTAATTTTACCCAAATTACTTTACAAAACCATATGATCTATAGGATTAGCCAATTTGAACAATTGATTAACCAATTTAACTAAGAAAATAATTCAATATGTTGCCAAACTGGAAAGAGGACCAATTTATAATTGACCTAGTTTGTCCTATTAGTCAAGTCTGATTTTTTTTTTTTTTTTTTTGATAGACATTCAAGTCTAATTTTTAAAACATTCCATCTAAATACTAAAATATTGTGGCATTGATGATTAGCTTCTTTCTCCTAGCCTGACATTTTTATATGGTACATTCATCTGGTTTAACCATTTTAATACCTTTTATTTATCTTCTTGTTCACACTCAAATTCATCTTTATCTTCGCAGTCTCCAGCTATCACCCATCCCTTAAATGGACACACATTAGAGCAATCCCCTAATTGACCGAAGCAATAACATCTCTCAGATATAGGTTTGCCATAGGGGTTATTAGTTGCAAATTATTTGGGGAGATGGAGCATTTTGTCTTCATGGCTAAGTGTTGTTGTAAGGTCATGATTCATAATTTTGTATTCACTAGTGGGTTTTATTGTACAATATATTGGTCTGAAAGATAGGTTGGTTTAAAAGGGTGATTCACTAATGTAACAAGAAAAATAGTACAATATACTTAAAACAAAAAAGGGGCCTAATCAATGATCGAACCAGTTTGTCCAATTAGTCAAGTCTAATTTTTAAACGTTCCACCTACCTTAAAAATATTATTGCATTGACGATTAGCTTCTTTCTCATAGTTTAAATCTTTCTATGGTACATTTATTTGGTTTAGCCCCTTTAATACATTTTCTTTATCTTGTTGTTCACACTCAAATTCATCTTTTTCTTCATAGTCTCCACAAGATTATCCATTCCCTAAATGTACACACATTAAAGCAATCCCCTAATTGACTAAAGCAATAACATTCATCAACTGTAGGTTTTGCATAGGAATTGTTAGTTGCTTAATAATTTGGGTTGATGGAGCATTCAGTCTTCAAGGCTAAGCGTTGTTACTAGGTAATGATTCACAATTTGGTATTCACTAATGCGTTTCATTGTATAATAAGTTATCATTTGCCTTTATCTCCTAGAGAGGTCCAATTTTCAATTGACACTCTTTAGTAAGTAAGAAAATTGTGACGCTAGCTTATAGGCTAAGCTAAGAGTCTTTAACAAACTCCATATGCTACAGACACCAAGCATAAGCCTAGACCTAGTTAAAAGAAAATAGTTGGTAAAGACCAATATTGATACCTAGATACCATTTGATAATTCTTTTGTAATATAATATGTTATCAAGAACTCCTATATATATCTAAAGACTTAGTGTTTTTTATTAAAAACATTTTTAATAGAAGCATTACTAAATAGTAGTGCAACAAACTAAAAGCATTTTTAATATGACCACTTCCAACTGGGTTTTTAAACATAGGCTACAAAAATAAAAATACTAATGTAATCAAACTTAATAAGTTATAAGAAATAAAAGATAACCAAACTCATAATAATGACCCAGACACAAGTCCTACCCTAATGACACTCCCAAGAAATTCAAACATACACACTAGTTGGACACTTTTCTTGAGTGCAATATGGTTGCGGGGGTTCTAGTAAGACCCTTGGTGCATCGAAGGAGACTTCAACATCATCCGCTTTCCCTATGAAAGGAGTAGTTTTGGAAGATTGAATCGAGTTATGAGAAGGTTCTCTGAGGTAATCATGAGTCGGAAAGCTACGGATTTGCTCTATCGGGAGGCAAGCTTACCCGGGAGTGGGGATCGCGAAATCATACTTAAGCCCACCGATGATTCTCGATCGTCAAAGACCTGATGGATCATTTCACTATGTCCTGGGCCTAAGATCCTTCGCACCCACTTTTTAGTCATGCTCTATCCCGCTGTAGAGTCCTGTAAAGCGTGGGAAGAGGGCTTCCACCCCTTTCGCTTTGGAGAACATGGTTAATTTAATGGCCCAAGATCACTAGTGCTGCAATAGTGGGTGTCGGGTTTGTGGAAGGCCGGGCTTGGTTCTCTAGAAAATTAAAAGAGATCAAAGTGTTAATCAAAGGTTGGAATCGGGACTGTTTTGAAAGGCTGGATTCCAATAAGAAATTGCCTCTAAAGAATGTGGAGGCTTGGGACCATGGGATTGAGGAAAGAAGTCCGATGCTGTAGGAAAGTGAGGCAAGGAAGGAGGCTAAAGAGGCATATAAGAAGTGGTGTGGAAGAAACTACCGAGGCAAAAACTGTGGAGCTCCGGTCAAAGAGGGAGATCTAAATACGCTTCTTCCATTGAATGGTTAATGCTCATCTCAAGAAGAATGCCCTAGTCAAGATCAAAATCAATGGAGAATGGTTTTCTGGGGAGCAGGAGATCAAAGAGAGGATAGCTAATGTGTTCAAAAATTTGTTGACTAAGAGCATGGAGTTACTGGTATTCACCTTCTTATACACACAAGCCCCATTCTGATTTTGTGATAAACCAAACTCTTTAATTGTCTCATCAAATCGAATGTTCCAACTCCTAGATGCTTGCTTCAATCCATAATGACTTCTTTAAGTCAGACACTTTACTCGCCATCTTAGATGTTCCGATTATGCCATAAGTACATATCCTCATATATGTTTCCTATTAAGGTGTCATTTCACATCCATTCGCTATATCTCATAATCAGAATGTGTCAAGCAATCCGGACCAAGAAGATGTGGTGGAAAAGGCTCTACATACTGTATCGCTTTTGCTGAAGGACAAATCACAGAGTGTTTCTGAATACAATAGTCATTGATTATCGGGCAAAATGACGGTGATGAAGTTTGGTAAGCTAGACATTGTAGAGAAGGTTTAGATAGCCCGAATCAGCTTCGATGAAGGTAATGCAATGTGCACGTCTGGAGAAGAATGAAGAAACCTGATCTGGTGCATTTCTACTGTGAAATTCTCGATTCCGGTCAATGGGGTCCCAGCAAGCTTTTTCCAAAGCACAAGATGTTTGAGGCAGGGAGACCCTCACCTTTTTGTCATGGGGATAGAGGTTCCAAGTATTTTACTCCGAGGGGCTACGACAAGGACTAGGCAATTATATTTATGATTGCTCGTCGTAGGAAGGTATGCGAACTTAAGATTTTTCACATTTTCGCTAACGTATATGGTCAGGTTCTCGAGGGTTCGCAGGACTTGCGCTTATTTAAGCGAAAGTTGTTTAGGTTGCCCTTCAGACTCCAAAATTAACCCGATAAGAGCAGAATTTGATCTCCCGCAAGAGCTTGAGAATGTGAATGCCCTTAGTCACAATCAAGTTATCGTATTTGAGTCTTCCTTCTACCTATTTAGTGTTACTTGGGCTCCTCAAGCCTAAGTGACTATTCGGACACTGAGAAAGAATGTATGTGCAAGCCATTATTGAAGAGAACACATTATGGAGAAGAGTTACCTGGATCAAGAGTAAATTTTCTAGCTCGCTTATACTAAATAACTATGATCGAATGCCTATCTTAGTGGCTTCAAGAGGTCAAAATCCCCAAAGGACCTTCCTTAGGAGGTGGGGGCTCTGTTAAGAACTTACTTTAAATGTGGGATGGTTTGTACCGAAAGAGCAAAGGTTTAGTGGCTGAAATATCTACCTATCATGAATGTGTTTCCTGGGGAAATGGATTCGAGATTTGCTTCGGGCCGATAATTGTCGAAAAGGCTGATTTGCTTAAGCATGCAAGCAGAATTTGCTCAGAAAACATAGGAGGCCCAGCGGGGCCTTAAGCAGTAGGTGGGCCCGGAAGGATATCCTAAAAGAACTTTAGTCATCGTAGATCGTTGGAAATTCAACATAGGTAATGGCTCTGGAGGATTGACAAACCCTGGTGTGGCACCCCAGCTTCAATGACTTTTCTTCCTCAAGTCACACAAATCGCGGACGGTGGGCGGAGGTGTGGGATTTTGGTCAGTAACGGAAACGGAATCCAAGATCTATGAGAGCATTTAATGATTAGAAGTTGACTTGAGGGTGAACCGCGTAGGTGCGGCACACCACCAAGGAGGATATGTCTCGCATCGGCAATGATGTTGATTTTCGTCTCGTGCAACCTTCAACGTGCTCAATCGTAAGTGCACTTCCAGCTGGGCGGCATTTAGTGCCGCGTTCCAAACTAAATCGACTTTTTTTACATGTAGCCAACCTGGGAAAGTGCAACGCTGACAAGCTCCAAAAGAGGGGGGTGGCAAATCTCAACAGTGTTACCTGCATTTGTCAAGAACGCTCACTACATCTTGTTGCATTGCCTCGAGGTTGGGTCCACTGTGGAGATTGTTTTTGTACGATAGAGTCCACTGATTTCCTCAAGATCATTATGAGGTTTTGCGAATGAGGGGTTCCTTTGTGAGCAGAAAGAGGAAGCAAATTTGGAACTCTACACCTTTGTGGATTTTTTGGATTGTTTGGAAGGAGTGAAATCGCATAGCTTTTAAGGAGGGGAAGTTAGCTGTACAGAGGCTAAAGTATTCTTTTGTCTATAATATGTAGAGTTGGAAAAGATTATACTTAGGGTATGAGGTTTATTCTCTTATAGGTTTTTGAGCCAGCCTAAACCGAGGTAAATGAGGTTTTGTTCGCCTTCCTCAGATTCTGGTCAGCCAGATACTTCCTATATACTTTATAGCTTGCTAATATTTTTATCTAAAAATTTACTTTAACATACCATATGGAGAAAAATACAACAAAAAATATAGGTATGATAACAACAAAAACAAAAGAAGTAGATATGTTACAAAAAACAAAAGAATAGGTAAAAAAACAAAACAATACAAGATTACACGGATTCTCATGGAAACCCTAAAAGGGAAAAACCAAGGGAGAGAATGAGAAATCTACTATTTCAAATATGAGTAAAATATCAGAGTTTGTGGTTATCAGAGAAAACATCAAATTCACATACCCTAAAATGTATCATATATTTATAAGCATTCACAAATCTCCAAAAAATTCATACTGTCGCACCTGAAACTTTTCATGTTGGATCAGACAAAACTTAGTTCACCCAACACTGACAGGATACATAATACAATTTTATGACATACATCTGTTAAGTTTCATATTCCAATATATTATAACTTTCAGTATATAAAATTTAAATATTACATTTTATAACTCTGTCATCAGCTTGTGCCTGTTTTACATTATCAGTATGTGCTACATAGAGGAAACCAATGTAAATGGATGCTGGATGAGCTTCGGATGAATTACTAAGAACTTAGTTCGGAACAAGAGACGAATTTCAGAGGAAAGACAACCTGCTCATTCGTGCAATATTAAGCAAAACATATCTTCAGTTACACATTTTCTCAAATAGGTTATGTTTGAAATCGTTCCCTTAATTAGCCTGAATAACATAACCATCATAAAACACCTTGTTTAACTTTAAACCAATAAGAAAATGTAGCCTCTAATTCCCATTCCCGCCAAAACTTCAAGACATGAATTCATACCCAAGTGCATTAAATGAATAATGAAAAGAAAAAGAAAGAGGAACCATCACAAAAATTCATGCCTCCGACAGACCAAAGAAACTGATTCCATCCAAACCCATTAATGTGGCCGAGAATACCGCACTGATAATTATGCATAGCCGCGAAAATAACATAATACCCATCAATAATGAAGGCTCCAATACCTGTGCACACACCGCTACAACTGCGTGAAGATCATCCCCGAACGTGTCCTTCTCCTTGGATAGCTTCTTGAGAAGCTCAACCCTAAACTTCTGAGTCTCCTGTGATAACACCAAAAAAATGCGCCAAACAGAGCAAATGATTAAGCAGAAAGGATCAAACATTCGGAGACAAAAAAACAGCGACAGAGAGGAGTACAGCTTCTGCAAACTCCGGAATTGGGTAAGGGTAAACGTATTTTTGCGGCGTCGAGGCTCTGAGGGGTGTGGGAAAGATTCTCCGAGAGAGGATTGGGAGTGAGGAGGATGACGGGTGTACGTTAACCCAGGGAGTGCGTAGGATAAGAAGGTTTGGGCTTCGCCAGTTTTTGGCGGGAGCGTCTCGGAGGACAGAATCAAGCACTGAGGTCTGAACTTGGAGAGCCATTGTGACTCGGCTCTCACCCAACCCAACCCATTCATAAATCAACATATAGTTGGGCCGAACCCTATAGACCACCGAGTCCAAACAGCCCAAGCCCAAAACATAGGCCCATATCTTTAGGCCTGGTAAAATTTGACACGATCAATGAACACGACACAAACTCGACAAGATTTTAACAGGTTTTGGTTGAGTATAATCGTGCTTTGATCAAATTCATGTCGACCCGCATACCCTGTTTAATAAATGAGTTATACTTATGTCAATCTACACAATACGAATTTGACTCATATTGACTCGTTTAACTACAATGTTAAATAATATTTAATGTAGATGAACTCATTTAATATGTTATTTGCATTGAATATTAATAATTGATTATAATTTATATTATTTTAATTTATCAAATTAATAAATGGGTTATACGTGTCCTATCACCCAATTACTATTTGAGTCGTATGTGAATTTCTTATTTTTAACTCATTTAATATTCGTGTTGTGTTTTGATTGGCAATTACAATAGAATACTTGTTATTGACATGATCCGGAACATAATCTATCAACACAAATTACCACCCCTACATATCTTGACTAGCTTATTGGGCTAACCTTAAACAGGTCATAGTGGCCCAGGCCTGATAAAAAGAGGAATTGGCCTAACCAAGTACAGTTACGTTATACTCACATTATATCATTGTAGTACTCAGTTCTTACAGAAACTCGATCCCAGGACCTCCCGTACACCCATCACCTTTATGAGTTTTGTACGGATATAAGCTATTTAAAAAAAATAAAATAAAATTATTGTGGCGTCCAAAATAATTCCCAAAGTAGAGCCTTAACGCTTAAGAACTAACGCCAGATTTGAATCATGCGTATTTGAACCGATCGCGCATTGATTTAATTAATCATCGCCGCTATGAACTGGGCAGATTTGAATTACTTAATTGTTGCTGCCTGATAACTACTGCGCATTTGAATTAATTCAAATGTCGTCATTCACAACGGCGGCAATTTAACTAATTCAAATGCCGTCGTTCCGAACGGCGACAATTGGATTGATTTAAGGCTAGGGCTTTTTTCCTTCTTCCCTTCGCTTTCTCCACCTCGCGCCGCCTCCGTCCGCCTCCGGCCATACTGGCCTCGCTTCTAACTCCGCCCCCGCTCCGATGGTTGCTTGCTCCTCCTTCGTCCCGACTCATGTAAAGCCGCCGCTCCTTATTTTTGTAAATGGGGTGTTCGTCGTTTGGGAATGTGTTTGGTCAAGGCCTTACTTTCTTTGTTGCTTCAAAAATATCGGATGAAGCTGGGATCAGGTAATGAAAATGTAATTTTCTATGCAAAGCTTTTGTGGTCCTGTGATGGTCGCCGCTTGACTTATTGTTTTCAAGCCTCCCTGGGGCTGAAAATAAAATCCGAAAAGAGCTCTATTATACCTGGGAAAATGTCAGAATTTAGATGATCTCGGCTCGAGGTGGTGCAGACTGGACTTTGGCCTTACTTTACCTACTCGGGCCTTTCCTTGATGCGCCATAACACCACCGAAGTTCGATGTGATTGGAAGAAAATTGAAAAAGCCGGGCTTCCGCCCGGAAGAGGCACATATCTCAAAATGAGGTAGACTTACCTTTGGGCAAGTATCCTCTCAAACCTCGCTCTATCTATTTTATGTCTCTGCTTTCGCATGCCTGCGGTGGAAGGCAAGACTGAGAAAAACCAAAGGGACTTCTCGCTATGGTACTGAGAGGAAATCCACCTAATCAATTGGAATACTATTTGTTCAAGTAAAGATAAAGGAGGTTTAGGTATTTGTAACCTTTCCACTATGAATGTGGCTATCCCCTGAAGTGGTTGAGATTTGTCGAGGAGGTCCCCTGGAAGAATCTTATCAGGCTGAAATATGACACATAAGATGGTGGGTAGTTTACTAAAAACTCGAGGGGAAGCGGTGGGATAGGTTTTTGGAGAGACATAAGCAAAGAGTTGAATCAGCTGAAGCAAGATTGTTGTTTTTCCCTAGGTGATGGAAGAAGAATTAGATTTTGGAAGGACGTTGTGCGTGGAAACCCTCTGCGTGACTTTCCCTTCTCTCTACCTCTCGCCGATTCGAAGGAGCTATGGCAATCAAGTCCTGACTCACTAAGGGGGAAGGTGCTTGGAATCCAAATTTTGTAAGGCCTTTTAATGATTGGGAATTGGATACTGTCCAGCACTTCATAGGTACAATCAACAATAAAAAAGTTAATCTACTAGAAAAGGACAATTTAAGCTGGAAGATAGATGGTAAAGGAAGTTTTACATTTAAAGCAAATTTCATACACTTGGAGGGAGCTCTCATTTATGTGCAAACAAAGTCAAGTAGGGAATACTATGTCCCCCCAAAGTCGGGTCTTTGCATGGGAAGCCAGGAGTGCAAGGTCCATGTAGTAGCTTAGCAGGGGCTTTCGCCTGCTACCGATGCCCCTTCAGGTGAAAGTTTTAAGAGAAGCCGGGAGCATCTTTGATTCACCGCCCTTCACTCGGGGTTATAGCGCCATCATCCTCGGTTTGATCAGTTTGCCCTCGCCTAGTCAAAGATTTCCTCATAATGGACCCTCTTCCCTATTAAAAAGAAATCAAGGAATCTGTGGATGGCTGCTTCTACTAGTTTTCGCTATTGAAGGAAAGAAATAGCCCAGCTTTTTATGATAATTTTCATTGAGAAGTCAGTTTTCTTTCATTATGTCTGTCTTCGTGGTTAATTGCTAATGAGAACTTTTCTTTTGTAAGAATTCTTTTGTGCATTCTCTAAGGCGTTGTTTGTGGGGGCTGTAGGTTTTTTCTGACCCTTTCTTTGTGTATGCTTGCCATTCTTCCAGATACCCCCGTATACCTGCAAGGCCGTTTACTTCCCATATTTTTTGTTTTTATAAATCGTCATTTCATTTAAGTGGAAAAAAAAAAAGTAACAACAAATGGATACTTTGCTCTCATTTTGCTGTTTCATTACATGATAGATATCTTGTTGTTTGTATGTGATTTCCTGTTTGGTTTCACTTCAAGAGCTCTAAGAAACAACTCAGGAAGTGAATAATGAGATGTATTATACTTCAGGTGGGTGTAGTGGAAACTGTGGAGCCAGACGTACCTCCATCGAGATAATGGAACTACATTTACGCACACTAAATCTTTTGTTTTCTTAAACCATTTAAGGTCATATTCTGCTAATGAATTTAACAGTTCATCCAATTTAGGAAACTACATCGCCACTTCCTCGAACTTACCGAAGAAATACGCCACTGCCTAAGAAAGTCAGCTCTCCAACTGGGATGTAAAATTATCGGGATAGAGGTAGAAAGCTGAGGATTCATATACAACATGCGTAAAAAATTATCTTCTTTTTAATATCTACAAAATCAAATGCGTAAAAGCTAAAACTTCGATTCGATAATGACGTGGCCCATGCATAAGTTTATTAGGGTTCTAAGGTGGCTGTCATGTACCACTGGTTTTCCTGGTAAGACTTAATATCATGCACATGTACTTGTGGCTCTAAAAAGCAAAAAATTAAATAAAGTAGTAAACCCAACAAGAAGAACTAAAAGGATCATTTAAATGAATAATACTTGAAATATCAATAATTGTGGATGACTCACCGGTAAAGAGAAAGTCGAGCAACATTATCATGAAGACCATATTGCTTAAATCAATGCTCTCCTCTAATAACTAAAACATGAGAAAGTGGAGTCCGATTCATACTCACCATGCATTCAAAATTTTCAAGAAACAAGTAAAACAAATTTATTTGGAACAATGATTCCTACTCGCCTTCCAAAACGTAGCACAAACCATCAACAAGGTCCTCAAACAGCGCCTCTAGCATTGCACAATCAATTAGAACTCAAAAAAGCTGCATGCCTACATGAGTACTTGACTCTGCACGCCTCCACCGTTGCTAAATCATGCACAAGCAACATCAAGAAAAAGGTTCGACAAACATCAAAGAGAAGTTTTGGCACTCATCTGACGTGTTCAATTAAAAGGTCAAAAGAACCATATGAAACAGATAAATAGTTTTAGCATTGAAGTTACTGTAAAGAAACTTAAAATATGGTTGAGTAAAGATTAAGATCAAGCCATTCCATGAGAGCGCCGAAAGTTCCCGCCTTTTAGTCGTTTTAGATTCTATTCCAATTTACCCACCTTAATTACCTACTCACCTGATAGTCGTGGTTTCAACATCGGCCACCGTAATTAAATCACATCCAACTTACTAAGCTAATGTGGAGTCAAAGAATATGTGGGTAGGTGTCACCCACAAGGTGATGGGCCTGATACTCGCCAGATTGGAAATTGTCAATGCCAAGACTAATTTGCCATCACCATGCAATGGGCCTGAGGGTAGTTAGTACTTTAGCATACTTAGTGCAGGGGAACAAAGACACCAAGTCTCTTTCAACCCTCAAGAAGATTCTCACAGACACATCCACACAAAACACTCACGTAATGTGTCCGAATTAATCTAACATTTGAATTTTCCCTCATTATCTTACTTAAAATTATTGTTCAATTCACATTTCTTTTAAAAAGAATTGTTATACTTCAAAATTATTATCAGCACTGAAGAAAATAATTAAGTGCTTTTTATTGATTGAAAAGGTTATTAATACATGTCAGATGTAAAAGGGAATTTATATATTTTGATTCTATTATGTTCTCAGATATTATATATGTGTGTGTTAAATCCTATAGTTTCCAAAATGAGTGATTATATCAAAAAATAAATTTTCAAAAAATAAAAAAGTTTAACCTTAGTTCTTTTAATTATTGTGATACTTCTTCATACCGTGTTTTTACTTAATATGTATAGTGTGGCTTTACATCCGTGATATATATATGCTCAGAGGGCTACATGATCGATCCATTTGATCCATCTGTCTGCTTATCGCAAGACGTACACAGTCCCACTCTCATGATTAATCGGAAGTGCATTTGTATTTTATTATTCATGAATTAACATTCCAGTTTTACTCTCTAATCTATATATATAGTCAATTATAAACATGGTTATTTTGTTAATTATAGTTACAGGAAGTTCTTCGACCTCGTCAGCGGATGAGAGCCTTCCTCAGCCTGTGGAGGATGGATCCACGTATTCGTCCATACGTGATCCGCGCAGGATTCTACGATATATACCGATTAGGCCACATCATCATAGATTGGCCGCCATTACTATTCTGCCGAGTCGGGCATCAGACTCCAATACATTCCATGTCCCAGTCGGAGAGATGACGATCACGCTACAGAATGTTGCTATCATCCTTGGCCTTCATATCGACGGCCCCGCCGTCACTAGGACATGTATGCTCGATGTAGCAGAGTTGGTGCTACAGAGTTTGCTCGAGTCACCCCACCCGCCGATGCTCTCGTGAGATCGACCATCTCCATCGGGTTACGCTGCCAGCTATCTAATCCCGTGACCCGATGCTGGATGCGACGAGGTCGCTTGAGCCGGAGTGCGCCATGGCCTTTATTAGCGCGATAGATCCTTCTTGCTTCCTGGATAGCAAACTATGTTCACTCATGCTTTCTCCACTAATTCCGATTCGCACGACATCGACTTATAAACAAGGGCAGAAGATTGCACAATACATATCGAGCAGGTCGCGCGCTTAATCGTAGATGCGGTATTAGTGGTTGTATTACACTCATACTGTATGTATATATATATATATATATATATATATATATATATATATATATATATATATATATATATATATATATATATATATATATATTTTGTAATTTCATAAACTTTCAAATACAAAATTAGATCGCTTAATTTATGTTTATCAGATACCCACTATGGTCTCGGGAGGCTTCACGTGGCCGACCCGATTGGGCGATTCGCCTAGCACTAAAGACCACCATCGCGCATGCCTCATGATGACCGATGTCGTATGGCGTTGTAGCCGAGGGTATGGACGATGGATTACCAAATTGAGCACGGCGCTCAGCCCGAGCCGCAGGTCGAGGCAGAGCAGAGCCGCCTTCTCCGTCGTGGGGTGCAGGTGGAGAGTACCTTGACACGGTGCTTAACCCATCCTAAGTGTCCTCCTCCTATAACGGATCAGCCTTAGGACGCACGTACTTCTCCGATCAGGTAATTATATGTAAAAGTATATGGTAGTAATTATATGTTACACAAGTATATGGCTCATATAGTGATTTAAATCATGTTGACATTAAAGTATTTGCCGTCAATGGTTAATGTGTAGGTCTTATGGCAGCCGTACGTCGGAGAGTTGGTTGACCAACTTCCCGATATTTGCTTAGCTAATCAGGATATCTGGCGCACGATGTCACCCCTCATATGTTTCGAGATTGTCATGGCATCGTCCGAGCGCCAGACACACAGCCGTGATCGTGAGATACCTCCAATTTTTGCTCATGAGCATCACCACATAGAGTCGATGCACGGGCGACAATTCGCTGACATGACGTGATCATGCCCGCATACAGCACCAAGGATACATGATCGGCGAGGATCAAGTATCACCCCTATGGTGTATGACGGATCACCAAGATCCATACATGCGAAGCAGAATGGTCAGATTACACGACGCTTTATGACACCACACAGATAGGATGATATGAGGTTTCATACTACGCCGGGTAGTATAGCGCGGCGGTAAGTTAGACCGAATGGTTTCTAAAATATTTTACCTAATTTTAATCAATGAGTATGTAGCAGTTATAATTATTTCTTCGTTCATGCGTATCGCCGCCATGGTCAGATATATAGTCGACGGTCTTGTTTTGCCATCACGTGCTATGTGCGATATATACCATATTGTTCGACGGAGTTACAAATAGATCGAGAAGGACATCGCATCGCTGGTACGCCGTGAGGCATCCTACATCACATGCACCATCGAGTGTGACCTCCAAAGGTCATCGACCGCCACTGATGCGCACCCATTAGAGGCAGAGGGAGAGCTGTGAGGGAGGGGAGTCGACCACCGAGGTCGTCGGGAGATGGTAAAGGTGTCACGGTGTAGACAAAGGACAAAGTGGGTACATGCACACTTGATGTGAGTTTGACTACTTTGTTACCCATACTCTACTCCCCCACCTTCCACACCACATTCCGTACTTCACACATCGAATTCGCCACCTTCCACACCACATTCTCGCTCCCACACATTTAATTGTCACCTTCCATACCCCCATTGACGATCATCCATCCCACACGATGACACCATACTGCACTTTACCCGAGTGGGTAGACTTCCGTAGGCTGACCCTGACTCGACGCAGGTGCATCGACCACTTCATCCACCACTCGCTTCTACCCATCAGCTCCCTGCTCCATCGCCCTGGATCCGTCTTCACACAACTACAGATCCCGTTGTTTTGGCGCATCGCTTATTCTAGGCGTCGTCCTAAGAGAACTATTAAGGCGCCTTCTTGTGGGACTCATTGATACATGATATTATTTTTATATATGATTTTTATTTTTATACATGTGCATCTTGGATTTTTCTTGCACACGATTAAGGTTTTAGGTATTTGAAGATCATAGGGTTTTAGGGTTTATGGGTTTCGATGTTTTGGGTTGCACGATACGTATGTAATGTTACCATCACAGGCAAACAAGTTTTTCGTTGATGGGTAGGACACCGCATGGTAATGCCTCCCATCCCGATCATTAGAGTAAACTAGATAAAGTCGGCGACACGAAGATCCTTATATGTATAAAACAATGCAACCCGCTTTTGGTATATCTTAAGCACAAATCCGAATTTTGTTTTTTTAAAAAAAAGTTAGTACTGTTTTCAAGAATAATACGACCCAACAACAAATGATACTAACTCTTGAATTGCAATTAGAATCAACGAAGCATTATCTGTGACCCTTCCGGCTTAGGGATCTCAATGACCCAACAACAACAACAACAATATTACAAAGACTCAAGTGGGGGAAACAAGTCAAATTCCCCTTCCAAATTTCTGGGCCTGCCAACAAATACCCCTCAGACTAATATAAACTATAATCAGTCCGAATGAATCATCTAGTTTTCGCTACCATCTATTAGTCATATTTTTCCATCAAAGTCTCAATCATAGGTGGATCAACTTTAAAGATTAGTTAAATAAATAAATATTCCAATAAATTTCCTTATTTAGTATATGTGGGTTTTTCTATGATTTTAGACATGGCATCCGTGGGCTGACTACTCCATTCGCTCAAGCCCATCACAAGTATATATGCTTAAAATGAAAATCCTGTTTCTCAATCGTAATCCTCCGTCCACAACCTGATTCTCTTTTCTAAGAGCCCAATGGGCTGATTCGCATCAGTTTCAAAATTCCCACAACTGAATGTGTTTCATATGTTTACACTCGCTTATTGACGGCTCCCCCATATATATATTTTTGGAAATATTTGCCTCATCAGAATTAGCTATACACTATATTTGGTTCCTATAAAATCACTTAAAATGCCAAAGAAAGAAAATATGAGGAAAAGTGGGAGAAAGAAAAAGAGAGTAAAATCTCACATTTTAGTTTACTTACTACTGGGGCTAAATTTATTATTTTAACTCATTAATATAAATATTAAATAAGCAGAATTTATTAGTTTTTGAGCAATTTATTTTTATTTGTAAGTTTCAAGTAATTTTATCTATATAAGTAAGATTTTAAGTAATATTATTTAAATTTGATTTTCTTTAGGGATATGTTTGGTTATGAGAAAATTTAATAGAAATTCAAAGGAAAGACCCTTACTTTCATCTAACATTTATATTTCAGATTCTTCTGTCAGGCACACAACTATTACATCAAAATAAAGTATCATAACTTTGTGGGACAAACATCCTGTCTAATGGTTGAGAATTATTTAATTTTTATTAGAGGGGGTTCTAGGAAATCTTGACTATTCCAATTTACACTGAAATACAAAATAGCTAAGATATATGCTTCAGAATCTGGATGTGAAAAGTCGTAAAATCATTTCTGTGTAATGGATTTATTCTAACAAATAAAAAGCGTGAATGAGAAAACATTGATTATGTATTTACAAGCTCCAATCAATGGGAAAATGGTCAAACCCAAACAAGAAGCTGAAAATACTCAGATCATATGATCACTTCCCATCTATTATGTATTTACATCAACCGAGACTCCGAGAGAGAATTGTAACTATAATCCAATTTCTCAAATCCAAGTAACTAAACAGGAAACTCCTAAGCACTGGTTCCAGTCTTCAGCATCTATTCACCATGATACAGGTACAAGTCAAGGCCAAACTCGCACATGCTCGGCAGAAAGCTATCCCCTCTGCAGCAGCCACTCTGGATCTACATGTCCATCAGTTGCAACACTGTTCCAGCTGGATTCACGGTGTGCCTGTAGTTGGAACAATATTTACAAGGTAGAACTTTAGACAATACTAGCTTTATGCCCCATCCATGCAAAGGGCAATAAATTCTGTATATCTTGGTTTCCCCAGAAATTGGAGGGAAAATGCAGAAAGTAAGAAAAAGTTAATTAATTATTTTTATATGTTTCTTCGAACTGATTTCAGTTGTTTTCTTCTATTACATAAAGATTAACTAATTTTAAAATACATGTATTTTTAGTGACCTAACATGAGAAGACAATTATTATTATTTTTTAACATTTTTCTTTCCTTAGTTTGTTTTAGAGCTTTGGTTGCGGGAAGATTTTCAATGAGTTATTAAAAATATCAAAAAGAAAAATTATTTTCTCATATTCATTGTTTTACAATTTTCTACTAATATCTAAGCTCCGAATCCAAATATAGCTATGACAAAAATAAACATAGAATACAATTTTCCTTATTTGATGATCAAATTGAATCTTTATGTCACAACTCATTCCCCATATTAATCTGGAAAAGTTGAACACATAGACCCCATCACAAAAGACTTGACTACAACTTCTCAATTTCCTGTTGACTCGCCAGTTGCACCATCCAGCAACTTTAAGCTCTTCCCCTTTCCAGAACAGTCATTAAAATTTGCATCAAGTTGCACGTTTTTGAAAATTGTTTTACGCTCTAAAAACAAGGTTAATAAGAAAATGGTGAACACGCTTGGTTCCCTGTTTTTTTGTTCTGAAAAATACAAAATATATCAAAATGGTGTTTTTTGTGTTTTCAAAAAATATTCTCAAGAACAATTTTCAGAAACATGAATCAAAAGGAGCCCTAGTTTCTAATTATTGAAAATCCTACATCCCTGAATGTTATGTTTTTGTGCATCATCCATTCAACCACTTGCTTTGATCTGTGGAAATTGTTTTGAAAACACCACCTGTAACTACTGCCCCTTATCCAATCAAAACTGTGCCTTATGTCTCAAATTACACATGTACTTAACATATTCCTCCAGTTAAGTTCTTAGTCTCCTAAGGACTGCATAAATTGACAAGAAAGACAAAAAGATTAAGTTTATCAGCATCATAAACATGATTGAGAAATCCTAACTAAAATGATGAGAGATCATTGTATGAGATCACATTGTTGACAGCCTAACATAGAAGGAAGGAAGAGTTATAATCCATGTATTTTTTTACCCAGAATTTAAATTCACCAGTTAAGCCTTTCATTACAAGAAGAGCAAATATTGATTATGAAGAACAAAAATTTCCATAGGACGCTGGCTTTGGGTTGCTACTTGGCCCGAATAAACCAAGATTTCCAGCCTCTCAAAGCCAAAACAACATAAAAACACAGACTTCAATCAAAGGCATATTTTCCTTTCATTTCTACGGTTTTCTCATCATGCAAACAGGTTGCCTGGTCGTCAGTCAAAAAAGAAAGAACACAGAGGTCATATGGAAATCCATACATGGAAAGAAACACAACAAAAAAAAAATGCAATATGTTGAAGCCATTTAAACCCATATTCTCATATATCACAAAATCACCACATATCACACCCTATTAGCAAAAGACCATTTAAAATCCAATCAAATTATATATTATGGCAATGTTTTTATCTTACTGAAGGAGTGGATCTTTAGTATCCTAAGCACGCCGTTGAAGGGACTATATGTTGAAGCCATTTTCCATCTCATGAACTGAAGTCATCAAAGTTGCAACATACCTAAAGATGCACAATGTTTGAAAAGAAGGACTGAACTTCCTTATGATTACAAGAAACCAAAGTTTAAGAACAAAGTGTAAAAATATACGAGAAGTTTTCCTCCAATTACCACCACTAATTACCAAACTTAGGCACTTAAATTCCAATTTTTAAAGCAAGAAAATCGTAATTTTTTGCTACAAATTGTAATTTTTAAAATCCTGAATATTCTTTTAGACTGATGATAAACGATTTAATCATTTAATCACCTTCTAAACTGAAGGAACGTGGTAATGCTTGAATTTACAATGAATGATAACGTTTTAAGTAACGCCGTGCCAGAATTACTTCTACACAACATGATATTTGGTTCGTCCTAAGGCTGCATGAAGCAGAACGACGAAAAACGAATCACGAGATAGCGTCAATGTCAAAACTGAGCGAATGACGATGGGGAATTAATTAAATTATTAAGTTGAATAGGATAAAAAAATGTTATAGTGTCGTCTCTTCAATTGTTAAAAGAAGCAAAAACGTGAATGGCAGGGGAGAAAGATCCGAACTCGAAATGGCGTTTTTTAGTATAGAGGCGTAGCTTCTCTAAAATATCGCGATCCAACCGCCCGCAAATGACAAGAAGGAAAAGTCGCTTCACGAGCGCTATGCGGATTACCGGATTTGGAGGAGTTTCCGACAAACTCCGTGAGGTAAAGGGGTTTCTCCCTACTTGGGCTCTTGCATAATTTTATTTAAGCTGCTTTTCAACGTTTTACGGCTTCGGCGCCGTGGAGTGGGTCATATTTCTTGACTATCCTAAACACTGAACCAATTATAAATTTTATTATTCGTCAAATTCGTATGGTTGGGGACTATTGTGTTATGGAGGATAATTTATGGAATAAATTATGCTTTTTGTGTATAAGGCCTGGAATGGTCAGAAATTCGGCTCACAAAGCTCAACCGACGATTGGTGATTTTTTCGGGAATAGTAACCGAGGGTTTCACTATTCCCAGAATAGTGTTCGCAAATAATTTTTGTGAAATAATGTGTTTGGTTGAGAATTCAAATCGTAGCTTGTCAAGGTTTGATCATTGTGCCCGGCTTAGCCTAATTTTTGGTGTATGGAAATGTGAAATTACATAACACGACTGTATGCTAATTTAAATTACATGCGAATATACTTACTAAGTATATTTGCATGTGTTATAGAATTGTAATGGAATTGACATCATACATTCCATAGCGCACTCCAGCACCCTAGGATGATAGGAGTGAGAGTGCACGAGGTGAGTCTAGAGAGAATGGTTTCCTGAGGGTCACCTAAAACTAAAATGATCTGAGGTAAATTCCATACTGTAAATATAAATCAGTCGGAGACTACCAATTGGAGCAGACACACACCTGAGTAGTCATTCACAAATAAACATAATAATTTCACACGGTACTTCAGCGAGTGCGAGGAAGCTCGAGACCCTGGGTACGGTGACGATCGCGACATCCAAGTAGGATCATGCATCATTAATGCGTGGTTTATTTGGAAGATTGTATACCTTTCTAGCGGAGAGTAGCCCACTTAGATGATTCCACCACTGAAAGCATTAGCCTTACCCCTGCCGAGGATATTATTTGGCTATAATAGAAAGGCAGATAATTATCATTCTCAGAGACATGTTTAGAAGAAAGCCGATTGTGGCTTGGTTATGATGTATTACGGTATTAGAATTGTTTAATTTTAATATATGTTATATAAGAGTAAATGAATTCTTTAACTATGGTTGGATAGTCGGATATATACATTGTTACGAAATACGTTTACGAGCCAAAGTGGCCGTTAATCATAGACTCGTTATATTGACCGTTTTGGGATGTGTTTTATGCAGGTTTTGTATTCGGGACTCCCTGCACAAAGGAGACTCGCCCGATTTTCATGTGAAAATGTCCGTCACCCGACATTCACTGTGGCCTCGCGGTTGACGAGTAGTCAGCCCACCCCTGGCAGGGGCGCTCACACCAAACACCTTCCCAGAGGATCCCATTCAATGTCCGTAGGCATGAAATGCTAAGAGTTGCCATAGCTTCAAGCTCATCAACATTATAAAATCGAATTGTCCGTTGAACTTTCACTCGCAAGTCTAATATAGTGACCAATGATGACCGTAAAAGAGTATTTACTTCTACTTTCAATTAGTACATCATGCAAAATTAATAAACTGTCAGCAAATAAAAATGTGGAAATGCAACTACTGGAAGGGCATGATGAAAATCATATTTACATGCAAAATATAAATCAACTCGCAGAGTCAAATTATGGGATGGAAGTTCCACATTCATTTTATCAGAGCGCACAAGTATCCTCCCATTTGAGTTAATTTTGATGATAATTTATGGAATTGATAAAAAGTTTAAAAAAAAAAAATCATCAAATTGTCTATTAACAAACCTACCTACCTATTGGCAGAGGAGATGTTGTTTTTCGCAGATTGATCCATCACTCTCTCAAGAACGATTCACATTAAATGTATTCTAATAGCAAAGACAACAAAAAAAACACGAGGCTCAATTAGTCGTTCATACTTAGGCCTCTCGTCTACTACATAATATAATATCGCTACAAAGGTTACTAAGAGTAGCTGCACTAAGAGGCTTTAAAGAGCTCGAGAGCCTAACTTACGCTGGACATCTCTCCACTGGTGGATCCTTTATTGGTCTATAGTGAATAAAGAGAACTCCAGGAGATCCTAAAACCGCATTTTCTAGCTTAGCTTATAAAATGCACTTTACTAAAACTGTAATTTTTTAGATCTTTACTAATAAACAAACTGCCCTGCTTTAACTATCTCATAATTCAGCTATCACTTGACTTCGCCTGTTCCTGATAATCTAATTTTTCGAGGCACGCAGGAGTTCCTGACACTCTCAGACTTTATGAAATGGCCAAGAGGCCACGGTCAAGCTATGGGCAAGTCAAACATGAGCGCTCAAATGTGGGCCATAGGGGCTACACATGGTACGATGCACAGAGGGAAATCTCATAAAGGGTCGATAAGAGGAGCAATGTGTAATCCTCTCAACCAATAAATTTGACATTTTTATCGGTAGACTTTTCTCATTCCAATTCACCAATCTGGTTTGGGAGTAAAGGCAGAGAGGCACCAACCGGTAAAGAGATAGAGAAGAGAGGTTTTTGTATAGAGAGGCTCCACCTTCTTCTAAGTTTCCCGGTCGATCTGACCTGTCGCAGCTTTCTGAAAGAGGGAGAGTTGATCCCCGCGCTGAGAGCTTCGTCAAGACCAGATTGAGTTTTGACAACCTGCAGTGGTGGGGTTTTCCTACTTGCTTTACTTTGCTTAAGGGCTATGTAACGGATTGTATTTCGCTGAGTACTGGATGAACGTGGCTTTTGCCCAAAAAGATTCGACCGAGCAAAAACCTTGTAGCGGTTCGATACCCACCCGCCGCTTGCGTGATTTGTGTGATGTGGTGTTATCGCATGAGTGAACAACATGCTGAGTGTGATTTTTGCGGTGCCTACAAGATGAATCGGATCAGGTTTGTCTATGAGCTAATCTTATGTTATCATGAAAATTGAATAACATGATTTACACTAATTTTATTAATATTTACTAGCCGATATATTAGCATGTGTTAAATGTCAGGTGCCATTGCATCGCACTTAGGTGGGAGTAACTGAGCAGAGAAATTCCACCATCAAGTATCGCTTCACCGCCGAGGGAATATATTTTCTGCGCATCAAAGACGACTTTATTTGGGACATCCATGGCCTTAGAGGGCGAAGAAATGGCCAAGCCGGCCTTATCTTGTTTTTTTGTAAAATTTGGGGCAAGTGACCCGCTTGTAATCAATTAAATCATTTTGTATAAAATATATATCAAATAGACAGGCCTAAGGCCACATTTATACACAATGGGTTCACAATACAGATATGGATTTGTTCAATTAGGTGATTAAACCACACCTACAAAAAGGTCACACAGATCGTGAGCTATTATGAACTACACTGAGCCTTGGTAGAGTTAGGTACACACATACTCAGACTTGATAAGACGGATAGGATCACACATCATTGTGCATTTTGGTGAATTAAATGTGATGTGTGATGGTGTATAACATGATTGTTGTATGTGTATACATGAATGGTGTGAATAACATAAGCGATTGTTATGAATTGTGTGAATCAGATGCTCGGGTGAGTAGCATAGGAGAAATTGTTGAACAGGTCAGAAAATATAACCTTAGGGTGTTCCTAAATTATGGGCGTAATGGGTCTTAAATAAACCAAAATAAACGTAAAAAAAATTCCTGACGTTAAGTTCAGCTAACATGAACGTAATGGGTTTTGTGGAATTCGAAAATTATTCCAAGCAGACAATGGAAAGAATTGTAATTAAATTTAGAAATTTTGAAGGGTAACAAGCATGGAAACAAGCCATCAGATCTAGAGCGCATTCTTTTAAAGTTATGAGAGCCAAGGAGCAGCAGGAAGAAAGGCTACCTGAGGATTTGAAAAAAAAATTCAGGCAAAGCGTAGTTTCCGGAACGGCCATCGCCAATTTTCAAGATCAGGTCACGACCTAGTTTTGAGGTCGGACATGCGAGGTCGACCAGTTGCCTTGGTCGCGACATGTTCATGTCTTGCTCGGGCTAGATGTGGTTCGAGGTCGCGACTTTGTTTCCAGGTCATGTTTCGCTGGCGATTAGCGTCAAAAAGTGCTATTTGAACCCTATTTATTATAGGTTTTGCGCTGTGTACTAATCATGCTAATTAACCCGATGGTACATTAAGGTCCCTACTATTTTAATAATCGATTTTGTGGCAAATTTTGCGCTACAGCTTAATTATGCCAAAATTGTCGTAGTCGATCCAAGCACGGCACCAAGTCAAACTCAACATCGCATCAAAGATCGTAAGGAAAGAAGAAAGAAATGTTAAGAAAAACACCACCGCAGAAAGCTCCGCGAGCACCGCTCCCACCCAAAGACCGTTCCTCCCGCCACCTGCCCGCTCACGCTACACCCCGTCATTGGGCTGCCTTTTCCCTGACACTCTGCAATAACTCCGATTTCGGCTTTTTTTGTAACTTCCCTTACACCGAGCATCTATAAGCCCTGGGCTTTTGTACAAATCAACAGACGACTTTGATATATAGTAAGCTTATGCGCTTTCCAGCCTTCCTTTTCCTTTTTCTTTCCTCTTTCTTTCCATTTTTTCTACCGCTAAACACTCCTCCCAGGATGACAACTCAGAGATGTTCGCTTAGGACCCTTCCTCCTGAAGAGGACTAATGGCTAGGGTGTGGAGGTAACTCACGGTTCCCTTTGTTTTTAACGCCGTATTTATGGTTGTTTGTGTTCTGGCTTCGCCCAGTTAAATTCTCTTAAGCATGCTCTCTTTAATGTGTATTTGGCGAGCTTTGGGTTCAATGGATACTTTCACTAGATCCATTGAGGCTCGATTCAGTTGTCTCACATGGTGCTTATCGTGGATTAGGGTTTTGAGATGTGTTTTCCTTTGGTAGGAACATTTATTCCCATTTAAATGCTATTTTCAAAAGGAAAATCCTTAGGGTTTGGATTTTCAAAGCTAAATGAAGATCGGGTTCGGGAAATGACTATATGTCGTATACAGCAGCGAGGAAAAATACTAGGACATGTGGTTACCTTGAAGCCCCAAACAGGTGGCCTAACACTTCAAGGGGTTCTATTTTACATTTTTTTCTTGTTTGGTTTCGGTCGGTGAACACCCAAGCCCCCTGTTTTTTTACCAAACCTTAAAAATCAAATTTAATTCACCGATTTTGCCTTCTTTGTTAGTCATTTGTACGAAGAAAACCCATCCATGTTCGACCCTAGACCCATCTTTGGTAAGCTTGACTGGCGGTAGGAGGAAGTATAGGATATAAATTTTGTTGATTAGGATCACCTCTTGTAGCGCGAATCAAATGAGCGCCGTTAGGGGGCTGATTGCCAAACTACGTTTGATAAGTTGAAGTGTGCCTTGATCAACATCACAAATTGAAGATTTAGTAACACCTTTCTCCGTCCGACTGATTGTGAGAATTAAGACCAAATCAGGATATACGATACCACTAAAGCATGACACCCTTTCGGCATAAGGATGTAGTGAGGTCACTCTTTTTATCATAGTTATAACCTTTTTACTTGCATATTCATATAATGTTAAACAATTAACTTGTACATTACGCGCGACGGATTACAAAATATATATACAAGCTCCAAATGTAAATGTTCAACATTTACAATATTTACATTAGTTTTACAAAATTTCATATACAAGACCTAAGGTCTTCAGTAGGCACCTATTGATGTGTGGCCTTTGGCTGCGATGTGGATTGCCAGTTATACGATTTATAACACGTACCTGCGAGTTGAACACGTGCTAAAGCTTTACGCTTAGTGGGAATATGACTTCTATTAAGAGTCACCACACTTTTATACAAATGCATATAACATTTACAGACTCTTATCATTTCTCATATATATATATATACTTTTCATAAACTAGCCATTTCTATCATCTTTCCATATATATCTTTCTATGTAATTCTAGATTTTTACTTTTGTTCTTGTAATCAGATACTATCATCGTGATAGCAAGTATATACTTCTCATATCATGTCGTAATCTCTACACTTCCTTGCATATATACTGCCATTTTCTTTTACGTTTTTACGTTCGCATAAACCTGTAAGTGGATACACAGAAAACTATAATCCATGAGGGCCCAAAGGCTTTATATTCACCGTATGAAACAGTACATGAGGGCCCTGTGAGGCGTCAGAATATAATATACCTGTTGCATCATCACCTGCTCGAGACAAAGGAGGCTTAGGGCCCGAGAGGCTGTGGCGACCCTTTCGGCCACCGTGATCCAAACTACCCACCCCATCGACCAAACGGGGCCGGAATATGAGAACTTGTATGCTGCAGACTTATTTTTCCCTAATAGGCATGCCCATCTATCCCTCTCTACTGTAGTTCTGCACAATCAATATGTATTGATAGCTCAAGATATATCTCATATTCCGAATAATTGTCATCAGAATCATATGAGATATATGGTGAGAAGTACAACCGCGGTCTATATTTTACATTTTCATACTATTATACGCATAAATAACTATGCTTACACTATACTTACGAAATATTTATGAATTCATAATAGCGCTCATAATACAAAATAACCTATGGTTACCTGTACTGCCTACTGTTTTCCATATGTTTTCTGAAATCAAATATGAGTTCCAATATTATCGTTGCCCATGGATTTAGAATTTTTGACTAATGGGCTTCCATGAGTCCAAGAACCCAAATCGAGTTCAAATGAAGGAGATACGACCTTCCGCCGAGCGCCAATGCCAAATGCCTTGACGAGCTGACTGAATCGACGAGCCACCAGCTGACGAGCTCAGTCTAACACTCCGGTCTGACATCTAATATATTCTCTGGTATGCGGATGGGATTCCTGACCCAATGGGCTTTCCATAGAGTCCAAGAACACCCCAAATCGGAGCTAAACGGCGTAGAGATGGCACCGCCGGAGTCGGCGCGAGTCGGGCCTGACGAGTCGACTCGGATCGACGAGCCGCACTGAAGTGACGAGCTCAGTCATCACCCCTGGTCTGACATCTAATATCTTCCTCGGCAGATACGGACGATTCTGACCCAATGGGCTTATAGAGTCCGTTAACACCCAAATCGAGTTCGACGGTGGAGATACGACCTTCCCGTTGAGGTCATGCGCGCAAATAACTCCCGACGAGCTGAGTCGGATCGACGGAGCTCTACGCGACTGACTAATTCTACAGACCCGGTTTTACCTTCTTACAGGACCCGATTTAATTCTTACGCATCCTCGATTTACCTTATTGCGACGAGCCAGCTTCGTGACGAGCCGAGTCGTTTCCGAACGCAGGGCTCACATGACGAGCGGAGCTCGTGACGACAGCGGAGCTCTTCATGATGAGCCAGCCTGGGCATGACGCCCAGCTTTGGGCAGACTCTACGTGATGAGGTCTGCCGAATTCTTCGCACGAGACCGCTGACTACCGCACGGCGCCTGCTGACCTCGCATGAGGCCCACCGACCTTTGTTTGACGACCCTATGGGCCGAATTCTCTTCACCATTTGACTGCTCAGAGTAAAAAGACCATAACTTTATTTCACGGTCCACTAGCAAATTCAAAGCCTAACATCAAGTTCCTTGATGTGGCTAATTTCCAAGAAGGACTTACTCCAAATTCTCTTTATTTCTGGTTCAAAACTCGTTCTAAGGTCCGGCTAGTTGACCTTGAATTGCGTAACCTAATTCCCTACGTATTTACTGGCTGACCTCGCAGGACTATAACTTAGTCTGCGTATATCCAAATCGAGAAATTAAAATCCTAACATCAAGTTAATTGATGTGCTACAATGTATCAGAAGGACTTACTTCCATACTTTAATACTTCGACCTAAAACTCGTTCCTCCTAAGGTCCGGCTACTACTGTATAAGGATCAAAATAATAGGAATTTTTCAATTCAACTTGCAACTAGATCCTCTAAAGCACATATCTGACTCTTAGAGCTCTTCTCAACTTAATCCTAACAAGAAATGAGATCGGGAGCTCTAAACCCCAAGACATGTATCCATATTCAAATCTTAGTAGTTCCATACCGTAATCTTCTCTTCTTTCTTCTTCTTCTTTTCTTCTCTCTCTTGTTCAGATTGCTTCTTTTCCAAGCATCAAAACGAGATATTTATTTTGGCCTTATCCCTTTTATTTATCTTTTCTAATCAAAGGAGGAAACTTCCTCCCTTTCCTTTAAGCCACTTGTCTCTTACACAATTTTCTGGTATCCTTATTTCATCTTATCCCCTTTTTTATTTTAATACTTGTCCTCCTAATTCTTATAATATTTGCAAATCAATTTATAATATTTTTACAATAGCCTCAAATCTTCTTTATTATTTTAAATTTTAACTTATGCATATTCCTACTTTGTTTTTATCTTATTTTATTCCGGTCAATATACATTATTTGCTATTACATCCAAAACATGTTATAAAACCTGTTAGTGGTATAATTGGGTGCTACAAAGGTGACCTTTTTAAATTCCTTTTTTGAATTTCATTGTCAGAATCGCAAGTTTTCATCACTGCGCCACGCAGACTGCTTTTTGTTTTGCATAGCGCCTTATTTTAGCTAACAATAATCCTGCAGTTTGTTTGTGCTCTTTGTCATGGTCTCGGGCTGTGGTAAATGTGTTTATGCACCACCGGGAAAGAGAGACATCGTGTAGATTGCAAAGAATCGTAGCACCAATTAACAAGGCAAGAACTGCAAGCCAATGCACTCAAATGTAATCCCCTACCGAGAACAGCAGAATGCACTGAAAATTTGCAATGAATCCCCAACAAAATTATGATCGATGAGGGACCCTGACCACCCTCCTAGAGTTAGTGCCCTTCCCGCATCATAGCAACACCTCCCGCTGAAGATGTAGCAAAGTGAGGCCTTATTTAGTACCCTACTCCCCATAAATGAAAATCCATACACACACATAAGGATTTTGAGGAGGTTTGCACAACCTTTAAGGAAGGTATATGATTGACATGGATTTGCAAAGCTAAAAGCATTTTATCGAATTCTAGCAAGGCCAAGATTTGGCTTAACTTCACCGAGGCTCAGGAACCATAAGAAATCAATGAGCCGCAAGCGTGAGTTTTTAAAAAAATTCTTCGTTTATAAGACTAACAATTTGAAGAGACAAATTTACACCTTGCAGCTCAAGATGGTGAGAGGTTCTACCTGGCCGGGATAGATTCACGGAGACCATTACAGTTGTCCACATCATGGTTTCGACATGGATGCTTGTAACCACTTATGGTGGTATGTCTCCCCGCCATGAAGTGCTTGGAAACTATGTGTGGGGAGATTGAACAAGCATCCCACTTAAGCCATGGATTTTCAACTATGTGGTCGAACTTCTAAGGGTCACGAACCAAACCCGAGAGAAATGGAAAGAAAAGTTTTAGTCAACCCTAGGAGTGGGATGTATGCACCGCAGAGGATATATGAAATGAAAGCTAGAATTTCAACCTAGCTAGGAAGGAGGAGCTTCAAGGAAAAGGTTCCACGGCGGCATGCGGATCGAAACATCGCAGCCAACATCACCGCTTCAACCCATGTAATCCAGAGAATATTACGACCCATCAATGAAGGATTTGATGTCGAGCAAGCAAATGTTGTAGGTCAACATGTCACCACAACTCAGACACTCCAATATGGTAATACCCATGACCCATCAGAGAATCACCCAACCTCTCATGGAGACCTAATCCTCGCCAATGTACTCACCGCCAAACCAGTCAGCTTGTTCCACTTCAACCACAACCACCTCCATCCTCATCTCCTCGTGGGAACAAGCCATTTTAAATTTGAGTAAGGTGGTGGGTAACTTTGTAAAGAACAAAAAGTGATCAATGCACACTGGCGACAAAGATTGATACCTAGAGAGCACACCTAACAAGAGAATAGATGTTTGAATCTTAATCGTAAAATAATAACCTATGATTCAATCACAAAGATCAACAAAATTCGAGGTACAGAGAGAGGAAGTGTTCCTTCCCAAACATTGCCAAACTAAAAAGGAGTCCATGAGATAGGTTTATCTAGCAATTCCAGAATGGATGAGGTGAAAGCTATAATTACACTAAGGAGTGGAAAAGAGGTTGATCAACCAATGCCAAAACCTGTTGGGGAAACCAGGAAAGAAGTAGAAATGGAGCCATAACACATTTTTCTGAAAGAGGACTCAATGAAACATAGCATGCCACCTCCATTTCCACAAGCACTTAGAGGCAAGTGAAAAGTGGCATCTCATCAGCAGTATCCTGTAGTCTAAGTGTGTAAAAGTTAACATACCCTTTGACATAATCAAACAAGTCCCCGCTCTATGCAAAATTCTTGAAATATCTTTGCACAATCAAGAAGGGATTGTATCGGAAGTTAAGGCATTTCTAACCTAACAAGTCAAGGCCATAATCCAAAGTAAGAACCCCGTCAAATACAAGGATCCAGATCTCCCACAATTCTCGAATATCGGGTGGGACTTGCATGCACAAATCCTACTTCTGACCTAGGAGCCACAGGAACCTATCACATACCTCTGTATAAGCGCTTAGGATCGCGAACTTAAACTACCAACATTACACTGTCTATCATTGGCCGATAGATCGTTGAAGATCCTAAGGGATAGTTGAGGATGTCTTAGTGAAAATAGACAAATTCTACTACCCGCAGATTTCTTAGGGTGCTCGATATTGAGCCAATTGCAAATGAACTCCAATCATGTGCCACTATCCTGCTAGAAGACCATTTTCTCTCGCCACTCATAATGTTATTATCAATTGCCGAAATGGAGTCATGTAACTTGATATTTGGTAATACAGGACCTTGGTTGAACATATTCCATTTAAAACAACAAACACCACCGCTGTAAGATGAAAATCTAATGATCGATGAAGTTGGTTCAAATGGTCAATATGCAGAAAGCTATGTCCGTGAATTGCAAGGAATAGTCAATAAGGTGAAGAAGAGGTTTTGCATTGCCATCAACACTCCACTGTAAGGCAATTGATCAATCTCAGATCCACGCTGAGACTACGCCACCAATGGAAGTCCAACACCATGGAGTCACCAGTTAATCGCGTGGTTGAGGAGATCATTCTCTCACCCTTCTCGAGTACTTGTAAAATTGAGCTGATTTGGTGTTCTCACAAACCAAATCAGAGCTCAACAATTCTTCTTACTTTTGTTTAATTTAGTCAATTTTAATAATACTTTCTTGCTATTTTGAAAGTTTCTAACTTAGCAGTTTTCCATATTTAGTAACTTTGTTTATATTTTATAGTATTTTATATTAAATTTTTAAGTACAGTATCATATAATAATTTTATTATAATAAATTTTTTATTTATTTTTTATTATTAATGTTTAAGCTAAAAATTTTGAAGTGCAAGTGGTGAAGCAGGTTTAGCCAAATTCGCTATAATAGCTTAAATTAAGGGGTGGCTCTTCTACGCTCTTAAGCTTATAAAAATGGGTGGAAGGGTTGGCTTTTCGCTCACACCATTTCCCTCCCCGCATTTTCGAGTCACCGCCAGCCTCAGCCAACGCTTGAGTCACAAACAGACCAGCCATATGCCCCCAATTTCCATCGAGCCCCAACAGTCAGTTTACGTGGCGCTGCACTGGGCAAATGAGCCTGAGTCACAACTGTGTCTTCCAAGATCATCTCCACCGCGGCCGCTCACGCGCTTCCATCACGCCCGCGCCTATAGCCATCGCCATTTGTTGACTCTATCACGCCCACTAGAGCCACCACGCAGTGTCGCCGCCTCTTCGCAGACGCACCAAGGGTCTCCGTTCTACTCACACCGACTCAGTTCACAAACGTGGCTCCGAGCCATCGTCGAGCCCCGCCGCCTGCAGATCTTATTTGACATAGCCATGGTGCGTACTGGTGGTCCCGCCTTCACACGGTCAAATTTAGTACACCGCAGCGAGAGGAGTGTGCCCCGGGGCTCTAGCTCCCTAACCTTACGGCAAGTATTCATCCGCCCTCGTGGCAACCCCGAGAGCCTCGGATTCAGACGACATCGACGATAACCCCGGCCCCGTCACACCAGACCCAACAAGAATGGCATAGGAAGGGAAGAGGAGAGGAGAGGAAAGGAGGAGGAGGGCCCGCTCCGGTTAGCCTTCCGTGACATCAAAGCCCTGGGTGAGTCATCCTCATCCGTGCCTTAGCCATCGTCACCAAGACCCCAAATGAGACCTACATCATTGCCTCGCTTGTTTCGCTCCGTGATCGGGGACCGTTGTTTGTCTGCACCCCATTCCAAGTGAATGTCGCACTATACCGAGGGACTTTCATCAGAGTCTTACTACTATGACTCCGCATCGCGCCGGCATCCTGTGTCTGTGGATTCATGAGGCTGATCGAGCACTATTCCCGCCGCCTGAAGACCCCGGCGCGCTTTATTATCCCTGCTGTTCCGGGCAGCTTCACTCGATGACTCCCGCCGGAGATCCGGTCCGCTGAGCCCGGGCTCAATTACAGACGCACGCCTGTGAGACTTAGAGAGCTGGCATGTGATATTTCAAGAAATTTTTAGGCTCATGATACCACGTCATTCAGAGGGTTATCGAAGCGCTTGGCCCACCCACCTCAATGAGATGGTTCAAGATATCGTCCGATACATCACATGAAGGGGCTGTTTTTCTCGCAGTGTACCGCCGATGCTACGATTGGACCATCTATTCAGATTCAACTGATTCCCACCGCAAAGATTAAGGTACAATGGAGGGGGCCATCCTGTAGGTTTCACCTGGTCTCGAGGGACATCGCCGAATCTTCCGAGTCGGTGATGACCTCCTTGATGCATTTCAAGAAAAGGTCCACCTGAAATTGCCCGGCGCAGAGTCTTCCGCGCATCGATGCCGTAGACTACTATGCCAGTCCCGAGTATATTTAGGTTTTCCGGGAGCCCCAAATGTAGAGAGTGATCCGGCGCCCTCTAAATTCCGCTTACGGACGGGTGATGGTCATGCTCAGATCTTCCTCCTCCAAAGAAGAGACCAGGAGGAGGTACCGGATCAGGTGGCCGAGGATTCCCACAGAGATGATATGCATGCCCCTGAGCCTGAGGTAGAGAGGAGTCCAGCTCCGCATATGTCCCCTCTGTCTCCTCCTCCACATTCTACATCACGTCGAGCCGATACACCCGCCCATCTTATCGCAGACAAAGATTCACCGAAGACATGTTCACGCCAAATGGCAGGAGGCGCAAGAAAGCTGATTGCATGCTATATGCTCATCAGTAGCTACCCAGCAAAGACAAAGATCGAGGTCGCCTGGCACCACCCATGTCGCAAAGCAGATTATGACTCACCTGGGTCTTCCTCGTGTTCCTGATCAAAGAGAGGAGCCCACCACGCCAGCGAATTATTTCCGATGTGTCACACACTAACAAATAGCTATAGATCCACCACCACCACAGTTACTAGTTGAGGTGGTTAGGTTTCTTTTATGTTTCAGATAGTTACTGTACTTTATCAACCGCTCTACTAATTTTGATTAGATTTATGTGTTATCATAGTAGCTGATACTTTTGTATGTTTAGCTTTTGTATCTATGTAATAGACATTTTGGCTATATCAAAAGCTATTCAGTATATATATACAAACTGTTGCATACCATGTTTTGTGCCTTTACCATGTGTAATCGTTATTTCAATCGAACAATTGAATCGCTTCACCAATTGAATTGCTTTAATCGACAATTGAATTGCTTTTAATTGAACAATTAAATTGCCTTTAATTGAAAAAATCAAACCTTGCATGTTACCTAATGTTAGAACCAATTCCATGTTTCGCAGCTACCTGTCACAAGTTCCAAAGATGCTCTACTCAACATTTCTCCCTTAAGCTAATTCAATAATAATCGCACATCATATTTGCACTCAATAGGCTGTCAAATTATTTGCCTCCTTTCACTTTGCATAGACGGCTCTAGGCAAGTTGGCAACCCATGATAGGTTTGTTTTACCCACATTTGAAGACCAATGTAGTCTTCCAAAAAGGAAAAGAAAAGAAAAAGAAAAAAGAAAAAGAAAAAGAAAAGAAGAAAAAGAAAAATAAAGTCGTGACACTTTGCCTTGAAACCCGAAAGCACTGGGCCCGAGGGGTATATGTATGAAGCCTTAAAGTCTTGGCCCCTAAACCTTCACGGGTTGGGAGTCAAGGCACTTAGTGTTCGGCTACATGGGTGGATGGGTAGAGCTTAGCAAGTTGTAGGTGCTGGAGTCTCGAAATCATTCAAGTCCGGGGTGAAACTCAGAGTTTGTGGTCGAAGATCCTGGCGACTCTGGTGCCCTAAGCCTTTATTGGTTGGGAGTCATCGGTAGATCCTCGTTACATGGACTTTGGTGAGTTTGGCCTCGTGATTGCACCTCACAACGCAAAAAGAAATTGTGGAATAAGAGGTGGTCCCAATCTATTTAGGTTAAGCGCATGCTAGGTCGTGGTTGTAGCTAGGTCGGGGGAGAGTGCATTGACAGCTTTTATTGTCAGAGTCGATCAAACAAAACACTAGATTTTTGGTGGGAAGTTTCGTTGATTCACCAAGAAGGAGTGCTTTTAATACCTGGCTCTTATGGCCTTCATACCTTCTCAAGGATATTATTGGACACTTACTGATTATTCTTACTAGGTTGTGCATTACTCATTCACAACCTTTGAACTCCGCAACCCTTTTGGTAACGTAATTTTGGTTAGTCGCCATGCTCTTTCTTTTTCTTACACGTTATGCGACTCAGCAATGTGTAGTTAAAGATTAGTGCCTAAAGTTAGCCAACCCTATTTATTATAGGCTTTTGAAAAGTGGTGTACTAATCATGCTAATTAACCCGATTTTGCACACATATCCATACTATTTTAACGACGTATTTTGTGGCAAATTTTGCGCTTTTAAGAGCTAATTATGCCAAATGCCAGCCGATCCAAGCACGAAGAATCTGGAAGTCAAACTCAAGATTACAGATCAAAGATCGAAGGAAAGAATAGCAAAATGTTAAGAAAAACACCACTGCAGGAAAGCTTCTCCTGCGAGCACTATTCCACTTCAAGATCGTTCCTCCCACTGCTCTCGCTTTTCACGCTTACACCCTCATTTACTTTTGCTTTTGCTTTTTCCATTTTACCCTCAGAATAATCCTTCCGATTTTGGTTTTTTGCACTTCCCAGAGACCAGCATCTATAAGTCTCGGGGCCAGGCTAAATCAATGTGTGACCGGGACTTCCCTGACATACGTAAGTGGGTGCGCCCACAAATTTTCCTTTCCCTTTTCTTTCTTTTCCATTTCTGGCCAAACACCCTCCGAGGATGTTCTGCTAGACCCTTCCTCCTCAAAGAGACTGGCTATATTGGGGTGTGGAGGTAACTACCTGCTCCCCGCTTTAACGCACATATTTATGGTTGTTTGTGTTCCCCGCTTAGTTAAATTCTCTCTTAAGCATGCTCTTAATGGCTTGGCAGCTTTTTGGTTCAATGGATACTTACTAGATCCATTGAGGCTCAGCTAGTTGTCTCCTCGCTAAAGACGGATTAGGGTTTTTGGAGATGTGTTTTCACCGTTAGGGAACATTTGCCCTATCATTTAAATGCTATTTTTCAAAAGGGAAAATCATGTGGGTTTAGTTTTCAAAGCTAGAAGATCCGGCTCGAAAATGACTATATGTCATGCTCCCAACGCGAGGAAAATACCCGGGACATGGTTACCTTGAAGTCCCAAACCAAAGGGCCTAACACTTCGCGTTCTATTTGGCATTTTTTTCTTGTTTTGGGGTTTCGCCTGAACACCCAAAAACCCCCCTGCTTTTACCAAACCTTAAAAATCCAAATTTAATTCACCACTTGGGCCTTTCATCATAGTCATTCAGGACGAAGAAACCCATCCTCGTGTTCGACTAGATCCACTATATCAACAGCAGCTCTGACTACGGGCAGTAGGAGTGAGTATATAGGATATAAATTTATGATTCCGATCACCCTACCGTATCGAATCGGCTTAGTTCTCGAGGGTGTCACGCAATAGCTCAGGTCATGGCTGTGGCTGGAAAGCTGAGGATCGCCGAGGTCGCGACTCGGTAATGGGCGTCGGGACCTGGCTAGGGCCGGTAGACCCGATAGGTTGGCGCATAGAGGGGAAAAAATGGTCTTTGGTGTGCTAGACATATTCGGTGGTCGCTGATATCGATTCGGAGGTCGCGACCGGTTGGTCGAGCTGCGGAGGTCGTGGACTGTAGGCATGAAGGACTGGCCGGGTGCGTGAGGTCTCAGCGCAGACGCACTGACGGCACGCAGGAGACACCGTGAATTTGGTGTCGCGACCGCTTGAGGTCTACATGGGGCGGCAAAGGTGGGAGGCCGACCGAGCTGGGTGTGTCGCGACATGAAAAAACGATGTCGCCGAAGACGTTAGTCTTCCGTGGAGGGTCGCGACCGCTGGCGTGTCGACCTCGCTTCGTGTGCCGCGGCAGAAACGGCAGTCGATCTTGCTTGAGGTCGCGACCGATTGGTTCGAAGCGCGTCGCTGACAATCGATTCGATGTCGCTGATGGTTCCGCCGCCCATGGAAGTTGGTGTTGCGATCTTCGAGGGGTCGCGAATTCGTCGCCTTTCCAAGAGGTCGCGACCGGGAAAAGGTATTTACATGCGCCCACGACCAGCGCTTGCGCGCCGACCGCCAAGACGCTGAGCTTGGCGACCTGGCAGCCTTTGGCGCTACATGCACGCCGACCTGAAGGCAGCGCGCGATCGCGCGACGCCATGTAAGGCAAGGCAGCGCACGCGACCCGACTCGGGGTGCGCATTGTTTTATGTACCGCTCGTGCCGTTGATCATCGTTCATGGACACTATCTGGCTGTAGGCAAAACAAAAAATTTTTAAAATTTTCTTGTGTGTGATTTAATATATGAGATATTTGTATTGTAAATTACTATAAAATGCATTGACGCGGTATGAAATTTTTTTTTTTTCTTATGTGTGATTAGTGTTCTCGTATCAGATGCACACCCTTTGAGATACGTCACACGTTGCATGTTTTTAATCGCGTGATTTTTTGCGGTTTCAAATTATGCATGACATATACACATGGAATGATGTATATGAGAATTATGATTGTACGTTATTGCATAGGAATTATATGGTATAATGCGTAGAAAAGGAGATGCTAAGGTCGGGAACTATAATCTGTGATTGGATAGTGAAATGAAAAATTAATGAATCAGGGCCATTTGGACATAAGGTAGATGGCCATTTGACGGCAGCGCCTCATCGAGGTCGAGGAGTGCGTGGCCGCCGTTATTGCACAAGCTGCTAGTATATACCAGAAGGAGTAGACGACATACAAGGCATCCAGGATATGGGTGCTGGTACTAAGAGGAAGTAAGATTCATCTTCTTCAACCCGAAAGAAGGTAAGACTTCTCGTTTCAGGATATCCACGCGGCCAAGGCTATCAGGCTGCGCCGATGGGACGCTTAGTTAGGCAAGCAGATTATGTGTTATTTCGCGGTATGCCAACCCGACACTTTCGACGGATTGCCCACACAAAGTGAATCCCAAAGTTATGGACTCACCTCAATCATCGTGAGATGAGTTGGGGTTTCCGGGAAATGATGCCGGGCAGATGGGCGTATACCATTGCCGCAGTCCCACACACGTAGGAGGGATTGCCTCTGTGGACGTGGATCCCGAAGCTTTGGGAACGATTCCGGCCCCCAGCCATTGAGGGACAGGAGATATTAGCTTGTTTCCCATACCCTAGTGTGGGTCAGAGGGACCAGACGTACCGAGGGCGCCTCAAGGCACCTAGCACTCGGATCGGCCAAGACAGCCAAGGTCAGAGCGAGGTCGAGGTCGGCATCATGTGATATTCTTCGCAGCCGAGACCGGGTCACTGCGATGACGTGATTAGCAACCCCCGAGTCTGCCCGACCCGACATAGTCCGAATCAAAACCCCGGGGACGCCATTTAATTCTTTTTATTTTACATTTTTATTAAGTTTTTTCAAAAGTGTCGCGTAATTCGAATCCCTGGCCCGACCGTATCGGCTGATCCAACCGGAGTCTGCGCATTCGACGCTTATTTATCTTATTAAAACGCTTAATTAATTTGTTTGAAGGCGAAGCTTAAGCTAGCTGGGCAAGCCCACAATCATTTATAAATTTCAAAGCAATCTAAGAGTCTTACAACATTAACAAAATACATTACAGCAAAGAAAGACATTCTATGCCCTTTCAAAATGATATACAAAAATCAAGGTTCAGGGTTTAACCCTTTTTGTTTAAAAAAAATACCACTTGTTCAAAAGAGATGATATGCAAATGACGGAGTATATACTTATACGCCAGATTCTTTCTATGACTGCTACGCACGATCTTGTCTCCCTTCTTGTCTACTCCTAAACCCGCGCATAGATAAAATCTATACGCCAAGCATTTTCATGCTTAGTGGTTATAAAGTTCTATTTCACACGTAGCTTAGCATGCATTTAACATTAAACCATTTCATTAATTCAACATATATCGCATATATGCTATATTTATTTTCGTGTATGCTTTCAATTTCAATTACACAAAATCACATCATACAATTTCAATAAAAACAATTCATTTCATAATCCAATTTATGAGATTTAAGCATATACATAACAATCTCATTTATACTGGCCAATGTCATTATTTCACCTTGACGATTAATTCACGCTCGACGATTCGCGACGAATCCCGCCTACATTCATCTTGCAATTTCAATTCATTTCCGACGGATTCGCTTGATGAATCCCGCCTATTATCATTCCTAAGAATGTGCCGCCACATTTAGCAATTCGGTCTCCATCATGACGGATGCCGCTTGCGCACCCCGGCGTGGTATCAATTAAATGTCATACGCCATCATGACTGATGCCGACATGATCCCGCCTGCTGACATTTCTTCAATGCCATACGCATCATGACGGATGCCACTACATCCCGCCTGCTGACATCAGATACTTGAGCCTTCGTGACGATGCCGATTGGTGCATCCCGGTCACGCCTGTCATTCCAGATATCATTCAATTCATTCCTCGGCTAAATACCATTTCAATTCCATATTCAGCCTTCTATCGCTTTCAAAGATATACTAATCTATACTTTATCATATATACTCATACTCATTCATATAATTATTTCATATTTACTTGGTAACCAACAAAATACTTGAAATAAGAATAGAGTCGAGAACAAACATGCAAAACTTGAAACGAGGTCAGGAAGAGGTAGAACAAACCCAAAATTCTTTGCACTTTGATTCCAACCCTGAAATCTTTAATCCGCTTAGCTTTTCCTCCGTCATCCCTATTCCAAAACCATTAAAGAACAATATTATTCGTGCGTACTAGTGGTTTTGGTTATGATTGATTTTCAAAGATTAATATGATTTTCCAAATTTGACAAGCTATATATAGATGGATTCTTGACTCAATGGGCTTTCCATAGAGTCCAAGAACACCCGAATCGAGTTCCTGACGCATGAGTTATGGACCTTCCGGCTGGAGGCCGGCACGAGTCAACTCCGAATCGACGAGCTGACCTGACTTGACGAACCTTTAATCTATCACCTTTATCAAACATCTTCTATCCTCCCTGCAAGGAATGTATTCGATTCAATGGGCTTCCATAGAGTCCAAGAATACCCAACCTGAGTCTCGAACGGGCGATATGACCTTCCGGCTGGAGGTCGGTTGGACCCGCACGAGCCGAATTCGAACTAACGAGCTGACCTTGACCTGACGGGCCTCGATATAACACCTCGGTTCGACATCTAATATACCTCAGGCATATGAGCGTATTCTTGACTCAATGGGCTTTTATGCAGTCCAAGAATACCCAAATCTGGAAGTCTCGCAACGGCTGAGATATGACCTTCCGGGTTGGAGGTCAGCGCGAGTCAACCCGCACGAGTCGACCGAATCGACGATGACCTGACCTGGATGAGCTCTATATAATACCTCGGTCTGACATCTAATATACCTCAGGCATATGAATGTATTCCTCGACCAATGGCTTTCCATAGTCCAAGAACACCCAAATCTGGGTTCGAACGGCGAGATACGACCTTCGGGTTTGAGCGTCGTATGGTCAACCCGGCACGAGCACCGAATCTAACCATGTGTTCGACCACGCACGAGGTCCGATGCACGACCTCTATCGCATGACCTCTCGCCGCACAGACCTCTCTATCGATGACCTCCTGCCCATTCGATCGCTCGCAGCAAAGCACTATGCAACTCTCTGTCTACAAGGGTCCGAATTGAGAAATTCAAGCCTAACATCAATTTACGATGCGGCTACAACTTACTATATAAGGACTTACCTTAAATTCCTTTATTTATGACCCAAAACTCTGCTCTAAGGTCCGGCTAGTTGACCCAAACTCGGCGTAGACCCGACCGTATCTAGCCGGGTCAGAGATCTCAAGAAAAGGACCATAACTTGGTCTAGAGGTCTGACCTGAGAAATTCAAAGCCTAACATCAATTTCATTGATGTGGCTACAACTTACCAGAAGGACTCACTAATGTAGACTCTATTTGCCACCCGCAACTCAGCTCTAAGGTCCGGCGCACACATCATCACAATGTGATGCCTTAGGGATAGAAAACATCTGGGGTAGGAAGACCTACCTCTTGAGCGCCTGTCTAAACCCCCATTCCGGTCTCTACTGCGTAGCCTTCCTCACTTGTCGGCATAAATACACAAAGAATAAAGGCTATTTCCCTCTTGTTTACTCTGACCTACAACCGATCGTGAAATTCCAGAGAGAAGTGAGAGCTTCACTCTAAAATACCTCCATTTTTCTCTGTTTTCCTTCTTTTTTTTTTTATAGATCACTCTAAATCGTATTTTAAAAAGGAGGAAACTTCCTCCCACTTTCCTACATGCCATGCCCTTTCCTTGATTTTTCTTTTTCTTTATTTCTTTATATTTAAAGTCCTCCATTTCTATTATTTCATTAAGCTCCTATTTTCACTTAGACATATAAATTTTTTACAATTGGACCCTTAGGTCCCCATTTACAATTTCCATATTTTCTTTCACTTGGGTTTATTTATGGATCTGTCAATCATTTAATCATATTCATCTAACAATTCTTTAAAATACCCAAGTTGAAGCCCAATTATAAATTCAAATATATAATAAATTTTATTATAAAAATCTGTGGTATTTTTGTGGCGCATAACGTACTGCTAAGCAGCCCGCATGAGTTTAGACTGGTCTCTAGAGGCGCAGATCTCATGGCAATGAGACTGAAAGTGTTCGATTAGCCTGATATGCAAGGTATTTTTCTACTCGCACTTGTTGACTAGAGTAGTGCTTAAATCGATGCATCATATACGATTCATCAAGTTGCATCTTGTGTGATGGATTCGGTGCCTGGGAGGTCGGCATCTTTAGAGAAGCCGATGGACGCTTTCCCAGAGGTGAGAGTTGGGATCGGTCAGTCATCGGGGGTGTAAGAGACCCGTGAGATGTCCCGAATTTCAGGGTGTAAGAGACCGTGGAGTTATCCGAATTTCAGGGTGGAGACCCGGGAGATATCCCGACTTCTAGATGGGTGTAAGAGACCCGGGGAGACGTCCCAAAATTCTGTGAGGTGGTAATCTCGTGGAGTTATCCTAAATTTCAAGGGTGTAAGAGACCCGTGGAGCATCCGAAATTTATGTGAATGTAAGAGGCTCGGCAAGCCGAAGAGCAGGCCGCTCGAGATGAAAACACACGAACATGGTTCTCACCCCGCACTTGGGTCGAGTGATGAGCTCCGAGCACTCCGAGAGGAAAACACACTGACATGGTTCATCACCCGACTTAGGAGTTGACGACAGGAGCTCCGAGAGAGATGAAAACACGGTCATGGTTATCACATACCTGGGGAGTTTGAGCGACAGGGAGCCTCTAGAGTGACTCAAGATTTGATACCCATTGGAAATTTCTTATGATGCGAACCCGACAAGGGCCTCTGGGTGGGATGGGATGTCATTCAGATATGATTAGGGGTCGACTACCCATCGGATTGTCACATTTCTGACCTTGGGAAGGTCGCTTATACATCAAGGTAGATCAGGTAGGGTTACATGCACGTGGTTGATGTGTACAAAAGGAATTTCGTGACCTAATTTCTTTTAAGGGGAGAATGAGTCCCTTAAAAATCCTGCATTTTCTAAGGAAGGATGTGGTAATTTCGGTCAAAACTTAATTTTTCTGTATCTCGATTTACTAAACGGACTTCACCGGGTTTAATCATCTCGCGAAATCTAGCTACCACGTCGACCCCGTCTAATCTCTAGATAGTCGAATTTCAATGCCGAGACACACGAGAGAAGTGCTGGGACACTTTGGCACTTTATGTGTAACACCTGCCCCTGAGAGAGAGTGTACGGTATGTGTAACCTGTGATGTGTACCAAGGGCTTCCTTAATTATTTTGCAGTCATAGAATGGAATTTCTTTTGGAAAATGATTTAAGGGTGAAATTATAAAAATTTTCAAAGAATTATAGCACTTTGCAATTAAGGAAAGTGGAGTGGGGTGAAAGTATAATTAATGGAAGTTTAAATAGTAAAATAATAATAATAAATCGTCAAAATAGTTTAAGTCTCGAAAATTCTCTAGAGGATGACGAAATGACTGCTAATGGTAGTCATAGTTCAAACTGCAACCCAGAAAGTTTTGTTAAATTCGAGACAATCAATATTTTTACACTTCTAGGCGACTGGCTTGTTTAAATCTTGAAAACGGATTTTAGAAAAATCTCGAAAAATGGCAACAAGAATATTCACTATGATAAATAAAATTTTCTGGATAGAAATGAACTCAATGGGGTAGGTAATAGAAATTATTTATCTAAATAATAATAATAATAATTAAAGAAAAAGAATAAAAAAAGAAAAATAATACAAAACAAAAATCAATAAAAGCAAAACTGACCGATGCTCTGACGTAAGAAATCCATGTCGAGAGATTTTTGAATTTTTATTTTTTTCTGCTCTTTCGATCTACGTAAACTGACCCAGCGTCATTTCCAGCCAGGCGCAAATTCAGATATCGCAAGAGAGCCTAATGCAGATAAAAATTAATATTTAGCCTTTTTGTCAAACTTCTTAAAAGGTAGAAAATTTGCCTAATTGTGTTATTTCAAGCCTAAAGGTTATGTAATGACTTGAAATTTTCTAGAGGCCGGAAAGGTCGTGAAACTTTAGTCCCAAAATTTTAGACCTACTTATAATTTTTAGAATTTCGGACTGTGTTCTGACAAATAAAATGAATTTTGGACTCATTACGCTGACAAATTTATGAGTGCAGTCTGCTCCATAATTTTCAAAATGTTTCGCAGATTACTTTGATCAGGAAAGTCCTGAGCCAAAAGTTTGCTAAAACAAATAGGATTTTATGGGATTTAATGCAGAAGTGACATTTTGGTCAATTTCACATCATATATTATCGATGTCCATATCAAATGAATGGATCAAAGATTAAAGCTTGCTATAATCGGTCATTTCGATATAGTCATTCGAAACTGCGGTATGTTTAGGTTAAAAATGTTAAACTGAGGGCATTTTCGTAATTTGAATGAATTGTATAAAGTATTTGAGATCCACGAGAATCTGTGAGTGTCGATAGTATTCGGGAAAGTTAAATTACAATGGTAAAAAGGTGAGTATTTCAAAATCATTTTCTAAAACCTAAATGTTTAAATTGTGTTTGTAAAAGCTTTGAAAATATAGATTTATAAAGCATTTTTATACCTCCCAATTGTTATACTCGGGTTAAAAGTTCGACAAGATTTAAGAAACGCTTTTGGCCTGGTTTAGCAAAAACCACTGGGATGACATGCCGCCCGGCCGATATTTGATTGTGCATGGCAAGGTTATGGGATACAGACTAACTATATTGCCCGGTCTGCGACCGTGGTTGTATCTAAGATATATTTATATGGTTTAGTCGCCTCCTGACATTCGAGGTGATATAGTTGGCCAATGACTTAGTACATAGCGATTTAGGTGTTGGTTCCGGGAGGTTCCATCACCTACATTTTGGTCCCGGAGGTTCCATTATATATAGATCCCGCCGTGTTCACTCCGTGACCATCTTAGCCGTAGTGTTCGAGTTCACTACCGATGCGCCAGGTTCAGGTTCCGAGGCATCACTTCTAGGTATTTCAATGGGCCACAAGTGGGTTGGTACTTGATTTACAAAGATAGCACTTTCAGATATTAACCACCATCGAAATGTTTCAAAGAAATAATAGTTTTTGTAACGCACAGCTAGTAAATAGTTTTCGTAACACACCAAATATAAACAGCTAACATAAATGGTTTTCATAGCAAAACTCGCTTACAAATGCTTTTACAACCATTTATGTGCGTATTTTCATATTGGGAGGTACAAAGGCAGATGGGCAAAGATGAAATTATAGCACTCACGCCCGTTTGGGCTCATAGTTTTCTGCTTTTAAAATAATTTTTCAGCCAGTGTTGGAAGCCGAAGACCTTCCTAGATCCTCAATCCTAGATCGCCTGGCTGGATTATACATAAGATAAGGTGTAAATTAAAACTAGTAAAACTTAAAAATGTGACATTTTGTATATGTAAATATCTTTGTAAAATATGCATGCATGTTTTGAGAAAACTGTCACATAAAACTTCTATATTTGATCGATCCTTATCTTAGTTTTGTCGAGGACCGCAGGTCTTATTGTCAGAATAGACATTCAAAACATCGGGAGGTATTTTTGTTTACAGTTGTTTCTGATTCTTTTCCCATCACCAAAGGCCTTATGCCTCTGATCTTCATAAAATCGAAAGCAAAAGATCTCTGATGGAAAGAAAAAAATTTTATAACCCATGTTTTCCAAATACGCTTCAAATAGCTTATTTCGCTACTTCATGGTAACTTGTCGCCGAGCGAGCCTGGCCGGGAGGTTACTGTGGAGTTGCCACGTATTTCCCCTGGCTACTGTGGTGGTCCGTCAACTTGGTATCGAGCGCTTTAGGCGAAAGGAGAATGCCATTTCAGACGTTTTTCCATAGTATTTCCTATAGAATTATTTTTTTTATAATAATGATTTTTCTATACCAACCTATATTGTTTTGCTAAATCCTCGCATGCATCAAATATTAAAAAAACACTAATCTTAACTTTGAAATTACAAAGATAAATTCCGACGAGATCAGAGGTCAGCCTAGGACTTCCGACCTGGAGAGGTGCCCACTGTGAGAGATAATATGTCGGCACACCCCTAGATCTCGAAAAATGCTCAATGAATCAGCCTGCCAGAACCATCGAGGGTCGGGCAGGTAATCTGTGGCGTGATCTGACGATGGATCAAGCATATGATCGTTACGCAGCTACCCGTCAGGTACGAGAGCCTCCAGAAGAGCCGAGGGGCATGATAGAACGCGTCAAAATTGGGGGCGTTAAACTATGATGGTACGGTGACCTGCAGGCAAAGATAATTTGCTGTATTGTGGTTAGTGAAATTTATGCAAGACGGGTGTTCAGATGAGCAGAAAGTCTTTTCGTGTCTTGATGGACGCTGTACAAAAAGGACCTGCGGGGAGGCTATTAAGAGGAGTGATGACCTACGAGTCACTGGGACCGGGCCCACATTTGGCTGCACGATTTACCCGTTGTAGTTATCGTAGATGCAAAAATAGGAAGAATTCTTTAGGTTAGAGCAAATGATCCCAAGCAAGGATGTAATATGGAGCAAGAGAGGTTTTAACCTCGTAGAAATCAGCTCATGATACAGAAAATGAGGAACATAAGTGTAAGCGATTCACGGCCTGGGCTGAATCGTTGCACTAAAGTTCATCTAGCCCGGCATCTCAAAATAACTTTGGAGAGCCTAGTCGAGGCCGTGACTAAGGGTAGAAAGGACAGCTTCAGCCTAACTCAGGGGCGGCCGACAGCAAGAGAGGTGTTCCTAGCACCAGTCACCGTGCACCGCCGCCTAGTGAAAGAAAGGAAAGAAGTGACCACTTAGCTCGGGACGAGGAGCAACATCTAGCCAAGGATCCGTCGATCACCTACAGCTCTGTGGAGGTGGTAGATCTTCTCGTGGATCACCTTTCCATTGTGCCTCATGAAGAGAGGTACCCTGAGAGTGGATAACATGACAGATGCCTCCATTGGCAAGAAGGTCACATTATCCGAGATTGTCCACAAGCAGAAGGTCATGAGAGACCGAGGTAGGTACAAGAGCATCTACCCTGTGCACCAATGGGCCCTGGGCCAGCCAGGTAGGGTGGTCTGTGTGTGGCAGACAAAGACCGGTAGAGGCTCGGTGTGGGTGTAGAGGCGAGGCGCACTCGACAGCTGCCGATTGTAGTGGTACCGCACTCCAGCCCTGTGCATTTACAACACACGTGCCAGGAGGCGCATGCATCACATGACGTGATTACTCGGTACATGATTTCGCCTTACGATCACGATGCATAAGATATGCATTATGGACCCAGAGCACTCATTCATTTATTTCAGCACTATTCACCGAGAGGCACCAGATGTAGTCCCACTTATAGATGGTCGTATGGTGGTTTCCGCATCTAACGGGATACATTTTATGACATCCGAAAGGATAGTTCCGTAGTAGATCGGGTGATCTAGAATAAGGATTTTCCAGCCACAGACTTGATAGTGTTGGGTATCCATGATTTCGATATAATCTGGGGTATGGATCGTTATCCAGCATGAGCCATACCTTAGACAAAGTTATAAGAAAGAAGTAAGATCGTTCGACCAGAGAACCAAAGTGATATTTCTCGGGGAATCGACACATCTCTAGCCTCATTAATGCCACGACCGCTCGAAAATGCTTTTAAAGGCCGTCGTGGTTATTCGGGCATTTGTAGTGGATAGAGACAAGAGGGTGGATACTACCGAAGACATCCCATAAAGAGTTCCCGCATGTCTCCATGATATTTCAAAGCTTACTCCTGGAGCAGAGAAATTGAGTTCGTTATCAACTAGTTCCGTGGATCGAAATGATATCCATTCCTCCATACGTAATGGCCAAAGCAGAGTTGAAAGAATTGAAGGCACAATTATAACTGCTATATGGTCATCCACCTAGTACCTCACCTGGGAGCTCCAGCTTCTCTTCAGAAGAAGAAGAAAGATGGAAGCTTACTGGCCAGGTAGCGTACTATGATACTCGAATCGGCGACAATACGTAAATCGCATCCGCTCCTCTTATAGATGAGCTATTTACCAATTGCATGGATCTCGAGTATATATTTCAAGATTGGACCTAAGGTCGCTACCACGCTGAGGGTCCGAGAGAATAAATGATGTTTCAAGATCGCTTTCAGATTTGAGACACGGCCACTATGAGTTCCTAAAGGAGTTATCTCTGACACTAATGCCCCAAATTAAGGCTTCGTTGATTTGATGAACAGGTGTTCACCAGATGAAGATAAGTTTGCGGATCGTATTCATCGATGACATTCTAGTGTACTCGTGCAATCAGAAATTACAGCATTCTACGCATTGCACTTCGAGAGCGCTATACGCTAAGTTTAGTAAGTGCCATTTTGGTTAGACAAAGTAGCTGGTCATGTGCCATTTCTTAAAAAGGTATTAGTGTGGATCCTCGGGCATCTAAGCTATAGTGAATTGGAAGCCGCCCACGAATGTTTCTGAAGTCCGCAGCTCTTAGATCGGGGTGTGTTATTACTGGTGAAATTTGTTGATGATTTCGAAGATATAAACCCCGCTGATCAATCTATTGAAAAAGGATCGTAAATTGCGAGGGTCGATACTCGCAAGATAGTTTTGAGGAGTCAGATGTAGATTGACGACAAATTTCCAAGATAGCAGACTAAATTGGCCGAAAAGGACGCTATGGTATGAAAGATGTCTGTACAAGGGTTGTGGTGTGTTTGATGCAGGATGGTAAAGCAGGATAGCTTATGCTTCCGCTCATAGTACACGAGCGTAACTACTCCACCCATGATTTAGAACCAAGAAGGGTTTTCGCTTCTAAAGATCTGGAGACATTATCTATATGGTGTTCCCTGTCAGATCTTCACCGATCATAAGAGCCTCGTAATATATCTTTTACCAAAGAGCTAACTTAAGGCAGCGCCTGGTCGAGTTGATTAAGGATTATGATTGCACGAAGGAGAGTACCATCCTGTGAAGGCCAATGTAGTGGCCGATGCCTTAAGCTCAACCCGAGGGTTCCATGCTTTATTTGCAGATCAGATATCTCCCATCATGGATGAGTTGGAGGATAGGAGTTCAAATACAGGTCGAAGGTGGGACACTATCTAAGATTGTTTTATGTTCGTCTCTTCTTGTGGATCGACCAAGGAAGGTCATGTGTTTCAGATGATTAAGCTGAGGGCAGAGATCGAGGGTGGTAGGAAACCAGAGTTCCGTGATCGAGACGATGGCGAATAGTTAGAGGGAGTCGAATGTGTACCTGAAATAGAACTAAAAGGGAAATCCTAGAAGAGGCTCACTCTTCGCATATGCCATGCACCTCGGCAGCACCAAGTGATGTAATTGCACTTTCAGGGAGCACATTGCGGAAGGGCATGAAAGGAAATGCAGATTAGATTCAGATGCCTAACTGGTCACTGTAAAGGCAAGAGCACCGTATTCATAGAAAGATACAAATTTCTTCCGATTCCTTGTAGATGGAAGTGGATAAGATTACTATGGATTTTGTTACCTAAGCCCAGAACCTCGGACAACACGATGCCATATGGGTGATAGTGGATAATTAACGAAATCAGCCGCATTTTCTCCCAGCTAGCAATGACGACCCATCGACAAGTCGCCCACTATATGTGGAGGAGATAGCGTTGGTCATGTTGGTGTTCCTCTATCGATAGTCCTCGCAATCGAGACCCCAGATTCACATCCAGATTTTGGTCCAAGCATAGGATGCCATGACCTGATCATGACTTAGTTAATGCTCTTTCCATCTCGATCGATGGTCGCAATGTAGAGAACTATTCAGACACTAGAGGATATGCTAAGAGCATGCGTAGAGTTTAAGGTAGTTTCGATGATTATCTCTAATGAGTCGTCGCACAACGCTTATCAATCCGAAGATAGCATGGCTCCATTTGATATCGACGGCCTATGTCAGACTTGAGCGTCGGATGAAGTAGGAGAGGAAACCGATAGCCCAGAGTTAAGACAGACACCTTAGATAAGATCCAAATTGTCCGAGACGACTCAAGATAGCCGCAGACGCATGCAAAAGTTATGACAAACGCCGTAGGATCTACAAATATACAGGGCTGACAGGCCTTCCTCAAAGCCTTCCCTCGAAAGCGTGTCCCCAACCTAAGACGCTGTGTCGATACCGTATACATAGGGCCATATGAGATTATTACGAGTAGACCAGAGGCATATAGATTTTGACCTCGTTGTCTAAGGTTCATAATGTGTTTCATGTATCCATGCTCCTAGTACATTCCGATCCCTCCCATGTACTCAGATCAGTCATGGAACTAAAGGATAATTTGACCTATAAAGAGCAAATGCAATGCGTATAGTAGATCGTAGAGCAACACTAATAAGGTCATTCGCTAGTCAAAGTTTTATGGGGGAATCATAGGATTAAGGAGGCTACGTGGGAGTCGTAGAGGCCTTACGCGCAATCATGATCCCCGCTGTTTTCGATTGCTGTATCCTCTTTATATTAGTTTTGTGTTCATTTCGGCGACGAAATGTTCTAAGGAGTGGAGGAAATAGAATAATTTTCGTCCCGAGAGTGTACGGTATGTGAACCGTATGTACCCAAGGGCTTCCTAATTATTTAGTGTCATAATGGAATTTTGAAAATTGATTTACATGAAATTATAAAATTTCAGTGAATTATGTCACTTTTGCAATTAAGGAAAGTGGAGGTGAAAGTATAATTAAATTAAGCTTTAAATAAGAAAATAATAATAATAAATCATTAAAATAGTTCAGAAGTCTCAAAATTCTTCTAGATCTCTGATGATCGAAATCCGGGACTCGCCTCGTTAAGTTCGTCTCAAATCCAACCCAGAAAGTTTCACACCCGAGACACGGAATATTTTACTTAATTTCTGTTTATCAAGCTTAGTGAAACTTTAAAACGGATTTTAGAAAATCTCGAAAAATGGTAAATAGTTAAAGAATATTCAATTATGATAAATAAAATTTTTCGATAGAAATGGACCTCGAATGGGATATGAAATTATTTATCTAAATAATAATAATAATTAAAGAAAAAGAATAAAAAAAAGAAAAATAATAATAATAAAATAAAAATCAATAAAAAGCAAACTGACTTTGTTTCGATGTAAGAATCCACTACCGAGAGATTTTTTTAATTTTATTTTCTTCTTCTCAGATCTATGGAAATCTGACCGTAGGCTGTCACACGGAAAGTGTAAGGCAAAATTGGTATACGTTATAGGTCGCGCATGCGCATTCAACATTTAAATTTTCACAAACTTTAAAAGGTAGAAAATTTGCCTATCTGTTATTTCAAGCCTAAAGGTTATGTAATGGCTTGAAATTTTCTAGAGGTCGTGGAAGTCGTGGAACTTTAGTCCCAAAATTTAGACTGGGTTTAGGAATTTTTAGGAATTTTGGACTGTAATTCTGACAAAGAATAATTCTTCAGAATCGTTTATAGACATGATTGAAATTTCGTGAGTGTAGCCTGACAAGTCGAATGTAATTCTCAAAATGTTTCGGTATTTTTAGACTCTATGGAAAGTCCCTTGAGTCAAAAGTTTGCTAAAACAGATAGTTTTTATGGGACATTTAATGTGTATGGATATTTTGGTCAATTTCACATCATATTATCGATGTCCATATCGAATGGGACTAGCACGTAAAGTTTTGTTAGAATCGGTTCTTCGATATAGTTTGTATTTTGAAAGTTCCCCGTATGTTTTATGTTAAAAACGTTAAAATCGAGGGCATTTTCTAATTTGAATGAATTACAGCGATTTGAGCATCCGACGAGAATCTAGAGCATGCGATTTGAAAGAAATTAGTCGAGGCAGAGATTTCAAAATCATTTTCAAACGAAAATGCTTAAATTATGTTTTGTAAAGTGCTTTGAAAATATAGATTTATAGTTACTATGGTTTTTACTCCCAATTGTTATACTCAAAGCAGAAAAGCTCCTGATTTCGTGATTTAAGAAACGCTTTGGCCTGGTTTAGCAAACCCCGATGACACGTTCGCGCCGATGTATTTCGGATTGCGTACGGCAAGGCATGGATATTATGATTAACTATATTGCCCGGTCGGCAATTGAGTTAGATCGCATATTTATGCGCGAGTCGCCGCATACTTCGGCGTATGGCAGTTAGCGCTACTTAATTTAGTACATACCAGCGAGGTGTTGGTTCCGAGGTTTCATCACCGAAAGCATTTTGGTCCCGGTATTCCATTATGCTATATAGATCCCGGCCAGGTCACCTAATTATCTTACCGTAAAGGTTCGAAACCACTACCGATGCCAGTTCGGCAGGTTCCGGTGCGCATCACTTAGGTATTTTCAGAAATGGGCCACAAAGTGGCTGGTACTGATGCATAAAGATAGCACTCGATATTAACCACCATCAAACAGCTTTCAGCTAGAATAGTTTTTAGAACGCTTTCAAGAAATAGAATAGTTTTAACAAGCCAAATGTGCTAGTCAGCTTTCAATGGCAGAATGGTTTTCATAGCAAAACTCGCTTCATAGCAAAACAGCTTTTAGCAACCATTTATGTACGTATTTTCATATTTGGAGGTGTACAAACAAAGAGACAAGAAAGATGGAAATTATAATACTCACCGAGCCCGCTTCAGCCTATAGTTTTCTGCTTTTTAAAATAATTTTTCGTATAGTCAATGAAAGACCTTTCCGGATCCTTAATCCTAGACGCCGTGGCGTGATTATATATAAGATAAGGTGTAAATTAAAACTAGTAAAACTTCTTAAATGTGACATTTTGTATAATGGGAATATCTTTTGTGAAATATGCACGATGTTTTGAGAAAACAGTCATGATAAACCATTCGACGATCCTTATCTTATATTTCACGAGGACCGCAGGTCCTTTATTGTTGTAGTTAGACATTTGGAAAACATCGGGAGTGTATTTTTTACTTTATACAAGGATTTTGTATTTTGGCTTGACCACCAGGCCAGATGGGTCACGGATTTCTTAAATCTAAAGCGCTGATTAAGGTGCTAGAAAAATTTTATAACCCATGTTTTCCAAATACAGCCACAAAGTAGCTTTACGGCTTAGCTTCATGGTAACTCATCGGGCCGAGCGAGCTCGTCGGGAGGCACTGCATCGCTTACAGATTTCCTCATTACCAGGAAGGGGTCCGCCACATGAGCGGGCTTCAAAGCAGGGCTGGCACGTGTCGCCTCTACAAGTGTCAAACATGAGCCTCAATGCCAAGAGAAAAGGACATACTACATGAATTTTCATTGCAGGAAACCCGTTGGTCGATAAGATATGTAATCCTCTCAACCAATATAAATTCGACATGCGATCGAGAGGATTTCTTTCTCTCGCCCCAATCTCACCAACTGCCTGGGGAGGGAAAGAGAGAGAGAGACCAAATCGAGAAAGAGAGATGTAGAAAAGAGAGGGTTTTTATAGAGAGGCTCCACCCTTCTAAGTTTCGACGACGTAACGGTCGTGAAGCGGCAAAGAGTGGTAGCCGACCACTGAGCTTCGCCACGACCGGTTGGGAGTTTCATAAACCCGTAAAGGCTCAGGGGTTTTCCTACTTCGCTTTATACTTTCTTTTGCTTAAGGAAGGTGTAATGGATGGATTTGTCGGAGGTCCTGATGGCTCTCGTTTCGGCCCAAAAGATTCGACCGAAAGTAAAAATCCTCGAGTGGCTCGATACCCACTCGGGCCGTTTCATGGATTGTGATGTGGTGTTATCACATGAGCGAATAACATGTCGAGTGTGATTTTGTGCGCCCCAAGATGAACGCCTGATTGTGCCTTTAACTCATGTGAGCTAATCTTATGTTAATATTGTCAGAATTGAATAACATGATTTATGGAATTAATTTTGTTAATATATGCATGAGTGATATATTAGTACGTGTTAAATGTTCGATGTGTCATTGCATCGCACCAGTTATAACCCAAGTAGGGAAATTCCACCACTGGGCACGCTCACCCCGTCGAGAATATATTTTCGTGCAATCAAGACGACTGGGGATGGGACGCATCTAGTGGGCCTTAGGCGGCATGAAATGGCCACATACTTTATCTTGTATTTTCTTGTAAAATTAGCAAGTGACCAAGCTTTTGTAGTGTAAATTGTAATTAAATCATTTGTATAAAATATATATTTGGTTATGGATGTAGGCCTAAGTGGCCAGAGCCAGATGTGCGGGTCTCATAATACGAGATACGTAGATTCGCAGCTGATAGAATAACTTGACACTCGATTTTGGGCGCCATGTAACCCCCAACCAACGCTTGCAATTTCTCCTTCACACAACACAAAAAGGCCTACCAATCTCCAAAGGCAAAGGCCTACACAACAAGGACCTGAAAAACACAAAATAACCACATATCACAACCTCTTACAACACATACACAAAAAACAAACAAAAAATAAAATAAAAACAAAATAAAGGACAAGAAAACCAAAATGCACTCATGGGCACACACTCGTTAGGGCCTTGTGAGGTAACCCACGATGGCGGCAACTGGGGACAAGTGAAACGAATTTCCCCCCGCAAAATTAACACCCTCGCATCATCATTATCATACCATTTCACGTATAAACCAAAGCAAGAAGAGCTGGGTCATGTCCCATAAGGACTAAGAAAACATACCTCTCCTTCACTTTAGCTGAACGCGGTGTCGAACTGAACAAGGAGGCCAATCATATAATGGGACCAAATGCTACATTCATATTCGTATTAATATCTATTTATCGGGAACTTGATTTATGTTCTACAAGACCGCCGAACAGACCTAGTTGCTTGCATAACCCATAAAACGGGGTTTTCCCTTCCTAACATCCATTTCATTATGCAACCGGTTGATTTAGATTCCACTTCAAAGCGCCAGACGACGCAGTCATGACAATCAATAAAGGCATCATAAAGAGGCCACTCATCTTCATCGAATATCGATGGAAAAGTGGTGCCCATGCAGTCATAGTACGAATTTAGCAGTGCAGTAGCCTTCTACAAACAAACGGAAATCAACACACCGATGTTGACATGCTGATATGATATGCATTAAGCATGGAAAGCCATATCAACGCCTTTCCACACGTAAATTTTTTCATGTAAGTCACGCTGATGAGTTCTGGGCCGCCTTTAACTTTGCATGAAATAGCCCTTCACGGATCGTAAAGGACAATTTCCATCGAACGCCTTTAACACGCCCTCGGATCTCGCTGCATCAACATACGAGTGAATTGCTCAGCCGGATGTCAATCTATTAGCACCTACTTCCTTCTCGCAAAGTAACCGCTGAGACTAAAGCGTCAACTGCGACTAACGCAGCGATCGGGTAGCGTCAGCCCTTAACACTATTAAATACCTCCTCGAAATGTTTGTCGTCATTAAACCATATCTTCGACCTCCGTCAGAAAGAGCCCATAACCGGAAAGAGACAGCTTTAGCCATTGTAATGTTTCTAATTAATTCCTTAATTGTATTCATGCTTTTGACTTATAGCTCGTGACTCGCTAAAGTCGCTGACATACTAAATTCTTCAAAACTTTATCTTCAACCGGTCATAAATTGCTAGCGAAATGACACATGCAAATCCCGTGATAGCGCACGCGCAGCCCCAACCAAGATGAGGACGGCCTATCGCGCCATGATTCCCTGATGTCCGCCCTGATATAACGCAAATTCCGCCCTCGGAAGAATCCTATTTCTTTATACATGCCAAGCAACCATCCCCAATCCATCGCATTCTCGCCTCGTAATAGCAAATGCCAATGGAAACAACCGGAGCACTTCGCCACACCCCATAGCAATCAATAACTTGCCTTTATACTTCCCATATAAACGTAAAAATTAACAATACCATAACTGATCGACAATGTTGGAACCCTTCATCAGATGGTTGAATGACCGTAACACGAGTCGGGGAATATCTCAAAGGTTTGGCATATTAGTTTCACATGTTTTCCAAAACAACAACACATCCGTGATTTGCTTGTTTCTATGCCCAAGAACAAACGTGGCAACTCTGTATATGACTCAAAGAAGTCACCAAATAACTGTCTAATTGCTTTATGCTTTCCATCCAACGCCTTTTTATATGATATTTGATATCCCCATTTTTCCATCACACTGCTTTCGAATACAAATGTACTAATGTGAATCGCGTTCGAATTAATGCCTTTATATGAGTAGAAACCAATTATGCCCATGGATGATGGTCCTGTTCAAACAAGGATTGACACAAGTATAAGTGCTCCAAAGATATTTGTTGATAACAAATAATGAAGCATCTTTCACAAACTACTGCACGAAGCTCCATGGACAAAGGATATTCTTCCATTTCTTCTTACATCTTAAGATCGAGTAATTTTTTTTGTTGAGGATGCAACAAACGACATACTCTCGGGTGTGCTTTAATAGAGTATATCTTTGCAACCGCAAATCGTAGTTCGAATTGAAAACTCGCCTAATTACAATTCTCCACTCCGACCACGGCCAGGCGTCGTGACCCATGGGTAGCCCAACACCCCGCGAACAAAGATTATCCGTGTTTTCAATATGTTTGAATCGAGGTGCTGGTGGTAAAGTGGTAATTAAATGTGGATGGCTCAACTGATGTTCTCATCATCCGGGTGATTTGATCTATCACAAGATGGTGCTTGTAGTGCAGACATATGTATACCTTGCTCATTCTCCAAATCCTCGGGGTTGAAAGTCTCGAAGAATGATGGCGTCACCAACTTCAACATCCCCATCATCTCCACTGATTCACATCATCAAATATCTTCAAAGACATTCATCACGCTCTTCATCCAGACCGCTTTCATCATCTCCACTGGTCCAATATCCAGATCGACCACTGATAGCCCACAAATCAGAACAACCGCGTAACATTGTAATTGTCGCTAACAAATAAATCTCGCATGGCCACCCACAGATTGGTTCAATCGCTGCTGACTGAATAACTTTATACAAGCCTAATTTCACGGTTGTCAGGTTAACCGGGATTCAACATTTTGCGCATTATCATTATCATCCCGCATCGATAAGGTTGGAAACTTTTTCCACTCCTAAGGGGATAATTTTGCCAAAATGAGTACTAATTTGAACCTTCGCTTGTCAACGGTCGCCTTTAAGTATATCATATCAATCAATTGTTGAAACGTGCATTCAACCTACATTCCAAAGGCTCAATACGCTTCGCCCTCATATTCGATATCCGCACTCCTCAATATTTGTCCATTATAGTAACATGTCACTTCGAATTGCTGAAACGTACATAATCAATTCGCACAAAATTGTCTCAAATGAATTAAATAATATGAGACGTAATTATCCTGATATCACATCAACTTTATCATAAAGAAAACAATCAAAGTGTCCTTAGTTTCAATCATTGTGTCATTTTGGTTTATTTTTGTTGTTCCTATTTATATTTCTACATTTCATGTCGGCTGAAGTGTTTTCTTCATTTTCTAACTACATAAATAATACTCATATTAGAACCAAACTCTAGAAGCTCGAGCTTTTAGAAATATTGATAATTTAATATTGTGTCGGGAGTTTAGTTTATAAATGCTGCCTTACTGATCCATTCATTTGCAATCCATCTTAAGGGTGTAGGTTTTGGCCCATGGAGCAAATATAATCACACCTGCTTTGTTCTCATAAATATGTTCCCGAACTCGAATCCTGGACCCCTCTCCTCCATACCCATACAACCTAAAACCATAGATCCCTTTATTCTCCCAATGCCTCATGCTAACCACTCGAGGTATAAGTCTTATTAGTATATGTGATAATATTAACTTTTAAAAACAAAATTTAAGATAAACACAAAAATTAAGAAAGTAGTTCAAATTAACTAAAAAAAGTTGAATATTTTACAAATGTGTTTAATCTTTAAATAGGAAATAAGGATAATTGAAATAAGTAGGCAAAAGCAAGTGTAACAGTAGTTTATTAACTTAACTTTCTTTTTTCATTCTGCTTTATTTATCTTTTCTTGTTTTTCCTTTCTATTTTTATGTTAAGATAAGATAATACCTTCTAAAAACAATCAAATTTTGTTAACTTCAAACGTAATCCTTCAATGCATAAGATGAATATATATATGTATAAGTCAAACAAAACAAAAGTAAAGGCATGAATAACTTCAAGCACTAGGCTCTCACTTTATTTTGGCACAATGTGTGATACACATCCTCCCGATCTCCATATAATCTACTCTAGCTTCTGATTTCCGAGGCATGCTTGACAACAATTTCGACCCATTTGTCGTACTAAAGGGTAAATCAGTATCTTGTTATTTGGAAAAGGTTAGGGAGACATATCACGCAGCCTCGGTTATTACCTCGTCACCCTCCTACCTAATAATATTTCAAACAAATTCTCTTCCTTCCCCTTTCAAAAAACATGTAATATCAAGAAATATGCTTAGAGCTTCATAATCTAGTTTATTAATACTCATTAGAAACGCATTATGAATTTCCTTCGTGGGTCGGCATTTTAGTTTATCCAAATGCACTTTCCCCATTCGGGATGTTTGGTTTTACCATAAAGAAGAATACCTAAAACTTTAAGAGCTAATGGAAGGCCCGCTGTGATAATCTTACTATATACCGTGAAAGTTCTACATATGTCACCGGGAATCTTTGTTTAAAAGCGTGAAGACTAAAAAGAGATGCATAGATTCTTCAAAATCTAATCTCGAACCTCAGATAGCATCCATCTCCATGTACAACTAGTAGATGTTATCTCTAGTTGTTATAATAATCTCTACTTCCATCACCAAACCAATCACTACTTCCACTCAACACTCTAATTTGCGGCTAAACTCCGGTCCACATCATCAAGAATGTAATCAAAACCTTTTTTGTTGCAATTTCTCCTTTATCTTATTGATACCTTCATCAACATTGTCCGTGCTTTTATTTATTTCTCTCCCGTAATGTCCATTAGAAGTATTTTTGTAAATCGAGGCATGGATCCCCTCTCTAACACATGTTAGAAAGCTAATGCCATCAAATTTGCATGAGATTGAGTTATATATAGCTTTTCCAATTGTGCTTTTTCCAATTCCACCAATACCATATAATCCAAGCATGCGAACATCAGGAAATCCCATGCCTATCAAACATGTAAACAAGAGAAAACGTATCCACGAAATGATAACAAAAAAAATATACCAAATCAACCAACACAAACATATCCAATATTCAGAGATAATTTAAGAACAACCGGCAAGAAGAGACGCGGCAAAGAGGCGTTACTCCTAAGAAATGAAAAACCCATGAAAGCGTATGAAGAGAAGACGACAAAATCGGCGACGAGCAAATGTGAAGACGTACGAGAGCAGGGAGCAAGGCAAGAGGAAGTTATAAAAATGGAGAAGCGAGGGGAGGATACGACCGAATCTGAGCAGCTGAGCGCTGAGCAAGGGATCGAGCAAACAGGAGGTAAGGTTGCGTTGCTTAGGAGAAGGAGCACGACGACGGAAGAATGTATGGGTAATACAGCAGTGAAAGAGGAAACGGGTGAAAAAGCCCTCCTACCAACAATTTATCTTCGTACCAAATGCCGCCACATGAATCCATTCCATTATTTGGAATTAAGCCGAATGCCGCCAGTTGCCGACGACCGCAATTAAATTATTCAAATGCCGCCGTTTCGACGACGCAGAATTAATCCGGAATTAAACGTCGCTGTTTCGCCACGGCCAGACGAATCAAATGTCACGCCTCGCTACAAGATGTTCTTACTTAGGAACATTTTGACTTTGAAGCAGTTGATTTTATTTTATTTTATTCCAAACAGTGTATTTCCGTACAAAACTCCACCTTTACCAGTTAGAGCCACAACTCAAGGCATAGCAATAAAAATCAAATACTTTGCAACACACATGGGAATGGCCTTGACGCTGCAGTCCTCTTTTTGCTGTCACCAAGTTGGATGATTTTTTTCTCCAATGTGGGATTTTGATGTGGAATGCACCATATAAATTTATTTTTCTATGTAATTTTCCCTTTTTGGTCTTCTAAAGTCAATAATAATAATAATAATAATAATGAAAGTAAAAACAAAATCTTCTGCTATTGTGTTTCTTTAATGGACAAGTCATAAAAGTTACATATTACAATAGTGAACGAATAAACTGCATTGGCTAAGCATATACCACTGTTCGAATGTGGAGCAGAGTACATGCATGTGTCAAAAGCTTCGGCTATGTCGAGGAGAACATGCGCCTAAACAGTAATTTTCACATTTCATATCGGATAATAAAGAAAATTTATTAAGATTATATAAAAAGCATTTTTCGACTTCACTTAATATAAGAAACGCTGCTTTTAAAGTCTATAGCTGCCGGATCGAAACTTATTGCCAATATCTATATACGGGACCCCGCTTGTTCGCTTCGACCTCATAGCCGATGCTATTCATTTTATCCTATTATTCGTGACAAGTCATTCATTCGCCTCGTTAACCTAACGTTGCTCATTCACCCGTATCCAAATCGCCATTACAACAAAAAATGCCGCTGGCTTCACGAGTGCTAAGGTTATCACATCCTCACATCTAATACTGAAAGAATTTACGCATTATATAAATATGCGACTTTTCAACCTGGGCTAATGAAATGTTTTGTGTGCTCATAAGTTCCTCAACTCAACTGATAATATCTATATCGTTAACCCATCATTACGATAATCATCTTCATCATCTTTGTAGTTTCTAGACCCTTTTTTTAAGTGATAAAAAGTGAAGATGTTTAATCTTTTCACCATACTTAAAAGCTACACTTGTACCCCGAAATGCAATCAGTCTAATCCGAAAAAAAATCCATGTGTACTTTCCATAATCCTTCTAAGCTTTTGTGAAATTACACCACAGGAAAAATATGGATGGGGGTGGGGTTTTCTTTAATCCCTCGATGATGCATGCATTGGAAGACTTTGCTAATCATAATATTTTGATTTTTAATTATCATGGGGCCGAAAAAAAGCGTTACACTGTGAACAACTTTCACAAATTTCCACCTAAAAAGGCTTAAGCGCTTTGCTAGGTTGCTATATAGCTTTTCTATCAGCTGTGTGACGAGAAAAAAAAAAATAGAAAGATGGAAATATATAAATAAATTAATGATAAGGGCATGGGAGGTGTAAATGTAATGAGGGTACGAATAGGGTCATATTCGTAACGTATAGAGTCAAACAAATCGAATCAAGTCCATTCTAAGGCTTTCAAATCAATAATTAGATATCAAATATTCAAATTATATTCAAAATATTTTATCAAACCAAGCTTTGATGAACAATTTAATTCGACCAAGTCTTTTAAAAACTAAAGTAAGATTTGGGTCTAATATAAGCATCATGCTTCAAATATAGACTATAGAGAGAGGGGTGTGTGTATTTATCGATGATTAAATAGACGACTCTTTTGTCTCCACTCTTGACAATGGCGGTCCAGGGCACTACCACAAAGCAATATAAAGAACGACACGACATACACGCTCCCTCGATAGGATCCCCTATCTCCATCTTTCGTTTTTCTTTTGATGGCATCCAAAGAGAGATTTTTGAGTTGGAAAGACATCATCTTAAAAGTGTCAAATCTGCAATATTTCACATGGGCATTATACATATATGCCAAGATAATCAATTATGGTTACAAGAATAATGAAAAGGCCAGCCAGTTTCATGATCCTCGACAATATCATTACTTAAGCCGGAAATTTGTTGCTAAATTTCTGCTAAAAGATGTTGATGATGATACTGATAGAGTGGAACTGGAACAAGTGAGGAAAAGATATATTGAGCATTGAAGAGACAAAAGATGAAGTTTTCACGTATATATAAGAGAGATTCTTTCTTTCATACTTCCTTTTTGTTTTCTTTTATCCTTTTTTTTTTTCGCCCCTTTTTCTTTTTGTTACTGAAACCTGACATAGAATGGGGACAGTGGGGGTGACACATGAACTTGAGAGTGGTGCTGTCTTGCATTCAGCATAAAATCACAAACCATATCTTAGATTTCTTTCTGAATCATTCTAGCTTTTGAACCCTTTAGTCTCCAGGAGCCAATGGATTTTTACAGAAACCCCACGGGCATGGTGTCATTTCATGACTAAAGCTCTACTTTAAAAGCTGAATTCCAAGGGTCCTCTAACTTTGTCATGCCCACTAAAAAGCTGATGAAATTCCCCAACCCAAAAAAAAAAAAGGAAAGCAAGAAAGAGTGGGTAAAGAACTAGATTCTGCTCCCTGTAGTAGTCCCAATTCCAAAACCCCTACTTCCAAAAAAAAAAAAAATAAAGAAGAAGAGAATTTTTGGCTTTTGGGTTTATACTTAGGATTCCTCACTTTAAACGGCATTTTTGTTTTTAGAAAAAAAAAAAAAAAGAATCCATGTGCGTGGAGGTGCATTTATAATATAAAACTCTCTTAACACTTTTTGAGTTCAAATAAAGTAGCCCACTAACTCAACCCTTGTCATTACTCATAACTTGTTCTTCATGATTGTTACACTTCATTCTTCCTTTAAGCCATTATAGGTGAATTATAGCCTTAAGGCTACCCACCCTATGGCCCAAATTAACTTTCATTTCTGGTGTCATGTGGCATTCTATAATGGGGGGGGCAATAAAGATGATAATATTGCATTGGAAACCCTAACTTTCAAGTTCCCATCTGCCTATATATATATTTCATCAAGTGAGAGTCGACTCTCTATTGGTTGCTTCAACAGTGGCGGCCCCAGTGAATAATTCCTCAAAGGTCACTATTGGGGGTCCTTTTGTCTTGTCAATCAGAAAAATAAACTACATATATTTTTTTTGTAGGATATATCTTCCCTTAACTTAACATCGTTTTGAAAGCAATGTATAATATTCACAACAATAAAGCATGTATAAAAATAATAATAATGGAGGTAAGGGTGCTGAATCTGCTGTCACATTGCACTCCCTGGCCTGTCCTATTGTGTGTCGGATTAGTAATGGTTTTTCAGTAAATTAACACAATTTGTTGTCACTTCTCATGTTCATATGGGGTGGGCTATTATAATTCATGAGTTGTTGATGATGGACAAAGCAGCCTTAAATTTTGTTTACTATGATAATTTTTTTAGTGGGTAAAGTAATGCTTAATTCCAAGAATTTATGGCTCCCACTGATGTGATCTGATGAGGAAGAGCCAGATCTTATTAATTAAAGCATTCGCGATATTATCTTGTCAAGTGGATACCAGAGAGTGGAGTGTGGGAACCCCATTGTTTGGATCATACTATAAAGGTTTAGTAAAAAGTTAACAATATTCCCGGATTTTTATTTTTGTTTTTCGTTCATAGTGAATATGACATGGATCATTCGAGTATCTTTATTAGGCCATGTAATATGTGATCAATCAGATGGCCCTTTACTTTCCTTGATTTTAAGCCTGAATGCCAAAAAAAATAATCACGTGTTGACCCTGATTATACGTCAAAAGATTAGATAAGGATGACATTAATTTAGGTAGGATGAAAAAGGAGGCCGATACTATAGAGGTTCAGGGTTGCGGTGGTAGCATACACACCTTCTTGAATTCAACTCATCTATATATATATATATATATATATATATATATATATATATATATATATATAAAAGCTGAGTGTATGTATGCGACCAAAAGAGAGAGAAAGAGAGCGAGAGCGAAGGCTAGATGACAATTGCATAGCTGGCTGTTTGTAGTTGTAGTGTAGGGAGACTGCAAATAAAAGAGAGCAGCTTTTAAGGCGTTGGCACTTTTCGATGATTTTCCTTAGAGAGACCCGGGTGAGAGAATCAATGGGTACCAAATTAGGGGATCCAATAAATGGAAGGGATGAGAGGGAAATGGAGGGGATGGGGCAAAGTTGTCTGAAATCTGAAGGAGATGGGAGAACAGCCAATGCCATGGGTCAGTCACAAGAGGGGCAATTCATGACTTGCATGCCAAAGGAGTCGTATTCATTGAACTAACCATGTTAATTTATTGCACGCGGGACCAGCCCCCATGGGTCATTCACTTCCCTCAACTCCCATCACCTCTATATATATATATATATATATATATGGCTCTATAGCAAAATTCCACCCCCCTCTTCTCTTCTCAATAAAGTCCTTTTCGCATTTCTGATAAAACAAATGGCATACCTACAAACTCTGCATTGTCAATCACGTGCATACACAGAAATCTAGAAAAAAATAAAAACACAAAGGCATCAAATATATATATATATGAAAGATATATATATATATATATATATATATATATATATGTAGACATAGATATATAGATATAGAAATATATAATAGATCAATAATATAAACATTATATTGATGAATCCAAATACAACACGCATTAAAAGGACCCAAAGACCTTTGTGTTATTACTTATTAGCCCACCCTTGGGGCCACCAAAAGGAGGATTTTCTTCTCCTCTCCGTCAACAACAAAAAAAAAAATGGAGATATTAAGAACGGAAAAAGAGTACACACGTGCGACCGCCACACGCGCAAACTCCATCCCACAGGTTCAGTATGGTTAGGCTCTCTAAGCCATATTAGAAGAGAGGCATTTCCCGCCAAAAAAACACACATACACACATGTGGCACGCTCTCATAAGCTTGTGCTCACATACCACTCAGCAATCTACTATTTTGGAGCCATATATTATTCCCTTTTTTCTGTTCTGCTTTCACCCCCCGCTTTGTTTCTTTATTCGTCTTTGCCATGTATGATGAGGGGGAGAGATGTTGAAGCAATGATGTGGGTAGATGAGAAGCTTGACTTATAATCCCATGAGCAGCTCAAACTTCAAAGCTCAATCCCTTGTTTTTCCCAACTCCCATTGATTTTTTCTGTAGGATGGTCCCACCATCTCCTAATCTTTCATTCAACAATCAATGCTGGCTTGGACTTCAACCCTCCACTCCCCTCACACTCCTGCTCCATGACTCCACTATTAAATACTTTCTCCCTCGCTTTCTCACACAAAATTTAAAAAAAAAAATAAATGTAACAAATCCCCCACCCTTGGGAATCTGCAAAGCCATCAATGAATGGCAACTCCCACCAAAAAAAATTAATAAATCTCCCAAACTCTCATACGCACATATACACTGATGATCTAGATCACTTGAGTCAATTTTATCCTCAAAACCCTCCAAAAAAATATTGAGGATTCTAGACACCTTGGTCCACCACTTCTTCTTTCTTGTTTTTTTTTTTTTTATTATTATTATTTTTCCCCCTTTTTTTTTTTCTTTAGTTCTTTCCCACTTAGTCGTCGTTTCCCTTGTCATCGTCTACCCATAAGCAGTTATTTAATTTTCTCCTCTTAAAGGATGATGAGGAAGATGAGGATGAGGATGAGGAGCCAGCGGACTTAACTCTGCCCCGAATTGTTACTCGGAGCTGCGGGAAGTGTCTTGGAGGCTTCCTCCGGTTATTGTCAACCGTAATTTCTTGCATTAACTGATAGCAACTGATGATTTTCTCCTGCAAAAATTGATATGTTTCCAAGTTGGCATACATTCATAAAACCTTGTTTGTCGTTAAACATATATATGCCCAACAGTAATCATAATTATGTCTTACTTTGCTCAGTCCGTCACACCATGATTCCACCCGTTCAGGATCGACAAGCGACAACTTTGGAATCTCATTAGCTGCGCAAAGTATGGCCGCTGCAGCTATGCATGACGGCCAATATTCCAAGAAACTCGCCTCTGTACACATTACCCAATCCCTTGTTTCAATCTAAATATCCCAGTTCCGAATATAAATTCCACTGCATGCATATTTTCAGAATTATTACCTTGAATATTAGACAAGATAATTTGCGTGGCCCTGGAAATAAGATATCCAATCAGACTTCCACTTGAATCCAGCTTATACGCGAAGAAGGCGATGAAACTGAACGGTGTTATCGATCTTAGTCTCCAATCCAAAACACCCAGTACAAGGAGCTCCATCCTACGAATTGTTTTTGGTTCAAATATAAATTTCGGGCCTTCAACCTATGAGCCATCAATCAATAGTACAATGCTGTAAAGTTTGACCGAGTACCACAATCCCCCCAGAATAAAGAAATAATGCCTGGCAAGAGATAGAGACAAATTACCTGGAGGTCCAAAAGAGAAGGAACTAGGGGTTCCTCCATCTTTGCAGCTAATGACAAGCAAGCAACAGATAAGAGTTGCAGTGGCCACCCATTTGCTTGCTGCTAAAATCATCACTATTATAAGTTAAAACTTAAAACTCGCATTGATAGTAACAGTAATGTAACAGTAACATTACTAATTGATGATGTCACTATTGATTACATAAAGAATTTAATTGTAAGCCAAGAAAGAAAGAAAAAAAAAGTTGAATTAATTATGTCTCTTGTCGCTAAAAGTTTCTAAATACATTAATAAATCAATACTGTTTGTGCTCCACTTTTTGGCAGATAAAATACATACATGCATTGGCCTATTGCTGATGGAATGTGAAAAGTATAATGCTACAAAAAGGTTAATCTAAGGTGCAATTAGACAAAGTAACAGTAATTGAGTCTGAATCATGAATTTCCATCAGAGAGTTTAGGAAGGAGTACGTGCGCCTCTGGAGGACTCCAGGCTCTAGCACTACCCTTCCACTGTATATATATATATATATACACATTTACATTATACAAGTGGAGAGTCCTCTTCATTATTGAAAAGTCAACATAAATTAATCCTTTCAATTTTTGGAATAATAATATGTTATTAATTTTGGCCTTGCAGAAACTCACCGGCAAACGGCGAGAATAGAGGAAACGGTCTAAGTAGTTGACGGAGAGATACGCCGTTAGTGGTTGGAAACCATAGTACGCTTGCACCTGCGGAAGACGCAGTTGATCGATTGTCAGTCACCTCCATGTTAAGTTATTTAATCCGCCTTCGATATAGGCATTTATATTCGTAATAAATATTCGAGTCTGGCCGTTCATCGGACGGCTGAGAAACACATAAGTCATATCTCAACTTCCAGCTCGTACTTGGCCGCCGAAGACGACGCTAAAATGCGCCGGTGAGACATCTCGAATAGTGGCTTCTGAGCTCAGCCGCTCAGATCCGACCACTGCCGTCTGTGGCTGGGTTTAGGAGAGAGATTCCCCCAGCGCATTCTAGCAGCGTCAACCACGTAGACTAACTGTTCGATGATATTCGTCGCAATATTGAATATTCTGCGCAGGAGGCTAACAGCCCCGACCGCAGGAGGCGTTGATATTGGATAAAGAGGAAATACGCACCTGCGCAGGTTAGCGAATGGATGGGGAAAAGACGATCGGACTATGAGAATCGTACCTTAAGAATCCATGCAACCGATTCCTCTCGGGCGGAGGCATCGAGCGAGTGCGACCGGAACCTGGACACGTAATCGAATCCAGGCACGAAGTTCCTTTCATCTTCGATGAATCCGGCTATCGATTCTTCAATATAAGCCAGAGATTCGAGGTCTGAAGAGCAGTCCGGCAAGTCGCCGGACAAGCTGCTGGAGTCCTCGCCGCAGAGAAGGTCGGAGAAGCAGTCAGAACATGAGAGTGACATGACGTTGGACAGCACCTCATCCTCTTCCACCTCATCCTCTTTCCATCGCGGAAAAGTGAATCGGAAGAAAATTCAGCGGAGTCGTGCGTGAAAAATCATTATTTTTCTCATTTGGCTGATTTTGGTCCTGCTCCTGTCACCTTTCCTGCGAGGTATAATATCAGAAGGTGTGTTCACTTTGGTTTTTAATTGATTCTCGATAGTGCGGATGCGAGGAAAGGACTGAAAGTGGGGAAAATACCTCGGAAGAACTTCCGCAGAAACCAAATCGTTTGTGTTCCGCTCTCTCACTAATTATTATATTAAAAGTAAGAAGAAAAAGTTTATGAAGGCTGGCTCATAAATCATAATGGGATGGAACTTGCCTTACTTGGCTTGGAACTTGGGCTTGATGATGAGAACATAGGAGCTTCAAAATCTATGTTTGAAAGTTGAAACTCGCGGATGAGGACAGTTGGGCGAAACTCACTCAACCTGCTCTCCCAGTCGTGATACCGCTTGCGGACTAAGCTGATAGGCCTTCCACGCCACTCGCTGCTAATACGCTCTTAAAGATGTTTTCAAACTCCCACTATCGCTCGCCATTCAAGTTCACCCCCTCTTTTTGCCTACTCTTCTTTTTACATTCACGCTGATTCAAGAGCCGAAGTCAAAATAAACTCTATTGCTCACTTTGCGTTTTCATGGAAGATTTCATTTTCCTTCAAATATCTTGCTCACTAATTCAACCTTTGTTATTATATCCAACCGCCATCATCCCGCTCTGTTACTCTAGGCAACTATGTAACAATTCATTTTTGCCTCTTCTCAGTATTTCTATAACTTCAGCAAGAATTAGTTAATGAACAGGGACTTGAGACAGTGCCATTTGCCAAAGTAGTTCATTAATTTTGGAGGAAAGTTAGATTTACCTGATGAACTCTTGTAGTAACTATGTTTTCTCGGAGGAGGTAGAACGTAACATTTGTATATTTTGAAGATTAGGGGGGGGTGAAGATAAAATAAAAATGTCAAAATATGATTTTTTTTTTTTTTTTTTTCTAACATGGAGGCGTTTCTCATTGCAGAGTGGTGTGGGTGCAACAGTGGTGGAGGATGGAGGGTGAAGAGACAGAAGACCATTCCCCAAAGAAGAAAAAAGTTGGCAGGAGGGTTGGCTTTCGGACAGTATCGGTGCTGCAGATTCGTGGGGTTGGGGAGTCCCAGGAGGGCTGGTGAGAGGAGTAGGGGAGGCAGCCTTGCACCGCGTCCTAGAATCCGCGAGTGTAAACCTGACAAGCCGGAATGGGAGTCGGACTTGGGAGGGGAGAGGAGGACTCTCCCCCTTGCCTATTGAACTGGCTTCAACCCTACCTACCTACTTACTAATGGAAAGCGACATATGGTGTTGTGGTGGCCTCCTGCCATATGGGATTACCTGGCTGATTTCAAGACATAATTTAATCATCTAGAGTCTTGCTATGACATCATTATTAAGGCCCATTGCCCCTTCAGAGCGATGCTTCCATATTTCCCATTCACAAAACATTCCCAAATGTTTTTATTAAAGGGACAAATCCCAACAATAATAAGCAAAATTAACCTCTTTCGTTTGAACTCGAAATATAAGTACATCAAGGCACATTTTGGGACAAAAATGACTTTGGACATTTAGTTTCATTGTGGAGATGATTCTGATAACCATATAACTTTGTTTGCATTATCGTGTTGAGGATTTATCTTTTCAATTTTAGGAATATTTTGACATTTTTTATATTATATTTTGTAAAGGGATTGACATAAATCTTTTATTTTTATCTCTTAAACCAAATTATCTTTTAAACAATCTCAGCCAATGTTTGTATGATTGGATTTTGGGAATAATAACGATGAAGAACAAACCTTTTAAAATAATGCTAAATATTCATTATAGGATTTTTAAAATTATGTTATATTTCAAATGCCAAGAAATAATGATTGAATATAATATATTGAAAATGTCTCATTGACCAAGAACAAAAGCTCGATCTTTTAACTTTGAACCATTAATTTGTGCTCACAGGAAACGATTAAAATAACATCCCCATAATTCTTAAAATAACATTCCAACAGATTTTTTTTAATGATGTTTTATCTTAAAACTCAAATTATATACATCTTAAACAATAATATCTTTTAGTATAGGTTTGGAATTTAGCGTGAAATGACAATTTTTTTTGCCAATAATCATGTAATTTTTGTATATTTTTATTTATTCTCAGACAACCATTACGATGTGTTTCTTTTATTAAATTCCGTCAAATAACTTGATTCTCAAAGGACTATGAAGAATATTTATCACCATTCGGTGCTCAGTAGTCACCATAATAAGTATACATAGCTTGCAGTAATATTTAAGGCTTTTTCTTCTTTTTTTTTTCTTTTTCACTTCCATTCACTTACACTTCTGTTCGAGTTGGGACATTCTGACCCTGGGCGATATTTTAAAGTTTACAGACATTAATTCAAAAAGTTTACTAGACAATGTCTTACTGACAAGACATGGATTTATTGCGATTATATACGATTGAATTAAAATGAGAGCGATATTTTCCTCTTTTATTTAGCATATTTAATCATTCTGCATGAAATTTAAATACTCTCTTTTCGAATTACATTTTTCATTTTTTTTCAAGTTTCTTTACTTTCTGCATTCCTTTTGAATATCTGAACCTCAATCTAAACAAATTAAAATTAATTCTATTAACATTATAAATTTATGGACAAAACTTGTAATAAAAAGATTGATTTATTTTTTATAAGACTTTAATTAAAATAAAGTGGTATGCTACATGAATGGAGTTTATAAAGAGACTTTGAATCAAATTTACTATTTTTTACAAATTTAAAATTAAGAACAACTAAAATTTTTATTTAAACTTTTGTTTTCTTCTTTATGATAATGGGAGAAAAGAATAACAATTTTAAACAATTTTAAATCAAGTTTTAAGGAAAGAATAAGACCAGGGATACTCAAAGAAAAAAAAAAAAAAAATTTCACTATCATACACGGAAAGCAGATAATTAAAAATAAAAAAGAGTGTGTTTTTTGAAGAAAACAAAGAACAATGTTTTTATACTTAAATGGATGAATTATAACAATAGTTTAGAGGAAGAGAAACATATGACTTTAGATTGATGATGATAATTTCTTATTCTTACTAATATTTTAATAAAATCATCCAACAACATTTTAAAAGGCAATAAATAAAAGGAAATTTTCATATTGTATGATAGAGTTAAAGTGTATACGGCTGTCCAGAATTCTGAACGATAGATGCATTAAGCGAAATTTGTTGATGCGCCGTGATAAAATACGAATATGATCGTGAACGAATTGAAGGTGTTGCTTTTTTACACAGTGCGGATGTTTTGTTATAATGTAATGGCCCGATACGGATGGATGTGGCGACTAGTACAGTTAGGGATGAACAGAGAAGAAGGAATTTAAGAGACACGGAAAAAAGCGACCAGATGATCGGTCTTAGCGCCATGTGATCTCTTTCAAGCAGCGTGTGTACTCTTACAGGGGATACCAGAGCTTGGTGGGCGTGTCGTGGGATCTAAGGCTCTTGATGATGAGATATCATATAATTGCGTATCCCTTTCCGTGACCCCGAATGGCGATGTTTATGGTCCCCATCATTCGATAAATCGATGAATGATTGCCTGACATAAGGTTTTGAAGCCGATGAAAGAGTATGGAAGCTCCCGATAAAATCTCAGTTGGGTTCCTCGGGACTAATATAGCTCCACTACTCTCTGAATTTAACTTGAGTGTTGGGAGCAGGAGAGAAAAAAAAATCAAAAATCGTTAATAGGTATTTAAGGATTTAGTGCGGTGGGACAAAACAAACCAACGTTCTTACCTTTAATTTCATTAATACAGCGGGAAAACTCCCAAAACATATGAGACTCTTTACCTTATAAATATCCAGTTTTTTCTTGGCTTTGGAATGTTTATCAGATGGGAGTGCGTGTGAACGAAAATTTCGATTTTAAAACAAAAATGAAATGTATGTTAAAACATGAAATAAACCGCCAACATAATTTATCTTGTTACTCTTTGTAATCTATTTATCTTTTTTATGTTTGCACGACGAAATCATTAATATAAATGTTTTGCTTCTTTTATTGTTTAATAAATTGGTTATTTCACGAAAATGTAGGTTTTATTTTTATTGTTATTTTATAAATCATTCCCCAGTTTGTCTGTCGGCAACTACGATAGATGTTGTCATCCGTTTTAATGCAATTATTACCTATTTGTGAGGCGATTCAGACGATAGCTCTGATTGTCATGAGAATATAACACCAAATCATGTCATTGATATAACCAGAAGCTGGTCGCGATATTTTCATAGCTATATTGGATTTATAGGTACTATCAGATTTATTTAATAACGAGTTGAATAATGTTTAATATGTTTGTTTTGATGTATTTATATTGATTTAACCAGGATTTCTTATGGGTTGGAATAATAATTTGACTTTTTATTTTAAAAAAAAAAAAGGTATATCAATCTTCACTGCAAATGGTGAGGCTATTGGATTGAACAGGATAAAAGTTTGGTTTTCATATATATATAATAAATTAATTCATTAAAAGACAAGTAAAATATTACTGGAGTGAACTATGCTTTTGATGGATAAATCTTAAAATATAAAGTTAAGAAATTTTAATAAATAGAAACTGGAGTTATTTTTATGATATGAAAAAATTTCTGCCTTTAAATTGATTTGCAGCTACAGAAAGTGTCTACGACCTGATAAAATAACATATACCAATTGTCATATAGTAGCTTTGGAAACGAAAGATATACGATGGATTGCACTGTTACTTAATTGGAAAAATCAAATGATATATGCAAAAAAATAAAACAAAATAAATATTCAAGAATTCATACAGGCCTTATGTATGGGAATCAGGGAAGAACAGGACAGGGAAACTGGAGAGAAGTGCTATTATTGTTCGTTTATTGTTGTAGATAGAAGTGCTACCTCTGAGGCTTGCTTTTGGCAGAGGGTATGTCGATATGATTTAACATTTTGAACTCATCAAAAAGCCTCCATCCTCAGACATCAGATGATAAAATAAGCCAATGTTTTTGTTTTCCAATTTCACTGGGAAGCAAAATACACTTTAATTTCATTCAGAACGATAGAATTCTAGGTACACTTTCCGTATTGCATGATGATCGGAAACTCTCTCTTTCTAGTTCCCATATCCCGTAAAGGTAATTAATTATTACTATTTTTTAAATTGTAAAATGCTGGCCAGCTTCAAGTCTTGTTTCACGGGATTTATTGTATGTGCGTTTAAGGTAATAGCAAAAAAGTTTAATGAAGATAAAGCATATTTAGAGTTTGAGTGAAATTACATGGGAGTGTTAGCTCTTAAGGTGTGTGTAAGTGGATTTTAGATGATGTTTTGGAGTTGATTATAGCAGGCATGATTAAGTTGAAGTTTTACATGTGTAGTTTGAGGCTTTATTATAAAAATTATGTTATGACTATATTTTATATGTTGATGCGGAAGTGACATCTCACTTAATGAACTAGAGGAGCTTAAAACCAGATTATATGAAGATAAAAAATTGTGAAATGACAAATGAACAATGAAATATTTATATACGTGGATTATTGCGGGATCCCATGGCGTGGGATAGGTAAATTTCGTGTGACGTTATCTGACATCAAAGATTCGGATATATCACTATTTTAATATATTGATTATCTTTTTTAAATAAAATGTATTATTCATATCAGAAACTTACCTGAGTGGATAATAGATGCGATATCATAAAATAACAAAAACAGACATGATGAGAACTATTTACTATAAGTTAATAAATAATCAGATGTCTGACCTATTGCCCAGAGCAGAAAAGCGGGGTTTATGCTGTTTAATGGGCCATATACAAAAAATAAATCAAATATTATAAATAAATAACCATCATAATATTTTGAAACCTTTTTAAAAATGTGTTTCTATATTCTTTTCTTACATTTCTAAAAATATAATATTTATACAACAAAAAATATATTTTATTTTAATATATTACTAATATTTTAGATATGACACGAAGTATCTAAGAGTACTAAATGGGTTTTTTACTTTAATATTTATTTACTTTGCATTACTTCCTTTTCTTAAACTTGGCTAGAAAGATACCTTTTTAGATCAGTTTTGGTTTTAATGAGCTCCTAAAATTGTTTTTTAGATTTTACTGAAATATATATATATATATATATATAACTATATATATACATATATATATATGCTCCTTTACCATAAAAAGTAATTTTGCAATATTAAAAATGACTTTCAAATTTTAAATTGTTTTCCAAATTTTACCAAATACTTAGGATCTTTATAGAAATATTTTTAAAACTATAAACACTTTATAAGAGCATAAAATCAGATTTTGATTGTTTTTCAAAGACTTAGTGCCATAAGCGATATCTTATTTTTATATTTTAGATACCTCAAACTTTTATTTTTATTTCAATCAAATGTCTTTTCTTTATGATTTTTATTCTGTTGTTTAACATTTTTGTTTAACAATTTTTTCATTTTATTTTGTGTCTTAACTTTATTATTCATTCAAATTCAGATCATCTAAGACTTTTTTGATTTTTATGTTCAGCTCTAACTTTTATTTTTATCAAAATAAATATTTGAACTTTAATTTTGTTTGTCAAATCTGTGCCGATGGGAGTTTAATGGGATATATTTAGACCCGAACTAAGAGAGTATCAAAATAATATTATGATATAAAATTACAGGAAATTACTTGACGACATTTAACTAGGTGAAATGAAAATATTATCCTTTTCACATTATGGTTTTTGGTATCTATTGGTTACAATACAAAAATAAATATTTAATTATGCAAATAAATAGTAATATCTAATGTTTTTGTTTAGTATTTTATATACGATTTTTTCAAACATTTACTTAGAAAACAAATAAAAAATAAACAACATGATTTCAAATAGAATACTTTAAATTATTTCAATATTTTTTTCAATTTGTTAGATTTTATTTTTCAATTCTAGAATAGTCAATTATATAATTTTTATCATTTTTTTATGGTAACAAATAGATAATAAAGACCAGTGTGGAAATTATAATATTATCATTCCTTTTCGTTAAAGTGCATTTAAGTAATTTCATTATTTGATATGATAGGAAGCGTCATTTGTTCATTTCTTAGTTTATTCATCATATCAGATTTTTTTATGGAAGATCAAGAAACGACCCGGATGAAAAAAAAAAAAGTCGAGACACCAAAATATAAAAATAAAAAGTTGAACATAATTATTTGAAAAATAAAGTTGATACAAAAGCAAAAAATATTAAGAAAGTTGTTTGTAGGGGAGCTGGTTGATCGCTGGCTCTTATAGTTTGATAATTAAAACCAGAAGCGTTTACTAATAAACTTATACTCCATCATAATTTTTATAGAAATCATGAAAACGATTTTGCTGTGAAAGAACCTCTGACTCTGTAAAAAATTTATAGTAAATTTTGCTATTTCAAACTGATAAGAATTTTATGTGAAGGCCCTAAATAATATTTATGATTATAAAAATTTAAAAAATATTTACATAAATAAGTGGATAACAAAACATTTTATTAATAAAAACTAAACAATTATTTACCATACAGTATAAAATGTTTAAATTTTGAATGAATGAATAAATAAAAACATTTATATTAAATAAATCTGAAATAATTATTCATAGTTCTATAAAAATATTACAAAAGATTTGAATCAGATAACAAAAGTATAAACCATTCATAAAAACGTATAATTAACTATAGTTTTTTATGATTATAGATTTTTAATTATTACAAATATTTTGAATTTTTAGTTTTAAAGTAACAACCCATTATCATCTGGTTTTAAGCAGATAAATAGATATGTTTTAAGGAAAAATAAATAAATATTACAGGATAAACGAAGAATGAAGGTACAAAATCTTATCAAAAGACTTGAAGGACTTTTTAAAATAAGCGCAAGTATATTGATGAAAATATGAATATTGGCGGGCATATATTAGTCAACTTGGAGTTACATGAATATATATATCAGATATTTTATACAGAAGACAAATATGAAAATTTAAAAATATATTCAGTTATATAATAAAGGGAATTATTTTGAGAATAGCAGAAAGTAAACATAACTATCAGGATTATATTAAAATAAGGAATTAAGATAAAAAAAGAAAAAGAGGGTGTAATTTATCTGCACTTTCTAACATCTTTTCATATTTTTCGAGTGTGAAGATCAATAATAATAGTGAGTCACTCATTCAAACATCTCTTATGTTTCCATTTATGGAACAGATTAATATTCTTGTTCATCAAGAAAACACTTTGTTAACTATGATGGTATTAAGAAAGAAACTTATTTGTTTTCAACTTTGTCTCTTCATCTTTTCATATTTTATTTTTGTATCACGAAATCCAACAGATATCTCTTTAAATCTGACTTCAGATGTTGTGGCAGTCATAATATCATCAGATGATATATCGTGATATTTTAAATACTCACCTGAAGAGTAACTATAAAAACAACTTGTAAAGTGTTTGTTTTTTATTTAAGCGCTTTTAAATATTTAAAATCAATATTTTATTAAACATTGATTTCTCTTACCGACTAAACATTTTAAAAATAGAGCAAGCCAAACTTTAATTGGCTCTTAATAAAGTGATACACAAAACATAAATAGAAAAATTTAAACGCGATATTGAATAAAAATAAAATTCTGTCTAGAAACAAAAAAAATATTGAAAAGTCGAATCTGATTGCATGTAGTGTGATTTTAAACAATCTTCAAAATATATTAATGTAAATAATTGAAAATAATTAAAAATAAGTTAAAAACATTATAATTTTGTTACTGAGAAAATAAAAGAAATAAAATTCAGATATTGGACAATTTTTTGTTGAATAATAAAGTATTATTAAGAAATAGTTGAATGCAGCAGAATGGGCTATCATGGCATTTTCTCAATTTTGTTTATCCTTTTACAAACAGAACATAATTTAATAAAGTAATTATATCGCTGGTTCTTAACTGCTTTTTTTGGTAATAAACACTAACAGTACTCTTTAGGAACCACAATTTTTTTGACCAGAGCTCTTCAGGTTCAGTCTGGACTACACAGCTATGGAAGAATAATTTGTGAAGCCATGAACTGAAACTTTAATTCCTTCTGCAATAGCGGTGACAATAGATAACATATAGATTAGAGATTGGAAACCAATTATATATAATAATTTGGTCATAAAAGCCTAGTTTGACTTTAACCTCAGTTTTCACAAGTATGATTGAGAATGGCGCTATGGTGAAATAATCACGTATTTTCCGCGGACTATCACGTGGGTTCCTAAACGAAAAAACCGACCCCAACACGGCTGTTTTAGTGGATCCATATAGACTTAGGACCCGTATAAACCGACCTGGCGGGGATGATGTTATATAGTCTCTGATTAATATATGAATCTAATTTCAGACAATTAATCAAAACACTCAATAAGAGGTATTTAATATTCGCGGGGCTCTATTATTTGTATAATTATGATATCCAAAATAGAGATGTAAACTGGCTTCCCAACAGAGGCCAGGACATTTTTGTTTATCATTAGTGAGGAATTCTTGCTGTGTGATATTAGCTAAAATCTCACCTATATCATAACACTTAATGATTGAGAACTCATGGCTATTAGCTAGTAAGCTAGTAAAATGATTGTCAAGGAGGCAAGTTTGATATATATATTTTTAAATTTTACAGTTATTAACCGGTGATAACTTAGTTCAAATAGTAAAAAGATTTGATAAAAAATGAAAATTTTTAGACTTTATTATAAAAACCTTATTAATATGTAAAAATGGAAAAATACCGGTGATGAATAAGAAAAATGGAGAGAGGAATGTAAAATATAAAAATACTTATATAATATAGATGTTGGGGAATAATTGGTGTGTTCATATATTAAAGACACTTTCATTTTTTGATAAATTACAGAACAGAGTGGAGGAGGAGGCAATTCATTTATGTTGTGAAACATAATTATAGATGTAGATGGTGAACAGCTGATGGGTCAGTGGGGACATTAGGGTGGGTGGAGTGAGGTGGGACATACTGTTGGACATTGGAACACCAATACATCCTTCTAAATTTGACTCCCATGACATCCCAACTTGAAGTATTATATGATGGCAGCATAGTCCCACTCAATCAAATAAAAAAAAAACTTCTGCCTTTAGAATGGACTCCATTCATTTTTCATAATATTTATTGTTCAATTCTTCAGATTAGACTTTTCTATGATTTGATGGCTCTCCATGCATATAAAGCTATAAAGGATGTCCATTCCCAGGACTTTGGAAAATTAACAGTTCATTCAAGATCTTGTAATAAATATAAAGTTCAAAGAGGTTTTTGTTTGCCTTTGAGCCAGACAAACCGGATGATGAAACGATAAGTGTACCGATTGGTTTGAACTGGAATTCAAATCAAACAGATTAATATAATAATGTAATACAATATGAACCATTCAAGAAATGTATGGCGCTTTTTTGTATATATAAGTATCTCAATATAAGGGTCATATAATGAGTCTTTGTTGCCAGCGGATCCTTAAGGTTATTTGAGTTCTCAAACCCCATGATTTAGATCTATAAAATTAGTTGAAATACGGTTAAATTGATCTAGGAAGGCAACCATGGCAGATTGCATGGCAAAAATATCAACCATGACATACTCAGGCTGTCACAACTCTTCAAGCTATTACCCAGGTGGAGAGATGAGGCATTACTGCCACCCATATATTGAGGGTGAGGAATCAGAGGATGTAAGCCCTGATGGATCAGCAGGATATTTTAATTGGACAAGATCCTGGGTCACAGGCTCACAGGAAACATATTGTCTTAACCAGAGCTGAATATAGATTGCGTTTCAACTCTTTCATTTTTTTAAGGAAAAAAAGAAAAACACCAAGAAAGTGGAGCATCATTTCAACGCATGTTTCTTTTCCTCTTATTCTGTCCATCTTGTATTGTTACCTCTCTTACATAGTCACAAGTCTCAAGTAGGCTGATCCTTAGTTGGTTTTCAGCATGCTTTTTCTTCCTTCCTTGCTTTGTTTCACTTTTGGTGGACAGAAGTGAAAGAAAATTTTGAATTGATACTATTTGATGACAGGAAGAATATATAAAAATAAACTACATCATTTTGGAACTAGCTGGACCTGGTGGATTCTCTATAAAAAATAGCAATTTAGGACATTTGCATAGCACCCAAGACTTTGATTGATTGCCAAGTGATGAGTTTATATCACCACATCATAACAAAAAAATTCATTTTCTTCTTTTACTTGAACTGTTTGGTTCTATGACTTCACAGTGTTTGAATTACTAAGATACAATGTTATTTTATTTAAGGGAGTCTTTAAATATGTTTTTTTCTAGTTTCAAATAATGATGGACACCAAATGGAAGGGGGATTAACAATAGGAGAAGAAACTTATTATGGTCCATTTAAAGAGCCGGATCTGGGCATGTGAGGGCAGTAGCACCCCAAGAAAATTATATATATATATATATTGTATTTCCCCCCAAAATATATATAAAAAAAAAGAACATAGAAGCTGATCAAACGAGATAAATTAAGATAAGGAACCGAAATCGTAAATGGGAAATCATAATCGAGGAACTATAAGCCAGTGAACAATTTCAAACGTAAAACTTTATTAAAGACTTAATGAGAGCTTATGCAGGTCTGGAAAAGGAAAAAGTCTGTTCGTGTGTGATGTTGATCGGGGGTGGAATTGCAAGAAGGACATCAATAATTTGAGTTATGTGGTGGTAAAGGCAGAAGAATAATAAATTTATCATCTTACAGGATAGATTAATTTTAGTTTGATCTTGCAGCTTTATACGTATCAGTGCAAGGCCAGAGCAGGTGTACTCTCTTATAAGTTAATAATATGTTGCGTAACAAGTAGATGGATTCTTGTTGGCTTTGATTACTTATATATTGAAAAATAGTTATTAAGATGTTGATGTTGAATCAATCATAAATGCTTGATTTGAAAAATATGCAGGACGTAGCTTTGAATGCTGGGGCACGATAAATCATGAATGACGGATTGACGCATTTTTATATTATTTTGGACCAGGTATTTGTAATGAATGAATGATTTAGTGAAATGTATTATATTTTGTAACTATAGAATACTAACTCTGTGGGCACTGCCATGGCTTACATATTTTAATTTTGATTTCAAAAATTAAAATTTTCATACCTAATTTTCTTTTTAATTCACCTTATAATCAGCATTTGGTTTTGATACTATACTTGATTGAATTTCAATTGTTTGAAAAGGATAGAACTCAAAAAACGAAACAAAGTTGGTCTTAATTAAAAAGCTTATTTGAATAAAATGCCAAACATCATTACAATAAAATATTAATATTAACAAGTTTAATATAGTAACAACATATATATAATATTAAATTTAATTAAGGTGAATAGAATGTTTATTTAGAACTATTTATCAGGCATATTTTTAAAAATCTAAGAATCTAGTCTTTGGGTTTTTAATTGCATTGTAGTTTTTAAGATAAATTGAGTAAGATGATATAACATAGTTTTCCCTTATGGAAATAATAAACATGAAGCCATGTATTCACAAATATTATTTATTAGGAAAAATGACACAAAGGAGATATCAATTTAAAGTGTATATAGATTACATCAGAGTGATTTGAATGGTTTCAGTTACAAAAAAAAAAAGTATTATGGAACATCGTATTACCATCGTAACGTACATTCATAGGTAACAAGTCTATGACACATTCACTACAAATCATAATTTTCAAACATATGTTGCTTGAAATAGCACTTACCATTAGATAATGGAATTTTCTCCATTTTATCATCTGGAAGCATTTTGGAGTCTGGTTTGGAATAGAATATGACAGCTCCTGCATTTTAAAATGAGCAATCATGGGCTGGGGTTTTGTTTTTTTTTTTTTTTTTCTTGAGTGGCTATATATACCTTGTTATTATGTATCCATGATTTAACCAAATAATACATGCTCCTATATAGTGAATCTGTTCCCAGCCACCTATTTTTCATGACATGGTACATTTACCAAATGAACGAACCTTTTTGCGAATGTAATCTTACCAGCTGGCTGAAGTCGATGGCACTTTAATGGTTGCCGGGCTGGGAAAGGATCAGACACGTAATGTTAACGAAAGTCTCATCACGGACTCTTATTGGAAATACAGTATTATAACCATTTTTTACATTTGCATTTATTTTATGAGTTTTCCTAACATTTAAAATTGTGAAAAGTTTTGTTTATGAACCAGTTATCTTCAGTACGATACACGTAAGTGTAATGCGGAAGAGGGTGGGTGGGTGGTGAGGCGACAGAGCTCAAACCATATATTTACAACCAAAGAGAAAATACAACAATATATCAACAATAACAAGAGGGCTGTGAAGCTAGCAGGCTGGCGTTTTGTACAATTGATACGACAAACTAGAAACTGTGCGCGATGAGCCTCCTTTAGTACCTTCTTTGTTTTTATTTTTGAAAGTCATGGATGTTTAGGAACCAGTTTGAAGTGAAAGCATTGTGATAACCAGTGACCATTCAAACTAGTAAGTATTGGAGGACGAACCCTAATTAAGTTGGACCAATTAACGTATCCCTCGTTCCAGTGGAGATCTCCACATGTTCTTTGTAGCTAATGTGATTTAAACTCAAGTAATGTCCTTTGCCCTCACTAAATCATTGAACCACTGCCTCTTGGGTGTTTTGTGGTGGCGGTGGTGAAAAGTGGGGATGATGAGGGTTGATGAAGCAAGACTGGCTTGAAGGAGTATCTCACCGCTGCAAGTCTCACCTACCATTTGACCATAATTCTTAGGGAGAGCTGAAGGCGGCTGTGGAGGTGTGTGTCGTCTGTGAAAGGACTATAGGCTTGAGTGAGCTCTGCTTACCCTAATACCAGTTTCTACAGGAGGCCCCAGACCCACAGGCTGACCATTTGGGATCGAGCCCCGTGAACAAACAGACTCTTTGGCTCCCATGGGGGGCTGCACTCCTCCCCACTTCCCCTCCCACCTCACCTCTTAGGATTTGATGATGTTACCACTTTTGGGTTTTTATTTTTTAGTTTATCTAATGTATGTGATTGGGAGAGGAGGATAGGAGGGAGACAGTTTTCATTTCATTGCTGCATTTTCATTTTGAATGACCCCAAAGGCTAGATCAAATCAACAAGGGAGATCAAGCAGCTTTCGCGTGCCAGGCAGGTGTGGGGCCCAAGCTGAGTTGGAGGAGGCAGGGACAGCACTAGAGCTGAAATGGGGAACCTTGATGTTGTGTGGTTAAAGGAACGCGTTTGTATGACGCTGGACTCCACAATGAGATTTTCCCTCTTCCGCACTCAGTACGCCTGTTTGATAGAGTGGGACTCTCTCTCCCACCCCGAGGCTGCGGTTTTCATGATCTAAAACCTATCCTGCTGCACCTTCTTTGGCGGATATATCTGTTGCTCTACTGAGACGGCATTACATTGAGATGACTGTATCATGGTGATCTATTCACCATACTCGCTGTCAAAACAACCAAAAAACCCACCGCGCCTGTCTTGCTGAGATACATGGAGTTAATGAGATTATACTTGGGATTTTAATGCAAGATAATAATCGTCAAAAACAATCAGCACTAAATATGAAAACAATAAGCGTCATTTTTCAGGATTTATGGCATGCTGTATGTGTGCCTTCATGAATGTTGTGTTTTGACGTGATTTCAACCATGAAAAATAACGAAATCTTTGTTTTAAATAATTTTGATCAATATGAGCACCATCTGAAATCAGTGTTTTGATCAGATTCAGTGAACTATTCAAAACAAGCGAAGTCGGTGTTTCCCGAAACTCTCTGGACACCGGTCAATAAAATTAGCAAAGTCGTGTTTGAAATGTTTGATTTTAATATGGAGCTGGCAAAATCATACATTTTAGAGAGCGTAATTTGATGTAAAATTGTGTTTCGATCTGCCCGATTCAATAAATTTATAAAATGACATTTTGAATATACTCTGATTCGTTGTAAGAGGATACAAAACGTAGCACGTGTCAAAAAGCGTCATGGTGAATTTTTTTAATTTATAAATGTTTTTGATAATTGTTATTAATATCAGTGCAAAATTATCAAAGATGCCATAGAGGGCTTTTATAATTGAGTATGAAAAAATAAAAAAATTCCTCTCAAAATAATATGGATTTATGACGTTTACAAATATAATGTGTTTTTAAAAGTATAGAGAAAGAATGTATTATAAATATGACTTCCCTAAAAATATATTATAAAGAATAACAAAAATTTAAAAATTTTACCAAAGTGTATTGTTTATTTTTTGGGCTCTATATTTTTAATTTTTAGTTAAGATGAGAAGACATATATGACAAACATTTTACTCTGTTTTAAGCGGGAAGTTCATCTTGAGACAGTTTTCTAAGTAGTTGAATATCTGGAGGACTGTTACAAAATAAACTTAATGATTTTGAATATAAAAGCTGGAGGAGTGTCTTTGGGGAAGAGACAAACACTATAATTGGACACTGAGTCCTCATTTGAAAGTCTGTTTTATTGAATCTGTTTTCAGGAATTGTTGAAATCATTATCCCCAAAGTGTCTTTGAAAATCATGGCCCATGTTTTGGTTTAGTTACTTAGCAAATGTATTTTGAGGAATGAAACTTCTATGTTACAGTGCCCTGGATTAAATTAGTCATATATATTCAAAAGAGTCTTTAGGTTTTCTTGAATTGCTGAAATATATACTGATAGTGGATATTATCTTAAAGCAATTTTGAAGGAGGAAGGCAGCGATTCATGGTACGAAAGTTTTAGATAAATGTTTAAAATGTATTATGGATATGTTTTCTGATAATTCAAGAATTTTGAATTTTAAGTGAAGAAATATCATCACCCTGAGTGACACTCCCGGTTTCAGATTTTGAGAATTTATTCGAGAAACGACTTTCTAAATTGTTGAAATATTATCTTTAAGTTTATTTAAAAAAAAGAAACGTTAATGTTTTTGAATAACTGAATCAGCCATTTATTATTATATTTTGAAAGATAAATTTCATTTAATTTTTTGATTCATTCAAAGAACATTTGAATGTTGATGTTATCTTAAGAGGCGTGTATACATTGGACTATCTTTTATAGTTAAAGTTTTATGACTAATATTGGTGAAGTGTTTTTAAGGATCTAAGAACATGTTTCAAATTGAATTAAAGTTCATGGCATAAATTTTAGAAAATGTCTGCTCAGTTCTTGTGACACAGTATTATCATATTTTTAATTACGTTGTGGCCCTGGGGAGGATTCAAGTCAATGAACCCATAGACTCAGTAGGCCGCAGCTCCTCACCTCAAGTTCTCCTACTACCGACATACTGGGATTGAACAGTAAAAAAAAGTATATGAAAGCTGAAAACTGATTCAGAAACCCATTTTCAGTATAGCCAAAGGAAGATGTAGCTTAAAACCTCTTTTGGATATATGTTTCTGCCTATCATATAGGTTGGGAGATTTGGATGAAGAAAAAAAAATGGTTCCTTTGAATGACAAACCATGAGTTCTTCCATCCTCATTCCTCTAAAATCACCACTGATCATCTGGCAAATATCTGCCTGGATATCGTCTAAAGAAGTGAGAAGTGAAGGCATCGTGCGAGCTATGATGTCAGCTGATAAATACCGCGCATTCGCAGAACACCAGTTCTTCTTTTTCTGTTTCCAGAAACGAATCGCTGTAACAACCATTACCAGCCATCTCCCGCTCTGCAAAACAGATTAGTACACCACTCTTGCGTTTCTCTTCGTTAATAGGTCGAAGAACCCCGACCGGTTTCGTGTTCGCGATCAGAACAGATATTCGTTTTGCGTTTCTCGAAGGAAAGAAGGTTTTGATATTTTCTCATTGGAAGCCTTGGATGGGAAATTGGTGATGATGATGGGGACGACTGCGATGACGAAGATGTATTTGTACCTTTCCCTAATACACGAAGGAAGGTAAACCGAACCAAGCCGGTACATCGGTTTGATGTGGAGATAAAATGTATGGACTATATTGTGAGATGACTGCGCTTGAAGAAATAGAGCAGAGCAGAGCACTTTGAGCTGGCTGACCATCATGGCTGAAGCGGAGAAGGATCCTGGCGAGCGTGCTCCGGGTGACTGAGATCAAGAACAAAAGTTTGTCAATATTTTCGTATTGAATGGTTTTTTGTATAGTTTTGCATTGTTACCCCCGACCTTATCATTTTAACGTTTATTTGCACGTTTCTTCACGATGTTGAGATTTGCCATTCGGCACAAAGTACACATTTAGCTTAGTGCCCAGATCGATATTGCTTTGTGTTGGTGTGGCACTGGCTGTCAGATTTGCACACCTTTTAGAGATGTAGATATGTGAGACATAAAAAAAAATTAAGTGTTAGGATTATAGTTATACCAAACCAGAGTATACACCCAAGAAGGGGCTGAATTGGGTGTTGGTACTTTTTTTTCCTTTGGAAAATTGTAACAACTTAGGTGAATGTAGGTGACAAATAAGCAATAATATAAAATAACCCAAAAAAATAAAACAATTTCATAAAGTAAATAGAGAAGGGATAATTTATGACGAACAATTTATAGTGGTTTGATGGTGCAACTCAAACTGAGCTGAAGCTCTTCAATCAGAGGATTCTTTTTAAACCGAATAACTGCATCCACAAGCCTTTAAAGCATTTTATTTGAATTAGCAGGTGTCGATGGCACTACAATTTGTTTTTCTCGAGAATGAAGAGTCTTGAATTCTGTAAGTGATATTCAATGTAGTAAATACTAGACATCTCATCCTTACCCCAATTCAAGTAATATCGACACGAATCTAAGTGAGTGTAACGCTTGGATTGCTTTCTTTAAGATTATCTTCCCTGCATGAAGGAGGGTTTCAAGAGGCCAGTTGTAATATCAGTTCTACTAGTTAAAGGAAGAAACAAGGAATAGAAACTAGCAGGGAGAAAAATGTTATCTCAAGTGAAGACAAAAAAACACGTTACATAGGAGGCGAAGCCAGATTGAGCTGGGGTTGTTCTCAGAAGCAACAGTGGGCGACTGGAGGATCACGAGAGTGATGTCACATGAGACATGTATACTACCACATCCTCGAGATGGAGCGCCAACGGATGAGGAGTGGAGAAACCAGACCCATGTTAAGACAAGATGATACAAATAGAGGATCGAGGAAGGACACGGTAAACATGTCTATGAGTTGAGAGGAGGAGGTGATGTGTTAAGGGAAGGCGGAGCCGAGTTTGAAGAAATTCGCGGAGAAGATGAAGCGATGAAATCTAGAGACATTTGACAAGCTCATGAAAGGTGGATTGGTGAGGCATATGGCTGCTTGAATGCATCATATATAGTGGAAATGGCAGTCTGAGAGGGGAACATCAGCTCTGATTAACGGATACCTTACTGGCTTCAACAAGTAGTAAACCATGCCTGTGCTCTATCTCAATGTAGAGACACTGGAAGCCAAATGTCTGTTTCTGAGTATCTGGGATCAGATAGATCTGGGAGGGATATATAATGTATGAGACGAGCGGGAGTTGGGGGCAAAAGCTGCTGATGGCAACAGGAGGCAGGCCTCAGAAGCTGCTAAAGAAATTCCTTAAATTAAGGCACTTAGAAGGAGACCCTTTGAACCTAGTGAAGGAGATATGGCTTTTTCTAATAGGTTTTGCAGGAGGGAACAAACTCTCGGGATGTTATTCTTGTTTATAGTGACCATGGGATCTCATAAATTAAGGTAAGGAGCGACCAGCTAACCTGCTTACACAACAACGGGTAGGGTCATGGAGGACTGAGATGACCTTGGAGGAATTTGAAGGGACCTCTCCCAGTGAGAGTAGAGTTGAGCGGGCACCCAACAATCAAGCATCAGACAAAATGGGAGACTTTCGCATGCGAATGGATCATGGATATGAGTGGAGAGGCGTTGGCTGCTAGGAAGACTCTGCGACGGGAACATCTGCCGGGTGCGGAGAAGGGCGGAGCTGAGAAACTGCGAGCGAACAATGTTGGTTCAGGATCGGGCAGGCGGGGATCCCGTGGACCGCTGGCGGAGGAGATGATCAGTTGAATCAAGGAGGCGGGGATCAAAGGAGTTGAGGAGGAACTGAAACTGGGGCTTTGAAGGGAGCTGTTTGTGTTTCCATTGCCGGGCTGTTTGGGCCTGGGGAGCTCAGTGGAGGAGTCAGAACATCCGGGATGAACGAGGAGTACAGGTAGGGATCATGTGGCTTATCCAGGCCATTCCATAGAAGGAACTGTGTTGATCTCAGTTGGGTGAGATAGGCGAAAGGAACGGCGATGGCAATAGCAAGGAGGAGTAACAGTAACAATTCTTGCTTATGGGGGAGAAGACTGTAAAACCAAATCACCTGACTAGTTTGCCTCAGCTGGTGACAAAGCTCACTTATGACGATTGGTATGTACCGTTGGACGGAGTTTAGTTTTAAAAAACCCTAGCGACAACCAATGAAGTAGTCTTAAGCAGTTGGAAGAAAGTGAGGATTGCCATGTGATTCTCTTCTGGGGCTGAGGATTCACTGGACATGGCATGAGTGTGGTCGAGTGAGACAAGCCTTTGATCATGAGTAGCATTAGGGAGTGAGGAGATGGTGGGAGAGGCGTGGAAGCTTAGGGTGAACTGGATATGGGGTAGTGGATGACCTAAGTCATGTCACAACTCTGGCTCAGGGGGTTGACAGAGCACCAGCGGAGTATGAGTAGGGGAAAAGGAGGAAGTCGAGGCTGCTCTGAGGGCGAGTACATGGGAATGGCAGGAGGGAGACAGGAACGTTAGGGGGAGGGAGGCGTGATTGGAGGGAAGGAAGTTCAAAGACGGAAGGAGCAAGAAGGAGAGGAAGAGGAGGATGTAGAGGAAGAGTAGGGGAAGAGCAGGTTCATGGAAAATGACATCTCAGAGAAAGAATCTCATGAGGTCAGAATGGAATAAAGCGTTGTAAGCTTTAAATAGTTTAAAACCTAAAAAAGATGCATTTGGATCTGAGTGCAAACTTTATCTTTGTGATTGTGAACAGTGTGGCAAAACGAGGAGAACACAGAAACATCACAAAGTGGAACAAATCCCTAATGTCTCTTGTAGGAAGATCATATGGGGACTTCCAGCGACAGAAGGAGAAGGAAAACCGGGTTGACAGGAGGGTGGGGTACTGTGGAATAGCATCGACATTGAGTTAGGGTGGACGGTGTGGGTAGGGTGGACGGAGTGGAAAGGTTGGCTCTTGAGTTAGGATGCAACATTGAAGCTCACTTTGAAGCCAAAGGCCACAACCGATGCCCCAGGGCAGAAGCATGGGAGCCTATTAAGTGTGGATAAGTTAGGAAGAAAAGGCTTCTCGAAAAAGTGACATGAAGGTGAAACTCTCCTCTTAAAGGTGGACTAACTACTCTCATTAAAAACACACTATCTAAACATGCCTCTCTATCTAATGCCTTTTTTCACCTTCCTAGGAGGGTCGAAACTGAGCTTGGAAAAAGTTGTGGGACTTCCTATGGGAGGGAGGATCTTGAGGGGTGGGGTGAGTCAAGCCGGAAACAATTTGTCTAGATAAGGGAATGGGGTGAGCCAGGACACTCCCAGATCTTTCTGGTTCAATAGGGGCTTTGTTAAGGAATGGGTGGAGGAGTTTGTAAATGGAAGATGTGTTCCCTGGAGAATGTTGTCTTTGAGTATGGGTTTGAGAGAGAGCTGATTTCCCTTCTAATATAGAGTAATTCTGATTGCGAGCTTTATGGGAAGGAGGCATAAGAAACGATCTTGGTCTGCGTTTTATATCCTTGTGTTCAGTGATGGTGGAAACAAGGCTTTGGAGCTTTGCGATATTGGGGGAAAGGCGCACTTGTGCGCTGTTTTCCTTCTGCATGTGGCTAGTTCTAAGAGTGGGACTGTGGTTATCTAAAAGTGATGGAAAGGGTGGATTGGAATTCGGGTTAAGAAAGGCATTTAATGATTAGAGGAGATGAAGTGGTTCAAAACTTCCTAAGCATAATGAATTCAGGCTAGCAGATCCCATTGGGTGATATGATAGTGAAGAACAAATCAGTTTCTTTCTCACGTAAAGTCTTGTTTTGATCGTACAGAAGAGTGGGAGGCGCATGGGGTGCCTATTAAGATGATGTGGAACCATTGTTCGCCCACAAAGTAGAGGTTTTTGTACGGGAGATGGGTAAGGTTTGACTATGAATCAGCTCAAAAAATGAGGGTTATCCTCGGCTAGTCGGTGTACACTGGAAGGAAGGCAGAGAGGCAATCGAGTGATTTGTTTAAATTCCTTGCCGGGTGAACGCGTGGACAGCCTCCATCAAATGGCGGGAGGGGGCTGGGTTTGTGCTTGCACAGTTGGGATGTTTCTGGTTGGCCCTGACCTATTTGGGAAGGATCCGCGCGGCGGTGCCTGCATTAGCGATGTCAGGCAATCTGGAAGAGAGAAGGAACAAAGATTTATCATTTGCAGAACAAGCAGCACCTACTTACAAAGGCCCCGAGTACTATTTGTGGAACCTTTGCTCTAGGGCTAGTGATCATGATGTGGACTATTCTTTTGTAAGATGTGTGTTCTCTAGTTCATGAAGGAGCTGGATTTAATGTGTTTGTTCATTTAACAGTGCAGCATTGTTTTTGGCCTTTGGTTTCCCTATGTATGCTACTTAGCCGCTGTTCTGGATGTGTAGGCTTCCCCTTTTTGTTTATATGTTGGATCTGTTTAGGCTCAATAAAAGGAAAAAAGAATAGTATGGTCCCAAAAATATTTTGAGTAAATGAGCTTGGAAAATCGGACCAATTCAAACAAGTCTTGTGTTTTCCTCCGCGACATTTACCGTTGGCGGTGCCAGCACCGGATCGATGGGTAATCGCCATATCAACTGGCGGATCTGAGAATTCGCGTGCTCCTAGGCTTCGATTACCGTTATCAGATGTGTTGAATGTAGTTGTGAGGAAGCCAGAACGGTGATATCATAAAAAATGGTAGAGTGATTGGATTTTGAGGACATGAATGAATGAGTTCAGGTTGCCTGTGTAAATCATGCAATAGTGGCTCAGCGAGAGTAAGTATGGCGATGGATTGTAGGATACGCCGATCATGGATCAACTCAAATGTTTTAAAGTGATTCAGAGCTAGAGGAGAAGATGATCTGGACTGTTTGCAATGGGACGGATATCACGATGGAAGGAAGATCTGGAATACTGAACAAAAGATGATACTTCAAAAACTCCAACTGAGGCATGACCAAAAGGTCCATACCAAGCTTTACGATGATGAATATGTGTGGAATTGGGAATCAGTACAAAAGTCGCGAGTGATGAACATTGGGAGCAGTACAAGAGAGGCGCAGATCCGCTCAAAAAACTGGCTGGATGAACACCAACATGCATGTTGCCGATCTGCTGCACGTAGCACTTTAGCAATCCGAGGGTCCTACAGGTAACAAGAAGTGGAAAAAAAATGGGACTGACATTAAGCGGAATCGCTCGTGTGGACGAAAACCGGTTGAGGTGATGGCGAAGGATATATAAAACATTAGTAGAGCCAGATACGTACCACTTTTGTGGACAAATGTGTTCTCTACATTGGGAAGGAAGGGCTTGAAATGATGGATGTATCAGCATTGGCATCCTCGAGAGAACTGAATCATTACGCGGTTGCTAGCCTGGTGCTCCGCCTCCAGTGCCCTGTTTTTAGAATCAAACACCTAGTTGTGTTTAGGTGCTAAGAATGGTTCTAAAACCCTGGGCCAGTTGTGTGCAAAACCAATTGAGCACTAACCACTGCTCTTTCATACCACTGCACATATCTCCTATGGTTATGTTGAGAGATCAATGTGGTGAAATGATCTGAATGTGGGAGATGCAGCATCTTCGTGTGATGCCAGCAATACGCTCCTGTATGATAAATGTGTTGATATGGCGCGGCCAGATTTGCTCTCGCATTAACTGAGCTTTGTGGTTTAGACATTTGTGCAGTCTGGATAGCTGTGAATTTTGAAGCAACCGTTCACATGGGCCTTTAATCATTCCACAATGCTAAAATGATTGAATCATATCTGTGTGACTTCATTCATTCACCATGATTACCTCTTTGCTGTGAGGCAAAACTTTTGTTCCCTGAGTTTTGGGCCTTCAGACGAGAAATTTCTGAAACAAGTATCTTACTCTAGCCCATAGACCCTGCTGACTTAACCAGACGAGATTGTGAAGATGTCTGTATTGTGATAATTAACTATTATTTACCATCCTCTGTTTTCAGGTACAACGCCAAGGAGGCCACCTTGTTTTTATATAGGCGGTGGGATCATGGAGGATTAGATTGCACTAAGAAAACATGATTGATTTAATTACTTCCAGAGTGGAAATAACAGGTTTAGACTAAATGCACTCAAAACATCTTCCCTGGAGTTTAAAACATGATTTGGAATGAATGTTTTAGAACCTAGCCTCCTTTATAAACCAGGAAGTATAGAGACTTTGTATGGGACTAAAGGTAGCTAGCTAGCTAGAGAAATGGGGCTTAATGTGGATGTCCACGGCCGGGTGACCATACTAAAGCCAACACCGGGCTGTCCCCAGTTGTAGGAGTTGTTTGGAGGCCATAAAGGCAATACGGATGTCCACCTGGTTTCTCCGACTGCTGCGAACAATATTGCGATCAGCGCGCGGCTCGAACCGCTGACCATCAAAACCATGATGGATGATTAAATCAGACTCTGGCGGTGGATTTCTCGGTGTGCCATGACATTTGGATGATTGTTTGGTCGATGGCACTATGCTTTAACCAATGTGCAAACGTGTGCGGATTGCCGACCTTTAACTATTGGCTGGTAAAGACACAAATTACCGTGACAGTCGCCAACGTCGTGCGAAATTTCAGGTTGCGCCGGCGCCAGTTTCGGCTATGATATTTTGAACATTGTAAAATCAAACACTGTTGAAAAGCATAAGGTCGAGGCGTCTTCGTTGATATTTTCCATGCCAAAATGATGTTCATCATCCAAAATTTTAAAAATTAACCAGAACCAAGGAGAAGAGTTGGAGGAATTAATTTCGCGTAACACTTCCCTTGATTTAATATGCACATATATATACAGAGAAGGGATTATTAAACATGGTGATCACGTCCTACTCTTCTGATGAAGTTTACAAACCTACAGATAAATAATACATGAGGATACAATCCTATATGCAAAAATATGATCACACTTATAACCGAGAAATGTGGGAACTCAATTAGAGAACTTATGGATGTGAATATTTAGTTGCATAACAAAAAATATGCAACATCTAATTTAAATTACTAACATCATTTATATAAATGTATCTCAATAATAAACAATACTTCATTCTATCTTACATCATCATACCTTCTATCATATAAATATCAATGATTCTTGAATCTGTTTTTTTCAGCCGCCGAATTCCCAGGTTCAATTAATTCAGATCAAAGAAAAAAGAAAAATATTTGCCGCCGTCAGATTTGCGAAGCCTAAGATTTTTGCAGTGAAGTAACTACAATCTGGTTGTGGTTGCTGTCATCATCGATGTTGGATATTTCGCGAACAATACGGCTGTTATCGCACTGCGTGATCCGCTTCCGCGCAAATCCACCCCGCAGCCTGAATTATACTTGCAACTTCTGCGTGAATCGAACTCGGGTTTTGGCAAATCCTAGGTTAACATCCTGGATGGATCTTTTGCCTTTACCCAGCTGTGGGTGCTGAGGATTGTGGATCTCTTAAATAGAATGTGCTGCCATTGGTGGATTATGGCTGAAGATGCATGACTGTTTACTCATTTCTTTGACTTGGATTACGGTAATTTTCATGCCATTTTGCAAATAAAACTATTACGAAATCTTATTTAATGTAACTTAAACGCACCGAAAAACATCGCGAGATCTGGATGGCTTTTGGAAGAGGGTTCTGGGCGCGATTAATATAATCCTGTATAGTTTCTGAAATCAGGCCAAAGATCTGTTTGTGAGACTTTGCTTTGATGAATCTCAGACTGAGGATGGCTGAAATAGATGACCATGTTTGAAAAGAAACCTATAATGTGCACAGACTATGCTTCTTGTGCATTGCACTTAACAGTGATGAACTAACACCCCATTTGGCTGTCCTTCTTTGCATGATAACTGAGACTGTTAGTTGTTGATGAGTATTTTCCTGTTAAAGTATTAGGATCAGATATTCTACCACCATGGAGAAATTACAACGGGTACTAATTCAAGACACAATGCTGCTTTGAAAATTAACACAACGGTACATTAGTTGTATAGTATATCGTGATAAAAACTGGACATCTATTTTCAGGAACTTCGTTTCTTGTCAACATCAAGAATTGTTATATAGTGATTAATGACTGCGCATTACCGTGGTGGAAGCACCTGCGCCTTTGGGTGGGATGGGACAGGAACAGAGAATTTTACAGTACATACGATCCACAGGATATAAGTGGTGATGGACTATGTGATGGCTCAAATAGCTGTCTCTGAAGCTCAAACCTTGTGGGATTGGGTTAAATATGAATGTTTTCTGCTAACACAGCCTCCATGGCCCGCACCGCGTGGAGGTCATTGAATCAAGAAAACCAGGTCTCAAGCGAACCGAAATGGCGAGCGGGAATAGGTATGGCGGGGCGATAGGCTGGACCTCCACGTGCCGAAACCACAGATTCCCGATCTTATGTTAAACAATCGACTCTCCACTGAAGCTCAAACCTGCGGTTGGTTCAGCTGAACATATCGTACACGTTGCTGCGCGGACTGTTTGTTAGGCTGAACAAGTAATGCATGTATATTCAGAATATGGCCCAACCTTCCCGAAATTTTTCCATCTTTATATCTGGATAGACTTAGGATTAATCGGGTTCTCAGCATATTTACATCTGATAAAAATATTTGTTTCATGTTTTTAGTGCGGCAGGTTTGTCATCATGTTTACCCGACAAAAATATAAACGCGGCAAAGATTCGGAAGCAGATAAAATGTGAAACTTGATTAAATCTCAGTTGCCCAACCAATCCAGCAGATAGAATTTACACTGATCTCGTTAACGGTTCAGTTTTGGGTAGGAATCAGTTTCTGACTTTGATATGATGAGATCTTTGTTAAGATGAATAGCATGGGAGGAAGCGACTGGGGGTTCTAATGGTCCAGATGTCGTTAAGAGAGAGGACATGGACTCTGGATTGGACATGGATATTAACGCCATCAGGAAACATGGCAGAAACCACCTCTGATGAATCCAATGCTGGATAATGAAGCAGCAGGTGGCACAATGATCTGAATGTTAGGGAGGAGAGTACAGGATCTTCAAGTATTTGGAGGTGTAGATGTGAATGATAGATTGTTTCAAGTTGCCCAGTGAATCACGATGGTTCGATATCCTCAAGACAGCTGGATCTGGATTGAGGCTCAACAACCGACAAACAGGGGAGGAGAAGATTGCAGTTGAAGTTTAAACATCGAACTTAATATTGTGAGCAAGTGGGGCTGCACATTTTGATTCATCATCTTGAATCATTAGAGAATATCGGGGCATGAGAGAAGGTTGCACCAGAGGAGGATTGGGTTTCAAAGTTAAATAACAGCCTGACCAGAACAGGGTGCTGATGATAGAATGGAACCACAAAGCATGAGCTATATGGCACAGTTTGTGGCCTGAAACGACTATATAGTGGCGCTACGGAACTTGAGGGGAGAAAGGCCACTCTTGAGAGAAACGGGGACAGATTTACAGATTCGAACCATTCAACATCGAACTGAATGGTGATACTTTGGGCAAATAGATGAGCCTACAACCATTCGTTGTCCTCAAAACTAACAGAAGAAAAAAGACGAAGAAAAGCTAATTAATGAAAAGCGAGAAGGAAGGATTCAAGTGTTATCTCTTCAGGACTCTTTACAAATAAGTATAACACTATAACATTTTTGTTTGTTTCTATCTATTTTATAACACTTCTTTATTTATTCTTTGTGGAAAATGGTAAATAGAAAACAAAATAATACTTGTCATGATGCAGGTTACAGATCAAAGAAAGAAGTTATTAATACGATGTATTTGTTTACTCTGAATATGAAATAAGAAAGCTGACTACTCACCGAACAAGAGGGGCTAAACTGTTTGGACCGGGATCGTATTACAAAGGCTGGTGCCAAACTAACTAACACTTTGAGGCAATTAATTCACGTGTGACTGTTATCAAGTCTGTCAGAGAATTAGTTTCCTGAGTTTCTAGAAATTTGGGTGGGTTTCGAGTCAAATCATTTCAATCCATACCCAATTTACGTAAAACATAACAATTTCGCCATGATCGTCATTTTGTTTTTCTTATATTTTCCGGGATGTTGGATGAGTTCTGTTTGACAAATTCGAATTTGGGAAATATTATGAAGAAAAAAATCAGTTTAGGATTATCAGACCGTCGTTAATTTTATATGTTTGATCAAACCTTTACATCATTTCTCTTTATTATCAGGATGAAGGAGGATTAACAATATGTAAATTTTGTTTTGGATATATTTTATTTATTTTTATATATGAAAAAATTATTTTTCTGAAGATAGCTTTTCTTTTTTGGTACTTTTAGGTTCCAGAAATCTCATTTCTTCTAGTGAAGAAAGAAAAGTAAGAGGACCTTCTTCAGATGAATTCTACTTTCCTGTTTAATTCACTTTCTTCTAGTTCTATGGTTTAGTTTCCTACCCCAGAATGAAATATGATTGAATGTTGCCCAGTGCGCTGTTTACAGATTATTTGGCAGATTACAAGAAGTATAGTGCTGACTCACTATAAAATAAATAAAATAAAATAGAAATAAAAGCATACACAGTAACAAAATAAAGTTATCTAATTTGAGGCCACCTGAGTCATTTAACATAAAAGTACTTTTGATGAATCAACAATATTTTACAAAAGTTTATCTCTTGTGTATTTTCTTTCAAAAAAAATTCATATTTAGGATTTGATGATGAAAATTTAGGCATTGTTTAATAATATTTTTTCATTCAATAAAAAAAGAAATAGGAAAAGTTATTTCACAAGCAAAAACTGTTTTTGGATTTTTCTTATTAATGAAATTTTGACGACAAAAAATATCGATAAACCAAAATAAACCGAAATCTATAAAAAGGATTGTATATTTAAATATTAGTTTTATATTTTGTTTCAAGAATACCATATATATATATACTCTCTCTCTCTCTCTCCCATATATCTCTTCATATATATAATAATATGCTCATGTGGATCTTTTATGTTTGTTTAGTAGAGTATGTTGATGTTCGGAGAATTGTGGTATACTCTCTTTTATGCTTAGCCATAAACACTAAGTACTTCGGGTTCCCAGGTGTTTTCTGTTTGGGATAGACAAAAATAAAATGAAGTGCAGATTTAAGTTCAATAAGAAAAAATCATAAACCGGAAAAAATTGGGATCAGAATAAGTTTGATAAAAGTGTCGAATCGGACAAGGATATTCAATGAAATATCAGTTACATAAAGTATGAGCGATGATGAAGTGTTAGGAATGAGCAGAATCAGGAGAAAAATGGTTCCCCAATGAGGACTGAAACGACTATGGAGTTGTGTTAGGGCATTTGGATATTGGAATTATTTGAACCATACAGTTTGATATTGAAAGGGAGGAGACCCCGATATAAAACCTCAAATTATCACTATTTGGATTTATATTGTATGTTTTGAGTATAATAAAAAACAAAAAAAGAACTATCACAAATGAATCAAATAAAATAAAGCAGACGAAAGCTATATGGTGAGTCTGAATAATACAGAAAGATTTGAAATTATTATAAAAATATTATAAGACAGTTTCAAATATTATAAGAGTTGGAGGTGTAGATAAAGGGGATGAATAGAATAAGGATAAGGCAGAAAGGCTCTCTTGTGCCTTGAATGTGGAGAAAAAAGGAGGAAAGCAAAATCACAGACAGAGAGAAGAGAGGAAGAAAGGAAGAAGAAGAAGAAGAAGAAGAAGATGCAGTGGATCATGTCTTGGGTTGTAGCGGAACTATGAAGGTATATTTAATATAGAACCAAGGTGTGCTGGAAATCTAGTTTTAGGATCTCGAACGATTTGGACTCGTGATTTGGACATGTTTGTATGGTTGGGTTTGAAACTCGACTCATTCAATATGAGTTGAGTTCGAGAGGAAGGCTGCAGAATTCTAGATAATGTTTTGGAGAAGAATACAGGTGCCAGTTGAAACAAGAATTTACCCTAGTATTTTTGATATTATCTGTTCTTTGACATGACAGTTTGGGTGAAACTCAAAGGAATCAAATGAATCTTCTAATAAATCGTAGCCCATCAATGAACAGATAGTGGAACTTTGGGACTCTGAATTTGGTTCTCTGCTAAGTTGGAGATATGATCTTTTAATAAAGAATGGATCATTCAGATCAGTGGATCAGTTCCGCCGGTGGGTGGCCGCGGACACTTCGGCGGAGTTTTGATCGCCAGCCAAAGACCCGGACCGGCGGTCCTCTGGCGTTCGCCCACATAATGAGCAATCGTGAGCTTTGAGTTCTGATTGGAACTCCGCCGAACGAAGTTAATGCTTTCTTCGAAGCGATCGCCGGCCGGTGATGCATTACCGTCCCAACGATGGTATTAAAACGTGGTGATAAACGATGCGTCGCGCCCGGCGATAAATCCAATCTGGCGAAGTGGGCCGCTTCGCGATGGTAATCGCGGCGGTGGTAGTGAAGCGGTGATGCGATCAACGATGGTAATAACGATGATAATCGCCGATGATGAATCAAACGATGGTAAACGAACGATGATAACGTCGATCGATAGTGTCCAGCGGTAGCCGTCTGATGATGGTAATCGAACGATTAACAATCGCCAAATCGTTTAATCAGATGATGAGATTTATTGCCGTGACGACCGACTTTGGAAGGATGCACACCTCTGCCCAGTAAGAACTGATTTGGTCATTCTTGGACTGCATGACCAGTTGGTCGAGAATCATCGTATTCGAAGGAAGATATTAGATGTGAGCTGGGGTGTTGACTGAAGCTCCGTCGCTCGGTCGCGACTGATGAATCGGTGACTCTTGAAGGATGTGCGCGTGACTACTGAAGCTGGGATGATCGCCTCCTTGTTTTGAACTGTTGAAATTGTTCCTTTGGACTCACATGGAAAGCCCGTGAAGTGAAGAATATCGCTCTCTTTGAGGGAGGAATCATTGATCATGTCAGAATAGGGTAATAGGTCAAGCCTGTATCAACGGGTGGCTCGTCGATCCAGTCATTTCGAGCCGAGGCGCGACTGCGATCTCAGCTTTGGAAAGTCACTCTCTCACTTCGTCCAGAACTAAGGACTGGGATCTGTTCTGGATTTATCGAAGCTTGGTGGGGTAAAATCCGTCCTCACTCTTTGGAAGTGTGAATCAGCATCAGACAGGCTCAATGACTGAGAAATGCGAACTCGTGAGTCAAGATCAGTGTGAGGCCGGCGACCCTCGGACCGGGAGGATGCCTCTGCTGTTCGCAGCTTTCAGGTTGGGGTGTTCTTGGACTCTCCAGAGAGAGCCCATTGGAGTCAAAAATCATCATATGCCTGAGGAGGTATTGGAGTAATCAGAGGCGGGGTATGGACGATCTCATCTAACCAGAGTCAAGACTCGTCGATCGATTGTTCATTGAGAAGCGTTGGCGGTCTCGACTGGGAAGGTCACCATCTGCCCCAAATCGAACTGGGATTTTGGTGTTCTTTGGTTTCCAGTGGAAGCTTAGTGAGTCAGATCATCATCTCTGGGGTGTGAATCATGGACAGGTGTGGAACAGGGACCTGTGAACACGAGATGCGACTCAAAATGATCAGTTAGACTCATGAGTGACTGCGCTGTGTGAACCACCTCGACACTAGGAGAGGATCATATCTCCTTGGCAGAACTCTGATTTGGGGTGTTCTTGGGCCTGTGGGAAAGCCCATTAGGTCGAGAATCATCGCCTGTGCTGGGAGAAGGTATCATTGAATCATCTGAACAGGTTTCGAAACCGAGCTCATCTGCACCAGGTGCCAGCCTGTGGAGGTGGTGGGGTCAGATCAGACCTCAGTGAGGCCAGTATGCCCATGACCTCAGACTTCGGAGAGGTCGCCAGCTGCCGTCACGAACTCGGTCGGGGGTGCTGTGAGCTTCTGTGAGCTTGAACCGGTAGAGGAAAATTAGCTAATCGATGGCATGTGATAAGATTGGAACTCATAATCGTCCGGGAAAACAGCCAAAACGTTGAGGGGACTGGCCGGACGAAAGCGCCTGGTTGTGTGTTGAATTTACTTAATTCTTCTCACCAACCTCGGGATAACGGATTATTATCGAATTCGCGAAAAATAAAGTTATGAATAATGGTGCTTGCGCCGCCATCGCCATATCTGCCATGATTACCGGGCGAAACGACGGCCGGCCCAGGGAATGAGATATATCTGACATAAATACAAATGATTATCAGCCGAACACGATGAGGATCAGATGAGCATCTTTGTTAGGAGGAAAAATAAAGTCTGCGTTTCCTGATTACGATCATCAGGGCGCAGTTGAATGGGATGACACCGGTTCAATTTGATCTGGTGAAGCCACGAAAGAAATTCAACCACGGCACCTGGACCTAATTGAGGCCAGATCGCTCAATACGATGATAATCTGCCCCGGATATCATCTCTCGCTGTGACCGCCAGGGCCCTCATGAACCACTGTTCTCCGATGAATGTCAACCTACGGACCCTCATGGACATTTGTTTGCATCGGTGATCTGAGACTCTTAGGGCCTGGGTGGTTTCTACATATCCTTTCAGTTATCAGATTACATGTGAAACCACTGTAAAAACAGGAGTCTCATCTAGGAATGGCAGAGAATATCGAGGATCATGAAGGAGCCTAAACTAACTGCTACTCTGATGATAATCTCTGGATCTATAGGCAGAGTAAAAATCTAAAGATAATGGCTTATGAAAAATATATGGATGATGATAAAGGAAAATGGAGCTAGTTATGATAGTATCTCTAGGAAACCAAATGAAATGCCATGGCTATCAGCTATACATGTTTTATATGCATTTTAGCATGTCTCAGAGTGTGGTGACACTTAAGCCAGAGATGTCATAGCATTATTCCCATGGCGGCAAAAACTCCAGCAGTCTATTGGGCGTCAGTGGCAGAGTCACAGAGGATCAGGAGGACAGATGTCATGTCAGTGGAGTCGAGGCCTGCGGCAGGCCAGTTGCTATGGAAGACGCTGAGATATTTTATATCATGAAGATTTGTAAACCGATATAGCTATATTATCAGATGTTTGGCTTCCCTATATCTGCACGGGACCTCACCTCTTGCATCATCTGGCACACTCAGAATCTCATCCTAGATAGTGTTGTGTCCTGTGATTTCTCTATGTAGTCATAGGGTTATAAGTTTAAAAGGTGACCCTCACGCCGACATCTGTAGGGATTGGGGGGCGTGGCGGTTTAGGCGATGAATCACAAAGCTCTGACTACCACTTCGAGTTCGCAACACTAATTGCCACTCGCGTTTCAACATGTTTGTGGCCGCCAGCTGGTTGGTTTCCTGGGAAAACTTCCAGTTTATGTTGACTACGGAGACCGAATATATGGATGAAAGAGTGGTGTATCTTATGTTGGTGCCAGATGTGAATATCTTTGCCGAAGCATTTGCGCAGATGGATGATCCGAAGGCTGTGAAGTGTTAACGAGAACAAAGGTTGCATGACCACGAACGCCGGACAATGTACCTAATGGCCGAGACTGTGGGACGCCATCATGTGAGAACATGGCTGGTTTTAGATAGATTGGCCCGGATATAAAGCCTCAATGAGCCACGGTAAAGAGATGCGGGCGGAGGAATTCCATGGGTGAGCATGGAGAGAGATGGAAAGCAAGTGGGTTAGAAAAGTTAGAAGGGTATTAGAAGTTAGGTACCCTCCGTCGAGAGAAACATCTGTGTGCGATCTCACTATTGCGGGGGTGAGGCATACGGACCGATGGAAGTGAGTATAAAATCCAAAGTTCCAGTGAAGACAGTGGTCCATTTGTAGAGGATAGGTTACAAAGTGCCCATGTGTGCTGAAGGTCATCGATTCAAGTGGAAGCAGGTTCACAATTTGAAGCAAAGGAACTTATCGGTGTTGAATATGAGAAAAATTTGGATAATGTAATGATATTTGCTGGGAATTGGGTTCTCCTGGCATTTCTTGGTGTGCCCAGAACGGACGTTGAGGATGGGCGCATGATTCCATGTCAGAGGGTGTTCAAAACTTTGACTTCTCTCGAAACGGTGGTTTCATCGAGTTGGACCATTTTGAAATATGAAAGTGATAGAGAAACTAGAAGCAAGCGAGTGAAAGATTTGAGAAGTTTTCTGGGGGCCGGGTGTCTGGAAAAGGCTGAGAGAGTCTCCAGTTTCCGATCGAATATAGTTAAAACACGGTGAAAATGAAAGTCAGATGCAACCGCGTAATCTGGAGTGAAGGTGAGTTAGACGGGGAGAGATTCCAGGGTGCCCTCGTACCTGAGGCTGGCTGGGAAGTTTACGGGATAGTAGCGGGAGGACATGTTTTTGAGTGTGACTGACATTAACCTGATGTCCCTAAAGGCCAAAGAGATAATAAAGCAACAAAAAATGCGAAAGAAAATCTGCCCTGCTGCCGACTCGTATCGTGTGCAGGGATGTGGACGCCCGCTCTGGCGCAGAGCGAAGCCTGAATTTGACAATGGTAAATCTATGCACTGGCTTTGGCCTTTCTGAACATATCTTATGAAAACTCGTGAGGTGAAACTCTCCCGAGTCGCGCTAGTGGCCACACGCGTTTTAATCTGACCGCCACGTGGTGGCCCACACCACAGATCTGCCGACTCCCGCCCGCCATACAGCAACCGCCGACGCCTGTTTGGCTCATGTCGGCAATGGAAAATATGACATGGATATAACTGGTGGATTGGAGACACGGAAGGGTGCGTGCGGATCGCGTATCGCGAAGGTAACCCGTTGTTATCTGAGTGAGTTTCTGCGGATTGATGACACGCCCAGGGTTTGACTTGATTCTGGGAATGGATTGGCGGTTGTCTGGCATTTATCGTTGATTGTGGACAAAGATAGTAGTGTGGATGCTTTCGACCGGGCTGGTGATAATGAAGGCATTGGATCAGTGAAGCGCATGTCGTCTCATTCTCATGAAAGCAGGTGTGAGAAAGGATGGCGAACGTTCTTGCAGAAAGCATGGTCTGCAGCTCAAGAGGTGAGATGAACCGTGAAAGAATCCCGATAAATGAGGAATTCGGATAATTCCGCCCGAAGTTACTAGGTATTCCGCGTGAGAGGTGCGGTTGCCATGAAATTGTACGAGCAGATCCACATGTCAGGGCGCAGTGCCAGGGATAACTCAACCAGTGAAGGGTTAAAGATCAGTGAGGCACGAACAAAGGGGTTTATCGAACCGGGTATGCTCACCGGAGTTTTGCCTGTTTATTGCGAAAGAAGGGTGCTCTGGATGTGCATCGATTATCGACAATCAGCGCCGAAGGTGGCGGTGAGGCTCAGTGCCGTTCAAAGAGGTGAAGATCTTGGTCGGGTGGAGGGAGCGGGTGTCTTTTCCGAAGATAAGACTTTTGAACCAGGGTATTACTCGGTTAGGAGATAAAAGGAAGGAAATGTGAAGCGTGTTGGAACGATATGGTCATTATGGAGTTTTGGTCATGCCATTTGGGTTATTAATCTGCCGGCAGCGTTATCGGATTTGATGGAAGATAAGGTCTTAGGCCACATGTGGTCAATTTATTTATGGTTTTATTGACATCCTTTATTTTTATTCTAGGATGCAGGGAACACCAGTTTCATTCCCAAAGATGATCTTAAAGGCATTGAAAGTACTGCCATCAAACTCGACAAATGTGATTTTGGCTAAAGAAGTCTCATTCTGAACCTTTATTAATAATATGTGAGGTATAGAGATTTGATATTACTTCGTTGACGGTTAATGAATTCCGATCACCACCGAAAATATAGCAAAGGTGAGAACTTGGGCTTAATGGTTATTATAGAAAGACATAGAGGCTTTGATCATGGCTTCTCGCTGGTGCTCAGAAGGAATAAAGTTTTGATGAACCGTGAACCGATCAGCGAACCGTTTGACGATTGAAGGATCTTTGATTGAAACGGTATGTGACCTAGGAAAAGAGTACCGCGTAGCCTCGTGGATGCTCTTCGCGACTGGTTCCGGATCGATGTGCGTGAGGAATGGAAGACCGTAGTGGCAGCATGGTCGAACGGGTTGAAGCCACGCGAACGAAATATCACTCATGACCTAGGGTTAAATTTGTTGATGAGTGTTTGCTTTAAAAAACATAGCGTGTTTACCTCGGGGAAGAATGTGGAACACACCGTCATAGAGTCTGAAGTGCGTTAGCTGGGGAAAGAGTTAAATTTACAGGAGCGGTAGGTGGTTAAGTTAATGTAAGGATTATGGCCCGCATCGCCGTTTACATCCCGGAAGAACAATATGGCGGCAAATAACTTTGGCGAGAAAACGGTGATAACAATATCGCTCGACATGTGATTGGAGACTAGGAGATGATGGAGCTATGTTAAACGTTAAACAACTGTTTCAGCTAAAATAATTGCGAATCACCTTGAAGAAATAGATGAAGACCACAGAGAAAATTTCTGAGATATGATTCAGAGATGGTATGAAGCCAGTTTTGAGAAAAGAAAATTGCAGTTTGCATTCCGAATAGATTATGTGTGCCAGACGACCAAAGAGCTAAGAAAGGTGCTGTTGAGGCTCCTGCTCACGGCTTTTCATGTCTGCTGGAGAATAAGATGTACGGGACTTAAAACAGGTTTACATGGGTGGAAAGGAATGAAAGAGATGTGACAGTGAATATGTACAAGTGTTTGGCGTGTCGAGCAGTCAAAGCTGAACATGGATGCCAACAGGGTTTGCAATTGAAGTCACCTTCAGTTCATATTGTTGGAGTGGATAACATTACCATGGATTTTGTCGTGGTTTTGCCCTCACTGGCATATTTCTGACTCTGTCTGGAGTGTTATAAGACCAGGGACTGCAAAGTCGGCCATTTATACCGAACCAGGATTGACTATTCTATGGATCAAACATTGGATATATATAGATGAAGGATGTACGATTACATGGTGTACGAAGTGTCTTGTGGATAGGATCACGCGGTGCCAAGGTTACGGAAGGAATTGGTGACGCCCAGGCCTTAAAAATGGGGTGTGACGTCTGCATTCCATGTAACAGATGGTTAATCGGAGAGATTGATTGAGTGTAGAACAATAAACCGAGGTTGTGTCATGGAATTTCGGGAAGTTAGGACCAGGCGTCATTCGGGTGATAAATTTTACGCAACAATGGTTTTCGATCGGCGCTGGTATGGCTCATATGGAAGCTTGCATATGGCCAAAAATGTAGAACTCACGTGATTGGACGGGACAATGAGCATAAGAATTGATGAATGGGACATAGTAAGAATAACCGGAAGAGAAAGTACAAGTTAATAAACGAGGTTAAGGGAAGAAAGGCTGTTATTAGGCAAAAGTGAGTGCCCACGACTATAAGAGGAGATATTGAATATAAGCGTGGAGACAAAGTCTTTTAAAGGTATCACCATGGAGGAAAGTTTTAAGGGTTTGTTGAAAGTGAGTTGAGTCGAGTTCACTTAGGGCCATAGATTTTACAGGCATTGGCCATCAAACTATCAATTAACTACTCAGATGACAGAATACAGATCATGTTTGTAATGTCTCGATGCTTGGGAGATCTCTGAAACTCATTAGGTGCTTTACATCTTACCGGTCTAATACAAATCTGAAGGTATATGACGAGGAGCAGGAGACCAATTTTGACCGGGGTGTAAAAATAGTTCACGGATAAACAAGGCACCGACTAGTGAAGAGTTTCGGCAACACCGGCGGAAGTTGCCCAGGGCCCAGAGTATGGCCGAGGCGGAGTAGTAGCAACTCTTCCGGGCGTGGTATGAACTCCATGTTGTGTATCGCGACGAGACTCAACCATGCCGACTGAAACACGAGTCGTGAGCTAGAATGTTAGGTAGCAGTGGCTATGGGAACCTCGAAGGCATCTAATGTGCTGACTGAAAGAATTCTGAGTTATGAATGAGGATTACTATCTGGCGTTGTTCTTTAACATGTTGTCATGGCGCGTATCCAGTGCGTGTAGCCTGTTGTGGGTGCTGACTCTGTTGTGGCGATAGAGCACGATAATGATATGGCGTCTAGCCAGGCAAAAATCTCTATCGGGTTCATAAATTCTCATTGCCGTGACATGAACGCCGAACCAGCTTTTGAAAGACATCATTCTGCCATGGCCGCTTTGTCGCGACAGCAATTTCTGCCAAACTGTTCACTGGTACCCAGCGCTCTGTCGCGACGTAAATATTAAATGGCGTGACGCAAAACTCCTGCTTTGGCATTTCTGTCGTGACATAAAATCGCTGGGTGCGACGGAAAACCTCCGATCTTAGCCGATTCTCATGCGACCGAAGGCATATGACTCTAAATCTGACGATACCGACACGTGTGCGATATGCCACGCCGGTGGTCTCGATTAAGTGACAGGGGATCTATCTCGACATTATCCAGGCGAAGGTAAAACATTGTAGTGACGCGGGAGGACCCTTGTCGCGACAAAGCAGAAGAAAACAGTATCGCTGACCGGGAAAGCCCTGTGTGAGTGACGACCGTTGCGCTCGCGCGGAACATGTTGCGCGACCACGAGAGAACCATGTCGACATATAAACGAGAAATCTCGCGTTCTGACTGAAACTAGTAACCACCAAACTCAAAATAGAATGTACTCGCCGACGCCTGCGCACCACACCACCTTTTTGCTGTTACAATTAATATACATAAGCTTTTTGTTACAAGGCAACATGAAACACTATAAAATTTTCCAAAACAATTGTGCAATGCTCTGAGATGAGTTAGAGTACAACTCTTTTCTTCTTACTAAACATAGTGGGTTTCACTTTAGAGCCCAACATAGCCCGGATAGATATCAGAATTTTTACATAATACATGAGATCAGCATGTCGGTCGCTGCCATATGGGTCTTGAATGTTTGAAATGCTGGGTGTACCTCAGTTTTTAATCATTTCCCAGAGGCAGGGTGATGTGATGATGAGTTTTCCTAGAGACCATTCTCTTTAATTTTTATGAATAAACAAACACAACGTTCGACTGCGATATCACGTTTCCTGTTGAATCTTATGTCATGCCCGTGCCTGGGTTCTGTTGACTCACCTTTATTTCATAATGAAAAAAAAGCCCCGTTTTTCAAAAACAAAGATTACGTTTTGAAAACTCGTGATCTGATGGGCTGACCGGACATCTGATGTTGTTGCAGTGGACGATACTCTCGATCTCGATTGACCGGACGACCGCCGATACCGGTATTGATGAGACGGCGTGTCCAGTCGTTCGAAACCGTATCGCCGCGCTCACGCGGTTTCATCACGATGTTCGTGCATATAAATGCAAAATGCAATTTCGTATTACATGCATCGTTGAACACCATGCAACGATAAATCATGGATAAATTAATATTTCTACGTCAAATTTACATCCATCATACGTTGTATTAATACATCAAATAAGCATATATCAACATGATTTTCACCGTGGGTACCATTCATTTTTTCTGACGGCGACCAAAAAAAATAACCACGTCGTTGCGAGATGATCCGGACTGCGAAGATCGTCGAGAATTCCGTTATTGATCCGAAAGGTGCTGGTGGAGCGACAACCACTCAGCGACTGCGATCGTGATAAATGGCTGGAAGCGAAGATGACAGGCCAGGAAACCGCACACTGGGTTGGGACGGCAGTTCTTGGCATATGAAGCTCTCGTAGAATGAACTTGCCTCTTTGCGTAAGGCAGCGAGCGTAGATCTTCAAATAAATCTGAAGAAGGTGAGGGCTTCTGCTCTGCTATATGCACTGCCCTTTCTTTCTTTTTCTGCTTTCTGTTTCCATACCCATTAGACCAATTCAACTTGGTTCAAGTGGAAGTTTTCTCAAATCTTCTCCTTGCCATATATATTTCTATTTGGCACTCTTTTCTACTTTCTCATACTCCAGAACTTGGATTTCCTTTCTATAGATTATGTAAAAAATACCTGAGGTACATAATAAAGTATTATATATTCAGTATAAATTGAGTCAACAGGTGACTTAGATTATTAAAGATGTGGTCTAAATGATTATATGACTAAGGCTTAAATGACCAATATATAAATGGAGTGGTTATGGACGGGAAGTGTGGTATGAAAGGAAGGTGGGCGCGAATAGGACTGGGTGGTGCGATGGTTTATATGTCTAGAAGTGTGACCGTGGAGTTGAGTGCAAATAAAATGAGCTCAGGCTTTTTTCTTTCATAAACAAGATTGGGAGAAGCAGATAGAAAAGAATGCATTTTGTGTGGTGCAAGACACATATGGAAGAATAAAGTGACTTAAGACCAAGGGAAGAAGCCGGGAGTAAGGTGGCAGCATGTGGCCTTACATAAATGAGATTAAAGACAGATAATGGTCTAGGAGCTCATTTGGAATTAAACGGATTAGGAGAGAAGAGAGGGGGAAGGGTTGGGACAGGAGGAGATCAGGATTTTGGTGTGATTCTTTCCAAAACTGCACTTCTAAGAAGTATCGAAAACATTTAAATCGATAAAGGCTGATGGGACCATTTTAATCAGCCCTGCGATTATTCACCTGGCTGTTGCTTGTTTTATGTAAATATTCTTCTAGACACTAAGCTACTTGTGCTTTTGTGAGAGGAATGTCCGTGAGATCGAGAAGTGGCTGATTCAGTGGCCGGGATGGGATGCGTGGAGAGAACCCTGAGTTTGCGGCCAAAGAATATATCATGCTGAATAGAGTTATTCGCATTCTGAAAAGGGAAGTTGTTGAGACAGGGCTTCAAGGAAGGATTCTATGTCGCGACACGGATTTGAAATCGTGACACAAGCAGAAGACAATTATGGATTTTAGCGGTTATGGATGTCGCGACAAGTAATGGGTGATGCTGGGTTTTAAAGTCCGACAAAGAATTGGTCAGACCGTGATAACAAGCTTTAACATTCTGTGAAGAGCGGAGTAAGAAAGGGACAGAAGATCAGAGAACTGGGGAGTGCCTTGGTATCGTTTTGCCAGATCTTGACACAAGGAATTATTGTTGAGTCATGACGAAAGAATGGATGCGGCGAAGAATATGGCGAGGACACTAATCGAGGTCTGACTAGGATTTTTATGTCACGACATAAAAATGAGCTGAACAATTAAAACATGTTGGAATAGTGCGAATTTTGACCGAACGAAGTAAGAAGACTTCGCGGCGACGCTTCTAGGTCGCGACCAGAAAAAGAAGATGAATTGATGGGAAATTGTTGTAAGTCAGAAGTGAGGTTGCGACAGGATGGAGAGAATTGATGTCGCGACGCTGCGCCGGGTGGCGACGGCAAATTTCGGCGCGGAAAGAACGAAATGATGTGCGAAGCCTGAAATCGTATGTGATGAGACAATGAAAACGAACAATTTGAGTAGCAACATGAAAAGGAGTTGGTGACCCGAGGCGTAGTTTATGACCGAGAAAATAGGTGAACATGGTGGATTGCGACACGAGTCTTAGTGGTTAACGAAACTGACTAGATTGGCGAACATGGAGCTAAGATCGCGATATAATTGGCCAGGAAGCCGAGAAAAAGCGTGGTGCAACCCGAGATCAACATAGGCGACAACAGAATGATGTCGCGAGACGGACGAGGCCGACAAATATTTAAAATGAAGGAGAAACGATGAAGGCCGTGACATACTTTTTGAGGTTCTGACGGAATTGTATTGGTCAGAAAAATGCGCGTTGCGACGAAAGTAACCCTCTGGCAAAGTTGAACCATGACGCAACTTAGTGGTTGGGCGCTCACGACTGATGGCGTTGCAACACAGAAAGGAATGATGACGAAGCAAAGAGGCGACAACGATGGTCGTGACATCGAGATCAAGGTCGGCGACAGGAAGCGCTAAATGGGGCGGAGAGTGAGGTGTGGCGCGATTCGCAGGAACGAAAAAAAGTAAAAGTGCCGATAGGGTTTTCCGCTGGCGACCCGACTAACATGTTCCCGCGACCGGAGATTGTGCGAGACCGGTACAATCAAATTAGCCCGGCGGAAAAGCAGTCGTGATAGAAAACATCGGTTGTAGCTCAGCCGATTGCAAATTACAAATGAAAGAAATCGCGACCGGTTCCTTGAGGTCGGAAGGAAGCCGAACACATCAAACGAGACAGGATTTTATGTCGCGATGACCACGAGGGATTGTGACCAGAAGCGATCGTGGAGCCGTGGTTTAAGAGGGCTCACTAAAGACCTTAGAATCGGGCCCGATTACGCGAGTTATAAATGGGAGCCTCAGGTTTTTAGTAAAGCAACCGGTTTTAAGAAACGAAGCGCTCTGGGAGGAGAGCTGCTTTGTTTTTAGAATGGTGCGTTTCTTTCTTTTCTTTCTTTCTTTTCGGATCCTGAATGATAAACCATTGAGAATCTACGACGGATTTAGTACATTCCTGCACCTGGTAGACATGGAATCGCGAAGTTTGAACAATTTTAAATCCGTTCTTCTAGGGATGCCGTGCAGGTGAATGTTCTTGATCAACATCATTTGTAGATTGTCAGTTATATAATTAAAGGAAACACAGAGCTTCACTAGATTGGATTCAATGACTAGCTATGAATTATTTGCGCATAAATTAAGGAGAAGTGGCGGTTGGAACTATTTGGTTGATGTGTTATTGGATGACCATTCTCAATGATGACAGCCAGAATATGCCCTTCCGACATGTGTCAGGTTTTTGATTTTTCGGAGACCTCACAGTGACACGAGAGATGAAGATTCACTGCTGGTTGGGTGTGTTAGAATTAATTGGGTATGTTAGACCCTATAAGTGAAGGACTATTGGAGCTTTGAAGTCATAGATAAATTCAGTTCACTCCATGACCTTTGGCTGATGTTGGATAAAGAACAATTATCAATTCGCGATGGAGATTTCGCACCAATAGATTCGAAAACTCTTTGAACGTGTTGTTGGGATCTGGTAAGGAGATGAGACCTCCGCCCGGTTGGCAGATGAGTCGCGATCAGTTGGCGAAGTACAGCAACCGCCGCGAAGCAGAAAATGGCATGCCGAGCCGGGTGCCTGAGTATTGAGAAAAAATCCGGATCTTATTTGAGATTGTGAAACGCGAGTAACGAGTTAGGCGGCATGGCCGAGAGAAGCGAGGGATGTCGATGGTGCATGTGGAGATCAGACCGCGTAGTTGGGCATCTTGGACGTTCTGATCGGCTGACGGCGAAGTAACAATGCATGATGGGCCGAGCCGTTTGTTTCCTGATACTTCTTTGATAATCATGTTCATCTTTTATGACGAATTGATTAAGTTCTGATACTCTTTATTTTGTTATTTGTGTTCTATTATATAATTAAACTTTCTTTACTTTTAGATTATATTTACAGAACAATTGTTGCCTCTGGATTAAGGTACGAGAAAGCGTCCGCATGGGGTATCTGAACAGTAACGGATCTTGAGTAGTTAAGGGTGATTGATTTGCGAAATCCGATGATCTAAATGGGGCGAGTATCTGGACTTACATCGGTACACTAACATGACACCATGCGCCTGCGGTGTGTGGGGCGACCTATTCATGATTCAGGTATTAAATCAGTTTTATTAATTTTAAAAAGCTCATTCGGGTGACATGTAGCTCTAGAAGGATGTTAAAAAGTTCTATAGGTGTTAAGATTGAGTGGTTTGATTACATATATGAATAAACAAGTTTTATAACCTTATTCTGAGGATTGAAGGATTTGAATATGTCAAATATTGACAAAAGGATGAAGTACTTAACCCAGATAATTTTCTTTGTATACAAAAATGCACAAAAAACGAGTTTTGATAATAGTGGCTTCATAGCTATTGATCTTTTAGAGATCTTCAGGATATATGATTTATTGATACCAGTGGTACTCCCAGTGACTCTCAATATGTCTCCATTGCGGGAGGTTAATGCAGGAAAGCAGAGTCATATATCTTAGCCTTCTGTAGATTTCGGATCTAGAACCTTAAGAAGTTTAAGGAAGATGGCGGGCTTGAAGAAAACAATGACCATGGAAGGGGGATGAGAAAGGGTACCGGTCGACGGATGAACAAGCTAAACATGAAGGCTCATTCAGGATGCTGGCCGGAGGGGATTTCTTGGGGCTTTGTAGGCTCTGCGGATTTTTCAGGCGTTGGGTAACGGTTGTTAGGGCTAAACAAACTTTAGTGCAAAACCCGACCTTGATCCATATAGTTCAAGCCAGTCAGTTCTTGAGTAAGTATTGGATCTGACCAATTTCACATGGCGGATTCTCGGGATGAAATAAACAGGATTAAAGTGAATGGTGTGAACCGAGGAGATGAACAAGAAGCCCACCTCTTCCCTTTCCTTAAGAATATTAACGTCATAGTGATGTTTAAATATAACAAGTTAGATATGGGAAGAGTTGGTGGAAGCATTCTTGAACAAATTACACCACGTCCCTCCCATGACCTTCAAGAAAGAAGAAGGAAATCATAGTCGTTTCAACAAGGGAAGGATAGAAACATCTTTTGTGGGAGGAAGAATTACAGGAAAGAACATTTGTGGAAGGAACTCATCTTTGTGCATGACATGAATCTGAACTTTCAAATAGGATATTAATATGCTCTCGAATGGAAATAACTGGGGTATCTATAGATGCTTCTAGCTATGGACTAAGAGAAGGATGTAGAGGATGGGACTGATAACGAGACCACAAGCAAATTCAACATTAAAGCCCCATCTGAATTTACAAGGAGCTACAATAAAGCAAGAGGAAGTGGAGTCATTGAGCTTAACAAGTTGATTGCCATGGAAGCAAAGTTAGATGCTATTATGCAGTGGATGGATAAAAACTACATTACGCGCGGGGTTGACGATGAGAAATGGAATCGGAAGTGCTGAGGGATCAGTAGATGAAGATCCTTATGCAGTTGAGAGCCCATTACTGAATGAATAAACTATCATTGAAGCCAGAGAATCAAACACCACACCTTCTGATCAACCTTTGGGAACCATGAGAACTTCTCATATGGTGAAGAAGCATCAAGAATTTCCAGCAAGGGTATCATCCACTAAGGTTCTAGCACTAGCGTGGGAGGCAAAGAAATGAATATGAGGTCGGAAGAGGGACCCGGTCGTTTGAGGGTGGATCTTTGCGGAGTTCATGGGGGGGATAACAAAAGGCTACTTCCACACCCATGAACAAAATTTGTAGTTGGAAGCTCTTGAATCCAACTCATAAATGTTTTCAATCCACCAATGCTGCAGAGAACTTGGAAACTTCAGATTGACGGCTTTGACCTTGCGGAGACGGAAACGAATGCATTTCCTAGTGACACTCGGAAAAATCAAGGGCTTGTATGGCGATCCGGTGAGTAGCAAAGGAAATGAGTAATAAGCAGTAAAGAAGAAAAGAGGCTTGATAAAAATGAAAACATAGGAGATAATGGAAGGAAGCGACGGAGAAGCTACGAGAATAGAAAAGCAAGTGCAAAGCGACGACTGAGAAGCGGTGGGCGGATGTAAGGAGAAGGTTAAAGCTTGCCGCCTCTTGGTCCATTTCCATAGGAAAGTTCCAAGAAGCAAGGAAGGAAGAACAATTTTCCTAAATTCTTGTTTCAGGAAAATAGAAATAGAAATACCTTGTTTTCTTGGGGAAACGATCACTCAAATACTGATTGTACGAATTTACGAAAGATATATTGAGCAGGGAAGGAAGGGTACAGGAAGGAATATAGTAGACTTCATTTGCCACTTGCGGTCGAGTTATTGAAGTTTACCGACAAAAATGAAGGACCCATGCGACTGCACCATTTCACTTTTCATGTGGGAAATATGAGGTTGAAGGCACTTATGTGACTCGAAGCAAGCATCAACTTGATGCCCTTGATCAGTACAAAGATTAGGTTTAGGGAACTTACCTAACAATAAATTACTACAGATGGTTGATGATTGTAACCAACTAGAAGGTGTTCTTGAAGGTGTCTTTGGTCGAGGATGAAATTTATCTTTGTGGACTTTGTGGTTTTATGAAAATGGAAGAAGGCGGCCGAGTCCCTGTTTATTTAGGAAGACCAGCTGCCAGTTGGAGCTGTAGTTGTTTGAGTTGAGTTGACCCTGAGGTGGAGTGAAGCGGTGCATAACTGGACAAAAGCTTGACACAATCTGATGTTGATGCAGAAAATTGTAATGTTGTAGATAACAGTAGTCCTATCAGTTTTGACTTGATCTCTGATTGTAACCTTTAGCATTCTATCAATGAAAATGAGATGAATTTCCAGTATCTTGAGAGTGTTGATTATGAACTACTGCATTCCAGTTTGTAAAATAGGGAAACGGTCTTGAGTTTGAATGAAAACAGTCAAGAAAATTCAAGAAGCCAGGAAAAGAAAGTTACTAAACAAGAGACTAGTGCAGAAGGGTTAATTTTGAAAGAATTGCAGATCATACAGGAAATATGCTTTCTTAGAACCAGAAAAGGAAACCAATGTTATATAATTTGAATTAATTGAAATGAAGAACAAAGGCTCGCTGCCCGGATTCTAAAAATGAGAGGCTATTACACTGATTGTTGAGAATCTAAGATATAGGTCTTCCATTTGCATACACAAATCCTGCTAAATGATGATCTGACAACATCAGTTGAACATAAGAGGCTGAACACTGTGATGAAAGATGTTGTAGAAGGAAGTGAAACTATGGCAATCAGATTTATTTATCTGATATTGACGACCCTTGGGTAAGCCAGCCCGAGTTCATATGGTTCCTAAGAAGGTTGGATCCTTTGTGATCGAAATGAAAGGGAATAGACTGGTTCTGCAGGCGTGTGGGATGGAGGAGTGTGTATAGATTACAGAAAATTGAATACTGTAACTAAGAAAGATCATTTTTCTTTGCCTTTCATTGATCGGATGTTGGACGGAGTTAAGCGGGGACATCCTCACTTATGTTTTCTTGATGGTCATTGGATTATATTAAATTGCTATTACACACGAGGACCCGAGGAGAAAACTACTTTCACATGCCACCAGTGCATTTACTTTGAAAGAATTCCATTGAGTTATGCAATGTATACACTACTCCAGTGTGTTGTCTATGTTATCGATTTAGCAAAGGAGGGTTGTGGGATATTCTGGATGACTTCCACGAGTTTATGGATCAGTTTTGAACATTGCTGCGAGAATTTAGGGATGGTACTTCCACGAGGTGCAAAGCCAGACCTAACATTGGGAAGCATCACCATTTCATATGTTGGTGAAGGTGTGCGGAGCTTAAATTTGCCGACGGGCGTGGACGACAGGTTTCAGTACGCTAAAGAGACTCATAAGCATAACGACAATTGAAGAGACGAAGTTTCTTGAACAATATGAGGTACATGAGATTTATTAAAACTGCCAAAAATGAAAGAGAAGCAAGACCATTATACCGATTATGGAGAAGGATATGGAATTTAATTTGGTAGATCACGCTGATATTCGTTTGAAATCAAATCGGATCAGTTGAAATCACTATCAAAGCGAACAGTTGAGAACAAAGATTTGAGGATATATCAGATATAGTGACTATATGATGGGGATTTATATTGGGGACAGTGACTCAAATGTTTGAGACCATATATTGTTCCAGCAAATATGATGAAGCAGAGAGTACTCAAACTCTTGAAAAAGAGATCTTGTTCTGGTGTTTTATGTGAAAGATTCAAACATACTATGATGAAAGATTATTATCGTCATCATCTTAGTCATCAACGTAATCAAATAATTTGTTGGCTGAAGAATTCAGCCAGACTAAATAAGATGATTTAAATTTTCAGAATTGGTGAGAATCGGGATAGAAAAGTTGATGATAATGATGTTGAATCATATCAGAGTTAGAAAAGATCTGTGTGAAAAGAAATGAGTGGCAGAAGAATTTTCGGATGATATTAATTTTGGTTCAATCATCCAATTATGAACATCTTTGATATTACGTGAACTTTCTAAACATGGGATTGAGTCTTGCTGAATTAAATCTGAATGGAAGGAAGAAATTGGGAAATAAACATTGGTTTTACATCGGGATGAACCCAATCTTAATTAAGAGGGTGATATGAATCATTAAAAGTTGATATAGGAAATTGAACAGGGCTTAAATTTTGTAGAATAATCATGCATCACTTTATGGAGGACACTTTTCAGAATAAATAAGCCTGAGATTCTCAAATCCTGGGTTTTCAGCCCGACTACTCATTTCTGCTCATGTTTTGATGGTGCTTTTATGGTAAATTTGCGAAGGATGACCTCATCATCAAGAGGCACCAGTCTTACTCCCACATGATATCTCCTCAGTGTTCCCGATCATTGATCTATCGATGAGCCTCAGACTTTCAAGCGGGGCCATACTGTTTCTTGCCCCGAGAAATCTCGCCACCTCTTCAGTATTGGATTATGTCATCAGGTGTTGAGCTCTTCCGTATCCCAAGAGCCAGTGCCTGATTTGTGGGTTCTTCGAATATCTTGTTTGAATTTGGAACACCAGGACTTGGTCGTAAGTGATGGGAGGAGCCATTTACAACAGATCGTTTTGAGCTCATATGTTTCCGGTATGAATAAGCTACATAAGCGAGTTTGTATCAAATACTCAGCTCAATGAGCTTGGTGAAATTTCCCGACAGGAGAATAAAGAAAATTCGAAAATTGTGATTCATGAGAAGAATTGGATTATTTAAAGCTTAGTGATAATTAGCCAGAACTGGATTTTTATAAAGCCTCCCCATTAGATCCAGCCTGAACTTTATCCTTTGTGAACCTTGTCTGCTTCTCTTGAGGTGGAATATAAGCCTTATGTGGGCCATCAGGGTTAATTTTGACTTCAAGCGCTACAAGGAAGAACTACTCAGTGATAATTGGGAAGGCTGATAAATGAGTTTCGCGGAGTATTGAAATTACGAGGAGAAGAACAGGCAGGCAGCGATCAAAGATTTGAGGAGATTCAGAGGCAGGAGATCGTAAATACTGTTATTTAACTCTGAATTAGAGTTTTCCTGATGAATCAAGTGGGTGACCTTATAAATTGTGACAGTAACCTTTGAGGCGATGTTTGATGAAAAATGTATGGAAAGGAGTTCAAAGTAAATGGTCAATGATTAAGCATTATCTTGGAAGAGAAATAAATCGTTCTCAGTTCTAAGATTGGAGAAGAATTTGGCTGAAACAAGGGTTCGTGGCAACAAAATCACGTGGGGACTCGAACTGAAAGAAACTTTTGTGGAGGCGACCCACATAACAGTTTCCTTTTTATGTTATCGCCAGAATTAACTTAATCTGTTTTAATTTTTCAATTTTCAGTTGGTACTGTTTCATCTCATCTTCATTATTTCCATGAAAATACTAATTTTTTATGGGACAAACAAGGACTTGGGACCAGAGACAGGCCGGGAGCCACTGGAAATGCCACAGTGTACACCTGAGCTGAAAGTACCGCCTCTCCCCTAGTCTGTGATTGTTTTGGGAGAATGAGCCGATTGAAGTTTGGGAATTTTTATTTCAAAATTTCGGCTCCGTAGAATCACAGTCTTAAGCGATTGATTTATTTTTCATTGAATAGATAGGTGATTGTTTTTTATTTTGTTTGATTAGTTTATTAGATTAATTAGTTTATGATTTGGAGTATTCTTGAACTGAAGGTATATAAGTAATCATGAACAATGCTTTTAGATCATGTTTCACTGGGTTTGAATGAACCAGTAAAAATATGGTAAGGTCGCGACATAGTTTATTGAGTTGCAGACCAGCATAAAGATTAATGGCACAATTAACATACAAATCAGTTAGTGATGCAAAATCTATATTATCAATTTTTTAAGACAGAGATAAAGTGTCTGTGTGTGACAGTCTAGGTCGCGACCAGAAAAAAATGAAGAAAGAGAGAAATAGGTCGCGACATCAATTTATTGGTCATGACCACTTCGGGGTAGCGACAAAACTTAGGTAGGTCACGACAAGAATTGTCTAAAATGTAATAAATTGAGGTTTTACACCTTCTGATTAGGGCGTCGCAACTTTAAATGGGACATTTAGTTTAGCAATAAGTGTTGTAACTTAGGCATAAATGTCGCGACATTCCATAAGACAATGATGACATTGAGCCCACCCATCATAAAGACTGAAACTGAATAGCCAATTTCATCAAGAACTCTAATACAGTGGCATCTTCACCCAACTCTTCATTCTTCTCTATTTCAACTACTAAACCCTAAAACCGCTGCCCAATTCCAAATTCTCACCCTCGCGTATAACAAAATCCCTGGCTTCTGATCTCAATGCATAATGATGAGCTCGCGAGTGACCATCACAAGGAATGGAGGAGGTTCATTTGGAACCTCAGTCTGAGACCTTGACGAATGCATAACAAGAAAACCAGTTGGAAATAGAGGAACCAGTTGAGGAAGAAAGGGCCGTAAAAAGACAAAGGGTAGCAGAATGAACTGAAGAAGAAGAATCAGAAGAAGACAGAGACTTTGTCTCTCAAAGCAAAAGGATTTATGGATCTATGCGCTGGCCGACAAGTACTTCTCACAAGAAAAGAGGATTCGGGAGCCGATTTCCTTTTCGAGATTATAGAAAAGAGAGGTCAGAGAGCTATGAACATACAAAGACCGGATTCTCACTAAACAGGAATTCCTATGCAAACACGTGTACGAGAGAAGATACGCTTTACGTGCGAGGAGTCTGAGTACCCTTTGGGCACAAAAGAATCAATGAGATGTTCAAACTAAAGGAACTCAATCACGGTTCCAAATTTAAGAAACTGGTAGAGAACCCCGATCATGAAACGATTATCGACCTCCTGACTGCTGGGCAGGGGAAGTGGGAAGCCACAAAGAAAAACCCTTACTACGCTATCAACAGAGGCTCCCTAACTGAGGAAGCTAAGGCTCGTTCTACTCCCTAATCTTTGGTGAATCCTCCCAACCAAACATCTCGCAAGCAAAGGAGAGAGTGAAGTCAATCATTCTATATGCCCTCAAGGCTATAAAATGAATGTCAAGGTTTATCGAGGGATCAATGAGGATACCACTGAGCAACAAAAAGCGACCAATCCTCACCCAACAACAATCAATAGACTATGCATCTTCGCCTTGGGGCGGAGGATCAGCGACAAGAAGAAACTTCCGCTCTGCATTCCTCTGACCCTTACTAGGGTGACAAAGGGGCCCAGAAATAAAAAGCAACAAAGGATGGTGGAAGTAGAAGCAGAGCTTGCTGAGGATAATGATCACAGAGAAATGGAAGTTATCCCAGAGCAAATCCCTCCAGCAGAAGAGGAAGAGATGCATTTCAGAATGAGCCCACTGAGCTATTCCTATCCTGATATGACAGAGAATTTCCTTGAGCAAGCAAAAAGCTCTAGAAGAGGAGAAGGGAACACTGAAATCATGGAAATGCTAAGGACAATGAAGAAAGATATGGAAGAAAGGGAACAAAAATGGGAAAAACAACAAAGAATCTCGTAGAAGTTAATTCTGGTCGACCGTATGAAAGCAACAATTATTTTAGCGCACTTCTTAAGGTGTAGAGAGGAAGAATGGAGGGAAGAAATGAATAGAAAAGAAAAGGAAATGGGAGAAAAGATGAAATCCAGTTTGGAAGCCTTTTATAACAACCAGTTTAGAAGAGATGAAGAAGTGCTTACCATTCTGAGGAAAAGAGAAGCTGAGATGGAGGGTAACATGCTAAAGAAGATTCAAGCCTTCAAATACCTGTATAAGGAGCAATTCAAGGAGTTTGGGAATTTACTTAAGGACGAGATAAAGAGCTGGAAGATAATGATGTTTATGTAAGAAAATCGCATGAGCTTTGATTTAATCAACAAAACTTATCGTATTACGCCGGGTCAGATTCTCCGAAATGAGAAAACAGTGAATCAGATGGGCTTGAAGCAAGACACCTTGATTAGATTTGTGGATTTAACAAATGATTTAATCTCCACTGACAAAGTAGAACCCACAATTCTCCGAAAAGAAAAGACCGTATATGAACTTTTCCTACTTCCCCATATGTTTAGCAAGCTTTGATCTTGCATCCTCCCACATCATACCAAAAAAATCTTATAAGAGTAGCTGAGTGGGATGAGATAGCACAATTATTTTCCCTATCAGATTTCTTCAATATCATTATTATAGTTAAGAAAAGTTCATCGAAAATTGTCTTGTGAATTGATCTATTAATTAGATGATTGGGTTTGTTATTTTCAATAATGTTTCAACCAGAACATATACTATTGAAATGCTTGATTGGGACTTGATTGCTAAATAGGTGGTTTGTTTTTGGATGCATGAATTTTATTAAGTGAATTGTGTTGTTTGTGTCATTTATTGTTGTTTGCAAGAAATGATCTATGTATTCAAGCCTTATTTGGATAATGACACAATGACCATTGTTTAAATCCAGAACAACACTGTAAGAGAAATAAGAGCAGGAACTAGTGAATTTAAATAAGAAGTTGTAGTTTTAGTTTGAATCAATGAATTCAGAAAATCGGGAACATGTACACAATCGAAGAACAAATAAGATGATTAAAGTATACGTATAAACAAATAAGTCAAGATAAATCTTGAAAAATAATACACATGGTCAATAGAAAATTCTTAAAACTTTTGAGAGGGATTAGAACATCTTCCGGGATGATTCACAAGTGCGCATCAGTCCTGTGAACTTGCAGATTATCGTTCGCGCAAATCCTAGGTAAAAACAACTAACAAGAAGTGATAGAAGCCATCTTGGGAAGTTTGAACCTTTTCAAACCTACCCTCATTATATGCAAAGGCATACACTCTAGTTCCATACCTTGAGCCAAAAATGCCTAATTTCTTCAAACAATAGCAATCAGAAACCTGAAATCCCTCCCTTACAATAATCCTTCAGCAAAGAACCCCAAATTACTCAGTTTTCAAAATAAGAATGTTTACAGTGCAAAAAGAAACAAGTTTGAGGGAATATATTTCTTTTGGATTACAAGGATGAAAGAGGAAAAATAAATTGAAGAACTAGAGAAAAAGAAGAAAAAGTTAAAAAGGGAATAAGTTTTGTCTTCTGGCCTATCCCTATTGAACAATTAAGCTCTTATGGGTGTTTCAACACCTAGTACCCTAATGCCAACTGGTATGGGAGTTACTAGCCCAAAGTTCTCGAAGAGTGATAGAAAGCCTAAGAAGACAAAACATTGCACTATTCCACCTTGACAACGGAGAGAAATCAAAAGAGTTCCAAAGGAAAATAACTGAGTCGATAAGTCGAATGTAGCAACCAAAGGAGCCACAACATCTAAGATGATGTACAAGGCCAAGTTTGGGGGAGTTTATATTACAAGGAAGGAAAAGGATGAAAGATGGAGGCCATTATACAAAAGGCAGAGGGAATCTCGAGTAATTTGGTGCCTCTAAATTTTCCAATTGTCTACCTAATTACCCAAGCCTGACATTATAAGCCTAAAAGACCTCTTTGATCTTGAAGTTGAATTTATCTACATTAGTGGAGATCAATATGAAAAACAAGCCTATGGGACTTTTGACTAGTGTTCTGCTGAATTCCCTTAAGATTAACTAATTCAACAAAAGATGAAAAGGAAAGAAGACCTACACACAAATACGTAACAAGATCTATCGACCGAACTCGCTTTCATACAAAGATTCACGCTTTATTTAATGTAGGTTGAAAACATTCCTTTTCTCGCCTGACAACCAAAGTTTGAAATGATATCGCACCTTCTGTTCAAGTCAAGGGGTGGAATAAGAAAAGATTGTGCTATAAAACAGAAAAATGTCCTTCAAAATAAAGTTATATTGTTTGAGGACAAACAAATCATTCTTTTCTTTACTTGGGGACAAGCAAAATTTTAAGTTTGGGGGAATTTGATGAGTAAAAAATTCATTGAATTTTTAGTCCATTTTTCTAATTGTTCTTACAATGTAATTGCTTGTTTTTATGCAGAAATATGTACTATTTACCAAATTTTTATTTTGCAGAAATTTTTAGCATAAATGAAAATTCCAGCAAGGATCAGAAGTGAAAAAAGTTCAATGGCTAGGTGAGGTCGCGATAGAGAATCGAGGTCGTGACCAGAAGTCATACTATGCTGAATGAAAAGTTGTTGCGACAAAAGAGAAGTTGCTGAAATAGAAAAAAGGGCTTCAAGGAAGGATTCTATGTCGTGACACCATTTTGAGGTCGCGACACAAACAGAAGACAATTATGGTCACATCAAGCAGTTATGGATGTTGTGACAGTAATTAGTGTACGCGGTTTAAAGTCCTGACAGAGAATTCGAGTCATTTAGAAGTGATAACAAGCTGACAAAAGTTGTTGTGACGTTAAGCGGTTGAAACCAAGATAGAAGGAACTTTAAGGGAGATTATGTCGCAACATCATTTTGAGGTCGTGACACAATAAGAAGACATTGTTGTTGCGAAAATGGATATCATGACAAAATGTAAAGAGCGAGAACCTGAATCAATTAGCGATTAAGTTTTATGTGACGTAAAAAAATAGTATGCAGGTTAAAACATGTTAGGACTAAGTATGAGTTACTACAACAAAAACAAAGTAAGAAGGGCCACTACTCAGTCGCAACACACTTTCTAGGTTGCGACCAAAAAAAGAAGATGAATTGATGGGAAATTGTTGTAAGTCAGAAGTGAGGTTGCGATAAGATGGGGAGAATTGATGTCGCGACATGCTTTTAAGGTCGTGACATAAATTTCAGCAAGGAGAAGAAACAATTAATGTCGTGACCTAAATCCCATGTCGCGATAAGACAATGAAAAGACAAACAATTTTAAGTCACAACATAGAAAAGGGAATTTGTGACGAGATTAGTTGCTGTGAAAGAAATGGTCGCGACATCGGTTTGAGGTCGTGACCACGGAATGTAGTGGGCGTGAGATAGCGGTCAGCGACACAGAAAATTGTAAGGGTAAGAAAAAGCGTGGTATGACGAGAACAATGGCTAACAGCGAAATGATGTGGCGACATGGAATTGGTGCGTGATATTTAAACAAAGGCTTGGTGAGGTGCGTGACATGCTTTGAGTGGCGATAGGAATTGCACTAATTAAAGAAGCTACTTGGTTGCGACCTGATGACCATGTCGTGACAAGAAAATAAGCAAACCAGCAAAGTTGAGTCGCGACTTGATTGTTGGCTCAAGAAAACTGAAAGACATCGCAACATGAAAAGAGGAGCAGTGATCAAGAAGCAAAGAGGCTGACAACAGAAATGAGGTCGCGACATCGAATCAAGGTCGCGATATACGGAAATCTGATAAAGGAGAGAGTGAGGTCTCGACGCAATTCCCTAGAAACAAAGAAAATGGAAATTCGCGGGTTCTGCTGCCAATAACTAACATAGTGCGATAAGAATTCATGTCGCGACCACTAAAATCAAATTGCAAGCGGAAAGAACGATCGCAGCGAAGAGCATCGGTCGTGGCTCGACAATTGCAAGTGCAAAAGTGAAAAAGTGGCCTTTGTAGTTCCCTGAGTCCGCGACCGACTGACAAATAGGCGAGTTTTGCGCCGATAAGCTTACGGTGCGACCAAAAATAGAGTTAGGCCATTGAATTTAGAAATCACACGAAGCCTTGGAATCGGGCCAATTTACGAAGAAGGTTATAAATAAGCGTATCTGGAGTTTTAGTAAGCGACTTCCGTTTTTCGAAACCGTTTTCTAGGAGGAGGAGGAAGACTCACTGTATATTTTAGAATAGATTTTTTTTCTTTTTTTTCTTTCCTTTTCTTTTTCTGGATCTGAACCAATAATCTCTAAGAATGTAAAACCTGGATTTAATTTTTATTCTCTTTTCTAATTACGGCATGAAATTAATGAAGTTCATACAATTTTTGGAATTCATTTCTTCTAGGGAATTATAATTACAGTGAATGTTTTTTATCAACACTTCATTGTAGATTATGATTCTGTAATTAAGAAGCACAACTTCACTAGATTGGATTTATTGTTAGCTACAGTATTTTCTGCATAAATTAGAGAGAGAATTACCTAGATTGGAATTTATTTGGTTGATGTGTTATTGAATGGATCTGTTCTCAATAGTAGTATCGAATATCCTTCCAAAGTATGTATTCGACTCTGATTTTCAGGAGACCCTTTGAGTGACACAGAGATGGAGATTCCTGCGAGTTGGGAACATTCAATTGGTGGGTATGTTAGACTACCATTGAAGGACTATTGAGCTCTGAGAGTTTACTTAGATAAATTCCCAGTTCACTCATAATTGATGTTGGATGGGAATAATTATCAATTTAAAAAATCAGAGATTTCACCTTAATCCGTTGAAAAGCTCTTGAACCGGTGTTAGCTGAGATCTAATTAAGGGAATGGAACTATCCACTAGATTTAATGGATGAGTCATCAATCAAGTTGTAGAAATTTTGCAACAACCCTTACTTGGGAAGCAAGAAATCTGCTGTCTCAAGAAATGGGTATGAAGTATTGAGAAAGAAAAATACCCAGATCTTGTTAAGATTGTGCAAAGTACAAGTAACAGGTTAGACGCTTGTCTTCGAGAGAAGCAGGGGGCTCTAGTAAGTGAATTATAGAGAAATCCAACCGCATCGTTAGGCATCTTGGACAATTCCAAATCCAGCACAAAATAGAGTAACAATGCATGATGGTGTAGAAATTGGTTGTTTCACAATATTTCTCTGATAGTGTTCATCTCTCACAGCGAATTGATTCAGTCCAGTATATTTTGTTTTGTTATTTGTTCTATTATCATAAATTTAACTTTCTTTTACTTTTAGATGTATTCTCTAGAACAATTATTTTTCTAGTTAAGCTGAGAAACTGTCACATAGAGATCCAAATAGTATGGATCTTGAGTAGTTGGTGTAACACCCCGAAATATACCCTAGCAGTTTTCGGACTTGTTTAGGGTATATTAAAAAGTTAAATAAGGTACCGGAAATAAAACAAGATGCAGGAATTAATAATAAAGCCAGGGTAAATATGTAATTTACCACTTGAGGACTTAAGTGCTATAAGAGTAAAGATGGGATGCCAAAATAGAAATTTAATAAGTTATGGGAATAAGTGACCAGAAAGATGAAATAAATATAAGAGAATAAGGGCTTAAATGCAATTATGAAAAGTTAAAGTCAAAAATGAGTTTTTGTTTTGGCCAAACATGGCCTTAACAAACATGGGTTTTAAGACCAAATTTGGTCTCCAAAAAGAGGGAGAAGAAACCGTAGAGAGAGAGAGGGAAGAGCAAATGGAGAAAAGGAGAGAAGAAGAGGAAGAGGAAGAGAAGAAGAAGAGAAGAAGAGGAAAGCAAAGCAAAGAGGTATGGAACTTTAGTTTTTTTTATGGAAACTAACCTAGACCATGGAATTGAATGGATCTATAGAACTTTAAGGCTTTGTATGATTAAGAGTTTATCTCCAAATCTAGGGTTTTGATAGAATTGCATTCTAACCTTAGATTTCTTGAATTTAGGGTTTGGTAAAACCCATGCACAAGCTCATGAAATCCTCTCTTTGAGGATAGTCCATAGTTAATGGAGAGTAATTGAGTTAGGGTTTTAGAATAAGCCTAACTAATCCTCATGTTTTTGTTTGTGTATGGGTTATAACCCATATTAGAAGGGTTTTGAAGAAATCCATGATGGATTTTGAAGAAATATATGAAATTGAAAGAAGAAATTAATTAGAAAAGAGATTCCAAGGTGAATTTGGAATTGTTTTGATGTGTGTTTAGAAGTATAGAAGTGATTGGGGATCAAAAAGTATGGAAAAATGTGAAAACACACATTCCTGGGCATTCCCAGTGACTTGTACCGGTACAACGAACTTGTACCGGTACAACTAATATTCTAGTCATTTTTTGGCGAGTTGTTGCAGTTACAACTTGAGCTTGTACCGGTACAACTTGGTAATTGCAGTTTTCCAGTTTTGACCAGTTTTAGTATTTTGGCCATAACTTACTTCATTTATTATCCGATTTGGGTGATTCAAGTGGCCAATTAAGTAGACTTCAAGAACAAAGCTTAAGAGAAGGCATCGCCAAATTCCTACGATTCTAAGTGGCCCAAAATACACTCAGTGGAAGCCATGTGCAAACCAAATTCTAGTTTTGAGTGTTGAACATAGAGAAGTCGGGTTGTTTGGACCACTTGAGTTCGATTGCTCCAGGTGGGTGATTCCAGTTGGAATAGAACCCTTAACTGTAGATTTAAATGATTATAAGGACATAGGGTCAAAATATAAAGTTAAGACCCCGGAAAAATGAGTAATACAAACTGTCGCTAGAAAAATCGGCAAAATGACTAGTTGGCATGAAAATGCTATAACTTTAGTTTGGATGATCCGATTGGATTGATTCCAATTTCTAAATAAGTAGAATGTGGGAATAAGAATACATAGGTTGCATAATGTACAAGTATAAAGAAAGGTATAGGAATATGTCATAAGATATGATAGGTATAAGTCGTAAAATATAGTAAGATATGATAGAACATGTCATAAGATATGATAGTCTAAAATTTCACGAATGATAGGCACATATGCATATAGAGTAAATGATATGAATATAAGCGTGTATGATAGGATTATATGATAGATATACTTAAATGAATAGATAGAACATACTAGAACAAATGATAGGAATACGTAAAAGATATGAGTATAGATAGGCAATGCAAAGAAAGAATAAGATGGAACACGCTAGGAATATATAATAGACAAAAACTAAAATGATAGAAAAGATATATATGAATATATGTATTATAGATATATGAGAACCGAAATGTGAGCCTAAGTTATGATAACTAATGCACAATTAGAAGTAATGATAGTATATATGCATAAGCAATTATGATAACAATAGTTATTCATGCTTATAGAGATCTGAGAAAATGTAATAAAATTTGATTGTGCAGAGCCTGGTAGAGGAGGATAGATAGGCATGCCTATAGGGAAGATACGATTCTTTGCGGCATATTCATAGACGGATATTGAGGCCCAGTTTGGGTCGATGATATAGATCCCGTTTGGATCGGGTGGCCCACATGAGGGTCACCACAATAGATAGAAATCGCGCCTCGTGCGGTGATAGTACCTTCAGTGCGAGATGGCATATGACATAGGTCAGCATGCCAAATGCGGTGATGATACCTGGGTATTAACAAGAGATCCTTTGTCTCGATACGGTGATAGTACCTTCGAATTTTTCAGTTATTTCCTGAATCCACTTCTAAGGTATTTGCAGGACATGAAAATAAAGAAAAGGAAAAGTATACTAAGGAAATGTATATGAAAAGTATATAATAGGATATGATATGACGACTGGCACTATATGCGATGAAAATCTGAGGAGCAGGTTACAAGAATAAAGTACATTATAACTTTGATATGAAAATAGGTATAAAAACACAAGAAAAGTAGGAATAGTACGGGATAACGAGGATATGAATAGTAGAGATGAACACACATAATAGGAAAGTAGCAATAGTACAAATATAAGTGAAAGAATAGAAATAAATCATAGATTGAAAGATGAAAAAATATAGACTAGAGACATATGGCAATGAAAGAATAGGAACGTGAAAAGACATATAACAAGGCGTGAAAGATGAACACGGAATGAGTATCGGAATACTTAAAGTACCCCGAATAGAGATACGAGAAAAGTATAAATAAAGGCGCTAAGACATAGAACATGTAGTAGAAAAGATTGACATACAGCAGATGTCGGATGATAAGGAATTCACGTTATAGAAATATGTTTAGATATATATAATGCATAATGTATGAAGCTTGTGACAGTCGCCGTTGGTGGTTGTCCATGCTTATGTTCCCACTAAGCGTAAACAGCACGGGTGTTCAATCCGTGTAGATGCGAGAAGTGAAGACAAGGATAGGGGATAGGACATCCCACATCAGCAAAGCAGGCGACTTCGGAAGATAGGTGCTCATATTGTTGCCCAAGTAATCTACGAAGTTTGTAATAATAAAATTGTAATAGTACAAGTAAAGGGACTCTTGTGTATGTGTATAGATTGTGATGGACACCACTCCAGTGGTAGTTCTTTGTATGTATAAAATGATTTTTGTTTTTGAAATTATTTGTATGCCTGAGTGCAGTACAGCTGCGAGAAGAAACGAGGTGTTGAGAGTCTGATATAGTATAGATAGTATCGCGCCCCGGACCCCCAGGTTCGGATCCATGAAGCCGAATTGAATTCGGGATCAGGCGTGACAGGTTAGGAGTAGTTGATTTTGAGAATCAAGTCAATCTCTATGGGAATGATATCTGGACTTACATCCAAATTTTTACTACTTGTCATGGCTGTGCACTTGTAGTGTCATAGACTAAACCTGTTGATTCGAACATTAAATCGAGTTTGGTAATTTTAAGGAAAGCTCAATTCAATTTTGACCTTGGCAATAGGAAAATTGTAAGGTTCCTATATAGGTGTTAAGTTGAGTGGTTTGGTCTATATCTTCACAGATGAACACCTACAAGAGAAGATTTGTAAAGATTCAAGGTATGAAAACAAACCCTAACGTCACCCTTTTGTGATTTTGATTTTGGGGAAAAACCCAAACTTAAGAAAAAGGGGTTTTATTGGTGCTAAACCACTTTTGGAGTTGTTTCGGTGGATTCCATGGTGGATTTTTGATATAGGATGAATTTGAGGAGGTTTATTGAAGAAAAATGGGTGAGAATGGCGAAATCTGCCATTTTCTGGGCAAAACCCGCGAGTGGTGCAGACGAAAGTTGGTATCGATACGTTGTGCGGAGTGAATGCGGTACTGCTCAAGAATTAGTGCCGTGCATTGACGAAGGCGGCGGTATCGGTACCAGTGGTTAGTGAATACCAGGGTGCCCACTTCTGGTGTTGATACTTTGGTACCGGTGCAGATCAAGTGGTGCTAGGTCTGCAGGTGCTAATCAAAGTGGTCTTAGATCTGGTGCTGACAACCTTGTTTTCGTATCACTTGCACTTTTAGGTCTCGTATTCGTACACCGATTTTTTAGGGACCCTAATAAATGACTATTGGGGGTTCAAATAAGAATGAAACTAAGTGAAAAACGTACCGTACCTCGCCGCCTCGGCGAAGCGAATTATCCTCGGCAATATTTATTTAGTATTATTATTTGTTTAACCATTAAGAGTGGAGAATTTGTATTTGACGGATGCGGGTGAAGGCAACTGACGACCTAGGATTAGTATCGAAGAGACAAAGGATCGATAATTTGGTTTGTTCTTTGAACCTCTATCTTACTTGAGTGTATTAATAGTTTACTATGTAAATGTAAATGATTGTATGGAATATACATCGTCGATTGAAGGAAATGCGAAATCGCATAATGTTTTGAAATAGAGAAATTGTGATGAATTGTCAAATATGACTTGTGTGCATTTATTTGAACTGCAAATGATATTGTCATATTGTGACATAAGGAATTGAAGTGAATTATTAACAAAGATCAAAATATCGGTAAACACGGATATATCGGTAATTGGATTTTATGGAAATATCGGAAATATCGGTAAAATATCGGTGGATATTTTTACAAAAATATCGGTTATTAAAATTTTTCATATTTTAATTATATAGATTATGAGAAATGATTCTTATCTTAATTAAGGTAGATTAAAATCAAATGGATTAGTATTAAATTAAATATGTTATATTTAATATATTATTCGAATATTATTATGTTAAAGAGATATTTATTTACTTTGTTATTATTATAAAAATATTATGTAGATAATGAGGAATTCAAAATATTATATATTATAATTTTAAATTTTTAAATAATATTATTTTATTTCTTTTCCTTTTCAAATTAATATTTGATTTAAAAAATATTTATAAGTTATAAGTATAAAATAAAAATAAGAATAAAATATTATAAAGGGATTATGAACAAATAAATAATAAGAGAATATAAAAAAAAGTTTGCACTATATAATAGAATTACAGTCATTAAACAGTGATTTGAGAGGTTGCAGCTTAGGCATTTTGGGTGGAGTTCGAAACCACTTTAAAAACAATTTTTCATATTTTGAATGAGGCGCAGAAACTCTCCAGTTTTTAAGGGAAAATATATCGGTTTTAAAATCGCGATTTTATCCGATTTTTACTTCGATTTTCCATCCCAAAATCGTTTCCAACCCGACGAAAACGATTTTTCGTCGAAAAATCGGTGGCAATGATTTTTAGTCCTTGATTATTAATGACCAGCGGAGGGATGCGCGTCGATATCCTGTGATGGAAGAATTATATTGCTAAATGTCTCACTTGGCGGGATATCTTTCGGTGGCATGTGTGATGATGTATGACATTTATTAAATGAACCTCATGGGATGCATCGATGGCATCCGTCATGAGTATTGAGAAACCGAAATTGTTAAATGTGTGGCGTAGAATGAAACATAAGGCAGGGTTCGCAAGCGGATCGTTTGGCATCAATTGAATAGTCAAGGTGACATAACAAACTTGGCGAGTGAAAATGAATTGTAAACCAAATACATCTTTATGAGTATGTGCTTAATCTCATGCATTGAATTGTGAAGGAATTGTTGCATTAAATGATTGTTGCCAGTGAAAGTGTACAAATGTGTAACATGTGTTTATGCATTAACCATTGAAATAGAGTAACAAGCATGATTCTGGAAAAAACGTGTTGGTAGGAACATGATTGCTGGCATGTCACTTAGAGTGTAGTTACAACTATGCCTTGGGTATAAGTGAATAGGAAACAAGGCGAGAACAAGAAGCATAGAGTCTGTATTGTATTAAATGTAGTATATACCCGACATGAGCATACATCGCATTGAACATTGATATTTTGTAATCAAGCGAGTTAAACCCGAAACATTGTTTTGTACTCCTTTTTGAAGGGTATAGAAATACCTTAATAAATGTTTGCTAAATGTAAATGTTTATAGGCCCTCCATTTGAAATGCTTAGTGTAGTGAAAGCACTAAAATGAGTAACATAAATGAAAAATGTTTGATAAGATAAGTAAAGAAAGCGGTCGAGTAAACCCCACAGAGCTCGGTTCGGATCACCATTCAGATTGTTACTTTTGAAAAAAGCAAATTTAATAAAATGTAAATAAAAGAATTCAACGAGCATCAGGATAGAGTTCGGACAGCTAATCGGAATCGGGCCAGGAAGTAGGGTGCCTACACTAGAGGCTTGACACATGGCCTCCGTGATTGTGCCGACACCCTTTTCGTTCAACTTATCTTTCCCTTTGACACATGGCTCTAAATAAGCCATTCAACCAAGTGCCAAGTGTCACTTGCCACACCAGTGTCTCAGCGTGAAATTCGACTATCTCGAAATAGGCAAATCCGACCTGATGATTCGATTTGTGAAACTGATTCTAACAGTGAAGTCGGTTTAATATTGATGATCTGAAAAATTAGGTTCAACGAAATTACCGGTTTACCATTTTTTGAGAAAATTCCGATTTTCTGGTTTCACATTCTCCTCCTTAAAGATTTCATCTAAAATTCACACACATACACATAAAGTCATGCATATGCAGCCGTACACAATCACGTATTAAACTGGTCGAACAATCATAGCTTGACTAAACCCGCGTGCCTTCATCCTTGAATAGGAAGGTTGGTGTGCGTGATATTATTGACATCGTGTGCATATGAAGTTGCCAGGTGTTGGTGCATGCGACACCTTCACTAACCTCACGGTCTTCAGTCACAGGCTAATCCGATATCCGTGATGCGCGTGATGCCTCCGAGTTATATGTATCAACAAGTCCCCTCCCCCGATCCCACTTCTGGTTTGGTCGGAGGTGCGAGCATGGAGATGTGGAACACCTCTTAAACACCTGATAAGCGGTGTGCCCAGTGATCGCGGTGTAGCATCCTCCAGTGTCTCGAAAGGCCTGAATATGCTGTAATGATGCTTCCTCGCTTTTTGGTTTGACCATCTCTTAGGCATTGCCTTAGAAACGTCCATTCAGTGCGTAACTCACCTTCGACTACGGCGTAAAAAGGCAGCTTCCTTATCAAACCCACTTCTCGGAGGTGTCTCTAGTAAAAATCAGACGGGGTGATGGACCTCTCTCCACCCTCTATCATTGTCAGGTATTATGGCCTCCCATACAAAGCCTCATAGGGTGCCATTTGTGTACTCGCTTAATAACTGTTGTTGTAGGTGAATTTCACTAAGGTTAAGTGCTCCTCCCAACTACCCTTATGATCTAGGACACATGCTCGTAGCATGTCCTCTAAAACCTATATGGTCCTCTCCGACTGACCATATGTCTGTGGATGAAAAGCGATGCTCATTATCAATTATGTCCCCATGGCCTTCTGGAAACTCCTCCAAAAGTGTGTCGTTAACCTGGGATCTTTGTCCGATACTATGGACACTAGTACTCCATGTAGTCGGACAATCTCGCAAATATACAACCGGCAGAATTCTTCCAATGTGAAGTTCATCCGCATTGCTAGGAAATGTGCCGACTTAGTGAGCCGGTTCACTATCACCCATACCACATCATGCCTCCGCGGTGTCCATGGCAGTGGGTCACAAAGTCCATCGTGACGTGCTCCCACTTCCCACTCATTATATAATGGGTGGAGTAGCCGGATTGTCTCCCCAGTGTTCAACCTTTACCTGGCGACCGCGTGAGGACATCTTGAGCAAATATGATGTGTTGCTTCATCGCTCGATGTACTGGCATTGAAGATCCGCCGGTACATCTTAGTGCCACTGAACCACGAAGAGTAAAGGAGTAATGGAACTCCCGAGGGGATCTCTATCTCGGATCTATCAAGCGAGAACCACGGTACTTCCTAAACCAAAGACTCTGTGGTGGATGGCCCGGCCTTCGTCACCGTCTTGTTGTACACTTGATCACGATGGGCACTATCTCTTCATCCTTTGATACTCCAATCCGTAGTACAGGGAAGGCGTATGCTAAACTCCTGACATACCTTGAGCTTTAATCAGCATCGGTGTTGAGCTATCCACGATCTCGAGCATACGCGTTCTCGGGAAGCTACACTTGCTAGTGAAGTCATAATCTTCCAAAAATTCCATCCACCTGCGTTGCCTCATTACTAGAAAATTTGATTTTAGCTACTACAAAAAAGTAGTAGCTAAATTTCTTTAGATATTAAATAGCTACTACAGAACGTAATAGCAAAATTCCTTGTAGCTAAGCTAATTTTAGCTACTACTAGTAGCTATTAGCTACTGCTTTAGCTACTACATGATGTCGTAGCTAATTAGCTACTAAAAATAATAGTAGCTAAAATGAAAAATGTAGTAGCTAATTTAGGTAAGGAGGCAACTATATATAGCTACTACTTAGCTACTATATTACGTAATAGCTAAATAGCTACCAATAATAGTAATAGCTAATGTAAAGAATGTAATAGGTAACAAAGTGAAAATGACGATTATTTATAGCTACTAATTAACTACTCACAATAATAGTAGCTAAAATTGAGAATGTAGTAGTTTACTAAAACAATATATAGCTACTACTTAGCTACTACATAACATAGTAGCTATTTAGTGACTGGAATAGTTAGTAGCTAAGTATTATAGCTATATAGCTACTAATAGAGTAGCTATATAGGAGTAGCTATTTAGCAACGAAAAAAATGTAGTAGTTAATAAGTGTAGCTATTTAGCTACTATATTAGTAGCAAAATTGTAATAGCTATTTAGTAACTATTTTTGTAGTAGCTAAAAAAAGTAGTTATTTAGCTACTAAGTTAGTAGCTAAATAGTGAAATAACTAATAGCAAAAAATTTAGTAGTTAAAAGCGAGTAGCTGTAGCTCGCATCACGCCCGATTCCAGGTCCATCCCAGATTAATGATTCGAACCGGTTTTGGGGTGCGAAACCATATATCTGGGACTCTTTATCTGTTTTTTATTTATTTATTTTTGAGCTGGTTATACCGTGGTATCTGAACAATTTTGTAATAACCAAAAATCATTTACATATACAAAGACACCACCCAGAATTGGTGTCCATCATAATCTATACACATATACTAAGTCCCATTTACTTATACAAACACTTATACATATACATATCTAATACAAACATCAGAGATCGCGGAACAGTGCTGGTGAGCACCTAGCCCGTCTTCTTTGATTATTAGATGTCTTATCCTCTTTATCTCACTCTTTAGTACCACGGGTTTGAACACAGTGCCTAAACTTAAGCTTAGTGGGAACATATAGACGATAACGACCAGAAAGCTAACAATGTCGCCATCACAATGCACATTTACTTTTCCTTATGCATATACTTGAAGCCTATTCTTATGACTTCTAACTCATATCATATTATACGTATAGATTTTATCTTTTCGGGTTTCATATCATTATCTTGTTAAGTATTACTTCCATGTGTCATGTCTTTTAAGTTTCAATTCATTTCCATTGCCTTCTACATGTATGGATGTCTAGGATCATATTCAAAACAAACTTGCCATATGAGTGACAAAATGAAACATATCAAAGTCTTAATATCAAATATGAGATTAAGTGTTGACAGACTGTTAAAGTCATTTTGGTGTTTTATTAAAATTTTTGTTTCCAAAGTGTGGCGACCCGAATCGCGACTCGGCTCGGTTGGATCTAAGCGGATCCCGGTTTACTCAGGCGTTTTCAATTATCTTCTCAAAACATTTGTTTGGTTTATTAATTTTCGTTTTTCAAAATTATGTGACCCAGATCCCATTAAAAACAGATTGGCGGATCAATGGGAGCAGGTTCACTCCGACATTTTCAATTATTCTCAAACATTTTCTTTGTGTTATTCCATTTTAGACTTTTTAATTACGTGGAAACACTTCATTATGGGCAAGCCATAAACATTTACAATTAACAAAATGCATTTCTGATTAATGCCTTTATATCCACATATATAATGCTATTCATTTTTAAGCATCTTTTATTTTACCATCATTTTATCATATCACAACAGCCATTTTCAATGCAATAATTCAATTCACAATTCAATTTGAGATTTAAGCATATACATAAAAATCCCATTTACACTTTCGTCAATGTTGGTTATTTCACTTTGACTATTCAATTAACATTTACATTGATTAGTTTAATGAATCGTGTAATATCATTGTTAATGTGCTACACATTTTACAATTCGATTACCGACGGATGTTGTTTGGTGCACCGACATGTGGTATTGTCATTATTAGTCTCCCGTCGCGACGGATCTTTGTTTGGGTGCACCCGACGCTGTGGTATCACTTATTCACCCCGACATGTGGTATCACTTATTCGGTCTCCCATCATGATGGATGCTGTTTGGTGCACCCCGACATGTGGTATCACTTATTCGGTCTCCCATCATGACGGATGCTGTTTGGTGCACCCCGACATGTGGTATCACTTATTCGGTCTCCCATCATGACGGATGCCGTTTGGTGCACCCGACATGTGGTATTACTTATTCGGTCTCCCATCATGACGGATGTCGTTTGGTGCACCCCGACATGTGGTATCAATTAATGCCATACGCCATCATGACGGATGCCGATTGGTGCATCCCGCCAAGTGGGAACACAATGCCATACACCATCATGACGGATGCCGATTGGTGCATCCCGCCAAGTGGGACATTGGACAATTTCGGGGTGCCTTCGTGACGGATGCCGTTTGGTGTATCCCGTAAGGCGGTTTATTCGATATATCAACTAATTCCGCATTTGCCAGTTTACGTTTAATGAATCTACGTCTTTATATGTTCCCATTCCATTCGGTTTTCAAATATCACATTTCAATTCCAATTTAACTTTCGTATTATCTTTTCAAAGATATACTCAATCTATGTACTTATTTCATATACTCATTCACGTGCTCATTTCATATACTCATTCATATACTCATTCACGTATACTCATTCATATACTCATTTACGTATACTCATTCATATACTCATTCACGTATACTCATTCCTTATTGTACTCATTCCTTATACTCATTTCGTATCTCATTCCTTATACTCATTCATGTATACTTATTCATATATTCATTCACGTATACTCATTCATGTGTACTCATTCATATACTCATTTACGTATACTCATTCATGTGTACTCATTCATATACTCATTTACGTATACTCATTCATGTATACTTATTCATATATTCATTCACGTATACTCATTCATGTGTACTCATTCATATACTCATTTACGTATACTCATTCATATACTCATTCATGTATACTTATTCATATATTCGTTCATATACTCGTTCATATACTCATTCATGTGTATCATTCATATACTCATTTCGTATATTCATTCATATACTCTTCACGTATACTCGATTCGTATACTCATTCACGTATCTTTCATTCGTATATTTCCCTATCGTTTTGTTATCGTTTTACGGTTATATGTGATAATAATCATATATAACTTAACCACATTATGTGTTCATGACAATTTTCCTTTCATGTTCATATTCATGTTTCAGTTCGTTTTCCTTTTCCATATCACATTCATGTTTCATGAACACATCTATACATTTTGCATTTCCTATACTTTTCTTGTTTCATGCCTATTATATATGGCATTCCATATACTTGTATAGTATGATGCTTATGTATTCACACATCATTCGTGTATTCTTGTCCCTCAACGAATCTATTTTACTTAGAAATTGGAATCATTCCAATTGGATCATCCAAACTAAAGTTATGGCATTTTCATGCCAAACTAGTCAATTTACCGATTTTACCCGAGGGACAGTTTGTAATACTCATTTTCCAGTGTCTTGACCATATTTGCACTTTTTTCTTTGTACTCCTTTAAAGCTAGGGTCTTTAAGGGTTTCTACTCAACTGGAATCCACTTGATTAAGACACGAAACTCAGTTATGTTCTAAACAACTTCGGGTACTCTATGATCAAGCGGTCACCGAGAGTGGCTTGCATTGCCCAGGTGAATTTATAGGGCTACTTAGAGTCAGGGTGATGATACCTATTTACGGATGTTTAGTTTTCCTTGGAAGTCCTAGTTTAATTATCCACTTGAATCACTCAAATCGGATAAGAAATGAGCAAGTTATGGCTAAAATACGAACATTGGTCAAAATAGGCGAGATTGTACACTTTTGTTCCTTTTTGTACCCAGTCTGAGTTTGGTTCTGGGTACATGTGATGCAGGTTCAAGGTGTACCCAGTCGAGTCACAGAAAAATACCCCGAATGTGTGTTTTTCTCCCATTTTTCCATATGTTGATACCCAAATCAACCCAATACTCCATAAACACGTCGAACCAGCTAAGGAATTCATCTTGTAATCTGTTTTTTCTACTCAAAATTATCTTTCAATACCTCTTATGAACTCTATTGAACTCAAACATACTTTCTATTCATCTGCTTAGCCACAAGGCCTAGGTTTTACTCAACCCATCTTGAGAAATCTAGGGTTCTTATCAAACCTAGAACAAGAACAAACATGTCCTTGCTTTACATAACACTTAGAACCCCAAAACACATGTAATGGGACCTCTAGATCTTCTCATAACAAAACCCTAGAAAAACAAAGGGATTTATGATGCTTTCCATACAAGAACTCATTTTAGGGTTAGGTTTCTCACAACCCACAACCCATAACCCACAAACATGTATCCATACAAATCTATACAAAGTTCCATACCTTTTTGGCCTTGCTTGAACTTCTCTCCTTTATCTTCTTCTTCTCTTCCTCTTCCTCTTCCTCTTCTTCTTCTTCTCCCCTTATCTTCTCTTCTACGTTTTTTTTTGCTTCCCCAAAATGAGACCAAATTTGGTCTTAAATCCCATTTTTAAGTTAAGGCCATGTTTGGCCAAGTCAAAACCCATTTTTGTTTTTAAGTTTCTCTAATTGCATCTTGGTCCCCCCATTTCTCTCTTATTTCTATTCCAACTTTCTCAAATCTCATAATGGCATATAAACTTATTGTTTTATTCCTTTTATGTCCTCAAGTGGTAAAAGACTACTTTACCCTTGGCTTTATTATTAATTCCGGGTCTCTCGTTTTATTTTCGAAAAATTCAATTTAGCTTTTAATATACCCTAAACAAGCCCGGAAACTGCTAGGGCATATTTCGGGATGTTACAACTACCATGTTAGTAGCTTAATAGTAATAGCTATTTAGCGATTAATTTTTATAGTAGCTATGTAGTGTAGCTATTTAGCTACTGAGTTAGTAGCTAAACAGTAATAGCTATTTAGTAACTAAACTAAGGTAGTAGCTAAATTTATAATTAAAGTAATTAATTAATTAATTAAATTAATTATTAAATTATTAGAACCTTAAAACACATAATAAAAAAATTAAAATGAAATAAAAATTATAAGATCCTATTACCGAAAAAAATAACATCCACCGAATAACATAAACCAAAATAACGTGTATTAAATCCCATGTTCTAGATAGCTATACAAAATAGACCAAAAAAGTTCAACAATAGTAATGTTCACATATCACCAATAGGGGGATCATCTGTGGTAGGCAAGGATGAAAATATCGGTTTCGGCGGATATATTGGTAATTGGATTTTACGGATATATCGGATATATCGGAGATATATCGGTGGATATTTTTACATGAATATCGATATATCGAAGGAGAATTAATAAAAATACTTTAAATTGATGGAAACACTTTATAAAGTGTAAAGCCGAGCTTGATAATAATGAATACGGACATTGATATTACATTGTCATGGTCTTTCACCACCAAAATGAAGATCGATGTAGCTTAGCATTTGCAACATTTGATGAAGGGATCCCATCTTGGTGGTCAATAGTCATACCAAGACATAGTGTTCCGATAATATTAGTTATAAGATCGAACATCACGTAGCATAATGCTCTTGACATGCCACAACCTCTCCATGGATGGGAAATTGGGGTTCACCCACATGTTCGTTTGGAAATCCTTGTTGCATTTGATATGGAATGTTGAATGGCATTTGTTCAGCATGAGGATAATTTATCATTCCATATTCTTCATCAATGGAAGCGAAGGATTTGAAGAAGGCTGACCATAAGTCATTGTGTGAGGAGGAAAAATGTTACCGTCATTGGATGAATCAACGTATTAGTGCGATGCCGTAGATTCAAAACTAGCCAAATGATGAATCCTCATTGTGGTGTGCCATCCTTCTTCGTCAACCTCTATATGGCTTTCCAATGGCTCCAATACCAAGACCGACTCTCCTAGACCCGTGGTGTATAACATGTAGCATGTGTGAAATCATGCTTTCACCGGTGGATGACTCAATGGATATTGACTTATTTGTCGATCTGCGATATCTCCACCATCATTTCCGGTATCCTTTACTCATATTTGGTCACCTCCTCTTGAGCCATCGTACTTTGTGGATTGAAGTACCGCCAAAACTAGGTCTACTACTATGTTCAACACTTGAATCAAATGAGGGTCGAGAATCCTTGTGGGCTGAGCCAAGGTCTCTCATGTCTTGAAATTTGAAACTTTCACTGTATGCTTCTTCGAGATAAAACACGGTCAACATCAACACCGGCTTCACCAGACATGCGCGACGGTCGTGGATCGGGATTTCCATCTTACGTTATCAAATGGAGAGGAGTCTAACCCATTGGAATAATTGATTATCCTCTTCTTCACGAGCTTCGAATTTGAAATGTCGAGTAAATCAAGGTAATTCTTTTCAGCAACTTTATCTGACTCTGCTTGCATATCACGTATCTTTAGTTTCATGTTATAGTAACAAAAAACTAATTGTTGGAGCTTAGGGTAAGCAAGCTGATTTCTTTGTTTTGTATGTATTAGAGCAAATGTGCTCCAATTTCTCTCACATCTTGAAGAAGATACGAGTTTGGGCAAGAGCTTTAATGGCCAAATTCCTCAGTAATGGGAGTGTGGTTTCCATATGAACCACCATTCAGAGTATAATAAAAATAAGTAACATTCAAAATCTAATAACATGAAAGTAGGCTTTATTTTAATGTTTTAATGAGAAATAACACTAACCGGGGAACCATTAAATCTCTTGAGGCTATTCTTTGCTCTATCTTGAATCCTCTCTTCGCATCTCAAAACATTATATTTTATGAATTGAAAATATACATGTCTAATCGGTATAAGTGTAAGTGTAAATTTAACCCAGTGCTTGAATCGAGTTAATTAGATTTGTAACAGTGATGTCGCCTCGTTTAAAATTATAAATGCTGTAAGTAGAAGATAATCTTGCGAATACTTCGTGAACAGCTTGGAGTAACTCAGGGTCACTACTAACTCCAGGTCTATATTGAAACCTTGGATTCAAATAATATCTTTACCAAAAGTGATTTAAATTAGTATGTCATAAGAGGAAAATAATATACATTAAATTGTGATTAAGATATCGCAGTTACTCTTTGCGTAGAGGATGTTTGAGCGTTCTATCCCAATGATCTGCGATGATTGTTTTGACCCAATCTTTGGCATTGAGTTGATGTAAATTTTGCTTCATTACCCGAATCAACTCATACACAAATGGCAGTGTTGGGACGACTTCAGAATTAACAATGCACGAGCGTATAGTGGCTCATATGGTGATACTAAGCGAGACCTTCTCCCGATATGTATGATCAAACCATGAGCACTTCAACATCATGTCCAATGGTCGATCGACTAAGCTTGTGAGAAGCCCATTCATCACTGATAAAGATCTTCTTCAAATCAGCCCTCTTTTTTAGAAGACTTTCTAGGGCGAAGTAATTTGTTGCAAATCTTGTTGCCCGGGCCTGCAAATATCTCCACCCACCAGAGACCTTTCTCGCTACCATGACAACCAGCCATGATTGTAGATGAAGTTGGTGATTTTGCGTGCATTGGTAATTAATTCCGAAACGGTAGCTCTTTTACCAATGTCTTCAAACATCAAATCAATGCGGTGTCTTTAACGCATGAATCAATATAAATTGTACTTCTTCATTAGCGACTTTCAGCCTTCACAAATGCGTCGGAATTTATGCGTAACAATTTGCCACAACATTTGTTTCACCTACTTCCTTGATCACGTCCTTCAACAAACCGTAAATGTATTTGTTGTCCTTTATCTTGTCGGATGCATCAACCGACTTGAGGAATATTGTGCTTCCTTTCGAATATACCATGAAATTAATAATGCTCAATTTCGTGGGCCCGGTCCATCCATCAGACATAATCGTACACCCATAAGTCTTCCATTTTTCCCTTTGGATGTTCACATAATCTTCCATGTCTTTATACTCCATATCCAAGTATTTGTTTTTGATTTCATATGGAGATGGTGGCTCTATTCCCATGCCTACAAGTAGAATTAATGAAATTAATTATCTAGTTTTCAATTATAATATAAGATAATAATTTATTAGAGGCGAAAAGTGATTGTCACATACCCGACTTGTTGTGCACCAAATCATGTTCTTGAAGTGGTGAGAGTGCGCTGTGGTACCAACACTCTCATATATGAAGAATTTCTTGATTAGTGGCCCATCGTTTCTTTGATTGAACCACCTTTGAAAGATTTTAATGTTCTTTTTGTCTTATTTGCCAGGAACTTGTGTATAATGATGGAGCAAGCGATGGTGATGGATCAGATTGTCTCACACTTTGAGATCTTTGCATGCGTAGCCATTGGATTAGTCGGTTGCGGTTGTGAAGGCTCTGTTCGCAAATATCTCAATTAGTTATGTCAAATAAATTCGTTTATTTAAAAATTTATTTAATTTAAACATTTACCCATTTTTCTTTTACCTCATAAATCCATACCTTGTTGTGGTTCCATTCAGTAGCTTTTGATGCACGACATGCCTTTCAGCATCGGCTCTTTCATCGGAAGTCGTGTCACCGGATACATATATACATCTTCCTCTTCTTCCTCCTCATCCTCATCATCATCATGTGAGATGTCTATCGAGTCCCCCATTGTGCCTCGTGGTTATTGAATATCTTATGTCATTTACTTTCTTTGCTTTCTTTATTTTACCAACAAAGTTGTTTCATTTTCTTGTTTCATAGAATGTACATTTGGGCGCTTTTGTATTAGAGTTGGGATAGATGTAATGATTGATATTTAAAGCGAGTGATCCCACCACTCCGTATCACCAAACCACAGTAATTGCATATTGTACCATTTCTATTCCCCTCCAATATTACTTCCACTAGCCATCCTATTATTATACAATTGAAAATGAATTTATTTTCATATAAAACAATAAATTTATTATATATATATATATACACAATATTAACTAATATATAACTTACTTTAAAATATTAACTAACATGAAAAGGTAATTAATTTATTAATATGCATACATAATATTAACTAATATATAATTTATTAATATGCATACATATATAACTAAAGTGTAGTTCTTTTAAAGAATTCACCACTATTTAATTTATTATAGTATATAAAACCATATTATTACATGATATTTACCTTAGCTTAAACTAATATATATTTGTATTTGATGCAATTTATAATCTAATGTCAAATTAAAAAAAAAATATATATATATATATATATATATATATATTATAGTATATTTATTATAGTATATAAAACCATATTATTATATGATGTTTACCTTGAAGCTTAAACTAATATATATTTCTATTTTATGCAATTTATAATCTAATGTGAAATTATAAAAAAAAAAGTAATGTATATTTATTTTAAATAATACACCACTATTACATTTATTATAGTATAAAACCATATTATTATGGTATTTACCTTAAAGCTTAAAATAATATATATTTATATTTTATGCAATTAATAATCTAATGTGAAATAAAAAACTAAAAGTATATTTATTTTTAAAAGAATACACCACTATTAAATTTATTATAGTATATAAAACCATATTATTATATGATATTTACCTTAAAGCTTAAAATAATATATATTTATATTTTATGCATTTTATAATCTAATGTGAAATTATAAAAATATATAAACATATTTATTTATAGTATATAAAACCATATTATTATATGATATTTACCTTGAAGCTTAAACTAATATATATATATTTTTATGCAATTTATAATCTAATGTGAAATTATAAAAAAAAAAAACTAATGTATATTTATTTTAAAGAATACACCACTATTAAATTTATTATAGTATATAAAACCATATTATTATATATATATATATATATATATATATATTAGTGTATTCATAAAAGCTTAAAGCTTAAAATAATATATATATTTATATTTAATGCAATTTATAATCTCTTTGTGAGTATAAAAAAACTAATATAAAACTATAGTAGTATTATGAAATAAATGTAAAGTATCTTGAGACTAATATTATGTTAACTATAGTAATATATATTTATCTTAGACTAATATATATTTGTATTTTATTAAATTTATAATGTAATATGAAATTATAAAAAACAAACTAATATATAATTAACATAAATACAAAAATAAATGTAAAAGTAAAACTATTAAATACACAAAACATAAATACAATAAGAAGTAAGAACATACCTTAATTAATCTTGTTGAAATTTGGAGCTTCAACCCTTAAACACCAAAATTTCCACCTTTTTTGGAGATATATAACAAAGAAAAATAATTTTGAGATGAAATGAAGATTTGATGAGTAAGGAAGAGTTTGTGAAAATAGAGTGATTTTGAGTGGTATTTATAGGATTTTTGGGTCAAGGCTATAGAATGATCAAAATATAATTAAAAGATTTAATTCTAACTAGTTGGATTTAGTTTTGGTGAAAATGCGTCGTTGGATCTTCTTCTAGCCGTTTGGATCAATCCTCGGCCGTTGGATCAAGCTTAGTTTAATTTCGGCGTTGGATCGAAATTTGACCGTTGGATCACATTTTAATCAGGGTGAAATGCAGGCCGTTGGATCAAACGGTTAAATGCGGCCATCGGTCCGGTCAGGCAGCGTTTGAAAGGAGCGTCTGGACCGTCGGTTCTGCTAACGAATCTGAGCCGCCGAAGCGGCCCGGTAGATATATCGTGATATATCTCCCGAAAATCTCGAAAAATGTTTCCCACCGCGCGTGTCTCCGCGTGTCGATATTTCGACCCGATATATGCGTCCGACTTCGATGTTAGCGAAATATCGGCGATATTTACCGATTTTTTGCGATTTTTCCAGCAAACGACTTTATGTATCAAAAATCGTTTCGTTAACTCCCGATACACGAAATATCGGCGAAATATCGGCCGATATTTCCGACATTTCAATCCTTGGTGGTAGGGTCATGCGTAGGGGTCATCCATGTGGGCGTCGCGATGGGGAGACTGTGTCGATTTGAGATAAAGCCCTCGGTAGAGCCTTAACCTCATCAAGTTGATCTTGCGGCACTTTAACCTTAAGTATCCGGCTTCCTTTTACATCACCATCGAACCTGCGTCCTTGGTACACTCAAATGACTTGATCATTCTGGATGAGAATGCGAGTGGAGACGGTAAGATGGGTCCTTTTTCGTGTATCTTGAGAAGATCGATCACTAATCCGTATATGATTAGTTGACATTTTTGCTCCGAATTTTGCCCGCAACTCGTAAGTATCTTTGCATCTTCATCGATAGATCACGGTGTTCTCTCACAAAGACAGCCATCCTATTGTACCATCCATTGCATTTCTTGATGCACAACTTCCCTCTGAAATTGGAATAGATATTCAGACAATATATGAATATATAATAAAAAAAACTTGAAGTAATATAATATACTTTTAATTTATTTACCTCGATTTGGCGAGCCCTCTCATCAACCCACATATGAGTGGTCTTAGAAGTGTGCAGTTGCTAATGGATCTGGATAAGGGATGGCTTTTTCCTGATCTCTTTCTCCTATATAGAAATATTAGTAAAATTAGAAGATATATTTGTTATGATCTTACAAATCAAAATAAAATTAAAGCAAGAGTTCTAAATACTTACAATCATCCTAACATGCTCTAAGAATGAAATGGAACCCCTAGTGTGTCTTGAAGGTCCTATGCCTGGTCTAGCCTTCTCGGTTTGGCGGTTCAGAGACATTCGTTCTGATCGAGCCAGCTATGTAGCCAAAAATACCATAGAATTTCTATATGCTTTGTGTATTAGGGTATAAATTGAGCAAAACTTGGGTTTCGAAAGCGGTAGTGTTAAAATTGTGAAAAGTGAAATGAATATGTGAGCATATGATTAAATGTTATATGCTAAAATGAGAAAGTGATTGAACCCGGAAATAACCCAAGTGTAAAAAGGGCAAATTTGGAAATTTGTAAAATGAGGACCTAAAAGTCAAATGATAAGCTTAAATGCTAATGTGAAATAAATGATAAGTGAATGTGCAAATAAGGAGACTAGTAAGCTTTAAGTGAGAAAAATGGAAAATGAGATTTAATTAGGAAGCCAAATATGGCCTTATAATGGATAAGTAATATTAGACCATTTTTGGTCTTAGAAATCTCCCACTTGTGCAAAAACGTTTTTGAGAAAGATTGAGAGGAGAAAAGGAAGAAAAGTTAGGGCAAGGTGAGAAGATCAAGATTGTTGGTGTGATTTCTTCCCACTTCTTGCTTCTAAATGATCAAGCATCTTGGTTGAAGAAGATTCAAAGGGATTTAAGTTAAGAACCAAACCCTAGAATTTCTTTAATGATGTTTGGATTAGAAAAACCTTAATCCATCCATGGGTTTTGCTCATGGTTGGTTTAGAATGATATTAGGACGTTATTGGGAGTGATTCCCATGTTTTGTTTTGAGATTTTGAGGATTTTTGGAGAAAAATGCGCAAAGGAAAGCGAAAATCCTAGGCAAGCAGGGCTCCTAAGGCGGTAGGCGTAGGGAACCCACGTCGCCGCGTAGACCCTCTGGCCCGCGGCGTAGGATGCCTCACTATGGCGAGGCCGAGGTGACAAAATGGCACCCCTCGGGTATGCCACTGCGTAGCTACTGTTCACAGATGGAAAAATTTTGGATTTTGTTCCGAAAGTCTAGTATTCGTACACCGAGAGCTTAAGGACCCTAATAAATGAATAATAAGGGTTCAAATAAGAATGAAACTAAGTGAAAAGCATATCGTACCTCGCCGCCTCAACGAAGCGTATTCGTTAAGTGTAAGTAGTGCTAGGTTACTAAATGTGATGCGTGATTTTCTAGGGGTCGGTGAGGATCACCTAACCTAAAACCGAGATTGACGGCAAGGCAAAAAGAAAGAGATAAATTGGTTTGTTCTATCTTCTCCTATTCTCGTTTCAAGATTTGAAATGTTTGTTCTATCTTCTCCTATTCTCGTTTCAAGATTTGAAATGTTTGTTCTAAATGAATAAGAAAAGCATATTGATTTGTTTTAATTGATTTGAGGTAATTGATTGTGAAATGTTTGCATATGAAAATTGCATGAGTATTGAAAATGAACTATTTATACAAATGTAAATATTATACTGTATTTTGCTATAAAGGATTTGAATGCCATTAATAGAATGTTAACCGTTTAATTCGCATTAAGGATAGATTGGTATACCAATGATGGTCAAATTAGCAGTACTGCAAACAAACATATTGATGTGTCACTCCGATCAGTAGCCCAGTGGGACAGTATCGGTAGTATTCACGAATTGATTTTTAATAACCAGTCAACAGCCCAGCGGGACCGAACTGTGTTATAAAACAAATGTTTTTATACTGGCCTGCAGCCCAGTGGGACCTTGTCAGTGATTTTGATATCCTGTATACCGAAAACATAAGTTAAATTCGTTAAAGGCAGAACTGAATTGACTTTGAGATTGTTGACATACTGGAATTGAAAAGCATGATTGCAAATTGAAATGAAAAGAGCATTGTGAAATGCATGATTTGATTTTAAATGATTTATTGCATATGAAAGTGTATATTTGGAATGATCAATGAACCATAAATGATTGTATTTGAAATAAGTATATGTATTGTATTGACATTGATCATCCAAAAAGATTTGAAAGTTATGTTTAGTAAAATTGCATGATTTGACTTAAACTGAAACAGAAGAATGGAATTGTATATAACCACTAAGCATGAAAATGCTTAGTGTATTGTTTATCAATCGCGCGGTCAGGGTGATGGCGGTGATTGAAGCGGACCGAGTCAAGCTGAAGTCATTCGGAAAGTTCACGAATAACAAGTCCATTAAATCATCTCCGTTTTATGACAACATTTTTGGCAAACAAAAGGTTCAATCGAAAACTATTTTTGCACCTATATCTGAATACGATTTTGGATATTATGTTGTAAACTGCATAAAAATTTCATTTTTGGATAAATGCATATTTTGTAAAAGAATTGCATTGAATTTGTAAATGTTATGGAGCTTGCCACTAAGTGAAATAAACACGCAAAGATTTGAGAACAAAAACGCTTATATTAATGAAATGTATTTTATAAATGGATTTGATTAATGGCTTCGACTGGGCGTCCCCGGGTTTCGGTTCGGATCTGCCAACCAGGTCAGGTTGGGTCGGGTCGGGTCGGGTCGGGGGTCGCTACAAAAACTCTGCAGTACCCCATGCTTCATTCCACCTAGCCCAGATGGACTCCGTAACATGCACTGGTCTCCCATGTTTCCTCCACTTATTCAAATTATCTGTATACCTAAACTTAGCAAGCACCTCCCAAGTTGCTTTGATGCTACCCTCCATCTCGGCATCCCATGAGAAATCTTTCTATAAAGAAGAGAATTAATAGTTACTCATATAAGTGCGAAATAAATATTAAAATAATTAATAATATTTCTAAAGGAAATTTCGGTAGAGTTTCCTTTGTACTGATAACAATCCAACCTAATAAAACAAACATATTAAGTACTTGCAATATAATAAGACACTTATATAATACTCCTCAACTAATCCAACAACATCTCAACCAACAAACACAACACTTCATATATCCAGTTTGTCCATGTACTCATTTTACATATAAGGCTATAAGTGAATGAGTTTGCAGCTGAACTCTTTCCAATAAAGTATTTTATCTCTTTTGTGATGGTGCTCGTTTATACCCTTGATGTCGACCCGCTCGAAAATGGAGGTGATGCGAGGAGACGCATCGATGAGACTCGACAAACCTAAGCATCACGAATATCAATTTTCATACATAAATTTTTTTAAGAACAATAATCTAAATATTTCAATATATTATGTTCGCACCTCCACGTTCTCCACAATCAAGCTGGAGTCTGCCGGATGGGTCATGGCTATAGACGTAGTCGATGGTGTAGACCATTTGGTAGTGAAGGTGTGCTGCCGACTTGTGTGTGACCCGAAGTCTTTTAAAGATGATTCCGTAGATGGCCATATGGATAAGGTATGCAATTCTCCTAGTGGAGTGGTACTAGCTAGACTTTCTGCATGGAATAGTATACCCCACGACGTCCGCCCCATCCTTTACCGCGACCTCCCCTCATTTGATCCTCAACCTCGCATGTCTGCAGTAGAATATATAAACATGTTAGTCTGAGTTTATGAAAAAATAAATAAATAAAACATATGTGAAAAATTATAAACATGATGTCAATCACCTTTAATCATTATCACATTATCATCCGGGTTCTTTTTGAATCAAATTCAACTGATTCAGAATTACAGTTCATTCTCCATTTCGAGTTTCCGACTCCAAATCGATTTGTATTCTTCTTGCATTAAGTTGACTAAGGACATTGGTTCATCGAGAAGCGACCTCTATTGCATGAAATTGCATATCATCCTCTTGGAATGGTTGGGCTTGGTGGTGGATGGAATTATTCAGTGATTAGGGATTTTCTGTCTTAGCTTTTATTTTATTAACAATCGGCCAATCAGCTCTAGCGTGTCTCAAGCTAGGATATGGACAATAATACACTCGAGTCGCTTGTTGAGCCAAAACAAAAGGTTCATACTTGTTAAATCTACGTCGGTGGTTTACCTCTACAATGTTATATTTAGGATGAGCACAGATGCTATTCGGCACATGTGGTGTCAAGCGAGGGTGTCATTTATTTATTTTACTAAGCTTGTTCATTCATATAATGTTAAACATTTAACTTGTACTATGATGCAGTAGCGACGGATTACAAAATATACAAGCTCCATATATGGAAGTGTTCAACATTTACAATATTTACATTGTTTACAAAAACAAAACATATACAAAAATAGACCAAAAGGTCTTTAGTGGGCACCTAGGAGTGTGTTGGCCTTAGTTGCTAATGCCGATTGTCCGTCATCTGGTTTCTTCTTCTGTACCTACACGAATGAAACACCCGTGCTAAGCTTATAGCTTAGTGGGAATAATACTCGTGGACGACCCCTAATAAGAGTCATCACACTTTATACATATACATATACTTATAACATATCAAATACTTATCTCATATTCCATACTTGTCATATACACATGATTATATATGTTGCATACATATAATTTACACGTGCTTATTCAATCTTATACTTTCTTATCATATCTTATTTCATTTCATGTCATTTACACTTTTCTTCTTATTCTTGTCAACATATACTTGTCACTGTTTACATATCATCACATAGCAATGTTATGCTTCTCATATCATGTCATGTCATATGTCATATGTCATATTCAAGTCATTTGTTTTATGTTTCATGTCTGCATAAACCTTAGAAGTAGATAAAAGAAACTATAAGGGCTCAAAACGTTGTACTCCTTTATGCAACAGCAAGTGGTCTATAAAGAACTGAAGGCAATTTGTGTGTGTGCAGACAATGACCATCTATAAGAGCCCAAAGGCGTTGTAATTTACCAAACGGGGCCAACTGATCAGTATGCTACAGACTTGTTTTTCCCTAATAGGCATGTTCATCTATCCCTCTATCAGATTCTAAGTAGACAATCCATGTGTATTTTATGTTCAGTACATATCTCATATTCCCGAATATTTACTGTCATTCGGTAATCATATGCGATATTTACAATCATATGTGATACATCATATCTCATTATAATCATGAATAACTATGGTTACCATGTATGCTTATGAGCTATTTATGAGTTCATAATATGAATTACTATGGTTACCAGTAGGGCCTACTATTTTTCATGATTTCGAGACCTAATAAGAGTTCCAATTTTCATCAAGCTATATATGGATGGATTCTAGACTCAAAGGGATTTCCATAGAGTTTAAGAACATCCAAAACGGAGTTCGGACAAAGAAATTATGACCGTCCGAAGTTGGATGCTTCCCATGAACAGTGACCCGAGCAAAACCTGCAGGGCCTACTATTTTTTTATGATTTATGGACCTAATATGAATTCCAATGTCATCAAGCTATATATAGATGAATTCTAAACTCAAAGGGTTTTCCATAGACTCTAAGAATACCCGACACGGAGTTCGGACGAAGAAGTTATGGGCATCCAAAGTTGGAGGCCAACAATTTGAAAATGACAATTATGTCCCTCCCAGGCTACTGCACACCATAGCGTGTTGCTCCACTTTGGATGAATTTATGAGTCTGAAGGGTTCGGAATTTGGATATACCTATTTCAAGGAGATATGTTCTCCTATAAGTCTAGTTTATCTAAAAATTTGAATCACTCAATTCGGATGAGTGATGGCCAAGTTATGGCCAAAACAAAAACATGGGTTTTGGAGAAATTTTGACAACATCTCCCCTAAAACACCAATATTTCCTTAATACAAATATTCCTCAATTGAGGATAACAATCAACCAACCCAAGTCCAAAACACAACCAATATACCAAGTAGGGTTCTTTTAGACCCAATTCATCAAAAATGGGTTTATGGTTTGATTTTTTTCATACAAATCCATAGAAATCTATACAAGTATCAAAACTAATCCATAAAAATCCATACAAAATCCATACTTCCATACCAAAATCATAGCTTCCATACAAAACTAGACTTCCATACAAAATCCTAGTTTTCCATACCCAAAACCATACTAATTCCATACCTTTGCTCTTTTTTATCCTTCCTTCTTTCTTCTTCTCTTCTCTTCTTCTTCTTTTTCTTCTTCTTCTCTTTTTCTCTTCTCCCTTCTCTTCTCTTCTCTACATTTTTGCTCTCCAAAATGAGAGACCAAATATGAATATTTGATTTAAAAATAAGGCCATGTTGGCCTTATACATATTTGAATTCTTTTCCCATTTTTTTCATTTAAGTCCTTCATTTCTCATCTATTCTCAATTCAACTTCCATCTAATTGCAATCTTGACTTATCTTATTTTCACTTTAGCATATATTCTTATTAAATTATGACCCTTGGGTCTAAATTATTAAATGACCATTACCCTTGTCTTTTATATAAATTTCGAGTTTGCTTATTTTTTTAGCATTATGTTATTTCGGAAAATATATTTACTTTTGTATACAAACATGTTATAAAAGCTTGTCATGGTATAATTTGGGGTGTTCTGAGACCGCATCTGATATTCGATGTTGGATCAGACCATCACACTTGAGCAATCTTCATTCGTTTGGTGGCGACCCAGATATTCCAACTCTACAACTTCTGAAGTGACCATAGTAGTCATTCTCATGATGATCATATAGTTAGACCCTTTGATCGCAGAGCGCCGCTATTCATTGTGCCTCTTCTGGTTCCATGTCCCATTGAGTGGAATTTATATCCATTTACAAAATACCCTAGATATGTTCTTATAGTCCTCAAAGGTCGTTTAGCAAGATCCTTGAGTTGTGTGTTCATGATATTATTTGAAGGATTGTTCACCTATATAAATTAAAGTGATTTGGTTAATATAAGTATGAGTGTATATATATGAAAGAGTAATTTTTAAGTGGCATACTACCATTACTTACATTTGTATTGAACCAAGAGGCGAATTCTTTTTTCTAATAGTGTATCTATTTCGGTATCAGTTATGTCCACTCGACTTTTGCATAGCTCATCAATATAAATCCTTATAAACCAAATAATTTACATAGTCATATTATAGATAACTACATAAAAAAATGCAAAAAGTTGATTAGTTACACATTATCTAGTCGACAAAGATAACACTTATTATATGGATCCACTTACGAGACAATCAGCAATATATATGGCGTGTGCGGCATGAAACTCTTCCAATGATAATTGCCTCGATGTGGCCTGTCCAAATGCTCGTCCAGGACATTTGAAAATAGACAATGTCTCCTCGTTTTCCTCCCAATTCTCTCCACAAACATCATTATTTCGCGACACCCTTTTGTGCATTATGTGTACATGGCTTCTTCAGCTAAATAGGCATTGCATATTAAACCTTCAACACGTGCCTTATTTTTCACATTATTTTTTAGCTTATGAAGGTACCTACATTATATGTCTCGATTGGTTATTTGCATAAGTGAAAAGTAAGTAATCATAGTAACAAAGAATTACCTCTCGAAAGGATACATCCATCGACATTGCACTAGCCCAACAAATCGCGCTTCATGAGGCAAGTGTACAGGGAAATGCTCTATCGAGTTAAAGAAGCTAGGAGGGAATATGCGCTCAAGCTTACACAGAATAACTGGGATCTCTTCCTCTAGTCGAGCCATGTCATCATTTTTGATAATTGTAGAAGTTGGATCTTTAAAAAACATGCTCAACTTTGTTAGTGTCTTCCACACATTTTGTGGCAACAATTCACGGAAAGCAACTAGCAACACCTCTACATGAAAACATGACAATCATGGCTCTTCATCCCAAACAACTTAAGCTTTTGCATGTCCACACATTGAGCCAAATTTGATGCACATCCATCTGGGTATCTTATATTTTTAACCCATTCAAACAACACTTGTTTTCCGATCTTATCAAGCGTGTACCAAGTTTTAGGGTACTTGGTCATTTCCTCTGCCTTCTCCAACTCCGAGCGTCGACAATACTCATTCAATTGCTATCTAGACTTAGAGGTGTTTTTAGTTTTATCCGACATATTCATAATCGTGTTAAACATGTTCTCAAAGACATTTTTCTCAATGTGCATGACATCTAAGTTATGTCGAATGAGTAGCGTGCGTGCTCCAGTATGACAAATCTTAAAAGATGCTCCTCTTCTTCCATCTAGGAGCTTTACATATCGGATCATTAATATAAGAGGTTCCAATTTTAGTTATCTTTTTCAATCCAAGGTTAGTAATTAGGTGTAAAATTTAGTTTCCACTCAATATAGGAGGTGTCATGGCTGTTATCACCATATTTTTATGAAAAGCATATCTATTCCTTTGAAATATGTGGTTTGCAGGTAAAGACTTACGGTGGGTGTCAAACCAAAATTGCTTTCCACTCTTTAAAAGTGTGAATGCCTCTTAATGACCCATGCAATACGAACATGCCAACCGACCAAGCATGCTCCACCACGACAACGTGCATAACCGAAGTCAACGTGGTCAGCATTAATCACGCTCTTAATTGGAAATTTTGTTTCGTTGAAATGTCATATGCTAAAATTCCAACATCCCATAATTCTTTTAACTCGGCTATAAGCAGTTGCAAAAAAATAGATGTCTCTTTCATACGCAACCATGGCGGCATATTATAAACCCTTAAAATCACCAACCATGATGAATATTGTTGCCCTGACTGCCCAAATGGTTGGAACCTATCAGTACACAGCCTTAGTCTCACATTTCTATTCTAAACTACAAAATCGGGGTGTACTGTATTGAAATGCTTCCAAGCAATGGAATCAGAGCAGTGCTGCATTTCTCCTTCTACAACCTCGTGCTCCGTGTGCCACCTCATATCATTAGCGGTAGCCTTAGAAGCATACAACCTTAGTAGTTAAGGAGACAAGGGAAAGTTGTACATGTTCTTGTAGGGTACATTTGTTTTTCTTCTTGTATTTGTTTCTGCTCGAGTCGGTCTCTTATATCGTTGATGGCCACAAATCTTACAAATTGTGAGATCATTGTCTTCTCCCCCAAAACAACATACAACCATTGTTACAACAATGGATCTTCTCAACCGGTAAGCCTAAACCTCTAACCAACCTTTTAGCGCTATAAAAGTTATCGGTCACGATATTCTCATATGGTACAACCTCCTTTATCAATTAAGCAATATCATCAAACTCCCTTTGAGACATGTGGTGTTATGCCTTCATATTCAACATTCTAGCAACCAATGATAGTTGCGAATGTTTTTGGCAACCGGGCCACAATTCTTTATTCACAGCATTTAGCATATCAAAAAACTTATGTGCTTCTAGATTGGGAGGTTCATCTGATATTTCATTAGGATTGAAATCAGGCCCGACAACATCCATAACCATACTATGGTATGCATTTTCAAGCTGAATCGAGATCTTTGGTTAGAGGCATCACCGAGTCTGAATTGAATCTGGTTCCATTTCCCCATGTCTTGCCCAAACATAATACCCCGGTATAAAGCCATTCTTCATCAAGTGATACTTTATAGTATCAATTTGATGATAACTATGGTTTCGGCACTTCGTAAGTGTACATGGACACTTTATCTTGTTACCATCCATCCATTCGGGTTTACTACATGCGAATTCTATAAATTCCTCCAAACCAACCAAAAACTCTAAGTTTAAGAGACCATTTATGAGCCTAGAATACATCCAATTTCGATTTGAAGCCATTTTAAATGTTGAGCTTCACAATTGTAGAAAACATTAGGGAATAAGTCAATATTTTATAAGAAAATAAATCCATGAAAAACAATTGTTGCATGTAACACACTCTACTAGAAAATTTAAAAAACTTAATTGTGAAACATTTAGTGTATATTACAAGCATGTCATTGAACTTCTTACTATAAGTTAGGTGGTGGTTCCTATCCCATTTAGAAATGCACAATTCATACTAGTCAATTACTTAGTGCTTTATCCTCTATTTTGAGAAAATTCCAGTAGCATTTCCCCTTAGTTCTCCAAGTACATGATTTGATTAAGGTATAAACACAATATTAGTTTCTTAGCTAAGTAGCTAATATTATATCACCTTATCCAATTATGCACCTAGAGAACAAAAAGGAATGAATGTCTAAATCTCTCACTATAGCAAAAACACTAGTAAATCACTTAGTAGGCATTATGTATTTCTAAACCTCCTCTTGAGACAATTCAAGCATCATTTGTAGACAAATTATCAATCGTATGATAGACATATAAATTGTAAAATTAAGATTGGCTCAACAAGAATGTCATTTCCATAATTTTACAATTTATCTTCCTTAGTACATGATATGATAATTTATCATGCAATGATACTTGAACGGGAGACCTAAGGTTTTTCATGTATGTAATTAATCTAAGGCGTAAAAAACTATCATTTTGTAGGGTCAAAACAGGGTAGCCTGTGACAGTCTCGGAAAATGGACCATAACTTGAGTTATAGAGGTCCAATTTGGGTGATTCAAAAGCCTAACATAAAGTTCTCAAATGCAACTACAATTTCCACGAAGGATACTAGTCAAATTTCCCTCTTTTGCCTGATTGAAAATCAGTCCCAAAATCTGGACAGTATGTAAGGTCTAAACAGGGCAATCGTTAGTATACCACATATGTTAAGGTTGTTTTTCTTATGTCAAGGTTAACTTATTCTTTTGTTAAAGCCATTAGTATATAATTTAACTCATTGCTAAAATTAATCCTTAATCAAAGAACTTTGATTGAATCCAAAACATAATCTAAATATCAAATTTTACAAGAAATTTTATATCCTTAATCAAAGAACTTTCATTGCCACCAAAGATTTGGGGCATATGAGCTGTGGGAATTTGAAGCTTCAAATCAATCCAAAAGCATAATATAGGGAAACCATAAATAAACCTTAAATCAATCCAAGAAATCATATTAACCTCGAATCACTCAATAAAATCAGTCTTAAATGGTCCCAAGAGCAAAGTCTGGGTAAATGAGCTCTACTACCTCTTAAAGCATTAAATTAACCCAAAAACCCAAAAGGCAAAGAGGATCCTACTTCACTAATTTCACAAACACAAACCAAGAATTTCAAAGGCATCTAAACCAGAAAAAGAGAATGATGAAGATGAATATACAAAGAAAAAAAAGAACACAAGTCAGAAAAGATGATATCTACATATATATATATATATATATATATATGTAAACCAGGAAGAAACATTCGAAAGAAAAAAAAGGAAAATAAGGAAAAGAAACTAATTAGAATCAAGCAATACCATAAAGCCACATTATACTTCATCAATGCATTTGGAAAGTTTGGTAAAACAACAAATATTGTTAAATTAAAACATCGTCGACAAATGCCGAATCGAAAAATTCTACATAGGTGAACTAGAAGCATACATCAACGAATCTCAAGATAAAACAACTTGGAATATCAACAAAGTTGCACAAAAATGATGCAGAAATTTCACCAAACAAAGGTTCTGTTCATTGACCAAAATATTATCATTCAAAACTCCAAAACCAATCTTCACCGTTCAAAACATATATTAGTTGGTTAAGAATGTACTCAAAAAATTTCAGCCCTATCTAATCATAGATCAAAGACATGTTATCATTTGATGAAAATTTGATGAAATTTCAGCTTTATTCTTCTTTTCTTTTCTTCTCTGTTCAGTTAACTATAACTTAGAAACATTTTCTTCAATCACACATCCAACCGACCAGTTTTAACAAACACGAAAGGCTTGTGACGAGCAAATCCAACGGTTCAAAATGGAAATCAAAGTTTGATCACAGACTATCAGAAGAGGACTTACGAATAGGGTGTTGTTCTTGTGCAAAATGCGGCGTTATCAGGGGTCCAAATATGATCGTCACCATTCAGATTGAAGACCTGCAAGTTAGGAATCCTATGGCAAAATTTTAGGTCAATCAAGCCATAGATCGACCTTGATCGGAGATGAAGACTACAACTACTCGATGTTTCTTAATAGAAAATGACAACAACAGGAGTAAATGCTAAGTAAATGAGTTTTCTCGGGAAAGTGAGGAAGAAAGGGGAAGAAAAAAGAGGGGGAGGGGGAATGAGAAGGGGAAAGAGAAAAGGGGGAAAATGAAACAAAATGGGACAAAAAAATTTGAATGCTTATAGTTTAAAAATCTACTTTAAATATTATGCTAAAAAAAACAAACATATTAAATGTACTTTTTGAATGTTATTAAAAAAAGTAGGTAGCATCAAGTAAATATTTAATATTTAAAAAAAAACATATTTAATATGCTTATAGTTTATTTATTTTCAATTTTTGAAAAATACTTTTTTAAAATGTTTTATTACACTTTAAATAACATTTGAATTAATCTTAAGAGTTCATTTCTAAAATTTAATTAATTATGGGGAACCTTTTTACTATTTATTTTAATTTATTTAAGTAGTTAAAATTATTAAAAATTATGTTAAATATTTATTTTATCAAATTTATTTTATTTTAAAATTTTAATATTTTAAAATAAAATATTAAAATTTAAAATTATTAAAAGGATAAATATAAAAATGATAACTATAAAGAGTTAAGATAATTTTTATAATAATATCAATTTGATGATAATATATATAAGGTCAATCAATTATCCGAATTCCCAATCTAATCAATAATAGTGCCAAAAAAATTAAAAAGAATATTTCATCACTAAAAATATATGTTTTGCAACAAAAATGTTTTCTGGGTCTTTGGAGTCACTGGCAACTCACCACCTAAAAAATCGTAAAAATTAGTGTTTCGAGTGACGAAACTTTTTTGGTCGCTAGATTTTTATTGAGACAAATCAGGCAACCTGATCTGTTCGTCGTAGAGATCTAGAAATTTTATAAACTTCCTGAGTCATTCCAGCAATTTTACTATTCTTACCATTTTTCAAAAAAATTTAAATATGATTTATACTTTAATTAAAAAGTATGATTGATGCTTATTTAAATAAACATTAAATAAAATATTAAAGTTGAATAAATATATTATAAAAATACAAATTTATTTGCATTTAGTTAATTTTTCTGATGAAATGAAAATTAATTTTTTTAAATCTATTCAAATTTAGCTTTAATCAAAATAGAAATAATATTTTTTACATATTTATTAAAATTTTAATTCTTATGTTAAAAATAGTGATTTTTGTGATAATTTTAAGAAAAACTTTGAAAATGTTAAGTGTATATTTTAATGTATCATCAATACAATTGAGATACAAGACAGATATCAAGAACAATATGTTTGGGGACCATCCAAGCCAATAACCTACAGCGACTTTGAACCTTGTTTTGAAGAAAGAGATTCTTAAATTATTTTTCAAAAATAAGATTTTTATCAAAAATCCCGTTTTTAGGGTCCACCGGCTTACCGTCGCCAGAAAAATCGTGAAAATTCGGTATCTCGGTTGATGAAGTCGTGCAGGTAATAGATTTAGCAAGAGGAATCAGCGGTGAGATCAGTTTGAAGCCAAATTACGGGGATTTCTAAAAAATTACAGGTTTGTAACCTGTATTATTGTGACAATTTACTGTTTTACCATTTTAAAGAAAAATTCAAATTCGCTCTGGTTTTACAAATAGATATTATTAGTTTATAAAATTTATTATAAAAATATAAAATTAAATAATCGTACTAATTTTAATTACTTTATTAAGCTTTGATTTGTTATTAAAATAATTTAATATTTAAATTTGCCAAACACTTAAATATTATATTTTTATAGTTGAATTTATCATTTAATTAAATATTATTTTAAAACTTACAATACTTTTAGAGTATAATTCAATATGTACAAATTGACTTATTTTTTAATTTTTCCATAATTGATTTTTTTTTAGAAAGTTATAAATCTTTTAAAAAGTTGAATCCAAACTTGTCATAATTATAGAGAAGTTATAATTTTGAATTACATTTAAAAGTTATAAATCTTTTAAAAAAAATGAATCAAACTTATAAATGAATTTGAATCAAAGCTTTTAAATTTTATGTTGCTTGAAAAAGTTACAAATTTAGCTACTGTCATTTAGCAACTACCAACAATGTAGTAGCTACTTAGCTACTACATGCTACTACTTAGTAGCTACGGTTTTAGCTTGGTAGTATTTCAGTTTCTAAATAGTAGATGTGTAGTAGCTATTTAGCTATTAACATTAATGCAGTAGTTATGTAGTAGCCATTTAGTGACTTAAACAAATGTAGTAGCTATATAGTAGCTCTTTAGCTACTACATAGCTATTACTTAGTAGTCAAATTAGTATGTTAGCTATTAAGTAGTAGCTATATATAGTAGCTATTTAGCTACTACTAGAAATGTAGTAGCTATTCAGCTACTACATAACTAGTACTTAGTAACTATGGTTTTTGACTTGTTAGTGTTTTAGCTTCTAAATAGTAGCTATTTGGTGACTAACAACAATTCAGTAACTATATAGTAGCTATTTAGCAACTAAAAAGGTAGTAGCTATGTAGTAACTATGTAATGCGACTCTCTTTGTGGCCTTTAACACGGCATAGGGTGGTGTCAAGTGAAGTCATTTTTTTTTTTTTTCCACGTATAAACTTTAAGCTAGTTCATTCATATAATGTTAAACATTTAACTTGTATTATATTACATACAGCGACGGATTACAAAATATATATACAAGCTCCACCATATAGAAATGTTCAATATTTACAATGAAAATTGTTTTATCAAGTCGCGTATCTGAATAGACCTGAGTCTTCGGTGACCTGTTGATGTGATAACCTTTATTTGTTGATGTGGATTACTTGATCCTCTAGTTTCCTCTTCTGTACCTGGCAGTTGAACACCCGGAGTGCTAAGCTTTGCGCTTAGTGGGAATTAATACACATGGATGACCTATATTAAGGGTCACCACACTTCTATACAAATGCATATAACACATATAACATTTGCAGATTCTTATCATTTCTCATCATCTTCCATATACTTTTCATGTCATCTTGTACTTTACTTCTTGTTCTTGTGTATTATCTTATCATCTCATGCTTAGTGCTATCTTCCTCCTATCATGTCATATATTCTCTACATTTCATTTGCATATATGTCATTTTAACATGTTTCGTATGCATGCGTAGAAGTGGATACGAGGGAAACTATAAGACCGAAGAAGTATTTGTACTCAGCGTGTGAAACAAGTGTATAAGGGTGAAGGCTATTTGTACTCCTTTGTGCGAACGGAGTGAAGTACATAAGGGCTGAAAGGCGATATTCTCGTATGCGAGACAATGACCATCTAAGGGCCGAAGGCCTTTGTGGTGACCGCTTCCGGAACACGAAGTGATCCCAAGCAAGGATCTATCTCATCGACAACGAGGGGCCTTGATATCAGAACTTGTATGCTGCAGACTTATTTTTTTCCTAATAGGCATGCCCATCTATCCCTCTATCGAGTTACAGCGAGCCCAAATCGATATGTATTTTATGTTAAATTATATACCTCATATTCTGAATAATTATTGTCATTCGGTAATCATGTGATATATATATATATATATATAATCAGCATTTATTAAATATCTTTGCATTTTTAAATATCTCGTTATATGCATAAATAACTATGCTTACCATGTATGCTTATGAGCTATTTATGAATTCATAATATGCGTTCATAATATGAATAACTATGGTTACCTGTAGTGCCTACTATTTTTCATGATTTCCAGAACTAATATGAGTTCCAATTTTATCAAGCTGTCTATGGATGAATTATTGACTCAATGGGCTTTCCATAGAGTCGAGAACACCAGCGAGTTCGGATGGAAGGAGTTATGACCTTAGAAGTTGGGAGGTCTGCGTATTCACACCAAACCAGTGGCAGGCTGACTAAGGCGACGACCTTGGTAAACTCAGTTTAACACCTCGGTCTGACACCTTTTATCCTCCTCAGGCATATGAATAGATTCTTGACTAAATGGGCTTTCCATAGAGTCTAGGAACACCCGAAATGAGTTCGGACGAAGGAGTTATGACCTTTCGAAGTTGGAGGTCATAGGTAGTCACACCCAGCCGAGCTGACCTAAACTGACTGAGTTGACCTGACCTCGGTAAACTTGGTCTAACACCTTCTATCCTCCTCAGGTATATGAATAGATTCTTGACTCAATGGGCTTTCCATAGAGTCTAAGAACACCGAAACAGAGTTCAGACGAAGGAGTTATGACCTTCCGAAGTTAAAGGTCATACGTAGTCACACCCAACCGAGCTGACCTGAACTAATTGAGCTGACCTGACCTCGGTAAACTCAGTCTAACACCTCGGTCTGACACCTTCTATCCTCCTCAGGCATATAAATAGATTCTTGACTCAATGGGCTTTCCATAGAGTTTAAGAACATCAGAAACGGAGTTTGGACAAAGGAGTTATGATCTTCCGAAGTTGGAGGTCATACGTAGTCACACCAGCCCAGAGGCGACTGGGCCAGTTGAGCTGACCTGACCTCGGTAAACTCGGTCTAACACCTCGGTCTGACACCTTCTATCCTCCTCAGGCATATGAATAGATTCTTGACTCAATGGGCTTTCCATAGAGTCTAAGAACACCGAAAGCGGGTGGGAATGAAAGGAGTTATGACGCCAGGAAGTTGGAGGTCATACGTAATTTACCAGTAGAACTTACCTAAAGCGGCGGTACGACCTGACCTCGTTAAACTTGGTCTAACACCTCAGTCTGACACCTTCTATCTCTCAGGCATATGAATAGATTCTTCGGCTGATGGGCTTTCCATAGAGTCTAAGAACACCGAAACGGAGTTCGGACGAAGGGTTATGAGCCTTCGAGTTGGAGATTATACGTGAGTCACACCCGGCGGCGACTGAACTAGCCGCTACAGGATGTGGTCTACAGGTTGACCTCTACAGGATGAGGTCTGCTAACCTCTTCAGGATGAGGTCTGCTAACCTCTTCAGGATGAGGTCTGCTGACCTCTACAGGATGAGGTATGCTGACCTCTTCAGGATGAGGTCTGCTGACTTCTGAGATGAATCTGCGACACTCTACGGGATGAGGTCCACATCAGACCTCTGGCCCATTAAATTTGTTCGAGTAAAAAACTATAACTTGGTCTACAAAGGTCCGAATTGAGAAATTCAAAATCCTAACATCAAGTTCATTGATGTGGCTACAATTTACTAGAAGGACTTACTTCAAAATTCCCTTTATTTCTGACCTAAAAACCCGTTCTAAGGTCCGGCTACTGAGTATAATAAAAAATAGAGAAATTTTCTTAGTTGACTTCTGACTAGCCTGTCCTTAACTATTGCCAGGGCCTTAGAACTTTCTCAACTCAGCCACAACGAAATGATTTTGAGAGCTTCAAACCCAAATATGTCTGAAAAAGGTTAAACAATATCCTAACCTTTCTAGACCAAAACTACACAAATCCATACTAATATCACAAAAATCGACACTTTTCCATGCAGACTTAACCAAGTCCCATACAAAGAGCGTATCCGTACGTGATCTTATTCTTCTTCTTCTTCTTCCTTTCTTCTCTCTTCCTCTCTCTTACCTCCGTGTTTGCTCTCCCTTTCTCCAAGACCCAGAAATGAGATATTTCTTTTGGTCTGTCAGCCCATTGATCTTATCCTTTTATTTCCGCTACAGTGCATCAACTCTTCTAATATTTGCAAATCAATTTATGATATTTTACAATGGCCTCGAATCTTCTTTATTATTTGTAATTTAAGCTTTATGCATATTCCTGCTTGTTTTTATCTTTATTTTATTCGGACAAATATACTGTCACTTTTATTATACCCCTAAACATGTTATCAAACCGTTAGGGTATAATTTGAGAATGTTACAACTCACCTTAAAAAAGAATTTAGCCCTCGAAATTCATACTTTGGTCAGAAAGAGTTGCGGATCTTTGTGCTCTCATAGTTGCTTCTGGCTCCCAAGTAGCTTCTTCTCTGCAGTGATGAATTTGCGGAGCATTTTCACTAAGGGTGCACTTTGTTTGTTCATAAAGCTGTTTCACCTCTCTAGCCAGAATGGTCTTTGGCTCCTCATCATATGACAAATCCTCTTGTACTTGTATCTCTTGCACTGGTAGTATGTGCGACTCATCAGAGCGGTATCTCCGAAGCATCGATACATGAAACGCATCGTGTAATTTGGCCAACTCCGGAGGGAGTGCCAATCGATAAGCCACAGGGCCAATACGTTCAACGAAATCTCGTATAATACATAAACCTTGGACTCGACTTGCACTTTCGACGAACCTTGAATTTTCCTCCATGGTGATACCTTTAAAAAGACCTTGTCTCCCTCGTTATATTCAATATCTCTCCTCTTGAGGTTGGCATACGACTTTTGTCGATCACTAGCCGCCTTTAACCTCTGTCGAATAACTTGTACTTTCTCTTCTGTATCTTTTACTATGTCTAGACCTATCAGTTTATGCTCATTCAATTTTGTCCAACACATGGGTTCTAATTCAGTGATACGAGCGTATGGTGTAAATGCCATTAGCGATTGAAAACTATTGTTATAAGGCAAAATTCCATCCAATGGAATATACCTATCGACTTCATGAAAATTCCATGACCTGACCTCGAAGCATATCTTGAGCACTTGAATCAATCTCCTGCGATTGTCCATCTATTTGCGGATGGAATGTAAATGCTAACCGACTTAATGCCTAAAGTTGTTTGTATTCCTTCGAGAACCTTGATGTAAACCGCGGATCTCTACTCCCCAACACAGCGTTAGCATTTTACCATGCAATCGCACAATCTCATCCACATATAACTCGGCTAGTCGATCCGCTGCGAATAAGTCGATCGTGGCATAAAATGGACCGACTTTGTGAGCACTATCCACAATGCGAGACATAATCATGTTTTTTGTTGTGTGAGGGGAAAACTGGAGCCCACAAAATCCATGGTAATGTTATCCCACTTCCATTGAGGGTGGAAGGGGATTTAACAAACTTGTGGGCGCTGGTGTTTAGGCGACTGGCGACCGTCAAACGCCGAACACATACTCGGTCACATCTCTTTGCCAGTTACTTTCCACGATAAAAGCGTTTCAGGATCACGGTACATCTTATTCCCTCGGGATGCATGGTAAATACCGTATGACCTCGGATAGCAGCTGTTGGCACATCTTTATTATCCTTGCACACATAATCTGATGCGGAAATACAAACTGAAATTTTCTCACAAAGCTTGGTCTTGTCACCATCTCAACCATCTGTTAACTTTGTAGCTCTTCATCATTTTTTACGCGCCTTTATAATCATTTGCTTTTAACACGAGGTTCAAGCTGCAAGTTGAGCTAACATAACCATCATCTGCTAGTCTCCAAATCTTTAATATTGTAGTACATTGCTACCAGCTAATCTTCGGCTTAAAGCATCGGCTACTATATTAGCCTTTTCAGGAATTGTGGTAGTCTGTAAGCGTGATCATAATCCTTTAATAACTCTAACCACCTCCGTTGTCTCAAATTTAACTCTTTACCAGTTATATACGAGACTCTTGTAGTGCGGTGTAAATTCTACACTTTTCCCCATGTAGTGATGTGTATATTTTAAAGCAGAGCACTCTGTGACTCTAGGTCATGAGTGGGATAATTTTGTTCATGGCTTCAAGCGTGGACGCATAAAAGCCCCACTTTCTTTCCACATCTTGCATTACTTTCGCATCCAAAAAACCAATGCATGAAGCATCATATACAGGTATACTCTTTCACGAAGTAAATTTGCGCCAATCACGGTGCTTGACGGCATTCCTTTCAACTGTTCAAAACTATTTTGACATTTGTCTGTCTACTCAAACTTTATTCCTTTCCTGAGTAACTTGGTGAGCGGAGAAGCTATGACAAAAAGCCTCTCACAAATCTTCTATAATAACCTGCTAGGCCCAAGAAACTTCTCACCTCGGTCACATTTCGAGGTGGTTTCCAATTCACAACGGCCTCAATCTTTGTAGGGTCAACTCTTATACCCTCAACAGACACAATATGGCCTAGGAATGAAACTTCCTTTAGCCAAAAATCACATTTGCTAAGCTTAGCATATAACTTCTTTTCTCTTAATGTCTCCAAGACTATTCTCAGGTGTTGTTCATGTTCCTGTGCATCCTTAGAATACAGGGATGTCATCGATAAAAACCACAACAAATTGATCCACATAGGGTCGGAAAAGCCCTATTCATAAAATCCATAGATATTTGCCGGTGCATTGATCGAAACCCCGAATGGCATGACCAAAAACTTCATGTGGCACATTATCGGGTTCTAAATCAGTCTTGGCTTTTCTCCACCTCCTTTACTCTCAGCGTAATACCTGTCGCGGTTCTATCTTAGAAAAGACACCCGCTCCCTTTAACTGATAAAAAGATCTTGACTCATTAATGGGTACACATTTTCCCTTTGTCACCTTATTGATCACGCAATAATCGATGCACATCGTGGGGGTGCCATCTTTTCTTTTCCTGGAAATAAAACAGGTGCACCCCAAGGGGACACATTGGGTCGGATAAATCCTTTATCCAAAATTTCTTGCAATTGACTCTTTAATTCTTTCAGCTCCCTTGGAGCCATCCAATACGATGCCCTAGACATAGGGACCGTTCCTGGTACAATTTCTATAGCTAAGTCCACCTCTCTCTCAAGTGGAATACCTGGTAACTCTTCAGGGAATACATTTGGAAATTCCCTTACTACTGGGATCTTTTCTATGTCAACTTGACCTCTCTTGGAGTCAAGTATCACAGCCAAGAATGTCTCACATCCTTTCCTCATAAATCTCTAACTGCGTAGTGGAATCACATTGGACGATACACTTGATCGATGTCTTGTCTTTTATTACCTCGATCCCGGTCAAAGCATCTCAGCACCTCTTTTGTCTTTTTGTCTACAATCTTTGATAGCTCGATGCTTAGACAACCAATCCATGCCTAGAATGAAGTCAAATTCTCGGAATGGTAAGGTTATCAAATCAGCAAGGAACTCTCTTGTTTGTATAACAATGGGGCAATTTCTATATATGCTACACTAACGTTGTGCCCTAACGGACTAGTTACATGCATGTCATATGCTAATTTCTCCATTCTTCGTACTGTCAAATACATGCTCCATGCACACATATGAATGAGTGGATCACGGGATCAATCAGTATGCATCTGCATGTCATATAAAGAAAATGTCGGTATAACCTCGGAGCATCCGATCCTCCACACGAGCATTCATAGCATATGCTCGTGCTGGTGCTAATAGGCATAGGAGCGATCCTTGTCTCCCGAGGAAATTATGCCTCCTCGTCCTCTATCTTTGAGATGGGCCACTACGACCCTACGATCGTGAGGTCGAAAGTGGTGCGGATCTTCCTCTGCCACTTTATTGACATTACATTATCCTGACTCTCGAGGACATGTGCTTTCATGCTGGCTTCCCTACAGGAAACACCCTCCTGTCAATATCCGCGACTCCAATGCTTGATGGCAATGAGACGTCGGGGAATTCTCCTGTCTAGCGAAACACCTCACACATCTTCGTGCTACGTTGGACCTGCATCTACCTCGTGACGGAACTATATTACGATTGGTGAGTTCTCTAGCTCTTTTTCAGGAGGCCAGAAGCTCCTCTAGAAAACCCTCTTCTTTTGAAATCTTTCTTTTCTTGCTCGTTTCTAGTCTCTCTTGCTTTCATTTCGGCTTGGACGGCCCGATAGAAATCCTTTGCTTGGAGAGAAGTCATAGTGCGAATACCTCTTAATGGAATCATGCGATCCGTCCACTCCAAATTACTACGAAATGCCTGGTGAGGACCAGCTTACAGTGCATATTTCTAAGATGGCTAAATTCTTGCATATTGACCATCGATAAGAACCTTTGCCCAGTCGAAATTGTTTCCTTGGAATCCTAATACATTTCGATGGCATACTTTGCCACTGAACTCTTGGACAAAGAACTCCCCGGAGTCATGGGATTTGGAATCCTTGGACTTCTGAAGCTACTTTCCACCAATCATATGCCTCACTGTAATAGTGAGACCCCACATGATACTCTGATCGGGAGGACATCAACCTCTTCCTAATACCCTTTACAGCTTTCTAGCAACGAGGTCGGCTTTCTATGACTCTTCCATGCTCGACCCATGGAGATTCCTCGCTCCATGTCTTCTTCTTGTATCTATTGGGCTTTGGGAAGTTAATCTATCAAAACTGAGCCATGTCTTGCGATATTCTTAGCAAGGCTTACGTGGGCTCCATTAGGTACGATACTTCCAGAAGGTTGGTGATAACCCTTGTTCCTTGGGTTAACACTCCAGCTGACTTCTTGAGACGATCCATCTATACAAAACACAAGGACATCCACATCAGGCCAACACATTACTAAACACAGGCTTTTCTATCATATACTCTATTCCAGAGCCGCCTAAACCTAGGCTTTTCCAAAAACGCCTAAACTTAGGCTCTGATACCACTAAACTGTGATGCCCCCAACTCGGCATAGGGTGTTAAGTGAGGGGTCTTTTTTTTTTCTTTTTTTTTTCCACGTATAAACTTTAAGCTAGTTCATTCTGCAATGTAAACATTTGCTTGTATTATGCAGCCCAGGATTACAAAATATATATACAAGTTCCCCATATGAAATGTTCAACATTTACAATATTTATTGGTTTTACAAAATTTCATATACAAAATAGACCTAAAGGTCTTCATGGGCACTATTGATCACGTGGCCTTTGGCCCATTGATGTGGTGCCGATCCTCTGGTTTCCTCTTTTTGTACCTACCGCAGTTGAGCACTTGGGTGCTAAGCTTTTCTGTTTTAGTGGGAATTAATACACATGGATGACCCCTCACAATGAGGTCACCACACTTCTATCTGAATCATATAACACATATAACATTTACAAAATTCTTATCATTTCTCATCATCTTCCGCCTACTTTTCATGTCATCTTGTACTTTACTTCTTGTTCTTATAGCGTATCTTATCTTCGCATGTAGTGCTTTATACTTCTCATATCATGTCATATATTCTCTACATTTCATTTGCATATACGTCATTTTCTTTTTATGTTTCGTATGCATGGCCCAAAAGTGAATCGAAACTATAGAGGCGAAGGCACGTACTCAGCGTGTGAAACGGTGGTCTAAGGGCGAAAATTTGTACTCGCGTGCAGCTTGTTGGTCTATAAGGGCCCGAAGGCGTTATCATTGTATGAGACAATGACCATCTATAAGGGCCGAAGTGTTGTGGTGTCCTTACTGCGGGCCACCGTGATCCCAACCGGATCTATCTCATCGACCAACTGGGGCCTCGATATCCAGAACTTGTATGCTGCGGACTTGTTTTCCCTAATAGGCATGCTTATCTATCCCTCTATCAGGTTCTAAGCGAACTGATCAATATGTATTTTTATATTAAGTATATCACATATGATTCCCGAATAATTATTGTCATTCGGTAATCATATGTGATATATATATATATACATCATTTATTCATATCTTTGCATTTTCCATATCTCATTATATGCATAAATAACTATGCTTACCATGTATGCTTATGAGTTATTTATGAATTCACATAATAGCGTTCATAATATGAATAGCCTAGTTTACCTACAATGCCCTCTTGTTTTGTGATTTCTGAAACGCTAATATGAGTTAAGATTTTATCAAAGGAAATTTAATACATGGATGAATTCTTGACTCAATGGGCTCCACAAAGTCGAGAACACCCCCCAAAGCGGAGTTCGGACCCGAAGGTTATGACCTTAAGTTGGAGGTCATGCGTATTCACACCCGGTAGTGACTGGTGAAGCTAAGTTGGCTGACCTTGGTAAACTCGATCTAACACCTCGGTATGACACCTTCTATCCTCCTTAAGATATGAATAGATTCTTGACTCAATGGGCTTTCCATAGAGTCTAAGAACACCCGAAACGGAGTTCGGATGAAGGAGTTATGACCTTTCGAAGTTGGAGGTCATACGTAGTCACACCCAGCCGAGCTGACTTGACCTCCGTAAACTCAGTCTAACACCTCGGTTTGAAACCTTCTATCCTCCTCAGGCATATGAATAGATTATTGACTTAATGGGCTTTCCATAGAGTCTAAGAACACCCGAAACGGAGTGCGGACGAAGGAGTTATGACCTTCCGAAGTTGGAGGTCATACGTAGTCACACCCAACCGAGTTGACTGGCCGGCTAAGGCGGCTGACCTCGGTAAGCCGATTCTAACACCTCGGTCTGAAACCTTCTATCCTCCTCAATCATATGAATAGATTCTTGACTCAATGGGCTTTCCATAGAGTCTAAGAACACCCAAAACGGAGTTCGGACAAAGGAGTTATGTCCTTCCGAAGTTGGAGGTCATACGTAGTCACACCCAGTCGAGCTGACTTGAACTGACTGAAAGCTAACCTGACCTCGATAAACTCGGTCTAACACCTAGTTCTGATACCTTCTATCTTCCTCAGGCATATGAATAGATTCTTGACTCAATGGGCTTTCCATAGAGTCTAAGAACACCCGAAACGGAGTTCGGACGAAGGAGTTATGACCTTCCGAAGTTGGAGGTCATACGTAGTCACACCCGGCCCGAGGCGACTGAGACAACGCTATACGGATGAGGTCTGAGGCTGACCTCTACGAGGATGAAGTGCGCTGACCTCTGAGGATGAGGTCTGGCGACCTCTTGGGATGAAGATGTCTCCCGAGCCTCTAGTGGATTACGGGATGAGGTCTGGCGGCCTCACGGGATGAGTGCTGACCTCTTCGGGATGAGCATGTGTTGCCCGGCCTACGGGATGAGGGATCTCTTATGGGATGGTCTGGCCGACCTCTACGGGATAGTCTCTGGGATAAAGGTGCAGTGACCTCTGGGATGAGATCTCTTGGGCTACGGCATAAGGTCTACGGGATGGTCTGTGGGCCTCTACAGGATGAGTATCTTGAGCCTCTTCGGGGATGAGGTCTGCGACCTCTGGGGATGAGTCTACGTGCGACCTCTGGCCCGTCAGGCCCATTCGGAGTAAAAAACTATAACAGTGGTCAGGAATTGAAATTCAAAATCCTAACATCAAGTTCATTGATGTATTTACAATTACTAGAGAAGGACTTACTTCAAAATTCCCTTTATTTCTGACCTAAAAACCCGTTCTAAGGTCCGGCTACTGAGTATAATAAAAAATAGCGAAATTTTCTTGGTTCAACTTGCAACTAGCCCTGTCCTTAACCACAACTATAGGAGCCTTAGAACTTTTCTCAACTCAACCCTAACAAGAAATGATTTTGAGAGCTTCCAAACCCAAACCATACCACGAAAAGGTTCCCGAAACCATGTATCTAACTACAGACCAAAACTACACAAATCCATACTATTATACAAAAATCGACACTTTTCCATACGGAACTTAACAAGTCCCATACAACTCAAGACATGTATCCATACCTGTGATCTTCTTCTTCTTCTTCTTCTTCCTTTCTCCTCTCTTCTCTCTTATCCGTGTTTGCTCTCCCTTTCTCTAAGACCAAAATGAGATATTTAACCCAGTGCTTATCATGTGATCTTATCCTTTTATTTCACTTTGGTCCTCGACTCTTCCTAATATTTGCAAATCAATTTATGATATTTTACAATAGCCTCAAATCTTCTTTATTATTTGTAATTTAACTTATGCATATTCTACTTTTGTTTTTATCTTTATTTTATTCAGGGATAAATATACTATTACTTTTGTATACCACTAAACATATTTATCAAACTAGTTAGGGTATAATTTGAGAATATTACAACTACATAGCTACTACTTAGTAGCCAAATTGGTATGTTAGCTACTAAATAGTAGCTATTTAGCTACTACTAACAATGTAGTAGCTACGTAGCTACTACTAACAATGTAGTAGCTAGGTAGCTACTACTTTGTAGCCAAGGTTTTGGCTTGGTAGTATTTTAGTTTGTAAATAGTAGATGTGTAGTAGCTATTTAGCGACTGACATCAATTTATTAGCTATTTAACTACTATTTGCTACTACTATTAGTAGCTAACATTAGCGAAGCCACTTTTTGCTACTACATAGTAGCTATTTAATAGCTAAGCTTAACACCTTTAATACTAGTAGCTATTTAGTAGCTATGTAGTAGTTAAATAGCTACTAAGTGATAGTAATAGCTAATTTTAGTAGCTATTTAAGGATTTTCTAACAGTGTCATGTTGAGGTCTCGTTGTGTGAAAATATACTTCAGACTCTTGTGGTCCGAAAATACTTCAAACTGCTCACCATACAAATAATGGTGTCATATCTTTAAGGCAAAGACAATGGCCGCCAACTCTATGTCATGTGTGGGGTAATTCCGCTCATGATTCTTCAACTGTCGAGAACCATAAGCTACTACTCTCCTCGGACTGCATCAAAACGCATCCTAGTTCGTCCTTAGAGGCATCATAGTACACCGTGTACCTCTGTCCCTGTTCCGGGACTATCAGAATAGGAGCTGAAGTAAGCCTAATTTTCAATTCCTGGAATGCTTCCTCACACAGGTCATTCCACTCGAACTTGACCTCCTTCTGGGTCAATCTAGTCATAGGTGCTACTAGCCGAGAGAAATCCTCAATGAACATCCTGTAGTACCCCGCCAATCCCAAGAAATTGTGTATCTCGAAAACTAACTTCGGCCTCTGCCAACTCATAATAGCCTCAATCTTCCGGGATTTTGACACATCTAAAGCCGTCTGGCGTGTCCCGAAATTTCACATCGATGGCCAAAATTCATTTCACGAACTTGGCATCGTGATGGTCTCTTAAAACAAGTAGAATGACCTTCAAATGATCCTGATGCTCCTCCTCAGACTTAGAGGAAATCAAAATGTCGTCAACGAAGACCACAACAAATTGATCGAAATAGGGTTGGAATATCCTATGCATGAGATCCATGAATGTCGCAGGAGCATTCGTCCAATAGGAATGACATCCTTGTGAACTGAAATGCCGTCTTGCATCTAAAAGCGTCGTCTTAAGGGATATATGCCTCCTAACCCTCCAGGTGATGATAGCGGTATGAAGATTACATCTTCAGAGTAGACTCATGCCCCTTTCAATTGATCAAACAAATAATCAATCCTTGGTAATGGATACCGATTCTTGATCGTAACCGTATTCAACTGTCGATAATCAATGCACAGTCGAAGAGTCCTGTCTTTCTTCTTAGCAAACAAAACCGCAACGCCCCATGGTGAAGTGCTCAGTCTAATAAAACCCTTCAACAATTCCTGCAGTTGGACCTTGAGTTCATGCAACTCAACCGGCGCCATCCTATGCGGAGTCATATAAATGGGCAACGTATCAGGGTGTAACTTAATACAGAAGTCTACATCCCTCTGCGGAGGTAATCCCGATAGCTAATTCTGAAAAACATCCTTATATAAACTACCTAGGCAAATCGAGTCACATCTCCTCTTCCCTCCGAGTAGGGCGAGGTGGGAAACATCGATGCTGTGCCATCACGGAGTCGTGCACCGGTCACGAGGTAAAACATTGTGATTGTCCCCTTAAAACGTAACACGAATACCGTCTTGTGTGTAGGCGGTAACTCTCCTATGTTCACAATCAATGATGACTTGATGTGCCGTCAAGTAGTCCATCCCAAGGATGACATCAAACTCTGACATGTCCATGACCCTCAGGTCCATAGTGAGTAGAATCCCAGAGATCTCTAACTCGCAACCTCGGCCTGCTCAGATCCACACTCACCACCTAATTCCTAGGAGAACTTCGGATCTACTTGAATTTTTCAGTGCAAGCCTCTAAGCTTGATTCTCTCACACATGATGCAACGATGAATGAATGTGTGCAAAATCAAGCGATATCACTTGCCCATATGCGAGATAAGCGAAACATACCTTGTATAGCGGTGATCCAGCTGATCGATTGGTACATTTGCTTGGGTCGCCATGGGTCCTGAAGTCAGCACGAGCCATGTCCTTGACCTGCGGCCCATACTCTACGCCTCTGGCCTCCTGTGACATAGTAGGTGCTTGTCGCGCACTCTAAGGCGATAATGGTTCTCCTTTGGCCCATCTTTGAGGGTAAAGGAACATACTGTTGTTCAATGTCCCCGATGATTGGGACTCTTGTAGTCAAACAGGATCCTTGCCTGCAGGCGATCCTTCATATGTCCAGGTTAATGGCAATGGAAACATGTCATCGGTCCTGACTAGCTAGGAGCCTTGATATGGCCTTAGCCCTGGTAGCCGAGGCCCCTACCCTTAAAACCCTCATGAACTAGAATCCTTCAACTTCTTTCCCGAACTAGAAGAAGGCTGACCCTCATTCCTCTTGTCACTAACAACCGTATCCCGGATGCTCCGTGCATCTTCTATCTATCTCTCTATGGCCATAGTTGTCCTGACCATAAAGTCCATGTCTTGCAAGAGGAATCCCACAATCTTACCCCAGATGGAAAACTTCAGACCATCCTCAAACTTCCTCACCTTGGCCTTGTTCGTGGCCACATAATAGTCAGCAAAATGGGCTAACTCTGTGAACTTAGCCACGTATTCCATCATTGTCATCATTCCCTGCTTTAGCTCTAGGAACTCAAGCCTTACATGTATGATTGCTGGAAAATATTTGCTCATGAAAGCTCATGGAATACCTTGATCATTGCGCTAAGTCCCTCGAGGCCTTGACTGATCCGCCCCATACTTGGGATTACCCTCACAATTTGGAATGCTATTAGTCTAATCTTTATCGCATCGAAGGTGATTTCCATAGCCGCCAATATCTTCTCAATCTGTCGGAACCAATGGTCAGCCACCATTGGATCCCCTCCTCCCGTGAATGTCGGAGGATGATGTGCCTTAAACCTCTGGAGGTTATTTAACCCTCCCTGACCCCCAGTTGCACTAGCATGTGCAATACTGGTAAACGCAACGCCCATAGCCTCCATAAAGGCCTGCTGGTAAAAAACAGGTGATGATTGGCCATCACCCCGTGGACAACCTCTACGTCCTCGTCCTCGTCCTCGACTTGCCATCTACACATGTCAAATGGCAATAGGGTTATTAAATTTCTCTCTTAGTCTAACCAATAGCGCACCTGCCAGCCACTAATAGACTTTATCATCATCAACTACACCGTTCATCCCTTTTTGCTTAGTGGTGCTAAATGCCAAACACTAATACAATTCAATTCAATTCCTAACTATCATGTTTAGTTTGTTTTTCCGAACCCCTAAGGTTATGTTTTCTAACCCTAGTGTTCATTTTTTCCTATATACATTTTACCCTGTATATATAATTCATGCAATTTGTAACACACAATCACACAATCATAAACATGGAACACACATTAGAGCACAACATGAAACATGCAATGCATGCAGTGGTCTAAACCCGTCCCAAAAACTCCTAGGTAATCACCTACCTAGACCCCGATACCAAACTATGACACTGACATCAGATATCGAGCATTAGGTAATCATAAACCTAAGCCCTAACACCAAGTTGTGATGCTTGTACCAAACATTGAGTTCCATGTAATTCCTCTGTCGCGCTCACGTCCTTGTTGTGTGTGCGCCCCGACCTGATTGTGTGCGCGCCTAGAGCATTATCACCGTGTGCGCGCCTAGGGCCCTGTAACCGTGCGCCTAGGCCCTATGGTGCCAACTTTGTCGCCACCCGAACTCCATGTCGCAACACGAACTCCATGTCTTGACCCAAACCCAGTCGCAACCTAGAATGTCAAGTCACGACATGGGAACCTCAAGGCCTGTCCAATGTCTATCGCGACAGAGAATTCTCTGTCGTGACAGAATTCCCTTATCGTGCGCGCAACTCTGTTGTGTGGGCATCCTAGTCGAGCATGCATGCCTGCCATGTGCGGTCGGCTCTATCTTGGGCGATAGAGCACCTATGTCGTGGCTAGCTCTGTCACGACCCAAAAATCCTCTGTCGCAACATAAATTCTCCCTACCCTGGCCGACTCTATCATGACATAGAATTGCTCTTTCGCGACATAATTTCTCCTTGCCTTGGCCAACTCTGTTGCAACCCAAAAATACTCAGTCGCGATAGATAATCTACCCAGCTTGGCTAACTATGTCGCGACATAGAATTTCTCTGTCGCAACACAAAACCTCTCCATTTGGCCACACTCTGTTGCGACATAAAATATTCTGTTGGAACAGAAAACTCCTGGCCTAGCCAACTCTGTCGTGACATAAAAATACTAGGTCGCGATAGAAAACCTTCACTCTTGACGATTCTCTGTTGCGACAATAAAAGTTTTGTCGCGACCTAGAATTCCCCAGCCAAGACCCAACCTGTCACAACCTTGACCTCTTGCCTCGACCGTCTCGGTCGCGACAAGGGACCCTCTGTCTCGACATTGTCACGACAAAGAATAAAACATTGTCGCGACACAGGGAGGACCCCTGTCGCGACAAAAAAACAGAAGAAAAAAACTCTATCGTGACTAGGAAAGCCCTTGTCGCGACCTAGCAATCGCCTGTAGCCTAGGAACAATGTCGCGACACAGAGTCAGAAATCTTTATCGCGATTGAGAAAACCTATGTCGCGACCCAAACCCGAAAATGGGTAGTAACCTCCCTGGGCCTTTTCTACACTTCTAACCTTTTTTATTTATTTATTTCTAAATACCCTAAAATTTGATATACACTAACCTTTTTGTTACAAAAAGGCAACATGAAACCTGGAAAAAACTTTTCAAACTGTATTAATCATACAAGATGAGTTTAATTACAACTCTTTTCTTCTTACATAAACAGATACTGGGTTTTCTGCCCAAAATTTAACAGAAACTAAATAAATATCTAGAATTTTACATAATACATGAATAAGCCATGATTTGACCCTTCTTCACAACTAAGGTCTTGGATGTTTTTCATCCTCCGATGTACCTCCAGTACCTGAAAATATTTTCCCACTACAGGATGAGCAATGCCCAGTAGATAAATTCTCCTACAAGGGCTACTCCTCACCTAAGTGCACATGCAATGACAAACACACAACATTCAAGTACAAGTATGCACATTCCTACTCGAATGTCTACATGTCATGCCCCATGCCTCGAGTTCTCGCCAACTCCCTCACACACGCATTTGCTATGTCTGAAAAAAAATTGTTTTCAAAATAAAAGATTTTTGTTTTTTAAAAACTCATTGGTCAATCTTCGATATAATTTATTGGACATACTCTGATAATATTTGTGGACAACCCTATACTCCGATAATATTTGTGGACAACCCTCCGATATAATTTTATTGGACATACTCCGATAAACTTTAGTGGACATACTTCGATATAATTTATTTATTGGACAACCCTCCGATATCAAATTCATTCAAAATCCATGGCATGCACTCACACCCGTTTCACGTGACGTCCCCATGCATATGAAATGCAAAATGTCATTTCATGTCAATTTATGTTACATGCATGTTGAGTACTACATGCAACATTAATAAATCATGAATAATTATATTTTCTACATATAATTTACATCCATCATACATTCCATGTTAATACATCAAATAAGCATATATCATCATGATTTTTTTCACACACCAAGATGTTATTCATTTTTTCCAAGAATAATAAAAAAAAAAAAAACAGCACATTAACTAAAATCATTCCTGATCGCTCAAAATAGTGTCCAAAATTCCAATGTTTAGTCCCAAAAATTTTGGGACTGAACAGCACGGCCACTCACGACCCAACGAAAACCCATGTCATTAAATGACTCTTAGACCAAGAATAACCGAAGTATGAGAGAAACCCCTACCTCTCGAAGTTTGGTGAAAACCCCGATTTGCAATTATCAGCCAAGCTCGTCGCAGAGATGAACTTTGTTTCTCATCCACTAAAATCGACGGTCCGATCTTCGTAAATCCTAGAGAGAAGGTGGAGTTTCTCACTCCTCTTTTCTTCTTCTTTCTTTTCTTCCTGCTTCCTTTCTCCCACCAAATTGTTCCAACTGTCTGGCTTAGTTTCCTCCCACCTTCTCTTTGCCACATGTCTCTTTCTCATTAGCTTTCTTTCTCTCACCTTATCCCTTTATCCAAAGACTTGGATTTCCTTTCTCTATGGGCTTGATACATGGCCTCTATGGGTCACCTCTTAGACTTTCCCTTTTTTGTTTGAATTATCTCTACCTTTGACACATGACTCTAAATGAGTCATTCAACTAAGTACCATCACTGCTACTACACACCCATTTCTGAAACGCGAAATTCAATATCTCTGAACTCGACCTAAATTCTGACTAGGTAACTAGATTTCGCGAAACCATTCTAACTGAAACTGCCCATTATTCAGATTAAAATTTAAATAATCAAATTATCGCTTACATTTTTCATAAAAAATTGAATTTTTCCTGAGTTTCACACATTCTGTATTATCTTCATTCATAGTTTCAATATGATATCCATTCATACATATATCTTTAAAGCAAAGCAAATTCCTTGTGGATTTGCTATAATATAATGCATTATTGAGATGAAACCTAGTTTCATTTGATAGCATTATGTTTACTTTTCCGGAGCCTTCTATTAAGTTTGTAGTATTGGATATGGTGCTTCCATTGACATTTGTTAATGTCAAACCTAGGAAGTATCTTTTATCTCGAAGAATTGTGTGTGTGGTTGCACAATCAGCAAGACATACATCACACTCATTTATCTTGAGATCAATAACACATGAATTTTAGATATAACTAATATAAAAACAATAAATAATATGATTAGGGAAAGATATAATAACAAAATGAGGTATTATATAATTTAATAAAGAAATAAGAAATATCGTTCAATAATAATGTTAACATCATTCATCAAATAGTTAGTTTTTCACTAAGACCTCCAAAAAAATCAACATCATAATGTTTGGCCATCCACCATTGGTAAAAGTTCATTTTTATATCTTTTCATTTTCTTCCATTGATGCTTAGTAAAGGTTAACAAAATGTTTGGGCATACGACAAGTACGCAACCAATGCCTTTTTATACTATATATATAACAATTATTCTCATGGTTCTTAAAAGGTATATCTTATATGTACTTCCAATTTTACCTCAATATTATTCCACTTCTAGTGGTGAGGTTTTCCTTTTTCTAAGGATTTGAGGGATCATCAATATGATATTGAGAATTTCATCCATGATCATAACCATGACTGATCCTCATCCATGTCCATGAGTTTTGGATGATACTAATTCCCTTCAAAGAATAGTTCAAACCCAATTGGATTAGATTGACGAACTTTCATCACAAGTTCAATAATTTATTTGGCATTAATGATCTAAGAAAGATAATTCCTTTTTTGAAATGTCAAATGTCATAAACTTGAGTTTTGTAAGATTTGATATTGTTGACAAACTTTTGATATATGACAAAATAATAAGAATCAAGTATATGATAAATTGCTAACAATAGTATAACTTTTGACTTCTAATCAAAATCAAATATTGATTATTTTCAAACTTAAAGTAACTTTAAGATTAGGATTAGAGAATACATTTAGAGCAAACACGTGTTGATAATGTATTGTGAAATATGTAATAAAACACAAAAGTGATATTCAAGAGAAATTTGTATTGCTCTCTCTATGCTTACAAATATATATATATATATATATATATATATATATATATATATATAATGGTGAGAAGAAGATAATAGATAAAAAGAGAAAGAGAGAGAGAAAGCAAGCAAGAGAGAGATAAAAAAGATAAAAGAACTTGTTCTTCTCGAAGTGGATTGAATACAAAAAGTGGGAAACTTTTTATAAACTTCTCTAATCAAAGGTTCATGAATTTTATGAATGAAGTCATAAAAATGAAATCTCATAAAAGAGTTTCATATATAATCAACATGGTCATTCACCATGTGAAACCCTTCATTTACAACAATATTAAGGATGCTTGTAACTAGAGATAGACCACAACACTATTGCCTCCTCAAATTTTTCCTAAGGGTGATTTAATTAAATAATATTTTGAAAATTCAATTTTTGAAATCTTACATTTCTTCAAATTTTGGTGTGATTTTAATAAAAATGCCATTTTTTTTCTTCAAAATAACCCATTATTTTCAAAGACAATGTAAATGTATCAAATAAAAAAGAACATGAATCAAAATAGGCTATTTTTCTTAAAAAAAAAAAAAATAGGGAACATGAATCAAATATTTATTTAATTTATTTTATATTTTCCCATTCTTCTCCACGAGGTTGTCTTCTTCATCACGACGCAGGTCACCCTCCAGCTTCAGATCCCCAGCCACCAGGTTCAAGCTATTTTTAATTTTTTTCCCCCTATATTTTTTGGTATTTTTTTCTTCCATTTTCATCCATATTTCTGCAGAAATTTCGGTGATATGTCGCTGAAATATCGCCGAAAAACCTTCACCTTCTTTGTTGATTTCGTACATATTTCGTCGAGGATTTTCTTATCACCGAAATTTCATGGAAATCTACAGATATCTCTGAGGTTGGAAATATCTGACCTAGAATTCTTTCTCCAATCATGAATCTTTATTTCTAACTCTAAATTAGTAAATTCTTTATATTTAGAGACTATAAAACCCACTTTTTTGAGTTTCAACTACAATCTCAATTTTTAATTATAAATCATTATTCATTATTCAAAATTTTATTTTATCAATTTAAATTTTTTTATGAATATGATATATAAAATATTTTTATTTAAATATAAATATCAAATTATATTAAATAAATAAAAATATATTAAAAACCTAAAAATATATTTTAAACAAATAAATATTATATTATAGAACATCATATTACAACAGAAAATAAAACAACATTAATAAAAACTATATAATAAAATTATATTAACCAAATAATAAAAATACAATATAAAAACTAATACGGTATTATATCACCTCCATATTTTTCATCTTCAAATTTATTAAAATTACTAAATTTACCATCGTTATGACTACTTAATCCATTTGCTTTAGATATACGAGTTATTTTTTCAATAATCTCCATATTTTCACCTTGAAATACTAAAGCTTGAATGGATCATATATAAAATCAAGATTTGTTTTCATAATTTATTTTTCTTGTCCTTCACATTCTAGCACGTTATTAGGAGAAACAAGTACTTCATGATATTATGTTAGCATGCAAAATAATGCATAGTATGATTATAAAAGACGAAGTTTAAACTTTTGGGACTATTGTTGATTTTAATGTGATGTATATTTTGGAAGTTGATATGATAGTAGATAAAATAAAACAATTTCAACAGCTTTTTACTCTCCATAAACAAATTAAAGATAAATAAGTTATTTATACACTTCGAAATGTATTAATTGAGTATTTATGGGAAATGATAGCAACAATGTTTCTTGTATCTCAAATGTATTAATTTAAGTGAATGATATGCAAAACATCACGTGATTATCGGTAACGCAGCCGTTACCGGGCCTCGGCCAAAAGCTCTACGTTAGCTCGCGAGCTAAACGAGCCGAAGCCTCGAGCCTTAATTTAGGCTCGACAATCCTGCCCACGCTCGACTGCCCGACCAAAAAGCTCACGGTCGCCGGACCCATCCGTCGGCCGACCAGGCTTCCGCCACGCACCGACCGGGCAGATCCGACCAACGGCGATCCCGACTCGGGGCGCGCACGAGTGAAATGCCCAGGGTCATGTGTCCCGATATCGACGCACTGATCCTCGCCTCCAACTAATGACATGGGGATGGCAACGCGTGAATCCTCACCGGCCGCATGGCGCCGCCGACGACCGCCACTGGGCCGGAAATGAGCTAATCCCAAGCCGCCACGGATCAGATTTGATCTCCGACCGCTCGAGCGAAATGGTACCCACGAGCAGCGAAGCGTGTTTCGCTGACTGTATGTTCCAGCGTGATAATGCGGACAGCCGGGGTCGACGCGACGTCGTAAGTGACATGGATGTCGGGTATGACACCTGCACGACGGCCGATCTCGGTACAAGAATGCCAACAATTACAACATGGCAGACGCCCGTAAACTATGTAGCCGGTGGCCATGAGCTTAGACAAGCTACGACCTGGCAAAGCATTGAGGGCAAATGCACAGACCCACTGATACGATCAATTCAGCCTGATGAACTAGGATCCAATCTCAAATCGGGGTGTCGGGGCCCTTGATACCGGTATCGGACTTAACCCGTGACCCAGGCGTGATATGGGCAAAGGCATCAAGGGTGACGTGCAGGTTTCATGCAGAAACAAGTGAGCCTAAGATCCTGGGATCAGCACAGACTGCAACACCGGAGCGCCACCGTCACCGCCGGGTATGAAAATTGGCCGACCTGTCGCCATGGTGGGCGTATTCTCGGATCTCCGGGCCCTGGCAGCGGGTGTAAAGCTACGGGTCTTGAAATTAATCATGCGCATCTTGGTGGTAGTCATAAGGGTGGTGGCCAATCTCAACCATGCAGTGCCAAAGATATCACAACAGTCATTGCTACTACCCAGCTGGCTTACAGATTCAGCACATATTATTATTTCTTTATTTAGATAATCGATTAAAAACCAATCATGTTTCTTATTCAATGATTTTTATCTATTTCTTCACTCCGCACTCTACTGCTTTTAATTATATTTCATAATTTTTCGGGTCAAGAAATTGGCTTTTGCAGAATTGATCACAGAATCCATAAAGTAAACAAATGTCAAGAGGTGGTTTTAACAACTTTGGGGCGATCAATCGCTAAATCAACTACGAAAAACAAATCCCACAGAAAATTATTTCTTAATTTGACAGATTATCGATTGACAATACAAAAAGTTAAAGATAATGGATCGAAACAGACGACACAATACAAACTCAGAAGCGCGTTCTGATCGTTTGCGCCGAGGTTAAGCTCGAGCTCGCTCATATGGAAAACGGTGCCTAACGGAAACGCCGTCGTTCTTTTTTTAAACGTTTGCTCGGTACTCTAATTCCAAGATCGTTTCAAAGTTCTGGGCCGAATAGCCCGCTCATAAATTAACAAAGTTCTATCTCGAACGTTCAAAGCTCCCACATTGCTACTCAAATTCTTCTACACGTGATGTCATTTCTATATTATTTTTTATTTTCAATTTGAAGTTATATTTTTATTTATAATAAATTATTGAATTAGTTAATTAAAATCTTAATGCCTTATATTTATAATATAAATAAAAATGTATTATATATCAATATCAAAAAATAATTTTAATAAAAAATTTAAATTATTCAAATTTATTAAAATTATTTTACTATATTGTGTATGGAAAATAATTAAAATTTAATAAAATAATAAAAATAAAAATATCTTAAAAATAAAATATGTTATAAAAACATTGTAAAAATAATTATTTTATTATTATCAGAATAAAATAATGAGATAATAGTAGTATAATATATAAATAATAATTACTATTTATATCTGCAAATATGAAGATGAAAACAGAGAATGATTGGATTGCATTATTTAAGTCTAAATCTCTAAATACGAAGATAGAGTAAAATACGAAGAATAATTGGAAATGCTCTTAAGAATCGAGATTGGGACCTTTGAGAATCCTATCCCACCACCATTTACCACTTATGTTAGCCCTCGATGACTATTGAAAACATTCTTCCATTTATGAATTTGAAATGTTGTCAATTTGCTTCTTATATTTAAAAAAAATAAAATTTACATCTAAAAATTTGATTGTAAGTAGTATCGATTCTCTATATCAATTCAATTAGTTATTCTTAAGTAGTTTGCAATGAAAATGACTAAAACATATGATTAGATAATTGAAAATTGATTTTTAAAACAATTAAGGAACCCCCATCACTCTCTCTCTCTTTGCCCGGCCGGCTGCACCCGGTAAACCGCTCCTCTGCCCCTCCCATCTATCTAGGGTTTCGTTCACTTTTGTCGTCTGCACCTTCGGATTCTGTTTTTCTTTGTTGTCTGTTTACTCAGAAAGCCATGTACAACTGATTCTTACACGTCCGGAACCAACAAATGGAAAAAAAATTGGTTTTCAAAATTTATCTTCTTTTATTCTAGGAACGAAAGGCTCACTCGCTAAACATTGTTTATTTATTTGGTTTCGTAAAATTGTTTGTTTGGAGTGATTCTAATACGGAAAGTTTTGATTGCGGCAGAAGTCTGGACCACTATTCCGGCAAAACCACTCTGCGATGAACTGTCTGTCGCATGTATCTTACTACTATTCGGTCATACTTTCAAAGACCACTCGTTTTATTGCTAAGAGTTCTTTGTATGGATGTTCTACATTATCATGGAAAAGTAACTTCGAGAATGCTAATGTTAAAACAAATAATTTGGAGTTCATGTTGACGAGATTTCATGTTCAGAGCTATTCATTCGAGGGAGTGGAGCCAATCTCCAATCTCAAAAGTTAGATTCTAAACTTGTGATGGAAGAAGAGAAGGATGCATTTTTGTGGTTCGAAAGGGGACGTTGTTATGTTTTTACAAGACTTTCAGTGATTGTAAGTCTAGTTGGATCCTTCTGTAATTATTTTCTTACCGATCCATTTGTTGTCGTAAACCTTGCTCTGTTTATGCATTTTATTGATCTTGTGGTTAAATTCATTTGTACACATCATAGCTGGGGTTAATATCACTCACCCAGTTGGGATTTTGCCGAAACACATCTAGCCTTCGCGGTTTGAAATTTAATCTGATATCTTCTTTATTTTAGTTTGAGTAGCTGAGTGAAAATAACTCATAAGAAGGGTAAGAGATGTATTTAATAACATTTTAAACCAATGGGGACTAGATACATAGCGGAGTTCAATGAAATTAATACTAATTTGAAAAGGGCATTAATTCTTATCCCTTGCAGCAAAGGAAATACCTTGAAGTTATAAACTTAAGGCTAATACGCCTTGAATCTCTTGGGGTGTAAGGCTTTCAATTAGAAAGCCATTTCACACCTTGCGTGTTTGGTAAAATCAGAAGATCCAGCTGACTCATCGACCAAATGTAAAAATAGTTGATGACTCATTGGAATAGTTGTGTGCCCCCAAAGTGTGCTTTATTGCTTGGGAAGTCTGGTGGGGGAAAGTTCTAACAATGGATCAACTCAAAAGAGGGTGGGTTTCAAATGGCAAGTAGGTGTCCTCTGTGTGGTAAAGCTGAAGAGGTGCTGGAACATCTTTTAATACATTGCCCCTCCATGTGGGGATTATGGTCTGGGCCCATTTCCATTCCAGGGCTTCACTGGGTCTCCTCCCGTCTAGCCAAGGACCTCCTTTCAGGCTGGAATTATTTCCCCATAAGCAAGAAGACTAAGAGAGTGTGGAGGGCAGCCCCCCTTAGCCTTTTCTGGCAATCTGGTAGGAGAGAAACAAAATTGTCTTTGAAGATGAGACTTTTTGCTTAAATAGGTTGAAGTTGTCTTTTATTAGCACTTAATATCTCAATAAATTCAGTGAGGATTGTTTTTCTACACTTTAGTATTCTCTATGGGCCTTGTGCAGGGTGGTAGGTTTTGTGGTTCTTACTCTCTTTCTTTATTGGCCTGGTCCTCCCCTATACTGTATGCTCTAGGCTGTCCATTTTTGGTTAATATACTTCCTTTTACCCATTTAAAATAATAGGTGACAGATTTGTTATTAATATTTATAGTTTCTTTGTTTCATTTTTCTGTTCCTGATTTTTTCTGTGGACTGAAAGTTCTTATAACTTCACACTGCTGACTCATATACTCTTCCTCACTCATTGCCTCCATTTTTGGGCTTCCACGTAGACTCAATAAATTGGGGAAATGAACATGGATAGTGAGGTTGGAAGATTTGGCCTCTCACCAAACAACTCTCTAATATCATGTTAAACTATTGATTTTCCTAAACAAGCTTAAAATTGTAGAATTTAGGCCACAATGTATATCATGCTCTTTAACATCTTAAATGCTTTTGAGTAGACTTAGGTTTCATTTGTTCACTTGATGCTGTGGCAACACTTGCCTGCATATCAAGACAGTGTTGATGATGGAACAAATTTATGTTGCTTTGTTTTCTTCCTGAATTTGGAAAGATGGAAGAGATTTAAATGCATAATTTTCTTTTTGTGCAGGCTTATGATTTGCTATGGTCTAATTGGTCTTTCTTTCCTGATAGATATGCGATCCACCTGTTAGTATATACAAAGGATATTCTTTACCTAAGGACACTGAAGAATATTTGGTGTCACGTGGACTTAGAAATGCTATCTACACCATCAGGGCTGCAGATTTGAAAGAGGATCTTTTCGGAAAGCTCATGCCTTACCCTTTCCAGGTGAGATGACTGATCTCCTCCTCGTACAAATATTTGAATTGATCAACTGGACCTAGTTGAGACGATCTTCCTTAGAAAGGACCTTTAAAATGGAGTTAGAGTTGGCATTCTTATACCAACCTTTCCCATCCATCGAGTGAAACCTTATACAAGGAGCAGTTTCTTACAGAAATTTTTTATGGCAAGCAACTTTAATGAAATATTTTCTCATCATATAATGTCGTTGGAACAATGCAATCGTTTAAGCCCCAAAACCCTATTAATATAGCGTTATGGTATGAGCTACAAATATCAACTAGATAACAATTGTGATGTTTTTTTTAGTTTATAGCATTCTTTCAAACCATTGTTTTGAAAAAGTTTGAAATGAATTTATTTAGAGAAGTATGTAGCATCAGTGATATGTATAGCTTGTCAAACTTATATTCCTTTTTTTTGTTAGTGAGAAGAGAAAAATAACTATTTGATTTTCATTAATTAAAAAAGCGAGGGAATATACATATTTATACTCTAAGTGTTAGAGCAAAAAAAGGAAACAAAATTAAAGTCTAATTAGGAGACTAAAAGAAAAGGAAAGAAAGAAAGGATTTCTAAATGGATTAGGAAACTAATCCTTAACACTTCGTCAAGCACATAGGTAAAACTGGTTATGATATGTACTTTGACCTAATGCATCAAGTTTGGTAGATGATAATTAATCCGATGATGATTTGGGGTCTGGAAAAGTCGCCTGAATTGACTCACACACGTGCCAATTGATGACCAAAGGTGAGACATGACCATAAGATGTGTCGCTGGAATTGATTACACGGCGAGTTGATGTGACCTAAAGAGGGCCTGCAAGTATATTGCCGAAAAAGTCATCGAAAAAAAGTCCAACGTAGAAGGTCCATTGAAGAAGACCCGCCGGAGAAGGTCTGTGGGAGAAAGTCCATCGAAGGCGCCCACCTGGTAGTCCATCGTGAGAAGCTCCTCCCGAGAACAACGCACGAGAAAAGGTCCGTTGAGAAGCCTGTGAGGAGAAGGGCCACCGAGAAGGTCCCACGGAGAATGGGCGAGGGAAAGGTCCAAGGGAGAAGGTTCGTCTGACAAGGTTTCCAGGAAGGGTCGGAGAATCCATTGGAGAAGGTCCGTGGGAGAAGGTTCGTCTGAGAAGGTCCGCGGGAGAAGGTTCATGGGAAAAGGTTTGTGGGAGAAGGTTTGCAGGAGAAGGTCCGCTGGGAAGGTCCCGCAGCATAGTCCCGTGGGAGAAGATCCACCTGAGAAGAACCAAGTGAGAAGGTCTCTGCTTCTGAGAAGGGTCTCATGAGATTAGAAAGATGTCGTTGGAAAAAGTAGCCGTCTAAACGGCCTGACACCATGAGAAAAGAAAATAACTTCTCGATTTTCAATACTGGGGTGCGAGGAATATACATATTTATACTCCCCAAGTGTTGAAAGAAAAAAGGAAACAAAATTAGAGTCTAATTAGGAGACTAAGAGAAAAGGAAAGAAAGAAAGAATTCCTAAATGGATTAGGAAACTAATCCTTAACAGTTAGGTCCCTTTGCTTTCTCATGAACAGTAGCAGACAATTTTGCTAATTCAGGGTTCAAGATCCACTGTATAGTTTCGGTTATTCATTTTGTGGGGCTAGATTACCTTTTCCATTAATTTGTTTTGATGGGCAGATGGGAAATGCATTTTATTTAATACTTGCATTTAGTATAGGAATCATATTCATAAAGCTTAGATTAGTAAGTTACATATGCTTGCTTTTTTCCCACCTATCAATATCTATATATATATGTATATATATGCTTGCTTTTTACCCAGTGCAGTCTTCCTCTATCCTCTTGGCTTGAGTCTGTCTTACACAAAACTTAAAATCTAGACAAGTCCGATCAACTGAAGTTGAGCTGAGCTGATTATATGCATTTACAAATTCCATACTAAGTTTATCTAACCTGTACATGGACAATATTGTATCACTTGTTTTTTTGCATATCAATATAGTATAGTGTTTATCATGATCAACAACAAAACTATGAAGAACATATTTTTTATTTTAAACCATACAGATATTTCTCTCTTTTGATGACAAAGTGTTTCCCATACTCTAGGATAGTTTTTTCCAATTTAACTGTTGTGAATGCTTTCTTATGTTTTTTGTACATGAAGAAGTGTGAGTTAGTGACTCATAGAATTCTCAAAGTTCATCTGTTTTCTTTCAGCAATCAGCTTCTTCCAAAGGGGAAATATTTGGCAAGGGTCTATCAAGGGAGAGTTCACAGGAAGTGATGGGATCAGAAATAGTGGTAAGTTATGGACTTTTTTTTGGAAATAGTTTATCGTAATGGTTTGGGTGTTTCTGGCCTCAGTAGAAATCTCTTGCTAGAATGGAAATTAAAGGGGTTAGATAAGAAGAAAAAGAGCAGTTTGGCACTTATTCCACTTGTTATATGTTGGTGCATTGTAGTGAGTGCAACTAAAGGATTTTTAAATATGATGGGTGTTCTAATAAAAGACTGAAGGATTTCTTCACAGGTTCCCTTTTAGAGTGGTCCCATGATTCTCTGGATTAGTAGAAGCCCTCTATTTTGAATTTCTTGAAGTTTGCTGCTTATTATTCTTTGTAGGTTAACTAGGCTTGGTTACACCTCCTTTGGGTAGTTCTATTCATACTGCCAATATATATAGGGTAAGCTCCCTCTTTCTAGTGTTTGTTGATACATGATTTACTGTCTATCCAAGAAAAGGAAAAAGTGGTAACTTATCAAAAAAAAAAAAAAAAGGAAAAAGTGGTAAGTTGAGACATGCCCTCTGAGATTTTGAAAGTTTACGCTCTTTGTTTTGCATTCTTACTTTTTTTGCAGGGAGCAGTTGAATCAAGACCTAGTACAACTGATCCATTGAAAGAGCCTGTCCAATTAGACAGTTGAGGCTCAAGCACCATCTTCTGATTGCAGGTGACCATATGGTGAAGCTCCGATGGTTGCTGAATTATTTGTTTCTTTCTGTCTTATATTAAATCCAAAAGATTTACTAGTCCCTTTTAGTATGAGGATGGTTTCCACCTATGGACTTTAGTAAATATTGATTATGCTAAAATTAGACATTTAGATGGAAAGATTTTTTCATTCTTTCAGGTTAGTGCATGAACTTGTAGCCAACCCAAGGATTTGGGATGATTTGGCTTTGTTGAATTATTGAGGATGAGAAGAATATCATATATTTGAAGGTGCCAGAAGACCTGATCCAGTAATTATGTGTGCAGCTATTCTGTTTTTATTGAGTTTGATGGAAGCTCCAAAGGAATCCTGACCAGTTAAGTAGGGGGCTGTGCTACGATCTGACAAGGAAGAGCATGCACTTTTGTTGTGTAGCTTTATATCTTTTTTCTTAGTGCTATAGTTTCCTAATCTGGCATTTGTGTGATTTGTAGACTGGCAGGTTTGGCTCAGCAACAAATAATGTATTACAAGAATATTTTGTTATATGATTTAGGGTTGAGATATTGCTCTTTAAAAAGGTTATGAAAGCATTTATAGTGACAAGGAGACTCCAAACTTGTCTGTATGCAGGTAATTTTATTTCTTATCATGTACAGGTTTGAAGATAATCTATTTGCTCAAGTTGATGAGTACTTTTTCAGTTGTTATAATTTTGGTTTATATTTGCTGGTTGTCATTTTTGTGCATTTGCATCTTCAATTTCCATTTGTACCTGTTCTGATTATTTATATTTTCTGGTTTTCAGAATTTTCTTCTTGGTGAGTGCTGAGGCATTGTACCTATTTCAGATTCCATTTCTTCCACGTAACTTGAGATTTATAACACAAAGCTCAACTTTTATTGATTGTTACTTCTGTTGTTGCTCATAATTGTCGCTTTGAAACATAATATGAACAAGTTAGATCTAAATGTTTAAATGATTATTTGTGACTAGTTTTGGATTTTGCTTAATCATACAGTTGTTCTTTTTGTTGTTTATTGGGTTTTGTGGCCTCTGGTCTAAAATACAGCTAGTTAACTTGGCCACTAAAGCTTCAATTATCTTGAGCAAAAGATAACTCTGATCTAACTCATAAGTCTCCTAGACCAAGCAATATCCAACCCAGATAAGCCAACTCAAGGTTGAGCCTTGGACTCAAAATTAGCTGCACTCAGTCTAACTAATCTAATAGGATCTTCTGTTATGGTTATTAGTCAGGAAAAGCTAACAAGATTCATTGTTATGTTATGGATGAGATAGTATTGTCATTGTCGCTTGTTGAAAAGAAAATAATTCATCTTATATTATTGTATATTTTGAATGAAGTTACATGTATATTACAAGCCTATAACAAGAATAGCAAAGTAACAAATAAAATATTCCTATATTCACCTATGATCTTTCTTACAATCTTTCCAAGAATATCTCCATTATGTTCTTCTATAATCACCTCTCTAACCTCAATACTCCCTCTTAAGTTGGAGAGTAGATGGTAACAGCCCCTAGCTTGTTAAAAAAAAGTCCTTATGAAAAAGCTTTAATGAAATTGTCTGCTAGTTGATTCTTTGATGATACAAATTAAGTAATGATTTCCTTTGTCCCATTTTTGAGCAATTGAAGTGACAATCTTTTTTTTTTTTTGATAAATTAAAATGCATTAGAAGAGAAAAAAGGGATGCTAACAGCAGCGCCCTAAAGTATATATGGGGTATACAATGGGCACCTACAACGCCAACAAAAAACAAAGACCAAAAAATAAAAAGAAGCCCCTCAAGTGTGTCATACCCAATCCACTAAATCTACAAAGGAAGAGGGCTCCTCATTCAAGAACACTGAAGACCACTCCCAAAGATTATACAAACAAATGAACTTAAATCCATTGGGTTGCCTATTCAGCACATCTTTGTTAATATAACTTCTTGCTTATCAAAAAAAATCCTATGAACAATATTTTTGTATTTTCAAAAGCTCTCCCATTCCTTTCTCGCCACATAGTCCAAAAGAGACAGAGGGGCAATGTGCCACACCTTTCGTCTACGCTTTCCCACCAAGGACACATTAGCTAAGCAACACCTCTTTCATAGTGGAGGGAAGGACCCAACCAATCCCAAAGACAGAAAACAAAAAATTCCAAACCTCTCTCGTTTTGGAACAATGAACAAGTACGTGATCGCAAGATTCCTCTTCCTCCCCACAAAGATAATATCTATTCGCCAATGCTCTACTCTTTTCTGAACAGAATCCAGGGTTGAAATTTTGCTCCAAGAAGCCTCCCAAGCAAAAAACCCCACTTTAAGAGGAGCACAAGACTTCTAGATTACCTTACAAGGATAATCCTCAAGCTTGCTTGGCTCCAACTCCAAATACAGTTGCTTAACAGAGAACTTATCTTCTTTTGAACCCACCCTCACCATCTCATCCTCTACATCCTAAACTTCTCTACGTTGCAACCTTAGGATGAGTCTCTCCACCTCCTCCACCTCCTAGTCATTAAGGTTTCTATAGAGACAAGGTGCCCAACAACCCTCCACAGTAGAACCATGCCAAACATCCGCTACCCAAGCCTCTATAGAAGTAGCCAATGCAAAATAAGGGGAAGCATCTCTTAGAGGTTCATTGCCACACCACCTATCCAACCATAATCTCACCCTCCTTCCATTTCCCATGGCAAAAGCCATCCTACTACCCACCACATCCCATTTCATCCTTTTAGCTTTCCACACCCCTACTCCATAAGCTCCTCTCCCCAAGCAAGAACACCATCCACCCTCCTCTACCCCATACTTTCCACTAATCACACTATGCCATAAAGCCCCCATTTCTTTTGCAAAATGTGAACTCCACTTACCCAATAACGCTCTATTCAAAGAAACCATATTCCTCACCCCAATCCACCGCTCTGCTTATTAGATCAAACAAGAGACTAGTTAACCAAATGAGCTATTCTCTCCAAATCTCCTCCTCCTCGAAGAAAATCCCTTTGAATTTTCTCTAATCTCAATCTGATAGATCTAGAAATCTGAAATAAAGACATGAGGTAGATGGGCAAAGTAGAAAGAGTACTATGAATCAGCGTCGGTTCTGGTGGGAGATATCACCAAGGGTGTGAATGATTTTCGTGAAGGAGGTTTGAAGGATGATAGAGGTTAGGGATGATTGTGAGGAGGCCACACGCATGGGGTAATGAGGATAAAGTTGGGAAGGGGTGCAAACAGTTTGAAGCCACCCAAGGAGTGTTTATGGTTACCTAAGTCTTAGTAGGCTCACTTTTTTTTTTTTGAATGTGACAGAATTTGATGTTGGGACCTGAAGCTGAGCTGGTGGTCTCCAGCCTCCTGTTTTTGCTTGAGTGCCACAGAGGATCACAAGCAGTATCAAGGCATAAGCCCTACAGGCCAGGAGGTAGAGGGCCCTGAGTGCCTTAGGGCTACATTTTTTTTTTTTTTTTTGGTTTACCTAGACTTTCCCTGGGCTTTTGTTCTTTGACCTTTTCCTTTTTACTTTGAGGGAAGCCCTCTTCTGTCTTAAGTTGGCTATTTAGGATTCCCATAGAGCGCTGGGGTGATCTTATCATGGGCCAACACAGGTTCTTTTAAGGGGATTCCACTATTGTAATATTGTTTGGTGAAGGAAGCATGGGATCAGAAGTTCTCCCCAGGCTTTTGCATCTCAGCAGCAAAAAACAGACTACCAGAGGGTGCCATGTGCAGATGTTGTTCTCTTTTATGAGAAGAAAAAAGGTTTCATAAGTGAGGTCTTGTTTTCTGCTTTGTTATTGTAAGTACTCACTCTTATTTTCGAAGAGGGGTGCATTGATGGATCTATCTAAGAGCTTACTTCTGCTTAAGAAGCAAGATGAAGGAATGTTTTGTTATTTTGGACCTTGTTGTTGTCATTGTCATTGTCTTTTTTCCTTTTGGTTTTTTGTTTTGTTTGTTTTGTTCTGTGTGTGTGCGTGTCTTCAACTCTTTTTTTGAATGAGGTCCTGACACTCGTAAATCATTTAGTTTATATTCTAATGATCTCCTTAGTAACTTGTTTGATTTGTGGTGGCATTCCTTTTGTTATTTTGTGCCTCATCATCATTAGTGTCTTTTCTTTTTGTTTTCTTGTGTATGTGTTTGTCTTCAATTTTTTTTTTAATGAAGATGCTCCGTGGGACAGCTTCAGGGTCACTGGAGGGCAAGAAATGAGAACATATCTATCTTGTATAAGGAGGCTAAAAAACTGAAGGATGCGTTCCTCTTGGTCAAGATCAGTCATGTTCAAAGGGTATGTGAAATAGAATTTGCTTCTCTTTTATGCTCTATGACATTCCTCGTTGGTGCTCTATGGTATTCTGCTTCCAGTTTTAGAACATGTTTTTTTTTTCTCCTATGCTCATCTTAATAATCCATCATAAAAGCTTCCTTTGAGTAATAACTCTAGTGGGATGACAGATGACACTGTTTTGAACCTAAAGAGTAAAGACAGCCTCATACTCTCGTCTGAAATAGACTTACTACCCCAGTTACAATGGAAGGTCTTATAGTCAGAATCATCTCTCAAGTTTTATCTTTGCATTGCTTTCTATGTATTTTTCATAACATGGTGCTGAAGATGTAATGAAATGGTGAAGTGCAGGTTTCATCCTTGAAAAGCAAAGAAAACAGTATTTGGTATCTAACACCATAAAGCTACCTATCAAAAAAAAAAACCATAAAGCTGATATATCATGCTCCTACTGTCTAGTAATTCTTAACCACACATTTTAAACACATGGATTTGTAGTTCTTGGACAGGGAATCTGTAGTAGGAATCATTAAATGGTCTCCCACAAAAAGGTTCTTATCCAATATAATCAAAACATTTTTTACCCACCACTAAATTAAAAAATATAAAATCATATTCAGAAGCTCACAGAATCAGGAGTAGGAATAGTTAAATGGTCTTCCACAAAAAAGTTCCTATCCAGTAATAATTCAAAACCTTTTTATTCACTACCAAACTAAATAAGATATATATAGATTCAAAGCTCTTAGCTTTTCTTAGAAACGAGTTACTTCTTACTGTTAATCTTAGTTTCCCACATCGACTATTGGTCTATAAGACTACATTCACTGTTCATCCACTAGACTGTTGAAAATTCCCTGCCACCTTAGTGGTATGGTATAGTAAGCCTGCACTGCCTCTACGGCTGCTTATATATATATATATATATATATATATATATATATATATAGCTAGGTTGTTAAGTGGATCTTCTGGCGATTTTGGGTGAATTGGTGTTCCCTAAGTCGGTTTCTGTAAACACTCATCTCGTGGGTAATGGCTCCTTCGTGGGAAAGAGACTTTAAGAAGGTTTGGATGGCAGCACCCTCTAACATTGTTTCGACTATTTGTGTGAAAGAAATAACATTGCTTTTGAAAATAGGAGCTTTCTACCAGCTGACGAAGGCCTTATTCCTTTGTAATTATCGGGTCTCTGTACAAATATGCTGCATCAATTAACAGTTCAGATCCTGGCTGATTTTTCACTGGACAAGTAGTTTATGGTATGGTTTTCTTGTTTTCTCCTTGTTCCCTTTGAGGGTCCCTTACTGGCCTCCCTGTCTTCTTTGGCTTTTAATAAATTGCATTTACTCATCAAAAAATATATATGCAGGTATGTATTAGGATGTTCCCTTTTGTTGTCAGAATTTCTCAGTTTTGTACTTGTTACTCCTATCCAACTCACTTATTCTCTACAAGAAGGGCGAGTGGTGAAGAAAAGTGCGAAGTGGCACTAGTTAGTTATTTGGTTTTGGAAAGGCCTTTTTGGGAGCCTTTTTGTTTTGGGAATATTTTTTGCAGAGGCAGTTTGGGTATTTTTGGTTCTTGGTTATGGTGAGAGATACCTCATATTTTTCATTTGGTAGAGTGATTTTTGGAGAGAAAAGAGACTCTCGAACATCTCTTATTTTTTGTTCTTTCTATTGAATTAATCCACATAGTTCCTTCGTTGTTCTGAACACTCTATTTTGGAAGACTCTGTGCTTGGTTGTTTGTGTTGTTTGCATATTCAGCAAGAAGGACCTATCATTTGGTATCAGAGCATGGAAACTGGGAGTTCGGTTGTGGGTAAGAGGATAGAAACTAGGGTTGAGGAATTGGAAGACCAAATTAGAGCAGTTCTAGGAGAGTATTCGATGGTGGAAGGGGAGACCTTTGATCTACCCTTGGCTCTAATCCGACAAGAAATCCTCCCTCGAAAACTAGAGCTACTGATTTTTGAAGGAAACAACCTTGATGGGTGGCTCATTAGGGTTGAGTGTTATTTCGACCTTAATGGTGTCTCTTCTACAGATGTCATGCATGCTGGTGGTCTCGTTTCAGAAGGAGATGCATTAGTCAGCAATGTGAGGAGAGTCATCGGACCTTCAGGGGGTGGTCGGAATTTAAAAAAATGTTGGGCGCTGCTTCATCTCACCTGAAACATGACGGAGCAACTTCTAATTTCTTCAAGAGGACATCATCGGCGAATCGCCAGTAGCTCGAAGCTACTATCCACCGTCTTCCCAGATCTTCCATAGGTAGTGCTGGAAAATGCCTTCATCAATGGGCTTTAAGAAGAGATAAAATCTGAGCCCAGATTATGGGAGCCAGCGGACTGCGGCTGTGCCATGAAATGGCCCAAACGCGAGATAAAACCAATGCCACCATATCGTCAGAGTATCGAATACTGAGCCAGAGCATACACCATTCCAAGTGATATTTTATAATCCCGGATCCTCCTTTCTCCCAAGACACCGTAATCTGTTCCTTCTTTTCTTCTCGCTTTTGCCATTTTCTATCCCTCAATCTCTCTCACCATCCTCTTCTACCGCAGGCACAACCGTACCCACAAAATTTAAGAGTTTAAGAGCTGCCGAAATGAGAACGAAAAGGGAAAAGGGGCTTTGTTTTCGATGTGATGAAAAGTTCGGACCATGCTACGATGTCTAACAAAGAGCCTGCCATGGATGGAAGATGCGTAACAAGAGTGGTCCGTAGGAAGACATGCAAACAAAAGCACTGCATTTCACGAGAGAGATCGGATAAGTCAGGAATCGTCCCTTTCTTCCCCATGGCCTGACACGTCCCTTATTCCTCGATGAAAATCGCAGACATGTCAACAATTAAAGCCGCTCATAGTCCTCATTGATTGCGGAGCTCCCAGCCAATTTCATATCTTCTTTGATTTTCGAAATCGTTTACACAGCTTTGCCTTCACCAAAGAGTTCAAATCCTCAAGTGGAGTGCAAATTTATCCACACTGGGTAAACAACTTTGCTTCACATCTTCCCGGTATCGGAGCACAGATCTCGATTCTTTCCAATTTCCTCTGGTAACCCGATCTCATTGGTTATGAACGGCTTCTTCACTGGGGCCACACATAATCAGGGTGGGTTAATCTATGGAATTTTCAATGGTATGGTTAAGTTCAATTACGGACCTTCTCGTGCAAGACTTTGTGTCTCTACACCACATGTGATAACACTGTTACTGAGAAGCAAGGGATTTTATTAGAATGCAACAAAGTTTACCTCATCAAACTCATTAATTAATGGAAACACGCCTCTCGTCAATTGAAGTATCGACGATTGGTGAATACCTAAGATCTTCTGAACTTTCGCTAGGTCATCGCCATCCCGATGAGATCTGTCATAACGCTAAAGGAAGCACTGCAACCGCTTCATCACTCCAGACTGATATATCCCATGTCCAAAAGAATGAAATTGAGAGGTTGGTCGAGGAAATGTTAGCTACTGGTATTATCCAACCCAGTGACTTCACCCATTTTCAAGCCTCAGGCCGCTAGTAGTGACGGAGTCAAGGCCTGCAGGATTATAGAGCGCGCAATGTGAGCCATCAGACTTCCACAAGTTCCCACATCTCATTAGCTGAAGAGTCAGCCGATGAACTCCACGGGCAGCAGCTATTTCACCAAAACTATATGAAATCGTGGTATTTTCAGATTCGATGTTGGGAGGACATTCCAAAGACAATATCTCGGCGACGCGATCGACACACTATGAGTTCCCGGTGATGCCCTTTTCGACTAACTAACACCCCTTCACCTTTTTAAAGCTTAAGGACGACATGTTCCGGTACCTTTCTTCGAGGAGATTTGTTCTTGTATTCTTCGATGACATCTTGGTTTATAGTAAGTTGACTGCTGAACATTTGAGACACCTTCACCAGGTATTTATTGCCCTCAGATTGCATCAATTGTTTGCTAATGCGAAGAAAAGTGTTTTATGTCAACCTAAGATTGAGTATTTGGGTCACATTATTGATGCCACGAGAGTCTCAACCGATCCCGCTAAAATTCAAGTCATGGTAGACTGGCCTTCCTCCACTTCTCTTAAGGCTTTACGAGGTTTCTTGGGCATCACGAAATATTAGAGGAGATTTGTTCTAATTGCAGATCGCAGAAGCCTTCTTATCAACACCATATGACTCATTTATGGAATGCAATCAGCTTCAATAGTTTTCAAAGAACTCAAGAAGGCCGTGGATTAAATACCGCTCTTGGCTGATTTCCACAAGTGAACAACAGGATAGAACCGATGCTTGTGGGAGGTTATGGTTTGAGCCGCCCTTATGCAGATAATAGCTCTAGCCTTCTTCATCAACCACTTCAAATTTCAAAGTGTTTGTTTATGTAAAACTGAGAAAATTCATAAAAAGGTAAAACGGAGCAATTTTTACAGAAAACTTGGAATTTTTTTCTAGATTCGATGACTAAACTGCACTTCACCATTGAATCGTTCTCACAAATCTGGGCTACCTAGTCAAATTTCATCTAATCAAGATAATAACATTTTTCGGCAAGACCGAAGCAGAGCATGTGACACATGACACTTGGTTGAGTGGCTCATTTAGAGCCATGTGTCAAAAGGAGAGAGATAGTCAAACAAAAAGGGAAGTCTGATAAAGTGCTCATGGAGGCTGGGTGTGTTATAAACTCTGGAGAAGGAAATCCAAGTCTTTGGATAAGGGGATAAGATGAGAGAAATGAGAGCCAATGAGGAAGGGACATATGGCAAGGAGAAGACTTCCCACTAATTACAGTCAGCAAATTGCAGAGGAAAAAGGAGGGAAAGAAAAGAAAGAAAAGAAAGAGAGAAGATGAGCAGAGTGAGAAGCTCCATCTTCTCTCTAGATTTACTGAGAACGTGACCGTCGCTTTCTTCTATAAGAGGCAAGTTCATCTACGCGACAGGGCTGTGGTACAAGAATTCGGTTTTGCCAACCCGAGAGGTAGGGTTTTTTCCTACTTTGTTATTGGTCTAAAAGCCATTTAATTTTCAATGAGTGGTCGCACTGCCATTCAAAATTATGGACCAACATTTTGAATTTTCGACTATTTTGAGCAAAATTGGGACCCATTTTCTTACGCTGGGTAGTCGTTTTACGTGTTACATAAAAATTGAATAACATGTTGGTCAGTAAATCATGTTAATGTATGTTTATTTGATGTAATAACATGAGAATATAGATGGATGTAAATTATATGTAGAAAATATAATTATTCATGAAATGACATTTTAATTATATAATCTGGGACATCACAAGTGAAACTATAGTAGAGTGCATGACATGAGTTTGAAATGAATTTGATATCGCAGGGTCATTCACAACAAATTATACTCGAAAGATGTCCACTTATATATATTATTCCGAGGGTTTAATTCAACAAAATTCTCATTTTCGAGCATGTCCACTAAACTATATTTCAATGTAGGGTCAGTTCCATCAAATTATATCGAGTATGTCTCAATAAATTCTTGCCTAGATTTGATCAATGAGCTTTCAAAACAAAAGTCTTTTTGTTTTTGAAATGATTACACATGGAAAAATGGCAAAGAGATATCAAGGTGAGCAGACTCAGACACGGGGCGTGTATTGTGCATATCTTCAGGTGGTGAATGTGCATTAACAGACTTGATCATGGAAGGTCATTATCAGACGCAGACTAAAGGAAGAGTAAAATTTTGTAGATAATTCATCTAATGGTACTGTTTCACCCTCAGAATGAAAATATTTTTAGGTACCGAGGTACACCTAGAGGATGAAACACATCCAAGAGCTTAACAGGAAAAGGCCAAAATTCGCTTTATCCATGTATTTTGTAAAATTTTGGATATTCATCCGCTGGTTAATTCGGGTAAGATTCAAGCCAGATACAAGAAGAATGTAGTTGTAATTAAAACTCATTTGTATGATTAAATAATGGGCTGATAAGATTTTCTGTGTTTCATGTTGCCGTTATAAAAAAATGTGGAATTGAATTCTGGTGTTTGGAAAGAAAAAAAGGTCGGAGGCGAAGAAATGGCCTAGATAGCACGCCTATTTTCGCCACATGTAGCTGCTCGTGGTCGCGACACGGTCCTCATGTCTCGGCTACATGGTTCTCGTGTCGTAGGCTGTGGTCGTGATACGTGGGTTTTCCCCGTCACACGTATTGTTTCTTCGCTTTTGTCACGATAGGTCTCCTCGTGTCGCTGACTAATGTTTTATTCTTCGTCGCGATCGATGTCGCCGGCCAGCGCGGGTTACCGTCACTGGCCGAGGCAAAGAGGTTAGTAGCGACGCTAAATTCGTCGGTAGGCCAAGAATTTCGTCATGATAAGAAATCGTCACACGATGATTTGATTTTGGGGTAGTGTCACCAGCAATTCTATGTTCGCCGTACGTCACAGTTGACCATTCGTCACAGGATTTTAGATCGCCACAGTTAGCCAAAGCCAGAGTTTTCTCGTCACGGGAGCAGAATGTTTCATGTTCATGACAAAGAGTGTGGCCAAATGGAGAAGTTTTTATATCATGACAGTAAATTCATGTTTACGTAGTTGTCGTCGGGGAATTTTCATTACCATGTAATATTTCTATGTCGCACGTAGTCAAGCAAGGCAAGGAGGAAATATGTCGCTACAGAATGTTGCTAAGGTCACGAGTCGCCGCAGCAGTGGAAAATCCTCTATCGCTGATGTGAGGATCTCGTCATGATAGAGAAGGCCATGCGCGCCACGACGCATCAAATAGGCGCACCATTGTGCCTCAAGACCATGACAGAGTTACGCAGTGCGATAGGGAAATTCTCGCTGCATGCTGCATCGACGTGGTCGCCACGACGTAAAAATCCCGACGCCCACCGATGTAGCCAGGTGTGCTAAGGCCATCACAAGGTATGACAAAGGCGCATAGCATCATGCGATAAGGCGACAATAAGGCATAATATATGAGTTGTACATAGTTAGAAACTTAACATGTAGAGTCAGAACAGATTAGAAATATAGACTACCCTATATATATATATATATATATATATATATATATATATATATATATATATATATATATATATATATATGTTAATTCAATGAAAAATACACAAGAAATTCTTTCCTCAATTCTCTCATTGTTTTCAACATGGTATCGAGCTTCCGGTTCGATTTTTGAGAATTTTTTCGAGGAAATTTCAAGATCTAGTGGTCGCCGAGGTGACTAAACACCCACCTGTATGAAATGAGCCCACCACAAGATAAGGGAGTGTTCACGCCGCCGACGAGCCGTCGCAAAATCCGCGGCCGGACTCCGATCGCCAAGGTGTACCACCGCGACTTTCCAGACGCCTACACGCCGCCGCGTGGGCGCGGGGATACCGCTCCCACACCGCCCTCCTCCAAGGTCGTCCGTCACACGTGGCCTTCGACACACTCGCTTCCCCGTTTGCCTTGGATATGGTAGTTTTAGTGCTTTTGTGTCTGACAACCCCCTTTTTCTAGGTTTCGCTGATTTTCCAAAACTGAATTCCGGAGTGCTTCGTCGATCTTCTTCTTCCCGAGGTATCATCAAGAGTGATTTGGGAGGAGAAGAAACCGACAATCGGGCCTCCGAAGTGGTCCCGATGATGTCCAAGATCACGAAGACAAACTAATTAACCTAACTATTATTTGGAATGGATCAAACAATTCACATACGCAAGGAGCGCACGCATGGGCGCCACCCTTACTAAGGATCCGCCAACCGATGATTCGAAAGAGCAATGGATGGAGGAGGATGCTCGTCTGCTCATCAAAATTGCAATTTAATGGCGCTGAAGGTACCCGCCTCGTTAATCAACGCCAATTTGTTAAAGAGCTAATGGATTATTCGGGAGTTTGTGTTTTCTCGGAAAGGGAATGTTTCTGATATTTCGATGTGTGTAAAGCATTTTATCGACGAACAGATCGGCCACACAATTTTTACGGTCTACAAAAAGACATGAAGAGCTTAATACGCGATGCCTTTAGTCCGATGTCAAAGTTCAAGAAAGTCAACGAGAACGATGGCGCTATGATTTCACGCTCTTCGCTTGAGTACAGATTCAAACAAGGCCCAAATTTTGTCCAATCCCAGGTATCATCTCTCCGTGGAGACCTTTAGCAGATTCTTGCACCGTAGGTATCATCCTTCTCTTCACCACCTTTATTTCGCCGTAATGCTAGTACTCTATCGACGCAACACCGGGAAGTCAAAGAGGCAACAAAATAAAAACAAATGGTCCAAAGTATAACACTGTAGGGCCTCGGTTTGGAGGTGTTGAGCTTATTATTACCGCCATAAGTCTGCCATGATAATGCGGATTGTAAGAAACGCACGTAATCGAAATCAAATTTCAATCAGCCATATAGTTTACCATCGAGGTATCCGATCGGCCATCACTTCACCGTAATTAGCCGTTCCAATCAGACAGACTCATTGAGATCTTCATCTACCCGACATCAAGTATTACAGTCGTAACCCGAATAAATGCCTCGTGATTCTTCATCTTCCGAATTCGTCATCGACCGAGTCACGCATCACGACGTAACTCGTCTTTTCATCTTCATCACAATCTTCACCTTCCACCGCTACTCCGCAAAGATGGACTCGCCATTCACGTGAGCCTGGTCTCCGCACAATCGGTCTACCCATCTATTCCTTGACATCACTCAGCTACCAAATTTCTTTAATATCTGTTAGCAAGTTAACTACACTTAAGTGTTATATCTCATTCTTTCCCTCGATTTTGTCTCTTCGTGATCTTATGACGAAGCGCATTATCATGGGAGGCCGTGAGTCCGGGGTTTATACATCCTTTATCCCACATCCCAAGACCCATTGCTCGTTCGGGAGTCACTCATCATTCGAGACACATCGTCTGGTCATTATCTTTCAGTCGCCATTATTAAAGAAATCATCTCCCATGCTTCGAAATGCTATCCTTAGATTAAAGAAGGGCCTCACACTCATAGAAACATTATCGCCTAGTTATACCCTAGTCAATAACCAGCCTATAACAAGCCTTTGGAAGCTACCCATTCGATGTGGGTCCGCGCTCGCTGTGTCCTCAACCGGTTTCATACTTTCTTGTCACTTTTGTCGGATGATTATTCACAACCACTTGGCTATATTTAATGAAAAGTCATTCGAAGGTTAAGTTTGGCTTCCGCGGTTTTGTAGCTTCGAGATTCATACTCAATTTTTATGTTTATGTTCGTAACTGAAGCGATAGAGCTGCTAAGGCAGTGATAGGAAATACGTCGCACACAATGCTATGTCGCGATGCAGTCGCCGGTAGGAAAATTTCTATCGCACAGAGATCTTTTTGGTCGCCACGCAGAAGGCCAGCACACAGACAGGCTAGGCGCCAAGACGACAGCCTTAGGCACGCATGACGAGTTGCGCCGCAAGATGGGGGAAATTTTTGTCGCGATGATCGACGGCTGGCCACGACAGAAAATTTTGTCGCCCACAATAGAGCTAGGTGTGCGAAGGCGCCAAGAAGACAAGGCGCACACCCAGTGTGCGATAGGGTGCGCATGGGGCGCCGGATAGAGTGTGCGACTGCAGGCGCCCGCCGCAGACGTATAGAGACGCCTTGTCGCCCACGATGAGTCACACCGATGCCATGAACACGTGGCTAGAGGCGAGCACCCAAGAAGTGGGGTCGTTAACAATACTTCTAGGCGCACAATACCCATGGGTCGTGGGCGCACGACACCAACGCGTGCGCGATGCAGGACTTCACATGATGTGTATCGCCCAAAGAGCAAAAAAAAAAAAAAAAAAAAAGACCCCGATATTCGGGGTCAGCCTCGCCATGAGAGGGAATTGATGGCGATTGTATTTGCATAAAATGGCGCCTTATTTGGTAAGAGCATTCCAAATTGCACTTTATCAACAAAGTTCAATATTTGTTAGAACAACGGATAGTTGATGGGGAACACAGTAAGTGGCTTTACAAATTAATGGGCTATGACTTTGAAATTCAGTACAAACCCGGCAACCCGGCTCTACCAACTCAGCTGCTGATGCCTTATCCAGGCTGCCAGAAAATATCACTCTCTCCCAACTTTCGACTTCGATACTGCTTAATTTCTAAGACTTATCGGCCCAAGTTACAACTGATCCATTTTTGTCAAATATTGTACAGTCACTTCGGTAGAATCCAGATTCTTATCCGAACTTTAAAATTGAAGGAGCACACTCTTGCTACATAGGCCGTCTAGTTCTACCCGTCGATTCCCCTTATATACCATTGTTATTGCACGAATTTCACCATGGCTCAGTTGGAGGACATGCTGGAATACGTCGTACTTATGCCCTTCTTGCAGCGGAATTTTATTGGAAAGGGATTAAGAAGCATGTCCAAGATTATGTAACTGCCTGTGATTTTTGCCAGCATAGTAAATATGAAGCCATGGTTCCTGCAGGCCTTTTTCAGCCCCTTCCCATCCCGAATCAGGTTTGGAACGATATCACTATGGATTTCATTGAGGGACTCCCGAAATCTCAAGGCTTTAACTCAATATTGGTGGTAGTTGATCATCTCTCCAACTACAATCACTTTATAGCTCTCAAGCACCCTCTCATTGCTCAATCCGTGGCTCCACATTTTTTAAAGAAGTGGTACGCTTGCATGGTATTCCAAGGAGCATCATTTCAGACTGGGATAAAGTTTTCATGAGTTCCTTCTGGCGAGAATTATTTTCCTTGCAAGGGTCCGAACTTAAACGAAGTACTGCCTACCATCCCCAAACCAATGGTCAATCTGAGGTAGTTAATCGCGGACTGGAAATCTACCTTTGCTGTTTCGTCATGGACAAACCTTCCCAATGGTCATCTTGGCTCTCATGAATATGACTATAATATGTTTTGATTCTTCCATTACACTTCACCTTCCACGCTCTCTATAATGAAGCCTCTGCCCTGGTTCATGAGTGGGCTCTGCAATCTAAGAGAGAGAAGTGGACAATTATTTGACAACTCGGGCTCCTAGCTGAATTAAAAGATAACTTGCAGCACGCCCAACAAAAAATGCAACAGTATGCTAATAAAAAGATACGAGCAGTCTCGTTTGAGGTGGGCGAGCATGTTTATCTCAAGCTCCAACCATATAAGCAAACCACCTTAAGACGTAAAAGGAATGAGAAGCTTGCTCCACGGTATTATGGCCGATTTCCAATTGAAAAAAAATTTGGACAGGTTGCTTATGTTCTCAATCTCCCAACTACTGCCAGAATCCACAATGTCTATGTATCTCAATTGAAGAAAGCTGTCGGATCTCATCCAGTTTGCCCTTCCCTCCCACCCACCCTTACTGCTGATTTGGAACTCATTGTGGAACCATTAGATGTGCAATAGCGCCATAAGCTTAATGCTGCCTCTGACTGAGTTTAATTAATGCTGGAAAGATTTACCAGCATTTGTGACTTGGGAATCTACGCAGATGTCTTTGCCTCCTCAATTCTTTCTTAATGTTGCCGTTTCTGGGCAGCGAGTAATGTTAGACCCCCATCCAACCTTCACTTATCTCATATGTATGGAAGAAAAGTGGCAAGTTACACTAGTTAGTTATTTGGTTTTGGAAAGGCCTTTTTGGGAGCGTTTTTGTTTTGGGAATATTTTTTGCAGAGGCAGTTTTGCCTTGCGGGTGGGGTTTGGGTATTTTTGGTTCTTGGTGGTTGTGGTGAGAGATACCCCTTATTTTTCGTTTGGTAGATTGACTTTTGGAGAGAGAAGAGACTCTCTAATTTTATTTTTGTTCTTGATTAATTAACTCACATAGTTCCTTCATTGTTCTAAACACTCTGTTTTGGAAGACTCTGTGCTTGGTTGTTTGAGTTGTTTGCAGATCCAGCAAGAAGGACCTATCAATACTCTCCTTTTCCTTTTAATAAATTTCATTTCTACCAAATAAAACTTATAGCTTCACATAATTGGGCTCCCATCAGTCAGTTGGGTTTACTTTTCAGGCATCTTAGTTTGATCCTGAGTTTAGATGATGATGGATAGGCTGGAGGTTCCAGATTTACTAAGCAACAATTCGACCAATTCACCTTCTTCTTTACTTTTTTTTTTTGACAAGTACACAATTTTGTACCCAATGGGACTTGTGAAATGAGAGAAGAAAAGAATGCTTTTCTTTATTGAATGAGTGAGTTTGTATTACATAGTATAGAGACACCTATATATATACAAAGAATGAATAAAAGGAACAAAATAAAGGTAAAGGAATAAAATAAAGTGTGAAAGGAAGGAGGATAATGTACACAAAAGGTAGGAGATAAATCAAAGAATATCTAGAGAATATTCCATGATTCTCAACAGGACTTGAACATGATCCCCTCCCCTCCCTATGCCCACCCTAGCCCTTATCCACTGAGCTAGGCCTCATTGGCAACTTCTTCTTTACTTAGTTTTAGGCTTTTGGCATAATCATATTACCTCCTTGCACTGAATAACAGTCAAATGTGATCTAGTTACTTTTTTAAGCAGATCCTATAAAGATTGAACTGGTTGGCATAACTAATGCGTTTTGTCTTAGCTACTGGATGTGAATCCTAAAAACTGTGATGATTGATTCATGGTTCCGAAGACTGCGTTTTTAACTCTGGACAGTAACCCTGGCCCACTATCAGAAACTGTGATTTATAAAAATAAGAAAGGAAGTCCCCTTCCTTCATGTTTCATGTTAAAGACAAAATATTCATATCAAACCCAAATCCTACAAGTTTGAGCTTTTAGGAGAGTTGGTCGTTTAACACTTCAAAATGAAGGAACATAGAATTGTTATTGAAAATGTAGTAATATTCTTGTGCTGCAGAATGTTAATGTGCCTTTTTGAAACCATTTCTAGGGTGCACCTTTTTCCTGAACACCCATATGATCTCTGTATTATGCTTCTGTTATTTCCAAAATAAATAATTGCCAGAGCAATGGCATGCTTTAGACTGTGGGCTATTGTCATTCTATAAACTAAAGTTTATCAATAAAAAAAAAAAAAACTAAAGTAATTATTTTCTATTGAATGAAAGCAACATCATCATGTCAGTTCTTTTTATGATCCTACTTGTTATAATTCTACCTGTTGCCGTTCTTTTTTACCTTCTACCTGTTCTTGCAAACCTTCTGATATTTTGTCATATACTTTCTCAAAGAATTTAAACTTGAGGTTGATGCTCTATGCAACTTGGCTGTCCAACTTCCTGGTAAGATTTTCAGGCTTTCTTTAACCATCTGGCATAGTTGTTTATGTCACTTTGTGAGGGTTCACGGGTTTTCTCTGTTGCTGCAGCTGGTGAAGTTCAGGTGTATGAGTAGCCCATTGGATTATGGATGCTAGATATGTTTCAGGTTTGTATTTATGAACTATGTGCAACAAAATCATGATTTATTGCGTTATTTGGGATGAAAAAAGTTATTCTTTAGGTACATCAGTACATGGCCTTGTTTTCATGGATCAAAACCTGAAGGGTGTGTATACGGACTATGATGCTGAGAAGACTCCCTGAAATGTGAATTTGGCTTTCTGCAGTTTACATACATTGCGTCAGTAGGCAATATGACACACTGGCTGCATGGTTTACGACCCAACGCAGTTCGTGGTGCTGAAGATGCACCCAATTTTGAACTTTCTTTTGGTTTTCAAAACTGAGCAGAGCATGGGGAACTCTACTCTCCATCTTATGGTACTTTGATTCCAACAAAACAAGGAATTGGCTGCACGAGGTGGGAATGACCGGTGGAAACTTTCTAATTTGACCCGTCCATGTTCTTTTGAGCGTAAATAACTGCTGTTTTATGGCTTTCTGGCTTTCGCTTTCTGTTGGATAAACTATATTCATCTCCAGAATAATCAGGATGAAGGCAACTCTGTCTACCCTTTGAGCCCAGGCATAACATGACCCAAAATGCCTGTTTACTTCGGACAAGAAGTACCTTCTGTGTTGGTGAGGCTCAATTTCTCTCTCTCTTATTTATTTATTTATGTATTTTTGGGCACAGAGGAGTTGAAAATCATGTTTTTTTTTAAAAAAAAATGTTGATCCATGCTTTTTCTCTTTGTCTGGACTATTATTATGTGGAGACCATGTGGATCGGGATGAAATATCTTGGATTATCATGGAAACAATCTTTAGAGATTCTTGTCATTAGATTAAAGTGAATTAAATGTTTTATTTCTCGATTTAATTTCATAGAATGTCGGAGTGTAGTTGACTTATTAACAGACATTGAAGGGAGTTTGTGTTCAAAATAACCCATTTTATAAAAAAAAAAAAAGAAAGTCATTCTAGCCAACTTTTGAAACTTTTGTTCAAAATGACCATTTTATGTCGGGTAGGAGAGATGTTTATTTATTTATTTTTCAATTTAATTTAGAAGTTGTAGTTTGAACTAAAGCCGTAATTAGAAATTGCGGTTTTAGTTCAAAAATGAAACCGTATTTTCTAACTACAGTTTTAGTTAAAAAATGAAGCTGTAGTTTCTGACTACAGTTTCTAAGAGCTATTTTGAACAAAAGTTTTAGATGTGGCTTAGTATCAATGTATTTTTTTTAAATAAAAAAGTCATTTTGACCCAAAACTCCATTGAAGGAGGGTGTAGTTATGTCAAGTTTATTGACATTATTTTGAGAGCGACTATGGATGATGTTTTGTTTATTTTTCATTGTCTATGGTTTATAATAATTTTGTTGAGATTAAGTTAAGAAAATTATAAATTAATCTCATTATTTTCTTGATGTTTGGTATAAATATGCCTAACTACTTTAGGGCTTTAAAAAAATTATATTATATGTAAAAGTAATTTTTCAAAGAGATTTTAGGTAATAAAATTTAAAGTCGGTTATGTTTAGTAATCTTTTTTTTTTTTTAAATAAAAACATACATACAAAAATGATAAACTTGGAAACCAATAATGATTAAGTATGTCAATATAAAGGGGTGCGAATTAATCTGTTTTGCATATTTGAGTTTTTTTTACATGTTCCTGAAAATAATTAAATTGTTTTTAACAACCGTTGCCGCAAATCAATTTTTCTTTTTTCAATTTGTTTTGGCAAATGGCCTTGACGTTCAAGAAGTTTGACATGTTAAATAGAACTTTTATTTAGTTGAATGTTAAATAAGGTTTAATAGTATCAAGTATGAAATTATTTGTTTTTTTTAATATTATATTTTTATTAAGTATTAAGTTCTTTATTTTTTATATGTTTAAAATTAACATCTTAATTTGTTTAACTTTATTCTTATGATCGAAATGAAAAATATCTATATAATATATGTATAACATCTTAACATATTAATAAAAAAATGATAAAATTATTATGATAAACATTTATTATTATCATTGTTTAAAAAAATAATTATTATATTTATTTATTTTATATAATCAAAATAGAATATATAAAAGTAATAATTAAAAAATAGATTGATGACTGTGAGATTGTTCTTTTAAATTATTCTTTGTGGATTTTAAAGATTTTACAATATTTTAGGAAGATTTTAAAATATAGTTTTTTCCTTTTAAAATATGATTTTTTTTAACACAAGAACATTTTTAAAATTCAGAAATAAGTCATGCTAAAATTAAAAAAAAGAGAGTCTAAATTCTAAAAGCAAATTACTTTTAGAAAAAAGCCAAAAAAACAAATGCTCCCTTAGTTTGGACCCGTACCTAGAAAGGAATAATTCTCATGTTAAAACTTAAAAAACCAAAAACAAATCAGCCCCTTGGCCCGGCTCTAAAATAATAATATCACGTTAAAACTTTCAAGTTAAAAATTAATATAATTAAAATAGTAGAAATTTATATCCTTTGAAATTAATTAAGTTTTTATATTCATGAGCTAAAAAATAAAGAAGTAGACAAAAATGATTTATAGATTTTAAATTAAATAAAATTTTTTTTCTATTTTTTTCTTTATTTTACAATTTTCTCCAAAGTTTTTAGAACCAAACATACTCTTGGTATTTTATAACTTAAAATGCACTCTTTTGAAAATGCTTCCAAATATTCACCAGGTTATCTGAAAAAAAGCATTTGAAAATTGAAGAGATACATTTGATAATTTTTAAAATTATTTTTTGGAAATTATATAATTTGGGTTGGCAGTGGTAGTAGCATTGTCAAAGAGTTTAGACTCTTAAGAGCCCAATGGGCCCCTGGGGGTGGGGGGTGAACGGAATCAGTAGAAGAAGGCCTCCCTCAAATGTAGCGAGCACTTTGATCATTGATGGGATCACAGGATTATTATTTGTGAAAACTGAAAAGAGAGAAAGAGAGAGAGAGAGAGAGAGAGAGATTTCAAGAAGGAGAAGAGTTTGAAATGCAAATGGGGTTGATGATTTTGCAGAGGCTCAGAGTCAGAGGCGGTGGAAACTTTAAAATATCTCCTTCGCTTCATTCCCTGTTTTCTAGGCCACCGCCGTCCCGCCTTCTTTCCGGTGATTCCGCTGATCTTGTCGACGATGATCTGCTCTCCCAGCACTCACCTCCTCCCCTGGTTAAGCCCCTTATACCTACCATCCTTCAGCCACGTGTGGTCGTCTATGACGGCGTCTGCCATCTCTGCCACCGAGGTAATATTTCATCGTTACATCAATATTTTCTTCTTCTTCTTATTTTCCTGGGTATTCGCCATTTCTCTTATAATTCACAAGAGGTCCGCTGCATTCGTTGAATTGAACCGGAAAAAGAGACAGACAGTTGCTTCGCTTGTCCAGTTTTCATCAGTTGGGTTTTCTCACAATCCCATAATTTTGTAGGAGTAAAATGGGTAATTTCGGCAGACAAGCATAGGAAGATCAAGTTCTGTTGCCTCCAGTCTAAAGTTGCTGAACCATACATGAGACTATGCGGTCTGGACCGAGAGGATGTTCTCCGGCGCTTTCTGTTTATCGAAGGCCCGGGTTTATATCACCAGGGTTCCACTGGTTTGTCTCCTCACTCTCTCCGTTGTTCTATATCTCCTCCTACAAAATAATTTTTTGCTGTAACAGAAAATTTGGTGATGGTTAATCAAACCCTAGTCTATATACGTATTGGGCTTCATTTGGGTTTGCTTTAATTGTGGTCATCTTGCAAGAACAAATCAAGCATTTTTGTCTATTTTAAGATAGACCCTTTGAATCAAGAAGGGTCTAGAATTAAGAAGCTACTCATGGGGCTAAATTGTATTTGACTAACTAGAAGAATGTATTGTTTAGGCAACATCCCTTCAACTCCAAATAGTAAGTCACCTTTGATGGCTTCTAAGAACGCTGTTGACATCTCTGTATTTGCCATTCAAATGCAGTTTTCACTGAATTAATTGGTTGTAAAATGGATCTTCATGTGCTGCACTAAAAAAGGTTAAATACAGAACTATTCTTTATGTGCAAGGGATTCTGAAGATGGATCGAAGTAATTGTCAAATTAATGGCTTGTCCTGAACTATTTATTTATGGGATCTATGAATCAGTTACATTAAATGGGAAAAAGCAAGAGTTATTGAGACTATTGGGTTTTTGCTACAAGAATTCTGTTGCTTCCTTGGTGATGATTTTGGTTAAAAGTCACCATGTTTTATCCCCTTCATAGACTTGAATTATTTATTTATAGGATCTATGAATCAGTTACATTAAATGGGAAAAAGAAAGAGTGATTGAAACTATTGGCTTTTTGCTACATGAATTCTATCGCATCCTAGGTGATGATTTTAGTTAACATTCACCATGTTTTATCCCCTTCATAGACTTGAATCCCATTTCTCCTTATTGGGGCTGCATTTTGCATACATATGACTCATGAATGGAGAATTCTGTCATTTAGATTCTTTGCTTTTCATTTAGTACACCATCTAATTCTTTTATATGTGATTTTGCAGCTGCACTGAGAGTGTTGTCTTATCTGCCATTGCCCTACTCTGCTTTAAGCATTCTCTTGATAACCCCCACTCCTTTAAGGGATGCTATATATGACTATGTTGCCAAGCGGCGGTATGACTGGTTTGGGAAAGAAGAAAATTGCTTAGTTCTGAAAGAGACAGAGATGCTCGAGCGTTTTATAGACAGGGACGAATTGTTGGATCATAACCAATCAGATTTGTGATTAGCCATCATGGTACAGTTGTGTCACGATTCTCTGGTTTTGCTTGGGAAAGAGATTCTTGGGCATTTTACAGAGAAGAAAGAAACACCAAATTGGTGTTAATCATTTTTTATATGTAAAGTTGCTAATGCCCTGTATTATCACGATTACTAAAATATACCCCAATATCATTCTTGTTTTATATGATATATATATATATATATATATATATATATATATATATATATATATATATATATATATTATGTTTATCAGTTTATGTGTCTTTTAATGGAACACGATGCATGTCTGATGTCTCAGTATAGGTATTACGCTGTGTCCACAAGCCAAAAATGTTGATCAGGTTGATTTAAGACATGGATGAATCTCATAGCTGACCCCAGCAGAGCTGAGTGCTATAAATTATAACATATTCTTCACTTGCATCAGAGGATGAGTATCTTGCATCAGGTATACGAATGGAAAGCACTTGGAAAAAGAGTTGCATTCAGTAAAGAGGATGCATCTCATGAAGCACAACACTCCTTGGTAAAGGGGAGCCTCAAATAATAGAGTATTATAATGGAATATGTGAAGTGAATAAAAGTTTAAGGGAACAAACACTAGGCAGTACCAGTAGGCAATTCCTTTCGTCGTGAACAAACTAAACACATTTTTTAATGAGGGATGATTCATATTTCTGGCTAATTGTCCACGTGTCAAGCAACAATTGGTGGTACAGATTCTGTTTTGCTTCCGCCCAAGGCCCAAGGCCCAAGGCCCAAGGCCCAAGAATCCGCCATTTAGGTCGGGACGTGAGGACTGACGAATGCCCGATATCGGCTATACCAGATATGGACCCAAATAAAGAAGAATGCGTTTTGACAACATCGGATACCATAAGCCCGACTCTTGAAAATTTGGGCAAAGCTTGCTTGCTTGGCCCATTCCACTAGTCCGTCCGACCCGTTGAGGCATGCCCTTCATGACATGGGGGTTCTGTCTGATATGGCTGGTTACTTTTTCAATAAATGCGAGTCCCTTTCAATTGCTTCATCAAGCGACGAGGGTTCTTCGTACGACGTGCGACTCTTCTTCGGTTTATGTGCTTTGACAACGTAATGATGCCATGGGGTTTCGCCTTTAAATAGGCCCTCTTCACGCCTCATTCTCCTTTTTGTTCTTTTCTCTATTAGGGATGGTAATGAGTTGCGTTACCCCTATTTTTCTCCCTTTGGTTCTTTTTTTGATTAGGGATAGTAATGAAACGGATTTGAAACGAGTTCTCCTTATCCCATTTTCATTCTTGATTATTGTATCATATCCCAACCCTTGCTTAAACCTATGTCGGGTTGAGGTCGATATTTCCCATCCTCGTTAAAAAAAATTCAACAATCCCATTATCGCCCCACCCCACCCGAATAAACCAACAAACTACCAAACAACAATCAACAAAATTCCCATTAAACAAAAAATCCAAAAATTTCTTCATGCCAAACAACAAAAATAGATATCAAAATTGAAATATCGATCAACAATCCCAAAACCATTGTTACATGATTGAAAATTTATGAAAAAAAAACAAGCAAATGGATTGGTGAAGAAGAAGCCATATTTGAACAAGATAATCGGCCTCACTGCAAACCTCCATTATTGGTAGAAGATGATGACGATGATGATGTCGTCACCCCGCCATAACCATCAGAAGAAATGGAAGCCATAAGCATTAGATGTCAAACCCTAAGGTCATCGACTCCATCACAACCACCATTACTAGCAGCAAAAGAAGAAGATGATGATGTTTGCCGACGAATTCCAATGCAAACATCATCACTAGCAGAGAAAAGAATGTCGCATGAAGAAGAAGGAGAAGCGTAAGATCACAATCGTGAGGTAAAGGGAAGATGAGGCACCACTTGGTGAAGAAGGAGAATGAGGTGCAAATGTGTTTAGCTTTTATGTTTAAATTTTCAGGACATTTTAGGTATTAAATGATGTATAAGGGTAATTTTGTAAATATTAACCGAGGGGGAGCTGATAGTATTCAACCCAAATCACTCGAACTCGAATCAAGTTTTAACATTCTCATTCCCAAACTGCCATACCGATTAAAATTTTCAAACCCTTCCTTATTGGGTAGGACAGAAGGTATTCTCGAGTACTTCGCTTTGTTCAAGTTAAGCATCCTCTATTCTCACAACTACTTTTCTCTTCTTCTTGGTCTGCCTCTTGAACTGGATGTCGAGAGCTCACCAGAGAAAGACTATTCATCAACCAAGGTTCCTTCTATGTTTTTCGATGGTCGTTTTTGATTGATGAAGGTAAAAGTTCCTTCCTTGCCCTTTCTTTTCAAAGTTTATTCTCCTCCATTAACTCTTCTTCTTCTGCATTTTTTCCTTTTTCTCATTTTCTTCTCGAGTCTCTACTTGAGTGACGTTGTAACACCCCGAAATATACCCTAGTCATTTTCAACGTGTTTAGGGTATTTTGTAGGTATAATTTAAATTTTTCGTAATTTAAAATCAAAACGTGAAAATTGAGAAACCCGGAATTTGTACAAGACACAAGGGTAAAAGTGGAATTTGTCAAAACAAGATATAAAAGTCATAAGATAATAAGATTGTATGCTAAAGTAGGATTTTGATAAGTTAAATTGAGAATAATAGATAGAGGAAGGACCTAAATGCAAAAATGGGGAAAGAATCCAAAAATGAGTTAAGCCAAACATGGCCTTAACTCCAAAATGAGGATAAGACCAAATTGGTCTCTCATTTTGGGAGGAGAAGGGCTCCTAAGTGAAGAAGCGAAGGAGGGAGAAAGGAAGAGAAGAAGAAGAAGAAAAAGAGGAAAGGTATGGAACTTATATGGAAACTAGGGATTTGTATGGAGATGTATGGATTGCTAAGTGATTTTCAGATGATGGCTAAGGGTTTGTGACAGATAAAAAGAAGCACGTATTTTTTCAGGTTTTTAGTTAGGAATTCTATCATGACCATAGATTTGTCGAGAGTCAAGCTGGTAAAAGCCTAGTTTGTATAAGATGAGCAGAAATCCTCCTAGTATGGATTCTTGGTTTACAGATGTATGTTGATAAATGCTCTGAAAGTGTTAGAAGCTAACCTAACTTACAAGTAATTGAGTTAGTTTGAAAACCATATTTAATCTCTATGTTCGTTGGTCAATAAACACACTTGAAGATGTTTTTCTTGGAGAATATATGAGATTTTTTTGAGCCGTTGGTTTTCTAGAAAAAAAGGATGAAATCCATTTGTAAATTGGGCAATTATGGGGTCCCACGTCATGCTAGGATCCCCCAACATAACAGAGGTCCACGTCGAGGCGTGGGTCGAGAGGGGAGGATTGCCGCCAGACACACACAGAATACTGTTCAAGCATGGAGATTTTTGTGTTTTGTTTTGTTTTGTTTTGTTATTTCGTTACTCCAATGAATTGTCATTGGACTAATGAGGACCATATAAGTGTATGAAAGGGGTCCATTCATGTTTGTAATGTAAAGGAAAAATTATACCATCCCTTGCTGCCTCGGAAGCGAATTGGCAAACTTAAATGCCCCTATGATAAGATAGTAAGTTTCTGAACACATATAATTGTAGGACTGCTAAGATTGATATGTGGAATGACACTGGGACTCCCCTCATACATGGCACACGTATAGTATTTGATTTCGACAGGTTGGGTGACACTTAATACTATTAATTCTATGATTCGAATACACTGGGATACTTCCGATTATGCGACGACACTTTCTCGCAAAGCCGACACTCCTACTTATACAATACTCAAGATTGATACCAGACCTTCTGGTACTTATTGTGTTGTGTCTCATCATTCCTTATTTCTAGTCCAGTAAACAAACAATATATGATGTTAGACGCCCATTCGGGTCCCGTTGACAACCCGTCAACTCAAGGGATTTCGTGATGCTCGTAACTTAATAATCACTCATTTAAACGGCAGTCTCCTTTGTAATGGAGCTCTTACCCAAGGTACAAAAACTTGTCCCAACAATTAACAATGACCACAGGTCCACATGCGAGTAAAGACAATGGCCACTCAGCCCCTACATCATCATCACAAAATCCATCAACTATATACAATGAGTTCAAGAGTTAATAAATCACTTCTTACCAAATTATTATATCTAAATTAGAGTTTAATACTGTTATACAAATGAATACCCAAAGCCACAACCCTGCTTAAATGCGCCTAGTGACGCCGTCCTCCCAGACACCTCAGTGACTCAAATAGTGATCCTTCGATAGGATGAGCAAAGCCCAGTAGTGATAATTTCCTACATGGGTTACTCCCCACCTAAGTGCACATGTCATGACAAACAATCACATCTAAGCAATTACATGAACCTACTCGAATATCTACATGCCCAATTCCATGTCCCGAGTCCTCACCGACTCTCACACATGCCTGCCAAATGCGAAATCACGCTTTCAAACAAAACTTCATGTTCAAACTTAATACCAGATTCAGAACATATCGACTACCTCCGAAAGTAATTGCTGGATAACGCCCGGAATGGGCTTTCATGGTCCTCATCCGAAGTGATTCACAGACGACTCTCCAAGGCAATTCATCGGAAAATCTTCCTTTGAAATTCCTTTCACAAACATTTTTCCTTGTTATTTTCCTTCATGTCATGCACTCACTCCTAATATTCTAGGGTGCCCCAGTGCATATGGAATGCATGATGTCAAACTCATTAACTCATGCTAATATATTCACATGCATATATATTAACATAATTAACTCAAACAAATCATGTTATTAAATTCACACAAATAACACCAAATTTAGCTCACATGGGCTAATATGCAAACACAAGCAATTCATTTTGAATCACTTACAACACACATTTTCACACCAAGAAAATATCACACTATTCATTATGAATGCTGAAACCCCTGTTGAACTGCTCACTGTCACAATAAATAGAATTTTCTCCACTTGCTCAAAGCTGAGACCCACTACGCTAAAACAAGCATCGAACATTCCTAACTATAAACATGGCTCTTAGCCAAAGAATATCACAAAGTAGGAAAAGATCCTTACCTCGAGTTGTCGAACTCCACCAAATTCCATGTCCACGCAGAGCTCCTCACACGTAGAACGATTTTTGTTTTACCTGTCAGAACTGACAAATCTGAACTGCCGCGCAAATGTAACACGACGCAAATGTAACACACCAAAATACCCTAAACTTTATAATAAAACATAGATCTATAATTAATAACCCTGTATTTTTCTTGAATTTTTTTGCAGATGATGATTGTTGAATCCATGTAAACGAACTCCAATAAAAGAGAAAATATAAATCAGATAATAAATTCCAAAGGTCAATTGTAAATAAGCTTATATGTCTAAGTGATAATAAAGAGAAATAAATGAGCAAAGAAAAATCGTGAAATGACATGTGGCATGTAGGGAAAGAGGAGGAAGCTTCCTCCTTTAAAAAAATAATGCATTAAGAGCATCCATAAGAAAAGAAAATAGAGAAAAGGGAGTTAGGAGAGAGAGGCTCTACCATCTCTCTAGATTTTCCGACAATCGGACCATAGGTCTCCCATGTAAGCTACCATAAAGTCCTTCCTAATGATTAAAGAAATACAAGAGAGACCTAACCCAGACCTCTCACAAACCCTGCTGAGTGTGCAGGTGGTCTTCTCCTACTGGTCTTCTTCACCCTAAGGATTGTCAGTAGTTATCCGGCCTTGGGGGAAGCTTTCAAGGCATTTTAAACCATGGGGAAAGCCGCCATTATCAGGGTAGCAATAAATTTAACCTTAGAGCTGATTTTGGGTACTAAGTGAAGGATTTGGTAGTGTCCTTCTAGTAAATTGTAGCCACATCAATTTAATACTGATGTTAGGTTCGAATTTTCTCACTCAACTTTAGACTAAGAGGCCCCATCGAGGTCACCTTCAACTAAATCTGCCCGTCGCTTTGTCCAGCTTCGGGTCAACTAGCCGTACCTTAGAACGGGTTTTCGGATCGAGATAAAGAATTTTGCAAGTAAGTCCCTTCGCTAAATTGTAGCCATCAATGAACTTGATGTTAGGCTTTTGAATTTCTACCGACTTCAGAGAATCGCTACGTCTTTATCGAATACCAAATGGGTCAGCGGGTCGCCAAACCGAGGTCGCCAAAACCGGCGTCGCCAAACCGAGGTCGCCAAACAAAGGGTCGCCAAACAAGGTCGCCGCAGTGGTCGCCAAACAAGGGTCGCCAAACGCGGCCGCCAAACAGCGGTCACAAACAAAGGGTCGCCAAACCAGGTCGCTAAATACGGCCGCCAAACAAATGGCTGCCAAACAGCCGTCGCTAAACAAGCATCGCTAAACAAGGTCGCCGTTCGCTGGTCGCCAAACAGCGGGTCGCCAAACGTTGGTCGCCCAACGCGGGTTGTCCAACAAAGCGGGTCGGCCCAATCAAAGGGTCGCCAAACAATGTCACAGCCAGCCGCCACAAGTTGACTTCTACGCATGACCCCTCCAACTTCGGCTATCAAGGGCCTCTCGCTGAACTCCGATTTGCGTTCTCGACTCTGGCGAGTCGCGAGCCAAGAATACATTCATATGCCTGAGGAGGATGTTGATGTCAGACCGAGGTGTTTGACTGAGCTCACAATTTCAGTGTAAATGCGATCAGTCACTCACTGTGTTGACTACGACATGACCTCAAACTTCTGAAGGTCACATCTCCTTCGTTGGAACTCCGATTGGGTGTTCTCGACTCTATGGAAAGCCCCATTGAGTCAAGAATACATTAATATTCTGAGGAGTATAGAAGATGCACTGAGGTGGTAGACGAGCTCGCCCAGCCTGGTCCGCTGCCGTCAGATTTGGATCGTGTATGACCTCCAACTCTGGCTGTCCCAACTCCTACGTCCGAACTCCGATTCGAGTGTTCTTGAACTCTATGGAAAGCCCATTGAGTCAAGAATCCATCTACATATAGAATGTTTAAATTGGAACTCATATTAAACTCCGAAAATCAATCCTAACCAAAAACTACTAGTACGCATGAATAATATTATTCTTTAATGGTTTTGGAATAGGACTGAAGAGCAGGAAAGACAACAGGATTGAGATTCCAAAGGGATTGGAACCAAAGCAAATATTTTTGGGCTGTTCTACCAACCCTATTCTTTCAGTTATTGTTTGTTCTAAAAAAGCATAGAATTGATTTAATTGATTTGAGAAAAGGATTGTGAAATGTTTGTATATAAAATGAAGCATTATTGGAAAATGAATCATTTATGCCAAGCGTATATGGTTGTACTATATTTTGCTATAAAGATTTGAAACGCCCCTTAATAGGAATGTTAACCGCTTATTTCGCATTATGATAGATTGGTATACCCAATAAAATAAATAGCGCATCGCGAACAATTGATGTCACTCCGATCGCTGCTCATGGGATCAGGATTTAGTTGTTCACTATTTGGTTTGTTTATGCACCGGGCCGCAGCCCCGCAGGGACCGTATCGTGTTATAAAACCATTTGATACCTGGCCGCAGCCTCGTAGGGACCGTAAGGTGACTCTCCGAGATCTCAGATATCAAGATATAGTTAAATTCGCATGGGCATAATCAATTGATCAAGTATAATCGAATTCTATTTTCGAACTCGAATTTGATTTTCAACTGAATCGAATGTCAGAATTAAATTGAATTTGTGGAGCAAATTTGAATTGATTTGAGATCAGGAAATATTGATTATGAAAAATGTATTTAAGGATGATCAATGAATCAAGAATTTTATTGTATATATAACAAAGTATGGTGTAATGTATTTATATTGATCATCCAAATGATTGAAAAAGTTCTCAATTATTAAATTGCATGAATTGATTTTAAGCCGAACCGAGGAATGGATTTGTATAGAACCACTAAGCATGAAAATGCTTAGCGTATTGTTTTACCAATGCACAGGTACCGAGTGATAGATAGTGATCGATAGCGGACCCAAGATCGAGGAGCGTCGAGTCATAAAGAAAGAAATCTCGGAGTATGCTCCGACATGTGCACTCATTTCATGTGTTCTTTTTGATATGGATATTTAAAACAATTGAATATCAACATCATTTTGTAAATCATTTTGAAAAGGCTTGGATGCCTACATTGTAAATGGATTTTGTTAAATGTAAATGTTTATGGGCTTGCCTTAATTTGTAATTCGCCAGCAGATATATTTTCAGTGATTTTAGTGGCATCCCCACTGTTCCTATCCCTGCCGGTCGGGTCGGGTAAGGGCGTCACAATTTTATTTGCATCGTGAGCTCAGTTTAGGCGTTCCTACAAAATGATTTTTAAATTGTTTGTAAAATGATTTTGAAATTGTGTTTAACATGGCATTTGGCTGCATTTAAAGGATTTACATGACTCGATCGCTGATCTTGTCGTGGTCTTAATAGGATAGGCATGGACGACTCATTCCCTGTGGTCGAGGATGACCAGGACTTTCGCCCAAACAGCCCCTGCTTAGTGTGGAAAGGGCAAGCATCCCATACCTCACCAATGAATGAACTAACAGTGACAGGAGGTACTTGGGTATCCTCCAACAACTGGCCAGTATCGCAAAGAGCCGGCAAACCACCCGCAGCTGTCTAAAGCCACCACCCATCGAGAGAATGGCAAGGTACCGACCCAGAGATTTGGCGAAAGCAAAGCAGGATGGTTTCATGGTAAAATTGCCTTAGAGAGAAATCGAGTGAATGTTTGTGCAAATGCATTGCACAACCAAGAGAAGTTGGAATGTGCGACCACATTGGCCAGGATGAGGCTTATCGCAGGGTTTCCGTGACTCAGACCGCAAGCACTATCGTATAGAGTGGACATGGGAGTTCTTCTGGATGAGTTCAAGAAACATTATGGGTCGATTTATCCAACAACATGAGATGAAAGAGTTTCATAACTGGCAAAGACATGAGTGTGATCGAATATCAAAAGAGAATCATGACTTTATGAGCAAGTATGTTCCCAGATACTTGTGGAGAGGAAGAAAGTGTCAGAGTTTGAAGACGGCCTTAATGACTGATATTACTGTTCATACACATTTTGCCATGAGGATTTCTCTCTAAAATGTATACACATGCATTGAATGGAAAGAAAGAAAAGAGAAAAAAGAGGAGAAGATAAAAGACAGTAAGAAAATCGTGTCACTCCAAATTGAACAACAAAGAAAGGAAGAAATTATGACCACAGGAAACAATCACCTCTATAGCACAAGCACGCAGAGAATATTACCTGTACTCAAAGATTCATCACTGCGAGTGCAACTGTGAGGGTCCTCTGTGAGGACAGATACCCCACGCCTGCATCAGGGAGAAACCATAAAGGAGAATGTTGGAGACTTATTAAAAGCCATGGATTTGTGGGATCCAAAGAGCATAGAGCAAGATCATCTAGAGTTTGCTCATTTACGTAACTACGTGACCGGGGGTACAAACTTTTATACAAGCAAAAAAAGGCAATAAGAGTGTTGCACTGGTGTTCCAGACAAGGGACAAACTCTGGGTAGTAAGATGGTCATGCCCGTTTGTATATTATGCAATGAAAGCAAGTGGGTATGCCCACCGCCTCCAGATGTGATAGTCTGTACCTTACTATCTTTGATACTCGCGGCATGCATTGATAGATCCGTGGATCCACCATCTACACATATACCAACTATTACCCAACTTAGGTAAATTAACAGAAGTAAACTGAGTATGACATCTCGTGGACGAACCCGGCTTGGGCCATAGTGTTATCAGGAATGTAGTCTATAGATATCATTCCATCAAATACGAGGAGTATGAATTTTTGGGAGATTTGGATTGAGTTATCCTTCGTGGAGTTTGATGTGATATTGATGGATCGGTCGCCCAAGATCGCTGTTAGCCTACTGTAGAATGGTATGAGTAACATTAGCATATCGAATGGAAGATGAAGTAACCTTCATCTATGAGAGGTCAAATCATCTATCTAATGTGATATCTCGCCACTCACAGAATAAATTGCACTAAAGGATGTGAAGCCTACTTGGCTTATGTGATTGATATGGTGAAGGCAAGGCCTAGTGTATCCGATATCCCTACTAAGTAGCTTAATTTTCCGGATGTCAAAGAGCACAGACGCCCCACATGCAGATCGAAGCTTGTTATCGACGGTGCCACACCCATCCATTACACCGTACGTAATGGCTCCGCACTAAGAGCCAAAGGACTGAAATCAGCTTGCAAGAACTAGCTTAGAAAAAAGGGTTTATTGCATTCAAGTGTATCACTACGGGAGCTCCTCGTGCTTTTGTTAAAAAGAAAGATGGTACACTTACTTATGTATTGATTACGCATAACCGAACAAGTTAATGCAAAGAATAAGTATCCGTTACCTGCACTGAATGATTGTCAATTAATTAAAAGGTGCAAGCATCTTTCAAAGCATTGACTACATCCGGGTACCACGCTGAGAATTAAAGATGTCGATGTGTATAAGATCTAAGACGATATGGACATTACGAAGTTCCTCGTAATGCCGCTTGATCGACAAATGCCCAAATGCTCAAGGACCTAATGAATTGTGTTTTCCGACCGTATGTGGATCGGGCCATCGTAGTTGTTCATGGGGACGACATTCTTTGGTGGTATTCAAAAGATCAGATAGCCGCGACACACACCTTAGAGTAGTGTTGTAGACTTCTGAGAAAAGAGCAGCTTGTATGCAACCGAGCAAGTGTGAGTTTTGGAAGAATGAAGTGTCCTTCAAGTATTATGTATCGAAAGAAGGAATCCGAGCAGATCCAAAGAAAATAGAAGTGGTCATGAATGGAAGCCACCTAGAAATGTTACAGGCGTAGCTCGACTAGCGTGATACTACGTAAGATCTGCTAAGGGGTTTTCATGACCCGCAACCCCGATCGACTCCAGTGATTGCTCCGTAAAATGTAAAGTATGAAATGGAGGAAAATGTCAAAGAAGTTTCGATAAGTTGAAAGCATTCTTAACCGAGGCTCGCTCTACTCAACCGATCTACAGAGAATATGTGATTTTTAGTGATGCGTCGCTAAATGGACTCGATGTCCTAATGCAAGAGGGTAAAGTGGTAAATTATGCTTCAAGACGCTGAAGCCGCATGAAAGGAAACTACTCCCACGCATGATTGAATCGCCGCATCAGATTTCATACGAAAATTTGGAGACATTATTTGTAATAGAGAAGTGTTTCATCTACACCGATCATAAGAGTCTTAAGTATTCGCTCCTCGGGCTGCAGAGAGCTTAACTTCGAGGCAACAAAGATGGATGGAATCATAAAAGATTATGATCACAGAATTGATTATCACCGAAAGGCTAACGTGAAGGCGACGCTTTCGAGTAGAAAGTCAATACGAACGCTTCGAGCGCCAATGCCCATTTGTCATTATATGACGATGGTACCGTGAAGGGCGTAATCGATAGCGACCGAACATGAACTGCGCTGTGAGGCACAAAGGAAAGAAGAGAAAATTGCTGCTAATAAATCAGATTAGAAATGGTAAGGAACCGAGTTCACAAGTGAATCTAAAATGGAGTGTCAGATATAAGGATCTGGGTTTGTGCATCTGACGTAATGATTCGAGGAAATCCATACTAAGCAGGCACATAGTGGATTCGCTATCCATCCCTGCAGAGCAATAAAAAAGATGTATCGAGATTTAAAATGTCATTCCGTGGTCCGGATGAAAAGAGATGTGTCGACCAGAGCTGCTGTTTGGTGTGTCAAAGAGCAAAGAGCATCAAGTTCCTTCTGATTATTGCACCATTAGAATACACTCTGAGCGAAATGGGACCGAATCACTATGGATTTTGTGGGCTGGGTTACCATTGACAGGAGAAGGCAGACTCGGGCCAGGGTCGAGTAGATCGATTAATCCGTCGCCTCACTTCCTACTGAGAATCCACTATCTACTGACAAGCCAGCGTGAGCCGATATCAAGGAAATAAATTTCTGCCATAATGGGATTCCTATATCCATTATTTCCTCGTGACCGAGATCCGAGGTTTACTCGAGATTTCGGGGAAAATTGCAAGAGGCCTCGGGGCACGCGACCACCCCGCATACCGCTCCACCCACAAACTACCACAATCCGAGAGAGCCGATCCAGATTCGAAGATATGTTAAGGAGTCAGGATCGACCTCGAGGGTAGTCAGATCAACACACGCTTTTACACTCAGGTAATAACAACGCTTCCAATCAGACATCGAATGGCGCTTTGCGAGGCTTCTTTATATGGGAGAAAATGTAGAACACCACGTGTTGGACTAATCGAGTGAAAAGAAAGTGATCGGGCCCCGACTTGGATAAGCAAGAGACTCAAGAAAAAGTGAAAATGATTAGAGAGAGATCAAGGTAGCTGATCGATAGACAAATCATATGCCGATATGAAAAAAGAAAAGATATTCGATGAGATCTCGCGAAAGGTGTTTTTGAGCATCGTCGAAGAAGGTGATGAGATTCGGGAAAAGGGCAAGTCGGAGCCCTGGATTTATCGTCCCTATGAAGTGATTGAGAAAGTGGGAACAAAGGGCATACTGGGATCGCTTGATCCCGACTCGAAAAGATCCATGATGTGTTTCTATGCCCATACTGAGGTACCGATCAGACTCACACAGCATAGTCTCTTCAGACAATTGAGCTGAGGCCGGATTTGACGTATGAAGAAGAGCCGCGAAAGATTTTGGCTCGTGAAGTGAAATAATTACTTTAACAAGAAGATTCCGCTAGTCAAGGTGCCGTGGAGAAACCATAAGATCAAGCAGCTTCTCACTGGGAAAGTGAGGAAACGATGCGTTGTGCCAGTGATCCGCAACTGCTTGATTCATGTAATTTCGAGGACTAAATTTTATTATGGGAGATTAAAACACCTCAAAATACCCTAAAATTTTTATAATAAAATTATATATTCCGTATAATTTGAGCTAACTCGGGGTATTTTTCGAAATTTTTTTATATATTAGATGATCATGTTGAATCCATAAACGAACCCAAGTGAAAAGAGAAAATATAGAAATTGTAAAATAAATTCCAAAGGTCAATTGTAAATAAGTTTATATAAGCTCGGCGGATATTAGAGAAATAAATGAGTAAAGGAAAATCAAGGAAATGACATGTGGCATGTAGGAAAGAGGGAGGAAGCTTCCTCCTTTTTAAAAAAATACGATTAAGAGTGATCCATAAGAAAAGAAAAATAGAGAAAAGGGAAAGTTAGAGAGAGAGGCTCCACCCTCTCTCTAGATTTTCCGACGATCGGACCATAGGTCTCCGGTGAAGCACTAAGGGAAGTCCTTCCTAGTGACAAGAGCTACAAGTAGAGACCGGAACAGGGGACTTTCGACAAACTCCATCAGGTAGTCTTCTTCTACTTGATCTTCTTCTACCCTAAGGATCAGTTGCAGTTATCCGGCCTTAGGGGGGAAAGTTTGGTTGCATTTTAAACCATGTGGGAAGCCGCCACATCAGGCAGCCACAAGCACTGGCCGAACCTGAGAGCTGATTTTCGGGTACGAAGCTGAAGGGGATTCGTAGTGTGTCCTTCTAGTACCCAGCCACATCACCCCATTTTGATGCCAGGGCTTTGAATTTCTCTAATTGGACCTCTCAGACTAAGTTATGTCCTTTTACTCGAGGTCACTCAACCAAACTGGCTCTGGCCGCTTGTCCGGGCCGGTCAACTACCCGTACCTTAGAAACGGTGGGCTTTGGATCATAGATAAAGAGAATTTGGTAAGTCCTTCAGAATTGTAGCCATCAATGAACTCGAAGGTTAGGCTCGACCCTTAATTCGGACTTCAGAGACCGCTGGCGGTCTTTTTATCTACCAAACGGGTCTGGTCGCCAAACCGAGGTCAGCAAACCAGTCGCCAAACCGAGGTCGTCAAACAAAGGGTCGCCAAACGCTGGTCACAAACGCTGGTCGCCAAAACGCTGGTCGGGCCAAACGTAGCGGGTCGCCAACAAAGGTCGCTAAAACGCTGGTCAGCCAAACGCTGGTCGCCAAACCGAGGTCGCCAAACGCTGGTCGCCAAATGTTATCGCCAAACAAATGTCGTCAAACGTCGATCACAAACAAGGTCGCCAACAAAGGATCGCCAAACAAAGGTCGCCAAACAAAGGGTCGCCAACAGCGGCCGCCAAACAAATGGCTGCTCCAACAGTGGTTGTCCAACAAAGGGTCGTCCAACGCTGGTCGCCAAACAATGCTCGTCACCCGTGTCACCAAAGTTGACTACGCATGACCTAACAACTTAAGGTCATATCTCCTTCGCTTAACTCCGATTGGGGTGTTCTTGACTCTATGGAAAGCCCATGGAGTCAAGAATATATCTATGCCTGAGGAGGATGTTACGTCGCATCGAGGTGTTTGATCGGCTCGCCACTTCAAGCAGTGTGCCGTTAGCCTGTGCCGTGCCTCGTCAAAGTTGACTACACATGACCTCAAACTTCTGGAAGGTCACATCTACTGCTTGAACTCCGATTTGCGTTCTGACCTACAAAGCCCATTGAGCCGGGGCCAACATTAATATTCCTGAGGAGTATAGAAGGTTTCGACCGGCGCCAAGAGACGAGCTCGTCCAGCCGGCCCGCTTCGCCGGGGCCCAGATTTGACTGCCAGACGACCTCCAACTTCGGGCGTCCTAACTCCTACGTCCGAATCCGATTCAAAGTTCTTACACTCTATAAAGCCCATTGAGTCAAGAATCCATCTACACATAGAATGTTTAAATTGAACTCATATTAAACTCCAAAATCAATCCTAACCAAAACTACTATACATGAATAATATTATTCTTTAATGGTTTTGGAATAGTGGACCAAGCAGGAGGAAAAGACAACCGGTGGATCAGATTCCGCCGACGGGAATCAAAGTCGCAAATATTTTCGCCTGTTCTACCAACCTATTCCTCGCTTCAAGTTTTACGTTCGTTTCGTGCCATATCGAATCGATTAACTGGACGGAGAAAGTATCGTGGAAATGCTCAGATATAAAATCGCATGATTATTGAAAATAAATCGGTTTATACAAGCGCATATATTGTACTATATTTTACTATAAAGGACTAACGCCTAATGTAATGTTAACCTTTTATTCTCGCATTAGCGATGGGATGAGATACCCACAGTCAAATAGCAAGATCGCGAACACCGACGTGTCACTCCGATCGCCAGCCTCGCGGACCGTATTTCCAGAGCGTTCACTATTTCGATTGTTTATAACCAACAAGAATTTGTAGGACCAGACCGTGGTTATAAAACCATTTGATACCGGCCGCAGCCTCGCAGGGACCGCGCCGACTCGATATCTTGTATATCGTAAGACATAAAGTTAAATTAAGTATGGGCATAATCGAATTGATCGCATAATCAAGTGATCGACAGAATCCTAATTGATCGTATAATCGAATTTATTTTCGAATCGACCGATTTTCGTAATTCGAATTGAATGTCGAATTAAATTGAATTTGTGAGCAAATTTGAATCGATTCGAGATCAGGAAATATCGATTATGAAAATGTATTTACGGGATGATCAATGAACTATAATTTATTGTATATATATAACAAAGTATATGTGTATTTATATCGATCATCCAAATTTATCGAAAAGTTCCGAATTATTAAATCGCATGAATCGGATGGCCGAATCGAGGAATGGATTCAGATGTAACCACTAAGCATGAAAATGCTTAGCTGCATTGCTTACCAATGCGCAGTATTCGAATGATAGATAAGGATCGATACTGGACCCAAGATCGAGGAGCCAGTCATAAAGAAAAGAAATCTCTGAGTATGCTCCTATTACGTGCACTCATTTCATGTGTTCTTTTTTGATATGGATATTTTGTATAAACAATTTGAATATCGAATAACATCTATTTTGAATCATTTGAAAAGGCTTGATGCCTACATTGTAAATGGATTTTGTTAAATGTAAATGTTTAAGGGCTTGCCTAATTTGTAATCGCTCCAAGAAGATATGATTTTGAAAGTGATTTTAGTGGCATCCCTGACTCTACTGATCCGCCTGCTGCCTGCCTGCAAGGGCGCCATACAAATCTAGAGAGAAGACACACACACTCTCTCTAGAAATCACAAATCCAAGCTCATAGCACCTTCTGCCGTTTTTGGTCTCAAAATGAAGAAGATGAACACTGTTCATCTTTCGTCTTATTATCATTAAACATCTCAAAAATTCCACTTATGTCTCATCTTCTTGATTTTTGACACTGGGTAATTATCTAGGCTATTCATTCCCATCATCTCTCTAATCTTGCGCGATGTCACAAGAGTACATGTAATACGCGACTCTTTACTCACATCACATCCTTTCAAACTCCGCTTTACTAAGACCCGACACTCTACAAGCCAAAACGTGAAATTTCGACTATATTAATCTCGACTAAATCTCGACGTAGCTAGATTTCACAGACGATTCCAATGATGAAGTCCGTTTCATCATCTCGAGATCTAGAAAATTTCTGGGTTTCAATCAAATTACTGCTAGCTCTTTCCTCCAAAATCGAATTTTCCCCGGGTTTTACATTCTCCCCTCCTTAAAAAGAATTTCATCCCGAAATTTTGTACAATCACTATGAAACACATGCATATGCAACGTGCACTCTACCATGCATGTAAACTAGTCATTTAAGTATTAAACGACTAAACCACGTACCTTCATCCCTAAACAAGAAGGGATAGGTGGCCCGCATTGTGTCCTCGCGCTCCCACGTTGACTCCTCCACTCCACCTGCCGCCATAAGCACTTCACCAAATTTCACGGCCTTGCGCCACAAACCTGATCCCGCATCCGCACGCACACCGTCCCTCCGAAGGTCCCATCGTTGTCAACCTCAATCTCTCCTCAATCCACTACACGAAATGGATCCTGAGTTTACACCTCCCGAGCACGGAGACGTGGAAATACCCCACGGACACCGACATGCCAGGCAAGCAGCTCAACCCAAGATCTCATTACGGCCCACCCTCCTCGAGCATCCCCGGCGGGCCTAATAAACCCCACATAGCTTCCGCACTCGCGAACCCGACCACTCCTCCAGCACTCACCTTCAAGAAGATAGGATTCCAACCTCGAACTCTAAGGGTCGACGCCAGACATCAACATAGCTCTTCTTCCCGCCTCCGAGCCGTGAGAAGACGCTTGTCAGATCGCTCACCTTCCTGAGTGTCTCTAATCGACAGACCAGTGGATCTCGAACCTTCCTGCAATTTCTCCAACATACCCAAGGACTCCGTGACGACTCTCCCATACAACGCTCATATACGCTATCCAGATATCGCCGGAGAATCAAGTTGTAGGAGAATCTACTCATGGCAAATGCTCTTCCCAACTACCCTTATGATCCGTAACGCATGCTCACAAAGATGTCCTCTAACACCGTGATAATCCTCTTCGACCGAATTCATCCGCTCAAGGGTGGAAAGTCAGACCATGGTCACCACAGGTTAGCCCATAGCCTGAAACTCTTCCAAAAGTGCGCTGTAAACCTCGGGTCCCTATCCGACACTATGGATACTGGTACTCCATGTAGCACGACTATCTCTCAAATGTACAACTAGCAGAATCTCTCCAATGTGAAGGTCATCCGCACGGCTAGAAAATGTGTCGATTTCCGTGGAGCCTACCCACCATCACCCATACAGCATCATGTCCTCGCTGTCCGCGGGCAAGCTGGTCATAAAATCCATCGACGCGCTCCCACTTCCACTCAACCACCTCCAATGGTCGGGCGTACCCTCGCCGCTCCGCGTTCAAATTTAACTACGACACGTGAGACATCGTCGAACAGTTCCCTACGTGTCTCTTCATTCCACTCCAGCATCGCGACGAAGATCCCGATACATCTCGTGCCAATTCGGATGCATAGTAAATCGGGAGCAAGGAAATCCCCCGAGAATCTCCGCTTTCAACCTGGCCAACTCCGGGGAACCACTTCACCGTTTCCTATACCAAAGACTACCATCCGCGTGACTCGCCTACCTCCTCACCGCTCTTCCTCGAATGACACGGTCCCCCACGACACTATCTCCACGTTTCCGCCCCGGGACTCAATCACTTTACTTAAAAGAGACTCAGAAGCACTAAACTCCCTAACGCACTCCCCGAGCCTGCCACATCAGAGCCCAAACCGGTCCTTACGGGCCTCGAGCATCCGCCACTCCTGGGAAGCTATACTAGCCAATGTTCCCCGTGACTTCCGACTGAGTACATCAGCCACCACATTTTCCTTACCAGGGTGGTAATGCAACATGAAGTCATAGTCCTCTAGGAACTCCATCCATTTGCGTTGCCCCATATTAAGGTCCCGCTACATGAAAATATACTCTTGGGACTTTCATGGTCCGGGAGTACACCTCGAACTCCTCACAGATAAGGGGTACCGCATCTTCAAGGGAAGACTACTGGGCCGCTAACTCCATGTCGCGGTAAAGTGGTAATTTTGCTCATGATTCTTCAACCGACGGAACCATAAGCTTACTACTCCTCCCGGATCGCATCAAACACATCCCACCGCCCCTCGAGGCATCACAATACACTGCGGTACCCCCGTCCTACGTCCGAGATTATCAAGATAGAGCCGGCAAGCCTCCTTCAACTCCCGGAATGCCTCCTCACACGGCCATACTAATCAAACTCGACCCCTTCCGGGTCAATCTCACATGCGCCGCCTAACCCGGGAGAAATCCTCAATGAATCTCTCAGAGTACCCAAATTAATCCCAAGAAACTACGTGATCTCGAAGACCGACTTCGCCTCCCAACTCATCACGGCCGACCTTCTAGTCCACCGACACGCCTGATGTTAACACCACGTGTCCCAAAATCTCACCCCCGCAGCCAAAAATAATTTAATCGAATCCTCATGTATGTACGATGGTCTCAAGAATCGTAACACAATCAAGCCAAATGATACCTATGTTCCTCACTTTGACTGGAGTAGATCAAAATGTCATCCACGAAGACTAGTTTATTAAACTGATCTAGACAGGTCAGAATACCCTACGATGAGGTCCATGAATGCTAATGCACATCTGTCAATCCAGCGGCATCACCAGAACTCAAAGTGCCCATAATCTTTTCCTAACATTGTCTTAGGATATCCGTCTCCCTAACCCTCAACTGATGGTAACCAAGCATGGTCTATCTCGAGGACTCGCGCTCCTCTCAACTCGGGATCAACAAACTCCGGGTCAATCCCCAGAATGGGTACCGATTCTCGATCAGAACCCCCTGCTCAACTGATCCGTATCAATGCACAAGAGTCTTGTCCGTCTTCTTCGCAACAACCTGAGCGCCCATGGTGAAGTGCTCTACCACGAACCCTTGTCCAAGAGCGCCCTGTGAACTGACTCAGTTCTCGCATCTCAACCGGTGCCATCCTATGCGAGTCACAGATCGGGCCAAGTACTGCATGCAACTCGATACCGGCAACCCTCGCGGAGGCAATCCCGATAACCATCGTGAAAAACATCCCCAGATTTCGCAAACTACTCAAGGTAGATCTAAGTCCGGTCTCACTCATCCTCTAGTAAGGCTCGCTTAGCTAACCCGCCAATCGCCCATGACACTGACTCGTATTAATCGTTCGCAAAATATTGCGCTTGTCCCCTGAAATACAACACGAGTATCGCCCCGTAGCTAGAACCTCCTACGCCACAATCGATAGCGACTGTCGCTACCTAATCCATCCCAAAGATGACGTCGAACTCGACATGTCCATGACCTCGTGTCCATCAGGAGTAGAATCCTCGAGATCTCTAACTCGCCACCACGACATATCATCCCTATCCTCGCCTTAATCCCTAGGGGAGAACTCACATACAAGGGCTCCTCCGAGGCCTCAACCTCTAAGCCCAACTCTTTCACAACTGATGCAACATCTCTAAGGTATAAACACAGCCCTGAGACACTATTCACATACCGAAAAATTTATTTCATACACAATGTCCATGCATTCATAGGTAATGCAAGACAATAATTTCATATTTTAAATCATATGCAACAAAAAATTTTATTTTATAAAATTTACTTTATTTTATTTATTTTTTTTTTTAAAAAAAAATTATTTTATATATTTTATTTTTTCATTTTGGCAAGAGAACTGCAATATTTTTTTAAATATTTTTTTCCCTGCTTTACACACTCGTAAAACCCAAAAATTCTTTTCTCCTCAACACACCATTTTTTTCATCTCCAAGAACTCTCATACTCCTAAACGCAAAGAGCCTGAACATTGCAATTCATACAAACTCAAAAATTTCAAGAGTTTAATTACAAATTCTTTTTCTTGTGCAAAAATTGGAATTTTTCTCCAGAATTTCACAACCACAATCTGTTCATGTTCAAAATTGAAGCTACTGTCCAGATTTTTTTTTTTTTCGTTTAATTCTGGACTATTTGCCAAAAATTCCTCAAACAACTTGTTCTCACACTAAACCCTAGTGTTCAACATTTTTTTTTCCTATGTGCTATTCACCAAGCACACAAATCACACAATTCATAACACATAATCACACATCACACAACAATCATCAGAGTGCACAATTAATGTGTAATCTAACCCGTGCCCATCAAGTCTTAGGTATATCGTATACTTAACTCTACACCCACCGAGCTCCCAAGGTAATCGTTTACCTTAGCTCGATACTCAAGTCAGAAGCCGGCATCGTGATCAAACTTATGGATACCCAAACCCGGTAGCTCCTAGGTAATTGTTTACCTAAGCTCATACCAAGTCGTGACTCCATTCCCCGGGGGTCCTGCTGACAACCTCATGGAATACTGCGGATGTCTGCAACTAATCCACTCATCTAAAAATCTGCCAGAATTTTGTACTGGGAGCTCACCAAGGTACAAACCCGTCCCAACACCATCAATGACCACACAAGAGTCCACATGCGAGTAAAATAATGGCCACTTGGGCCCCTGCATCAATACTCACAAATTACATCAACTATATACAATAGTTCAAGAGTTAATAAATTACTCTTTACCAAACATATATCTAAATTTAGAGTTTTAATACATGATATACAAAACGAATACCCAAAGCCACAACCCGGCTTTCTTCTAAATGCGGCCTCTAGTGAGCACGTCCTCCTGTACACTCCCAGATCCGAACAGTGATCCCTCGACAAAAAGGCAGCAAAGCCCAATAGCATAATTTCCTACATGGGTTACTCTCCACCTAAGTGCACATGTCATGGAAAACAATCACATCCAAGCAATTACATGAACTACTCAAAGCCCATGCCCAATCCCATGTCCCGAGTCCTCACCGACTCTCACACATGCCCAAGCCAATGCGAGTAAAAAACCACAATTTTCAAAACAAAGCTTTTGTTCTCGAAAACTACTACCGAGATCTCTGCAGAAATATATTAGACTACCCTCTGAGGCGAACTGGATAACGCTCCGAAACAGTCATGGTCCTCATCCAAAGTGATCTGTTAGACGACTCTCCAAGGCAATTCTTCGAAATATCTTCCTTCGAAATTCCTTTCACAAACATTTTTCCTTGTTATTTTCTTTCATGTCATGCACTCACTCCTAATATTATGTTCGCCCTAGTGGTGCCCTGAAGGCATATGGAATGCATGATGCCAATCCCAACAACTCATGCTAATATATTCACATGCATATATATTAACATAATTAACTCAAACAAATCATGTTATTAAATTCACATCAATAACACCAAAATTAGCTCACATGGGCTAATTAGCAAACACAAGCAATTCATTTTGAATCACTTACAAAACACATTTTCACACCATGAAAATCTCATCACTATTCACGTGAACAGTGAAACCCTCGGGTTGGAACTGTTCACGTCAACACAAATAGGAATTTTCTCCACTCGATTCAAAGCTTTTGAGACCGAATTTACGGCTAAAACAAGCCTCAAAACATTCCTAACCATAAACATGGCTCTTAACCAAAGAATATCACAAGTAGGAAAAGATCCCTTACCTCGAGCTGTCGAACCCACCAAATCTCTGTCCACGCTGCAGCTCCCCGCCACGTAACGATCTTTGCTTCTTGCCCCGTCGAGAATCCGATCGTCCAATCGCCGCAAATCTAGAGAGAAGACACACACTCTCTATAGAAATCACAAATCCAAGCTCACTGCACCTTCTGCTGTTTTTGGTCTCAAAATGAAGAAGATGAACACTGTTCATCTTTCGTCTTATTATCATTAAACATCTCAAAAATTCCACTTATGTCCCATCTTCTTGATTTTTGACACTTGGTACTATCTAGGCCATTCATTCTCATCATCTCTCTAATCTTGCAACATGTGTCACAAGAGTACATGTAATAGGTGACTTTTTTCACATCACATGTCTTTCAATCCCGCTTTTACTAAGACCCGACACTCGCGCCCTCGAAAATCCCTGGGGAATTTTCGACTGCCCCTAATTCGGATGAATTCACATGGTAGTTAGATTTCTCATGAGATCGATTCCAACGATGAAGTCCATTTCACATCGGCATCTAGAAAATTTGGCTTCAATCGAAATTACTGCTTTCGGGCCTCTTTTTTCGAAAATTGAAATTTTTCCGGGTTTTACAATAAGAGTTTGAATAACGAATAAGAGTAAAGTAAAGTACATCGTTCTGCTCGGAATGTATCTATGGGTACCTTTGTACAAGTATAAGCTCTGTAGTACCTACGGGTACCTCCGTATAAGTATAAGCTCTTTAACTCCTACGGGAGATCTTAACAAGTATAAGTCTACTGTAAGTACAAGTATGTGTATAAGTTTGTTATATGAACTCATGAGAAATTCTGATATTTGCTATCAGATATCTCGTTAGTTACATATGCTTATTAAATGAGTATTAGTGTACGTGTATATGTATAAGTCATGTTTCCCACTGCGCAAAGCTCAGCACGGGTTTTTAATCCGTGTAGGTACAGAGAAGGACGTCAAGAATCTTCCGCGATACCGGCCAGACACTTTGCAAAGGGGACCACCACTCGTAGGTTTCAGGTTCCGATTATGTAAATGTAAATGTACAGTTTTTGTATATGTAAATGGGAATCAGGACTGTATGTATTGATACTGTAAACACCACTATGGTGGTAGTTTTATTTTGTATATGATATTTTGATTCAGTTATAAGACTTGGGCCCACCTATGGCGACCCTCGAGTCTGGCCCGACCTGGTTGGCGGATCCAAACCGAAACCCCGAGGACGCCCGACCGAAGCCTTTTATCAAATCCATTTATCTAATACAATTCATTAATATAAACGTTTTCATTCTCAAATCTTTGTGGAAGCGATTTCTATTTAGGGTAAGCCCATAAACATTTACAATTTCAATGCAATTCCTTTACAAAATATGCATTTAACCAAAAACGGCATTTTATAGCCGTTTACAACATGATATCCAAAATCGTAATCGATATAAGTACAAAATAATTTCGTGAGTTGAACCCTTTTTTTGCTTACAAAAATGTCATGTTCAAAATGGTGAGGATGCATGCAACGGAGCATACCCATGAACCTCGATGACTCTAAACTCCTCGACCTGTCCGCTTCAAACACCGCCTATCACTTACCGCGCACATAAAAGGCACTGCCATTTTCACGCTAAGGGTTCTAAGGCGCCTTCTATTCTATTTCGGCCAAGACAAATCGCCAAAGATTTATCAAAATAATGCCTTTTATACAATGTCTATGTAATGTAAAAGATACCTATACAAATACATTTTTCAAATCATTTTCATTTGGGCCAAGGATCTCACATATGGTATTATATAGAAATAACATTCACGACAGATTCAAATGGTGAATCCGGCCCGTTTGTCATTCAGTCGCAATGTGATCTCACATTCATTAAAAATCTTCACATATGACTTCATGTTTATCCACGACATATTCGGGCTTCTGGTAAATCATGTCCTGTTTGTCATTCAGTAGCAATGTAATCTCACATTCAATATTGCAATCTCACATATGACTATAGAAGTCGACATTCACGACAGATTCAGTTGGTGAATCCTGTCATGTTTGTCATTTAGTAGTAATGTGATCTCATATTCAATATTGCAATCTCACATATGACTATGTGGTTTCATATCTCACGCATGCATTCGGGGCCAGAACTGCTCTGCTTCATCTCCGGTAAGCAATGTAATCTCTATTATCTAACACCATGCGCGGCCTATGATGAATTTAGCGTGAATCCCGCCATGCCGGGTCGTTCAATAATACATTTCAAATCAATTTACTTCATGTAGTAAATTCACTTATACTAAATACACGCACACATGCGCATATATGTGACAAACATTTCGAATAATTAATACCTAAATCGATGTATATATGTATTTCACAAATAGGAGCTCGAAATGGGAATCGTTGGCAAAGAATAAACAGTTATTAACAAACCGACGAAGAACAGAGAACATAGAACAAACCGATTAATCGATCCTTTGGCCTCTTTAGATTCCAAATCCTGTGCTCATTGTCAGTCTTTACCCGTGACTTAGTTAAATACAAATTCTTCACTTTAGTGGTTGAACAAAATCGCAAGAATGAATATCACGAGGCGGTTACTGTGACGCTTTTTCACTTAGTTTCATTCCTATTCAACCCCCATTAATCCTTTATTGTGTGGTCCCTAAACAATCTAATAATACGGACTTAAATCGCATATAAAGATGCAACACAGGTCATAGAAGGAGTGTACGGACACTTTGACTCGGTACCCACATTCGGGCCTCCCACACTGCCAATGGGTATCGATACCACTCAAAGTGGTACAGGTACCACTTATCTTCTACACAATGGGTACCGGTACCACTACACGATTTTTTCCTAGAAAATGTTGGTTTTGCTATTTTTCACCAATTTTTCTTCACTAAACTTCCTCAAATCTATCCCACATCAAAACTCACCATGGAATCCACCCAAACAACTCCAATAAAGGTTTAGAATCAATAAAAATCCCCTTTACCCAAGTTAGGGCTTTTTCCCCAAATCAAAATCACAAAAGATGAGGTTAGGGTTTGATTTTCTTACCTTAGTCTCTTCAAATATTCTCTTCCAAGTTTTTGATCTCTAGATAAGAGCAAGAACCACACCAAAGCTTCTTGACCTCTCCTGCCCTAGCTCTCTTCTCCTTTTCTCCTCTCTCTTCTCCCAATACGTGATTTGCTCAGTACCATGACCAAGACCAAGTCTTAAATCCCCTTTAAGTGTAAGGCTTTTTTTGGCCTACACACCCATTTCACATTTTCTCCTTTTTGGTCTTAAGTTACTTATTTTACATAAGGCCTTGTTTGGCCATAGAAATGCATTCATTGACTAAGTTTTTAACATTATATTGTATTCCATAAATTCCTCAAATTGCACTTCAATTTTCGCATTTAGCACTTGCATATTATCAATCCTAATTACAATTGACCCTTAGGTCCTTATTTTACAAATTTCAAATTTGCCTTTACACTTAGGTAAACTTCCGTGTCCAATCTCACTCTCATTAGTGATATAATATTATGCTTCGCTCTAGCCATATAATCATTTATTCAATATTCATTTAACAATTCCCGAAAAATACCCAAGTTAGCTCAATTCATACTCGGAATATATAAATTTTTTTATTTTAACATTCTAGGGTATTTTTGGGGCGTTACACCACCAATGTTTGAAAAAGCAAGTAAAGAGTCCCAATATAGTTTCGCACCCCCTTCTTTCTCCTAGGAGGTTGAATCGGGGTGTGGCAAACGTTCTTGCTTCTCATTGGAATGTGATAAGCTACATCACACGTGGCATTCGTGTGGGTGACCCGAACATTCGTGTAGGTGACCCGAACCTGATCACGTGACAGTCATGTGAGTGAGCCGAGCTTAACAAGCAAGAAGATTAGGCATGACCCCCAACTCAACCATCTTGGGCATCGAGGTGGATGGGATCAGATACTTGAGCAAACAGGCTGCCTCAGGCATGGGAGATAAAGCAAACCTTGCATGCGTTGTTGTCCACCTCGACAAGCATTACGACGCAGTTAAATAATAACATTTAATATATAAATTAATGGGTAACGTAAGGACATTGAGGGCCACTCGTAAACGCTCATCTCATAACCGTCCACCATGTAACCCCCCACGATGGGTATAAAATGTATGAGGATCGGGTTCTTTTTTGGAGAAATAATAAACATTCTTTTGGAAGGACACGAAACCTTTCCATTAGCGCCGTTTGTGGGAACAAAAAATCCCACCCTTGTCAAAGCTACTGCAGAGCCAACCGAAAATTGACTTCTAACCTATTCAATGGGAGAGATCCCCCCTTCCAATTCTAAGCCTATGTTGGAACAACGACTGATGTCACAAGAGCGAATGCTGAAAGATTAGCAAGAATCTCACAAGTAATAGTTGACCTCTTTCTTAACAACTAACGCCACCCTACACGAAGAAAATGCAACCTTGCGGAAGGAGACCACCATTCCTCGCCCTACCAACCTGAATGTGACCCGTAGGCCTTACACGGTCTGAATCTACGGATAACTTTTCTCCTCGCCCTCGTCGTGACCATCTTCCCGTCAACAACTCCTGACCCATTGGATCTCCTTCCCATCGGAGAGGTCTGGATCCTACATTACACGCATTGGACGACATGTCGTCGTCCCCATTCGTCCCCGCCATATTGAACCCGGATGCCCCACAACACTTCGCTTTGCCTAAGTTTCAAATGTATGATGGTCTTCAGGACCCCCTTTGGCCACTTTATGCACTTCCGCCAGATAATGACGACGCTTTACTGTGTAAAGTCTTCCCGTTCAGCTTGGTAGGCCTCGCCCTGTCATGGTTCCATCGCTTTCCAAATACGGTAGCCTCATTTCATTGCTTGTTTGAAAAGTTCGTCACTCAATGCATGTGCTCAATCAGGAGAAAGCATAGCGTCATCAGTCTTAATAGCGTACGGATGGGGAGATCAGAGTCCATCAGGGACTTTATAAAATGCTCAGGGGGGCCACGATCCCAACTCGATGTCAGACCCCGACACCTGCTCAAGCAGCAAAGGAAACAAGCCATTTTCCATAATACCTAGTTTTTGATTTGTTTGCCACGCATCCCCCCCACAACCATTGACGAAGGTCTGTCTAAAGGAACCCGTATGCCATGCTCGAGGACAACATAGTCATCGTGACCAAACGAACGGTCACCACTACATCAAATTCCCAACAATACGATGGGAGTAAAGGGAGGAGGGGTCAGGATGAGCATGACAAAAGGGATAAACGTGACCTAGAGATTCGGGAAGCACCAATCATCATATTAAGGTTGGAGATCGAGACCGAGTCGTCGAGAATCTAAGGCAAGATAATAACATAGAGCATACGAGTCCCACTCATTAGGGGAGATAATACTACTAGTTTCGGCTGAACAGGTCACCACCTTGGTCCCACTTACAGTGATTAGCGAGTCCTCATCATTCAATCACCTAGAACGCACCTCTATTTTGGGACGTACCTGGATTCATGCAATGAGGGCATTGCCATCCTTCTACCATCAAATGTTGAGTTACCAAACTCCATTGGGCTAGATTGACATAATAGGAGACCAAAAAGTAGTCGAAACTTGTTATGAGGTCAAATAGCATAAAGATGACACATTGACCAAATAGCAACGACAACTTGAGCCTCGTTTCGCCGAGCATGATGATTCCAAAGCTGCGGAGCCTCTACAATGACATCTCTTATTCTGCTTCGATAAGCCCGAGCAAGTAGGCTTGGGAAACTCTCCTTCCCAACCTCGAATAAAAGTATTTTATCTGATTGTTTTAAAGCCTTCGGCGGCTAGCCCTTGACAACCCTAGGCCTCATGCAACATATGTCACGCCCCTACCCCCGCCTGGGCGAAGAGAGGGGGGCACGACATGGGACTGAGACTCTTTAACTTGATTTTCGGACATTGGTGGGCCCATTTTATATATAAATTCATAAGAAAATAAAACTTCTAGTACTACCACCTTGGTGGTGTTTAAATTGTCATGTTCATATTCCTGAGTCCAATTTACTTGTACATGAACAAATTCCACTATTACAAAAACTTTTACATTTACGTTTCAAAACCAAAAATCAAAACCTACATTAGGTGGACTCCTATCACGTGTCGCCCGTTGTACGCTAACGTCACTCTGATGTCTTCTTCACACCTATAATTTTTATTAAACACCCATGCTGTTTATAATCCTCCCAAGGGGAATAGATAATGTATATATGACCACTTGGGGTAGTCCACATACATATAACAAAATGCATATGTTAGAGTTTACGTATGACAAAATTCTATAACAAAGTTTTCATATAATATAATTCTTATAACATGGTTTTCATATCTCTCGTAGGAGTTCGTACAGAGATCTCAGACGCATGTACTCCACAGTACATTACAAATGTAATTGATTCCTTTATGCTTCTTATCGCTCATTATCTCGCATTCTTATCATATAAATGTTTGTCTCTTATTGATTCTTATCATATAAATGTTTATCACGTATAGACCGGTAACAATGAATGAGAGGATGCGACATAATAGGTGCCGTCATAGTGCTGACGAAGTGTGGCCACAATCGTGCTTGCCGCATAACGAAGTGTCGTGCACTAATCGAGACATCTTTGCGCGTAACGGAAGTGTCGTGCTTATTTAGCGAGTGCCGCTTGAATAGAGACATATGCGCTTGCATTAAGCAGGTACCGTAGCATAATCACGAAGTGTGTCGCCTTTGAGCAGGGCGTGCCCTATTCATTCCTATCTTTGACGGACCTCCTGATTATATGTGTTTATTGTTATTTTTCTTAATCACATTATTAGCAAATAAGAGCGAGAACAATGTTTGCTGACGACACTCGCCTTGGTGACGAGTGAAGAATTTTCTTATAAATTTTATCATGCAACGACCTTTCATTGAATCTTGAAGAACATAACAAAAACAAGGTTGCAGGACCGGTACTCAGACCTTAAACCACTTTGAGTACTGGTAGTACTCAACTTTCAGTACCGATACTAAACATCATCTGGACCTTAAACCACTTTGAGTACCGATACTCAACTTTCAGTACCGGTACTTAACATCCTTTGGGCTAAAAACAACTTTGAGTACCGGTACTCAACTTTCAATACTGGTACTTAACCTCTTATGGACAAAAAACAGCTTTGAGTACTGGTACTCAATATGCTCTAAACCAAAACACACTTTGAGTATCCGGTACTCAACTTTTAGTATCGGTACTCACCTGCGATTTCTGCAAGTTTGCCTCTTTTTATCCAAAATTTCTAACCAAAACCCAAAACCTAAAACCCAAAACCAATTACAAAATTGAACTAAAATAAACAAAAATCACTTTTATATAGAGATGGGAGGGTTAGGAGTGTTAGGAGGGTTTCCTAACCAACAAATCCATACTTTCCTTACATGAATTCCATACAAAAGTTCCATACTAACAAATATGAGTTCGAACATGAGATTCATACACAGATTTCTTCTTTCTTATTTTCCTTCTCTTTGGCAGGTGCAACCAAAAAATAGCTTTCTCTCTCTCCGTAACCCTAGCTCTCCCAAATCACAATGAGAAATTCTCTTCTCATAAGACCATGTTTGGTCTTATCCTCATTTGAGTCAAATGTCCATTTTTTCTATTTGGTCATTCATCTTTCTATTATTTGCAAATCAACTTATCATTATTCTAACTTAGCATATAATATTTTCATCTTATGTCACTTGGATCCTTAATTAGCAAATTACCAATTTACCCTTAGTACTCAAATTTCCGAACAATGCAAATTTTATTTATATTATACTCTAAACATGTAATAAAATACTGGGGTATAATTTGGGGTGTTACAGCATAAGTCCCTATATGCATTATCTCTCCATGAGATGATTATTGTTAAGCTTTTGGTGGCTAGCCCTCGACGACCCTAGGCCTCGGGTAGCATAAGTCCCTACAGGTGTTAATTCTCTATGAGATGACCTCCATGAGATGACTATGTTTAAGCCTTTGCCGGCTAGCCCTGTTTGTCTGTGAAGATATAGACTAACCCACTCAAATTAACACTTATACAGGAGCCTTATAATTCTCCTGTATTTATGTCAAAATTGAAGAGAATTGTTTGAAAATAATTAAAATTGAATTTATGTTCTGGAAATAATAATGGGATTAGTCTATGACACTGTAAGTGCACAGGTCATTCAAGTAGTAAAAATTGGATGTAAGTCCAGATATCATTCCACGAGAGATTGTGAGAATTCCCAAAAGTTCAACTACCTCAACTACTCAAGATCCATACTATTTGAACCTCTATGTGACAGTTTCTTTGCTTAACTAGAAAAATATTTGTTCTAGAGAATACACCTAAAAGTAAAAGAAAGTTGAATTTATGATAATAAAACAAATAACAAAACAAAAATATATATTGGGTTGAATCGGTTCTGCATGAAAAGTGAACCTTATCTAGGAAATGCGTGAAGCTTGACCAATTTACTGCACCGTCATGCATTGTTACTGTTTTGTCTTTGGATTTGGATTGTCGAGATGCCTAACAATGCGGTTGGATTTATCCATAATTCACTGACTAGAGGTCCCTACTTCTCTCGAAGACAAGGGTCTAACCAATTACTTGTGTTCTGCTCAATCTTTACAAAATCTGGGTATTTTTCTTTCTCAATACTTCATACCCATTTCTTGAGACCGCAAATTTCTTGCTTCCCAAGTAAGGGTTGTTGCAAAACTTCTACAACTTGATTGATGACTCATCCTTTAAATCTAGTGGATATTTCCATTCCCTTGATTAGATCTCAACTAACACAGGTTCAGGAGCTTTCCAACAGATTAAGGTGAATATCGATTGTTTAAGATTGATAAATATTCCTCGACATCACTTATAGGTGAATTAGAATTTATCTAAGTGAACTCTCAAAGCTCAATAGTTCTTCAATGGTAGTCTAACATACCCACCAAATGAATGTTCGAATTCTCACGGGAATCTCCACGTCTACGCTGTCCTCGAAAGGGTCTCACGAAAATCGGAGCGGGATACATCCTTGAAGGGTATTGATCTTCTTATTGGGAACAGAATCCCATTTAATAACACATCAACCAAATAAATTCCAGTCGGGTAATTCTCTCTGCAATTCATGCAAAAAATTGTAGCTAACAATAAATCCAATCTAATTGAAGTTGTGTTCTAAAGTATTTGCTCGCAATCTAATGGAGCATTGATCAGTACACCTTGTAGTACAATGGGCGGAAAAGCGAATTCCATAATTTATGCAGGATTTCATTAAGTCAGGCGGTAATTATAAAAATCATAAATTAAATCAAGCTTCTCACTTCTACGAGAGATTACTTAGTTCGAGATCCGGAAAAATAAAAAGAAAGAAAAGAAAATCTATTCTAAAATATCGTTGAGTTTCTTCTTCCCCGATTCTGGGTCCCACAAGAAAAGCTGCTACTAAAACTCTTTACGCCTATTTATAACTTTTAGAAATTAGGCCTGATTCCAAAGCTCCAGGTGGATTTCCCTAAAATAAATGGCCCAGCCCTCTGTTTAGGTCGCGACTTGAGAACGGTGTCGCGACATGAAAGCATGAGTGCAGTCTTGTCCAAGTCATCGTGACATGAGGCCCGGAGCCATAGCGTTCCTTCCGCTGTTCTTGCAATTGTTGAGCTGCGACCTGATGTTTTCTGTTGCGACTTGTTTGTTTGTGAAGCAATAGATTAGTGGTCGTGACATGAATTCTTTGTCGTGACCATGTTAGTTAGCAGCAGTAAGAACTCTGGTTGCGACCTCCTTTTTCTTGTTTCTAGAAATTGGTGTCGCGACTTCAATTCGATGTCGCGACTTGACTCTCTCTGCCTTTATTACATTTTTGTGTTGCGACCTCGATTCGATGTCCCGACATTGTTGTCAGCCTCTTTTCTTCTTGGTCACAGCTTCTCTTTCAGGTTACGACATCATTAAGTTGTCTTGAGCCTTCAAGCACTCAAAATTTGCTTGTTTTCTTGTTGTGACATGGACATTAGATTGCGACCAAGTAATTTCTTTAATCACTGTAATTCCTGTCGCGACCTCAAAAGTATGTCGCGACCATTTTTTTCTTCCTATCCAGTTGCAACCTCATTTCTCAGTCTCAACAGTTTCCATTCAATTTCCTATTTCTAGTCGCGACCTCAATGTTCTTCCCTTTGATGAAATATATGTCGCGACCTCAATTTTATGTCGCGACATCATTTATGTTGCCAACTATGTTGATCTTTGTTGCGACCATGTTTTTTGAACTCCTTAATAAATTATGTGTCGCGACCTTAGTTCCATGTCTCGACCTGGCTGTCTTGCTGTCTACTACATTCTGTGTCGCGACTTTGAAAGCATGTCACGACATCATTTCTTTTGTCAGCCATTGATTCTTGGTCACAGGTCCCCTTTTCATGTTGCGACTTAAAATTGTTTATCTGTTCATTGTCTTGTCGCGACATGGTATTTAGGTTGCAACCTAATCGTTCCTTTACCTTGCTGAAATTTATGTCGCGACCTTAAAAGCGTGTCGCGACATCATTTCTCCACATCCTGTCACAACCTCACTTTTGACTTACAACATTTTCCCATCAATTCATCTTCTTTTTCTGTGTTGCGACCTAGAAAGTGTGTTGCGACTAAGTAGTGATCCTTCTTACTTTGTTTTTGTCGTAGTGGCTCAAACTTAGTCGCAACATGTTTTAACTGTTCAGCTCAATTTTTATGTCACGACATGAATTCTTGGCCATGACCTCGATTGGTGTCCTCAGCTCACATTTTGTTACAACATGAACTTGCTTGAACTTACGCCAAAGGCGCACTTGGCCGAATTTAGCGGAGCTGGTGCCGTCGCATTAATTCGAATGCTTCCTCGAGATCGAAAATATGATTGTCCCTTTTCTCTGACTTTACAAGCATTTCATCATTATAAATTTCCATGAACTTCTGCAAAAACGTAAAAGCGGCTAGAAGAGTTAGGCCATCATACGTTTGTAGGTGGTTGTTCGGTTTTTTTCGTTTATATAAAAGTTTGGTTAAAAGCAACCTTATCCGCAAGTGCACGAATCACAAGTAATATAGTGACTTTCAAATTAAAAACCTACTATGTCATACCCATAGGGAAGAGATGGCTTAAGTGGGGGATTAAATTACTGACTACCCAGGAATTTCCTATTTAGCGAATTAAACTAGTTGTGATTGATTGTTCATTAAAGCGGCGAGTTAAGCCCAAAAATCTACTGTAAAGATTGTAATTGTGGATTAAGTTGAGAAAAGCATTGAGAATAACACTAGGAAGTAGGTTGTTTCCATTAATTTTACATGGCTTATGTTCGTGGCTGCCTTTAATTAGTGAAGATACTCTTGTATTAATACACCCGAGGAACTCCATGTGAGTTCTCTCTTTGATCTCTTTGTAACACCCCAAATTATCTCACCATGGCGTTTATAACATGTTTATGGTATAATAAAAGTAAATAATACATTTTCGAATAAAATAATCCACAAACTGGAAAATAAGCAAATATCCGGAATTTACACAAGAGTTAAGGGTAAATTAATAATTTACCAATTCAGGACCCAAGGATCATAATCTAAGAAGATTGTATGTTGAAGTAGGATTTGAATAAGTGGAATTGCAAATAAAAGGAAAAGAAAGGACCAAACCTTAAAAAGTAAAAAAATAGCCAAAATTTGGGATAAATCGAACATGGCTTTAAAAACTCATTTGGCTTTTGGATAGAGGCATAAAATTAGGTGAAGAAAGAAAGAGAAGAAGAGGGAGGAAGGAAGGAAGAAGAGAAGAAGAAGAGAAGTTCAAGAAACCAGGTATGGAAACTACAGTATGAATTTGTATGGATTTGTATAGATTTGTATGGATTACTAGTATGGAAATCCCACTTTGTCTAAGTAGTGATAGAAAAATCCTATTAGAAATATTGTTGGTGGGTATAGATGAGTTTTATGGTTTATAAATGTGTTTTTGGTTGAGTTGGTTGTAGTTTAGAAGGAAATTTCTGATGAAAAGGGCCAAATTTGGCCATTTTTGCATTCAGCTCGACACCTTACGCCTAGGCGTAGGCGTGCACGCCTAGGCGTGGAGCTTCGCCTAGGCGAAGGTCCCTACACCTAGGTGAACCCGAGCCCAAGTTTGCTGAACATTCTAGTCCGCCTAGGCATAGCAATGCTCCGCCTAGGCGAACCTCTCCACCTAGGCGTAGCGAAGCTTCGCCTAGGCGTACCTGTAAGCTTTGTTTTTGCTCTTCTCTTTCATTAATTCTAACAATCTTACATTGGACTAATGAGGATCCTAATAAGTGAATGAAAGGGTTCGTTCAAGTATAAAAATTATATGAAATAATTGACAAAATAGTTGTTAAAACACATTGCATGCCAAATAGTTGACAAAATTTGCATACCATGGAAAATGAGCTTCCATCGCTAGCAATTGCTCATTTGGGAACGATTCCTCAATCTCTGTGTGGTCTCCAATTCCCTTATTTGATTCCAAACGAGATAGGTGATTTGCTACCACATTTTCACTGCCTCTCTTGTCTTTAATTTCCATATCGAACTCTTAAAGCAGTAAAACACAGCGAATTAATCTCGGTTTGGCTTCCTTTTTCATCATAAGATGCAGTTACGGCAGCCAAAGTGCATTGTAGATAGTCACGCTGAGCCAAGTATGTATGTAGTGCGAGACTTATCACAAGAATACACTACTGCTAGCATCTCTTTCTCTATAGTTGTGTAATTCTCTTGAGCCTCATTCAGCATTTTACTCGCATAATATATGGGCCTGAATATGTTCTTTAACCTTTTAATCCCAAAGCAGCCCATTTGCATAATGTGCAGCCCTTTTGATATCTCAAAAGGTTCACCCCAATTTGGTGCAACAACAATGGGTGCTTCGATTAGTTTGTTCTTTATCTCCTAAAATGTTGTCCTATAGGCTTCATCAAAGTTGAATATTACATATTTTTTCAACAATTTACATAGCGGTTTTGCGATTTTTGAGAAATCTTAGATGAATCTTTGATAGAAACCTGCATGCCCTAAGAAACTGTAAACACCTCACACTGTGGTGGGTGGAGTTAAGGGTTTGGATTGTTGCTATCCTTGCTTTATCCACTTCCAACCCTTTGGAGGAGATGAGGTGTCCAAGCACAATGCCTTCTTGCACCATGAAATGGCACTTTTCCCAGTTCAAAACCAGATTTTTCTCTCTGCATCTTGGTAGAACCACTTCAAGATTGGTAAGGTAATTATCAAATGAGCGTCCATACACGGAAAAACCATCCATGAAGACTTCCATGATGTTTTCTATCAAATCTGAAAAAATGGCGGTCATGCATTGATGAGTATAATTTCTACTCATTTTATCAATATGTTTTGCTTATGTTTTTAGTATTTTTATTATATAAAGAAGTGATCTAATGCTCTAAATGTTCAATTTGTGATTAAGTCAACCATGAACCAATATGGAGCAAAACAAAGAGATAAAGCCCAAAAATCAGCAAACTACACATATAGCAGCAACTATTGTGTTTTGATATTTTCAACTGCAAGATGATCCCAAATGTCTACAATATTTATATGGATGGATAGGAGACTTCTCAAGCTTTCCAAAGAGACCTTATTCACTCCATTTAGACTTAAAATGATCAAATTATGACTCTTGGTAGTTGAAGGAAGAAGAGAAGAGAACTCAAAAGTGACCAGTTGGAGCATTTTGTAACTTACGTCTTTATCATAATTTTTAAAGTATTATTTCTGGCAGATTCTACACTCTCTAAGCTTTCCAGCAGTCGAGATCACCCCAGTCGAGTTCGGATGACAAAGGGTTATGACGCTACAGTTGGTGCAACGAGGAAACCCTCTTGCGACGTCACGGCCCGTTCGGGGTTAGTTTTAGGTCTATTTTCAGCCCATTTTGAGCCTAGAATTGAGGGTTTTAAAGCTCAAACCCCAAGGAGACAAAAGGGGGCGAGGAGGGGGGGGGGGGGCACAGAGGGCGGGTGCTGCTAGGGCTCGAAGAAGGGGACTTTGTCCACACTTTGGGACTAAGGAGGAGGTTTGGAGCTGTTTTTGAAGAAGATCATGAGATTTGTGGAAGAAAATCCGAGACTCGCCAGATCATTATAGTTTCTTCTTCCTCTTTTCTCATGTTTTATCTTAAGTTTATGATGTATCAAACTTCTATCATGCTTTAAATTTGTAGATCTAGGGTTTTGGTTGTATATTGAACATGAGTTTTATATCTATTTGTTAATGTTCAGTTTTATATTGTTTCTTGTGAATGCACCTCTATTGATTCATATTTGGTTCTATTTACATATTGATTTCTAGCTAATCTCAATATGGTGAGTGGTTCTTTGCAAGATCTGAGAAGGGAGTAAAACCCAGACATAGATGAATCCAACCTAGTGCTAGTAGTGTATAAATTATCGGTAATTAAGAGGCGTGTGAGACTTTTGGATCTTAAAGCATCTCTAATGCTTGGGGTTGAGCTAAGAAGCAAAAGACCTAATGTTAGTTGGTAGGTTATTCGACCTTGAGAGAGGCTTATAATTAAATTACACAAGAGTCGTCTTGGAAGCATTTTCATGAAACAATAGAGTAGAATTTTGACTTAAATCTAAGAGGATTGTCTGATTGCACCAAGTACCCTAGGAATTTGTCATCTCTTGGTATCCCTTAGTTGCGAACTTCATTAGCTAGATTTAGAAATTTCATTAGTTTAGTTTGAATTATGTTTTTATCACAATTGTTAGTTTGGATATTAGAGAAGTATTATAATTTTGGTACTTAGCATCCCCATTTTCCCTGTGGATCGATATTCGTACTTAGGTATACTTTATTACTTGACAAGCGTACACTTGCGCAGAATAGGCGCTCTTTTTATATTTTTCTGCATATTCTCAATACAAAACATGAATACGCCTATCAAGTTTTTGGCGTCGTTGCCGGGGAAAATCACTGTTTTATGCTAATATCAATACTAAGTGCTTCTTCAGTACTTCAAACTTTTTTTTTTACGTATATTTTGTGTGGTTTTTGAGTTTTTGATACTTTTTGTTTTCTTTTTGCAGAAATTTTTAATTTAAATCACAATGGATTCTTTCATTGAGTTGACAAATTCATTGGCTCTCCTTAATCAACAACTAGGAATGAGGCAAATGGCTAAAGAGTATCATCAAAGAGTGAAAAATCAAGTGAGGAACCCACATATGCACATGGCTCAAGTTCGGTATCGAGGTACCCCATATTGGAACAATTATAATCCGGGTTGGCAACATTGCCCTAGCACCTCATGGAATATAAGCTATAACACTCTTCAATCTCCACAAGTCCAAAGATCAAGACTAGAAGAAGCTATGGATGAATTAAGAAGAACTCAAGCTAAATCTACCATGGCACAATCTGAATTTTCAATATCAATGGCTGAAATGGACCACTCTCAAGTTGGGTTGCCTAGGTTTCTTGATCCAAATGAGATAAGTCAACCTCCACATGAGAGAATGACAAAGTTAGAGGCGGCCATGGTTGAATTGAAAAGAATTCATGCTGAATGTGCAACATCTCAAGTTCAATTCATGGAATTGACAAGGGCTAATGTTCAAATCTAGTCTGCACCATTCCAGAGCTTGAAAGAAGAGATAGCTCCAAAGGCCACTTCTTATACTCAACTTGGATTCGAGAAAGAACAACCTAAAGAAGAGGAGAGTATGAGTATAGAAGAACTAGGTAGCAAAATATGTAATGAGAACAAAGAGAATATGGCTACAATGTCCTTTGAAGGACAACATAAGAGTTCGCCATCTACTCTTGGAGTGAATACAGAAGAAGAAAACTGGAGCTATAATGAAGAAATCACTTCAAGAGGTAATGAAGAACTAGAGAAGCTTCAAAGAGTAGAGAATGATGGAGAAACTTTGAAAGACTTAGTTGCAAATGAGGAAAAAGAGTCAACTTCTCCGGAATCATATGAAAAGGTAAAAGAGGAAGTTGTAAAGACTATGTCGGAGATTACTCTATGGGGTGAGATGCATGAGGGATTGAAAAATGAGAAGGTGACCCCAACTTCTGAGGTGGATGAGTACATCATTCAATTGAACAACGAAATGAAAGGAACCTTTGTGAAGAAAAAAAAAATAGAAAATAAAAAAAATATAAAGATCTTGGAAGACTATGTGCTCAAGTTGCTAATTGAGAACAACTATCGGTTCTTAGGAACAGATGGAGGAGGGCATCATCATTGTTTCCGTAGTTTTATGAGTCGAAATTGGACTCTAGAAAAAGCGGAGCGGCTTCTTAAGGAGGCAACATAGAACAATAAGTTTCCTTTTCCTTTTCTTTTTTCTTAGTTACTTTTGAGTTTTTTTTTTTAATAAATTTTCTTGCTTCGATCTTGTGTTTCTTGAGTGTTGTTTTTCGGGGTTTGGGTTAAAGTTGGCTATGGAGATGGAGAATCTTGAAAAGCGGAAGTTTATAGTCCATATATTCTTCCTATTTTCAAGCATGCCCCCTCGTTTGGAACTAAAGTCCAATCCCCCTTAACACCTTTGCCTCCAAAGCGAGCCATATTCATTGGAGCAACTTCCGGAGACTTGATCAACCTCAAGGGAGTACTTATTATCCATTCTTGCTTTTGTTTCACATTGAGAACAATGCTTAATTCAAGTTTTTTTTTTTTTTTTTTTTTTTTTTGGGGGGGCTATGTGGTCAAGAATACAATTTTTTTTTTTTTTTTAAATCTAGCTTTTATATCTCCTTACATGTTTTAGTTATTTCTTTTTAGTTGTTTGGTTGTTATTTGCATGTGTTTTTCTTTCTTTCTTTTGTTTATTTTGTGTCTCATATGAGTTGAGTTGGTGCCTAGTAATTGTTTTAAGAAAGCATGAGTTTTGTGCTTAAATTGTTTTCTTAGTCAAATTTGGGATACCTTTGCATTTGTTTGATTTAGGACTTGAGTGTATCTTTTGATTGTGGGAGGCTTTACTTGAATAGCCCCATTGTTTCTCAATAAATCATTTCTTAATGAAACTCCTACGCACACACACACTAGGTCTCATTTATACACTTTGGCTCCAAACTCGTTTTCTCTATTTAAGCAAATTAAACTAGTTGTGATTGATTGTTCATTAAAAGTGATACTAAGTTAAACTAAAACTCTATTCTAAAAGATTAGTAAATGGTTGGATTAATTTGTAAGAAAAACGTTAAGGAATAACACTAGGGCCAGTTGTTTCCATTGGTGCATTTATGGCTTATGTTCATTAACTGCTAATTAAGTGAAAATACTCTTGTGTCTACCCAAGGAACTCTGTATGAGGTTCTCTCTTTCGAGTCTCACCTCAATTTCTCACACCTAATCCTTATTCTCCTTTCGGTCCATCTAGGTCAAACAAGGCTTTACTTGTTCTAAGGTAAATCAGTCCTTAGGAATTTCCATTGGTCACCTTTCGATCCATGCAATGAAATTTCTTGGGTTATCAAATCGATCACCTTTCGGTGCATACTATCATCACATAAGGTTAGATGATGTCCCTTCTAATGAAATCCATCTAGTACTAGGCATTCCTAATTTCCTAAACTTCTTTGATTAAGTCAAATTGCTTTTATCAATTTTGAAATATTAGGGAATGAAAATCAAGTCCCAAGGGTAAACTTCCAAATGTCACTTTGGAAACCCTTTGAGATCTAGGCCTCAATCTCACTATTTAGCAAGCAACAATTGAATAAAAACTTGAGAATTCATAAAACCACATACATAAAACCTCAACACAAGATTCTATTCACAAAATCATTCAATATTATACATAGAGTAGGAACACAGTGTCCTGACCAGCCACTGAAGGAGGATCTAGCCACTCATAGTAGCCTCAAAACCCAACAAAATCATGTTTAAACAAAACATAAAGCTCAAAGATTAAAAGATAGAGAATGATTTAGGGATACATAACAAATATGATGTAGAGGTCCCCCAAAACTGTGCTCCACCACTACAAGAAGTCCTCTAGTAGCTAGGTCTTTCAACTTGGCTCCAAACACAAGCTAAAAACTAAGAAAATCTACAAACACTAAGGAAACGAGAGCTTAGAGAGAAACCCTAGAAAATGGGATAAGTGCAAACCTCCAAACTCTCTCCCCCCCTCCTTAAAATATTACAAAACAAGTATTTATTGCCACCCCGAGGCCCGGCCAGATCATTGGAATTTAGACCCGGGGGCCCATGGCTTAATAAATCCCAGTTTATCGTGAAACTGTTCATATCATAATTTCGATGGGATATTTAATATACATTTAAATCATATTTATGTATGTATGAAAATATGATCTCATTACTAATACACATTATATATATAAAAATATACACCAATCATGGTAGAGAGCTCATCATTTGCTCAATTCCCACATTCATACAAGACGACATTTCTTGCCCTTTTTAAATCATTTACAAAACATTGTATTTCATCTCTAAAAGTAAGTCAAAATATACTCTTCTCATGAAGATTTATACATCTTTGTTTGCAATGCAAAACAATTACATGATTTTTTTTTAAATGAAATGTATGCATGAGACGGAGCATTTACTTATACTCCGCACGATTCAACGATGACTCCGAGCTCTGCAGTCCTTGATCTTGCCCCTATTCACTCGGTACTTGCGTGTGATAAAACAACGCGCTAAGAATTTTCATGCTTAGTGGTTCTATGCATTTCTATCCTCATTTCAATCAAACACAAAATATATATCTTTTTGAAAACAACATTTTGGCACATTTTCAATGGTCAATGTAATAAACAATATATATGATAATTTTTCATTCAAAACTCAAATTATGCATTTCACACATTTACTTATAAGTTTGCCCTTAAACGAATTTAACCATAACTTTCGATGCATAGGATAAACGGAATCAACGCGCGGTCAGTTGGGTTTGTAAGGCTGGTAAAAAAAACATTTAATAACACAATACGGTCTCGTTGGGCTGCTGACTAGTTATTTACAAATTCATTTTGTGTACACTACCAATACTGTCCCGCTAAGCTACGGATCGGTAAACCACTATAAATCATTTCGTTCGCAGTACTGCTACATTGGCTCTTATTGGTATGTCAATCTATCCTTAACTCGAATATGACGGATAACATTCTCTTAAGGGCATTAATACTCAGTCATAGTAAATTACAATATTGTATATACATATATACACCAATAAACACATTTTGACTCTCATGCAGTTTTCATGGCAATCCATTTGCAATCAATTTCCCAATCACTTAAGACAAATTTGTTTATAGTTAAAAACAAAGCACACATGCAGTTTTCTCATGTAAATCATTTCGATTTTTGACAAATCCAATAAAAAGCTGCAATAAGAAAAGAAATAAGAAGAACAAACCAAAAATATTTATCGACTCCTTATTTCCTATCCTTGGAATCCGGATCTTACTCGAGGTTCCTCGTTATCAACCCACTAATCCATCACAAGCGAGAGAAAATATCGGTCGTACTGCTAGTGTTTTTGGTTAGGTTTGATTTCTACCCAATACACCTTCACTTCTGAAAATTTCTGGGAACAAATGAGCCATATTTTATGAAACTTTCTTCAAGTCCATTGTTCCTCTATAAATCTATTTTATTCAAAAATTGGAATCATCCAATTTGGAGCACTGAACTCAAGATATGTCTTAAACAACCGGGACCATCTATTTTCAAAACAAAACCAAAATTTTCCTGTAAACAGAGCTCCACTTAGATGAATTTCTAGGTAAAATGGGATCCAAATTTGAATACACTTATTTCAAGGAAATTTGTTCTCCTAGAAGTTTAGTTTACCCAAAATTTGAATCACTCAATTTGGATGAGTCAAACTCAACTTATGGCCTAAATACTAAAACTGTCCCAAAACACCAAAACTGTACCAAACATTAAATTTGCTCAGCCAGGCTTCACTTTGGCAATTTATGGAGTCGATAAATTACCAAGTTTGTATACATATTTCAAGAAAATTTGTTCTCATAGAATTCTAGTTTATCCAGGAAATTTGAATCATTTCTGATTTGGATGAGTATGCTTGATTATAGCGAAATAAAAGCATGGGTTTTTGGAAAATTTGACAACATCTCTCACAAACCCCTGACATTTCCTTTATCTGAAATTCGCCAAGGCAATCCGTAATCAAAGTAACAAGGCTTATTGAACTCTAACTCAAACATATATATATATATATAAAAGTAAGGTTTTACCAAACCCCAGGCAAATCAAAAGGGAAGATTATGACTACTTTTAATACCTTAAATGCTTGAGAACCCCGACGCAGCTTTCTCGCCCGCTTAGCGGATAAAAACCTTGGAGAGCACAAAAGCCAACTAATCTCCTCTTCTCCTCCACTGGACATGCCCTAGCTCTCCTCTTTTCCAAATGAGAAAACTTCCTCAATCTAAGACCAAATGTGGTCTTAACCCCTTTTTTTTCTAAGGCCACGTTTGGCCCCCATTTTTTCTTAAGTTTCCCCATTTTTGCATTTTAATCCTTAAACTCCCTCTCTATTTGACATTCACCTTATTACATTTATACTTTGACATATACTCTTCTTCATTTATGGCCTTTGGGTCCTTATTTTAATATTTTACCAATTTAACCTTGACTCTTGTATTAATTCCGGGTTTTATTTTATTTTTTCACTTAGCATTTAAATTCCGAAAAATTCAAATTTAGCAGTATACTAAACATATCATTAAACTACCAGAGCTTAATTTGGGGTGCACTAATCCACTAAGCGAATTCTCAATTTAAAAACCTCTATTTTTATCACTTAAAACCAATAAAATATTGAATAAATAAAATAAAAATTTATAATAACAGAAAATGTTATAAAGTAAAATAATAAAACGAAAAGGCTATTTTTGGGATGTTACATTTATAGCATTGGAAAAATGACCAAAATGGGGTCGAGAATGAGGACATTTTTGTCTCAAACCCGACACACTTCGCCTTGGCGAAGACATGTGCCAAAAATCAAGGTGGGCTTCCTTCGCCTCGACGAAGGTCTTCTTCCTCGAGGCCCTTGCATTGTTGTGATTTCTCCTTCGCCTTAGCGAAGGTTTTGCTTCGCTTCGCCTCGACGAAGGGGCCTTCGCCTAAGCGAACCTGAGGCTGGACTCTTCTCTTCTTCAGCTTCACCTTGGCGAGGCTTTTTCTTCGCCTAGGCGAATTGCTTCAGTTCGACGAAGCATTGCTTCTGGAGCAAGTTCTTCTTTTTGTTCTTTTTGTCTTCTTCTTTATTTGCTTTACTTTCAAGACTTGTAAAACTGACACGGATGAGGGATTAGTGTAATACTTGAGAATAAGGGGGTGAATTTGTCATTTAAGTTACATAAACACATGAGAAACACACTATAAATGCTACTATGATTCACCCCTATCAGTGGCGCCTGCGTTCTTTAGCCCAAATGGCATGACCTTATAGTAACGCATTCCTTCTAGAGTAATAAATTTTGTTTTTACGATGTCATGAGTAAACATCGAGATCTGGTTGTAGTCAGAGTAAGCATCCATGAAGGAAAGTAGTTCGTGACCCGTTGTTGCATCAATTATTTGGTCGATACAAGGGAGAGGAAAAGGGGCTTTAGGGGCATGCATTATTGAGGTTGGAATAATCGACACAAACTCTCCACTTCTTGTTTTTTTAGGCACAATAACTACATTCCCAAGCCATTCAAGGTATTGCACTTCCCTTATAAATCCGACTTGCAAGAATCTGGCGACTTCCTCCTTTATCACTTCTCGTCGTTGAGGATGAAATCGTCTCATTATATGTTTTATGGGTCGACTTAACAGGCAGACATTGAGCTGGTGCTGGGCAAGACTAGGATCAACCCCGATCATATGGTTGTGGGACCAGGCAAAGACATCAACATCATTTTTTGAGGCAATGCAAAAGAGCAGCCACTTCGTTTGGAGACAGACTGGCTCCAAGGTAGACCAACTTCTCTTTCTCTATTTCCCACAACGGATACACTGTGAGGGGCTCCGCGACAGTCTGATCTACTTCTTCCTCGACGCGGGCCTCGTGGAGTAATTGCTATTTGGTTGCTTTTGAGTAGACAGGTGCTCCTACTGTGCAACAGGAGCGGGCGACCTTTTGATCACCACGTACATCAATCTACCCACGGTCGGTGAAGAAACTTAGGGTCTGGTGGTAGGTGGATGACATCACTTTCATGGCGTGGAGCCAAGTTCTGCCCAAGATAACGTTGAATGAAGAAGGCTCATTTAAGACGTTGAATGTAATGAACATCGTTGTTGGGCCGGCCGTGACTGGTAGCATGATCTCGCCAGGATTCGGTCCACGACCTGTTAAATCCAATTAAAACTTTGCCAGGGCCGTGGAGAGAGGTTACTTGGTAACCAATCTGTAGAAGGGCGGGAATGAACTGGAGGTCGGCCGCGCCAGGATCTACAAGAACTCGTTGTACCATATGATTTCCAATCTCAAGAGTTAGGACAAGGGCATTTTCGTGGGCTCTAGATATCTGCCTAAGAATGGCTTCGGAGAAGGTGATGACTCCATCGACGGGAAGAGTACTGCTGCCCGTGAAACTGTATTAAATTTCGGTGACCACCATATTTGTGCATAGACTGCTGCTTCCCATGGGTTAGCTTAGGCCGAGACATCGTTGCCATAATTTTTGCAATAACCGGTTTCGTGTCCATCGGTACTACATCCAACTCTGTTTCCTTATTGCGGCCATTGGATTTGGCCCGGAGTACATATTGCCCAAGATGTCCCCTTTTTATCAACGTCTTGAGCAAATAAGCAAGGTGTCGACAATGATCAGTAGTGTGGCTGTGCTCCCGATGGTAATCCCAAAACTTTGTTCGATCTCTACTGTCGGCTTCTGCCCGCATCGGTCTCGACCAAATGAAACCCTTTATCGCTTGTATAAAAGGCGGAAGCTGTGATTGGGGCAGTGTAAACTGAGTTCGGGCTTATCTTTCTCTGTATGGTTTCTAATTATCGTCTCTCTGCGACTGCCGTTCATACCGGCTCTAGTCTTCTCTACTAATTTTATAGTCATTTCGAGGCTCTCCCCTCGATTCAGTTCGACAGTCACATGCTTGACTTTTCTCAAAGGAGCAGGAGTCGGGTCGACGAGTCTCGGGTGGTCTATTTTCGGTTATAGCGGGGGAGTGTTTTGAAGCGGCAACCACCTTGTCTTCCAACATAGCGTACTGGTTTGCGCGTTGGAACAAGTCATCCACTAAGCCTGGTAGATCCAAGGACAACAAAGCAAAAACTGGGTGTTGGGCTAGATGGCTTGATGATCTTTTACTTAGAATTGGGTTGGGCGTGTAGGGTCGTTGAAGTGGGGCCTGGGTCTTGTGAGAGCATTTGCGAGCTCTGAATCGTCTGTCTTGAAGTAGGATTCTTTGTAATCTTGGTGTGCGGGAGGCTCGGGATGTAGCAACTCTGCGAAAACAAGAAAGAGGGGTCGGCCCGGGGGCTTCGCCGTGACCGCTCAGATACCTAAATCGGTTTAACCCGAGAGAAAAGAGGAAATTTGCTTAGAAGGCGAATGTGTTGCGTATGTTTGCGTATGAGTATGCGTACCTTTCACCGATGGGGTGGCCTTGTATTTATAGTATATGTTCTACGAGTTGGATGGTGATTAGGATTCATTCCCATTGGATGAGATATTTCTTGTTATTATCGGAATCGGATTTGGTAAAGGATATAGAAATAACAGTTTATTTGGGATAATCTTCCTTCCTTATTGGGGAATCCGAATTGATGATGAGCTATTATTATCTTTCTTTCCTTATTGGTGAGATTTTGTTGAATTTGCGGGATAATATATTATTAGGGATTGATACATTTTACGTATCACCATGGGGAGACTTCCCATGATCGGCCTTTGGGCCGAGCGGATTGGACCTTCATTCTGGGCTGGCATCAAAAGGCTTGAATGCTGGCGTAAAAAGGCCTGAATGCTTCAATGGGCATGCCTCTCCTTTGGGGTTTAGTGAGTGAGCCTGCGTGTTTCGTTGGGCTGGCCTCTTTCTTGGGCCTGTGAGCCTTATTTTCAAACTACATCGGTTACCCAGGCCCTTGTGTCTGGTGTACGTGAAGCGAGTACATGCGTTCGCATCGGGTCACGATTTCCCGCGTGTCTACTCGGGTTGGATTAGTTAGGGCTTAGTCGCGGAGTCATTTGTCTTATGATAATGATGACTCTTCGGTTTCGCGCTCATTTTTCTCCCGCTCCTTTCAGTTTCGTACATTCTTTCGCGGACATCCTACGTCTTGTGCGCCTACGATCTGAGACCTTTTCTTTGCCTTTAGCGAGTTCGAGACTTCGCACCCCACTGCCCAGTAACATGCGAGCGCTTTTTGTGCAGAGTCTTTCTCTGGCGTCTTTCTTGGGATAGCCTTTTCTGTTGTACTCCTGGGTCTGCTGCGTCTTTGTCTCCTTGGTCTCTTTTCGACGTCTGACGGCGTAGGGTTGGGTTAGTAGAATTTATTTTCATCATGGGTCGGGTCTTCTTTTCTCTGGCGTATGGCGGTGACTCTTCGGTTGTTCTTGGCCAGGCGGGCGACGGTGTCTCAGGCCAGATTCGGCCAGGGGTTGAACCCGAGATGCCGGGAGTCACCTCCCTCTTTCCAGCAGACGAGGGTAAGGAAAAATAAACACTTTGGTCATCTACAGGGGTGGGGTGTGGCTCCAAGGCAGGCCAGTTGACTACCCGTCGACCGTGAAACACTCAGTGAATGTCGGGTGACCCAGGCATTTCTCACGAAAATCGGGCGAGTCTCCTTTGTACGGGGGCTCTCTGCGGATACAAACCTATCCTGATCTCCCGATCACTGATGCAAATATGGATAAAAACGGCCTCTTAGGCCCATACTCTGATAATGCTTCCACAATATATATATCATTATGCTCCGATAGTTTGAGTTAGTCCCTTTCTTTATCTGTGCGTATATTAAAATTAGATAAATTAATACATGTCATACACATCATAAGCCAAAACCCGCAATCAGAGCACTATTCTAAAATTAGCCTCCTGGGACGAGCCGTCTCATAGTCGCTCCTGTACTGAAAATATGTTCATCGACGAGGGTGAAATTTAATCTTCGGTAGTGGAATCAGCACTAGAGTAAAACACTCTCTACACTATAAGTGCAATCTGATGCTTTCCGAAATAAACAGCATCCCAGCCAGATCGTGATCCTCTTGAATGTCTGCGATCATCTCGTCTAGAGTCCTCACCGACTCCTCAGCTCACTGGCGCCGTATACAAGAGGTGTATGTTTTATTTGTTTGTGAAACTGACCCTCAGATGTGTGTATATATCGATTGGGCGTCTCGAATGATTGATGTGTTATGAATTACCCTCCGATGATTTTAGTTTTGGAAATGACCCTTCGAAACCATTCACTCTGGAGCTCACCTCATCGCTCAACTCTATCATCCACAAGATTATTTACGATGCATATGGAATGCGTGATGCGGTCGATTTACCGATCATGTCGCATGTAAATATATACATGCATATATTCACATAAATTCAATCTGATCATGTTATGTAATTGCGCATTTCATCACATCAATTAGCTCACATGGGCTAATGATCAGAAACCACGAGCAATTAGGCAAATCCTTTCTGACGAACACATTTCACAAAATTATTTTGTGAACACTATTCTCGGGAATAGTGAAACCCTCGTTACTATTCCCAGGAATATCACCAATCATAGGTTCACTTTGTGAACCGGGGTTTTTCTTGACCCGTTTAGGCGCCATTCCGTCGATATGATTTATTTCACAAATTACACAATTAATCAACCCAACGGCCCAGGTGCCCGGTGATGAAACGGCACAAATGGATTTCAAAATTTCCAATAATTTTGGTGAGTTTTGGGACGATCAGCATGGCCGTTCAAGGCATCAAACAATGAAACATTGAAAACACTTAAATAAAGTGTAAAACCCAAGTAGGGAGAAACCCCTGTCTCTCGGAGTTTGTCAAACTCCTGGAGAATATAGTACCCCACGCCCGAGCCCTCTCCGCGTAGAGCGGCTATTGCTTGTCGAAGGCCTTGGCGATCGGATCTCACAATCTAGAGAGAAGGAGACATTCTCTACAAACTCAAAGCCATAGCCCTTTGTCGGTTTCTCTTTTTCCCATTTCACGTTTGCTTCCTTTTTAATTTGCCAGAGGCGACACTATTGAGTGTTTTGTCGTTATCATTTAAACGAATACAAAATGACCATTTTTGTCGAATTCTTCACGATTTTGACGTTATTATTATCTTGGCCTTAAATTTTCATCATTTCTCTACTCATACCACTTATGGCACATGAGTACGTGTTATATGTGACTTTTAATCGCATCGAAAGTGTTTTGACACACGGCTTCGTCTTATCGAAACGTGCCAACTCAGGCCTATCTTGAATTCTCACGAAATTCGACGTGCTGGCTAGATTTCGAGGCGATTCAACGGTGAAATCCGTTTTGTCATCAGAGATCTAGAGAATAAATTAGGGATTTTTAGCGAAATAACGATTTTATGTAGAAATTGATTTTCTTAGCATTTTTAATTGGAATTTCGGGGTCTTGAATACCTAAGATCTTAGTTCATCATGCTTTAAGTAGGACCTAGCCGAAATTTGAGTCCCTATCTTGGGGCCACCTTTTGCCGAGACATTACCGACCTCCTTTGGCGTTGGGTGTGGTCACGACATTTTGACCCTACATGTGGTCTCGTCTTATAGATGGTGTGCTTCTTTGAAGTGGCGCCCCGATGTGGTGTAGCTTTCCTTGCCTTCATAAAGGGGTTTCACGTGCCAATGTTTGTCCTTCTCAACTCGCGCCCAATGGTTGGGGTATCTTGGTTGGTCTGTTAGTTTTCTTTAGGGACAGGGGGCTCGGTGTTCCCAGCATAGCCTTGCTCCTTTATCTTTTTAGCCCGAAAGAGACCTCTGAGGGCTTCCTTTATTTTTCTAGGCGTTTTGGTGCTCCTATTGTGATTCAGATCTTCCCCTCTTCCACGAATTTGTGGAAGGGGCGTATTTCTTCGTTTGTGGTCGTATTGGGAATATGACCCTCTGTGAGGCGACACACTGGGCGTTCAGTGTGGACCGCCCCGAGAATCTTCGTGAGTGTTCGTTCTGTTTTTAGGTATAACCTGTGTGAGGTCATCATATATATATATATATATATATATATATATATATATATATATATATATATATATATATATATATATATATATATATATATATATATATATATATATATTTTTTTAATTATGTATTGCCTACATGCTTCTCAGGTGCTCGAATTGATCTTAGCGCTGAAGATAACGTCATAAGCGTTGGCGAGTTGGGTGAGAATATCCTCCCTGTCCTTACGCGGAGCGATCAAGTCGGATATTCGGCCTTGAACTCGAGGTCATTTCGCTCTGTACTTTGAGGCCTTTGCCTTCTCACGCCCGCAAAGTTTCTCCCATTGGGCCCCTCGGCCTTTGCTGAGGCCTTCGCCTCCTTCCATCATGAAAGTTTACGCCATTGGGCCCTCATTTGCCCAGGCCAGCTGAGAGGCCCCAGTGGCTCGAGTTAGGCGCGGTGTCTCGGAAGCCGGAGCATAAGCAGAAACTACTCGGACTCAGGTTGAAAGATCGACGGCTTTGGTCAAAGTTAGAAGTTGGGGGCATCTTCATCTTCTCGAGTCTACTCATGTCCATAAGCAAGGCGGGTGCGTCGCCTCTGGTTAAAGGCTCCCTCTGATCTTGAGTTATTTGTCATTAAGGTGCGCTGCGGAGCGAGAAGGTCCCGCAGGTCGGCGCCGTTGGCGATCCCGCCCATTGCAAATCTGGAACGCCTTGACGAAGAGGGTTCAGTCACCATACCGAAGGGCGGAAGGATTTGAGGTGGAAAGATCTGGAATCCGAAATTGGCGGAGACGGGGACTCTTTGTTCTCCGATGTCGAACTCGCCGCGGTACCAGTTTGTCCATTCTTAAGAGTTTTGATCTCGAGAGGTCGAGTATATTTGCCGGAGTTGATGAGGCTTTAGCCATATCTCTCAGTGCGCCTCAGTAAGTTCTCATACCTTGTCGTAATACATTCCATTTTGAGTTAGTATTGATTTGCATTGGGTGTTGATTAATCTTTGGGTGCGTGGTGGCTACTCATTTGAAGGGTTTAGCCCCGAAAAGGCGAGCTAAGCGAAAAGTCATGTCAAAGCGGCCGGGCTTAAAGGCGGGTGGCTTCCTCACATCTGACCCGAAATTTGAGTTCTTTGGTCGAGTGCAGCGTCTGACCAGGAGCGGTGACTCAAATCCCGATTTGAAGCATACCACGTCGGCCCCGTGCTTTCGATGAAGGTAGAAGAAGATGAAATAAGAAACAACGGCGTGGTAGAAGGCGAGCAGGAGGTTCGAGATGGCTGCGGGTTGTCTCTTAGCTTGACTTGATGGAGCCGAGGACGGTACTTGATGCATGATAGGCTTGGACGATTAGGGATGAGCTTCTCACATCCAAGGCAAGCGAGTCTAGGAAGAAGCTGCGTGCGCTCGGGGCGACACAAGTGATAAGGCAGCCATTTGTTAGAGCGGGGCTCGTCGAGGCTAAAATGGTACTTATTTCGTAGCTTGTTGAGGAGTGTCGCGCGTTGGCATTAAGGGACCTTCATCAGTGAATAACTGTGGTGGCTCAGTACGGGCGAAGTTATTGGAAGCGGTAGAGGCTTGTTCGCGCTTGATTTGAATTGACTTCTTATGCGCATAAGTCACGAGATTAAGCGAGTTGAGATGTTAGGCTCTTCAATGTGAAATTCTTGGAGCTCCGTCGGTTGATTTACTGGTCGAACTTATTCTAAGTTGCATGGCACAGCGTATGCGATCGTTGAGCTCGTCAATGTATTCTTTGGGCTCTGTCGGGTGATTGCACGAGTCGAACTAATTCCTAAGTTTGCATGGCTTCACGTAGAATGGTTGAGCTCGTTAATGTATTTCTTGAACTCGTCGGCTAATTTGCCTGAGTCTAACTAATTCCTAGGCTACATGGCTGCATTAGAATGTGAGCTCGTCGATGTGAATCTTGGGCTCGGATTAATTTGATTTACTGAGTTAGGCCCGGTCTGCAGGAATTTGCATGGCTGTGTAGAATGGTTGAAGGCTCGTCGATATGAATTTCTTTGGGCTCGTGGTGATTTGCTTAGTCGAGTGATTCCTAAATTTTGCATGGCCTGCGTAGAATAGTTGAGCTCCATCAATGTGAAATTTCTTGGGCTCGATCATTGGTTTTACACGGAGTCTAAGCGATTCTAGAGTACGCATGGCTGTCTTGAGTAGACGAACTCGTCAAGTGAGCTCTTGCGGGCTCCGTCGGTGATTTACTGGCAGAGGCGATTCCTTAAGGCTGCGTGGCTGTGCGGGTAGACGGCTCGTCGAAGTGGTGCGGGAACCGGGTCGGTGATTTGCGGCTGACCCGATTCCTTAGGTTGCGTGGCCTGTACTAAGTAGATGAACTCGTCGAGTGACTCTTGGGCTCGGTATTTGAGGCCTTGGTAGCAATCCGGCTGGTGATCGACTCATTAGATCTGGCGTGACTGTGCGGGTAGATGAACTCGTCAAAGTGAGGCTACTAGACTCAGGCGGCCAGGGCCTTGGTGGCGATCCGACTGAGGCCCGATTTGACTCGTTAGAACGCGTGGCTGTCACGATGAATGAACTCGTCGAAGTGAGCTCTTGGGCTCGGTGAGGCACTTGGTGGCGATTTGCTTTGGTGATCGAGCTCGTTAAGGTTGTGTGGCACGTGCGGAGTAGATGAACTCCTGAGTGGTCTCTACGCACGGGGCCCGGCGGCCCGAGGCCTTGGTGGCGATCCGGCTGGTTGATGGGCCGATGGGTTGTGTGGCTGTCGCGAGGTAGATGATCTCGTCGAGTGAGGTGCGGGCTCACAGGCGCTAAGGCCTTGGTGGCGATCAGGCTGGCGATCGACTCATTAGAGGTATGTGGCACGTGCGAGTAGATGAACTTCGTCGAAGTGGCTCGGCCTCGGGCGAGGCCTTGGTGGCGATCCGACTGGCGATCTGACTCGTTAGAACATTGGCTATGCGGTGAATGTGAACTCATAGCGAAGTGAGCTGCGCACTGGGCTCAGTAGTGCAGGCCTTGGTGCGATCCGGCTGGTGAATCTAACTCATTAAATTTGTGAGGCTGTGCGGAGTAGATGAACTCGTAGGCTGCGGCCTCGAGGTATTCGAAGACCTTGGTGGCCATCGGCTGGTGATCGACTGGGTGCATTCGCGTGGCTGTCTGTGAAATAGATGAACTTCGTCAAAGTGAAATTTCGCCCCGGGCTCGGGCGGCGGGCCTTGGTGGCGATCCGACTGGCCGATACGACTCATTAGGTTGCGTGGCCTATCACGAGTAGATGAACTTCCGTCGAAAGTGAATTTCTGCGGGCTCGGTAGCCCGAGGCCTTAGTGGCGATCCGGCTGGCGGTCGACTCGTTAGGGCTGCGTGGCTATCGGAGTGAATGAACTCGTCGAAGTGAGCTCTTGACTCCGGTGAGGCCTTGGTGGCGATCCGGCTGGTGATCGACTCGATGGGAATTTGTGTGGCACATTGTAAATTAGATGAGCTTGTCGAAGTGGCTCACTTGGGGCTGCAGGCGGGGCCTTGGTGGCGATCGACTGGTATCGACTCATTAGAATTTGTGTGGCACATGCGAGTAGATGAACTCGTCAGTATTCTTGGGCTCGGGTGAGGCCAGCGGTGATCGACTGAGATGATCGACTCATTAGGATCGTGGCACATAGTAGATGAATTCGTCGAAGTGGCCGGATTTAAGCGTGTGGCCATTCGACTTCGATTTTCTTTGAAAGATCTGGCGTCTTTAATCTTTGATTTATGGAGAATTTGAAGCGTTTGCTGAATTCAGGAGTGCTGGCCTTCTTATAAATGGCGCTTCATTCTTTATGTGATTTATGCTGAGTATTCTGCCTCTTACGGTTGGCGGCCCGAGATGCATGAGAGATGGGGCGTCGAAGCTTGGTCTTCTTCGCCGGGGATCCATATGAAGATTTTGGTTCAGTTTGGTCAGACACGCGTGGGAGTTGTGTTTTCCTAATCTCCCTTTGGGAGTCGTATTATTCCACCCCAGCCGTCTTTAGGGAATGTGTCTGAGAGGCGGGTACATTTCTTGTGCAGAAGCACCCTCTATTTTGTTCTTCTTTCTCTTCCTCTCTTTTTAAAATCTCTTTCTCCTTCTCCTTAGTTCTCTTCCTTGTACTTTCTTCTTTTTCAACATCTCATTTCTCCACTTTTTTTGTTCTTCTTTTCTTCCACATGTTTCTCTCTCTTTTCGCCTGAACTTCTTGAAGTACTTTTTTCTTCTTCTCCTCTTTTCCACCTTTCTGGCCTTCTTCCATTTATTTTCATCTCGTTTTCTTTTCCTTTTTTCTTCCTGAAGTTTTTTTTTTTTTTTTTTTTTTGAGGGAACTACTTGTTTAGTATACTTCCAAGATGTAATCAATGACACTACTAATTGAATGTAATCTGATTGGAATAAAGAGAGACTTTTTCCTTTATGGCTATGAGCTTTCTCATTCTATTGCATGTAATTTTTAAAGCATTATAATATGCGAGTTGCTTGTGACGTCTAACAAAATAACTTGATAAATGGTGAATCGTTAGCGAAAATTGACAAATCTCCGTTTAAGATTACAAACGAGGTCTACCGATAAAAGCGTTTTAAGATGTTCGCATTCCGGGCATCTTTGTAAGAATTTTCCCCTCCTCATTTGGGCTCGTAATTGCACGGTCGGCTCGAGATATGATGCCAGGGGCCTTCTGATTGGGGCCCGGAGTTTCGTGTCTTTGGATTCTTCCTTCTTGGCGGGAGCTTTAAGACCAAATCCACGGCATGTAGCTCCACGGGTTTGACTTTTAGTTGTAGTACCTCGCGGAGTCTTCCTTTGTGTATACATCACGCCTTAGAACTTGCTCACGTTTTTCGTCTAAAGTCAAATTTAAGGCAGGAGGCCTCGTCATTGATAACTCCTATTGCTAACTTTCGATCCTTTCGGTTTTAATCCGACCTCGGCGAGCTGCGCGTCACGAAGGCTAGGGAGAATGGGGTTTCTCGGGTTGTTGACTTATGTGTTGTCCTGTAGGCCCATAGTACCTCGGGGAGGTATTCTACCCATTTTCCTTTAAGATCTTCCAATTTGGTCTTCAAAGCGGCCTTAAGGGTTCTGATGGTGACTTGACCCTAGCATTAGGCGGATGTCTTTGGAGGTGGTATTACTGGTGAGGCCTCGACCTGAAATCCTATGAATTTAGGCGTTGTCAAATTGTTTCGGATTGTCAGGCACGGGCTCTTGGGATACCAAACCTGCATATGATAGCTCGCCACACAAAATTGCGTATCTTCTGTTCTGTGATTGTGGCTAAAGGCTCGGCCTCGGCCCACTTGGTGAAGTAATCTACTGCGACGATGATGAACTTACACTGGCCTTTCCCAAGGGGCAGAGGTCCCAGTATGTCGAGCCGAATTTGTTGGAAGGGCCGGGGCTTGTAGTTGACGTCGAGGGCTTTGATGGGATCGTGAAGTTTTGGATTGCTCTGCGGATCTTGCATTTCTTGACTAGATTGATTCACGTCTTTTAGTATTGTAGGCGGTGGTATCCCACTGTCACCGAGACCTTTCACGCGATGCTCTTTCGAGCTCAGATATGATTTTCGCATATACCTTAGTGTACTTCTCTTAGCACGTATTGAGTGTCTTTTCAGCGATGCATAAGGATAGGTGTGAAGAGCCTCGCTTATGCGGGCTTCCCTTAGCAGTTAGTGAACTGGCCGGACCTCGTCCTTTATTTTGTTTGCTTCTTTCGATTGGTCGGTGGGCGTCGTCTGACCTCTCTCAGTAATCCCGAATGGGGTCCATCGACTCGACCGGACCAGGCACACTTGGAGCTAACCTCCACGTCGCGAGGAGATCGATGGGGGCTGCCGGGTGTCGACGGTGTTGACTGCTTTGAGGTCCTCTGTAAAGTGTTGCTAACTTTGCGGAGTGTCGGCTCGGGAGTTCTGCGCTGCGGGGACATGTCGACTAAACGATCTGAATTTTTTGATAAATCCGGGTACCTTTTGGAGTATAGAATCATCCTTCCACTTTTGGCCTCGTAGGTGTCTTCTATTTGTCTTCTCTTAGCTAGGAGTCCTTTGCGAGACCTCGTTGGTCAGGCTTCCCGATTGAATGGGCGAGTTGAGGCCGCTATGCAGCCCTCATACTCGGCTCGTTGTTGGAGGCTTGAATCAGAGATACGAGTGCGTACTCAATGTCTATTCCTTCTAAGAGAGGAGTCGAGTTAGACACCTTTCCGCTCCCTTGTGCATTTGAGGCTCATCTACCAGGAGAGTTTCAATGCGGATGGAGGAGTCATTCATTGTTTAAGCGTTCTTAGCAGGTTCCGCTGAGGTGAATTCCATGACGAAGTCGGCTAAGACCTGCCCTTTTATTGCAGTTTTTGGCTTGTATCTTATATCGAACTCGCTCAGCTCTATGGCCCATTTCATCAGTCTTCCGGAGGTCTCTGGTTTATGTAACACTTGCTTCATCGGGTATTCTGTTGGGACTTCTATGGTATGGGCACACGGAGTAAGGGGCGGGTTTATTCTTAGTTTCAAGGCCCCGAAATTAGTTTCTCCATCCTTGGGTACCTACTCTCACTTTCCTCCTGGCTTATTTGCAATAGTAAGCTGGGTCTTGCACTCGTTCTTTATGGCGGGCGAGTCGAAGAAAATCTAATACGGCTAAGTATAGAGTAAGGAGCTCCCCTTCGACGGGACTTACTAGAATGGGAGAGAGCTCAATGTTTTCAAAGTGAGAATGCCTCTTCACCTTGGTATCCCATTGAAAGGCCTTCTTGGACTTGGAAGGATGGCATTTGTCACTTGCCACGGATACGACAGAAGCAGCGCGATCCTTCCCGTCAGGCGCTAAACTTCCTTTATACCTGATGGCAAAGGCATGTCGAGCACAGCCTTTATCTTGTCTGGATTTGCCTCAATTCCTCGGTGGTTATTTATGAAACCTAGATTCCGGTGAGAAATCTCAGGCACACTTGGCTGGATTCAATTTCAATTTGTAATTTCTCAAGATCTGGAACGCCTCGGATAGATGAGCTACGTGGAGCTCAGTTGTGGTGGATTTTACCAGCATGTCATCTATGTACACCTCCATAGTTGTGCCTATCTGCTTTTGGAACATCCGGTTCACCAGCCTCGTCGCGTAGCTCTGGTTCTTGAGCCGACGGCCTCACACGATATGATAGCCCCCTGTATTTGTGACGAGCCGAGGTCTTTTCTTGGTCGCTGAGGTCATCTTGTCCCGGTTGTAGCGGAGGCATCCATAGGCGAGGAGTTCATGGCCAGTAGTGGCATCTACGATGAGGTCGATTCGCGGCAGAGGGAAACTGTCCTTTGGGCACGCTTTGTTGATGTCAGTGAAGTCGATGCAGAGTCTTCACTTGTCGTTTGTTTTTTTGACTAGTACGACGTTGGCTAGCCATTTAGGATATTCTACCTCCCTGATCGCTCCTGCCTGAAGGAGTTTGCTGACTTCCTCGTTGATGGCTTTTGTCTTTTCGGCCGGCTCCTCCTCTTTTGTTTGATTGGCTTGAAGGATGAGGCGGCGTTGACTGTGGTGATTCTGCGTCGGATCAATTCCTCCGTGTCGCTGCTTCCGTGAAAGGCGTCTTTTTGTTACGTCTTAAAATGGATAAGGAGGTTTTTGAGGTCTTCGGTAGCTTGGGTAGATGTGGCGGATGTTCGGTCGTCGTCGAAATAATCGCGGATTCCGAGTTCTTACGAGGGCTTTCGGTCGGTGAGCACCTCGTCCACGCTATCATTTCATCCCAGTATATGTTGTCGACCGTTTTACATTCATGGATGTTGAGTAAGCGTTCACTGTGCTCGTTGATCTCCTGGAGCCATTCTTGCTGCGTTTCTGGTAGGGAACCCGATCGTCAGCATGTGAGTACGGAGGGATGGCTTGTACATTGAGAGAGTGCGCACGGCAACATGTTTGCATAAGCGGGCGGGCGTCTACGATGAGGAATCTTCTAACGTAGTCGTCGCGGCATGGGGGATCTCGAGAGGTGAGTACGATTGTATTGAACTAGAGAGGTAATACCTTTTCCCCGGAGAACCCCCGCAGATGTGTGTTGGCAGCGGGTTCAGTTTCTCATAGATGCCCGTTTATCGAAGGTGATCTGCGAAGATGATGTTAGGTGAACTCAGTTGTCGATTAGGACCCAGATGAAGCTGTTTTTTGTTGGCCTGACTCACAGCGAACTAGGTGGGTTGTCTGTAGGGTGTTAGCGTCCCTCGATCACGTTCGAGAGAATGTGATGGGCTGATGTCGAGGCCGCGGTGGATTTAGACAACGCTTGTATTTAAGCTATCTCCCCATTGACTTGATCTTTGTAGATGGGCGTTAATTCATTTGGACTCCTCCTCCTGCGAGATCCTCACGAGATTACTTGGATTTCACACAGGGTTGTTGGTCTTGAGTCGTCGGCGTCTGTCGAGGGGTGGTGGTTCTTTGAGCGGGGCTGGTTCTAAGCTTGATTGAACTGATTTTCGAGGGGATATGAGCGTCGGAGGTACTGTGTGTCGGTATTAAGTCTCTATTTCTCTACCCAGGTTGTATACGATCAGTCAGTCTGGTGTCAGTAGTCCACTATGGAACTCGCGGTGCCCAGGTTAATCTCTTGTTCTGCGAGTCCCAACTTCATTTGGGTTAGCCACCTTTAGGTGTTAGTTTATGCCGATGCGAGGACCTGCCAATCTTGAAATTTGTTAAGGGGGTGGCTTATTTGGCCAGTGCAGTGATCTTTCGGATTGCGGTGGACCAGGCGATCTGCAGGTTCCCCCTTTAGGAACCCGTTCTCCATCCTTAACACAAAGACCTTTCTCGGTCGTTTGTGCATTAGGGCTTCGTCCTCGTCGGCTTATGCATCCCAGCTTTTTCTTTATGAGTGGAAGAGCTCTCCTTGGATATGAGGCTTCTTCACGGATTAATATCTTCTGCTTTGCAAGCACTTCGGCCGTACTTGCCCAGGGATTTTGGAGATGGAAAACATCAAAGTCTTTCGGCGCACCCCTAGTCGCTGATAGATACGGTGTCAACGAGCACTATCGTCGGGTATATCTACCTTTAGAGACTCGGCATTGAATCTTTGGTGCATAATTTCGGGCTTTCTTACGAGCTCTGCTTGATGGTCGACGGATGATGGCGGCTCTATAAGTGCAGCTGATGAGTGAGAGGCGAATCCTGATGGATGGCTCTCTGAATGAGGAGATTGGCGGCCCAGGTGGAGCGCATTAAGCCGTCTGGCCGGGCCTTTTAGGGTGTTGCGAGAACACTGCGTCGCCGCCGGGATCTTGATCGTCACAGTTCAGTTTTGGTTTTGTAAGTGTTGAGGTGATCATTTGGATCCTTGACACCATCGAATCTTCCACTTGTGGCATCACGAGATTTTCTTCGGAAGAGGAGTGAAGAACACCATTTGTGAAGGGTGATTCAGTTGTTGTACCAAGGTATCCATAGTGTTAAGGGCGGCGATCCTCTTCTTGCACCTCGCCCCATCTGGTGAGCTCTTCTTTGGAAACCGAGCAACCTCTGCTCCCATGATAGTTCTCACATCTGGGTGGGGTTGTGCGGGTTCTTCGTTCGGAGTAGCTACTTACTCGGCGTTTAGCCGTTGCCACTCTGCCCGGGGACCAATTGTGGTCCGCGCACTGGCTCGGTTAGACTCTTGCTTCTTCTTGACACCTCGGGAATGTCGAGATAGTCTTTGCTCCTCGGGGAGGGAGTGCCAACCTTCTTTGACTTGTCGTGTCTCCCCCGTAGGCGTTACATCACTGGTAGTTGCTCTAGCTGCAAGCGTCGGTTGGTGAGGCGAGAGCCTTCAGCTCGTTCGTGTTAGCTTGCATTCTTCCTAGCGTCGCGGGGAGGTCGGTATACGTGTTGCTGGATTAGTCCTGCATCCTTGGAGGATTAAGCGTTTGCTCTGCCTTGTGTTAAAGTCGATACCATCGATGGCGAGAAATCGATTATATTTGTATAAGGCGTCGTTCCCAGGTGGCCTTGATGTTTTTAGCGGATGGTGGAGCGTGTAAAGTCGTTAGTGGACTGGGTCTTGTGAGCTTAGGCTGCGGGCTCTGGATCGTGTGCGGAAGTAGGATCGTTGTAATCTTTGGTGTCTGACTCGGGATGTGGCACTCCTCTGGCAGAAAGAAGAGGGGGTCGGCGGGGGCTTCTCCGATGGCAAAGCTCAGATGCTAGTCAGTTTCTTTCTAAAGAGAAAGAGGGGCTGGCCCAGAGAGGCGAATGTGTTGCGTATGTTTGCGTAGTACGGCGTACGCTCAGATGGGGTGGCCTTGTAGATTATAGTGGATGTTCTCTTAGGTTGGATGGTGATTAGGATTCATTACATTGGATGAGATATTTCTTGTTATTATCGAGGAATCGAATTTGGTAAGGATATAGAAATAAGCGGTTTATTTGGGATAATCTTCACTTCGCTATTGGGGATCCCATAGAGATTGATGATGGTATTAATATCTTTCTTTCGCTATTGGTGGTGAGATTTTGTTGAATTTGCGAGATAATATATTAGGGATTATTAATTTTACGTATCTGGGAGACTTCCCATGATCGGCCTTTAGTAGGCGGATTGGACCTTCGTGCAGGGCTGGCATCAAGGCAGCAGATGCGCGTAAAGACCTTGAATCTTGATGGGCATGTCTCGTTTGGGGTTTAGTGAGTGGCTGCGTGTTTCGTTGAAATTTGGCGCTCTTTCTTGGAGCTGGCGAGTGGAGCTGTCGAGGCACTTGTTTTCAAAGCGCCTTCGGCTTCCATTCTTTGCCTACATGACCAACTTGATGTTGACTGATTCCAATTATAGGATAACCGAATCGAAGCGTTTCATAAACTCACAAATTGACTCTTCTCTTTTCATTTTGATGTGGAATAAACTAGCAACACTAAGCTTTAAGCCTTACGGAGGCACATATAGCTCACAGACCTTTAAGAGCTACCTAAATGATGAGAAGGAGGGGAGAGGCGACATACGGTGGAACCATGGCGGAGCTGACCTCGAGAAATTTGGATGGGAGCTGCACACAACGAAAGCATTGGCTCCATTTTGTAGGGTCATGACATGTCGATAATGTATCAAGTGATCAAAGGAGTCAGAGGTGCTATCATATATTTCAAACTTTGGCATGACTAAAGGAGGGAGAAACTTGTAAAACAGATAAGAATATATTTTATTCATAATAAATCTGTATCTTTACATGTACATATTTATAGAGATATTAGAGATCCTACAATCAAACTATTCCTATAATTAAAGTTGTTGCCTAAATGAGGAGAAATATCTAGGCTAGGAAGAGAATATAATAATAATAGGAAGAATTCTGATAGAGAATCTTTATTATTAATCGATATGCTTGATACTCCCTCTCAAATTAGTGCATAAATGTCACACATGCCCAACTTGCCCAAAAATTTTGAGAACACTCGACTTGAAACAGCTTTGGTGAGGATATCGGCCAATTGATCTTCGGATCGAATCTTAGGCAACTTGACAATTTTCTTATCCAATTTCTCCTTAATAAAGATTTTGTCTCATACGAAACTTTTAATACGATCATGTTATGCGGGTTATGAAAGCGATATGCATCTTTGCTTTATTATCATGATAAAGTCGAATTGGTTACCCAGGCGGATAGCCCCGAATCCATCAGTAAAGTCTTAGCCGCAAATGCTTCACATATTCCAAGTGTCACACAAGTTCGCCTCTATAGCATACCAGGCGTTACAACTATTTGCAGCACCAATATACTTGAGATTACCACCTACAAAGGTGAAATATCAGTAGATAAATGCATCATCTATTGCTCCGGCCAGTCGGCATCACTTATATGCATCCACACTTTGACAATCTACATTTTAGTAGACAAATGCCCTTTCCGAGGCGGACTTGAGGATACCTTAAAATCGCATCTTGCATTCATATGTTGTTCTCGAGTTATGCATAAAGCGTACAACAATACTTAATGTATAAGCGAATCCCGGCTAGTGTGGGATAAGTACATCAATCTTCAGCGAGCCTCGATATCTCCCTTTATCGGCTTTGATTAGTCTCAATACATAACTTCAATCCTTCTTCTAATGGTGTATCAGCTGGTTAGCATGCTGACATACCAGTTTCCTACAACAAATCTAAAACATATTTTCTTTGAGACAAGAAAATCCCTTTATTAGATCGAGACACTTCGATCCCAAGAAAATATTTCAAGTGGCCAGAATTCTTTCATTTTAATTAAGACAAGTAACTGTAGAGCCTTCCTTTCATCGAGGTCATTTCCACATAACCACCATGTCATCAACATATCTGATAAGGAAGTGATCTTACCATCGCTGTTTTTCAAGAATAAAGTGTGGTCTGAATTACTCGATGGTAGCAAAAGACCTCATAGACCCCATTGAACCTTCAAACCATGCTCACGGGAGATTATTGTTTTAGCCATTACAACGATTTCTTTAATTTGCACACTTTTCAGACAATGCATACGGTATCATACCTGAGTGGAAAATCCATGAATACTTCTTCGAACTCACCATGCAGAAAGGCGTTTTTCAAAGCAAATTGTTGCAATGGCCAATCCAGGTTCGCAACTAGAGACAATAAGACTTCAGGCGTATTTGATTTTAGCTCACAGTGCAAATGTCTGTATAATCAATTCCATAGGTTTGGGTGTACCCTTTTACTTTCTGATTTCGCTTTAAAGCGTTCGATTGAACCATACGCTGTGCTTCCGCAGTATAAACCTGGAGCATCCATTTGGTTTCTTCCTGGAGGGCGATCAACGAGTTCCAGTTTCATTTCTTTTGCAAGGATTTCATCTCTCGTTCATAGCGACTTTCCACCTTGGAGTTAGCTAAGGCTTCTACTGCTATTAGGAATAGATCTGATGAGCTAGGTGATTTACAAATTACTTATTTGATTCGAACTCAATGATGGTTGGTACATAGTGACTCATGGGATATTTAACTTTACTAGAAAGTTCGGGTTCATGTGTGGGTTTGGGAATATCTCTGGTTTGACACGGTGGCAGTTGTTTTCTTAGTGGATTCGAGACATTCTGGCCAGGACCATCCTGGTGAGATTGGTCTGGTGTATCAGGTTACTTTGTGGTGCGAGAGATTCGGATGGAGTTGATCCACGGCTGGTACCACAGGTCTTCATCCGTTCATCGCGTAGTCCCGAATTTATGCCGCTCGAATCCGATTCACCGGCATTCTCATTACCAAGTTTAGGCGTTCCTTTTCATTTCCCATTCGATTGTTGCAGGTTCGGAGAGTTTCCCCTTCTATAGAGATCGAGAAAATCATAGTCCCAGAGCTTAAACTTCTTCCAGTGCTCCTTTGAGATTCGGGCTCGGAGGAAAAATGTCGAGTCTTCATGAAAAACTACATCCATTGTAGCAAACATTAGTTTGCTTGGAAGTGATAGCATCGGTACCCCTTTTGAAATGCATGACATACCCTAAAAAGACCATCGCAATGCTCGAGGAGTGTAATCGAGCATGTATTTGGCAGCTTATGAAGATGTACAAATGCTACCTGACCAAAGATGAGGTGGTAAGTTTGGATCATTTGCGGCAACAATTGCTTCAATGAGAGCTGATGGTGTCAGGAAATCAATAGTCTTTGCCGGAAGGTGCTCGGTTGATAAATATCTTGCAGGTAAGTGCGTGTCCCCCGATAGGATAAAGCGTATGTGTCTTATCGATGGCTTGACAATATCAACCAGTGTGATTTTTCCACTCAGCCACCCGTTACATTTGGGGTGTATCGGAACAAGTAGTTTGATGAATGGTTCCATGGGCTTCCAAATAAAGCCAATTCCAAAACTTCGAATATTCACCTCCATTGTCAGAGAATTTGAACTGCCGTTATGCCGATTACAAACCATTTATGAAATTTTGAAATAACAAGTTTACTTCACTTTTGGACTTCATTAAACATACCCGAGTCGTCGCAGTCTGATCGTGACTCTAAATGCTTTTTCGACAAACGCGATCCATCGAAGTATGAGATTTAGATGGGCCCCAAACATCATAATGTATGATCATAAAAGGATCTGGACTTTTGTTCAAAGTTAATGGAAACGAAGCACGATGGCTTTTTGCAAGTTCACAAACATCACATTAGGCTAGAGACATCAAGTTTGCAAATAAACTAGGAAATAATTTCTTCATGCTTCTTGAAAGAAAGCATGCCCCAAGCGTCGATGCCATGACCATATCTCGATTTCCTTTTTTTCTTTTTCTTTTTGGAACCCCCGATCTTTAAGGCTTGGCGCTCATACGAACTTTTAGACACCAAGTCAATGTCTGACTTCCCTACCTTTAACACCATAATAACCAATGCGTTTGCCCAATAGGATGTCCTTAAATACATAAAATTACGAGGCCAAAAGATGACCTTCAAAAATAAAGCGATGGTTCTTTAAAGCCCCGACAAGATTAAAAATTCAAGGGAACAACCAAAACGGAATCTAAAATCAAGGTGTTAGTGAGACCAGAGGATCCTTCCCCTGATAATCGAATTGAGGTACCATTAGCGTGGAAGCGGAATGTTGTGAGGAAGATTTAAGAGGTGAAACTTGTCTAGAATCAAATGTCATATGATGCGCCTTGGAATCAATTATCCATACCTTGTGAGAAGCAATTAGAAATATTTAAAACCTTACCACCATTACCTACTCTTTGCGCCAATGCTAGAGGACTTTTCACCGCTATCATCCTCTGTCTTTGTTTCAATAATTCTGACAATAGGGCCTTCTTGGAATTCTTAGGGAATCGGTATGATCCGCGCGGTCGGATATCCCCTGAGTTCTGCTTGTCGACTTTTTTGTATGACCAGTTTGATTACAGTGAGTGCATTTGTATGATGATTTGTCGCCACCATTAGCAGTCTTAGGATGGATGGGCCTTTTTTGGTCTTGTTGTTGTTAAGGAGACCAGTTTTGATTAGACCGGTTCCGAGTCACCATGGCTGAAGCTTCAGAATTTTCTAGTTGTTCGTTCATCACCTCGCGTCGAGACATCTTGCGTGGCCCAGGGCATAACACTCTTCTAATTCGGGGATGGGATCCTTCTCGAATTTCGCCGACCACTTGCTCGAAATCGCTACTCCTAATCCGGCGAGAAAGATATGCCCTTTATCATTTGGGATTCCCGATATGATCACGATATGTCTGTCTCATCCACCATGGCCTTATCACGATGATCCAACTCAGCTGAAGATTTAGGTCGATTCTCCATAATATATATAGAGAGTGATGCACGTCATTTTGTTTGTGAAAAGCCCTCTAGTTCAAGAATTCATCCGCTCCATCATAAAAGGGCTTTAGACGTAGCTTTCCAAATATCCAGGTGGTAAGCGAATGTATCGCTTCATAATCTCGTGGCATGAGATCAAGAACCATCTTTTCGACCTTCCGACTGGCTCCGAATACCACTTTCATAAACTCTTCATCTTTCTCCTTAAGCATGGGCGATGTGCACGAATGAACAGAGTTTCTCCTTCCTCAACAATTTCACAGATTCTCTCTAACATTCGGTGACCACATATCATACTTTGGCCTCATTCAATATAATTCCCGAATCAATAAATTGAACCTCTGGGTCAATAACGACTTTAGATTTATGGACATCCGCTTAATCCGATTTGCTCATGGTTTAAGGATTCAAATAATAATGATTTAGGGTAACCTGGCTCTGATACCAACTTGTAAAACAGAGGAGAATGTTTTTTATTCATAATAAATCTGTATCTTTACATGTACATATTTATAGAAATATTAGAGATCCTACAATCAAGCTATTCCTAAAATTAATTTATTTGTCTAACAGATAAATATCTCTAAACTAGGAAATAATATAATAGTAATAGGAAAGAATTACAAAAGAGAATCTTTCACTATTAATCCAATATCACATCATGCTCAACCCACAATATAGCCGGCACAAATGGGATAGTGACGAGGTCATCCAATATTTTGAGCGCGACATTCTTGGGTTTGGGGGGAGATCGATGGTACTGAGTCTCCTCCATTTCCATCGCTCCAGGGTAGGGCATCCAAGACGAGATAGAGGTGCTCCGGGCGTTGTCCGAGGACGATTGGCGTTCTTGTGTACGCCCCTGCCGAGCCTCGATAGCAAACCTCTTAGTGTGAATCTCCAAAGAGGCAGGAGGAATTTCTGGTGAGGGAGTTGCCACTAGAACGAACCCCCGTCCGACATCATTAGGGGCAGTGGGAATGGTCGTTCGTAGCTGGTCATTCTTTTGCCGAAGAGAGGCATTAGCCTCCATGATTGCTTCAAGGTGACGTTGGTGCATCTCTTATTGCTTGCGCATAGCTCTTTCCATTAGCAGGAGACGTTCCTCCAACACCGACGTAAAGGCAGGAGAAGGGACCTATCCCATTATCCAATTGTGAGAAAGGATTGCTAACAGGCAGCGATGTTCTTAATCTTAACCTGTGTTGCTAAGGAGGGAAAAAATTTCCCATAGACGGTGCCAGTGAAGGGGTTTCACAATAATTGTCTAGGGTTTGCTTCTATTCTTCTTTTAATAGACCTTTTTTAAGTGCACGTGGCGAATTTCTAGTTGTGTTCTGTCACAGTCGTTAGTGGGATTGGGGAGCAGTTGTTCGTTTTGTCCACGTGTCGAGCAACGATTGGTGGTGCGGATTCTGTTTTGCTTCCGCCCAAGGCCCAAGAATGGTCGTTTAGGCCGAGACGTGACAGATGCCTGAAATCGGCTATACCAGATATGGACCCAGATGAAGAAGACTTCGTTTTGATAGTCATATATCTTAAAACCGACTCCTGAAAAGTTGGGCAAAGCTTGCTTGGCCCATTCCAAGTACCATAATTTCTCTAGTAAAATTTGATGTAGGCAAACTCTTCTACACTAATGTGACCTACTTTCTTTAGGAAATACAAACTTGGAACAATTTTCTTTGAAGACTCAGATTCAATTGTATATCATCATCTTTTTCCAATAGTTTGGTACATCTACCCTATTCAAGTTCCTGATGCCAGCAAGCTTGTTGCAAAAGTTCTCCAGGAAAGAAATCAGTCACCCCATATCCCCACCCCTTTCTCTCTGAATTTTGTACTAAAGATACCAACGGTTCTAGGAAATATCAAGAATTGATTTCTCAAAAAAGGAGAGAAAAAAAAAGGAAAAGAGAAGAAAATCCAGGCTTTGGATTCATATATGTCAAAATCCTGGTTGTCTGGTGGCAATATCTCTATTTTGATAGTTTATACCAGCAGCAAAACAAGACCATTGGATGCTTTAAAAACGGACGATCATGAATTGGCGATATATTGCCTCTATTCAACAAAGGATAAAAACAGATCAGAACAATCTTCCATATCATAAAACCTTTTATTTAAGTTCATTAAACTCCCTCATCAAAATCTCAATTAGATCAAATCCTGCAAAACTTTTGCATCCCCCTAGCAACTTGAAGTCAGAAGTCAGTCATACATGTTGAGCAGCATGAAGTAAGGGTTTCAAAACTGCATCATGAGCTCTCACAACCTAATCAATTCTAGTAATCATGACTCGAGCATTGTGGAACATGGGGAGGCTTTCCTATTCATTGTCGTCACCACCAGTCCATTCATTCCAGTCCTTGTCAACGTGATCTTGGGCCCATTTGACTGCAGCACGGGCAGCTTGTGATCCTCCAGGCAAACCCCGTTCATTTATAGTATCAGCCATGTCAATGAAAGGAATGACCAAGAGTGTACCAGGACCCCCATACTCGGTGTGTAAGAAAGTACTGAAAAGCTGTTGAGAATTATTACAAGCAATACAGTTCAGGAACTTCCTTAATGAAAATCTGTGGAGAATTATTACAAGCAACACAGTTCAGGACCTTTACACTTCCTATATATCCAAGCAAGAGAAGTAGCCTTGAAAAAGGCATTGCAAGAAAACAAACCACTTTAAGGCCCCATAAAATACATCTCTAACATGACAACAGTGTTAAATAGAGGAGATGTTTGAACCAACAACTTCAAGAAAGAGGTCACAATGACTCATTAGAAATATTGTTTGATAATTTGATAGTGATATCATTCAGAAGTATCTCCCTTTTTTTCTCTTTCCAAGGGAAAAAGCTAAAACTCAAACTTTAATTGGGCCATATTTCATAATTACACAATCTTTTATACAGTTTACGAAGTTTCTTCTAATTTTGTTGGAAATACATGCGTTTAGTTTCAATAGAGTGACAACCAGCAAATAATTGAGCAATTTTTGTTTTTGACCCTTTCTTTTTTCCTTTTCCAAGCAGAAACCTAAGTATACTCCTGTTTGTGTTCAAAGGAAATATCTCAAAGCATTTTACAGGAAACTTCTTATATCACTAACTTCTATAGGTAAATGAGGACCATGCACCATCAAGCTCAAGAGTAGTGGAAATATGGTGGATGAAATGAGTAGTGGAGACAAGGTGAGAAATGTATGAGGATCAAGAATTCTCCAGTGCCGTTGTCAAAACCACAATAAATTGCACATTGCTAAATAAATTGCTAAAGTAAGAAAAAAAAGTGGAAAGAGCTCTAGCAACAGTTTTCTAGAGAGATAGATACATGGATATATTGATTCCACCTGAGATCTCTTATTTACATGTTCCCTGTTAGCATTTGGCATTAAGTTCTTATTATACTAATGTAAAACTATTTAAACATTTCTTATTAAGTTCAGCGATTAAAAAAATTCTTATGGATTAAATATGCATCATCATTATCCTAATAGAGAAAGTTGCAGTCTACTGATTAGAAACATGAACCTATATCCATGCTTGAAAATGCTAATTGGTTGGGTAGTCTAGAAATGCCTTTGAAGACGTGTTATGAAGAAAAAGCAGCAAAAGCAAAAACATGTTTGGTAATGAAGATGTGTTTTTCTGAGTTTGACCAAAGCCTCTATGAGACCGTACAGTACAAAAGGTTTTAGCCACATGGTTTTACATTTCTTCAGTCATTTCCTTGTGACATACTTTTGGGATGGGGCTTTGACAAGCTTTGGCATGCTCTTGGAGCAGAGTTATGAGGCTTCATTCAGTTTTGAGGGTGGTGTTGTTCTCAGCAGGCAATCACGCTTGGATGGATGGTGGGCAGAGGATGACCCAGATACGGTGAGCTGTGTTCAGTGTCTTGTGATGATTGCCCTTACTCCAGAGGTGAGGAAAGGGATAATCATCCAATCTAGACTCATTTTTCTTTTCCTTCCATTATGTTTATTTCTTTTAGAGAAAAATTAGTAATGATTATGCATGTCCAAACAAAACCGAACACCCACCAATCAACAATGCACAAACCCTTTACTGAAGGCAAACTCCAGAGGTCATGCATAAAAACAGCATACATCTACATAGAGTACATGGGATTCATAATTTTATTCCCTGAAAAAGGATAATGTACAAAAATGAAAACAAAATTTAAATTTTATTTTCACATGACAAGCCACCAAGTCCTCAAGCTAAAAAGCCAAAGTGGTGCCGCTCTCTGCAAAGGGAACTCTCAGGATTGAGTTGTTCAACCTTGAAGGAGGCCATATCATAAGGGTAAAATGTATACTAAGCTTGTTTGACTCATGAAGATGAATAACAAACAACCAAGCATCGTATCCATCAAACAATGAGAAAAAAATCTATTTTCCTACAAATTAAGAGAACTTGTGGGAGAAAACGAGTAATTACCTCAGTACAGATTCCAACGACTTCTTCAACAGAATCTCCATATCTATCTTTCTTCTTGGAGAGTTTGTCAAGGAGATGGGCCCTAAACTTTTCCGTTTCCTGCAACCCAGAAAGTTAAAGCGAGAACAAAAATCATCACATCAGAGAGTTTCTCAGTCTATTACATATAAAATACGAAAATGAAAAAGAAGGAAAAAGTACTGGAGTTACCGCTTGGGCGAATTCAGGAATTGGGTCGGGAAATTTGTATTCGGCGGCTCTGCAAATGTGATTCGCGAAAGAGGAAGAAGAAAACACCAGCGAATGGAGCTGTGGCCGAGATATGGCGGTGAGTAAAGGGAGAAGAGACGAGTGTTTCAACTTGATGCCACTGTTGCAGGTGAAGGAAGAGGAATTGCAGAAAGATGGGAGAGGAAGATCTAGGCGGAAGCGCGATGATGATGGAAACGAAGAAAATGGAACAAGATTAGATAACGAAGCTGGAGCTTTACTCCAACAGCGCCAACCCATCTCTCTCTCTCTCTCTCTCTTATCTTCAACTTCAGGGTGGGTTTAAAATTTAATAGGCGTTGCTGGCTTTTAAAATCAAACTTCCATATTGGGCGATATGAGAGGTTTTTTGGGCTTCTGAGAATGGTCCAATCCAATTTTAGGGCCTACATCTGGGCTCCGATTGCAGGCCCCGGACCACCCTCTTCTCCTTCCACCCACCGGGCTGATTTGTTTTTAGCTAGTACTGCTCCATGGACATGTTGTTATCTTGAGTGAAAATTGAAATGATGTGTATCACCCAAGTCCATGAACTAGCTTTTATCAGCAATAGACTAATAGTGATAAGTGTAGCAACTAGCAACATGAATAGCCATTGCAGGTTAAGAATATTCCGGAGGATTAGAGTTTTTTTTTTTTTTTTTTTTTCATCTATTCACTTGGCATACGAAGTTGTAATATTATATTCTTACAAGAATTCTAACTTAGAACCTTTGTATCCCATTCCATCCCTTTATCATTTGAACTAGGTCTCAAGTATGACCTAGAAGATTAAAGATTGCAGTTGAGAATTAGACATGTGTATAGCATGTAAAAATTTAGAAGAGGGATGGTTCAATTTTGTATGATGAAAGCAAATTAGAGTAGTTTGTCCAAATTTGGCAACGAAAATTTTGATTTTATGTTGAAGTGTTTTGTTTCCCAATATTGGGGTTGGGGGTTGACACTGTTGTGGTTCTTGTTTTGAAGTTGATTAGTATTTGGTCAGAAAGGAGGAAAGAATCTTGAATGAATTTGAATTTAATTGAATGAAAATTGATTCAAATGAGCCATATGATTGGTTGAGCAAAATTAAAGAGAGGAACAAAGTTTTATCGTTCCCAGACAAAAGCGATAGCTAAGCATTAAGCAGCCATAGATACTCTAATTGCTACTCAACCGACGGGTCTCAAGAATCAAGGATAAGACTTAGAACCCCTTTTTATAGGGTTCACTAACTAGGATATGCTGAATTTCATGTGGCCTGGACAGATAGGGCAATCCCCCTTCCTCCTTAATTTCATAGCAACTATGTAGTAGTAGGACTTCACATACCATACCATACCATACCAGACAGACATTGAAGTCACAATGATGGTATCACCAGACGACATCAACATGGGCAATATACCATCGATTTTACGCTTGCTTGCCCCGCCCCCGAATGAATATAAGACTGACTGCCTGCCGCACATACATGGATGCCTATAGGGGCCATACAACCACATTGAAGAGAAGGAAACTCTGCCCATAAAACAAACAAAATCTAGGCACTTAAATTAAGTACAAAAATTCATGATATTCCCAATAACTATGCTACCACCAAGGAATGTGTAAGGGCTTTTTTTCTCTTGATTTTGAGCTGCCTACTCTCTCCTTCCTCTAAGGTTAGGTCTCTATCACGTGATGACAAAAAAGTCTTCAGCTTCTGAAGGAAGATAGAAAATGTACATTATGTACACATTGGGACATTCACTTTTCACAGATTTCTTTCATGTGGTTCAAGCCAAGGGAATCCCAGGAACTCAAACACTTCTTGTTCTGTCCTAAAACTTAAACTTGCAGTAGCTTTTGATCCCTGCAATAAAATTGATGTCTGCTCACCCACAAATAAACCACAGAAGAAGACGATTTAGGTAAAGAGAGAGAGAACCAAAACCAACTTATTACCCTTTTACCACCAGAACCCTGAGTGGCCAGAAACAGCCCTGTATCATCAAGCCGATATCCTTTGGATTCTGCGAGTAGTCTTAACCTGCACCCGACATCAAGGTCAAGGTCAAAGTCTCTTAGTAAGCTGGGGAAAGAAAAGGAAAGAGAATTCAATATTCATACAACACTACAAAAGTGACAAATATACCAATATAACCATCTTAGAATTGTTTTGTTAACCTTCTTCACTTCTATTAAAAAGCTAGATTATCAGGTTTCAGTGATCATTGAGCATAATTTTCATTTTTAATATAATTATTCTAGTCCAAGCTATTAGTCCAAATGCATAGATGTTTCTCGGGTATACCTATGATATACAACATCAATATTCAGTATATTAAGAGAAACAATCTTATGCATTTATGCAATTCTTGATGAAATTACCAAAACCTATAGAGAATCATCAGCAGAACTAAAGATGGCAAATATGTAAAAATAAAAAAGAATCCAGTAAGAAAATTCAACCAAAGACAACAGCAAAATCAACAAGATACCTTTAAATCTATGCGATGTCGCAGTTCTCTACCAGGATATGTGCAAAAACCAAAATAAGTGTCAACACCTGAATCAGTACCCTGTGGCATTATCAAATTTTGATAGTTAATGGTGACAACCATGTGATGGCCACTATAGGCCACAAAAGCCAAGGAAATGCATTGAGCAATTATGCAATAGCTGAGCCATCAGATGAAGCAGGAAAATAAGTAAAAATTTATGTAGATAGTGATGAAGCCCAGCATAAAACTATTGCGTAATTTCCTCTGCCAGTTACCAGAAAAAAAAAGGAAAAAAAAAGAGGAAAAGGTGCAGAAATTTCAACATTAGAAAGCAAATATATCAGCTCAATCCGTATCAAGTAATTTAAGTTAAATTGGGTTTTCCCACCATCTTAGTAACAATAGAACAGGTTCCCCATCAAGGACTTGTTTGGCAATGTTTACAAGAATAGTTATCAAAAAACAGTAATTGAAAATAATTCTTAGTCGTTTTCAGAAATAAAGTTTTGTTTGGGAACTAAAAAGTGTTAGCAGAATTGACAGCTTGATATGTACTGGCCTAGTCTATTAAGGCAGCATATATGCTATACCTTATTTAGTCTAGCTATATATAGAAGAGTATACTGTATATGGTATATAATTGATAGGTGTTTATTATTACCTTGCATAGTCTGATGTAATGGCTGTGTTTCAGCCTTGTAATTAGCCCGACAATGTCTATATAAAGTGAGCAACTCTCACAAGGAGGATATTCATAACAAAACCCAATTTGACATGGTATCAGAGCCCTAAATTATTTTCGCTGCTTTCTGGTCGGGTTTGAATTCGTTCCTTTGTTTTTTTTCGTAAATTTTTTTAGGGTTGATTGGTGGCTGTTTGCTGGAGTATTGTATTATAGGACCCATGAGCATGTATATATATATAAGTCCAATATGTAATGTAGTGGTAAGTTTTTCCGCCGATTATAATAAAAAATTAAGTGATTCTCCTTCTCTTTCACATTTATATCAAAGTTGTAAGAGAAAACCTTCTTTTTCTATGATCGTGTAACCTTTCTGGCCACTTTATTCATCTTCCGGGATCCCTTTCGCGTCGGATTCGCCACGTCGCCGTCTGATCTCCTTGTCAGCTGTGACTTTTCCACTCAACACTCTTCTCCGACCGTAAACCCACCCGAGGCGCACAGGCCGATCTACACGTCGGAGGAAACCCCGTTGGAAAATAGCTCTTCATGCGTCGCTCTTCTCCGGCGGCTTGCCTTCCGATGACCAGATTTCATATCCAGGCTCGTGCGGCGCTGTCTTGCTGATCCATCCCTCCAGCGGTCCTCCCCGAGCCCTCCTTATCCACCTTTTTGCCCATTTCAACCCGCCATACCCGTCGCCTTCTTCATGAAGCTCATTACTTTTCTTCATCTCCACCCCACAAACCCGTGATTTCGAATTCCACAAGAGTGATTCGGCCTCCTATTGTACTCTTTAATCCGTATGTGATCCAATATCCAGCTATGGATATGGCAGGTAAACTAAAAATCCTATTTTACATCCGTTATTCTAGATCTCCTATTATCACATCAGAAAATTGATCGGGTAGTGAGAATTATCTTTCCTGTCACTTCGTGGAACTCTAGTTCACGGGACAAGGCATGGCATCATCTTATTACAATCAAGGATGTTATACCTAATGTTGACAAGGTGCAATGGAAGAAAATAAGATAATAACTATGTAGCGTATTATGGCAAATTTCTGGGTTGATCCAAAAATTTTGTTTCATCTTCGCTGTAAAATATGTTCTAAGTTTCTCAGAATCGTGCAAAGTTCTATACACGAATGATATCCAAGTAGCTCATAAGGTGGCTTCTCATATTGTCAATATCCGACAACAGTCATGGATTTATCTAATTATATTGGTCAAATTGCCTCTTTTAAGGAGGAGTTCTTGACATTGATGCCTCTTACTAGTGATGTTGGGGCTCAACAAACGCAGATTGACAAATTCTTCATGGTTCTTACTCTTATTAGCCTCCGTCCGAATCTTGAGACTGTCCATGATTAGATTCTTGGCAGTCCATCAGTCCCATCCTTGGATGATGTGTTTGCTTGCCTCCTCCGTATCTCCTCCACTAAGACTTCGCTTATCCGATAAAGACTTCGTATTCTTTTGTGTTACCAAACTAACCTTCTGGGAGGAAGTAGTGGGTAACCGGCGAGGACAACATCCTCACTCGCACCTATTGCAACTGCCCTACACACTCGTGATCGCTGTTATCGCGCAGCATGGATTACCCCACCGCACCGCCCACGTGGCCCGCCTTCCACTTCCGACTCTCGCCCGCCAGACCCGAGCTCCCACATCTTAGGTATTCCCCCGATAGTGAGTATGATGACTATTCGCTTAGTCAAGCGCCCAAGTCGCCTCGCTGTATCCGTCGCCTAAACCAATGCCTCTCGCCACCTTAATCATACATCTCTCTTGGACCTCAGACGAGACTCGGTGCTTCTGATCACATATATGGTAATAAAGATCTTTTCTCTTCTCTTACTACTACCCTTACTTTACCTATTGTTACCTTAGCTAATGGTTCTTAAACTGTGGCTAAAGGTATTGGTTTGGCACATCCTCTCCCTTCCCTACCTCTCACTTCTGTCCTTTATACTCTTGAGTGTCCCTTTAATCTTATTTCCATCAGCAAATCACTCGTGACTCTTAATCGCCTCCATTATTTTTCTAATAAATTGTGGACCTGCAGACGGAGGCGGGAAGACGACAGACGGACTTAGTCGCCTGTGCCACCCTAGTCTTCTAAGTTCCAAGATGGTCACTCGCTTTTCCACTTTGTCATACCATGTAAGTCCTGTCAGCTGGAAAACATACTGTGGTCTGCTCCCAAAGCGTTTGAATAATCGAGCAAAATCTCCTTTTGAACTTTCCACACTAATATTTGGGGTCCTTGTCAGACTATGTATACTTTAGGATTTCAGTATTTTGTCACTTTCATTGATGACTATTATCGTGTACTGTTAATTATAATGAAAATCGAAAATGGTTATTCTTATTTTCTGAATACTGAGTGTTTAAATCGATTCGTACATGCAGCCGATCCTAATCAACAATATTTATATCATAAGTTCTTCCTACCGCCGTAGCAAAGTACCATAATGAAGGTGTCTAGGGTCGAACATAGGATGGTTTTCTTAGTACAAATGATTTAAGTGAAGTAAAATGGTGAATTTGGTTTGGATTTTAAGGTGGTGATAAAACAGATTACAAAAGTGATTGAAAATAAAATAAGGAAAATGCAAAATAGAACTCTTGAAGTGTTAGGTCATCAAGAGTTCTACTGTGTCACCGAGTTCCCCGAGTCCTTCCTCGCTAGCTGGGGAGGAGGATATATAGTCATCTCCCCGAACCGGATCTTCATTTAGCTAGCAAACCTAACCCAGCCACTATCCTTTGAAAGATGGTGTTTAATGAAAGAAGTGGTCACCGAACAAGAACAATTTTCCCGACTCACGTTACAAATGATTGGTCGGGGAGGTAACTAATGAATCTCAAGTGATCTAGCAACAAGCATCCACCGAACCCTAAAAGATTACCAACAGCGTCATCTGGCCAGCGACCAGTGATTTAAAACCTAGAGTTCAAAGGAACACAAACAGCCAAGCACACCGCGTGAAAACAAACTCCACACCCTCCGTATCCTACCCCAAGAATCCTTTCCTTCAAGGAGGATATTTGGTCACCATCCTCCAGTTGTCATCTCGAGGGTGTTCGGGCAAACCAAGAAAATAGAAAAGAAAGGGAAAGAAAACAATGTAGAAGAGCTGGAATCCGAGAGTCGTGCTTCTCCAAAATTTATCATGAAGTGATTGATGTTTACAAACCTCGACCTAGCTTATATACTACTTCGTGAGCAAGGGAAATTACAAAATGAACCAAAACAAAACTATTACAAGGGTAGAAAGGAGAAAAACCAAAACTCAAGTCGCTTGATCAAAACAGGAAAAGTAAATTTTCATTGCTGATTTTCAAGTATCATAAATAAAATTCATATGATAGCGAAATTTCGCTATCATAGCGAAAATCCAGGCATAGCGAAAATTGAAATTTTCGCTATGCACAGTAATTTTCGCTATGATAGCAAAAATTCAGATGTAATTTTCCTCCTGCTCATCACCTAATACCGCTCTAATCGCCTCCCGTCGGCTACTATCCGATCTTATGTATTTTTGCTTTCTTTCCTTTTCGACTTTATTTCTTCCTCGATTTTGATCCTAGAATGCTAAGTCCGACCAGAATTTTCATGCTTAACACTGACAAACTCCTGGGTGATTAAAAAGCTTGGTAAAACTAAAGAATTTGCCACAAAATGCGATCGTTGTAATAGTAGGACCTTGATGTGTAACCGGTTAATTGTAATGATTGGGTGATACAAAGCACTCAAAACCTATAATAAACAGGTCTGAAAAGACTTTTCGTAAGACTAATCACACCCCTGAACCTACACATTGCTAGTCCCTTAGCAATGAAAGAACAAAGAAAGAGAGAACATACAAAACAATAACAAATAACACAAAAATGGTATTTCAAAAGGCCAAGGAATTTAAAGAATGCCTAACCCTAAGAAAAGAATCATCAAACCTCATTCATCATTTATCATGAGAGAATGAATGTCATACAAAATTGAGTATTAAAAGAGCCTCCTTCTTGGTAAATCAACCAGAAACTTCCACCAAAATCTAAGTGTTTGTTTGATTAGTTTTCAACAATAAACTGCTAAACTGCACTCTCCCCCCAACCTAGCTATTGCCACAACCTAGCATGCTAACCAACCTAAATAGATCAAGACCCACCTCTTATTCCACAATTCCTCTTTTGTGCTGTGGCAGCTGGCGGACCGACCACCAGTCCATGAACGATCTACCGATGACTTAACCAATTAAGGCTTAGTGGCACCAAGTCATAAGGATCTTTCGACCACAAACTTCGTTTCACCTCGACTCGAATGACTTTAGACTCCAAGACCTACAACTTGCTGCACCCACCCATCCACCCATGTAGCGACACTAAGTCTGGGTGACTCCCAACCGTTGAAGGTTTAGCACCTGCTTGAAGGCTTTTCGCCATATACCCCTCGGACCGTGTTTCAAGCCATAAGGCAAAGTTGTAATTTTTACTTTTTCTTTTCTTTTCTTTTCTTTCTTTTTTTTTTTTCAAGACACGCCTTCTTTTCCACAGTGTCCTTAACCTACAGCGGTCAATTAAACTAGCAGAAGGCGCAAAGTGTGCTGAGGTTGCGCAGCTTCTTTCAAAATTCTATCATCAAACCACGCTGTAATAATGCCAGCGTAAGAAAAAAGGTCGAATCAATAAGAATTCAACTAATCATTCACTCAACCAAGCATGAAACCAATCTAACATCAGAATCTGACAAAGTTTCAATTTTTCAAACTATGGGCTGTGATACACACAAAATTTTAAGGAAAATGGGTCCAAATTTTGAAAAGTGTTGTATATATGAATACTTGGTAGAAAGGGAACCCAGTTGTGCCCACCAACATAACAAAATGGGGTCAGCTTCAAAAATAATAACAAAAGCATTTAATATTAAAGCCACTTCGCTAACTCTCCCCTAACCCAAACATCCTGTCCGAAATGGGGCTCCTGATTGGAAAATTAGAGAAGGAAGTGTTACCCCGATGAGATGTGATCATTTCTCGATAGGAGACTTCGCAAGCTTTCCATCGACAATTTTATTCAATTCGCAGTTTCAACAAACAAGCAGAGACAAATTATGAAAAAGTGACCAGCTTGGAGCATTTTTAAAATTACACCTTCATAATCATTTCAAAATGTTCTTTTCCGGATATATTTGATTTGGTACTTCTGTTTTCAACTGTACCAAAACGCTTTAAAACGGAGCTCTGGATGAAAGCGATGAAGAAACAAAATTTAGATAGAAACACAAGAGAAGGAAAATTTTTCGCTTATCATAGCGTATTCATCAGGTGCGGTCATTTCATGTTTAAGTAAATTTTCGCTGTAATAGCGAAATTTTTTTTTTTTTAGAGACAAATTTTTTTTATATATATAATAAAATAAAAATAATAAAATAAAATAATAAATAATAAATAAAACAAAATTTTTTAATTTTTTTTTCAAATTTTTTAAATAAAGCTGCTACCGAAAGCTGCCTGAATCCAAAGTTAGGGGTTACAAAGCTATAGATGGTTTATATGGATTACAACCAAATGTGTAAATGGTCAAAATACCTAAAAATACATTATTACAATAGGGACAAATGGGAATTATACAAAACGATATGAAACAACCAAAACACAGGGCGGATTTTTCACATACAGTTGAATTTCGCTATCAGAGCAAAATATATATATTAAATTAATTTTCATGATAGATAAAGACTTATGATGCACCGCTTACGATAAATAAATCCCCGCAAATTTCAATGAAACCCGTGGGCATTAAATAATTTTCACAGGATTGCTGAATACTCACGTATGGTCGCTAAATTTTCAAGTCCTTGCGAAATTTTCGCAATGCATAAATAAAAATCCCGCAACCCCTCATCTGATTTACTCCCGCATCCACTTCAAATTTCCATTTCACCACTTCACTGACATTTCTTCATTTAGCTTATTAAATCACCAGAATTTCAACATTCAAGACTAATAATGGCACCCAAACTTGAATATAACCAGGCTCTAAATCCCAGTACTACCAAAAAACAAACTAATGTAAATCCAAATCAAGTGGGTACTAAATGGACCTCGCACATGTCAAATTGTCTCAATTATAATGATTAATACAAGAAAAGACTAAAACTTATCTTAAGTAGACTCAAAATAGCTTTTGGGTACTAATCACACCCCCCAACCGAAGACAGTTGCAATTTCAGTAATTTAAAACAATCAAGGTATGCATGTCAGGCTTTTACAAAAAGTGTATATTGTTCAAAAGTGTGTATAATAGGTTTTGGCTTCAATACGAATAACTTAGACTCTGTACAAACCATCATGAGAGAACAATTGCTATATAAGAACAAGTTTTAGGGCAAACATCGGTTCCAAGGAAGTTCAAATCCAAATTTCACTTAAATCTAATGAGTTCTAAGGCACTGCGCTTGTGCCAATAAGTTAAAAGCTATTCCCTTCCCCCAACCAAGCTATCGCTGTGGCCTTAACTATTGACTGACCTAAATGGGGATCTAGCTACACTTTATTTCTTTGATTGTATTGCAGGGATGAATCGCTGAAAACTCGACTTCACCAAAGTCCATGTAATCTGGGTCCACCAAGACCTAACCAATTAAGGTTTAGGGCATCAGTCTAAAGGATCAACTGACCACAAACTCTACAGGTTTCACCCCGGACTTCGAATGACTTCGAGAATTGAGCACCTACAACTCGCTAAACTCCACCCATCCACCCGTATAGCGAACACTAAGTCAATGATCCGGAATCAACAATATTTATATCCTAAGTTCTCTCACCGTGAGCAGTTAATGCAGAATATAGTCTGGGTCTTAGTCAAACACAGACGGGTTTTCTTCATAAACCATTGTCGGTCAAAAAATTGTGAATTGGTTCGACACGTGGTGATAAAAATGGATCAAGGTGTGCGTGATTGAAAATAAAATAAGGAAAATGTAAAATAGAACCCTCAAGCGTTAGGCACAAAATAGGTCAGAGGCACCAGAGTTCTCATCCCATCCTGATCATTTGTATGTTCGAACTGAAGATTTGATCTTAGATTGAGATGACGAAGCGCAGCACTGCTCATGCGAGTGACATTCTGATCATAATGATTACAGAATCACGATTTACATTCAAGACAAAGATCCATCGAACCCTGGGCAAGACATCATCAGTGGTCATTCAAGGTGAATCTAGGGATTTAAACCAGAGTTCAAAGGAACACAAACTCCGCGCGCTTACCACGTGAAAGGAACCTCCAAAGAAATCTCCTGATCCCAATTCCCCAAAGAAATTCACCCTTCATGAGGAGGGTTTTAGTTTAATTCATCCTCCAAGTCACATCCCTGGCGCGTTTCTAAGTAAACCAAGAAATAGAAAAGAAAGTAAGAAAATGAAAACAGAAGAAAATGAACTGAGAGTCGAAAGCTTCTCCAAAAATTTATTGATGAAGGATTGATAGCTTACAAACCCGACTCAGCTTATATACGGCTCAGAAAAAGTGAAATTACAAAATAAACCAAAACAAAACTATTACAAGGGTGTAAAGGAGAAAAACCAAAAACTGAGTCGTTTTGGATCAAAACAGTGGAAGCGTAAAATTTCACACGCGATTTTCGCTATCATAGCTAAAATCCAAGCATAACAAATTGAAAATTTCGCTTATGCACACAATTTTCGCTATGATAGCGAAAATTCCCCGCGTGAGCTTAATTTTCCTCCCGTTCATCACCGTCGGGCTACCGTTCCCAAATCGCCTCCCCGGCCGCTACTCCATCCGATCTGCGCTTGCCTTTTCCTTTTCCTGATCTTTATTCTTCGATTTTGATCCAGAATGCTAAGTCCGACCAGAATTCTTCATGCTTGGAATGACTAATAAACTCGCATTAAAAAGCTTGCAAATCAAGTGAAATTTGGCTACAAACGCGATCGTTAGAATAAGAGCACCTCGATGTGTAACTCCAAGTTAATTAATGATTAGTATACAAAAGTAATCAAAACCTATAATAAATAAATTCAAAATAGCACTGGCACTAATCGTAAATTCGACCCACTAATATTTCTATTCGTTGTTACGTAGTTGATCGATGCCGTAGAATATTTTTCGCACCCTCTTATTTCATTTACGTCTCAACACGATCCTTCATCAATCTTCCGCCTACCCTCAACAAACTGCAGCCGAACGTAAGAATCACACCTTATTTGGGACAAATTTCAGACTCTCCTCCTCCATTATCATGTTCCCTTTTCGCTGGGAACGATGTGTTCTTACAACCTTGTTATTTACTAATCGTATGCCTTCATCCGTGTTACATGATCGCATTCCCATTCACTTCTTTTCCCGACTCAAACACTTTTATTTCCTTCTCCCCGTATTCGATCAGACTTCGCTTGTTCATATTCTCACTCAGACAAGACAAGCTTTTTCGCTAAAGCCACAAAAATGCATCTTCTTAGGCTACTCCCAACTCGTGGCGGTTATCATTACATTCTCGCACTCATCGATACTTTCTCTACGCCGATTGCCACCTTCTTCTCGGGACTCACCCTTCTTCTCCTCCTCCGAAGCCCTTCCCCATCAAGTCTTACCCTTCCCATCATCTCCCGTCTATATTCATGATCTACCTTCTCGACCACTTCTCGTGTTTATCATCGCCGTCATCGTCTTTGTCTCTCCCTTCCGTCGAGTCCCGATCGACTCACTTCCTATCCCTTCAGCCTTCTACTTCTGGGCCAATTTCCATCGATAACTGATCCATCGCTTCCTTCGGAGCGTAATCGATCTGCTCAGCTAATCCTCATCCTATTTACAATTTTTCAGTTACCATCAATTATCTTCACCCTACTCCTCGCATTTGTTTATGCCATCCTGCTTCTCTTCCTAAGAAACACTAATGGGGCTCTTTCCCATCTCAAAGCACCACAGCAATGGTAGATGAAATACCGCCTGCACTCAACTAGCACTCGGGATCTTGTTGTTTTGCCATTCGGGTAAGTTTCCAGCTGGTCAGAAGTCATTTACTACGCTTAAGGTCAGTCCGATGGTCAGCGTTGATCGTCTGGCGCCCGCCGGTCGCAGCCGATATACCTGCGCTTATGGTTCCGATTATGGTGACACATTCTCCTCATGCCAAGATTGCTTCCCGTCCCGTCTCCTTCTCTCCACAGGTCGCTATGTTCCTCGCCACTTTATCACTGGATATTAAAAACAAATCTTCCTTCATCAGATCTCGCGAGGAAGCTTATATGGAGCAACTAATCTTGTTTTGTTGCTCGAGGTTCCGTTTAATTATGCGTGTTACGCCGTCTTCATATGGCTTGAAACAATCTCCTTGTGAGCACGGCTCAGCCGCTTAGTTACGTTGTTCAAGACCTGGGTATGCTTCAAGTAGCATGAGCCATTCGCTTTTTATCATCATAACTCTTCAGTATGCGATTTATCTCTGTATTTATGCTACCTACATCACACACAGTGACCCAGATGGTATCTAAAAACTAAAGCAACACCTTTTCACCCACTTTCAAACTAAGCAGACTTAGGGAACCCAAGTACTTTCGAATCGGTGATACTAATCCAGCTTAGTGTGTCCTTTCCTAACTTAAGTATGCTTTAGACATCTTGTAGTTAAACTCGGTATGTTAGACTTAAACCTGGCCAACACCCTACTGATCCAACGTCAAACTTATACTGCGACATGAAATTTTTGCAGTATCCTTGGAGATTTGAGACGACTCGTAGGTAAACTGAACTACCTCACCATTACTCCCACGTACATTTCCTCTCCCGCGTCATTGCACACTCCGCGCCACCACTGAAAAGCTCCATCGATGTTGTAATCGTGATTCTTCATACATCAAAAGTACACCAGTCAAGGTGTGTTGTACGAATAGAGGTCATACCTGTGCTGTTGGTCATACAGATGCGGCATCGGGTCATTACCCACGTATAGACGCTCCACTTCAGCCGTTTACCGCAGAATCTAATATCCCGAAGAGCAAGAAACAAATACAGTGGCCGTATCTAAATAGTTCGCATCGTTATACTCGTAACATGTGAATTCATATGGCTAAGACACCTTCTCCAAGAGTTAAGATTTTAAAGATAATCAGACGTTTCATCCGTGATAATAGTCGCTTTCAGATATCGCGGTGATCTAACTGGGCCTTCCATGAAAGTTTGACAACACATCAAGTCACTCATACCATTAGAGTAAAAGATCAGATCAGATGTATGGCTACTAGTTTTGTCAATTCAAATGATCAACTAGCGACATTCTTTACTAAATCTCCTCGTATAGCCCTGTGAATTAAATACATTTGTAACAAACTCGGGTGGGAATAAGATATATATTGCCTCCAAATTCAAGTGGGAGTGCTAGATATCAGATGCCTTTTCCTTTATTTTCTTATTGTAACAGGGGACCCATGAGCATGTATATATATATAAGTCTAATGCAAATGTAAGTAGTAAGTTTTTTCCATGAATATACAAAAATTGTGGATTCTCCCTTTCTCTCTCTTCACGTTGACTAATTCTCAAAGGTCATCGGCGCATTCTGTGAGGGCATTTCCGTGAATCCAAGTTTATTTTTCCCGCTTATAATTTTGCCGCACTCCGGCTCGGGTGTGTGACTATCGGCAATTTATTTTGTTGTCAATGCCGCACTTTGCTCCAAAGAATCGCCGTGATTTCTCCGCTCTCACAATTTTTTTCCCGTGCTACAGGTCCGAGAAAATTCTATTATTCGCTTTAATGGTAAGAACTATGTCAATTGGGAATTCCAGCTTAGGATGTTTGTGAGCGGAAGGAGTTATAGGTCATTCGATATCTCTACGACTAACTGATCCCATGGAACTTAGTCTACGGGAGTTAGGATGCAAAATTATTTTCGCTACTCACCATTAACCTCATATATCAACAATCTTCGTGGGTTCACTACTATTAAGACAATGTGGATTACCTTCAGGCCGAATTTATTATCAAGATAATTATGCTCGATAGTTTCAATCGGCTAGGTGAACTGAATTATCACTAGGGAACCTCTCTATCGAGCACTTTTATTCCAGCTTTATTAATTTATGGAGGATTATTCGGGTTGGTGCATTCTAAGTTCTGTAAGCAGAAGCCAGAAGTTAAAAGACTTACAAGCGGTTCACTCTTAGAGCCAAATGATCAATTAAGCTTCAACTAATTTGAAAAAGTGCATGCACTGATAATCAATCGCACACCCGTCCTACCCGAGGTTTGCTTAGGTGAACTTTTGAGTGAAGAACAAATGTCTGCCTCACAAATTGGTCTCGCTAATACGATGGTGGTTCAGATAGTTAATCGGGCTCTGCGCTCGGCGTTATGACATCTAAATCTCGCTTTACAAAGAAATATAGATGCAAGGAAATCAGACACATCAAGTGTTAGTTAAATTTCCAATTATCAGAAGAAGGAGTGGGACATATCATTATGATCAAGCCGTGCACTCGTAATCGATCCGCTCCTACTTTTCATACAGTTGTTCGGTCCCCTTGTGTGCCTACATCTTCTGCTCTGCCAGCTGTTCCGGGTTCTTCTTCCCACATTACTCCCGAGCAGGTTCAATAGATGGTTATTTCTACACTTTTCGCTTCACACCTAAGGTAAGAAACATCTCTCACTTCTCCTCGTTAATTGACTCGCGCTTCCAATCACATGACCGCAAGCAACCGACCGACTTTACATGATGTTCAAGTATGATGGTGAGTTAAAGATATCTGCATCGCAGATGGCAATACTCTTCCTATTACTGTGGTTGGAAACCTGGGGTCTTCCATTAATAATGTTTTTGTATCCCCTGATTTATCTGCCAATCTCATTTTTGTTGGACAATTAGTAGAAGAAAATTGTTCTCTTCATTTTGATCAATTTGCTTGTCGTGTGTAGGATAAAGTGTCGGAACAGGAGATAGCGAAGGGGCCTAAAGTGGGATGTCTTTTTCCTCTTCAATCGTTTTCCGTTCCTCATTCAATTTCTGTTGCTTGTTCTACCATTGCTAATAATACTAGCCATTTTTGGCTTAAGAAGGTGGGTAATCCCAATTCTGTAATTTTGACACATCTTATGAGTTTGGGTAATACAAATGAGTTTTCTTCCTGCCTTTGATCACAGGCTTCTTGTAACCTCGAAAGCAAATCTTACCTTTCCTCCTCAAGTAGGTAGTCGTGCTTCTACATGTTTTGAAATTATTCATTCTGATGTTTGGCGTATGAGTCCTGTTCTTTCTCATGCTCAATACCAATATTTTCAGGACATTTTATTGACGACATACTGCTTCATGTGAGTTTATTTGTTCGTTTTAAATCTCAGGGTAAGCTAACCTCAAAACTTTTGTTGCCTATGTCGAAACCCAATTTTCTACCTGTATTAAGATCCTACGCTCAAATTCTCGAGGAGAATACATGTCTCATGCTTTTCAATCTTTTCTACAAAAAAGGGTATTCTCTCTCAACGTTCATGTCCTTACACCCCTCAATAGAATGGCATCGCCGAGAGTAAGAATGGACATCTTTTAGATGTTGTTTGTACATTGATGGTTGAATCTTCTATCGCTCCTCGATTTTGGGTAGAAGCCTTATCTACGACTGTATATTTGATTAATCGTCTGCCTTCTTCTACCTTGCATCTTGATTCTCCATAATTTCGCTTGCTCGTGCCCCCAATTATAATCGCATGTTTCGCTGCATTTGTTTTTCACTTACCTCCCATTGAACATCGCCGCTTGTCACTAACTGCTCGCGCTTTCGCTATAGCAACTCTCATAAAGGGTTTGTGTGTTATGATGCAGATGCAAAAAAGCTTCGTATTTCTCGAAATGTGATTTTTTTTTTTAAATCAACATTTCTTTATGTCTCTTACTAATCTTGTTCCATTTTTTATTTCCCTTCCTATTTTTAATGATGTGTCTAGTACTCTTTCTCATTTTAAGCCAAGTATTGTGTATCAGCGACGTCGACCACTACCTCTTCCTTCCTCTGAACAGCCACCTGATCTTGTCTTGCATGAGCCACGTCGATCTACTAGGGTTTCCCGACCCCCGAATTGGTATGGTTTTTCCTCTTCCGACTACTCTCATACTCTACTCAGGCCTAAGTCTTATTCTCAGTTTCTAATTAAGAGGTCAGGGCGCCAAGCTACGCATAATAACTTCAAGCTATTCAAGACAATCACACTTGGGACATTGGTCTCTCATCCTGATCGAGCAGCCAGCAATCTGCCACACCATCAAGCCATGTGTTGATGGCTCCCATCAAAAGACATGCTTCGTCTAGGCTTTCGAACTCCAAGGAGTATGGTCTTGATTATGAAGAAACATTTGCTCCCGTGGCCAAAATGACTACTGTTCGCACCTTGCCACGGGCTCATTGCTTTCGAAGGATGAAGCTGCTTCACCAGATGGATGTGAAGAATGCATTTTTACATGGTGATCTGAAGGAGGAAATATTTATGTCTCCTCCTCCTGACTTGTTTCCTTCCTCTTCTGTTAAGGTTTGTTGCTTGAAGCGATCTTTCTATGGTTTGAAGCAAGTACCACGAGCATGGTTTAAGAAGTTTCGTACTACTCTACTGGATTTCACTTTTTGCACCAGTCGATGCCATTTCGTCTACTGCTTCTTTTCCTTGAATAACAGCGGGATCGGTATGCTTCTTGTGTATGTCAATGATATTGTGATTCGCGGTTCGATCTCCGATTGAATTGAGCGGCTGGCGGCGCCTCCGCTAAATCGTTTCATCTTAAAGATCTTGGTCCACTGCAGTATTTTCTTGGCCTTGAGGTTCAACATTTTTCGAATGGCACGCTCTTGCATCGACCTGAGTAACCAGAACTGTTTCTTTGAGGACTTCGGATGGTAAGTGGGATTTCTTACACTATGGAAATTGATTTGAAGTTGCATCAATCTGATGGTGATCCTTTATCTGATCCTTTGATGTATCGGCAGCTGGTGGGCAGTTTGAATGATTTGACTATTACTCCACCTAATATCTCGTTTGTTGTTCAGCAGGTCAGTCAGTTTATGCAGGCTCCGTGCCAGACACATTTGGCCGCTGTTCTTCGTCTTCTTCGATATCTCAAAGGGACATCTAGTCACAACTTGTATTTTCCTTCAGGGAATTCTTTACAGTTGGAGGGCTTTAGTGATGCCGACAGGGCTGGTTGTGTGGATACACGTTGTTCTATTACGGGTTGGTGTATGTTTCTTGGCAATGCACTCATTTCTTGGAAGAGTAAGAAGCAGGCTCGTGTCTCAAAGTCATCCACCGAGTCTAAATATCGGGCTATGTGTTCTACCTGTTCTGAAATTGTCTGGCTTCGAGGATTGTTAGGCGAACTTAGTGTTCCACAACTTACTCCTATTCCTCTTCATGTTGATGACCTGATTACTATTCATAGCCCCATTTGCCAATCCGTTTTTATGGCGCACGAACATATTATGAAGTGGATTGTCATTCCATTCGTGAAGTCGTTTCTCGCCAGAAGATTACTCTTCTGCACATTTCCACTTAACACCAAACTGCTGATGTCTTCACCAAGGCTCTCTCTCGTCCTTGCAATCAATTCCTAATTGACAAATTGATGCTTCTCGATTGCCCAGCATCATTTTGAGGGGGGATGTTAGCAGAATTGACAGCTGGATATGTACTGGCCTAGTCTATTAAGGCAGCATATATGCTACCTTATTTAGTCTATCTATATATAGAAGAGTATACTGTATATAGGCATATAATTGATAGGCGTTTATTCTTACCTTGCATAGTCTGATGTAATGGCTGTGTTTCAGCCTTGTAATTAGCTTGACAATTTCAAAATAAAGTGAGCAACTCTCACAAGGAGGATATTCAGAACAAAACCCAATTTGACAAAAAGTAGTTGTTTTAACTTAGTCTCCGTGAAGTACTGTGCATTTATTTACAATACAAAAGTTCACATATTCTTCATATTTTCCACAGTTTTTCAGAATATTCTAAAAAGACCTGAAAGTACCTCTACTGTGTTCTCAAAAACAACCTAAACAATTTTTCAAAAATCCTTTTTCAGTTAAAGATTGTCAAACATTTTTTAAAATTTTTAAAAACAGAAAACTGTTTTTACCTACCAAAAAAAACAGAACTGTTTTCAAGAAAAATTTCCCGACCCTATAGATTTCTATTTCCGCTATATCTATTTCTCAAAGTTTCTTGGAAACTAAATAATGCTAGAGACATAGAACTTTGTAATCTGGGAGAGCATGAGACAATGCACAAATACTTCAAACACATTCCACAGTTTGGAGCTTGTGGTTACATAAGTGCTGATTAACCTTATTATGGATCAAAGGGATGGCTGGCTGATACAAATGTTCAAGGAAAAGACCACCTCAGAACCAAAAAACATCTGCCTGATTCTAGTGCTAAATGCCTCACTTGGCCACTAAAGGAATTCTCAATCAATTAGGCACGTGACTGGAAAGGATCCAAATAAACAGAATTTAAGGGACCAACTCATCCAGGATGCTCGATAGTCTGTTCTAACTGTTTCAAATGTTTATTGACCTTAAATAATTGCATATCATTTTTGTAATTTGCAGGAAATAACTTGAAAAACAATGCATATTGAGTTTTCTTATCAAATAAAACATTATGATCAAAGAAGACAAATCTATTGACTTTATAGAGAGAGAGAGAGCTCAAGCAAATACTGATTTATAATTTCATTATACCAATTTCTAATAAGTGGCCAGATTTCTCAGAACCAAACAAATAGAGGCTTTAAGGTGTTTATTTATTAATATAGTAATATATGCTAACAATCCGATAAAATGCTTCAGATGATTATGCAACATTCTTTCCTTTCCCTGAAGCAATTCAATGAGGAAGAACCAAATTTGCTTTTCATCAAAATGACATTCTTTTAAACTACTGAAGAATACAAATGTAACAGTAATAATTTTCAGGTAAATAATAACTAGGTATTCTTTCACCTTTTTTTTTTTAATCAGATTTCTTTCACCTAATTTTATACTGTCTTTAATTAATACTAGCATGGAGAGATCAGAGAACAACAAATTACATGAGAAACAATAACATGAGATAAACCATCTTACCTCTTCACTGTGAGTACTGAATACCAAATCTTCTTGTAAGAACTTCATATCCTTTAGGTGCTTTACATATCTTGGTAAAAAGCCTCTGTGACTGGAAGTAAAGAGCAACTTCAGTCAGCCTTACCCAGTACTAGAATCATACAAGATGACAAGTAGAAGAAGATTTTCTAACTTAACAAAATGAAAAATAAATAACAAGCAATCCTGATATGCAAGAAAATTTCCCTTTCAGAAATGAAAAACAGCTATCTGAAGGTGTGTGAAGAGAGAGAGAGAGAGAGAGAGAGAGAGCATTAGGTTCAGTTACACACAAAGGGTTTATATTCATCAGAAAGAATCACAACAAACTGCAACCATGCAGTCACAAACAGTCCAGCAACCAGTAATGGACATGAGGCGCTTTTTGATGAGGGTCAAGGAATAACAACTGCCTTTGGCCATAGGGAATCTTCAATGTTACTGAAGGAAATAAATTTGACAAGTCTTTGTGGCTTCTATGAATATTATATTCTCATGGCAGTATGGCACCATCACCCAACGGAAGTATGCTTGCCATCCTAAGCAAAGGAAGATAGGCCCATAAAAACTTCTTCCTATCTCTTAATAATTAACTCCAATTTCTCTATGATTTTGACTATTCAAAGAAATATCTACCATTGCTTTATTTTATTAATAGAAGAGGGAAAACAAACAAAAGAAAACATCTCGAAACAGTGCAAAGGACTATAGTTGGGAACTAAATTTCTTTAAACAAGATTAATGTTGTAAGTGAAGAGAGAAGGAATTCTCGTATTTCATTCAATAAGAATATATATACATATTTATATGAGAAAGAAGAGAATAGAAAAGGAAACAAAATAAGAATAAAATAAAAATAAGAATAAAATAAAAAGAAAAAGAAAAAGAATAACAAAGATTAACTACATAATAATATGTGATACTTAACACTCCGCTCAAGGTGGGCATATAAAGTGTATACTGACTTGTTACATATGTACTTAAAATCCTATCCGACGGGTAGATCTAAGGTTGCTGGAAAAGTTGCTAAATCTGTAGTAATGCGGAATCGACATTGTCTGGAGCTTTAAGTGTTCCTTGATGGAATTGATGTGTGCACAAGGTGAGACATGGCCCTTTAGATATGTCGTCGGAATTGACTACATGATGAGTTGATGTGACTGGAGCGAGACATTGTCACTAGATGAGTCTCCGGAATTGACTACGGCTAAATACAACGAGTTTGATGAGGCGGAATGGGAACCGCAATCGTCGAGATAAAGTAGGAATGAAGATGAGGCAGGAATGGGAGACACGATCGATCATATAGATGCGGAATGGCTGCAGTTGTCAAATGGGTTACCAAAATTGACTACACAACTAGATTCTAACCCTAATCTCCCATGGCTCTAATACCATGTGAAGAGAGAAGGAATTCTCATATTTCATTCAATTAGAATACATGTCTATACACATATTTATATGTGAAAGAAGAGAATAAAAAAGGAAACAAAATAAGAATAAAATAAAAATGAAAAAGGAAAAGAATACTAAAGATTAACTACATGATAATATGTAATACTTAACAGTGTACAGAACAAAGAAATGAAAAACATAATTATAGCACCTTTTTCCATCCGGATGAGTAATTATAATGTCCAAATCTCCACAGGAAGCTTTTCCTCGTCTATAAGATCCTCCACATATAATAGACACCTTTAAAGCAGAAATCATATCATTAGACAGCTTTAAAACAGAAATCAGATCATTAGACACCTTTAAAACAGAAATTAGATCATTGGATGAAGAATCTTCCTTTGTGGTTTTACTGCATGCAAGTGTTATCTCATCATGAATGGTTGATCTTCATGGACCACTTACACACTCATTAGAGCTGATAGGACAGCAATTATAGACCTAAACATGCAACTTCTTTTTTTCTTTGATCAGAGCCCAAACATGCAACTCTAAGAACAGAGAGCTTTATCATAGCTTCTTGAACCAATCCAACCTTATGAACATAATAGATGTGATCCTCTTACAAAAAACATTCAGCCATGTTTACTTTTTTAAACAGTACAAAGGAAATTGTTCACACTACCTATAAAACTGATTTATCCAAATTTGATGATGTTATAACACAAAATTATGCAATCTTAAAATATTTCAGTCCATTATGATCTAAGTCCAACAGCTTGGACTCCAACAAATACTTACCTATCAAATGTAAATAGATCTACTCTAAAACCAGTCCATTTACAAGATTGCCTGGAGCCTACCTTCAGAGCATGCCCTAGGATGACCATAGTTCTAAAAGACACGCTTAAGGCGCGCCTACACTCAAGGCACAACCACTCCCTAGTTATAGCGCCTCACCTTTCAAGACATGTACCTTATTGAAGAGGTGCACCTTACAGACTATAATTTTCTTTTTGAACATTTTTAGTCTTCGAAATTTCTAAACTATTCATTGAAATTTATATAATTTCATTACATTATTATTGAATTTTTCTTTGATGTGCATCCAAGGTAGCATTTCACTTAAGTCAAGTGCGCACCTTGTGTTGCGCCAAAGTTACAAGAGACCTTTTGAGCCTGGGTGCGCCTTGCACCTTTTAAAACTATGAGGATGACAATGCAAGAGCCACATGCATCTAAAATTTCAAATTTCAATTAATTTATTGAAGGTACTCAGAAAAGAATCATATAAAACTACAAAGAAGGAGTACAAAACTAACTTAATTTATCATAGTTTTGGGCAAAGAGAATGTCCCCGACAATGATCCAGTCTTAAATATATTAGTATACTAGTTCAGTAATATAGTTACGGTGCTTACTCCAGGCAAAACCTCATCTCCAGCTTTCTGTGAAAGAAGTTCCATCTCTTGGACCTGTGCAAGAAAATAGAGTATTTCATGTGCAAACAAGATAAATTTGATTAAAAAGTTAAGCACTGTTAAGCTTAATGAAGCAGAAGAGCAACAACCAGACCTCATGGTGTGGAATCCTCGTTTTGATATCATCAAAATATTTCAACCCTAACTTCTGTGCGTTTGTTAATGAATCCTCATTCTTTAGATCATCTAGCGTACGGTGTCCTTTCTCATATAGTTTCAGTGCCGTGGTTGGACCAACACCCCATACTTCCCCAAATAAATTTATTGTTCGTACCTGAAGACATTCAAAAAAAAAAAAAAATGATGAAACTGAGACTAATGAATTGTGAAGATTTCAGGACATTTAGATTGGATGTTAGTAATGGTTTCCAATTTCACATAATTTTTTTTTTTATAAGTATTTCCAATTTCACATAATTTGATGATTCAAATATATGAACATTGGCTTTATCCAAAAGATGTTTTTTCCCCTCTTGTGTACAAAAACAAAATCAAATGGACATTATAGCTTAAGAATTTCACCCTTTAAAAGTAAACAAAAGAGAACATAAGACATTGCTATCGTGCCCAATGAAAAGAGTCTATATCAGGTTTCAGTCCAAAAAATACCATTTTGCCCCAAGTGAATCATCTGGGGGAAAGGGCAGCAACAGAAAGAAGAAAGAACCAAGAAAAATGTTAAGAGCATAGGCCCATCAATTATTAGCAAATAGAACTGCAGTCAAATCCAAACAATAAAAATTCCAGCACTTAGAGTAAAAAGGAAAATTGCAAATTCTCAACATAGTATTTGGCACTAGAACATAGTTGAACTCTATTTACTGGGAAACTTGAAGGACCTTTTCATCTGTTTCAAAGTGCTCTAACTTCGATAACTTCCCAGTAGTCACTATCTCTTGAATCTGCAAGCAAACACCAATATCGTCTATAACCTTTTACAAGTGGTCATAAATGGAATGTGTGTGTGTGTGTGTGCATCCTGTGCATTAGCGAACCCATATTTTTACTTCATCTGTTGACCCTTAGGGCTTCATGAGTGACACTGTTGAGTTTGATTGGATTGCAGTCAATATCTCAACCTACTATTTTGATGAATGACACATGTTACATTGCTAGTCTATCCAAAAACTAGAAGAGAAATCAAGGCTGTGAGGAAATGTATAGCTCAGCATGTACATCTCCTGGTGTGTATAGGAAAGAAAATCCTCAAGACAGAAACAAAAGATCAACCTACTACACAAATCCTAAAAAAGAAAATGGTGTGAGACAGATTAGCTTAATTGCTTGAATAAAAGAAAAGCCTTTTAGGTAGCATATGCTCTCATGCATTAATATTATAGTTCACAGCTCAAGATGGAGGGAGGAACTGAAGAAGACAAACTGGTTAGTTACTCAAGGCAACACATGCCAGATATTAATTTAAACTTATGCACACTTACATGATCCTGCATTGATTTTCCAATTGTAGGCAGGTCCTTGACCTGGTCTGCACTTTCAATTTTAAAAGGCAACTTTTCGATAACTCCTATAGCCTTGTAATAGCTAAATGATCTCCTGTCATCACCCAGCGCTTTCAAAGAAAGTAAACACATCTTTTCAGTTTCCCAGCTACAAACCATGCATATGCAGGAATAGATTAAGCCTCACCTCTGTATATGTTAATAAGCTTCCCGAACACGTCAGTGATATTCTTGTTTAAGTCAGGAGGACAATATGGCAAGGATGAGTTCAATGTGCTCACCTGATTAAGAGGTAAGGTAAAGTAATTAAGCCAGGATAAGGCTTTAAGCATGAGTAAGATGTAATAATTGAATCATCTATCATCCTCCATCCCTCAGATATATATGTACCATGGCAATGACTTCCAAGAGGCAGAGGGAAAATTGAAAATATAGTAAATTACAAAGGTTTCAGGAATTAATCCAAATTAGTGGCTACAGAATCTTACAGCCTTATTTGGATCACCAAGGGTGTCTGAACCAGAATTTTCTGGGCTTGGAGTGTGGAATGGTTTTTCCAAACCTTGGACAGTATCAGATGTCTCATGTGCAGTACTATTTCTTTTGTTTTCCCTGCTTTCCTCATTTATATTTTTCCCCTGAGAGGATTTCATCATTTTGTGTAGTGGTGCTTCATCATCACAGGAATTTTTTGACTTAGATGGTTGACGAAAAATTTCTGAAGTCTTCCCTGGTCTATCTTGTTCCTCCAAATCAAATGTTAGAATGTATAAATCCTCAGATATCTTATCTCCTAATCTCAGACAATCCTCCAGCCACTGATACTGTAGAAAATTCTGCAACCAATAGTGAATATCAGCCATTACAACTTTGGAACAATTCCCAGAAGACCTGCAAACTTGTAGAATATTAACTCAAGGGTAGACACCCCAAAAAATTTGAATTTTACACGATTTTTCAAATTTTCAGAATGTTGAATTCACACATAATTATGATAGAATTTAGCTAGGCCAATGGAGGCCCAAGAAAGTGCCAAATGTCAAGAGAACTTAAGCTGAGGCATATATTATGGATTCGCTTAACTGTGATAGCCAGTGTCTCCCTAACCCAGCATTCTGCAATAACCCATCCTTGAAATCCACTCTAGCTTAACCCAGAATTCTCAAGGAATGGATTCCCTAGTGACCTAGATTCTTCCTCAAAGGAGGATTTTCAGGTAGAAGGGCTTTCACCTAGCAAAATGGTCAAGGTACATCTGTTATTAGAGGCCATGGAAATCAGAATTGTTAAAGATCAGGAAATGGGGTATTCAAGTGACTTTTGTAGTGATGTTTCAGCAGTGAAGGTCTATTCTAGAAGGAAGAAGAAGCCTTCAAATGGACCTAGTGAGGCTGTTTAGGACAGTTTATGGTTTTTGGAAGGGCTATATATGGTTAAATGAAGATTATTAGTTGGAATATCAGAGGATTGGGCTCCTAGAAGAAGAGGAGGACAGTTAAGGAATTTCTCAAAACTGTGAATCCAGAGATATTGTCATACTTCGAGAAACTAAGAAGAAAATATATGATAGAAGATTTGTGGGCAGTGTTTGGAATGGAAGAGACAAAGAGTGGGCTGTTATTTTTGCTTGTGGGTCTTCTGGAGGTATGGCGATTATTTGGGATTCAAGTAAGTTTAAATGTTCAGATGTGGTGTTAGGTTCATTTTCAGTAACAGTGAAGCTGTGATCTGAGGAAGAAGGTTCTTTTTGGTTAACAACAGTCTATGGTCCAAATATTTCAAACTTGAGAAAGGATTCGTGGGAGGAGCTTCAAGACCTTTTTGGGCTAACTTTTCCGAGATGGTGTGTAGGTGGGGACTTCAATGTCATAAGAAGAAGTTCTGAAAAATTGGGTGGTTCTAGGGTAAACCCTAATATGAGTTGTTTTGACAAGTTTATAAGAGAGGGTGTACTTATTGATCCACCACTTCATAATGCCTCCTTTTTAGAAAACTTCACTCCAAACCTGTAGGTGATACATGGAAAATGGAAGGCTTACAATGGTCACCTATTTCTAAAGAAAGTGCAGCCTGGTTAGATTGACCTTTTTCAAAGTAGGAAGTGCGCCTTGCAGTGTTCTAGTTGAATAAGAAAAAGGCTCCAGGTCTAGATGGCTTCAATCTGACATTGTATCAAGAATGTTGCGATGAGATAAAAGAGTACCTTTTGAGAGTGTTTGTGGAGTTCTATAGTAAAGTGATAATAAATAAAAGCACCAATGCCACTTTCATTACTCTTGTGCCAAAAAAAAGAATGACATCCAAGTTTATATAAGATTATAGCTAAGGTCTTGTCAGGTCGTCTGAGAAGGGTGCTAAATGATACAATATCTTTGTCACAAGTTGCTTTTGTAGAAGGGATACAAATTTTAAATGCAGTGTTGATTGCTAATGAAGTGGTGGACGAGAAAAAGAGGTGAAGAGAAGAAGGGGTGGAATTTAAAATTGATTTTGAAAAAGCTTATATTCATGTAGATTGGGGTTTTTTGGACCATGTGCTTGAAAGGAAAGGTTTTAGTACTAAATGGAGATCTTGGGTGAAGGGTTGCTTGTCTTTGATGAGTTTTGCCATCCTAGTTAATGAAAATGCCAAAGGTTGGATCAAGGTCGCTAGAGGTTTAAGACAAGGTGATCCCCTCTCCCCTTTTCTTTTTACTATAGTGGCATATGCTCTTAGTAGGATGATGATTAGAGCAGAGGAGAGAGGTCTCTTTGAGGGTTTCATTGTTGGTAGAGATGGGTCTAGAGTGCCTCTTTTACAATTTGTGGATGACACCATATTCTTCGCTAAAGCTTGTCCACAATCTCTACAAAACCTTAAGTTGATTCTTCTGGTTTTTGGACAATTGGCAGGACTAAAAATAAACTTAGAGAAGAGTACACTCTCTGGGATCAATGTTAACCAAGAGTCTCTCACGTGTTTGGCATTAAGTCTTGAGTGTAGAGCTTCGGAGTGGCCATTATCTTAATTAGGTCTTCCTTTAGGAGGAAATTCAATGACAATAAACTTTTGGGACCCAGTGATGGATATCAAGGAGATTGGATGGTTGGAAGAATGCTCATTTGTCTTTAGGGGGGAGGATAACTTTAATTCAGTCTTGTTTATCTCACATCCCAACGTATTTCCTCTCTCTTTTCAAGATCCCATCATCAATAGTTTTAAAAGTAGAAAAGTTATAGAGGGATTTTCTATGGTCTAGGTTTAGGGGGGAAAAGAGAGATCATTTGGTTAGTTGGAATGTTGTGTGTAGAACAAAGGAGTTTGGAGGGTTGGGTTTAGGGAAGACATCCTTGAGAAATCGTACTTTATTAGGGAAGTGGCTTTGGAGGTTCCCTAAGGAAAGTGGTAGTCTATGGCACAAGGTGATCTTGAGCATTTATAGGACACATTCTAATGGCTGGGATGCCAACACTATGGTGAGATGGTCACATAGATGTACGTGGAAGGCTATTTCTCAAGTCTTTCAAGACTTTTCCCCTTATATCCCGCCTTGTGGTAGGGAGTGGAAAGAGAATCCGATTTTGGGAAGATTTATGGTGGGAAGAGCAACCTTTGAGTCTGCAATTTGCAAGTCTCTATAGAGTCACTTCAACGAGAAATCTTACCATCTCATAGGTCCTTAAGAGTTCCCCATCAGGTCTTCTTGGAATCTTACTTTTATGCGTCTCACGTCACAAGAGATTAGACAGCAGAAGACTCATGTTTTCACTTAATCACGAAACCAATTATCTTCTTCACCATGGATTCTAAAGTGGTGCTTGTCTCCCACCCGGAGTTCATTCTCGATTAAGTCTTTCTCATGGCCTTGTCAAATCTTCTAACTAATCCCTTTTCTTCCAGCCAATTTTATTTGGAAATCAAAAGCCCCACGAGTGAGGCCTTAGCTTAGTTAGTGGTGATTAAAAGGTAAATACCCGATGACATGCTCTGTGAAAACCACCAATCCCTTAGTCACGCATTGGTGCATTCTATCTTCAGGGAGTGGTGAATCAGTTGATCATCTCTTTTTTGCATTGTCCGATAGCGTTAGAATTTATGCGCGCGAGGATTGTTAGAGCAACTAATTTGGAGTGGGTACCACCAAGGAATATTGGAGACATTTTTATTATTTCCTTCAAACTTTTGGGGAAATCACTCAAAGGCAAGACTCTTAGGCATATTGCATGTCTTACTGTCTTATGGATAGTATGGCAAGAGAGAAATGCAAGGATTTTTGAGGAGAGGTGTAGAACGGAAGAGGTGTTATGGGATCTTATTCATTTTTATGCCTCTTTATGGGCTTCTTGTACTAGTCCTTTTAAAGGAGTCCCACTCAATTCATTTCTCCTTAGTTGGCTCTTGACTTGTATTTGAGAGAGATGACCTCCTTGTGAGTCTTTGTCTAAAGTTTCTAGGGTTCATCTTTTGTTTTAGATTGCTCCTGTAAATTGTAAGTATACTTTTACTTGATCAGGTATGTACTTAGTGAGAAGGATTTCTCATTCTTTCACTTTTCAATATTAATACATGTTTTGTTTTTGATAAAAGAAATCCACTCTATCGTTTCTAAGTTAGGCCATAATAAAAAAATAAAAATTGCATCTTGAAAATCGAAAAAGGTCATTCAGAATTGTCACCGTAGTTTTGGAATTAGAAGCGAGCGATTGAAATTCAAATTAGTTGACATGAAGAAAACAAACATGGGAATAAGAAAATAACTGCATAGAAGCAGAACGGAAGAATGGGAGTCTCACTCCTTTGAAACGCTCCATATGTTCGCGACCAACTTGACGGAGAAGAGCATCCTTATTCGCAGCAAAAACATGAGACACCTTCTTTGAAAGACGGTCTGCAATAGTAGCCCCCATTTGTACCAGTTTTTGCTTCCAAATCTTTAGCCAAATAGAAAAGAAAAACTATTATTCTAATTAAATTACTGATATATACATAAAACAGTAGACAAAAGCTCCATCGATATTTGCTGGCCTAAAAAAAAAAAAGGAAAATGAATCACTTGCATATAAAAAAGAGGCAAGTGGACCAAAAACAAGAAAAAAAAAATCTAGGTAACAATCAACGGACTCGACAAAGATGAAGAAAAGCAAAGGAAGAAGAAGAAAATGGATTTAATGAGAAAGAATCGATCATGTACGTGAAGCGTGTCAAGAGGCATTAAGGAGAAAAAAAAATAAAGATCACCAATTTATTGGGGATATATCGAGATATATCGTTGTCCTCTTAAGTTTTGTATTAAATTTTTAGTTGATAGTAGGTAAATCCTTATATATGTTTTTATCTCAAACTTTAATAATATCCAAACAAATATATTTTAATATATAGATTATCTTTATATTTTTATAAGTTTAAAAAAATCGATATATTTTTATATATCTTTTTATTATTAATTATTATGTATAAGATATGAATATTAAAATAAATTGTGGATATATATTATTGAATGAATTTTAATTAAATAATTTATGATTTTAGTGTTTAATATATCTTATTTATCCTGTCATAAAAATTATTATAATTTTATTTTTATTTTATTATATTTGTCCATTCATTTTTGTTTGGTAAATATATAATAATAATACTATTTTTTTATATTTATCTATTTACTTTTGTTTGCTTAAATATATAATACTATCTTAATATATATATATATATATATATATATATATATATATATATATATATATATATATATATATATATATATATGTGTGTGATTAGGTTTAAAACTATAGGCAGGCCCATAATACGGCGAATGTCGGCGTAAGCGAGGAGACACGAGAAGCGGGCCCGACAAGCGACCTACCATCACACAAGCCCAAACATCGAAGGCCTGTGCCTGGACCCGCTCACCCTCGCCCCAAAAGGTGACGTAAACATCCAAAGAACCCGTATTAAAGGAAAGTACTCAGCTTCCCTAGTAATATCTCCACCAATTAGGGAAGTGGGATATTTCTTTATATTTGCTATCAATTATCCCTTATTAATCGGTTAACGATAAAGAAAGAAAATCTGATCTCTCAGTGACTGATGGTATCAACTCGGAGCACAAGTAGGAGCCACGTCAATCCCCCGAGGATGCAAAACCAGCAAGGCAATGTAGATAGCCAACCTCCCGGAGACACGCTAGAAACTCTGCACGCCAATACCGACGAGATGGAGGCGCTCCGTCTCTCCAACCAACATTTGCTGAGAGAGTTTGAGCAACTCACCAGGCAGATACAACGCCTTGGGGAGGCGGCAACAGCCCGGAATAAAACACCATTACCCAAGAAGAATACAGCACATCGACCTCCTCGAAGTAGATGCAGAAGGAGCAACTAGCCAAGCCAAAGGAGCACATGACTCCTACAAACCCCTGTGAGAGAATCGCAATGAGGAGAGGCATGGTAGTGGATAATGTAGAGGCGATGGCCCATCCTCTCTATCGCCAGGAGACAGGAGAGCTGGCCATGGGGAGCGAGGTTCGGTGGACATTCAAAGAAGAGTCCGGCCATGAAGGTGAAGCGGTAAAGGCGAAATTGGTCTCATGACGCCCGATGCAACAAACCTAATCCCCATTCACAACTCCGGTGCCGTGACTTCCCTTCCAAGAAAATCTCGTAATGTCAGATCAAACGTTCGACGAAACAAAAGACCCCATAGATCACCTCAATACATATAAGAACCAGATGGAGCCGCATGGATATCAGGACCTCATACGATGCAGAGCCTTCGCTATCACCCTAAAGGACCCAACATTGGCCTAGTTTAACAGACTTCCGCCGTCTTCAATCTCATCATTCACAGAGCTCTCCATCGCATTCGTCTCCCACTTTATCTGAGCTAGGACATACAGGAAGCCAAGTTATCACCTTCTAACCATAAAGCAGAACTCGCAAGAGAGCCTAAGGTCTTATGTTCAGAGATTCAACGCAGAGTCGCTAAAGGTAGATATTCCATATGAGAAGTTCGCCATCATCGCTTTCATCGCAGACTGGGTGTACTGAAGACCCCATGTTTCTATCTCAAAGAACCTTTAAGCGCACAGGCCGATAAGGTTTCACAAATGAGAAGTATATCAATCCGGTGAGCTAAGCCCTCATTCAAGCAAATGAGCTCTTATACTCAAAAGGAGAAAAGCAGGGGCGACAAAAAACGGGAACGAAGCCTTAGGAGGCAGGGATACAAGGACCGATCCCTGAGGAGAAACAAAGAAAATAGAGAGCGATCCCCAAAGAGGCGAGGAAACATTAGAGATCGCTCTCGGGACCACTCCTACTGAAATAAAGAACTAGATTCACCTCCTCGCGATTCACCCCTCGATGTGTACCCTCGCATCCTGCAGTCCTAGGAGAAGTGCAACATGAAAAATTTCTAAGATGGCCATCTCAGATGAAGTCAACCCAACGAAAAGAGACAATTCCAACTATTGTGAGTTCCATAGGGATCACGGACACTGAACAGATGACTGCATCCAGCTGAGGAAAGAAATTGAGTATTTGATCCGACGTGGGCATCTTCTGCTACGTGGGCTTTAAGGACAGACTAAAAAGCGTGCCCACCACCACTCACAACTACAACCCCAACTCAAAGACTAGCCGCTCTCGGAGAAATCCATGTGATCTTCAAAGATCGGCAGGGGCTGGAGTCCAACTCGCCCAGAAAGCCCACCTACAATAACATCGTGACGGGAAGCATTAGAAATACAGTCGATCCAAACTTCCCCGGGCCGGACACTTCATAACCTTTCGCACCCGACATGGAAGGCTTCCAGCATCCCCACGACGATCCACTAGTGATAAAGGCCGTCGTAGCCAATAAAACAATCCACAGGGTCCTAGTCAACAATGGAAGCTCGACCGACATCATCTTCGCATCAACTTTCGACAAAATGGGCATTGGAAGGGAGAAGTTAGAGCCAGTCAACGCCTACCTACGTGGATTCTCTGGAGAAAGAGTGTCGCCTAGTGGTCAGATACACCATACCACTTTGGGAGACCCCCATGCCAGCCACAACAATAAAGAAGATTTCTTGCGTAGATGCCCCATCAGCTTACAACATATTACTTAGCAAACCCTCTTTCAATACATAAGGGTCATCCCCTCCGCCTATCACATGGTTATCAAATTCCCAACCGCAAATGGAGTAGGAATGGTTCGAGGAAACCAGCACATAGCCAGGGAGTGTTATCAAAGATCGATGAAACAAAAACTACTGACAACATCTACATGGACGAGCTCGACACGCGAATCGGCAAGCACCGACCGCGCCCGAAGGATCTGTGAGTCTCAGATAGCTTCGACGACCGTACCAGACACCTCGCCTACATAGGGTCTAAGTCGGGCTAAAGACATTAGAAGCCTTCATCCACTTTAAAGCGTAACACGGAGGTGTTTCGCCGAGCTGCGGAAGACGCCTGAGGAATCGACCAGGGGCAAGAAGAATCACCCACAGTCGAACGTCGCTCCATCATTCCGCTACCAAGCAAAAGAGGAGCTTCACCTGCAAAGGCGCGTATGAGATTAATGAAGAGCACGGCAAGCTCCCCGCAGATATAAATCGTGGAGGTCAACATCCCGAGTGGTCACAACATTGTACTGGCCAAAAAGCAAATGGCAATGGCGACTTCAGACGATTTCATGATATCAACAAGGCCTCACCCAAAAATAATAGCTTCCCCACTTCTGACGACCCTTATATGGATGCCACCCGCGCTATGAACTCCTCACCTTCACGGACGCCTCCAAGCAACCAGATCATATGGATCCCAAAGGACCAAGAGAAGACCTCATTCATGGGGGCAAGGAACCCATCGCACGTGATGCCCTTCGGGTCAAGAATTACTGTGGAGCCACCACAAAGGTCAGAACAAGATGTTCCACAAGTAGATTGGAGCATCTATGGAGGTATATATAGACGACATATTGGTAAAATCAGTTAAGGCCGAGCTCCACATAACCCACCTAGCCGAGGTGTTCCGCAAACCTCGGGCGAGCTACAATATGAAGTTAAACCTGGGCCAAATGCTCTTCTCGAGTTCCACCGAGAAGTTCTTGGTTTATAATCAACTACGAGGAATAGAAGCGAACCCAGATAAGATAAAGGCCGTGCTCGATATGCTGCCTCCTTCAAACATTAAGGACATTCGCACAATACCGGGATCGAAGAATAGTTGCGTAAGCCATTTCGCGTGTCCAAGGCCGACAAATGTCACCTTCTTCGTGCTCGAAAAAGGCCTCTTCCAATGGGATGCACACCGCGAGTGAGGCATTCACTGCAGCCAAACCTACTCCGAGCTTCCCCCGTTCTAGTAAGCCCTTCCGAGGGAGAACTCCTCACTCTTTACCTGGCCGTTTCAGACTTTTCAACTAGTGCCTCTAGTCGAGAACTGACGGGCAAAGAAACGCTTACTATTATACCGAGCTCTGAGATGAGCAAATGAGAGGTATCCAAAGATGGAGAAGTTGATCCTAGCGTTGGTAACTACATCCATAAAACTCCGACCTTACTTCCATGCTCATAACATCGAGGTCCTGACTAAATATCCGATGAATCAGATACTACACAAACCAGAAACCTCTAGAAGACTGATAAAGTGGGCTATAGAGTTGAGTGAGTTCGACACAGATGGCGTCAAGGACAACAATAAAAAGCGCAGATTCAAGCAGATTTCATCATAATCTCACCCTAACAGAGCCTACCGGTTACCCAACTCGATGCCCGACTCCCCATATGGAGGTTATGTGGACACCCTTCTTTGATCCGACCCGACATGTCCGAACCGAACCGGATGCTCCGATACCAATCTAATCTCGCGGATACCCCAACCACGGCACTGCGGTCGGCGGTAAGGTGTCAGATTTTTTTTTAACTATACCTCTAAGTTTGTTCATTCATATAATGCTAAACATTTAACTTGTATTATATTATGTAGCTGATAGGCGTATTTTGTGATGTGTATATAAAATTATGCAGAAAAATATAAAAAAAATGCCTATTCCGCGCAAGTATACGCTTGTCAAGTAATAAAGTGTACGGCACGATATCGATCCACAGGAAAATGGGGATGCTAAGTGACAAAATTATAATACTTCTAATATCCAAACTAACAATTGTGATAGTAAAACAAATTTAAACTAAACTAATGAAATTTCTAAATCTAACTAATGAAGTTCGCAACCATGGATACTAAGAGATTATAAATCTTGTGGTGTTTCGTGCACCGGACAATCCTCTTAGACCTAAGTCAAAATTTACTCTATTGTTTTATGAAAATGCTTTCCAAGGCGACTCTTGTCTAATTTAATTATAAGCCCTCTCGAGGTCGAATAACCCTACCAACTAACACTAGGTCTTTGCTTCTCAGCTCAACCCCAAGCATTAGAGATGCTTAAGATCCAAAGTCCACACGCCTCCTAATTACCGATAATTTCTACACTACCAGCTAATTAGGTTGATTCATCTATGTCTAAAGTTCTTTACTCCCTTCTATGATTCAAAGAACCACTCACCACATTGAGATTAGCCAGAAATCAATATGTAAATAGAACCAAGTATGAATCAATAGAGGTGCATTCACAAGAAACAATAGAAAAAGTAACATTAACAAATAGATATAAAACCCATGTTCAATATACAACCAAAACTCCTAGATCTATGAATTTAAAGAATGAGCAGGTTCATACATCATAAACTTAGGATAAAACATGAGAAAAGAGGAAGAAGAAACTATAATGATCAAATGATGGTGAGTCCCGATTTTCCACAAATCTCATGATCTTCTCCCAAATCTCAAAACGGTTCCAACCTCCTCCTATCCCAAAGCGCGGATGTGTCCCTTCGAGCCCCAAATTACCCTCGTCTCTTCAGTTTGAGCTTAAACCTCCGCGGGCTCAAATGGGCTAAAATCCACCCAAACCGATCTAACGTCGCGACGTCGTGCAGGTTCTCACGTTGCGACGTTGCTGCAGTCCCCTCGCTGGGCCTCCAACTCGTGGCGCTAACTTTGTCATACGAACTCCGGGCTTCCTAGGTGTTCTTGGTACCGCTTGAAAGCTCTTTTGAAGTGCAGAATCCATCCATATATGGATTGATATAATATAAGCTCATATGATTTATCTTGAAAACTTCAAAATACAGTAGCCTCCTGCTGAAGGTGCTGAAATGTTTGCTGATTTTCAAGTTTGAACTGTATAACTTCTTTGTTCGAACTCCAATTTTGGTGTTCTGCATCCCTAGAAAGCTCTCAAGTGTAGAATCCATACATATATGGCTTGATGCAATAGGAGCTCATATGATTTCTGAAATGTCAAAATTCAGTAGCCTCCTGTTGCTTTGTAGCGCTTTTCCACCAATTTTGCAATAATTCCATCAAATGCACGACTGACCATAGTGAAATAACTTTTAAGATTAGTGGCACTTATTTAACATAAAAACACTAGAAAAACTAACTAAAGCATAGGGATAAAATGAGTATTTAAGATACTCATCAGTAGCAACGGATTACAAAATATATACAAGCTCCATACATGGAAGTGTTCAACATTTACAATATTTACATTATTTACAAAATAAACAAAATTACATATACAAAATAGACTAAAAGGTCTTCCAGTGGGCACCTAGTGATGCGTGGCCTTTGACTGCTGATGTAGATTGTCATGTCCTCTGGTTTCCTCTTCTGTACCTACACGAATAAAACACTGCTGTTTTTACGCCTTGGGCGGTGAATTAATACATACGGATGACTCCTACCGAGGGTCTCCACACTTTATACAAATGCATATACTTATGACACATATAACATTTATATATACTTATCATTTCCTCGCTTATATACTTTCACAACATGTTTACTTTATCATATTTCATATAGTACTTTTCATGTTATCTTCAGATTTTTACTTATGTTCTGGTAGATAATTCTCATCACATAGTAGTGTTATGCTTCTCATATCATGTCATATATTCAAGCATTTCTCATTCGCATATACTGCCATTTCTCTCTTTATGTTTCATATGTCCAGAATACCTTAAGCGATACGGAAATAATTGTATGCACTGAAGGTCATATCACCTGCATTTGGCATAAAGGATCTCTATCTCGTATATACCCGGCAGCCATCACTATACGAGACAAAGTTGACTTACGCTTACGTAATATGTGACCCAAATGGGGCCGTATATACTCGAAGGTATCATCACCGGGGCATAAGACAAAGGACCTATGTCATATACCATCCAAACTAGATCAATGTCATAGACTAAAACGGCTTCGATATCTCAGAACTGCATGTCGCAATAATCGTGACTTCCCTATAGGCATTTCATCTATCCCTCTACTAGTTCTAAGTAGACAATCCGTGTATTTTATGTTCAAGACATATCTCATATTATGCATGAATAAGCAAGATTACCACATATGCCATCAAGCTTTTCATGATTTCCGGACCTAATGTGAGCCCACTTTTATTATGCTATATATGGCGATTCTGACTCAATGGGATTTATAAAGTCCAAGAACACCCGAAACGGAGTTCGATTTAAGAAGGCGACTCTTCAAGTCGAGGTCACACGTAGTCAAACCCAATCGAGCCGGCCCGAACCGACGAGCCGGTGATCACCGGCCATCCTCCACAGGCACACTTGATTCGACTCAATGGGCTTTCCATAGAGTCAAAGAACACCCGAAACGGAGTTCAGACGAAGAAGTTATGACCTTCTGAAGTTGAAGGTCACACGTAGTCAAACCCAACCGAGCTAACCTGAACTGGCCGAGCTGAGATGACCTGTCTCAACTCACCTATTGTCCTCTACAAGCACATGAATGAATTCGATCAATGGTCATCAGTCCAAGAACAATCTAAACGGAAGTTCTGCATCGGCAGTTATGATCTTCCTAAGTCGAGGTCACACGAGTTAAACCCAACCGAGCCGACGGAACTCGCCGAGCCGAAAGCCGAAGCCGACCGTCCCTGGCGAGGCACCGCCGAGCTGTACCAGCTGCTCGGGGTGACCGTCCAGGGAAATGACCATAACTTGAGCTACAGAGGTTCGAATTGAGAAATTCAAAAGCCTAACATCAAGTTCATGGATGTGGCTACAATTTACCAGAAGGACTCTCTTCCAAATTCCCTTTATTTCTTACCCAAAAATAAGTTCTAAGGTCCGGCTAATGCGTGTGATCAAAAAGAGAGAAATTATCTTAGTTCAAATTGCAACCAAATCTTTCCCAAAACACATATATAAGAGCCTTAGAGCTCTACTCAACTCAACCCTAACAAGAAATGAGTTTGGGAGTTTCCAAACCCAACCCCATGTACAAAATAGAGGGTTCCAAACCATGTATCTATACTTTCTATACCAAAACTAAACAAATACCATACAAAACACTAGACTTCCATACTAGTCCACATACAATTCAGAGATCCATAATTCGATCTTCTTTTCCCTTATGTCTTTCTTCTCTTCTCTTCTTCTTCTTCTTCCCTTCTCTTATCTTCTCTCTTATCCGTTTTTGCTCTCCTTTTCTCCAAGACCAAAATGACATATTTATTTTGATCTTATCCTCATTTGATCTTATCCCATTTTTATTTCATTTTTTCTCTCTTTTGGAGCATTCTTGATCATCCGGTCAAAGTAAGGAAATTTCCTCCCTCTTTCCTTCAAGCCACTTGTCTCTTCCAGCACTTTCTTCCTATTTCATTTTAATATCTTTCTTTTGGCCATTTGGTCCTCCAACTCTATTACTCTTTAATTTAACTTATACATTCCTACTTTGGCATAGACTTTACCCTTAACTTTTGTATTAATTCCTGTTCTTGCTTATTTTTACTTTATCTTTATTTTAAAATATACTTTCACTTTTATTATACCTAAACAGTTATAAACCGTTAGGGTATAATTTAGTGGTGTTAATCGGCTATCCGTGACGGGGCCGCTAATGCTCAAGGAAGCGACAAAGCCTGATCCCGACCTCTCCGTATGGGATAGATGGAATACGCGTCGCATTCGCCTAAGCCTCCAATAACGAGGTCGACATGGCATCATTATACCAGCTTAACTCTACCCACTCCATGGAGGCTAATCACCGAAGTGAGCAAAGTGACTCTAATTGGTAGTAAAACGTATAGTTGACTCCAAGAAGCTAGGTGAGATGATCCTATACCCGGGCGAAGGTATAACCGGCGAAAAGTTCATATGAGTTAAGGTCAAACATGTACCCAGAGCAAAAAATTCCCGAGCTGATGCCTTGGCAAAATTGGCAACAGCCTCACAAGAAGACCTGGGCAGACTGATACCTGTTGAGCACCTCCTAGAACCCTCAATAAGCATCGACAACAGAGAAGTCGCCCTCGTGATGTCCGAACCGAGCTGGATGGACCTCATCTGGGATTACTTGGTGGAAGGAACATTGCCAAGCGACCCAAAGGAGGCATCCAAACTCAGAGCAAGGTCAGCAAGATTCATCGTTCATTAGGGGACCCTTGATAAACGAGGCTTCTCTATGCCCATTCTTAAGTGCGTAGGGAAGGAAGACGTCAATTACATACTCAGGGAGGTAAACGAAGGCATCTATGGCAACCACATCGAAGCTCGAACCTTAGCAGGAAAAACCTTGAGGCAGGTATTATCGCCCACAATGCTCAAAGACGCAAACTTAACCGGTCGGGCACAAAAAGCCGTCGAGCATGCCAAGATCATTCTATCCAGCCATCGACGCAATCACGAGCCTCACTTTCAAGAATTCGGCTGGACATATCGGGACCCTACCCATCGGAGCGGCAATGCAAAATTTGATTACCGCGGGTCGTGACTATTTCCACAAGTGGGCCGAGACCAACTCTTAGCAACAATCACGTAACATAAGGTGGCCGAACTCGTCCCGCGCCCTATAATATGCAGTTCGGGATCCCGAGGTCCCGTGTTCGATGAATGTGTTTCCAGCTCTCATTAATCCTAAGTTCAGGGATTTCTACGCCGAGCTCAGAATCAAGAACTACTACTCATCCCTACCATCCATAGTCTTAATTGCAAGCAAAGGTCACCAGTAAGGGACTCAAGGCAACGCCAAGACTAAATTCAAGATCTAAAGTGGAAAATAGTGTGTAATACCTCCCGATAAGGCATGGGCACACATAACTACGCACAAGTCAGCAACTCAAGAGACCCCATTCGCCTCGCCTCACACCAGGCGGTAGCTCCTGGTCAAGGCCTGATTAAAGCTCCATGATTGAATTCGCAAGTCAAATAATTTAGGAGGTTATTCGCCTAAACCCGATCTCCTGTGAAGAAGTTTTAAGCAGTCCCTCAAGCGATTGAGACCACCATTAAAGACAAAGAAGATACGGGCCACCAAGGGGTCAAACCTGTGAATTATGCTCAAAGCACTGTTCTGGGAACAACTTCGCCAATGAGGAAAGACCCTTAATACGTGTGTCGGGACCCAATTGGGAAGGGCCCTATATCGTATCCCGCATAGTCTGACCTGGCAACTACGAGCTCCAAACAGAAGAAGGAAAAGCCCTACCCCACTCATGGAATGCTAAACACCTAAAACGATTCTACCTATAAGACCTCGAAATGTAATAAAGTATCCCACATTTTGATTTTAAATAACAATCTCGATGTTCATTTTTAGGCTGCTTAATATCATGGTGGGTCAAAAAATTAGTTATAATGATAAAGCAAGGAGCCTGACTGAAGGCTCTGTGCAAAGCGCATGTTTTACAAAAGACTGTTTCTTATTTCAAAGGAATTACAAGCACACAAAGTGACTACTAGCCACGCAGCCATTCCCTGCACCTTAGAGACAAGCGGCACATACAGTTCCCTACTCCTCAAAAACAAAAATCCACAAGGAAAAGAAGAGAAAAGAGAAAGCAAGGAGCTCGGTTGGTAGAAGCTCGAAAAAGTCACATAACACAAATACATAATTTCATTTCAGTAAAATTACAATCACCTCAGAGGATTACAAAATCTTTCTTTACATCTAAAAAAAAAAAAAAAATTACAATCAAGATAGCCAAGTATTCACACTGCCCAACACCTACTGGCGAAAAACTACAAGAAAAGAGAAAGAAGGGGAGAAAAGGAAAGAGAAAGAGAAAGAAGATAAGAAAGGGAAGGAGAAGGAGAAAGAGAAAAGGGGGGATAGGGAGAAAAGAGGGGAGGATGTGAATGGAGAAAGCGTGACTTAAAAGTTTTCCTAAGCATACCGCCTTCTCGATATGTTCCCCGGGCCCGGGCCTTCAATGGGTAGGACTAGTGGAATTAACACAACCCCCATGTGGGAAACTAGAAAACACACCCTACAAATAGCGCATCAGGAACCAAGCGCCGGCCCATGACCTCCAAACTGACGTCGCGCAGTGACAATCGAACCTTGAAGCTCCATCGCTTACGAACCCAAGCACTATCCAAGGCAGGAAGAAAAATGGGAGTAGTGTATAACTCACCCTATCAAAGGAAAGTAGTTATTTATAAAGAGACCCGGACGCCTGGGGAATTCACGCGATCTGCACCAATTCCCCACAAACCTACATTAAAGCTGAGCGCGCTTTGCCAAGGAAAGGGATATTAAAGAGCCATGTGGCACAATTTCAGTGCTTATTTCATGTGTTAGCTTAGGTTCGTAGAGGGCACGATGTTTCAGAGCCCAATAGCTCGCTTTCGTGAGCTTAACTGCCTCAAAAGGCCTCAGAGCCTGTGGAGCCCCTAGAGCTCGGGCTGAGAGTGGCAGTAGCTCTGAGGGCACACAGCCTAAGAGCCGAGTAGCCTAGCCACAGAGCATAACTACTAGGAAGGCCTCAGAGCAGCGAGCCCAAGAGCTTAGTTTGTAGAGCATAATCGCTGCTAAGGCTCGTAGCTAAGCCCCAGAATTTCGCCTCTCAAAGCTTAATCGTCAAAAGGCCTTATAGCCCCAGAGCCCCCAAAGAGGCCTGGGCTGAGAGCACAAACAGCTCCTGAGGGCACACAGCCCAGAGTCATGGTCGCTTTGGCAGAGGATAATCAAGTAAAAGGAAGGCCTCAGAGCCAAGGAGCCTGGGTGAGCTCGGGCTCTCATAGCATAATCGTCGAGGAAGGCCTCAGAGCCAAGGAGCCTAAGAGGCTCAGCTTTCGTAGAGCTTAACCAAGCCAAAAGGCCTTGTAGCTCCAGAGCCCTGTAGTTTCGGCCAGGTCAAACAGCTCAGAAGGCACAATAGCCTCAAGATCCCAAAGAATGGGGACGCAGAGCATAACCGAAGCCAAGGAAGGCCTCGGTGAGCCTGCAGGAGCCCAAAGAGCCCGGCCGATCTTAATCGCCAAAAGGCCTCAGAGCCCAGAGCCCCCATAGCTCCGCCTCGGGAGAGCGCAACAGCCTCTGAGGGCACAATAGCCTAAGAGTCCAGTAGCTCAGATTGTAGAGCATAACTTCTCAAGGAAGACCTCGTAGCCAAGGAGCCCAAGATCTCGGGCCTGAGTTTAACTCGCTTCAAAAGGTCTCAGAGCCCAGAGCCCCGATAGTCAGCTTAAGAGAGCCTAAATGTGCCTTGGGGTGGGGCGTAACAACCCAGAGTCGATAGCCTGGGCCGGCCAAGTAGCTCGGTGACATACCAGGAGCCAAGGCCAATTCAAGAAAACAATAAAAGAGCGAGAAAATTAATCAATGAATCTCCGTGATATCAACGAAAAGTCAATGCCGGCTAATACAAAATCCCAGTCGCGCCCGTATATAGCAAGGTTAAAATAAAAGCCCGGGCGCTTGAGGCCTGACCACTCATGGAAGTGGGGTCAGCAAAAGTCTTTAGCTGCAAGGCAGAAGAGCTGGCCTCCGGAGGAACCCGAAGATCCTCAGGCAAGGGAGCACGATCAGGGGCCCCCGAAAGCACCTCTGGGCCAGCTTCCGCCACTCTTAGCCTCCGCGCATTCTACCTCCTCATCAAAATGGATGTTGAACTCTAAGTCCGGAAAGCTCTGAAGCTCCCACGCCTAGAAGGCAAGCCAAATTTAAGCCCATCAAGTGTGCCGCCTTCAGCTCGCATCACTCGCTCTCCCGGCCACCCAAAGCCAAATTTCTCGAGGTCCATCCGAAACTCTGCCGAGCCCGTCAAGCGCTCCACTGAGCTTCCAGCCCCTAAAGCCTCTGGAGCCTTATCCAACGCCGTCACTGCTCACAGGTCACCCTCGACAAATTCTCGCAACTCCTTCCTCTCCGACCGCCAGCAGCCTCGCCTCTCTCTACAAGGCCTTCAAGTCCTTCGGGTCATTTTTCATCTTCGCCTCGCGCTCTCACCGCTGAAGCATAAGCCAGTCGAATTGCGGTTTACAAGCTCCTCGCCGTGTCCCTTATTCGAGTCAAGGCACTCCTGAGGTTGGGTGGAGGCAACCTTAGCCTTATAAGACTTCACTACCCGATAAAGCCCGCAGAAGGTCGGGGTTCTCCATAGCCCTTCAAGGTAAGTAGCCACCTACCAAAGAACAAAGAAGAGCTGAATTAATGGGGCCTAAAACAATCAGAAATGGATCGATTAAAGGCGCCAGGATCGACAAAGTGGTCACCTCGAGTAGAAGACAAAGCCTTCTCAACGGGACAGTGGGCGTCCAGGTCGAGGTCGGAATCGCACAATGGAGAGGAAACAACCCTGGCCTAAGAGCCCACATGAGAAAGTAGAGAGAGTCCTCATTCCCGCAAAGACCAAAGCCGACCCCTTCCCACATCATCCGGGTACCGAGGAGGGGGCTTAGCGCCCGTCGACATGTGACTCTAGGACCCGAAATAGGAAGAACCCTCCAAGCGGGGCCTGGGCCGCCCTCCTCGAGGGATCTCCGCAAACTCGATAGTAGACGCCAAGAGGAGACCCCACCTTTAAGATCTTACCCGGGTGGCAACTGTGGGAAGCCTGAGTCTTCCGCTTACGCCTCCTTTCTTCTCTTTGCTAGCACCCTCCAAGCGGGCCTCGAAGCTCTCCCGAGTGGGCTTCGACAAGAGGCTCCAAAGCAGTAAGACAAAGAAGACTTGAGACAGTAAAGAAGGCTTATGGCGAATGAGGGGAAGACCCTTTGAGCAGAATTCAGGCAGTTTCGCACCGTGATGTACCATGGAATATCCGACCACGAGATCGTAGGCACGCCCGTGGTGGCACCTAACCAACCTCCGCTTCACCTCTTCATCCTCAGGACTAAGATCGGGCCGCACCCCTGAAAACCGCACAACCAAACCATAGTCAGAGACAACCAAGGATTTCCGAAAATTAGACCCGCTCAGAGCAAGGGAGAACTCACGTAGGTCCTTGGGGGTGGTCCAGGAGGTCGGAATGCCAAGAGTATCTTTCCGACATCGCGGATTATATTCTACCGTCGCTAACAACAAAAAATAGGGTCTTCCAGAATTTATGGGAGGATGGCATGTCTAAATAATCACCAGTTTGACTGCTAAAATATACACAATAATCAAAATATACCCTAGTCAGCTTTATTACAAGCCGCAGGTATTTTGTAGCACAATTTGACCGTCATAAATTAAATGCGAAACCTGGAAACTAGAGACCTTAAAGTTGGTTAAACTTAAGGATTAAAATCGTGAATTTTGTCCAAAAGGGGCTTAAAAGTCATAAATTGAAGAGATCAGGCCAAAATACAACTTTTGGGAACTTGAAATAATAAATGACAAACATGGAGGGACCTTGCAATATATAATTTAACCTAAAACTGGTTTGAGGCCAAACAAGGCCTTAGCAAAATCTGGATTTAAAGAATTTCAAAATCGGTTCCATCTGACAGGGGAACAAACTGTAGCACATGAAAAGAAGAATGAGAAGAGGGAGATCAAGCCAAGCGTCAAAGGTACGTGGGAGAAGACATCAGAAACATCCAGATATAAACGTGCCAACACACTTCAGCGTCATCATACGTAGTTCCGTGCTCTGATCAATGTAAAGTGTAAAGTTTTGTATTTGTAATGGACCCAGAAATGTGGCAGCCATTGGCTGATTGTTATAACATGGGCCATACCCACGTATACCTTGGTTTAAAAAAAAAAAATCGTAAAGAGTCCCAGCAGATCTGCATCGCCCTACTCGCCTCAATCTCGCGAACGCCTGACTCGATTCGGGCGTGACAAGTTGGTATCGCAGCATAGGTATATTACAACCTAAGGCTTCGGAATATGATACCAATAGGTTGCACGAGTCGTTTGCGCGCTTTCCGAAAAGTCTCGCATTAAGGATGCACCTCCATAGTACGCTGGTTTAATGCTGGATGTCCCCACCTCGATATCGACTAAATGAATCGCATCAACCATTCCTCGAAAGATTTAAGAAAGGCATGTAGTTCCGATGGAGCTCGATGGCTCAAGTGAGAGTCACGCTCCAACTTCTGTTAAAAGATATGAAAGAAAGATCCATACAGAGCAAGATAAGTGATAGGAATTTCGAGGACTAAATTCTTATATGTGAGAATTGTAACACCCCAAAAATATACCCTTAGTCAAGCCGACATGCTTACAGGTATTCGTAAGCATAATTTGACCTGCTTCATAAGTTAAATGCGAAACCTGAACCAGAGACCCGAAAGTTGCAAAACTTAAGGACAAAATCGTAATTTATCCAAAAAGGGGCTTAAAAGTCATAAATTGAAGAGACCATAACAAAAATACAATTTTTGGGAACTTGAACAAATGGTCAAAACATGGAGGGACCTTTTTGCAAATAAGGCAATCCTAACCTAAAAATGGTTGAGGGCCAAACAAGGCCTTAAGAAAATTGGATTTAAAGACCAAAATCGGGTTCCCATTCGATGAGGGGAACAAAACCCAGGAAGAAGAAGAAAAAGAAGGAAGAGAAGAAGGAGATCGCCAAGTAAGCCAAAGGTACAGGAGGAAGACATCAAAGAACATCCGTGATATACAATGGCCAACACACACTTGTGTGGCGTCTACCATGTAGTTCCGTGCTCGACCAGAATTGTAAAAGGTAAAGTTTTATATTTGCAAATGGACTCAAGAAATGTATAGGTCATTATTGGACATAAAAGTTATAATATGCGGGGACATACCCACTGTATAATTTGGCTTTAAAAAATCAGGTAAGAGTCCCAAGATTCGTAGATCATGGTCCTGACTACTCTGATCCGCCTAACTGCCTGACTTGATTCATGACAAGACAAGAAACCTTCCGCGGACTTTAAGAATCGAAAGGTCTAGTATCGTGGCTGGGGCCGGAACCCCCAAGCCTTTATCCCTAAAAAAAATAAGGAGGCCAACTAAAACGCCCTAGAAATTGGGTGAGTGTTTCACGAGCATACGTTGAAGTGCTTTACGATGCGCTGACAGTGGGTGTAAAGGGAAGTGAGACCATTTTCAAAGGTTACCTAAAAGCAAGCCATCTTAGAACATGGACGACGAAGATGAGAGTCCGACGCCAACACGACACCACGAGGTCTCCATACGTGGGCATCATAGGAAGGCTCAATTCGGGATCGGCCCACTACTTCCGAACACCTCACGACAACCCTAAGATATTTCGATCCGGTGGGGTACATGATCTCGCTAATCCTCTCATTGCCCTTGTTCTGGGCAGAGGGGACGCCCACCTAATGACTCCTAGCTGACAGACTGAGACCACTGCACCCACCACCCACCTCGCTCAAATTGACCTCTCGCCAGCCCGCTCCTATATGCAAACACGAGTCGACTGGACCCGTAAGAAGGCATGATTTGACAAAGATAAAAAGCGAAAGGAAGACAAGGAGGCTCCAAACACGTCCAAACAACCCGCGCCGGCGATGGGAAACCTAAAAATATATATGAAAACGCACTGATTACTAAGAAAACAAAGGAAACTATCCTCGGGAGGGGCAAAGCAGCTGCGAGCGATTCTTAACAACGGACAAAAATGTTTCGAAATGGGGAAAATCCAAACCTGTAGAGGAAGAGGACTCAAAACAGAGACACAAGATTCGCAATGCGATATCCTTTGGCAATGAGAGGATACCAACGTGCGAAAATCAAAAAGTCGTCATTATCACAAGACTTCGACGGCGATATCAAGATCGACTAAACCATTCCCAAGAGTCACGTGTCACACCCGATCCATTTAGTCGCATAACCCTCGCTTACGCCGCGAGCCAAGGGTCAGGGGGAACCGATTGGTTTAAAACTCTGCGCGCCTAGCGTTTACACCAGCAGTTCCCAAACGCTGCGCTTAAAAGGAGACATGTATTATGTCAGAATCAATTTAAAAAGAGCTCTCGACCCATCACACATGCTCAAACACGAGCCTCAGCCTTAATCCCTGCTCTCACCCAGCCCTAGAAGCGTAACGAAACATCTAAAAGAACTCAGATAGCGAAAGTACCCACTTTCCTTTAATAAAATCTCCACCAATTAGCAAGCGGATATTTCTTTATATTTGCACACCATCCATTATTAATCTGCTAATCGATATGAAGAAAATCTTCACCCAATTTTATAAATATCCATATCATCATCCAACTGTAAAAGACACGATCATCTATTATAAATATCGCGCCACCCCATCAAGGAAAGATTTGACAAAAATCTATTCCCTAAGCAAATTTGATTTTCTTCCACCTGAAAGAACTCGACTCAGCATCGAAGAACTGGCGAACCCCGTCGATCTTTTTTGCTTCTTATTTTCGCAGGGGAGCCGGACATCCAAAGTCAGCGGACCGACCCGGCAATTCTAGCAAGCTCCAGCCCAATTTCGGTTGAAAAAGCATCATTAATATGGTTATTATATACTATATTATAGTATAATTAAATATATTTAATAAATAAATAAATTTTTAAATACATTTAAATAAAATAAATAATTTATATTTATAGAATGAAATCAATTATTCATTATGTATTTATATATTTAAAATTGAATTATTGGGTTATATATATATATATATATATATATACACATTTATAAAATAATCTTTCACTTATTTTATCAAAATTTAAAATTATAAACAATTTTTAATAAATTTTAAATAATTTATATTTTATTGATATTTATATAAAAATATTTATCGATATATCTTTAATATATCTGTAAAATTTAAATACCGATATATTCGTTGAGATCGATTTTTTAATATTTTGATGGAATTCAATTGAAGAGTAGTCAGGTCCGAAAGTCCGTTGTAGAAAAATTTGGTAGAATATCGGAAATGTTGAGGATATATGGATCGGGAACCGAAATATCGAGGATCCATCGAGTTTGATGTATACGCTCGTGATCGTGGGCAAGGACTAAAAAATCGATTTTTTCGGCCGGTTTTTCATAAAATCGGTTTTGCCATTTAAAACTTCGTGGTTAAAAATTAAGTAAAAATCGGAAAAATCGGGCCATTTGGAAAAATCCGATTTTTCCCGAATTTTTATATTTTTCCTCGTTTTTTCGCCCAAAATATAAAAATCGATTCTTAAATGACTGACCACCCAAATCTACTAAGCGATAATTCTTTCAACCAATTTCAAAGTTCATTAATTACACTTATTATATATAATGTAAACTTTTTTTATATTCTATTATTATTTATTTGTTCTAATCCCTTTATAATATTTTATTTTATTTTTATTTTACATTATAACTTATAATATTTTTAAATCAAATATTAATTTGAAAAGGAAAAAATAAAATAACATTATTTAAAAATTTAAAATTATAATATATAATAATTTGAATCTCCTCATTATCTACATAATATTTATAATAATAACAAAAAATATATATATCTTTAACATAATAATATCTGAATAAATATATTAAATATAACATATTTAATTTAATAATTACTAATCCATTCGATTTAATATACCTTAATTAAGCATAAAGAATTATTTCTCATAATCTATATAATTAAAATATGAAAAATTTTAATAATCGATATTTTTGTAAAAATATCAATCGATATTTTATCAATATTTTCAATATTTTTGATATTTTCATAAAATCAAATTATCGATATATTTGTATTTATCGATATTTTAATTCTTGATCGTGGGAACGTAATCGCCAAAAAAATCAACTATATATCGTAGATTTATCCGATATACCGATCGTACGACGACTGACGACCGATTATCATGTCACGCGATAACTGTTTTGTGGCACGTGCTGTCCCAACGGGCCAAAATCAAGGTATCAGCTCACTGGAGTGCGAGGGTTTTTGGGTCTAAAACCCTGAACGGCTGAACCCTATCCAAGTTCAGAATTCACTAGAGAGCATAGATGATTGTACATCGCTGTGCTTCAATGCTACTTTTCAGCAGATTATCTCCTCCTCCTCCTCGACTTCTCTCCCCGTTTAAAAGTTGCTATTTATCCGTCCTCGATCGTTCATCACCATCATCATCGTCGTCGTCACCATCTTCTTCATTGCGAATTGGCCTGTATTGGCTGGACCAACCACGACGGAGACGAGCTAGGGCGTTTGGAACTGCCTCCGCTGCCGCCCAAGATCGGAATGGAGCGGAAACGTTCTTTGCGGAAGAAGGCGTTTCGTGGGCGTCCCTCGGCGTATCCGATCGGCTTACCCGTGCTCTTTCCACCGTGGGCATCGAAAGACCGTCTTTGGTTCAGGTGTGTCTCATTGCGCTCTTGTCTCATATGGTTTATGAGAAAACAAGGGAAAAAAAGAAGATTAAAATAACAATATTCTTAATCCTATGTTTCTTTGTCTTTAACAAAAATTCACCTTTAGGCTTCTCTGATGGAAGTTTTGGTTTTCCCTGGCCTAGAATAATGGTCTGTTAAGGCTCCTGAGGCTTAGGCGTAAGGTGCGACAAAGGCACTTCCTGAGTGAAGTGAAATGTGATCTGAGATGCTCATTCAATACTAAAAATAATGAAATTATATAAATTTCAATATATAATTAGAAATTTCAAGAAAAAAAATTTTTAGAAAGGAAATTAAAGTCCACAAGGATTCTATAACGGGGCATGTCTTGAAAAGTGAGGCGCGCTGTAAGTGGTTATGTCCTGAGCTTAGGCGCGCTTTAAACACACGTTTTAAAACTATTGTTTAAGGTTTTAATTGTTGTCATCTCAACATTTGATGCAGACAAGGAGTAATAACTTGTTTGGAAGAATTAGAAGTTTGATGTGGTTGTGGTGTTGAGAAAAACCAAGCAAGAGGAAACAGTGAATGTCATTTTTAGTCAGAAACAATAATTATTGATACAAAGGTTATGTAGTGGAGCATGTATGACCGGTCGAATGCACCTTGATTTTGTTTGAGGACCTGTTATGTTTTTTAATTCTTGATATTTATACTTTTGGGCATTTCAATCAGCTTTTCCCCTCCTCAACTAGTGTTTATAACAAAGGTAACTTAGGATAAACTGGCTTTGTTACATCTGATGTATTTTAAACTTCAAATTCTATAGACGCCAAATCTTTTTGATAGAATTTCCACAGGATATTCAAACAAGAGATTGAAAATTTCATATTTCTTTTCTTTTTCTTTCTACTTTTAGGTTTTTTTTTTTCAACCAGCTGCTTGCTTTTGTAAATTTCAACTGAACGTTTATTCATTTGAATCATGCTTTCACTTGAGCTTGTTAAATAAAAGGCCATTATATGCTTACTTCCTTTTGACATTTTGTTGTATGATAATAATTGAGATATTTGATTTGCATTCTAGGCTGCTTGTATACCCTATATACTTTCAGGCAATGATGTGGTAGTTGCAGCAGAGACTGGTAGTGGTAAAACTCATGGCTACTTAGTTCCACTAATTGATAGACTTTGTGGTGCACCCAATGATTCTGTGGATGTTTACTGATCAAGAATCAAGACGTCTGCATCAGCTTTGTCTTGTTCTTTGTCCAAATGTGATGCTCTGTGAGCAAGTTGTTCAAATGGCTAACTGCCTTTGTGGTAATAATGGTGAACCACTTCTAAGGGTGGTAGCTGTATGTGGACGGCAGGTATGGATGTACAAATTTTCTTGTTCTCAACATAACATTTTGTCATTTTTGAGATAAGATTAAAGTTAGTATATATATATATATATATATATATATATATATATATATATATATATATATAGAAAGAATGTTGCCGGATATGTCTTTATGTTCTTGCCAGGTTTCCTCTCACATATCCTTTCCGGGGCTTGTCGAATATGAAACATTTTGCCTGTAGGGATGGCCAGTTAATGAACCTGATATTATTGTTTCAACGCCAGCTGCTCTTCTGAACAATATTAATGCATTTGACCCTAAAAGTGAAGGCTGCTCCTTAAATTTCTACGTGGTGTGAAATGTGTGGTAAATTTTCTCAGAATCATTTATGTTTATTTTGGTTATTTGAGAAATCACATACCTTGTTGATTCTATTTATTTATGACAATGACAGGTGTTTGATGAAGCAGATATGCTTCTTTGTGGGAGCTTTCAGAATCAAGTCATCCGTCTCATAGATATGCTTCGTTTTGATGAAAAGATGTTGTCTCGCATAAACAAATCTGTATGTGAGAAGCCAATGGAATTGGAATCTGATTCCATGTTGCATTCTTGGTCTGATTATGAAAAGGACCAGCAAACTGAAATCATCTCAGAGGAGGAGGAAAATTTTGAAGGTGATCCTGTGGTTGAAGGTGATCCTGCGGTTGAAGGTTTGACAGAGGAGACTGAAGTTGGGTCAATCAAGAAAAAAGATTGGAGGAGAGTGAGAAAAAATTATGAGCGTAGTAAACAGTACATATTTGTTGCAGCTACCCTTCCAGTTAATGGTAAGAAAACGGCTGGGGGAGTCTTAAAACGGATGTTTCCAGATGCCCACTGGGTTAGTGGAGGCTACCTACATTGCCACAATCCCAGGTGCTGCATTTTTGTTTGTTTTTTTTTTTTTTTTTTTCTGGTTCCCATTTATTGTTAATATTACTTTTTTTGTTTCCCACGCTAGTAAATAACTATTTCATGTTCCTTTCAGAGCATGTTAGTTGGTCTTGTTTTTAAACTTAGTTATGCCAATATACTTAGTGGCTCATTTTAGATAATCAGGCCCAAAGTTTTTACATGGATAAGAAGAAATAAAACAATAGGATTCCAATTTAACACTTAAGGCTATGTTTATTTTTTTGATAGATAAACCAGCAAAAAGCAGGAAGGCAGCCAAAAAACAAAAGATGGAGCAGAAAAACCTCACCAGCCCCTGGAAGCCAACCACTCCAAAAAACCTATAAGTGAAGAGATTTCTTCACCTATGTACAAACCACTCCAACCGCACAACTCTTTAGGTTATGTTTGGTTCCCAGAAAATATTAGGGAAAGAAAAGAAAAACTATGGAAAATCATTTTGTAAAGTTTGGATGACATGGAAAATATGAGGGCAAAAAATATAAAAGAAAATGCTAAGAAAAATATTATGATATTTTCTGTACTACTTTCCTTAAATATTAAGGAGGGAAATATGACAGAACGGAAAGGGAAAAGTTGAGGAAATTTAATATTTTTAGTATTTTTATATTCTATATGTTGTCTGATATATACAACTTTCCTCACCTTATCTATGTAACATTTGGTTTGCAATCAACATTTGTGTGTGTGTGTGAAAACTTTAATGTGACATGTCAACACAATTCTGTTGTCAATGTAGCAAGGATATGCTCTTCACACACACAAACACACAAACAAAAGAATTTGTATAAAAAGGGGCCCTGAATCTTGATAAATTGCTTTACATTCACAATAAGACCCATGGCCATTAGACATACCCAACCTCTTATTTTTATCTGGCCTATTGTCTATATGTACCAGATATCTTTTACAAGTTCAATAAGCCCACTCTACCACTCAACAAGTTCAACAAGACCTAACAAGAAGCTGTTAGTCCCATCCACCATCAAAAGCTTAGAGGAAGTTTAAGGGTCAACCCAGTCTTACACATCTTGAAGTTAGCAATTTGTGCTCCTTTTCAGCCTTTTTCTCATCTACACACATACCAAAGCACATGAATCAGTATCATCTTCAATCTTAAGACATCCTTTCTCTTTCTTCAAGGGCTTTGAAGGGTATCTCTTTGTTGCCATTGCCTCCAATAGAGAAAACCATATTATTCTTTTCCACCATAATATAATAGAAACTGCAACCACCTCTAGCTTGCTTGGCACCTCCCTGCAATGGTCTTTTACTAGGATTCTTGCCCTTGATAAGTTCTGATTTATCCTTATATCTCCATCAACTACTATAAAACCACCATAGGCAGGCATCCCTTCCTTGAAAAACTCTCTTCACCATAGTTGATTTTCTCTCTTCAAAAATCCACCTGGGAGCAGACCATTTTCCTTTGAACTCCTGAGCACCATTTTCCAACAGCCTGCATACTGCCTAATTGAAGGCCAACTCAAACAAAAATGATGGGTCATTACGTTGCATTTGGTTTGTAAAATGCTTTTTAGTTTTGTTTTGAAAACTGTTTTATTCTTCATTTATTTCTTTTTTGGCTTCAAAAAGCCATTAACTAAGTAAAGTGCAAACCGTTTTTAGAAAATGAAATTTGTTAAATATTGTTCAGTTTTGAATTTTCACCAGTATAAGAAATGGTAATTTTATGTGACACACCTGATGCTATGAGATATATCATTACAGAGGATAATATTACTGTATTTTTATGATCTATACACTGTGATTTATATATAGTTGTTGTATATTACTATATATTATGACTATTAGGTTGATGGGTTAGGATAGGATATGATATGTATATCATAGAATATTGTAAATTCTGATTCTTTTGTTGTTAAGTAAGACGCCTTTGGCTAGGATTTAGCTTTTGGGGCTATTGAGTTTTTTTTTTTTGGTTTTTGTGAAGGCCATTTGGCACCCTTTGTATATGCCCTGTATACCTTTTTGGGCTACCTCTTTGGTTCCCTTTCTGTTTATTAATACAGATCCTTTTTACTGATCAAAAAATGTATATCCTAGAATATTATATCCATTAGATAGGAAATACAACTCTTAAGATATGATTTCCAATGGGATATGATATCCTTTGATATTATATCCGATGGACATGATGTCATTGGATATATTACGTTATGTTATTGACTAGAAATGTAATGAAACAACAAATATTATATATATATTATTTTTCAATATTCAGAGTAAAATTATATTATATCTTAATATTCTCTTTGTATACTAAAATTCTTAAGATTTTGTAATATTTATGATTAAAATATTTATACTTTATGAATAAATAATTGTGTGTGTCTATATATATTATTTTGTAATATTTTTATTTTTTAACTGTAAATTTAATTGTTCAATAAAAAATTATTTTGCAGCATAAGAAATATAAAAAAATAAAAAACTGATAAAGAATAAATCTATAATACATAGGATGTGCATATCCCCCATCTTAGCATAAGATTAATATAATATCTTACGCTCATCCAAATATAAGATAAGATATAATAATTTTTATTTTATCATATTCCGTGGTATATCCTGTCCACCAAACATGGGCGATGTACATTATATTTCCTTCAAACATGTGAGCACTATTTTCTAACACTCTACATGCTGGTTAATGAGGCGCCGACCCAAAAAAAAAAGTCGTTTAGGTTGTGTCTAGTTTGGAAAATGGTGTCTAGGTCAGTGTTCAGTCTGGGATGGTTTTTGGCCAGAAAACACAGTGTGGCCTCAAGTAGACCTTCTTTGCTTATTTTGGTCGTGGTGGAAAGCTAGAAATGGAGTGGTTTTTAGAGATGAGATATTTCCACACAAAGGTTAAAGATTTTTGTAATCTTTCGGTGGAATGCTGTCTATAGTGAATGGTCTTTCACCTCTTGTAGAGTTTATTGGATTACGGGGTGGGTGAATTGGGGATTTTGTTTTGGGTACATCCTAGTGTATTTTTGTGTAGTTGAGGGCTTGTTTGCCTTTTTTTGCATTTCTCAAGTCGCTATTTTAGTGACTTTTCTTAATACATTTACTTATAAAAAATTCTTTAAAAGAAATTCTTCAAAATGCATTAGACTGAGTAAAGTGAATATATGTTCTTGTTTTCACCTTTGGTAAAAGAATTTTGAAAAAACCTATTTGGTGTTTTCACCTTTTTTTACTTAATTTTTGAGCTCAGTTTTCCAGAAAATAAAAATGGGAAAAAAAGAAAAGAAAATAAGTACTGTCCAAACATGTTTACTGATTCCTGTTATTTATTTATAAAACATGAAAGCAGAAACAATCTATCCAAGCAAACAATACTTATAAAAAAAAAAGTATGTCTAAGCAAACAATGTCTTGATTTTGCTACTATCTCTACTGCAATGCCTTGATTTTGATAAGAGTGATAGTGCAGCTTAGTAACAAAGTTAGCATGCACACCAAGGAACTGGGTAGGCACTTAATGGAGAAATGCTGAAAGGTTACAGCCATTGCTCATCTACTACCTGAAACCTTAATGATACCATACTTGGTAATGTTGTTTAGTGAGTGGTGGCCTGTTTGACACAGGGTTGTGGATACTAAGTATCCTTATTATTATTTAAAAAGAAAGTATCCTTATTATTATTTAAAAAGAAAAAAAAATGTTGTCTCCTTCTGTGGGTAACTTAACTTTCTTCATTAGTGATGCATGAGATTGTTACCTTTAAATAAAACCCCACTAATCATTGTTTCTAATGTGGGTAATCTGACTTACTAATGCATTGGGTTATTACCTTAAAATGAAAAACCCAATAAATTGTTTACTAATTATCTGTGATGTGGGTGTGTCTATATATATATAAAGAGAGAGAGAGAGAGAGAGTTGTTTAATATTATCATCATTGAATATTTTCTCCTTTTATGGTTAATGGATTGGATTATGTTTCTGCTAGTAACATGTGATTCCTTTTGCTCAGATTGGAGCAGAAGTGGATTGAAGTTACAGTTGATACACAGGTGGACGCACTCATAGATGCTGTGACACAAGGCTTTAGATCTGAAGTATTTGATTCTGGCATTGGCATGAGTCGAACCATGGTGTTTGCCAACACTGTTGAGGCTGTTGAAGCAGTCTCAAAGATATTACACAGAGCTGGGGTTGAATGTTTCCGTTACCATAGAGATAGCTCTTTGGAGGAGCGCACGAAGACTTTGGTTGATTTTCAACAGAAAGGTGGTGTTCTTGTGTGCACTGATTCTGCTGCACGTGGTCTTGACATTCCTAATATTTCACATGTTATTCAGGTGTTTATCTTCTCCCAGATTCAGTTAGGTTTTCCTGTTCCATGTGCTAATTTTGTTTTATCTAGCAGCAGAGAACCAAATGCCAAGCTTCTAAATGAAGGAAAAAGATAACAACATGCATCTAAAAGATGAAGTTTCTTATTCATGATGAGAACACAAAAATAAGAATATATGCATAAGGATATAATTCTAATTAGTTATATAATGGCAAATATTTGAAAAGCATGATAGGAAAAAGGAAAGCCTCTTTGACAACTGATAAAAAAATAATAAATAAGGGCTTGTTTGACTACTGTTTTCAAGAACAATTTTCTATTTGGCAACTATTTTTTAAATCATTCTAGAAAGCAGTTACCAAACAGGTCATAAGGTTTCTGAATTTTGAAAAAAAAAATGTTTTGCCGACAGTTGAGAGTTTTGATGGAAGTGCAAATTCTAAACAGACTCCCTTGGAAGTTGGTAACAACCTTGAACATGTCCAAGGGTTTTAATGCAAAAAAATGCTACAATTGTAGAGTTTATACTACAAAGGGTCTTCCTAGAAGTAAATCTTTATCTCCTGCGCTGGCATCATTGCCATTGGATTGCTTGCTGTTCAGAGCCTTATGGCATTCCATGAGTTTGGTCTGGGGTCCCAAGACTTCTGACTGATGGAGTGACAGCCATATTTGCTTGAGATTTTAGTGTACCGTGACACACTATGGAATCTCCTATTACAACAAGATTAATGGACCCGAGGTCTTAGGTATGGCGTTATGGACTAGCTAACCAGACACAGATTTGTTTCTTCCTGTTGATGACATCTGATTCTATTAGAATGGTATTTTGTAGGATGTACATCTACATTGTGCACTAATTATTGATCATATCTTGTCATAATGTTCTTAATTTTATATGAACTAAACTTACCAAAAAACAAAAGGATGAACTAACTCTGGGAATCTTGCTCTGGTCCAGGCAGACTTCGCAACTTCTGTTTTAGATTTCTTGCACAGAGTTGGTCGAACAGCTAGAGCTGGTCAGTTTGGGCTTGTCACTAGCCTGTATACAGAATCCAACAGGGATATCGTTGCTGTGATTCAACGAGCAGATAAACTGGGTCAACCAGTGGTAAGCCTTGAAACTTGTGATCTAGGGATAAAGAGAATGTAATTTATTTGTAAGATGGTTTTGTTTCTTACTACTAGAGTAAAAGAACCTTATCTTTTTCTGGGAAATAATCTTCTTTTAGTGGAAAGGTTGAGCATTTGATGTTTAGTAATATAGAGGTCTACCACAAGTGAGTATTGTTTACTGCTGAATGCTGATTGACTGAAATGGGAGTTTGTCTGTTATAAACTGGATAAATACGATCATATATTTACTTGAGCTTTGGATACAGATGGATCCTTCTACGAGCACTTATCTGGTGATGTGTAAAAACTTATTGTGACTGCAGGATGCAGCATTCAGCAGGAAAAGGAGCTTCAGGAATAAACTCAAGAAGAGAGGTAACGTTTTATCTTTTCATTTTAAATCTTAATATGAGCTTTGAAGTTGCATATTTGAGTAAAACATCCAACCATTTAGAAGTTGCACCAAACTTCACCCCATACTGCAGAATAATTTGTATAAAGCAGGTAAATATGGATTCATGTTATCAAATTGGAGTTCATGACATTCTCATTCTTTTTTGCAGCTTCCAACAAATTAAAAGATGCTGAAGAGATTGTAACAGCATAAATTGATTGTGTACAAAATAACTTGGTATGTGAAGATAAAATAACTTGTATCGCTGAACAATTTTTATGCAGTTGACACTTGTACTGATTCTCTCTCTCTCTCTCTCTCTCTCTCTCTCTCTCTCTCTCTTTTCTTGTTTATCTTTTTTGCAGGTTCCAGCAAATTGAGTGATGTTGGAAGAGAGTTCCCGACCAAACTGAAAACGCACAAGGAACTTGGTTTGTAAAAGAAGCACATACCAGCTGATTTTTTTATTTATCATAGTAATGTACATGTTATTTTTCTAGTTTCTTTAAATTATGTTTCCTCAGATCTTTTATATTTTGTAGCAATAGAAATGTTAGTTTCCTTAAATTATAATATCTTTAAATATGTATGTGGTTTTGATATTAAAATCAATTTTAGCATGTATTTTTTATGTGCAAAATCAATCTCTCAGTGAGATCCACAATGAAGCAATTCCTTGAGTTCCATTTAGATTATGTAAAGCACTAGTAAAGATTAGAAAAGAGGTAGATGAGAATTTACATTAACTTATTTGATTTACAGTGAATAATAAAAGCATGCAAGGAAAGTTACTAAGATTTAGTTAGTTCACTTATATTTCATTTCATAAAAGAAAAGAAAAAACTAATTTTTGGAATGTTTTTGAAACATAAAAAACACTTCCAAGTGTTTCTTAGAAGAGTGGAGGTATTTAAAAAAAACAGTTTAGAAGTTTTTTTAATATTCCTATTTTTTTTAAATATCTAATTATAACTAATTAAATTTACTTAGAATTTAAATCTTTATATATACACATTAGGTTTGGAATCGATATCTACGTCTTTACTGTTCTACAAGAAGATGTCCACTTCGAAGATAAAGTTGGATTGAAGATTTGATGGTTTAAGTATTACATTCCTAGAAGAACTTGGAAGAAGTTTTAACTTAGGTCGTCCCACAATATAGGAATGTGTTAAGACTTAGAAAGTCTGGACTATTGTTAGAACTAACGTGGGATGCAAATCAGTTCTAGAATCTTAGAGACCAAGCTACTTGGGGAGCAAGCTATCATATTATAATCTAATCTTCTAACAAGTGGATAAAGATAAAATCAAGAAGATATGATCCTTCGAACTATCAAATTAGAGTTGGAACCAAATTAGGCAACTTCTCTAATAAGGAAACTTTGGGATAGGTTAAAGGAAAGTTAAAAAAATAGAAGGTAATGTTGTAGTCATATTAGGATAATGATCCAGTCTTATCAAGACTTATAGGATTGAATTACAACTGCTATAAATTTAAGGCTTTGGAAATTACTCGTTACGAATTCTATAACAAATCTTGAAGAATAAGGAGATCCATTGGGACATGTTGAAGAGTGCGAAGTGTAAATATTTAGTTGTGGTATTACACGTTAAAAGTCTTTTACCCTGAATGGAAGTGAAAGATGATGTTTTAATTTTCTTTATCTTATCTATGTAATATGGGTATGGGTGTGCGATATTTTTGAGAGGGAAATGAAGAGAGTTTATTTTAAATTCCATTATAAGTGATTAGGTTAAAGAATGATCGTAATCAAAGAGGGAGTCTTGTATCACATAAAACTAATTGTAACATATGTAGCAAATTACAGTTAAATAAAAGAGATAAATAATGAGTAACTAATAGAGAAATGAAAACTCTTTTATAGTGGTTGAACACTTCCTTACCTTCAAATCCAATCGAGGGTCCCATTAACTTGAAAGCTTCAAACTGTGATATTTTTCTTCTTTATATATTTGAATTGTGCTTATATTTTTCTTTAGGTGGTGGGGCTCTTAATTGGAGAAGTGTGATTTATCTTATATTGTTGACTTCTCTACTATGGGAGTTGAGTATATTGTTCTTTTTGGATCAGTAAATGAATTAGGGATGACAACGAAAGGATTCAAAATCGGAACTGGTCGATCTTATCCCAATCCCATCTTGATATTATATAAAAATTCTCAAACCTTACAATTAAATCCGTGAAATAGGTGGTGTAGGTTGAGGCTAGAAAAAGAATTGTAGACCCGATCCCGACCCGACCCGCCCCATATGGACTCCCCCAATGTCCTCCCCTTTATGTCTCTCTCTCTCTCTCTAAGCAAAAACAAATCCTTTAAACAATCCAAACAAAAACCTAATTCAAACAATACAAAAGAAACTCAATGTCCGTTTTGAAAACACTACAAAGTTTGTTTTTTGGTGATTTTCAAAATCCAAAAAAAAAAAAAAACAAACCCAAAAATCAAAACCATGAAAGACAAATATTCAAAGAAGTGGGATGTGGGATTTTATAGGTGGAAGCAAAAAGAAAATGAGAAAAACCTCAATGCTCGAATCTATCCATTGAAGCTGTTTTGTCACCATAACCGATAACCCAGAATGAGGCTATTTGGCTGAGAAGCCATAACCTGTAGTTTAGTTATTAATTACTCATTGGTAAAATAGTTGATTGAAAGTTAATTTACCAATATAGACATTATATAGAAATATAAAAATAATGCATACATATAGAAAAAGAACCACAAATAAATTACCAAAATATGAAATTATAAAAATTATAACCATAAACAAAGGGAAAAAAATATTACCCTAAAATATACCTTTAAAGAATAATTGAATTCCTAAAGGTAAATAATATATATATATATATACATATATATATATATATATATATATATATATATATATATATATATATATATATATATATATAATGTTGTTTTGAATTATTCTTTATTTATTTGAAAAATACTTTGAGATAAAAAAAGAATGAAAGAGATGTTAAAAAGAACTTTTACTTAAAAATTATTAAGTTATATGTTTTTTTTTTTAAATCTTTAATATTATTCATTTTTTTAATAGATAATCTTTAATTTTAAAAATATGGATAGTCTTTTAGGTTCATAACAAAATAAATTATATCAAAATAAAAATAAAAAATTTCAAAATTCATGAACGATTTTTTACTTCAAATATTCTCTCTTTATATAGTTATTTATGTAAAGACTAATATTTGAAAATATTTTATTTGATATTCTTCTTTCTTTTGTTTATTTATTGAAATTATAATTTGAAATGAAATAGGAATTAAAAGTTGATAAAAGAATATTTTTATTTAAAAAAATTATTATTCAGTTAATTTTGTTTTATCTTCTTCCACCATATCTTTGAATTGTTTATTATTGCTTTATGTGTACGCTTGAGAAAAAAAATCAAAACAAATAAAAACCAGAATGCAAAAATCATAGGATGTCATTCCATTGGATAAAAATAGGAACGGATAATAAAGAGAAAAAATAAATTTTGAATATTTTCACAAAAGCGTTTCAGAAAAAGCTACGATTTATAGTTTTTTCCCGACCAGAGCTTTTTAGGCCTAATCAATTATCAGGAGTTGATTACAAACATTTACCAAGGACTCCATAAGAACTTATTGGGGGTGAATAAGCTATCAGCTCCCCTCAATCAACTTAACTAAGCACCCCCTTACTTTTTTTTACTGGTCTTGGGTCTCTCAATCCTCACTCTGCTTTTCAAATCGACACATATTCTCCCGTTATAATGAAACCCTAATTTCATGGGCATCTTCCATGACTGTTCAGTCTTCAACAAGGTTTGAGTTTGAAATAGGGTTTCTTCTGAGTTGGGACCAAGTGTTGGAGATGGAATCAGGGTTTCTTCGTTCCTTGGAACTAGAGTTTGAGATGGAATTTGGGTTTCTGTAATTGGGAGAGACTGGTTTGAAGAGAGAATGCGGTGGGATTTAAGGTGTAGAAGTAGAAGATACAATCAGCAGAAGTAACGCCGAAAGATTGGAGAGAATCGAGAGATGAAGCCTGAAGCTTGTCCTTCCCACTCAGAGAAAAATAGATCGATCGATCGAGGGAGGAGAGGAAGAAGAAGAAAGGACGGGAGTTTTAGACTCAAACAATTCATTTGAAAAAAAAAAAAAAAATTAATTTTGAATCCAAACTAATGCCCAAAGTAATGCGTTTGGGTCACGTAAGATTAGAAGATGGCAAATACCGCTATCATAGATAATGATAATTGGAATTTTTATCAATTGTCGCTGTCATGGAGAGTGGTATTTGATAATAATTCAATTGTCGGTGTCATGGATAACGACATTACGCACTACTTTGAGCATTACTTTGGATTCCAAACTAATTTTATAAATTTTTTTTTCAAATAAAGTATTTCAATCTAAAACTCAAAGGACGGGACATGGAGAGCTCTCATGCGTTGTCTTCTTCAAGAACCTTAAAAATGAAAGAAAGGGATATTCATATGTTAAGGGTAGAAAGGGTAATTTACATTTGGGACGGGGCGGGTTAGACTGACACTTAACCTGTTTCCAATGCGAACCTGAATCGGGTTTTAAAATAAATTCTCATACCCAATTAAAACCCGATTTTAATATTTTCAAACCCGTCCCAATAGGGTCGGGATGGGTCGGATATCGGGAATAATTGCTATCCCTAAAAGGAAGTCATTGGGCTTAAAAAGTTTCAATAAGACTTAGCTGCTTGTTGACTTAATTAACGCTTGTTTTTTTTTTTTAAATTTCACGACTTATCACAAATTTTAAAAAAAGTTATGAATAGAAAAAGTGAAAATATTTGACTTTTTCTATTCAGAAAAAGTCATTTTCACAAAAATAAAAAAAACTCCATCATTACCCAACAAGGAGAAGGGTTAGCAACACTCACTATTATGGATGACAATGGGAGGGTTTGGGACGGGTCACCCCCATCCCGACCCGATTCATTTATTTTTTTCAATTTTCAAACATGTCTCATTTTAAAAATTAAATGGGACTGAGTGGGGATAGGAAAATTCTCAAACCCGTCCCGTTTACATTTGATTTTTGTTTTTATTTTTTTATTTTTTTATATTTACCTTTTTATTTATTATATTGTACCATTATATTTCTCATGAAAATAAAAATATTATGAATTTTTATAAATTATTTATAAAAACATTCTAATAATAATAATTATTATTTATATTAAAATATAAAATGTACAATAAAAATATTTTAAAAATATAATCGAGGCATGGCAGGAGTAACAATACTTGAACTCGTCCCGAACTCGTCTCATATTTGAGAAAATAAACTCAAACTCTCTAAAAACTCGATTACAGTTAAACCAAACTCGTCCCATTAAGAAAAGAATGGGATAAGAACCCGAAATAATCCGCTCCATTGTCATCCCTACTCATTATCTAATGTTAAAAAACAAACAATTTAATACTTAATCCTATTAAGTACTATTCAATAGTAAGCTAAAAGAAAATTTTATTCAACATTAAATAAAAAAAATAAACGCCACCTTAGTGGTGAAGTGAAGGGGGCGGTAGAATAGGTTTTCTGGCCAACACCAGAGGGGAAATGGGTCTCTCCAAAGTCGAAACCAACCCTAGCAGAATAAAGAAAGAAGATAAACCCTAACAGAGAAACTTGCATTTTCACATTACTGCCCAAACTGACAAAGGCCCACTCATTAAATAATGAGCCACAATATCAAAACGACACCACATAAAAAAAAAAGCAAAAAAAAAGAAAAAAGAAAAAAGAGAAAAGAGTGAAGATAATTAAAAGAAATAGAATAAAGAAAAATAAAAATAAAATCATCTTTCAGCACGTCACACACAAAAACAAAGGAGAAGACAATTCTTAGGCTTAGGAATGCTAAGCATCATTAAGGTGGTACCTTTGGCTATATATATCATCCGTGATATTGTTTTTTTGAAAACAATAGGAAGTGACACAATCTACCGAACCAAGAAGCCATTAGAAGGATAAAAACATAAAGAGAAAGTATCACCTGATATGTGAATAATAATATGATGTAACTTGACTGTAAAGAATAATAAAATTGAAAAAGAGCGAATAAAATCAACAGAACGAAATTCTCACGTTTTTAATATCATATCAAGTCAATAAAAAATAATAACATAAAGTACTATTTATAAACACCAATAGAAAATCCTAACAGATAAATCCCAAAAATCCTAATGGATAAACCCAAAAAGTATAATTAAATAAATAACTAATAATAATAAAAAATCATCATTGAACTTGGGGGGCTTTTTATCTCATCTAGGCCTAGATATGGGCCTACTTCATGTCCCATCATTCCCTCTAGGTTAAAAAGAACTCAACTCCGAAGAGTGAGAGGAACGGTAGTAATCCAACAACAAATGATCCAAATGACGAAAATCATCCTCCTGTATCTAAGTAGCATCAAAATCAGGACGACCATGTCATTTGACAAGAAAACGACGAAACCCACCATCTCTAGAAGTCACGAACTCATCATCAAGGATAATATCCACCGCCTCTGTATCAGAATTTAAGACATAAGGCGTGATATTTGCTAATCCTAACCCAAGACACTAAGGCAAAGTGTATGGGCTTAAAAGTGTCTCTGCAAGGAAAGAATCCTCTACATCAAAACTAATATCTATGTCATTAGGTAGATCACAAAGATACGTGACATCACGCCATTTAACGATAGAATATGGGCCTATGGTTTCGTGATAAAGTTTTTTGAAAACGTTGAATTCTTTCAGATCAATGCGAACCATGACATAGTCACCAACATTAAATTCCTGTGATCTACGATGCACATCAAGAACTGGGGCTTTTATACTCTTCATTACTTGCAGATATCTTTCGCCTAATCAAAAAGATGTAAGTCATGGATGTGTTTTGCAAAGTTTTCCTGTGTTCGCATTACCACGTAAGCTTAGGTGGTAAAGGAACACGACAATCGAAGACCGACTAACTTCTTTTGCCACTAATGCTAAGCACATACTAGTCTCAATTCCTTCTCTCTCAAACTTCTTACATTTTAAAATATGCAAATTTCGTTTAGGAAGTTTAAAGATGTCACTTTTACCATTGCAACCTTTAGGCTTAGCAGATCTCAAAATAATGTTCTTACCTTTATACTTAAATGAATAAATGTTATCTTTACCAAAATTGGTAACATTAAGATTATAAAGCCAAATGCAGCCTAAAAGAACATGGACAACATCCATGAGTAGCACATTACAATAGATTTCATCCTTATAATCCCCCATTTGAATAATAGAGATCAGACACCTTGGGTTTACTGCACAGCATGGTCATTCACCCGTTACTCTAAAAGGATTTGGATGTAGTTCTACTTTTAGGTTTAACAATTTAACAACATCCTTAGAAACCACATTTATTGAACTACCCCCATCAATCACTAACTTACATTTCTTAGCTCCACTCTGTATTACTGTGTGAAAAATACTAGTACCCTTCCAATGATCATTATATACAGTTGTGGATAGCACACATCGCACCACACCAACACAAGCATCATCATCACAATCTTCATGAAGATCATCTTCATCACCAGAATAATATAAAGGATCAACAATTTGGTCTTTCTCATCCTCTAAACTACTTTGTTCAATATCTAATGTCAATGCACGTTGGGGACAATAAGACGCAATATGACCCTTATGATGACACTTATGACAGACAATCAATGAATTACTAGCCTTAGACTCAATAGGAGAAGCAACAGAGAGAGAGTTACGCAAACTAGACTCTTGGCTCCTAATGTTATTAGGCCTAGTATTACCGTTTGATGACATGGACTGGGACTTGGACTGACCTATGTGTGCCAAAGAGAAGGATCTATTGAATTTCTCGACTTCTAAGGCTTTTTTATATGCATCATCTACAGTGTATGGAACATGCAATTTAACCATCCTTTGAATGTCGAACCTCAGGCCATTAACAAAACGAGTGTAGATAGCAAATTGATCCTCAACATGAAACTCACTACACCTAAGTCTAGCTTCCTCAAATTTAGCAGAATATTAAGCTACACTAAGAGTAATTTGTTTTAGATTAATTACAGGAGAACAATCAATTTCCAGGTATGATGGAGGAATGTACTTTTCTTGCAATTTTTCTTTCATAACAGCTCATTGGGTGATAGGTGGTTCATCCAGACGAATCATGTCTTGCAACACATTCTGCCAGTACATTTTAGCTCAATTGGTTAATTGCATTTTAGCAAATCGAACTTTTTCACTATTAATCATTTCATACCAATCAAAATATTCCTCAATAGCAACTAACCAATCAGAGAAGGCATTAGGATCCATTCTACCATCAAATTCGTGGAGCACTAACTCCGACCGCGATGCCCCTTCGGCGCCAGCCTAACCCGGCTCATCTCGATCTCTACCCCAATTCACCAAGAACTCCTAGCCGGTACGCCGAGGAGCGACATCTTCTCTCACTTGATTTGGTAGTTGGTAATCTAATGGGAAGTTGACATTAGCAAATTGAAAACGATCACCTCGGTTGAACTGAAGGTCTCCTATTGTAGGCAACCTTATGTGAGGTTGAGCAATTGAATTATTACCCAAGTTTATTTTACCAAAATTATCATGCAAACCATTTTGCGGAATGCATGACTAACCCTAATGTGGTGACCCAACGTGTTCTAACCCGTGACGCCCCCAAACTCCGCAGGTCCGCTGACTACCCGTCAACCCGCTGAAACACTCTGAATGTCGTGACCCACATTTCTCACTAAAATCGCGTAGCCCCTTTGCACGTGCGGTGTTCTACCCAACAAATACAAAACCCTCGTATATACTGCCCCAAACAAGGCAATAGATCCAATATATCCAATCACATGAGTAATACGTCACTGGGGCTCCACAAACAATACTCATAATACATACTAACTATGAATCCAACTATATACCAAATAGTTACAAGAGTTACAATATTTACTTTATACAATACATATATTAAAAATTAGACATTTCTATACATGTATATATCATCAACCAAAGTTCCACACTCCCGCTTTCTTCTAACTCTCAATCCCTAGGACGAGCCGTCCTTCTGACGCCCCCGTACTGTAAAATAATATCCTCGACAGGTGAGCTAATGCTCAAGAGTGGAATCGCTCCTAAGCTGGCTACTTCCACCTAAGCGCAAAGTAACTCCAAAATAAACATACATTCAAGAAATGTACGATCCTACTAATGTCTACATGACCAACTCGCATCCCAGCCTCACCGACTCTCTCACACTCGCCTGCTTCCTCGTATGAGAATTATTGTTTTGGTTAGTGGACAACCCTCCGATGTATATATATCAATCAGCCGCCTCCGACGATCGATATATTATTCTGCTTCATGACTAATCCCCTCCGACGAATATCAATCAGCCGTCTCCGACGATTGGATATTTTTAATTTGACTACTCCTCCGATAACAATTCAATATTTTTGCACAACCCTCCGAATCCATTTTCTGGGACTCATCTCACACTCACCCTATAGTCCTATGGTGTCCCAAAGGCATATGGAATGCATGTATACCCCAATACAGCCTAATCTACATAAATACATAAACATGCATATATTCACAAAACAATCAATTCACACAATCATGTCATGTAAATTCTCATTTCATACATCAAAATTAGCTCACTTGGGCTAATGATCAAACACGAGCAATTTAATTTAAATCACTTGACCAAACACATATTTTCACAAAAATATATTTTTAGAACATTGTTTCGGGAATAGTGAAACCCTATTACTTCATTCCGAAAATCACACCCATCTGGGCTCACCTCGAACCCGCATTTTCCGCCATTTCCGGCCTCATTACAATCAATACATGATTTAATACAAACTTTAGAATTAAAACACCAAACAACCCTCACAAAGCATTGCAAGCAAACATTTTGTGGCCATTCAAAATCTATATCACTCGTCCCAAGGTCAGACTGACAAACTACGCCCTAACGGCCTATCTCGATTCAAACATTTCAGAAAGACTTAAAGAAGGACAAAACCTGCAGATGAGTAAACCCCTACTCCCTCGGAGTCTTCGAGGAAACCCCTAAATCCCACCCATGCGGGTCCTCTCCCGCTGCAGGCCAGCTTCCTCCTTCGTCTCCGAATCGCCGACTCCGCCGGATCGCCCGTATTTTGCAATGTGGAACTTCTCACACTAAAAGAGCACCATTTTTGCTTCTGCAACTACTCGAGCTCCTTCCCCACGTTTTTTGCTTTATTTCAATTGAGGAGAAGAGCACTATTCCATCTTTTGTCATTTAGTGACTTAAACTTTCTAAACGCCAATTCATTCCTCTATTCCCGCTTTGACATTCCCAAGACTATCTCTACTTTCTATTTTTCATTATTTCACCATACCACTTATGGCATATGAGTACACGTTATACATGACTTTCGTCGCATCAAAATCGCTTTACTAAGACTCAAACGCGACGCCTCTAAAACGCTGCAAATTCGACCGGCCTCTAATTCGACGAAATTTACGTGCTAAGCTAGATTTCACGAGACGATTCCAACAAAATCCGCTTTCATCATCTGAGATCTAGAGAATAAATTACGGATTTTAACCTAAATTAACAACTTTGTAATCGAAATTACGTATTTTCGCTTCATTTTTTTCGTAAATCTAATTTCTGCCCACACTACCGCCATCAACATATTCACCCATCACGTTAATTCAGACGCTTTAAGTTGTTCATTTTTGATTTATCAGACGAAGATATTGTTAAAGGGCGTAGACATGTTAAGTCAATTAACCACATTGAATTTAAATTACTTTCATGCAAGAATCGAATCAAATTGGCTTTATTTGCATCATGGTGACAGTAATACGCATCAGACTATCATTTAGATCTGCGAAGATAAAGTTTCAGAGTCGTGAAGTCGTACCATGTTCTCACGTGGGATTCTGGTGTGAAGAAGAAGCGTTCACCAAGATTACTTCGTGGTCGACATGCTGAGATAGAATCTAAAATTTCACTGAGTAAGGAAATTTATAACCTATATGCTAATGCAACAAACACAAATCCAAAAACGTAATGCGATTATATATCACAGATTGCACTAGTCATGAAAGAATAATGAAAAAAACAAAAGTATATATATATATATATATATATATATATATATATATATTTTATACGCTTTATGCTCTATCAAAGAAACTGAACCCCTAAAACAATCAAACAAAATATGCTTAAATATCATGAATAATGCTTAGGAGGTTTTCAAAGTAGAAAATGTACCTTTGAAGAACGAGAACATACAATTCCTTAGTGAGGTTGCAAGAGAATCCAATAAAGTATGCAATTCTAGCAATAAATGTGGCCCAATAATCCAAGCAATCAAAAGTTCTATGCAACAACGATGAAGGCAGGCAATGACGGACCCGGGATGAAGCGCCAATTTAGGGCAGCCAAGCGAGGTTGGAGGAGAGGTAGCCAAATTTGGAGATCAATAGCTATCTCTTTTATTCTATCTCTCCCTCTAAGTGGAAGCTTTGTCACAAAGCTATTTCCTTTTTCAAAATTTTTTTGTTGATTTATTCGTCTAATACGTTTTCCGCCAATCCAAACACCTTGTCATCAAACTTCGACCGTTTCGGGTTGAATTCTAGTTGTTCGAATTTTGGTAATCTATGAAAATCAAATTTGCTCTACAGATCTAAGTTTTTCAAATTCCTGCAATTGGTGTATTGAAATTCGATTGGATCACTGACTGGTTTTGATTTTTTTTTTCTAATTAGAGAGGAGTGGGTACAGAAGTTGGAGTGGTGATGAATGGTGGTGGTGGGTACCAAAGGGGGAGCCGATTGATGTAGACAAACCTTGTGGAGTAGACACGGCAGGAGCGGAAACGGCAGAAACGGCAGAACCTGGAGACAAAGTCGTTGTTGGGGCGGCGGTGATGTCGAAGCAGGTGTTGAAATGAGACATGCCGAATGTCACGCCCCTACCCTCGCCTGGGCGAAGAGAGAGGGCGCGATACGGGACTGAGACTCCTTAACCTGTTTTTCGGATATTGGTAGGTCCATTTCCTATATAATTTCATAAGGAAATAAAACTTCTAATACAACCACCGTAGCGGTGTTTAAATGTCTTGTATATACATGTCTGAGTCTCATTTACTTGTACTTACACAAACTCCATTATTACAAAAACTTTTACATTTACATTCCAAAACAAAAAATCAAAACCTACATTAGGTGAACTCCTGATATACGTGTTGGCTGCATTTGTATGCGAGAATGCCTTATATGTCTTAACGGTACCTCTGGCGGATGAAACACGTCTTCAGAGCATAGCTTAGTGGGAAGCGAATACTTGAGATATGACCACTTGAAGTGATCCACAATTACATGATATATATAACATAATGCATATGTTAGAGTTTACATATATCCTAATTCTTATCACAGAGTTTTCATATAGTATAATTCTTATAACAGGGATTTCATATCTCCTGTAGGAGTTCAGAACAAAATGCATCTGAAGGTACCGTAGGTACATTCTGAGTCGCGATTCCTTATGCTTTCTTGTTCCATTATTCAAATTCTTATCATATAAATATTTGCTTGTATAGACGTGTGTGAATGAGAGGACACAACCTGATAGGTAGAAGTGCGGTGCAATGCGAACTGACGTGCATGCCCGTATGGCGGAAGTGTCGTGGCACTGGTAAGTCTTGAATCGCGAGCAGGGCGTGCCTACCCACCGTAACGAAGTCTTGCTAGCACTGCTAGGGTGCAACGCGAACGAGAGCAGTACGCCCATGTAGCAAAGTGTCGTGCATCGGAGATGTCGTACTTGCGATAAGGTGCCTATTCATTTAAGCTATTCGGTTTCAAGCAGGACAGCCTGATTATATATATTCTTGGAAGCATTATATTGTTCTTATATTTATATAGTGCAAACAAATGGGCGAAACAAGGTGCGCGGCAGCGGTTTGAGCGATTTTACATATAGCAGGCTGATTCGAACGCGGTATCGATACTCGGCTTTCGATGGCGATGCTGACATCCTCTAAGCTAAAACGACTTTAGTCTTGATGCTCGACTTTCCAATCACCGTTACTCAACATCCCTTACGGACCAAAAAGCGACTTTGAGTACTAGTACTCGACTTTGGTCTGGTACTCAATATCCTACGGACGAACGATTTGATGCAGTGTAACTTTCGATCTGGGTACTGCTGCGATTTCGGCGAGAAATAGGCGAGGTTTACTTCATGAAATTTCAATAAAACCCAAAATTAACCAACCTGGCCGAACTAAAACCAGCCAAAAAATCCTTTTTATACAAAGATAGGGTTCTTGTAACCCAAACATAGACAAAGAGAAAGAGATGAGGGTTTCCAAACCAATAAATCCATACACAAACCTAAACAAGTTTCCATACAAGTAATTCATGCCTTGATTTCTTCTCTTTTCTTCTTACTTGAACAAGGAGAACCCAAAAGATGGAGAGAAAGCATATCGAGCTTAGCTATTCTTCCCTCAGCCGTGCCTAATCCCCCCAGAAGTGAGAAAGAAATATCTTCCCCCAATCCATAGACCAATTTTTTTGGTCTTATCCATTTGAGTCAAATCTCACCCCTTGCATTTAGGTCCTTCCATGTCAATCAATTTGCAATTTTAACTTATCACAATTCCTACTTTAACATATACTCTTCTCGTTTTATTACCTTTAAGACCTTAATATGACATTATACCAATTTACCTTTTGACTCTTGAATTAATTCTGGCTTTATCCTTTTTCACTCTTAGCACTTAAATTCCGAAAAATTCAAATTTTACTTTTCTTATACTACAAAACTGTAATAAACTATTATGGTCTAATTCGGGGTGTTACATCGATATAGAGTTTGACGATTGAGAGGGAACCAAAAATGCTTTGGACGTAGAAAACCCAAAAAAAAACATAGATCATAATTTGAAACAAACAGAAATAACTTGATCTCGGATCGAAGTTAAGCTCTGATACCAAATTCATGTAGCTCGGTTACAAAGAACAATAAAATTGAAAGAAAGTGAACAAAATAAACAAAACGAAATTCTCAAGTTTTCAATATCATATCAAGTCTCTGCAGCAAATATGTAAGGTCTTTGTTATGAGGCACGATAGAAAATAAATAACAATATCCAAAAAAATGTATAGATAAATCTAAAAAGTACTAACGGATAAATCCAAAAAGTATAATTAAATAAATAAATAATAATAATAAAAATCATCATTGGACTTGGACTTCCTATTTCGTCTAGGCCTAAATATAGACCTATTCCATGCCCCATCATAATAGGAGCATACATAATTATAGAGAAGATTACTTTTACGAAGAACCTATCAAATTTCTTCACCAAGACCTTATCAACTAGAGTTTTCTATGATCATAGTGATAGCATAAAGATTAGATATATGTCTAACAAGCTCACTTAATTTAAGGTTAATGGGAGTTTGTCAGAATAAAGCTTTATGAAAAGTATGACAAGATGTAATAAATTTGAGATTCAATAATAAACTTGTTTATTAATTATGATTTCAATTCCCTTCATTATCTCTTTTACATTAATTTTTTTAGTTAAGTATTCATGCAACATCACTTGTATTTTATATGACTTAAGTGCATTAGAAACTATATAGAAAATATAAGCTACAAATTCCTGGCCAAGTGATAAATGGTTCAAAATTGATTCAAGAATTTAGGCAATCCAATAGAGATTATAACACATTATCTTTGAATTAAAGGAATGACTTATCTTGATCATAGAGATAGTTTTCCAATAATGAGTGCATTAGTATATATGGTTACATATTGGATTAGACATGATAAGTCATGGCAGTAACAATAAAGTCATCTTGATTCATCAAACTACTACGTTGCTTAGACTCTCGATGTGGAGAGAATATTAATTAAGTTTATGCTAAAATCAATAGGAGGTTTTAACTTGTGGATGGAGATCTTATGGTAGCCATATATTTCCTGTTGATTGAATCATTGTTGTTAAAGGATGATAAAATATGTTTTCTTAATTAATAGAGACACTATTAGAAAGCTAATGAGTTCTAACTCAGTAATTAAGGGTTTGGTAAGACATAAGAAATAGATCAGATTTGAATATTTATAAGAACATAAATCTATAACTTTTTTTTTGAGAACTGTTCACTTGGAATCACAGCAATGTAGTCATCTGATCTCAAGAAATTTCGAACCCTAGTCTTTTCCCTTCTTATGTCTGATCTAACACTAGCTTTAAACCAACTGAGTTAATTAAGGCTTATTAACCAATACTATAACTTCTTAATACAAAGTGAATAGATGTACAAAGAAAATAGAAATACTATAACATCTCATAGGGCGGAGACAATGAATTCTCTTAGGTGATTCTAAGAATATGTGACAAGGAAAGATATGATTATAGTAATACCTTAAATGAAATTTAATATATGTAATTATTGAGACAGAGTATGTAAATTAACCATGTAGTAATAGGTTTGTGACTTGAGAGGCTAATACCCTTCATTAGATTACAGACATCAGTTCATAAACGATTTACATATAGTGGATAATAAATTATAGATCCAAACTTTACCTCATTGTAATCAATACTGGTTACGGGAAAGTAGTAAAGGAAATATTAATTATGCAAAGCTTTAAATGATTTTATTATATATATATATATATATATATATATATATATATATATATATATATATATATATATATATATTTTACATTTATTTATTTTGCATTGCATCATAATTTTTTGTTTCTCATAAATTCGTTTTCCCTAAACCCTTTTCCTCTCTGTCATTATATCTTTAAGAGAGTACCATTGGAGTGTCTTCAATGATGCGAGTCGAGTTCGAGTTCAGTGAGCTCGAGTCGGTCGTTAACATTCGAGTTGAGAACTGCGGCGGGGCTGACTTGACTCGTTAATATTTCGAGTCGGTACCATTCGAGTCGGGTTTGTAGAGTTTTGATCAGTCAGTTCGGAGTAGGCTCATGGTTATGCATTTCGTGTCGCAATTATTATATATCATTTTAGAAGAATCGGGTGTATATATATATATATATATATATATATATATATATATATATATATATATCACGTTTATAATACTAACTTATTAATATAATTTATAGAATAATATCTATATTCTTACATATTTTCTTTAAAAGAAAATTAATTATTTTAAAATAAATATATTTATAACTAAATAAATAATAAAATGTATGATTGTTTAAGAATAAAAAATAGGGAATATATTATTTATAATAAATCCTAAAGTAGAGATATAAAATTAAAAAAACTTTAAAATTTTATATAAAAAAATAATTGAATTTACCGTGAGTTTTAGTCGAGTTACGAGTCTTCATTTCATTAGTTAACGTTCGGTCGGTACCTTGTAGTCGAGTTTGATCGAGTTTGGTCAGGTCGAGTCAGGAGTAGGCTCGCGAGTTATCTCGTCACCGATGTACTGTATAACAATTATAATAGGCCTTTTATGGATTGATTGTGAGGTTTGTGTTAGTTACATGGTTTATCTCAATGTCGGTTTTCAAGTGAGAGATCGTATTTTACAAGTAATGATCATCTCTTATAAAAGGACTACGAGCTAATATACAATTGTGATGAAATTAAGATGTTTAATCTTATTCATAATATTGCAACATAGTGAGCCCCTTAGTACTGTCATGACAAATGTTGTGATGGTAGCGTGCATCTTCTGTTAGCTTGACGTGTGATAGAGGATTTATGTGGTCCTTACGTCTTCACCTCATTTTCCAAGAAAATTGATTTGGTAATAGCGTGTTATTTAAAGAGTACGAGGCATCTTCCATAAGTTAACTATTACTTGCCTTTCTCTTTTTTGATTCTTCTACTTCTTACTCGAATTGTTGTGGTAGTGACAAACTCTAATTAAAACAAGAAACACAATAAAGGGTAATAGTTTGTCGCATCTTCTTTCGGGTACAGTTGAACCATAGAGAAAAATAATCCTTTATAAAAAAATCTCCAAAATAATGTGTTTCAAAACAATCTTCAAACTAGTTGATATGTCATTATCATGTAAAATCTAGATGGGGGTCATCAATTAAGATTTTAAAACATTTTAAAATAATCAAAATTGTAATCAGCAATTATGATAATGGTTTTAAAATTTGCTTAAATATTTAAAATTGTAATCACCACTATGAATTTAAAAGCAAACGTTAAAATGATGGGTAATAAGTTTGCCCAGCTGTCCATTTCCATAAAAAGGTTTTTAAAAATAGGCCATTTTAACCTAAAACTCTCAATTTATTTTATTTTTTGGGAAAAACAAGCTACCGACTTTAATCGAATGAAGGCAATCTTTGATGGAGATGAAAATGTCAGATATATCGGAATTTATTATATCTCGGAGTATATCGATGTCGGTGATGTTAACCAGCGATATCGACGATGTAGATATATCGGTTTTGGGCCGTATATCGTGAAATCCCGGAGTTTGTGGCGTAGCGTCGTGCGTTAGTTTAATTTTTCGATAAAAAATATTCGAATATCTGGGATATATGTCGGGATATATCGGATATATCCGGGATCTCTCAGAGATATATTTAAATATTTAGATTTAAATCTTGTGGCAGTTAATGATTATGGAGTGATTAACGAGTTTAATTTATGTTATATCGATATTCGTATAAAAATGACCGTGATATATATTGCGATATATTGATATATTCGCCAAATTCAGTATCGATATATCAATTCATGGATGTTTTGCAATGTCCGTAATAATTTTTCGCACCCGATATCGAGTAAGGTTTGACACACTCCTCATATTTCCTATTATGGATCTAATAGACAAAAGGGTATGGTCCTTTTTCAATAATTGAGGTGGTTGTATATATGCAATTAATGCCGGGGTTTGATTTTGAGTGGATGACTGACGAATGATGCAATGATGTGACGGAAAGGTCGTGTAAGATGAGGTGGGAATGACGATTGAATTAGTGTCCCGAGTTCTTTTTCATTTTTAGATAAAAAAATGATATATATATTATTCTTTTCAAAATATTTATTAAATTATTCTTTTTATTTTTTAAAATCTTATTCATGAATTATAATTTAAAAATTAACCTTAAAATTATAATTAATAAATATGGTTTTAAATTTATCTTAAAACTATAATTAATAAATATGGTTTTAAAAAGTTAAAAAACTACTTTTATGAATATTTAAAAAAAAAAATCCACATATGTTTTTTTTTAAATAAATTATTTTTACTTTAAACTTTAGTGTGACGGGCTTTGGGTGCATGTATTGTTTGTCAAACCTTCGATAAAAAAGGATTTATTATGAGCTCGTAAATTTTTTAAAGGGAAAAATATATGTCAAGTTTTCAATTTAAAAATAATTGTACATATATCACTAAGAATTGAATTTACATGATTCAATCTATTTTCTAAAAAAATAATTATAGATGAGTTAATGAACTATCATAACAAATGATGTATTAGTACACTATGTTTTAAAAACTGGATCGGTGGCGAGCGGAAAAGTTATCGGTTAGTTCGCTAGTCGAATGGAATTAAATTGACTTAGGTGGCAATAATAAATATATTATTTATATTTTAAATATATAATTAATAATATTTAATATATTATTTATTATTATTTTTATATAAATAGAGTATTTTAAAATTTATTTTAAAAATATGTATAATGTTTAAATGTGAAAGCATATTAAAAATGGAATAAACTTATTTATATAAATATATATAATTTGTTAATACAAAATAATCATGTGTGTGAGAAAGTAGTAAGTGGTTATTTTGTAACCTTTATTTTCGTGTTTTGAATTCGTAAAACTGTTGTATTTAATTGAATTTTTTTAGTTCTGACTTTTAGCACTCTGAACCCAATTAAGTAAGCGACGTCGTTTCGATGTAAAAAGTATCAACGGCGTCGTTTTAAGCTTGAAAAAAATTGGCGGTCATTTGTGGCGGTTCGACCAGCGAGTTCAATTCTTTGGTCGGCAGGTTGTCAGCTGCGGTTAAATCCGGTTATTCAGGTTGATAAAAGCGGTTTTTGCGTTGAATCGAATCGGTTTGTGGCCGTCGGCGATCGGTGGTTTAAAAGCATTCTTCAGTCGTTAAATTAGTTTTATGATAGTATATTCAACTTATTTATAGTTATTTTTTTAAAGGAGAAGTAAAATACATAAATCCAATTCTTAACGAAATTGGTAGTCTATCCCTTTTTAAAAAATCGGATCGATAATTGAATCTTAAAAATTATCAATTCATAGTTAGTTAGTTGAATCAGTGATTCATTTGTGATCTATTCGTGATTAATTAGTTGAAGCAATGATCAAGTTGCGATCAAATTAGAATCGAACTAAAAGAACAGCAGATTTATGAAAACGATACGGTTTCGATACGATTTTTTCCGATACGATTTTTAAAACATTGATAGGATGGGATCCGTTTCAGGATATTTGCAATCCTGAGTGAAATGGTCGGACATGGTTGCAACCTTTTTATTACGCCTTGGTGAAGATCTTGAGGATCTCTGAGTGAAATGGTTGGACATGGGGGAGCCAAGTGTCCGGACATAGTTGCAACCTTTTATTACGCCTTAGTGAAGATGACAACTAAACTAACCAATGATATACTGATGATATGGGAAGTTGTGGGTATTGTTGCATGTTAGGTGCAGGACGGTAGGACCTTATAAAAGTAGAGACTCTTCATTAATCAACAGAATCATCCCAATATTTTTTTGGGGAGTTTTAGAAAATTAATTTAAAAATTAAAAATTAAAAATAAATCTAAGATAAGTATATAGTTTGAAAAATGTAGTTTTCTCCTTATAAGCTTTTCAAGTATAATCAAGATTCAAAAAGTAAAAATGTTTCTTTAAACGATATTTTCAATATAAATTCAAAATTTATAAATTTATGAAAATATTTTTTTAAAAGATTTCATTTTTATTTAAGTAAAATTTTAAGAGTATAAGTGTTTTCAAGACTTTTAGAAAGTGTTTTTTTAAGAGACACTTTTAGCTTAAATTTTAAAATTTTAAAAAATATATTTTCAAATACTTTCAGTGACAAAAAATACAATATATTTAGGAATATTTCTGGATGTTTAGTATTTAAGGAATTTTTATGTGAGCTAAATATAGGAAAAACCCGATAATTTATATTTATCCTTTTCATGACAAGTGACAACCAGCAAAAAGTCATAGTTTCGGACATGTTTGTTCAAATTTTTGAAAACTGGTTTTTGTTTTTGAAAAAAGAAAAATAAATTTGATTATCATTTTTTTTAAAACATAGAAAATAAAGATTAAGAACAATTAAAAAAAAAAGCAGGACATAAGGAAGGAAGGGGTATCGAATTTGAGTAATCACGAAGATAGTTTACTATATTGTAATTAAAGTATTTAATTGTAAAAAAAGAACAATTTTCAAAAAACACCAAAATAGTATTCTTTGTGTTTTCTAAAACTGTTATTGAGAACAATTTATAAAAATAGAAACCAAACATGCCCTAACTTTTTTTTCTCCCCCTTGATTTCTTGAAAATTAATAGGGAAAGAAAAAATAATGAAAAGTAAAAATGGAAATACAAAATTGTTCTCCTATTTGATCATTTGTAAAAGAAATTAGCTTTTTGGTTCAATGAAAAGTACTAAGAAAAGAAAAAAAGATGTTAAGATTATGTTGGGTTTAGAATTGACACTATCTTCATCCCCAATGTTTTACAAGAAGATGTCTACTTTGAAATTCAATTTTGATGAAGATTTGAAGGTTTAAACTTGAAGTCTTTGAAAGTTGTCCTGACTAGTACATGGATGTGCCAGTCATGAGAGAGTCGGGACTATGCTCAAAAATGATTTGAGACTCTTGAAGCCTAAGGTAAACTATAAGGAAGCAATTGAAGAGGCCTAAGACTTCTCTAGATCTTATGGATAATGTTAAAGGTCAGAAAATCCATCTAGGAGATAATCTCGTGGATGAAATTGGAACAAGAAAGAACCTACTCAGTCTAGGACTATGCCACGTGGTTTGATGCAACAAGAATCATGATAAGGGAAGGATTCTTCTTGAAATATGACTCAGTCTCTAGACCTAGTTCGAACTGGAGTTAGAACGGGCGTAGGACTCTACTTAAGAGAGGACTCCTATGCTCAACTTCTGGGAAGAAGCATTAAGATAAACTAGGATCTATCAACATCTACGGATCGATAATGGAAAGTCCTCCAATTTAATCATACAAACTATCAAACTATATTTGGTATTGGGTTTAGAATTGTCAATATCTTTGTCTCCAATATTCTAGAAGAAGATGACCGCTTAAAAGATGAAATTTGAGGAAGATTTGATAGGTTAAACATCACGTTCCTAGAAAAACATGGAAGAAGTCTCAACTTATAGGTCGTCCCACAATGTAGGGACATGCCAGACTTAGAAAGTCCGAACACTGGTCAGAACTGACGTGGAACACAAGTCAATTTGGAACTTTGGAGGCCAAGGTACTTGGGGAGCAAGGTACTGATGAGCATAGGATCGTTTTTAGCAAGTGGATAAAAAATCAAATTAGAAGATCTAGACTTCTAAGCTATCAAACCAGAATTAGAAACAAATTAGATTTATATTCTAAAGATGATATTTCATTAGCAAGTTTCCTATTTTTGTTGTGACAGCTTAAGGGAAAAATACATAAATTAGAAAATAGGATCTTGAGTCATATTAGGATAATGATTCGGTTCTATCAAGACTTTCAAGACTGAATTACAAGGCTATAAATTCAAGGGTTTTGAAGTTTTCATCATGGATTTTAGGAGCATAGCTTAAAGAAGAACAAGCGAAGTACGAACGTGTTGAAGGAGTACAAAGTGTAGATATTCGGTTGAGATATTGCACGTTAAAAGTCTTTCACCTTTTGTGAAAGATGATGTTCTTTATTTTTTTCATCTTATATTATTGTATTGTGGGTTATGATTGTGCAATGCTTTTGAGAGGGGATGGAGAAAGTTCATTTTGAAATCTACTATGAGTGATTAGGCTTCAAAAAGGGTCATGGGTAGAGACGGTGTCTCGTACCACATAAAACTAATTGTAAACCTTAAATCAGATCAATGAAAATCCTTGCATCTAGACATAACCCCTTGGACCTAGGCAGTTATCGAACCACGTAAAAGGATTGCATGTGTCTTTACTTTATTGCATATACTTTATATCTACTCTACACACACTAAAGCCTATAAGGAGAGTTCAGACACACCACACCAGAGTCTGAACGAAATAATAGTCCAAACACCAAGGACTATGATAAGGAATACACACTTATTTTTGTCAAATTATATTTGGTTCTTAGAAATATTAAGGTTGTGTTTGGTTCCTATAAAATACTAAGTAAAGAAAAAAAAAAAAAGGAAAATAATTTTTTTTTTTTTTTTTATGATGAAATTTTTCAAAAAATAAAAAGTAAATATATGTAAATTAAAACTTGCATATTTTTATTTAATTTCTATATTTATGAACTAAATTAAATAATATTAGTTTGAATTAGCAAATAAAAATAATTGCATCTCCAATTTTCCTGGGATCAAACATAGCCTAAGGAAAGAAAAAATGCTATGAAGACTTTTACTTTTTCTTTATATTTTTTTTTCTTCATGTCAAAAAGTAGGGAAAAAAAAAACTAATCTCCTACCATCCTATATATGATTTTGAGGTTGTGTTTGGTTATCAAAAAATACTAGGGAAGAAAAAATAATAACAAAAATAATTTTATCACATTTGTTCGTCTAATGAAAAAAATTAAATATGAATAAAATAATTTAGAAACTTACAACTTGTTGAACTATTTAATCTTTATACTAAGGAGTTAAAATAAATAAAATTTGTTTGAAATAGTAAGTAAAAATAAAATATGATATTTGATGGGGTTCAAAACCACACATCTTTGCACATTAAGTCATCTGTAGAATCAAAACTAGGTTTGAGAGGAGGATAAAGAAGCGGGACCGTCTAAAAAGACATATAAAAGAGCTCGACTATACATATGCTATAGAAGGCAAGGGGGACGGGTTTGATAAGTCTGGGAAGCGGATGAGCGTGAGTGAGCATATTTGAGGAAGTACTTTTAACTTCCCTAATTAAATCTCCGCAATTAGGGAAGTAGGATGTTCATAACAATTGTTAATCAATTATCCTTTATTAATTGGTTAACGATAAAGAAAGAAAATCTACCATTAATGGAAATATGGTATCGTCATCCCCAGCCCAGGAAAGTTGCTCCAGTATCTCTTATTAAATGGTTAACGATAAGGAAAAAAATCTCTCACCCAATGGAAGAAATATGGTATCATCATCAAACTATAAAAGTTATCAATTATTCTTTATTAATCGGTTAATAATAAGGAAAGAAAATCCCTCACCCAATAGGAGAAATATCCGTATCATCATCCAATTAGAAAAGTTATCATGATCGTCGAATTTATAAATGTCGAGGTCGCACGTCGGTGAAGATGCGCACAAAACTTCATTCCTAAGTAGTTGATCTTCTCTTCCAGGAAGCGAGCTTAGGCATCGGAGAAGCAGCGGACGATTCGACGATCGCTTTTTGTTTTTGCTTATTTTGCGGCGCGGCGTTTAGAGTCGAGTGGATCGAACAGCCCGGTCAGGCCGCAGCTCCACCCGATTCCCGATTGAAAAAGTATCATCAATATTTAACTCTATTTTTATTTGTTTTTCCACTCCATTTTATTTCTTTATTAGCATTTTCCATAACCAAACATAGCCTTTTTTTTTTTTTTTTTTTCATTATAATTGTTCCTTATTTTTTTATTCCTTCGTCTTTTATGATTGAAATAAAGAGTGGGAGCCAACGAGGCGTGGTTAGATGGGTGGGGCATAATAAAGGGGTAGGGATTCATCAGGGAAATATAATATAATATATATATATATATATATATATATATAAAAGAAGAATAAAGTCCGGGATATAGCCCATCAACTGCTAGCATAGATACAAACAACAAATTACATTGAAAATTTGAGAGGAAACCACACAATAACAATAAAAATAGGCTTCTTTCAAAAAGACAAAAAAAAACAATAAAAATATGCTAGTCGGAACAATATCCTATCTACTTCCCATTCAAACACTTACTACTTTCTTGGATGCAGACATCAACTGTTCTACAAACTGGTTAATGCATTGATCGGAGCTCCCTCCTTCACTAATGGCTTCATTGGCCAATCCCCTCCATTTACTGGCATTCCTCCTGATCTCTTCGCTTCTCTTCCCTACCATTACTTCCTTCAAACACATTAACAGTTCTTCTCTCCTCACAATTCCGAACTCATCCTCCTTCGCTCTCATCCCCACTTCCCAAATCTCCTCCACAAACTTAGCATCAGTGTGCTGGTCAGTCCACTGCGGCACTCCCACCATCGGTACGCCCAAACTCAGCCCTTCTAATGTCGAATTCCACCCACAATGCGTTACGAAGCAGCCGACGGCGTCGTGTGCTAGCATTTCCAGCTGGTTGCACCATGTTACTATCAGTCCCTGATCCTCCGCCGGATCTGTGAATCCTTCAGGCAATTTACTGTGTTCCGATTCCTTCACCACCCACAGGAAATGGTGGCCGCTTGCTTTCAATCCCCACGCGATCTCCTCCATTTGTTTTGCCGACAGTGACACCATACTTCCGAATGAGACATAGACCACCGACTGGCTTGCCTTTGTTTCTAGCCATTTGATGCACTTGTCGCTGAGCGGCTTCCACAGACTCGCTCCGTATCCTTTGTCACCGTCAATTCGGCCGTCCAGGTAGGCTGACGGCACCATAGGACCGACTAGCATCGCTGGCCAGAGATCTGATATGGCTTTTGCCGCCTTTCCCCATCATAAACATTAAAAAAAAAAATCAGAATATCAGTAGTCTGTTCTAGAAAAAGTACTAAAAGATATGGATATGCAGTCTAGATGTTTGATAAAAAAGTTCCCAGTGGTGAGTACCTCGCCTTCTAATTCTTCGAAGGAGTTAGAAATCACCCAATCAGCCTCGTCCAAATTAGAATACTGGCTCAATTTCATAGCCAAGTAAGCCGGGTAGCTTTCCGGGAACTTAACAAAAGTTGGAACGTCAGGGAAGTTCAACGGAGGCAGACCAGGCAGCAACAAGGGAGTATCCTCCGGCTTCACCGGCAAAGTAACAAGGCCATGGCGAATGCGACAGAATATGGCGCAGACGGTGGCGGAGTTCGTAAAAAAAGCAGCTCCATGTATGGCATGTTCCCTCGCAACATCCAGAGCCCATGGAAGAAACGAATCGTATAAAACACAATTGATAGGGTGGGTAGAGTTCTGATACTTGCTGATGAGTTGGGATAGTGTCCTTGAACCGTTGGTCTTGAATGCAGTGAGATAGAGATCCTCATTTCCGGCCTGAGCAAAGCCACCGTCGTCGAAGCCGTCAGAGATGGGCTCCACACGGATATTAGGCGCACGGATGAAGTTGACAGTGTAAAGGGTGGTTGCTAGTGTAGCTTTGACGCCCTTGGAGGCTAATCGTTTGGCGAATTGGAGGAGAGGGTTGATGTGGCCTTGGCTAGGGTATGGCACCACTACTACATGCCCTCCTCCTCCTCCTCCTCCTCCTCCTCCTCCTCTATACTCCATTTCTTCTTCTTCTTCTTCTTCTCCTACTATTATTTAATTCTGCCTGTGGTCAGTGTGTCTTCTCTTTATAGAATGTCGATACCAACTCTATCGACCACACTTTTTTCCTTTTACTAGTTGGCCATAGGAGAAAAGAAAAAGAAATGTTAAAAGTAGATATATGTTAGATATATAGTAAGGATGCCGAGAGATTTAAAAAAAAAGCACAGTAAAAGCAGCGAAAGAAGCTATCTGTGTAAGGATAAAATAGCGCATGCTTGGGAGCGTCGTACCGGATCGTTAGTCTCTGTTTTGGCGAGGTCGCGGTTCGAGTCGCAGGCGGCTGCGAGAATTTCAGCTGCGTGCTACGCGGTGTCATGGTTAGTAGGGTCATTATGGTCGTGGGATTAGTCAGTCTTGGCGTAAGGCTGGCCCGAGACGTCCGCCGTTATCGAAAAAAAAATAACTATACATATGTGGGGTCTACCTAAGGGACATTTATGACATTCGGCATATGTCTAATAATTTTATTCTGATAAAAATTTCCCATTGTTAGAACCTGTGATTTGAACCATCTTATGCACTCTCATTAAAAATGTAAGTATTTAATGATTGAGCCATAATTGTTTATATTACTTAATTTTGCTCCCTCCTCTAGATGTTAACAATAATTGGAAATCTTTCTTCTCTCTTTTTTGTCTGCTTTCTCACTAAAACACTTCCCGTTCACACTTGCTCGTTCGAATAAAATTAAAATTTTCATTACTATGAATAAATTCATTTTTATTTTTTAATACTTTAGTTGTAATTAATGTTGTAAAATAAAATTTAAATTTTAGAAGTCTATTTTATTTAAATAAATAAATCTATTTTTTAGAAGAAAATTTATTTCTCATTATTTTAAAAATTTTTTCATTAGATTTTTATTTTAACCTCATATATAATGAATGTATTAGAAAGTTAGTTTTTGATGAATTAGAAACATACTAATATATAATAATTAATAATTACAAAATAAATAAACATTAATATTTAAATATATATATATATATATATATATATAATGTTTTATTTTGTCTCGTATTCATAAGACTTTTGTATACTTCTTGGTTTAACAATTATTTGATAATATCCGCTTCTAGATAAATCAATCTTACCAAAATTAAAAGAAAAAAAAAAGAAAAGAAAAGATAACCGGGGAATATTTCTATGGTTAATGCGTGCAACAAATAATTACTTTTGGAAGTGATTTATTTACTTTATAGAAACCCAAAGAAAGGAATCATTTGTATTTGTAAAAGTTAGGTTTCTAAAACTCAAAGAAAGGAAGGATTCGTATTTCTAAAAGAAGACGGTTTCTTCTTCACCTCTTGTCTTAGCCTCACATTTCTATACTCCCGGTCACTTTTCTTCGCATCGTTTCGATTTCAAGAAGGATTTGTATTTCTAAAAGTTAGGTTTAAGTTTTTGTTGTTGATTTCCTTAAGAAGGGGAATCTAAAAGTTAGGTTTAAGTTTTTTTGTTGTTGGGGGGGGGTAGGTGATTTTTGAAATCATCCCCTACTTATCTTTTTTTCTTGCTTATTTGATATTTTTGGTCTATATGTTTTGTTTTTATAGTTTTTGTCGTCTTTGTTGTGACGTTTGTTTTATATCGTCTTAGTATGTTGTTTTTTATTTTCGTCGTTTTTGTTACGATGGGTTCCTAATATATAGACGATTCGATTGACAAAATATTTTCGATCAAATAGAGACATTAATTCAAATCTTGGTCATCAATACTGTAAAACTGAAATTTTATGAATTTTGATTATCTTATAATTTTCAAATATATAGGTTTTGTACCGAGTCATTATATTAGTACTATTAACTTGGATGCTACATCATCCTTTAATGTTTTTAGCGAATTTGATTTTATGTGTCGATTGAATGTATTGTTTGTTTAAATCAATGAAAATTTTATTTCAAAAAAAAAAAACAAAACTCAAAGAAAACTTTATTGCCATTTATTGGTGTAATACTACAAAATTATCCATCATATCAGGGCAGGGCGGAGCCACTAAATGCCTAGGAATATGCCCCCACTGAAAATTCTTTTAAAAAAATGCCCTTTGAATTAAGGCAAAATCAAACTTACGCACACATAAATGCCGCATTGAGGAAAAATCTAACCTAGCCACGTATAAATGCCCTTACTGAAACTTAGTAAAATTAGGCTATTTTGTTGTAACCTACTGGTGTTAAATATTGCAGAATTCACATAACTTAATCTTGCCCCCCACTAACATTGAATCTTAACTCAGCCACTAATTATACCTATATTTATGAAAAATAATTTGTTTAATTATCTCATAGAATATTATAAAAACTAATTATGAAAAAAAAAAATATAACCATTTAGATCTAAAATATTCTATATGTCATTATTTTTATACACGCAATCTAAATTGTGACTATTTACCATATCAAGGGTCTCTCACTCTTTTTAATATTTGTTTATAAAAATATTTGGTTAAATAATCTCAAATAATCCAACATTTTATAAACATAACCCTTTCCATTTTTTATTGAAAAATAATCTCTTTTAGAAAAAAAAAAATCATTTTTATCATCTTATATATTTACATATGCATTTGATAAGAAATGATTATTTTTTTTTAAAAACAAATAAAGTATTTTTGTAAAGGTTAAATTTCGGAAATTTGGTTTTGAAATGGTATTTTAATCAAATCACTCATTTTTATACTTGACTTCGTACGGACTTGTCATGCTCACTCTTTTCAATATTTCATGTTCATTCTTTTCAATATTTCTTTATAGTACTTGGTATCGACTTTTCATGCTCAACTTGTGCTCAACAAGAATCATAACTTTATCCGTATATTATAAATACTTTAAAGAAAAACGTTTTTAGTAACTCATAAAGATATATGATTTTATACAGAAATATCCACAAATAAAACACAAGACATAAGTTTTATTAAACAATGATTTGAGAGACTTCCTTCCTAACGTTAAAAATGTCCATAGAATTAACAATAACACATCATATATTACTAATAAGATTTGACTTAATGATTAAAGGGTTAGGATATGTATAAGGAAGAAACCAAATTTGAGCCTCAAGACAAAATATTATAACGATATTATTGAAATCAATGACATAATAATAAAATGCGAAACAAAGAAAAAAACTAAATTTATGTGAAAACCCTTACAGGAAAAAACCAAGAATAAAAGAAAAAGCTTCATTATGAATACCAGAGAAAACCCTAATATGTTGCTATGATCTTTTGGGATTAGTTATGAAATTTGGGGGTTGGGCTAACAATGACCTATTGCTACATGATCGGGATGAAAATATCGGAATGTATGCAATCGATATATACCAGATATATCCGATATCGGTGATGTTTGACACGATATCGGCGATGATCGATATATCACCGATATATCGGTTTTGGACCGATGTATCGTGGAAATATCAGGTTTGTGGCACACGAGCGCGTTAGTTTAATTTTTTGGTAAAATATCGGAGATATATCAGGATATATCGGAGATATATTTAAATGGCCAGATTTGAAATCTGACTTGGTCCAATGGTTATGGATTGATCACTAGCAGTTTAATTTCCGATATATCGGATATTAAGTATAAAAATATCGTAGATATGTCAGTAAATCAATCTGGAAATATATCCCGGAATTCGAAGTAGATATTTTCGTAGGTCTGGCCAGTAATATCACCAATTTTTTTATTTCTTTTCATAAAAGTTATCTATGACCTTCATTTACATCGTGCAGTAGCCTTTGAATTGGACATAAGCCCAAAATCAAATTTAGGTAATAGATAAAAAGATATAATGTGAATAAATGCCAAAAAAAAAAAAAAAAAAAACACACACACACGACAGAAATGGACATGTGAAAGGGTGGTGACTGGATTCGTCGGGCCTACACTAGTGGGCAAATGCGGAGTCGTAAAGCGGTTAGCCAACTTTGCGGAATGTCGACGTGCAGTACACTTCAACCAACTTGACCTACTCTTGATACCACGAGCATCACGCTTTTTCTTGCTTCATTTTATTAATTATATAGCTCATGTTTATCATTTTAAACCTCACCATTTCAATGTAAATCTTTTTTGGTTTAGGCTAATTATGTCCCTTTGTGAAATGAAGCTACACACTTCTTTTTTTTCATCCGTCTCAATTCACGGAATTGGATTCTATCCAACATGCATGCATGTGCCAAGATCTGGTACTAGTTCCTACGTGATTGCCCCTGACCTAACTAGTCACAGGAACAATCTTTAAAATCAGTGACGGGGCTAGAATTCAATATTAGATGTCACTTTAAGATATGTAAAATTTGTTAAAACTAATGAACATAAGCTTCAGCTCAATGACTAAATATTGGTAGTTTTGAGGGGGCGGAGTCTTAGTTGGCTCTGCCTTGGTCAAAACTTTCGAGTACTAAATCAGAGTATTATTTCACGGACCCCTTCAAACTTCAAACTTCAAACTTCAATTTCACTTCACTGCATCTGAATTAATTTTGATCTTAACATGGCTAGTCTGCAACTAATTAATTTTGTTATCAGAGGAACTCAAAGCAAAATTTCACTACATGTGATATTTAATATGAATTTCATAAGTGATAAGAATTGTTTACTCAAAGTTAAAACATGAATATGATATTTTATATTTTAAATAAGAAAAAAGTGTTTTTTTGATGTTTGGCTTAAGTAATAAATTAAAGGATGAGATGGACACACTGGGAGAATCAATATCAAAACTTTATAAGAATAAAATAATACAACATAGTTATATGTAAAAGTGGATAAAAGAAAAATAAAAGAAATAAATGTTCGTTCATAATTTTGTATACCCAAAAAAAAAATCATAAAATAGGACCTTAAATTCATAAAATACAAATTTCAACCCACTAAAAATTAATTAATATTTTATGTATTTTTTTATCACTGACTTTACTTTTAACAATTCAGGTATCGTCTTTTAATAATGTAACTATTACCTTTTTCTATTTGAGTACTACATTCAACTGAAGAAGGCATGAAATTTTTAATTTTCTTTTTAAAAATGTTTAATTTTATATTTAATTTATATAAAAATGGACACATACTTTTCCTCCAATTGAACCACGTACCATGTATGTTCAAGAAAGAAAATATAGATTTAATTGTTTATGTGAATGTCATTATCATGTCATCAAGATTAGAGATGTTTACATTCAAACTTCAAATAATGCGGCCGGAGATGTACTTTTCCCATTTTAAGTTGATTACTTTTATTTTATAATTCTAGTTATCATAATGATCACTCTTTATCATTTTTATCTTTCTTTCTCTCTTTTTTCATAAAGCTACTTTTTTTTGTTGCTAATGCTTTCTTTAATTATAGAGTCAACAAAAATCATTAAAAGCTTTTACCTCTTATCAAGGATTAACATATTTTGAATGAATAATTGAGTTCTTATCACCCTTATTATAAAGAATCCAATCATCATTTGCATATTAATATAATTAAGAATTAAAGCGGAATTTAATTTTAGACTCATACTAAAGGCACCACTAGGAAGAAAGCCTTTAGCCGCGGCCATCGACCCCAGCTAAAAGCAGTATATAATGCAACTATAAAATATAGCTGCGGATGAAAACAACCGCGGCATGGGATGACTATAGGTGGTGTGGAGAAATCCTATAGATCACGTGTATAAGCGGAATTGGTTATAGGCTCTTCGTATTTACCCCTAATTTGGCATAGTTTATAGCGCGGTTGTGTTGTGCGACTATGGAGTGCGGTTTTATAGCCACGGTTTGTGATTGACCCCGGCCATAGAGATGGTTATAGCCGCGGTTTTGATTGACCACGGCCATATGGTAGTTTTAGCCGCGGTTTGTGGTTATTACACTTCTCGGTGGTTATATAATTAACCCCAACCATAGGGATGGTTTATAGCCTTGGTTATGGTTGACCCAGACCATAGGGATGATTTATAAGTCATAAATTGTAGTTGACCTTGATGAAAAATATAGAAATGAAAAGTTGTATTTTTAGTTGTAGGAATTTAAAAAGTAAAATTGATCTTGCCAAGAGTTCTAGTGCGAGAGAAAAACATAAATAATACAAGAAAGCAAAACAATAAAGCGAGGAATAAACAACATATGAACTTCGAAAGAGCTAAAATCTTACATTCTTGGGTATGGAAGAGAAGCTCTCGACTGGTTTAAAGAGTACGAGTTGATGCGGCCTGGGGAAAGGGAAGCATATGATGTTTTGGATTACGCAATATTCTCTCCCATTGTTGAAAGGAGGCTGTGCGAGAACTCTCCTCTAGCTGCAGGGACTCGGCAGGTGGCGGTGAAATCTCGGGGACAGTCAGATCTCCACAGTGGGATAGTATCCATCCTCTTGAGATATTGAGGGAACATATCGGCCAGTAGATATGTTTAGCATGTTGAATCTCCTGAAATATTTTTTCCTCCTGCTCAAATTTTTTAGCTGCAGCTTCCATTTCTGAAATGTCTTCTCTCAAAGAGAGAGTGTGATGATGATTGCTCTCACATGGTAACTTTAGTGAGTTAATATCTGGAAAAAGAAATCAAGAATATTAGAAAGAATTGAAGTGACATAAAAGATCAACCAAACAAAAGTGAAAAGAAAAGAGAAAAATCATCTTAAAGTTATGGTGGATTATGCGAGTGGCGAGCTACAGGATGCAAGTAACAGTTGCAGTTAAGATATGCAATATAGCAGTCACGTTTGCATAGGCTGCAGAGAACAGTTCCAACAGAATTTGGAAATATAGTACACGCCCTTGATTTCATTAAAGCCCAGCGAGAGGCACGGTCTTTGGGAACCAATTCGACTTCCTGAAAGCTTCATGGAATCTTTGAGATACCCAGTCAAAAGAGGTATGAAATACTTTTCCCACATGGACAATGCACATCCAAGTAGTTTCTACAATTAGCTCAAAACAAATTCATTTTTAAATTAAGATTTCTGGATTGGGATTCTGTTCTTTTAATTTCCTTCTAACTACAATATCAAAATACTTATCAAGAGGTTAATCGATCTTTACCTTTGAACGTGAATCTGTTTTATCACCCTCTCGTGCCTGCGCTTCTTCCACGTCTTATATCTAACTAAATCTCCGTGAAACGGGGAGCAAGGAAGAAGGAATAAATTCACAAAAGAATAATATGCGTAGAGTAATATTGGACAAAAAGGAAAAAACAAAACGAAGAAGGAAAGCAAACCAGTGGAACAATCACCAATCATGGTGCCTAGACAACAAAATCAATTAGACAATACCATAAATTGAGGAAAAAAATGAAGAGACGAAAAACTAATCGCGTCATTCAAATGGGAAGAAAAAACCTAAAGAAGTGATTGATGAGAGCAAAATCCATGAGAAAAAGTTGAATCATTAAAAATAGTTAAACACAATAAAATAATTTCAAATCATAGAATCAAGAAGTGAAGAATGCAAAGTTGGAAAACCTAGCAGGTGGGACGGATGGCTTCCATGGCTGTGAGATGCGAAAATCTGAAGGCGGGAGAAGTAAATCTTGAGGTGTTGTGACCCTTGATTTCATCCGGTCGAACCTGTTGTAGAAGCTAATCGTCTTACGCCCAGCTTGATTTCGAGTGAGGAAGTCGATTCCATTGGCGACAAGGAATATGGAACATTTTGAAAGCTGAAGACGGAGAGGAATTCTGTGTTTGAAAGTGAGTTTATAAATTTTTTTCCTTCCTTCCTTCCTCTTGCCTTTAGCCTGCATACGCGTGGCCGGCAGTACCTCTCCCACCACCTCGACCAAAACCTCTTCACTGAAGTCATTTACCTAAAAATGTGAGAAATCGTTTATTGCTTTGTAGATCTCATCAGGTCACTGAAAAAGTGAAAATAGATCTTCGATTGGTTGATTTCAGTCTTTAAAATTTTGAAATTATAGATCAAAGAAGAAAAATCAGTCTCGAAAGAGTTTTCAAATCTTACTGGAGAGGAATCTTCACATCTCACTATGGTAGAGAGAGTTAGGGTAGAGAGAGTTAGGGTAGAGAATGTGAGAGGAAGAGATGGTGTGCACGGGAGAGAGAGGAAATGATCGAACCAAACGTAGTTTTGTGTAAGCCATATTGCAAGCGGTCGCCAGATGGCCAAATTAATACATCGGTTGAATCATCGCGCGACGGTTTCTAAACGACCGTGTCTATTCGATGATCTATGGCAACGGTTTTAAGTTAACCGTGTCTATTAGCACAATATGTATTTGTTTTCGCCATATTAATTCAATGACCGTAGCAATATGTATTTTTAATTACGAATTTTAATGACCCTTGCTATAATTATGCTACTATAAATCATTTTTTTAGTAGTGAGGGAAATTGCATATTAGTTTTTAAAAAAGGAATTGTATGGTTTGATTTTATACTTAGGTAGGCTTCTGACTGTTATTTTATTTTATTTATTTACTTATTTATTGGGTTTAAGATTATGGAACAAAATAGCAATTTCTGTCTCTCGGAATTTACAAAATACATAAGAAAACATCATATTTGATATTCATTGAATCTGATTAGTTTAACAACTGTTGGTTAAGTCAATTTAATGATTTAATACAAACTATAATTTGATTTAAGTTATATATATATATATATATATATATATATATATATATATATATATATAGAAGGTGGTGTTTTTTCTACTTAATGCCAAATAGAAATTTTATTTTGAATACTGCTTAATATGATTAAGGGCAAGTTTGTTTTTTAACTGAATGCTAGATATAACTTTTATTTAACTAAATACTGAATATGGCTTAATAGTATTAAATATTAAGTTGTTTGTTTTTTTAATATTGTATTTATATTAAGTATTAAGTTGTTTGTTTTTATATACTTAAAATTAACATATTAATTATATCAAGAAAACAATTTGTTTAACTTTATTCTTATGATAAAATGAAAAATATTTATATAATATATGTATAACATCTTAACATATTTATAAAAATATAAAAAAATGATAAAATTATTATGATAAAATAGAATATATAACATTAATAATTAAAAAAAATAGATTGATGTCACATTATTCTTTTAAAATATTCTATGTGGATTTTAAAGATTTTAGAATATTTTGGAAAGATTTTAAAATATTTTAGGGAGATTTAAAAATATAGTTTTTTCCTTTTAAAATATGGCCTTTTCTATTTAGAAGAAAATTTAAAAAATTCATAAATAAGTCATGCGCTTAAAGAAGAAAAACAAACCGTCTAAAACTACTTTCCAGAAAAAGCCAAAAAAAACAAATGCCCCCTAAGTATTTAGTTATTTTTTTTCTAGAAAAAAAAATCAATCTTTCAATTTTAAAAAATAAATTTTTAAATAAAAAAAAAATTCATATGCTTTTATTTAATTAGTATGAAACAAATCATGAGATTTTCAATTGGATCATAAAATATATGATTTTCTTATATTTAAATATCTAGTTTTTTAATAGAAAAAAGTATTAAGAAAAAAAAAATATTTTTTGGTTTTTCCTATTGAGCAAAAAATTTCAGAATTCAATTATGTTGAAAAAAGTTAAAAAAAAAAAAAAAAAAAGAGGCTAAATACTTTCAGTAAAAATCCAAAAAAAAAAACTCCACCTAAGTTATTTATTCTTAATTTCAAATATCTTGTATATATTTTATTTATACTTTGTGAGAGTATATTTTACAATCATGACTTCACCTTTATAACCCATTTTTTATAATAAATATTGTTGTTATCATCCTATGCATATGTCATATTTATACTATTTTAAATATGAATGTTTAACAAGAAAATTTATTTCTTCATATAGTGAGAGTATGAATATCAATTAAAATTAATAATTATAAATACATCAATTTAATGACTTGAACTTTATTAAAATAAGTAATAAATTTGTCAACAACTTAAAAATAATTGATTTACAATTAAATCCATAATTAAAAAATAATTTAACTTAAAATTAACTTAAATTATTAAGTAATAAGTCTTAAGTTTTAACAAGCATCATAGAATTCTAAATATCAAAATCTATATATACATAGGATGCAAATAAGTAACTCCAATTTAAAATCATTTATATAGTATTAAGCTTAACTTTCTTAAACCCTAATTTTTTTATATTATATTAATCCATTCAATGAAATCCATGAATACAAGAGATAAAAGAAAATTAATGATAACAATGACAAGCTAAACCATACATAAAAATAACCCATAAAATCTTGACCCAAATCTTTGTAAATATAAAATTATGGGTTTATTAATTGTACATTAAATTTATTATATCTAAGCGAATTATATATAGTTTTAGCTTATTGAGATGTCACATTCTTGTAAGAGATTTTACATAAGCTACCACAAGAAATACAAGAAAATTAATAATGACAATCACAAGCTAACTATATATGAAAATAATTCATAAAATCTTAAGTTAGATTTTTGTAAATATATATAAAATTATGGGTTTATTAATTGCAAATTAAATTTATCATATCTAATCAAAGTATATATAGTTTTTACTAAACAAAGTATATGTGACGCCCCAAATCCCAGGGATCCTTTTTTTTTTTTTTTGTCGCAACAGAGCATCTTTGTCGTACGCACCTAGCCTTGTCGCAACACAACGCAATGCCTCATTGTCACGACATAGAACGCTATGTCGCGATATGGAAAACTTCCTGTCTTGTAAATCTCTGTTAAGACATAAAAATATCCTATCGCGACATAACTCCAGAAAACTCTGTCACGACATCAAATGCTCTGTTGCGATATAAGATCCCGTGGTCTTGACCAACCTCTATCGCGACATAAGTTCCCTCAGTCTTGACAATTCTCTATCGCGACAAAGAAAGTTTTGTCGCAACCTAAAAACCTCTGCCAAGACCAAACCCGTTGCAACATGAAAGTTATAACACCTGACCTCTTGTCGTGACCGTCTCGGTCGTGACACGGAAATCTCTGTCGCTACATTGTCATGACAGAGAAACAAAAGCACTATCGCGACATGGAAAGACTATGTCGCGACATAGCAACCGCTTAAAGCCTGAAAACCATGTTGTGACACAAGGAACCCTTGTCGCGACACGGAGACAGAGAAAAGCTCTGTCGTAGAATGGAACCACTATCGCGACCACAAAATGCAGCAACCCATGCGGTAGTCTTTCTGGCAGTTCTGCACCTCAACTCTTTTCGAAACCTGATAAATTCAATATAGTAGCCTACGTATAATAAAGACAACATAAAATCTGGGAAAAACTTGCCAAATTATGTTGAACCAATCAAAATGAGTTTCATTAACGAGGAAAGCGGATAATCAGATTTTATAAAATACATAATAAATCCATATCCAGAGCCTTCTTCACCACTAAGATCTCGGATGAGTTCAGTCTCACAGTGTGTACTAGTACACGAAATATTTTCACGACAAGGGTGAGCAATGCTGATGAAATTATCCTCTGAGCTACTTTCCACTTAAGTGCACATGCAATGTCATGATTCAACATTCATAACACTTTAAGTATAAACATATACATTTCTACATGAATGTTTACATGTCATGCCAATATCGACCCTACTTGACGCTCCCTCACACATGCATATACCATGTATGAAAGCGTAGTAGACAAAAGTTTTTGTTTTATAATTCAACTCATTGGACAACCTCCAATAAACTGCTTTATTCAAAAGCCATGTGTCTTTTGTGGGTAATGAACTTTTAGAGTCTCGTATAGCGTTGTGCGTCTTGAGCACTCGCGGGGCTTTCATCATTTGGATACATATGTAACCAAGGATGCGAGACCTTCCACACAGGAGAGTGTCTATCTCTCTTCTTATTACTACGACACATATGCATCGCCGCGACTCTAGGACGTTGTCCCTTGACGAGCCACCATTAAACACGAACAACAGTGTTAATTTATGCCATGCACTCACACGCCGTTTCGTATGTGTCCCATTGCATATCGCGTCTTGGAAATGTCAGCGCATGTTATTTCATGTTGCATGCATAATGAGGCTACATGCAATGTTACAAATCATGGATAATTATATCTAATGCATATAGTCGCATCCATCCTTATAACCCATGTTAATACATCAAGTAAGCATATATCAACATGATTTTCCACACAACCTACATGTCATTCAATCAGCAACAACACCTGGCTGGCGAGCGGACCCTTCTAGTGATAGGAAATGCCGGCAGCTGTAGTAACCTCATGACCAGTGACTCATTTCCAGTAATGAGGATGCTGGAAAATTGGCCAGATTAAAAGCTGATGAGTGTCTTTGGAAACGTGGGTTATAAAATTTTTCACTTTTCTATCAAAATTACCTTTAGATTTAACGAAAGTCAGTGACCTCTTATTGCACGGTGGTCGAAGCCAAATAAAATCACACGTATATAAAAAATACGCTCCCATATTTTCCAAAATCTAACTACAATCATAAAGGACCTCGATTCTCATCAAAATATAAGATAAAAATCAATCCAACTTATAATTTCATACATAACTTGTTTTATTGAAACCATGCATCGTATTTTACAAAAGATATTTACATATACAAAAATGTCACATTTTAACTTTACTACTTTACTTTACATCTTATCTTATATATAATCACAACACAACGTCTGGGGTGAGGATCTGGAAAGGTCTTTTGGCTAACACACACACACAGCATTATTTTAAAAACGACGCCCAGGCAAACGGGCTCGGTGAGTACTATAAGTTCTAAATGTTCTTTATGCTGCTTTGTATGTACCTCTAATATGAAAATATGTGCAATGGTTGTAAGCGTTTATAAGAAAGCGAGTTTTGCTATGAAAACCATTTAAGCTGTCTTTGGCCCCATTTACAGCTGGCAGCGTTACGAAAACTATTTACTGCTAACAGCGATGCAGAAAACTATTTACTGTATTTGCTAAATTGTTTCGGTGGTGGTTAATATCTGAAAGTGCTATCTTGAAATCAAGTACCAACTTGTGGCCCATTTAAATACTGACGTGATGCCACGGAACCTCGGAACCTGACATCGGTAGTGAACCTCGGAACACTACCCGGATAAGATGGTCCGGTGAACACGGCGGGATCTCTATAAACATAATGGAACCTCGGAACCAAAATGCCCGGTGATGGAACCTCGGAACCAACACCTCATCGCGAAATGTCTTAAGTGTGTATGTATATACGAATGTGCGAGGCGACTATTTATATAAATATATACAGATCCTAACCCCGATTGCTTGGGCCCCAAACGTATAGTTAGTCTGTATCCCACTAACCTTGCCATGCATAATTAAATACATCGCGGAATGGGCGTGCCATCAGGGTTTTGCTAAACCGGGCCAAGCATTTCTTAAATCTTGAATCGAACTTTTGGCGAGTATAACAAGTGGGAGGTAAAAAAAATGCTTTATAAATTTATATTTTCAAAGCACTTTACAACCTTGTAATTTAAACACTTTCGTTTTAGAAAAGGATTTTGAGTACTCACATTTTTCTCGACTAATTTCTTTCAAATCTTGTCGAGCCATACAGACCGTCGGATGCTCAAATTGCCTACACAATCCATCTGAAATGCGAAGTTGCCACTAAGTTGGCGTTTTAACCATAAAACATACGGGGCTTTCAAAGTGACTATGTCAAGCGAACCGATTACAACAAAACTTTGCGTGCTAATCCCAGGTTCGATAAAGGACATCGATAATATGATGTGAAATTGACCAAAATGTCCCTACACATTAAATGCCCCATAAAACTATCTGTTTTTAGCGACTTTTGACTAAAGGGACTTTCCATAGAGTCTAAAAATACCCGAAAACATTTCTGAAAATTATGTCCGACTTGTTTGACTACACTCCTGAAATTTCAACCCGAGTCGCTTGAGTCGAGGTCGGCCGGATTTGTCAGAACAAGTCCCAAAATTCTAAACTACGATCCCCAAAAATTTTGGGATTTGCTGACCTTTCCGCGACCTCCCAGAACATTTCAAGCCATTACATAGCATTTAGGCTCGAAATAACACAAATAGGAAAATTTCCTACCTCTTGAAGTGTGACAAAATGCTAAGCTTTTGAATTTTCTGGCGTGGCTCGTCGAGTAAACCAACACTTCTACTTTGACGAAAATCTACGATCCGATTTCCGTAAATTTGAGAAAGAAACAAAGATAAGAAAAAAAAATTAAAACCTCCTCCGCCGTTCTCCAGGTATTAGTGCACTTCTGCCATTTGCCTTTTATTCTTTTTATTTTTCGTTTTCTAATTATTATTATTATTTGGATAAAAGCGTTCTATTGCTCCATTCGGGTCCATTTCATTCACCCCAAATTTTTTATTTATTTTCAGTTCAATTATTTTAAATGAACTTTAACTCAAACCATTTTACGACTTGAGATTTTTTTGTATAAATTTCATCCACGAAGTCCCACGACGACTTATCACCAATCGTAAAATTATTACATTGTCTCTCGAATTGTAGTCTTTTACGGGTCACTAGATTCCTTGAGGCAATTTAGCAGCCCTTAGGTCAGTTTTAGGTAAATCTAGATCCTAGAGAATTTTTAAACCACTAGCCAATTTTGGTAATTTATTATTATCCTTTTAAAATTCCATAATTGGAATTTCACCCTCCACTTTCGCCAATTGCAAAAAGTGCCACAATTCTTTGAAAACTTTATAATTTCACCCATAATAACTTTCAAAAATTCTATTATGACTAAAATAATTAAGGAAGCGTAGCATTATGCAGTTTATCTGAAATCTGCTCTTCTGGAGACGTCGTTACAAGCGGATCTTTGTGTTGGACCGAAGCAGCATATATAGTTCGGCTATGTCAATCCATATCCAACAATGACCGCCTGAATCATCACACTTAAATCCCATATTTTCCAACAAACCTGACTGTTCGGAAGCTGAGTTCACGGAGCAAATAAGGACAGTTGGTCCTTAAATTATCAACGAGTTTGAATCAAAATTGTTCTTGAACCGGCCCGTTGTTGAGGAATTTATACTCCATAGCCATTGAATGATAATTAGATAAGAATAACCAGTGGAGAGAATCCACCTCTGGGTATGAGACAAGCTCCAACTTGCGACTCGTCGAGTACTCATTAATTACAGCTTACTAGAGACCAGTAGAAGCTATACCTCCTTTCCTCCCTTTTTCCTTTCTTTTTCTTTCTCTTTTCTTCCTCTTTTCTTTCTCTTCTTTCTATCTTTTCTGTTCCTTTTCTCATTCTCCCCCATTGAACTCATTTTAGTCTACTTGTAGAACACCTTTCTTAATTCATCTTGACACATGACAATCACCATGCCATGTGTTTCTTATGTCACTTTTCCCCCTACTTAATTCATGCATGATAAGAATATGACAATTGGCTTTCCATGTGCCAAGTGTCCACTTGCTTGGTGCCACATGGCATGTGTCCTAGTGCCACGTGTCGCCATGTCGTTTGTTCATTTCACCTCGAAGTACGTGAAATTACAACTGTCCTAGAATTCGATCGTGTAACTATATTTCACGAGACGAACTCAACGATGTGGTCCATGTCATCATCCGAGATCTAGATAAATTCTCAGGCTTCACGACTGTATTATATGATAATCTATCGTTTCCACTTTGTACTTGAGTTTTCACGATGCTACATAAAAAGAATTTCATCCCGAAATTGACACACATATACATACAATCACACGCATGTCTGACAGGTCCATTGAACATTCAGCCTTCAACCACATACCTTCGTCCTCAAATAGGAAAGGATATCTGGTATGCATCGTGTCTTCGCATTCCCATGTTGCCTCCTTCACTCCTCGGTGCTGGCACAACACCTTTACTAGCTTCACAGTCTTACGTCGTAAAACCTGATCTCGGCTATCTAAAATACGCATAGGTCCCTCCTCGAAGGTCCCATTTGCATCGATAACAAGCTCACCCCAATCAACTACATGAGTAAGATCTGGAGTGTATACAGACATGGAACTGGAATACCTCATGGACACTGATAGCGGCGATGTGCTGCTTAGGTATCTTGTTGCACCCGCCTCAGTATCTGAAGGGCTCGATATACATGACAACTTTCCCCTTTTGAACTTGACCACTCATTTCTTGAGCGTACAGCGAAGACATGATCACCCGCCTCAAACTTTAGAGGTTGTCGTCGCCTGTTGGCGTAACTCTTAACGAGGCTTTGGCGGTGAGAGAAGATATACGTATCAAACCCACCTTCTCGGGAGGTGTCTCTAATCAAATGGGACTAATTGGTGGTCTCTCTCCTACCTCAGATCGACAAATCGGTCAGCGTGGCCTCCCATATAATGCCTTATAGGGTGCCATCTGTATACTTACCTGATAACTGTTGTTATAGGCGAATTCCACTAAGGGCAAATGCTCTTGTACATAAAATCAGGACACATGCTGCATGACCTATCGTACAAGCACGTATGGTCGTCTCCGGCCCGACCATATGTGCGTGGATGGCGTGGTATCATGCGTCCAATTGTGTCCCCATGACGCCACGGAAACTTTTCTAAAAAAGGTGTGCGCCATGAATATGGGATCCACGTAGATACTATGGACCTTTGGTACTCGTGTAATGGACGTCACCGATATGTATAACTGAAATTCCTCGATGTGAGTCATCCGTATTCTTGAAAATGCACCGACTTGTTGTAGATCCACTTATCACCCTGCAGCATCATGCCTCGTAATGTTCGCTGGCTTAGTGGGTCACCAAGTCCGTCGTGATGTGCTCGCTACCACTGGCTACCTCGATGGTGGAATGGCCCTCAGCGCTCGATGCTCGACCTTTACCTGGCGACAGTGAGGCATCGTCGAGCAGGAATTCCCCGATGTGCCTCTTCGTCGGTCCCAGTATCTTTGGCAATGAGATCTCGGTACATCTTAGATTGCCCACTGGATGTATTGGCGAGGAAGCGATGGAACTCCTGAGGATCTCCTATATTAAGTCTACTGGTGAGGAACCTGGCCAGTCCTCTGTGCGAGAGGCGCCATCGCATGGAATGGCTGACATACGTCACCAAAACCTATCACGTACGTGGTCCACCCCGTGGCTCTTTGTATCACGCCTCTGGGACTCGATCACTCTTGCTCATTAGGAAGGCATGGCCACTAAACTCCACACAAAACACCTGAGCCTAATCCAACTGTCTTTGTAGTCCCAGGCCTTCACAATCTCAAGCATCTGCCACTCTCGGGAAGTTACACTAGCCAATACTCCTCGTGACTTCTGATTGAGTGCATCAGGCACCATATTTGCCTTACCAGGATGGTAATGCAAAATGAAGTCATAATCCTCAAGATACTCCATCCATCGGTGTTGCCTCATGTTGAGGTCCCATTGTGTGAAAATATACTTTAGACTCTTGTGGTCTGAAAACACTTCAAACTGCTCACCATATAGATAATGGCACCAAATCTTTAAGGCAAAGACAATGGCCGTCAACTCTATGTCATGTGTAGGGTAATTCTTCTCATGATTCTTTAGTTGTCTAGAACCATAAGCCATAACCCTCCCGGACTGCATCAAGACACATCCCAGTCCGTCCTTAGAGGCATCACAATACCACTGTGTACCTCTGTTCCCATTTCGGGACTATCAAAATAAGAGCTGAAGTAAGCCTCATTTTCAATTCCTAGAATGCCCTCTCACGTGTCATTCACTCGAGACTTGACCTCCCTTAAGATTGACACTGTCACTGATCTTGCTAGCTGGAGAAATCTCGATGAACCTCATAATACCACACTTGATCAGCGTGTATCGAAGGCGATTTCGGCCTTTCCCAACTCATACTTGACCTGACCTTTCCAAGTCTTGACACACGAAGCGGAAAGCATGATGTGTCCCAGAATTTCTTGATGAAGTCAAAATTCACATTTCATGACTTGGCGCTGGCTGATGGTCTCTGGCCCTGAGAACAACCCTCAAATGATCCTCATGCTCCTCCTCATACTTGGAGTAGATCAAAATGTCGTCAACGAAGACTATAACAAACTAATCTAAATAAGGTTGGAATACCCTATGCATGGGATCCATGAATCTTTGATGATGCGTTCGTCAATCCAGCATCCAACGTGAACTCGAGAAATGCCCATCTTAGGTGTCTAAGCTATCTTAGATTAGCCTCCCTAACTCTCAACTGATGGTACCCGGTTGTAAACCCCCACATGTCTAAATATTAATAATCGTCCAATTAGTTTTACCTCTTAAATCAAAGTATAAGAATGATAAATATAAAAATGGTTACATAAATCATAGAAACAAAGGTTTTTAGGTTAAAATAACATTAAAAATGAATCCTAATCGCCGAAACCTTATAGTCCTATAGACTCAATTTGAGAGGTAAAGGGCAAAACCGTAATTTTGAAGAAACCAAAATACCCCATGAACAAAGTGATTTTCTGGGCAAAACTGAATTAAAAGTCCCAAAATTTTCTTCTATTTTCAGGATTTCTCCACCCCACACGTACTCCCACACCTCTCGTTCTAAGGATCGTTTGGAGAAGAAGTGAAGGAAGGCCGAGCTAGGAGATTTAAGGGCAAAGGTGATACTAAAGCTTAAGATCTCCATAAAGAACCAAAGATTAAGGTAGGGGCTCTTTCCCATTCACTTATCGAGTTGTGGTATGTATATATGTAATGTTTCTGGGGGCTATAAATGCTATTTTTCTGGGTATTCAAAACCATTTCAGAGACGGAATGAGGAATTTATTCTTTAAATGTGTTCTTTTTGGATTGATTTAACTCCTATGATTCAGGTGAGTAGAAAATACCGCGGTAAGGATCTCTTGTATTTTCTAACTATTTCTTGAATTGTTTTATGATTGTTCAGGGATTCTTAGAAGTTTTTCCAAGAAAATTGAGAATTATGGAAGGATTGGTAAAGTGAAATTCAAGGGTTGGTAAACTAAATTTTCTCGGTATGGGTGATCGAGAATCCAAAGGGGGGGATTCTCTTTATACAGTACTGGGATTCTTCTATGGTGCTCACTCGCCCGATTCCGACTAATTCTTAATCTCGATTCCGACTCACTAAATGATTCTCCAATTGGGATTATTACAGTATTATCGGGGATTTCCTACATAAATACCGGGGATTATGATATATTCCTGGGATTTCTTACAACACGGGGATTTTTATATAGTATTGGGATCTTATTATAGTGATCCCCGCTAAATTTAGACTCATCTCCTGACAGAGTACTGATTCCACTCACTCTGGAATGATTTCCTCATTTTAGGATCTTACATAAATACGGGGGATTCTTACATAAGATGAGGGACTTCGACAAGATGGGGATTTTTATATAACATGGGGGATTATTATATAACATGGGGATTCTTATATAACATAAATTCTTATATACGGGGATTTTAATATAGTATGGGAGATTCTTGTATAGTATGGGATTTTTATATAACACGGGATGATTATATAATATGGGGATTCTTATATAAATACGGGGATTCTTATATACTGGGATTCCGTATAAGATGGGATTTTTATATAACACGGGGATTATTATATAATATGGGGATTCTTATATAACATGGGAAATTTTATATAGCATGGGGGATTCTAATATATACTGAGATCTCTGAAGGAAGGATTTTATATACTGTGGGGATGATTATATAATATGCAGGGATTCTTATATAACACGGATTCTATATATCTTACGGGTGGGATTCATATGATATGGGTGATTTTGGTATGGGACTAGGATGAGATTAATTGTTGGTAGGATAAAAAAATTCGACATATGCTGATTGGTAATAAAAAGGAAATGAGAGGTTCCTCAGAAGGATGTCTGTCCTATGCTCAAGAGGTTCCTGTAAGGATGCTCGGAAACCCTACTATGATGAAACTTAGAGGTTCCTGGTAAGGATGCTCAACCTATGCTCAGAGGTTCCTTGTAAGGATGCTCGAGAAAACTACTTAGATGAATGAGAGGTTCTCGGTAAGGATGCTCAACCTATGCTCAAGAGGTTCCTCAGAAGGATGCTTGAGAAAAACTGCATTAGATGAATGAGAGGTTCTCAGAGATACCAACCTATGCTCAAGAGGTCTTTATAGATGCTCGAGAAACACTACTATGATGAATGAGAAGTTTATCAGAAGGATGCTTGAGAAAACTATCAGGATGAATGAGAGGTTCCTCAGAAGGATGCTCAACCTATGCTAAGAGGTTCCTTATAAGGATGCTTGAGAAACACTACTATGATGAATGAGAAGTTTATTGTAAGGATGTTTGAGAAACAAAAATAATTCGTCGAGATGGTATTTGGTGAAAATGTTTATAATTTTATTTACGCGTTGTTTGAGTGTACATTTACTTAAGTGTTTCTACATAAATCCTGAGGATCTATTTGCAATGTCCTTGTTTTCTGTAAAATGGTACATCTATGATATGTTATAAAAAAAAAAAATGAGACCGACTGTTTTTCATATTTTTCTAAACCTTGTCAGAGCTCGGAGGATTTTCCTATGTATTTCGTGCTCAATTTCCACTTACATCCTTCTTCAGATTTTAATTTTGAGGAGGTGGTAGGAGCTGGTGAACCCGCGCATGGGAGGCTCCCACCCGAGGGGAATCTAAATTCGAGGAGAACATGTAGCCATTTCCGCTTTTCAGACTAGACTAGAGAAATTATTTTGAAATCATGTAAAGTCTAGTATTTTGTTATTCCGTTGCGTTATCATAGTTTAATTATTGGGAAATGTAAATGCCATTGTTGGGCATATTCTTTTGTTATTGTGGCCCTGGCTTAGCTTAGCCTCAGAAGGTTATTGTGTATTTCATACTGAATAAATTGGGATAATAGTGCAAAATATTCGATGGATAAACGGCTCAATGTGGGTGATGTATTGTAATCGCACAGGTTGTGTTTTGCAGAGCTTCCTAACAAGGAGACTCACCGAATTTTGTTAAATTAAGGATCCCTGGTCATTTATGGATTTTATTAGTGCTCTCATGGTGTAAATGGTTGTTAATATATAATGACGTCCCAAGGGGTATTTGGGGCGTTACAAAGTTGGTATCATAGCCAGCTCTTTAGGTCTTACATGGGAGCTGTAGGTTATGGGCACCACCATGGAGAGATTAAGGTGGGTAAGATGGTCGATTTTAATTAGGACGTCTTTTGCATCAAGGAATTAAATTGTGAATTTACGCAAGGTAATTGACGGTGGACGAGACGTGCTGATCGTGGACGTGACGGCGGGTCATGGTCAGCGAAGTCAAGCAATCCACCACCGCCACCACCTCCGATGCTATGAATGGCATTTATCAATGTTTGAGAGAACTCATCCCTAGTGCAACATCGCATAGAACAACAACAACAACCACATTCCATGGCTCACTCCTAGCCCAAGTATCGTGCAATGGAGAAGAGAATCGAGAATGATAATCTTCAAGAATTTAAGGCAAAGCCCACCCACTTTCCAAGGAAGCTCAAACTCCCTAGATGCTGGATAGGTGGATCCGCCAGACAAAAGTCTTGATGGCCTAGAGTAGCCAAGACTTCAAAGTCGGCTCGCAACGTATTTATTCGATGGAGAGGCCACCACCGTGGGAATCGCAAAGAGTAGGGCCGAGGACATCACGGCACTTATTTGGGAGTTCGATCAAATCTTTCCAAGACAAGTATTTTCCTAATCCGGTCAGTGACGTAATGAAGGTCACTTTCGCTTCTCATGCAAGAAGGTAGCGCCAACCGTGGTTGAGTATGAGAGGAGGTTTACTGAGCTATCCCGTTATGCCATGGAGTTTATATCTACGGAGGCCAACCGGGCTAAGCGCTTGAATGTGGTTTGAGGCCGCCATCCGAGAGAAGTTAGCAGCTCGTGATACTTAGACTACGGGGATATGGTGGATCGAGATGCACTCATGGAGAGGGATATAGAGGATAGCCAATTACCTACAGAGTCTGGCGAGGAGGTCCCGATCCCGGATCGGTGCTGTAGCTGGAGAGTCCAAAGAGGGCGGCACCTTATCAGTCGCCTGCACTGACAAGGGGACCTAGGACCCAAGTAGCCGCAGGGGCCTGAGGTGTACCGGTGGGAGCAGGCATTGATTCACGATCTTGCTTTGCATGTGGAGGTGTGTGTCATATTAGAAATTTACTGTCTAATTTACTCACTCTGAGGAATACTCCGACAGCAGGATCGGTATAAGCAATTAGGCCACCCCACTCAGGCCACTACCGCAAAGAGAGGGGACATACTGGGGGCCAAGCCCAAAAGCGATGCTATCCAAGGGAGAGTGTTTGGCTTTGACTCACCGAGGAAGATGTCTCCAATGCAAGCCAGGAAGGTATCATTTCTTTATAACTATGGCCCGAATTTATTTGATCCTGGTGCTACTCATTCATTTGTACGCACCACATGCTATTGATTTGGGATTGAACTTTTGAAAGCTAGAGCAGCATTAAATATTGACTCTGTCTACTCGAGAACAATCGGGTACCAAACAGTTTGAAAGGGTCACAGGTTTCTGGGGACAGGAGCAATTTTAATTAATCAGTGGACTCGATTGCTTTAGGATTTCAAAGGGTATGATGTTATATTCGATGGACTCATTCGGGCCCCACTCCTTCCTCGCAGTTGATGGATTGTTTTCAAGTGTTTCTAATTACACTCAGCCACTGTGAGGGGTAGTTTTCAAATTCTTCCATTAACTAACGGTTCTTCCCATCCATTTCCTACCATGAGTAGTAAATTCAAAGCTAAGGCGTGGAGCCACTTGATTTCTTAGCTAGCTTCGACGGAGAGAAGAAGGAAAGCAAGACCCTAAGAGGGAAGTGTGTTAGTAGTAATTTGATTCTGGATGTCTTCCAAGATGAACTACCGTGGTTACCCCACAAAGAGACCTAATTCAAGATTGATCTCATCCGGGAACCGAACCCATATCCATCGCCCTCACCGTATGGCAAACTTGGGAGCTAAAGGAGCTAAGGAACAATTGACCACTTGTCAATATCGGGTTTATCCGTCTAAGTACCTCACCTGGGAGCTCCACTGCCTTCAGAAAGAAGCATGATGAAACCCTTCGGCCATGTACGCACTACAAACGCCGAATAGGTGACAAGTGAAAAATAATAAATAATTTTACCTGATAGATGACCTATTTGATTAGTCAAGGGTTCTAGGTATTACACCAAGATTGATCTGCGTACAGGGTAGCATCAATTGCAAATCAGGGAGGAGGACATTCCTAAGACTGTCCGCATCTTGTGATGGCTGGCTCGAGTACACATTAATGCCGTCCGGATTGACTAATACTCCCCAACAGCAAAGGATTTGATGCATGTGGTATTTCTCACCGTGACCTGGATCAATTTGTCATCATGGTTCCTTTGATGACATACTAATCTACCACGATCCTCGAGGAGCATGAACACCATCCCATTAAATTCTGTGCTCCAAACCATGTTATATGCTAAGATGAGCAAATGCGCAGTTTTGGTCGGCGAGGTGAAATTCCTTCGCCATGCTATGGCTCCGAACAGGATGTAGCGGCTACATTTCAAAATGTGCGCAGGTCAACAAATAAAGATCGAGCACCAAAGCGCCCGAGGATTACTACAGTCCTTGCCTATCCCAGAGTGGAAGTGGGATCACATCACCATGGACTTCGTATCTTGTTTTCCACGGACCGCACGAGGGCATAATGCCGTGGGTTATCAAGGATAGACTCACCAAGTCCACCATTTCTCGTATAAAGACCACATAAACATAACCGGACTCGAAACAACTTTATATTCGCGTGAGATTGTTAAATCGCACGGAGTTCCAATTTCATCGCTGGCCGGATCGTGATCTCGGCTTCAGGGTACGCTCTCTAGCAAGTCTATCACAAGCGACGGGGACAGAGTTACGTTTCAGCACAGCCTTTCATCCCCAAACGGATGGCCAATCCAAAAGGGTAATACAGTCAGGAAGACATGATACGCATCGCATGTCGACTTCAAGGAACGAGTAACCATTTGCCAATGGTAATCGCGCACAACAACAACTATCGCAAGTATCGGGATGGCACCTGAGGCCGCAGGAAGGCCATGTGATCACCGACATGTTGGTTGGAAGCGGCGAGAGTAGCCTGCTCGGGGCTAGAGATTGTTTGGAAACTACGTAGAAGATTCAACTCATTCGAGAGACTACATGGCGCAAAGTAGATGTAGTGCTGCGCGAGCGACGACGGAGACCCGACTTTCTTCAAGAGGGGGATTATGTATTCTCAAGGTGTCCCCTAAAAGGGAGTAATAGATTTGGCGAAAGGAAAGTTAGCACCAAAATATATTGGACCATTTGAAGTGATTAAAGTGGTAGGCAAGGCGGCGATTGGCCGCGATACTCCGCTCAATCGTCTGAGGTGCCCCGCCATTCCATGTATCAATGTCAGGAAGGTCTACCGATGCAACGCCGATCATAAACTTGGAAGATAGAAGTCCAAGATAAACATATGAGGTGAACAACTGAATTCTTGATACCAAAGAAAAGAAGCTTCGCAACAAAAATCATCCGACTAGTGAAGGCTGCAGGGCAACACCATGGGGTTGAAGAAGCCACATGGGAATTCCAAGAAATACGAGAAGTACCTGCATTTATTCGCTACTAGAGGTAAGTTTCGAAGACGAAACTTTCTTTAAGGGGGGTGGATTGTAAACCCCCACATGTCTAAATATTAATAATCGTCCAATTAGTTTTACCTCTTAAATCAAAGTATAAGAACATAAATATAAAAATGTCATATAAACTATAGAAACAAAAAGTTTGTGTTAAAACAATGATTTAAACAAATCCCAACGCCAAAACCTTAGAGAGTAGTCCCTATAGACTCAATTTGAGAAGGAAGTACAAAACTGATTTAAGAAAAACCAAAAATATCTCAAGAAACAAAGGATTTTCGGGGCAGCTGAATTAAAACCCAAAATTTTCTTCTATTTTTGTATTTCCACTCCCACACGTATCTCTACACCTCTGAAGCCTCTAAGGATCTGAGAAGTAATAAATGAATGTTAGAGATTTAAGGGCAAAGGAAACAAAGCTTAAGATCTCCATAGTAAATCCAAAGATTAAGGTAGGGTTTTCTCCCATTCACTTACATTGAGGTTGCAAGTATGCATATATACGCTGGGGCTATAAATGCTATTTTTCCGGGTATTCTAAAACCATTCTCTTTGTACGTAAGAATGAGGAATTTATTCTTAAATGGTGTTCTTTCTTGGGGATTGATTTCTAACCTCTAGTGATTTGTAGAGTAGAAAAATACTGCAGGTGGATCTTCTTGTATTTTCTAATTATTTCTTGAATTGTTTTATGATTGTTTGTGGATTTAGAGTTTTTCCATGAAATGAGAATTATGAAGATTGGTAGTGAAATTGTTGGTTGGTAAACCAACCTTCTCGGGTATGGGTGATCGGGAGGAATCCAAAGTAGACTTTTTTATAGTATGGGGATTCTTCTTATGGCTCACCGCCCGATTCCGACTAATTTCTGACCCGATTCGACCACTAAAATGATTCTCCACTGGGATTATTACATATTATTGGGGGATTTTACAACATGGGGGATTATACATATTCCATTTACATAATACGGGGGATTTTTATATAGTAATGGGGATTCTATTATAAAGGATCCCCGCCAAACTTAGGACTCACCGGACAGAAAGTACTCATTCCGACCACTGAATGATTTCATTTTAGGGATTCTTATATAACATGTGGGATTCTTACATAAGATGAGGGATTCTGGTATAGTATGGGGGATTTTTTATATAAATACGGGGGATTATTATATAACACGGGGGATCTTATATAACATGGGAAATTCTTATATAAGATGGGGATTTAATATAGTATGAGATTCTTGTATAGTATGGAGGATTTTTATATAACATGGGGATGATTATATAAATATGGGGGATTCTTATATAACACATGGGATTCTTATATAGTCTGGGGGATTCAAGAGCAAGATGGGGATTTTTATATAACATGGGGATTATTATATAATGGGACTTATATAACATGGGAAATTCTCTTATATAGCATGGGGATCTCAATATAGTATGGGGAGATTCTGTATAGTATGGGATTTTTATATAACAGGGGATGTGATTATATAACATGGGGATTCTTATATAACACTGGGATTCTTATATATCTTACGGGGGATTTGATATGATATGGGTGATTTTGGGTATGGGGACTAGGATGAGATTTAATTGCTGGTAGGATAAAAATTTCGATATAGTGATTGGTAATAAAAAGAAATGAGAGGCCCTTGTAAGATACCAACTTGTCGGGTGAGGTTCCTTGTAAGGATGCTTCGAGAAACCCTACTATGATGAATGAGAGGTTCCTTGTAAGGACGCTTTCAACCGACAAGCCAAGAGGTTCTTGTAAGGATGCTTGAGAAAAACTACTAGGATGAAATGAGAGGTCTCCCCGTAAGGATGTTTCAACCTATGCCTGGTGAGGTCTTTGTAAGGATGCTTGAGAAAACTACTAGGATGAATGAGAGGTTCCTTGTAAGGATGCTCAACCTATGCTCAAGAGGTTCCTTATAAGGATGCTTGAGAAACACTACTATGATGAATGAGAAGTTTATTGTAAGGATGCTTGAGAAACCCTACTATGATGAATGAGAGGTTCCTGGTAAGGATGCTCAACCTATGCTCAAGAGGTTCCTTATAAGGATGCTTGAGAAACACTAATATGATGAATGAGTAGTTTATCAGAAGGATGTTTGAGAAACAAAATAACGGTTGGAAACTAGATTCTCAGTGAAAATAAGAGTAATTTTATTTATGCGTTGCTTGGAGGTACATTTCATTTCTAAGTGTTTTCATATAAACTTGAGATCTATTTGCAATGTCCTTTGTTTTCTGTAAATGGTACATCTATGATATGTTATAAAAAAAAAAATGAGGACTGACTGCTTTTTCATATTTTTCTAAACTCATTGAGTTCTCGAGGATTTTCCTATTGCAGTTTCGTGCTCACCCCCTACTTACATCTCTTCGTGATTTACCTTCAGGAGGTGGTAGGAGCCGAGGAACTGCATGGGGAGGTCCCACCCGAGGGGAATCTAAATTCCGAGGAGAGCATGTAGAGCTATCGCTCTCAGACTAGACTAGAGGAAATTGGTTTGAAATCATGTAAAAGTCTAGTATTTTGTTATTCCACTGCTAAGTATCATAGTTTACCTGGAAATGTAAATGCCATTGTTGGGTATATCTTTTGTTATTGTGGTCTGGCTTGGCTTAGTCTTTAGAAGGTTATTAGGGTATTTCATACGGTGAATAGATATCTTTCAGATAATAGTTGTAAATATTCGATGGATAAATGGGCTCAATGTAAAGGATATTTATAATCGCACAAAGTTGTGTTTGGGTAGAGCTTCCAATGCAAGGGAGACTCCGCCCGAATTTTGTTAAATTAAGGACCCTTGGTCATTTATGGATTTTACTAGTGCTCTCATGGTGTAAATGGTTGTTAATATATAATGACGTCCCAAGGGGTATTTGGGGCGTTACACCGGTGCAGAGATTTATCTTAGAGTACACCGGCGCCCCTCTCAACTGATCAAACAAATCATCAATCATCGACAAAGGATACCAATTCTTGATCGTAACCCTGTTCAATTGTCGGAAGTCAATGCACAATCGAAGGGTCTTGTCCTTCTTCTTAGCAAACAAAACATAAGTGCCCCATGGTGAAGTGCTCGGTCTAATAAAACCCTTGTCCAACACCAGATCTGACCTTGGAGTTCCCGCAACTCAACTCTACGCCGTCCCATGAGTTATAGAAATGGGCAATGTACTAGGGTGTAACTCAATGATAAAGTCTACATCCTTCTACGGAGGTAATCCCGGTAGCTTGTCCAGGAAAAACGTCCTTAAACTCATAAACTACAGGGGGTAGGCTCAAACCTTGTCCCGTCATTCTTCTAAGGTAAGGTCATACCATCCCATCAACTGGTCCGTGCCACCCAGAGTTTCGACACGGCCCGCAAAGCATCATGCTTATCCCCCTGAAAAGTAACACAAATACCATCCCGTGTGTAGGCAATAATCCTTCTACGATCACAATCAATGACGACTCGATGTGCCGTCAACCAATCCATGCCAAGAATGACATCAAAGTCTGATATGTCCATCACCCGAAGGTCCACCGTGACCAGAATCCCTGAGATCTCTAACTCACAGTCCCGACATATCTGATCAATCCTCACCCTAATCCCTAAGGGAGAACTCACATGTAATGGCTTTCCCAAGGATTCAACCTTTAAGCCTAAAACATTCACACAAGATGCAACAATAAATGAATGAGATGCACTAGAATCAATAATAATTTCTTTACCATAAAGGCAGAATGTAAAACATACCCCTCGTGATAGCGATCGACCTACAACTTCATACCGTGGTGTAACGGTGTAGACACGCCCCTTGTCCCCGGGGTCCCGTCCGTGAGCCCTATCCGACCTCAACCCACTCCGCCTCTCCCGTCCGCCCGTGACATGGCAGTGCATGTGCCGTAGACTTCCTCGAGATTGATAGCTGTCCCTCCTCGCCCATGCCGGGAAAGAAGGAACAAACTATGTCTGAGTATGTCTTATTGATGATTGGGACTATGATGTCTCATAACTCTGGGACCTCTGCCTCTGTGGGCAATCTTGTCTCATGTGCCCAGGCTGATGGCAATGGAAACATGTCATCGGTCCTAACTGGCTAGGAGCCCTAATCCGCCTCGCCCATAATGCGGACCCCTCACCCCTCGAAATCCTCTGTGAATGTAAGCCCTCGCTTCTTTCCGTAAATTAATAGCGTTGACCCTTCCGTCTCTCTCATTACCAACACCCGTATTCCTGATGTCTCATTATCTCTCTCTCTATGGTCATAGCCGTCCTGACCATAAAGTCCATGTCTTGCAGGAGGAACCCCATAATCTTGCCCCAGATGGACAGCTTTAGACCATCCTCAAACTTTCTCACCTTGGCCATGTCTATGGCCACATAATCATCCCCGAAACGTGCTAATTCGATGAACTTAGCTACGTATTTGAGTACGGTCATACTTCCTTGTTTCAACTCTAGGAACTCTCGAGCTTTTGCATGCCTAACAGATGCAGGGAAAAACTTACTCATGAAGAGCTCTCGGATCTCTCTCCATGTCATCGTCTCCAGATCCCTTGAGACTTTAATCCAATCCCACCATACCTAGGATTCACCCTCTAGCTGAAATGTAGCTAGCCTGATCCTCATGCCATCGAAGAAGTCTCATACTTCCAAACCCTTTTCAACCCATCAACTACCGACCAAATTTCATCATTGATCCCCTCCCGCGGAATGCCTGGAGGATGATGTGCCATAAACCTTTGGAGGTTATTCGGTCCTCCCTGACCCCCAGCTGCACTAGCCTGTGCAATGGCAGTAGATGCAACACCCATAGCCTCTACAAAGGCCTGTTGGTCAAAAATAGGTGGTGGTCGGCTATTGCCTTGTGGTCGACCCCTGCGTCCCTTCCTCGACTTGCCATCTACATATGTCAAATAGAAAATTGAGATTTCTTTTTCCTTGTTCAATTAGTAGTGTATATGCCACTACTAATATACATCACAATCTGAAATAACATGTTCATTTATTTACCGAACCCCTAAGGTTATTTTCTCACCCTAGTGTCCAACATTTCCTATATACTATATTTACCAAGTAAATAATTTACACAATATATAACACAATATCATGCAGTATATAGCACATAATAATTCATCATAATGCATAATGAATGCATGATCTAAACCCGTGCCCATCAAGTCTTAGGTAATCGTATACCTAATTTCCTGATACTGAGCTATACCGTTAGTATCCGACATCAAGCTTTAGGTATTTATAAACCTAGGCTCTGATGCCATGATGTGACGCCCCAAATCCCGAGGGTCCCCATTTTTTTATTTTTTTTTACCACTGTATGAAGTCTATCGCCACAAAGCATCTTTCTCGTGGGCGCCTAGCCTTGTCGCAACACAACGTAGTGCCTCACTGTCACGACATAGAACACTATGTCGCGACATGGAAAACTTCATGTCTTGTAAATCTCTGTCGCGACATAAAAATACCCCATCACGACACAACTTCAGAAAACTCTATCACGACATAAGATCCTTTGGTCTTGACCAAGCTCTGTCACGACATAAGTGCCCTTGATCTTGACGATTCTTTGTCACGATAAAGAAAGTTATGTCGCGACCTAGAAATCCCCTGCTAAGACCAAACCCGTTGCAGCATGAAAGTTACAACACCCGAATTTCCTTATCATGATCGCCTCGGTCGCGGACATCTGGTAAACCTCGGTCAGGATATCATCATCACATAAAGAAAGAAAAGCATTGTCGTGACATGGAAAGACTTTGTCGCGACATAGCAACAGCTTAAATCCTGAAAACCATGTCGCGACACAAGGAATCCCTATCGCGACATAGAACCAAAAAAGCTATGTCGAGACCATTAACCCTTGTCGCGCGACCTAAAACCTGCTCAACCATGCAATAGTTTTCTTGGCATTTTCTGCACCTCAAACTCTTTTCCAAAACACAATAAATTCAATATAGTAGCCTCTGTATAATAAAGGCAACATAAAATATGGGAAAAACTTGCCAAACTGTGTTGAGCCAATCAAAATGAGTTTAATTACAACTCTGTTCTCTTACATAAACAGAAACTGGATAAACTGTCCAGAATTTTATAAAATAAATAATAAAGCCATAATCCGGCCTTCTTCACCACTAAGATCTCATATGAGTTCCATCTCCTGGTGTACCTCCAATACCTGAAATATTTTCCCACAACAAGGTGAGTAATGCCCAGTAGAGGATTTCTCCTACAAGGGCTACTCCCCACCTAAGTGCACATGCAATGCCATGATTCAACATTCATAACACATTAAGTAAAAACAAATACATTTTTACATGAATGTCTACATGTCATGCCAATATCCCGAGCCCTCACTGACTCCCTCACACATGCATATTCCATGTATGAAAACTATCATTGCAAAACAAAATATTTTTGTTTTATAATTCAACTCATTAGACAACCTTCGATAATTTGCTTTATTTAAAAGCCATGTGTCTTTTGTGAGAAACGAACTTTCCTGCTTAGGCGTCATGCACCGTCTGACACTTTCACTAAGCCACTCCCGTGATACATACAAGTCTAACTGGGCACGTGTGCCTTCCACCTAAGGGTGTCTATCCTTCTTGTTACTACCCGACATAATTAAACCCAGGCGACTTCAGACGTTGTCCCTTAGACAGAGCCCACCATTAAACACCAAACATAGTGTAAATTTATGCCATGCACTCACACCCGATTTGCGCGATGGCCCTGTGCATATGCAATGTAGAAATGCCATTGCATGTTATTTCATATTACATGCATAATGAGAGCTACATGCAACATTTACAAATCATGGATAATTATTTCTAATGCATATAATTCACATCCATCATATAACCCATGTTAATACATTAAGTATCAATCAAGCAACAACAAACAAACTGGATCTTCATGTTCAGACCCAGAAACAACATATACAGTTTAGCATGTCAGTCCATATCCAGCAATGACACGCCACAAAATCATCACACTCAAATCCCATATTTTCCAGCAAACACAACCTGTTCCAGAACTGTAGTTATGGGAACATCAAGGACTTAGAAACTAGTCCTTAAATTATCATCAGTTTGACCAAAACTGTTCTTGAACCAGCCCTACCGTTAGGGCTATACCTCATGGCCATTGAATGACCATTAGATAAAGAATAACCAGAGTACGAGAGAACTCCTACCTCTTGGCGCGCAGACTAGCTCACTTCCTGACCCATCAAACCTCTCGTTGTTCGAACACTGGAGACTAGTAGAAGCTGGACCTCCTTTCCTCCCATTTTCCTTTCTTTTTCTTTCTCTTTTCTTTCTCTTTTCTTTCTCTTATGTTCCTTTTCTCATTCTCCCCCACTGAACTCATTTTGGTTCAAGTGTAGAACATCTTTCTTAATTCATCTTAACACATGGCAATCACCATGCCATGTGTTTCTCATGCCACTTTTCCCCCCACTTAATTCATACATGATAAGAATATGACAATTGGCTTTCCATGTGCCAAGTGTCCACTTGTTTGGTGCCACATGGCACGTGTCCTCGTGCCACATGTCGTCATGTCATTTGTTCATTTTGTCTCAAAATATGTGAAATTACTATTTGTCTCGGAATTCGACGTAATTCGATTGTGCAACTAGTTTTGACGAGACGAATTCAACGGTGTGGTCCGTGTCGTCATCCGAGGTTTAGATAAATTCCTAGGCTTGCAGCCTGTACTATAACGGTAATATATCGTTTCACTTTACCTGGGTTTTCACAATATATATAGTTTTTACCTTCAACAGATGTCACATTCTCCTAAGAGATTTATATAAGCTAGCACAGGAAATATAAGAAAATTAATAATGACATCCTCATTAGAGATTTACATCACCTACCACGAGAAATACAAGAAATATTAATAATGACAATGACAAGCTAACTAACTAAACATGAAAATTATTCATAAAATCTTAAGTTAGATTTTTGTAAATATAAAATTATGGGTTTATTAATTGTCAATTAAATTTATATATCTAAAATAAGTATTTATAGTTTTACTTTATTGATATGTCACCTTCTCCTAAGAGATTTATATAAGCTTATATAAGAGATACAAAAAAATTAATACAAGTTAACTATTCATGAAAATAATCCAGACTCTTAACCCAAATCCTTGTAAATATAAAATTATGAGTTTATTAATTACAAATTAAATTTATTGCTTCTAAAAGAATTATAAATATTTTTATCTTAATCGAGATGTCATACTCTCGTAAGAGATTTATATAAGCTATCACCTATACTATAATTCATCACAACACATAAACTTTATATTGAAGCTAAATCGATCATATCAACACTTTATCTTTCTATCTATGTCTTCTTAAAAATTTTTTGAGAATACGAGATGTTAGAGCTAAGGAAAGATAATGTTTTTTATTATTTACATTAAACCATAGGTTTTTTAGGTTTAGTGTCTAATTAAGGAACCATATTTTTCAAAAAGATTGAAAATTTTAAATTAACTTTTAGGTGGGATCAAGGGAAGGGTTTCTGATTCGTTCTGGCCAAGTAGGTGTTCGGAATCAACAAAATTTATAACCTAGGATTCCTACTACTGACATAGCAAAGCTATCAAGAAGATAGTGGCTCTAGGGTCGAACACGTGGATGAGCTTTTCTTCGTACAAAATGATTTGAAAGTGATTCAAAATGGTGAATTTCAATTTGGATTTAAGGTTTGATGAAAAACAAAGGGGATTTTGGTAAAATAGTGGTATGGTGGTTTCATATGTGCCAAAAATAAAATGGAAGAAAAATAAGAAAAGAACCTCAAGCATCATACTGCCTGAGGTCCTAAGGCAACCGAGAGGTCCCCGTTCATTTCTCATTGGGGAGGATGACATATAGTCATCTCCCGAACCGGATCTTCATTTAACTTTAAAAACTAAACCCTAATAATTTTCTTTTTGATAAAAAGCATTTTATTAGGCATAAATGTCCCTAGCAGTGAAAACACATCTCAAAAACCTTACCCCACAATAACTAATAGGAGACAACTAACTGGTCATCAGTGGATCTAATGAAAGTATCCATTGAACCCAAAAAGCTTGCCAAATACACATTAAGGAGGGCATGCTTAAGAGATTTTAACTTAAGGTGAGAAGCAGGAACACAAATACTCATAATCGTATACATGAAAAACAGTAGAACTTGTATTTAACTAACATTCATGGTCCCGTGATAGTGAAAAACCTACCTGACCCATCTTACAAGAACAAATAGAAGGCAACTAATGAATATCACTCGAATCTAACAATAAGCATCCTAATGAACTTTAAAAGATTGCCAACACGTCAATCAAGATGTATCTAGGAGATTTAAACCTAAAGTGAAGGATAGGAACATAAATGAAAGTAAATGCCTACGTTAAAAACAGAGGACCGTCAGTTACCTCCAAACCGTTGCCCAGTAGCCCTCCTCTTCAAGGAGGAAGAGGTCTAGCCAACCATCCTCTAAGTTGTCATCCTCAAAGGAGTGTTTGGCAACCGAGAAAATGGAAAAGAAAATGAAAGAAAGTGGAAGAAAGGAGGAAGCAAATGCAACCGCCGCCGTCTCATCGAAGAAGTGATTGACAGCTGCAAACCTTGACTCTAGCTTATATACGGCTCAGAGCAAGGGAAATTACAAAAAAAAAATTGAAGCTAAAACTATTACAAGGGTTAAATTTGGAAGAAACAACAAAATGTAAAAAAAAACCGAGGCGCCAAAAGCAAAGAACAGTCGGCCGGATGAACATCAGCTACAGAAAAGCATTCCTCGTAATGCTCCATTTTTCTTCACTTTTGCCTTCTTTCCCAGGATCCGATCCGCAACGATGAGTTCAACTCCTGGTTCTTCGTGTTTAAATTAACTTGACAATTTTGGCAATTTAATTAGCTCAGAAAAAACTCGCAAAATTTGCCACAAATGCGATTAGTGAGAGTCAGTAGGGACCTTAATGTGCAAATCGGGTTAATTAATGATTAGTATACAAAAGCACCTAAAACCTATAATAAATAGGGTTCAAAATAGCACTTTTGGGCACTAATCACAATTTGAACTCCACACATTGCTAGTCCCTTAGCAATGAAAGAAAAGAAAGAAAGATAGAGCATACAAAAACGATAAATAAAATAATGCTCACAAAATGGTATTTTTCAAAAGGTTAGAATGAATAATGCCTAACCCTAAGTAAGAATCATCAAAGCCTTATCCAATAACTATCTTGAGAGAATGAATGCCATATAAAATTGAGTATCAAAAGAGCCTCCTTCTTGCTGAATCAACCAGAGACTTCCACCAAAATCTAAGTGTTTATTTGATCAGTTCTCAACAATAAACTACCAAACTGCACTCTCCCCCCAACCAAGCTATTGCCACAACCTAGCATGCTAACCAACTTAAATAGATCAAGACCCACTTTTATTCCACAACTCTTTTTGTGTTGTAGGGGTGCAATGCCGAGGAATCGACCTCACCAAAGTCTATGTAACGGGGATCTACCGATGACTCCCAACCAATTAAGGCTCAGGGCACCAAGTCATAAAGATCTTTCGACCACAAACTCTTCAGGTTTCACCCCGAACTTCGAATGATTTCGAGACTCCAGCACCTACAACTTGTTCAACTCCACCCATCCACTCGTGTAACGAACACTAAGTCGGTGGCTCCCAACCAGTTGGCTTAGGGCACCAGGCTTTAAAGGCTTTCGCCATAAACCCCTCGGACCGTGTTCGGGTTTCAAGGCAAAGCGTTGCAATTTTCTTCTTTTGCTTTTTCTTTTTCTTTTATTTTAGGAGACACATTGGCCTTCTTTTCATGGGGGTCTTTAACCTATTAAAGGTAGTCAACGAAACTAGGGTAGGTTATTGCAAGGCTTAGGAGGCTAGCGCTTTTCAGTTATCAAGAAACTTCTGATGTGCACTGTGTGTGTTTAGCTAAAGGTGAAAGAAAAAGGTCAAAAACAGCAAGGATTCAACTAATCATCCACTCAACTAGGCATGGCATCACTCTAACATCAATAGGATTAGACAAAGTTTCAATTTTCCAACTTGCAGGTTAGGCAAAACCACAAAAAAAATGAAAATGGGTGCTATTTTTGAAAAAGTAAGTTCTAAAGTATAACAGCTTCACAAAAAGAACAACCAGCCAGCCACTGAACATCACAAAATGAGCTTGCTCAAAATAAAAACAAAAACAAATGCCACTTCCTTCGCTAACTTTCCCCCTCAATCAAATGTCACATTATCCTAATGGTCTCTGATTGAAAGTTAGAGAAGAAAGTGTTACCTTGATGATATGTGCTCGTTTTTGGATAGGAGACTTCGCAAGCTTTCCATCGACACCTTATTCACTCCATTTGGGCTTCATATAAACAAGTTAGGAGAAGAAAAGAGAGGAAAAAAGTGACCAGTTGGAGCATTTTTAAAATTACACCTTCATAGGAATTTCAAAAGTGTTCTTTCTGGATATATTTGGATTCTACACTCTCTAATCTTTCCAACGGTACCAAAAACATTTAAAACGGAATTCGGATGAAAAAGTTATGAGCGAAACAAAATTGGGCTGTGAAATTGGAGCAGGTTGCGAAAATTCTCAACCTGCGAAATTTCGCATGTTTGAGAAATTTTGCAAACATGCGAAAATTTTTTTTTATATATATGAGAGAATATATATATATATATATATATATATATATATATATATATATATATATATATATAAATAATTATAATAATAATATATAAATATATATATTTAATTATAAAAGGACAAAAGGGGAACAAAGATTTTGCGAAACACTCGCAAATTTTTTTTACCCTAACTGCAAAATAAACACAGTAGTGCTAAGAAATTTGCGTAAAAATGAAAATTAATCTAAAACAAAGATTAACTAAAATTAGAGAAAATCTAAGAAGAAAAATTAAAGAAATCAACATAAAATAAAATAAACTTAAAATAAAATAAGTAAAATGAAAACAAAGCTGAGACTGTGTTTCCAAATCAATTCCTTAAGCCTCGAGGCCGAATTGTCGAGCTTAGAAATGCCGAGGTTCGGGTGCTCCAAATCCGAACTAACACCCGAACCAACCACTGTGCCATGCAATGTAGGCAACTGCTTGTGTCTTTGATGTCATGGGCAGGCTCCCAACAAAGGGCCACTACCTTCAGGGCCTCACAGGCAGCAAAGGATGCCAGGTGGCCTTTATGGTGGGTGTCGTGCAAAGGTCGCTTGCGGGCTCGGGTAGTGGATTCGAGGCTCTTCCATTTCTACCTTTCCATTACCTTCTTCTACCAAGATTGGGAGGTTTCTTCTTGTCGCTTATATCGCTCCTCCCACCGTGGTGTCAATAAGACACTCTTCTTCCGGGATTCACTCTCTCGTGAACATGCTATCGAATGGTGAGCCTTGAAATGGAGTACTCGCGGTGTTGTCAAATTTACGCCCATTTTTACATTGAAGTCCATCAATTCTCTTGTTTACATTGTTTTCTATAGTGTCAATTTTCAATTTAGTTGAGCATTGATTGTCTTCTGCGCTTCCACAAAGGTACCCACTAGCTTGGTGAGGTTCAGTATGACTTCTTCCATTGGGTTCAAATTCAACTTTGATTTACAATCTCTAACCCACTGGAATTGACCCCCTACAGCAAGAACCAAGCAAAAACCAAACAAGGAAAAAAAACAACTCTACCAAAAAGGGGTAAAGTTAGCTAAAAACAAAACAAAATGAAACAAAATTAAAGGGTTAATCAAAACACTAAAAGATATATATATACAAGAAGGTTCACTTAACTGCGGATGAGGATCACAAGTGTTCAACAGGTCATCATTCGCACTTAGGCACCATCCCCAGCAATGGCGCCATTTGATTCGTTCTGGCTAAGTAGGTGTTCGGAATCAACAAAATTTATAACCTAGGATTCCCACTACTAATGTAGCAAAGCTACTGCAGTATAGTGGCTCTAGGGTCGAACACAGGGATGAGTTTTCTTCGTACAAATGATTTGCAGTGATTCAAAAATGGTGAATTTCAATTTGGATTTTAAGGTTTGATGAAAAACAAAGGGATTTTGGTAAAAACAAAGGGTGTATGGTGGTTTACGTGCTAAAATAAAATGAAAAAAATAAGAAAAAGAACTCCTTGCCATCAATAATGGCTCAGTCCTACAACCGGAAGGTCCTTTGGTTATTTCCTCGCTGGGCTGGGAGGATGACATATAATCATCTCCCGAACCTGATCTTCATTTAACTTTAAAAACTAAACCCTAATAATTTTCCTTTCGATAAAAGATTTATTAAAGTACAAATGTCCCTAGTAGGGAAAACACATCTCAAAAACCCTACCCCACAATAACTAATATGAGACAACTAACTGGTCATCAGTGGATCTAATGAAAGTATCCACTGAACCCAAAAAGCTTGCCAAATACACATTAAGGAGGGCATGCTTAAGAGATTTTAACTTAAGGTGAGAAGCAGGAACACAAATACCCATAACTGCATACATGAAAAACAATAGAACTTGCATTTAACGAATATCTATGGTCCTGCATAGTGAAACCTTACCTCCCGGACTCCATCTTATAGTAACAAATAGAAAGCACCAATGAATATCACCTAATCCTAACAATAAGCATCCATCCCTAAAAGATTGCCAAATACCGGTCAATCAAGATGTATCTAGAGATTTAAACCTAGAGTGAAGGATAGAAACATAAATGAAAGCAAATGCTCACGTTAAAAACAGAGGACCGCTACCTGGCAAATCGTTCGCCTGTCTCCCTCTTCAAGGAGGAAGAGGTCTAGCCAACCATCCTCTGAGTTGTCATCCTCAGAGGAGTGTTTGGCAATCGAGAAAATGGAAAAGAAAATGAAAGAAAGTGGAAGAAAGGAGGAAGCAGCGGCGAAACTGCCGCCCCTGTCTCTCTATTGCCGAAAGAAGTGATTGATTGTTACAAACCTTGACTCTAGATTATATACGGCTCAGAGCAAGGGAAATTACAAAAAAAAAAACTGAAACTAAAACTATTACGAGGGTTAAATTTTGAAGAAACAACAAAATGTAACAAAAAACTGAGGCGTCAAACAAAGAAGTGAACAGTCGGATGGAATGCTGCCGCAGGATGCACAAGTAAGGTGAAAGCATCTCGTAATAGCTTCATTTTTCTTCACTTTTTGCTCTTCTTTCCTTATAGGATCTGATCTGCAACGATGAGTTCAACTCGGGTTCTTCGTGTTTGAATTGACTTGACAATTTTGGCACGACTAGCTCGCAAAAACTGTAAAATTTGCCACAAAATGCGATCAGTAGAATAGTAGGGACCTTAATGTGCAAATCGGGTTAATTAGAATGATTAGTATACAAAAAGCACTCAAAACCTATAATAAATAGGGTTCAAAATAACACTTTTTGGACACTAATCAGTTTCTTTGCAAGGCACTGAAGTGTGTTATATATATATAGATATCAAGGGAGCATTGTTGGACGTTTAAGCACTTAACACTTTTTTTTTGACATCAGCACTCAACACTTGTTTTCTCTTTAATCCATGTTCAAGCTTCCCCGAGTCACTTTTTAGGTCTTGACTCAATTCAAAATCAAAATGTTACTATTATTGCTTTAAAATCCTATAATTCACCTTTCATATAGCCTTCAACTTGTCCTTTTGATGGATTAGTCCCATTTGAAATATGCGATCCGGAATTAGTAGAACAAAATTACTAATTTCAATTAATGCATCAACAACATTTAGAAAATTCAAATAAAATAAAATATTACAACCAATCCCCTAATCTATTTAATCTAACTCATCTTTTCTTCTCCATAAACACAATTGTAACATCATTGAGATAAATAACTTCTTGGATTGAAAACACAAGGTATGCAGGGAAAATGAAATATAAAAAAATGTATATATATATATATATCTTCTTCAAGATGCATGTATTCTCTTTTTCTATCACAAAAATAAACAAAGGTAAGTGGAATATTGAAACAACTAGAGTTATAAGAACGAATAATATTTTATGGCAAAACATTAAACAAAGTTATATCCATCCAAGACTTAACAAAATATGTAACAACCCACATGTAACCATATAACTATTTTCTCTTCAAGGCCTAGATATGTCTACAAAGTTACAAAGAGTTTGCACATATACAACGTATTTTCAATAATATTAATTAACAAACTTTTAACTCTTCAGAGGTCTATCATGTATAGTTCATATGGTAAAACATTCAACGTTTAAATATGTAGGGTATAGTGAGGGGAGAAGTCCTGGATTTGAGTCCCAATGGGGACAGTTTACTACATTGTAACTAAAGTGTTTAGTTGTCAAAAAAAAAACTCTTCTCTCTAGATACCCAAGTCGTCCTTCCCTTTGTTATCTCTTTTTAAGCCCTTATTCTCTAGAAATGATTGGTGATTTTCTTGTCATTCTTAGCTTAAAATAACTCCTCTCATCGTTGTCTCCCAAATCTAGGTTTTCTTTTTTAAGAAAGTGGTTTCTTCCACATTGATTTGGGTTTTCCTTTGTTTTTCGTGTTGTTGACGTTGACCAGTTGCCATGCATGTGTTTTATCATCGACTTGTTGCAACGTGCAGTTGTATCATTGACGGTTAGCTTCTTCATGAGTTTTCACGTTAACGTTTCAAATGACAAAGTTTCGATAATCTTATTCATCATCATGCTACAAGTATGGAATCTTAGATATTCTAGGCATTTTTTTATTATTAAAGGTCTTAAGCCAATTCTTTTTGTTTTAACTTGGATGTTAAGTCATTCTCTAAAAGTTGTAACACTTTTGATTATGTGTTTATTTGAATGTATTGCTAACCTGAATCAATAATTTTATCTCTTTTCAAAATTTTTTTTTTAATAAAAAGTAGATATGCTTACTCAAAAGTTAAAAACATGAATATGATATTTCAAAAATATGTTTTAACAAGGAAATAATATTTTTCCATATACTAAAATTAAAAAAAGAAACCATAAAATAAGAACTCAAGTTTAGCAAATACAATTTTCTAATTGATATATAAAAATAATTAGTATTTCATACATTTTTTTATCAAAAGTTTTACCTTTGACCATTCAGATTTCCTTTTAAAGACATAAGTACTACGTTTGATCGATCACTCTTATTTATTCTTAATTAAGAGTTTGAAGAAACGCTTTTTCCTTTTAACAAATTAAAACACCATTTAAGATTTCTAGTTCATAAAAAAAAAATGGGAAAAAAAAAGCAAAATAAGACTGTTTACATGGATGACATTGCCATCTCATCAACCTTAGAGATGGTTTTTGCAAAAACAATGTGAACGGAGGAAGGTACTAGTCCCACTTTAATTCAGTTGATTTTTACTTAAAAAATCTAGTTATATCATCTTTTTCTATCAATTTTTCACTCTTTCTTTTTCTCTTTAATTTTGGGTAACACTTTTTCATAAAGCCACTTTTATGTTTCTAATACTTTGTTGATCGAGTCGACAAAAAAAGAAAAAAAGTATTCAGTTCTTATCAGGATAATATATTTTGAATAAATGATTGAGTTCATATTGACCTTTGATATAAAGGATGCAATCATCACTTTCTTTTTTAAATGATTAAGAACTAAAGCCGACATTAATTTTGTAATCATAGCAAGAGGGAATTGGGAATTAGTTTACTAAAATGTTGCATGGTTTGATTTTACAGATTCGGTAGGCTCCTAAGTTTTATTGTATTCTATGTTTTCCATTAGGTTTTACGTCGTGGAATAAAATGTTGGAAAATCCGTTTGGAAGACATTCATTATAAGGAATGAATGACATTCATTAGGGTGGAAGTCTAGAGACCTTAATGATTGTAATAGAATTTTGAGAGGCTCCCAATGGTTGAAAGCTTTGTTTTTCTATATTATGAGAGACACTGCTCATGTTAAAAAACAAATCAATCTCTGTGTGTCAAGGTCGAAGATAAAAGCGAGTTTGTGTTTGAGTGTTGTCGATGATAGGTTCGAACATAGTCTCAGTTTGTAGGAGTAGTATTAAGGTGATATGGGGCTGTTTGTACGTCGTTTTGTCTTAGGAGACAGACATCGATCCGATAATCCCTAAGCACCAACAAATCTATTTTAAGGAGATTGAAACTTCACACAAGACTTAGCTTCTCTCATTGGTATTCTTCAATAGTTCGACCCTTGGTTTATTAAGAGTGCTTTGAGTACAATCTAACAAGTATATGCTCTTATTTGTCTCAAGCTGTTAGTGGAAAAAGAAGAGTTGTGGCTTACATAAAGTATTAGTATTTTTTTTTCCTTTCTTTTGGAATGCTTATATAAGAGATAAGAAGAATCATATTTAGAATTCATTAATGAATATAATTAATTGTACCAACTGTTTTATAAGTCAATTTAATGACTTAATATATACAATTTAATAATTTTATTTAAGTCATTAAGAAAATTTAATTTTTTATAAAATTATTTAATACTATCATTTATAAAGTCAAAGCAACTTTATCTATTAATTTAGAGTCGGTAATTTATTTCTATCTCAAATATTTTTTGCCTCATGATTCATCTATACTAGTAAGAATATATTTTATAATCATGACTTTACATTTAAAATTTATCTTTTATGATAAATATTTTCATATTAATTTTATCTATATTTTTTATATTCACTTTTTGTATATCACATTCCTTTACCACTTATGTTAATTTAATGATTAGAATAAATTTTAAGTTACCAAACAATAACCTTAATATTTAAAATTAATTTTAAGTTATAAAATAATGTTTTAAAAATGGAACTAGCCATTAAAATGGAAAAGTTATCGATTCACAGTTCGCTGGTTAGACAAGTGGTCAAATCACGATTGAATTAGTAACTTCATAAATATTTTTTATAATATTATTTATTCAATTTTATATATTTGTATTGATATTATAATTTTTATGAAGCATACTATGTAAAGTTAAAAAAAAAAAAAACCTAGCCTCCTTTCCCTCAACTTTTTTCTCTACTAGCCTTTTTTCCTTTAAAAAATGAAGGGTGATTTTTTTTTTTTTTGGTCATTCTTGCCCTGAAATCACCATTCTACACCTCTTTCCATAATTTTATTTCTCAATAAAGTGATTATTCCATAATATCTAGGTTTTCACTTTTTTTTTTCATGTTTTAGTCACCGTCTTGGTGCGACATGTGGTTGTCGTCGTCTTGGTGCAATATTTATTTGTCGTCGTTATGATGCAGTGATTATTTGTGTGAGAACGATTCAAACAAGTAAAGTATATATATAGGATCAATGATAAGAAATCAAATAAATGGTCGTCAATATGATGCAGAACTAGAATCATAAGTATTATAATCAGAATACTAATATCAAATATGTAGGTTCAACTATCAAATGTATAAGTTTTGAGCTGATTCATTGTGCTATTATTTTGGATGTTGCTTAATCTTCTATGATTTTTAATGATTTTAATTCTATGTTTTTATCAATTTTTTGTTAGTTTAAATCAATAAAATTATTTTTTCTCTCAAAAAAAAAAAATGAAGCATAATATGTACAATATTTAACTACAAAAATTTATCGAAATGGAATATATATATATATATATATATATATATATATATATATTTATATTTTTTGAAATAGGATTTCTAAATGTTTTTTGTTATAAGTTTATAGAACCTGAGTAGTAGCTTAGTGATATCTTTAGGTTGAATGAAAGAACATGATAGGTTTGATCTCCCCTTATGTCAAGTGGATTTTTTTAATTAGCCGACGGCAAATCGGACCGAAAAATCAATTAGTGCATCGTCCAGTTTTTAAAACACTGTTATAAAGTAATGGTAATAAGTTTTACCCAACACCATCCAACTCCTGGTATAAGATTTACCTTAGATGCAATTTAATTTTGGAAGTCTTCAACTTGTTATTTTGATGGACACGTACCATTTGAAGTATGCAATTCCCAATTAGTGGAGCAAAATCACTAATCTAAATTATCGCATTAATAATTCCTTCTTTAAAAATTTTTGAGACAAAAGATAATATTCAGTGAGTACACTAATGTCACAGACTTGTCTTTTCCACTAAGCTTCCGTGCCACATATAAGGTATAGAAATGTGTTTGTCTTGTATTACTTTTCAAAGAGTACATACAATGAATTTATACATAAGTGTAAGAATCATAAAAGAAAAAATAATATTTATAATTATTTTAAATAACTAATATATTCCTATGATTGTGCTGATCTAATTGATTGTGATATTCTGAAAATATTGTCTTCCTAATATTGCCAAGTACCGTTAACATCCTCCCTTGAGCTCATGTGTGGAACAACAGTGAACTTGTCACAAACCCATCGAAATGCAGTGATAGGTAAAACTTTTGTGAGAACATCTGCAACTTGTGAGGAAGAAGGTATGTTTCGGATGGTAAGTTTCTTCTTAGCCACGAGATCTCAAACAAAATGGATGTCAATCTCGATATGCTTAGTTTAAGCATGAGATACCGGATCAACAACAAGGTAAGTGGCACCCAAATTGTCACACCATAAAACTGGTGAAGTATTAAAGAGACCAATTTCATTCAAAAGGGAATTGATCCAACATAACTTAGCAGCAGCAAAAGAAACACTCTTGTATTCGGCTTCTGTACTGGAACGAGCAATAGTGGGCTATTTCTTTGCACTCCATGAAAAAAGATTAGGGCCCAAAAAGATGCAGTAACCAGACGTCGAGAGACGGTCATCAGGACACCCAACCCAATCAACATCGGAATAGGCAGTTACGGTTAGGCACGAGGCTTTGGTGAGGTGAAGGCCATAATTAGAAGTGGAGCGGAGGTAGTGTAGAATCCGTTTTACCGCAGACCAATGAACATCAGTAGCGCAATGAAAAAACTGAGAAACCTTGTTTACAACAAATTTTATGTCAGGGTGGGTATGGAAAAGGTATTGGAGAGCACCAACAGTGCTACGGTATTTGGTAGGATCAAATAGTGAGTTGCCATGGTTTTTGGATAATGGTAAAGCAGGGTAATGAAGGTAGGTACGGGTTTGGCTGTGTCAAAATGGGTGTGGTGAAGTAAGTCATGACAATATTTAGTTTGGGTAAGAAGAAGGCCATGGGAATTGTGAGTAGCTTCAATTCCTAGAAAATAATGTAAGGTGCCAAGATCTTTGATGGAGAAGGCATTGTTTAGGTCTTGTAAAGATCATCTTGGATCAAGCAAAACAAATAACATCATATCAGAGGGTGAGAAAGGTGATACCTTGGCTTTTTGCAGTTCCAAACTTCATTTTGTTGTAGATCCGATGAATGCAGCCTCGAAGTTGGTAGATCCACAACAAAACAAAGCACTCCATGCTAGGAATGACTCTAATGATGTTCTACACGAAAGGAAAAAAAGGAAACACCTCGTGAACGATCTCAAAAGACGAGCAAAGGTGCTAGCCAATCTCAGTTTGAAAGGAAGGACGACTATGGAGAAGAGAAGACTCTCAAGCTCTTTCTCTTTGGTGTGTTAAGGCTAGGGCATGTGATGGTCTCACCCAGGGTTCTGATTAGAGCTCTATTTATATAAGCCTAAGGTGAAGAAAAGACTAGAGTGCCCCTCATTAAAGAGAGGGCAGCACATGCATCCCATGCATGTGTGTGCATGTACTCCCATGGGCCTTATGAAGGGTTTCATGGGTGACAACACTTGCCAGTAGCAGCGGAAATTAAAAAGAAATCTCAATAAAAACTCATCCAAGGACCTCTAGTAGCATCAAAACCGGTTCTACAACAAAGAGAAGGGTGTAGGATTACCTTGTGTCGGTTCCAAAACCGAGCTAGTGGTCGAGGCAACTTTAGACCGAAGCAAACCAATTCCTAGGTTCGCCTCTAACGGTATCCACACGAAGATTGAAGCCGATAACCTCTAAGAAAACTGTCTCGGAAAGGGTCCCGGTGCTAGCCAAGTCCCGATCCGAAGAGGAAGCCAAAACCCGGGTCTCTCAAATTCTAGAACACCTTCTTCAAAAATGAGAGAACACCGTTGGCCCCTTTCTCATGAACTCCCTTTTCTCTCAAAAGGTCATACTCCTATTAGGGTTTCCATAACTTTCCTTTTATAGGAAAACCCTATCCATTGAAATTACCAAAATGCCCCTCACCTTAAGTGAAGATAGGTTACACCTTATCCCCATAAGTATGGCGAGTTCCCATATGGCCTCGTCGAGGTACAAGCCCAACCTATTATCTCTGGCGGGGGCTTTCGAACCGAGGATTCCACTAATCTCGTGACATTTCATTCATGAGAATTAACTCCCATATTCGGGATAACATCCAAACTATTTCATATTAGCCCACACTTTTCTAAGTGTAACTGCATTAGGTTCCAAGAGATGGCCACTTGATTTAACCATTGAATCAAGCAAGTCAAGATTGGTATCTAGCAACACATCATGACCCCCTTAATCGACCAGAGTCGCGGGTCCGACCGCATACCCTTCCCATGCATAAATATCAGGCAATCTGGCCCTTTCTTCACAAAAAACTATACCCTACTTGGTTCAGAGCATGGACAATGTGTAGCTCCCACTAGAATGGCTATGCCACACCTAGCCCAAGTGATATTTATCTTGTCCCCAGATTCATCACTCAACTATTATGCACTTAAAGACACTGCTAAAGGCATTCTCACTCTGGCCAGAGATTCTCGAGTAATGATTCCGACAAGAGGCCTTAGGTATACTCTCCCTTTATTGGGAGTGGCGAATCCTTTGTTGGCTACTCAATTACCTCCGAACACCTCAAACTATATCCAATCCCTTATCCAATGAGCGAATTCTTAAAAGGCAACGCATCGAGGTCAAAGTATTGTGATTAGCATCCAAGATATCCCCGAGCACCTCAAGCCCAAGGATACTTGCACCATTGTTATGATGAGACAATCATCTACATTTAAATAGATTATCCATATGATTGTCTCATTATAGGTCTCTGATGTACTTAGCTACTCTTAGCAAGCATCCACACGCCAACTCTGATAAACTCTTGATTACAATTTATAAGATCTACTGCTTGATCCAATCAAGGAGTATGACATATGCTATTTGTCCATCAACAACGCCCGGGCCTTGTTGATCCTCGCGACTGTGATACCTTAGACATTAATATAATCGCATACGATAAATCTATTATCATGATCCCATCATGATTTCCTTCATGCTATGTTATGTATCATGGACTTCGTTAATTCGATTAAAGATCTATATCAATTCAACGTATGAATATCAAATTAACGAAGAAGCCTTTCATATTAAATAATATGTTGTGCATACAATAAGTGCTAATGGTGATTGCCTTTAGAGCACTTCTCTAACAAACTCCGACTTGCACTAAAGCCAATCGCCTTTGTATCTCATACCATAGGCTTGAACATGTGATTCGCTTTTCTCTTAGGGAAGAGGCTTAGTCAAAGGATCACCAATATTCTGATCAGTGGGCATCTTCTCTATCTTTACATCATTCAGATTATAACTGAATGGTGGTATCTGCATATGTTGGATCTTACGACTCGTATTTGAGCTGTATATGTGATTTATTGTTAAGATTAACACAAAGTAAATGGAGGAACAGATCACTTAGTTCGTAATGAACTCACTTATCCAAACATTTATTTAGAATATATGCATGTACTCTGATTCAATTGTAGAATCTACACTCGTTTCTTGTTTGGAACTCTTCCAACTGACTACGCCACCATTCAATGTGAACACATAACTTGACTGAGATTTGGAGTCATCTCTATTAGATTAGAAACTGGCATCACTATACCCATTAACAATAAGATCCCCATCTCCATAAATCAAGAATACATCCTTAGTCCTGTAACACCCCAAATTATACCCTAACAGTTTTATAACATGTTTTGGGTATAATAAACTTAAAGGTATATTTATTCGGAATAAAATAAAGATAAAACAAAAGTAGTGAATACGCATGTTTAAATTACAAATAATAAAAGTTAAGATTCGCGCTATTGTAAAATATTATAAATGGATTTGTAAATATTAGAAGAGTTGAAGGACCAAAGAGTAATAAAGAAAGATATTAGAACGAATGCGATGAAAATTGTGGAAGAGACAAGTGGCTTAGAAGGAAAGAGGGAGGAAGTTTCTCCTTTGATTAGAAAGAGAAATAAAAGGGATAAGACTAAAATAAATATCTCATTTTTGGTCTTGGAGAAAAAGAGAGTAAATACGAACAAAAGAGAAGAGAGAAGAAAAGAAGAAGAAGAAGAAAAAGAAGATTACAGGTATGGAACTGTGAATATTTGTACGGATACATGTCTTGGGTTGTATAGAACTATGAGTATAGTTTTGTCTAAAAACTATAGGAGTATGGAAATCTAGTTTTGAACTAAAAAGTTTAGATACATGGTTAAGAACCCTCCATCTTGTGTATGGTTTGGGTTTGGGAACTCCTAAACTCATTTCTTGTAGGGTTGAGTTGAGAAGAGCTTTAAGACTCCTAGATATGTTTTTGAGAAGGGTCTAGTTACAAGTTGAACCCAGAAAATTCCCTATTGTCGATCATATGCAGTAGTCGGATCTTAGGATGGGTTTTTGGGTAAGAAATAAAGAGAATTTGGCAGTAAGTCCCTCTGTGAAATTGTAGCCACATCAATGAACTTGATGTTAGGCTTTCAATTCTCACCTGGACTCCTATAGACCAAGTTATGGTCTTTTTTACTCAATAAATAAACAGAGTGATCGCCAACAGCCGCCGTCTAACCGCGTTGCCCAACAGGGTCGCACAAAGGGTCGCCCAACAGTGTCGCCAAACAATGACGTTAAACAAAAACGGCCGCCCAACAGCCGGTCGCCCAACAGCGTCGCCACCGCGGGTCGCCCAATGTATCGCTAAACAAAGGATCGCCAAACATGGTCGCCAAACAAGGATCGCCAAACAGCGGGTCGCCAACGTTGATCGCCAAACAAAGGGTCGCCCAACAAGGTCGCCCAATGCTGGTCGTCCAACAGTGGGTGTCCAACAGTGGTCATCCAACAAGGGTCGCCAACAAAGGTTTCGTCAAACAAGGTTTGGCTACTTCGCCTAGGTCGCCTGCCAAGACGACCGCACACGACTCCAACTTTGGAAGGCCATGACTCTTCACCAACTCCGATTGCGTTCTGACTCTATGGAAAGCCCATCGAGTCAAGAATCCATCCATATGCCTGAGGAAGATATTAGATGTCAGACCGAGGTGTCGCACTCCAGCTCGCCACTTCAGTGCACCGTCGGCCCGTGTCACCGCTAAGATCGACCGCTGCGTGATGACTCCTCCAACTCAAGGTCATAACTTCTTCGCTTGAACTCCGACGGCGTTTCGACTCTGCCAAAGCCCATCGGCTCAAGAATCCATCCATATGCCTGGAGGAATATATTAAATGTCAGACTGAAAGACCAGCTCGCCACTTCAAAGGTAGCCGTCAGTCAGTCGTACCAAGATCGATCGCAAGACACCTCCAACTTGTACGCCATAACCAAGTGATCAAATTCTCGATATATCGGCCGATATATCGGGCGATATATCGGATATCGGCCCACTCCGAAACGATTTTTGATACGTAAAATCGCTTACGTGAAAAATCGTGGAAAACTGAAATATCGGGCGATATTTCACCGATATATCGGTATAGGACCGAAATTTCGCAATTTCGGTAGTATAACACACGCCGCTGGATCGATTTTTGCTTCCAAAATATCGGAGATATATCTAAAATATCTTATATACTCCGAAATATCTAAGAAAATATCTGAGATATATCTGAAATATCTGGCAGAAAAATATCTGAGATATATCGATATACTTCCGAAGAGTATCAAATGGCCATATTTGCACCAAAATTGTCCAACGGCTATAATTAAATTACAAATATATTTTGACCATCCAATGATCCGCTATTTTGACCCAAAAAAATCTATAAATACTTCTAAAATCATTAAATTTGATCACAAATTCTCTACCAATATCCAATCTTCATTTCACTCCAAAAAAATTTCTTTGTGATATCTCTTAAATAACTATATATTAGTTTAATATTTTAAATTAGTTATTTAGTAATAATATATTAATAAATTAACATTTCATGTTCATAATTTTAAAATCAAGTTATATATTAGCTTAATATCGTTGCATTTATATTATAAATTTATAGTATTATATGAAGTTTTCATATTTTAAATTAGTTTAATTTAGTAATAATATATTAATAAATTAATTTTTCATGTTAGTTAATATTTAAACGTAAAAGATGCTGGATGAACCCCGAATTTCCTATCCATAGAGAAGTCATAGACATGTGCTCACATTTATTCAGCTATACTGCTCGATCTTATAATCAATATTATCTAACACCATGTCTCTAGATGAATATTATTCTACCGAAATTTGATATATCTATCAAATGTTGTACTGAGTCACATCAATCTTCATTTTGATTTTAAAACTCATTGCAATGTATATATTTGATTATTAATGTCATTTTTACACATTTAAAAGTATTTTATGAATTTCAAAGTATTTTTGTTAATTTTCGATATATCGATATTCATGTTAAAAAAATATCCATCGATATATTCGATATATCCGTATATCCATAAAACGCAAAGACTCGATATATCCATCGAAACCCGATATTTCCAACCTTGGTCATAACTTTCGTTCCGAACTCCGATTAGAGTGTTCTCGACTCTATGGAAAGCCCATTGGAGTCAAGAATTCATCAATAGATAGCATGATAAGATCGAACTCATATTAGTCCCTTTAAAACATGAAAACAAGAGGATCTGTAGGTAACTATAGTTATTCATATTATGAATTCATAAATAACTCATAAGCATATTGTAGAAGTAATAGTTATTTATCCATACAATGAGACATGAAAATGCAAAGCATGAATAAATGATTGTATATTTATATACCATGATTACCGAATGACAATAATTATTCTGTGAATATGAGATATATACTGAGCATAAAATATACAAAGGATTGCCTGGGCTTAGAACCCGTAGAGGGATAGATGGCATGCCTATTAGGGAAAAATAAGTTCGGCAAAGATACAAGTTCGATATCGAGGCCCCGTCGTCGATGACATAGATCCCGTTTGGATCACTTCGCGGGCCCCGAAAGGGTCACCACAAATACTCCGGCCCTCATGGAATAGGGCCACTGCCTCGCACAAAGGATGATACCTCACAGATATTATATCACAAAGGCCTCGCCCTCATGGACCACACTGTTTACAAAGGAATATAGCGCCTTCGCCATCATGGACCACCGTTTACACAAGGAATACAACATTTTCGCCCTCATGGGCCAGATTCACTTTCTAAGGTTTATGCAGACATGAAGCATAAAAGAAATGACAAGTATATGCAAAGGAAATGTAGAGAATATATGAAGAGAATATGAGAAGCATAGCACTGCTATGTGATGATAGTATACAGTTACAAGAACAAGAAGTAAAAGTACAAGATTACATGAAAAGTATATGGAAGATGATAAGAAATGAAACTGGTTATGAAAAGTATATATATACGGTGAAATGATAAGAATCAGAATTATATGTACTTATATGTGCAATTGTATAGAAGTGTGGTGACTCTTAATAGAAGCTCATATTCCCACTAAGCGCAGTTTAGCACGTGTTCAATCCGTAGGTACAAAAGAGGAAATCGTAGAACGGGCAATCCACATCAAGAAATAGCTACACAAAGAATAGGTGCTCACTGAAGACCTTTTAGGTCTATTTCAGATATGAAATTTTGTAACTAATGTAAATATTGTAGATGTTGAACATTTCCATATTTGAGCCAGATTTATATTTTGTAATCCACGCATGTAATGTAATACAAGCACTGTTTAACATTATATGAATGAACTAGCTTAAAGTATATACGTGGAAAAAAAAAAAAAAAAAAAGAGTGACCCTCACTTGACATCCTATGCCGAGTTGGGGCGCCACAAGTCCTGCTCAAGTACTTAAGGATATTTTTTACAGCCACCCAATGACCCATACCCGGGTTCGACAGATCTACTCACACACTCTGAGCATGCGATAAGATCGGTCTAGTGACATAACATACAAGATATGATCGATCCTATAGCCAAAGTATATGGTATCATACTCATGCATGTCCTCTCATCTTGTGTCTGCGGACACAGAGACTTCGAGAGCGTGGTCCCTTTAACCATGGGGACACATCCTCTCTTGGATTGCTCCATGCTAAACCTCTTCAGCATCTTGTCTATGTATGTAGATTGTGAAAGACCAAGCAACCTTTTAGATCTATCTCTATAGATCTTTATCCCCAAGATGTAGGTCGTTTCTCCAAGGTCTTCATGGAGAATTTCTTGGATAACCAAATTTTGACGGATTGTAGTACTGAGACGTCGTTTCCTATCAGTATGTCATCCACACTCTGAAGACTAGAATCTGACTACTTCCTGTCTTCTTATATACACAAGGTTCATCCAAATTTTGTTAGAAACCAAACTCTTTGATTGTCTCATCAAATCGGATATTCAACTCCTAGATGCTTGCTTGACCCATAAATGAATCTCACGAAGTTTACATACTTCTTGTCACTTCGATATGAAGCCTTCGGTTGTGTCATATACACCTCCTCGGTCAGGTTTCCATTGAGGAAAGTTGTCTTACATCCATTTCCATATCTACGTAATCATAATGACGTGGTGGCTGGAGTATTCTTATGGATTTAAGCATAGCTAATTTGAGAATCTCGTCATAATCAACTCCTTGTTTTTACGATGACGCCAGCCCTGGCCTGCTTATGGGTAATCACATTACCTTCCATGTCTGTCTTCTTCTTAAGACCATTTTTTCACCCTATGGGTTTATCCCTTCGAATTGGATCAACGAAAGTCCACACTTGGTTGGTATACATGGAATCCATCTCTGACTTCATGGCTTTGAGCCATTGATCGGACCCAGGCTGTTAAGAGATTCTTCGTAGGTAGTTGGCTCATCATTTTCTATGAGCAATACGTCCTTTTGTTCACTAATGAGAAATCCATATCTCTCTGGGACAGAATGTATCCTACTTGTCTTACGAAACTCTTATGTTTTAGAAGAGTCGGCTATTAATTCATCATCATGAATTACAACTTTAGGTCTAATCAGATGAGATGCGTCTGTTAGAGCATCTTGAACTTCACCAAGCTCCACTTTGCTCCCATTGTCTTCTCTCAAGAGAAACTCTTTCTCTAAGAAGATAGCATGCTTTGAAACAAACAACCTTTGTTCCAAAATGTTGTAGAATTGATATCCTCTTGTTTCTTTAGGATATCCTATAAACAGTCATTTATTAGACCTAGCTTCAAGCTTATCGTATTGTTAAGCACAATATCTGTGGGACAACCCATGCTCATGTAGGAAAGATAGGGCTTTTTGTTAGTCCATATCTCATATAGAGTAACTTCAACTGACTTGGATGAGACTGTTAGATAAACATAATGATCCTCAGTGCATAACCAAAAGAAAGGATTTGGTAGTGCGCCTTACCCATCATAGAACCTTACCATGTCTAACAAGGTTGAGTTCTGGCCACTGTTGTGTTGTGGCGTGTGGAATGGAGTCATTGGGACAAAATCCCATTGTCCACGAGATAATCCGAGCGCTTGGCTCAGTACTCCTGATACGATCTAAGTGATTTTTATACTTCTCCCAGTTGTTTCTCTACCTCATTTAAATTCTTTGGAACCTTTCAAGGCCTCGGACTTAACCTACCTCATGAATCTGAGTACCCATATCGTGAATAGTCATCAATGAAGGTTATGAAGTATACACAACCACCTCTAGCATGCATAGACATAGGACCACATACATCAATATGTATTAGGTCTAATAGTCCGTTTGCTCGTTCCCCTTTTCCCTTAAAGGGTAATTTAGTCATTTTTCCTAACAAGCATGATTCACATGTGTCAAATGATTCATAATCAAATAACCCTAAGCTACCATACTTGTGTAACTCAGTCATGCGTCTCTCACTTATATGGCCAAGACGACAATGTCATAAGTATGATGATTTCAAATTATCTCCTTTTTGCCTTTTATTGTCATTGATATTCAGAATGGTTGACATATCAATATATAAAATCCATTGCTCGAGTACCACCGACACTTAAAAAAACATCATTTAACATAATGTAACCTTCTTGTCACAAAAATTTAAATGAAACCCTTTCTTGTTTAAACATGAAACATAAATGATGTTCTTCGTCAAAGCTGGCACACAAAAGCAATTGTCTAAATATAAACAAAAACCACTAGGGAGGTTTTAAACATAAGTCCCAATGGCAACAACCGCAACTCTTGCACCATTACCCACCCAAAGGTCGGACTCTCCCTTCGTGAGCTTCCTACTGTCTCTAAGGCCCTACATATCAAATTATATATGTGGCAGGCACTTGGCAGGTATCCAATACCCCAGGTTTGCCATAAACGAGTATTAAGTTCAATGACATAAATACTGAAGGTGTTGGTGCATCATACCACATTCTTCTTTGACTCATGTAGGCCTTGCAATTTCTGCTTCAATGGCCTTCTTTGCCACAATGAAGCATGCACCTTTCCAAGGATATGCGACGTATTTTCTTTATGCGCCCTCCTTTTTGCTTAGTGATTTTCTTTTCTTCTTGTTCTTAGAGACAACTGTAGAACTAGAGGTTCCACGAGCATCATGGTTTTCACCTTCCTTCACCAAGGTGGGTTCCTCTTGTTTTAAGCGAGGTTGATCATTTCGGGTATGGTGGTCTTTATCATTCATCACGTAGTTAAGCATAGCTAACGCCATGTCGAATAAATAGCAGAATCAAGTCTATACTTAATTCATTATCCATACCAAAACCCAGTTGATCCAACCTAACTATATACCCATGCATCTTCAGTGCATACTGTACTGGAGATGTCCCCTCTTGCATCCTGGAGCGAAAAAGCATTTTGGAGACCTCGAACCTCGCGGATCTCACTTGCTCATGAAATAACTCCTTTAGATGGGCGACTATGTCATATGTTGTCATAGCCTCATCTTCCATTTAAAACCACTGGAGACATCGATGCAAGCATGATACATGTAATGATAATCTTTTGTCATTTAAGTTAACTACGATATGATGTCACAGTCTTGTTGAATTACATCAACATGGGGACATTGGGAGTGGGGCATCAAGGACATAAGCCATTTTTCTGCCTTGAGAACAATTCTCAAGTTCCTTAGCCAATCCATGAAATTGGTCTCGGTAAATATATTGGCATCTAGTATGGATCGTAAGTTCATGATGCTTGACATGTTTCGATTCTTCACAACCTAGATGTAAAGGAGATTATGTTAGATTGTAATTAAAATGCATAATTATTACGGCTTGATAATCACGCATTATGGCTCCCACTATTTTATTACGAATCCATAGCCCTCACTATTGATTTGAGAGAACCTATATGGAGGTTTTCCTTGTGGGTCGATATCCAATATCACCGAGAATCACCTTGGGGTTAGCCCAACAAGCTATCTCGGGTCAAAAAGGTAGGTATCCTTGATCATACCAATTGCATTCGTATCTTGATTAAGGAATCAATATCACTTGGTGACCTTGGGATTGCCCCAACAATCCATTTTAGATCAATGTTGATCAATTTGCAAATACGATGCAACTATCGAATCGGTGCTATCAAGCATTTATTTGTGCGCTATCAACTGAGTTGTATCTCATGATCTGTGTACATCTTATGTATATAAATCCAACTGCGTCTCTATCCAACATCAACCTTGGGGTTAGCCCAACAAGTTAATGAGTCTAGTTAAGGCCAGCCCACCAATAAGGAAAATTCATTTCCATGGATAGAACATGCTCTTGTGGAGGAAGGCTTGGGGTTAGCACCAACAACCTCAATCTCTAAAAGGAACTCTGGTTCACACCATATTTGTGGAAGACGTTAGCCTTAATATTAATAATGGAGGGTTTTCTTTAGTTAAGTCTCATCATTTTCATTAGCATGCATTATCCATTCATCTCATGAAATTATAAGGATAGTTACTCTAACTATATGGCATGATTATGGACATTCCTAAGATTAATTCCATGAGCCTGTAATGGAATTGACTGAGTCGAAAACCACAGGACATGCATGATAATTACAACCCTTTAAAATTAAAACAAATTTACAATCTTTAAGGTCTTCTTTCTTGGTTCCTTCTCCACACTTCTTTCTCCCTTTGCACCTTCACCAACTTATCCTAATCCTCTGTAATCTAATTACATACCTTTAATAAGAATAACCTCAAGTTACATTTGAGAGGGATTTAGATGAGAAGGGAAGTACATAGAGAAATTAGAGAGAGACAGGGACACATAGGCCCTATTTATCCAAAAGGAAATAATAATCAAATTCAGTATGCTCAATCACCATTGGGCAAAGTCCATAATCATCCATCATGCTAACATACACCCTTAAACATCATTATCTAATCTATCGAAAGTTGAAGGTAATGGTACTATAATTTTAAAAAAGCACATTAAATGTTTTCAACACTTGAAATAAAATTGATCCATTTGTTTTGTTGACATTTGACAATGACCCCAATTCAACACTTGAACTAATATGATTCGACATCTTGGACAGACGGAAACTCAACCCTGGAATCATAAACCTTATTTAACTCCCAATTGGTTTAACACAGCAGACATTGTGGTCAACACTTGAACCGTAATTTTTCCAAAGGATGTTTTGTCCAAAATTCTCTCTTAAACCAATTTCAACATAGTTTTGAAATCCATGATTCGAAATTTTAAGGCGAGCGGTTTAGTTTTTAATTCGCACATTTCTATTTGAGCACATAAGAGTAGCTTGTTGAGAACTTGTGCAAAACCATACAAGAAAGGAATTGAAAAAGAGGCACCAGGTTCTGCGTCTACGAAGTGTCAGCGTCGCGGCGTTGTGAGGAGTCAAAACCTGCGCGCTGCGTCCGCGACGCCGAACGCGTCGTGGCGTTGGCGCGTCGCCGCCGACGTCACCACGTTGCAACTTTTGGAGTGTTTAGCTCAAACGTCATGTCAAGTCACTTCAGGTCACATCACGTCACATCACGCCGCGTCACGTCACATCAAGTCACATCGCGACGTTCTTAGCTAACGTCGCAACGTTGCTGGAAATTTATGAGCAACGTCGCGACGTTGGACATGAACGTCGCGACATTGTTGGGTTTTCCAACGATGAGAAAGTTTCAAAAATCCAATCTTTGGGACTTTTACACACTTCCAAGTTGTTCTTTCTTCATATTAACCATCCTAGATCATCTCATGACCATATACAACAAGAACAACACTGGATCTAAACCTTTTCATACCAAAAATCTCATTTTCGAAAACTTTGAAAAACATGGGTACCAAAAACCGAAAATTGTCAATAATAAACCAATTTTGATGCACACAAGGTTGCTCTGATACCACTGCAAGGGTTTCGTGGGTGGCAACACTTGCCAGTAGCAGCGGAAATACTAAAAAAAAATCCCAATAAAAACCCATCCAAGGACCCCTAGTAGCATCAAAACCGGTTCTACAACAAAGAGAAGGGTGTAGGATTACCTTGTGTCGGTTCCAGCAGAGGCTAGTGGTTGGGGCGGCTTTTGAACCGAAGCGAACCAAGTCCTGGGATTTGCGCCTCTAGCGACTATCCACCACGAAGAGTGGAAGCCAACAACCTCCAAGGAAACTGGTCTCGGAAGGGTCCTGAGTCTTCCAACAGTCCGATCAGAAGAAGAAGCCAAGAGCCCGGGTCTCTGAATTCTAGAACATAACTAAAAATGAGAGAACAGGTTGGCCCCGCTTTCTCATGAACTCCCTTTTCTCTCAAAAGGTCATACTCCTATTAGGGTTTCCATAACTTTCCTTTTATAGGAAAACCCTATCCATTGAAATTACCAAAATGCCCCTCACCTTAAGTGAAGATAGGTTACATGCATCCCCATGCTTTATGGGGAGTTCCCATATGGCCCTAAGTTGAGGTACAAGCCCAAACCTATTATCTCTCTAAGTGAGGGCTTTCAAAACCGAGATTTCACTAATCCCGTAACATTTCATTCATGAGAATTAACTCCCTCATATTTGGATCACATCCAAATCCATTTCATATCAGCCCACACTTTTCTAAGTGTGTGACCCATTAGGTTCTGGTTATGTTGGCCGCCCAGTTCAGCCATTGAATCAAAGCAAGTCAGGTGGTATCTAGCAACACATCATGACCCCCAATTGACGAGAGAGTCGGTGAATTACATTGCATACCTTCCCATGAAGCGAATATTGTGCAAATTAGATCCTTTCACAAACTATACCCCACTTGGTTCAGAGCATGGACAATGTGTAGCTCCCATTAGACTGGCTATGCCACACCTAGCCCAAGTGATGTTTGATCTTGTCCCAGTTCATCACTCAGTTGTATGCACTTAAAGACAACGCTAAGGCATTCCTCCTCGCGGGAGATTCTAGAGTAATGATTAGACAAAGAGGCCTTGGGTATACTCTCCTTTGACAGGGTAGATGTAGTATACCCGATACTTTAAATCTAATGAGCAACCTCTTAAGAGGCAATTTGGATTGAGGTCAAAGTATAGGATTAGCATCCAAGATATCCTTGAGCACCTCAAGTCTGAGGGTACTTGCACCATTGCTATGATGAGACAATCATCTACATTTAAATAGATGATCCATATGATTGTCTCATTATAGGTCTCCGATGTACTTAGCTACTCTTATAAAGCATCCACCGTGATGTTGATGACTCTTGATCACCGGTTTATAGATCTTCTTTGATCCAATCGAGAGTATGACATGCTAGTACATGGGATCAACGATGTCGATCTTGTGATCCTATGACTAGAATAATTTAGATACTAACATAATTGCACATGATAGGAATCTTATTATCATGATCCCATCATGATTTCCTTCATACTATGTTATGTATCATGGACTTCATTAATTCGATTAAAGATCTATATCAATTCAACGTATGAATATCAAATTAATGAAGAAGTCTTTCATATTAAATAATATGTTATGCGTACAATAAGTGCTAATGGCGATTGCCTTTAGAGCACTTCTCTAACACCTTAGGTCCAATACCTAGCCCAATGCTCTCAAACTCCATCCTTTTGACCCAGGATTCCTCTAATCCTTTGCTAGCCTAGTCCCATAGCCTTCTTACTCAAGTTTGGATCACATCCAAAGCATTTCCCTCGATTTGGACTCAATCCAAGATCGTTTTACTCCTTCTTCACACTTTCAAGTGTGTGACCCATTAGGTTCACAGTTATGTTGGCCACTCAATTCAATCCTTGACCTCGATCAAGTCATGAATGATATCTAGCAACACATCATGACCCCCAATTGACTGGAGAGTCAGTGGTTTGATTAGGAACCCTTCCATAGAGAATTCGTCCTTTCACCATACTATATCCTACTTGGTTCAGAGCATGAACTATGTGTATCTCGCACTTGACTTACTATGTCACACCTAGCTCAAGTGATATTAGTTCTTGTCTCTGATACTCGTTACTCATTATTCATGCTACTAAAGATGCTCTTCATAACATTTCCACTCGGGCTGAATTCTGAAGTGATCAAGAAAAAGGCTGTTAGTATACACTCCCTTTGTAAGAGTGCTAGAATCAACCTGACTAGCTACTCAGTACCTTGATATAAAATTGTATCAATCTATCACCTATGAGCAACCTCACGAAGTACAATATGAATGAAGTTAAAGCATAGAATTAGTATCCAAGATATCCTTGAGCACCTCAAGTCTAAGGATACTTGCACCATTGTTACGATGAGACTATCATTTACATTTGAATAGATAATTCGTATGATTGTCTCATAGAAGGTCTCCGATGTACTTGACTACTCTTAGCAAGTATCCACATGTTAACTGTAATCATCACCATGGTTACAGTTTATGAGATTATCCAATTAAGGAGTATAACATGTGTTAGTCTATCTGGATCAACAATGCTCATTCTTGTTGGTCCTATGACTATGGATAATTTAGATACTAACATAATTACACATGATAGGAATCTCATAATCCTGATCTCATCATGATTTCTTTCATGCTATGTTAAGTATCATGGACTTCATTAATTGATTTAAGATCGATATCAATTCATACAATAAAGGAATATCAAATTAATGAAAAGGTGTTTTTATTAATACATATAAGTCGTACAATAAGTGCTAAAGGTGATGGCCTTTAGAGCCCTTCTCTAACACCTTATAGGTTATCCATGAAGTTGAAGAGATGGTCTTCTTCATTCATGTTAGTGATCTCAAGCATTAATGCGAAGAACTCATTGACCTAATGTTCTTAAGATGCCACATTCTCCTCCAAGCTTCATATGCCATATCCTTAGGGTCGAACTACCTCCTTATCTCTTTCTTGAAAGCATCCTATGTATCTATCTTACTTAAGCCCTTCTCCATGTCGATGAATCTTCTTCGCCACCATAGTGTAGTTGTGTCAATGAAGTAGAGAGTAGTAGTCCTCACCTTAGCTGCCCCATCCCTTAGACTGATAGCCTCAAAGTATCGCTCCATCTACAATAAGAAGTTGTCCAACTCCTTAGCATCCCTCTTGCCATCATACATATAGTTTAGCACCTCATGTGGTCTTCAAGTGGCCTGCCTTTCATGGCCAAAAACTTGTGCGATTTTACTACTTGAGTGCACGGGTCGCACAAATGTCGGTGGACTAACAAGTCGGATATCGATCCCACGGGAAGGTGTGGTTTTAGTGATTGAATACTGTTCTTTGAAAATTCGTTCACTATTTGGTATTTCGATGGTTAGTAGAAAAAAGTTTTAAAAACAAAATAAAACAGGGTGTGATCAATTTCCAATCACAAGGAATTGAGTAATTTCGGGAATAAAACTCAAGGAAAGATTCCAGGGTTGATTTTCTCCATTGATGCATTTATGGTTTATATTCATTAAGCGTTGATTAAGTGAGCATTACACTTGTGCATATCCAGGAATCGACATAGTTCACACTTTCGTGTCTCCCTCAATTTCTCACCAACTACCTATTCCATTTTTGATTATCTAGGTCATTAAATGTGATACTTTTCTAAGGCAATTCTTTCCTCGGGAATCCTATTAGTTACCTCTCGGTCCATACAATAGGACTTCCTGGACTACACTTAGATTGATCACCTCTCGGTCCATACGATCCTCACATAATGTTGAGATGGTGCTACTCCTAATGAAATCCATCTAGTATTAAGCATTCAATTCTGAATTCTTTGTTAGTTGAGTGGTATTCAATTAACTAATTCATACCTTAAGAGACTCGGGACCATATTTTAGGGTGTAATCCAAGCATCACCAAGGATGCCCTAGTATGAGGATTGAAGACCCAACTCTCAGTATGGGTTAATTAGTGAAAACTATAATAATCCTAATAACTACACCAACTAACATCCACACAAGCATGAATTCACAAAATCATCATAAAATATATATAAACCAAACATCAACTACCCATTCAGCCCTAAAGGAAGTTCAGCTACTCATTACCTTCAAAGTAATCTTTGACAAAATCTCATATTTAAGATAAACATAATAATGAAAGATTGACAAAGAGAGTAAAGTTTAGAGATACAAAACAAATGAGAGATGAAATTCATCTCAAACTCTACACCCCAGTTGCAAGAGCTCCTAAATCTTCAAGATTAGCTCCAAATCCAAGTAAAAAGGGACAAAATCAAAAACCCTAGAATGGATCAAGAAGAAGAGAGGAGAAACCCTAAGGAGGGTGTTCTATCCCTCAAAAACCGAACCCTAAACAAGTCTCAAATACATATATTTATGGAAACTTTTTGGAAAATATAGATAGATGGGCTGAAATTCGATTTTGCAGATGACCCCCATCCTTTACTACATAAAGCTTCTTTACCTTCGAACAGAGGTAATCTTTGATCAATGCCTGTCGCCTCTACCTTCACCCGAGGCGAAGGGCATCTTTCAGTGAACACAGAGGCTCCTTATTTTGGTTGCTTGGGCTTCACTGCTTCGAATCCTTCTCTTCGCCTCGGCGAACCAGTGCTTTGAACAGCAAGTTCTTCCTTCTTAGCTTTTTTCCCTTTCCTTGCTTGATTTTCCTTTTAATCCTGTAAAACATAAGCAAATGGGGTATTAGTGTAATCTTTAGGAATATAGGTGTGAATCTAGCATTTAGGTTATATAAACATGGAAAGCTTAAGATTATAAATGCTAGTATGATTCCACTGTCAGCTTCCTCAGCTTTAACATTTTGTTTGTCCTCAAGCAAATTAATAACTAATTTTCCTTATTCAAAACTAACAAACATGTTGAACATGAAATTGAGATAATGAATGAAAATTGCCTCAAGGATTTAACTTTTATACAACACAAATAAAACTTCGAGATAGCCTTTTTCAAAAATAGTAGACTAACCATAAGTTGAACAACATAAATCAAAGTTCTCAAGTGCGTGTGTGTAGTCTTCTCCTCTTTGGTCAATTGTAGTTCGGATGGAATTAGATGAGCTTGAGTGGAATGGGGATCTCTCACTCGCATGGTGAGTGTGTAAGACTATAGGCTTGTTGGGCATATCACTCTCCACTAATGTAGGCTATACACAACTCTTAGGATCAATTAGGTCTTTATATAGCTTGTAGTGTATGGCTTAGGTAAAGGTAGTTAAATATGTCATTTAGGCTTTAGTTTACCCAAAACATACACATTTTCCTTTGTTCTTCACTAATTATTCATCCTTTTTCATATTGCCTTCTTTTTAATTGGCCTCCTAAGCTTTCCCCCAAACTTAACTTATTACATCTTTTTATCTCATAGCTCCCCCAAACTTGCATGATTTTCACCATCCTCACAAGAACACCAAGAGCTTTATTTTTCAAAATTACAAGGCATGGAGTAGTATAATGTTCAACCTCATTAAGCTTTCTACCTACCCCATATAAGCTTTAGGTTAGTACTTTCTGAACCCGGTTGGTCTTAGGGTGCCTAAGTGTAAAACACACTGGGAACTTGCTGGCACTCAAGGTAGGGCTACAAGACCAAACTTACTCCTCCTTGCTTTATTATTTCTTTTTCCTCTTTTTGTACTTTCTTTCTTCCTTTTTCCACCCCAAAACCTCCTTTGTTCACACTTAAGGCACACCCTCTTCAACCAACTTCCAAATTCATACTACATGTATCCACAAGATATTGGCATTGAAATCAACATGTTAGGGTAAACAAGGGCTTTGACGGAAAGGTATTCAACAGAAAGGGACAAGGGGTTCATTCTTGGCTTTTCTTGAAATAAAATAGCTAATATGGCTCAAATTTGGTGAATATGGACATATGCACAAAAAGGTTAGCTCGAAAGGCTCAATTGATCCAAAGGTGGCCCACAATATCATTTTTCTAATTGTCGTGTTGCTTAAGATTTCGCGTGGCGATAAATTGAACAAGTTTTAGAGTCTTCGAGAGATCAAAATATGAAATAGTCCACCTAAAATTCTTCTTTTTAAACTAAGCAAAGATTGAAGCCATGTGAAGGAATTAAATGGTGTGTTCAAATTGATGACAGAACTTTAGCCTAAATAGTCCAACTGAGTCGAAAACATTATACTTTAAGTTAAATATCTTATTTTCTTCATGTGAAAGAAAGTTTCAATCATTATTCATCATAGGCATCACAATTATCTCAAAACAAGCTCAACCCAAAACAAAAACAACATAAAAATGAAAAAATTAACCTAAAAACTAAAAAAGACATAAAAGCAACTAAAACACACAAGCAACAAAAAGAAAACACTAAAGGTAAGATAATTGAAGCTACTAGATTAATTTAAAAACAAAGGAAAATTCCTTCAATACTCCCAAACTTAAAATATACACTCAATATATTAAATATGAAAGATTAGGAACAAAGGACTCTCCTTGATGATCAAGTGTGATCAATGGGCTATGGTGTGGCGGGTCTTGATGAAATTTCCTCAATAAGATTCAATTTCAATGTCCTGAAAAACAAAAAACAAAATAAACACTTAATATAAAATCAGCATACAACACATACTCAACTAACTAAAAAACAAACACCTAAAATACTAAATGGATAGAAATCCTTATTTTTGTTTGGGATGCCTCCCAAGAGCTACTCCATTTTTAGAGTCCAACTAGACTCATTGGGGAAGTCTGCAATGTTTACTTTGGCCCTTCATCCATTGTGGCCAACACTCTTTCTTCATCCTCATTGCTCGTGAGGATGAACTTCTCCACCCCCATAATAATCAATGTAGGTTCAAATGCCAACTCTTTGGTGGGCAAAGAGTTGGCTTCAAATCTAAGTCCTTCAAGAGTGTTCTCTTGAAGGAACGTAGGCGCTAGCACTTCAATGGGCCAAAAATGAGCTCTCTAACTTTTTGCACTCCCTCCTTTCTTCATTCGTTAATGGTTTGCTTAGGTGGAGGTCAAACTTTATTTTCTCCTTACCAACAAAGAGTGTCATTTCCCCATTTTTAGCATCAATCCACACTTGACTTGTGGCAATGGAAGGTCTTTCTACAAATGAAACCTGTTAGTCCTCTTCGATGCCAAAAGTCAAATAATTTATGGGGAAATGGAAGTCTTCAACCCCAACCAAGACATTTTCAATTATTAGCTCTGGATGTTTCTTCTCAACTTGCTTCTCTTTCAATGACGACTCTTCTGCAATAACAAGATCATTCTTTTCAACCAATGACAGGACTTGCAATTCTCCCTCAAGAATCAAAGGAAATTTTGTCATATTTCATTGTGAACTTGTCCTCATCCAAAGTCGAACTAGAAAATTCATCTTCAAGCCTCAAAGATATTCTTTCACTCTCCTATATGTCATCATTTTTTATGTTGCTCGGGAATTGCCTTGAAGATTGTTCCTTTATAACTTTTTCCAATTCCTCGGCTTGTCTTGCTGTTTTTTCCATGATAGCATACATTTCTCTATTGAGATTTTTCGAATTGGTGCCCATGTCTGCTATCATGTTGGCGTCCATCTTGGTTTCCATAATTGACAACCTCATTTGTAGAGTCTCATTATCCCTTTTAATTTCTTCCTTCAATGCAAGGAATAGTTCTTCATCAGATGGTTGTCGGAATTGCTCTTGATAATAGGAACTTGGATTCCTTGACTGTGCATACTTGGATGTCCATAGGAGATATTGTTATATGTCCCCCAACCCGAATGATGGTAGCTTGGCATGCAATTGTGGGGTTGGGAGAAGTAACCCACGTGGTTGTTGAAATGATTCCCCCCTTCAAAATTATAGGCTTGTTGGATCATGGAAGTTTGTGCTTGCCTTGCGATGGTCTATTTGGGCTGCTCGAGAAACACATTCTTTTTTAGGCTGTAGAAAAGCTCATTTATCTTCTCATTTAACATTATGCTTAGCACCTTGTAAAAAAAATACAAAATAAAAGAAAAATAAAGTATACAAAATTCAAATAAGAAACAAATAAAAACACAAGAAAATAAAATAATTTTTTTGCTCAAATCAAGAAACTTTCTTTGCCAAATATCACTAAACACGTAATCAGACTTTCTCGATAACAGTACTCAAAAACTTGTTAAGTAATCGTATGAGCTACCAAAGATTCCTGCTTAAGTCCCCGCAGAGTAAAGTACCAAGAACTTGTTAGGTAATTCTGGCGTAGCTACTGCTAAAGACTGGTGGTTTAGTCCCCTGCAATGTACCTCCAAAAACTTTTCAAAGAATTCATGAGGGTACTAAAGATTGTGTTAAGTCCCCTGACAACGGCGCCCAAAAACTTGTTAGTATTCTTTCCATGTTTAATTAAGTCGCATGGGTATCAAGAAATGGATCTAATAAGTCCGCATACTCCATCCCACAAGGAAAGTGTGGTTTAGCGAGGATTGAGTACTCTCAAGCCACCAAGTCGTTCACTATTTGAGCGACTCGATGGTTGGTAGAAAAAGGTTTTAAAACAAAATAAAACAAGGTGTGATCAATTTCCAATCACAAGGAATTGAGTAATTTCAGGAATATAACTCAAGGAGAGATTCCAGGGTTGATTTTCTCCATTGATGCATTTATGGTTTATATTCATTAATTGCTGGACATGGAACTTACACTGTGCACATCCAAGGAACTGCATATGAGGTTTACACTTCTCGTGTTTCTCAATTTCTACAAACTACTCATTCTCCTGATGAATACATACCTCCGGTGCTGTAATTATAGCGCACTTAGTACATTCCACACTTTCGCTTCAGCTAATATTTGCATTAGAAAGAAAATTTAATCGCTTGTTTTTCTTGGACTTGTTCGTGTCTTTCAGGTTTAATGCATAATTGTACAAAGATTTATGTCCTAGCTAAATACGGATCATCGAGAGGTTGGCAAATGACAGAAGCTCTGAACCCGGGAACAACTGAAAAGCACCAGAGGGCAGAGTGTACCAGACACCTCAACATGTACCTAAGACACCCAAGGCAAAGTGGCAGAGTAAAGTGTACCGGTATACCTTCAATATCGTGTACCGTACACCGCGGCAAAAAGGACAAGAGCAAAAAGGTACTCAGATACCACTAATACTGCACGGCATAATCTCGTGTGAGAAATCACGGAATTGGTCAATTGATCCTAACGCAAAGTGGCACACTTGTCAATCAACCTTTTAATGCGAGGATCATACATTGAGAGGGGTATATAAAGCTATAGGATACAAGGTGAAGGCAAATTTTTTGGGAGGATTAGGTTTCTCATAGAGAAGTGTTCTCTCTCCATAGTTTTGAGTCAAGTTTTATGTATCCAGATCAAGACTTATTCTTTGGAGATTTTGGATTCAAGCACTAGAATCTTTTCAGTAGAACATACAAACATTTCAATCCCAAAGATTTCATATTTTTCATTCCTAGTTTTGCAATCGAATTTCAAGATTTTCTAATGTAACACTAAATATTCCTAGTCGCTGAAGCATGTTTGTATTTTGTAAGATAGTTCTGACTGCTGTGAGTTAAATGCGAAATACTGGAACGAGTAGGACCTGAAATTTACAAGACTTATACAATTTTGTAATTATCCAAAAGGGGCTTAAAAGTCATAAATTGAAGAGATTATGGGTCAAAATACAATAATGTAAGTTGAAATTCAAATAGTCAAGAGATGGAGGGACCTTTTGCAAAATAATGAAATCCTAACCAAAATGGCTTTTGGAGGCCATAAACAAGGCCTTAGCAAACATTGGATTTAAAGACCAAATTGGTCTCATTTGTGGGGAAGAAAACGGGAGAAGAAGGGGAGAAGAGTAAAGAAGAAGAGAAGAAGAGGAATAAGGGAGGATCCAAGCCAAGATCAAGCAAGGTGTATGGAAACAAACCTTGATTATGCATTCAATGAGATTTGGTATGGATCATATGAATTTTGTATGGAATTCTAGAAAAGATTATGAGTTCCAAATCCCAGGTTTGTTAGGATTGCATCCTAACCCAAAGATATATTGAAATTAAGGCTGGTAAAACTCTAAATCCACAAGAAGTAGGGAATCCTCCCTGGAGGTTGGATTCATGGTTAAATGACAACTTGAATTTCAGGTTGTAGGCTTAGAATGTGTCTCAACAAACTGGTTTAGCTTGTGTATGGGTTAGCACCCATATTAGAATGGTTTTGGGAAGAACAGAAAAGTTTGAAGAAAGATATGTAATTGAAAGATGAAGTGAGGAGTAGAAAAGAGAACATCATGGGGTGCATAATTTGAAGGGTTCCTGAAGTACTTATAAAGATAGAGCTGATTTGGGTATCAAAGATATCAAAAGGGAGAAAATACACATTCTGACATTTTTCAATAGTGTACCAGTACACTTGAAAGTGTACCTGCACACCTTTCCGTAACCCAAAGTGTACCTAAGATACTTTAGGTAAAATGTACACCTTCTGCTCGCTTCCTGTTTCACCAGTTTTCATATTTCAATACAACCTCTCAGCTTCTTATCCAATTTGAGGATTCAAGTGAAAATTAAAATGGGATTCGCGAGGCAACCAAACCCAAAGAAATAGATATCGCCAAATCTGGCTCTGCTGCCCAAAATTCACTCAAAGAAATAAAAGGTAAGCCAAATACCCCATTTCAGTTTTAATAATATATAGAGTAGTCCGAAGAACGACGTATTCGAAGTTCGGCAGGTTCGACCTGGGGCGATTCCAATGATCAGAACCTTTAGCACCTTCTTAATTTAAAGAAAGAAAAGAATCCAAAGGCTAAAATTGGTGACAAGGTACTGAAAATGAATATTGCAAACTGTCCTCGTAAATTGGTAAACCGACTAGTTGGTACGAAAATGCTATAACTTGAGTTTGATTATTTAATTGGAATGATTCCAATTCATGAAAATAGATTCATTGAGTGGACTAGAATACATGAATGATGTGAATACATCGCATTCGTATAAGTATCTGAAATGCCACATGGAATAGGAATGAAACCTGAATAGGATATGAAACATGAAAACGAACTGAAACATGAACATGAAATGACAATATGTCATAAAAATATAATGTGGCTAAGAATGCCCCTATTATAAAGATAGTGTTATTGAACTCATATATCAGAAACTGCCTAAGACCGGGCCATTGAATGACATGGCACTCTCTCGACCGTGCTTCGCACATTAGTACTCGTACTTCCGATTTTCAGTGCGACGCACTCTCCGACCGTGCTCGCACATTAGTACGCAGATTCCTCCGATTAGTACGACGACACTCGACCGTGCTTCTCCGCACATTAGTACTCTCGATACTGATTGCATGAATGCATAATCTCCGACCGTGCTTCGAACACTAGTACTCGGTACTCTTGATTAGTGCGATGGCACTCTCGATCCCGCATCAGACCTTCTCAGTACTTCCTATTGTGTCAGGTCCTTACTCATTCAGAGACATCGGTTTAGGGCAATCCAACAATTATATGATAAGACTCCTGGTCAATGAATAAGAATAAACAAATGAATATAGTAAAGATCCGAATGTACTCCACGGTATTCCTCAGATTCATTCCTGTAGAGTACCCACAGTGTACCCCATATCCCTAGTAATCTCCGTAAGTACCACTCGTACCAGATCTAGTAACAAGCAAGTCTCCGTAAATTAAGTATAAGTCCCGTTGCATTCCACGGGTACTCAGATAATGAATCCGTGGATTCACTCACGGTTGACTATCGTCCGCATTCCAGAAGTAAGGATTTGACTTGTATGTGATATGATCCTGATCTGTTCCGACTTATCGTACCTACGGGTACTTTCGCACAAGAATAAGATCCGTAAGACAATAATAAGTTCTGCAAAACAAGTATAAGTTCCGTGAAGACCATGAGTAAGTTCCAGAATACTAGTATAAGTTCCAGAATACAAAGATAAGTTTCAGAAGATCGCATAAAGCTCCGTGAAGACTACAAAGAAAGCTTCCATAAGACGTGATAAGTCTGTAAGACAAGTATATATACTCAGAAGTCATGTATAAGATCTGAAATACATGTATAAGATCTGAAATACATGTATAAGTTCGCATTACATGGCAAAATCCAAATACATGTATATGCACCGTAATACCAGATAAGATCCAAATACCGTAATAAATCAGAGTACCAAAGAGAAGATCCGTAAGACAAGGATAAAGCCTGTAGTACAAGTATAAGATATGAAGTAATTAATATAAGTTTTGTAGTACCTAAGGGTTCCTCTCAGATTCTGACACTTCGTAGAATCCCACGCATTCGCATAAGCTCCTGGAGTAGGATAAACTCCAGAGGTACCTACTGGAGTACTCCCGCATGAGTATGTGAGGATAAGCGCGGTACCTCCAAACAAGTGTAAACTCCGTGAGGATAGTATGTCTTTGCAACCTCCCGGAGATCCGTGATAGATATAAGTACCTTTACGTGTATAAGTATTTTATACATAAACTCAGAGCTCATACTGAGATCCGCCGCATGAGATAGACAGGAGTATGAGTACGTGATAAGTACCGCTGCGAAAAGTATAATCTCAAGCATCGCATACCAGAATCAATAAGTATATGTCCTTTCGGGAGATCCGAATAATTATAAGTCCAAGACAAGTATCGCGATAAGTTCGAAAGATATATGTCATTCGGGGAGAGACCTAAATGTTTACACGTCCTGATACAAACATAAGTATGTGGTCCCACGGAGATTGGAATAAGAAGAAAACCACATCGTGAGGATCCATAAATATAGTTTGTTATGGGAACAAGTGGTAAAATTTGTTATATGAATTCCTGAAGATTCAGATATCTGTTATTGTTTTATGATATTTGTGATTTAGTATCACGTACGTGATTCTCGTGATAAGATATGTTTCCCACTAAGCGTAAAGCTTATCACGGGGTTTTAATCCGTGTAGGTACAGGAGAAGACGTCTGAGAACATCCGCATACAACTGGGCCAACACACTTGTAAGGGTTCACTACATGTAGGTTCCGTGCTCTGATTTGTAAATGTAAAAGTAAAGTTTTGTATTTGTAATGACTCAATATATGTGTCTAGATTTTACGACACCACCCCAAGGGTAGCTTCTTTGATTTGCATATAATATTCGATTCTATTATATGATGGGTCATACCCACAGTACCTCGCATGGCTTAAAAAAAAATCGTAAAGAGTCCAAAGATTTGGTCCGCGTCCCGAAACCTGCCTGCATCCGCCCAACCCGCCTGACCGGGATCTCGGGCGTGACAAGTGGCATCGTGAGCCTAGGTTTGAAGCCGGGATAAGTCCTCGATTAAGGATGTAATTACATAGTAACAAAGCTGCCCACGCGATGTCCTTGTCCTGTATATCGACTAGAACGAATAAGTATCAATCCAGCTTTGAAAGATTAAGACAAGAGATGTAGTTCTGATGGGGCTTTGATGGCTCAAGGGAGAGTCACGCTCCAGCTTCTGTAAAAGACATGAAAAGAAAGGACCTGACATAGAACCATGCAAAGGACATAGTAGGAATTTCGAGGATGAAATTCTTATAAGGGGGGGAGAATTGTAACACCCCGAAATATACCCTAGTCGTTTTCGACATGTTTAGGGTATTTTGTAAGATAATTGACTAAGCCAGGAGTTAAATGCTAAACACGGGAACGAGAGACTGAAATTTATAAGACTTATGACAATTTTGTAATTGGCCAAAAGGGCTTAAAATGGTAAATTGAAGAGATTAGGCCAAAAATACAATAATGGGAAGTTGAAATTCAAATAGTCAAGAGATGGAGGGACCTTTTTGCAAATAATGAAACTTAACCCAAAAATGGGTTTTTGGAGGGCCAAACAAGGCCTTAGCAAACATGGGATTTAAAGACCAAATTGGTCTCATTTGTGGGAAGAAAAACGTGGAGAAGAAGGGGAGAAGAGGAAGAAGAAGAGAAGAAGAGGAATAAGGAGGATTCAAGCCAAGATCAAGCTAAGGTATGGAAACAAACCTTGATTATGCATTCAATGAGATTTGGTATGGATCATATGAATTTTGTATGGAATTCTAGAAAAGATTATGAGTTCCAAACCTAGGGTTTGTTAGGATTGCATCCTAACCAAAGATATATTGAAATTGCTGGTAAAAACTCTAAACTAATAAGAAAAGGGTGAATCCTCCTTCGAGGTTGATCCATGGTTAAATGACAATCAATCGTAGTTAGGTTTAAATAAACCCTAACAAAATCCTTGGTTTAGCTTGTATGGTTAAGACCATATTAGAATGGTTTTGGAAGAAATTCATGAAAAGTTTGAAGAAAGATATGTAATTGGAAAGATTATGAGGAGAAAAGAGATCATAAGTATTTAACCTGCTTTGCCTCAAGGCGAGAAGTATAGAGTTGATTCAAAATGCTTATGGAAAAAAGGGAGAAAATAATAATATTCGACATTTTTGTTGAAGATGTGTACCGGTACACCTTGAAAGTGTACCGTACACCTTCCAACCCAAAGTAAATGGCACTTAGGGTACCGCACACCCCGGCTCGCTTTTTCCTGCTTCACTAAGCTCATGGTTTTACTAGAACTTCTCATTTCTATCTGGATGGAGAGTCCAAGTGGCTTTCACTAAAATAGACTTCAAGGAAAACCAAACCTAAAGAAATAGGCATCGTCAAAATCTGCCTCTATGTCTGCACCACTCAAAGTGGGGCTATGTGCAAGCCAAATTCTGATTTCAGTTTTTAACATAGAGTAGTCCGAAAGCAGCCTGACGTATCTTGGAGTTCCGGTGGTCAATTGGGTGATTCCAGTTGGAATAGAACCCTTACACCTTCAATTTAAAGATACAAAGAACCAGTGTCAAAATGGAGACAAGGCACTGGAAAATGAATATTGCAACCGCCCCTGAGAAATTGGTAAACCGACTAGTTGTGCCGAAAATGCCATAATGAGTTTGGTCATTAATTGGAATGATCAATTCCTAAGAAAATAGATTCATTGAGGGACTTGTAATATGCACAATGATGTGAATACATCAGTATTCCGTGATAAGTATCTGAAATGCCACATGGAATAGGCATGAAACCCGAATAGACAGAAACATGAAAACGAATTGAAACATGAACATGAAATGACAATATGTCATAAAAATATAATGTGGCTAAGAATGCCCCTATTATAAGATAGTAAGCTATTGAGCTCATATAATTGCAAGAGCTCTACACCCCAGTTGCAAGAGCTCCTAAATCTTCAATATCAACTTCAAATCCAAAGTAAAAAGGAACAAAATAAAAAACCCTAGAATGGATCAAGAAGAAGAGAGGAGAAAACCTAAGGAGGGTGTTCTATCCCTCAAAAACTGAACCCTAAACAAGTCTCAAATACATATATTTATAGGCTTTGGAAAATGTGCTAAAGATGGGCTCGAAAGTCGGATTTTTCTGGTCCAACCCCCCATCCTTCACCTCAGCCAAGGCTTCTTCACCTTGGCGAACCCAAGGGTGTCTTCTGATCAATGCCTCAGTCGCCTTGGCGAACCTCTTCGCCTCGACGAAGGGTATCTTGGCCGAGGCGAACCCGAGGCTCCTTATTTTGCTTGCTTCGGCTTTGTTGCAACGAAACCTTCTCTTCACCCTGGAGAACTAGTGCTTCGAACAGTAGGTTCTTCCTTCTTAGCTTTTTGCCATTTCCTTGCTTGATTTTCCTTTTAATCCTATAAAACATAAGCAAATGGGGTATTAGTGTAATCTTTAGGAATATATGTGTGAATCTAGCATTTAGATTATATAAACACATGGAAAACACAGTATAAATGCTAGTATGATTCACACCTATCACACCTCCACCCTTGGTGCTTCATGCGTGGCCATAACTCGAGCCGACAATGTTGTCTTGTAAATGGTCACCTCATGCCTTACCTCCTCGTCCCGAGCTTCCACATGCTTGCCAAGGCATCCACCCTTGACACTAGGTTAGTGAGTATACTCAAGACCCTATCTTGACTCTACATTTGGCACCAATTGAACCAGTGAGCATTGCATCCCCTTTTGAAGGTCTTGTATCCGTCTCCTCATATCCTCCATACCCTTTTCCATGCCTTGCTTCAATAAGTCCATTCCCTTCTTGGTGTCCACCATAGAAAACTCCAACTTGGCAATCTATCCATCTAAGCTGGTGATGGCATCACAAGACTTGTCTTTCTTCCCCCTACCCCATGCAGGAGGGTCAAGATTACTTCCTCTCACTTGCTTACTAACTTCCTCCATAGAGCCCGACATGCTTCCCTTACTTTCACCAACCTTGTGTTGCAACCAAAGCTATGCTACCAATAGTCACGAACTTAGCTTTTCCACTAAGCTCTTGTGCAGCACTTAGATAATTCGCCCCTTGGATGTTGCTAAGTTAGTCTTCCCATTGCCTAGCTTGTTATGTTAAGTCTTACAAGAGACTCTTAGAACTCATGAGATAACTCACTTTGGGAGCTCTTTGCTTGGTGCCTTAGCCAAATGAGGTCTCTACCTATTTATAGCATCATTGAAACTGTGTGGAACAATAGAGAGTTCCTTACGATCCAAGAACATTCTAAAGAATCCTAGATAATTTATATGTATAAGAGTATTTATAAGAATATCTAGAAACTCTTAAACTAAGTCTACATAAAAGGTATAACAAGACTAATCTAGAATACTCTAGGTGACTCTCCTAGCTTCTTAAGTCTTCCACATATGCGTAAAGGAGTATGGAGTACTTCTTTTGGGCCTTTTAAAAGTTTCCAAACTCTTATAGCAAATGAGGTTTCATAAGTTACTAGATTCTTCCCCTTTCCTTACATAAAAGCCTTAAGAGGTTCATTTATGATCATGGAGGGATCCTTTCCAAGTGAGGCAGTGCCTTGGAGAGTGAGAGTACACTAAGCTCTCAAACTTAAACTCTTTAACATAACTCAACCCCTTGTTTTTTTTTCTGCAATGACACATTTATAACATAAATTAAACAAATAATTCTGAAATATATATATCTATATATATAGAGAGAGAAAGAGAGAGATAGAGAGAGAGAGATGTGTTTTAATCAAATCATATATTAGCTTTAATGAATAAAGTCTGGCAAATACTTAAGCAAACATTGAAAATAAACTCGGATGATCCAAAGACGAATTTCTTGAAGACTAGTTTCTAGGAAATTTATAAGATGGTTTTCTTTGGTACATCTAATCCAAAAATCAATTTTCATGAACTTAAAAAATTGTTTTATTCACCCTCATTGAAGCTTAAAAACAAAGAATTATAATAAAAATGGATGAATACGTATTTTAAGTCGTTATATTATATTATAAGTTACTGAAAGCGTAGAACAAAAACTGAAAAGTTGATTTGCACTTTTAATTACAATCAGTTGAGGGTGTCCCAAACAGGTAAAATTAGTTAATGAACTGGCTCAACTTGGCGGGCTTACTCGTACAAGGACTAATTGAGGGTGCCCACTTTTTCCTCTCTCTTCTAGTAGTTGGCGTACCATTAGTTTAGAATTTTGGTTACCCAATTGAGGCGAAGCAAACTTCAGAATGGCTTATAGTCACTTAGGTGTGTCCAAGGTTTGAAATTTCAGGATATATCGATTAGAGAAAGACTTCGACATAATATCCTTAATCGATAATTGATTGACCGATTTTTTGAGGATTTATCGATAATATCGGTGATTTTTTGACGATATATCAATTTTTCACTGATATTCTTAAAAATATCGACCATATTCTCGGAAATATCGGCGATCAAACCTCCCTCTCAAAAAGTCAAAACTCTAAAAAAAAAATCACCCCTCCCCCTACCAAACTAGTGGAAAAAATTCATTCTACCACTAGACCAACTTCTTCTCATTCTAATACATATGCAAAAGAAAGCAAAATTTCTTTATATATCTAACCATTTATTTTATTGAAAATGTTTTAATAATTCTTTTTTTATCTTTTATAGATTAGTTTAATTTATTACATTTATTGAACAAAGTTTACTTAATTAAATTATGATTTTACATCAAATATTTCATTTCTTTCATTAATGATTTTCTTATAAAATAACTATCACTTTTTTTTCTTGTTAATATTTTTTATTTTTGAAAATACTATATATAAAAATAATTTTATTTTAATAAAAATATAAATATAGTAAATATAAATATATATATATATATATATATATATATATATATATATATATATATATATATATATATATATATATATATATATATATATATATATATATATATATATATATATATATATATTTGATATTACCATTGCTAAACTTTCAAAATAATTTTGATATATAAACTAAAATATATTTGAATAATTTTTAATTACTTGTATTTATATAAAAATATTCACCGATATATTCAATATATCTTTAAAATCCAATCTTGGAATATATCAATTAAGCTTAGATATTTTAAATCTTTTAGGTGAGCCTAATAGTCACTTAGCGTGAGTTTGTTTTTTTCTAACATATTTGTTTTTTAACTTTTTCTTAATGTTTTTTCAAATATTTTTTATTAAAAAAAACTATATATTCAAATAAAAAAAATCATATACTTAAAAATCTCATGATTATTTTCATGCTAATGAAATAAAATCATATATATTTTTAAATTTTTATTTTCTCAAAATTTAAATAAAAATTAATAGATTGATTTTTTTTATAAAAACAAACAAGTAAATACTTAAACATATTAAACATTATTAAGAACAAAAGTTCTATTTAACATTAAATAAATACAAAAAAAAAAAAAAAAAAACGCTACCTTACAATCATTAATCGTAACAACAACTAATCAATTGATGGAATTGAAGTTCTCCTTGTTGAGGCCATTTTTTTTAACTTTTGATATTGAAGGTAATTATTTCTATAAAATGGGAAGCTTAATTGCATTTATTGATGAGAAAGTACCCAAATGAATTGAGATACACTTATTTTCTCTTTTTCATAGTTCTTCATTTAAGTGCATTAAATTTAATTTACAAATTCCTTAAGAATGTTTTTTTTTTTTAAAAGCTAATAACTTTTTAATATAATAAAGTAAATTACCTTTATTGAAACTCAAACCCCTTCCCTCCCCATATTCAATCATTTTAACGTTGTCGATCTAATCAATTGAGTTAGGCTTATGGGCTTAAAAATGCCTCATAAATTTATAAAAGATCTCTATATAAGCGCATTGAATTCAAATTTACAATTTTCTTTTATAATGTCTTTTTAAATCTATCTTAGTTTATTGTGTTTTGTAAGCTACATTTGTTCTAGTATTATGAGCGGTAAAACCTTTTCTACTCATTATTTTTTTTAGTGCAAAACTTTAACTTAATGGAATACATGTAGTGTCTGTTAGAATAGATGATTCCAATTTTAAAGCAAAAAGGTTTGTGTAAGGTTTAAATAGAGGAAACTCTCTACCATTGAAAATTTGATGAAAGACGTATGGATGAGTTGTTAAAAAGTTTCCTTTTTTTTTTTTTTTTTGTCTCAACTCCTTACTCGTTTATTACACTATTTATTTATTAATCTTTTAAAAGCTTATAAGTAACGTTCTACCCCTCTTCCCCTATTTCTTAATCCAATTAGCGTTGTCTCACATTATCCTCATTCGATTTAATCAGGATTGCGTAATCTTAAAAAATAAATAATCTTTTTAACCTAAAATTACTGAACATATTAATGTTTATCCTAGATGATCATAACTTGGTTATTTTTGTTATCTTTTATCTTGAGTGTTTTCTTGTTGACACTAAAAATAAATTTTTTGGGTTTAAATGATATTTAAATAATTTTTCGACTCAAATGGTAGTGGAATAAGCTGAATAGATATATCAAGCTCAAACCGTACTATCTCAACCCAATCCGAGAAAGTCCAAACCCATGATCATGCCCATGAAAAGGTCCAAGTCCATTTTTGGAAGTTTTAAATTTGTCAAACTGTCAGCAAAAAATATTGAGACTTTGTCGCGAATGTAAAATATGGAAGAGACTTTTTCTCTAACTCAAGACATGACAGAATACGTGGGTAATAGTGAAAAGTTACTTGGTGAATAAGACTTTAGTGGAGATATGAATAGTTATTGGAGAAAGTGAGCTGGTACAGTTACTAAAAAATGCCTATAAAATGATGACTCAACACCAATTTTAGGGTATCATCATCGGCCTACTTTAAAACACTCAAAACCAATGCAAGAGCTTTTCAGCATTTCTCCTATTTTTCTACAATTTTAGTAGTGTTTTCTTTTTAGATTTCTATCTTAGTTGTTTATGTTCTTTCCAAGTATTTTATCACTTCAAAGTTTTTTTGCTTTAGCATTTGATTTTTAGTCCAATTTTATAATGAAATCTTATATTTTCAAGCTATTCGTATAATTTTTCTCTTAGATTTTAATTTAGTCTATGTAATTTAATTTTTAAGGTATTTTTCACTTATAATATAGAGAACTGTCAAATGAACTAGGGGATCCATTTGTCGTTTGAACAAAAGTTAGATTTTAGCACAGTTTCAGTTCAAAAATACTATAATTTCTTGGCATGTCCGTGTATTCACTAATCTCCGTGCTTTTTGTATATTCTAGTAAATTCCACTAAAAAATCCATCAAAACATTTCCATATAAAAATTATCATTTAACCATCTAAATATATTTAGCACCTGTAGTTTAGCATCATTACTAAACGAATTGGGTGAAGAAACTTTCATTAACATGGTTCGTGTTCCGTAATTAGGGATGGCAATGGATTAAGCTTACTGCATGAGTAATTCTATTTACACCCCATGTTCATCTCTATACACCCCATTAAAAACAACTAGGTTGAAATAAATTCATAAACCTTCTCCTTGCCCCATGTTGTCTCTTTCTTCCTCATTTCTTTCTTATACCTTAATTTCTTCGTCAGAAGTGTGTTAGTTCATGAAATAGTCGAATGAATGAGAATGACGTTGAAAAATAGTGAGGGTAAGGCGTCGAAATCGGCTTTGAAGCGGTGGAGAAGGAAGAAAGGCAGTTCGAGGTTTGTGATATACCAGTTATAATGTTTTATCGGGCGGTTGTGATGTCAGGTATAATGCTTAAATTCGGGATTTTTTGATATCAGGTATTTTGAGTTAATCGGTTGTGATATCGATGTAGGTTTAAATTAGGATTTGTGATACTCAGGTATTTTAAGCATAATCACGGTTGTGATATCCGTGAGATCCGAGTTTGTGATATGGTGATTCGGCGTAATCAGGATTTGTTATATCCGATCGTGATTGCATGCCCGGATAAAATCGGATAAATTGATTGTTCGGTTGAAATGTCAGTTTATTGATATTTCAGTTCATCCGTGGAAACATATCGATGAGATTGAGTGAGGTGTGTACTAATGAAGTTAATAAAAATCCCATATCGAGAGAGGTTTTCTTAGCGATCAGTGTAATCATGATAATAATGGCTAAATAACAATTTCATAAAAACATGTACAGTTTCCTTGGAATATTCTTTCCTCACAAAAACATGCAAAAGAAAGCGATAAAAGATTCTGTTTTTGCGGTTTTTAAGCTTAATTTTTGATATTTGATGTATTTAATCTGCGTTTATTTTGCGGATGAATTTGAATCATAATATGACCCCTTCCACGGCCCGTTAGTTGATATCGATTGATGCATTTAGTAGTAATGAGAGTAATTTTAATACTTTAAAGTAGAGTAATTTGTTTTAAGACATATCGAAATTAATAAATTGTTATTATCGGATATTTTGTAGTCAGCGGGATGCTTTGATTGAATGGGCTCGGAATGTGGGAAAAGCGAGCGGTTATTATTGTGATAAAAAGATCGGACAAAGGAGATAGTAGAAAAGCTAGAGTTACCCTTTATGTAGTGGGTGGAACATATGGCGTCACGAAGAATAAGTCGAATGTGGAGACTTGAATCGAAAAGAACCTTTGGAGCGAAAAATGTGATTCCATTTATTAAGATAATCGTTGTAATGAAGTTAACTAGTAGTGATGATTTGGAGTGTTAAAGTTGTTTATTAGTTTCATAATCATCGAGCATTAAACGGTGGAGGGTGGCTCATCTTCGATCGATTATCGGATGGGGAAAGCCCTATTATCGAGCATGTGAAGAACTTGGTGAAACGAGGAATATTATTATATAAAAAATCATGTGAGGTATAATGTTAGCTTGTGAAGACAATATCTGATGCACGTCGTAAACATGACTATAGCAGAGTCTGCCACATTGGGTATGAAATGCAACCTTCATGAAACAAGCTGAATGAATGTAAATGTTTTCAATGGCATAGGAAGGATGGAGTCGACGATTTATTGTGAGAACATTTTTAGGCATCTGTAGTGGTTCATTGAATGCATTTTAACGTGTTCTAATTATGGATTGCACTTATAAAACCAACGAGTCTCCGCCTGGGGTGTAGGTGGCATCAACAATTGGCTTCTGTGGCATTTGTATTTGGAGGCAGGCGTGTGAAATGACTACATGAAGTGATGGAATTACAAGTTTGTGTTTCTTGTCGGATTACCTAATGTCATTGATGCGATAGGGAGTTGGCCTTAATGAGCATATGGGTTAGTGACTCTGACCAATCTTACGTGCGGATGGCATATGTCAAAAATGTGTGAAGCTGTAAAAGTTGTTTGACGAGATAGTGGGGAGGCATTCATGTCGGCTTGGAGTGTCCTTGTGTTTTTCTTCGAAGAGGGCGACTACGAGAGAAATTTAAGATCATTGACAAGCCCAGTTACTATACTTACCGGAGCGATGGAAATATGTGTGAAGTCATAGGTTGACTCCTTATAAGGAAGATTTGTCGGCGGGTGCGGATGGTAATGCATTTAAGCGATATCCTGATGAATAGGTAATTAATTAAGTAACGAGTTTTTTCTTTACACATATCCTTTTAAAATGATTTTAATATATGATTATTTTTTTAAAAGTGAGAGTGCATAGTTGAAGAGACATCTTGGTTTCATCTGAGGGATTCGAGAGTTCTTGGGATGTAAATAAATGCTCTTATTGAGTTCATGACATACGAAATCAAAGCTGCATTTGAGAGAAGTATTTGTTGTTGAACATCGGTCAAACATGATGCTATGTTTAAGGAATTGCGGGAGTATGGTATCACTAGGGCTTCACTTAATATGATATTGTTGGAGTTTAAAGAAGCGACTCAAGTTGAGGGGAGCAAGGGTATATGTGGTTGCGTTAACGAGAGCCTCTATGGGTTGCCTTGTCTTGTACCGAACTTGCATTGTCGAAAGAAGGCGCACAATTCCCCGATAGTGTGCATTCGCATTGGAGGAAGTTGGATCTTTTGTGGCCAGAAGCCGATGTCGTCACAGTTGACAATTAATCGCAGGGTTGATAGTATTTTGAGACATTCTTTAGTGCGATGAGCGGTAAAATAACATTAAAAGGAAGTTGAGGGGTTGGCTTGCCCTGTGACGACATCATGTGTCGCGCTTAAGAGGTTAAGGGTAAGGTGATCAGTGGGTTGAAAATCAGATTTATCTGGCAGAGCTCTTCTTTGTTGAAATTGTTGAGTCGCCCGATAGTACTTCTCCCGATACTTGCATGTTAAGTGAAAATAAGGAAAAAATTGAAGTACGTTAAATGTTTTCCACATCGAATACGTGAACATATAGTGAACATGCGTGGATGTTAAGACGGATGGTCATTGTGGATATCGCTCGATTGGGGTTACTAGGAATGAGGAAACAGGATGGGGCAGTTGGAAACACGATTTGGTTCGTGAGCTTCACACTTTCATGATAGTATGTTGACTTTATGGGTCAGTGGCCAGTGTTGCTGAGTTAGTTTTATTCATTATCATGGTTTTGACTCTTTTGCTCCATATGATAGATGGATGACTTTACACGACATGGGTCATTTGATAGCCTCCGGTACCAATATTGTGTTAGTCCATTTATCAATTGAATAATGCTATATACCCCTGCCCGAGATCGCATCACTGCACCACTTCACCCTGGCCGATTGCACTTGGATTTGTTGAGGATTGTCATTTAAATACTGAGATATGTTAATTTTATTCTAATCGTCATTAAGTTCAATGTTTTATATTTTTGTTTTTTGGCATAACGATCTTTATTGGTATTCTGGATTCGACATACTTGATACTCCCGATTAAATGTAGCGTAATGCAAATCTGGGGTGTTAACAGAGGATGGGAGATCCCTTATGTACCTCGGATTGAGGCTTTTAGATCATCACTGGGACGAACTTCGATCTGGCGACACAGAGAGACAGGTGATGGAATGAAACATGATGCATTACAGCGAGACGGATGATGATATCTGATATGTGTATCCTCTTTTTTAAAATCTTTGTTTTACATATTCCCATTTTAGCTTTAATTTTTTGTGAGATTTCTTAATTATTGATTTATTGTTGATGAAAGTGAGGTCCTTCATCCTTATTTTATTCCATACTTATAGTGTCCTTTCGTTTAAAGCTGTGCATTAATCTTGTGGTCTCATAGTTTATTTAATCCATTTTATAGAGAGAGAGAGAAGAAGCAGGAGATCAGTAAATCATTATTGGGTTCTTGAAGGAGGTAATGTAATGTAACGACTAATAAAATACAATACAATTTAATCACATTATCTTTTTTAACATTAAAGTCTAACAGTAATACATAAACATAAAACTAAGTCTTTTTCTCTTGAACAAACATAAGCGTAGTAGATCTGGTGAGAGATGGGGTCTGCGAGGTCTTGGTCCAGATATGAGTGCTTTGGAGGAACCGTGGAAGGTACGGTGGAGGAGGAGCACCGGTGGTGGAGGATCATCGATGATGGTGGAGGATCCATGATCTTCAGTGGATGGATAGACAAAGTGGGAGGGCTAAAAAAGGGATGCGTAGCAATTGATGGTGTGTATGACTTGTCTTTGGAGTTGGTGATGGGAGTCTTTGTGAGATCTTTGTACGTCTCATCACAGCGAAAGTATCATGCGCCTCGTTTGATTGCACCCCGAAAATGTCAGCTCTGGTATAACTCCCAGACCATGCATGCCTCAGTAAAGTGTGCTCTGGCAATCTTATTACATAAATAATATGTGAACTTTAATATTAGTAATATAATAAAAAAAGTTAAATATCAATTATGTGATTTAGATTTTCCGATTGACGAAGTCCGTATTTAACTACGGTATCAACGGTAGATCTGACATGTGGGGCGAAGGATCTGCATCGTAGGCGTTTGATCTAAATTTGTGGGGGTTGACGATGCGTCGATATCACGACCTGGGGCTTAATACTGCAGTACACTTCTCTGAGCACAGTATAGGCATCGTGCGACCTCGACTACGATCGGTCAGTGGTGATTACGTCCGTCTCCAATCTTTGAACAGTAAAGCTCTTACGGTCGGTCGTGGAGGTGTGAAAGGCGCGGAATGAAAAAGTGAATATAGCCAAACTGGCGTAAGACCCGCTCCGGATGATATGGCTCCTGACTTGTGTACACATGCATCGGAATACCGTGCGATATCGGAAAGGGTTTTCGGCCGATGATCTCATATGGCTCGGCGGACCTGCGAAATGCGCAATCGTCGAGTCTCTCGAGCCCAGGCGCAAACTGTAAGATCACGATGCGGCCTCGGCGGTGCGTGGGCGTGACTCGGTGTCGCGACATATCCGGGAAAGCATCTGGAAGAATGCTCGTAAATCGAACTACATAATGATAAAGTAATTAATATCGATATCATCGATAAACATTGAAAATTATCTGCACAAGCGGTTAGTGTCATCAATCGTACGTAAAAGGGTCGCGTAGCCACTAGCGTAGCACCTCGAGCACAATTACCGATGGTCGATTTACTTTGTCTGGTATGCCCGAGCGAGTTGCACCCGAGCATGGCTACTAGCCATGCGAGGTCGAGGAATGGCTCCAGTACACTGCTGCGACGCTGGTTGCACTCTTATCGACAAATAGAGTGCAACGACGAATGGAAGCAGCTCGAGTAGCAAACACTACATCATCATCAGATGACGCATCCGTAATAGTCGAGAAATGATCCCTCGACCACGGTGGTCGAGGCGAAGGAGAGCGACGCTTTGCTTTCAGATCTCTCCCCAGATGCGTCTACGTGTGCTGACAACTCCACCAATGGCATTGGCATCGTCCACATGAGCGGCTGTGAGAATGATATCCTTCGATCCGGTAGCAGTATGTAAGATGGATGCGGCGTCGTCTGAATGATGATGTCTGAGCGGCATATGAAATATATCGTGGTCTGTTTGCCACCGCTCACAATAACATCGGTCTGCAGCTCGATGGCGCAACTAGTCCCAGCGATGCTGACGGATACGATGTCTGGAGTCTCTCATAAATACGAGACTCTCGCATCAGCTCCCGTAGCTGACTTTGCACCATGATTGACGAATTTCCAATGGTGCTCGATCTCTGATAAAAATGGCAAATAAATTACAATTTAAATTTACGTAACTAAAATTAACATATATATATATATATATATATATATATATATATATATATATATATATATATATAGCTTTGGACAATGATTGTTTACCTCTCGGCCATATCTTTTCTTTATGATATATTTGTCAAAACTTACTTGATATACATCTATCGATAGATTATCGGGAGCACCTCGAATACCTCCCACATGCTCATCTTATCATCTTTGAGGATGCTTTCAATACGAATCTGGATCTGTGGCGAAAACCCGACCTCTCTCAGTTGAACCCAGTGAGTCTGTTTCCAGATCCGATGTAGGTCGTCCTGTGAGTGCAACAGGTATATATCCTCCTCAGTCACGTGGTGGCATATCTATTCAAAATAAACATTGATAACCCAAATAATATCATCATTAAATAAAAATATGCGTAGGGATGATCCCACTTTCGTCTGATGTCTTGGAAAAATATAGTTATTGTTTGTTTTCTCTTATAAGTTACTAGTTATTTTATTTTCTCATATAAGTTTATAAATTTCTTGTGGCGAAGAGGTAGATATTAATAATCATGGATTTCCGGATGCACTTAAAATCTTGAACACGTTAAGAATTCATAGTGCACTATACATTATCTAAGTACCATCTAAATTACAATAGTCTTTGTGAAATCCGTCAGGACATCATCAATCGGGTTAAAGTGCAATCAATCAGGACATCATCATCCGTTAAATCGCGTCATCAGGACATCCCTAAATCGATAAATTTAATTAATCAGGACATCATTAAATCAGGAAGAATTGCATTAAATCCGGACATCATTAAATCGGTCGAATCGTTAATTCAGGACATAATCAAATCGGAAATTTGCATTAAATCAGGACATCGTCATCCGGGTCAAATGCATTATTAGGACATAATCAAATCAGGTGAAGATAAAAAATCGGACATTGTGAAATCGAATCATTAAATGAATTCCCAGGACGTCACGCCTGCAGCGTCAGGAGAAGAGCCGATAATCCGGACGTCGGGGTCCGAAATGTTTAGATGCTGCAGTTCAATGAAATCAGGACCGCTGATTCATGTTTGAATCAGGAACACGGATTCGGCTATAGCCGGAAAAACCAAAACGGTGGGTGATGAAAACAAACTTACTTGATCTCCGGATTTGGGAGGTTCTCTGGTTTCGGTGCGGAGGATCGTGGGTTCTCTGGGTGCGGAGGATGGTCGGTTCTCCGGATTTGGGGTTTGTTTTATTAGAAATGGGGAGGATGGGTTTGGGGTTTGGGGAACAAATTTGAGGGTGTCGATAGGGTTAGGATGGGAAAATTTTTTTATGGAATGAGGTGTAAAGAGAGATAATAATGGGGTGTGTTAGTAATGGGGTGCGTAGAATATCAATGGGGTGTGAATAGAACTACTCTTGCGCATACCTACTGCAGAGCCCACACGACCCATCTTTGTTAGATTGAATTATGAATAAACTTTAATGGAGTTTAGGGAAATATTTTAAAACCCAAACCCACCCATCCGGGTGTTATCCCTAACCGTAATAACAATATCCAGCACATGTCCGTATAAATGGGGTGTGGCAAGTAAAACGATATATATATATATATATATATATCACACTTAACATACAAGTGTCAGGAAATTAAAGTGTTTTTAAATTGAAATGATTCATAATGTCAAACTTTTAATCGGAATATGTAAGTTTCCTGATTCCCTTGATAGTTTCCTATAATTAAATTGAAAAACGTTCGAATTGAAATCTAGCATGAATTATTTTTTGAAGAAAAGTGTTAGATTTCTTTAAAAATTAATGAAATAACACAATACTGATAGTTGATAGATTTGAATTATACTTACAATCAAAATGCTGAAATTACTGAAATAAACATTAGATTTGATTATGAAAACAATATTTTTATTTGAAAACTTGAATATAACTTACAACCAAAATGTTGAAAGTACTAGAGAATATATTGGATTTCACTATAAATGAATGAAATAACACTATTAGAAATTTGCCAAAAGCTGAAAGCTTGTTGAAATTGCTAAAAATTTATTGAAATTGCTGAAATTTTGTTGAAATTGCTGAAAGTTTGTGGAAATCTAAGATTTAATGATTAACATTAAGTCGACTTATTGATTAGTTGTCATTTGTTTCATCCTTCTCTGTTTCTTTTATAGACATAAAAGATTTGCTGCTCAAGTTAATATTTCATTACTCTCTCCACTTTATGAAGTAATTGCATATGTTTTTCATTAAGAGAGTTTGTTTCTCAAGAACTCCTCCACGTCTCCATTGTGGAGTCTTGATCCTCAAGGAATCTTCTACGTCTTCATCATAGAGACTTGTTCCCTAAAAATATTCCACATTAACATATAATTGTTCATTTCTCTATCACATCTGACAATGCTTCGTTTGATTTCCAAAAATTTTTAAAAAATTCAGAAATACCCTTGACATATTCTATAGGCTTGTACAAATAGATCTGAACCTTTTCTTTTATACTTTCATTTATGGGCATAAGCTTAAGCCTAACAGCATTCTTAGATCGAATAAAATTTACGATTTAGGTGCATATATATATATATATATATATATATATATATATATATATATATATATTATTTATTTTAAAAATCCTTTTTCCAACTCATACATTATACAGCAAGGAAGCTAAGGACAAAAGCTATTCGATTGATGATAAAATTATTTATAAAAAATATTATGGTGGGGATGGGACACCACCTGCTCCATATATATTATTAATTAGCTCAATGGCATAATGGGTTGGAGGCTGGAGGATTGTCTGAAACCAATTATTAAACATTTCAAAAGAGAGATGTAATTTAGTTCATTTTCTTACTACATATATGCATAGAACTCAGCAAGTCGGAAACCATCCAAATACAACCAACCACAACCACTTGGGGGCCTTAATCTATATATATCCCCCAACAACAACAACAACAAACACAAGCATATAACATATTACACAACGTACACCTACTACATTAACTTGATTTCTCATGGAAGCATATAACATATTAAGCAACACCAACTAAGTAATACCTACTACTAGAATTTAACTTGATTTCTTCCATTCCATGAAGCCTAAGAGGCCTAAGAGGAGGCTTAAGGGCATTTGGGTTTGTTGCCGTGGGTGGTCATATCGGTGTAGCAACTCCCACACATTTCTCTGTTCCCAGCGGTGCCTGGTGGTACGCATTTGCACCTCGCACAGCACGTCCCACATGCTCTCGTGCACACGTTCGGCCTTGAGTGTAGACTGCACCTTGCCTTGCACAGCCCTCCACAGTCTGTTCATTTTTACACACCCCCCAATTAATTATACATCTTTCTCGATCCACTTAAACCCAAACTATCAAATCACATAGGGGAAGGACAAGCTACACGAATGCAGTTTTGAGCGTATGTTCTATTTTACCCTCTCAACTTTTTTTTATCGGATGTTTACTTCCATATATAATCACCTTTTTTTTTATCAGATGTTTACTTCTATAATCACCTTTTATTATATCAGATGTTTACTTCTGTATTTACCTTTTTTTATCAGATGTTTATTTCCTAATCACCTATCTTTCCTATTCAAAAAAGTCACAAGGACCTATGCCCTTCTCGATAAAAAGACCTAAGACCTATGCCTTCGTGTTAAAAAGAGTCGAGTCGAGTCACACAGGGATATGGCTGGACATAGCTGAGCTCCAAAAGGAAGTAAACGTTATGAGTATTTTCGAACCGAAAAAAATTTAATGAAGTAAAGGCTAGGAATATTTTAGAACCGAAAAAAGGTTAATGCGTAAAAGTTTTAAGGGCATTTATGCAACCTATCCCAATTAAAAAGCAAAAAAAAAAAGGAGAAATACCCAAGAAAGGGAGAAGCCTTCTGCCAACTGATCCTTTCACCACGTTGAGGTGGTGACCCTGGTTATTTTGATGTTCCAATATCTTATTATTATTAGCAGACGAAGACGAAGCCTGCATGCACCAACAGAAATGATCAAGTGCAAAGTCAGGGAATAATCCACAAAAACGATGTATAAATCCAAAGAACTACAGAGAGAGAGAGAAGGGAGACTTTGGTCTACCTCAACAATGCAGAAGAGGATAACAGCCATGAGAAGAAGCACACGTACACCCATTGCTTCTAGTCACTACCCCAAGTATCAGCTGCCAACACTGTTCCCCTTACTCCCCCTTTTATAGCCTTTTCGTTTTTATTCAAAATTCCAAAATTGCCCACCTTCATTCCTCTTATTTATTATAAAAATCCAAAAGTAATTCTTTCTAAACCTAGTAAGGATTTCTGCTTCTTCAATTTTATTCTAAAAAGTTATATTTAAGAACAATTTAATATGAAAAATTAGAAAAAATAATTATTTTAATTTCAATTAAAAATGTTAATTCACATTTAAAAAGAAATGATAATATATATTTAAAAAAAAAAAAGTACCATTTTGATGCCCTAATCCAGCCCAATGTCTACCTACCTAACGGCCAATTTGCTTAAATAATAAAAAATAAAAAATCCAAACGAATCAGGCCCCGAGGCTCTATAGTCTTATCTTTAAGATTAACAACTATTTAAAGCTATTATTAGAGTTTAAAAAAAAAAAAAAAAAAGACGAAGAAGCCCATACTCGGGCAGAGAAAAAGAGTACATGTACATCATCATCCGATGGGCCATCGCCCCATCCCCATGTCGGAAAAAGATAGTGTTAGATACAAAATGTATTTTATTTTTAAGGTAAGACCGTGACCGTGACCGTGACCGTATGAGAGTAGGAAGGAAGTATATATATGGTAAGGATAATAGGGATTTTTTGGGTAAGCAAGTTCGTATTCACGTGGGAAGCGGCGGGAGATTCCAGAGAAGACAGCTGGAGAATAGTTGGATGGATATACATAAAAAGAAAAGAAAAGAAAAGTTGATACGGCAGTCGCAGCCCAACCAAGTCCGAAGAAGAAGTCCCCTTCAAATGAAAATGAAAAATAAATAAAAGGTTAAGAGGGGCAGCAATTTCATGACTGCAGAAACCGCGTCATGAATCATGATACAGCTAGTAGTGGAGTTGAGCTGGCGCCTGGCTGGACTTCCACCGACCTGCACTTACCTTCCCTTCCCTTCTATTCCCTTCTAACGTATCACTTCAATACATCATCCATCGGATTTCGTTTCAAATTCAAGGCTCTTCCTTATAACCGTCATATAAAAGTGAAGTAAGTATTGAAGTACGATTTGCATTTTTACTGTTTCAAACTTGCTTTTTGAACCTTTCAATTTTAACTTACTAAAAAGGCCTATAAATTATTATATTTATTTTATTCACGATTTATCGAGATTTAAGAGGATCGATCCCATTTACTATCTATGATTGATTCAGTTATAAAAAACTTGTTTTTATATTCTTATAAAGAAACAGAAGTTTTATATTAATAAATAATTTTGACTTTTTGAAATTTATGTTTTTTAGATAATTTTAATCATATAAATACCCGACAGATAAATAAAATGCATTATCACGATATAAAAATCATTAAATGAGGCAGAGTTTTTATAATAGAACTCTTCATGTTGATTTTTGCTGTAAAGGCTAAAGAGTGAGGGAGGATGCTGTCGGTGGCCATTTTGGTCCCCTCCATAATTTTTGACATACCAAATGTCATCATTCTTAGGGGGGAAAGCGAAAAATCTACCCCCCACACATTCCGATGATTCAATTTTTTATCATTAAAAATATCTCAGCTCTATATATTATTATTAGTAATGTTATAATTGGGAACGACACTCTATCTATAGAAGGAATATTTATCACTTTTCTAAAGTAAAATATGTTAGTTAAACAGTGAGATTATAAGCCTATTTGGACAAACACTTATAAATAATCTTCTTTTATTTATATTTTACAAATATCAAAGTTATGAGAATAAAACTTAATTGTCTCATTCTCTCTTCAGATTTATTTTTTTGAATTTCTCTTCATATTTTTTTCATTTACACACATTATCAACACAAATTGCTTTGCTCTAAGCTAATTCTATGACCTCATGACTATTTAAATTTTAAGTTTTTATATTAGTTTTGATTTTATTATATTTTGTCAAAACCTGAAAGAAAATTATTTGATTCTAGTTATAAGTCAAAAACTTTATTATTTTTATCAATTTATCATATACTTTATTCACATTATTTTGTATATACCAAAAGTTTGTTTCATAATGTCCAATCTCACAAAATTTAAGCTAATGACATTTGATATTTGAAGAAAGAATCGTCTTTCTTGGATCCTTGATGCTTAATAAATTATTGAAATTTTGATGAAAAGTCATCAGTCTAGTCCAACTAGGTGATTTTCTGAACCAAATGCAATATCATCTCAAAATTGTAGGCATGTATGAGGATCAATCATAGTTACAATCAAGGAAAAATTATTGATGTCACATTGATAATCCCTCAAATCCTTGGGAAGGAAAAGCCTCTATACCATAAGTGGATTATTATTGATATAAAATGGAAAGTGTATATGGTATAAACCTTCTAAGAATCATGAGAATAATTATTATAAATGTTATATGCAAGGACATCAATAACATATCTGTTATATACCTAAACATTGGGTCATTTACCAAACAGCAATAAAAGAAAAAATGAAACCAACATAAATAAACTTTACTAATGATGATGGGTTTACCTTAACATTCTATGATTTCTTTAGAGGCATCAATGAAAAGACTGACTCTTCAATAAAAGGTGAAAACACTGCTATTTAATTATATATCTTGTCTATTTATTATATCAATTCATATATAAATTTTGCTATTTATATTATGTTTTGTTTTCATTTTAGTTGTATCTAAAATTCATGTGTTATTAAATCTCAAATGAATGAAGGTTGACACTAACGAGTGTCCCTCTAAGTATCATCCCTAGTACTTCAAATTTAAATGAACGCTCCAAAAAAGCAAATATAAAACCTATTAAGTCATGTTGTTGTGAACCAAAAGTTTAACAACCCAAACATTTTTATTCTTTGGTATAACATGCTAGATCAATTTAGGTCTTCAATAATATGTCGAATCATAAAATACTCATACATGCAAACATTAAAGAACCAAAAGATTATGAATGCTCACATGTCGCTTGCTGGCTTTACAAATTATTACTTTAATAAGATTATGTTCCCCCATTAAGGGAAGGAAAATCAATTCTAGAAGAATGACAATAAATTACATAAAATGCATTTATGATGTCTCATCTTAATCCTCATATAAACCAATGTGAACTAGAAGTTCAAAGGATCATTCATTTGTAAAAACTTGCAAAACCAATTACCAAATGCATTATTTAATAAAGAAAGTGACGAAGCCACACATTCGGATTTTTAAATATTCTAGCAATAATAGATGTCCTTATAGGACAATTAGTAAATGAATCTAAGACACACCTGAAGCGTGGAAGGACTATTGGCTCAAAGAAATAATTCCCCGAAACAGGAGAACACAAGCAAATCTTAACGCTCTTGAAGAATAACAAATAAAACAAAAGGTCCTTATAGAGGCACACAATAAACGAGAAGTCATATAAAAGCACATAGTAAACGAGAAGCCCCTATAGAGGTACATCATAAACAAAAGGCACCAGCAGAGACGTATGATAAACAACAAGCTCTTGTAGAGGTACATAGTAAACGAGAAGTCCATGTTAAGGCACATAGTAAACAATAAGTCCCTACAGAGACACATAGTAAACGAGAAAACCCTGTAAAGGCACATAGTAAACAAAAAGCCCTTGTATAGGCATATAATAAACAAAATGCCTCAATAAAGGCACATGGATGAACAACAAGCCCCTGTAAAGATACATAATAAACAAAATGTCCTTATAGAGACGCATAATAAACAAAAAGTCCTAATAGAGGCACATGATGAATAACAAAGCTTATAGAGAAGTAAAAATAAACAAAGGTCATTATAAAGAGCACGTGATGAGCAAGAAGCTTGCTATGAAATTAATAAGCAAAGATGTATGAAGCACATGATGACATGAAGCCCTATAGATATATAATAAACGAGGAACCCCTGAAGAGTATAGGAAATGTCTAAAATTTCTTGAATAAACATGAGTACAAAATAATGAGATCTTAATAAGCTATATGCATAAAGCTAAAAATTTGGTTGAAATAATGTTTTCTTTTTAATATTTTCCAAGTGGCTTTAGACATCAACAAAATGATGAAAATCCCGAATCATGAAATGTCAAAAAATGTCAAAAAATAAATTATTTGCCAAAATAGAAAAAGGTTATGCATATAGACTTACAATTATTAATAAAACAAGTTTTGGACATGTAGTCCAAACGCCTAAAAGTATAAAGCTTCTTAGGTACAAATGGGCATTTGTACGAAAACCAGTCTCTGAAGGACTGGATGTGAGTATCACGATGTTATCAAAACATATTTATATAGATCCGTAGATAATGATATATACATAAAAATCCCTGAAGGATTTAAATCGCTCAAAGCAAATAGTACAAAACCTCTAGCATGCACTCAATCAAGTTACAATGATCTTCATAGGGACTGAAACAATCCATAAGCATGTGGTACAATTGTCTTAGTGTGTATTTATTAAAGAAATGGCATGTGAACAACCCTATATGCTCGTGCATATTTATTAAGAAATCACAAACCGGATTTGAGATTATTGTTATATATGTTGATGATTTAAACCTTGTTAGAACTCCTGAAGAGCTCATAGAAACTGTAAAATATTTGAAAAGGGGAATTGAAATTAAAGATCTTGGAAAAACAAAATTGTCTCAACCTGCAAATTGAGCATTTTCCAACAAGAGGGTTGGTTCATCAATCAACATATATTAAAAAAACTCTAAAACGTTTTAATATGGATAAAGCATATTCATTAAGCTCTCCAATGGTGGTCCAACCACTTGATGTGAAAAATAACTCATTTCGTTCTTGCTAAAATGGTGAAAATTTACTTAGACATGAAGTGTCATATTTTAGTGCTATCAGTGCACTTATGTATCTTAATAATTGTATCATCCAGATATTACTTTTCTGCCAATTTATTAGCCGAGTAAAATTCTATTCCAACTCGAAGACATTGGAATATCTTAGTTCTATCAATGCACTTGTGTATCTTGATAATTGTATTGTCCAGATATTGTTTTTCTATCAATTTATTAGTCAAGTACAGTTCTCCTCCAACTCGAAGACATTGGAATGACACCAAACATGTAATGCGTTATCACCAGGAGACTACTAATATGGAATCTATTACATTGAATGAGTGAAATCATAGCTACTTTCGGAGTATGCAAATGCGGATATCTTTGAATCCGCAGCCCAGGTGGTGTTTGTTTTGTTAATCTTTGGTAAATGACTTTCGACATTAAGGCTATTTGTTTTTAAAATTTTCGCGACTTATTGTTGGGAATTTTAAAAAGTTGTGAATAGAAAAGTAAAAATATTTGAAACTTCTACATTCGAGAAAAGTGTTTTAAATAAAAAATAAGAAAACTTAATCGTTATCCAGATAAGAAGAATTGCTTGATATCTGCAATGCAGGGATGTGACGGGAGGGTTTAGGACGGGCGGTCTTTATCTCGACAGCTTCGTTTATTTTTTCAATTACCAACATGCCATTTAAAAAAATTAAGCAGGAGACGGAGATGGGAAAATTGGCTTCAGCTCGTTCATTTTATTTTTATTTTTATTTTTAATTTAATTTTTTTTATATTTGATTTTTTTATTTTATTATATTAAAATTAATATTTTCATAAAATAAAAAATGTTAAAATTTTATAAATTATTTATTAAAAAACATATAGTATTTGTGAAGATCTGTGGAAATAATTATTATTATTTATATTAAAGTATAAAAAATAAAATAATAAAATTATTTTAAAATATGTCAGATGGGACTTTTATTATTCCTTATTTTGAATCATGGTTACCGTATTCTTCATTGAGATTAAGTTACCATAGAAACGATTTATTCTTTTCGGTTCAACTTTTATTCAAATGAGCAGCGAAGTCATTCACTGACTTTTGAGATTTTAAATAAAAATCTGGTACTGGAAACTCATTTGTGACTTATCCTTGGAAAATCGGAGAAAATTTATTGTCTAAGTAATTAAATGAAAACTTTTACGGGTCATTTTAGATTCTTGAGGCAATTCTTGGCTTGTGATCAGTTTCTTTGTAGAGATCTAGAGATTTTCTAGTTCACTTGACACTTTATGTGATTATTATTTTATTAACATTTTGTAGTTTTGAAGAATTCAGTTACTACAGGTTTGAGAATAACAATACTTGAACAGTCACCGGTTGGGGAAAATCAAATGAAGCCAAGTTAAAATTAGGTAAAATTAAATTAAACCTCTGGCCCCAAACTGGCTGGAGACAGCCACAAAAATAATGCATGCCGTTATGCATCCTCTTCGCTACACTAATGTTAAAAAAACAAACAACTTAATCTTATTTATTAGGAAATGCAATTCGATAAAGCTAAAAAAAGTTACATTAATTAAGTAAAAAAAAACAAACGCTTTAAGTCAAATCACAAACTAGCAAATAAGCTCAATTGATAATCTACCATATCTATTCACAATGTCATTGTCAACCTCAACATTTAAAAAGTTAATATACAAGATTAAAATGCGTCTATAGAAATGTAGCAATGATTTCACTCTCAATCAAACTATGTATAAATGTAGCTTAAAAAAGAAATTCATTTTTGACATACCAAATGTCGATTCTTAGGGGGAAAAGAGAAAAATCTATCACCCCCTAGACATTTCGACGATTCAATTTTTAAAATTAAAAATATCTCATGTCCTTATATTATTATTAATGTTATAAGGAAATGTGTGAATAACACTCAATCTAAGGAAGGAATGTTGGCCATCTTTGTTAAATAAAATATATCAGTTGCCTTAAACAGTGAGATTACATGCAGATTTGGATCCTCCAAACACTTATAAATAGTCTTCTTTTATTTGTATTTTAGAAATATCAAAGTAACGAAAATAAAACTCCATTCTTTCATTCTCTCTAGATTTATTTCTCTGAATTTCTCTTCATACTCTCTTTGATTTACAACAATTAATTTCAATAAAAATTTCATTTGCAGCAATAATTAAATTTTAAATAAAATTTCCAAAATAAAAAATAATCTGCATCTCTCTCTCTCATATTGCTCCATTGAGCACATTTAACCTTTTTCCATCATCAAACAATGTCCAACATACCATCAGGGGTGTTAGAATAATCTAACCAATACTTTGTCAATCACTTTAAATGAAGGAAGAATTAAACTAAAATATTAAAAGAGGCGGCAAGCAGGATAATATTATCATCTTAATAAAATAAAATAAAATAAAAAAACACGTTTGAGTTAGATAACAAGAAAGGGGCTAACTAAGGAGTTACCAAACTATGTACGAGTTAGAAGAGTTAAAAAAGTTGGGAAGAAATTAGTATTTGCTTCTAAGATTTCTTAAATCCTGCATAAACCTTTTACCTAAATGCGATCGGTCTAGTAATATTGTCACCACTACCTTGGTTTTGAATTAAAGGTTCCCAACAAAATTTACACCAAAAGGCAAGCAAGCATCTATTCTCTCACGGAAATTCCAGATTTAATTCCATTTTAGATCATTTCAGATTCAATTAATTCTAGATCCAACCCAAAAGGTTGAACCATCTACTTTTGCTTGCATGACTTTCTTAGAGCAACTCCAGCAGTTAGCCAAAACCGGGAGCAAAAGCCATTTTTGGATGCTAAAGGGAAAAAAAGGTGCTCCACAGCAGAGCAATACTGTGGAGCTGTACCTCTGGCCGCTGAACAAGCGACCGCCCAAATTTCCAAGAATATAGCCGATCCTCGTTCATCAAAGAAACACAACAAAAACCAACTTACCTCAACATTATAAATTGGCCGCGTAAAATCAAGCCACCCGTGAACCAATGTATACGTAACTGGGCCATTCCAAAACTCGGGTATGGAAAATACTGAGATTCCCCCGACAAAAACGAGACGACCGCGAACCATTTTTGAACTCCCCAACAACTCGAAACAAAAATTCTATAAATAGCAAAATGGAAACCATTTCCAGACCGGCGGAATCGCACAAACTATCAAGAAGGGAAGAATTCGTGATAAAGCCAACCCATTTGCAAGAAGTCGCAACGTCGCCGTCTCCGTCCATCGTCCGCCGTTCCCATGCTCGCTTGTCGGTCCAAAAAGCTCGTCACTAGCCACCGTCGCTACCTCCGTTAAAGGTGAGATCTTCGACGCAACGAGCGTCGGCCGGGGAGATCACTCTCTCTTTCTTCCCTCTCCTTCCCAAACCGTCGAAACTCGGAAGGGAAGAACAAGGGATTTCGATTTTGCAGGCAACATATGAAACTATCGCCGCTTCGCTTTCCAGACAAAACGACGCCATTTCCCTTTATTTATTTTTAATGAGCAAGAACGACGCCAAGCTAACCAAACTATCGGCAAACGACGCCGTTTTGAAGCAGCTGTCACTAACCCAAAACGATGCCATTTTGGGTATTTGAAGCCGCTTCCAAAACGATAACGACCATTATAACAGCTTTCATCTAAACCGACGCCGGCTTTTGCAGACAAGATAATTTCAAAAAAAAATAGAGCTTTCAAACGACGTCGCTCGACCTAAACTAATTTCACAAATAATTACTTACAAATATTTTTATAACTTAATTATTTTCAATTTATAATATTATAAATAAAATATTATTAATAAACGAAAAACCATAAATCATATTTTTTATAATAATTTTAAAATACAAATTTAAATATAAATCGCTTTACTCGATACTTAATTAATTATTTTATCACATTAACACACATATATTTCATTTAATATTCCATTAACTATTTAAATAATTTGTTTTATTAATTTTCCACCTTAGTTTATTCAGTATACTTAATTTAAGCTTTGATTGGTGAAATTAAATGCATCTCCTCCAATACGGCTGGAAAAGGAGAAAATCTTTCTTAAATGAGGAAGACGCGTGATCGCATATTCGACGATCGCGACCAAGATCCCATGGGACCCAGATTTGAACCGACGCTCAAAGCTTTGGGACGAGCGACACAAGTTTTGGCATCACGTCAGCTCGACCCACCACGACTTTATGCTCACAAAATCGATGATAATCCGACATTATACAAAATTCATGATACTCGCATAAATCGCAAATAGGCCGCGCAAAGTGAAGCGAACATCACCGACAGGTGTCACGATTCATCATATACCACAACAAATATTTTAATGAAAATTTTATTTATTTAATTTTATTTTTCTCGCAAATGCGGAAAAGCTTAAGCATATGTTTCAAGCAGACGTTAAGAGCCCATGGATTTAAGGACATCAGGTTGGGAGGTGCTTAAATACCGTGGTGGATAAATGGATGATTATACCGCAAAGTTAACCCTAAGCCCCGTTCCCTCGTTTACGAGGAACTCACGATACACCAGATCTCTTGACTCTGGACAAGCATCCATAAAGAATGCAATGTCATTTCCATGAAGAGACTCGAGAAGAAAAGCAATGAAAAGAAGCAAACATAAAAGTAAGGCGAGTCCAACAGATACTACTAATTCTATTTCGTATAATGATTCGTGGAATTATTCAAGCAGAGCGAAGAGAAAAAAGAATTTTTAATACGAGCAAAAGCTTCACCATCGGGCGAAAGAAGACAGACGCGAGTGATGCAGAACTGTGACATCGCTAGACGGCCAAGATGCTGACTAGAAGGCGAGCAAGATAGTCGCAGACGATCGCCGACGATGCCATTACGAAAAAGACATCCTCATTATACGTCCGCTTGAACAAAGAACACTATTATCAACTACGCAACGCGATTACGCAAAAGCAAATTTAAACGCAGCGACTTCCAACTTTAATCGATAAACAGATTAATACCGCTTATTTTCAATTAATTTCAATTTTCGTCACTTACTTAAAAACGAATATTCAAATTATCTACGCTATTTTGAAGAAGAAAAATGATTAAAAGATGCAACTAACTTAAATCAGCAAAATCTTTATCAACTACATCGGATCTGATTTTTCTATTAATCCCAACACATTTATTTTTAACCCTATATTTAACAAATTATTTATTTTTCATTATTTTTTATAAGAAGTACAAAATTTTTTAAAATTAATTAATATTTGTAACCAAAAAAATTTTCAACTACAAAAATTATTAATTAAATATTTATATTTATATTTATTGATTTAATTAAATATTTATAATCATTTCTTTATTTTTAATTGAATATTTATTTTTATTTTAAATTTTAATTAAATATTTATTTTTATTTTTAAATCAAATTTATACAGATAGAGCGATAAATGAATTGCAAGACACGATGAATTATTGGGCTTAAGAGAAATAGATAAAATCATCAGATTGTGATGTATAAAACTTTGGGGACAGCCATCATAGACACGTCTAGTTTAAAACTTTAGCTTAAATCTCAAAATTATCTTGAAAGAAAAAAATAAATTTTTGGGGATGTTTTTTTTCGCTAACTACACGCAGATGCTCGAACTGTAAACCGTGGCCCTATTAACAAGTGGTAGTCTTCCAAGAGTTCACTATTTTCAATCTTAAACTTAGACCTATCCTTGCCAACATTCACATAATTTTAGATCAAAAAGCCTTCAGTTCTCACATGAGAAAATTCCAGAGCCATTAGAGAACACAATAATCCAAGGAAGATCATATCCATTACCTAACAGATTGATACTGTAAAGTAAAGAAACATTAGATAATACTAAATTGCACAAACACTACTAGCAAAGAGCTTTTATCACTTGATTATATTATCAAAATTATGACAGGATAAATTTAAAATTCTCCACCTAGGTCATGGAACAAAAAAGGGAAAAGCACAAATAATTAAAAATAAAGTAAAAGGCCAAAGAAAGTGATGAAACTAACTGTAAGTCCTCAAAGTCAAAATTTGCAACAATTCTCTAATTGATGGATGTGGGTTTGACTCAGGAATTTGAACTAAGAATATGGAGTTCTTACCGATCCTTGCCGCAATAAGAATGACCCAAAGGATGGTCTTGTTTTAATATATTAACACAAAAATATCTTCTTCTTCAGTGAAGTCATCTAGAAGAAAATGTTGACTTCCTTTTCACTCATCTCATATACATGATCTCTTGCATCTGTCAGAGCAGTCTGCATGGAAGTTAAAGTTTGTCATATATATATATAGCCCCATATGCACTACAAACAAATAGAATAGACAGTGGAAAAGCATTTACTTGTCCAAATTTAGTGAGGAAGTTGCTCGCAAGGTTTAGAGATGCGACTGCCACATCTTCATTAGCCTTGAGCGCCTGAGCAATGGCAAATGCCCCTTCATCCTGTTCACAGAATTACAGTGAGATGCCGCTGTAATGTGCAACCTCTTGTGAAAAAGAATTTCAATAAACCAAAGCCCATACTCTTATTTCATTAAACCCTAAATCAAGGGAAGTTAAAGCTTCATTAACCACTTTCATGCTGCGAGCTAGACAGACTGCACCCTGCAAATAAATGTAATGCATGAACAAACAAGTAACATAAAATTAACTTAAATGATCTAGATTTCATTATGACATCAACATTATCTACAGGAACTTACTTCATCTCTAAGTCCATTTGCCCGCAAGTCTAGAGTTGATATGGTAGTGTTATACTTTAAAGTATCTGCAATGAACTCTGCACCCTTTGCTCCAATCTGCATAATATTTCCATTATTCACTATCAAAGAACTGGCCAAACTTACTTTAACCAATCCACACCATCTAGATTACCTGACACCAACCAAGCTTCAGGGTTTTGATATTCCCATGAAACTTCAGAACTTCAGATAAAGCCTTCGCTCCTTCAGGCCCTATGGGATTATAACCTAATTCCAACTGTGAGAGAGAGAGGGAGAGAAAGAGAGAGAGAGGTTTTGGTGTCATTAAACCCGAAAAGAAATAAAGTAAAATAAATCAAAAAAAAATGGAGAACTCACAGTTGTGATGACTGTATTGTCTTTCAATACTTCAGCTATTTTACTCACACCCTTTGCATGGATGTTATTTCCCCCCTGTAAAAATTATCATCATCTACCGTCTTAAGAAATCACTTGTCTAAAATCCTCTCGAAGAATTGACACATGTATAAGAGCAGATTACAAACAGATTCTTCTCACCAGGTCAATAGTTGCTATTGTGCGGTTTTCCTTCAAAGCATTTGCAATTTGTTCCGCTCCCTGATACATTTCAGGAGTTAAGGATCAGTGCTCAACTCACATAACTGTTCATAGCAAACTGTCTTTTAGAAAATTGACAATACATCCACAAATTCCTACATCAAAAAATAATTTTAGATTATTTTCTTCCATCCATTTCAAGACTATGAATTCCCTTTTTTACTCTTGTTTTCTTCTTTTTTTTTTTGGTAACCACATACAACAACTAAGATGGGATAAATACCATGAATTGATCTTTTATTTGATTTTTTTTTTTTTTTTGATAAATGGTGTTTTATTTGATAATTGATACTGAAATACTTGAATAGATATTGGATACAAAAAAAAACAATCGAATATTCTGAAGTCCAATGAAGCCAACTCTTCTGTCTCCATTGTTACTTCCTCATCTTTAGTTTATCAAAAAAACCAGCAAGATCAAAACAATCATGAGCCTATATTGCAGTCTAATTCATCGCAAGAAACATACAACAGAAAAAAGAAAAAAAAACAATAAATGTTTGATCCTTGCCTGAGTAAAAATAAAAAAACTCTATTGAAAACAGAAGCATAGAACTTGCTGTAATTAATAAGAGCATAGACTATTTTATTGAAATCACAGAAAATTGTCAAAACCTCATCTCCAATGTCATTCATGTAAAGATTCAACCATAACAAACTCTTGGCTTTCTTGATGTATTCAGCAACGTGAAAGGCACCTCTGGAGCTAATTTCATTGTTGCCAATGTCTAGAAGTGTAAGTTTCCCTGAGGAGAAACAATGCATGTCAGATTAACTGCAACAGGTGGACATGCAAGTCAAGAATCATACAGATCTGATAACTGAAACAACTTCAGTATAGAAAAAACAAACCTTTATGTGAAGATAATCCAGACATCAAAACACGGACTCCTTCATCTCCCATAGAATTTCCATGTAAATGAAGTTCCTGAATGAACATTTTACCCATAAAACTCATAGCCATACAAAAAGAACATTGTGTTTGCCTATTACAAGCCCCTGATGTGCAGTAGATCCATTTCATGATAGGCGCACATAGAAGACAATAAATGGATGATTCAACCTTTCTTAGCAAGATTAAGATAGCATTTTGATAAAAAAAAACTATTAGGTGCCAATGAGAAGGGAAAAGGCTGGGTCCAACACCAGCCTTAAGTTTTCAAACTTGAAATAGTCAGTTTAGGTACATGAGTCTCTTGTTAAGTTTCCGTTTCAGTTCATTAAGCTTCTATTTTAAGGAGCGGTTGCCTTTTGTCAAGTTTCCATCTCTTCTAGCCCTTAATAAATATAAGCAAGTTTCCATGTCCTGTAGTTTATAAATAATATTCTTTTCCTATCTCTTTTCCGGTTCATGCAATGAAATATAAGGAATTAAGAAATTAGAAAGAAAATCATAAGAGTCTATATGCCAAAGTAGTCCTTAAAGTTTCTTTTTTATATATGTAAGTAAAAAGTAGTCCCTGATGCTTGGCTGAATTCTTCTCCTCTTAAGAAAAAAGGATTCACAACTTTGGAAGGCTACTCCCTTATGCTTGTTATGAGCGATATGGAAAGAGAGGAACAATGTTATTTTTGAGGATGATTGCTCTCCCAAGTAGGTCAAGTCCTTTTCCTCAGATCTCTTCGCTGGGCTTCTGCTTGATTCAAGGGGGGGTCGCTATATTGTAAGACGTCTTTTTTGCATTCTTTAGCGCACTTCTTGGGCTGGTAGGTTTTTTGTTTTCGAACCCTTTCTTGTTTTGGCCTTCGGCCCTCTCTGTATACTTCTTTTATACTTGCAAGGTTGTCCTGGATTTTTTGGTTTGATCAATAAACTGCCTTTTACCGATCAAAAAAAAAAAAAAAAAAAAGTAGAGTCCCTAAAAGTAGAGAACAAAAGTTATAATAAAAAGGTTCAGCATCATCTATCATGCTCTTCTTGAGATTGTGATTACCTTCGTCTTAAATGTGATGATTAGAAAAACAAGTATGATCGCCTAAGGACCTTGTGTGATTGCTAAGGATATATATATTTCACTTTCTTTCCTTCTCTTTTATCAACTTTAATCTCTCATAACTTTTACAACAAAGAAACAATTTTCCCTCATAGTCTCACAATGACTGATGGTCTAAACTGGAATTGGATTCTACTTGACTGAGCTCAAGCTTTCTTCTATATTTTAGAAGCAAAGATGGTGAAAAGGACATCTTTGCTCATAACGTTGATCCAAACATCTACAAATTCCATGAAATCCAAGAATTATTTCCATTTTTCTTAAGTAAAAAAAATAAAAATAAATATTGATAAGTACACAATTTTGTCCCCACTAGGACTTGAACCCTAGTCCCCACCCCTCCCTATGCCCACCCTAGCCCTTATCCATTGAGCTATGCCTCAATGGCTTTTTCTTAAGTAAAATTCAATAGTTAATCTTGCAAACCTTAGCACCTATGACCAAAGTCATCTCTGAAAAAGAAACTGTTTTTTATTTAATAGACAAAGAAATATATTAAAGAGCATCTAACAGAGAAATGCACAACCAAATACAAAAGTTGTAATTCAGTGTTAAAAGCCTAACAAGAAAAGCAAAAAATAAAGGAAAGCCTTTCGCAACAATATGGGAAGAGCAACCAGCCCAGAAGTCAAACATGAGTGAAACACCTTACAGAAAGTATCCCTACTGCAAGCTCCTCCAAACCAGCCTATGCTCCCCCAGCCCTTCTAAGGCTGCAGCATGGTAACACTAAAGGAAGCTTCCTATGAAGTTAACACCCCACATTATGGGACCTCCACTGCCACAACTCTGCAACAAAAAAATCTTGTGGGAAGCAAATCTCAATAAGTCGGAAGATGCTCCCTCGGAGGACTCTCACCACACCAATTATCAATTAGAAAACTGGTATGGAGAGCAGTTCCTATGGAAATACTAGCTCAACACTGAAACTCCTCCCATAAAATGCAAAAGCTGACAAAATATTTCCTGGACTCTTCCCCAGTGTGTTAAACTCGCCTCGTCAAGAGCACCATTTTGTTGTCACTACCAGCACTAACACCTGGAACCTTCCATAATCTTGCCCCAAACTCCTAGCACTTGAACCAGGCCTCAAGAGCTATACAATATAGTTTTAATAAGTCTTCCAAATTGATTTTCATTTTTTTTTCTTCCAGGAGCATTATGTTATTTTTACCATATTAGATTTGCAAACCAAATTAAGACAAAACATAAATGCTCTTTAAAGTCAAAAACAATATCAAGCCCTTAAGGCCTCAAGGGGTAAAGCATTGGAATAGAGTTATGGAATGTTCCAGGTTCAAGTCCCAATGTGAAAATAATTTTTTTATGGATAAGTAAAAGAAGATATATATATATATATATATATATATATATATATATATATATAACATGGGCTCCTTGTTTCTCTAAGCATTTCAATGACAGGGAGATAGAAGAAGTTGACCATTTTTCAGCGAGGACAATAAGGTGGTTAGATTGCTCTCATAGCATGGGACTTTTTCAGTTAAGTCTTTTTAAACCCTATTCTATTCCTGGTGGCATTTGGAGATCTTATGAGCTGCCTTAGGTGGCTTTCTTTGTTGGGTAAGCTTCTTGGGGGAAATTCCTTATTTTGGATCAAGTTAAGAGGAGAGGTTACTCATTAGCTAATAGATGTTTCCTTTGTCAAGGGGAAGAAGAAACAGTTGATCACATCCCCCTTCACTGCAAAAATACGTGACCCCTTTGGCAGTTGATTTCTCTCTTTTTGGTGTATTCTAGGTCCCTTTCCATACGATTAGGGAGGAGCTCCTTGGGCAGCACAGTTCTATTGAGGGTAAAGCACATAAAAAGACTTGTTATCTGCCCCATTGTGTATGTTCTATACAGTTTGGAAGGAGAGGAACTCATTTGATGATGTGTATCTTTCAATCCAAAGGATGAAATTTTCTTTTGTGTATAACTTGGGGTCTTGGTCTAGGGTGCATACAGAGGTCTTATTCTTTTGTTTCCTTTATAGATTGGTGCAGCTCTTAGTATGGGCAGTTTTAGTTGTTCCCCCTCTCCCTCTTGGGTGAGTTCTTTTTAGTTTCCTGTGTATACTTCCTGTTACTTAGGAGTGCTTTTTTGGCGTTTCCTTTTTAATGCATACACTTTTCTTACTTATCAAAAAAATATTTACCGATTCAAAAAAAGTAAATCAATATCAAGAAGCACTAACTTGTCAAGTGAAACAGAAAGGAAAGAAAAAGGTGAAAATGAAAGAGAATAGTACCCTTAAAGACTTATTCACTTCAATTCCTTTCGCCAGAGCGGCAACCCCAAGAGCACCACCATAGTTGCCACTTGATCAACAATAAAACGTTATTTAGAACCAAATAAAAAATAAAAAATAAAAATAAAAATTGAAAAAGACAGCATTGATGGATAAAAAAAATTATTTTGAAAGTGTTGCAAACAATTATCAAGCTATTTCCCCCATAAGTTAATAAAAAATGTAAGAGAGAGGTTGTATTAGAGCGGCAGGGAAGAAAGCAAGAGGAGGAGTGGAAAGGGACAACAAATACAAGAACTTTGCTCACTTGAGATGAAGGTTTCTTATAGTCTTGTTCTCAAGAAGCGCTCCACCAAGACTTGTGAATCCCTACCTCCATTTCCAAAATGAGAATCAAATAGAATTATTTCTAAGACTTTTGGCTAGCTCAGTTACAACTAGAATCTTAGTGTATAATAATATAAACGGCATACAGAATAATCAATCATATTGTTGTTAAGCTCAATAATACGCAAGCTTGAATTTTTCTTCAACATCTCTGCAATAGCCTTTGCCCCCTACAAAGAAAGTGGACAGAATTTAAGGCATGTCACAACTAAGAGGCCTTTGGTTCTAAATTGGAAACTTCAAGACAGCATATTCAGTAGATTACCAGTTTTGATGCAAAAAGTACTAACCTCATCCCCCAGGTCAGCACTGTTTAGTTGAAGCTTTTCAATACCAGAATTGTCAATTAATATATCACATAAGCACTGTCAGCAAGGAAAGATACCAGATATAAACTTCAGAATCTAAAAAAGGCTTATTGATAACTTTCAGAATCTAAAATATACATAGTGATAATCCAAAGGTAAAAAAAAATTAGAGCATCCCATCCTCAAGATAATCCTCATTACTGGATAACCATACCAAGGTGCTGAGAAAATTTTCTTTTTTGGTCAAAAAGAAGGCCTCACAATAACCAAGGTGCTGAGAAATTTTTCTTTTTTGGTCAAAAAGAAGGCCTCACAATAGTGAGAGCCCTTCCCATGACCAAAAACCACTTCCTACTCCCCTCAAAGGAGGTGGAACTGATTCCAGGTCTCAGAAGCAACTCCAAGAGACCTTTACCAACAGGTAGGTTAGCAGATTCTCCCAATGTTGGTAGATGCGTATCACTTGGTGAAATCCCAAGCAAATCACAAATGTGACTCCGTTAGACACAAAAATAAGGAAAATATCAATTACCCAAAAGTATGTTCAGGAGATTCATAAAATATAATCTCAATGTTCCTATAACAAAAAACGGAAGTAACTCTTACAATATCCAAAAATTTAAGTTTCACAACAGAGGACCTGAGGCAGACCTTGGCTCCTTCATCCCCAATAGGGTTCCCTGAAAGATCAAGGGTCTTTAACACAATGTTTGATTGAAGAACACCATCAAAGGCTTTCAATCCAGCTGCAGTTATTCCATTAGCAGCAAAACTCACTTCCTCTGCGTTCTGAAACACATGGAAAAATATGTTCAGTGAACTTGTTCTCCATGACTGAATCAAAACTCTCCCAATCAAAACTCTACCAATGTAGATTGCCAAAAAAATAAAGGTTCATCATAAAAAATAAAAAAAAGAATAGTCTAGTACAAAATATAAATAATTAGAGACAACACAGAAGAAAAATAACAAGAAAAGTAAAAGAAAAATAACAAGAAAAGTATTGAAGTGGTCGTTGTAGGGATAGAGGCATTTGAAGTCACTCAACTCAACCAAACACTCATCCCAATTAGTACTGTTCAGCTAATTTAGTAAATAAATAGATGAACTCCAACCTGATTGTAGGCTAAGCTCTCAGCAAGAAAAAAGACTCCCTCGTCTCCAAAATTGCGTCCTGCCAAAATCACTTGTAGGGTCAAACTACATTTTTACTCGTTAGTTCTTGTCCTAGTTCAAAGTATTATGCAGGCACAAAATAGTAAAACTCTATTCATCTTTCTCAGATAACAAACGAAATAAGCAAAGGAAAGCAAAAGAGGATCTTATCAACCATATTTCAGATATTGAAAATTTGGGAATCAAACTAAATGGTGAACAAAATAACATGAACAAATAAGATATCCAGTTTGTCTAGCTTACAGGCTATCTACCAGAGCAAATTAAACAAAGAAAGTAAGTGAAACAATACACATGCAAACAAAATCACAAGCCTTGGAAGTTCTCACTACCATGTCTAACAATGGAAGGATCTCAAATGCCAATATACTTCTGCTATTGTTATTTATCCTAGCAGCATACCTGACATGTCAACACTTCCAAATGACCTAAGTTCTTTGGCAAATTCATTGAGCTTCTGCTTGGACTCTCTGTCAATCTTTGCTGTGAAAGCTGATAGCAAATTTGTACCAGGGGCAAAAGACCATTTTACTCCTGGTGTGGAGGATTTATTTTCTATTGACGAAGACCTTGATGATTTTGGCAGCAGAATCTTCTCCACCAATCTCCACAAAACTGTAAGCTGAAGACATAAATTAGTACACTTATTGAGATTTTCCCCCCTATTTCATGATAAAAGGTTTGCACTTGCATCCACAAAATCACAAAATAATGATTAATAGTTTTAGTTGAAGGTTAGAACTGAACGGGAATGCCACATGAGATTCAAGCTCACAGATTATTGATATGTATTAAACATTCTTGCCAGAAGCATATATAAAATACATTTACTTCTTGCTGAAAGTGTAAAAATGTTTTACTGTTTAGGAGCTTTCTAGGAGAATTAGTTGTGATATGTTTGTTTGGTAGGCCTCCATATCAGGGATAGTTATATCCCATTTTAGATTAATTTCCTATTCAGGATCAGTATTGTCAAGCCTGTTTATTTTGTATCAGCTGTATTCATTTTTTTTCTTCCTATGAATAGAAACAAAGTTTTTCCCCAACCTACTTTCATGGCATCAGAGCAGTGTTTGATCCTAGGTATCTATCACTCTTTTTTTTGACATCTTCAATAAAACTCTGTGTGATCACACAAGAGTAACTGGAGAACAGACATCTAGAAATAAGCCTCAAGATTTGATTCAACAATTTGTTCATTTGGTGAAGAATCAAGATGGTGCCAATTTGTGAAGATATTTGTTCATGGGAGATGGAAGTTCAGATAACACTAATTCCATAAAAGCACCTAAACAGGAGGATGAGATGATACTCCAATGCTTCATACATGGGAAGCAGATAACTCCATGGTTATGGCATGGTTGGTGAACTCAATGGAACCCTATACCAGCCAAACACACATTTCCTCATCAACAGCAAAAGAGATGGGATGTTGTTGCTGAGACCTAATCAAACGTGGAAAACACGCTTAAGATGTACTCGAAATTCATCAGATGAAACAAGGGAGCCAAAGTGTGAAGTGAAGAAAGTTAAGCTACAGAAGAAATTTCTCTTTCTTTTTTTTCTTTTTTGATCGATGAAATTTCTCTTTCTTATAAGTAAAAAGCTATACAAGAAACTAGACTAGTAGTGTGATGTTGAATGGGAATGTACCAATGATAGTGCTTGATATAACAAGATTTTTGAAAAATGGAGTTTTTGAGTTCATGGCAAGCCTTAACTCAAAATTAGATGAAGAAGCCGAGAGGAGAGTTATAAGTAAGGAACCTCTTCCTTCTATCCATCATGAGTTCACGCCTATATTAGGAGGGAAGAGAGCAAAAGGTGTGAGATGATGGAAAAACAAGTCGTGAACCAATCAAGAAAGTTTTTTGTTTGACTTCTGCAGTGCCCTATAATGCCTCAATAAATGGACAAAAGGCCTTTAAGAAGAGGAAATTAGCCTGCCAATCCAAAGGACACAGTTTTTTGACAAGATAATTGTGCTTTCCATGCAACAAGTGATGAGCAACAATTGGCCAACTCTAGAGGATAAGATTCTCAGCCTTTCACCAAAGAACAATTAGAGCTACCACACAGGTTTATAAGCCAGTTCAAGAACAACCAAATCCCACACCCTCTTGCTTTCTAGCCCACCACAGGTAACTCCTTGACAGCTCTAAGGACCTGTTTGGTTCCTGTTTTTGAAAACTATTCTTGAGAACAGTTTTACAAAGAACACAATTTTGGTGTTATCTGAATTTAGTGTTTTCTGTGTTATTTAGTACAAAAAAAATGGGAACCAAACATGTTCTCCTTGCTTTTCAAAACAAAAAAAAGTTTTCAAAAACTATAACCAAACAAGCTTTAAGAGTTCATTTTGGATCCTATCTCCACCTCTTCCCTTTACCTTATAGTCGAATAAAAATCCTCCACTCACTACACAATACTTAAAGCCCTCATCCTAATCACACACAAATAGGGTGAAAGAGGATCCCCTTGCCCTAACCCTCTAGCATTGTGGAAGAGACTTGATGGTGTGCCTTTAACCAGAATAGAGAAAGTTGCAATAGAAAGCAACATCTTATCCAACCTGCCCACTTCACTCTGAAACCCTTTTTTTGCATAACGGGTATCAAAAAGTTCCAATTTATATTATCATACTCCTTCTTTATATTTTTTTACTTATCAAAAAAAAATTATCATACTCCTTCTTTATGTCCAACTTGCATAATACACCACCCTTATTCCTTTCCAACAAAGAATCTATGGCCTCATTAGCAATTAGAGCATCATCAAGAATCTATCTTCCCTCAACAAAAGCATTTTGGCACAAAGATACCAATTTACCCACCATTTCCTTTAGCCTACTAGCAAACACTTTTACCAACATCTTGTACAAACTACCCATCAAACTAGTAGGTCTAAAGTCTCTAAGATCATCAGCCCCTCTTTTTTTGGAACTTAAAAAATAAAAGAAAATCAAATCAACTACTAAAAAAAAAATTCCCATCATATCTTAGCCTATAAATGATTGTATAATCTGAAAATTACTACATTGATTTTCCAATACTCCCCCTCAAGCTAGTGAGTAAATATTCTTCAGTCTGAACTTGTTTATGACAGATAGTGGTTGAGTTACTAGTCCTTGTTGATCAGTCCATTGTTTTTCTGCAAATATATGACGGATGCATACACACCCATCCACTATCAAGTTTCTCCTCAAAGAAATAACGATCAACTTCAATGCACTTAGTTCAAAATCAACATGGTTGAACTAAATGAGGGGCTATACTAATAGTTGACTAATTGTCATAGTAGAGCCTCATAGGACCTTCCCAAGTTTTTATAAGATCACTAGGAATAATCAAAGTAGCTCACATAATCCACATATCATAGCTTAAAACTATATTTAGCACTCAACCAAGCAATCATGGGGCTGTTTATTGCTCCTCCAAGTTACCAAATTTCTTTCCAAGATAACCAAATTTTGACGTCCAATTAGCGACAAATCCTACTCAATCAACATCTAAATAAACCTTAGTGTCATCCTCCAAGTTTCTGACAAAAAAAAATACCACTACCAAGATTTAACTGCAAGCATCTAAAGTTTCAAGTAATAGCCTCCATATGTACCTCCTTAGTATTATGCATAAATTGGTAAACCACACTAATATAAGGTCTAGGATGAGATAGGTAACTTAACTTATCTACCAACCATCCAAACCTCTCTTTCTTAACTAAAGGACTCTCTAGCTTTCATCAAATTTGTGAATGGCCTGTAAGTTTGAGTATATCCCTTACTAACCAATCTTTCTTTATACCTTTCAGGTTTTCACCTGTCAGATATTTTACTGCAAACACTCATTCACACCCAACTTATATCTTCCTGACAAGAAGATCCACAACCTCCCAAGGGTTTTTTTTCAGGGCACCCATCTCCAGTTGCATTGCCGTCCTCCAATTTTCATCCCATAATGCCCCTTTGAAGAATACTGGGTATGTCAATGGAGTTTAGCTTGGCAACAAGTGCTTCAAAAAAATGCAGAAAAGTTGGTCAAGGGCTCTTGAGCATGGTACGTCTTGCCTATTCTAAAGGCAGCAGGTAAATGAAGATCATCCAATACAATGGAACAAGATGCAAGTTGAGTTTAGTTCACTGGGCATAATTACAATATATTTATAATGTTTAACAATGAGAAAAGGAAAAAGAAAATACGTTATTCTAGGCCCTAAATTACTCTGATGAATAGCCACTAATCACAAGAAATAAATCAGTTATTTAATCACTCCCTACTTACAAGAAATAAATCACTAAGTAAATCAAGTCACCTAGGAAAAAAACAAAACATATTTCACATAAATCTCAGCCTATTTAGGTTGTACAAATCGACATTGACCACACCAATTCTTCAACAGTGACCAATCATAATTCCAATTATCTAAAAGTCAAAAAATTTTCAATCAACTCACACCAACACCTCTTCCATTATCATTCAATGAAGTAAAATTTTACATAACCCCGTCGCACTTTCCCAAAATTAAAATTTTCTACATAGCATGCAGACAGAAACCAAAACAAGCCAGAAAAATTAGAAAAGCTATACCGAAAGTCACGGCCAAAAATAAACTGGCAGGAACAACAAACGAGGCAATTTCCCCGGCGGGAACAGAGAGTAAAGACCCTTGGGCCTGAGATTCCTTGAAAGCACTCCGACCACTGACCGAAGACCGCCTCGGAACACCATCAGCCCTGGAAGCAGCCACTGCGACCAATGTCCTGCATCTATTACGCCTTATACTACTCACAAACACACTAGTGGGTAAAAGAGTACAATAGCCCCACCATGAGTTGCTCAAAACCTGGTTCCGCAAAATTCGGGGGCGGACACGATGAGAAATCTGTGAATCAGAGCAGAAGGTGAGATTCGGGCTTTGAGGAGGAGAAGGAGAGGGAGAGGAAGAGGAATACAGTACCATTGGGTGAGAGTATAGACAAATGGCGGAAGAAGAAGTGGAAGCCATGAGTTTGGATTAGACGCACATAAGGGAGATAGGTTGTTAAACTGCGCCGCAATGGATAGATAGAGAGTGATGAGCCGGCGTCGCAAAGAAGGGGATTACGCGGCGGCTCTCCGGGCTGTTCTGAGTTCTGAAACCAGTCGAGGCTGTTCGGACTACTACGAGACTACGATTCAGGGACCCAGAAAAACTATGGTAGCTGGTCGATCCGCCCGTTGATCGAAAACTGATCAATCGGTGTTTCCTCTTTTCACCCCCTTCTTTTTTCCTTTTTCTTTTTTCCACTCATTTATCCCATTGATTGTACTAGGGATTGCTAAGTTATGGCCTATGGGTATGGCTAGGAAACGGGTCGACCCGAGTATGCTAAAACGGGTTAAGTCAATTGGGCTTCTTTTTTTTTTTTTAATCTACTTTTCGCTATTCCGGCCCGACTCTATGCAGGCCACGGATCAAAATAGATCGAATATTAAAAAATAATAAAGAACAACTTTACATATTTTATATTTTATAAAATTAAGATTTTTTTTAAATACTTATAATTTATTATTATGTTCTTTTTTTTTAACTATTTTATTTTTATATTCTTAAAAAGATTAGTATAAAATGAATTATTAAAGTTATATTTATATATTTTTATTTTATTTTAAATTATTTTTCATATTAGTATTATTTTATTTATTAAAAATAATTATTTAATAACTATTATTTTTATTATAAACAACTATTTTATATTTTTCATAATAAAAAAAACTAATGTTTTTGATAATGAGAAAATATTATGTAGTTATTAAAAACATTTAAAATAAAAAATGGCCAAAATGGACTAAGTGGGCCAATCCGGCCCAAGCTCTAATGAGCCATAGGCCTATTCGGGTCAAACTAATAAGCCCTAGTTTTCTTCTGGCCACCATTTTTTCAACATAACCCTCAAAAAATGTGGGCCTAAAGTGGGGTCGTCTCCATATTCCTACTCTAAGATGCCACCATCATATATATATCTCATATTGATATAGTATAAAGGCTCGAACGCTGGGGTGCCAGCAAGATAGTGGCGGAGTAGGTTTCGGCCTGAAATAAGTAAATTCGAGATACTTTACTACATTTGCTAACTAAAGTGATAATGTACTGATCCGCGGTCAACCCCATATTTCGAGGGTCGAGCCTTTACAAATTCAAATGACTTACGTAATTAGTACTATCGTCGTCTAAATAGACCCACGCCCTATTAGAGGCTTGAGTCTGGTCGGCCCGCTTTGCCCATATTGGTCTGTTTTTTATTTTAAAATTTGTAATGACTACATAATATTTGATAATTATTAAAAATATTAGTTTTTCTATTATGAAAAATATAAAATAATTGTTTATATACAAAAGAATAATTATTAAATAATAGTTTTTAATGTAATAAAATTATACTAGTATGAAAATTGATTTAAAATAAAATAAAAATTATAAATATAACTAAATTTATTTATTTTATATAATCTTTTAAGAACATAGGAATAAAATTGTTATTTATTATATTTTAAATTTTTAATGTTTGGGTCTGCTGAAAACTTTATTGTGGCTAGGATGTAGTTGAGCCAAAGTGAACTGACTGGCCTGCCCGCTTTAGCTAACAACTCTACGCCTCACTAAAATGGCCAAGTCAACCTATTTCCCAACTATAATTGTAACTAAAATGTTTAGCTTTCAAAAAAAAAGTTATGGGACTTTATTTCAATTTATTTGAAAATTTGTGAACAAGAGACCTAAAACCAACCGTAGATCTCCTCATTTAAAAATATTTGATAAAAATGAAAACTAAATTGATAAAAAGTGCACCATGATGTGAGTACTGCCTTAATGAATTAGGTATTTCCTTAGTGAACCATGAGTACATCAAGACCTTTTCTTAAGGACGAGTTCACAGTAATGAAAATCGATGGCCAATGTGCTCATATCTCTTAACTCCGACAATATCAAGTGAAGAGTCTGACCACTACAAATCTGTGATCAAAGTCCGATATCCGACAATGATAAGAGCTGGCCATGCCACTACGGCAAGACTTGGTCAATGAGAGAAAGTGGAGTTGTGAAATGATTTTTAAATTTTATATTTCTCCTTAATTGTTGCATTTTTATCTTTTATCTTTAGATAATTAGTAGAGCAGATTTAGGAATCCATTAACATGCACGTTTATGTTATTTTTTTTGTATTTAAACCCTCATAATCATATGAATGAGGATATGAATTTTGCTAATTATCTTTTTGTTAAAAACAAGGAACAAAATATCGGTAATTACGGATATATCGGTACTTGGATTTTACGGATATATCGGAAATATCGGTAAAATATCAGTGAATATTTTGACAAAAATATCGGTAAAACGAAAATTAATAAAAATAATTTGAAATTCATGGAAATACTTTGTTGAACTATAAAAAAGATATAAATAAACAAATATACACTTATTGAAAACAATATTCATTATAATTTATCGATAAATTACATTACAATAGTAATTTAAAACCAAATAAAAGATCGATGTGGCTCTGCCCACGTTATTTGATGAAGGGATGCCGTCTTGATGAAGATAATATTCATAATAAGATCTTTTAAAATATTGAAGTCAAATCACAAAGAAAAAATAATTTGAGGAGTTAAATGGAGCTTGGATGTGTATGGATGAGTTTGTAAAGAGATTGTATATGATTTTTATGAGCATTCATATAATTTTTGGAGTCGAAATAATTAATTCTGATGTTCACAGGTATTTACCGATATTTTGCGATATTTACCGATATTTTTGAGAAATTTCAGCACGAAACCGCATGGCGTGCTCCACGATAAATGATTTTTGTTGGAAAAGTGGGTATTTTTCCGATTTTTGGCGAAAAATGGCGATAATCAGTTCGCGATTTTTATACAATCGATTTTTAACGCAAAGCTTCTTACCGGTCTTAGGCCAAAAGCCGATTTTGACCGCCTCAGCCGCGATTTTTGTTCCGCAGTTAAAAACTCGCGAGGTTTTATCATTTGATATCAAAGCGACAAAGCCTCATCCTAAATGGTAACCCATAAGAAAAGACTTGAAACTTTGGAGAACCATGTCAGCGACATAAAAAAAGCATGACTAAGATGTTTGTTCAGTTGTAGAGGCTGTCGAAAATCCTTGAATTTAAGAGGAGGGCCTTGGCAAGGGAACCCCAGAGGATAAACAACCACTCATCGAGTATTGAGGGAAAGTTTCATGTGGGAGATAAAAGAGGGGAGGGGAGAGGAGAGGAGTGAAAGAGATGGTGTTGATGAAGCTACATAAGAGGCTTATAGGCGATGTGCTCAAGTATGGGAGATAGAAGGTTTGGCTGAATCCTAATGAAGTTAACGAGATATTCTTGGCCACTTACATGCAAAACATTAGAAAAGTAGTCAATGATGATTTTGTTATAAGGAAGTCAACTAAAATTCATTTATGATCTCATGCATGTTAGATGAAGGAGGACAAGCAAAATGGGCATCACTATGAGTATATTAAGCGAAAGGGTATGATAGAGGCTACAATGGCAACCAAAATCCCGTGGATGAAGAGGATGTGTGTCACTTAGGTACCTTGCTCGTAAGTACAGGGGTAGAGAAAAGGGTGAAGCAAGCGAGATGGATCGCTGACATGGCCGAAGGTTAAAGGGTAATGTGTTCAAGAGCAGCGTGTGATGATCAAAGATTGCAAATTTTTACCATGAAGCAGCAGGGACAAGGTTCAACTTTACAAAGGGTGATGATGAGGAGTTGAGAGTACTGTGGCAAGACTTGCTCAAGGAGATAAAGTGGAGTTGTGGACTTAAGGTGTGGTGGAATTTTTAAATTTTATATCTCTCCTTAAATGTAGCATTTTTATCTTTTATCTTTAGATTATTAGTGGAGCATATTTAGGAATCCACTAAATTGGGTGAGGATATGAATTTTGCTAATTATTTATTTGTAAAAAAACCCACTGGGGTTTTATCATCGGAAGTGTGCCAACGAGGACATTAGGCCCTAAGGAGATGGATTGTAGTATCCCACATCGCATAAGGATTGGAATGTACGTCCATATATGAAAAACTTTAACTCAACATTCTCTAAGTCTTTTCTTAAGGACGTGATCTCAATAAAGAAGTAAAAGTGGGGAAGGTTAGTGGGAAGCCACAACCTGAAACCAAACAACATTGGGTGAAAGGTTGGATCTTTATAAAAAAACGCAATGTTCACTAAGGTAGTACATGCATATGGTGCCCTCTTTATCAATTTAGTTTTTATTATTTATTAAATATTTTTTTAAATAAGGAGATCTGAGCTTGGTTTAAAATCTTTTGTTAACAATTTTTTTAATAAATTGAAATAGAGACCCATTACTTACTTCTTCTCCCTTCATTGTATTAAACCTTAAATATATATTCTTAATCCCTTTGATTATATTGTTTTACAATTATGTACTATCATTGGAAGTAAATTATAGAAAAAATATTCATATTTTTCGTCATCAATTTTCAAGGAAAGTAGTAAGGTAAATATTATAATATTTTTCTTAATATTTTTTTTTTCGTATTTTTTTCTTTGCACTTTCTATGTCATCTAAACATGAAAAAATGATTTTCCATAGTAGGTTTTTTTCCTTTCCCTATCATTTTATGGAACCAAACATAGCCTAAAAGTTATGTTTGGTTGCCAAAAAAGCTTTAGGAAAGAGAGAAAATGCTAAGATATTTAAAAATAAAATATAATTAAAAAATTTCAAAAAAATTATATAGTCTTTATAATTTTTTTTTTATGTATTCAATTTATATTATATCATAGTATTTTGTTCATTTCACAAATTTTGTCCTCAATCATACTCGAATCCTGGACCCGAATCCTGGACCCTCCTCTCTTGAGCTAAATCTTTATAAATTAAATAAAAATAAATAAAAATGATTTTTTGAGTTTTAATTTATTTTTAATTTCCTCTACTTTTTTATTTTGTTTTGCTTTTATCTACATCACTTATATATATATATATATATATATATATATATATATATATATATATATATATATATATATATATATATATATATATATATATATATATATTTTAATAAACTATCTACATCATATCATTGAGAGCAATTAACATAATGTATTGCAAGATGTTCTAATTAATATGATCAACTCAATAAATTTATTTTCCTCATCTCCTCTGAGAACTCTAGTTTTTTTTGTTCGTTTTTTTCATCCCGTTAGAAATTAGAGGTAATTTTTTGGTCTTCTTTGGTCAAAAATCACTTTTCTCATTGTTTGTCCGCTTAGATTTGGGTTTTTTCTCTTAATAAAGTAATTTCTTTTACAAGATCTTAGTTTTCATTCAAAATTCCTTTATTTTTTGTGTTTTTATTGTTGACTTGTTGCAACGTGTAGTTGTATTGTCGTATCACGGTTGATTTATTCGTTAGTTTTTGTATAAGCGATTCATACAGTAGAACTGTTTCGATCAGACAAAGAAGTCATAAAAAATCCTTATTCATCATTATGCTTTATTAAATCTAAAATCTTAAGTATTTTAGACTTAATAGGATTATCAATTGTGTATGTCTTGAACTGTTTATTTCGCTATTAACCTAAATACTATGTTATCTTTTAATATTTTTAACTCTTTGGTTTATGAGTTTTGATATAATATCCTGTTGTTTTGAATCAATAAATACTTTTTTAATAAAAAAAACTCAAAGAATCAATGAAATTTCTTTTTTATGAAAAAAAAACTCAATATATTAATTTAGTGGAAGAATAAAAATATAAAATTATATCCTGTTGTCAATAAAAGATATTGTCAAGAGGATGGACTTCAGCAGATATAAAGTCATAGAGCTAAGGTACAAATTTAGATAAAATCAAAGTATAATCAAATTGGACTTTTGGCACAAAATTTTAGGACTACTCGTACTTTATATATATATATATATATATATATATATTGAATTCTTTTGAAGCTAATGTATAAAGTAATTCATTCAATATGAATGTGATCAAAGGTAACAATTAAATAACACTTATATGTTTTTAGGAATTTGATTTTATGTTTTTAGTAATATATTATTAGTTTAAATCAATAAAATTATTACTATTTATTTAAAAAATATAAATAAAGGCCTAATTTGTTGATGTAAAAAAAAAGACTTAATTTGTTGTATTTTACTCTCACCTATAAAAGAAAACGATACATATTTGAATTCTTTTAACATAATGTATAAAGTAATTCATTCAATATGAATGTGGTCAAAGGTAACAATTTAATAACACTTATATGTTTTTAGGAATTTGAATTTGTATTTTCATGGATGTTAGCTTGAATTAATAAAATTTTTTTTCTCTTTAAAAATAGAAATAAAGTCTTAATTTGTTGATGTAAAAAAAAGACTTAATTTGTTGTATTTTGCTCTCATCTATTAAGGAAAACGATACCATTCTAATAGAGTAACAAAATATGAGATTGAATTTTGAAGTTTATTTAAACAATTCAACCAAATTAATAAACATTTTCTAACTTCCGCCACTGAGATACACAACTCTGACAACCATATAAAAAGCTAAATTAGTTTAAATTTTAAAGATTGCTACTGACACCATGCAGCTCAATTAATAATTGCTTTCCAACTTGTGCGATTAAATCCTCCCTATTTCTGGCCGATGTGTGACTTTGAGTTCATATCTAATAATCTTTTCATCGAATTAAGTTTTATCGAGCTTTTTCTCAAATTAGAATTTTTTTATCTTTCACCATCCAACACACGTATAACGTGAAACACTATTTGTCAGATGTTCACTACACAATTTTGTTTGATATCCACCCACATGGTTAAAACTGAAGTCGGTTCCGATATTACCTGAGGCCCTCATGATTTTGTTTTTGAGTTCTTCCCAAAATGCATCATACTAATAGGAAATTACCAATTCTTATTCACTTATAATCATCTCTATCTCTAACCTATGTGAGACTTTCAGAGTACACTCAAAATAAGGTATATGATTTTAAATTAGTCAATTTTCATTATGTGTAATTTCAACTATCAAATATATAGGCTTGAAGTCGATTAACTAAGTTATTAACCTGTATATTGTTTCATCCTCTATGATTTTTAATGAATTTAATTATGCGTTTTTATCTATGTATTTGCTAGTTTAAATCAATAAAACAATTTTTTCCTTCAAAAGAAATTAGCCAATTTTTCAAAAATATTTTTTTGATCTATTTTTCAAAAATATTTTTTTGATCTATTTTCCAAAAATATTTTAAAATAATATTAACATAACAAAATAAAACCAATTTCTAAGGTATCTTTGGTTTTTATAAGTGTTAACGATTGACTTTTCTAATAAACCCTAGCCTCTTATCTTTTTCTTTTCTCTCATTTTGTTCTTTTGTAACCTATTTTTCTCAAGAAATGAGGAATGATTTTTTGGTCATTCTTGACCTGAAATCACTAATCTGCATCTTTTTATTTCATTTTCTTACTTAATAAAGAGGTTCTTCCACAAAGATTTAGGGTTTATATTGTTTTTTGTGTTGTCGTCGTTTTATTGGCGTTTGGTTTATCTTCGGCTTGTTACAATGTGGTGCTGTTCGTCATCTTGTTTTAGTGTTATATCTGTGTGAGGGCGATTCAGACAAGTAAAGCAGATTTGATTAGTTGAATATATTAAATTATGGTCGTCAGTATGTTGAAGAATTGGAATCGTAGATATTCTAGTCATTATATTATCAAATTTATAGGTTTTATGTCTATTTATTATGCTATTAATCTGGATATAGTTTTATTCTATATGGTTTTTAGTTATTTTTACCTTGAATCTATCGATTTATTGCAACTTTGAAACAATAATATTATTTTTCCTTTCAAAAGAAAAAAAAAAGTGTTAAGAACCAAAAAAACATTTAGGTTGTGTGTGTTCGGTCTCTAAAAAATATCAAGAAAAGAAAAAAATATATATATTATGGACAATGATCTTAAGAAAAATGATTTGAAAAAAAAATATATATAAATAAAATTACTTTAAATTTATATATTTTAAAATTATTTAATCTTTATATTGATGAATTAAAATAAATAAGATAAATTTGAAATAGTAAATAGTAATAATATATTGATTTAACTCTATATTTATTTTCCTTTCATTTTTTTAATATTTTTTCTTTTTATTTGCTTTCCGTTGTATTTTCCCCAAGATTTTCTAGGAACCAAGCCTAAAAAATGACTTTCTTATATTTTGTTTCATCATGAAAAAAATGATATGAAATATATTTAAAATTCGTTAAAAATGATAATGTAACACCCAATATCACTATTAGGGGTAGGAAGGTAATTTTTTAAAATAATTTTAATAAATAATTATAAAAAAAAAGAAATTTAATTTATTAAAGATATAAAGCCTTTTTGTATATATTAAAAAACCAAAACCCTAAGTATATATTAGAATATTCTCACATTTTTAATTAGAAAAACTTGAGAGATCAAAGAACCCAGGATAATGAAGTATTGAAGGTTTGAAGGTTTAAAGGTTCTACATTGAAGATTTAGGAGTTCAAAGTTCGAATCTTTATTTCTCAGGTAAATTTACAAACTTTGGATTAATATTTTTATTGATTAATAAGTTTTTTTTTTTTTAAAAGTGTTGCTTGAAATATCACAACTTTAAGCATGTTTATTTAGGCTTTGATAGTGTTGCAGTTATTAACAAGAGGTTGGCTTATTAATAAAAGTAGGAAAGTTTCTCAAGGAATAATAACATATAGAAAAATTGTTAGGTACTATTTATTTTACCAAAAATATTTAACTTTGATTGTTAGAGTATAAAATATAGGGTTGGGTAAATTGTTTTCCATAAAAAGATTTAATTTTTTATTATTAGGGTATCAAATACAAGTTAATTGTTGGGTAGTAAAATCATGAATAACAATTGTTGTAACTTTCATATATTGTTAGGTATAAAGCCATGGGGGTGATTGTATTAAGAGTGGGATACAAGAAAATTAATAATAATTGTTGCCAATTATTTAGATTGATAAAGTCTGAGACATGGCAGTAATTGATAGGTAATAGTAACGTATTAAAGAAATTAGTAATAATTATTTTTCCTTATCATGTTAGGTGAATAATAAATCTTTTGTCTTAAGATTTTTTGAGGACCTCAAGTTCAAAATACTCCTTTGAAGTAAAGAATTCTAATACACCTGTTGAAAATAAAATATTATTTTTATGTATGTGTAAGGAATTCTAATATAGCTTTTGAAAATAAAATATTATTTTTATGTATATATGCTTAAGAGATTTTAATATAATTTTTAGAAAAAAGAGAGAATATTTTTTTTATATAAGTATATGACTTTGTAAAAGAAATATTTATTTTCTATGTCATTTGAATTGTGAAAAGTTTTGATTTTTTTAATAATTATGAAATATGAAAAGTTTTGTTATTTGTTTATTTCTTTATTTGACTATCTATGGATCAAATAGTAATTTTGCATGAAAGTATGTTTGTGATTTGTTTATGAAAAACATAAATTTTGGAAATTTGATGAAATTGTTTTATAAATTTGAATTGGAGAGAAATTTTTTTTATTATGATTTATGACCCTTGTCAATGAGTTATAATAACTATGACTTTGTCAGTGGGTTACAGTAATTGACACTATGATCCTTGTCAATGGGTTGTAATAATTGACGTTATAGTTTCTATTCGATGAGTTACTATAATAGTTATTATTTTGTTTAGTAAAATTCGGAATTTATTCTTTATTTGAAAATTAGAGAACAAATATCTTTGAGTGGTTTTGATTTGGATTTGGATACATAATGATTTTGATATGAATATGAAGAGGAAGTTTGAATTTTTGTTTTATTTTACTCCGAAAGTTTTTGTGAAATTTGTTGAATATTGTTATTGTGAATTTTGGGCTCAGGCCCGACCCCACCCCAGCCGTCCAAATCGACCACAGGGTCTGAAGGGAAAAAGCCGGGCACAGGCTGGCTTTGAATCTTGGGCCGAATACCAGTCCACGGATATCTCAAGAGTTAAGCCCGGACGTGCTTGGCCCATGAGTGCTCGGCTCGTCTTCGCCGGGCGCTTAGGGTTCCTTGGCTGAGCGACTCGTTTAAGCAGGCGCTTACTTTCTAGGCGGCAATTCTCCCGAGAAAGTTGCTAGCCAGGGTTTTATCTTACAGCGGAAGTTCATTCCATGAGGCGACTTCGTCGCTCCAGGCAGTGGGAGCACTCTCGATAGTGTCCACTATCACGGAAACGGGTTATACATCAAAGGAAACAAATCCTTTTACGAAATAGAGCCAACATACTCCTGTTAGGGAAGAAATTGTCCACCCTCCGAAAAAGTTGAATCTCCTATCTCTTTCCATAAAAGGGAAACAAATGACACCAAAGAAGGTACGCATTCTAAATCTGAAAAGTAGTCGCTTCTAACTCAAGATCTTCCAGAAAAGGCTAACTTTGCCATCGGAGGGGCGACGGATCACCCCCGTCGTCTTCGTGTTTGTTTTGCAGGTTGCTGCTAGATTGCTGTCAATTGGTGAATCTTAAGCGGCGATCGGGTTGTTTCTCGAGTCGGAGACCCTGATTGGCGCCGTCTGTGGGGAAGCAATAGACGAGAATATAAAGGCGTGCGTAAGAGCTTGGGTACATCAGCTCCAGTGACCCCTCCGTTTGTAAAGCCTTGGCTATTCCCAAACATCCTGAATAGTCGAATTCAACACCATGACTAACTAATCCATGAATCCCAGCCCCAGAAAAACGATTCCTCCTACGGCGCAGCGGAAGAAGGCAGAGGAAGCGAGCGGTAGTGGCGAACTACATCTGAGGCGAACCGATTCGCGGGAAGAAAAGCGGCGTCTGAACCTAGTTGGAAGCCCGGCGGTAGAGCGATCGCCGAGAGCCTCCTGCCGCCTTTCCTCCTTCGGAGTCGGTAAAGAGCCCGAAGAGACGTGCACTGGCCAGTCTCGACCTATCTGCGGATGATGAATTGCTCCTCTGGCCGAGTTCCCCCTCCGCCCGTTCACCATCTCCGAGCGCCGCGGGAAGCCCATCAAGAAAAGGCCACCTTAGGCCCGGCCCGGTTCTTGATGTGCAAGGCGTCGTACTGAGAGAGAACTTAGTAGGGACGGCGACCTCGACACCCGGCTCGGTATCGCCCTAACTTTGTGAGGGCTTCCCGCTGGGCCATCCGCCCGTCACGGTCGTGCGGGGCTGGCACCGCAAATGATCGCGCTCCTCCACGCACGAGGGGCCACTAGACATGCTTTCCACTCCCCTCGGGCCGCATATTCTGGACTACGATCCTCCCCGCGGCCATTCCGCCCCTTCGCCATGTACGATGGTTCATCCGACCCATATGATCATATGTTGGCATTACACCGTGCCATGATCCCAAGCAAGCTACCGGATGATCGCACTTTGTAAGTGTATCTTCTACCACCCTCGGGGCCCCGGCTTAGCGTGGTTCCACAAGCTCCTGTGAGGGATCCATAAACACATTTCTCCGGCGAACTATGGGCCGCCTCGTCTTCCCAAGACTTATGCTCACTGTGTGCGGGAAACATTAGCTCTCCAGCAATCCTCAAACGAGAAGACGAGTCCAACCGATCACGCGTTGTGTTCGCAAGCTTCGCCCAAAGAGATCGACGTGATACGTGATGGATGCGTGCTTCTTGCGTAATCCTCGTAAGAAGTTTTCAAATAATCCACCCCATTCTTCCAATTCGTCCCGACCTCGCCAAAGGATTATGGAAGAGCTTATACCGCTTATAAATTCTCTACTCTGGAAGACAACATCCGAGCCGCGTCGCAGACTATTATGATAACCGCCAGAATAAAGAAACTGCCGCCAAGGGTCCTGGTCCGAACAAAAGCAACCATGAAAGAACTGCGCCGACGGGCAATCCGACAAGAAGAGAGACCTCCCCCGCCCACCGCCCAACATCGCTCATGATCGACTCCTGGCCCTCATTCGGGACCCCCGACTTTAAATGGCCACCACCAATGAGGGCCTGCAGACCAACGTAATAGGTCCCTACGATGCGACTATCAACGGACCACGACCATGAAACCAATCACTGCCAAAGCCTCAAGTTCCTTGACAGTATTAATTCGGCTGTACCTCACCCTGTGACTTCCGTATTGAGAGAACCAACTCATGGGGCAACAACGCTCTCACGACCGACTGCAGCGGCGAAATCAACATGCTTCTGCGAGCCTCGACCGACCATCAACTTCATATCGGGGACCACGACACCAATACCAATCCAAGAAACAATGAGAAGAACGCCCTGACAAATTTCGCTTAGGAGCCCGAGTAAACACCATTAGCAATCGTGAAACGCCTGTACCGCAAACTGGGTGGATCTAATTCTATATCCTTTCCACTCCATTAACCCTTACACTCCGGTCATCACACCACACCATGACACACACTTCTGTATTAAACTGCTTCAGATTAACAAATTTTTGATGTACACATGGTCCTTTGCCGATCCGGCAAGGCGGGCCATCCGCTTCCATCTCCCCGCCATGGCAAATGAGTCTCATTGATCATCTCCACTCTCCCTGCCAGGATTCTCGTCAGTTTCAACGAGCTACCACATTGGCTACAATCTGGAGACATCACCTTGTCAAGGCAGTCCAAAGAACCCAAATAGCACCGCTTTCGCTGCGGGTAGAAGATTTGGGACCCATAATGCTATTTTCAGTCGAAGCCGTCGCATGCAATGAAAGCAGTGCCTTCCACATATCACCAAACAATAAGTTACCTGACCGAGGCTGGACAAGTTGACCTCCAGGGAAGCCAATTAGCCGCACGACAGTGTTATCAAACCTCTCTACAAGAACGCGGGCAAGCTGACCGCTCCGGAGAACCACCTCCTGAGAACCAACCCTCACAATAGCAATCACAGTCATCCGCCCGGCTCGCCTCGGATGAAAGGGAACCATTGGCTGTGGATCCTTAAAACCGCAAGGTCCCCGACTGGTCGACAGATTCATCTACATTCAAGACCCTCCTCCGGCGCGAAAAGGCCCGGTTATGCCAAGTTATACACCAATGTCGACGTGTTTGCTGACTCATGCGATATGCCCAGGATCGCCTCGCTCACGCCTCACACAAGCCAAATATCGCTCTCCGCCGCTCCTGTAAGACAAAAGTGAGACGCTTCACCCTCGACGCACTGGGTCATCCAGATCAAGTCGAGCAACCTTCTATAGAATGGATTCATCAGAACAGTGAAGTACCCCGAGTGGTTGGCTAATGTAGTGGTGGTCCCAAAAAGTGAAATAAATCAGAGTATAAAAGGATTACACTGCACTCAACGACGCCCCGTCCAAAAGATAACTTCCCCGCTCCCGCATAGATCGATTGCGGATGCCTCTGCAGGCATGGCATGCCATCCTTCGACGCTCGGATATCACCAAATCCTGCGCACCCCTGATGCGCAGAAGACATCTTTCATCACGCCCACTGGATCAGACAGTTATAATGCGATGCCTTCTGATCAAGAAACTGGGGCCACTTCTATCGAGGTCAGACAAAATCCACCTTCGCTCTAGCACTCATGGAAGTTTATATTGACGATATGTCGTTAACCCAAACGCCAGATCATGTCACTCATCTCAAAGAAAGCTTCGATCTCCTCCGAGAATAATATGGCATGAAGTCGAACCCACTAAAATGTGCATTCTGTTGGCACAAAGAATTTCTAGCTTTATGGTAACACAAAGAGGAATAGAGGCAACCGCAGCTAAAGGCCATCTTGCAATCGCCGGTCTCTCAGCTCTAAAAAGAGATTCAAAGAATCGACCATTTGCTATACAGCCTCTCAAGGCTTATTTCCCAAGCTTTCACTCGACCGACAAACCCTTTTCACTACTCGAGGGGGCCACCGGCCGAAAGTAGACGAGGAATGCGACCGAGCATTCGTAGCAATCAAGCAATATCTTACAGAGCCCCCGATCCTTGTGAGCCCGCGACACGGAGACACGCTCTATCTTTACCTTGCAGCTTCAGAAATAGCCGTTAGTGCCACCTTATTTAAAGAGTGCGAGGATGTAAAATCGCGCGCATTCTTGTTGCCAGTGTCCCTCAATCGATGCAGTAAACCAGTACACCCACCTGACAAGCCGCTAGCCTCGCGACGGCCGCCGTGCCCACTCGCCTGTGCCCATCTTGTCGTGGGGTGCATCGATCTTCCACTCGAGGCATTATCCATAAACCCGATATGTCCGGAAGAAACGGGCCCGAAGGCAATGGAACTGGAGCGAGTATGGAATACAAAGATAAGTCGAAGTTTCAAGAAGGGGCAAGTTCACGATTTCGCAGTAACTCCCTGCCCCAATACACGCCTGCCAAACAAAGGAGGGCTGGTGGACCTTCCGACTGATGGGGCCTCTGCACAATCAGAGCCTGTGATCTGGCTTGTAGTTAACCTCCCTCAGAGGGGAAAGGATCGAGCAGTAGCTCGTTTAGGCTTCGGCGCTCCAACAATGAGTCGAGCATGAAGCCTTGATCGCCGGAGTCAACTCGCCGCCTACGGGCGGCACAACCTCCTAATTCCGGCGACTCGCAGCCTAGTCAGAGGTCGCTAACGCTGCACTCAATCCAGAACCCGAACGGCAATATGATTCCTTAGTCAAACGTATACTGCTAATTCCTACCGAAATGAACATGTTCCCAGGGATTGCAACGAGAGGGTCGATGCCTTAGCCACTGTTGCTGCTTCTTTGCCAGTAAAAGAAACGATATACCTCCCCATCTACTATAAACTAGACTCATCCATACTGCATACCCGAGTAAGCTAGATAAAGGAGGCTCCCCCATCCTGGATGGATCCCATACTACTCTACATAGCCACTAGGGAACTACCCGACAGACGTAAACAAGCCCACAAAATTCGATTCACCCGGGCTGTGTTCTCCATAAGACAAGCAATATATAAATCCGCCCTCGACGGACCATACTTGAAATGCTCCGACTCGAACAAGGCTAGTACGCTCGTCGGAAGCCACACGAAGGTGTATGCGAACCACGGAGGAAGAACGCTAGCTCACTGAGCTCACACACAGGGGTATTACTGGCCAACTATGAAGTCGATGTCGCCAACCACGTCGAAAATGTGACCCTCGCAACAATGTCTCCCATTTCAAATCTCCAAAGGCAAGACGGTTTCCATCTCTAGTTCGCGTCATTCACACAATGGGGAATTGATATCAGGGGGCCCATTCCCCACCGCTTCCAAACACGTAAGAAACTACATCGGGTCGCCACGCGACTACTTCAAAGAATGGATGTAGGCCGGCCTTCAGATTTATCAAAGACGATGTCACCCGGCTCATATGGAAGAACATCGTCCGGGCCTGGCTCTAAGATCCCAGATCGATCGTGACGATAATGGGCCACAGCTGATACCGTATATCGAGACTTTTGTCGAACTCAAAATATGGAATTTCAGATCACCCCTAAGATCCTCAAAGCAATGCAGTCGTCAGCCTTCAATAAGACCCGTTAACCGCTCTCAAAAGCGTTAGATTCCCGCTAAAGGGAAATGGGTGGAGGAACCGGCCGTGGTGCTTTGGGGCTTACGTAACTACTCGACTGGTGTCGACCGGTGTCTCTCCTTTCACACTCACCTACGGGATGGAAGCTGTTATCCCTACCGAAATTGGTCTACGTACCGTCCGCACAGCAATGCCCGACCTAGCGAATGAAGAATATGTGATCGTGCGGAATTGCACACTAAGTGATGAGTCGCGGAAGCTAGCAGCAACCGAATGGTGATCCCATCGCCGCCATGAACTCTTATAACAAACAGCAGCTCAATGTTCCAAACGGCGATCTAGTTTCAGGAAAATTCGAGAATACTGCTGCACCCCACGCCAGTGGGAAATTCCAACCTAACTGGGAAGGCTCGTACGTAGTCGCGCCTGTGGGAATCCGGTCCTGTTATAGACAAACCGACGAACCCCGCACTTAGAATGTGGAATGCCATGCACCTAAAAAGGCATTATCACCAAAAAGAATGTCTTCTATCCACTAATCGGCATATTCGCAACTCAATACGTGGCTCCACCAAGTCCGGCCACAGCTTCATCGATCAGCTCGCCCCAAAGACAGATCACATCCGGTCGTCACCATAAGTCTCGCGCAGCTTCACCGATCACCGCCGGGCCGCATCACATCCACCGGCTCCACCACAAAAACCGGGCGCATAGTTCATCGACCGCCTCGGGCCAGCCGCATCACATCCGGCCGGTCCACCATAAGTTTGGGCTGCAGCCATCGATTTCCGGCTCTATCACCAGATCAAGACCGTCGGTCCACTACAGTCTCGCTACGCAGCTCATCGACTCGCCACGGGCCGTGATCACATATATCAACCAATTACAACCGGCGCCGCTAGCTTCATCGACCGCCTACCCAAATTCGATCACATTTGGTCGGGTCCACCACAGTCCCGCAGCTTCACCGACCCGGCCCCAAACAACCCGGCATCACACTGGGTCGGTTCAATTACTGTCCAAGCACAGCTTCACCCGACCGCCTCTACCACCCTGACACATCCGGGCCGGGTCCACCATGTCCGGGCTACGCAGCCCACCGACTCGCTCAAAATTCGCTCAGATCACATCTATCGGGCTGGGCCGCAGCCACCGACCGATTCTACCAACGTCCAATTAGTTAAATTTACTAATCTGGCTCTCTGTAGCAAAATCCTACCAATCACATATATGTAATAAACATTAAAACAGAAACGAGGAGAAATCCAAAAGAGAAAATGTCTAAACATCTAAAATGACCAAAGCAAGAGAGAAAAGCAAATTGTTTGGTACGACAAACACTAAAACAAGCCTCGTAAACTTAAAGCTCTACTCCGCAGGGGGATCCGTTGGAAGAAACGCCTCAGTTGACAACCTCCTCGCCGGCTGATGGACTATTCGTTGACGGTCTTCTCATTGCTTATTACGTGATCGAAAAGCGGCGTAGTCGCTGAGAGCGCGAGGATTGGCAAAGAAATCGCGACAAGCGGACGGGGAGTTCGACGCCATCGGGATTTGAAACTGCTCCCGGTAGCAATGTTGTGCGAAGAGCAACAACCATAGCCCCGTAATTAGCGCCGCGAGTCAATGCGGCCTCGCCGTCTCTCACTGTCGTATACTCCGGAAGCGGCAAAGTCGTCTTTGGCGACTCGGGCTCTATAACCAGGCCAGGGTTTTCTTACGCCAAATGGCTGGCCTGTTCTTACATGCACCGCGACCTCCCGTAGCGACGGCGGCTTCTGTGACTCGTGATGTTCGGCCCTTGAGCCTCTTCGTAGCAGTGCCAGAAACGTGAACAAAAGCGGCTCAGGCTACTATCTGCGCCGGGTGAAGGCCTCCACCGATGGCTAAGCGTATCCGCGCCTCGTAGCGCCTTGTTGTCCCCTCTCGACCTTGGCCGGGCGGCTCTTCCGCGATTCTACAGCTTCGGCTCCGGGCGAACGCCCGGCTCGGCTTTCTTGAGTGAATGTATGCTGTTGCTGCAGCGAACGAACATTTCGCGGTACTAGGCATCCTCGAGTGAAGCTCAAACTCATGGTGCTGACGCCATGTTCTGAATGACGATTCACAGCTGCGAAAGAACCTATTCTTAATAAAGAAGAGTATGCCTTAAACCTTGAATGAATCACCTATCTTACCTGACTCATTAGGCCCGAATAAATTCTTGATTCCGGACTGTATCCCCATCATGATGATGCACAAAAATCCTCTTTAGTAGAGCGAGGATAGGAGCTGATGTCGGCTTCTGCTGAAGACCCGATACCTGGCGACCATAGTACTGATACATGGCGAATGCAATCATTCAGCCGTCGACCACGGACTCCATGATGAAAGGGCTCCTGAGTACGACGCGATATTTTTCACCTCCTCCTCACTGAGGCGATATCCTCCTGCAGGGACTCCAGGCCTTCCCTGTGAATGTAGTTATGAGTATCTACTTGGTAAACGTTTAGGTCTAAGCAGTGGGCCCATGAACTCCGATATGTTTTGCCCAGCCCTCGCCACGTCTGACGGGATTATTTTAAAGTGCTGGTGGAAGCCGGATCATCTCGGCCGATTGGATCGATGCAGCTCGGTTCAATTGTTGGCCTAAATTCTGGGGAGCGAGGATGGTGATTGCGAGATCACGAACTCTGTCGACGAGACTAATCCTTGGTAGCCGTGCGGCTTGGGTGCAATTGGACGGGCGCTTTGACTCCGCTTTCGAACTTACACGCGACACTTTGCAGGCGGCTGCTCTGATGGCTTGACCCGCCGTCCTCTCCACCTCCTCTACAAATCTGGATCGTGTCAAGATTGGTTGGAGGCTTCAGTGCAAAATTCTACTTTGAACCAGGCGCATTCCAACGCTTGCCTTCTTCGCTTGATCTTTACCGCTCAGACGGTTGGTGCGCAAGAGGAGGATCTGCTCCGGACCGTGCCATTTAGGCTTCCCAGGCCAGCGAGGAGATGAATCGAGGCCGGCGAAGAAAGCGGGCGACGCTTGATGCACTCGGGCCCTTGACTTCGATGCCTCGACTGCGAATCCGGGAAGAGCTAGCGGCGCCCAGGACATGGCGCGGAAGTACATCCCTGGCTCACAAATTATGCTCCCTTCACGACATTGAAGAAGGCGTGGCCAGGGGATAACTGGAAGGTATAAGACGAGGTTGTTCCTGATCTCTTCTCCGAATGAAATAGAACCTAGTAATGGTGCTCATCGGAAATCTCTAAAAGTCGTGAATCTTCTGTGCTTTCGACTACTCGCGTTTCACGGCTTTCCCTCGAAGCCTTACCTACATGCGTAACCTTGCCGATTAGTATGCATCATAACACCCGGGATCAAACACAGGACTAGGGCCCAGCCTGACTCACGGACCTAGGAAAGGGCTGAGATCAGTTAATACTTTAAATGGCGGCAGAGCAGGGTCTCTAATCGAGACCTCACTAATGCGCCCATTTTAAGCCTCAGGTCTTTGGCGAGTCGGGAAACCCGTTCACAAGGCGTAGTCGTGGACTCAAGGCGACATGGACATTCGTCCACAGGCCACTACTATGTTCAGAGGTAAATGATAAAAGCACCACAGCGTGAGATCGAGCAGATGAAGTGGTTCGACCACCTTGGCAAACCAATTAGGATGTGAGATCACGTTTGGGTGAATAAATAGATGGCGCCCGGGTAAAATATTAAACTGTTTGACATTCTTCAGTAGTACGAAGGCTGATCCGGCTATTTAGTCACGGGTAAAAAACACACCATTGTGTTCCCCGCAACGATGGATCATCGCCCTCCATCAGCAGAGTCGTGTTATCAACACCTGTAATCACCTTTAGTTCCTCCATCGTCATATAGATGCAATGATATTGCTTCTTGTGGAAAAGGTTTAAGCTCGGCGGAGTCTATCTGGGCTGACCGCTCGTGGAAGGATTTCACCTCTACATTACGCAAATATCAAAGGAGAGGAAAAGGTGAATATTAGACCCTAGTCACATACCAAGTAGGTATAGGTATGCCACTAGCTGACGGCGGCACTGGGCAGAATATGTAAAACCCCCCCGAGAAAATTCGATTTCCTCAGCGAGGCGAAGTAGTAGTTTGGGTCAAAAATCGAGAATTTATTCTCTAGATCTCGGATAATGAAATGCGTTTCACCATTGGTATCGTCTCACGAAATCTAACTACCCACGTCGAATTTGTGAATTAGGAATGATTGAAGGATTTACACGTTTTGAAGGCATCAGTATCGGGTCTTAGTAAGCAATATTTGAGTGACAAAAGTCACCTATAACATATACTACGTGTTACATGTTTCTTAGAAGTGATGGAATTGGACCGGTAGAGATAGTGCCAAATGTATGCTCGAAAATCCAAGCAGGGACATAGATGACTTTATAACCCATTTGTTTTAAATGATAATAAAATAGCCTTAATATTGTGCGTCTCTGCCTTTGTCAAAGCAGCATTAGGAAAAAGAAAAGGAGATGTAGTAGCCATTTTTTTGTGTTTTAGTGAGAGTATCAAGCTTCTCTCTAGATTTGCAGGCGTCCAGAAGCTAGTTGCGATTCTTCGAGCAAGAAGGAAGGCACATTCTGCGCGGAGAGGCACTGTAGCGATAGACTCGATTTTAGGGAGTTTCGATAAACTCGGTGGTGGGGATTTATCCTCTACTTGGTTTTACACTTTGTTTAAGTGTTTTATGATGTTCAGGTTTAGGTTGAGGCCTTGAACGGCCAGTTTGTTCCGGTCCCAAAACTTGGGGCCAAGGTGATAAATTTTGGAGCCATTTGGACGATCCAGCGGTATGTGTGGGTGATGTGGCGTGGGTTGTGATTTATGCGACTAAATCATGCATTTAACGATGTGTATGAGGCGGAAATGGTATGAAATTCGGGTTCCCAAAGTAGACGATGATTGGACAGGCGTGAGCGGTAACCGAGGGTTTCTTGTTCGGCAGATAGTGACAATTAATTTTGTGTGAAAATGTGTTTGGTTGAGTGATTCAGATGAATTCTTGTGTGTTGATTAGCCACGTGAGCTAATTTTTGGTGTAATCGTTGCGAAAATTGCATAACATGTTTGTGTGATTTAAATTATGTAAATATATGCATGATGATATATTTGCATGTGTTATATAAATTGTATTGGAATTGACATCATGCATTCCATATGCGTTGGGGCACCCTAGAACGATAAGAGTGAGTGCATGAGGTGATTTATTGAGAGAGTGGTTTCGGAGGTTTGACTAATAATAATAATTGACAGATTGTCCATTACAATGCTCGGAGGATGATCCGTATCAAATTATCAATCGTCCAGTCGACCCGATTGATATACATCGGAGGGTTGTCGATAAATAGATTATGGTCGGTCATTACTTATATCGGAGGGTTGTCCACATTTAAAAACAAACACTTTTGTTTTGAAAGTAGTGTTTCTCATACATGGCTTAGGCAAGTGTGAGGGAGTCGGGACATGGGTTGGTCATTTAGACATTCAAGTAGGATCACATATTTGCTTGAATGTGTGTTTACATAGGAGAATTGCATATGCACCTAGGTGGAGAGTAGCCCATTTAGGGTGATTCCACTATTGGGCGATAGCTCACCCTGTCGAAGGATATTATTTTTCAGGTACAGGGAGCGTGCGAGGAGATGGCTCATCACAGAAGTAAAATCTTGGAAGAAAGCAGGGTTGGCTTTGGTGTTTTTAGAATACATGTATTAGAATGTTGTAAACTTTTAATATGTGTTGTATAAGAGTAAACTTTTAACTCTTGAAACTATGGTATATAGTTAGTGTGTTTTGACGAACATTGGTATATGGGCCCCAGTGGCCATTGGTACTTATATTGGGTTATATTGGATTGTTTGGGACATGTTTGTATTTAGGTACTGACTCCTCATCTGAGGAGACTGATTTTAAATGAATAGTATCGGGTTACGAACATTCGCGAGGATTATTGTGAGTTGACGGTAGTTAACGGACCCCTGGGATTTGGGGCATCACAGAATACGTGTTGAAACTCTTCTCTTCCAGGTTTTTAACAATCGGAGAGTATCGATCACCCACGGTTACTATCGGCGATCATGTAAGGTACGTGGGTGAAATGCGTGGCTGCACCTTGATGACTGCGGGATGAGCAGCGAAGAACTAAGTTGGTCAGCCCAGGAAAAGATAAATCCAAAATGACACGCAAAGGAAAAGTGTCTGACTTAATGATGCTATCTATATACCTCACTTTAGGTATGTAGCCGCATTTGTACGTGTGACCGTCGTCTGCCATGACATCTAAATGACCTTGACGGTTTGTACCTTAGAGACCTGATAGATTCTGATGGGCGAAGCCAGGCCTTCCTCTACGACCTCGTAAGCCGACCCATTAGCTAATTGTTAATGGTGGCGATTCGTATTTAGATAAAATTATAAGAATACTTATACATGTCGCAATAAGGCGCAAATAATAAGGAACTCTGATTTTATTAATATCACCAAAAAAGGTGTTTGGTATTACATAGAATGCTTGTAGCCAAGCAACGTTTTATGATACATTCCACGCTTATAAGGCGTCAGAAGTGGCGACGTCGATGCAGATCGAGACAAAAGATGCGTAGGGCGAAAGAAGAAGGTGGTGATGGGGCTGAATGAGAAGCAGAAAGCCCCCGAATTGCCGCGAAAGCCAAGATGGAGATGGGGCTGAATAAGAAGCAGAAAGCCCTTGTGCTGCTACAGAGGCTAAGAAAGAGGAAAAGGAGATGATAAGGTTGGTGGGGGGCTTGACCGAACCTTGCATGATTTAACAGGGGGTGCCCACGATGCGATTGCCATTGAGTTTTAGAACCGCGAACGCCTCCCCGAATATTTAAGGCTCACCTTCTGACCATATAGTCCCTGATAAACCCATGCCTGGACGGCATGGCCAACCAGATATTAACTATCCCACATCCTCAGTCCCTTCACCTGGGGGTCTTCATCGCCCGATCTAATGCCTTTCTACGGAAAAACTTGGATAACCGGTGAGATAACGAACCGTCGCTCTCTCCTTTTTATAGCAGTTCTATATCTCGAGGATCGATCGGAGTGATCAATGACATCTATGTCTGAGCCACCAAAAAGTTATTATAAAATTCACGCTGAAAATTAAGTAGCGGTAATAATAAACTATTCCTATGATCTGACGGTCAAATTGTCTCTTTCCCAGTGGGACGGTTTACCTCCTCGGTAGGGAAAGGGGAGCATTAATGGTACCCTTAGGCTGGAAGGCCCGACCCCCTGGCCGTCCAATGACAGTGTGGGTCTCAAAGGAAGCCCGAGGCAGGCGCTGGCCCACGAATCTTGGCCGATCCTCACTTTGGATATCTCGAGAGTTAAGCGGACATTAGCCGAGCATGAGTGCCGGGCGTCTTGCCGGCTTGAGTTTCCTTAGTGAGACGGCTCGTTTAGCTCGGGCAGCTTACTCCGTGTGATTCTCCCAAGCGGTGCGAGTGGGTTTACATCTTCTGCGGAAGTTCATTCATGAGCGACTTAGTCGCCGGCGAGTAAGGCATACCGATAGTGTCCTATCTGAAAGCAATTATACGAAACTAATCCCTTTTCGAGAAATAAACCTGCGCATTTATTAGGGAAGAAATATCCGCCCCTCAGGAAAAGTTGCGGATCTCCTATCTCTCCATAAAAGGGAAACAAATGACACCAAAAGAGGTACGCATTCCTAAATCTGGCTTGATCCTACTTCTAACTCATGATCTTCGAGGAAAGGCCTTGCCATTGGAGAGAGCTGACGGATCACCCCGTCGTCCTTTGTGTTGTTTGCGGGTTGTTGCGGATTGTTGTCAATTGGTGAATGCCACGATGATCCATTGACTCTCAAAATTCAGGAGACCATAGTTATATCTCTGTTTTGAAAGAATTGTAAAAAATATTTGATCCATAAAATTGTTTTATTATCTCTTACTGGGCTTTGAGCTTGACCCATTCATTGACAATTTTTCAAGTACCTTTAGTTCGGGTAAGGAGTGACGGTTAGGAAGGGAGTTTAACATTACTAGTAGTTTGAGGTTTTGACCCTATTTATTTATTTGGATGCTTTTTAGACTTTTAGTGCAATTTGTATTTGGATTATTTTAATTTGAAGTTTTAGATAATGACAGGTTTGGATGATGTTTTAGATTGTGATTGAGATTATGAACATTATAGAGTTATATGTTATTGCCCAAACTAGGAATTTTGATAAGTGAAATTACAAGAGAAGGATTTTTAGTATGAAATAACTGTCATGTCCTAAGAGCGGGTGCACGGTATGACAGAATGGTATTAAAGCAATAGGTAATGATCTTGATGGAAATCACTTTTAGTTTATCATGGGGATGGATATGTGACGTATTGTTAGGTTTAATTTAGTTTTGTATGAATTCATTTTTCTCCTTGTTGATCTAAGTTATCCACTTGGTTTTGTGAAACCCCGAGAAAATCTAATTTTCTGAAAAATGGTAAAATGATAATTTTGGTTAAAATCCGGAATTTTTTTTCTAGATCTCGGATGACAAAATGGACTTCATCGTTGAATCGTCACTAAGCGGAAATCTAGCTTCCCACGTCAGTTCGTTGAATTAGAGACGGTAGGAATTTCACGTTTTCGAGGCCTTGCAGTGTCGGGTCTTAGTATGACCGCTTAATGAGATATGTGATGTGACAAAAGTCACCTACTACATTTACCCATGTGACACATGTTGCATGATTAGTGAGAGGATAGAGATAAATGGTTTAGATTAAGCCATGTGTCAAAAAACCTTTAAAGTCAAACGAAAGGGACACAAAGGGAATTAAGTGAAAAGAATTAAAAGAATAAAATAAAGACAAAAAGCTTCATCTTCTCTACTTTTTGCTGGAAACGTGCAATGAAGGGGAGAATGGAGTTTTAGTGAGAGAAAGTGCAACTTCTCTCTAGATTTCCCGGCTTTTGGACCATCGGTCTAAATCGAACTGAAGCAAGAATGATCTCGCTCTGAGGCTGCGCGTGGACACGATTTTGGAGTTTAAACAACTCCAGTAGGAGTCTTTTCCTACTTGGATTTTATTCTTTGGCTAGAGCCATTTTAATGGATTAGAGATTTGTTAAGGCCTTGGATGATAGGTGTTTTTGGTCTCTAGAAAATATTTGAATAGAGTGAAAAATCCTGAAGTGGCCGTGGAACTATCTTAGAGACCTAGGGTTTCTTGTTCACGATGATTTGTGTGATTTTTGTGTTTGATGTTATTGCTATGAATTGAATAACATGTGATTAATATGTGAATTTGTTAATATATGCATGATTTATATGATGTACATGAATTGTTTAAATGGCATAATGCATTCCTTATGCAGGCACCACTAGGGTGGTAGAGTGTGAGTGCATGACATGAAAAAAAATAAAAGGAAAATGGTTGTGAAAAGGAATTTCAAAGGAAGATTTTAGGAGGAATTGGAGTTAGGGTGTCAATGATTCCGTCGGAGGGGCCCGTAGATTATTTTGGAAAGTTATCGACAAATTCTGTAGCCTCGGAGGGTTGTCAAATAGATTTTACTAAGAGCTTCGATAGCGTATGTTTGAAACAAAATCTTGTTTGAAAATAGTATTTTCTCATTTGGCTTAGGCATAGTGAGAAAGTCGATGAGGAGCTCGAGAAGTGGGAAGAGTACAGTCACATACTCCTCCATATCATGTAGACATTCAAGTAGGATCATGTATTTGCTTGAGTGTGTTTGGTTGCCATTAAATGTGCACTTAGGTGAGGAGTAACCCATGTAGGAGATTATCACTACCGGGCATTGCTCACCTTGTCGAGGATCATTGTTAGTGCGAGTGTTCGAAGGCGGCGCTCATTAGAATTTGCTTTTTGAGAAGAAAGGCCCAGAGCATGTGGCTTGATTTCATTTTTGTAAAACAGCTGTATGAATTATTACAACTGAAACATGTTGTATTAGAGTGATGTATTAACTCTTGAACTATGGTAATATAGTTGATGTATTTTAGTAGTATGGATGTATGGGCGATAATGGCCATTTACTCATGTATGGTCACCATGTTATGAGACACGGTATTCCGTGTGGGTTGGCCAGTGATCAACGGGACACCCTGGAATTTGGGGCGTCACAGGTTTTTTTGCACTTTTATAGATGATAGTGTCTATAAGTCATCTTATGATGATTGGTTATTGGAAGATTAGAAGTGTGAGTTGAATTAGGATCCTTTGAGTTGATTTAATATTCTGGACCTTTAAGATTTTGATGCGCTATTGTAGATAAATTAATTAGTCTCCTAACATGTGTAAATTGTTTAGGAATATAATGAATTTCTACATTCCTAGTTAGCTTAAATTTAGTTATAAAGGAAAACATTAGTGTCAAAGTTGATTGTTAGGGTATCAAATAAAGGAAAACACTAGCTTAAATTTAATTTAATTATTAGAGTATAAAAAATAGGGTTGGGTAAATTGTTTTCCCTAAAAAGATTTAATTTTGATTGTTAGGGCATCAAATATCAGTTAATAATTGGGTTATAGAATCATGAATAACAATTGTTGTAAGTTGTGTAAGTTGCATATATTGTTAGGGTATAAAGCCATGATGTAATTATAGTAAGAATAGGATATATGAAAAATAATAATAATTGTTGCCAACTATATAGATATGAAATTGTTTTATAAGTTTAAATTTGAGATAAAAGTGTTTCATTTTGGTTTGTGACCCTCTCAATGAGTTATAATAATTGATTATGACTCTCAATGAGTTACAATAATTGACTATGACCCTCGTCATCGGGTTACAATAATTGAAACTATGACTCTTGTCAATGAGTTATAATAATTGACAAAACTATGACTCTTGTCAATGAGTTATAATAATTGACACTATGAATATAGTCAACGAATTATAATAATTGATTGTTTGTTTATGTCCCACAAAATTCAAGACCATTTGTTATTAAAAAAATCAAAGAACAAATATTTTTAGTGGTTTTGATTTGGATTTGTATACTTAATGATTTTGATATGAATAAGAAGCTTTCATAGAAAGTTTGAATTTTTGTTTTATTATACTTTGAAAGTTTTTGTGAAATTGATTAAATGTTATATCTCCGTTTTGAAAGACTTGTGAAAATTTTTTGATCCATAAAACTATATTATTATTTGTTACTCAACTTTGAGCTCATCCAATTTGTTGATAATTTTTCAGGCACCTTTAGTTCGGGCAAAGAGTGACGATAAGGAAGGGAGTTTGGTATTACTAATAGTTTAGGGTTTTGACCCTACTTATTTGTTTGGATGTTTTTTAGACTTTCAACGTAATTTGTATTTGGATTATTTTAATTCAAAGTTTTAGATAATGACAGGTTTGAATGATGCTTTAGATTGTGATTGTGGTTTTGAACATTATAGAGTTATATTTAATTGTCCAAACTAGGAATTTTGATAAGTGAAATTATATAAGAAGGATTTTTAGTATGATATAACTACCATACCCTTGAAAGCGGGTTTCAGAGCGTGACACATAAATTTTGAAATTATGTATTTGATAAAATAGAAAGAAATATGTAAAATAAGTTTTAAAAATATATGCAAATAATTTTTTTAGTTTAAACCTACTTTTATTTTTCTCTTTTTATTCTCTACTTTTTCTTCATATTTTCTCTCAAAATTTGTCAAAAACTTAATATAGCCAAAGTATTATGTATTCACATTGCATCATAGTGCAATATTGAAGTTTTTAAGATTTGAAAATTCTTCAAGATGCTTGGTTTCATCATTAAATTAAAATAAAACTTAATTTAATGTAATCCCGGGTGTTAAAATTAATAAACCTTAATTGAGAACAAGAGAAAAACTTAAAGTCTTATTCCACTAAATCATTATAAAAATTACATAACAAAAGTCTTCATATAGATTTACTAGAAGAATCCTGATAGGAAATAAACTCTAAAGTGCTAAGAATAAGAAACTTATCAAAATATAAAAGAAATCCTACAAATAATAGGAATGTATTATATTCTATAATATAATATAATTTAACATTCCCCCTTAAACTTACGATACGACTGCTATAAGCATCGAGAGTTTGTCAACTAAAAAACAAAACTAGAAAATAGAATGACAATTGATACTGGATTGCAGAGAGAAACAATTTCAAAAGAAAAAAACCTAAACTCCGACAACATAGAAACAAATTTGAATATTGAAATCGCCGAAATGCTAATTGTATCATCGTCATCAAAGCATTTGTACATCGCTTGATTGTGGTATCTCAGATTTCATCAAATAAAGCGATCATCTTCCACATCAAAGTGACAGCTAATGATGCCAATACCAAAGCCACATTCAAATACCAAAAGCGACGATGCGCTGGGTGGCACGTGCGAATCGAAAGCCACCTCGAGGCGACGATACTTGATGCAATCTTTGATGACAATGTCAATACCAATGTCAATGCGATATCGTGCGATACCAAAATCAAAGCCATTCGATTCGACTAAAACCTTAAATTCCACTTCCCACGTAGCAACAAATCCCAAAGCCACCTCAAAGTTCACTTATCCCATCCCTCTATCCTCCAATTTCTGATCCACAACCAATCTTTAAACAATCCATAAATCCTAACACTAAACTCTAACTTTTTCCGCCAAACCCTCAACACCCAAATAACGAGAATAATGATAATTGAAAAAGAAAACAACCAACTTTTTAATTTAATCCTTCGACTGAGTCGACACCCAAATTGAAAAAGAGTTGAAATCCTCTAAGAAAGTTGTGGATGTACATACCAATAATTTAAAGCTCAGAAAAAACCAACAAGCCCCTAACAAAATTCGAAAAATAATCAAAACTGAAAAGTTAAATCTTCACCACAAAACTAAAAAACCCTCGATTGAACGAGACTCGAGATGTTCCAAAACCCGAAGAGAAGAATTTATGAGGCTTTACGCTGAACCTCCGGTAGAGGTGCGGTTGCAGAGAGCTGTGCCCCCCGCAACCCCCAGCCAAATCAGATTAAATTTCTACCCTTGAAACCTCGTTCTCATACCTTGTTAAAATTAGGAAACCCTAATTGAGAACAAGAGAAAAATTGAAAGTCTTATTCCAATAAATTATTATGAAAGTTACATAACAAAGGTCTTTATATAGACTTACTAGAAGAAGACTTACTAGAAGAATCGTGATTGGAAACAAACTCTAAAGTGCTAAGAATAAGAAACCTACCAAAATAGAAAAGAAATCATACAAATAATATGAATATATTATATTCTATAGCATAATATAATTTAACACTAAGTACCATTGAAATATTAAATTTTTTATTTTTTATTATGTTATTTAGGTTGTGTTTGGCTCCCAAAAAGTATTAAGGAAATAAAATAATGCTAAAGAAAATGGTTTTTTTTTCCGTTGGTTGTATAATAAAAAATCTCAATAAATAAAATACAAATAAAATCAATTAGAAACTTATATACTTTTAAATTTAAATTATTTAATTCATATATTCATTAGCAAATAAAAATAATATTTTAGATTTAACTCTATTTTTATTTTCTCTATTTTCTTTCCCTTCCATTTTTCCTCAAATTTTTTGGAACCAAGCTTAACCTTAGTATTTAATATTAACAGGGTAAAGGTTGAGGTTGGATTTTTTTTATAACCCTTGAGATAAGAGGGTAAACCTTTAATGTTCTTGAGATGACTCGAATTAGTGACGACTATTGGGTAACCCACCCTAATACATTAAAATTTTAAATTTTAATATGAAATTAAACAATATGATTTTTCTAATCAATAAAAATAAATAGTAAGTAAAGAATAAAAAGAAATCATCTAAAATATTGAACAAATTGTATTCAACGTGGTTGCTCTAGAATGAAGTCTTTATATTAATGCTTCTTGGTGTCTATTTTTCTAATCCCCGTCTTGGCTTTTACCACAAGGGAGCTGCCACACGTATAGAAGACAAAATGAGATGAAATCCTGCTTTGGTCCTTTCATGGGGGATAGCATCGTGTGAATCGCCTATCTAGTTTTCTACAAATTCCAGTGATGCCATCCGGCAGCACTTCATCAAAATTATCAACCTCGTAGCTACAGCTCGTTCCCATTGGGTGCAACTGGCCATGTTATAGCTTAAAATGCTCATTGCCACTACTATATAATGAGCATGATAGAGTTGAAACAAGCAACTGAAACTGAAAGCCACCGGCATTAATAATCATCCATCACCACCACGACCACCTCCTCCTCCTCCTCCTCCGTATAGGAAAATGGCTTCTTGGAACAAAGCCGCGATCTTGATTGCATCTTTTGCTAGTTTAGTGGCGGCCGCTGCTGCTCACGACGGTATGCCTGGTATGGATGGCATGTACATGGGCCCCGCACCGACTGCGCCCAGCCCCAGTGATTCTGGCCGCGCCGTCACTTCTCCATCGGCGCTGGCCATGGCTGGACTCCTTGCTTACGTTGTTTCTTTCCTTGCCGTCCGAGGCAGTGCATGGGCTAGCTAGCTGCGGAGTCTGGCTCTGTCTCTGGCTGTTGGTTGTTCATGAGTCACTTGGCGCTGTTATCTTTCCCTCCTCGTGTTTGATATTATGTTATTTTCGATTATGTTCATGATTGAGTCACTAGGCGCAGTTCGTTATTAAGTTATTTCCGATGTTGGTTTATGATATTCAATGTTATTAAGTTTGATATTCAATGTTATTAAGGGCACTACTTGTAAAAGTGTTTTTGGCCAAATAGCTACACTATAAGAATCTAGAAAAGTGATTGTTGGAGTGTCAAAGTTGGAATAGTTTTAACAAAAAATAAAGTGCATATTGGGTGTGCCATTAGCCCTAGTGTCTCAAATGTCTTAGATGTTGTCACAAGAGATGGTCGAACAAGCCATGTGACACAACTTACTTTAGTTGGTGTGTCATGGTTGATGTCACACGTGATGGTAGAACAAACTATGGAACATAACTTGCCTTATTTGGTCCACATGAATTTTGGGGAAATATTTGGCAAATTAGGAGTCAATATTCAACTTGATGAACAAGGAATGATATAGGAGAATAATGCACATTGAACCGATCAAATAAGATAGATTGGAAATCATTATGTGAGATTTCTTTGGAGGGAAAATATTATCCTAAATGGATATGGATTGAGATCAAATTTTTATAGCTAGCTTATTGAGACAGTTTAGGCAAGTTAGATATTCTAAACATAGAGAAGATTTCCTAAGGGGTGCTTAAAAGGAGAAGAGACGTCTCTCCAAGAATCATCGATTCACACACAAAGGAGGTTAACTGCATGAGATTTTCACGGCTGAAGTAGCTCTATAGGTACTACTCTAAGTCTCGGTTATGAGCAGTGCTTAGTTATACTCTAGTTGAGTTGGAGTGATTGGGCATGTACGAGTCTAGATGCTTCTTGTGGGAAAATAAGAAGAGCTTATTTCAATGTTTCACTATGAGAGAGTTAGGAGAAGACGATTATGAGAAAGGGGGAGTCTTGTTTTACTTAAGACCATCGTGTAACCTAATTGATATATAGTGAAATACCTTGCATCAGGACTCAGCCCCGAGGACATAGACTTTTGCCGAACCGCGTAAACAATCTCTAGTTTCCTTGCGTGTGTGATGTCGCGCCCCAACCCCCGCCTAGGCGGAAGAGAGGGAACGCGGCACGGAACTGAGACTCCTTTACTTGAGTTACTGTCATTAGTGGGTCTATTTCAAAATATAACTGAATGTATCAGAATATAACTTAAACTTAATCCATAAGGAAATAAAACTTTTAACACTATCACCATAATGGTGTTCATAATGTCCTGTGTAAATATATGAGTCCCATTGACTTATACATATACAAGTCCTATTATGAAAAAAACTGCTTGTACATATTCAAAATGTCAGTGGGCATGAATGTTGACTCTGGCTGTGTTGGCCTCTTATTACAATATTCATGCAATTTGAGATGCCCTCTTGATACCTACCGCGGATGAAACTTAGTGCTAGGCGATAGCTTAGTGGAAACATATAACATATATATGACCACTTGTAGTGGTCTCGATGACAATATACAATTAATACAATTCCTATTTGCACGTGTATTTGTTCTATATAATAGACTTCTTGTACACTATGTCATTTATTAGAGTTCTCCCGTTCATTCTTCTATAATACATTACTTTTTATTTCTTATAAGCTCAATCACATTTTCAATTCAAATCATTGTTTTTTCATATTACATGTGGTCTCATCTTGTGTAACCTTGCACATATTCAAGAAAGTGGATACGGTATAAAGCTGTATGTGCCGTCTTATCATTTATGTATGAATGATCTAACTGTATTGACTAAGCAGGGCTGCTGTAATGACCTGAAGCAGAGGCCAACTATATCATACTGTAATCCTAATAGGCATGCCTACTATCTACACGAGGGCGCGTATGCGAATAATCAATCTTATTACATTTTTATTCGTGTTCAAGCTATGCCTGTCTCATATACATGGATAATGTCGATCAGCGTAATAGCGTAGAGATACTTTGAGCAGTATTCCTTTGCCTATATATATATATATATATATATATATATATACTATATATATATATATTATAAGCATTACTTTTTATCATAACTTTGTATGATCATGTTCTCAGTATTGCTCATATTTACGTTCATGTAATCATGTCAATCACTTTTATAATTCTTTTACAATTTTATTTATTCACTTGAATCTCTTTATACAAAAATATTTCTGCAGGCTCCTTTAGATGGATTTGCAGGTACTGATAGGAATAAATTTGAATACACTTATTTCAAGGTGATTTGTTATCTACAGAAGTCTAGTTTACCCAAGGTGAATAATAACTTTCGATTTGGATGAGTGATGACTTGAAGTTATGGCCTAAACACTAAAGCCGTACCAAAATAGACGGCTTGCACAACCAGAGCTTGATTTTGACAAATTTTAAGGTTCAATGGGGTCAATTTGAATACACTTATTTCAAGGAGATTTGTTATCTTTGAAGTCTAGTTTGCAGAAATTTTAATCACTCAATTTGGATGAGTTATGGCATGGAACAGGTTTTGGAAATTTTTGGCATCTCTCTAAAACTGACATTTTCTTTATCTGAGCAATTCCTCAATTGAGACCCCAACAACTCAAACAACCATATAATTGAAATTTGAGACCAACAACCATCATTGTGTTGCTGCAAGTAGGTTTTCCTAAACCCCGAACATCATCAAAAAGGGTTTAGGTTTAATTTCCCATTTGTAATCTTTTTCTTTTCTCTTCTTTCTTAGTCTTCTTGTAGATCACCAAAATCCTTGATCATAGAGCAAAATCTCAACTCTTCTCTTCTTTTCTCAGCCGTAACCACTAGCTCTCAAACCCGAAGAATGTTTCTTTACAAGACAAATTTGGTCTTATCATATTTCATAGGAAGGCCATGTTTGACTTGTCATTTTATTAAGTTTTTCCATTTTTTTTTGCATTAAGTCTTTCTTTCTCTTTCATTTACACTTCTGCCTCAAATATTCTGATGACATATAAACTTATTCTCTTATGACCATAAGTCCTTAATGTGACATTTTACTATTTTACCCTTGACTCTTGTATTAATCCCAGTTTTATCATTTTTCATTCTTAGCAATATAAATTCCGGAAAAATACAATTTTAACTTATTTTATACCCTAAACATGTTATAAAACTTTTAGGATATATTTTGGGGTGTTACAACTCTCCCCCCCTTAAAGGAATTTCGTCCTCAAAATTATTACCTGAACTAAAGAGTTGAGGGTATTGTGCCCTCATAATTGCTTCTGATTCCCAAATAGCTTCCTCCCTACCATGGTGTTGCCAAGAACTTTCACTTATGGCACTTGCTTGTTCTACAACTGTTTTATCTCTCGAGCTAGAATAGCTTTTGGTTATTCATCATATGAGAAATCTTATTGCACTTGTACATCTTGTACGGGCAAGATATGCGATTCATTTGACCTATATCTCCTCAGCATGGACACATAGAAGACATCATGTAGCTTGGTTAGCTTTGGAGGAAGAGCCAACCGATAGGCTATAGGTCCTACTCTTTATAAAATTTCATACGGACCGATGAATCTTGGACTCAACTTTCCTTTCTTCCCAAACCCAAGCACTTTCCTCCATGGGGATACCTTTAGGAACACTTTATCACTCACTTCATATTCAATATCTTTCCTCTTCAAATCGGCATATGACTTTTGTCGATCACTAGCAACTTTTAACCTTTGGCGAATAACTTGAACTTTCTCTTTTGTATCTTTTACTATGTTCGGACCAATCACCTTATGCTCATTAATTATGTCCAACATATTGGAGTTCTACATCTCCGACCATACAAAGCTTCATATGGTGCCATGCCAATGCTTGCTTGATAACCGTTGTTATAGGCAAATTCCATTAATGGAACATACTATCGACTCTGTAAATTCCATTGCGTCCACGAAGTGTATCTTGACGCAGATCAACCTCTCGGATTGTCCATCAGTCTGCGGATGAAATGCATCTTTGAAATTCAGCCTAGTACCGGTGTTGTAATTCCTTCTAAAATCTGGGTAAATCTTGGGTCTCGATCGACCTGATATTGAGGAACACCCATTACAATACGACAATCTCATCCATATGGCTCATCTGATCGATCCATAGAATAGTCAATCTGTTGGTATAAAATGGCGGAAACTTTGTGAAATCCCATCAATTATCACCCATACTGAATCATGCTTCTTTTACGTGAGAGGAAGACTAGACACAAAATCCATAGCGATATTATCCCATTTCCATTGTGGAATTGGAATGAGATTCAACAAACCTGATGGCACTTGGTGTTCAACTTTGACTTGCTAACACGTCAAACACTCAGACACATACTCTGTCATATCTCTTTTCATTCCTCTCCACCAATAGTACTGTTTCAAATCCCGATACATCTTGTTACCTCCAGGATGCATGGTAAACATTGAGTTATGAGCTTCATGTAACAACTCTTTCTTCAGCTCATTATCCGCTTGCACATATTATCTATTCTGAAAATACAAACTTCTATCTTCTCTTATTGAAAAATCAGTCTTGTCATTATCTCTGACCAATTGTACCTCTTTCTTCAACTCTTCATCCTTTTTCTAAACATCTATAATCATTTGTTTTAAAACAGGTTGTACTTTTAACTGAGTTAATAAAGCTCCATCTTCTGCTAGTCTCCAATCACTGTGTTGAAGTGACAATATTGCCCTTTAATCTTCTACTTAAAGCATACGCTACATTAGCTTTGTCGGGGTGGTGATGCATTATGCGATCATAATCTTTAAAACTCACAACCCACCTAGTTTGCCTCAAATTGACTCTTTACGGGATGGCAAACCTTGAGAATCTTGTGATGCGTAAGATTCTACATTTTCATCATATAAATAGTGTCACCATATTTTGAAAGGAACACTACGGCATGACTCTAAATAATATGTGGGATAGTTATTACGCGCTCATGTGGTTTTAGCGGCTCAGAGCATATGCACCACTTTTCCATCTTGCATCATACACATCCCGAACCAATTTTGATGCATCCTTATACATGGAATATTCTCTACCCGAAGTAGGTTGAGTCAACACCAGTGATTCAACCAGTATTTTCTTTAACTGTTCAAAACTTGATTGACACTTGTCATCCCACTCGAACTTTACCCCTTTCTAGAGTAACTTTGTAAGTGAAGAGGCTATGGTGAAAATTTCCTATATAAATCGTCGATAGTATCCTGTTAAACCCAAGAAACTTCTCACCTCGGTGACATTTCGAGGCGGTTTCCAACTTACAACTGCTTCAATCTTTGTAGGGTTAACTCTTATACTTGATTGACTGATTTTTAAACATAGACCAAATTTGATGAAGTAATTAGCAATTCCATCCAAAGACTTTTCAATTCCAGCTGGAATGCCATAAAACTTGTTTGACTAAATTTTGATAAGAGAAATATGTGTTTAGCCCTTTTGAAAAATGGATCCATTAAGGTGATTTTAGTGCAAATCATTGCAAGTGCCGCAATTAAATCTGAGTAATAAAATAGATTTAAGTCCAGATATCATTCCCACGAGGATTGATGATAAATCTAAAGATCAAGTACTCCATTTACTCAAGATCTTTGTTATTTGAACTCCAAAGTTAAAAATGGTTTGGTTCTAAACTAAAGCAAAAGTAAAAACTAGATAAAACTCTATAACTACATGTAAAAAATTCAAATAAATGGATTGGAAAGTTCACTGGGTAAAATAACACTGGGAATAGATCAGTGTACAATTATGAATCTATGCATCATTTTATAACATAGTTCAGCCATTAGTTTGAAATCTGAACTTGTCAAAGATACAAAGTAGTATAGTTTGGATTTCTCCATAAATCATACATTTCACTAATTAGAGATCCATATTCCTTTCGGATACATGGGTTTAATCAGTTACTTGTAGAATAGAAACCTCTTTCTAAAGTCTGGGTGTTTTTCTTTTTCAATACTTCATACCAATTTCTTAGGACTGAAAACTTCTTGCCCCTATAGACAGGATATTGCAAGCTTTCTTTAATCTAATTGTTAACTCATCTGTCTAATTTGATAAGATTCTCTATCTCCTTGATTAGATCTATGCTAACACGGGATCAAGATCCTCTTATCAGATTGAGGAGAAACCTCTGATAAATTAAATTGATACATCATTTAACTATCTTCATACCATAAGAAAGTTAGTGATCTATCTAAGTGATCTTTCAGAGTTTAGTAGTTCCATAATATTAGTCTAACCCCAAGTAACTGTTCCACACTCTCAGGAATCTCAATCTTTGTGTCACTCAGAGGGCTTCTTGAAAATCAGAGCAAGATACGATCATTTTAAGGTACGCTACTAATATTATGAAACAGTAACTTGAAACGTGCAATTAAATAAATCGAAAATTTTGAACTATGATTGTCTTTGAGTTAAGCAAAAATAATAATTAACATCGTCCGATTTCCCCGAATGGGCTGATGCTCAAGAAAGCCCGGATCACAAATAACAGTGACTAACTGATCATATAAATTCACTGATATTGCAAACAAACTAAAATGCATGAACTCCCAAAAATTTTCAAATTCATTAAATCAGACAGTAATGAAAAACATAATTTTATAGCGTACCCAGCTCGAAACTTCACACCATATCACTTTTCAATCCCAAAAAGAACTAGCTAAAATACTACTTTAAAAATTATACAAAAGAAAAGAAAAATAATATACAAGAGTCTCTAGCTACCCATAAGTTCCTTATTTGGCGGAAGTTGCACACAGTGCCCTAGATGCGTCTATTTATAGATTTTCAAATGATGGGCCGCACTTCTAGGCACAAATTATGGATCCCCAAAAATTATGGCCTAATTAGTAGCTTTGTCGCGACATAGAAAATTCTATCGCGACATAGTTTTCATCTTTAATACCATGACATCTTGTGTACGTGGCATCACGGTTTACATGGTGACATATTTTTAGCTTTCTTCTTAGAATCCGTCGCGACATAATTTGGCAATGTCGCGACCTGTGAGGTTGTTTTGGTTTATGTCGTGACGGAGTGTATGTATGACCAGTTAGATGCCTTACAACTTGAATACTTGAATAGTATGTTGCGATAGCAAAATTCTTTAATCATAAGCCCGAGTTTCCTTCTAATGCGCTGTGTCAGCGATAAGTTTGAGTCTTCGCTTTCTTTATGTCGTGACGAGTTTTGGAATGTTGCGACATAATTTAATTTCTTGTTCTGTGTCGTGACACTCTTACGTTCCGCTTCAGCGACCCATCTTCAGATTTATGTCGTGACCTAGCTTCGGTTGTTGTGACAAAAGAATTACGGCGAGTTCTTCATTCATTGTCGCGACATAGTAAAAGCTATTTCTTGTGATTCTTTTCCTTTGTTGCTGACGAGGAGTTTCTTCTACAGTTTCTGGGTCACGTTGTTATCGCGACATACTTTTTCTTTGTCGTGACATAATCGTTTTTTATCCTGATCGCTGGTTGAACTATTGGTTGCAACATTGAAGTCTTTGTCATGACATACTTGTTTAGGTTGGTCTCATGTCTTTTCCATTTTCTATCGCGACATAAAACTTCTCTGTTGCGACAGATTCCTCTTACCGAGCATTTTTTATTGTCACGACATAATCTTTTATTGTAGCGATAGAGATTTCTGCCTTGTTTTCTTTACTGTGTCGCAACATAAGTTTCAACCTTAAATCTTCTCGACTTTGTTCTGGTGATGGCGAGTCTTTGTCCTTGATAGAGAGTTCATGACCTCATGTTGTTTTTGTCACGACTTAAAAATTCTCTGTTGCGATAAAGTCTTCTTATCCTTCATTGCTGACTCTAAATGTTGTGTCACGACATACTTTTCTTCTTTCGCAACATATAATCTGCCTTAGTCTTGTCATAAGGCGAAATGCAGCCATAACATAAAAAACTAATAATAACGAGCACATTAATGTGACTTTGTCTCATTATTTTGCTATTTTTATCACCGACGTAAAACTTCTTTATTTACAACCAGTCTTTTGCCCTTCAAAGTTATTTATGGATTTGTGACACGTGACACTGGATTGTCTTTTATTCTTGACAGGCTTTTCTATCTTCAATTCTTTATGTCGTGACAGAGTTGTGAGATGTCGTGACATGAATTTTATTGTCATTTGCTTGATGTGTTGCGACGAGTAAAGAATGTCTTAACATGATATTCTTGTCTACTCCCACTTCTCGACTTTATTAGCGACATAAAAATCCATTGTTGCGATATAAATAAGTTATTTTATCAAAAATTAAGTCACAACAGTCTTCATTTATGGCTTGAGTTCAGCTTGATCCTTGTTTAGAACATAACTCTTTGGTTATTGCTGGGCTTTTGTGCGACATTAAAGCTGATCTCGTATGAAGAATTTTGCCTTGGCCAAATTTCTGCTTTTCTTACTGAAATTATCTCATTTTCATTTAAAACCTGCAAAACAAAAAGTTGGTGAATATTTCATAATTCAGCATAAAAATAAATCATAAACTTCTAGAAATATGCCAGAAAAATGGATTAAAAATAGATGAGTTTATCATCAATACCCTCTGCAGATAGAATATGACCTAGGAATGACACTTCCTTAAGCCAAAAATCACATTTACTTAACTTTGCAAACAATTGTTTCTCTTTCAGAATCTATAATACTAGCCTTAAACGCTGTTCATGTTCTTGTGCATCTTTAGAATACACGAGCATCGATGAATACTGCCTGGCCCGATCCAAATGAGGTGGAAAACCTTATTCATCAAATCCATATTCACAGCGGTACATTAATCAAACCCAAATGACATTACCAAAAACTCATAATGATCATAGCAGGTTAAAGAGAGGCTGTTCGGGACATCCAACATCTTCGCTGGAGTTGATAATAACACTGGAGTGCAAATTCCCATTTTCAAAAGGCGGCACGTTCAAGCGATCAAATAGATCTTCTATTCTTGGCAACGAATATTTATTTTTCACTGTTACTTTATTTATTTGTCAATAATCAATGCACATCTGAAGAGTACCATCTTTCTTTTTAACAAATAAAACCGGCGCACCCCAGGGTGATACACTAGGTCAGATGAAACCCTTGTCCAATAGCTCTTGTAGTTGAGTCTTCAACTCTTTTAGTTCAGTTGGAGCCATACGGTAGGGTGCCCTAGAAATTGGAGTTGTTCCATGTACCACTTCAATTGACATATCTACTCTCTTCAATGGAGTACGTATTCGATAATTCCTTGAGAAACATATTCTTTGACCATAGAGTTTTCTAATTCACTTGTTCCTTTTGAGTCAAGTACCAAAGCTAAAAGGCTTCGCAACCTTTTCTAAAGCGTCGGGCTTGCATAACAATTACATTTGACACAACCTCGGTCGGATACCATGTCTTACATTACCTTTGATACCGAACGTTAAGCAATCTTGTTTTCTTATCACAATCCAGAAATATGTGCTTGCGTGTTTTGGATAACCAATCCATTCTAAATCAAATCAAATTCATGCGGAAGGTAAGCGATTAGGACCATCGAGAACTCTCTGTCATGAACTGTGAGACGATTATAACATACACTCACGGTTGACTGCAACACTATGCCCAGGGGACTAGTAACAAGCATGTCATATGCCAAAGGCTCTACTGATGGCAATTTATCACTCAATTGTTCAATGCATATATAGGAATGTGTAGAGTCAGGATCTATCAAAGCATATATTTCTGTATTATAAAGGGTGAAATCACTCGCAATCACCCCTAGTGCATCCTAATCTTCACGAGGTCTCATAGCATAAGCTCGGAGGTGCAGAGTTGTAGGCGTAGAGACCCGGTCCATGATCTCAGGCATTATACCTCCCGAGTCCTCTATCTTTGAAAAGGGCCACCTCGGCCACATTACCTCGATCCGAGTTGAAGGTGGTCTGTAGTCTCCTACACCACTTCTTGCATATACTTCTACTATCCCCTGATTCTCTAGGACAATTCGCTATAAAATGATCTGTGCTTCCACACCTGAAGCATCCTCCTATCAAAAATCTGCAAACACCCAAATGTCATCTATGACAATGAGGGCACTTTGGGACTTCTTCTTGTCCTATGGACATCTTATACTGCAGTACTAGATACCGGCCTTGCCTTGTCTTCTTCCTTGTGGCCAGAACCTTGCATTGACTTTGGTTGGACTCTCTACCTTTTGCACGGAAGGAAGAAGCTCCTCTTGATAACTTCCTCTTACGAAACCTTTCTTTATTGCACGACTCAGTTTCTCTACTACATGTGACTACATGGCGATGAAAGTGCTGTTAGAGTTTCATATACCTTTTTATGGACTCATTTAGTCCATCCTCAAATTGCCTACACCGAAATGCCTCGGTGAGGACCAATTCAAGCGCATACTTACTCAAGTGGCTAAATTCTTTCTCATATTCAGCCACGGATAAGTTCCTTTGCTTTAGATTCAGGAACTGCTTCCATTTAGTTTCCCTGTACATATCAGAGACATATTTGGCCTTGAACTCTTGGACGAAAAATTCCTATGATATGGGATCTGGAAGTCTTAGACTCCTCAACACTAACTTCCACCAATCATAAGCACTACCTTGCAATAAAGAAATTGCACATAGTGCGGCTCTTTGTCAGGAGGACATCTCACCTCCATTAACCTTTGTAGCTTTTATAGCCAAAATTCGACTTTATGGACTCTTCATGTTTTGACCCCTTAAATTCCCTCTAACCTATGTCTCCTTATCATGTGTCTATCGGGACTTTAGAAGGCATCGATCTTTCAATACATGAGCCATGTCGAGAAGATGTTTTATTGGCTTCATTTGGCTACTGTGAGCATAACTTTCATACGACTGATTGAAGGTAACCCCTGATCTCCTAGGTTAACACTCTCCGTTGCTTCTTCAGCTGAATTCGAAGGGTGATCCATCTATACAAAACATAAGATACTAGGACATCCACATTAGGTCAACATATTACTAGACACATGCTTTTCTATCATATACTCTATGCCAGAGTCGCCTAAACCTTGGCTCTGATACCACTACATTGTCGCGCCCCAACCTCGCCCTAGGTAGAAGAGGGGGAACGCGACAAGGGACTGAGACTCCTTTACTTGAGTTACTGTCATTAGTGGGCCCATTTTGAAATATAATTGAATGTATCAGAATATAACTTAAACTTAATCCATAAGAAAATAAAACTTTTAACACTATCACCATAATGGTGTTCATAATGTCTTTGGCTACAAATATACAGTCTATTGACATACATATACAAGTCTATTATGAAAAAACTTTACATGTACATATTAAAATCGAGGTAGTGACTTTATGGAATTTGAACTCCTATTCAACTGGTTGGCCCTCTGTGTCTTATGGCTGAGATGTCCTCTTCGAGTACCTACGCGGATGAAACACACGTAACTATAGCTTATAACTTAGTGGGAAATATATAACATATATGACCACTTGTAGTGGTCCTCAATGACAATATGCAATTAACACAATTCCTATTTGCACATTAGCTGTTCATATATCCGACTACTTGTACACTATGTCATTTATTAGAGTTCTCACGTTACATGGTTCTTATAACCATTTCAATTATTTTATCTCATTTTGTGTCTTGCCTGCATATTCCAAGAAGTTGATATGGGTATAAATTGTATGTACCCGAAGGTACTATCATTGTACGAGATAGTGATCTTGTCTTTATTATTGACAAAAGGGCCGTTGTAATGACCCAAGAAATGCATTGTAATAGCAAGCAGACGACTACTTATCATGTAATCCCTAATAAGCATGCACACACCTATCCGTCTACGAGGACATATCTGACAATCCAATCTTATTGCATTTTATTCGTGTTCAAGCTATGCACATTTCATATACATGGATAATGTCAATCACGTGTATTCATGAGATACTTTCGAATGATACATATACTATAACTGTTACTTTTATCATAACCTGTATCATTATGTTCTCAGTATTGCTTGTATTTCTGTTCATGTAATCATATTTCATATAGAAATCATTTTTATAATTCTTTTACAATTTTATTTATTCACTTGAATATCTTTATACCAAAATATTTCCTACAAACAGAGCTCCCTTTAGACGGATTTCTAGGAACAATGGAGTCCAAATTTGAATTCACTTATTTCAAGGTGATTTGGTCTCCTAGAAGTCTAGTTTACCCCAAAATTTGAATCACTCAATTTGGATGAGTGATGGCCTAAACACTAAAGTTGTACCAAAACATACCAGAAACAACCCGAAAATAGAGCTTCACTTTGATAAATTTTTTGGGTCTATTGGGGTTCAAATTTAAATACACTTATTTTAAGGATATTTGTTTTCCTAGAATTCTAGTTTACCCAGAAATTTGAATTACTCAATTTGGATGAGTGATGGCGGTGTAGTAAGATTAAAAGCGTGGAGTTTTGGAAATTTTTTATATGCATCTCTCTAAACCCCCGACATCTATACAAACATTCCTCACACTGGAGAACCACAACCAACTCAAACAACCATATAACTAAGTTGAGACTAACAACTATCATTATTATGCAAAGTTAAGGTTTTCCCTTAAACCTAAAACATCATCAAAAAGGTTTTGAGTTTAGTTTCCATACCTTTAATCTTTTTCTTTTCTTCTTTCTTCTTTCTTCTTCTTCTTGATCACCAAAACTTGGACTACATGGAGTAAAAATCACCAACTCTTTCTTCTTTCTCTTAATTGTAACCCTAAGCTCCTCAAACCCAAAGGAGAAATAACAGTTTTTACAAGACCAAATTTCGTCTTATCTCCTATTCTTTCATAAGGCCATGCTCATTTGTCATTTTTTTAAGTTTGCCATTTTTTTACATTAAAGTCCTTCATTTCTCTTTCATTTACATTCCTACTTATCAAATATTCTACAATGGCATATAAACATATTCTCTTATGACCCTTGAGTCCTTAATGTGACATTTTACTATTTTACCCTTGACTTTGTATTAATCGTGGTTTTATCAATTTTCGTTCTTAGCAATATAAATTCTAGAAAAATACAATTTTAACTTATTTATACCCTAAATATGTTATAAAACTGCTAAGGTATATTTTGGGGTGTTACATGTGGTGGTTTATACTTGTGATTTTGTTTCTATTGAAATTAATATGTTATAACAGTTGTCTCATGGTATGATGCAACATATTACATAACATGGCAGAACACTTGGTATACAATCTGTGGCAGTGATGCATCACTTGACACAGCAACTGATGAATCACTGTCAAAATAATCAGTCTTTATTTTTCATTTGGTATCAGAGCATGTCACTCTAAGATACTGAGTAAGATCCAAAGTATTTATGATTGTTTGTTCTAAGTGCTAGATGGATCTTTTGAAGGAATGCGGTTCAATTAGTTGGCCGTCCCTCTTGGATGGAGCCAATTATGGATATTGGAAAACCTGAATGCGAGCATTCATTAAATTTGTGGACGAACTAGCCTGGAAATCAATGATGACTGGTTGGTCCCCTCCCACAAAGAAAGAGGAATAAGGAAACAATGTGCCTAGAAGTGAGCTTGAATGGTCAACTAAAGAAGACAAGCTGCCATCTAGCAATTGGAAGGCTCTTAACGCCATCTTCAAGGGGGTTAGTCCCATGCAATTCAAAAGTATATAAGTTACTGAGTTAGCCAAGGAGGCCTTGAACATCCTTCGAATTGAAGTTGAAGGGACTAGCATTGTGCGTAAATCAAGAATAGAACTTTTGATTTCTAAGTTAAAAAATCTATGGATGGTAGATGAAGAAATAATCGAACAATAGCATGCTAGAGTGTGCGACATATCTAATGAATCATTTATCATGGAGCAGAAGATTCCTAAAGAAAAGCTTACACGAAAAGTCTTGAGAACCCTTCCAAAAAGGTTTTCCTACAAGGTCATAGCCATTAGGGAGGCAAAAGATCTTAGAACCATGAAGCTTGAAGAACTGATTGGATCCCTTAGAACCTTTGAGATAGAGCTCAAAGAAGACAAGAAATTAAGAAAGAAATTGGTGGCTTTCCAAGTTGAACTAGAACAAGCTGGTGGTGAAGAAGGAGATGGCCTTACATAATCCATGGTGCTTCTAACAAAAAACTTCAACCAAGTGGCTAGGAAGATGAACATGAGATTGAAAGGAAAGTTTTAAACTAAAATATGATTTCTACTCCTAATCCTTTTACTACCACTCATAAAGTGAACAAAAACCCTAGAGGAAATGTGGACTCAAAGAACAAATACAAGGGAATTTAGTGTAGAGAATGTGAAGGGTACGGACATATTCAGGATGAATACCCTAACACTCTGAAGAAAAACATATCCTACACATTAACCTGGAGCGATGAAGAGATTGAAGATCATAATGAAGAAGCCCTTAGTGAACCGGTAGCCCTAATCAGTCATGTTGCTGCAAAGGATGTTTCTGTAACTATCTCACTAGTTGATCCATCATCTTATTGATCACTTGTTTCATTAATTGTTGTTGGTGCAACAGATGTGGAAGATGGTGATGATGAAGAAATCTCCAATAAAGAGATGACTCGCTGATTAGTGCCCAAAAAGTGTTATTTTGAGCCCTATTCAAGATAGGTTTTGAGTGCTTTTTGAGCACTAATCATATGAGTTGAGCCAACTGACATGTGCATATCCACTTAAGTACACTGCATTGGTTTCGAGATTGTTTCGTCATTTTGGGTGTGTTTTTGAAAGCCTCAAATCCAATAATTTCGAGTTTGATGTCGAAAGGTGCCAATGTCGAATTCACTGGTGATTTCATCAATAAAAAATGAAGAAATGTCAAGTGGAGTTGATGAAAAGGAGATGCAGAGGCAAAGCAAGAGGCAACAGAGGCAAAACCTGATTTTCGCTATGCATTGCGAAAATTAGAAGGATTTGGCAAATTCTCGCGAATCCCAGCTTAAATTTTCGCTATGCACAATTCTTGCTAAGCTAGCCAATTTCGCTATCATACAGGTTACCTGCATAGCTTAAAATTTGAATTTCGCTTGATGCTTCTGTGATTTTCGCTATGATAGCGAAATTCACCGCATAACAAAATCATGCCCCGTGTTTTTGATGTTTTTGATTCCAACAACCTCGCTTTTGATTAATTACCATTTTGTCCCTATTGTAATTACATATTTCAGGCATTTTTGGTATTTCACACAATGGGTTGGTTATATAGGTTTCACCTTATGACTTTCAGAACCCTAACTTTAACTTCTTTTAACTTTTATCTCAAGCTTTCCAAGCAGCCTTGGTTTTGTGCTTACATTCAGCCTCTCTTCTTCTTTCTCTCATTTTCGCTGCCAAACACACCTCTTGAGGTTGACAACTCAAGGGATGTCATAAGCCTCATAAATTTGAAAAGGAGGGTTACTAGCTTTGGTTTGGTGGTGGCTCGCAAAGGTCCTCATGTCTTTAATGATACAGTATCGGCATTTATGGTTCCAAACTTTCCAAACTAGGGGTTTAATGCTATTTAATGTCTTTTCTTGGTCAATACTTGTCATGTTTTTTAGGGTTCAAAGGCATTGCACTGACATTCTTTAGATGTCATTTACGAGCCATTGAAATGAGGTTAAATGCTAGGTTTTCAAACTAATTGGAACATTGAATGCCCAGTATTTGATTGGACTCAAATAGGAGTGTTTTTGTGCTTAGTTTGAATAGCTAAACAAAGATCCTGCTTTTGGCTCGACTATATGTCATTTGCCCTAATGCGAGTGGAAATAACCCGAGACACCTTATCAACCCCCATTTTATCAACAAAGACCTAAGCTCTTCAAGGTTACGATTTAATTTCTATTTTAAGCCATTTAAGCACTCAAGAGCAACCAAACTCCCATGTTTTTAACCAAATCCAAAAAATCCAAATAAAAGTATCACCCATTTTCAAACATGATTTAATCATTCGTGGGATGAAACCCATCCCCGTGTTCGACCCTTAGACCGCTTATATCGGGGCCGTAGCTTGACTACGGTAGTAGGAGGAATATAGGAAACAAATTTTGTTGATTCCGGATCACCCTACTGCGGGCACGAATCAAATGCATGCCGCTGTTTGGGATGGTGCCAACTACTTAATGATGAGTTGATACTGTAATCCATTACAAGTGTCAGCGACCTTTAACCCTTTTGAATTTCGCTTGTTAGAATTACAAGTTTTCTTATTTAGCGCTATCGTGACCGTGTTTAATTTTTACGCCGGCTTTGTTTCTTAGCACTGACTTTTTGGCAAGCCTGCTTATGGCTCTCGTTTTGTCTCATTTTAAAGTTACAGTGTTTATAAAGACTGGATAGAGGATATCGTAGATTGCAAGACAGAGGTGCAATCTTAAATATGAGCAAGGCTGTGAAAATTAGTGTACACAAGGATAAATGGATCCACTACCCGAGGAACAACAAAGTCGCTAAGGCACTCCGGAAGTTGAATCTGGAAGATACGCATCAATGAGGGACCACATACACCCTCCTAGAGTTGCTCTTTCCTCATCATACCTCCGTCGAAGATGTATGAGACCTTATTTGTGCCCCCAAGTTTCCCACATTTCATGGTATGGAAAATGAAAATCCATACTCACACATACAGGGATTTTTGAGGAAGTATGTACAACTTCAAGGAGGGTATAACCGATATGGAATTGCTGAAGTTGAAGGCATTCCCGTTAACTCCTCAAGGACAAAGCCAAATATGGCTCAATTCCACCGAGGCCGAACGCATTAGAACCAACATCTTCAAGCTGAATTTTTAAAGAAATTCTTCAAGCACTACTCAAGACCAACAATGAAGAGACAGATCTATACCTACTCCTACTTATGTGACAATGAAAAGTTCTATCGGTGTTGGGAGGGTTCATGGAGACCATCGATGCATGTCCACACCGTGGTTTTGACCATGGATGCTAGTGAATCATTTTATGGCGGTATGTCCCTGCCCGTGAAGCTTATTTGCTAGAAACCATGTGTGGAGGTGATTTTTAGAAAAATCCGGATGAAGCCATGGATTTCTTGAATTATGTGTTTGAAACTTCCAGGCTTGGGATGAGTAGAATGGGGAAGGCGAGAAAGAATGAAAGCCAGTCGACCCATCAAAGGGAGGCATTATGCCTTTCGGGACACGAGGAGATGAAAGCGAAGATATCGACCTTAACTAGGAAGGTGGAAATTTAGAAGGAAAAAGTACATGAGGTGCAAGCGTTGTGAAAATCTATGGTAACCGGTACGCCGATTACGATCACTTTGGCCGCGGAAGACAGCGTCAATTGCTCCCTCGGTAAGAGATTTGATGTCGAGGCATGCCAATGCGGGTGGGCGACCACAAGCCACAACCCGATGCCACGCGTATAGCAATACATATAATCCCAATTGGAGGAACCACCCTAATCTCTCTTGGAAACCTAACCCCCTTGCATATGTGCTTCATGGTGCCAAACAACAGTTTGGTTCCTCACCTCAACCACAACCATCTTCATCCCCTGTTGAACAAGCTATTTTAAATTTGAGCAAGGTGGTAGGCAATTTCGTGGAAGAGCAAAAGGGGATCAACATTACAATTGTACGAAAATTGATCTTGTAGAAAGTACCTTTGAGCGAGAGAATAGATGGGCTTGAAAGCAACCTTATGTCAGATTGATAACCTACGGTACTCCATCACGGGATTAACAATTTCTTGGAGGTCTGAGAAGGAAGATTCCCTTCCCGAACCGCGCGATCGAGGGAGTTCATGAAATAGGTTCTTCCGGCCTTCGGGATGGATGAAGTGAAAGTATCATCACTTTGAAGTGGAAAAGAAATTGAGCAACCGGTGCCACAGCGCTCGAGCGAAGAAAGGGCTAATCCCGGAGAGGGTAATAATCAGTAGGAGCTCGGTGAAGAAAACATGCCCCCTCCATTTCCCCAACCTTAGAGCGAAAAAATCGAAACCAAGTTTGAAATTTGGGAGGTGCTAAGGCAGTGAAGGTAAATATTCCTTTGCTTGACATGATTAAGCGAGGTCAAACTGGCCTGAGAAAGTTCTTAAGGACACATTGCACGGTGAAAGGGTTAGGCATTGAAGAAAGCCTTCTGGCGAGCAAGTCAGTGCCATAATCGAGCAAAACCCAGGTGAAATACAAGGACCCGGGATCCCCCACGATATCGGTCGACATTGGTGGGACTTGCGTAGGCAAGCCTTTATTAGATTTGGGGGCGGTGTAAACCCTCACGCCGCCAGTAGTGTATAGCGATTAGGTTTGGGAGGCTAAGCCTACGACATCACTCTCTATCATTGGTAGGTCGATCGGTGAAGATTCTAAGGGAATAGTTGAGGATGTGTTGGTAAGGTGGACAAATTCTACTACCGAGTGGATTTTGTAGTGCGATCACAGAAACGATATGACGGGCTGATCATGTGCGATTATCTAGGAAGACCATTTTTGGCCCTTTGCCCGATGCGATGTCGATTAGAAATGGAGTCATGCGGCTCGCATTTGGCAACCTTGACGTGGAGCTCAATATTTTTCACTTGAGTAACAAGCCTGAGCTAGTGGAAGATGGCGAAGGAGGCGTGAAATGCCGCTCGGTTGGTGAATGCGGGGAAACAAAACCCCCCCAATTGCAAGCGAGGTGGTAAACCAAGGCGGCGATTGATTGGGAGTTGTTTGCATCAATCACCCCTGCGAGCCATTGGTCGACCAAAATCACCCGGTGAAGAAGGTCAGCGAAGAACCAAGCATGAAGTTTGCGGCCTGGACCCTTCTTAGGTCGGGGACCTCCTCTTCCTTGACCCTCCATGAGTAAATTGGTGAAATTGAGCTAGTCTGGTCTCCACTGAAACCAAACTGCAGCTCAAAATTTTTTGATTTTTGCTTAAAATTGGTCAATTTTCATATTATGCTATTTTTAGTAACTTCAGTTTGTAACTTTCCTTTTAGTAATCTTATCTTTATTTATTTAATTTTTATTCTTAGGTTTATTTTATATTTTTTATTTTGATTTTGTTTTTTTATTATTTAGTTAATTTACCTAAATAAAAGTTTTCTGTGAGATGGAATCCGATTCCGCTGGGAATTTCGCTAAAGTAAAGCGAGGAAATTGGATTGATGGCTCTTAGGCTTACGGAGACCCTTCGATTAATCCCATTTGCTTTATAAAAAGGGAGAGGGGGGAACCATTCATCTTCATTCCAATTCGATTAACCCCCACCTCAGGGCCTCTCTTCAGTGTGCCACCGGTAATGAGCAGGTCCCACACTTGTGAGCCTTTGCCGTGCCTGCGTCGATTGCGGAGCCACCTTGTGCCGTTGGTGCCTTGCTCGCCGCCGGCCAGCCGGTCCTGCGGCGGCAGCGCGTGTGACCTTTACTGGCCAGATCGTTGCCACGGCCCCATTCTTGGCAGCTCCGGCCTTGCCCGGGCCGTGTCGGCGATCCATTCGCGCCTCCCCCCAGCCCAGGTGCCGCTCCCGCGGCCCGGGCCACGCTGCACTTGCTGCCGGTACTCACAGACCACGAGGCGTGATCGTGCCGGTGGTTCTCGTATAGGCCCCTAGGGTCGTTCAGCACTCGAGATGGAGGACCCCGGACATACGGGTGTCGGCTCCGTTTAGGACTTGCGCAACGATTGCGCGGCTACATTGGCCCGGCCATACACGAGAGGCCTCGGGGATTCGGAGATATCAGACGAGGATGGGACCTCGGGTCCCTTCCCTGGTGCCTTAGAGACGACGCAGGAGGGCCCGGCCCTCCAAGCGGGCCCGGACATCAGGCCCGGGGGAGTCATCTAGATCTCAGCCCGAGCCGTCACCTCCCCCAGCTGATGAGGGCTCATCGCCCCAGCTTTCACCAGCTTCGAGGATTAGGCGTCCCATGTTCACTGGTGACCCGATTCTGGGGAATGTAGATTTACGTGCCAGGGACTTCCACGGGGAGCCCTTCTATGATGTACCAGCCTTGACCAGGCCACGGTTGGGGGCTCCATGAAATTTGATCACACGATATTCCCTGTTACCATTCATGACAGCGGTTCTATTATCCTCGGGTGTGCTTGATTTTACCGCTCCCATGACTTCGGGGAGTCTGTCGTAGACTCGGTTCGGCATTGGCGGTCGCCAGGGGAGTACTTTCCATTGCGGACATTGTTGCTGGGCTGTGGTAGCGATTTTGGAGGGATACGAGAGGTGTGACCGTCACGAGAGGGAGATGGTCGTATGCAATTTAGAGATACTTCGGCGGGACCGTCTTTCTTCGCGATGACTTCCACCTCGGATGCTTCTTATGGACCACACACTCTCGGTAGGCTTGTTCAGTGCGGCGTATGTTCGTAGCGAGCCATACTCGAGGCCACATGCCGGATCTCGGAGGATGCACGGTTCGATCCTTGAAGCTTGTTATGACTTCCTGGCGCACTTTGAGGATAAGGTCCACCCAGAAGGGCACAGCTCGGGCGAAGTTCTGGATTGTTGATGCCGCGATTCTTGAGACGAGGTCTGGAGCATTTGGGGTTCCACGAGGAGGCCGCGTATCGAGCCGGAGGATCTCGGTTGCACTCGAGGTCACAATCCTCACGAGGCGTCTCTTTATATGCCGATCTCTTTGTTCTCCAACGAGCGGGGCGGGAGGTAGCGAGATGGCGTCTTAGGAGGACCAGCGGAGGGGAGGGATCACATTCTACGAGGTAGAGGAGTAGAGGTGGAGAGGAGCTCGGTTCGGATTCATCTCCTCCACCTCCACCTCTTTTCTGTCCAGCCCTGCTTGAAACCACCTACTGACCTGGCAGTCTCCGAGACATATTCATATGTCGGTTCTAGGGAGCTTCTTCTTCCCATTATATGCTAATTGCGCGCTTCATTCTTCTGCTGACGTCTGGACAGCCGGATGGCGTAGAGGCAGCTATAGAGCACAGTCACGCCATGCTTCTTCGCGGATCATGAGCCACCTCGGTCTCACTTTGACCTACCTGAACTAGGGACGATCCGCAGTAGCCCGGCCTCCTTGGACATGCTTGCGGCCGCGGCCGGTAACCCGGTCCACCGGCATCACCCATGCGAGAGTGAGGGTGGTCGCACTGCTCTACAGCTTTCTATCCACTACCCGATAGGGCATGTTTATACTTTGGTTGGGAGGAAAGTTAGAGTTAAGTGTCTTCTATCATGTTTTATCTTGTTTTTAGCTTTGTCCAGCTGCTACTCATTTTGTATAGTTATCGGATTCATGTATTAGCCCGATAGTAGGCGTGATACTTTTGTTATGATTAGCTATATTAAGCATGTATTAGCCATTTTGGTTATATCAAAAGCTTTATAGCATTATTTACAGTTTATTACACTTTTGCAAATCATTTTTGTAACTACATTTTGTGTTTCTACTCTTGTCTTTAGTTGAAAAATTGAAGCCCTGTGTGTTACCTTAATGATAGAACAATTCCATGCATGATTTAGTTTTTGGTCGATGGAAGTTCCAGCATATTCAACCTTGAACATTCCCCCTTTAGCTAATTCACACCTTTGCACACGGATTGTACTGTGTGGGTTGAGGAAGGCTATATACCTCTTTTCACTTGGCAAAGTCGGCCTTAGATTTGTTGACGACCTATAATAGGTTTGTGTTACCCTTGAATGAAGACCAATGTAGTCTTCCAAATGAAAAAGAAAAGAAAAAGAAAAAAGAAAAAGAAAAGAAGAAAAAAAGCCGTGACGCTTTGCCTTGGCTTGAACACGGTCAGGGGTATATGGCGAAAGCCTTTAAAGCGGAATGCTAAATAGCATGGTGGTTGGAGTCATCGACTTAGTGTTCGCTATACGGGTGGATGGGTGGAGTTTAGCGAGTTGTAGGTGCTTAATTCTCGAAGTCATTCGAAGTCCGGGGTGAAGCCTGTAGAGTTTGTGGTCAGTTGATCCTTTTGGCTTGATGCCCTAAACCTTAATTGGTTGGGAGTCATCGGTGGACCCAGATTACAGGACTTTGATGAAGTCGAGGTTTTTGTATTGCACCACTATGATGCTCCAATCAAAGAAAGAAATAAAAGTGTAGCTGGTCCTATTTAGGTTAGTCAGCAGTTTAAGGCCTTGGCAGTAGCTAGGTTGGGGGGAGGGAATAGCTTTGCAACTTGACAAGCGGTTACCTTAGGAGCAGGTGGAATTTTGTGGTGGAAGTTAGGGTTGACTTCGCTGGAGCCAGATGTTGCCCTAAAACTTGTTCTTATATGGCATTTGTTCTCTCATGGCGATTTTGTACGAATTAAATTGTTTCATCTTAAGGTAAAGCTTATCTGTACACACACTTTTGAACAATATACACTTTTTGTAAAGCACGGCAGCACATACCTTTATTGTTTTAGCATTGCTAAGGGACTAACAACGTGTCGGTTGGGGGTGTGATTAGTGCCCCGAGGTGCTATTTTGAACCACATTGAATGGGTTTTGAGTGCTTTTTGCGCACTAATCCTTATGAGTTGAGCCAAGCGACATGTGCGTATCCACTTGATGTTCTTACAGTTTGGTTTCGAATTGTTTTTAGTAATTTTGCGGGTTTTGCGAGCCTCGACGATAATTTCGAGTTTGATGTCGAGTTGGTGCTAAATTATGAGAATTCACGGTGATTTCATCAACGAAAATGAAAAATGTCAGTGGAGTTGATGAAAAGGAGATCTGCGAGGCAAAGCGGGAGCGGTAGTAGCTTGATTTTAAGCTATACGTGCGAAAATTTCGCGAAGTTGTGAAAATTCGCAACCATAAGCGAATTTCGCAATCTAGCGAAATTTACCATTATCTTGCCGGAAATTTTAAATTGAAATTGGCAATTTAAGCCCTATCATAGCCGAGATTCTTGTGCATAAGCGAATTTGAATTTATTTATGCCTTGCATTTAGCTATGATAGCGAAATTTTGCTATGATAGCGAAATTCGCTGCATAGCGAAAATCATTGCTCTGTGTTTTTTATGTTTTTGATTCCAAACGACCTCGTTTTGATTAGTATCATTTGTCCACCCTATTGTAATTACATATTTTAGGCATTTTGGTATTTCACACAAATGGGTTGGTTATATAAGCCACCTTGACTTTTGTAACTTCTTTAACTTTAACTTTTTATTCGAAGCTTTCATGACTTTTGGTTTTAGGTTACATTTGCTCTCTTCTCTCTTCTTTCTCATTTTCTTGGGCGCAAACACACCTCTTGAGGATGACAACTCAAGGGATGCTTGGCTAAGCCTCCTCTTATGAAAAGGAGATTCTTAGCTGGTTGGTGGTGGTTTGGCGAGTGTCCTCGTGTCTTTTGATGAGTGCATAAAACACTCATATTATACTCGCGTCGGTCTTTCATCTTTTAGTTTATTTGATAAGTAATTTTATAGTTTTGTGGCTAGACCCACGACTTGGTGGTTTGGATCTGAGTGCATTAGGCGAAAAACGAAGCTTTTGAAAGCAATTTTAGACAATGGGGATCGAGTAAGGAAGCGTTGTCACGCATGACGTGCAACGTCGCGGCGTCCCCGCGTCGCGGCGTAACGTCGCGGCGTCGGGTGGCAATCACGAGGAAGTCAGCGAGTGGAAAGCGTCAGCGGCGTCTCAGCGTCGCTGGCGTCATTTCCGAATCACGAACCCTATCATTTAAAGTACGAATGACTCAGAAATTAAGGATCGGGAGGCGTACGAGCGAAGGCCGCGAATTCGAGCGAGTGACCGCGGACGAGGAAGTGCCGGGATTTGTCTTGTTTCTTATTTTGGATATTAAATTATGTTTTAATACCGCTGTGATCTTTCACTTTCATTATGTTGTAGATTTATTTAGGGTTATATTGAACCACAATGTCATATGTTGATGGATTAAAGTTTGATCTTTTATATTATTCGATTGTTTGTCAATTTGTTACATCGCTACATTTACGTAATTCAATTATATGATAATGCGTGACATTAGCATAATCACCTTTGGAGATCAGAGATTCGAGATGAGGTTTCGGGGATCACGGATAAATGACCTTAGGTCGATTCGGTAAATAGAGATATTCAGATCTGAAGGTGGCATTTAGGGTTAAACGTTTAAGCGTCGCGGAATCACGAGTTGAGATAGAGATATACTCAACTCTATTCCGCAGATAAACCGGATATACCTCGAGAGAGGATATCACCGTCAAATAAGATCACCTAGCCATTGACAAATTGTAAATACATTGAATAATAATATCTTGAAGAAATAATCCATTAAAAGTAGCGAGGGAGATATAACCTAACTTCAATACAATAATTCATTAGAATCTAAAACTGGAGTTGACTTTCACATATTTACCTTCTTTCTAAAATCATCTCTTCGAGATATTATCTAAAAAGCGAACCTTTGTAGTCAATACACTGTCCCACGTGGATCGATATACGTACGTGAGTACAACATATTACTTGGGAATGACAGCGTACACTTGCGTACGTAAGCATCACATTTTACACACAGCGTTTTTTGTTTGTCAAGTTTTAAGCGCAGATTCTTACAGTGAACAGATTGATATAAATTAAGCAATTAGATATTGATACGGAATTTTCTTTGCGCGCGTTTATTTTTACAAGTGTTGGTAATTTGGTTTGTTGGTTCGTGTGTTATTGCGATTAGCAGGTTTATTAGTACATGCGACATGGTCGAACTAACCAACACAATTCGATCCAATCAGAAGAACCGCAGTGTCAAAACGAAATGAACCAATTAGAATCTGATAATCGCCGAAATATGAGCAAAATCTAGAGCAAAATTGGATCCACAGGGAATCAGATCGAATCGAACTCTTGATGGTTGTCACGTGATGATGCTGTATAGATGAGTTAGTTCTTTCAATCAGTAATGTATTATAGCGATATACCATTCAAGCCAAACAATTTGTAAATGAGTCCACCAATCTGAGTCACCCAGTATCTTATTCATGATTACCGAACAACATGCATTATTGCTTCCATGAATTGAGCCTCACATCTTGATAGGGTTGCGAAGAAGCTCTCGGGTTGGGGGTTATTCCCACTTTCACTTGAGATAGAGCCAAGCAGCAGTTACCCGGTCGACCACCGGTCAATCACTACATGGAATGATTTAGTGCAAAATTTCCTGACAGTTCTTCCCATGACCGAAAATTGCACGACTTGTGCGAGAGATCCAACACCTTTGGGCTGGCCCAGAGGGGAGAACTGCAGCGGGGAGGCATGGGGCAGATTTCACGAACTATTGAGAGAAGTGCCCACACCACGAGACTTACGGATGGATGCGAGTCCATACTTTCTATAATGGTTTGAGAAATCGCGGCAAAACGATGATTGATGCCTCGGTGGAGGATCATTAATGAAGAAAACCCTTGACGGCATATGAAATTACGGAAGGCGGCTAACGATACAATCGGTGGCCTAGGGAAGACTACCCGGTGAAGGCCATTGGTGTGGCACGGTCTTGAAGTCCTCAATAATACGGTTAATCATGTAGCCTGATTATTCATGATTAAATAGGCGGTAGTGCTGCGAACACCGTACGGACTAACCCGTGGGAGTTGTGGCCCGATTTACGTGGGGGCGGCCGCGGCCTGAGTGTGGTCAGGAAACGAGAAGCATTAGGCGAGGCCCAGTATGTGTCGCGGTTCAACCAAAATCAATCACAGCAGCAAGGACAATATGGGGGAAACAATTATCAGAATCAAAATCAAGGCCAAGGGTGGCGTAATAATTGACGGTCGAGCGATCAAGGGTATGGATGGAGGAATAATCGAAACGATATGCGTCGAAGCTAGGAATAGTGAACCACCTCCACGAGAAAAAGATGGACTTAGAACAAGCCCGCGCACAATCTTGACCTCCCACTACGCCTTCATGAATGAGACCCAGGCGAATATCACGACCTTGGCTTGACTTGATTGAGCAATCAGCGGCACAGTTGAGAAATTTGGAGGTTGAATGGGAGCGAATGGCAATCTGATTGCGGCTTGTGCGGGATCATTGCCAAGCAATTCGAGGTAAACCAGAGGCGAAGGAAAAGAGTCTTGCAAGGCCATCACTCCCAGGAGTGGAAGAATTGGAAAACTTGGGGCCTGACAGTGATACGAGCCCAGAAAATAAGGGCATGATCGGAGTCATTTCAAAGACCAGTCTGGCCGGCTTGATCCCAGAGATCTGAAGCGGTCGAGGATAAAGTTAGGATGAGACAGCTTGATTAAAATGGATGAACCTTCCAAACATATTAGTATCCCCCAGATTGAAGAAAGGTAAGTTAGAGAAGCGATTCATAAAGTTTCTTATTATCTTGAAACTACATATTAACATACCCTTTTTGGAAGCATTAGAATATGCCAAGTTATGTGAAATTCATGAAAAAAGATCTTGGCAAATAAGAAGAATTGGAAGAGTATGGGACCATCGCCTTAGCGGGGAATGCGGTGCCATCTGTAAGCTTCCCAGAAACGAGATCAGGATCAAATTCTTATCACAGATTCTCTTAGGGATCGGGTATCGGGAAAAGCCTTATGTGACTTGGGAGCGAGCATCAACAGTGCCTCGATGTTTAAAAGGCTAAAGTTGGGAGAGCAGAAATCGACCACAATCAGTCTGACGCGGATAGGTCATACCCTGACACCCTCGGTATAGTCGAAAATGTGCTAGTAAAGTTAGGTAAATTGATCCTTTCGGACTTTGTCATTACGGACATGGAAGAGAGCGACTCGGTCCCCATCATACTTGGTAGACCTTTCCTAGCTGCGGGAAAAGCTGAATCAATGTCTGCGAGAAGGTGAACTCAAGCGAGAATCAAGGCGAGATCACTTTCCATGTCTTCCTGACCCACGAAGCACCCGGATGGCTTGATCGAATGAAGATGCTCTCATGACTTCATTACCGCAGAGAGTTTGCGAGGCGATGCGAAAGACCTCGAATAAACTATTCACCGCGGAAAGGCCATTTGAGATGGGAAAGGGGATGATCAGAAGAATATTTCACCCACCTTGAGCATTGAGTGTGAGCATTATAGGGAGATGCGTAAGCATTCCCAGTTTCTTCTAAGCATATCACACGTTGAGATTCAGGGTCGTCGAGCTAACGACATTAAACATAGCTGACTTCTTGGAGAAGCGTGAAGTGTTTCTTAAACTTTTCCTTTTTCTTAGTTCCAATTTCTATTGTTTATTTTCAGCAATATAGGGTTTCTAGCTTTCTCCATAATCGGTGTTTCTACTTGTTTGTTTAATTTCGGGACCGCGAATGCGGTAGTGGGGAGGATTAGTTCAGTGTGCGATTCTGAGTCCATGAGTCCTGATGCAGTGGGAGGTTTTCGAATCGAGATCATCAATGCCTGGTGTGCGATCCATGGCTTCTGCGTCGCGTGTGACGTCAGGTGACCCCTCTGCGTCGCGTCGTGGCTCCCGGCGTCGCGGCGTCAGGTGTATCCTCTGCGTCGCGTCGCGGCGTGGATTTTCATGACTCACGTCGCGTCGCGGCGTTAATTCCTAGGCATTCGCGACGTTGTTAATTTCACTCTGCAGCTAGCGTCGCGATGTTGCCTTCGCCGTCAGCGGCGTTGCCACGACACAAGCCCGAAAGCGGTTCATTTTTGGCTCTTTCATCTCACACGCTTCACTACGAAACCACTAGCCTTCCTTTGCCCTCAGGACACCAGGAGCCCTCTTTCTGCGGTGGGAGCCTCTGCAGGATTCTCAGGCCACCATTGTGCGCCTCACAGTCATCATCCATCGGTTGCAGAGTCATTTGTGGCATTTTCACCCTGCCCCGTGCTCGATTTCTGGCTTAGTGTGGTCTTAGGATACATTTTCTTTCCACGAGTAGTGCAGGGGTTTGGTAGGTGCCCATTTAGTTCACAGGTTTATTAGGGTGTTTGGTCGATAGGAAATTAGTTAGTTTCGATTTCTTGTAGTGCTACTAGGTGTTTGTGTTTTTTGTCTAGGTCGGTGGTCTTATCACCGCATTAGACCTGCGGTAATGTACGCGAGCGAAAATTGACGCCCAGCGGTCGGGCCGGTGAAGGCAACCCTACTTCACGATATCATCGCGGTTTGAATCTGCGAGTGTCGTGCGTCGGTTTGAACCATTTGCAAAAACCGATCATTCATCGGAGAAGGGGGTTTCACCACAGATGACTTCTTCCATGAGACCATTGCGAATTTAGGGATGGGCGTGCTTTGTGCGAGCCACCTCATCAGCGGCGATGAGTGTGGTGCGAAGTTCCTCGCCAATCCTCGCCTCCCATGTTTTGAAGAAGTCGGGGTGCGGGCGTGGTCGACTTGGTCTTGGGTCGGTCGATGGATGATACAATCTCGAGCATGTCCCTTCGGAGGCGTCGTAGGCTCCTGAGGCACCCCAGGCGCTACCGAGGTTATACGGCGTATTGACCAATGGTCGGGGTGAGTGGAATCAATAGTCTGCGGGCGTGCGATTGATTTCAAGGCCAAGCATTTGGCCTTCATCCTGGGTCTGGCATCACTTCATCCGTCGTCTCATTCAGAGCGACGACGTGTGTGAAAGTGATTGCCCAGCAGCGCCTGCTCGGTACGCCATGCTGCAAGGATGCCTTTTGATGTAGAGGCGGGTTATCGGGGATGCCATCCTCCATAGCAGGGATCACGAATGAACCCAAGGGCATCCCTTCCTTATCTTTGGCTTGTGTAAACAGCCGGGGTCTCCCTCGGCGATAATGAGGCTGGCTCACCACATAAAGGCCGTTCGGTCAGCGGGACACACACAGTGTCCGCGACTGAGGGTTTATGATTCGGTCGCGAGCCCTCGGACGAGGATGAGCGCATGATTCCTCCCGGGCTCGTTATGAGCTCTGGCGATCCCAGGGAGACGTGGCGATCCTCGTCCCGCCCACCTCCGCCCACCACCCTACCGGCCTCGGAGCGGCGCTCCAGTCCCTCGCCGTCCCGAGGACCGGTGCTCCCATGATTAGCCCGATGCATTACGGGATGAGACCGAGAGACCGCCAGGAGTCCTCGTCTCGCGGATTGTTGGAGGCCCTCGTCTTGATATCGCGCCAGCATCACGGCGTCGGTAGTCATTCTTCATCAGCAGGAGTCCTTGCAGGCCCAGCTCGCCCAGCTACTCGCATTACACCAGCCACCACCGCCACCACCGCAGTGATCACCAGGGGAGTCCCCTTTTCCTCTACTTTTGTTTGTGCCGGTGGGGACCTTTGGACATTTGTTGGGAGGGGGTGTGTGGTGATCGTGTTTTGTTTTGTTTAGTTGTTTTGTTTTGTTCAGTTTTGTTTTGTCTTTGGTAGTTGTGTAGTGTTTTTATTTTGTTCCGCATATTAGTTGTGTTTAGGTTTAGTTTCAGTTTATTTTTTTCCTTTATTTTGATGAGTCATGTGTTAGTTTGTTTGCGTGTGTATTAGGGCGTTCTTATATGTAGTAATTGCGTGTATGTGTGCCATGTTGAAAGTCGAGGAACATTTTTGGATTGATTTCACTATTGACATGGATGTTCAAATGCATATAATATTTGATGCTCGGTAATTAGGTTGAATAGGTGAAAAGGATTAGTGAACCAATCCGGGTAGTCAAAAACCCGGTTCTCAAGAACCACATCTGCACTCACTGCTTAATGACTTCGAGTACGCATAGGTCTTAGAAACCCGACTACTAAGTTCGGTAACTTTAGGGAGATTCGAACCATTTAAGTGATGGGACACCCAATCAAAGGATTGCCATCGAGCCCCGAGCAAAGAAAATACAAAAACAATAGAAAAAGTGAAAAGAAAGGAAAAATGACAAAATAGATATACGCATAAGAATAAGCGGGATTATCGATCGGAATCCGGACGAAAGCACGGTCTGAATTTGTCGAAGCCTAATGCAGGCCAGCTGGTAGGAGTCATTGACTTCAGCAGCTACATGGGACGAGGAAGATGGATCATTCACGCAACCTAGGGCCTTGAGGTTTGGTTGAGTGTTCGGGTAAATTTCGAGGGGAATTTAATGCTCGATGCCCTTAACCAACTGGTGGGGAGTCACCAATGGATCCCCGCTACAGGAACACTCGGCTAAAACTGCTTGGCACTAGGTTTCTTCCATTATTTTAGGTACATAGGAAGTTTCATTTGGTCATGAATAAAATGGGTGCGTTCTATCCTTTCTAGTTAGCTTCTTCCCGAATAGGTGAGTTGAGCTCGAGTTTGGGGGTGTCGGAACCTAGGCATATGCTGGAGGTCATTCATTATAAGCACATAGGGGCTTTGGGAAGAATTTATTGAATATCATGGGATTTGGTGCACGAGTCATACCTACTTGATGCGAGTTCGGAAGTCAAATGTCTGTATGCATTTGGTGAACTTTAGGCAAAGCGGCGGCGGTGTGAAGCTTGATCAAAAATGATCCTGTTCTCGGCATGTGCAACACGATTCTTAGTGTTAATTTGCGGTAGGTCGGGTGTGTGTCTGTTTGGGTCGGTTCTTGCTTGAGAATGAAACGAGAAACTAAGTTTGGGGGTGTGATGAGTGCCTAAAACACTCATATTATACTCGCGTCGGTCTTTCATCTTTTCGTTTATTTGATAGTAATTTTATAGTTTTTTGTGGCTAGACCCCTGACTTGGTGTCTGGTTTGGATGCAGGTGCATTGGAGCGAAAAGAGCAGCTTTTGAAAGCAATTTTTGGAAGCGATGGGGATCGGAAGCGAGCGTCCGCGTCGCGGCGTGCGTCATGACGTCCCCGCGTCATGACGCCACGGCGTCCGCGGCGTCGGTCAACAATGCGAGTCAACGAGTGGAAAGCGTCGCGGCGTCTCAAGCGTCGCTGACGTCGGCTTCGAATCGAACCATCATTTTAAAGTCTGAATGACTCGAAATTAAGGATCGGGAGCGTGCGAGAGCGAAGGCCGCAGATTCAGGCCAGTGACCACCGGACTTGAGGAAGTGCGGGATTTATGCGTTTCTTATTTTGGATATTAGAATTATGTTTTAATACTAAACATTTTGATCTTTCACTCGGTATGTTGTAGATTTATTTCTAGGGGTTATATTGAACCTGTCATATATTGATGGATTAAAGTTTGATCTTTTATATTATTCGATTGTTTATCAATTTATTTACATCTGCTCTATTTACATGAATTCAATTATATGATAATGTCGGCCAACATTAATAGCATAATCACCTTCGGAATCCAGAGATTCGAGATGAGGTTTTAGGGGATACGGATAGACGACCGATGATTCGGTAAATAGAGATATTCAGATCCGAAGGTGGCGTTGGGGTTAGAAACGTTTAAGCATCATGGAATCTTGGTGAGATAGAATATACTCAACTCTATTCAGATAGGCGGATATACCTCGAGAGAGGATATCTCGTAAGTAAGATCACCTCGCCATTGAATAATAATATCTTGAAGAAATAATCCATTAAAGCAGCGGGGAGATATAACCACAGCCTTCAATACCCGATAATTCATTAGAATCTAAAACTTCGATCGGCTTTCACATATTCACTAACCACAAAATCATCTCTTCGGATATTATCTAAAAAGCTAGAGACCTTTGTGGTCCCGATACACGTCCTGTGGATCGTGTAAATGCTTAGTGAGTACCATATTACTTGGGGCGGCAGCGTACAACTTTTGCGCACATAGGCGTACATTTTACACCTGCCGCGTTTTTCGGCTGTCATCTTTAATGATCACAGTCTTTGCATTTATGGTTCAAACTTTCAAACTAGGGTTTAATGCTATTTAATGTCTTCTTTTGGTCAATACTTGTCATGCTTTAGGGTTGATGCATTCTTAATGGTAGATGCACTAACATTCTAACTAGATGTCATTCACGAGCCATTGAAATGAGATTAAATGTGGGATTTCAAACTAATTGGAACATTGAATGCTTTCGATGTTTGATTGGACTCAAATAAGTGTTTTAGGGTTAGGTTTAATAGCTAAGCAAAGATCGGTTTTGGCCTTGTTCACTGTATTTGCCACTAATGCGAGGAAATAACGAGACACCTTAATAACCCCATTTTATCGAGCCCCGATGTTGAGCCTTCAAGGTTACCATTTCACACTTCATTTTAAGCCATTTCAGTTACCTAGTGAACAACCAAACTCCCCTGTTTTTAACCAAATCCAAAAATCCAAATAAAAGTCTCACCATTTTCAAACATGATGCGAATCATTCGTGGGATGAAAACCCTTCCAGTGTTCGACCACTAGGCAGCTATACTGCAGTAGCTTGACTACGGTAGTAGGAGGAATATAGGAAACAAATTTTGTTGATTCCGGATCACCCTACCGTGGCACGAATCACTCGCTCCTAAAAAGCCATGTATGAGAAACTGGTGGATGCGGTCAATGAGAATAGAGGACTGCTTACTGTGTGGAGAGAAAAATGAGCTAGTCAAACAAGTCAATGTGTTGAAGAATGAAAAGAAAGAGTCTTTAAACGAATTGGAACATATTAAGAAAACTATGCAGATGATGAATTTTGGTACCATGGTCCTAGATCAGATTCTGTTGATGGGAAAGACAATAAAAGACCACAAAGGCCTAGGGTTCATGCCCCCACAAATGCTATACAAAGGCAAAACCCACTATTATGAAGGAAGTAGGGAGAACCGGTCTCCTTAGAGACAAAATCTCAGATGTTATTATTACAAGAAGATAGGACATATCCGAAGGGAAATTTCACATTTCTTGATGCATCAGAAGGTGAAACAACAGAAGCAACATCCTAAAATAAAACAAATTTAGGTGGTAAAAAAAGATGAAAGGTGCTTGGTGGCATGCACATCTCTCAAGGTGAATGTCGAGAAAAAATGGTTCTTTGACAGAGGAAGCTCCAGACACATGATTGGTAATAAAGAATTTCTGACCAATCTTTAACCCTAAAATGTAGAGAACATGACTTTCGGTGATAGTTCTAAAGGTGATGTTCTGAGGAGTGGACTTCTAAAAGTTCCAGGTATGCCTAAATTGGCAATGTTCTTCTTGTTAATGGGCTAAAGGTATATCTTATCAGCATTACTCAGCTATGTGATCAGAATTTATTTGTCTAATTTACTAAAGACAAATGCTCAGTCACTGACAGTACAAACACTTGTGTTATGGAGGGAAAAGGATCATCAGACAATTACTATATGTTGACCTGTTTAGGAACTTGTTGCGTCAACTTGTTGAACAACTTAGATATCTAGAATAGAAGACCTGACCATATTAGCCACAAGAGCATTAGAGAAACTATTGTAGTTGATGCTTTTATGTGAATTCTAAAGATGAAGTTTGATCTAGAAAATGTGTGTGGTCCATGTCAAATCAGGAAACAAATCCGGATATCTCACAAGATGTTGCAACACCTCTCTAACACAAGAGTATTGGAACTCCTCCACATGGATTTAATGGGACCAATGTAGGTTGAAAACTTAGGAGGGAAAAGGTATGTTTTTATATGTGTTGATGATTTTTTCAGATACTCACGGGTAAACTTCCTCAAAGAAAAATTAGGCACCTTTGATGCGTTTGAAGCCTTGTTTGTAAAATTAGTGCATGAAAAGAATCATCATCTCAAGAAGGCAGTGAGAATAAGGAGTGATCATCGGAGAGAGTTTGAAAACACTCTCTTTATTGAGTTCTGTAACAAACATGCCATAAAGCATGAATTCTCGGCTCCTAAGACTCCTCAACAGAATAGGGTTGCTGAAAGGAAAAATAGAACTCTCTAAGAAATGGCTCGAGTCATGCTCAAAGCAAAAAATGTCCCATTAAAGTTCCGGGTTGAAGCGTTGAACACAGCTTGCTACACTTAAAACATAGTGTAACTTAATCCTGGAACTACCATGACACCTTACGAAATATGGAGAGGTAAGAAACATAACTTGAAGCACTTTCATGAATTTGGTAGCACTTGTTTTATGCTGAATGACAAAGAACATAGAAGCAAGTTTGATGCAAAAAGTGATGAGGGCATGTTCCTTGGATACTCTCCAAAAAGACGAGCCTTTAGGATATTCAACATAAGGACAAAAATGATTATGGAATCAATCAATGTGGTAGTTGATGATCAGGAATCTACTCCTTCATAAATAAGGAAGGACCTCCGATATAGTACTGCAAATGACAGTGTCTCAATAGATGATGCATCACCTTGTAGTAGCAGCAATTCGGTTGCATAAGGTGACTCATCTCAATAGCAGGGGAATCTTGAAACTAAACGAAGCATAAATGTCTTTGTTCAAGAATCCTCCAAACAAGTACAAAAAGATCAATCAACCTCAGACATCATTGGAGACCTCGAAGTTAGAATTCAAACTCGGGGAAAGCCTAAAGTCAACTATAAAGAAATGATTGGGTACACATGCAACACCTCCTCCATCGAGCCCAAAAACATCAAGGAAGCCCTAGGAGATGAATACTGGTTGAGTGCAATGCAAGAAGAACTGGGGCAATTCACAAGGCATGAAGTATGGGACTTTGTGCCCAGACCAAAAGATGAAAATGTCATAGGAACGAAATGGATCTTGAAAAACAAATCAAATGAGAATGGAAACATAACCAGAAACAAGGTCCGTTTGGTTGCTTAAGGGTACACACACATTGAAGTGATAGACTTTGACAAAAATTTTGCTCCAGTGGCTCAAGGGTACACACATTGAGCTTGGTATAAAAGGCTAACTGAATATATTGTTAGGAAGGGATACTCTTGAGGGGGAGCATACTGAACTCGCTATAAAAAAAAAAAATAAAAGCAACACAGATACAATTGTGGCACAAATCTATGTAGATGATATGGTTTTTGGTACCATGTCAAACAAGTTGGTGGATCACTTTATGCATCACATGAGTATTGAGTTTGAAATGAGTCTCGTAGGAGAACTAACCTACTTCCTAGGACACCAAGTAAAAAAAATGAATAATGGGAACTTCATATCTCAAGCCAAATATGTCAAAAACCTGGTCAAGAAATTTGGTTCGGAATCTGCAACTCATCAAAGAACACCTATCAGAACTCATGAGAAAATCTCTCGTGTTGAAGGAGGAAAAGCTGTAGATCAGACCCTATATAGAAGCATGATTGGAAGTCTGCTGTATTTCACTACTAGTCGACTAGATATATGTTATAGTGTGGGAATTTGTGCTCAATATCAAGTTTATCCCAAGGAAAGTCCCTTAATTGTTGTCAAGAAAATTATTAAGTATGTAAGCGGAACAAAAGAATTCGGACTGTGGTATTCCCATGACTCTAAAAATTTTTTTTAGGGCTATTGTGACGCAAATTGGGCTAGCAACTCTGATGATAGAAAAAGTACATCGGGTGGATGTTTTTTCCTTAGCAACAACTTGGTCTCTTGGTTTAGCAAAATGCAGAATTACATATCCCTCTCCATAGTAGAAACATAGTATATTACTGTTGGGAGCAGTTGCTAATAGCTCATCTGGATGAAATGCATGGTTCAAGACTATGATGTCACATGAGATGTTGCAACATCTGGCATAACACTGTACTTTGACAACATCAACGCAATCAATATCTCCAAAACCCCAGTTTAGCATTCACGAACCAAGCATATCAATATTCAACATCACTTTATCCGAAGCTTAGTTGAAGACAAAATGATTGAGCTCAAACCATTCCTATAGAATATCAACTAACCAATATCTTGACTATAGGTCTTGATGGTTTCCATTTTGAAACACTCCGATATTCTCTAGGACTATCTGTCCTCTAACTTGGTTCATCAGTCAAGTGCAAAAGGTAAAAGGTGGAGATCTCATCCTGAAAGAATGGAATTTTCCTTTCCCTTCATATAGCGTGATGTTTTTCATGCTTCCAAAAGCATTGTTCTTTGCATAACATGAATATATTTTTCTTGAAATCTAGGGCATATGTAATATTTCTTGGGGGCCGTGAAAGTCCTTTTTAGTTCAAAAAAAGGAAAGGCTGATCTTTTAAATCTCTCAATATTCCAATATCTGGTGAGTGGGAGAAACTTCCCTTAATTGTTTTAGGAAGATCAAAAGTCAAGAAAGGTGTGTTTCAGCCCCCTGCCCCCACGTTCAAGCCAACCATCTCTCATCATCTCTCTCTTTTTGCTCGTTTGCATAAAAATTCGATCTTTCCCTCTACTCCTCCATGGTTTGTACTCGGTCAGGAAGGACAGGAGTTTGAAAGGGTTTAATGATGAAGTTTTCTCCATTTGACGAAGGGGAATCAGAAGAAAACCCCATTGATGTGGAGCCTTTAGCCGTTAAGCCTCCCTTCACGATGCAGCCGACAACTCTAGTTCTGTTTGGGGTTCCTCTGATAGTTGAGCCCAAAATAGAGGGCTCGTCCACTCTTGATGAAGGGAAGAAGGATGCGATACATGTTGATGTCGCGTCTCCTGTTTTGCCATCTTCCTTGACATAGAAAGGATTGGTGGCCAATTTCACCAGCATCTAGATCAACCCCTTTTCCGATAGCGGCCTGCCTTGCTTCCATGAAAGAAATGCTTGTCGAAATCGACGGTGAAAGGCCTCTAAAGAAAGCGGGCCTCTAAAGGTATTGAGTTTGGGAATGACACCTCATTATTGCGAGTTAGTCGGAACTCCACTGTAATCCTTCTGCGATCTCAATGGAAGAAATTCCAAATTAGTTCAACAGGTACCTCTGACCACTCCTGGAGCAACAATTATGACTCTTCTCTCTAATTTCCTCTACAATAGGCAACAAGGAAATCCCCTCGGTTTGCATCAACCATTCAAAAACCCAACCTCTCGACTTCTCCTTTTAGCCGGGGAAAACATTGAAGCCCTATTTTCACAAACTATGATACAACAAGTACTGAGACATTTAACACTTTTTTATTTGATTTTCACTCCAACTTATAGAATTATGTGGTCAAGAGATCCTTTATTCCTGAGCGAGTCCTTCACTAAAAGGATTTTGAGTCATTTATTACTGTGGAATTGTTGGGTGCCTTGAATTTTCTAGACACAATCACCAAGATGCGTCCTTATGTCAAGTTTATTGTGCTGGAATTCTATTCAAATATAAAAAAAGGTATGGGCGACCCCACTTCCCTAGATTTTCAGAGAATCTATGTTAGGGGCCACCACTTTGTGTTTTCTCCGAGTATCCTCAATAACTATCTCGGCTACCATGACCCTGAGCGTCTCGTGACCCAACCTAACATTCAGAGAGTAGTATTGGTTTTCACTGGAGGCACATATTTTGTCTGCCATGATAAAGGGAATGTACCCTCATTTATTATGTCCACCAAATACTCCATTCTGCACAAAATTAGGATCTTCAATTGGCTACCAGGCACTCACAAATCTAATGTGACCAATGTTTTTGCATCCCTCATTTACTTTATTGGCACCAAACAGAGCTTCAATTTAGGTCGTTTGGAGTTTGACCACATTTTGAGACATGTAGAATCCAACGTTCAAAAACTTAGAGTAGGTTACCCCTCCATCATTTTTGGAATCCTTATGGCTCATAATGACTCCATCATCTCCCGTAAGGATAGTTTTGGTGGCCCTCACTCTGAGATTCAATTAAATCCCAAGCTATTTCAAGGCTGTCATAAGGCAGACATCAATCCAGGCAAGGTCATTGTTGACCATGATTCATCTGATGTCTCTACATCTGTTCCACCACTTGTTCTCCCTAGTGGTGCACCTTCTACCAGTTCAACTCCCCATGATACATATGTCAACATTATCACCTACCTGTAGGAGGAGCTGAGTTTGCTAACGGATCATGCTTCTCTGCTTGAATATATGTTGCGGTCTAACCGCGATCGCCAAGCCACTAATTTTGCCAAGTTAGCAGTTATACAGGATGATGCACCATTTTCTAGGCCAAGCTTCCCTCCTCCTCCTCCAACAAATACACCTCAACCCACATCCAATGGCGACACTGAACCCATTCATCTCACTGATCTCGAGAACTATGTATGACCTCTCTTGGCCTTTTATGTCAAAAAGAAGGGAGAACAAGAAAGAAGCTGCGGGGCATATTGTGTTATGTTGTACCTATTTATTTTTTATTTTTTATTTTTTTGATTTTTTGAATTCTCGGTTGATACTGGTTACATAGAGGTTGATTGTTTTGGATACTCATGGCCATACTTTCTCTTTGAATTGGTTCCTCTGTTGGTATGATTATCTTATGTTTCATCTTTATCTCTGCCCAACATGCTTCTTTTATTCTTACTTTTATTTTTGTCAAAGAATGCCAAAGGGGGAGATTGTTGGAGTGTCAAAGTTGGAATAGTTTTAACCAAAAATAAAGTGCATGTTGTATGTGCCATTAATCCTAGTGTCTTAGATGTTGTCACAAGAGATAGTAGAATAAGTCATGTGACACAACTTACCATAGCTGGTGTGTTACGGCTGATGTCGCACATGATGGTAGAACAAATTGTGTGACACAACTTACCTTATTTGGTCCACACGAATTTTGGGGAAATATTCGACAAATCAGGAGTCAATATTCAACGTGATGAACAAGGAAGGATAGAGGAGAATATTTGTGCAATACTGAATGAATCAAATCATAGAGATTGGATATCATTCTATGAGATTTCTTTGGAGGGAAAATATTCTCCTGAATGAGTATGGAATGAGATCAATTTTTTACAGCTGGCTTATTGAGACAGTTTAGGCAAGTTGGAGATTCTGAACATAGAGAAGATTTCCTAAGCGGTGCTTAAAATGAGAAGAGACGTCTCTCCAAGAATTATCGATTCACACATAAAGGAGATTAACTTCAGGAGCTTTTAACGACTGAAGTAGCTTCTATAGGTACTGTTCTAAGTCTTGGTTATGAGCAGTGTTTACACTCTAGTTGAGTTGATTGAGCGTGTAGGAGTCCAGATGCTTCTTGTGGGAAAATAAGAGAAGCTTATTTCTATGTTTCACTATGAGAGAGTTTGGAGAAGACGATTATGAGAAAGGGGGAACCTTGTCTCACTTAAGATCAACGTGTAACCTACTTGATATATAGTGAAATACCTTGCATCTGAGCTCAGCCTTATGGACGTAGACTTTTTCCATACCGCGTAAACAACCTCTGGTTTCCTTGCATGCGTGATGGTTTATACTTATGATTTTGTTTTTGTTGAAATAACTATGTTCTAATAGTTATCTCATGGTATGATGCAACACGTTACTTAACATGGCAGAACACTTGGTGTACAGTCTATGACAATGATGCATCACTTGATGCAACAAGTAATGAATCACTATCAAAATAATCAATCTTTATTTTTCAGTGATTATACCAGTGTTTTTTTAACATGTAATTAAGGTATAAAGAATTTTTTTTATATTATTAAAATTATCAAAATCCTTCAAGCGTTACACAACTTGAAATTATTTCACTAAAAATGAATAATAAGGAGAGTTTTATTATTCTTGATTATTGGACAAATATAACTTAAAATACGTAAGAAACTAAGATAAATCACTACAAGGAAAATGTTAAAAGATGTCACTTTGTAAATGTCAAGATATATACAAGATGATGTTTTTCATAAACATCATCTTATGTATCATATTCTTTTTGTATATTTTTACATAACGTCCATAATAAATGTCATCATTTTGAACATGTGAGGTAGCCATTTTAACCTTGATGCTGTAAGAAAACGTCATGTTCTTGAACCCTTACATTGATACTTATGATAAGCGTTATTATATAAAAGTGATGAACAATAATGCTCATTATTAGTGTCATGTTATGACATTTCAAGTATCATCATCTATATATATATATATATATATATATATATATATATATATATATATATATATATATATATATATTATCATCTTATCTACATACCATTACACTTTAAAAAAATGTGTCATCTTATCTCATTTCAAATTTAATTAACCCACAATGAGATATGTCCTAATTATACTTTGCTTAATATGTGATATTCTATAAACAATTAAAATACAAATGAAAAACCTCATTCAATAAAGTATATAGACAAAAAATAGTAACAAATAACATTCTGTTTTTAACTATATATTGAAAGTTAGCTAGAAGCATCTCACAAAAATTTTACTACTTCAACTCTGTTTAAATATATTGTGTTGCATCTAATTGAATATTATGAATTCATCCTCAAAGTGTCCAAAAGGATTATACCTTACTTTGTAGATGCATGATCTGCAAAACAATTAGAATAACCATATATTAATTTAGACAAATAGTTAAGAAAAATAACTTTACAAGTAAAATGTTAGTACTGCATTAATTTTTAAAATATCTACATACTATGATGCTTTAAAATTTTACAATTTCTTTAATTTGTGCATAGTTTTTTGTTGCACTTAGTTGAACATTTTTCCTTTATAGTACCCAAAAATATTCCATCTTACTTGTAAATACTCAACCTACAAATGATTAAAATCACAAATTAACACATTGTTAAGAAAAACACATTCGCAAAAGTAAATATGTTTATACCTATTTTAAAATATTTGCATATCATGAAACTTTAAAATTTCACAACTTCTTCCTAACTTATGCATAGTCTTTTCTTGCATGAGATTGAATATCATTTATCTTCAAAATGCCCAAAAAGATTACAAGCAAGACATAGATCTCAATCTACAAATCAATTAATATCATCACATATTAGTAATAACAAAACAATTAAAAAAAACAATTTTGTAAATGAAATGTGTGTACTAGTTTTTTAATTTAAATTTATAATATATTTCTTCTATTGTAGTAAATATCAAAGTGTGTACAATTATCGGATGATCGATATTAAAAAAACAATCAACAAGTAGTTTTAGTATATAAATTAATAAGGGGGAAGTATGTATCTGGTTGTTTATTTTAAAATAAAAGGGATATAGGTATAAAGAATTCTAAATACATCAGTCAGTACATTTGAAAAAAAAATAATTGTCTTTGAGGAACAAAAGTAATGAGTAGGTACAAAATTCCTAAAATTCCCTTCTTAGTAATCCAATCACTATTCCAACTGGAATAAAAAAAATCAGAAATTCTCAAATGTCTGTCAAAATATATTGAAACCCTCTTCCCTTTGACGAAAGTGCGTAGATACTAGTTTAATATAATGCAAGTACTACCTTAATGTACTGTAGGTACTACCTTACAAGCATCAGGTACTACCTTAATAGAAATGCCCTAAACCCCTATTTACCACAATTTTCTTGCCCCTCTTAGTAATCCAACTACTAGCTCCCAGATTTGGAATAAAAAAAGCAGAAAACATCAAAGATCTTAGTCTAATATAATGTTTATGTCAAAATATATTGAAACCCCCTTCCCTTTGACGAAAGTGCGTATGTACTAGTCTAATATAATGCAAGTACTACCTTAATGTATTGTAGGTACCACCTTACAAGGATCAAGTACTACCTTGATAGAAAGGCCCTAAACCCTTATTTACCACATTTTGCTTGCCAAATACTCAGTTCTCATCCCATATATATTCCATGAAATTGGTGAATTATCGTAAGACTCCTCAATGCAAAACCAAATTAGGTACATATGTGAAATGTTTAGGCATTCTTACTCCATGTGAGCTTGAGGTCCTTATTTGGGGGAAAAAGTGCACAAAATCAATCTAATTTTAAGTCCATTTTTCTAGCAATTTTGAGATATATTTGATTGATTTTGAATTGGAAAGATGGAATATTTATGAACTTGTATTTTGCAAGTTCTGAAGGAAAAAAGTAAAAGGCAAGAAGCGGCAAAAATGATCAAAATATCACCGGTGAGTTGTATCCTTGTCGGTTCTTATATCGCAATATAATGAAGCAATTAGCAAAAGCAACGTATCCTGTCACGAGTTTACTACATCCTTCTGATATAATGGATGCAACTAAAGGACTTTTTGTATTGCAATACGAACCTTTTGTATCGCGATATAAAACCATCTTAGTCAATAGAGGAATATTGCAATACAATGGAGTGTATCGTGGGATAACTAATGCAAGAGGAGAAGAAAGTCTATCGCAATACAATTCTCTTGTGTCCTTGTCTGAGTCAATTTGAAAAGGAGTTATATCGTATCTGAGGAGGTGTACCCGCAATACAAACGATGGAGTTGAAGGAGAAATTATATCGCAATACATAATTCAACGAGTTGTAGTAAGAGTTATATCGCAATCTGATGAGCTGTATGTGACATAAGTCAGCGGGTGAGAGGAAGTTATATCGCGATACAATATTCTATATCGCAATCTGAAGCGAAGTGAAGATCCTGAAGCATCGAAGAGAGTGTATCGCGATACAAATAATTGTATGTAATATAAACCACTAGAGTGAAGAGAAGTGTATTTCAATATAATTATATTATATTGCAATACGATTCAGCTTCTGAGGAATCATATCGCGTCTGATATTCTATATTGCAATCTGATTGAGGAGGAAAGTAAGCATAATATCGCGTCTGATCGAATTTGGCAATAATATGATCAGTGAATCAATAATGGGGATTCAGGGGAAATCTATATGAATGGTAGTAGTATTCAATGCATAAACCTAGTGAGTGTGTCGGTTACTGTTTGTACCATGATATAATCAACTGAGACATAGAAGGTTCATATCATAATGAGGTATATGATATAGTTCAATGAGTAGATATGTGGTGCGAATCTTATTTAGGACATGACCAGAATAAAATTATTCAGATTAAGTCTCACTGATAGTTAAGATAATTCATAGAATAAATCGATAGGTATTTGAAAGCAAAATGTGGTAAATAGGGGCTTGGGCCTTTCTTAAGGTAGTACCTAGTACTTGTAGGTGAATATCGCATTACATTAAGGTAGTACTGCATTATATTGGACTAGTATCTAAGCGCGGGTCGAGGGAAGTGGTTTGAGTATATTTTGACATAAAAATTACTGGGGATAACTGGGATTACCCTTCTTTCCCCACGTATGGACCTCGTACTCAAATGAAGTAAGAATGCCTAAACATTTCACATATGTACCTAATTTGGTTTGCATTGAGGAGTCTATAATTCCTGATTTCATGGAATATATATGGGATGAGCGAGTATTTGACAAGCAAAATGCATGGTAAGCTAAGGGTTTAGGGCCTTTCTATCAAAGGTATTACTTGATCCTTATAAGGTAGTACTGTCTGATTAGGTAATCTTGCATTATATTAGACTAGTCTCTACGCACTTTCGTTAAAGGGAAGGGGGTTTCAATATATTTTGACATAAACATTATATTAGACTAGTACCTTTGATGTTTTCTTGTTTTTTTTATTCCAGCTAGATTAGTAGTTGGATTATTAAGAGGGACAAAAAAATTGTGGTAAATAAGGGTTTAGGACATTTCTATTAAGGTAGTACCTAATGCTTGTAAGGTAGTACCTACAGTACATTAAGGTAATACTTGCATTATATTAGACTAGTACCTACGCACTTTCATCAAAAGGAAGGGGGATTCAATATATTTTGACAAACATTTGAGAATTTATAATTTTTTTTTATTCCAACTAGAATAATGGTTGGACTACTAAGAGGGGCATTTTAGGAATTTTGTACATACTCCTTACTTTTGTTCCTCAAAGACAATTATTTTTTTTCAAATGTACTTACTGATGTGTTTAGAATTTTTTGTACCTATATCCCTTTTATTTTAAAATAAACAACCTGATACATACTTCCCCCAATTAATAAATTAAAATAACATGACGTTATATTATATTATAGGTGATATGAAGTGCCTTTAAACGTAATGTTAATTTCCAAGGTGTATTAAAAGCATATGCAAGTTTGGATTTAGCGCACTTTAAGAAGAGATATGAAAGAGAGAAATTAAGTATATTTTAATTCAATGTCAGTATTCTCTTGTTAGTAATTGCAATCGAGCTTTTCAGTTTACATTTTATTAATAAAGAAAATTTAAAGAGACTTTTTTTTGTTATCATCTTATTAATAAAAGTTCGGGGATGTTTGTTTTGGTAATCTTTGAGAAAATTAAATAGGCTTTATTATTAAGATTCAACACATTTTTAAAAATTTTATGAGCACATTCTTGAAATTTTAAAAAAACTTATGAATAAAGAAAATATTTGGCTTTTATATTAGAAAAAGTCATTTCCGTAAATTAAAACTCTCATTGTCAATAAGGAGAAGAGTGAATGTCACTATTCTTATGGATGAAAACGGGAGGGTTTGGGATGGTGGTCAAAATCTAGCACTAGTTTGTTTATTTTTTAAATTCCCGAACCTATCTTATTTAAAAAAATTAAGCGAGGCGGGACGCTGGATGAAAATTATAGGCAGTTCCGTTTATATTTGATTTTTGTTTTGATTTTTTATATTTTATATTTTATTTTTATTATATTAAAATTAATATATTTCATACAAAAAATTATGAATTTTTATAAATTATTTATTAAAAAACATTTTAATTATTATTATTATTTATATTAAAGTATAAAATAAAATAATAATAATAAAATATTTTTAAAATATAATCGGGATAGGGCGAGAGTAACAATACCTGAACTCACTCCGAACCCATCGAATTTGAGAAAATAAACTTAAACCAGCTAAAAACCCGATTAAAGTTAAATCAAACACGTCCCATTAAGAGCGGGGTGGGGCGGGGCGGGAACCCGAAATAATCCATCCCGTTGACATCCCTACTTACTACCCAATGTTAAAAAACAAACAAATTAATACTTAATGCTATTAAGTACTATTTAGTATTAAGCTAAAAAAAAATTATATTCAATATTAAGTAAAAAAAACAAACACCACCTTACTCTTGTTGTATTTCTTATTAGTAACGTGTTATAAGCTAATAGTTTAATTATTGTCGGTTTACATTTTATTAATAAAGAGACTTTTTTGTTATCATTTTATTGCTTTAATTTGATAATTGTTTTCATGAATAGTTTATTCTATTTATGACTATCGAGCATCTGATTTGATAGTAGAATCTTAAAGTTAAAATGAATTACTATTTTAATTATCCTCAATCACTTATTATTAGCAGCATAACGGTGAATTAACACTTGTACGAAGTCTGATCGATGATTATATTTTACTGATAATGAAATGTGATATTAAGTTAACTTACATATACATGTTGAAGAACATTATACTGGATCGATCCGCTATGAAAATACTACATGGATTAAATGTCATAAGTTGTTCTCATTATAGTAATATATTTAGTCATTAAACATGAAATCACCATAAGTCCCTATATTAAAAACTCTATATTTTAACAGAGTCCAACATCATCTATGATAAGATGGTAATACAAACAGTAATTGGGAATAAAATAAATCATGCAAAGGGATATGAGCGAATAAGGACTTTATCTACTTGTAAAATAGAGAAGAATATTTTTTATTCATAATAATTTTGTATCTTTACATGTACATATTTATAGAGATAGTAGATATCCTATAATCGAGCTGTTCTATAATTGGTTATTTGCGCAGAGAAGAATAGTAATAGGAAAGAATTACAATAGAATCTTTGACTATTAATCAAATATCATATACTCCTCGATTTAGTTGCATAGATGTCACACATGCCCAACTTGCCCAAAACTTTGAGAACACTCGACTTGAAACAACTTTGGTGAGAATATCAGCCAATTGATATTCGGATAGAATCTTAGGCAACTCGACAATTTTCTCATCCAATTTCTCCTTAATGAAGAATCTGTCTACCTCCACATGCTTTGTACGATCATGTTATCTGGGATTATAGGTAATATCACATCTTTGCTTTATTGTACAATAAAAGTAGAATCGATTGCCTAGGCGGATAGCCCCGAATCCATCGATAGAAGTCTTAGCCACAATGGCACATATTCAAAGTGTCATACTTTAAATTCAGCCTCTATGCTTGAACGTGCAACAACATTACCTTCTTGCTTGCTCCATGCTTGATTACCACCTACAAGGTGAAATATACGAAGTAGATCGTCACATCATCTATTGCTCGGCCAGTCGGCGCTCGCTATATGCATCGACACTTTGACAATGCATTTTTAGTGAACAAATTACCTTTCTAGGAAGCGAACTACAAATACCTTAAAATACGCGCCGCTTGCATTCTATGTTGTTCTCGAGTTAAGCATAAAGCAGCTAACGTGCACTCAATGCATGAAGCGTCGACCCTAGTGTGGGCTAAGTACATCAATATTCCAACGAGCCTCTGATACCTCTCTTTATCAATAGACACCTAATTAGTCTTAACACATAACTTCAATCCTTCTTCTACTGGTGTATCAGTTGGTTGACATGCTGACATACCAGTTTCTTGCAACAAATCTAAAACATTTCTTTGAGACAAGAAAATCCCTTTATTAGATCGAGACACTTCAATCCCAAGAAAATCTTTCAAGTGACCGAGGTCTTTCATTTCGAATTCGCTTGACAACTTTGTAGAGCCTTCCTTTCATCAGGGTCATTTCCTGTAACCACCATGTTATCAACATACCTGTCATGATGATCTTACCATCTTTGTTTTTAAGAATAAAGTGTGGTGCAGATTACTGCGATGGTAGCCAAAAAGACCTCATGGACCGTGAACCTTCGAGCCATGCTTTCGGAGATTGTTTTAGCCAGTACAATGATTTCTTTAATTTTCCTCTTTACGACAATGCACTTAAGTATCATGCACCCTGGTGGTAAATCCATGTACACTTCTTCAGACAACTCGCCATGTAAAAAGGCATTTTTCACATCAAATTGTTACAATGGCCAATCCAGGTTCACAGCTAGAGACAATAAGACTCGAACTGTGTTGATTTTAGCTACAGGTGCAAATGTATCTGTATAATCAATTCCATAGGTTTGGGTGTACCCTTTTGCTACTAGTCTCGCTTTAAAACGTTCAATTGTACCATCGCTGTGCTTCCACCGGTATAAACCTTGACATCAATTGGTTTCTTCCACGGAGGTGTTCGATCGACAAGTTCCCGAGTTTCATTGATACTATGATTTCATCTCCTCATTCATAGCAGCTTTCCACCTTAGGTCAGCTAAGGCTTCCTACACACTGTTAGGCATAGATACAGTAGATAATTGATTTACAAATGACTTATTTGATTCAGACAAGCGATGGTTAGACACATAATGACTCATGGGATATTAACTTTACTAGAAAGTTCGGGTTCATATGTAGGTTTGGGAATACCTCTGGTTTGACGTGGTGGTAGTTGTTTTCTTGGTGGTTCAGACACTATAGCAAGACCATCCTCAGCAGGCGATTGGTTTGGTGTATCAGTTGCCTGTGGTGCAAGAGATTAAGATGGAGGTTGATCCACAACTTCATTGTCTAGGTCTTCATCACGTTCATCGCCCCTTTGTGGTCGACTTTATACGCCAGTCGATTCACCAACATTCGTTTACCAAGTTCGGGCGTTGTACCATTCCCCATTCAGATTGTTCCCAAGTTCAGAGAGTTCCCCTTCTATAGAGATCAGAAAATCATAGTCTATAGCTTGAACTTCTTCCAAGTGCTCCCCTTGAAGTTCAGACTCAGAGGAAAAATACATCGAGTCTTCATGAAAACTACATCCATTGTAACAAACATTCGTTTGCTTGGAGGGTGATAGCATTGGTACCCCTTGTGATAAGAAGCATACCCTAAAAAGACACATCACAATGCTCAAAGTGTCAACTTGTTGCACTGACGCTTATGACGATGTACAAATGCTACACAACCAAAGACATGAGGAGGCAAGTTTGAATGGCGGAGCGACAATTGCTTGATAAGAGCACGGGATGGTGTCAGGAAATCAATAGTCTTTGGAAGGTACTCGATTGATCAAATATGTTGCGGGGTAAGTCGTGCCCCGTAGGATAAAGGCATATGTGCTTCTATCAATGAAGCACGAGACTGACCTCCAACAGAGTGACGATTTTAAACCGCCACCCCGTTCCATTAGGGTGTATCCAGGCTAAATAGTTTAATGAATGGTTGTTTGCCTTTTTCTATATAGACTAAATCCCCTCAAATTAACATAGCTACAAGAGCCTTACAATTCTCTTGTATCCATGTCACTTTGGTTGAATTTGCTTGCTTAAATAAATTTCTCTAAATGTTAAGGTTAAAAATAAGGGTTGTCTGTGACCGCTATGATCTCTGAGCCCATCTGATAGTAAATACGAATGTAAGTCGAGGTATCATTCCACGAGAGATTGATAGCGAATTACACCATAACTACTCAACTACTAAAATTTCATACTATTTGGACTCAAAACTCATAATTAATGTTTTATCAAAACTACAAAAATTAAAAATCCTATACCATTTAATATGTTCAAACTAAACTAAAAAAAAAACAAAAGTAAATGACTAAAAATAACTTGTATATAAAAGAATGGATTGAACCGAGTTCTTGTGAAAGCGAAAACCATCAATGAAATACAATGGAGCAGTCGATTCCAACACTATATCCCGTTACTACGTTCTTACTTATGGATCTGATTTTTGTCGAATTTCTAATTGTTGGAATTGGATTTCTCGTTTTCGATTTAATATCCTTGCTTCTCTCGAAGACAAGATCAAACCAGCTACCGTATTCCACTTCCCTCACCAAGATCACAGGTATTTTCTTTCTCAATACTTCACACCCATTTCTATTGGCAATGAGGAACTTTTACTTTACCTTCTCGGGATTTTAGCTAAGTTTCCTCTTACTTAATGGGTGGCTCGACCTCCCGAGATCTGTGGTTTATCCCTTTCCCTTGATTAGATCTAAGCTAACACGAGGATCGGGCGATACGTAGATTTAGGTGAACTCGATTATTAATATTGTTAAATACACCCCTCCGACTTCAATTATGAAGCGAATGGGGATTGCTCGAAATGAACTCAGGCTCGACAGTTAAGTCAATGGTAGTCGAACATACACAGAAAAGAATGCTCGACTCTCGGGAATCTAATGCCACATGTCGGCTCGGAGAGCGTCACTGGATATCGAGGAAATGAGATATTCCCTCGGCTAGTGCTTAGGTACTACTATTAGGAACTTATCCATTAAGGCACGATTAAGTAAACCGAACCCAAATTAATTCTCAGAGTAAATTGTGCGGGAAAGGCTAGCCAAATAAATGTAAATCAAATCCGGTGAGTGCGCTCTGATTCTTGCATTGAATCCAAGAAATGGAGTCTTAGATCACGCCTGACCACGTAATTGCAATAAAGGCGAGAAAGAAATGAATTCTAGAAATTTGTCTAGATTTCATAAATTTCCAGGCAGTAATGCTTAAGAAAAATAATAAAATTAAAATTCCAGCTCTACTCGTCTCTGCACAGTTCGCAGATTCAAAACCAAAAAATAAAACTAAAAAAAATCTAAAAATAAAAATCTACTCTATAATATACACCGAGTTCCTCTTCTTTTCCCTTTTAAGATTCGTAGAGAAGGCTTCTTTACCATTCTAAAGCTATCTATTTATATTGTAAAAGAATCGTGAGATCCCCGAAATGCTCCGGTGGAAATCGAAGAAAAGCCCGACTCCTTTGTTCTGTATCGCGACCTCAGAGTTGATGTCACGACGCGAAATTCTTGATGGCTCGTGATCGGTCGTGACCTCTTCCTTTTATTGCAACGATTTGTCTTGCAAAAGCCTTGATCGATGATCGCGACGCCAGTGATGCGCGTATCTTACGTTCGGTATTTCGCCGATGTTGATATGCGCGACCGCCGGTCATGCCGTGACATCATTTTTAGGTGCGACCACTTTAACATTTGTAAGCGACTTCGTATTTGTGACTTTGATTTCTTGGTCGCGAATTACGTTGGTGTTTTCTTGTCTTCATAACTTCCGATTTTATGTCGCGACCTCATGGTGATGTCGCGACCTCTTATTTCCATTTCTTTTCTTGGGTTGCAACCTCATTTCCGCGTTGCAAGCCGATTTCTTTCTTTCAACTATTTTCCAGTTCGCGACATCAAAGTGATGTGTGACATACCCTATACATTCAGCTCTTCTTAAGGTTGCGACCTGAATGAGTGGTCACGACATCATTTTTCTTGTCAAGACTTCAGTTCCTGTTTTCATGTCGCGACCTGTATAGCATGTCGCGACTTCAATTTGACCCTTTAATTAAAAACAAGTTGCGACTTCTTTTACTTGCGAAGACCTCTCTTGTGGCTTCGCCAAATGAGATCCTTATCGCGACCTCGAACTATCGCGACATCATTTATCTCCTTTTGGCGTCGCGTGGAAATGATGTTTGCGACAATTCTTGTTTAGTATTTCCTTTAGTCTCGACCCGTCTTCTTTGTTGCAACCTCGCTTCTTAGTCGCGACTTCATTTGTTCAAGTTTTATATTTCTTCTTTAGGCCAGGAATTTGTTGATGTCGTGACACAGATAGTGGCAAGCGAGCTTCTGTCGCGACCTAACTTTCGATCGTGACTTCAATTCTTTGGTGATTTCTTCGATTTTGCTAAAATTTGAGTTTTTATTTGTATTTTCTGCAAATGAAATTTAGATCAATTATCCACTTTTCTTGAAACCGATTCAACATTTTTTCTCATAATAAAATGGGAAAAATGGATAAAGGAAACCTAATGAGTTTTTTAGACCTTTAAATCAAATTCCTTCAAACTTAAAATTTTGCTTGTCCCCCGAGCAAAGAGAAAATTGTTGTCCTCAAACAAATAAGCTTAGAAAATTTTTAAGGACATTTTTCTGATTCATACCACAGTCTTTCTCATTCCTCCTTTAATATCTGGAATTAAGAGATACCAATATTATTTCAAATTTCAGTTTTGATGCAAGAACAAGGCATGGTATACTTCTATCACAAAATTCTTGATAAACTAATGTATTTAAACAGTTTATTCAACAAGTCTTGTTCTGTGTGTGTGTGTAGGTCATCAATCCTTTTCATCTTCATGTTGAATTTAGTTAATCTTCTAGGAGTTTTCTTAGACTGTTTGTCAAAGTCCCATATGCTTGTTTTTCATATTGATCTCCACTAATGTAGGTAAATCCAACCTTCAAAATCGATAAGTCTTTCAAGCTTGTAATGTTGGGCTTAGGTAATTGGGTAGATAATGGAAAAATTTAAGTTGTAAATCACCTAGTTTCCATCTTTTCTCACCATTGTTGCCTCGACTTTCACCATTTTCTTCTTTGTTCTTTACGAGTTCTCCTCGATCTTAGCTGATTCATCTTTTTTGAATTCTTTTTATGGAATTTCAATTTCCATATGTACTTGATTGAAGATTCTTTTGTTCTTGAACTCTTTTGCTTTTATTTTTCCAAGATTTGGAATAGTGCAATGTTTTGTCTTCTTAGGCTTTCTATTACTCTTAGGGAACTTTGGGCTAGCAACTCCATACCGAGTTGGCATTAGGGTGTTAGGTGTTAAAACACCCCTACGAGCTTAATTGTTCAAGGGAAATAGGCCACAAGACAAAACTTATTCCTTATTTCACTAGCTTCTATTTCTTTACTTCTTCAACTCCTTCATTGTCAAAATTTGGAAATATTATTTCCCCCAAACTTGTTTCTTCCTTTATACTAAACTTTCCAGAAATGAATGGATAATTTGGGCTTTCTTCTTGGGTTTATTGCGAGAGAATTTCGGTTTGATTCTTTGCTCATTGAAGAAATAAGGTTTATTTGGCTCAATCGGAACTAGAGAATATGCCAGAAAAGCATATATTGAGGGTAGGCTTAGGAAGCTCAAGCGCAGGATGGCCTCTATCATTTCTGTTGGCTACTGTTTTTCACTAAGATTTCGCCTCGTCGATAATCGAACAAGTTACAGGACTATGGACTCTCAATCCTAAATTTCCCGGAGAAGATGTTCCTAGTCACATCAAAGTTCATAAGTTTTGTTGACCCTAAATTATTTCTTCAGACTTGTATTTATTTCTTGTTTACTTACATTATTTCAACGAGTATTTTTGTTCCATTACTTGATAACCAATTTTCCAATTTTTCTGACTAAGGCGAATTTAATGATGCGAATTAATACTCCCAATTTCCAGTTTCTTTATTCCTGCCTTGATTCTTTCCGAGTTTCTGTTCTTGAGAAAGAACATAATTATTTATTTGATTCTTGCACAACAAAAAGAAAATATACGAACGAAAATTTCATATAATACGAACAATCAATTTACATCTGTTATCATGATCAAATTTTCATTGGCGGTTGAAACATCTAATAGCCAAAAAGAATACTTATAAAATGAGAATTCAGTAAACAAGGGATAATTAGGATAGACTAAATCGATTTCATTAAAAATTTTGGAAATGTATATATATAACATCTGAAAAACCTTGATTTCACTTTCTTCTCTTGTATGCCCTTTTTAGGTACTATGTTTGGAAGTCTGCATCAAAGCTGGCTTCAGGGTCGAACCTAGGGAATTTTATTTGACTTTTGCCTTTCACGAAACTCCTTTGCCCTTTACGAGATATTTCATTATTTAGTTGTCTTGCCTGAATGAGCGTGTCTTGCCTCTCCCCACTTGATTATTTGTTCGCCTGCGAAATACATTGACGGCTTGGATAAGTCGATTGATTAGATCCATACTTTCCAACCATGTTTTCCTTCTATACTCATCATCATTTTCAAGTTCCTGATCTCTTTCTTTCATTATCTTCTCAAACTCTTTGAACAGTTCCTTATATGTGCTTGAACCCATCGATCTTTCTTAGCATGCTATTTTCCCTTTCTCTCTCCTTCCTTCATGATGTTGTGATTCAGGCGTCTCTTTGGGCGGATTATTGTAGAGCTTGCATGCATGTGCGTGATACGCCCCATCATCTTCTCTTCTTGTTTTTTCAGCTCTTCTTTGTGTTCTTCTTCTCTTATTCTCCAATTTTCTTCCCATAATTGCTCCTTCCTTCTGGTTGTAGCCTCTACGAATTCTTCTCTAATCCTTTGTTGCTTTTCCCATTTTAGTTCTCTTTCCTCCATTTCCTTTTTCATTGTTTTCAGCATTTCCATTATCTCAGCATTTCCTTCTATGCTCCTGGAGGTTTACGCAGGCGGTATGTCTGTTCTGTACTTACGAAGATAAGGGATATGTTGGGCTTATTATCTGAGAGGTTCTCATACATTTAGGAAGGATCTTTGTCCCCAGCACCTCCTCCATCTTTCTTCTCCGGTTTTACGCATCTAGCTCACCTTTTGTTTGCGCATCTACTTACTTGTCACTTCTTTTGCTTCCTTATTTTGGTCACACTTGTTACTCTGTCGGAGTTAGAGGAGAAACCTAGGACATCTTACTTCTTCTTTGATCTCTCCGCCGCTGCCCGAAACAAAGTCTAGTAATTGTGGTCGGGTGAGGAATCAGTCCTCTTTTATTGCTATAATGGTACCCTCTGATTGATTCTTCGATCAAAATGCCTATGTTCATTTTGTATCCTTTTAAAAAGGCATACAATAAGATTGCTTCTTGCTCTCTGACTGTGCTAAGGTGTTTAGTCGGCATTATTACAGAACATATGAAATAAAACCAAACCTTTGCCTCTTCTGTAAGAGATCCCCTTTTTATGGCATGGTGAGGGTTCGTCTTCGTCACTTCCCATTTCCCTTCTTTTCCGGTCAAGCGATTCACTATTTTTTTATAATTTGGGTTTTCTAACAACTTCTGGTACTTCAACCCATGCTTGAAATCTCTCAATTTAAAAACTTCATTTATTCTCCTATCATCGAAGGGCACCCAGGCTCTCATAAACGAAATTATCCTTCATTCCCACCATATTTGCATAGAATTCCTGAAGAAAACCTTAGTGCTTTGTGCTCGCCGAAAGAACTCCTGACCTCTTTTTTATTACTTGAGAAAATGGAAATCAATTTACCAAAACCTCTTTCGCAAACAAATTCTTTATCAAACATCACTTTGTTCCACAATTCTTTGGCTTCTTGTGAAATGAAGTCCTTTTCTTCTTCTGTTATTTCTCTCTCAGGTTGCTCCTCCTCCTCTGGCTGGTACCCTTTTTCAACATTTACTTCTTAGCGGGGTTGATTTTTGGAATTGAACTTCTTCTCACGCCTCAACATCGTCGCACGATTTAGTCGATCAATTTGTTGATTGTTGACTTCATCTTGGTTTCTTTGCCATGATTGAAAACTGCGAGGTATTCTGCGAGCTTCACGGTTCTAGGGTTTAAAGATTCAGTATGGATGTGGAAGTGGAAAGGTTGGAATGAATTCACCGGTTAAATGATTTTGAAGGGAACAAGCGTTGAGTTGATATCATGATTGCACTATGGGGTCGCGACATTAAATATTGACCCTCCAAATTAATAGGTTTATTAGATTTAATTTTTAGCTGCTTTGGGATGCTGAAGCTTAGAGGGTTTAAAATTCACTTTTGTTGACTTTTGGACAATTTTAGGTATGACTTCAAAAAAATTTTGTTGTGACACGAAATGTGAGTCAGCGACATGGAATTTGATGTTGCAACATAAAAATGTTCCTTCCGCTTCTTTATTTGATGTGACCTCGATTTCATTATTTTGACTTTCCTTCCCACTTTTATTTTCACATCCGGCCTCTTAGTTTACTACTTTTGAATTAATATTGCGACCCCGAACATAAGCACTTTCGAAATTCACGGCAATGTCAATTTATCCAATTCGATCAAAGCAAGCTATAACTTCGGTCATACATCATCTGAAATTAATGACTTCCGCTGCCATCACATTCAACAATTAAGCATCAAAACAATATAAAAAATTCCCCCAAACTTTCAATCATGCTATATCAAAGACAAATTTAAAAATTCAAATCAAGAAGAAGAAGAATCTGCCGCTTTTTTGGTCTCTTATGCGATTGAAATTTGATCTGAATCTTCTCCTTTTCTTTGCTAATCTTCATTCCTGTAAAACTAAAAAAAAAATATTTAACTACTCTTCAATTGATAATGAATTTAATCACAAGAAACTATTAAAAATTTTAAACACTGAAATTGTAAAATGGAACAAGAAAAATTTAAAACAAACTGGTGTGGATTGCCTTCCACAAAATTTGCTCCATTTTAGTCTTGGTGGACTTTACTGTGCCATTGTTACTGTTCTTCAATTTTCTTCATTCAAAACTAAGGGTGTATCTTGGTGCTTTTACCGAGATAATCTTTAATCTCGACCATTAACTTTGAACTCCTCATGATTCTTGGTTCTAAGTGTCCTTTGCTAATGTATTAGCGATACCCTGCAAATGGTCCACGGCTCCATTTGGATTTCGACTTTCTGGAAAGAGTCTTAGTGCGGAGTTGAATAACAAGACCTGATCTCTTGCCTTGAATTCCCCTCATCAAAATTCGTTGATCATGCCATTTTTTGTTTTATCCTTGTAGATTGTAAACTATCATGGGCTTCATTCCTCAACTCTTCAATTCATTTAAGCTGGGTAACCTATCTTTAACTGCTTGACTTTAAAATCAAAATTAAGCTTCTTGATGGCCCACATAGCTTTATATTCTAGCTCGAGGTAGGTGACAAAGGTTTCAAAGACAAAGTCTGTATGGAGACATTCCAATGGGAGTTTAAAAGCGGTCCTACATGCCCATAGTGCGTCATCAAGCAGACGATCTCTTATGTTGGAACTTCACAGGTCTTTTCGAGAATTTTCTTTATTTCCTGTTGGAAATTCGAACACCCATTTGTTTGAGATGATAAATGAAACTCATAATGTGTTTTGATACCATATTTGCTCATGAGTTTGTCAAACCTTATTTGCAAAATGGCTTCCTCCATCGCTAATCATAGTTCTGGGTGTCCCAATCTTGAGAATATTTCTTTGCTTAAAAACCCACAAGCGTATTGGCATCATTCTTTGGGCCAATTCTTTGCCTACACTCATTTGATACATAATCCACCGGTAGGAGTATGTATATATTTTAAATGAAGCTGGAAAGGTCCCATAAATCCATTCCCCATACATCGAATAGTGCGCTACCGGGATACCTTGCGGGGCATCTCATGCCTTTTGCGATATTTCATTCTTTGGCATTGATCGCATAGCTTCACCCATTCAAAGCAGTCCTTAAAATAGTAGACCCGGTAAAATCATTTGGAGAATTTTGTAGGCTGTTTTATCTCTACAAAATGTCCTCCGTATGGTGATGCATGACATTCTTGTAAAAAATCTTGCTCCCCTTATGGTACACATCTCCTTATAATTAGATCAGCTCCTCTTTTAAACAATAATGGGTCATCCCAGATGTAGTACCCTGGCTGTCGATCCTTAACTTTTTTTCTACATTGGTGAATTAGGGTGGCATAATTCACCAGCTAAAGAAATTCACAATATCGGCATACGGGGTGATTGGAAGTGACAATGGAATAGCGCTCATCACGGAAAATTTTTACGCTATTTCTCTTCCTTTTTCTTGTACAGTGGGTTTCTCTACTCTTGACAAGTGATCAGCTATCACATTGTCACTTCCCTTTTTGTCTTTTATTTTTAAATCAAATTCCTGCAATAATAACACCCACCTGATCAATCTTGGCTTTGCCTTTCTTTGCCGTTAAATATTTAATTCTTGCATGATCAGTGTGTATAACAACATAGGACCCCAAAATGTATGGCACGAACTTTTCACATGCAAATACTATTACTGATCGCTTTTTAGTAGTAGAGTAATTTTCTTGTGCTTCATTAAAGGTTTTGCTAGCATAGTATATGTATGAACACTTTCTCATCTTCTGTCTGTCTGACTCCCATTAAAATCTTTGGCATCACACATGATTTCAAATTCTACGTTTCCAATATGGTTTTGCCATGATGGGAGCTTCAACAAGTCTGGATTTGATTTCTTCGAATGCATTATGGCAGGATTCATCAAAATAAAACTTAATATCTTTTTCCAGCAATCTGCATAGTGGTCTAGTAATTTTTGAGAAGTCTCTGATAAATCTTGCAGTAAATCGGTATGTCTGAAACTTCTAATTCCCTTGGCGTAGTGGGTGGCATTAGATTTCTTATAATTGAAACTTTGCAGTCTACCTCGTCACGCTGTAGAAATCATGTGCCCCGAGACAATTCCTTTGTAACCATAAATGGCATTTCTCCCGGTCGAGCTAGATTCTTGTCTTTGCACCTTTGAAATCTGTCCCCGAGGTTATGCGACATTGTTCAAAAGCGGATCCATACAACTGTAAAATCATCCATGAATATCTCCGCAACTTCTTACGCTGGTCGAGAAAATATAGACATCATGCATCTTTGGAAGGTACGGAGCATTACCTGACCAGTGGCATTCTCTAAGCAAAAGTACCAAATGGGCATGTAAAGGTGGTTTTCTCACGATCTTCGGGTGCAATAGCGATTTGGTTATATCAGGAGTATCCATCGAAAACAAAAATGAGGTGTCCTGCCAACCTATCCAGACGTACGATCAATGAAAGGCGAGGGGAAAATGATCATTTAAGTTGCGATATTCAATTCTTTATGTGTCGATACACACCCTCAATCCTGTCACCGAGTTCTTGTAAGGAATTAGTTCATTCTTTTAATTTCGATCACAGTGAATCCACCTTTCTTGGGAACCACATGCAGGCTTACGAGAACTATACGATATAGCATATATAAAACCTGCATTTAACCATTTGAACTTACTTCGTGCTTCTTTCATCCTTGGGTTGGCCTCTTTGATGTTGATAGAAGTTTTGCATTATCCTCCGGCAATATTTTTACAATGCTGTGCAAATGGAGGGCGATACCCATGAGATCTTCAATTGACCAAACAATACGTTTTCCTTGTATTTCCGGGAATTACCGGTAACCCACGTTCTTGACCGATCGATGCGGCTGATATGATAAGCGGTTTTCTTTTGGTTCTAAAAACTCATATTTTAAATAGTGGGCAATTCTTTCAATGTGGCCCATACGCACTGGATTTCACCCTTTCATGAATTCTTTGTTTTACGGCTGCTTACTTCATCTTAATTGTTTTTCATCTATACTGAAATTTGTTTCCTTGTTAAACAAATTTGAAGCGTACTTAAGAAATCAAGACTCTCGAATCGCGAAAATTCATCTCAATTTCATTGATAGAGTGTTGAAAGATACAATCAAATTCAGTCATCATTGAGAAGGCTATTGTTTTCTACGTATACAAGCGCTCTGCATTTACATCGGGATGTTACGGGCCACATTAATATTGAAATGCCTTTGCTTCATTTCCAACCACTGATGTCAGTTCACCTTTACGTACTTGTCAGGCGCTCAGTTCTTCAGAAAAGGTCTTCCAGCCCAGCAAAGGAACTTGGGTATCTTCCTCCATCTGGCGTGATAACAAAATCCCTTTCAGGAAAATGAATTTTTCCCAACCTTAATCAGTACATCTTCGAATGCCCTCCCGGTTGTGCCATTGATCGATCTGCCATCTCTGATGTAATTCTTGTTGGGGTAAGTTCCCCCGAACTAGAATCTCTGCACAAGCGATAGAGGCATCAAATTTACTCTGCGCGAGAATCACATAAAGCTTTCTTGAATTCATATTCCTTTATGGAGCTTGGGAATGGGTAAGCGCAGGAGTCTTTCATCTTTCTTTGGGAGCTTACGTTGGATAATAGCGCTGCGAGTATGATCAAGTTTACTATTTCCTCTCATTTATCTTCCTTTTCTTGCTCGGTATCTCCTTCGAGAAATTTTTTCAGGCATTTTGAGTAATTGCCTCGTGGATATTATTCTATTGTTTTTAACAGATATCGAGGATTGACTATTTCTTCTTATGAAACTAAATTACTGCGTAGAAGTAACGGCAGAGACAACATAAGGCATTACTCCTTCATACTTACTGGTCATTGCTTTCTTTCATTGTTTCAATCTATTTGTTCTTTCATAACAACTCTGGTCATCTTCTTTCTCGCCTCAGGTCTCTTTCTCCATCAGCATTGTGCAACTTCAAATCAACTGCCTTCCTTGATTATCTGTATGTGAGTCTTTGTGATTCTGAACATCAGGGTGCTGCTTTGCTCTGATTTAGGCATGTTAAGACCGGTTGCCACTACTTGTGTCTCTAAATTTTCAGCGAGCACTAATTATTCTTACGAAACATTTAGTATCGGACTTGAAAGCTTCAAGTAGATAGTTTTACGTTCATGGAATTGTAATAGCCTCTTGTTGTCCCCACGTAGGCCTTGGCATTTGTTAACCCCGAAATGGTTGGGTTCTCCTTTGACCACGATGTTCATTTACGCCTTCACCTCCTTCTTCTTCTTCTTCGGAACCTTGGTGGCTGGCGATATGCTTATTGAGGATCTTGTCCTGCCTTGGAAAGGTGTAATGCCCCTCCACCATGAAATTCTCATGGTTCCTCGGAAGTCTTTGGATTGTAGTGTGTGGGCAAGTTAGGATTTGGTTTGAAATGATAGCTTCTTGGCTCGTTCACATACTTAACCTCCTCAACACCATAAGAATCTTCTTTTGTTGGCACATCAGCACTTCTTCTCATAAGTTCTCTTTCCAAAACTCCTATTTCATGAGCAGTGTGCAATTTTTTCTCTTGTTTGTCCATCCTATGCATTATGGCATCGACTTTGCTTCCATGTTGTCATCTTGCTCGACTCCATGACTTCCTTTTCCTCTGTTGCTTCCTCTTGAAAACTCAGATGGAGCTTTCATATTACATTTTGCCAAGTCTTCTCACTCTCGCCTCTTGACACTTTTTAGTTTGAATGCTCCACAACATGAAGCATCGATAATTCCCTTAGATGTATCATTTAGAGCATGATACACTATGTCCATATGGGTCTTCAAATCTATTCCATGCATTGGGCACCTCTTCAGCAACCTCTTGAATCTTTCCCAAGCTACATATAGGCTCTCATCTTCCCCTTGTTGGAATACTATTATCTCTCTTCGTCTCTCTGAAGTGAGAGATGGGGGAAAGAATCTGCCCAAGTAGGCTTCTACCAACTCTTCCCAAGTATCAACCGAACCATATGGTAATGATTCGTACCATGTGGCTGCTATATCTCTCAAAGAAAATGGGAAGAGATGCAACTTTATCACCTCTGGTCTCACACCATTCAGCTTCCTTTGTGACCCCACAGCCATCTGAAATCTTCCCGGGTGTTCGTTTCAGGTCTTACGTAGGGTGACCCGATGAAGCTAATATTCTTCGAACCATTGTAATAAATCTTGGCTTAAGTTCGAATTGTTTGCATCTGATAAGAACATACGATTGCAAAATACTCTTCACGAATAATAGGCCTCGAGAGAAATTCTCCATTGTGTCGGTAATGGGGGCCTTACATTCTTGTCCTACATTCCTGCAATAAGTCATGTCTCTCATCTGCCGTGAGATTTCGCGTTCTAGCTCTTTTTGTCTTTCTTAAGCTCTTGAGTGTTTTCTCGGTCAGTGTCTGCTTTGAATCGGTCGAATCACATTTCCTATGCATTAAGGTTTTCCTGAAATCAAGCACACTCAGATTAATAGGATTAGTCAAACTAAACAAATATTTTCAACATAGCTTGTTAAGGATTAGTGGTTGGTGTAGCCACTGCTTTCAAAACTATTTTTGTTCTTTTCTTAAAATGTCCAAGTAGTATTTCACTTCTTTTCGTTAGAATATTGATCTAGTGGTACACTTTCAATCCGACACGACGCCATAAAAACTTGTTTGCCTTTTTCTCTGGGCTAAATCCCCTCGAATTAACATAGCTCTGAGGCCTTACAGATTCTCTTGTATCCGTGTCACTTTAGTTGAATTTGCTTGCTTAAATAAATTTCTCTAAATGTTAAAGGATAAAAATAAGGGTTCAGTCTATGACACTGCAAGTGCACAGGCCATACAAGTAGTAAATTTGAATATAAGTCCAGGTATCATTCCCACAGAGATTGATAGCGAATTACATATCATTCTCCAATTTACCCAAAATTTCATACTATTTGGACTCAAAACTCATAATGAATGTTTTATCAAACTACAAAAATTAAAATCCTATACCATTTAATATGTTCAAACTAAACTAAAAAAAAACAAAGTAAATGACGCTAAAATAACTTGTATATAAAAGAATGGATTGAACCGGTTCTTGTGGCTTGAAAACCATCAATAGAAATACAATGGAGCAGTCAATTCCAGCACTATATCAGATTACTCTATTCTATGTATGGATGCGATTTTGTCGAGATTTCCTAATTATTGGGTGGATTTCTCAGTTTTCCTTATTTAATATCCTTGTATACTCGAAGGCAAAGATCAAACCGGTACGTATTCCACATTCTCTTTGCGAGATCTGGGTATTTTCTTTCTCAATACTTCACCCATTTTACATTGGCAGAACTTTTACTTTACCTTCTCAGGATTTTAGCTAAGTTTCTACTACTTAATGGGTGGCTCAACCTCCAGATCTATGGGTTTATCCCTTTCCCTTGATTAGATCTAAGCTAACACGGGGATCGGAACGTACCTGTAGATTAAGGTGAACTCTCTGATTATTAATATTGTTAAATACACCCCTCCAACTTCAATTATGAGCGAATGGGGGATTTATCAAAATGAACTCTCAGAGCTCAGTAGTTCGTCAATGGTAGTCGAACATGCCTAGAAAGAATGCTCCTCGACTCGGGGAATCTCGTCTGTGTCCTTTCAGACGACATCACAGATATCGAATTAAGATGGTATTCTCATTGGTCTTGAAGTACTACTATTGGGGAACTTATCCATTAGCGACAGATTAGTGCTTAGAACCCCGAATTAATTCTTCGTAAATTGTAAGGCGTAACTAAATGTAAATCAAATCCGAGGTGGCGCTCTGATTCTTGCATTGCGAATCAAGGAAATGAAGTCTTAGATCCGCGCCTGACCTTGTAATTACTGATAATCGCGGGAAAGAGTAATTCCCGGAAATTTGTCGATTTCATAAATTTCCGAGGGACCCGTGTCTTAAGAAAAATAATAAAATTAAAATTCCAACTCTACTCGTCTCTGCACAGTTCGCAGTTTCAAAACCAGAAAATAAAACTAAAAAATCTAAAATAAAAATCTATATAATATACCTTGAGTTTCCTCTTCTTTTTCATTTTAAGGTCGTGAAGAAGGGCGCTACCATTCTAAAGCTATCTATTTATCTTTGTAAAAGAATCTAGTGAATCCCCAAAAATGCTCCGGTGGAAATCCAAAGAAAAACCCATTTCGGCTGTTCTATGTCGCGACCTCAGAGTTGATGTCGACATGGAATTCTCTTGATAACCATGATGGTCATGACCTCTTCCTTTTACGTTGCCACGGTTGTCTTGCAAAAAGCCTTGATCGATGTCCAGCGACATCGAAGTGATGTCGCGACATCTTTTGTTCAGTGTTCCTTCATTGTTGATGTCGCGACATCATTTTGGGTTCGCGCGACCACTTCTTTGTTTGTAAAGCGACATGTTGTGACTTTGATTTCTTGGTCGCAGTGCATTTAGTGTTTTCTTGTCTTCATAACTTTCAATTTTGTGTGGCGACTCTTTTGTTTTCCATTTCTTTTCTTCGGTTTGCAACCTCATTTCCACGCGTTACTGGCGATTTCTTTCTTTCAACTGTTTTGGGTTCGCGACATAGTGATATCGACTATCCTATTACATTCGGCTCTTCTTAGGTTGCGACTGAATGAGTGGTCGCGACATCATTTTCTTGTCAAGACTTGATTTCACGTTTCAATATCGCGACTATATAAGCATCTGTGTGACTTCAATTTGACCCTTTAATTAAAAACAAGTTGCGACTTCTTTTACTTGCTAAGACCTCTCTTGTGGCTTCATAGACAAATCCTTGTCGCGACCTCAGAGTTATGTCGCGACATCGTTATCCTTTTAGGCGTGACATCGAAATAGTCGTGCGACATGAATTTCTTCATTGACTATTTCCTTTAGTCTCGACCCACGTCTTCTTCCAGCCATGACCTCCTTCTTAATTAGCGTTGGTTTGTTCAGGTTTGTGTTTCGCGTAATGACCGGGATATTGATATCGTGACGATTAACAACGCGTGAAGCTTTAATAATAATTCTTTCGGTGACTTCAATTAATATGAAGTGTTATTGAAAGATTGGGTTTAACATCATTTTCGCCGAATAATTAGATCGATATCTTGATAGTTAACGTTTTTCATCGTGGCCGATCAGAAAATGGGTTAAAAAACCTAATGATTTTGACTCAAATAATGGTTCATGGAAACTAATCAGAACGAATGACGAACTCAAATTATTACCTCGACATTATGGAACAGACACGCTGCGGCAATAATCGTTATTATGTTTTGAATATTTCAGTTTACTTATTTGACTTCAATCGACATACCAAGTCGTGCGGTGCGATAAATCGTGAAGTACGACGTAATGCGCGATCGTCGGTAGTAAATTAGAGTGGATTTGAACGATCAGATGTGGTCACGTAAAGACCGGTTTAATGATTGATAACAACAATCTTTGGTCTAAACATCTGTTTCAAACAGAACGTCCACGGGTTACAGATGACTGAAGAATGATTGTTTTGCATGTAACGAGAGGAAGCATGCCCGGGCGTGATGCCATAACCATATCTCGGATTTCATTTTGAACCGTCTTTAAGCAACCTAACTCATCTTTGGTTAGACATAAATCCAATGTCTCTTCCTAGACACCACAACCAATGCGTCTGCCTTGTCGGGATGTCCTTAAATACGAGTGTTTGACGATAACAACTAATCTAGGCGGGATTATTAAATAAAGTTATGATAGAAGAGATAAACAAGATCTCAGTTAAAAGGGTTTTAAGTGGCGGGACGGGGATCTAACCCTTTATTCTTAAGATTGGGGACTGTAATTAACGGTGACATGTTTGTAGGAAGATTAAGGAATTTGAAACGTCTGAATCGAATAATCGTAAGTCGTGCGCCGAATCGTTCATCGTATAATAAATGGGAATCGTGGAAACCTTTACCATTATTTTTGTTCTGGTATTGCCGACGGGAACGCGCGCTATCCTCCTACGTCTTTGTTTTACCAATAATTCGCGATGGGGTTTCTATTTGATTATCGCGGATCGCGAAATATGAATCTCATTAAAACATCACCATAAGTTCGCGCGTAAACTTAACGTATGTGATTGATCCTGAGTGGGTGCTGCTGTTTAACATGAGTGATGCTGCACCGCGTGGCCGGTCTTGGATGGATGGATATTGGTCTTGCTGGTGTTGAGGTGCCCCGGTTGATTAAACCAGTTGATCCTGCGTGGTTCGAACTTCCGCAAATTATCCGGTGTCGGTTCGTCCGCCACGCGTCGTTGTCTTCGCGCGGCGCGACGACGTCTTCTCTTTGCCGGTCGTCGGATCAGGATCCTTCACCAGGATTGGCCTGCGCTGTGATCGACGTCTTCCGATCGGCGAAGATATTGCGTCGCTTTGCCGTGACGATACTGATCAGGATAACTGTTGTCTCATCTGCCGCGAATGTACCGCCCAGTGATCGTCGACTCCGGTTTATGTGGGTTCTCGTCATATGAGAGTGGTTTATTGGTTTTGTTGATGATCTCTTGGATTCAGTGTTGGCTATCAGTCATCAACCAGTGTGGGCCCCGGACCGGGCTTGATGATGTAGTGCTTGATGGGTGGCCGAATGTCGTTTATCTCGGGTTTCATGGACGTCGACGTGTCTTGAACCGGTGTCTGATCTACGTTTCATAGCCTTCATCTTTCTCTTTAGGTGGCGGCGATGTTGCCATGAATGAAGGAGGTTTTATGCATTGTAGCAATTTGCATCATCTTTTTGACGTTTTGAGGACGCCGGATGCGGTTTGGTTAATAGTTTCTGTTCCTGGTTCTGGGTTGAATGATGACGTGGTGTTGGTGTGATGGGGTAGATTTGGTGATGATGTTTAGTCGACTGCACTCATGGTTTAAGGATTCAAAGAAGAATGATTTAAGGTTTCGTGGCTCTTATACCAACTTGTAAAATAGAGAAGAATATTTTTATTCATAATTTTGTATCTTCATGTACATATTTATAGAGATAGTAAGAGATCTACAATCAAAAGCTATTCCTATAATTAAGTTATTTGCCTAACAGAGAAATATCTCTAAACTAGGAAAAAATATAATAGTTTCCTATAATTAAGTTATTTTCCTAACAGAGAAGAATAGTAATACGAAAGAATTACAATAAAGAATCTTTGACTATTAATCCAATATCGAAACATATCCCTCTCATTTTGTAGATATCACTCATTGACAATTTAGATTAAAAAATGCACAGTCGTGCTCAAATGAATTAATAGAACTATTAATGTCATTTTTAGTCCAACATCATCTATGATAAGATGGTGATACAAACTATAGTTGGGTATAAAATAAATCATGCAAAGGGATATGAGCGAATAAGGACTTTATCCCTCTCATTTTGTAGATATCACTCATTGACAATTGAGACTAGAAAATGCATAGTCGTGCTCAAATGAATTAATAGAACTATTAATGTCATTTTTTTTTTTTCATAAAGATCGAAAAATAGTATGATTGAAATTTATAAAGGTGACTTAATTCATGTTTTATATTCAATCAAGATATCATGTAACAAAAGGACTATAACATTGACTATGGATTAAGTTGTGAAAGATCAAATGACCAAGTAAGTAACCAAGAGGGGTGTGAATTGAGTTTTTCAACAATTGTTTGCTAAAAAAAATGAAAATTTCAATATAACTAGATAACAAAAAGTGAATAGAAGAGAAAGAGAAATGTAAATTCGGGTTTTGTAGTGGTTCGAGACATTTTTACTTGTGTCCACTTCTCTTCAACCTTAAACCTATGAGGGTTCCACTAGTTCCAAATCGAGCTTCCTTCTTTGGACACTTGGATTTTGAGCTTCAATGGGCTCCTTACAATCCAGTTCAAGTAATTACACCTCATTCCTTTTGAGTACCAAAATTACTCTACTTCAATAAATAATAAAATATAACTCAAGTAAGAATAAAGAACAACGGTGCATTCTATAGCTATGCAAGTTGATTTGAATGCACAAAAAAAAATAAAAATTAAAGAATAAGAGATGTAATTGTTGAAGAATTTGAAGTAATAAATTTTATAGCAATAAATGTACCATAACCTTCAATTTATTAGAGATAAGTCTTAGGCATTAAAAAAGTTTGAGACCCCTTTTCCGAATGACCATAGGGAATTAATTTGTGTTATAAAATATGAAAATTTTTAGCATTGTGAGAACTTGTGAATGATTATCGGTCACAATATATATATTGTTTGGAAGGATTAATTACATAAATGATGTCTCAATTTTTTTATTTTTTTTTTATTTTGATGTTTGATCAATTTTTATTTTGTTTAATTAAGTGTCTGAACTCTTTGATTTTTTTTTTTATGATGTCTTAACTATTATTTTGTTCAATTAAGTGTGTGAACTCTTAATATTTATTCAATCAAGTACTTTTAGACCAGTCAAAGCTTATCATGATGATAAATCAACAAAAAATGGATTCACATGACATTCTAACAATATTATCCTTTTCTGATTATGCTTTTTACTATCCATTTGTTATACTAAAGAAGAAACTGATAAAACAAGAGACCATGAAATTGAGATAAAAATAAATAAATTACTTATTTTAAAAAGGGTTAATTATATAAACTGTATCTCAATTTTTCCATTTTTCTATTTTAGTGTTTGAACTTTATTTTTGTTTAATTAAGTGTCTAAACTTTTTTATTTTTTCTATTATGGTGTATCAACTTTATTTTTGTTCAATTAAGTGTCTAACCTTTTTTATCTTTATATTTTGGAGGCTCAACTTTGTTTTTGTCTAATTAAGTTTCTAATCTTTTTTATTTTTTCTATTTTAGTGTCTCAACTTTTTTTTAATCAAGTGTTTAAACTCTTAATTTTTGTTAAATCAAGTGTTTCTTGATCAATAAAAACTTATTAGGATATATGAATTAGGAAAAATTGAATTCAAATAATATTCAATGTCATATAAAATAATGAAATTACTTAAATGACTTTTAATGAGATGAAATGACAATATTAATCATTTCCACATTATGAACTTGACTATCTATTTTCTACAATAAAGAAGAAATTGATAAAATTGACTACTATAGAATTGAGATAAAAATTTAAAAATTTTCTTAAAAAAAGATACAATAATTTGAAAAAACAACTTTTAATTATCTTCTACTATTTTCATTTGTAATCTAAGTATTATTTGAAAAAAACTATATATGAATAATTAAAAATAAAAAATTAGATATTAAAATTATATTTAAAATATTTATTTTTATTCATAGTATCCAACTTAATTAATTTATTTCGTACAATAAGGAATATATAGAAAAAACCCTAATATGAAAATGATAATATTGTTATTTCACCTTGTTAAAGGGCATTTAAGTAATTTCATCATTTTATATGATGAAAATATTATTTGGATGTAATTATTGTTTATTCAAATATCCTAATAAGTTTTGATTGATCATGAAATACCTGATTGAACAAAAATTAAAAATTCAAACACTTGATTGAATAAAAATAAAGTTGAAATACCAAAATAGAAAAATTTAGAATCTTGATTGAACAAAAAATGAAATTGAGACACGAAAATAGAAACAATAAAAAAGTTTAGAGACTTAAATTGAATAAAAATGAAGTTGAGACACCAAAATAGAAAAAATAAGAAAGTTTAAACACTTGATTGAATAAAAATAAAGTTGAGGTAACAAAATAGAAGAAAAAAAAGTTGAGGCACCATTTATGTAATTAATCCTTTTAATAATAATTTCAATATTTAATGTTTTATTTTTATTTATTCATATATCATTATTTTTATTTTCACATGATACTTATAAAATAAGTAAAAACAATAGAAGATAATTAAAAGTTGTTTTCTTAAAAAAGTCATTTTTAAGAAATTTTTTTTATTTTACTTTAATTTCATAATAACCAATTTTATCAAATTTTTTTTACTCTAATAAATAAATAATAATAACCCTAATAAAAAAAGGATAATAATGTTGTTTCACCTAATAAAAAATCATTTAATTAATTTCGTTATTTTTATTTGATACAATTTTTATTGATTCAACATTTTTTTTAATGGATTTTTAATTCAACATCCTAAAAATTGGGTATCTAATAATCAAGTTAAGGCTAATATAACAATTACTAATGAATCAATCCAAATATACCAAGAAACAAACAACAATTATAACTCTAGACCACATTAAATGTGAAATAAAGGAATAAAAAAAGTAAAATCAAATGAGGTAAGAGTGTGTACCTGGTGTGTCATGCTCGGAGGCGCGGCTTTATGCTTGGGTAGGACTCTTTCACGCTTTCGGAACGTTGGTGTGCAAAGAAGTGCGCATGCATCAAAATAACATATCGGAGATACAAAAAATACAAAATAAAACTACCCTTAGTAGTGATATTTCACGGTGTCATATACATCAAGTCACAGGTCTCATTTACATATCTGAAATTGTACATTCACGTTTGCATCAGGCCCAGCGAGCCTCTTGTGATGAGCACTCTTAGTGTCTTTAGAAATACATTTGTATCTGAGGAAAATCGTGACGTCTCTTGCATCTCTGCAGTTGAAAACCCATGCTAAGCTTTACGCTTAGTGGGAAACATATGATTTATACATATACACATGCATTAATATTCTAGTACAATAAGCATATAACAGTAACAGATATATAGTAGTGGACATCAGAATTTATCATTAATTCATATAATAAACTTATATGCCTACTTGTACTTGTAGCAACTTATACTTGTTTAGTTTTCCCGTAGGATACATACTTGTACTTATAACAAATTTATGCTTGTCCAGATTTCCCGTTATAGAGCTTATACTTATAGTTATACTTTTAGCAGACTTATACGTGTACAGAAGTACTCGTAGGTACTACAGAACTTACACTTATACAGAGGTACCCATAGGTACATTTAGAATAGAACGATGTACATTACTTTCCTTTTATTCGTTATTCAGACTTTTATCATATAACTGTTGGATTACCTAGACCAATAATAAGAAATGAGTAGGATATAACACAATAAGTACCGAAGGTCTGATGCGATGCGAGTCTTTGTAGCCTGGCTGCTTGATCGGGACACGTGCTGCCCGTCTTAACGAAGTGCAGGTGTCATTCAATATCTGGTCTTTAGGCATTTCTACAATTATATGTGTTTAGGAACTTACTATCTTATCTTAGGGGCATTAAGTTTGCCCACATCGAATTTCGCTCTGCCTCGACGGCGAGGTACGGTACATTTTTCACTTAGTTACATTCTTATTTGAATCCTCGTTATTCATTTATTAGGGTTCCTATACCCTCGGTATCTTGAATTTAAGCAACGATGCAGATAAAAATCGGAATTTGCTTAGGAGCGATTAGATGCCCAGGGTACCACTTGGATTGGTACCCGATTGTAATCATGTTACGGAAGTTGATGCCGGTACCACTTTGGATGGTCCGGTACCATTTTGCTACCTTGTTTGGTATCGGTGTAGGAGTCGCGTTTGCTTTCGGAAATGGGATTTCCTTTTTAAATTCCTTTTCTTTATAAATCTCTTATTTAAGTAAATCCTTAAGCAGCGTGGAATCCCTCACGAAAACAACTCCCTGAAGCACTTATAATGGTGGTTTAGAATTTCTTAAACCAAACCACAGCCATAGAATCAGGATTCATACCAAGATTCACAAATCTTTACAAAATATAGAGGCGGAAGGATTCCATATATATTTATTCAAACTAGGGTTTTCAACTAACTTAAACAAATCTAGGGTTATGATGAATTCTAAAACCCCGGGTTTGAAACCATATAAATCCTACCAAAGTCAAGAAATACACATGATTACATACAAACCATAGTTCCATAAAGTTCCATACAAAGTTCGCCGCTCTTGGCTGTAGCTTCTTTTCTCTTAACTCGCTATGTCTCCCATTTCGAATGAGCTCTCTTTTGGAGACGAATGAGATATTTTTGGTCCCTCTCCTTTATAGTTAATTTTTCCTTTTATTTGCTCTTTGGTCCTTAAGTTCCCTTTCCTTTTAGTAATTGACTATTTCCACTTTAACCTATATAACTGCTATGACTTTTTTATATTCCATTTGGCAGTTTAGTTTTGTCTTGTTTTCTTGTACAATTTCCGGGTTTCGAAATTTTTTCACTTAACAAAATAATAATTACGAAAAATTTAAAAATACACTTATAATATACCCTAATTATATTTAAAAACAACTAGGGTGTATTTTGGGGTGTTACATGATGGTGAATTGAAAGCCCTATCAATAGAAACAAGGTTAATGCAATAACATGTAAAAGAACATTCATGATTAAATTAGAAAATCAAATTATAAATCATGCACCAAATTGTTTGTTGAAAACATACATAGGATGTTGGGCCCCCACCTAGGCCTGTTTATTTAACACTTAGGTCAACTACATATGATTCAATTTTATTGGAATTATAGAGTAAATCGTGCTTTTAGAATTTTAAAAATCTGGTTGAAAAAGAATTTTTGAAAATAGAAAATTGATTTGGGAAACTTAAAAAAAGAGAAGTTTGCATTTTTGAATTCTAAAGAATTTTTAAAATACATAAAAAAAAACGATTGAAATTTTGAAATGAAAGAAATCATTTTTTTATTTTTTATAAATTAAAGAAAGTGACTTTTTGCCTTTTGAAAATAAAGAACGATTTTTTTAAATTTTGAAGTTAAAGGATAACGATTTTAAAAATTCTAGGAAATAAAGAAAGTATTATTTTTATCTAGAAAAACAGAAGTAATAAAATGGAAGTTAAAATAATAATAATATCTATTTGAAAGTTAATATCCAAGAAAGTTAAAATAAAAAATGAGGAGGTTAACAATATTATTTAAAGTTTGTAAAAATTTGACATAAAAGTAGATGTAGTATAACCAAGGATAAAAATATCGGTTTTTACGGATATATCGATATTTGGATTTTATGGATATATAAGATATATCAGAAATATAACGGTATTTATAAATTATTCAAAATTTAAAGATATATTCAATTTATATATCAAAATTAGTTTGAAGGTATATGAAATAAAGACCTTTCATTTTCTTTCCTGCGATCTTGGTTTTCTTCAATTTTTTACAATAATTAATGATAACAATTATTACAGAAGACATAATAATTCCAATCATCTCTTGATTTTCTCATTTTTTCTACAAATAATTAATTATAGTATTAAAGAAGACATACAATAAGTGATATTAATTATTAAAGAAAGACTTTTCATTTTCTCTCTCACATTTCTTTATTTCCTATTTCTTTGCTTTATAACGAGACACACATCTCAAATATTATTATTATTTTTTTAAACTTTCTCAAAAAATCGACAATAGCATTGATATATCGCCGATATATCAGCCCCAAACCGATATATCATCGACATATCGACGATATTACTGATTTTTTTACCGATATTTCTCTTAACGGATTATCAATGTTGTATATCATACAATTGACTCTAATACACGATATATCGTTGATATATTACGATATTTTTATCCATGAGCATAACAATTGGACTACTTCTACTCTAAGCAAGTGGTCATGGACTCATGGGGCACAAGATGGGCAGAGATTTTTATTTTTACTTTTAAAAATACATAAGAAATCAAAATTTGTTAACAAAGAATGAGATAGGGACATAAATAGGTAGCATGTTTAGCAATAAATAAGGCCAACATGTTTAGCAATAAACAAGGCTAGATTAATGGAACAGGCTAATAAGGGAAGGTTAATAACAAGAACGGTATAAACGAGACTTTACAAATATTCATAAGATTAATGATAACAAATGAATGATAATAGTGTTAAAAATTTAAAAAGGTAGAATATTTAAGGAAGGAAAAGGTCCTAAATTCGAGTTCTAAGGGACAATTTATCATAGTGTAACAAAATACTTAATTATATATATAAAAAATGACAATAGAGGAAAAAAAAGCATTAAAAAGAAGAAAAATCAAAACTAAATCAATATCTCCACTGCCACACATCCCTATGGTTCCACCACCAATTGGAGGTATTCTCCAAGTGAAACAAATGCCTCCCTCCATATGGCATGACTTCCATTCCAAATACCCCCATTCGCATACCCAAAAACTTCCAAATATCTTCACTTATTTTCAAGCCCTCTTAGTGATAAAAGCCCTTCAAATTTAGTTGTGCAATTAAATAAAAAAAAAACAAGAACCTATCCCACTTTGACTGTATTGGAACCCTAATTATACAATGAATTGATATTCCTTATGAACCGTTCCTAACGATCTAAATCACTCAAAAGACACGAAGGGAACAATCACTTCTATTATACATTTCATGCACCCACGGTATTTTCTAAAAGATTTTCCCACTCACCCAATAAATACAAAGGGTATCAAAATATTTTGATTTCAATCTGCACCAAAAATTTTATAAGAAACACTAATATAGGACACTTAGGAGCCGAAAAGTTGATTTGAGGGCAGGGAAGAATTCCCAAAAAGCTCATCCCATAAGAAACTTTCAAGCACATAATGAGATAGAAATCAAAATCAAAATAGGAAGACATAGAGAATAAACCAAAGTAAAGACATATATAAGAAACAAGGCACATAATGAGAGACTAGAATCTCTCATTCTACACCATGTGCCAAGCTACTCATTATTTTTATTCATGCATAGCAACAAGACCCAAATAGTGGTGGGAGATGTGTTACGACTCTACAAAAAGTAAAAATATTGCTCAGAGAAACCATAGCTAGATTGAATCATTTTTCTCTTATATTTTGTTCTCGATCTTTCTTCATCTCTCCTCCCCTTCTTGGTTGATTGTGTCACCCTTTCTCTAAAAAACCTAAGTCCTTAAAACCCCATGGGTAAGGACAATCCAAAATTCCCCAAAAATGAAAAGAATTAAATAAAATAAAATCAAAATAAAATAAATAATAATAATAAAAAAAAAGAACAAGAACACAATTTTGGGTTCTACAACACCATCTATAAAATTAATCCTATTTGGGATTAGTTATAAAAAGTGAGATTTCTAATGAAAATTTACTCCGAAATATATAATAAAAAATAATTTCTTGACTCAAAAAATATGTTCATGGTGCTCCAACTACTTTTTCAAGAAAATATTCCCCATGTTCAGGAAAAAGGATGATATTATATTAGCATTTTCCCCACGAATTCAATTATTTTTTTTTTGGTGAAGCATGAATCCAAAATTACAATTTGAAACTTGAAGCCCCCAAAGTGATTAATGTTGTAAATAAAAGATTTATTAATGTAGTGAATGACCATATAGATGAATCTAATAACCTATCGAATAGGAATGAATGACAAAATGAGTAAAACCAATTCATGAAGGCTTTCATGAATTCCTTTTATGAACCTCATTCATATGGTTCATGTATAAGGGGATTAGGTAAGCCTGTAAAAGGCTCCCCCCTCTCTGTACAATTGCATCCCTTTTTAAGAAAGAAAGAAAGAAATTTCTCTCTCCATTTATCTATTTCTTTTTCATTTTTAAGTTCCCTCTGTTTTCCTCTCTTTTTCTTGTTATGTACAAAAAGAGAATAATATACTTATCTTTAGCTTTGCACTTTATAATAATTTCACAACACGTTATCAACACGAGTTTGCTCTTAAGGTATTATCTAATCATAAACTTAAAGTTATTTTAAGTTTACATAAATATCAATATTTGATTTTGATTAAAAACAAAAAGCTATATTATTGTTAGCAATTTATAATAGATTTGATTCTTATTATTTTTTCATACATCAAAAGTTTGTCAATAATGTCAAAAACTCAAGTTTATGACATTTTAACATTTAGAAATGGTGTTATCTTGGAGAAACAATAAAAGAAGAAAATGAAAGTCTCGTGGGATTTGTGCAAAAGACACTAATTTTGTGGAAGCGTCATGCTGAAGATTTGAAAAATGAGTATCTCACTATAAAAGATCATTTCACTCTATGGAATAACTTAAAGGATAGATTTGACCACTAAAAAATGGTGATTTTACCAAAAGCTCGCTATGACTGGATGCACATGAGGTTGCAAGATTTTAAAACAGTCAGTGAGTATAACTCCGCTCTATTTAAAATAAGCTTTAGATTGAAGTTATGCGGAGAAAAAAATCACGGATGAAGACATGTTAGAAAAAACGTCCACAACGTTTCACATCTCTAATGTGTTCCTACAACACCAATATCGAGAGCCTAGATTTACTAAATATTCAGAGTTAATATCATGTCTTCTAGTAGCTGAACAAAATAAAGAGCTTTTGATGAAAAATCACTAATCCTGTCCAACTGGATCCAAACCATTCCCTGAAGTGAATGTGATATTGTCCCAAACCCAAACCCATGGGTGTGGACGTGGTCGTAGTTGTGGTCGTGGTCGTAGGTAGAATTCTCGACACTATAATAATCATCCTTCTAACTTTTTCAAAAGGAAAGACTCATTTACCCACCAAAAGTGGAATAATGGTGAGAAAAACAAGAAATTTGTTTAGTTTTAAAGATAACTGCAAAAATGGATATCATATTGAAACTATGAATGAAGGTAATAAAGAAAGTTTATATATTACCTCTATAATTTATGGGAAAAAGATTGTTGCGGAAAAGCTCCCAGCATTCTCCTTTGGGTTATATCATATAACCATAAAGCCAATTGAGTCATATGCTGTAATAAACCAGAAGTTCAATGACCCAAAGATTTTTACTCTTTGGCATAACAGGCTAGGTCACCTTGGATCTTGTGAATCATAAAACAATCATATGGGCATCCATTAAAGAACCAGAAGATTATTTTTCCCAATGAATTTTCTTGTGACCCTTGTTCATAAGGTAAGTTAATAGTCAGACCATCATTTAATAAAATCATGTTTGAATGACCAGTTTTTTTTAGAAAGAATACATGGGGATATACATAGACCTATTCATCCACCATGTGGACCTTTTCGTTATTTTATGATCCTAATAGATGCCTCCACTAGATGGTCACATGTATGTCTTCTTTCCACAAGAAATGTTTCCTTTGCTAGGCTCCTTGTACAAATGATCAAATTAAGAGCACGATTTCTTGATTATCTAGTCAAGACAATAAGACTTGATAATGCTGGTGAATTTACTTCACAAACTCTCAAATGACTATTGTATGCCAATTGGGATAAATATCGAGCATCCTGTTGCTCATGTTCATACCCAAAATGGTTTAGCAGAGTCTTTGATCAAATGTCTTCAATTAATAGCTCGACTATTACTGATGAATACCAAATTACCAGCATCTACCTGGGGACATGCTATTATTCATGCTACAAGTCTAATAAGAATTAGACCAACATCTTACCGTGAGTACTCCCCTTCACAATTTGTATTGGGTAAAGAACCAAATATTTCCCACTTACGAGTTTTTGGTTGTGCAGTCCATGTACCAATTGCACCCCCGACAAAGTACTAAAATGGGTCCACAATGTAGACTTGGGATTTATGTAGGTTTTGATTCTCTGTCTATGATAAGATATCTTGAACTCTTAACAGGAGATGTTTTTACAGTCCGCTTTGTGGATTGTCATTTTAATGAGAGTGTTTTTCCTCCATTAGGGGGAGAAAAGTTAGTTCCGGAAGAACAACGAGAAATTACTTGTAATTCATCTACAATGTCTCATTTTGATCCTCTTACAAATCAATGTGAGTTGAAAGTTCAAAGGATCATTCATTTGAAAAATATTGCAAATCAATTACCATATGCTTTTATTGATACAAAGAAAGTGACAAAGTTATATATCAGTACCGTGCTCCAACATGGATTAATGTCACGAAGAAATTAGCGAATGAGTCTAAAATATGCCTGAAGCGTGGGGAGACACATTTGCTTTCGAAAGATAACTCCTCGAAAGGAGAACACAAATGAGTGTTGAAGAGGTATATGATAAACAAAAGGTCCCTACAGAGGCATTTGATAAACAAAAGGCCCTTGTAGAGGTATTTAGTGAACAAAAGGCCCTTGTAGAGGCATATATTGAACCAGACCAGCACTAGAAAGGTTTGAAATAAAGGTAACCCTTGAAGAGGTACATGTGAAAATTATGAGATCTCGATAAATTATGTGCACAATAAAAGAAAAATGAGATCGAAATAAAGTTATTATGATAATATTTTGTAAAGTGGCCTTAGATATCATAAGAAATTATGAGCATCTAGAGACTACAAATGTGGAAGAATGTGATATAGAAGCGTTGACGAAAATGGAAGAAGATATGAGCATGAAATTACACTCGTTAATGAAGCAGGGGCGTTTTTGGACACATGGTCAAACACACAAGAGTGTAAAACTGTTGGGTACAAATGGGTATTTAATAAAAAAAGCGATGAAAATAATGAGATTATAAGATATAAAGCACGATTAATTAGCCTGGTTTCACCATTAGAGACACGGTATTGACTACAGGAAACATATTCTCACATCGTGGGCGCAATTACTTTCCTTTTAATAAGGCGGCTAGTGTTGAAGAGGGGATTGGATATCGCGTGCACTTGGATGTCATGAGCTTATCTATATGAATCCATAGATAATGACATATGCTCCATAAAAAATCCCTAAAGGATTTAAATTACATGAAACAAATAATACAAAACCTCGTAATATGTAACCAATCAAATTCTGCTTGATCTCTATATGACTTAAAGCTGATCGGACATGTGTCTGATCGCCTCAGTATTTATTAGAAAGAAGGATACTCTGGAAACGAAAAGCCTATATGCCTATGCATTTTTATTAAGAAATAAAAAACCGGATTTGCAATTATTGCTGTGTATGTTGATGATCTAAATCTTATTGGGACTCTTGAAGAGCTCATAAGAACAACAAAATATTTGAAAAAGGAATTTTAGATGAAAGATCTTGAGAAAACAAAATTTTGTCTCGTCTTGCAGATTGAGCATTTCCCTACTAGAGTTTTAGTTTACTAATCGGCATATACTAAGAAAATATTAAAAGCGTTTTTATGGATAAAACCACGCCGCTGCTAAGTGCGCCTTGATAGTTGTCAGTTACGTAGCGTGAAAAAAATACCCATTTCGTCCTTATGAAAAGGGTGAAGAATTACTTGGTCTTGAAGTATCATATCTTAGTGCCATTGGTACACTTATGTATCTTGCTAACTGTACTTGCCCAAATATTTCTTTTTCTGTCAATTTATTAATAAGTATGGATTCTACTCAACCTAAAAACATTGAGATCAGTGTGGGCCCCCACCCCTTGGCCCCTCCCAGCCCGAGGGAATTGGTCATCACAGTATCACAGCTCGGGGTTTCTTTCGCGCCGGTGGGCTCCGAGAGAGACAGGACCATGAGCTTGGAATGCCCGTTCGGTAGTTAAAGCGCTCTGCGTGGCTCTTGGCTCGGTTGGTGAGTGGGAGCCCCACCTCGGAAATGGTGTCTAACTTCATCAGTCCCGGTAGCATGAGCAGCAAGACTCTTTTGTGATCTGGACCATCGGGCGTGAGGCCTACAAGCGCCACACTGTAAGGGCCCCACCCCCTGGCCACGCTCAGACGAGGGTAGTCCCGCTCCACGAAATTTGCTCCACGCAGCTCGCGGGGGTTGCTTTTGCCCTTTGGGCTGAGCGCAGGGCCAGAGGCGAGCTTAGATACCCATTCGAGGTAGTTCCCGCTCACAGCCCCAAGACTCTTTGTGACGCCCCAAGGCAGGGGTCGTTGACTACGAATCAACCGCGAATACAAGTGGAGTCGGGTTGCAGCGCCACTAGAAAATCGAGGCGAGTCTCCTTTGTGCGGGAGCTCTACCCCAGAATAAAGTCACTACCTGATAACACGCGTTTGCAATAAAACGGTCCGATGTCACGATATATCGATACGGCCACTTGGGCCCACAAGCCAATACTCATAAAGCATAACTGTATTCTCGATTATCTCCCAATAATTCCATAGTTGATTTACACTTTATACAAACATATATTAACATCTGATGTACATATTTATGTCCAAAACCATCAAAATCATGGTAGCTTCTTGAAATGGGTGTCTTCTCGGCGCTCCTATTGCTGGCGAGAAATAAGGGGACCCACCGGCGGGGCGAGAGTGCAAAAACGTGGGAAGCTGTCTAAAGTGGGCTACTCACCACAGGTGCGGGTCTATGTGCTCGAAGTAAACACCTCAGAGTAAAATCGTGATCCTACTTGGATATGCGTGATCATGCATGTCACGAGTCATAAGTAGGCTGGCTCACACTTCACCTAAGCCATGTATGAAATGTCGTTTTCAAAACAAAGCATTCTTAAAAATATCTTTTATCGAATGTGTCATTAAAAATATGGAATTTACCCTCCCGAAATTGTGAATTGGATTTGAGTGAGCTTTAAAACGATCGTGGTCGCCATCCGAGGAAATGATCATTGGCGTCTCGCGACCGATTATCAGGAATATCATCCTGTGGGGTCCTTTGCCAATATATCCATTTTTACAAAAATGCCTTGTCATGCGCTCAGCAGCCTCAATTACAGGTTACCCGGTGCATATGAAAATGCATTATCTGTTTAAATCGTTCTGTGATAATATCGATATAATATTTTCAATCATTCTGATTACATGGCATGTAATTGATGATATCAGCCATCACCCCAGGTGGCTCACATGAGCAAATCATATTTCTCTCGATAGCTATACTCACAGTGCCATTCCATATAATTGAAGCGAATCTAATTTTATCCCCGATAGCCTATACACACAATTATATTCCATGTTGCACGACCTAAATGTTAATACCATTAGCGTTAACCTATTGAATTCTACACCACATGACTCGAGTCATTCATTTCATAATTTCATACCAAAACATAGACATTTATAGCCCATTTCACTGGCTTGGGGGTGTTTTTTAACAGTCCGAAACAACTGATGGGCACATTTTGGGCAGCCCTTGTCATTTCGGTTTCATTTTTACAGGCAAATTTCACTACCATTCGGTCTTATAAACACGAAAGCATAATTTGTGCATAAACTCCAACTTAACATTACATGATTCACGGGCTTCTTGGATTATCCCGAATGTCGAAAAATTTATGAATTGGTCCGTGTTTTGGGGCCGTCCAGCTTTCCATTCAAACGTTTTCCGCCTCAAAGCATGCAGTACAATACAAAATTCCTAGCTTGACCGGCGAACTGCAGGCGATCCACGACCATCTCATATTGGGTTAAAAATTGGAAAAATCAACCGGTCCCTGACTTTGGGGACAGATCAAGCGCTATTGTTCGAGCCTCGGCAATAAAAACATCGAAAAACGCCCAAAAATGGGAATAAGAGCACAAGTAGGAACACCTCTTGGAGTTTGTCAAAGCCATAAATCCAAAGTCAGCGCGTGCTTCTTTCCGCGTGAAACGTTTAACCGCCACGAAAGGCCGCCGGCGGTCGGATCGTGTCTGAAATCTAGAGAGAAGGTAGAGACGCCTCCAACCCCAGCGTTTACCGACCACTGCGACTTCTCCTCTTCCAAATCACGTTTTAGAGCACGAAATGTGGAGATTAATGTTGCCCAGGTTACCATGATTTAGTGACAAACTTTGAAATGGCGGCTATGTCGCCGTTTCAGGTTGGTATTGGTATTATCACCATTATAAGATTCATCCATTTCTACCTCATACCACTTATGGTACATGAGTGCGTCTTTATATCTTGAGCTTTCGTCGTAAAAATTAAATTTCTGGCCTTTGCAAACGTGATGCCTGAAGCGTTACCGACTCACTCTTGTCACCGGGATATTGCGAAATTTTCACGTGCTAACTTCGATTTTCTGAAACGATTCCAGCGGTGAAATGTTCGTCTGTCCAGAGATAGAAATTAATTGGGATTTTTAACGAAATTACAATTTTATGTGTCGAAATTACGATTTCTTGTGTCAGAGATTGGAATTTCATGGTCTTACAAATGGTATGACATATTTCGCTACTCTGAACAATTGATATGAGTTTTATTTTACTGAAGAAATCAAAACAACAATTGTTTGGATATGATCGCGTATGCCTTTCCAGCTCACATGCGGGATCACAAGCGAGGGTATGTGTTTAATTGTAATGAAATTTCTATTTTGTGGAATCCTTTAAGTAAACGAATACACATGTAGATAATTTAAGAGATTATAACAATTCACGAAGCAAATCATTGAATGCATATAAACTAAAATCGATGATTCAACCTTATCGAAATCATGCGGAACTCACTACATCAAAAACAATGACAATATTATTTGAAGATAATCTTTGCGTACGTTACGCAAATCAAATGAGGTTATATCGAAAGAGATAGAAGACTAAGCGCATTTCTCCAAAGATTTTTATCTGTGAACTCAAAAAAGTGGTGAGTGATGTTCAAAATATGCTCAAGTGATAATCTAGTAGACTTCTTCCTGAAGTCATCGCCAGCCTCGACATTCGAAGTAATTCGTAAGATTAGAATGCAAAGCCAAGGAGCGTGAGGGAGCATCAAATGCGACAAGATGTTAGTGTCTTGCGCTCTTTTTCTCGTCCAAGTTTTGTCCCCTTTGAGTTTCTTGGCAAGGTTTTTAGCAGTGATCTAGCAATTAAGAGTAATCAACGACATCATATGAATATTGCCTCTTTTATGCACTAGGTTTTATCATTAGGTTTTACTATGAGGTTTAATGAGACATATTTTATTGGTGATTCATTCAAGGGGAATGTTGTGTGAGACCCCATTCATGTAAGTGAATGACCACATACATGAATCTAATAACCTATTGAATAGGAATGAATGACCCAGATAAGTAAACGATTAATAGAACTTATGAATTACTTTATGACGTCATTTATATGGTTCATGTATAAGGGGATTAGGTAAGCCTATAAAAGGCTCTCCCCTCTTTGCACAATTGCATCCCTTTTTAAGAAAGAAAGAAAGGAAGAAGTTAGAGTTTTAGACCAAAATAATTTGTTTGAAAAAGTTTTATTAGTCAGTTTGGAAACCAAAATAATTAGAAATAGTCTGTGTATCTCGCATTTGATCTGCATGAATGGCGACGATTAGTTATAGTTATAAAATCTTTGTTGTGTATTTTCACGACTTGATTGGGTTTAAAATTTTGAATGACTGAATGTCTGTGATTCGCCAATCAATAGATTAGATTCAGATTTTGAATGGCTGAATCTATTTGGTGCGTGATCGCGTGATTGGAATTTTTTGAATCTTGTTGTAGTCGATAGCAGCGATTAAATCAAACGATTGCTATTTGTTTTTCCTTGCAAGCTTCTTTACTTCCCTATGAAGATGACAGCGACAATTGAATCAAAAGATTGCTATTTGTTTTTCCTCGCAAGCTTCTTTACTTCCCTCTGATGTAACCTCTTAGTTTTGAAACCAGGCTGCTCTACAATTCTAAAATATTCCACTAACAAATCCGATACCTTTTTGTTCTCAGCCTCCATCAGTGATACCTCCAATTCAAGAACTCACTTTTATATTCACACACAACCTACTCCTGGGCTCCAAAAGCCAGAGATTCTACAATAACTTCTTTAATATGACAATGTGAAAAACCTGCATGTGGTGGCTCTGATCTCTCTCTTGAGAATGCTCAATTTGGCGTTTGGGGCTGCAGAAATCTCTTCTTCGCCGATCAAGCGGATCTATGAATTTGGGAACTTTCTGTCAAAACCAGTTTGTGATTATCTATTCCATACCTTCCTCGAAAGGCTCTCGTCTCTAAATCCTCCATTGAAGCGGAAGGGGTAAGATCCATTTGGTTTTCAATTGATGAAACTGAATTCAGTTCTTATCTCCATAGTCTTACGCAAGGATGAAAGCGATCACGGATAGAGTTAAGAGGGCGTGGTTGTCGCAGTATCGGTCAAAACAGCTGGTGATTGAGACGTATCGGTCGCTAGTGTATCGATGCATGTCATCATGAGAAATAAGTGAATAAAATATTTAAAATTTATTAAAATTTTATATAAATTATTAAAATATACATATATAATTAAAGAATACAAAAGTTTAATAAAACAAATTATTTATCATTTCATGCTAAAAATATATATGCCAATTATAATTTTCTTATATTGTAAAGTATAGTAGAATAGATTTGAAAAATATTTATCATTTCATGCTAAAGATCAGTAAAAAACAAATGATTGCTTTCTTTATCATCTTTCATATTGTATTTAAATTTTCTAAAAATAACCATAAATCTTATTTTAAAATATAAATACATTTTCACATTTCATGATAATGTGTAATTTAAAAAATAAGCTGCATAATAAATAAAACCCATTAATTTATATTGTAAATGTGATAATCTCAAATTTTAAAAATCTAAATGATGTTAAAAAGTAAAAACGTAATTTTTATCAAGTATATTTTATATTTATTTTCCCATAAATACGCTAAAAATTAAATAAAAGATATTTTGTTTTTTTTAACTTCATAGTGTGTCCCTCTACAGTATATCACTGTTTCTCCTCTTCTCCTTTTCCACTAAATTTATGTTCAGTCAAACCTTGAAAACCACTTGTTTACTTCCACGTATCCCTTCCCTTTACTCCTGCGAATCTGCGCTGCGATAGGCCCGCTTTATAAGCGGAAATAGCCCTCGCACTCCACCCTACATGCGCCATGGTCGCTCCATCCTCGATATCCTTGACTGAATCGTTCTGAGTCGCCATCTCAGATAACTCCTCTCTTCATCTTGGTCGGTTCAAGCTTGAAATCACTTATTCGGTCGAGTTTTTGCTTCCGAGGAGGAATTTTGGTTTGTCAGATAATATTTTGCATTTTGATTATGATGGGAAAGGTTGGATCGCCAAAGTAGTAAAGATTTGTAATTTTTCTAAGTCAGGCGGTTGCTGAAAACTCGTAGGTCGTAGATTTTCTTGATTCCTTAGTGGGTATAATGTGAAACATTGAATTGTACGATGAGCTCAGCAGGAGGCAAGAATTGGTGAAATTGTCTGGGACTCGGTAGGAGTTTTCTTGAACCATGCTAGAGGAAGACCATCTTGGAGGATCTTTGGTTTCATTGCCTGCATGATTCTTCCTGTGCTATGCGCACCAAAACGAAATGAAAGCAAATATATCGATTGATTTAGTTAGTTTTAGTGAAATTCAAAGTCTAAGACAAATTGGATTTAATTGCCATTATCATGCCAATGAATTATTTAAAATTTTTTCTCGTCTGTGACCATAAACAACTGACATTTAGTCGTTTGAAGGTTTTAAAAATGATCAGTGATGTGGGCGACAGTTTAGTCGTTTAAAGATTTTAATACAGTTATTACGTCAGTGGATCGCGATGTTTAAGAAATTTAGTAAGTAAAATTGTATGGAATTGTCATACTTATTTGACGTGCCATCTATTCTTTTCATAATTGTTTTAATTTTCATTAAATTTAATAAAATTTTTCAAATAACTTATTTGTTTCATTTCAAAGAAATTCATATATCCATTATCTTTCTTCATTAATTACAGGTTTCTTTTCTTTATACATTTTTACCTTGTTATGTACAAAAGCAGAATAATGCCCTTCTCTAGCTTTCCACTTTATAATAATTTTCACAATATTTCTTTTTGTTACTTTTTTCCTCTCACTTTGGTGACAGTTCTGCTGTTCATCTAATCCACACGGCGATCAGATTTGATGGGCAGCCTCCATAATTCTTCTGCTGTAACAGTTTCTCCTCTCTCACATGGCACCACCACCCTTTACCCTACAGCCGCCACTGTAACCATATCTCGCTCATTCCAGGCTCCACCATACACCATACTTCAATGCACGCCAGGCACATTGCCTCTTCCTTGCTCAAATCCAGATGTTACCGCCTCGTCCTACCTTTATCTTCCTCCTCCGATTCCCCTTCTTCAACCTCTTCATTTTTCCAGGAACACCAAAGCCAGTCAGTTTATACAAATATTGAAAACTCAGAACTCAGGTTCTCAAAATTAATATTCTCATGAATTCGAATTTGGGTCGATGTCGGTTCGGGTGATGAGACCAGATGAGATTGATATTACGGCTGATTTGCTCGCCGAATCGTTTGCGAAGTCCTTGTTATTGCCTCTTGGGTATGTGAAGCTGTTGGCGTACCTGGTGAAGCAGTATTTGATTGAGAGAAGAGCTTTAATGCCGCATACAGCCACGCTGGTTGGGTTTTACAAAGGTGTGGATGGTGAGGAAGAAGAAGAACAGTTGGCTGGGACTGTGGAGGTTTCTTTCAATAAGCGAGGTGCTAATGCCTCTCCTCCCACACCCACTCCTCCCAAGGATTCGCCTTATATTTGCAATATGACTGTGAGAGAGCCGCTTCGAAGGTGTGTTCTGATTTGCTCATGGCTTTCTATGAATTCTTTCCATCATTCTGTATTGCAGTGCTGTAATTGTGGGCGGCTGAATTGATTATTGTTTTTGAGTCAAATTACTGTTTAGGATTGTAGATTATTGAAAAACAGTAGGAGGTGAAGTCTACTACGCAATTGAGTTTTGCCTTTTTCTTTTTAGAAAGTAAAACTGAGCGACTGCAATGAATTTGATCACTGACCAATTGAAGAATAAAAAATATTTAGTCAATCAATGGCACTCAACTATGATAAATTTCCAGTAATTTGATCTGTTATATCTTTGTAGTTTATGCCAAAATGGTGAATATCAAGTGATCTTTGCTCAACAGATCATGTTTTCTCCTTTTCATTTTATTTTATGGGTTAATTTGATTCTCCTCCGCTCATACTTTGGCCAATCATAATTGAACAATTGGTTCGAAATTCCGTAGCCATAGGCTAGCTATCTTATTTTGAGTGAGAGGGAAGGTGAGCGAGAATAACAAATTAATAGGATAGAGATGGTCTTTGATGAAATTTCAGATAAATAAAAGCTAGGTGTATGCAGCTACAACCTTAGAGGAGGAAATTAACTCTTATTTTTGGGAAACACTTGAGGCAAGTAATGCCCAATTACATTTTTAACAGTGTTAGCATAGTAGCTTATTCATTTGAAGGAATTTGAGGTTGATATGTCCACCAGAGTACTTGGCATCGTGGCATCTACATTTGCTTTGCCTTTAGCTGGATAAGGGTCTAACTAAACAGTTGATTTGCTACTCTTAGATTTTTGGTGATGCTGGTTTTTGCATAAGGTGTCTTAGTGGTTCAACAGGATGATCAAAGCCCTTTGCTAATAAGCAGATAGTATTTTACTTTTTAAATTTTTATTTATTTATAGGTTTTATCGTCTGAGGTTTGACTGGCGTCCTCAATCCTATTCTTGTTTTCATCCTGATAACATCTTCTGATGCCAGTGTTTGCCAATGGTGTATTCATCATTCCGCTGTAGTACAACATGAGGATTAAAATCTTTTAGGCTGGTTGCATTTTAGTAATCTATATGGTCATCTGAATTTTGACTTGAATCCTCACTCTCATTCTAATTGCATCCTGATAGCAGCACTTAGCTTTGGCCTTGTTCTTGAGATTGGGCTGATGTCATGACATCATCTGACATGCCAGGAACATGAATTAAAAATTGGTGGGCCTTGTTTAGTACTATCATGTTGTATCCAAGTATTGTTTTTAAACACAAATTTCTGTAACCTGGACATAACCTTCATTTGATTTGAATGACTCAGTAGAGGTACAAGTCAAACCATGCAGCATGATTTCAATCAACCTGAATAAACCCAGGTCAAGTTGGCCAGACCTATGTCTACTGGACCAACCCAATTAGAGATTCACCTGATGTAAAACTAATATATGATTAGCAAATTACCATCACAGGATTACTTTCTAAGATAAGGACTTTAACGCTGTAACTCCCTTGAATTATATAACTATTAAATACTCTATACAAATGAAATATAACTTGATCAATAAATAAGATCATGTTATATTTTATTTAATGTGAAGTAATTAATAATTACATACTTTTTACCAGCTTACTTAATACAATGAAAAAAAAAACCCTTTCATAAGAGTTCCAACGTCCTAGTATTTATATTAAAAATCAATTCTAAGAATTGTGACAAACTAGTCAATTATGTAGGTATGTGGCTGAGCCTAATGGCAAAATAGTGGTAGGCAGAAGATAACTTCGGATTGCCATACTGCTATGCTTTTTGCTTGTTTATTTATTGTTTTTATTTTGTTTGATAGGCAACCAAGAATATATTAAAGATGACAAATAAGGAAGGGGGCTGGCTGCACTACAAGTATATGGGAATTATATAAAGGGAGATTTGATAAAGTTCCATGAGATTTAATTCTCTTTAATATTTTTATCAATCAAGTTTTAGGGTTTCTTTTTTTATTTTTTTTATTTTGCTTTTGTTTTTGTTTTTGTTTTGTTTTGATAAGAAAACAGAGATTTAGTACAGAATGCCAAGAAAAAGGGGTGGCATGCTTTTTTTATGCTTTTAGTAGCAACCAACAAAACATACTGAAGGGTGTCTACAAAAAGTTACGTTATTGAGGATTAGTAGTTACAATCAAATTAGGATAATTAGTTGGAATCCAATTAGGATTATTATATTGGTAGAATCACTCATGGATTTTAGCATCTATCAATTAGTGGCGGACCTAGCTAATGCTCCAAGGGGCATATGCCCCCCTTGAAGTAGAATCATGGATTTTTGCAAAATGGTTTTCTCTTGTAGCTAGGTGGACTCAAATCCTCACTCAAACTTATGCCCCCCTTGAATTTGTTAGATCCTATACCACTAGGCTATAGTTCCACGTTTGTCAATCTATGCCCCCTTGCACTAAATTCCTGGCTTCGCCACTGTTATCAATGACCTTATGGTCTACATTGTGGGCATTTGTTCATGATACCAACTGAAGTTTAGAATAGGTTTTCACAAATTTTGACTTGGCTGATTTGAGGCATTGGTGGGGACAACGATATGCCTAGAGGGAGCAAGTGCCACACCTAAAAAACAAAATTCTCAATAGGGGATGGAAGACACTGTTTAGTGGGGTGGGGGTAAGGAAAAACCTTCCTTATCTTTTCCCTGGAAGAGCATTTGGAGGAGTGGAGTGCAGCCAAAATTGTATTACTTCGCGTGGGAAGCAACTTGGGTGAAGATTCTAACTTTAGATCAGTTGCAGAAAAGGGGATTGGCTTTAGGCAATAGATGTTGCCTTTGTCAAGAGAGCAAGGAGACAATGGATCATATTCTCCTTCATTGCATTAAGACTAGGGCGCTATGGGAGCTGCTTTTTTATCTTTTTGGAGTGTCTTGGGTGGTGCCCTCTTCAGTTCGAGACATCCTTTTGCAATGGAGATGTTCTTTCATTGCAAAGGAGAGAAGAACAGTTTGGAAAGCGGGCCCATTGTGTATATTTTGGGCGATTTGAAAGGCTAGGAATGACATTGTTTTCAAGAATGAGGGGTTGTCCTTGCAAAAGGTTGTCTTTGTACATTTTCTTTGGACGGAGACCAAGTCGTTTTTTGTGGATGGTCCTCTGACCCTTGTGAATTTCATTGATTGGGTGGGTTATAGGTGAGGTTAGGGTGATCTTTTATATGCTTTTTGTTTGTTAGGGGCTGAGCATATCTTTTTGTACTCTATAGGTCGCCTTTTCGGCACCTCTTTCTTAATATACTTCTTGCTTTTACTTATCAAAAAAAAAAAAAGAAAAAGAAAAATCTAGTAAGAAACCATTCTGAAAACCTAAATTTATTTATCCTGAAAATGATGCAATTTTTTATGTAAAATTTCTTAATTGTCAGTGCCACCATTACATTCAAACTTGTGATAGTCTTTCCATTGCTGTTGGTGGCATAAAAAAGAAATTGCATTGTTGTACCATTGATAACATTAGTCTTTATTTCTCCAATATTATTATTTATCTTTGTTTAGTTTGAACTCTTGACTGCTTGATGACTTGAAATCATACAGACTACTGCTTGGTGCCGTAGTATCAGGATCAAATCCTGTAGCAATTCTGTACATCATATTGAATCAACTTTGAATTCGAGTGTTTGTCTTGGACTATGTCAGGAGGGGCATTGGTTGGAATCTTCTAAAAGCAAGCGAGGAACTGATTTCTCAGTTGAGTTTGAGGAGAGATGTATACTTGCACTGCCGGATGATTGATGTAGCTCCCTTCAACATGTATGCAAAAGCAGGTTACAAGACTGTCAAGACAGACAGCATCTTAGTCCTGTTGACATTGCAGAGGCGTAAGCACTTGATGTGCAAGAAACTTCCAGTCCTAGACAACCCTTCAGAAATCTATTTGTCCAGCCCTGATGAGGCACTTCATGAGTAGATATGCGGAAACTGCTATGCGTTCCTACTCTGCCACATAAACTCATTTTCTCCTGTAACCCACCCTTTCTCTCCTCTCTCTAAACATGTGGAGGCATTACTGTTCTTTTTCCCCCATTTTTCTTTTTTTATGGCATATTCAGGTTTCTCTTTTCCTAACATCTTCCTTGTAAGGTGCATATGTGATTTCCATCTCGGATTCTCCTGTGTGAACATCATTCATCCAGAAAGGTTGATTTTTGGCTGGGTGGTCAAATCTGATGGTCCATGCTCCATTTCCTATGTGTAATCATGTCTTTAGTAAAGATCCATTTCTCTTGGTTGAGTTCCACTAGATATGTCCATATGGCTCCTGTGTTGCCTAGTCATACTGTTAGTAGAGAGAAACCACTGCTAAGTTCATCATTTTGACCAACTTATTCATCTGTTTTGCTTACTGAATACCTTCTGAAATAAAACCTCTGTTCGATGGTTGCAACGATGTGCTAAATTGCTCCTTTATCCTATCCTATTCTCTCAATCTGTGAAGCCTGTCCTTCCAGTTGTTTGACATATCATTTCAGCTGTTGCCTTGCTTTTCTTGCCAAGATCATGAATGGAAGTGAGTGGAAGTGGAAGCACCTTCAAATCTGAGGACCAAGGGCCTAGAGAGGATTTTTCCTTTGGTAGTGGTGACTAGATGTTCCAATGCAAGGTTTTCTTCCTTCCCTTCTGTATTGGTATATACGAAGTTATATTTTGTATATGTATCAGCTTGAACTTTATTCTCCCATTTTTTCCCTTCATCTTTTTGAGTGAATACATTCAAAATGAATGAGCATGAATTTTGGACTAATCAGTTGATTCTCCCTACTTGTTATTCCTTTATAATTATTGGATGATTTAACAATGCTATAAAGTGCCAAAGTATATCCACTCCATCTATCTGCTTGCATCATTATGCCAGTTCAATTGTCAGGAAAGATACTATGAGAACTAGATGCTTTAAGAGTTTAGCAGCTTTTGGTTCCAGTGTCCTGAAGACTCTTGTATTCCTTTATTTCTTTGATTTGTTTCATGCAGGATCTCTCTACTAGGCTCCAAAGGAGGCTGCAAAACCTTGAGTTGGAAGGTGCATTTTTTTTTCCTGTTGAACCTATACTGGCATTTTTCTTCTTTCTTAAGGATTTAGTTATCTGGATAATCGATTTTATATAGAACGATTGTGGATTGAAGAAATTTCAGTTTGGTTTTCTCCACCAGAAGCTGATGCAAACTCTATTCAGGAACACTCGTTCATCTTTCCGTAATTTCAAAATACTCATTCCGTATGTATTTGATCAATAAATATCTTTAAAAAAAAAATAATATCTTTAAAAAAATAATATACCAATTAGAAACATTGGCAACAAAGAGATAATATTCCACAACAAAATGTTGATGGTAGGAGGAAAGCCAACCCAAGGAACTTCTTTTCCATCTCTCATTAGTCTCAACGCCAGGTTAAGTTCACTTGGTTCCCTCTGGGAAATTGCCTCCTTTCTGATCTTACATGAAATTTTCACTAATTGCTTTTCAAAAATCAGTTTAGAGCTTCCCCTGTGTCTTCCTCCCTCACCTACTATAACATATAGTTGTTGCACTTCTGAGCTCATTGACACTCCACAAGTTTCCAAGTTCCAAAAACTGTTACATGAAAGTAAATAAAGCATCTGTTTTATTCATATTGAACTGTTTCTCCCTTGTGTCAATGGCATCCAGGAGTTTTTTCAGACCATGCCCAAGCCTTTAGCGTTTGTATAGAAAATCAGTTGGAGTTCTTTTACACATTCTGCCATTGAGGGTCTCTCACCACTCTCTGTACGGACACATCTAGAAGCCAGGTTTGCAAACATTGCCATAGACTCCACTGTGTATGAACTCCGACTCATTTCTGGGTCTATCACCTTACGCAACTTCTTCCTATCATTCAATATATGCCTAACCTGAAACATTAGCGAACATTTGTGTAACATTTATGAGTCCCCTTCTTTTAATATCTATATCCATAGAAGTAGAGAAGCAGAATGTGTTTGAGTAAAGAAAAAAGGTCCCACCTGGAGTACTAGGTTTTGATCATTGGGTCCCTGGTTCAAGTCCACAGCTCGGCGTCCGGTCAAAAGCTCAAGTAGTACAACCCCAAATGCATACACATCACTTTGTAAAGTGAGTTTCCCTGTCTGTAACCAAAGGATATGGCATCAAATTCTCAGATTCCTTCCTGTCATAAGAATAAATTGAAAGAAGAAAAAGGCTGCCCTACCTGCTAAATCACTTTATCACAAGTGAACATGAAAAGTGTCTGGTCAAGAAAGTAGAAAAGAAAAGAAAATGACGGGAGAAACCAAATAGATGTTAGGGAGATGTTAGCAAATATCTGAGCTGACTTTTATTTTGAAAAACAATAACCACACCGGATTTGGAATTCACAGGTAAAACCCTTGACAGTTCAATGACCCTAGTAGTTCTTGTTAAGTGTTATCAACATAGAAGCTTTTTTTGGCAAACCAGTTGAATAATTATTTCTGAGTTCAACTATGGTGCTCTGAAAGTTAGTTGGAAAATCTAAATATAATATTAACAAAGACGAGTAAGGGAAATCTTTAAGCATGGTCAAGATTCCTATATTCAGACATTTTACCCTGACCGTCCACCAAACCCGTCTTCCTACTATGTTACTTAACTAACTGCCATCAAGATGCTTAACATTAATTTGAGTATTAGACAGCTCAATTCAAGACATACAGATGATTATAACATAAAATCTGATGAAACCCGGTAACATACCGATGTGTATTCAGGATCAAAATAGCCGAAAGTGCCAAGTACTCTGGCTGTTACGTAGGTATCCTGACCCTCTGGCATCAACTTGGCAAGCCCAAAATCAGATATCTGTGTGAAAAAGCCAGTAGAGTCTGAGCTATAAATATCTCTGAAGAGAGTTTTAGTTACACCCTCAAGTTAATTACCTTACCTTAGCGTCAAAGTTGGAATTTAAAAGAATGTTGGTGGATTTGAAATCCCTATGAACTATAGGAATCCCGACATTGGAACTTGAATGGAGGTAAGCAAGTCCCCTTGCAGCTCCCAGTGCCACTTTGAGCCTCAAAGGCCAATCCATCTTGGTGTCCCCGATTCCTACAAACCAGTAACAATTAGTTTGAAGTTTCAAAGCTAGAAATTTGAGATGAGTTCAAGTTCTTAGACTGAAAAAGAAAAGATTTATAACCATTTAGATGATCTTGTAGGTTTCCATTGTGCATGTACTCATAAACTAGAAACCTCTGCTTTCCATCAGCACAATAGCCTATCAAGGAAACCAGATTTGGGTGGTCGAGTCTGCTCAAGATATCAACTTCTACCCGAAACTCGCGCTCTCCTTCAGCCTCTTTGAATGGAGGCAGTTCCATTTTCTTGATTGCTACAACCTTAGGATTCCAGAGAGAAGCCAATTAGTTATGTATCAAAACCGGAACTGGTTAAGGGTATAGGTATCCTTTCATATGTTTTCATACCTCTCCTGATCGCAGAGTACCTCTGTAAACTCTGCCGAATCCTCCTTTACCCACCAATTTTGATTCACTGAAGGAGCATGTTGCCTCTTCCATTTCCTTGAGAGTAAAAACTGTTGATGCATGCCGTCTTTTTGTAGATGGACTTTGCTCATCGAGCTGCCAATACTCCACAGGCTTATACACCCCTGAAAATGAGCGTTCAGAATTCAAAAACTGAAAACTGAAAACTGAAAAAGGAGAATGATTGAAAAACATACAAGGGTCAGAATGATCCTGAGACTTGCTTCTCCTGCGCTTATTCCATGCTGTGACCAACCCAAAAGGCATAGTGTCTCTTCCTCAATTACTCTAGCTACTTCTCTTTTAAGGATGGAAATGACAATTTTGATCTCTCAAAACAGAGAATGGGATGGAGATGATCAATTTCCTGACACCCCCATAAAGGAAAAGGAGAGAAGAAAAGAGAAACACTCAACAACCCCTACAAACTTGAGTTGGTAAACCAGAATATTCAAGCTCAATTAGCAACACCCAACTCCAAACAAAATAAGAAGAAGAAATTGGAAAGCATTGTGTAGCATAAGAATCCCATAAAGATTAAAGAGCACGTATAGCGCAAGTGAAGCTAGATTTGGAAAGCACTCAACACCACCATCCCCCAACAACCTGGATTTCCAAGAGAGGAGAGAGAGAGAAGGAAGAAGAAAGTTGTACTTGAAGAATAAGAAAAAGCAGAGAAAGGAAAGAGGAAAAAGATGCTAGTGTTTGCTTAACTTTGGATTAGAGAGGTACAGGAGTGGGGTGTGTTTGGCAAGGAAATTGCTGTTAGACTCTTAACCTTTTCCTTTTTCTTTCCCTTCTTTTGGGTTTTGCCAAGGGTGGAAAGTTGGAAGTTGAGGGGCCGTTATCATGCTTTTCTTCAATTATTAAATTATTTCTTTCTCCACTCTGCTCTCTTGTATCATGAAAATTTTCTCATGTTTTTCAACAGTCCTTTTGGGCACTCTGTTTATTTTTTTGGTAGCACTCATAATTTTTCATAATGTGGGGGAACCATTTTCCCACTTGCCTTCCAAAATTCTGGAATCGAAAAGTAATCAGGGATTACCGATTAGTGTAATGTGAGATTATGAATGAATTAGTAGTTAGTGCTTCAGCAATTAAAGATTTATCGGTACATTAGCTTTAGATCGCAGCAGGATTAGTTGAAGTGCGTATAGTAGGTAGCGTAGATGATGTGATTATAAAAAATAAAAAATAAAAAATAAAAAAATAAATAAAAAACTTATCAAAGTATGGTGTTGTTTCTTACCAACTACTGGTAAGTATGTATTTGGTACACCGGAAAATATAATTGCCCTAATAATTATGATGTGCAATTGGAGGATTATGAATAAATCCTATAACAAACCCAGAAATAGATTTAGCATGTTCATCCACCATGCCCTAATTTTAGGGGGTGATGTCTTATTCAATTTCCCAGTTGAGTTAAACATGAACTTTCAGGCTCACATCTGAGATCAACTGATAAGACAAAAAGTTGATTATAGAAGTTGGACTATCCCCTCTATGATTTAATTTTTAGTGGCCAGATATTGAAAAGATGAAATATCATGGAAAATTTAGAGTTTGAAATGGTGCTAATTTTATCATAATGATGTTGAGTTGTGGCCTAGAAAGAGGGCTATGATGTTGACATTTGGCCTGGAGAATGGGGTTGTATTGGGGTTCATTATTTTCTTTTTCCTTTTTCAATGAAGGAATTATTAGAATTTAATATATTCCAAGTATGGAGAACTTTCTCCTGATTAGTAATAAATTCAGAAAACCATGTGAAAAATGCTGAATTATATAAAGCACTAACCATCATGGTCTCAGGCCATAAGTTTACGCAGATGTAATCAAATAAAATTAAAGTTTTGAACTCATATGATAGAATTATTCTAGAATATAGTATTATATTATTCTGATATAAGCATATTACTTTCAAATGTAATTTATGTTTTTGCTCGAGCTGTAACTTGGGCAGATTGATTAGGTCGATAATTAATCTAAACTAGAAATCGGATTAATAAATAGTCGAACCAACTTGGACATTTTTTTCTTTTTCTATTTACTTTGCATATTACATAATAGTATTATATTATTTGAATTCAAGTAAGGGACCTCTTATACCCAGCCACCTTTTTTCTCCTTGTGCCATGGCCTAAAAGGCAACTTGGACCCATTTTAGATTTTGATAAAAGGTATTCAATCCTCCTTGAGACTTGTGTCACACCCTCATTTACTCAAAGAGATGCAGCCAGGGAATCGCTAAGTATAAAATGAAGCACTGTGATTTATATAGGGAGGTGAAGATTATTCACAGAGGCTTGGAGGCACTCACTTGCTAAAAGAATGTGGAAGATTCTAGAAGGTTTCGAAGAAGTCCACACATTGTGTGAAAGAGTATGGAGAGTAGGAGATTATCGTAGAGTCTTCTAGAGACCTCTTGTATATACTTATACATAGTAGAGCATTTTAGAACTGTGATTTATAGGAACATGAGGTTACGCATAATGGGTGGTATAAATAAAGGTGGTGGCGCCGTTTCTTAGAAACAGCTAAAGTTGAGAGAGCTTTTCGAGCGTTGTAAAGTTCTTCCTTGATATAGTTTCTTTCTTCAGTGTTCTCTTGTGAGTTCTCTTGCGTCGGCGTGGAGTAGGCGGCGTAAGCAAGGTAGTGGGAGTTAGGCTTACTTGACATTGAGAATTGGAGTTGTTTGAGTATGCTTTGGAAGACTAAGTCCGTGACAGTTGGTGCTCAGGAGCTTTGGTTGGTGCCATCCCCAAGGGAGGTTGGTATCAGCTTGGTTGTGTATTGTCAGGCTTGGAGGATACGATGTGAGGCTCTCATGGAGGAGTTTGCGAGCAAATTCGGCCAGTGATCTTGACCTCCGTACAAGGAAGGGAAGAAGACGGAGTCTCGTGATGCCCTCATGAGCTTGGACGGTCGGGTGGCCAGGTTGGAGGTCGTTATGGCGGACACGAGGAGATTTGGACTTGATGGAAGCGAAGCATGGAAGGTCGAGGATCCTGGTGCGGATCAGGGCTGAGAAAGGATGCAAGGCTTAGCCGATTGATGGTGTTGCATGAGGGAGTTCGTGAAGTCTGTTTTATCTTGCTAGGTTGGGTCGGGTGGGCGCGTGCCTTGAATGAGCTAGACGGGTGGCGTCCCATGAACGTTGTCGACTGGTCGTGGCCGCTCCTTGAGACACAGGGTGGAGTGCCAGCCACACCACGTTCGGTGGGGCGGATCTGAGGCTAGACAGCCACCACTGGCAGTGGGAGATGCTTTGGACTAGCACCTAGCGTAGGGCTGACTAAGGTATAAGCCACATTACCATACTCCATTTGATAATGCGACTTCTGTGAATTGGCGTAGAGGTTGTGGACATAGAGAGGGACGTACATAGCCAGAATCACGTGATGGGTTCAAGAGGAAGATCAGAAGAATCTACCATGGTTGTAGGTATGTGTCAGCCTTTAATCAGGTCCAGTTAATCGCCCATGACTCGCGAGCACTTGTGAGATGTCGTTTAACGATACGGCTGTGTGTTCCATTCATTGGGATATAATTTAACAAAATCGGATAGTCTTAACATGCGGGGGCTACATCAAATTCACAGCACAGTACATTATACAGCAACATGATCATCAGGGTCCCGATATAACCTGATATTTGCATCGAGTCTATTTATGAGTAAAAATTAATTACATTGGACCCATTTATCCACATTCATATAAAAACATGTAAGACTATATTAAAAACAGTCCATATGAGTTCAATTACAACTCTTTACATATTAGTACATGCCAAAAATAATTTGTTCCAATTACAAAAGTAATTATAAAAGCCACACGTTGGCTTTTTTCACCCTTGCAGCCCTGGATGAGAATCGTCCGTGACCTGAGTCCACTTTTGAAATGTTTTTCTCGTATAAGGTGAGCCACGCCCAGTAGAGTAATTCCTACAGAGGCTACTCCACACCTAAGTGCACATGCAATGTTCACCTTCCACAATTTCAAGCATAATATGTAATCCTATGTTGGAATTTTACATGTCATGCCATGAAATGAGATGGGACCCACTCATGCATCATACACAGTGTTTGCTCGATTCCCATCATACGTCTTTTACTCTACCTACACTATACGTGCACATGGCCAGCGATAAGCGAAATCATTGATGGATTACATCTAATGATCATTTTTGAAACCAAAATCATTTGTTTATAAACCAAAAGTTTTTTGGATGCTAAACCTCGAATGATAATTTTATTTACAAAACCATGTGTCTTTTGTGGATAGCGAATTTTTGGGGTCCCATCGTAGGCTTCACACGCCTTCCAGCACTTTTTGGACTTTTATCGTTGGAGTGTACGAACGATGCAGGTCTTTCCTCGAGGAGTATCTAGCCGCTTAACACTATTACGACACAAGTTTTTACCATTTCGTTCAACAATGCAACTCTGTTGGACTCGTCCCGTAGGAACTATTTCCAGCTCATCAATCGCCCATTGTGGTGTTGATCTAACCCACTCTCTTCGCACCAGCCCGAAATGTTATGTTCCCATGCATATGCAATGTAGTATGCCAATTCAAGTACGTCTTAATATCGCATATGTAATGAATCTTAGTATAAACAATTTATCTCATACGAACTAACACATGTATCATGAACAATTATATTACATGCATATAATTTCCAAAACAACCATTCATTTCAATGTCAATATATAAACATATAAATATCAACATTCATCAAACAACAACTATCAAACATGTTATTACCAATCAGTAATACTTGCAGCCATATAAGGCGGTGCTTGACATATATAATGCCCCACAAAAACAACTCCACACCGGCGGCCTTAATCAGAGCTCTTAGGCCGAAAAGAAAGGCCTCCAAGGCGCCTAATCGGCCCAAACAGGCCCTTAGCAGTCCGGATTATTATTTTCAATCTGACGGTCCTAAGCACTTTTTTGGAATATATTACATGCAATCAACACACAAAGCGCGTAAGCGGGCGCAAAGCGGCTAGTCAAGTTGTTTAAAAGCGAAATTTAAGCAGACCTTTAGGGCATCAGTGCTGATTCGGATAATTATTTTTAATCCAAACAGTCCCTAAACACTTTTTGGGACATATTACACACAACAACAAATTAGCACACAAAATCGGCCACAAATGGGTTGCAAAACGGCAATTAAAGTCGTTTTAACCCATGTCAAACAACCCCTTAGGGCAAAAAATCTAGCTAGATAGCTCCTTAGGTAGAAATCAATCCACAAAAGTAGAAATGAACCAAGGTAGGAAGAATCCCTACCTCTTGGAGCGTAGTAGAATCAAAGGAGGTCTCTAGAACACCTCCTAAGCCCGAAAAATCTGATTTCCCCAAAATTTCTTCTTTGGATCTTCGGTGAAATCCTTACGTTTTAGTGCCATGCGTAATACTTGCCAGAGACGATGAACTTTGGTTCTTAGCGATGAATTTTCTTGTGAGTCGGTTAATGGAAAGAAAGAGTTGGATTTCTCTCATCCTCTCCTCTCTCTTTTACTCTCTCATGGCTGAAACTAGGAACATAATGGGATGTTATGCAATGATTACAACCGCTTTTGTCGTTTTAATTCTTGGCGCGTAAAGTCGTATTGTCGAAACATCAGTCGTTTCTACCTCGAAACAATTTATTTCGTCCTAGTTCAAGTTCAAATTATTTTAAATGAAATTTCTTTAAATTATTTTTCAACTTTTGAAAATTTCTAGAAAGATGGGCATATGTAGTGGGACACCAATCGCTGAATAACGTGAAAATTCGATCATCTCGGGTCGTGAAGTCGTTTAGGTAATTAGATTTACTGAATGATCTAGCAGTGAAGTCAGTTTGTCGTATAAAGATTTAAAAACTTTTAGGTTTGTAACTTGTACCGTAGTGACAATTTACCGTTTTGTCATTTTTTGGAAAAATTCAAAATTATCCAAGTTTTACATTTTTCTCCTCTTAAAAGAATTTCATCCCTGAAATTCACATACAAACACATTCAAATCACATGCATATGCAACAGTCATTTAATCACTAAATGACTAAAAACATACCTTTATCCTCAAACAAGAAAGGATAATTGGCACGCACAGTGTCTTCGTGTTCCCATGTTGCTTCCTCTACTCCTCAGTGCTTCCACAACACCTTTACTAGCCTCATAGTCTTTCCTCGCAAAACCTAATCCTTGCTATCCATGATCGTACAGTCCTTTTTCGAGAGGTTATTTGCATCAACCATGGCTATTGATCAGTACGTGGGTGGGATGCAAAGATGTGCCGCGGAGCATGAAAACGGCGAATCTGGCGTGAGCGCTCGATAGCTTGGTAGTAAAACCAATTTGATAACAAGCGTACCTACCTCTCGGAGTACCTCGAAGGGCCCGATATACCTCGACGATGGCTTTTCCCACGGCCGTAGGAACCTAACCCTCATCTCTTAGGCATCACCTTAGAAGATGATCACCACTTTCGAGCTCCAAGATTAGTCGCCGTCTTGTCGGCGTAGCTCTTCTACCGGCTACGGCGTGAGAAGGCCTTGCATTATCAAATACACATTCTCGGAGGGTGTTTCTAACTAAATCTGGGCTGCATTGGTGGAGTCTCTCCACCTCGTAGATCCGATAAATCGATCACAAGGCCTCCCCATATAATTGCCTCATGGGGTGTCTGTATGCTAAACGATAACTGTGTTGGCAGGCGAACTCCACTAAGGGTAAATGCTCTTCCTAGCTACCTTTGAGATCAAGGACGCATGCCTGTAGCATGTCTTCTAACATTTGGATGGTCATTTCCGACTAGCGAATCAGTTTGAGGATGAAAACGATTACTTATCATTAGCGTGTCCCTATGACTTCATTTGGAGCTCTTACGCCAAATGATTTGTAAACTGGGATCGATCGTCTTATAGATCTGACACTCCATGTAATAATAAGACAATCTCATGCGTATAACCTGCGGAATTTCTCGATTCATTGAAGGTTATGCGCGCATTTAGAAAGTGTCACCGGAGCTTGTAAAATGGTCTCTTATCACCCCTGCGTGTCATGCCCTTACGATATGCGTGGCGAGTGAGTTCTGAGGAAATCTGTTAACGACATGTTCCCACTTCCGCTCGACTCACGCCGAGTTGGAGTAACCCGCTGGTGCTTTGGTACTCAACCTTTACTTGCTGGCTGCGTGAGACCTTCGATGAGCAAAGTCCCCGGCCGTGTTTCTTTATCCCATCCGATAATACTAGTTTATGAAGATCATGGTACATCTTAGTACCACCTAGGTCTTGTAATAACCGAGGCGATGGAACTCCTTGAGGATCTCCTCTCTCACACAGTTGTTATTTGGAGAATCCGCAACCTTTGCGTCCCTATGAGGCCTGCATCCATGTGAATGTCCCTACGACAGCCGTCACTTGTATCAAGCGTTTTTAGTTTGATGTAGACAAATATCTTTGTGTAATGCCGCGTCCTAGGACTCGATCACTATTTAGTAGGGATGGGTGATAGCCCCTTAAGCTCCACAAAGTACCACTGACATGTCCCACTTGCTGGTGGCATCTGAACTATCCCGGCCTCGAGCATACGCCTCTGGGAGAAGCCACCTTTAGCTAACACTCCCGAAGTGACTTCTGGTAGATGCATAAGCCACCACATTTGCCTTACTTGGATGGTATTTTAAAGTGAAAGTCATGATCTTCGGATACTGTTCCGACGTTTGCCCATTATTTGAGATCAGTTGTGTAAAATGTACTTGAACTCTTGCAAATTACGAAAACACCTCGGCCCTTACCGTATAGACAGTGACACCAAATCTTCAAGGCAAAAACAATAGCCACCAACTCCATGTCATGTGTGGGGTAACTTAGCTTGTGGTTATTTAACTGTTGAGTACCATAAGCCACTGCGCCGGTTTGCGTAAACAAATCGAGTTTGTCCTTAGAGGCATCATGATACCTTTGTATACCTCTATCCCTTTGGAACTATCAAAATAGACTGAAGTAAGCCTCCTCTTTAATTCCTGGAATGCCCTCTCACACAAGTCATTCCATTCAAACTTGACCTCCTTAAGGCGATCTAAGTCATCGGTCACTAATCGAGAAAGTTCTCGATGAACCTCTTGTAATACCACATGATCTAGAGAAAGCTGTGTATCTCGAAGGCCAGGCTTGTCTCTCGACTCCTGCTTTCCTCTGACCTTCTCTAGGTCGACCAATACCACGTGCCCTAAGAATTTCATAGAAAATGCTTGGGTGCACTTGCCCCGAATTTGGCATACAGTGTCGTCTCTCGAGCACGGAGCCTTGATCCTCAGGCCAACCCTCTTCCTCCTCATGGAGTAGATCAAGATGTTGTCAACGAAGACCATGACGAATTGATCTAGATAGGGTTGGAATACCCTATGCATGACATCCATGAATACCACTAGAGCATTTGTCAATCCGAAGGGCATTACTATGAACTTGAAATGCCCATATCACGTCCTAAATGCCTTCTTGGGGATATATGCCTCCCTAACCCTCAGCGTGGTAACTGATGCGAGATCTATCTTGGAGATAAACCATTTTCTCGGGTTGATCAAATAAGAGTCATCAATCATGACAAGGTACCTATTATTGATAGTAGCCTTATTCATTCTTGGCCAAAATCAATGCATAACGAAGGGTCTTGTCCTTCTTCTTTGCAAACATACTTGGAGCGCCACTGGGTGAAATGCCGATGTAAAACCCTTAATCGATAATTCCTATAATTGGACTTTGAGTTCCTGACTCGGCGAGTGCCATTATATCTTGAGTCATAGAAATGGCGATTTCGCAAGGGTGCGGCTGATAGTGAAGTCGTCCTATACGGGTAATCGGTGATCATCAGGAAGCGATCCTCATCCTCACGTCAGCTGGGGAGTAGACTGGCTTCTTGTCGCCTCGTCCTTTAGGATGGCGCGCTGTGACCCATCAGCGCTCACCGTGCCATCTTGAGTCGTACACGACTTAGGGTAAAACATCGTGCTTATCCCCCTTAAACATAAAACAATTACCATTTGGTGTGTAGGCAGTAGCCCTCTTATAATCACAATCCATGTGACTACGGTGTCTTTGTCAACGATCCGTCAAGATGACATCAAACTCGTTTATCCACTTGACTCCCCCAAGGTCCACGGTGAATAGAATCCTCGAGATCTCTAACTCACAACCCCAACATATCTGATCAACGTTCACCCTAATTCCTAGGGAAGAACTCACATACAACGGCTCTTCCAAAGTTTCAACCTCTAAGCCCAAATCTTTCACATGATGTGATAAAAGAATGAGTTGCAGAATCCAAATGATACTCTTTCCCTGGCGAGAGAGTAGAAATGTACCACACAGATGTAGGTAGATTAATTTACGAGCTGCTTTGAGGTGTGATGTCGTAGAAACTCCCCTAGGTCCTTAAAGTCCTGGCTTGTGAGCTTTGGCCTCGACCTCGACCCATGCCCTGGCCCAGCTGGCTTGCTTGTGAAGTAGTAGGGGCATGTGCAGCACCTTGAGACTGATATTGGTTCCCTTGGCCTATGGTGGGGTAGGGAGGAACAAACTGAGTTTGTGCACGTCCCACTGATGATTGGGACTGGGGTGTCCCATAACTATGGGATCTCTGCCTTTGAGGACAATCCTGTCTTGATTAATGCAGGGTGGTGGCAGTGACATGTCCTCTGCCACAGCTGGCCTAGTAGCCACTGAGAGTTTCTCCGTCTTGGCATGATTGACCACGACGCTTTGGATCGATGGTGCGGCCTTGTCCCTGAAACCCTTGCAAAGTAGAAGTCCTCTACTTCTTCCATGAGCTAGAAGAAGAAGGTTGGCTCTCATTTCTCTTATCTTTAACACTCGCATCCCGGACCACCTCTCTCGGTGGCCATAGGCGCATGACCATGATCCGCGTCTTGCCGAGTCCTGAGTTAACCCCGGATGGGCCGATTTAGGACCGAACTTTCTCAATTTGTACATAATCATCGACAAAAGCGAGTACAGCAGTGAACTTAGCCACGTATTCGAGTATTGTCATTGTTCCTTATTTTAGTTAAGGAACTCCCGAGCTTTAAATTCGGTAGACAAGGGAGAGTATTTTGCTCATGAAGAGCTCACGAGAGGGCACTCTTCCGTCGTTTCCTCAAGTTCCTTGAGGGCTTTGACTCAATCCCACCATGCCAGGATTTGCCCTTTATTTAGACGCAACTAGCTTTATCCTAGTGGCATCGGAGGTGATCTCCATAAACTTTGAGATCTCTCTCCTTGTCTAACTAGTAGTGCATGTGCCAACCACTAATAGACCCCAACATCCCATACCTTCCCGTTCATTCTTTTCCTGAACCCCTAAGGTTATGTTTTTTAACCCTAGTGTTCCTCTTTTTCAATATACATTTTACCATGTATATAATTCACTCAACACATAACACACAATCATGTAGCATATTAAGGCCTGAAAACATAGAAATGCCTGATGAATGCAATGAGTGCAGACCCGTACCCGTAAGCCCTAGGTAATCGCATACCTATGCTCTGATACAAAACTGTGACACCCCAAAATTCAGGGGTCCATTGATCATCCATCAACCCGCGGAAGCCTATGGATATCATGTAACCCGATACCCCTTCGTGTGTCCCATTCCCTGGGATCCATAATTTAACAAAAAATCGGATAGAGTCTCCTTTGTATGGGGGAGGCTCATCAGATTCTTTGTACATTAAACAACAATGCTTGAACTTATCAGGGGCCTAATATAACACCATGGCCTGCAAGGTCCATTTTGAGTAAATATTGACCACAGAGCCCATTTATCCACATTCATATAAAACATTGTAAGATTATATTAAAATAGTCAATATGAGTTCCAATTACAACTCTTTACATATTAGTATACCAAAAAATAATTTGTTCCAAATTATTTTACAAAAATATTCATTCCAAATTATTTTACAAAATAATCTAAAGTAATTATAAAGACCACATATCGACTTTCTTAGCCTTGTAATGGGATAGGAACCATCCACGCATAAGTCCCTTTTTGAAATGTTTTACTCGTATATGGTGAGTCACGCTCAATAGAGTAATTCTTATAGAGGCTACTTCTCACCTAAGTGCACATGCAATGTTCACCTTCCACAATTTCAAGCAAGAACATGCAATCCTATGTTGGAATTCTACATGTCATGCCATGCCATGAAATGAGATAAGACTCACTCATGCACCATATCTGAGTCTTTACCAACTCCCATCATACGCGAGTCTTTATTGACTCTTACCACACTATGCGATGCCCATGTGTGATAAACCGTCATTGATGGATTACATCAAATGATCATTTTTGAAACCAAAATCATTTGTTTACAAACCAAAAGCTTTTTGGATATTAAACCTCGAATTATCATTTTATTTACAAAACCATATGTCTTTTGTGGGCAGCGAATTTTTGGGGTCTCACCGTAGGCTTTGCACACCTTCGAACACTTTTTGGACTTTTATCGTTGGAGTGTCTGAACCAGTTCGGGTCTTTCACCCGAGGGAGTATCTAGCCCTTCTTGCTATTACCCGACACAAGTTTTTACCATTTCATTCAATAGTGCGACTATGTTGGACTTTGTCCAACGGTACCGAGCCCACTCATCAATCACCGATTGTGGTGTTGATCTTAACCATGCACTCACACCCATGAAATGCTATGTTCCCGTGCATATGCAATGTAGTGTACCATTACATGTCAATGTCATGCCACATATGTAATGAATGCCATATGGACAATTTATCTCATACATTTAACCATGTATCATGGACGATTATATTACATGCATATAATTTCCAAAACAACCATTTATTTCAATGTCAATATATAAACATACATATATCAACATTCATCAAACAACAATTATCAAACATTTTATTACCAATCAAGTAATAACACCCTTCACCCTCAAGGCCAATTGTGGCATATATAATGTCCACAAAAACAACCCTGGCGACACCAAGCGACGGGCGCGCCGTCAGCTAGGCCTTAACAATCCGGATTATTATTTTCAATCAAAATAGTCCCTAAACACTTTTCGGGACATATTACACACAACTATAAATCAACATACAAAATTGGCCACAAATTGACTCAAAATGGTAATTGAAGTCGTTTTAAAATAGGCCAAACAGCCCCTTAGGGCATCAATTAATAGTCCGGATAATTCTTTTTAATCCAAACAGTCCTTAAACACTTTTTGGGACATATTACACACAACCAAAAATCAACACACAAAACCGGCCTGGCAGACTGCAAACGGTAATTAAAGTCGTTTAAAGCGCGAAACATCTCCTTAGGGCATCGATCACTTGAGTCTAGATAATTCTTTTAATCAAACTTGACCATTTTAATCGACAACTAACACTTTTGGGACATATTACAAAAACACAAATCAACACACAAAACCATCCACAAACGTGCATAAAGAAAGCGAAAATTAAAAGTCGTTTAGCCATACCGCTTGACCGCTAAGGCAAAAAAATCGACCGAATAGCCCCTTAGGTAGAAATCGGTCCACAAAAGTAAGAATAAACCAAGGTAGGAATAATCCATACCTCTTGGAGCGTAGTAGAACTGAAGGAGGTCTCGAGAACACCTCATAAGCTCGAAAAATCCAATTTCCCCAAATCTCCTTCTTCGGATCTTTAATGAAATCCTTCGTTTTTGGTACCCATATGTAGCCCTCGCTGAGATGAACTTTGGTTCTTAGACCGACGAATTCTGACCGATGAAACTCCGTGGATCGTGGAAAGAAGGTTGAATTTCTCTCATCCTCTCCTCTCTCTCTCTTTTCTCTCACAGCTAAAACTAGAACAAAATGAGATGTTCTGCCAAAAATTGATTTTTAACCCCTTTTTGTCATTTTAATTACTTGGCCCACGTCGCATCACGTGTCCACAACTTATCCGGGTTTGTTTATGTCCTGAAACAATTTATTTCGTCCCGGTTCAAGTTCAAATTATTTTAAATGAACTTTATTTAAATTATTTTCCAACTTTTGAAATTTTCTCAAAAATCCCGTTTTTAGGGCACTAGACACCTGTCGCCTCGAAAAACTTGAAAATTCCAATTGTCTCATAATTCAACGAAATTTGTTTGGGTAACTAGATTTTGTGAGACGAATCCAACGATAGGGTTCGTTTTGTCATATGAGATCTAGAAAATTTCAGGTTTACAACATATACCGTAGTGGAAATTTATCGTTTTGTCATTTTTCTGAAAAATTCAAATTTATCTGGGTTTTACAACATAAGAAGATCAATCATCTCAAGCACATGGGGTCGATCCGCGACTATGTTAAGGAGTTCTTTTTCCTAATGCTTGAGGCTCCTGGTATGGATGAGAAGGATCTTCTCTTCAACTTCATGGAAAACCTACAGAGTTAGGTCGAGCAAGAGTTAAGGAGACGTGGTGTCTAAGACTTAGCCACAACCATGGTAGTAGCGGAGTCACTTGTGGATTTTCGGAGGGGAGACTCTTTCAAGACCAAGCTACCTTTCAAGGGTAGCCATGCAAAAGTTGGGGTAGACAAGAGCTATAATATTGCCAAGGAAGGTTCAAGTGCGGCCTTTATTAGCAAAGAGAGCAAGGGTCGGGACAAGCGTAAGGAGTTCAATCCAAAGACTAGCGCCCTTTGCGATGGTCCACACTGGGCACATGAATGTCCTAAAATGAAGACCCTCAACGCTATGATCGAGAGGGAGACCGAACAAGAGGGTGATGCTCACATGGGGTAAATGCAATTGTTGAATGTTCTCAAAGCCAAGCAAGGTAAGGACCTGCCTTAAAGCAAGGGACTCATGTACGTGGAGGCCAAAGTGAATGGGATGATCACCAAGGCCATGTTAGACACTAGTGTCACACACAACTTTGTCTAGGAGGAGGAGGCAAGCGGACTTAAGGTCTAGACATCTAAGGAGGCAGATTGGCTCAAGGCAGTTAACTTTATTGCCAAGCCATCACAAGGAGTAGCTCGAGGGGTGACGATGAGGATCGGGTCATGGGAAGGCAAGGTCGACTTCCTAGTGGCACCCATGGAGGCTTTAAGGTGGTGCTCGAGATGAACTTCCTATTCCAGGTAAAATTTGTGTCCCTACCTTTCTTACGTTCAATGGCTATCTTAGAGGAGGAGGCACCATGTATGGTCCCCATTATCACTGAAAGCAAGACCAAGATCCCTATGCTGTTAGTTATGCAATTGGAGAAGGGGTTGAAGAAGAATGAGGTAGCCTACTTGGCTGCTGTCAAGGAAGACATGGTTGATCCTATGGGATATCCTATGCCCGAAGAAGTCAAGAAGGTGCTAGATAAGTTCAAGGATGTGATGCCACCGGAGCTACCCAAGAGGCTCCCACCTAAGAAAGAGGAAGATCATAAGATCGAATTGGAGCCAAGAGCAAAACCCCCTGCCATGGGGCTCTACAAGATGGCACCCCTAGAGTTGGAGGAGTTAAGAAGACAATTGAAGGAGTTGCTGGATGGCATGTGCATCCAACCATCTAAGGCTCCATATGGTGCATTGGTCCTATTATAGAAAAAGCATGATGGGTCATTGCGAATGTGCATCGACTACCGGATGTTCAATAAGGTGACGGTTAAGAACAAGTATCACATTCCTCTTATTGCTAATATATTTGATCAACTTGGTAGAGCAAGGTACTTCATGAAGCTAGACTTGCGGTTGGGTTACTACCAAGTGAGGATAGTTGAAGGGGATGAGCTAAAGACTATGTGTGTGACGAGGTACGACTCTTATGAGTTCCTAGTCTTACTAATGCACCTGCTACATTTTGCACTTTGATGAACAAGATATTCCATCTAGGAGGTATATCTAGATGATATAGTTATCTATAGCAATACCTTGGAAGAGTATGTCGACCATCTAAGGAAGGTGTTCAAGCTATTGAGGCAAAATGAGCTATATGTGAAGAGGAAGAAATGTTCCTTTGCACAAGGAGAGATGGGCTTCCTAGGACACCATATCAAGGATAACAAGTTGATGATGGATGAAAGTAAGGTGAAGGCTATTCAGGAATGGGATCCCCCTACTAAGGTGCCCCTAACTAAGGTCTTTCTTAGGCCTAAGTCAACTATTACTGATGGTTCATCAAGGGGTATTCAGCTAGAGCAGCTCCACTGAAGTATCTACTCAAGAAGAATAAGGCATGGGCGTGGGATGAGTAGTGCCAACAAGCTTTTGAAGACTTGAAGAAGGCAGTGATAGAGGAGTAGGTGTTGGCGCTACCTAACCACACCAAGACATTTGAGGTACACACTGATGCCTATAACTTTGCTATTGGAGGGGTTCTTATGCAGGAGAGGCATCCTATAGCCTTTGAAAGCCGCAAGCTCAATGACACAAAGAGGCGCTACACAATCTAAGAGAAGGAGATGACGGTGATAGTCCATTGCTTGCGGACATGGAGACACTATCTGCTAGGGTTACACTTCATAGTAAAGATAGATAATGTTGCTACTAGCTACTTTCAGACTCAGAAGAAGCTAAGCCTCAAGCAGGCAAGGTGGCAGGACTTCCTGGCTGAATTTGATTACACACTAGAGTACAAGCCAGGCATTGCTAATCACGTGGTTGATGCCTTAAGCCGCAAGGCAGAGTTAGCATCCATGACTAGCCAACCCCAAGGAGAGATGATGGATCTCATAAAGGAGGGGTTGTAGCTTGATTCAGTGGCTACGAGTCCTATCACCTTAGCCTATGAGGGAAAGATACGACGGTTTTGGGTAGAGGATGACTTACTCTAAACTAAAGGGAAGAGGCTCTATGTGCCTAAGTCGGGAAACATTAGGAAGAATCTCATCAAGGAGTGTCATGACTCCCGAATGGGGTGCAGGTCGCTGGGCGCGTACTCAAGGCATTCTTAGAGTTTATCTCTTCTTGCCTAATCTAAAGATGATCTTCTCTCTTTCTTTCCCTTTGCTGCTTCTCTCTCTTTTCTCTTCTCTCTCTTCTTCCCTATATCTCTCTCTCTATTTGCTTACCTGCTGCTGCTTCTTCTCTCTATATATATATATTATATGTCTTCTGCTTCTTCTTCTTCTTTCTTCCTTCTGCTCTTTGCTTTTCTTCTTACTACTTCTTTCCTTCTTCTTCTTCTTCTTCTTCTATATCTCTTCTTCTCTCTATTGTTCTTGTCTCTCTTCTTCCCTATTTGTATATATGCCCATGCCTGCTGCTGCCTGCCGCCTGACGTATATATGCCGCCGCGGGGAGCCCAGCGAGACTTATGCGCCATTTCAATACAAAACGAGTGGAAGCGGCATATTTAGGGATTTATTGGTGCCACTATAGCGGGCGGCCTTGAGAAAACTTCACTATGGACTTCATCATCAGCTTACCCAAGTCCGAGGGATATAGATCTATCATAGTGGTGGTGGATCGGTTCTCTAAGTATGCTACATTCATAGCAGCCCCTAAGGATTGCACAACTGAGGAGATAACCAGGCTATTCCTTAAGAACATGGTGAAATATTGGGGACTACTGAAGTACATCATTCGTGATCAAGACCAACGCTTCATTGGGAAATTCTAGACAGAGCTCTTTAAGTTAATAGGATCAGAACTTCACTTCTCTACTAGTTTTCACCCTCAGACGGATGGGTAGACAGAACGATTGAATGCACTATTGGAGCTATACTTGAGGCACTTTGTGAGTGCCAATTAGACTGATTAGGCTAAGTTGCTAGATGTGGCCCAGTTCTCTTACAATCTACAAAGGAGTGAGGCAACAGATAAGAGTCCGTTCGAGTTAGTCATGGGGCAACAATCAATGACTCCTTACGCACAGCCGAGGTACACAAGGGAAAGTCCAGTTGACCTCTGGCTTTGCTAAAGGATGCTTGCAGCGGGCTAACATTGCACGCTCATACTTAGAGAGGGTTGCTAAGAAGATGAAGAAGTGGGGTGACAAGAAGAGGCGTCATACAGAGTTCCAAGTTGGAGATCTAGTCCTTATCAAGCTCCTTCCACAACAATTCAAGTCCTTCAGGAAGGTGCCTGAGGACTTGTGAGGAATCTGACCACTCACATGTTGGGATGAGTGGGCAAGGTGTCATATAAGGTTGAGCTGCCACCAAGGTTGAAGATTCATCCTGTCTTCTATGTCAACCATCTAAAATCGTATTATAAAGACAAGGAAGATCCAAATTGAGATATATCTAAGAGGGCACCAATAGCGGTAGTCACTTCTTATGATAAGGAGGTAGACTACATCATAACAAAACGGGTTATAAGGCAACAAGGTATTCCTTACTACACAGTGTACTTGGTGAAATGGAAGGGACTACCAATGTGTGAAGCTAGCTGGGAGCCGACAACCACATTGTGGTAGTTCCAAGAGCAGATCGAGAAGTTTCAGGCAGGAAGATCGACGAGGATGTTTACAACATAGGTGGGGGAGAGTGTCACACTCTCACTTGTAAGACAAACCCCACTTGATAATACATAAGTATAAATGACCCTAAAGGGTTTATATAGGGAGGTGAGAAGATTCTAGAGACTTGGAGAGACCTCCCTTGCTAGAAGAATGTGGAAGGTTCTAGAAGGTTTTGGAGAAGTCCACAATTGTGTGGAAGAGTATGGAGAGTAGGAGATTATCCTAGAGTCTTTTAGAGACTTCTTGTATATAGTAGAGAATTCTAGAACTCTCTTGATTTGTAAGGACCTTCAAAGGTTCTACACACTTTCATAGGTAGCTATAAATAGAGGTGGTGGCCTCATTTGCCAAACCACCAAAGTTGAGAGCTTCTCAAAGCATTGTATGGAACTCTTCCTTCAATAGAGTTTATTTATTCTAAGTGTTCTCTTGTGAATTCTTTTAGCATCCAAGCCGTGGGTAGAAGCCAAACATAGCAAGCAAAGCAAGTGGGAGGCTGATTTAGCAACATCCAAGGGGTGAGTTGTCTAAGTGCTACACAGGAGCTTAGTTGGAAGATTAAGTCCGTGACACTCGGCTCAAGTGGTAAATGAGGAGATGAAGTACAAGAGGTATTAAACTCGAGTCCTTATAACAAAATAGTATACAACGATGTAATATAAAATAAATAAATAAATAAATGAAAGGAATTCAATCAAAATGTAACCTAATTTTATTTTTCTAAACCTTAATTAGTTCAGGTTGTTATTCAAATTGAATTGAGGTGTATCGGTCATATATCTTTATAAATTATAACAATGAAAAATATATGATATAGTACAATTCCATATATATGATATTGTATATCATAATATGCATTATAAAAATAATAACGATATTATACATTGTAGATATCGTAACGACATTAAATGGGGTTTACATTAGGCTTGAGCAACCACGATTGGGTTTGGGCTATTAATGGGATTGGCTCAAAGTAATGAAACGTTCTTGGGCCAAGTAGCTGTCATGACATCCTGTCGCTCAGGTTGGGAATCTGGATAGGCCTATATATATATATATATACTATACACTATTAACATAATTAGTATTTAACCATAATTAGAATATATTGAAACCCTTTTAAGGATGAGAATACCATATTTTTCAAACTTGTGAAAGGATAGGAATGATTTATCTTTATTTATAATTAATTCTTTCCATTCTTCATCATTTCATACTTTTGCATTTGATGAGGTAAAAAAAAAAAAAAAAAGAACCCATGCTTTTACCATAATTCTTTTTTTTGATGGAAATTACTTTTAGAAGGAATGAGGGGAAGAGTTATGATTGATTTGTCTGTCTTGTAAATAAATATTTGATATTTTTATAGTTGGAGACCCTTTCCCTAATATATTATTATTTATAAAACTATTACCTAAAAATAGCTTTAGTAAAACCACATCCAAAAAAAAAAAAAAAAAAAAATCCTTTTTTTCAACATTGAATTCAATCTCATTGGTAAAGAGAGAAAGAGTAAAGATGATAATGAAATGTCGTGTAGTGGCTAGTTCAATCACGTATATATATATTATGCATTCTACGTGCCACTCCACGGTTTTAAATACATTAGGTTGGGGCGTAGTTGCGAAGGCGAGGTGCCTTGAAAGGCGCAAAGGCCTCTGGGTAGCCCAAGGCGCAAGGCGCACATAAGACATATATTTTTATCTAAGACACACCTATGTTATATATATATATTTTTAAAATATAATAAAAAACAATAATCATTAAGCAACAAATACTAGCTTGAGATGTGCTTGTTTCTTATTTTTATGCTATTTTTTGCAATTTCCTTGGCTATTTTTTTTTTTTTTGTGTTTTTCTTCTTCTTTTCTTCAAAACACGGGGTTGGGGTGAGCTTGTGTTTTCTATTAGGATTGAGAAACATAAATAATGGGTGGTTGGAGGTTCAAAGCAAGTTAAATCAGGCATGCCACTTGATCCTGCTACTTGATCTGCGGTATGTTCTTCTTCTTCTTCTTTTCTTTTTTTCTTCTTTTTATGTTGAGGGGATTTAGGGCTGTACAGAAAGCAGCTCTATTTTTTTTTTTTTTTTAGAGACAGACCAAATGATGTCGTTTGGTCTTGATTTTTTTTTTTCTTTTGAAGCAGATTGAAACGATGTCATTTTGGTCATTCCTAGACCAAAACGACATGGCTGGATGAGTCACAATGGGAACCTGGAAGTCCATATGGGAGCAGTTGAGTTGGTAGCAACAGAGCATGGGCATGTATAGTAGCAGCTGGGACAACTGATGATGGTAGCAGTTTGATACGGTAGATGACATGTATATATGGATAGATTTTGTTTTCGAGAGGTAGTGGTAGTGGTCGGCCAAAGAGGGAAGATTTTGGCTTTTTTTGTTTTTTGTTTTCATTGGGATGTATATTGGTAGCTTGGGCCTTAGAGGAACAATAAGTGTTGTAAAGCTTGCTTACACATAAATCATCCCTACCCTCATCTTTATTTGATTATGTACTCTTATATATACTCTTTTTTATTTTTATTTTTTCTCATTTGACATGTTTTTGATGTACATATAGGCATCTTCTTCCTTAATTTTTGTTTTTTCTTCCTTAATTTTTGCTTTCATGTTTTTTGTAAATGTCTTTAAGTTTTTTATAGATTGGTTGATAGGGTTATACAACCTAAATTGTTTATAATTTTGGTTTTGTTTACTTACTGTTTTTTTAAATATTGTTGTATAAATAAGTTGATAAATAAATAATGTCTTTTTTCCCTTTTTGTTTTCAAGTTTCGAGAATAGTATTTTTTTTCTCACTAATTAAATAATTTTTTTGTGATAATAATTAAATGGAAACATTTCTTAAATATTTTGCTTCACCTAAATAAATTAAGATGAATCATTGAACTTTAAAAATAATAATAAAGAAATAATTTCGAAGAAACCAAAATCTTTTTTTAGAATACAAAAATCATTTTCCAATAATTTTGAGAAGTGTTTTAATAATAAAATTAAAATAATTCCTTTTTATATACATAAGATCCACACGGTAATTTTTTTTTTTAAATTTCTTTCATTTTTATAAATTATTATTCTTTTCTTAAATATAAGTTGTATTTCTTTTAAGCCAATTTGTTTGGAAGAATTTTTTGAAAGTATAAAATCTTTATATATATATATATATATATATATATATATATATATATATATATATACTATATATATATATATATATATATATATATATATATATATATATATATATATATATATATATATATATATTTGAAAAATAATAATAGTAATAAATAAATAAAAATAGTGAATGATGATCCCAATAAAATGAGAATATTTGTGAGAAAAGTTGGGATTTTGTCAATAAAAATAAATTATTTTTTTTATACAAATCTAAGCCTTCAAAGATAAAATGCAAATTTATTTTCCTTTTAAGTTTAATGAAGTTGTGATTTTTTTTTTCTTTTGAAATAAATATATATTTTGGAATAAAATCAACTAGTATTCCTTTATTTTTTATTTTTAAGTTTCATTTTCCTTTAATAAAATCAACAATTAAATCATTTTGTAATTATGTATTAATAAAAAGATATTAATGTTTATTTTTGTATAAAGATGACCACACTTTTTTTTTTTTTTTTTATGGTAAAAATCTCATCGCAAATAAAATAAATAAATAAAATTTACTTCAACTAAATTTTTTTTTTCTTTATTCTTCAAATTAGAGTTGGTAAACGGGCTAGCCCATTCGAGCTCTGGGCCAAAACGAGTTGGACTAATATGGTCAATTTATGTTTGGGCTGGATTTTCGGCATGAGCAGGCCCGACTCGGCTAAATGCAGGTTATAAGGTCCAAAGCAGGCTAAAGCAGTCAAAACCTTAAAAATGTTAAAATTAATTTCTGAGTCGCGATTCTTGAATAAAATAAATAATATACAAATATATAATAATAATTAATATATAAAATGATTGAGTCTATTATTAATAATAATGACAAACTAAATAAAAATAATGCTAGAACTTTGTATAACCAAAGTCACCAAAACTATTAATTAAATAGTAAAACAATAAAGTAACAACTTAATGATATATCTGAAAAAACAACTTTAAAGTATCAAATGAAATCTCATATGCTTATAATCTTCATCCGCATCATCATTATATTCAATAATAACATGTGATTCCACAGTAGAAAGATGTACATCCTTGATAATGGTTGAATTATTATCATATATTAATTAATTTAAAATGTTAACAATATAAATTTCATTTATGTTTGGAATAAAAAATATTTCTTCCAAAGATGCATCTCAACTTTATAATAATGAAATATCTTATTTGTTTGAAAATCCATTTTTCTAGAAGATATAAAAGTAATATTAGTGATATTATCACTTAAACGATATAAACCAACATTTTAGCAACGATTCCATAAAATGTTGTAATACAAAAAACTTTTAGTGATAATTTTTGCAATAATTTAACAAATGGTGCAATAGAGCAAATATTAGTGACATCTTGTAGCGCTGGCCGACACCCGATGGGGGTGTCAAGCGAGAGTGCGCCCGAGCTAAGGACTCTTCAGCCTTTTCTTTACGAAGTGACACTTATGCACTTGTTTTCATTCGTATACACAGTTTACGTAATAATAAAAAAAAAAATTCTTTTACATATACATTATACATACCACCATAGTGGTATTCATGTTCTATATACCAAGTCCATTACTTCTCAATAAACAAAGCTTATACCTATTCAAAAATCGGAGATTGCAGACGAGTGAAATGAGCACCTATCTACGAGTTGGCACCTTTCTGTGATATGGGATGTCATGTCCTCTATCATTTGTCTTAACACATCCTACAAAGTTAAAGCCCATACCTAAACACTCGCTTAGTGGGAAACATATCTGAGGACGACCCGATAACTATGATCGTCTCGACAAATACATATCTTATCATTTTTCATATATAAGTACACTTCTATCATGTGGCGTTTGACATATAACCTTTCATATAATTTATTTCTTATTCTAGTACTTATCCGTTTAGTCTATTCTCTTTCTAATGGTTCATATTACATATCCTATTACGTGTATGTCATATTCGTATACATATATTACTTTCATGGTTATATCTTTATACGGTTGTTATGTTAATTACATTTTCATATACATTATCATATCTTTGTATTTATATCGCATTCGTATACTATTTTCATATATTGTTTTCTGTTATACTTTTCATATTTTTCCTTTCATGTCTTGTACCCATTCATATACTTTCGTGTGCGTGCGCGCTCCATATCTTGTATTCATATTAACTTTTCGAGGATCATTTTGCATTTCTTATACATTTTATATATCATGTCGGATGTTATAATCTCGTATTCTGAGAACTTATCATCGCATAAGCGGTGCTATGCTTAAGAATCATTATAATATCTTTTCGCATGTTATATACCGTCATTTGTTTATGTTTTATGTTTCATATGCATAGCCCAGAAGTGGATAAGGAAACTATAAGGGCCCCGAGCGCGTACTCCTTTATCTGAAACAGTGGTCTATAAAGAACTGAAAACTATTTGTGCTCGATGTCTTGAGACAATGACCATCTATAAAGAACGAAGTATTTATTATCATTAATCTGAACAATGACCATACATAAAGACCCGAAGAAGCGCTATGTGAAGCAAACGGGGCAGTGATCGGTATCTTTGCGAGACTTATTTTTTCCTTAATAGGCATGCCAATCTCCCCTCTACAGGTTCATGAACAATCCATTTTATTACATTTTTAATTGCATATCTCATCTACGTGAATAACTATTGTTATCATGTATGCGATGAATACTCTGCTAATATTTATTTAAATGCATGGCACCTTCATATTTCTTGGTTTACGTCTTTGATTCTCATATTTATTTACAATACGTATATTCATATCTTTTCTATCATTGATTTTGTCTTCGTATCATATGTAATCCTATCATATATCATGAATTATCCTATGCCCTCTTATATTCATATATTCATATATATATATATATATATATATATATATATATATATATATATATATATATATATATATATATCTTTATCTATTCATATCCTTTATATCATTTATGCATCATATCCTTTATGCGTTTCTATCATGATTTAGCTATTCATGTACTTTCTATATTTCTATCATGTATGCTTTACTCATTCATGTATTCCTATCGTATTCCATCTATTCATTTATGTATATGATCGTATATTCGCTATCATATACTTTCTACTTGTAACATCACTATATCTTGTTAACTTATATCACTTCATATACTTTATCGGACTATCATATCATATGACCTATACACATACATTCCTATACTTGTATGTTTTTCTTATTTCTTTATCAGGGTATCCTATCTCATAGGAATACGAACAAAGACTCTTCCTTTGATACCTGTAAGGTACTTTTGTTATCTATACTCCTTTACATATCAAATCTACATATATTGCTATTTCTTGTTCATATCTACATCCCTTTCTTACCATGTATTCCAATTACTTTAACCTTGGCGATTAGTACACTCAGTACACAACAATTCCAATTTTCAGACAAGATGTAGGCACCAAATGCCATTAATAGCATATGGTTAGATTCTAGACTCGATGAGCTTTCCATCAAAGATCCAAGAATACCCATAACGAGTCCCTAACGAATGAGTTATGCAAATTGCAAGCCATGAAGAAAATCAGCAACACGGCACCTCTGCGATGCGCAGCAGCAGGTGCTGTCTTTTGTCATTTTCAGGTGTATTATAAGATCAATATTATATCAAGCTATATATGGATGGATTCTAGACTCAAAGGGCTTTCCATAGAGTCGAACACCCAAGCGAGTCCCTAGCAGAGGAGTTATGCACCAAATTGTAAGCCATGAGAAAATCCAGCAACTTACGGCACCTACGTGTAACAGCAGCTACTGTCTTTTGTCCTTTTCAGAGTGTATTATAAGCTCAATATTGCATCAAGCTATATATGGATGGATTCTAGACTCAAAGGACTTTCCATAGAGTTCAAGAACACCCAAAACGGAGTCCTAACGAAGGAGTTATGCAAGTTGCAAGCAATGAAGAAAATCAGCAACTTGCATCACCTGCATTAGCAGCAACAACCACTATCTTTTGTCATTTTCGGACTTATTATAAGCTTAATATTGTATCAAGCTACATATGGATGGATTCTAGAATCAAAGGGCTTTCCATAGAGTCCAAGAACACAGAAACAAGGTCCCTAATGAAGGAGTTATACAGAGTTGCAAGCCGTGAAGAAAATCGACAACTTACGGCACACGCAGCAACGACCAACATTCTTATCTTTTGTCATTTTCGGACTTATTATAAACTCAAAGATTATCAAACATACCAAACACTAATGCATAAAACCATCCTACAATCAATCCCAAATCACCCCAAAAGTAGGAATAAACCAAACTTATATCCATATAAATTCTACGATCCATCCTCAAGGAAGATTCCATACTCTAACAAGTAATTTCCTCTCTAACACCTCAAATCTTAGCTTAATGAGGGATTTCATATAAAAGTCCACAAATTCACACTAACCCATAACCATCCATACAAACCATACATAAATTCTTAATTTCCATACTCAAAACCATACTAAACTCTAACAAAGTCCATGCAAAGCTATACCAAGTTCCATACACAAAACCAAAACCACAAATCAAAGAGGGAAGAACCCTATACCAAGGTGCAAATCCTATAAATCCACACATATTCTGCTTATAAAACCAAGGATCCTTACAAATTCCATACAAGAATCCATACCAAACTCCAAAGATCCATATAAGTTCTACTTATCACATTCTGTGTTCATGTTCATGTTTCATGCCTATTCCATATGGCATTTCATATACTTGTATAGTATGATGTCTATGTATTCACACATCATTCATATATTCTTATTCCTTTATGAATCTACTTTACTCAAAAATTGGAATCATTCCAATTGAAGCATCCAAACTAAAGTCGTGACATTTTCATGTCAGCTAGTCGAGAGTTTCTTACAGTTTTACCCGAAGGACAGTTTGTAATATTCATTTTCCAGTGCCTAGTCTCCATATTTGACACTGGTTCTTTATACTCCTTTAAAGCTAAGGTGCTGAGGTTCTCCTCCAACTGGAATCACCCAAGTAGACACGAAACTCAAGTTACGTCGAAGCAACTTGGTTCCACTCTATGATCAAAGCGAAGCAAATTTGGCTTACACATGGCCCCACTTTGGTGAATTTGGGCCACTTAAACATAATTTTAAGAGTACCTATTTGAGGATGTTTGGTTCTCCTTGAAATACAATTTAGCAATGTTGAATCACTCAAATGGACCAAATGAACAGATTATGGCTAAAATACAAAAACTGGTCGAAGCAGAAAAACAGGGCACTACATATACCAGTACATGTGCTCGAATTTTTGCCCAGAATGTGGGCTTTTCTGCACTTTTACCATATTTTTCTTACCCAATTCAACTCTATACTTCATATACACCTCAAAACCATTTACTATGCATCTTGTAATCTCTTTTCTACTCAAATCCTCTTTCACTACTTATCTTATTTCAAAAATCTATCATGAATTACTCTCAAACCCACTATAATATGGATCCCATACATAACCCTAACATGTAGATTAGTTAGGGTTTATTCTAAACCCTAACTCAATTGCCCTTGGTGAACTATGAAGCCATCCTCAAGAGGATTTCATATGCTTCTTGTACTCTTTGGAGTTTTATCCACCTTACTTTCCATAATTATTGGTTTGGGATGAAATCCTAGCAAAACCCTAGAGTTTGGGCAAGATAATAATCTACTTCAAAATTCCATATGATCCATCTTAAAATTCATACCCAGGTTAGTTCCATACAAGTCTAGACAAAATGGAATCCATGCTTTTCCGAAAATAAAACTAGACTTCCATGCAAAAAAATCACTTAGAAATCCATACCATAAATGCATACCTTTTTGCTCATAAAAAATGCTTCTTCCTCTTCTCTTCTTATTTCTCTTTTCTCTTCCCTCTTATTCCTTCTTCCCTCTTCCTTTACTTCTTCTCTCTTTCTCTCTTCTCTCCCCTACAGTTTGTTTTCCTCCAAATGAGACCAATTTTGGTCTTACAAATCCCATGTTTTGTTAAGGCCATGTTTGGCAAGTCAAAAACCCATTTTGCTTTTAACTTTTCATTTTTGCATTTTGGTCCCCCGTTTCTCTCTTATTTCTATTCCAACTTTCTCTATTTGACTTTAATCCCATAACTTAACACATTCATTCGTTTTTAAACATTTCATATATTAACCTAGTCTTTCCTTTTATGACCACTAGGTCTGAAGTGGTAAATTACATATTACCCTTGGCTTTATTATTATTATTAATTAGGGTCGTTTGTTCGAAAATTCATATTGAAAACTTGTATAATATACTCCTAAACAAGTCCGAAAGTCGCTAGGGTATATTTCTTCGATGTTGAAGCACCTCGCGACATTTTAAATAAACATTGTTATGTTTGTGACATATAAACTACCAATTAAATAAAATTGTAGCTACAAATTTATTTGTGCCAATGTTTTTAGCAATACATATTTATATGTCGATAATTTGTTACGACATTTCAATGATGTTTTATAAAGTGTTACTCTAGATTTATATTTTGCGATGTGTATGGTGACTTTTTGTCAAAATGTTGTAATAGAAAAAAATATTAGTGACATTGCTTGCGACAATTTAACAAACATTGCTATGTTTTGTGACATATAACCCACAATTAAACAAAATGTAGCTACAAATATATTTGTGCCAACGTTTTTAGTGATACTTGTATATATGTCGATAATTCATTACGACATTTAAATGTCATTTTATAACCTGAGCTATAGACCTGCCACTTTTGCGACGCATATGGTGACTTTTCGACAAAATATTGCAACAAAGACAATGCCATGATATTACCAGAAGAATTTAACAAACATCGCTAAAAATATATCATAAATGTATTAGTTCAAATGTGAATTATTTATTTTACTAAAATAGAATGGTCTTAATGAACAAAAAAGTAATATTAAGTTAACTTTATGTTAATTTTTTTAAAATATATCCATTAATTAAATACCTATTAAATTACTTGTATTATATTAAGTCAAATAATTTATATGATTAAAGTCGGGCTTTGTGGAATGAGAGAGTACGAGAGATAGAGGTAGCAGAAAGGTAGTATTCAATTATGTATTGATCTACGAAGACTGTCACACACCAAAACAAGCTTAGAGGTCACAAATTAATAATTTAATTATTTAAATTATTCAAAGGAAATATCAAGTTATCCTATGAGTAAAAATTATTGAAATAAAATATTAAAATAATTAAAATTTTATTTAAAATATATAGAAACATTTTTACAAAAAAACACTTTTAAAAAAAAAAACGTTTTTTTAAAATTTTAAAATACCTACCTTCATTGTTTATAAAATAATTTTATATGTATTTTGTTATTTTTATCAAATTTTAAGTGTGTTTAAAATATTTTCAAGAATTTTAATTTTTGAACCATTTATATTTTATGGATATTTTTAAAATAACCATTAAGATATTTAGATATATATTTTTATATTTCCTTTTGATATTCGTCAAATCAAAATATATTTTTTCCATATTCGATCATTATTTATATAAGCTTAACAATATAATCGATTCAGCTTAAAAAACAAACAAAAACAATATAACTCGATTCGGTGCTGGATGTGGAGATGCTCATGTGTTCAACAAATAAAAGTTTTTAATTTTTTTTAATAGTTTTTGAAAGTTTTAATTACTTTTACAATATAAGAATCGTTCCCCGACAAGACTTAACCTCATCTCCCCACGCCTCGGGCTTTTAAAAAGGCTTTTTAACTAACCGAGCTGCATCTGCATAATCGTTTTAATAAGCCAAAATTTGATTTAATCTAATTAAAAATAAAATAAAAGTTAACTTTGGGGTTTACTTTTTAAAATAAATATAAAAGAAAAATATTTAATTAAAATAATTTATTAAAATTCAAAATAAAAAATTAACATTCAGTTTAGAAATGTTTTAATTTAAAAAAATAAAAAAATAAAAAAAAATATTTTTTTCTTTAAAAAAAGAATATTTTTATTTTTATTTTTTATTTTTAAACTTCAATTTAAAATTTTAAAAATTAAATAAATAAATATCTACTTTAGTTTTAAAATCGAAGTTGATATTTATTTTTCTATTAAAATTTATTTTAATTATCTGCAGGTTTAGGAGAGAAGCATTCATGCACGAGCGGTAAAGTAGCAGAGAGATGAAATGTATAAGCCGGGCTCTCAGTGGAACGAGAGAGTGAGAGAGATAGGCGTAGCGTAAAGGTAGTGGCTCACTACAAGATTGATCTACTAAGCACTCTCACACACCAAAATACGCTAGAGGTCACAAATTAATAATTTTAATTATTTAAATAAATTAAATAAATATCAAAAAGTTATCCCATGAGTAAAAAATTAGAAATGAAATATTAAAATAATTAAAATTTTATTTAAAATATATTAAAACACTTTTTACAAAAAAACTTTTAACAATTTAAAATTTTAATATACCTACCTTAATTAAATTATAAAATATTTTATATGTATTTGTTATTATTTTTATCAAATTTTTAAGTGTTTAAAATATTTTCATGAATTTCGATTTTGAACCATTTATATTTTTTTATGGATATTTTTAAAAATATCCATTAAGATATTTATATTATTTTTTTAAGTATTTCATTTTTTGGATATTTTCCTGTCAAATCAAAAATATATTTTTCCATATTTTGATCGTTATTTATATGTTTGTGAACAATATAATTGATTTGAGTTTAAAAAAAAAGACAAACTATATAATTGATTTGAGGATGTGTGAGATGTGACGCCCAAAACCTCCTGGGTCCGTCGACCACCGTCAACCCGCGAATACAAGCGGAGGTCTGGCACCTGACGCCACTTTGCAGTAACCCGCAGTCTCCTCAGACGGTGAGAGCTCTACCCAAATAAGATCAAGAAATAACCCGCATTTACCGGGTCTCCAAACAAATTCAATATACGCAATATATCCAACACGCCTCACTCACCATAAACTAACGCCATAAAACACATATCACAACTATTCTCCACCATCTCCCACATTATATAGTTGATTTCACTTTTATACAAACATATATTAATCGTCTACAAGTCTAATACATGTTACGCCCAAAACCATCAAAATCATGAACCGGCATCTTCAAAATAAATCGCCGAAACGCTCCCGCACCGAAATGGGCGGTCCCATCGACTGTAATGGTTTAAAAGCTCGCAGAATAAATTTGCCGCTACTCACCACCCAAGTCATAGCCGCTAACGCTCCAGTAAACACACACTGGGCAAAATACACGATCCTACTAACGCCTACACGATCACCCCACGTCACGTACCTCATCGACTCACTCACACTCGCCTGCCTACGATGGAAAATAATCATTTTCAAAACAAAAACTTTTGTTCTTGAAAATATACTACCAAATATTCTGGTGAAATACGGGACTACTCCGAGGTGAATTGGTTGGTGAGCTTTTCCGAAACAAGCCATGGTCCCTTATCCGAAATGATCCGGTCGCCCATCTCCCAACCCAATTCCTCCGAATATCTTGTGAAATTCCTTTCAACCATATCCGCTTATAAAAATACCTTGTCATGCACTCACACCTAATTTAGGTTACCCAAAGGCATATTAAAATGCATTATGCCAAAATCATTTTTTACACAATATGTCATACATATTTTCAATCAACTATAATTACACGTACGTAATTCAATGATATCAACTATCACTCCAAATTAGCTCACTTTGAGCAAATCATAATCATCTCCAATGGCTTATAACACAAATTTAATTCCATGTAATTTCGTGTCATCAGACTAACACATTAAATAATGTCTTAACCTATCTAGCTTCCACTCATACTAAGCCATTCATTTCATACAATTTCAGTTATCACAACAAACGAACAATTTATCCATTTCACACAAACCCGAGACTGCTTACAATCTCCAAACGTAGTAAGTGGCCGGTCCACTGGGCAAATTAATATCTTCCTACATCTGCCTCTTGGTGGAACCGATTTCCATTCCCATTTCCGGTCTCCTACTCACCAAAATAGAATTTATTGCATAAATTCCAACACAACAGCCCACTACAGTTTTTGGAGGTTCGCCTGGCCGTCCAAAAATTCCCAAACACTCCCACAATTTCTGCTCCTGCTTCGGGATCGAACAACCGCTCTCACGGCCTCAAACCAACCGGGGAACATCGAAAAACACTTAAAAATGCGAATAAAACACAAGTAGGGAGAAACCCCTACCTCTTTGAAGAGTCAAAACCGCAAATCGGTCCACGCTGCAGCCGCTCCGCTGCAGAACGTTTTCTCCCTTCTGTCTGTCGAAATCTAACCCGTCCGACAATTCTAGATCTGGGGAGTATAGCTTTTAAGATATTCTCAATGAATTAAAACCTCCATTTTTGCTACTGCATCTCCCAAATCTCCTTCCCCACGTTTTTGCCTTGGTTTATGAAGGAGAAGATGCACTATTCCCTATTTTGTCACTTTGTGACTTAAAATCAATTTCCCTAATGACCATTATGTCCCTTACCAGATTTCGATATTCTGGCGACTACTCTCTACTGGCCCATTTTCATCATTTCTTACTCATACCACTTGCTGCTATAATATGAAAGACGTTATACGCGACTGGCCACATCGAAATCTTTTACTAAGACCCGAACACAATGCCTCGAAAAACATGCGTATTCGACCGCCTCGTAAAATTACGAATTTACGCGCTAATTCAGATTTCTTCATGCAGACGATTCCAACTACGTTAATCCATTTTATCATCCGAAAGATCTAGAGAATTAATTCGATTTTTAACCGAAATTACAATATCGTAATTGAAATTACGATTTTGCCCTTATTATAGAAATTGGAATTTCTCGGGTCTTACATGAGATGTCCACGTGTTCAACAAATAAAGCTTTAATTGTTTTTTAATAAGTTTTTTGAAAGCTTAATCACTTTTACAATATAGTAAATTATCTCTATTATTTACAATATGTGCTATATTTATTTTCATTTTAATAACTCCGAAATCTACTTTTCCTCAATAAATTATCTAAAATATTATCTTTGGATAAAAAACAATTTATTTTTATCCTTTTCTAATATTCTATTTTGAAAAAGAGAATTGTGTTAGTTTAAAGATCGTAATAAAACAAAAAAATCAAATATTCAAGAATGACCCAAGCAATAGTATTAAATTTTAAAATGAAAAAAATCATAAAATATAGCAAAAACCACCATAACCTAAAATATTAATTTCTCTGACATCATGACAATTTGAAAAAAATATGGTGGTGTGCGGTCGAAAGAAATATGTGAAATTAGGTTAAAACTATTTATAATATATATGGTGGTTTGGCCTGCTTTGCCTGGGCTTGGCCAAGCCACCTCTAAACCGCAACCGAATCGATATGCCTGCTTTTTATAAAATTTCAAATCAATCCAAACCTATTAATTTTAAAACCGTGGGTTTCGCTTGGTTCAATTCTGGGCTTTGTCTGCTTTGATGGTTTTTTCGGGGCTTCAGAACACCTCTACTTTTATTCTCTAATCACTATATTGTTAAACTCAAATCTAATAAATTTCTTTCTTTTTAAACCTTCGAAAATTAATATTTTTAAAGAATAAGTGGACAATATCTACAAAATAATTTTCTATAATAATATCTTTACAACTGATGATGCCTTTTAACCTGAATCAAGCCGGGAGGGGCGCGGTGTCGCTGGTCGGGACCAAGACTCCGCCGGTGGGCCTAACTGAGGACGCCATCGCCGCCTGCAGATTGCTTGACGCTTGCCCACAGTTCGGATGCCAAGACGTTCTACAAGCAAAGAACCAGAACTAAGAGGGGCCTGGCGAGGGCTTCGCCCGGCCGCTCCGACGCCTAAGCCTACTTCTTCGAGAGAAAAGAGAATGTTTAGATCGCTAATATTGGCGCACTTTAGTGCTGGAGCCGGCCTTGTATTTATAATGGATATTCATCCACTCGACTCCATGATTGCGTTCTCCTCGAGATGTTTCCTACGTATCACCCTTAGATTTAGCGTCTGACAGTCAAAGAGCTTCTATTCGAGTAATCCTCCTTCCTTATCAAAAGTATCCAACTAATCATTCTTCTCAGCTGCTTTTCCTTCCTTTTATAATAGACTTGATTGACCATCAGACGCCTTTGCGAATATTCTATCTTTCTCGTTATTTGTAAAGATATGGTTTGACCGGTCGTATGGGCCTTCGTTTTCCAACCACGTTTCGCCTAACCTACCGGGCCTTTGTTCGGGCTATTATGGAAGGATACGGACGCGTACACTCCGCCCTCACCGCTTCTTGGGCCGGGCGAATGAAATGTCTCGCCCTCGCTCAGAGATCCCCTGACACGCCCCAAATTTCAGGTACCGATCGCGCGTAGTCGATTAAATCCTAATGACGGCTGTTAGCTCAGACCGCCGATGACAATTAAATCAACCCACGGCCATACGCAGCACGATGGCTCGAAGCTTCGCGCTTATTTTTCATACTCCCTTTGTTTTCCCCTTGTTTCGTCGACCTTCCCGCTTCGACTTCCTTCGCCTCATAACTTCCCACTTTACCTCATATTTCTTGGCTGCTTCTTGTATTTCGCTCGATTTCTCCACCGCTTAGTGTCAGTCCTCTCGGCGTTTCTCTCATTCCCGGCCCGCGCGCCCCCGTCCCGTCTTCCGTTTCTTTCGATTGGATACACGAGGCTTTGTGTGGTTCATCGTCTTCAGATTTCATGACACTCGTTTGCGACGCCATGGGTCCAAATCGTTTTCCTTTGCGCATCGATGACTCTTCCTGCGATGCCTGGCCCCTGGCAGCCGGGGAATGCCCCGCTTTGTTTGACGTTTGGCCCTCAACCCGTCCCGAGGCGCTCCCTTCCTTAGGTAAGGGTAAAAAGAAGATAAACCTGATCAAATATCCTAAGGGGTTGGACTTCCTCAAGACCGCCGTTCGGCATGCCGTGAAGGTGGGCCCTAGTAGGGTTGGTCCTTCATATGAGTCTACTTTTGCTGAGCGTTATCGGCCTCCCTCGGTGTCCGAATATGGTCCCCTGATGTTCACCTTTACACCGCTCCGTGCTCGTATGGTCCCGGCTTGAAGTCAAGTGCTTTTACCAACGGCCTTCGTCTCTTTGCATCCCTTCATAAAAGAAGTTCTTCAACATTCTTCAATGATCCGCCTTCCAAATGGGCTCCCCAATGGTCAGTATTTTAGTTGGTCGCGTTGGTCTTTAAGGACAGTGGCTCAAGGGCCCCCAACGTGGCCTGCTCCTCCATCTTTTCAAATTCAATGGCTACTACAGAGACGGGATTATTTTTCCGTGACGCCTCGGCTCCTCTCGGTGATCTCGACCTTCCTTCTTCGGGCAGCCTGGCCATGGAAAGGACGATATTTCTTCGCGGCGGTTCCAATCGAAGATGACTCTCGACAGGATGATACCCCGGCAGTCTGTGCAAAGGAGCGCCCCTGATAACCTTCGTGAGTGTTTGCATTACTTTTGGTTTGATTTGTCTAAAGATGATCGACTGACCTTAAGCTTTTCTTATGCTTCCCAGATGCTCGTCTTGACCTCAGCGACGAAGATGCTGCTGTGGCTCTAGCGTTGGAGGAATGCTCGGCCGTTCTACGCAGGTCGGAGCAAAGCTTCGAACATTCCTAGTTCCTCTTAATTTGCTGCCCGCACGTCTCATCAAGCTGAGGCCCCGCCCCTTTTTCTACCCTTGAGTTCCTCGGGGCCCACTCGCCACTCCTACCAGGGGAGAGATTTAGTTCATTCGGGGGGGGGGGCGACGTCCCTAAGCCCCGAGTAGGAAAAGAAAAGTCGACTCCTAAAGGACCGGCCGGTTCCGGCCAATCAAGTTGGTGTCTCCTTCTTCTCCATTCGGGGAACCAGAGGTGAAGGTCCCGGCCGAGGCTCGTATCACCAGCGTGTCTCCCTTCTCCTATCCACCCAGCCTGAGCTGGTCGCCGCCCGCTCACCCCATCGGGCTTCTCCCAAGCCTGTCGTCAAGGCAAGGTCTTTCAAGTGGCAAACCGGCCGGCCCCACCGCTGACTCGCCCTCGCCCTTATAACCCGGGTATGGAATCCGCCTTCGACAATGCCAAGTCACCTCCTGGATGCTACGGAGTCGAAAAAGAAATCGAAGAAAAATCAGGCAATCACGGCCGTTTCCTAGTGCCGAATCCTTGGTAAAGAAATGCCGGCCTCATCCATTCCCTTCAGTGAGTCCTGGTTTACATCAGATCTGGCGGAAATCTCAAGCAATGATGAAGCTGGGCGCTGGTTCTTTCAGGATTGCTTCTGGTGAAGTCCAGAATTGTGTTTATTTCCATGCTTGTTCTGTGCTGAACACTATGTCTGTGTCTGACATGCAGGTTGCCACCCATTTGAAGGGCCTGGCCGATAAGGCCAAACTGAATGAAAAACATGTGAAGATCGCCTGGATGGCAAAGGCGGCGTGCTTTTCTCACTGGCGGCCGAGTCGCAGAACGTAGCGCAAGATTTTGACCGAAGAAATAGAGCGGCTTAAGCTCCATCTTAAGCACACTTTACCTGGCCGTGTTTCGCGTAAAATGTGAGAACCCAGGTCCGAGCAGCTTTGACGGCCGAGGGTGAGTCTTTCGAGAGCCAGTGGTGAGCCTGTGCCGCGCAGGCGGAGCTTGGTCGAGACTCCTGGAGGGGGTTGAGATCTATCCGCACGAGCTTCAAATGGTTAGGAGGAGCTCATCACTCCGGTGGGCGGCGCATAGATCTTCGTGTGGAGTCAAGGTGGTTACCTGATTCGAGCGCCAAAGAAAAAAACAACTCGAATCAAGCCACGCGAGGCTTCGGGAGGGCAAGGTGTTGTTGGAGATCGCTTCTTCGTGAGTCTGCCGTAAATTTATCAAGACGGCTGAGCGATGAATGTAAGGGGCTCATACAGATCTCTATCGCTGAAGTCAAGATGGTTGCTCTGTAGGGACGAGTTATCAAACACCGCGAGATCAAGCCGGTGCCCGCATTTCCCGGGGTGGCTCGCCAACCAAGGTCGCTCAGCGCATTTTAGATCTAGATTTAAATCCTTGACCTCTCCCAAGTGACGAGGCTGAGGGCCCCGATACAAATTATTCCCAGGAGCCTGTTACTCCTACTGAGATCCCTTCTCATTCTTTCATCGTCCCACGCCTAAATTCCCTGACCATTTACGCCTCGATGTCGACCTCTCCCTTTCGCTGGCCTCGGGCCCGATACACTGTAGCCTTCCTTTCAATAAATACCATTTTTTTGAAAACTTGTGTTCTAGCTTCGAGATATCTTTATTCTTTTCCCGAACTCCGGTAACCCAATTGAAGGTCTCAGCACTAGGATCAGATTCGAAATTTCATGCACTATCCCGCTCTGAATCTGCTCTGCTCCCCACCTCTATATGGTCAGAGCGGGGCGGAGCCGGCCTGACACCAGGGCCTTCACTGTCTCGACCGCGGTGTTGGCCTCGGCTTGTGGCTGAGGTCGTCAATGCTTGGAGGCGAGTGAAGCTCACTGGGGGCCATGATTGGAGGCTCGTCAGAGTGTGGTTGAATAGAGCTGGCCGAAGGAGCTCGTCGATGTAACAGAGGAAGGAGCCCGACCGTTGGAGTCCAAAGCAAGGGCCTCGCCAATGAATAGTAGGCCTGGGCCCATCCGAGTTGAAGATGAGCCTCACAATATGAATTGCACGAAGGAGTCTCAACTGCCTGAGTGCACAAAGTGGTCGTCAGTGAATAGTAGGGCCTGTCCCATCTGAAAGCCGAGGGATGAGCCCCCCGCAATATGAATTATACGGCCGAGCCCGTCCTGGTCTCGGGCAAAGGGAGGGGCTCAGAATAGGTAGGAGGGAGCCCCGCTCCGCTTGAAGTCCAAAGGGAAGGGCTCTGGCCACTGTAAATAGTGGTGGCTCTGGCCTCATCTCGAAGCCGAGGGATTTGCGCCTCGCCAAGATGAATTCTGTAAAGTATGGAGCTCCCTCGTCTCTGCCCGGAAGCGGCAAAATAAGGGCTCGCCATCGGACAGCCTGGCCCATCCAACAGTCGAGGGATGAGCCTCACAAGAGGAATTGTAAGCATGAGCCCGTCAGTTCGAGGCGCCGGTAGTGGTCGCCACCGGAATAGTAGGGGCTCGCCCATCCTGGAAGCTGGAGGGACGAAATGGCACATATTGCAAGTATGAGCCCGTCAGTTCGAGTGCAAATAAGGGCTCACTGGGAATAAGAGGGGGGCTCGCCCATCCGAAGTCGAGGGATGAGCCTGGCCAATATGAATTGCAATGAAGGAGCCCTGTCTCGTCTGGCGCAACAAGGGCTCAAAGTAGTTTCATAGGCTCGGGCCCATCCGGAAGTCAGACTGCTTCCTGGGCGCATGAATTAGCGCGAGCCCGTCTGCCGAGTGCGCCGGGCGTCGCACTGAATAGTAGGGGCTCGTCCATCTGAGTTGAGGGATGAGCCTCATCAATATGAATTGTACGAAGGAGCCCGTCTGTCGACGCAAAGTGAGGGGCTCGTAGTCGTAGAGGGAGCCCGTCTGCTTGAAGTCCAAGGAAGGGCTCTGCCAATGTAAGAGTGTGTCGCCCATCCGAGTTGTATTGCCCCCACAAGATGAATTGTAAAGCATGAGCCCGTCAGCTGGGAGCAAAGGAAGGCCGGTCACCGGGAATAGTAGGGGCTCGCCCACTGAAGCCGGGGATGAGCCTCACAATATGAATTGTACGAAGGGAGCCCGCCTGTCTCGGGAGTGAGGGGTCAGAATATAGAGAGCCCGTCTGTTTGGTGTCCAGTGAAGGGCTCATCAATGTAAATAGTAGGGGCTCGTCCATCTGAGTCGGAGACGAGCCTCACAAGATGAATGTAAGCATGCTTTCGCCTCGTTTGTAGCGTACCGGCGGCTCGCCATCGAATAGTGCGTCAGTCCATCCGAGCCGGTGGGATGAGCCTCGCCAATATGAAATGAACACTGGCTGAGCCCGGCCCCGTCTGGACGGTAAACAAGGGTCGCCAAAGTGAATAAGAGGGGCTCGGGCCCATCCGTTGGGACGCAGCCTCGCCGCGAGCGGAATTGTAAGTACGAGCCCGTTGTCTGAGTGCAACGGCGCTCGCCATCGGGAATAGTAGCTCGCCCATCCGAAGTTGGGGATGAGTCAGCTGGTCATGAATGCACAAGGAGCCCGTTTGTCCTGGAGCGCAAAGTGGAGGGGCTCAGAACAAGAGTGAGGACCCCGTCTCTGCTTCAAGTCCAAACAAGGGCTCGCCAATGTAAATATAGGGGCTCGCTCCCATCCGAAGCCGGGACGAGCCTCGCGCATGAATTCAGGCATGAGCCCGTCTCAGCCTGAGTGCACAAGGGCTCACACCGGAATAGTAGGGGCTCGCTCCATCTCGCAGCCGGGGATGAGCTCTCACATGCACTCAGACGTAAGGAGCCCGGCTCTGCCCTGGAGTGCTGAAGGGCTCGTGAACAGAGGAGGGAGCCCGTCCGTTTGAAGTCCAGCAAGGGCTCATCAATGTAAATAGTGGGGGCTCGGTCCATTCAGGTTGAGATATTTCGCCGCATGAATTGTAAAGCATGAGCCCGTCGCCCTGAAAGGCGCCGCGGCTCACTGGAATAGTAGTCGCGCCCATCCGAAGCCGGGACGAGCCTCAGCCAATATGAATTGCACGTATGAGCCCGCCTGGTCTGAGTGAGGGGCCTGCAAACAGTAGAAGGGATCCCGCTCGCTTAGTCCGCGGAAGCGGCTCGCCAATGTAGCCAGTAGCTCGCCCATCCGAGCTGGTGGACGAGCCTGGGCCAAGATGAAGTGCAAGCATGAGCCCGCCTCGTCTGGAGTGCAACAAGGGCTCGTCACCGGGAAGGCAGGGGCTCGCCCATCCGAGCCGAGGGATGAGCCTCGCCGCATGAATTTTGTAAGAATGAGCCCGTCGTCCGAGGCACGTGGGGCGGCTTGTCAAAGTGGAGCAACCGGGCTCCCGGGCGCCGCGCCTGGTGGCGTTCGCCACGGCGATGTAGCCCTCGAGCCGGTTCGATTTCGAGGCGTAGCGGCTCAGGTATAGAGGAGCTCGCTAAAGTGAGCAATCGGGCTCCCCGGGCGCAGTGGCCTTGGTGGCGTTTCGCCGAAAGTGGCGACAAATAGCCGGTTCGACCCGAGGCAACAAAGTGTCAGGTAGTAGAGGGAGTTTCGCTGGGGCGGAGCAATCGGGCTCGGCGCCAGACGGTGGCGCCGCTTTGGCCGGCGATAGCTCGAGCCGGGTTCGACAGGCAGAGCGCTTCTGCATAGTAGGAGTTCTGTCAAAGTGAGCACCAGGCTCGGCGCCAGGGTTTTGTGGCGTCAAGCCGAAAAGGCGATGGAAGCCCGAAATAGCCGGGTTCGACTGGTGCGCTGCGGGCTGCGGCAGTAGAGGTTTCGCCAAAGTGAGCAACCGGGCTCCCGGCGCTGCGGGCTCGCGGCGTTTCAAGCCGAGTGGCGATGTAGCCTCGAGCCGGGTTCGACTCAGGCGCCGCGGCCTCGTGCCGAGTAGAGGAGCTCGTCAAAGTGAGCCGACACGTTATGCATGACTTTCAGTGTGCGAAGGGCTTTGGTGAACTCGAACCGCCGCATGACGGTATGAAGAGCTTGCGGAATCAAACGCCGCATGTCCTCGGGGTGCGGGGCGAACCGCTATTACTGCCGATGGCGGAGAATCCGAACGACACAGGAATTTTCGAGCGCTGAATTTTATAAATGGTGGCTCTATTGCCTTCAGATTTTATGTGTTGAGTATTCTGCTTTCATACATGATGAATTCCGTCCGATGGATGTCTCACTTCGCCGGCCTTCGCCTGAGTTCCTCCGACGCCTTGATCAGCCTTCGGCCTCATGTGGAGTTGTGTTTTTCCCTAGCCTCCCCTCAAGTGGGAGTCATGTTATTCCTGCCATCGGGGAGTACGTCCAGGCATGCGATCTTTGCGCCGCTTCTCTCTGCTTCTTTTTATCTTCTTCCTCCTCCTTTCTACCTCTTCTTCCCCCTCTTTTCTTTTCTTTTCCTTTGTCTCCATCTTTTTTCCCCTATTTTCTTTCTCCTATCACACCCCCTTTTTCTTTTTTATTCTCGTCTTTCTCCTTGTCTCCTCTTTTTTTTTTCGCACCGACCGTACCGAGTGTTTTTCAAGACGTAATCATGACACCACTGACAAATCGAATATGATTCATTTGGAATAAAGAGGGACTTTATTTTTACAATTCTTTCTCATCAGGTATATTTATATTTATATATCCTGACTGTTGAGATACCAAATTACCCGCTGTGCCCGACTCACATAAGAATTGATAAGGTTTTATTACAACCTGGTGCCTACCGGTAAAACACTTCAGTGCTCCGCTGCTCCATGGCGTTAAAGATTTTTCCCTCCCTCTCCGTTGGAGTTCATAATTGCCTGCGATGACGACTCTGGGCGATTATGTAAGGACCTTCCCGGGCCGGGGCCTAGCTTCCCATGCGCCGATTCTTCCTTGTCGGGTAAGCTTTTAAGACCAACCCCAGATGTAACTTCCTCGGGCTCGACTCTCCTGGGTTGTAGCCCCGGGCCGCCTTCCTTGATACTCTTCTCAGGCGCCGTTGAACCCGTTCACGCTTTTCATCCAGTAGAGTTCCAAGCCTCAGACGCGTGTGGCCTCGCTATTTGTTCCTCCGATGCTAACTCGACTCAGGAGATTTTATTCAACCCCAACATGGGCTATCAAGCCAGCCAAAGGCTAGGCAAATGGGGTCTCCGAAAGTTGCCGACTTCGTGTCGTCCCGTAGGGCCCATAGTACTGAGGAGGTATTTTCCTACCCAACTTCCTTTAAGATCTTCTAGCTCGGGTCTTTAAGGCAAATTTAAGGGCTCTATGGCGACTTCACTGGTCTATTGATTACGTGTGTGCTGGTACGAGTAGCCACTTTAATTCCGAGCTCTAAGACAAAAATCCCCGAATTTGGTGTTGTCGAACTGTCAGCTGATCCATACCAGGGCTCTCGGGATACCGAACCCGTATATGATGGCTCGCCTACACAAAGTTGCGTGATCTCTCTGCTCGGTAATCGCGGGCTAAGGGCTCGGCCTCGGCCCACTTGGTGAAATAATCTACTGCGACGATTATAAATTTATATTAGCCCTTGCCAATGGGCAAAGGCCCCAATATGTCCAACCCCACGCCGGAAGCGGCTACCGGTGGATTGGATGTTAGGGCCTCACCCGGGAGGCGTGAAGATTTCGCGTGTTCCCGGCATTCTCGTGATCTTGACTAGGTCGGTCGCATCTTTGGGCATCGTGAGGCCACGGTGATCCCCGCTCAAAACCTTCCGCTAACGCTCGAGTCTCGACATGATTTCCAAGATATGCCTTCGTACTTCCCTTTAGTACATACTCAAGGTCTTCCCGTCATACCAGAAAGGTGTGAAGAATCCTCGCTTGTAAAGGCTACCCTTGTGATTGGTAAACCTGAAAGACCTTACTCTTATCTTAGCCCTTCTTTCGGGTCGTCTGGTAGGGTTCCGTCATTAATATAATCCCAAATAGGGTCCATCCAGTTCGGCACGGATCCTACTGATGCGACCACCATGCTGTAAGGGTCGATAGAGGGTTCCGCTTAGGTATCTACGTGCGTTGACCACGAGATCTTCTTGCAAGGCCGCTAGTTTTGCCAAGGCTCTACGGCATTCTCCTCGTTCGGGACGACTTGACCTCGAACCAATACAAACTTTTTAGCAAATCACTCGACCTTGGAGATATAGAACCATCGTCTCACTTTGGCCTCGTATGTATCTTCTCGGGACCAAGCCGACCACCGCTGGGAGTCATCAGGACCTCTAGCTGGTCGAATTCTCTAATGAGTGGGCTAGGTTGAGGCCCTGCTATGACTACTCATACTTAGCCAGCTACAGAAGCATGGAACCCAAACCCAGCTGCAGATTCAATGTCTATCCCTTCCGGGTGAGGTGAGGATTGGCCTCGCTCCGCTCCCGCCAGGCGCTGAGGCTCCATCTACGTGAGAGTTTCCATATGGGAGGTCGCCCTTCGTTCGTGTGTGGGCTCGCCAGGTTTAACGAGCGAATTCCATGACGGTAAAGTTGTGACTCCGGTCTTTACAAGAAGGCCAGACTGATGTCGAACTCGCTTAGCTCTATGGCCCACTTCATCAACCTTCCGAGACTTCGGTTTGTGCACACCGCCTATCGGGTACTCGCTGGGACTTCTATGGTGTGAGTCAAGTCAGGACTGAGTTTCCGGCCTATCACCAAGGCATCAACTTTTCCATTCTCGTACCTCTCCTCCGCTCCTCTCAAGCTCGATCAGCAGAGTAAACTGGTGTCGATCAGCCAGTTCTCCCACTTGTACGCACCTGGCTGAGAAATCTGATACTAGCTAAGTATTAGCGCGAGAGCTCTCCTTCAATCCGGGACTTACTAGAACTGGAGAGAACTCGTGCATGCTTTAATGCCGTGAATGCTTCTTCACATTTTTTCGTCTCATCAAAGGCTTTCTTCTCGTAACTCAAGAGCGGCCGCATTTATCACTCAAGCCTCGATAATGGAACCGCTTTAAAAGCCGCAACTCCTTCCCGTCACCACCGGACTTTTATTCCCCGGGCTGCTAATTCCGCATGTTGAAAGCAATGTGCTTTTATTTTGTCCGATTAGCCTCACTCCCGTGGTTAACTATGGTCCCGCACGTACCGACACACCGGCGCGATCGGCCGGGTTCACCATGTTATAATTCCTCGTGATCCGGAATGCTCCTGAGAGACAGATATGAGATCTTATCTTCGGCGTGATCCCCACCAACATGTCGCCAGCGATGCCCACTGAGCGCAACCCGCTTTTCATGTCCGTCAACATTCGCAGTCCCAGGTTGCTCCCCAGATTCTTGGAAGTCCAACCAGACACCCGGAGCATCGCGAAAGTTCCTTTAAAAGGCGATCGAACGGCCTTTTCCCCCCGGTCAACGGTCCATCCCGACCGTCAGAGCCGGAAAATGCATCCATAAAATCAGGCAGTTCGTGACCGGCCGTAGCGCCCACGATAGAGGTCGATTCTCTAGAGTCGCCCTTCGCATGCTTTGTTTATGCTCGCAGAAGTCGATGCAGAGTCGCCACCGCGTCGGCTTTCTCGACCGAAAGTACAACTGCTTAGCCAGCCACCCGGTGGGTATTCTACTTCTTTATCGCCTCCCGGCTGGAAGAGTTTACCGACTCTCGTTGGATAGCTTTTGTCTTTCCGCGAAACTCCCGCTTTTAAGCCAACCCGGCTGGGGCGACTCGGGCCGGGTGTTCAGCTTTATGGGTGATTATTGGGTAGTATCGATTCCTCCCATGTCTCATCGCACCATGCGAAACGCCTCTATTCCGCCTCAAAACTGAACAAAGATGTCTTTGAGATCCAGTAGTCAGAGTCAAATAATGCAAATGGATACCTCTGTTAATGTCCAAAGGTGCCGCCTGGCCTCTGAGCGTTCTTACCTTGAAGAGCGTCCCGCTTCGAGTGGTTCAAGCTCTGCTTCGCGCCACATTCAGTAATCCTCTTTCGCTTCCCCTGCGAGCCTTTCGCAAACATCCCTCCGCGCCATCCCACGATTTCTCTCCCGATCCGCCTGCCCATCTGCCCGCGGAACTGATAAACGAGCTCACAGAAACGCGCCGAGGGCGTCTTTGATCGCGCTGGTGGAAAGGTTCGCTCAGCAAAGCATAACGAAATGACAAGCGTCGCACAGTATAATCTTTGCTTCGCCAGCCGCTGTTCGCAGCACTCCAGCATACGCAGATCGCTTAGTCCGAGTCCCAACTGGGATACTTAAACCCCAATAGATGCTTATCTGATCCATTTCTTTCTTCCCAACAACTGAGTCCCTACTATGTCGGTTTTAGAAGGATGAGTCTGCCCAATCCCATTAGAGGTCACTGAAAACCCATGAATCCCAGCAAAGCTGGTCACACTCACGCGATACTATCATGGTGGTCATAAAAGCCCCAAAAAATCTCTCAGATCCAGCTCTTAGAACGTGATGATAGTGTCGATTCACTAAGCACTTAGATACCGCTTGTATTTCCATGTCTCGCCGATCTTTATGCCCGTAGGTGCGCTTTTCGAGCCGAACTAGATTCTTCCTCCTCGAAGAAATCCTCCCGAGATCATGGATTTTCCCAGGCTGTTGGTGCCGAACGCTTGCTCATCGACATACTACGAGTCGGGGCCGGTTATGGTTCTCGGGCCTCGACCAAAGGGTTTGATTTCCTCGAGCTTGGTTCCCCTGAGGTGAAACGCCGAAGATATCCGTCAGACAACATTCTATTTCTCTTCTCAACTGTATACAGTTGTCCGTGTGATGTCCATAGTCCCTGTGGAACTCGCAATACTTGGGTGCTGGTCCTTTGTCGCAGATCTCGATTACATTCGCTGGGCCGCCATCTCAGAATTGGGCTCGCTTTCGCGACCTCATGCGGTGACTTGTGATACCAGGTCGTTAGTGGAGTGAAGCTGCCAGACGGGTGGTAATGTCGCCGTCCTTAGTTTGCGGTGGGCCCAGACGGTCTCTGAGACTCCCCCGCCTTTTAGGGGATCGCTCCCGTCCTACGCCTGGGGATTTCCTCTCGGGCCGTCTCACTCCTCGCTCCGCCGCCGCCCGTCCGCTGCCCCGGCGGGCGAGGAGCTTCTCCTTCTTTGATATGAGGGCCTCCTCGCCGTTTATGTACTTTTCGCTGGCGAGGACCCCGGGCCGCCATGCTGGCTGAGGGTTCTTCGAGATAGAGAACATCAGTCCTTTGATCAGAGTTCAACCCGCTACTTTAAAGTCGTGACTCGAGAATTTTTCGTCTCGGGCACGGCCTCATTCTCAGTGGACTCCCTACAAGAATCTTGTATTATTATGACTTCAAACTTTCCTCAAGGATCCTGCTTTGATGGTCAATAGATGGTAGTTTCATTTATACGTCCTCAGTTCGATGAAGCTATGAGACGAACGTTAAATGCTAGTTCCCTAACAGACGAGATAGATGAAAGTGGGGAATTTTTATTTGAACCAGCCAAGCCTGCCCCTTTGAGCGTAGGGAGCAAAGCCTTTTCCCTGACCCCACGTGGTCCCCGATACCCATGCGCTCCATCTCGACAGGTATTGAGGTGACTACGTGGACGCTCGATTCCATCAAATGTTTCTACCCGAGGCATTCCGAATTTCGTCGGAACAAGCGCAAAGACTGCACAGGAAAGGAGATTCCGCACGCACCAGCAGCATCCACATCCGCCCGCCTTCACCTCACTTCCTTCACGCGGATGAGCTCTTTGTCGGGCGTTTTCAATCTCCGCTCCCACGATCGCTCCTGCTTCACGAGGGCAGATTTCGCGCTCGCCCACGAGCCGCTCCCTGCATAGCTTCGTTTTCCCTCAGCCAGTCAATCCAAAGGTCCATGCCCCTTACCGACTAGACTCCTACTCTCCGCTTCAATGCCCCTGGAATGTCGCGACTCGCGGTTCTTCGCGGAGTGGCGTTACGGCCTTCCGCTCATTCAGGTTCCTGCTGGATGTCAGATCCGCCCGTGCCGCCTCCATTCTTCTCGACCCGCACGGCCGTACGACGAAAGGAGCGCTCACCCCGCTTCAGACGGGCTTGCATCGCTTCCACCGTCCCAAGGGGTCTCACGCTCATATCACCCCAGATTCCGCGGTCCCTGCATTAGTGTTACTCCCCGCTTGTGCTCCTTGTTGATACCCAACAAGAATCAGTGAATCGCTTATGTTTATGAAGGAATGGTCGTTCTACGCACGCGCCAACCGATGATGCCTTTTAACCTAATCGGGCCGAGGTGCTGGGTCGCTTCGTCGACCAAGATCGGGCCGTGGTCGAACCGGAGGACGCCGGATTGTTTTGGCCGGGTAGATTTGTTGTCGCAATGTCGATCGGCAGCTCTGACGCTGACGCTCCTACAAGAAGAACCGTAACTTAAGAGGGGCTTCACAGGGTCGCGGCCGCCTCCGATGCTTGTTTATCTTCCTGCGATAAAGAGGCGGAATGCCGAGATTCGCCAGCATCACGGCACCTTTAGTGTCAAGAGCTGCCTCAGAATATAATGGATATTCATCCAATTTGATCATGATTGTGGTTCTTCAAGAGGATAGGGTTTCATGTAGTCACTCTTAGATTTAAGCAATGGATTAGTCAAAGGAGTTTATTTGAAGTAATCCTCCTTCCTTGTCGGGGTATCCAACTAACCCGCCTTCCTGTTGGCTTCCTTCCTTTATAATAGACTTGACGGATCACTGTAGACGTCTTTTGCAAATATTCTATCTTCATATTTGTTGATATTGACCTACGCAGATTTCAGCCTTCCCGTTTCAAAATCCACGCCTGGCCTAACGGCCGGGCCTTTGTTCTGGGCCGCAGGAAAGGACATGGATGTGGCACTGCCCTCACTCATCTTCGTGCTCCACACGAAATGCCCGCCCAGCTTCTATATCCCTATCAACAAACTATTAATATCCTTGATAACATTTAAATTATTTTCCATAATAATTTCTAAGTAAATATAAGATAATAGTTTTTGAATATATATTCTTTTAGAAAAAATTTCAGGTCTTAAACTTATTTGTATGAGAAAATAGTATATCTATTTTTTTTTAAATTAATATTATCTTTATCTATTTAAATTTAAATTATTTTTAAAAGTAAAATTAGTTTCATAAACTCTAAAATAAATATTTTTAGAAATAATATCTTTCCATATTGACATCTTTAAAATATTAATATGATAATATCTTTATAAATATTTAAATTATTTCATAATAATTTTTGTTAAATATATATAATAATATAAATTCTGTATTAATATTTTTGAAAAAACCGCACTCATTTATATAAGAAAAAATTTAGAATATCTCATTATTTTAAGATTTAAAATGATTCATCTAATTTTAAAATAATTTAAAATATGTATTATTTTTAATGTATATAAATTTTCAAACTACAATTTTACTCGTAAATCTCAATTTCTTAAAAAAAGTCCCCTCTATTAAAACTCCGGTTTCTTTTAAAATATATGCCTAATAAAAAGTAAAAATATAAATACATAAATAAATAAAATTGTTTGATTTTTCTGTTTTAAAATAAATATTTTTAAAGAATATGGATAATCTCCTAAGGAAATATTTTCCTAAAATTGTATCTTTAAAACTATTAATATTTTTATAAATATTAAAAATTATAAATAAGAGATTCATTTTTCGTGATTTTTTTTCTCAGGTTTGAAGAAAATATGACGTGGTGAAGGCTCCATCTCCCATAAGAAACATAATTCCCCTCTTTCTTATAAATAAGAAAATCAAGAGAGACGCGTCGAACCCGTGGAAGAAAGAAGGAGATCACAGCTGATGATGATCCCGCCAAGAATCCCTGCCATGATTACCCGTAAAATATCTACTACTAGATGCGTATGCAAAGCTTGACATACCTAATCTCTCATCCTCGTGATCTGCTGGGAAACCCACTTGCGCTGTCAACATGAACTCCCGCTGGCTGACTCCTTTATCCAATACACCGCGTAAGAAGGGTGATTCGGCAGATGGGTATCCTTCAAGTGAAAGCGTTGCAAAGAATTCGATTCTTGCCTGGGTTTTGATTATGAGCTATAGGTTTTGCTTTTTCTTATGATTTTCTCGAGGTTGATGACTACAAGATCGTGACATCATGACAATTTGAAAAAAAAAAAAAGGAGTTGGTAAATATTGTCATAGCTTTTCATAATGAAATAATATATTTTTTAAAGTCACAGGCCATCATAATCACCCACGTTTTTGCTGAATGAGCATCTAGAAATTAGGCGATTTTTTTGCCTCCAAAAACAAAAAAATTGGCCTGTTTTTCACTAAAAAATTTGGCCAAAAACTTCTTTTTCCTCCATCTCGAATTCTTACATTTATTAAAATTATAAATATATTTATAGTTCCGCTATAAACCTAACCTAGTATGTAGACGGCTATTATTCCTCAATATTTTGTATTTTTCTCTATCCGGCAATTCACAAGGTTTGATTTCATAATTTTGTTTTTAATTTTTTTATGTCGTATTAGATCAAAAGTTATTATTGTTTTCTAAACTATGATTATATGATTGTTTACAAGATGTTGAAGATGATTAAAAAACAAAGAGATAATGATGCAGCATCTTCACAATCTCATAAGAAGAGGTTGCGTGAATCTAATGAAAATTCTCATTAGTTGTCCGATCATGAAGAGGCCTATGAGGATGCAAATGGTAAGTTCTCAATTATTATTTAATTTTGTTATTTTGTTCTTCTTCCAAATCTGTAGAAACATGTCTACATCTCATTTTGTTATTCTATCTCACTATTTTTAATTCATGCGCCTGAGGATGCACACAAGTTCTCATTTATTAATTATTTTGTTCTCCTAGCAAACTTGTAGAAACATAAGGCTGGTAAAATTTGACACAACACGTGAACACGACACGAACCCAACACGATTTTTGCGGGTATGGGTTGAGTATAATTGTGTTTGGGTCATATTCGTGTTGACCCGCCTAACATGTTTAATAATAAATGGGTTACTTCAGGTTGACCCCGCTCTAACACCGAATTTGACTTCGAATTGACCCATTTAATTATTATATTAATTAATCAACCTATTTAATATGTTATTTGTGTTAAACATGGATTATTAATTATAGTTCCTATTAATTTAAATAATAAAATTAATAAAACATGTTAAATTTAATAGGCTATTTGTTAAACATGCATGGATGATTAATTATAATTCTTATTATTTTAAATAATCACCACGTTTATATTCGTTGCTGACCGCTTAACACGAATAAATAGTAAAATGGGTTGGGTTCGTTGTTTTAATCGTTGACACACACATTTGTGTCGGGTTTGGGTTGACGAATGTTGACACGATCCGTACATTGATACGACATGAACACGACCCATTGACACGAATTGCCACCCCTATTATATATATATATTTTTTTGCATCTTCATATTCTTTTCCGAATTTTTTTTGAGGCATCCTTTTATTAATAGTTCTAAGGTCTTTTATATTCAGCAACAAAAGGTATATTGTTTCAACCCCGTAGCACTGCAAGTTCGTTATATAAAAGCATGTTCTTTATTCTATTAATCGTAAAATTAATTTCATAGTTACATGTTCTCAATTATTTTATTAGATATAACCATTTTTTTTTATTATTTGTGCTTATAATAGAATAAATTTGAAAGGGGTAAGGATATAAGGTCGCATATGAAAATGCCACATACTTCTGAGACTATTTCATATGCTCGAAGGGTCAAGGCAGGTGTCACGCCTCATTCCTAGCCCGACTGGACATGAACCGAACTCTAAGCTGGTGCGAACCATATACTGGGATTCTTTACTTTTTTTTTTTTTTTTTTTTTTTCTCGTGAGCTGCATTTCAGACTGCAGGTACAACAATTTTTGTAATAACCAAAAATCATTTACATATACAAAAGAACTTCCACCGGAGTGGTGTCCATCAAAATCTATACACATATGCTAAGTCCCATTTACTTATACAAATACTTATACATGCACATATCTAATACAAACATCAGAGATCGCGGAAAAGTGCTGGTGAGCACCTATCTCTGAGATGGCCCGCATCAAGCCGTGGAATGTTATGTCCTCTTTATCTCTTCAAGCATTCGCACCCGATTGAACACCCGTGCTGTTTTTACGCTTACTGAACATATAGACAGCAACGACCAATAACAATACTCGCCGTCACAATCTTTTTTACATTTTCTTTTCCTTATGCATATAACGAAGCCTATTCTTATGTGACTTCTAACTCATATCATATTATACACGTAGATTTTATCCTTTTCAGATTCCATATCATTATCTTGTTCCGATACTCCCCGTGTCATGTCTTCACAGTCGTAACTCATATCTTCTACATATACGACAGATCAGATCACATTCAAAACAAACTTATACATATACAATGGCAAATCGGAACATATCAAAGTCATATTCCATACATACAGGGTCAAATCAAATTGATACCGATACATATTAGACTCTTATCATTATCACGGCCGAAGCCATTAATCAACTCCCTCTAGCAATTACATTTCATGATCCCGATGCCTGCTAATTCTTTTTAGTTATCGCTTATTAAATTTTCATTTTCAAAAGTGTCGCGACCGGTCCCCTTACTGACCGCAGCGGATCCAAGTCGAGCCCTAAGCATTCGGCAGCCAATCAAAAACAATTTGTTTTTTGGTTTTGTTAAATTTTTATTTTCTGCAAAAAGTGTAGCTTAATTCGAATCCTCGACTTGACCCGGTTGGCGGATCCAAGCCGTAGCCCGGTTTACTCCGACATTTTCAATTATCTTCCAAAACATTTGTTTGTGTTATTCCATTTTAGACTTTTTAATTACGCAAAAGCACTTCTTTTCGGGCAATCCCATAAACACTTACAAATTCAAAAGACCCATATCACTCACATTTAACAAAATGCATTTACAAAATAATGCCTTTTTACTATGTCTGTGTAATGTAAAAGATACTTATACAAATACACTTTTCAATACCGTTGTTTCGCTTGGCCAGGATTCCCACATATGACTATAGGATTGACATTCATGACAGATTCAGTTGTTGAATCCTGTCTGTTTGTCGTTCAGTAGCAATGTGATTTTGCATTTAACAGTATGATTCACTTTGACTATAGAATTGACATTCATAATAGATTCAGTTGTTGAATCCTGTCTGTTTGTCATTCAGTAGCAATGTGATTTCGCATTCAATATCACCGTCTCACATATGGCGACATTCACGCACGTATCTCGCTTGTTGAATCCCGGTCTCGTTTGTCATTCGCAGGGTAATGTGATTTCGCATTTAACAATATGATTCACTTTGATCATAGAATTGACATCCGCACGCATTCCGGCTTGTTGAACTCGTCTGTCATTATCTCAAGAGTAAATGCGGGATCTCACATTCAATATCACCGCCTCACATGGCTATAGAATTGACATTCACGACAGATTCACTTGTTGAATCCGCTCGCTTGTCATTCAATAGCAATGTGATTTCGCATTTAACAATATGATTCACTTTGACTATAGAATTGACATTCATGACAGATTCGCTTGTTGAATCCTCGTCTGCTTGTCATTCGCAGCAATGTGTGATCTCACATTCAATATTTACGATTACCTTTCATGACGAATCTGGCTGGGTGAATCCCGCCATGCTCTGGCCATTCAATGATACATTTCAAATCAATTTACTTTTACGCAGTAATTTCGCTTATAGTTCAAATACATGCACACATGCATATATGTGACAAACATTTCAAATAACCATAATTCAAATCAATATATATATACTTATATATATTTCACAAATAGCATTCATAACCGATCATAATCACATTTCAATTTCCACTCTCTACTTTCGTATTATCTTTTCAAAGATATACTCAATCTATGTACTTATTTCATATAGTCATTCACGTATACTCATTCATGTATACTTATTCATATATTCATTCACGTATACTCATTCCTATACTCATTCATGTGTACTCATTCATATACCCATTTACGTATACTCGTTCATATACTCATTCATATATTTCCTATCATTGGTTATCAATTTCTGGTTATATGTGATAATAATCATATATAACTTAACCACATTATGTGTTCATGACAAATTACCTTTCATATTCATATTCATGTTTCATGAACACATTTATACATGTTGCATTTTGTATATTTTCCTTGTTTCATGCCTATTACACATGGCACCATACTCTGTAAAGTATGATGTCTATGAAATCACACCTCATTCATGTGTTCTTGGCTCCTCTACGAATTCATTTTTACTTAGAAATTGGAATCATCTCAATTCGATCATCCAAACTAAAAAGCTATGACATTTTCATGCCAACTAGTCAATTTACCGATATTACACTTGGGACAGTTTGTAATACTCATTTTCCAGTGTCTTGACTCCATATTTGACACTTGTTCTTTGTACTCCTTTAAAGCTAAGGTGCTAAGGGTTCTTCTCCAATTGGAATCACCCAAATCGGAGCACCGAAACTCGAGTTATGTCCTAAACAACCCGGATTAATTTACGCTCAAAAACGTAACCGTAAATTCGCTCGAATACGGACCCACTTTGAGTGAATTTTTGGGCACCTAGAATCAGAATTTGAAGGTACCTATTTGTGGATTTTTGGTTTTCCTTGAAGTCTAATTTAATTAGCCACTTGAATCACTAAAATCGAATAATAAATGAGAAAGTTATGGCTAAATAATGGTAATGGGTCAAAATTCGTAGCAGGTGTAATCTGCAAGAAGATGTGTGACCTCAGACCTAAGATGTGCTCCTAAGCTCGAAGGGTGTATCGGTACATGTTCAAGGTGTACCGGTACATGTCACCCGAAAATGCCCAGAATGTGTGTTTTCTCCTTTTTTTTTTCCATATTTTTCCATCCCAAACCAACTCTATACTTCATACACACATCAAAACCATTTCATATTCATCTTGTAACCTCAATTATACTCAAATCATCTTTCAATGGATATCATTTTTCAAAAACCCTTCATGATTTACTCTCAAAGCAACTCTAATATGGGTAATAACCCATACATAAACCAAACATGATGATTAGTTAGGGTTTGTTCTAAACCCTAACTCAATTATTCTCAATTAAACCATGAATCCAACCTCAAAGGGAGGATTATATACCTTTCTTGTGCTATTTAAGGTTTTACCAACCATACTTTCCATAATTTTAAGGTTAGGATGAAACCCTAGAAAAATCAATTGAAGAAATCCTTATCCAAGGTTGTTCCATACAACCCAAAACATATATTCATGTTAATAGTCATAGTTCCATACCTTTGATCTTGCTTGAACTTCTCTTCTCTTCTTCTTCTCTTCCTCTTCCTCTTCTTCTCTACGGTTCTCTCTCAATTTGAGACCAAATTTGGTCTTAAATCCATGTTTTGTTAAGGCCATGTTTGGCCAAGTCATTTTTAATTTCTTTTTCTCATTTTTGCATCTTGGTCCCCCGTTTCTCTTCTATTTGCACCCTAATCTCTATTAAATTCTATTTTTGGCATCCCATCTTTTCACAATTTCCATAATTGCATATCAACTTATTGATTTATGCCATTTATGTTCCTCAAGTGGTAATGACCACTTTACTTCCTTGTCTCAATATTCATTTCGGGTCTCTAATTTTATTTCCGAAAATTCATATTTAGCTTATAATATACCCTAAACAAGTCCGAAAACTGCTAGGGTATATTTCGGGGTGTTACAAGAGGTATTAATTTTTACTATAAAGAATTTTATTTTCTTTCCCTTTGAATTATCCTGATTTTGAAATGTTATTTATTTATTTGAAATTGAATTGAAGTGATGATTAATTTTGTGTTTACTACAGTTTAAGAAAAATGGGCGTCGACCAAACCGAATAAAGATCTTTTTGAAGTATCACAAGCATAAAGATGGATCGCATGTATCTTCATAATCTACAGAAACTTTAGTACATTTATTTTTCTTACTCTTTGGTTATTTTGAATAATTCTAAATTCTTAGTTGATATTTGTATACATTTAGACTGAATTCATTTTGTAGGAAAAAATTGAACAACTTTTAACTGTCGATGAAGAAAAGGTGAAACTTCTGAAGCAAATGAGGCTATAGTTCTAAGCAAGACGCAATTTCTAAAGCCCTACCCGTATAAAATGGTCGTGGTCCGAGGAATGGGTTTCAAAATCAGCCCCAAAATGCTTGAGAAAAAGGCTAGTGAAGAACGGATGAATGAGCCCAACAAGGAGCTTGCACAACAAGTTGCACTTTGACTACACTGTAAAAAATTAACGCATATTGTTACTAGGGCGTGAAGGTGCTACAACCGAAGAAGTTGCGATTTGAAGAAATACTTTGCTTAATTTAATTTATATAGTTTAATATTTTATTTTATTTATTTTTTTTAGATATTTGACTTATGTGTTGGATTAGGCATGCAGATAATGTCTTTGATATTATTTAATGACATAGATTGTTTTATTTTTAATTTATATCAAGTATAAACTTTTATTGATAAATTTAAATGTCTTATTAATACTCTTATTTCTACAAGTATGCATATTTTATTGACAATATTCTATTTCAATTAATATAAATATCATATGATATATATTAATTACTTTAGATCGTAGGTAAAGAGATTGATTAATAATAATGATAAAATGAAAATTATATGTGTAAAAAGGATGATGAATAATGACATTTTTAAATGTCTAATACAATTTTTATGACAAATTGTCATAACGACACTTGCGTAGTATCACAAACGCTCTGCATTAATATCATAATAAACCCGATATCCCGACAATTGTAAGTATCAAACATATGCTTAAAACTACACAATAAAATATCATTGTTGCAATGTATTATAACATATATTAACGTTGTAATTGAGTTGTTTTATCGACACTTAAAAACGTAAGTAGTACTATCGTAATAAACATATATGACAACATTTGAAAGTATCAAAACATTATACTTGAACGACGCAACCACATGTCGCAGTAGATATATATTATGACACGTATTATCGTCAGAATTGAAGTTGTTTTAGCAACACTTACAAATGTCAATAGTAACATCGTAAAGATTGATATGACGACAACTAAAAGTATCGAAACATCATGTTCAAACAACACTACCAAATGTCACAATCACGTGATAACACGCATAATAATGTTGTAATCGGAATTCGGATGTCACAACACTTGCAAAAATGTCAAGCCATATCATAATAAACTAATACGGCAACATTCGAAGTGTCGTAGAGCATTATACTTAAGTAACAAACAAAGATGTCATTATAGCGATTTATTACGACACATATTAATTTCGAGAATGACTGATTTAACAACACTTAAAAATGTCTTAAGGTTCATCATAATAAATCGACATGGTGACACTTTGAAGTATCGAATAAGATATTTAAGTTGATTAATAACATGTCGTGAATAACTATGTATTACAACACATAATTGAAAGGATTTAACAACACTTCAAATGTCGTACGATACGTCACAAAGTACATATATCGACATTTGCTTCTTTTGATGTTATAGACCAAAGTGACATTGGCCTAGGCAACATATGTTTCGACGTTTTGTAAAAAATGTTGGTATATAAAAGCCAAAGCGTGATATTTTTTTGCCTATTAAGACAAGTCAAACGTTGGGGATAAAACCACTTTTGTCAGAAGGGCCAAACTCCACATAAAGCCACAAGCCAAACGCCAGCCAAATTGCCCGACATTTTATTCGGGATTTAAATTTTATAACTCAATCCTTTAAAAATTTGGGCTGATGTGGGCTGGTCCATCGGGCTTAACCCATATTGACAGCTCTAAGTTCAAATAACTTATAAAATCACATTCCTTAGTAAGAATTAGATTGATTTATTTTTATAAATAAAGTATATAAACCTTGACCTAGTAAAGATAAACAAAAATCTTTCATTTTAGAACAAATCAAATTATATTTCTTAATAAATTTAGATTGAGTTTCATTCATTTACTTATTTATATCGTTAAATTGAATAAATTTTTTTATGAGTTAAAGTAAAGTTAGTTAAAAAAATAATAATAAGCACTATGTGTTTAAAAAAAATATGAATAAGCAGTGTTTAAAAAAAAAATGGTTAAATTGGTTTAGAAAATGTTCTTTTAATAATTCATTCATTTTTTCAATAAAAAGTTTAACAATTAAAAAAAAAAAAAAAACTAGAAAAGGCTTTTTTTATGAGTTAAATCTAGAGTATCATGTTCAATTAAAATTTATTTATCAAATTTCATTTGTTTAAAATAAATTGTGCTATTTTTTTATCTTTTAATAAAATAATTTTAAAAACTGTTTTTTTTTAAATAAAGCTTTCTTTAATATTAAGAATAAAATAATTTTTTATCCTCTTTCTAGATAAGGTTGTAAACTAATTTTCTTTGTTAAATAAGTCATTTTCATTCTAATGAATATTTTTCTTTTTTTCTTTCATTTTTTTTTGTAAAATAAATGCAAATCAATTTTTTTGAAAATAAAATCATACTTATTATAAGTAAATAAGTTTAATTTATTAATTATGTGACATTAGAAACAATGATTTTTTTTTTTTGGCTAATTCAATAAGTTGGTCCTGTGATTCACTTTGTATTTATCTTGTATATTCTTGTAATTTAGCTCTACCATTTTTTTTTATTGATGTGTGATTCTTTTTATCGGTATTCATATATAATTAATTAATTAATTGCCACTGTTCCCTAAACTTGTTTAATAGAGACCGTTTTTATACGGGCTTAAAGGGGTTCTATGGCTCACTACCATACCTTTCCAATAGGAAACCTGACCTCCGAATCTAGGCAAACATGTCTTTTCCTAAATAAAGAGTTACATAAGAGTTTTATTTCTTATTTTATTTTCACTTAAAAAAAAAAACAAAACAAAATAAGTGGTGACTCCAATATTTTTTAAAGAAATATTATTTTCACAATAAAAAGCGAGTCTCGCCATCGAATGAGAACATACGTACAAAAATGTGAGTCAACAATTTCGCTTGCCAATCATCATAAGATGATGACCTATATCCACAAAAGTGAAAAGAAACCAATCAAATAACTTAGATCCATAAGGAGGAATACGAATACATATAGAACCTAAATTGAATCTAATTAATACGTCACTAATCCATCCCCACAATAAACTAAAGGTAATTCCCATCAAGATCATAACTTAGTGCTTAGATACTATCTTGTCAAGCCTCGGAACCCACTCCCGAGGCATGTAGGTCATTTCTTTCTAAAAAAATCCTTCTCTTGTAAATGAAAGATTTCCAATTATCAAATTCTTAATTATGATAATAAAATATAATTCTTTAACCTTCAAAATTCTAATCGCAATCTAAAACATCATCCAAACTTGTCATTATCTAAAAATTTGAATTAAAATAATCCAAATACAAATTTCATTTTAACTTTAAAAATTATCTAAATAAATAAATAGGGTCGAAACCCCAAAACTTTTAGAAATGCCAAACTCTCATCTTAACCTTCACTAATAGCTCAAACTAAAGGAACTTGAAAAATTATCAACAAATGAGATGAGCTCAAAGCCCAGTAAAAAATGCAAGTAACATGGAAGAAATCATCCTTGAGCTGAATGGTTATGAAGAGGAAGTGCTATCCAAGATAGATGATTGGTCAAATGGAAGCACTAGTACTTTCCAATGAATCTAGTTGGACTTTAAAAACGGAGCAGTTTCTTGGGAAGCAACCCAACCTAAGTAATAAGGATTCTATCCACTCACTTTTTTTTTTTTTTTTAAATATTTTTAGTTATTTTATTTGTTTATTTTATTCTATTTTTAATTATGGGTTGAAAATCCCAATGGTGTTTTAACTTTGTTTGTTTGTGTTTTCAGAATAAAGTAGGTTTGAAGCTTAACATGTTGTCATGACTAGTTTGCAAGAGCAAAGGCAAGGAGTTGGAAAGTGGTTAATGTACTTATAGTGCTTGAAGTGTGAAAATGATGGAGTTGAGATGTTCAACAAATTTGAAGTTTTTGGAGATGAACGAACTAAATCAACTGAAATATGTGCCGGGCGCTCATGATCATGCTTGAGGAAAATTGAAGACACGAGGACTTGCCTTGGAGCATGATTTGCACATATTAGTTTAAGAGGTGATTTTAAGCATGAATGAAAACATTAAGGGTTGCTATTGGAGGAATTTTTAGATAATATATAAGTATAAAGGACTTATGAAGGATAACAAGTGATAAGGGTAAGAGACAAAGCAAGGAGAACCTAAGGAGTCAAGAAATCATCACACTAAACAACATTGGACATTCTGGATTTTCTCAGATTGTAGCACTCGGTAAATCTAATTTCCTAAAAAGAAAAAATCGCACTCTTCGATTACAAAATCAGCACTTCGCGGTAACTGCACTTTATTCTCTAGATCTCTGATGAAGAAACGGATTTCACCGCTGAACGTCTCGTGAAATCTGAAGCACGTAAAATTCGCCTAATTCCGAGATGCTTCCACTTACACGCCGAGGCATCGCTGCTTTTCGTGGTCGTGAAAACTAATTTCGATGCGACGAAAGCCACATATAACAAGACTACGCCATAAGTGGTATGAGTAGAGAACACGAAATGGATGGCCGAGATAAAGGTCAATGTCAAACCGAGAAAAGAAGGACATAAAGGCCATTTCAAATTTGAATTAAGCTCACTAAACGTACAAAATGTCAGATGCTGTCTTTCTCCAATTAAAATGTTAAAAAACGCAAAGCGTAAATCTGATGCAGTGGGTTCCGTTTGGGAGATTTTAAGAGTAGAGAGAGCAGACTTCTCTAGAAATACGCGCGATCCCGACCGTCTAGCCGTGACAAAGCATGAGTAATCCGCTTACTGAGTGCCGCGTGCATCTGATTTAGGAGTTTCCTCAAACTCCGAGAGGTAGGGGTTTCTCCTACTTGGGTTTTATTCCTATTTAAGTACTTACGAATGTTTTAGCTGAACGAGTCGCAGTGTCGTTGATCTGGCCCCAAAATCCTCACCGACCGATATAATTTTTGAAACCAAACGGAGCTCGACTGCCCACCTGGGCTGTTTTGGGTTGATTTAATTGTGCTTTTGTGATAAATCATGTAATGGCTGACGAGGCCTAGTCACACGCTGCTCACTAAGCGAACCGGTTTATCTGCGATTTTCTGTGAACAAGAATCGAGGGTTTCACTATTCTCGGCGTTGTTCTTAAAAATATATTTTTGTGAAAAATGTGTGTTTGGTCGAAAGGATTTAAATTAAATTGCTCGGTTTGATCATCAGCTCCGCGAAGCTAATTTGATGTATTAATTAATTAATTTACATGACATGATTGTGTGAATTAAATTTTTTAAATATATGCATGTTTATATATTTATCTATGAATTAGATCAGACGTAATTGGCATACATGCATTCCATATGCACCGGGAACAATCTCAGACTATGAGTGAGTGCATGAGACGAGTCTAGAGAAAACTGCCGAGGGGTTTGCCTAAAAAATATTAATTATCGAGGGTAGTCCAAATTAAAAATATCAATCGTCTGGAGCGCCCACTTGATATTCATCTGAGGGTAGTCCACAAAACAAATAATATATCAATCGCCGGAGCTACCAATTGATATATACACATTCTGAGGGTTGTCCACAACAAACAAATAATATATCAATATTCGGGAGTCGCCTAATCGATATATACACATCGGAGTATTGGCCCACAAACAAACAAAATAGAAATTCCTCATACGAGGCTTAGGCGAGTGTGAGGGAGTCTCAAGAGGACTTGAGATCCGAGTTGGTCGTAGACATTCAAGCAGATCATGTTGAATGTGTGTTTAATTTGGAACACGCACCAGTTAATTTATATGAAGAGTCTACTCAGTATTTATCTCCACTATCGAAGATTAGCTCACTCTGTCGAGGGATATTATTTACTGTGCACAGTGAAAGATGCGAGTGACTACTTGGCTCCTGTAGATCGAGTGATTAGAAGAAAGCTCGTTGTGGCTTTGATGTATACATGTATTAGAACTCTATAAGTTTGATATATGTTGTATAAGAGTAAAAACATATTAACTCTTGTAACTATTGGGTATATAGTCGGTATGTATATTGAGTATTGTTTATGGGCCCAAGTGGTCGTATTACTCATGTGATAGGATATATTGGATTATATCAAGACCGTTGCTTCGAGATGCGATATGCAATGTTTTGTATTCGGGGTAGAGCTCCCCGTACAAAGGAGACTCTGCCCAATTTTCGTGAAAAATGTCGGGTCACCAGACATTCACAAGTATTCCGCGGGTTGACGGGTAGTCAACGGACCCTTGGGATCGGGGTGTCACGGTATTGATTGAGGCTCCAAATGGTTCACCTCAGCCCATGAGCACATTATGCATTGAAAGAGCTATCCAATGAGACCTTACACGTCCAATTCTGAGCTTAAATGAAGAAGATATGAGTACAACAAGTTGGAGAAAGGACAGGGGGTGCTGAGCAGAATTGCTTCGTATTCTGTCTCATTATTAGAAGTGGGGAAGTCTAGCCATATGGCCTATTCTATTCTTTCCCCAGTCGGGGCTCTAAGTTGCAAGCTGACTCTAGCTCCCGTTTGGCAAGAAGCACGGTCCACATTAAGGATCCATTAGCTAGTGTTATCTGGGTCCATATCTGGTTGGGGTAGTTCTGCTAAAAAATCTACTAGTATTTGCCCCTTCAATGCTAAGCGAGGTTTATACTGAATACCAAATTCACTTAGTTCAATCACCCACCGTGCCATCCTTCTTGATAGGTTAGACATGTGTACAGTGCTTCGCAAGGGGAGATTGGTCAGCACGAGGATAGGGTGTGTCTGGAAGTAGGGGCGAAGCTTCTTAGCTGCCACACGGAGGGCTAGTGTTGCCTGTTCGAGACGAGTATATCGTGTTTCTACTTCAGATAGAGATTTGCTCACAAAGAATATTGGTCTCTGCTTTCGGTTTTCGTCTTCTTTGAATAAAGCTACACTTACTAAAAGCCTCGACAATCGCTAGGTGTTGTAGAGTGTACCGTCGCTCCTGGGCTAGCTAGAATTTTGGTCTCTAAGAAGATATTTGATCGTCGTGAAGGCTTCGTTGCATTCTCATTCCATCTAACTCTCGCTCCCTGAAAGTGATAACAAATGGTTTTAACCGGTCTATGAAACGAGATATGAATTGCTCGAGAGCGGCCAGTTGATCAGTTAGTTGTTACACTCCTTTCCCAGAGGTAAGAGCCTGAGAATCCATTATAGCTTTGAGTTGAATGAGAGTGGCCTCTATCCCTCTCTAGGTCACCATAAAGCCTAAAAACTTGCCCGAACTGACTTCGAATGCACATTTCAAAGGGTTGAGTTTCATGCCATACCTTCGCAACAGCTCAAAGGCCTCTTGTAGATGCTTGGTGTGGCTGCTGCCTATCGATTTCACAAGCATGTCACTGGAGAGCGCTCTCCATCAGGTTGCCCAACAACGGCCTAATATCTTAGTCAAACAATCTTGATAAGTTGCCCCATCATTCTTTAAGCCAAAGGCATCACATCATAGTAGTATAACCCAGGGGCGGTAAAATGAACGTTGTTTTCTCACAAGTGAGTGTAATGGAATTTGATGATACCTGTAGAAAGCGTCCGTAAAACGACACAAGATTCGTGCGCTCTACGCAGCATCAACACCTGGGTCTATACGTGGCAAAGGGAAGCCATATCTGGGGCATGCTTCGTTGAGGTCAGTGTACATATTCGCCACTTACCCTCTTTCTTTGGAACCACAACCATGTTGGCTAGCCATTTGGGGTACTTCACTTCTTTGATGAAACCTGCCCTCAGCAAGTTGTCTACTTCTGTCTGAATGATTTGATGTCGATCTGGGTGGAAACGACTCACTTTCTATCTTACTGGTCTAGCCCCAGAGATAATATTTTGTTTGTGAGAGGCCACCATCGAGTTAATCCCAATCATATCTGAGTGGCTCCAGGCTAATATATCTATATTATTCAATAACATGAGTCGTAACTGCTCCCTTTCTTCATTGGAGAGGAGAGAGCTGATGTAAGTGAACTTTTCCGGCTCGTCCAATGTTACTTTTCCCAAGGGATCCACAGCCAGCAGATCCTTCTCTTATGCCCTGATCTGGGTGACGAACTGTGATTGCTACGCAGGGGTTTGATATTCGAGGGGAGGATTTTCAGTGTCCTTCTCATTTCTTTGTTCCTGCATAGATAACTGATAACACTGCTGTGCGGCCAGCTGTCTGCTTAAAAGGCCAACCTATCCAATGTTAGTCAAATAGTTGATCGTTTAGTGGTAGGTTGAAGGGATAACTTTCATCTAGTGCAGCCAGGCTCGCTCCATTATGGCGTTGCAAGGTCCCAAGTCTTTGACGATTGAGAATAAAACCTGCTGAGTCATTAGCCCGACCTTTACAGGGAGCGTGACATCTCCTAGAGTTACGGTAGTTGCACCATTAAAACCAGAGAGGATTCGCTCGACTGAATTCACCACGTCTAAGGAAAGCTTCATCTGCTTGAAGGTGGGTAGTTTCGACAAGTCTACCGCGCTGCTAGGATCTATCAGTACCTTGTGCACATCACAACCATTAATATAGAGGGTGAGTACCAATGCATCATAGTGGGGCACAATAACCTTGTTCGGGTTGACAGGAGGAAAGGATATGTGACCATCTATTGGCTTGGTTTGTTCATGTCTGCCTTCCTCGTGGATAACATTTATTTGGGCCTTAACTGTGGCGACTCTTAAGAGCTTCTTCTGTTGGCGCTTTGATTGATGTTGGTCCTCAAACAGTCTGCCCAGTATATAGTTAATGGCTGGTCTAGATTTTGACTCCGGCTACTGGTCGTATTGCAACTCATTCATCGCTCGCTTTGATTCACCCCGCAAGGGTCAATTTCCCGATGTTCACGATGTATCTTGGTGTCCAGCTTTGACCAGCTTTCTCTACCCCGAAACTTTAGGCTTCAGCATCTATCAGTCTCATGCCTATGATCTCTATGATAATCGCATCGTAAAGATTTGTTTCTTTGGAGGGATAAATGCGGATTACTTGCCCGACCATTTAAAACTCTGTGAGTCATGAATGATGGGCCGTAGCCTTTCATATGGGCATTGGGGGGATGTGAATTAGAGGCTCTTTCTTTTTACTGTTGATCTATTGAGGATCTCTTTGGTCCTCTTCTACGGCTTCACTTGGGCTTGGATAGCTTCTTCCCCAGGCTTATTTCCCTTGGTGATTGGTTTGCTGTCATTCTTATCATTATTTTCATATAGTCTTCTCCTCTGACATTGAGTACCTATTAAAGCTTGTGTATAATTCTTCCATTGTTATTTGGCGGGTTTAAGGATAGCTGACTAGAAGAAGGAGTAGATAGCCCCAGCTTCTCCTAATGTTTTTGAGGACTACATCCATTGCTATCGACTCTATCTGTTAAGCGGCCTTGAACCTCCTTGTGAAGTCTCGAAATAGACTCTTCTTCTGCCCGAGAATAGTACGTAGGGTTGATGTTCCTCTTTTGTCGCGAAACGAAGATATTGTGATACAAATGCCCGTAGTTCATGGAGCGAGTTTGTGATTCTGGCGAACATGGAACGGGCTATGTAGGCCCTATAAGTTGGCAAGGGAACACCGCCCTAAGCAGAGCCCGGTCATTGCGAGCATTTAGGATTATCGGCAGTTATGGAGCATGTGATCGTAAGGGTCAGCAAAACCATCGAACATGGCGAAAGTTGGTCTGAAAAACTTGCGAGGTGGTTCATAGTCAAGGATGTGCTGCCTTAGGGGGTAAGAGAGCATGTCATCAGATTACGTAGTCAGGGATTCTGATGACAGCAGATATTGGCCCTACGAGCGGGGATGTCTGCGACTGTGGCGGCATCGCGCCTGGCAGGCGATGCGGTGACATTGTGCGCGCCGGTATCGACGTGTTGCGAGGCCCTAAGTAGTTGGTTTTGTCTCACGCTTGTCTCTCCTTGCCCTATTTGGGCGTGCCACTAACGGCATTGTTATTGAAGGTAAGGGTGATGTGAGGCCTCTTGCGTAACCTTTGCAACGCCCTCCCAGAGCATTCTTTGTCGGTGAGAGACTCAAGGTAGAGGGAGTACTCGAAAGGATATTTCGTTGTCTGTGGGAGTATCTGCATCGTCGAGAGACGGAGGGCTCCTTCCCTTTATTACGGGAGGTTGGGAGCTTATTTCAACCCGTATCTCGTCACATCTTTTTCGGATGCGGCGTCTTTTCTCTGTTGGGCCCATGGCTTTGGTCATTCTCCGGCGCAAGCGTTTGACATGTACTTCTGACTCCTTCCATCTGCCTTGCTCCTCCTATTTCCTCTCCATCAATTACGGCCTTGATTAGAGGTGGTCTTACGAGTGATTAGATCGTGGATTGGATGACATTGCGGTTTGCCCAGGCGAATCAAACGTGGAAGGGGGAATCAACAGAGGTCTAGGTGGTGAAGGGTTGCTAGACAATCGTTGGAACCAAGCCCTTGCAGCCTATAGACGAGACTATGTATTCAATTCCCACAGACGTCACCAATTGTTGTTACCTCGATCGTCTGAATTTTTGGGCATTGGCAACACAATATGAATCTGCAAAAGGGTGATCCTGCGACAGTGGGCCAGCCGCCTCTCAGATGATTAAGTCAGCAAAAGATGAAGAAGAAGAAGAAGAAAGTACACGCAGTTGGAATTGCTTACCTTCCCCTCGTGGGGGATTTTCTTGATTTATAGAAAGTGGTTCACAAATCTCTTCTTGATTTTTTAAAAGAAAATCTTTTCATCTTAGGGATAAAATCTTTTCTTCCTTATCAAGGATTAATCTTTTCAGGAAATAAGAGATTTGAAAACTAGGAAATCCGCTGATAAATATATTTTGTGTATTTTCTGCCTTCATATACTTATCCATGACGAACTTCCCATATGCAGTAGGATGGCCAATTGGAGGACTTAAAGTTCTAGACGGACCGCCCTGAAGTTAGTCCATGGAAAGACATCCTGGCTTTCTTTTGGATTATCCTGTTTGGGTGACACACCATGGCTTTGATATGATAAATGAGTTTGGACTGTTTTACAACATGAGCCTAAAAACCATAATACCCACAATGGAATCAATAAATCGACTCTGAAAATCACACAACATTAGAGACAACCTAAGGTGAACCGATGAAGGCGAGGTTAAAATTTAAGGTTTGCATGCAGTTGCAAACAACTTTGTCGGCACCATCTGTCACTCATTAAAAGACGGTCTCAGACCTAATAAAAGTGCAACTGCTTACTCCTCAGTTATCCCTAAATTAAATGCCCACTGCTTACCTCTCCCATAAATTTCATAACCACAAACTACACACTACTTCACCCTTTTCTTACCATCTTCTTTTTTGTTTATTTTTCTTTGCAAAGAACATAATTTTTTTTTTGAATGCTAAATATTTTAGTTATAATATAGTAAATTGTTCCTCATGGAACTCTAAACTCGAAATCTCTCCCCTTTTTATACATTGTATTTTTGAAACATTGAGCACTCTATCATATAAGTTAAACAAGATGAGTCTCTCCAAAGAACATAATTGATTAAACATTGTAAGAACAAGTTTCTAATTAATGTATTAACATGATTAACAACTTGTTTGACAAGTAATTTTCTAATATATATTTTTGCAACGGATCTTAATTAAGAATCCTCACGACTTGAAAACACATTTACAAAATTAAAAGTTAAGATGAGTTCAAATAGATACAATACGGGGTGTGATATTTTTCATTTTTTTAGCATTTAAAAATGATTTCTCAACTGTTTATTATAGCTATTATTAAACAAATTTTAAGAATGTACTTGATAATGTTTTGTTTTTTAAGAAAGATATCTATATATATATATATATATATATATATTTTAAATATTTTAAAAAAATCAATTGGCAAATGTTCTCTCGAATAAAAACCGTGCATTGTGAATCTTAAAATTTTTGTAGAACATTTTTAACAAGGAGCACCTACAAATTCCATTAGAGATGATAGGATTGGTTAGTTACCATGTAGATAGGACACGTGGTGGTCACTGTGAAGAGACTTGTGAGCATACTACATCAAGCCACATCATGGGGTTTGCATTTAGAATTTTTGGCAATTGAATGAAAGCACCTAAAATTTGTTGACAGTGTTGAAGGACTAATATCACTTAGCCTTGATTGGTCTCCATATCTGTTGTGGGGGAGCCGACTGTGGTGGTGGTTCACCGCCCAATTTACCACAGTTTGAAAATTTATAACCCTTAAAACTTCAGGATGAAGGGAACATTGATAAGCTCAGAGGCTTTGATGGGTCGGGTTGCCCATGGGCCCCATTAAAGGACCTTCATTATTCACCCTCTAATCTTTGCGTCACTGTCGCATGATTATGTGTCGATCTCAATTCATTAGCATCACAGCTAAACACATACATTTAGTAATATTAATTATGATCACAACATATCCATACTTAATGCTCCACCTACACAATCCAAAGACAATTGCTAATAAACATCTTTTTCTACTCTGCTCCAGTATGACTTTAACTTCATCAGCCTCTTATGGTATGAATGGCAGTTGGAAGTAGTCCATATTGAATTTAAAGCTCCTGCCTGCAAACCAAGCCTATTCTATTGCTATATATATACAGACATCTGAGTTGGGTTTTCTCATATCTCATTCAAGCGGTTCTCTAACCATTCACACACTTTTTTTTCTGAAATTTTCTAGCAATTATCACATCACAATGGCTTCCAAACTTGAAGTGGATGTGGAGGTCAAGTGCAATGCAGATCGGTATTGGGAAATCATCAAGGACTCCAACAAAATCTTTCCCGAGGTCTTCCCTGACCAGTACAAGTCCATTAAAGTTCTTGAAGGAGATGGAAAATCTGTAGGATCTGTTCGTCACATAACATATGGGGAAGGTAAAGTATTTTTCAGTATATATTTTTGTTGTTGAACTTTTTTTTTTGTTGACATTTATAGTATTATGTTCTTATAAGAATTCGAGCCTGAAACCTCATGTTCCCTATCCTACCCCTTTACCACTTGAGCCATGCCTCAAGGAAAGAAACTAAATATGGTGATTTGCTTTGTAGGGTCTCCACTTGTTAAGGAATCTGAAGAGAGGGTGGACATAGTTGATGAAGCTGGGAAGAAGGTTTCTTACAGTGTTATTGGTGGGGATCTCCTCAAGTACTACAAGTATTTCAAGGCGACATTGGTTATCACTCCAAAGGGAGATGGGAGCTCGGTGAAATGGACCTGCGACTATGAGAAGGCAAGCGAAGAGATTCCTGATCCGAACATAATCAAAGAATTTGCTGTCAAGAACTTCTTGGAGATGGATGACTACAGTCACAAGACAATGCAGGCATAGAGAAATGCTACCTATTCCCTCTGAGAAGAAGTTGGCTTATGTTGTTCTACTTCTACCTAAATAATGTGGAGTGCCACTCTGCAACTCATCTTAGTATATGTTTTGAGAAGTTTGGTTTGGTTTGGTCTGGTCTATGGCATGATATAGCCTTTCTATTTGCTGCCTGATTTACTGTCCTGCAGGTAGCATCGTCCTGATATTATCCTATATGATTTAAAAATTGGGTATTCATTCCAGCTTTTGAGAAATTTGTGCTAATACCAAGGATGAAATTAATTAATTATAAATCAGATACAATTAGAATAGTCTAATTGTTTCCTTTTTACACCCGGTAGTTCTGATTAACCTACTATCTCTTAAGGACCCTTTTACTAAATGGTGCATCCTCCCCCATAGAAAATGAGAGACTCCATGATTTCCCGGAGTCAATTTGAAGAGAAAATGCCTTTCAGCTCCCTGATGGGCCACATCTTTTAATGGGTAGACCGGACAAGCTGGTAGGGATGCATTTCTCCTCCAACCTAATCTTCTCATCAACCCTGTGTGCGAAGTTATATATATATATATATATATATATATATATATATATATATAACATTTATTTACTTTACATTATATTGTTATAATATTCTGTTAAGGACTCAAGCTCGTAACCTTTCGAACACCCATCTCCTTTAAGTCATGTCTTATAAGGACATTAGAAGATGTCTAAAAGGACTTAAGCCATGTCTAAAAGGCATCTATATTCAAAGTTTAGAATGTAAATCTTCGGAATAGCCCAGATCCTTTATTGGGTAATTTATTGGCAGCGCTTAGTTTTCAGTATATTTGGAGTGGTGCCATGATTTGTAAGCTTCCATGACATTGTCTTAATTCTCTTTAAAGTTATCTTGTAGAGCCATGAATCGGAAGACACCACCATCATAAATGACTTGTCGCTATGCAGTATGCACATTCAATTGGGGGTCCACAGAGAGTGAAATGGAAAAAGGAAGTCAGATCATGAATGTTTCTCAACAACCCAATTGAAAGGAATTGGGTTAGAAATCAAAGGATGAATTCATAAAATACTTCTATTCGGGGTAATATTTGGCTAACGCCCTCTTCCGTTATATTCATCAAAAAGCTTGGTTCAGGACAATGATATATTGAACAATACGTTAATTTTTATCCTATACGGGCACAAACATGAGGGGGAAAATTTAAATTAATTAATTTTATAAATTATAGATAAATTATTACTAGCAGTAAGTTTTCAGGTTTAACACTACTATTCAATGAGATGTCAAAAAAGAAAAAAGAAAAAAAAGAAACTACTATTCAATGATGGTTTCATCAATCACTAACTTAAAGTGTTTTTTTTTTTTTTACTGTTAATTTATTTTACTTTTTATTTTTCACAACTACTTATACTTGTGTCAAGGTGAAGAAAATTGAACTCAAAATTTCTTTTATTTTCATCGTTTCATCATCCCAAGGGACATATGAAGTAAGGTTCTTATGCACCCTTGAATGTAATGAACCGTGAGATAGAATCTATGGGTTCAAACTCAATATGGTCTCTTGTAGAAGCTCCTAGAGCAGTAAAACACATTGGAAGCAAGTTAATCTATAAGAAAAAAAACCCTAGTAAGCCATGTGTGCATAGAAGATTCACACATGAATGGTTGAGTGGTAATCTTCCATATTCTTTATGGAGATGATATCCTGTTAATTTGAAACAATGCGAAGGTGTTAGACGTAAGAGGTTACCTAAAATAACATTTTGATATGAGAGACTTAGGTAAAGCTAACTATATTCTAGGAATCGAACTTTTATGAGACTAGAAGAATAAGATGTTAGCTATGTCCCAAGCTTCCTAATAGCTAATTTTGGCATAGAGAATTCCAAGAGGGGATTTCTACCCTTCAAACATGAAATTCATATTTCTAAGGGACAATTACTGATTTGAATGTGTGCATGCCCGTTAGGGTATTCTAAATCAACAAAATTTATAACCTAATACCTCATACTACCGTAGCATTGGTACTATAGTATAGCGGCTCTAGGATCGTCCACATGGATGAGTTTTCTTCGTGTAAATTACTGACGGTGAAGTTTAAACTGGTAAATTCATTTTGGATTTTGGGTTGTTATAAAAAGAGTGGATTTTTGTGGTGAAAACTAAAAGTAAAATGAGTTAAAAAATAATAAAATAAATCCAGCAAGTGTTAGGTCATTGGGCTTAGGTTCTAGGTCGAATGAGGGTTTTCTCGGGTTTTTTTCTCGCATTGGGGATGACTAATAGTCATCTCGAGCAGGTTCTTCATTTAGCTATAGTGACCAAAATAATTATCCTTTGCAAATGGTATTCAGGCATTAATGGTCTTAGAGCGGTAAAAACATGTCTCCTTGACTCACATTCCGCTAGCTCATAAATGACAACTACTTGAACATCACGGATCCTAGAGCATCCGATGAGCCACACAGTACCAAGTGCGGCCCATTCAAGGTGACTCAAAGGGATCTAAACCTAGAGTTTAAGAAAAACACATAAATGTCAATGAATACTTGCGTTGAAAACATAGGGAACCCTTCATTGCCTCGAGGTTTCCTTTGCCCCGTGCCCTTTACTTCAAGGAAGGAGGGGGTTTAGCCACTTATCCTCTGAGTTGTCATCCTCAAAGGGTGTTTGACTAGTGAGAAAATCAGAGAAAATGAAAGAACTGAAGAAAACGGGAGCTTCCGTCGTAAGCTTCCTAAAAACTAAGAATTGAATAATGAAAAAAAAAAACCCCTACAAAGTCTTGTCAGTGGGCTTTTCAACCCATACTGCCAATACAAATTACCAAACTAAACAAAGCTGAATACTATTACATAGGGATAAAATGGGGAGAAACCAAAAAGGAGGTCAAAAAGTCAAAAGGGCAGGAAAGTTCGCAGGCTGCGAAATTTCACATCCTGCGAAATTTCGCAAGGGTTGCAAAATTTTCGCAACCCTTGAGAAATTGGCAAGGTTGCCTCACCCCAGAGCTTTAACATATACCCTTTTACGCATAGAGCTCTTTGAATTCCAATTGATTTCTTCATTGCTTATGCGAATCCTAACTTCAATATATAGCCTGTGAAAACAACAAAACTTGCCACAAAATTTGATCAGTAGCATTGCTAGGTCCTTAACATGCCAATTGGGTCAATTAGGTTGATTACTACGCAAAAAGTGCTCAAAACCCAAAGTGTTAAGAGTATGAAACAATACTATTTGGGTAGTAATCAATCACTATAAAACTCTCGAAGAGAAAGAACTCATGAGTAAGAAACCTTATACTTTGGCTGTTGGTAGTCTCATGTATGCCACATTATGTACTGGGCGAGATATTTGCTATGCAGTGGGAATAGTAAGTTGATACAAATCAAATCCCGAAGTAGAACACTAGGCTACAGAGAAAACATATATTCAAGTATCTAAAGAGAACGAGGGATTATATATTGGTGTATTCTAGTGGGAGTCTTGGAACACTTGGTTATACGAACTTTGATTTTCGAGGGGATATTGACTCTAATAAAATTACATATGAGGAGAACCTATCAGACCTTTTTATTAAGACTCTTTCCAAGCATGTGTTTGAGAAGCATGTAAATTATATAAGTCTTATGAGTGTCCTAGGCTTACTATAGAGTAAGTGGGAGTTGGCTACATTTATGCACTAGGAGCAAGACTAAATGTAATTTCATTTTATGATTTTAATGGTATTCTTATACACGCGTTGTTTCACATATAAGGTCCATATTAATTATGCAGTATATGATTATATGAATACTTCCATACAAGACATGGTTATAGGTTCTCATAATTAATGAATTGTCTAACAGTTAATAAATAAAGTTGGACACTTTATTTAGACTGTAATATTCTATGAAATAATATGTCTTAGTTATTGTAGAATATTAGAGTGAGTAAGGTTGTACTCACTTTGAGAGGGTCAAGAGAGCTTTAATCACAGGAAATATTTTGTAAAAAGGAATTAAATCTCATGCAATATTACTTATGTTATTTTTCTTAATCCCAACTATATTATAAGCATGTAATTAAGAAATTATTATTATTTGAGTTATCAAGAAGTGAGGTCTCCTTTTAAAGACCAATACTTTGATGATCTGAGAATATTGATCATTTGACTGCCAGAGTTTATTAGATATATAAAAAGGAATTTGTATAAAATATCCTTTTAATATGTTTCGATACTTGCATGTTGAAAGACATTGACCAGTGCATTGGATCCATTAGAGAAACTGATAAGTTAAGAGAATAAATAACTAATCGATTGACAGAAACCCTTGCGATTAATTATCGATAGTTTATAAAGGAAATATACATTTAATATATACATTATTAATCTTGGAGTTCACATTTGAGCTTTTAGTGGAATAACACTGGATAAGATCATCACGGTCCTAGACTTGCTTCTAAGCAAGTGAGAGATTGTTGGATTTATGCTATAAAAACAATCTAAGCCATTGATTAAGAGCCAAAATTAATAATGGGCCGTAATTGGTTCGTTAGGCTGGCTAATTAGTGACAAAGTCTATTAATTAATTGTTTAAGAGACAAGAAACCTAGTAAGACAAAAGTTTGGTTACTTGATAGGTAAAAAACCCTATAAGGCAAAGATTTGTTGCTTATCATACAAATAACCCTATAAGGTTAGGGTTTTGAGTCTATAAATAGACCCCTCTCCCTAAAACCTTCATATATTCTCCTTAAGGCCTTTACACACATATGTGGATATTCTCTTCTCTAGTTTTTAGTAATTATGCATGTCCACACGCAGATCTGTCGTGATTATAATATTTTGGAAGGTCTCATGCCAAGAGGTTAGTAAACTATAAGAATAATAACATTAGTTTATCACATATCTTGTTCAGTCATGATTATGTTTGGGAGGAACTTTTCAGCAAAGCCGGAGGACATCCAAGGCTTAAGAAGCTTGGGCTCTATCAGCTAGATCGATTGCAGTGTGTAAAAGTGGAAGAAGGGGTAATGTCTATGCTTAGAGAGCTATATATTGGATCATATATGCAAGAACCCAGCTAGAGATAGTGCCTCTAGGCATTGCACCTCGGGGACCAACAAGAGTTACTGATTTGGGACATATATGACTCGTATTCTTGACAAGGATAGAGCAGAATGGAGGTGAAGATTTTTGTAAGGTTCAACATATTCCAACAATCAAGCATTTCTGTGAAGTCACTAGCAACTGAAACTCTTCCCACGAGTTCCATGGCACGAAATTTTGATATGGGATAGCGATTAGAGTGTTTATAAGTGTGTTCGTATCATTATCGATGTACGAGATCGTGTCAATATTCACCAGCACGAATAATACATCGACATTTCTTGGCTTAAATCCCTTGATTTATTATTCGTGTTAGACAGGTTAACATGAATATGACCAATTTAATTTGATTATTTAAATAATAAATTGGTAATCATCATGTTTATAAATAACTTAAGTAAATTTAATATGTTTATTAATTTAATATTTAAAATAATAGGAATTAATTAATCATTTATATTTAACACAAATAACCTATTAAATAAGTTAATTAATTAATATAATAATTAAACGGGTCAATTCGAGTCAAATTTATGTTAGGTAGGTCGGCTTGAATATGACAATTTATTAAAAGCAAATATTATGATTAATGAATATGATCCAACCGCGATTATATTGATGAAACATAAAAATAGTGTTAGGTTCGTGTCGTGTCAAATTTTATCGGCCTTACCTTGTTAATTGCTACCCAAAAAAATTGATGGCTTTCACTTCATGATTTATCCCAATGTTAGTTCATCAGTCTGTATCCTGTTCTCTTTTTTCTCTTCCGTTTTCGCCAATGCATTTAAGTTAGCAACTTACGTAATTCCATAATTTTCATTAGCTACAAAAAAAATGCTTCTCCTTTGATGAACATGCATAGTTATTTTTCATTCTAATCGGTACATTTAGCCAAAGATTTCTAAGAAACCAAAAATACCCCCAACTCATCTGTGATTGACTAGAACCTCTGGCAATGCTATATGCAAACTTTGATTGGAACAATTAGCTTGTCTCAGTATGCAACAACAGGGATTTGCCTGCTTTCTTCCTTTTATTTTAACCATATATATATATATATATATAAAATTGATATATTCAACCATATTATGATTTATATGAATTAAATAGAGTATTTAAAATTTGGCAAAAGGAATAAAAGTGATAGCACAAAAATGAATAAATAAAAATAAAAGAAACAAAGCAGAAGGAAATATGAAGAGAAGTAGCAAAACAACGCCGACTGAATAAAAATTCGCCGCTGCCGGGGATCGAACCCGGGTCACCCGCGTGACAGGCGGGTATACTTACCACTATACTACAGCGACCTCGTTGTAATTTAATGGGACAAATCAATTATTTTTCTGAAAATTTCCATATATATTTTCTGTTTTTTCTTTTCAATGAAACACAACGACATATGAAGAGAATATCGTAATCATGGACTTAAATTAAGGCAGTACGTGGCGTGGAGATTGCAAATCAAGAAATCACAAAAATGAATTTCGAGGGATAAAAAATGGGGAGCTGATGGTTTTAGTACAAGGTGTACTAAATTCGAGGAAAGATAATATGGACTCGCGGATCTAGAAAATATAGTTAAAATATAGTTAGGGGGAGGGATGGGTGGGTGGGTTGGTAAAATATATTCAAGGGCCATTATAATTCAATTGTTAAGTAATTTGTTTTTAACCTTAAGATCATGGGATCAATTACCATTGAAAGCATTTTTTTTTTCAAAACTTTTAGGGAGAGCATTTGCCCCCCTTAGACACACTTTAGGTTCACCCCTAGTAAGGAAACTAGAACCAGTAAAGCCTTACTGCCTTCTTATTATGCAATTTCTAGGATACCTTTGCTTTTCCTTAACCATCCAAACTAAGTGTAAGAACATCAACACCTGTAACTAAGTGCACAACACCTGTAACTAAGTGCACAACACCTATAAATATGTATCTTAAAATAAGTTTGAGATACATATTTTAAGTGTAAGAATAATTACAATTTTGATTATCATTTTTTTAAGTGTAAGAAAAGTTACACTTTTAAGCATTTATTATGTAAAAGGAGTTCACTATTACAAAAATTTAAATCAATGACATTTTATTTATGACACTTGTGAAAAAGCGCCATTGTCTATCCTTGAAATTTATACATTTGGAACCTATGACGTTTTTTTATTGAAAAATATCAACACTACTACAATTAAGCCCATATGTATTGCCATACCCACAAGAGACGAGATATCCCCATGGATTCACTCTCCAAAACCCTAACCCTTAACTTTCATCCTACGACCAAACTACAATGATTATTCACCAATGGCTCCTCTGGCCTCAACCCTCTCCTTCAAGGCTTCTACCCAGCCTCCCTTAATGTCTTTCCTCGACTAGAAACTAGAGTCCCGAGGTTGAAACCTCCACCATTCCATCTCAGACCTTAGCCTGCACCATCTGAACTTCATCTTTGAAGCGGGAGATTTTCAAAGCGAGACACGGAGAAGATCAGAGTAGAACACGCTGGAGTCAATGCTATGGGTAGAGTACAAGAAGATTTAGAGTACAGGTGTTGTGTGTAGCATTACAGGGAAGCAATCGCTTGAAGAACAATCTCTTCGCTAGCATGCTCATTCCCTTGATTCCAAGATCTAAAGACCCCATTCTTTCATTGATTCTCTTCTCTGCAAAAAATTTTAGATCCAAGTTAGCCGACAAGGTCACCCATTTTTCTCTTTGATTTTTCTTGAAAATTAGATCCATTTTATTTATAGTTTGCTGAGATCATTTGGGTTTTCTACAGTGGGAAGAAGGTTTACAAATAATACCCTTGTTGACGAGGATGCGTCTTCTATTCTTCCTGGTAGTGCATGAGGTGATTTGTTTTATTTCTATTTTATTTGATAAATCCATTAATACTCTTGATTTGCCTTATGGGAATTGTCTCTATTTCTATTTGTTTTTGTTGTAAGTATTTATTATAATCATAGAATGTATGACTTGATACATAAAGTGGGTTTTCGAAAATGTTTTTGAGTCTTGTAATGTTTTGAAAATGTCATCAGGGTGTGGTCAAATCACAATAACCGGGTGTGGGAGGAGTCCTAATATTCAAAGTATTTTCTTGGTTACATTTTCTTCTTGTAGTTGATATATTATATGGTAATTTAATTATCCATTAATTGGGTGTTAGTTTCTTTCTCTCTCCTATTATTCATTAATTTATTCATAAACTTGGATGGATCTTGAAGGCACCTAATTCAGATCATAGGCTCTATTTGGTTCGAATGATTTTCCAATCTTTTTTAAACTTCTAAATGCGGAATGTGGATCTAACTGCTCTTGATGGTATTTAATTTGAATTGGGGTTTGGAAGGCCCCTTTTCTTCATTTTCTTAACAATATTTTAGGTTCTAATAAGACAGGAGTGACATTAGTTGAGGGCACTCAAACTGATTAAGATGGTTCTGTTTGGATGTAGATGGTTTTCTTTCGACTCCAAATATTTTAAGTTCATGGTGGAGGGGGAAGGTAGAAAGTCACAGGTGTTCATAATAGAAAGGCACTTTTGGAGAAGGAGCAAGAATCCTACTCAAGGGAGTTGAGGCATTTAGAAGGCAAGCATACAAGAATAGTAGAGGATTGGAATGGAGGGAGAATGGAAGGAGGTATAGTCTAGAGTTAAGAAAATGATCTTGGGTGTTTTTTTACTGCGCGGTTGCGGAATGCGGATGGAAAAGGCATCGTGCGTGCTCTGAAGGAAGCAGGTCTAATAAATGGGTGGACTACGCTAGCGAGCGTTGCAAGAATATGAACTAAGGCAAGCGAGGAGGAGAAAAAAGAAGTGGATGAGACCATTCTCCATAGCAAGGTGGAGATTTACAAGGGAGGTCGAATTAAAGATCAGTCCTTTGTAGAGATAACGATTTCTGAAGGAAAAAAACAGGATATGGTTTGGTTGGAAATTAGCGATTACATACCAAAAAAGGATTTGGGGTTGTTAAAACATGGAGTGGTGGGAAGATGGAAGTCACAACCAATAATAGGTCCGATACTATCGGAGGTAGAAGCATGGGCCAAAAGGGCTTAGAGGTTGAAGGGGAGTGTGCTTTATTATCCTTTAAATTAGAACCTTTTCTTCATGGAGTTTGATTCATCAAAAGAGGAAAATTGGGTCATAGAGAATGGAAGTAGGTTTTTTAGGGGTGAAGCGATGCATCTGGAACGGTGGAACCCTTCAATAGGATGTACGGGAAGAAAAGACCAGGTTCATGAAGCTTAGATCAGAGTGGTTGGCCTACCCTTGCACCTGTGGATAGGAGAAATCTTGAAAAAAGTGGGAAATAGCTGTAGGGGGGTTTTGTAGTTATGGATAAAGGAATAGCCCTAAGGACAGATCTTCTATGGGCAAGAATTTTGGTAAAAATGAATCGTAATGGAAAGCCTTCATCTAAAAATTTGCTTGCAAGGGCTAGAAGTTATGAACTCCAAATATGGTGGGAGATCTAACTAAGGGTAGCTGATTGGAGTGAATCATGCATACATTACAGTACAATTTCTATGTATTTTTATAGCTCAACTTGCATGATTCACATTCATATTCACTGATATTGTGCTAATCCCAATACTATAATGTTTCATAGAACATGGCGATATTGGAATAAAAGGAAGCTAACAATAGAAGAAAGGACTAAGGCGGAGAATGCGACAAAGTGCGAGCGAGATGGTTGCCTCGGGTATGCTTGATGAGAGACCCACAACTGCGACATAATATATACCATTAGCAGCGGGAGCCTATGCGCCAGCGAACTTGAATCTTTAGAGCATGGTTGCCTTGGAGTGCGTGTGTGGCTCCCTTTCTTTGTGGGCGTAGCGAGGTCTCCGTTCCAAAGCGGGCTCTAAAGTTATGATTTTACGGGCCATTGATAGGCTCTTCAAGGTATAAAAGAGAGAGAGCGATTTCGAGGCAAAAGAGCGAGGGGAGACGGACTAAAGACAGGAGACGGATAGAGGGTGGTGAAGACGGTTAGAATTCGTGAGCAGCTTCTTTGTATTTCTTTCTCCTAGTCGTGTGATGCTGAAGCATATTTGATTTGTAGTAATCACTATGAACTAACTTTTCTCTTTAGGGTTTTATCAACTCTAACTGCACCATTATGGATTAATACTTTAATTGTGTTTTATTTAATATTGATATGAAATTCTATGGTTTTTTTACTCTTGAATTTAATCACATGTCATTCTTTGGCCAATTGTGGCATGCTAATGCTAGGAGTATGATATCAAGAGATGATGACTCGTAAGGACATGGGTAAGGCAACACTTGGTCAACCAGGGAATAGAGATATCCTGCGTTCCAAGTGTAGCACTAGGGTTTGCACATTCATGCATCTCGGAATCGAGGGGTTGAAGCAGAGATGCAATACACCCCACTAGCGAGATAGACAGTTATATCTCGAGAGAGAATATCTTGTAGACACGATCAACCCGCTAACAGAAATCATATGGTATATTAAAAAAATGCACTATCTAGGTTAAAATCCATCAGGTGTGGTAGGTGAAGGCAAAACCTTAGGTTTTCTCATCATTACCTTAAACCGAAACTTTAATATTAGGCTTTCTTTACTTTAGTTAATTTATTCGTAATTCGCTACCAGACTGGATCCAAATATTGTCTAGGTCACTAAATTAGTATTTAGCACGCTTCTCTTCGTGGGAACGACACTTGACTCTCCACTACACTGCATGAACTCGACGCGTATACTTGCAGCGAGCAGTCTGCATTTTTACCAACTTTACGCAGCTCGCTTCGGCCCGGAATCAAGTTTTGGCACCGTTGACGGGGAGAAGTTTAGTGTTGATATTGACAACCATGCCATAGATATAGATTGTACTTTGGATCGATTTTATTTTAGTTAGTTCTTTTCACTTATTAATTATTATTATTATTATTATTTTTATTATCCTTCGTTTTAGGCATTGTGCCTTATTTCATCTGTGCTGTGACTTGGTCTAAACTTCATACTTGTGATTTCAAGAAAGCATTTAGTGTGCATGCAAAGACAAAGATCCGCAGGGTCCTTCCATTCGATCCTGAACCAAAACGGACATTACATCGATTACGCGAAAAGCACCACCTTGACCCGATTTGAAATAATGCATAATTCGAGGATGAAGGGCCGGAGTTCCAAGAGGAATGAACCATGGGTGGATCGGAATGGGCCAATTAGAATCGGGCCACCCGATCATTTTATGTGACTGATAATCATATGCTACTTGAGGTTATCCTTACCACCTACAGTTGTTCAGTCAGCTATACGAAGACCACCCATTCAAGCGGAACAACTTGGGTGAAAAGATGGCTTCTGCATGAAATGCTCCACAATATACAGTTTCATGGGTTGCCTAGTGAGAATCCGAATGCACGTCTGACCAGTTTTATTGAAGTCCGTGACACAATCAAGTATAATGGGGTAACAGAAGAAGCTCTTAGATTGCGTCTATTCCCACTATCACTTAGCGACCGAGCTAAGCATTAGTTGACTAGCCAACCACCGGATTCCATTACCTCATGGAATGACTGAGTGTAGAAATTTATGACCAAAATTTTCCCACCCGCAAAGATCGCACAGCTGGTGCAAGAAATTAACACATTTAGACAATTCGAGGGGGAGAACTTGGCCGAGGCCTGGGAGAGATTTCATGAGTTATTGAGGAGATGCCCACACCCTAAGTTGACTAGGTGGATGCAGGTGCACACGTTTTATAACGGTTTAAGCGATTCAGCTAGGACAATCGTTGATGCCTCAGCAAGAGGTGCCCTGATGAAAAAAACTACAGATCAAGCTTATGAGATATTGGAAGATACAACCACTAATTCTAATTAGTGGCCTCGAGATAGATCAGCACCTAGGAAGCCCTTAGCGGGAGTAGACACAGAAGTTCTCAGTAATTTGGTAAACCATGTCGCACAGTTAACTAAACAACTATAGCTACAGAAGTAGCCAAGTATAGTGAATGTAATTCAGAATAATCCTTGGGAGATCTGCGAAATTTATTGGAGGTAACACGATCTTATGGATCGTCGGAGTCAAGATAGATGACAGTGAAACGAAACACGATATGTGAATCGGTAGAATCAACAACCGGCATGGACAATACGAGATTGGCCATGTCGAGCGGGTACCATAATTAGAATCAGAATCAGGGCCAGGGTTGGAAAGTTAATTAGAATAAGAAGAGCAATCAAAACTATGGCTGGAGGAACAACCAAAATAGTATGCCACCACTTCAAGAGAGCAAGTCGCCACTTGAGAAGAAAGTGTATTTGGAAGAAGCCTTGGCTCATGTGATGACTTCCCATAGCACATTTATGAATGAGATGAAGGCCACATTCAAAATGAGGCTCAACGGCCTCTGAGAACAATTCACCCAAGCTGTAGAATCAAGGGACTGACCGAGGAAACCACGGAAGTGCAAATAGGCCCGAATGGCCCACATTGTTAGTGAGGAGGTAGCATGGATCATTACCTAGAAACTCGGAGGTGAACCCGAGACGAGAAGGTAATGACGAGTTAAAGCGTACGTGAGAAGTGGCAGAGAATTAAGCGATGCCGGGCGCCACGGTGATAAAGGAGGTAGAAACTAAGGAAGTAGCTAGACGGTCAGGTGATAAGATAGAAGAGAGCATTGAGAAAAAGTGCGCAGAGAAGAAAGCGAGGCTAAAGATTGACCCGACCACAAGCGAACCTTGACCCAATTACGTACCCTCAACGCACGAGGAAGAATAAGTGGACAAGCAATTCACTAAGTTTATGGAAGTGTTCAGAAACTACATATCGACATTCCATTTCAGCGTCGTTAGAGCAGATGCCTAGTTATGTAAAATTCATGAAGGATATCTTGTCAAAGAAAGGAAGAAGATTGTCGGTTGAGGCAGTGAACCTCACCAGAGAATGCAGTGCCCATCACGTAGAAACTACCCACGAAGGCTGAAATACCCAAGCAGTTTTACTATTCCTTGTACCATCAGGAACTCCATCTTTGAGAGGGTTTTGTGTAACTTGGGAGCTAGTATAAACCTCATGCCATTATCCATATTCAGACGACTGGGATTAGGTGAAGCTTTCCCAACTACGGTCACACTCTAGTTAGCAGACAGGTCATTGAAACACCCCAGGGGAGTGATAGAAGACGTCCTGGTAAAGGTAGATAAGTTTATCTTCCCGGAAGATTTCATCGTTCTAGACATGGAAGAAGATAAAGAAATACCCATAATATTGGGTAGACCTTTTCTATCTACCGGCAGGGCAATGATTGATGTGTAGAGGGGAGAGCTGAAATTGAGAGTACAGGAGGAGGAAGTCAAGTTCAATGTCTTTGAGGCTGTGAAACACCCGGCAGAGAGTGACACATGCTTCATGATAGAGATCGTGGAGGCTATAGTGTCTAGCCATAGTGGTCCCATTGACCCTTTGGTGACTAGCCTGGTACAGAGTGAATCAGAAGAGTTGGGAGAAGAGGTCAAAGAGTATGTGAAATGGATGGACTCCTTCCAACCTAATAGAAGGAAATACTACGAGCCCCTAAGGGAAATTGCTCAAACGTAAGTGCCATCCTTCGAACAACCACCTAAGATGGAGTAAAAGCCACTACCTAGCCATTTGAGGTAGGCGTATCTTGGGGACGCCTCCATACAGTGATTATTCGGCCTCCACGACCGACGAAGAAGAAGATAAGTTCTTGAGGTACTTAGGGATCCACGAGGATCATTGGTTGGTCTTTGGGCGATTTAAAGAAGTTGCCCTTCTATGTGTATGCATCGCATCCTGCTCGAAGATGGTCATAAGCCTTTAATTGGAAGCATAGGAGACTAAATCCAGCCATGAAAGTAGTGCGCAGAAATGCGAAGTGGTAGATGCGAGTAATTTATCCTATTCTGACGGTGCATGGGTAAAGTCAGTCTGGTTATTAATCGAAAAGGGAGGAACAACGATAAAGACAGGAGAATAATATGCGTGACTACAGAACAATCACAGGTTGGAGAATTTGCATTGACTACCGGAAATTAAATAAGGCTACCCGAAAAGACCATTTTCCACTGCCATTTCTGGATCAGATGTTAGATAGGCTAGTAGGGCATGAATATTACTATTTCTTAGATGGGTATTCCGGATACCATCAGATCGCTATAGCCCTAGAGGATCAAGAGAAGACGACCTTCACTTGCCCTTATGGTACATTTGCATTTAGGCGAATGCCCTTTGGGCTGTGCAATGCGCCGGGCACATTTCAGCATTGTATGATGGCTATATTCTCATATATGGTTGAAAAAACAATTGAGGTGTTCATGGACAACTTTTGATATTAGGAGCCTTACGACAATTATGCGGAAAACTGGTCAGGTGCTTGTTAGATGTGAAGAACCCGATCTTGTCTTTGAATTAGGAGAAGTGCCATTTATGGTATAGGAAGGCGTAGTACTTGGGCCTTGGATTTGCAAGAGGGAATAGAGGTCGTTAAAGCTAAGATTGAGGCAATAGAGAAACTACCCCCACCATCATCAGTAAAGGGCATAAGGAGCATTTTAGGACACGCGGGGTTCTATAGGCGGTTCATAAAGGATTTCTCTCGGATTGCAAAGCCCTTGTCTTGTTTGCTAGTTCAAGGGACACCATTTTATTTTAATTAGGAGTGTGTGCAAGCTTTTTCAATCCTAAAAGATAAATTGGTATCGGCCCCCATAGTGGTAGCCCTAGACTGGGACCTTCCGTTTGAGCTAATGTGTGACGCTAGTGACTATGCGATAGGAGCAATGCTGGGCCAGAAAAGAGACAGGATATTCCAGGTGATTCATTATGCTAGCCGTACTTTGAATGATGCCAAGCTGAAGTATGCCACCACTAAAAAGGAGCTATTGGCCATTGTTTTTGCCTTTGATAAATTTGGAGGCCCTAACGATCGACCTTGAGGTAATAGTGCACACTGACCAATCAGTCATTAAGTACCTAATGACTAAAAAGGATGCAAAACCGAGACTAATACGGTGGGTGCTCCTATTGCAAGAATTTGACCTATAAATCAAGGACAAGAAGGGAACAAAGAACTTAGTTGCAGACCATCTGTCAGGATTGGAAGGGCCTAGAGACAAGGTCTAGGTTAATGATGATTTCCCAGATAAGCAGCTTTTAGCAATTGGAGACACAAAGACCATTCCATGGTTTGCCGACTATGTGAACTACCTAGTGGCCAAGGTTATCCCACCCGATTTTAGCTACTAGCAGAAGAAGAGGTTCTTTGCACACTTAAAGCACTATTACTAGGAAGAGCTTATTTTGTACAAACATTGTGCGGATTAAGTGATAAGGCGGTGTGTACTGGAAGATGAAATGTGTAGTATTCTAACTCACTGCCACACCTTATCATGTGGGGGACACTTTGGAGGCCAGAGGACAGCAGCAAAGGTATTACAATCAGGTTTCTATTGGCCTAGTTTGTTTAAGGATGCACACCGGTTGTATCCACGTAGCCAGTGCGAAAGAGCGAGGCGACATTTCGCGGGATAGGCAACCGTACGCACAATTCTAGAGGTTGAGTTATTTGACTTATGGGATATGGACTTCATGGGTCTATTTCCCTCTTCATTCAGTAACCTGTATATTCTCCTTGCCGTAGACTACGTCTCCAAATGGGTAGAGGCAATACCAACACGCACGAATGATGCCAGTGTGGTAGGAGTCGAGTTCCTTGTGACCACATATTTACGGTTTCGGTACTCCACGGGCATTGATCACGGATGGTGGTACTCATTTCTGCAACAAGCTAGTTGATAAAGTCCTGCAAAAATATGGTGTGTGGCATCGAACTTCACTCGCTTATCACCTACAGGAAAATGGACAGGCCGAGGTGTCAAATCGGGAGATAAAGTTCATTATGGAGAAAACAGTAAATAGTTCAAGGAAGGACTGGTCAAAGAAGATTGATGATTCACTTTGGGCATACAGGATAACATTTAAAACCCCATTGGGTATGTGTCACCATTCCGACTAGTCCTATGGGAAAGCCTGCCATTTTCTAGTGGAATTAGAACATAGAGCATATTGGGCAACTAGGCTTCTGAACATGGATAGTAAGGTAGCCGGAGAGAAGCGAATACTAAAACTGAGTGAATTAGAGGAATTCTGCAATGAAGCCTATGAGAATGCTTGAATCTATAAGGAAAAGACGAAAGCTTGGCATGACAAGCATATTGTAAGGAAATAGTTTGAGCCGAGTCAGCAAATTATGTTCAATTCTAGGCTAAAACTCTTCCCTGGCAAGTTGAAGTCAAAATGGTTAGGTCCATTCATAGTGGTGCAAGTATTCCCTTATGGAGGTGTTGAGATAATGCATCTAGAGAAGGGATAGTTCAAAGTCAAAACCCAAAGATTGAAACCGTATTTCGGAGGAGAATTCCATACAAGAAGACAAGAAACCATCCTAAGCACACCTGGAGCAGGACCGTAAGGGTGCGAAAGGTCACCATCAGTTCAGTTATTTTCCCCACTTTGAATGATGTACGTTGTAGGAATGTCGAGCTAACGATGTTAAACATAGTGCTTCCAGGAGGCAACCCAAGTATTGTGAGATCACCTTCTCTACGCCGCTACGTAGCAAGCAGGAATTTTTTGCGGTCTATCTTTCTGGTCCGCAACGGTTGCCCACTTTCGGGTACGCAGCAACGAAGGTCTCTACGCCACTACATAGACACTCTTTGCCACTGCGAAGAGCCCTTCACCGCGGTGAATCAGCGAATATTTTGGGCCCTATAATGCCAGCGATCGACGTTTTCCCTCCACCTACACATTTGCTGCCTTTTTCTTCCTCTCATTTTTCTTTGTGTTTTTGCGGATGCGCCCCATAGATTGACCTCCGTGACCGAAGTCCACCCGATAGCAGCGGCGTCAGGCTCCACCCTGTGAGGCGGCACCACCCCCTCTGAAATATCCACATCAGTTCGTTTCTCGAGAGGCCGAGCGGATCTATCACGAGTTACTATTCAACCGCTCGTTCGTCCCAGAGCGCGGTTTTCCCACATCCAATGCATTCTTTAACTTCACCATCTAGAAGCCAGCGGATGGCGAGACCACCCATGAGCTCCCGATTTCGGGTGGCCCGGTGGTCGCGGGAGTTCCTCAATCTTGTTTTCAAAGGTCGGCACCACCGTCCTTAGGGCGGGTGGGTTGAGTTTGGTACCCAAAATGCATCAGGATCCCTTCTTGATGGATGATGTGATGCGAGTATAGGCGTGACTGGCGGCCTGAGCTATGGTAGCTTGATGCAGGAGCTTACTCACGGCTAGGGCGTGTGGAGACGCCAACCATCGACTGGTGATTTCACCACTTTTCAGATGCACTCACTCACGCCCATGGCCAAGGTCTGATATAACTTTTTATGTATTAAAATCAAGTCTTCCTTGCATTTGAGTACAATTACGAAGGACAGGGCGATCCTCCTGTACACCATGACTAAGGGGTTCAAATTCGACATCGGGTCCGTCATTGAGTGAGGGTTGATTGAGTCGACCTAAGGGAGATGCACAGGAGCCCTGATACACCCTTCACTCATTACATAGCTATGCCAACTAGCTAAGGTCCGTGTTGGACTCGAGGGAGCCGGGTGCGGCGGCGCTACCCACTCTGGTTGCCCAAAGGCGAGTTCGAGTCAGGGAGGTCGGATGGGGAGGCAGGGAGGATGCTTCGGCGCCACGCCCGGTGCAGGTGACCACCGAGGATGGGCCACAGGGGTCCCCTCTAGTTCGACTCAGTCCCTCGCATGCTAGATTCATGAGCTTACCACAAGGTTTGATGCCTATTGGGAAGAGTCTTAGAACCTTAGGGTTGCCACTGAGTTATTAGGACATGGAGCGCCATCGGAGAAATTTAGAGATGGCCACTATTTATTCAGCCGGACCTTATCACACAACCAGTGGCTCGGCTCCTCTCTTCCTGCGTCGCCACCACCCTTGCGTTGATTATACGGGGCGTAATCTGTGACCTTTATTTTCTTTTTCTTTTTTTCGGTGAGGACACTGTTAGTTTTAAGTTTAGGGGTATATGTGTGGGCATATGGGTAGGCTCAGAGATATTGTGTTTATTTTTATTGTATTTTTTTAATTTTTATCTTTGCATGTCACAGGTTTTCGACTGTTTTAGTTTGTTTTAGTGTGCTTTAGCATGTTTAAAGACCGAGCCTTGTCCCTATGTACTAACATATTTGCATTTGGCAATATTATGATATGGTGACTTCCAAATTTGGTTTTAATTGTTCTCAGCTCTAGTTGACCATGATTACAAAAAGGGGAGTCATACTAATCGTAGAAAGCCTGTGTTCCATTAAAATAGGGAACTCTAAGGTTGTGTGACAATTAGGACTGCATTGTATAACGTCGAGAATAACCATGTCTGGTCGCCCCTTTTAGAACTCAAGAAATCAATTCCCGAAGTAGGCTATCATGCACACACACACGTTATCCCCGGGGTATGCTTTGACTCCAGACTCACCATGCAAGATTTCTACGAACCTTAGTAAGTTAAACACCTAAGTGATGAGACACCTTAGAAAAAGAGGATCATCGTTGAGCCCCAATCGAAATCCTGGGCACATTTCGAGGGGCTTTTCAAAGCCTAATGCCTGAGCCGTAATTTTGGGAGCCATTGACTTCAGCACTTTGCCATGGGACCCGAAAGGATGGATGATCTCACGATCCTCAGACCTCGAGGTTTAGTTGAGTGTTCGGGGTGAAGTTTTAGGGGAACTGAATGCTCGGTGACCTTAACCAACTAGTGGGAAGTCACCAATGGATCCCCGCTACAGGAATCCTCACCTGAAACCTCTTGGTACTAGTACTCTTCCAAGTTTGTCTTAGACTTAATCCCCTTAGGAGTAGTTGAAGTGAATAAATTGGTGCGTTCTCATCCTTCTATGTTAAGCTATTCCAAATAGGCGAGTTAGATTCAAGTTTGGGGGTACTGCAGTCGAACTATACATTGGAGATCACACTTTAACCGCACTTAGACTCCTTGGGAAAAATTATTGAGCACTAAAAATGGGGTTGACCTGCTTGGTTAACCGAGACTGACTCAGTGCAGATTCTTGAAAGTTGAACAACCAAGGCAGTCCCTGGATCTTTTGAACTGGTTCTTGTTGACCCCTCCTTGCTAGTATCATGTGTACTAGACCCATATCGTCAGTGTTAGTTGCACTTTATTCTTACGTGCCTTGGTTAGAATTTGTTCTTACTTAAGGACAAGTAAGAAGCTAAGTTTGGGGGTGTTGATCGGAGTGAATCATGCATACATTATAGTACAATTTCTATGTATTTTTATAGCTCAACTTGCATGATTCACATTCATATTCACTAATATTGCGCTAATCCCCTATACTATAATTTTTCATAGAACATGACGATATTGGAATAAAAAAGGAAGCTAACAATAGAAGAAAGGACCAAGGCAGAGAATGCAGCAAAGAAGTGCAGTAGAGATGGTTGCCTCGGGTACCCAGCAGCGAGGAGACCCACACTGCGATGTAGCCCTTCGAGAAGCAGTGAGAAGGGGGCTACCCATGCGCGAACACGAGATGCCGGGCATGGTTGCCTCGGGTGCGCCGTGCCTGGCTCACATCACCACGGCATAGCGAGGTCTCCCATTCGAAAATGGAAGCTCTAAAAGTTATGATTTTTTGGCCATTGATGGGCCCGAGTTCCGTGGTATAAAAAGAGAGCGATTTCGAGGAAAAAAAAAGTAGAGGGGAGACAGACTGAAGACAAGGAGAGATGGATAGAGATTGGTGAAGACGGATTCTGGGAGATCGTGAAGACGGCTTCTTTTGTATTTCTTTCTCTAATTCGTGTGATGTTGGAAATCTTTCAGTTTGTAATGAAAATTACTATGAACTAACTTTTCTCTCTAGGGTTTTGTCAACCCAACTGCACCATTATGGATCAATACTTTAATTGTGTTTTATTTAATAATGATATAAATTTCTATGGTTGTTTTACTCCTGGATTTAATCACATGTCATTCTTTGGCTAATTGTGGCATGCTAATGCTAGGAGTCTAATATCGAGAGTTGATGACTCGCAGGGACATGGGTAAGGAAACACTTGGTCAACCAGGGAATAGAGATATCCCGCGTTCCAGGTGTAGCACTAGGGTTTGCACATTCATGCATCTCGGGTCGAGGTCGGAAACGAGAGATGCAATACACCCCCACTAAGCGAGATAGACGAGTTATATCTCGAAGAGAATATCTTGTAGACACGATCAACCCATACTTAATCGGATGGTATATTAAATAAATGCGCTATCTAGGTTAACATCCATCGGGAGTGGTAGGTGAAGGGGCAAAACCTAAGGTTCATCATTACAGTAAGCTGAAACTTTAATATTAAAAACTCTTTACTTTAGTTAATTTGTCGTAATTAGCTACCATGCTGGATCCAAATATTGTCTAGGTCACTAAATCGGTATTGCACGGCTTCTCTTCGTGGGAGCGACATGACTCACCTACACTACGTGAACTCAGCGTGTATACTTGCACGCGAGTTCATTTTTACCAACTTTATGCTCACTTTCGGCGGAAGTCGATGGCGGAGGTGTATCCTTGAAGAAACAACGCAGCGGGAGTTCTTGTAGAACCCAAGGAGGAAGATGAAAGGAAGACACGCACTGTAGGACGCGTGAGAACTGAGAAAGAAGAAATTATTCACGTTCTTTGAGAGGAGCAGAAAGATGTGGATATGCAGGAGTCTTTGAAAAGACGTGGATCTGCAGGCGACTTGCCTCTGTGTCCAAATTGTATTGGGATCTCTAAAGAGGGCCCACGCTTAGTTTTGAATTTCAAAAGAAGCCAGGTCTAAGATCGAGAGAGGAGGGTATCAAAAAAGTCCTCTTACGAGATACTATAGGCCGAAGCCTAAGCCCTTACCAAGGGTGTGTGGTGGGTCAAAGCTCAAGCCCTCCTCAAGGTTCAATATTGGGCCAATGCCCATGCTAATCATCTCAAGACTTTGTGGGCCGAAGCCTAAGCCCTTTTGGTAATATGGATGAAGTAGAGAGGTCCATAGAGAAGGCTTTTTTGGTTTATCAAAGTGTAAAGAGTCTGGGGTTGTCAGTGGAGATAACAAAGGGCACTGTGAACCCTAGTCTTGTCTCTCTTTAGGGGTGTGGTGATCTCGTGGAAGAGGAAAGGGGCTTTCAAGAGAATCTTCCAACAAAAATGCTAAGGCAAAGCGAGGACAACAATATAGCTCGGGTGTTAAGCAGAAAGGAGATAAGGTTTTTTATGAAAGCAAAGGGGAGTTCGATAGTAGATAAGGAAAGCTCTTTCTTTTTTTTAGGAGGGGCATCAACTTTCGTTAAGGCTTCAAGAGAAACCTGTGTCTTTGTAGAATTGGGTGTTGAAGGTGAAGAAGGAGGTTTTTCTACTGGGAAGAAGATGCAAAGCTTTAGTATCCTAGTCAATGGTATTTCTGGCGATGATATTGATCCCTAGCACGAAACCCAATTGGGGTGGGAGATTCAACCAATACTTCGTTATGCAAATATCCCAAGGGGAAGATCAATAAGTTCAGGGCATGAGGTTGTGATGGTGATACACAAGCTGGAAAGAGCGTGAGTTTAGAGGAAAAAAGCTTGGGGAAGACTGAAGGGACAAGGCCTGTCTCCTTGGGCAAGGTGTGGCAGATCCGTCCCAAGTCTCAAGAGAAAGCGGACCTTGGGTCAGACCAAGCATGCAGTGCGGATTGAAGGTTAGGTTCAGCTTACGGATCGAATCCCAAGTTAGGTAGAGCCTAGAGTAGGTATTTGGGTTTGGGTCTTAACAATAGGGTGGCCCCAAGCCTGCCCAAGTCCCAATAGCCGATCCCCTTTAGCTAGGATGGACTCAATTGACCTTTTTCATCTCAAGGTTGTAGGTATGGGGTTTGGGTCAAGTCAGGGTCCTCTTCTTAGGCCTTTCATGCCTTCTAATTTTAAAAATCCTGTCCCTAAAGTTCTAAATGCCGGCAAGGAGGGGAATGTCACACACATATGGGAAGAAGGTGATTTATGAGAGGGTCTAGCAGAGAAAAATGATTGTGTCGATATGCACAGATATGGGAATAATCTCTATGAACAGTCTCCCTTCCTTATTTTTTTTGTTTTTGGCTGACCCTTGCTATCAAGGGGGTTTTTCAAGCCAAGGAGGAGTGGGGGGGGTTGTTGCGAGGTGAAGTTACGGAACCATTAAGGGTGGTGGCAGCTGATAGCAAAAAATGGGGTTTGGAATGTTCAGGTGCGACAATTGAAGCAAGGGAGGAGCTCAATGAAGATGGTCAAAGAACAGAGGAGGCCTAAAACGAGTCTTCAGTGACTTGGACTTACGAGAATTGGGAAAGAAGCTGTCTGGCAAAATTTAGTGAATTTATGGGATTTCCAACTAAGGGGTTTGAAAAGGAGATTTTGGAGTTGTTGAGAAATCTAGTGGCATTGCAACAAATTGTCAAGAAAAAGGGAATCATGACGGTCCAGCGAAACGAGAACTAGAGATTGAAATGCAAATCCAATTATAATGGGAAGAATACAAATAAAAGAGGAGGCAGGGACAGGGGGAATCTATTGTTAAAGTTAAAATGAAGGTCAAAATTCTATCATGGAATGTTAGAGGTGTGAACGACCCTGATAAAAGGAAAGTTATCAAGAATTGTTTAAAAACTCACAAGTTGGACTTGGTTTGCTTATAAGAAGCTAAGGTCCAAGAGATGAACAATGTTATGACGCGTAGTCTTGGGGTGGGCCATTTTCTGAACTGGAATGCCTTGAATGCAGAGGGGACCCTGGGGGGGGGTATTCTTCTGCTCTGGGATAGAAGAAGAATTAGTATGGTGGATTCAGTGGTAGGAAGTTTCTCAGTTTTGTGTTTGTTTAGAACGGTGGAGGACGAGTACCAATGGGTTTTTTCCGGGGTGTATGGTCCGGTTGAGAGGAGTCTTAGAGAATCCTTCTAGGAAGAGCTTGGTTCGATCAAAGGCTTGTAGGAAGAACCATGGTGTGTTGGCGGCGATTTCATTGAGATTCTCTCTCCTAATGAAAGATCTAGAGGAGGTAAGATGTCCAACACCATGAGAAGGTTTTCCGAAATCCTGAATGACTTGGGTTTAGGGCCTTACGCTCTGAGAGGAGTCCTTACACTTGAGTGGGAAAAATGGTAGATCAATGTCAGTTTAGATAGATTCACGGTCTCTGCCATTTGGGAAAGCCCCTTTGCCGACAGGTGATCCCGGAGATGTCTCCCTAGACAGGTCTCGATCATTTCCCCCATTTTCTTGAAACGTTAGTGTCAAGGCGGTCCCTCCCCTTTGATTAGTACCCAAATAGTGCAATATTGAGCCTTGTTTATCATAGGTTTTATACACTTTTTGTGTATTAATCAACTTCAATAACCCAATTGTTGCATTAGGGTCCCGGTTTTGCTACTGATTACATTTTGTAGTTGTTTGAGTGGTTTGCGGGTTAAATGTCTCACAATTCCTCAATTTGAAGCAGACACACGTGAGCCTGGCTGGTCGAAGACTCATGATTAACTCAGAAGAATTTCGGAGCAAATTTATTGAAGATTGAAGGAGCAATCTAGCGAGAGTACTGGGGTTACAAGAATTTGGCAGCACACCAATTCGCGAGGCTTTGTGGGAATTTTCGCGAGTTACCAAGCACCTCTGTGACTCACCTCTCATGACTGCTTTTTGATCTGGTGGTTTAATACAAGTTTGCCCTTATGTAATTTTGATTCTTTAGCACAATTTTGTAATTTCCTCTTTACTGAGCCTATATAAGCTCAACCATGCTTGTAAGAAAGACATCAAATCATTCAATCAATCAGTCAAGCACGAAGCTTCCTCCTGCTGTTGGTGATTTTCTCTTCTTCTCCCTTCACTTTCTTTCATTTTCTTGGTTGCTAAACACCCCTTGATGATGACAAATCGAGGATGTAGCTAATCTCCCCCCGATCCTTGAAGGGAAGGCCAGGTGTTGTTTAGGTTTGATTTGCATGTCTCATGTTTTCATGTTTGTATTTTAGGGTATTTATGCCTGCATTTCACTGGGGTTAAAATCTCTTAAGCATGCTCCCTTTAATGTGTATTTGGCAAGCTTCTTGGGTTCAATGGATACTTTCATTAGATCCATTGAGGCTCAGTTAGTTGTCTCCTATTAGTTATCGTGGGGTAGGGTTTTTGAGATGTGTTTTCACGGCTAGGGACATTTTTGCCTAATAAAATGCTATCTCTCAACAAGGTAAGCTATTAGGGTTTAGGTTTTAAAGCTAAAGAAGATCTAGTCGAGTGATATATCTGTTCCCCCCCGAAATGCGAGGATATAGACCGGAACATGTTGGTTAACCTAGAACACTTCAAGAAACTCGGTGGCGAGACTTCAAGGATTTTCTCTTTTAATTTTTTTGCTTAGGTTATTTTTTAGCTTGCAAAACATTCACACACACTGTTTCCACACACCGCCAAATCAGAGGAGAAAACACCATTTTCAATGCCTTAACCCCTCTCTCCGCGAAGAAAACCCATCCACAGTGTTCGACCCTAGAGCCTCTCTTTGTGGTAGCTTTGCTGTCGATGATAGGAATCTAGGTTATAAATTTTGTTGATTCGAACCTTACGAATTTGAAAGCGAATCAGATTGATTTGCTTAGGGATGGTGCCTAGTGAGATAAAGAAAAGCGATGAACTTGTAGTTCCACATCACAAGTTTTGAATTCTCATTTCTTTTATTTTATTCATTTGTCCCTACTTACGGAGTTCTTATGAGAGAATTTGAAAGTACGCTGAGGGAGTCACAGAAAGACTCCCTGTGTTATTTGTTAATATTGTTTTGATTTTATCTAACCAATAACCTTTTTGTAGCATTGTTTTGTTGGTTTCTTGCTTGTGGTGATCATAGCAGTTTATGCAGTGGGACGAAACCTTTGCGGGCGGGTGGAGAGGCTAAGGTGCTTCGATTGAGAAGGTTGTGAAGTTAGCTACACCTGCGTCAAATGGAGACCCCACCCGAGGAGCAATGGGGAGCCAACCGGGGTTCACTTAGAGAACCCCGATGCATATAGATGATGAGGATCACATCCATCCTCCAAGGGTGAAGTGCACCCTCATGCATACCCCGGTAGAGGATGTAGCGGTGAGACCATGTTGGTGCCCATTCCCAGGCCTTTCATGGTATGGAAACGAAATCCATGCAGCTCGTATTCGGAGTTCGGAGGTTGCACTACATTCAAGGAAGGTGCATTCGACATGGACTTGCTCAAGTTGAAAGCCTTCCCTTTGACCCTCAAAGATAAAGCCAAAATTTGGCTTAATTCACTAAGGCCAAGGACCATCAAGAACTGGGCTGAGCTGCAGGCTGAATTCTTGAAGAAGTTCTTCAGTGCTCATAAGACCAACAACCTGAAGAGGAAGATCTATACCTTTGCAGCTCATGACAGTGAGAGATTTTATCGAGTCTTGGGAAGGTATCTTGAGACCATCAGTGCATGCCCTCATCATGGCTTTGATACATGGATGTTGGTGAACCATTTCTACGATGGGATGTCCCCTTCCATGAAACAACTCCTGGAGACCATGTGTGGAGGGGACTTTCTTAGCAAAAATCCTGATGAAGCCATGGACTTTTTGAACTACGTGGCCGAAACTTCCAAAGGATGGGATGAGCCGAACCCAAGGGAGGTAGAAAGGATGAAACCAACAGCAAACTCGGAAAGCAGTATGCAACGGCGGAGGAAATGGAAATGAAAGCAGCTATCTTTGACTGAGAGATTGGAAGAGCTAGAATTACCCAAAATCGGCGCAGAGTACGAGGCGATGGCCTTGTTTGTACTTCTCAATCATGTTTCAATTGCCAATCCACCAGTCATCAAGGAGATCAATCTCAGTGCTCCTCGATTAGAGATTCGATGCGAACAAGCAAACATAATTGGATCGGTAGGCATCGATAAGTGCCATATAGAAATACCTCTGATGGGATTGGAGAAACCATCCTAATTTATCAGGGAAGCCAAAAACCCAAGCTTATACTCCACGGGTTCCACGGCAACAGCAACCCCTTGCCCTCGACACGTGGAGCAAGCCGTGTGAATTTGAGCAAGGTAATTGGGTCACTTCGGTTGAAGAGCAGAAGGCAGTGAGATGCTAGGACCACACAAAAATCGAAATCTTTAGTACTTTCAATAAAAGATTAGGCGACCTACGATTGCCGGTCTCAGGAGTTGGCTATGGCCCAGTGGAGTTCAAGAAAAAGAAAAAATCTCCTTCTCAAAAGCAACCAATTCCCAGCGGAGTATATGAAGAGGGCTCCTATAGCAACTAAAATTCTAAAAATTTGAATGAGAATTGAGGCAATCATCACACTAAGTGGCAAGAGCTCCTGAAAGCCATCACAAGGCAACGGTTGACGAGGAAGCTATTGACACTGCACCAAGGGAGGTGGTGATTAAGCAGACTGTTGAGGAATATAAGCCACCCCCACCTTTCCCTCAATCACTAAGAACTAAAAAGAAAGCCATTAATCAGGCTGAAATTTTAGAAGTATTGAGGCAAGTAAAGGTCAACATTCCATTACTTGACATGATCAAACAAGTCCCCTAACATGCGAGAATTTCTAAAGTTTGTGCACAGTCAAAAGGGGTTGAGCATTGACAAGAAAGCAGCCCTGCTTGAACAAGTTAGTGCCATTATCAATGCAAGACTCAGTGAAATACAAAAAGATCGGGTTGCTTGACCATATCGGTCGATAGGGGCATTTACATGGAGAGGCATTCTTTGGTTGGGAGCAAGTGTTAATCTCCTCCCCTATTCGATGTACAGGAAGCTCGGGCTGGGGGAACTAAAGCCCACCTCCATCACACTTTCTCTTGCTGATAGGTCAATCAAAATACCGAAGGGAATAGTGGAGGATGTACTGATTCAAGTGGACAAATTTTACTATCCAGTAGATTTAGTACTTTCGACACAAAATGACGGCAGGGCCAACTATGTACCCATCATCTTAGGAAGACCATTCTTGGCCACCTCCAATGCAGTTATCAACTGCGGGAATGGTGTCATGCAACTCACCTTCGGAAACATGACTTTAGAGCTCAACATCTTCCATCTGAGTAAAAAACACATGCAGCCAGAAGAAGATGTCCCAGAAGAAGCATGCATCATTGACACCGTACAGGAGGAACAAAGGCGATCAACGGGTATCTTTGGATATACTAGATGAAGAAGAGTTATTGAGTGCGCGAGAAGAGCAAAGAAGTTGACATGAAATCCGTACAAAGGATATTGGAAGAAGAATGAAATTTTTGCCATTGGTGACGAGAGAGAATCAGTGAGCGGAAAATAGATCTCGAGCCTCACGCCTACGGGCTGAAGTATGCTTATTTGAAGATCATGAACGTACCGAGTGGTCCTTTCGCCTTGCTCGACCTTGCACGGAAAATAGCCTGTTGTAAGTTCTCAAGCGAGCAAAGAAACCCCTTGGGTGGAGAATATCCGATTTGAAGGGCATTAGCCCGGCAGTCTGCACCCACCACATATACTTAGAGGAGGAGGCAAGTCGGTGAAGACGACCTGAAAATTTGTGAACCCACATATGCAGAAGTGGTTAGAGCGAAGTCTTAAGGCGGCATCATGTACCCTATATCGGAATGACACTTGGGTGGAGTCCAACTCGGGTGAGTACCCTAAAATCGGAGGCATAACCACGGTGCATAATGAGAAAGGAGAGGAGATACCCACTCGCCTTACTACAGGGTGGAGGGTATGCATCGATTATCGCAGGTTAAATGAAGTAACACGGAAAGATCACTTTCCTCTTCCATTTATGGATCAACTGCTTGAGAGGATTTTTGGCTACCCCTTTTATTGTTTCCTGGATGGTTATTCAGGATATTTCCAAATCGAGATTCTTTGCGAGGATCGGGAAAGACAACTTTCACATCCATTTGGCGCAGCCTATGCATACGAGGAGGATGCCCTTTGGCCCTTTGTAATGCCTGCCACATTCCAACGATGTATGCGCTCGGCATTTTCAGCGATTTGGTTGAGCATTATGGAGAGGTTTACATGGACGATATCGCAGTCTATGGAGAAAATTTTTGAAGTGCTATTCAGCACGGAAACCATCACGCACGGATGCATAGAAAAACCTAGTGTTGAATTGGGAGAAATGCCATTTTATGGTCAGGCAGGGCATTGTATTGGGGCATATCATTTCAGAAAAAGGGATTGAAGTTGATAAAGCAAAAGTTGACTTGATTTCCAAACTACCTCCGCCCACGAATGTTAAGACTGTGAGGCAGTTTTTAGGGCATGCAGGTTTCTACAGGAGGTTCATACAGGACTTCTTGAAAATTGCCAAGCCACTTTATAAGCTTCTTGAAAAAGATGCTACGTTTGAATGGGTTAAATGCCAGCAAAGGTTTGAGAAGAACTCAAGACTCATTTAACCACTTCACCAGTGAGGCCCACTGGCGGCGGTTACCTTTCGAGGTTATGTGTGATGCAAAGTGAAGCCTCATTGTGGACTGATCCTTGGATAAAGAAACCGAAGGAAAACCCTAAGTGGTCTATGCTAGTAAAACACTGAATGAAGCTCAGAGGAATTACACTACCACTGAGAAAGAATTACTAGCAGTGGTTTATGCCCTGGATAAGTTTCATGCTTATTTGTTAGGGGCAGAAATAATTATCTTCACGAACCATTCAGCTTTGAAATATCTGCTCACTAAGAAAAATGCCAAGGCTAGACTTATCAGGTGGGTCCTCTTACTACAGGAATTCAACTTGCAAATTCGGGATAAAAAGGGGGTGGAAAATGTTGTTGTTGATCACTTATCCAGACTATCCATAGCACCTGACACATAACCTCGATCTTTGGTAATTCCCAGAGGAGTCTTTACTCGTTGTGGACAGTGCTCCCTGGTTCGCCCACATAGCCAATTTTTTAGTAACAGGGGAGTTGCCAACAGAATGGAAAGCACAGGACAAGAAATTCTTCCATGCAAAAATCCATTCCTACTCTTGGGAGAATACTATTTGTTCAAATATTGTCTTGATCAAATATGTCGGAAGGTGTGTTCGAGGAGAACAATTAGGAATGCTAGCCATTGCCATATGATTGCTTGTGGAGCCATTTGCTTCAGAAAGCGACAATGAAGGTCTTGCAGTGAAATTTTATTATTGCATCTTTATTTGGGATGCCTATGCCGTATTGCAAACAATGTGACAAATGCCAAAGGTTGGAAAAATCCCTCGTATCATATGATGCCAGATCTATTGGTCATTGAGTTATTAGACGTTTGGGGCATCGACTTCATGGGACCATTTCCCACTTCCTTCGGGTATATTTACATCCTCGTAGGAGTCGACTATGTATTAAAGTGGAGTGGAAACGGTCTTAGGTGTAGACCGACGAGACCCTGAACCGTGTTGAAATTCTTAAAAGAGAACATTTTCTCTAGATTTGGAGTTCCCAAAGCCATAATCAGTGATGGGGGTTCACATTTCTGCAACAAACCTTTTGAGAATCTCCTATCTAAGTATGGTGTCAAGCATAAAGTGGCCACGCCTTACCATCCTCAGACCAGTGGCCAAGTGGAACTAGCCAACAGGGAGATCAAAACTATATTGATGAAAGTGGTGAACTCAAACAGGAAGGATTGGTCTCTCAAGCTTTTAGATTCCTTGTGGGCATACAGAACAGCGTACAAGACCATTCTTGGAATGTCCCCTTATCGCCTAGTTTATGGTAAGGCCTGCCACCTGCTGGTGGAAATTGAATACAAGGCATGGTGGGCAATAAAAAAATTGAATTTGGACATGAGAAGAGCGGGCCTTAAGAGACTCCTTGATCTCAATGAGTTAGAAGAACTCAGGAATGCCGCCTACTTCAATTCAAAAATCGCAAAGGACAAATTAAAGAAGTGGCATGATCAAATCATAACCCGAAAGAACTTCAGTCAAGGGGACCAAGTCCTACTCTATGACTCTAAACTCCACATTTTTCCGAGGGCAAGCTTTCAAATCGAGATGAATTTGGACCGTTCCATCGTTAATGGCTTATACCCCCGATAGCTCGATGGAGCCTACTCAATCGAGAATGATGATAGAATATTCAAGGTCAATGAATGGAGGTGAAGCCACATGTTTGTGCGACGGTACGAACGGGGAGGAAATTCTACTCTGGACCACCAGTGAGCCCCTAAATGCACTATGCATTGGATTGGCTCTGATATCTCGAAGCCACAAATTTAATTGCTTAGTCTTGTTTAAAATTCCATTTTGTTAATAGTCTAGTTGTAGTCATTTGGGTGACTTGTTTTTCTATGTTTTTGGCGGTACTTGAGTGCCTCCCGACCACTTCTCCAATGACTCCTCGACACACTTTGGTGAGGATGGCCTTCTCAGACCAACCCGAGATTGAGAGGTACCACTTCCTCCGCTAACTTTCTCGTTTCGTTGTTGGGACGGTTAGTGGTGGAAGTGATGTTTATACTTTTGATGTTAGTTTTACTTATACTTCATACCCAACAAAGCCCTTTGTGTGTTTATATGGAGGCTTCTTTGTTTATTGTTGCAAAAAGTCAAAAAATTTTGTAAATTCACCTTGATATATATAATACAAATCTATTTTCTATACTTTTGCATCTCATTTTGACCCTATAGTTGTGATCTTGCCTTTCCTGTAAATTGAAGAATTGAAGCACTGTATAATACCAAATGCTAGAATGGTTCCATGCATGATGAGTTTTTGGTCAGTTGATGACCCTGGTAAGTCTCCCCTGTCTTTCCGCGGAGTCTCCCAACCACACACAATTCACATTAGTTTTCTTCAAGGGGTTAAGAAACTGCTTTCTCCTTTTACTTTATAAAGCCAGCTTTAGCTTAGTTGACGGATCTTAATAGATTAGAGTTCCTTATGTTTGAAGGCCAATGTGTCTTCCAAAAGAAAAGGAAAAGAAAAAGAAAAAGAAAATAGTTAAGTAAGCCTTGTGATTTACTTGTGACTTAGAATGCAGTCGAGGGGTTATATGTGAAAACCTTTAAAACTGGTGCCCTAAACCCAGCGGTTGGGAGTCAGAGCTTAGTGCTCGCTACGGGTGGATAGGTGGAGTTTGTGAGTTGTAGGTGCTGGATTCTCTTGGGAAATCACATTCGAAGTCGGGAATTGAAGCTGTAGAGTTTGTGGTTGAAAGATCCTTTTGACTTGATGCCCTAAACCTTAGTTGGTTCAAGGTCATCGGTGGATCCAAGCTGGACTTGGTGACCGTCGAATTTTGACCATTGCACTACAATACATTAAAGGTATGAAATAAGTGAGGAGCTGAATCTATTTAGGTTGGTGAAGCATCTAAGGTTTTGGCGACGGTTTGGTTGGGGAGGTAGTTTGCGGCTTATTGGTTTAAGCGATCATTCAAAAACACTTAGGTTTGAACGGAAATTGATCCCGATTCCCTTGGAATTGATGCTGCACTGAACTTATTCCTGTATGGCATTTGTTCTCCTAACATGGTTCTTATACAGAGTCTCAATTCATCATACTAAAGGTTAGACATGAATTGCATATACCTTTGAGCCGAGCCGATTACATTTTTGGTAAAAACATTTCTGCATGATCTACCTTCTTGTTATCATTGCTAAGGGACTAGCAATATCTCGGTTGGGGGGAGTGATTAGTACCCAAATAGTGCAATATTGAGCCTTGTTTATCATAGATTTTATACACTTTTTGTGTACTAATCAACTTCAATAACCCAATTGTTGCATTAGGGTCCCGGTTTTGCTACTGATTACATTTTGTAGTTGTTTGAGTAGTTTTGCAGGTTAAATGTCTCACAATTCCTCAATTTGACTTGAACACATTGAGCCTAAGCTAAATTCGAAGACTCATGATTAACCTAGAGGAATTTGAACCGTTGTGAAGATTAAGGAGACGATCTAGCGAAATTTTGGGGGGTTGCAAGAATTGGCAACACAAATTTATGAGCTCTTGAAAATTTCGCAAGTTACTGACACCTCTCTGTGACTCACCTCTCATGGCCTTTTGATGCGGTGGACTGTACAAGTTTGCCCTTATGTAATTTTGATTCTTTTGCACAATTTTGTAATTTCCTCTTTACTGAGCCTATATAAGCTCTGACCATGCTTGTAAGAAAGACATCAAATCATTCGATTAATCAGTCCAAACATGAAGCTTCCTCTGGCATTAGTGATTTTCTCTTCTTCTCCCCTTCACTTTCTTTCATTTTTCTTGGTTGCCGACACCCTTGATGATGACAAATCAAGGGATGTGGCTAATCTCCCGATCCTTAGGAAGGCCATTGGGTGTTTTAGGTTTAGACTGCGTGTCTCATGTTTTTCATGTTTGTATTTTTAAATTGTTGTGCCCTTGCATTTTCTTGAGGTTAAAATCTCTTAAGCATGCTCCTTTAATGTGTATTTGGCAAGCTTCTTGGGTTAAATCAGTGCTGCATTAGATCCATTGAGGCTCGATTAGTTGTCTCTGTAGTTATCGTGGTTGCAGGTTTTGAGATGTGTTTTCATGGCTAGGGACATTTTTGCCTAATAAAATGCTATCTCTCAACAAGGTAAGCTATTAGGGTTTAGGTTTTAAAGCTAAAAGAAGATCTGGTTCGGGAAGTGACTATATGTCATGCTCCCAAATGCGAGGATATAGACCCAAAGACATGTTGGTTAACCTAGAACACTAAGCTCAGTGGCCCGAGACTTCAAGGATTTCTCTTTTAATTTTTACTTCAGTTATTATAGCTTGCAAACATTCACACACACTGTTTTCCACACACCCTTTTAATCCAAGGAGAAAACACCATTTTCAATGCATTGTAACCCCTCTCTCATGAAGAAAATCCATCCCTGTGTTCGACCCTAGAGCCACTATACTGCAGTAGCTTTGCTACATCAGTAGTAGGAATCCTAGGTTATAAATTTTGTTGATTCCGAACACCTACCTGAATTTGAAACGAATCACCCTTCTGTTTCGGATTTATGTGGCTAAAATTTGAGGGTTTCAAAGAAATTTTGAAAGGGTGGTGGCAAAATATTCAGTTTCACGGGTCCTTTAGCTTTATCCTACTGCAAAGTTAAAGGCCCTGAAAGGTATTCTTAAGACTTGGAACAGAGAAGTATTTGGCAAAGTCGAGACCAACAAGAAGGATGCTTTACTCAGGGTGACTTTCTAGGATGATCTTGAGAAGGAAAGGGGATTGGGCCTCGAGGAAGTTGAGGATTGTGCTAAGGCCAAAGATGATTTCAAGAGTTGGGCTCTCTTGGAGGAGATTTCCTGGAGACAGAAATCCAAAGAGACTTGGCTAAAAGAAGGGGTTAGGAACATAGGGTTCTTTCATAGGATGGCTAATGCCCACAGGAGAAGAAATTGCTTCAAAAGCATCAGTATCAACGACAAAAAGCTAGACAAGGAGGCTGATATCAAGGAAGGACTAGTGGATGCTTTCCAAAAACTACTTTCGGTCCCGGGCGGTTGGTGACCTATCCTTCTTGAAATCGCTCTCAATGAGATTGGGCCTTGTTGAGACAAAAATTGTGCATTTTCAAATTTATGAAACCATTACCAAGACTAACTAGAATCCCCGGCAATGGCGCCAAAAACTTGTTGTCTTAAAAACTGCAAGTGCACAAGTCGTACAAGTAATAAAGTGGACCTAAAAGTTCGGATATCGTTCCCACAGAGATTGAAAAGAATTTAAACTTCAACTACCCCAACTATTCAAGTTCTACACTATTTGAACGTCCAGTTTAGAGAAAATTTAGTAACCTAATAGAATTTTAATAACAGAATCCTACATTTAAAATAAAAGGGAAAAATTTAAATCTAAATAAAATGGAATTAGCAGTTATTCTTGATGAACCTTTGGGATTGTTTCTTGTGAAATTATCAATTCTGCATCATAATCTCATTCTACTTTCCCACGAGTTTGGAATCGAATTTGTCAGAGGCAAGGTAGTATAGTTTGGATTCCTCCTCTAACCACTTTTCAGCGAAGCGAGCTCGTGTTATTCGAATCATGATTCATCGATTACTTGTAATTAGAATTTCTCACATGCGGAATCGGGTATTTTAACTTTTCCAATACTTCATACCCATTTCTTGTGGTAGGATTTCTTACTTCCCCGAAGACCTCAGGCGGTGCCATTCTACAAAATGAATGATATATAGTCTTAAGATGCGAAGAGTTTTCTCTTTCCTTGATTAGATCTCATGCTAACACGGGATCTGAATCATTCTTCCATACCCGATAGAGTCTACATTGATTAAATTGATATATCACTAAATCCATTCTCAAACCATGAGCAAATTGAGAATTTATCTAAGTAACCTTGGAAATATTAGTTCTTCAATATTAGTCTAGCATACCCCAGTAGCAGGTCAATGTTTTACAAACCTTTATGGAATCTATATCTGGTGTCTTTCAGAGGGCCTCTTGATCAGAGCTAGACAATAGTCTTTCATGGGTATAAGCTACTAAAATTGGGGAACAATTAATTTTAAGATAACATATTCAATTAAATTCAAAATTCAACTTAGGAAATTTTCTTCTCATTGTGCAGAAAAGACCATAACTAACATTAGATCTTTCCCGGTGGAAGTTATGTTCTCAAAAACTGGATTACAGTATACATTGAAATACTGATCAAGAAAATTCCACTGTAACTATAATCAACTAAAGAAATGATTTCCAGCTTTTTTTTGGAGTTCATTAAATTCAAACAGTAATCATAAATGAATTTAAGCATTTAATTTCAACTTCAAAACTTTTGAACAGTTTTATTGTTTCCTATCCAGTAAACAAATGAAGCAGTCCTACTCTTAATCTAATCTATGAAGAAAAGAAGAAAAATAAAGAAAATAAAAGAAAAATATAATACAAAAGAGTCCTCAGCTCCCTAGGTACTCTAGTTCATCCGATGCTTGATTGCTGGTTTTAACGATCGTTTCTATTTATAGAGCCACAAAAGTTTGGGCCACAAATTAGAGGCTATGTGAATCCACAAAATTTATATTTGAGATTTGTATTCTCTACTCCCATGACACAAAGTTGTGTCATGATAGAGTTTTGTGTCTTTGGTGCAGGTCTTTGTTGCAGGTATGTAGTTGTTTGCCGCGACTTGAAGATCTTGCCGCCTTCTTGCGATTACGTGGCCGTATTTTTTGTTCTCGACAGTCTTATTTCTTTGATTATGATAACTTTGTCGTGGCGAGTTTCCTTTGTCGCGACAATATTTACGTACGTTCCTCCAAGCGATTATGTGCCAACATTGATAATCATGTAACCACGGTTTGATTTTGCGACTTACGCGGTTGGTTTGCGACCGAGTTTCATGTTGCGATAGGACTCTGTTCAAGTTATGTTGCAACACCGTCTTATATTATCTGCATATTTGTTGCTACCCGGAAAGTCTGTCGTGACAGAGGCTTGTTGCCATTGAGCTTGACTTCTTGTTGTAGCTTTGTTATGATGTTGTGACATGACTTCTTGGTGTTGTCAATATTTTTTGTCATGACCAGTCCATATATGAAGACTCTTACGTGTTTAAGCAATGGATTACGTCGTGACAAAACTTCTTTGCATTGTGTTGAAATCTTTGTCGTGACAGAGAAAAGTCTGTCGGGACCTTGTTTATCTCTGTTCAGCTTATTTCTGTGTTAAGACATTAAGATCCATGTCGCGACATAGACTTATTTCCTTAGCTTGAAGTATGTTGCAACGTTGGGTTCCTTTGTTGCGACCAGGCCAATTCAACAAGTAAACGTCATTTGTCGCATCATAAATTTTCTTGTCACGGCCAGACTTCTTCTTTCGGTGTTCTCTTGTGTATATAAACCAAGCCTCCATGTTGCAAGAGTTAGTGTCGCGGCCGCAGATTCTGCTCCACGGTCTTTCATTATGCCCGGCTTATAAGCGATCTTTGTCTGTGGCTTATTTCCTGAGTGCGAACATGTTGTCTTTTGTTGCGACATAGCTCATCTGCCAATTTTTAGATCTTGTGTTGCGACACAGAAAATATTGTTGTGACATTGTTCTCTAGCCATTTTCTTAGACGTTTGTCGCGACACACTGAACTCTGTCGCGATAGAGACTGTTGCAATTGCTGTTTTTTTCTCTTCTTTCTTGTTGGAAATCTCTCCTTTTTGAATTAACTCCTGCAAAACACAAAGTTTGTAAATATTCCATAATTTGGCATTAAACAGCTCTGAAAATACTAAAAACAAGCCAGAAAAATGGATTAAAAATAGATGAGTTTAAGACTCATCAATTTCCCCAAAACTTAAAGTTTTGCTTGTCCCCAAGCAAAGAAAATAAGACTTTGTTTGTCCTTAAACAATTTAGCTTTATTTTTAAGGACATTTTTCTGGTTTGCATTGCAATATTTTTTATCACGCAACTTGAGATTGAAACTAGTGGAGTTGCGGCAATTTTCAAATTTAGTTTTAGTTTAGTCTTAAGAAAAATTTCAATTATTGTCGCGAGCAAGCTAATGGATAAATACAGCAATTCAGTCAATTAATCTTGATCTCTGTGTGTGATGGTTTTCTTTCCCTTTCTCCTTGGCAGGATTACCTAATCTTCTTGGACTCTACACAGTGACTACAATTTCTTTTAGCTCTTCAAAGTCCCATATGCTTGTTTTTCATATTAGTATCCACTAATGTAGGCAAGTACCACCTTCAAGATCAATTAGGTCTTTTAGGCTTATAGAGTTTAGCCTAGGTAATTGGGTAGATAAGTGGAGAATTTAGGCTAAAAATTTACTCAAATTCCATTCTTCAAGTGTGTATCTTTGCCTCTATCCTTCATCCTTTTCTTTTCTACTAATGTCTGAAAAATATATTCCTCCAAACTTGTCCTTGATGTATCATACTGCATATTCTCAGCTTTGTATCTTTTAGAGAGAAGTCCACTTTTTTCTTTTCTTTTACTTGTCAAATATTTTAGGATTAGTGCATTGTCTTGTCTTCTTAGGCTTTTTACCACTCTTAGAGAACTTTGGGTTAGTAGCTCCCATACCAGTTGATATTAGGGTACTAGGTGTTGAAACACCCCTAAAAACTTAATTGTTCAAGAGAGGAAGGCCACAAGACAAGACTTAATCACATTTAACAATTTACAATTTTGACTTCTTCTCTACATTCTTTTCCATTTCTTCATTTGTTATTTTCTTTTTCCATCCTTCATTCTTGTTTCCTTTTAAATCAACAAAAACATTCCCCCAAACCTGTCCTTTTCTGTATTTTGAACTTCTTATCCTGAAACCTGGGCAAATAAGGGTTCTTTATTGTAGGATTAGAATAAAAAAAGGGTTTGAGGCTTTTAATTGCTATTTAAATGAAGAAACTAGACAATTTGGCTCAAATTTGGAACTAGAGTATATGCTTATGCATATTATGAGGGTAGGCTTGAAAGGCTCAAACTTCCAAGGATGGCTATCACTTCTGTTAGTGGTGTGCCTAGGATTTCTCTCACTTGACTAATAATCCTAACAAGTTCTAGGACCTTGGGCCCATTTATTTGTGGCCCGAACCCGAAGATGTCCCTAATCCTTCACAATTTGTTAAGGAACATTTTGACCATGTGCTTTGTTTTTCAAGACTTTCACCGACCTTATTGTTTATACAACAGTTTCAAAAGTCTTATTTGTGTTGTCTATTTAATACATTTTCTTAAATCTGAACCTTAAACTTCATTCTAGCTTTACACATGCAACTTCCTTTTCCAATTCATTGAGGCCTATCACAATTTTAAGTGCAAAGGTTTGTTTGGTTATGAGGTTTGTTGTTGTGTTGTTCTAATCAAGTAAAAGAGTTAATTTGATCATGCATTTAGCTTAAAAAAATACAACACACCAACAATTGTAATCAATTCATTTCAACCAAACATGCTGCAGCTAATAAACAATTAGATCCAAGTAGCTGATTTCTTCTTTATTCAACCAAGCAGATGACAAACATTGAAACAAAGACAATTAATTAAAACACACCAATAAAAAACAAGCAAAAACACAAAAGAACACAAAATTTTTGCACAAATTTTTATTTTATTAAGAGGAATGGCTTTGAGTACAAAGATGAGGAATTGGAGGAGGTAGTGTATTGTTCATTTTTTATTCCTTGCAGCCCTCTCCTTGGCTGCTTCCATCCTTAGATATTCTTCTACCTCATCTACTGGGGTAAGTTCCTTTTTCCCTGATGTTCTAGGAGTTTTATCTTTTTGTGCTTCTGTACAAGGTGTAGAAGTGTCTGCCCCAATTGAATCTGGGTTGGTATAGGGTATAGGTGGGTCTATGACACCCTAAGGGACTATAGTGTAGGGTCTACAGTCTGAGATTCGGATTTGTGGCAGAGGTATCTTCTTCTTGCTAGAAACTGTCTTCATAGCCCAGTCTAGGATCTTGGCATTACTCTTTACAAGTTCTCGCTACCTCATAGCTAGAGATTCCAGGAGTGTCCTGTTATTTTTAACCTCATAGCTCATCATGCGAAAACTCTATTGGCAGTGTCCTAGACTGTTCATGCAGTTATTATCTCTTGAATCCATGCTTGCCTTCAAGGCATTGTCTCTATCTCTCAAGACTGTTCTCCACTCTATGTCCCTTTTTTCTATTTCTACTCTCTACTCTTCATCCATTTTCTTCAGTGCATCTTCTAAATTCTGGTCCCTTATTCTGAGCTCTTCAGTAAAATACTCATCCCTAAGTTGGACCTATGTCTTTAACTGGTCATCTCTCTCCTTCATCTCCTGTCGCATAGTCATTAGCAATTTTATCAATTCTGATTGTTTGCAATTTTGCCCAGAACCTTCATCTTGTTCTTGATGAGTTTGTCTTAGCTCTAGGGATGCACTTAAGAATGGGTTTTGACTTTTCAAGATTTCTGGTTGCATTTGAATTTGGTCTTCCCATTGTTCTAGCTCAATGCAACCTTCCTTCTTTTTTCCTTCTTTTGTTTCTTTTTCCATGCCCTTCCCTCTGTTCTTTAGTCCTTTTGTTATACATGTTAAAGTAAGAGGGGAGGCTCTGGGGTAAGTTTCCTCGATCCCCCATTCTTCTTTAACTCCCCCTTGGATGCAAAGGTTGGTTATTGTTGCTGGGTGTGGAATCATCCCTCTACATTTGCTTTCAACGTAGCCCAAGATAGAATTTTCAATAATCTTTTCCACATTTATCTTGTAACCCTTTAGCAATGCATAAAGAAGGATTGCCTCCTCTCTTCCAACTGTACTTCGATGCTTAGATGGCCTTAGGACAGAACTTATAAAGTAAAACCATACCTTGGCTTCTTCAGTTAAGTCTCCTCTAGCAATGGATCTAAAAGGATTTATCTTTGTCCCTCTCCATTCGCCTTTTCCTGCCGTGAGTAGGTCTATTATTTTCTAATGTTTTGGTTCCTTTAACTTTTTCTTGAACTTCGAACTATCCTTTTGCACACTCAGATTGAACAATATGTTTATCTTTTCTCTGCTAAACTCTACCCATTGTCCTCTGACATATACTCTTTTTCCTTCATTTTCCACCATGTTTGCATAGAATTCTTTCACCAAGGAAGCACAACCAGATTCCTTGTGTTCAGCCAGTAACTGCCATTCTCTCCTTTCCAGCACCTCAACAAAAGGAGAGATAATGTTTTTGAACCCTTTTTCAACAATGAAGCCTTTGTTCTTGAAACTTCCTATCATCAAAGTTGTTGCTGCCTTTTTTGAAATTAAGTTTCTTGCTATGGCTTCATCCGCTCCCCTTTTTCTTTTTCTTGGTTCATCCACTGTCTGATGATTCTCTTCGTTGTCATCATCCCTTTCCTCAACTTGCCTAGTTGTTGCTTCAAATCTTATACGTTTGATTCTCTAGCTCGGTGTACTCTTGCTTGACCGTGGAGGTTTTGGAATAAGAATTGGTAGGTCGAGATATGGTAATGTTAGAGTTTCGAACTCTAGGGTTTTAGGAGTGAGATGAGAGAGACTTAATTAAGAAGGCTGAGGCGGGTGAGAGTGTATGAAAATTGGCTATTCGAGTTTTTCAATTTTTTGCATTTATAAGCCAATTGATTCGTTGTGTACTACATTAAATGTCGCGACACAGCAGAGTATGTTGCAACATTTCTTTCAAGGCAATTTGAATTTATGTCACGACATAACAAACTTATGTTGCAACATAATTTTCTTTTTCAATTTGCTTCCTAATTCAACTGTGTCATAATCTGAAAAAACATGTTCGTACTTAGTGAGTTTTAAAGTACTTCTTTTCTCATGTTTTCTCTCATAAAACATTTATAACAACCTATATTCACTCATACTCAGTTGAACCTACATGTGAAAACTTTTTTAAACCATCAAAAATCTTTTCTTCAAGTATTAACACTCATCTAAATTCTTAATTCAATTTTCCTTGCCCAGATATTCAGAATATGTTCTTATTCAAGCAACATAACCTTCCCCAAAACATTCAAATATGCATTATCCTTAAAGACAGGTTTAGGGGTGGAATTACTCCCCCCTTGTAGTCATTTTCTGCATATTCTTTCTTTTGGAAATAATTTGCATCATAAATTATTTCTTCTTTTGGGAATTTTTGTTTTGAAATTTTCACGAAAAGCAACAACAACTAAAATAAAATTACTAACAGATTAAACTAAAAAATCAAATACTCAAAATTCTACTAAATAAATCACACTAAACAAAAACAAAAAAAAATGAAAATTCTTGCTTGGGTTGCCTCCCAAGACGCTGCTCAGTTTAATGTCCCTAGTTAAACATTTGTTGTAATTTGTCTTCTCTTCAGCATCCTTTTGCTTGCTCCTCTAGTCTGAGCTTTTCTTCATTGGTTCAGTCTCCATGCATGCTTTGTCCTACATTTTCTTTCTTCCTTGCAATTCATCACTGCCTCTCATTGCAGTTGGTGTGAGATCTTTATGATTGATCTTAGTACTACTAGGAAATGTATTTATGGATTGGCTTTGCAAGGATAGGGCCAACTGCCCTACTTGAGTCTCTAAGTTTCTCAATGTAGCATTGATATTTGTTTGAAACTGCGATTGTGTTATGTTCTCAAGTTCAACAAATTTTTCTCATGCACATTTAGGATCCTTTTGTTTATGTCATGAATTGCGACACACAGTCTTCAAGTTTGAGTTCTTTTACGCCATGATACTATTGTTCTTTATTCTTCTTGTTTGGAGCCGAGGTTAGTATAAAACGATGGTAGTTCTATCCATGTTAGGGCCTGATTTTGTGCTCCCACCATATGAAAAGCTCACCGTGTGGTTCCTGTCTTTGGAGTGTAGTGTGTTGGCAAGTTGGGGTTAGGCTTGAAGTGGTAATTTCTCTACTCATTCATATACTTTGTTTCCTCAACTTGGTAGGGCTCTTCTTCCTCATACCCCTCAGAACTATTTCTCTTTCCTTCTCAAACTACTCCAACTTCATGTGCAATGTCCATCCCCTCACTCTCTGTTGCTACTCAGCTTGTTCTCTTTTCAGCTTGGCTTCTATGGCTGCAGTTCTATCCAATCCAATTAGACCATTTCCCCTCATCCTGCCGCTGCTCCCTAAAGATTTAGATGGAGTCTTGTAGTTGCATTTGGCAAGGTCTTCTATAACTTGCCTTGCCTTCTCTGCACTTCTTCTTTTAAAACCTCCACAACAAGATGCATCAATTATACCCTTGGAGGTATAATTCATGGCCTGATGAAAAATGTCCATACGAGTTGTCAAATCTGTATCCCATCGTAGGGCACCTCTTAGATCTTTTGAACCTCTCCCGTGGGTGCAGACTCTCATCCTCCCCTTACTTGAACACAATGATTTCTCCTCTTCTCTTAACGGTGAGAGTTGGAGGGAAAAATCAGCTCATGAATGCCTCCACCAGTTTTTCCTAAGTATTCACTAATCCCACTAGCAGTGAGTCAAACCATGTGGCTGCCATGTCTCTCAATGAAAATGGGAAGAGTTGAAGCTTGATCACTTCTGGTCTTACTCTATTTAGTTTCACAGTGTTTTCCATCCTCATAAATCTCCCCAAGAGCTCATTTGGATCTTCTGAAGGGTGGCCAGTGAACTGGTGTTGCTGAACCATTGTAATCAAAGCTGGCTTCAGCTCAAAATTGTTTGCTTCAATAGGGGGTTGTCTCACAGCAGAGTATTATTCTTGGATGATGGGCCTCCAGAATTCCTCCATTGTGTTAGGCCTCTGTTGTCTCTCTGCTTCTTCTTCTTCTGGAATAGTCTGCAATCTTTCTATTTGATTAGTCGTACTTCTATCTTCAGCACTAGTAGCTTTTCTCAAAATTTACAGGGTTCTTTCAATTTTTGTATCTAGAGCGTGATTACGCCGATTTTTAATGCATTCTTCAGCTACGAAAATGGAAACACCTTTGAGATCAAAGAAGAGTAAGTGGTAACAAAATTATATATATATTAAGCTTCCAAAAGTCCAGTAGCTTATTGTTCTTGTTGTTAAAGCGTTTTTGTTGAATTTTGAAATTTTGTAAAGAAAAATGTCAAAATTAGCATTTCTCTCTTTTGTCAAAATATTGATTTTTAAATTCCTTCGATCCCCAACAACGACGCCAAAAACTTGTTGATACCAAAAGTGTGCATATTCAAATTTCTGCCACTATTACCAAGACTAACTAGAATCCCCCCAGCAACGGCGCCAAAAACTTCTTGACCAAAATTGTGTATGACCAAATTTCTGCCACTATTACCAAGATTAACTAGAATCCCTGGCAACGACGCCAAAAACTTGTTGACACCAAAATTGTGCATATTCAAATTTTTGAAACCATTACCAAGACTAACTAGAATCCTCGGCAACAGCGCCAAAAACTTGTTGAGACCAAATGATATATACAAATTTTTGCCACTATTACTAAAGACTAACCAGATTCCTCGGCAACGATACCAAAAACTTGTTACTACCAAATATAATTTGTATGCTCATAAGAAAAAAATTTTTTGTCATGAAACTCAATTAAAGATTTAATTTTGTCTTAAAAACTGCAAGTGCACAGGTCGTACAAGTAATAAAGTTGACTTATAAGTCCGGATATCGTTACGAGATTGAAAAATTTAAACTGTACCCCAACTACTAAGTTCTACACTATTTGAGCGTCGAGTTTAGAAAATTTAGTAACTAATAAAATTTTAATAACGAAATCCATTTTAAAATAAAGGGAAAAATTTAAATCCTAAATATAAACTGGACTTAACCAGATTATTCTTGGAAGTAGACATTGGGATTTCACTGCTGTGAAATTATCAATTCCTGCATCATAATCTCATTCTACTTTCCCCTGAGTTGGAATATGAATTTGTCAAGAGGCAAGGTAGTATAGTTTAGATTCCTCCTCTAACCATACTTTCTTGACGAGGCTCATGTTCATTTTGAATCATAGTTCTAATCAATTACTTGTAATTAAGAATTTCTCATGGAATCTGGGTATTTTCTTTTCCAATACTTCATACCCATTTCTTGTATTTTGCGGTTCTTGCTTCCCAAGACAGGGCAGTTACTAGATTTCTACAAAATGAATGATGTCTCATCCTTAAGATCTGAAAGAGTTTTCTCTTTCCTTGATTATATCTCATGCTAACACGGTATCAAGATCATTCTTCCATACTAATGAAGTCTAATTGAACCAGAATTGATATATCGCTCGATCCATTCTCAAACCATGAGCAAATTGAGGATTTATCTAAGTAACCTTCCGAGCTCATTAGTTCTTCAATAGTCTAGCATACCCCCCCAGTAACCGTGTATACTCTCGAGTCTCCATCTCCATGTCACTCGACCCTCCTGGAAATCGAGCCGATCAATAGTCCTTTCATGGGTATAAATTTTTAAAATTGGGAGCAATTAATTTCAAGAACAACACATTCAATTAAATTCAAATTCAACTCGGAAATTTTCTTCTCATTGTGCGAAAAGACCATAACAACATCAGGTCTTTCCCGATGGAAGTTATGTTCTCGGCTTGGATACAGTATACCGCGAAATATTGATCTAGGAAAATTCCACTTTATGGCACGATGGCGAAGAAGTGATTTCCGGCTTTTGTGCGGTTATTGAATTCAAATAATGTCATTAAATGAATTTAAGCATTTAATTTCAACTTCAAAACTTTTGAACAATTTTATTGTTTCCGATCCAGTAAACAAATGAAACAGTCCTACTCTTAATCTAATCTACAAAGAAAAGAAGAAAAATAAAAGAAAAATATAATACAAAAGAGTCCTCAGCTCCCGGGTATTACGGTTCGTACGATCTTCGTGACTACCTCACTTTCATGATCGTTTCTATTTATAGAGCCTTAAAAGTTTGGGCCCTAAAATTGAGGCTATGTGTGAATCCCTAAAATTTATGGCCTAGATTTGCATTCTCTGTCGCGACCTAGAAGTTGTGTCGCGACAGAGTTTTGTGTCTTTGTTGCAGGTATGCAGTCGTTTGTCACGACTTGAAGATCTTGTGCTCCTTCTTGCTTTAGTTGCGACATTGTATTTTTGTTACGACAGTCTTCTTTCTTTCAATATGATAACTCTATTGCGACAGAGTTTCCTTTGTCGCGACAATATTTTGTGCATTCCTCAAACAGTTATGTCACAACATCGATAATCATGTTGCAACATAGTTTCAGTGCAGCTTCTGCCAGTTGGTGTCGCGACTTAAGTTTCATGTCGCGACAGGATTCTGTTTAGGTTATGTTGTAACACTGTCTTGTATTATTTGCATTTCTATCACGACCTGAAAGTCGTGCGATGAAACACATTATGAGCTTGACTTCTTGTGCGCTTTGTTACGATGTTGCGACATGACTTCTTAGTGTTGTCAATATTTGTCGTCGTGACCCAATTTTCATGTCGCGACAAGACTCTTCTGTGTTCAACTTAATCCTTCTGTCGCTACAGAACTTCTTTGCATTGTGTTGAAATCTTTGTCGCGACCTCGTTTCTCTCTGTTCAACTTATTTCCGTGTTGTGAAATTAAGAGCCATGTCGTGACATAGACTTATTTCCTCAGCTTGAAGTATGTTGCAACGTTTGGTTCCTTTGTTGCGACCAGGCCAATTCAACAAATAAGCGTCATTTGTCGCGACATAAATTTTCATGTCGCGACTGAACTTCTTCTTTCAGTGCTCTCTTATGTCTCAACCAGCTCCTCCATGTTGCAAGAGTTAGTGTCACGACAGAGTAAATTCTATCGCAACATAGATTCTGCCTTCTGGTCTTTCATAATGTCGCAACATTACTGATCTTTGTCTCAACTGGCTTCTTCCCATTTCCTGTAACGACATGCTGTATTTTGTTGAGACATAACTCATCTGCCAATTTTTAGATCTTGTGTTGCGACACAAAAAATATTGTTGCGACATTGTTCTTTAGCCATTTTCTTAAACGTTTCTCGCGACACACTGAACTCTGTTGCGACATAGACTACTGCAATTGCTGTTTTTTCTCTTCTTTCTTGCTGGAAATTTTTTCGAAACTTTTCGAATTAACTCCTGCAAAACACAAAGTTTGTAAATATTCCATAATTTGGCATTAAATAGCTCTGAAAATACTAAAAACAAGCCAAAAAAATGGATTAAAAATAGATGAGTTTAAGACTCATCAGGTCCGAGGAAGCTACTAAGTTGGATGAAGTCTTCTCATAGGAAGAAATCTGATCATCTATTTTGGGGCTTAACAGCAATAAGGCTCTCGGTCATAATGGCTTCTCCTTAGCTTTCTGGTCTATTAGTTAGGACTTTGTAAAGCATGAGGTCCTAGGTTTTTTCAAGGAGTTTCATGAACATAGAAGATTTGTTAAAAATTTAAATGCTACTTTTTTGGTTTTGATCCCCAAGAAACCGATTGTGGAGGGGACTTCCAAGGATTTGGGCAATCACCCATGTGGAGACTTCTGGGTTTGACAAAAGTTTTAACCAACAGGATTAAGAGGGTCATGGACAAGGTGATATCCAAGTCTCAAAATGCTTTCGTAGAGGGGAGACAGATTCTAGACAAAGTGTTGATCGCCAATGAGATAGTGGACTCAACCCTGAGAAGGAAGAAGTGTGGATTAGTTTGCAAGCTGAATATAGAAAAAGAATACAACAGCATCAGTTGGGAGTTTCTGTACCAGGTCATGGGCATGATAGGTTTCGACAGTCGATGGATGAGCTGGATAAAGTGGTGCATTTCCACAGCTTCTTTCTTGGTTCTCATCAATGGCTCCCCAATTGGCTTCTTCCCAAGCTAAAGGGGCTTGAGACAGGGTGATACCCTTTCCCCTTTCGTTATTGGAATAGAAGCTCTTAGTAACTTAATAAACCACGCTATTGAAGGAAATTATCTTTCTAGTAGCAGGATTGTAGACAGGAGAGGTGAGGAGCTAGTTATTTCCCACCTCCTCTAAGTCGATGACACGCTCCTCTTTTGCGAGGCCAATAAAGATCAATTAAAGTTTCTAAGCTGGACTTTGATGTGGTTTGAAGCGATGTTAGGTTTGAGAATTAAATTAAATAATAGTTAAATCCTCCCAGTTGGGCCTGTGGTTAATGTGGAAGAGCTAGCCTCGAAACTGGGATGTGAAGTTGGATCCCTCCCTACTTCTTACCTGGGCCTTCCCCTAGGTGCCAATCATAAGGCACTACGTGTTTAGGACTCGGTTGAAGATAGATTCCAAAAGAGGTTAGCCTCTTGGAAGATTCAGTACATTTCAATGGGCGGAAGGTTAATGCTTATTCGTAGTACCTTGTCCAGTCTCCCAATCTATTATCTATCTCTTTTCCGATTGCCTCAAAAAGTTTGTGCTAGATTGGAAAGGATTCAAAGATAGTTTCTTTGGGGAGGGACGTCTTGATAAGTTTCTACAGTGAGCTAGGCCACGGAGTATTGCATAGATAAGAGAAAAAAGGGCCTTGGGATAAAAAGCTTCTCTAAGATTAATAAGGCTTTATTATGTAAATGGAGTTGGTGATTTTCCAACGATAGAAACTCGCTTTGGAAAAATGTTATTTGCAGTAAATTTGGCTAGAGTAGTGGAGGTTGGCACACCTGTGATCTCTGAGGTGGTTATGGGATTAGTTTATGGAAGGAAATTAGGAAAGAATGGCCTAGCTTTTTTTGGAACGCAGTCTTCTCCTTAGGGGATGGAAGGAGGATCAACTTTTGGAAATATGTTTGGTGTGGAGAGGAGGCGTTGTGTTCTATTTATTCCTTCCTTTTTAATTTAGCTCTAAATAAATAGGCCACGATTGCAGACACGTGGGATCGTGATAGGGGGGAAGGTTGCTGGTCCCCAACCTTCCTAAGACCTCTCAACAATTGGGAGATAGAAGAGGTGGAAAGATTCCTACAAACTCTATGTGATCAAAATTTCAGCCCTTCGAGTGAGAACAAGTTACTTTTGAAGGATGTCAGGGAAAAAGGGTTCTCAGTAAAGATCATGTATAAAGGTTTAGATCCCTCCCCCGCCATTGAGTTCCCCTATTGTTCAGTATGGAATCCAATTGTGCCGCTAAAAATAGGATTCTTCGCATAGGAAGCTACTTGGGGTAAAATGCTCACGTTGGATCAACTTAAACGTCGTGGAATGACTTTTGCAAACAAATGTTTTTTGTGTGAGGAAGACAAGGAGACCATAGACCATTTGTTGATTCGCTGTAAAAGTGCTACAACGCTGTGGAACCTTTTTTTTGTCGATTATAAGGGCTAGCTGGGTTTTCCCGCGTTCGATCCTTCATACCCTTTTAGCCTGGCAAGGAGCCGTAATGGGTAAAAAGTGCAAAAAAATCTAGATGCCAGCACCTTTATATCTGTTTTGGACTCTCTGGGGCATAAGAAATAGGTTGGTGTTCAAGAATGAGGTCACCTTTACTCAAAGGATTAAAGCTAACTTCATAACCAATTTGTGGACTTTGGCTAACCTGTATCGTGTTGATAACACGAACTCTGTTTTGGACTTCTTGACTTGGTTGGGGAGTAGTTAGGGTTTTTGGGTTTGTTCTTGTCTGGGTTTTTTGGCTCCCTTTTGTTCACGACTTGTGTACTCCTGGGAACTCTTTCTATCTTTATAATATTTTCTTTTTACTGATAAAAAAAATAAAATCAGGTTCTAATAATTAAAATAATTTGATTATTATTAATTTATGAAGTGTGATTATTTGAGCATGGAAGTTAGTGGTACAAAGAAAAAAGATAATGTATTTTAATTATAGGAATGAACATCATTTAGAAAGTGACAGAAAGAGTGAATGAGTGACTCAATGAGATAATGTATTTTTTAAATCTATTCACTTTGTATTGATGATAGATCTCATTTAGTCTCATAGATGTCTTTCTTTTTTATGCCTATTTATTTTATTCTTTTCAGTTTTGCTTTGTTTTTTCATCTCCATGACACTGCTCTTTGCATTGGCCTTCCCTTCCTTTTTTCCCAATAAAATTTTTGCTTAAGCAAAGAAAAATTATAATGTAAGAATTTCTATAAATTTTAATTTTTTTTTTCAAAAGTATCAAAGCTAAAACTTTTTATGGTGTCACAGCCTTTATGATTTCGCGCCAAAGGAGATTGAAGTCTCTACTAATCATAGCCTCTCCCTTCCAATTCGTTCTTTTTCGAGTTAACCAAAGTGGTTTCCCTCGCGGTGATGAAGAGGCTAGTCTTTATGATATAATAAAAAAGAATAAAAATGAAGAGGTTAGTCTTCCTCGTCATGTCCCTCCTCATTATGCTTCAAATGCAGTGCTAAAGTAGTTGATACTGGACTGTTTTGGAAATTATTTTATTTACCTCATAACTCTCTTAGGTCTTGGAAAATTAATTTTATTAGCACCATTGAAATTGGATCAGTTCATTGATCAAGTTTGCCTATTTAAAGTCGTGTCATATATATATATATATATATATATATATATATATATATATATATATATATATATACTCTTCTCTATATATATATATATATATATATATATATATATATACTGAAAGGTTTTTTAATCTGTGTAACATATGGACTAAATTTTCAAATACTTAATTATATATATATATATATATATATATATATATATATATATCTATATATATATACTATGAAGGTTTTTTAATCTGTGTAACATATGGACTAAATTTTCAAATACTTAATTATGGTAGATTTTGTTTATTGGTTGAGGGCTATTTAAGGAGAGAGGTTATTTATTTATATATATATATACTGAAGGTTTTTTAATCTGTGTAACATATGGACTAAAAATTTTTCAAAATACTTAATTATGGTAGATTTGTTTGTGGTTGAGGGGCTATTTGGGAGAGAGAGGTTATTTATTTATTTATTTTGCTCTTCATGATATTTGATTTTTGGGCTATTCTGTTTACTCCCTATATAACTTAATGCACCCTTTCTTTTGCTAGGTAGTGTTAATAATATTTTTTTATGCCTATCAGGATAAAAAATTTGTGATGATCATGCATTGTTTATTAAATTTTTAGATTAGGATTTCATTGTTGCTTATGACAATATTTTAACTAATCAGATATAATTCACTTTGATTTTTAATATAGATTTTCATTGGGGTGGTTGATATAACAATGATTTTTTATGCTTTTATAGGGTTTCCAATTTAGATAAAATTATCACTTCGTAAATGATGTAGAACCAATGATTGACCTCCCTCTATCCCCTATAGCACTTTGTGTAAATCCTATATTAGCACTTCGTACATTGCCAAAGTACAATTTTATTTTGGAGGAATAAAGAAAGCTTCCTATGGTCTTAAACTGTAACAACTCTAAGATTGAAGAAAAGAGTAATAGGAACCTGTGGAACTGGCTACTACCGAGACTTAAAATGTTTGGGCTTAATTTGTTTTAGAAAGTTAGTTTCTACAAAGTATTCATGGGTTATCTCTCTCGGAATGGTTTTATTTGTTTGGATTATTCATGGCTTATCTCACGCTTTCATTTTAATTTGGTTTTGGTTTTGGTTTTTTATTGTAAGCATGAAGTAGTCCAGATATGAATAACGGTCATTGCCAAGACCCATGGGATCTATTTTTAGTTGAATGCATGTGTGTTGCTCTGATGAAACTTCATTTATGGACTCGTTAGTGATTAGTGAATGCGGTGGCTTTTTCAGCATACCACTGCAAAAAATGATAGTACCTGGCTTGTTAAGTTGCTGAAATCACTGCCGAGTGGTGGCATCTTTGTCAAGTTGTTGAAACCACTTTTCTTTGTGCCAACTCATCCTTTCTTTCAATGTTAAGGCTTTTCACGCAGGTAATACTCATTATTATTCATATCCTATCCTCTTGTTACAAAGATTGAGGTTTCCTGCTAGGCATAAGACTTTATCTTTAATGTTTTGTTTAGATGGTAAATGTGCTTATTTATCAAGTATTGTCAACAAAATGTTGGGGGGTCAAAACTAACTCCTTGTTCTTGTCTTTTGTTTAATATTTTCTTTCATACTTGTTTCTGTTTAATATGGAACTTAGGTGCCATAAATATATTTCAACAGGTTTTTTTTTTTTTTTAATTTAACTTAAAAAGTCAATTTCATTATTTACAGGAAGATTGACATACTGTCAAATTTTTTATAGTTGTTTTTTTAAACTAAGAGGTTGGAAAATATAACCAACGCTTTTGGTTTTTTTTTTTTTTTCTGAAAAACACAGAGAACATGTAAAACATTAAATTTAAAGAATAAGAATAGTTTTCAAAGAACATCCAAATTACATTCTTTGTATTTTCAAAAATTGTTCTTAAGAACAATTTTAAAAAACAAGAACCAAACCGATCTTAACTTTTCTTTTTTTTTTTTTTGTCTAAATCATACAATTTTTATTTATGAGTTTTCAAAAACAATAACCAGACAGACTTCATCTCTTTTCTTCATTTTGCCATTTTAAGGGTTTGTTTATGCCATAATCAGTTATTTTGGATTTTTACTTGTTTTTATTTGGGTATATGAGGATTTGGTTATGGGATATCTAATTTGGCAGCCATCGGGAATTCGAACTTGTGTCTAGAGAAACCTAATTTATGTCCGACAAGACGTGGTCAAGATTTTTGTTTCTATTGGTCAATAATATTTGTTATCAAATATATGTTTGTTTTTCTGTGTAATGGGGAGCCTGATCGATTAAAATTATTAAAATTCATAAAGCCTAAATGGTCGCTCCAATCCTTATGATCCTTTCCAAGGATTGGTGTTTGAATGCTATATTGACGTACATTCAATGATTCAACACAGTTTGAACTCTTCTAAAGTCTATTTGTTTATAGAGTTTAATTTATTTTTCCCCTCCCCATTATTTCACTTTTGCTTACCCCCAATTATATGATTCATCCTTTGACTGGAATCATAAGCATCCTTTGATTGGAATCATAAGCTATATATGTTAATTGAATTCCACTCACAAACCCCAAATCTTGTAAGACCCGAGAAAATTCCAATTTTCGAAAAAATAATAAAATCGTAATTTCGGTAAAAATCCGAAATTTTTCTAGATCTCGGATGACGAAACGGACTTCACCGTTGGAATCGTCTCGTGAAATCTAGCTACCACGTCGAATTCCGAGACAGTCGGAATTTCACGTTTTTCAAGGCACTGAGTATCGGGTGCCGTAAAACGACATGTGATGTGACAAAAGTCACTTATAACATGTACCCTTGTGACACATGTTGCAAGAGTAGAGAGATGATGGAAATGGACGGCCAAGATAGTGCCAAGTATAAAAAATTCAAGACTTGAGGACATGGATGATATTAAATGAATGTTTAATGAGGAAAAAGACAAAAAAATGTAATAGTGTTGTCTCCTTCCTTTTGAAGACCAAACGGGCAGTAGAGAAAAGGGGGTGATGCAGTGGCTGAGACGTTTGAGTTTTTAGAGAGAGGGAGTGGCTTCTCTCTAAGTTTCCGGCCGATCGGATGAGTCGGTTTGATAGAGCAAGAAGAAGAAGTTGCTGCAGCGGAATTTACGCGTGGACACCAATTTGGTGGGTTCCGACAACTCAGAGGTAAGGATATTTTTCTGCTTTGTGATGTCTTTTGTCCCCCAGAGTCATGTAAATGGTTAGGAATGTTCTGAGGCTTGTTTTAGCGTAAATTCGGTCTCAAAAGCTTTGAACCGAGTGGAGAAAATTCATATTTGTGTGGTCGTGAACAGTAACCCGAGGGTTTCACTATTCACATGAATAGTAACACGTGAATATTTTTGTGTGAATTTTTATGTGTTCAGTGATTCAAAATGAATTGCTTGTGTTTGTTAATTAGCCCATATGAGCTAATTTTGGTGTAATTGGTTGAGAATTTACATAACATGCTTTATGTAGTTGGATTATGTTAATATATATACATGTGAATATATTAGCATGAATGTGTGAATTGGCATCATGCATTCCATATCTTATTTAGGCGACTATAACTATTAAGGTGTGAGTGCATGACATGAAATAAAACAAAAATGAAAATGTTTGTGAAGGAATTTCGGCAGGAATTTTACGGGAGGGAATCGTGTTAGGTGTCCAACAATTCACGTCGGAGGGGCTACATGAATTGTTTGGAAGGTTGCAATCAACGGTCGCCTCGAAAGGTTATCAGCCAGATTCGCCTCGGAGGGTTATCAATATTTTACGAAGCTTCGGTAGTGTGTTTTCAAGAACAAATAGCTTTGTTTTGGCTTGTGAGTTTGCATTCGGCTTAGGCATATGTGAGGAGTCAGTGAGGACTAGAGACATGGGTTGGTCATGTAGACATTCGAGTAGGTTCATGAAATTGCTTGAATGTGGTTGTTTGCCATGCATGTGCACTTAGGTAGGGAGTAACCCATGTAGGAAATTATCACTACTGGGCTTTTCTCACCCCGTCGAGGGATCACTATTTCAAGTACAGGGAGTGTGCACAAGGACGGCGCTCGCTAAGTGTCGCATTTTAAGAAAGCAGTTGTTGCTTTGGGTATTCATTTTTGTATAACATGTATTAAAATTGTAAACTTTTGATATATATTCGGTAAGAGTGATTTATTAACTCTTGAAACTATTGTATATAGTTAGGATATATTTTGTGAGTGATGATGCAGGGGCCTAAGTGGCCAGTTATTTTACTCACATGTGGACCCGGCGAGGTCATTGTGATTGTTGGGACAGGTTATGTACCTTGGGTAGAGATCCGAGTACAAAGGAGGCTCTGCTCGATTTTTGTGAGTGGTGTCGGGTTACCCGACATTCACGAATGGACACCCTGGTTTTGGGACGTCACAAATCTTTTCAGTGTTGTTGTTTTTTTTTTAAATTGTTTAAATTATGTCTAGAGACACTTGTGTGCAACTAAGATAAAAGACTTTTAAACTCACAAACCCCAAATCTTTTCAGTGTTATTATTATTATTTTTTAAAATTGTTTAAATTATGTTTAGGGACACTTGTGTGCAACTAAGATAAAAGACTTGTTAAAATGTAGCAAAAATTTAGGTTATTCTAGTAGTATATTTATGCTAGTAGCATAAATCATTTATTAGCATAAATCGTTGTTCATGCTGCTGTAGTGGTACAGTTTGCACTGTTTAGCAGTGATTAAGTTATTTCATTTTATTATCCCATTTTAGACTTTGTTGTTAGGTTATTTTATAATCATGTTAGTCTTATTTTGTGGCTTTGGGTTAAATATTTTAGTGTTTTTTCTTGGTGCAAAGTGCTGTAGGAATTCTATTGAATTTATTTAGAGTCCATATTTTAGGGCCTTTTATTTGCTATTTGATGTCATGTATTTAATTAACTTATTTAGAGATCATCATCTTCTCTCTAATGTATTTAATTAAATGATGATTCACGAAATCATCAAACTTTATCTAAGTAATAAGTGTAATTATTCATTGAACTAACTTTATTTCCACCATTGAATAGGATTAGAAGGCCTTGTGGTGGCTATGATGGACTAGTGCACTCTCCCATTGGAAGATCTTCAACTACCTACTAATTAAAGAATATTTCGTATTCCTACTCATAAAATATATGAAAACTTGTTATGAATATATACAAATGTAATTTTGGATCAATTTATACATATATAGTTTTTTTTTCCTTATCAATGTAACTTTGATATAATGTTTTTTCTTATTTATATGACTTTCATATTATTTGCAGATTTTCAATAACTACGAGATGTTATATTAGGATTTATAACTAATGAAATTAATCCAAATAATATTTTTAATGTAAAAAAGATGATGACACTTGTAATGAGTGTCAAGGTTATAACACAAGAAGATATAAATAATCAATGACTCTCATAAAAGTGTCATAGTAAAGATGAGAGTCAATGTTTTGATTCACAAAAGATGATGCTTGTAACAAGCGTTAATGTATTTAAAACATATACTATGTCAGTTTACACCATAACACTTTAAAAAAGCATCATTGTAACTCTTCCATGACACGTTAAACATGTCATTAATTAACTTTTTCCTTGTGGTTATACATTTAATCTTGACATAAAGTTGTAACATTTGAGAATAAAATATGTTTAATGAGAGGATTAAACATATGAAATGTTACAAAACTTAAAGGTTGAGGAAGACCATAAGTTTATTACATTTGATAGTAAATCATGTTTAATGTATGCGATTAAAAAAATAATGACCCCACATTTCAGGGAATTCAGTTAACTACCCAGATCAGCCGGAACCACAAGTGGATGTGGGTAACCTGCCGGAGCATTCACGAATCGGGCGGAGTCTTAACTGTCTGGGAGGCTCTACCCGAATACAACATACATGAAACTGTCCCAAGCGGTCCAACATAATCACAATGATACAATTATGGATAAAAAAGCGACCTCTTGGATACATACTACAATACCCATAAAACATACAAACTATATCAATAGTTAAGAGTTCAAATGTGTGCTCATGCAGCATATATTCAAAGCTTAAAAGTTCTAATACCTTACAATCATGAAACCCGCAATCGGCTTTTTCTTCTAAACTGCGCACTCTAGGACGGTAGTCTCCGTGCGGCTCCTTGTGCACGAAAATAGCCATTCCCCACGACCCAGGTGAGCTATGCGCTCAATGGTGGAATCCTGCAAGTGAAATTTTCACTCTCCCACTAAGTGCGGTCACGATGTTCCAAAATAACATACGTTCAAACAGGTATGATCCTGCTTGAATGTCTACATGACCAACTCGGATCCAGGAGTCCTCAGAGCTCTCTCACACTGGCCTAGCCCTCGTGTGAAATTATTGTTTTGTTAGTTTTGTGAATGACCCTCGGAGTGTATATATATATATATCAAAATTGGGCGCTCAGAGCGATTGATATATTATTTGTTTTAATGGACTACCCTCAGATGAATATCTAGTGGTACTTTCCCAAACCGATTGATATTTTTAATTTGGACTACCCTCAGATAATTAATATTTTTAGAAAATCTCCAGAAACTAGTTTTACTCTGGGCTGTCTCATTGCACTCACTCCTATAATCCTGGGTGTTCTAGTGCATATGGAATGCATGTATGCCAATTTACAATACAAATTAATCACATACCAATAATAGCAACATGCACATATCCACATAATATCAATCACACAATCATGTCACAGCATGTTATCATTTCAAACATCAATTAGCTCACTTTGATTTAATGATCATACGAGCAATTTAAGATTTAATCACTCGACCAAATACATATTTTCACGAAATATATTTCGTGTCACTATTCCTGAAACGGTAAAACCACAGGGTTTACGGTTCCATCGCTCATCAATTCATTGGTTCACTTTATGAACCCACAGAATTTCAAACGTTTGAAACTCATCGAAATCAATCCATGATTTATCACAAAAGGCAACATTCAACCACCAAATCAACCATATAGCGAATCTTTGTTGCTACATTTGGATTTCAAAAATTCATATCAATTCGGTCCCAAGGTTTAGGACCGATCAAGCACTGTTCGTTCAAGGCCTCGTCCAATGGAAACATTTACATGGTACTTATAGAAGAATAAAACCCAAGTAAAGGAGAAACCCACACCCTCTACCAGAATTTGACTTTCACTAAATACAGCCTTACATGAAGCCACTACTCCACGGCGATAGAAGCAATTCTTCTTCGCATTAAAGGCTGAAAGCGGTTGGATCGTTGGCTCTGAGGAAGGCGCATACCACCACAAAAAATGAGATCGAAGCTTCCTGGCACAGACTCACCTCCTCGTTTTTGCCGCTTTTTTCTTTTGGAAGAGGATGACATATTCCTCTTTTTGTCAGCACCTCTCAACGACATTAAAAATGACATTTTATGTCCTTTTTTTTCCAGTTTGACATTATTTATCTGCGGCCGTCCATTTTCTACATCCTTTCTCTTTTCATACCCTTATGGCACATGAGTATGTGTTATATGTGACTTTAAATTCGCATCGAAAATCGTTTACGACACCAGAGACACATGATGCCTCGAAGCGTGTAAATTCGGAACTATCTCGGAATTCAACGAAATTTTACGTGCTAGCTAGATTTCGCGAGACGATTCCAACGGTACAATCAGTTTCATCATCCGAGATCTAGAGAATAAATTTTGGATTTTTAACTGAAATTAGAATTTTGTAATCGAAATTACGATTTTTTGCCCTTTTCCAGAAATTGGAATTTCTCGGGTCTTACATTAAACATATGAATAAATTTTTAAATGTTACAAAACTTTTTAGATTGAAGAAAATAAGTTTTGCAACATTTGGAAATAAATCATGTTTAATGTGTGCATTAAACATATGGATAAAGTATTAGATTGTTACAAAACTTATGAGGTTGAGGGGAAGATCCTTAGTTGCAACATTTACAGGTTTCAATATATGTTTAATGTGTGAATTAAACATATATTTATGTTTTAGAATGTTACAATTTCAAGAGATTAAGGATAACAAAGAGTTTTCTTATCTTTGTAACCACTCTTTCAACCGCAAGTGTTCTATAAAGTGTGACTTTTCTTCTTTTGAAATCTTATGTAGAAAAGTGAAAATGCTTTATCAATCCCAAGACTATTTCCATCTTACTTTCCTAAAGATTTCTTAATAGAGAGAGAAAACAGAGTCTTTGGACAAAGTTCCAAGAACTTGTTTGAGCATTTTTGAATTCTTCTTCTTCTTTTTACTAATTTTTCAAGAGTTTGTGAGGTCTTCTGTAATTTCAAGAGTTCATTGTATAAAGTGAGATTAGAGTGTGTTTCTTCTCCATTGTATCCATATAATTTTTTGTAACAATCAAGGACTCTAATTTTCAATGGAATGAGAGACTATCAAGATCATGAACCAAGACCTTCTGAGGTTGGATTATTTTGATAGTTTAAACTTCACTAGGTGGCAAAACAATGTGAGATTCCTTCTCACGGCACTCAAGATCTTGTACATCCTTGATCCTGCCTTGGCACTATTACCGGAACCAAACGAAGATGACACAACTGAAGTAGTGGAGAAAAGGAAGAAGAGGGAGGAAGACGAGCTCATATGTAGGTCATATTTTGAACGCCTTATCCGATAGGCTATATGACCTTTACTCCAACACTCATTCCACAAGGGAGATTTGGGAGGCTCTTGAAAACAAGTACAAAGCTGATGAAGAAGGTACCAAAAAGTTCCTTATTTCTCAATACATTGATTTCAAATTTTTTGATGAAAAGCCTCTCTTACCACAAATTCATGAGTTACAAGTGATTGTGAATAAGTTGAAGTTCTCAAAATTGAACTTCTAGAGGCCTTCCAAGTTGGTGTTATTGTGGCTAAATTACCACAATTGGAAAAGCTATCGAAAGAGGATTCTGCATACGAGCGAAGATTACTCCTTAGAGGAGATTAAAAAAAATCTTTGAATAAAGGAAGAATCAAGATCAAGAGACAAAGTGGTGGAAGAGTCTAATGGTGGGACTAATAAAGCAAATGCGGTTTCAAAGCCCAATCATCCTGAATGTAAAAATAACAAAAAACATTTCGAGAATTTTATTTGATGGGATGATTAAGCTTTATACGAATGACAATTTCAATAAAATAGCTTCAAATTCTGCTTATATGTGTGACTCAAATTCCTTATCTTTGTGGCATAATAAGCTTGGACATGTTGTTTAAGTACTATTAAAAGGATTGTGAAATATGGTATGATTGCGTGTGATGCCAAGGAATTTGAAAAATGTGAAGTATGTTTTAAATCAAAGATGATTAAAAAGTGTTTCCATAATGTTGAGAGATCATCTAATTTGCTTGATTTAATACATAGTGATATTTGTGAACTTAATGACATGTTAACAAGATGTGACAATAGGTATTTTCTTACATTCATGGATGATTGCTCTAGATTTACCCTTTTTTTTGTTGAAAAATAAAAGTGAAACTTTCAATGCTTTTAAAGTTTACAAAGCTAAAATTGAAAATCAAATAAGCAAAAAGATTAAGGTTCTTAGAATTAGTGATACAAGTGGTGAATATTTCTCTAGAGAATTCAATTCATTTTTTGAAGAATATGACATATAATATATGAGTGTACTGCACCCTATACAATGCAACACAATGACATAGCAGAGAGAAAGAATATAACATTCTTAGAAATGTTGAACTAAGTTATTGTATGGTAAATTATTTGTGGGGTGAAGCTTTGTTAACTGTTTGCAATATTTTGAATAGAATTCCTATGAAGAAAAATGAGATATCTCCATATGAGTTATGGAAAGGAAGGAAGCCTAATATAGGCTACTTCAAAGTGTGGGCGTGTCTTGCTTATTGCAACAAATGGATCAAAATAAAACAAAATTGGGTCTAAGGGCCATTAAGTGTGCATTTGTAGGCTATGCCTCAGATGAAAACATAAACTATTGAGCTTCAGGTTTATCTTGATAATTGAATCAAAGAGAGGTGGGCTTTGAGAATTTGTTGAGTGATAGAAATTCTCAAGTACCTACTAGTGTTGGAGAGTCCTAAGAGGAGACACCTCCAAAGGTTGTTGAGCAACCCATTGTGCTTCGGAAAAGTCAAAGAGTTAGAAAATAAAAGTGTTAGGATTGGATGAGATTGATTCTCAAAGAATTTCCTTTTACTTAGTAGAAGGAGATAGAGAAGATATTATATGGAAAATTCTAATAGTACTTCAAATAGAGGAAGATCCCAAAACATACAAAGAAATTATAACTTCTAGATATGCCAATTTTTGGAAAGAGGCTATCAATGATGAAATAGATTCAATTATGTCCAACCAAACATAGGCATTGGTAAACCTTCCACCAGGGTCTAAACCAATTGGGTGCAAGTGGGAATTTTGAAGGAAATATCACACTAATAGCATGATTGAAACCTTTAAGGCTAAATTCGTAGCTAAAGGGTTGAAACAAAGACAAGGTATTGATTATTTTGATGCCTATGCGCCGGTGGCAAGGATTACATCAATTAGGATATTGTTTGCTTTGGCATCAATTCATAATCTATTTGTTCATCAAATGGATGTCAAAACAACATTCTTGAATGGAGATCTCAATGAGGAGGTCTACATGGAACAATCGGAAGGTTTTGTTTTAAAGGGGAATGAGAACAAAGTGTGCAAGCTTGTTAAATCATTATATGGTTTAAAACAAGCTCCCAAATAATGACATGAAAAATTCGATCACGCTCTTCTTTCAAATGGATTTAGACACAACAATGCAGACAAATGCTTATATTTTAAGACTTGTGGGGACTATTATTCTCTTTTAATATACCTAGTCGTTTCGACATGTTTAGGAACATTTTGTAAGCTTATAATTATTTGTTTCATAAATTAAATGGCAGGAAACGAGAGACCGGAAAGTTACAAAACAGAGACGAAAATGCGTAATTTGTCGAAAGGGGCTTAAAGTCATAAATTGAAGGGCGTGGGCCAAATACAATTTTGGGAACTTGAAATACAAATAGTCAAACATGGAGGGACCTTTTTGCAAATAAGGCAACTTAAGCAAAAATGGGTTTTTGGAGGGCAAACAGGCCTTAACGAAAATCTGGATTTAAAGACCAAAAATTGGTCTCTCATTTGAGAGAAACAAGCGTGAAGAAGAAGAAGAAGAGAGAGAGGAGTGGAGATCAAGCCCGAGAGCAAGCCCAGTATGGAACTTTAGTTTTTATGGAAACTAACTTAGATCATGGAATTGAATGGATCTATAAGAGCTTTAGGCTTTGTATGATTCACAGAGTTTATCTCGAATCTAGGGTGTTGATAGAATTGCATTCTAACCTTAGATTTCTTGAATTTAGGGTTAGTAAAACCGTATGGAACTAGATAAGCTTGGAATCCTCCCTTTTGTAAAAGTTGGATTCATGGTTATTGAAAGTAATTGAGTTAGGGTTTAGAATAAGCCTAACTAATCATCATAGTTGGTTTGATGATGGGTCATAACCCATGTTGGAATGATTTTGGGGAAATTCATGGAAAGGTTTTGAAAGAAGATAAGAAATGAAGAAATTGAATAGAAAAGTGATTCCAAGGTGAATTGGAAAAGGATTAGATGTGTATTTGGATGTATAGGGTGATTTGAGTATCAAGTATGGAAAAAATGTGAAAACACACATTGACCTTTCGGAGACTATCAGAATGCAATTTGAACTTGTCAAGACTGACCTGTATTCTAATTCGTTTTTGGCCAACATGCAAGTACAAGTTAGACTTATCTGATGCAAATACATTCTGTTTTCTGTTCGACCGAGTTTTCGTATTTTGGCCATAACTTCCTCATTTCTTATCCGATTTTCAAGTGGCTACATAAAATAGACTTCAAGGAGAACAAAACTTAAATAGTAGGCATCCCCAAATTCTGATCCTAAGTGGCCTAAAAATTCAGTCAAAGTGGGACCGTGTCTGTAGTAAATTACAGTTCGACTTTGACGCGTAGAAAGTCAAGGGGATGTTTGGACCCATGCTTCGGTCGATCTTCCGGGTGGGTGATTCAGTTGGAATAGAACCCTTAGCACCTTAAATTTAAAAAGTACAAAGATCAGTGTCAAATATTGAGACAGAAACTGGAAAATAAATATTTCAAACTGTCCCTCGGTAGTATTGTCGACTAGTTTGGCATGAAAAATGCCATAACTTGAGTTGATGATAAGTTGGTTGATTCAATTCACAGAAAGCGTAGATGCATCGGGACAAGGAGAATACATGAATGATGTGTGGATAGGCCATATCGTACAAGTATATCTACGAAATGCCATAAGAATAGGCCTTGAAACACGAAAGCGGCGAAACACGAACATGAACAGATTATGAAAAACAAGATGTCATGATCACGAGAATGTGATTAAGAAAGGTTATAAGTTACGAAAGGCGTATGATCGTATATTTACTGGGACCAAAAGAATGAATGAGTGGACGTCACGATTAGTGCCCGGTACTCCACGATTGGTATGGCCTCTGATTAGTGTCTTCGGCCTCGATTGAAATGCCCGGTACTCGATTAGTGCTACGGCACTCACGATTGATGCCCGATGCCTCTATGCGGGTCTTCATGGCACTGATACTTTATCGTATAACCAGACATATTGTATTAACGTCACTACTCATTTGCATAATTAGTAAGATAGTCAGACAGGCATATGATAAGACATTGAATAAAGAATAAGAGTAAAGATATGAAAGTACCTCTGTATCTGTTCTGTAGTACCTACGGGTACTCCTGTCTTTGATTAAGCTCTGTAGTACCTACGGGTACTCCACATTACTGAAGTAAATACGTGGTACCTAAGGGTACTCTGTATACGATTAAGCTACGTAGTGACCTATAGGTACTTTCGTATTTCATCGGATTATGGCACCTACGGGTACTCCTGTATTTGATTAAGTTCTGTAGTACCTACGGGTACTCATGTATCTGATAAGTCCTGTATCTGATAAGTCCTGTAGTACCTACGGGTACTCCTGTCTCTGAATAAGTTCTGTAGTACCTACGGGTACTCCTGTATCTGATAACTCTGTATCCGAAAATGTTACGTAGTACTGCAGTGCTCTGTATTTAATTAAGTTTTGTTCTGTCTCTGATTTAGTTACATGTAGTACTATGGGTACTCTGTCTCGATTAACTCCTGTCTCGGATTAACTCTGTCTACGATAAACTCAGACGATAAGTTTCGTAGTACCTAAGGGTACTCACATATTTGAATAAGTCCTGTAATTTTCACGGGTACTCACATGTCGAATAGGATTACATCATATGCCCGATTAGGATTGTAGTACCTACAGTTGCTCATGTATGAATAAGTGCATCTGTCTGCAGCAGGATTACGTAGTACCTACGGGTGCTCACGTATTCGATTAGGATTACCTGTAGTACTATGGGTACTCTAGGTATTTCATCGATTTTAATTTTAGGGGTACTCCTTGTATCCCCGATTAGGGTATAGCCATTTCACAGATTTGCTCAGCCAACAGATTAAGATACGTAGTACCCCTACGAGGGTACTCCTGTGTTGATAAGTTCTGTAGTACCCAAGGGCCTCTCATATCGAGTAACATAAGTATAGGATACGTAGTACCCGGTACTCTTGTCTCAGTAACATAAGTATAAGTTTTGTATTACCCACAGGTACTCAGTATCGATAAAGCAGTATAAGTCGATTAGTACCTAGGGTACTCTCATTATCCATAAGATAAGTATATGCTCAAGTAAGATCGAGTATAAGTTCAGTAGATAAGTGTATATCTTTCGCATAAGACATGTATAAGATTTGAAATAAATTCGAGTTCGTAAGACCCGAGTATAAGTTAGTAAAACCAATTATAAGTTTCGTAAGACCAGTATAAGTTCCGTAATATCTCTGTAGTACCTACGGGTACTTTTGTATCAGAATAAGCTCCGTGTAAGATCTGAAATACATGTCCAAGTTCTGTAAGACCAGTATAAGTTCCGTAATATCTCTGTAGTACCTACGGGTACTTTTGTATCAGAATAAGCTCCGTGTAAGATCTGAAATACAAGAACAAGTTAAGTAATACAAGTATAAGTTCTGTAAGACCAGGATATACTTCGTAGTATAAGTATAAGATCTGATGCCGGTATAAAGTTACCGTAGTACTTACGGGTACTTAGGTATAGAATAAGTTCATGATACCAGAGTATATGTTACGTAATCTCTACGTGATACCCTACGGGTATCTCAGAACAAAGTATAAACTCATTAGTTTAAGAAGCTCTGCCTGTAGCTCTACGGGAGTCCAGAGATGAATATAAGTGCATTATAAGTATAAGTTACGTATAAGCATAAGTTCTGTAACTCCTACGGGAGTCCTGAATGAATATAAGTACTCGTATAAGTTTATAATATAAATGCATGAAATTTATATTATCTGTTATTGTTTTATGCGTTAAATGTGTATATGTATAAGAAATGTTTCCCACTAAACTTAAAGCTTAGCGGGTTTGTCAGTGTAGGTACGAGAAGGCATCGTAGCTTGTCCAAGCATCTAATTTGGTACGCCAGTGGCTGTGGGGTTATTACATGTAGGTTAGGTGCTTTCCCGATTTGTAATTGTAAAAGTACGAGTTTTGTATTTGTAAATGGGACTGATATATGTGTATAGATTTTGATAGACGCCCTCAGGTGGTAGTTCTTTTGATTATGTTATAAGATCTTAAGGCTATACCCGAGGTGCAAGTTGGCTTTTAAAAAAATAAATCGGTCGAAATTGATGTTGGTCTCGCGTCCCGGAAAACGGGGCGTGACAATTATGTTATAGTGTGTTTATATGTGGATGACATGTTAATCGTAAGTGATGACATGAAAGGAATAATAGAAACAAAGTGGTTTCTATCCTCAACTTTCAAGATGAAAGATCTTGGAGAAGTTGATACTATCTTGGGTATCAAAATAAAGAGAAATGGTGGGGGTTATGCTTTGAACCAAACTCACTATATTGAAAAAGTAGTTAGTAAATTCAGTCATCTTAAGATTAAAGATGCTAATACTTCATTTGATTCAAGTGTAAAGCTTGAAAGAATGATAGTGGCTTGATGACTCAACTTGGTAATACAGAATTGCAATTGAAATCTTATGTATGTTGCATAATGTACTAGGGCTAACATTTAATTTGCAATTAGTAAACTAAGGATAGGTTTACTAGCAACCCAAGTGTAGAACATTGGAAAGCTATTGGTAGAGTTCTTGATTATCTAAAAAATACTAAAGAACTAAATCTCCAATACTCAAAGTTTCCTATTATACTTGAAAGGTATTCAGATGCAAGCTGGATATCAAGTGTGGGAGATAATTTATCTACCACAGGTTGGGTGTTTACACTTGGTGGTGGGGCTGTCTCTTTGGGATCCAAGAAATAAACTTGTATATCACACTCAACCATGAAGACAAAGTTTATAGCCTTAGCTTTAACAGGAAAAGAAACTGAGTGGCTTAGGGATCTTATGATGGAAATCTCTTTTACCGGAAATAGTAAGTTAACAATATTGATACACTGTGATAGACAACCCATTCTAGCTCGTGCGTATAGTGGAGTGTACAATGGAAAGTCTAGACACATAAATATCATACATGAGTATGTCAGACAGTTGATCCAGGATGGAATAATTTCAATCTCATTTGTGAGATCAAGTGGAAACTTATGCAGATTCTTTTACTAAACCTCTTACAAGAGATTTAGCAAGGACAACATCTGGAGGGATAAGACTAAAACTCCTTAAAAAAATTCACCAATGATAACAACCCATCTTAATACTAAGAAATGACTAGTCTTAAGTTCAATGGGTAAAAACAAGTAATTGATATGTGAATTATGGCAGCATTATAATTTTTAAGTTCTTTCTGTGATGAATAATGTTGGTTGTTCACGTTCAGAAAGTTCAAACATATAATTTTAAATGAAACCGGTCTATATGTGACAAACATGCCCAAAGGTAGCCAGAACAACGGAAGAATTTCACTGCTTATGAACTTGGGAGTGTTGTGTAGCGACCCAGAGCGGCTCAGACTTGACTTGGTTGGCGGATCAGGCAAGAAACCCAGGGGACGCCAGGTTGAAACACTATCAAATCCATTTTATCAATACAATTCCATTAATATAAGCGTTTTCATTTTCTAATCTTTGCGGAAGCGATTTTCTTAGGCAGACATAAATATTTACAAATTGATGCAAATTCTTTACTAAAGAAATATGCATTTTAACGAAAAAATGACATTTTATGTCGTTTACAACATAATACCTAATTCGTGTGCACGGAGGTGGTTCAGAATCAACAAAATTTATAAACCTAATTCCTCCTCTTTGGCCGAGAAGCATGGCTAATAGTATAGTGGCTCTGAGGTCTGAACATGAGAATGGAGTTTCTTCGCCTGAAATGATTTACGGTGAGGTTCAAAATGGTGAATTCAGAATTTGGATTTTGGGTTTCATAAAAAAAGCGATTGGGTTTTGATGGTTGAAAGTACGTAAAATAAGTATTAAAATATAAAGGGAATTCCTTGAAGCATCCAGGAAGCTCTGAGTTTGGGTTCTAATGGTAACTGAGGGGTCCTCGGGCACTTTTACTCACGTTGGGGAGGATGGCGCATGGTCGTTTACGAGCAGGTTCTTCATTTAGGCTATAAAACTAACCCTTAATAACTATCCTTTAAAAATGGCAATCATTGAGCATCGATGGTCTCCATGATGGAAAACAAGTCTCCTTGACTCACGCTGATAGGCTAATAGATGATAACTAATAATCTCGGTGGATACATCAATAAGCATCCTTTAACCCTAAAAGATATTATCAAATACGGATCATTTAAAGGTGAATCCTAGGATCTAAACCCTAGAGTTAAAGGCATAAAGCGCGGTGAGTACACAGTGAAAACCATGAGCCTCCCGGATGCGCGGATCCACGCCCGGCGGCCTTGCCATTCAAGGAGGAAGGGTTTCTAGCCACTCATCCTCCGAGTTTTCATCCTCGAAGGGTGTTTGGCTACCTAGAAAGTGAGAAAATGAGAGAAGCTAGAGAAAGAGTGGGAAGTGCTGAAAGCTTCCCGCCCAATAACTTTATTGATGAGCAAACAAGGTCTCTAGTTACAATGTTTGCTTGGAGGCTTATCTGCTTTGCTTGAAAACAATACAAATTACAGAAATAGACAAAGAAATTAACTATTACAGGGACAAAATGGGAAGAAATCAAAAGAGGAACAAAAGTCAAAAGGCGCAGGAAAGGTGAACAGTGGCAAGGGCATTGCAATTTCACAGGTTGTGAAAATTTTGTAGCCCTGCTCCTTTTCTTCTGCTTTCTACTTCTCTTTTCTTTTGGTTTCTGAACTACAGCTTTGAGTTTATCTTGGCTTCTTCATGAATGAGCTGACTCAAAAACTTTGGCATGATTAGCTTGCAAAAACTACAAAATTTGCCACAAAATGCAATTAGTAGTCTTGCTTGGTCCTTAACATGCCAATTGGGTTAATTAGGGCGATTACTACACAAAAAGTGCTCAAAACACAGCTGATAATAAGGGTGTAAAATAGCACTTTTGGGTACTTAGTACCCAATGTAGGCTTACATTGCTAGTCCACTTGCATTAGAAAGAAGAAAGAAAGCAAATAAAAGCAAGATTTGCTATATATATAAAAAAAAAATGAAGTATAATGCCCTGACCTTCAACAAGGTCATCAAAATCCTACCCGATAGTGTCTCGAAGAGTAAGTGTTATCTGCAGTAAAGTATCAACGATTGTCAACTCTAGAGAACCAACGACACCTTCCTGAAAACCTAAGTGTTTGATTTGATTAGGTTTCAAAAATAAGTATCAAGCGTTCCCCCGACCTAGTTCTTGTCTAAACCTAGCGAGACTAACCAACGATAGATCGGGACCACTTTTATTCCACGACTCCTTTTTGTTATAGGGGTGCGCGATGCGGGGTATCGAACTCACAAGTGTCCATGTAACGAGGGTCCACCGATGACTCCCAACCAATTGAGGTTTAAGGCATCAAGTCATAAGGATCTTTCGACCACTAACTCTTCAGGTTTCACCCCGGACTCTTAATGAGTTCAAAACTCCAGCACCTACAATTTGCTAAACTCTACCCATCCACCCATGTAACAAGCACAAAGTCGGTGACTCCCAACCAGTTGGTTTAGGGCACTAGGCTTTAAAGACTTTCGTCATATACCCCTCGGACCGTGCTCGGGTTTCAAGACAAAGCGTCACAAATTTTCTTTTCTTTTATTTTTCTTTTATTTTTCTTTTTCTTTTTCTTTTCTTTCCTTTTTTTTGAAGACTAATTGGTCTTTGCTGTCGAGGTCCTAACCTATTAAAGGTGGTCAGTACTAGAAATGGGACTTTTGCAGGGCTTAGAAGGCAAGGCGGTTTTTTAGTCTATAAATGAAATCTAATGTGCACAGTGTGTGGTTAGTTCAATGTGGAAGAAAAAAAAAAGGTCGAATACCATAAGAGTTTCAACATGTTATCAACTCAACTAAGCATAACACCATTCTAACATCAACAATCATTGAAACAAAATTTCAGTTTTTCATACTGCAAGTTGGGCATTACAAAAAAAAATTTGATACGAAAATCGAAGCCAAAGCATGAACTAGAAACTAAAAACATGAACTATATTGTAAAAAAAAAAAAAACTAACTAACTAGCAAGCCATTCAATTAAACAAAAAGACGTGCTCAAAAACATAAAACAACACTTCCTTCCTTAACTCTCATCCCAACCAAATTCAACATTGTCCTCAATGTGGCTATGGAATGGAAATTTAAGGGAGGAAGTGATATCCTTTCTGATAAGCCATGTGCAGTTTTGGATAGGAGACTTCGCAAGCTTTCCATCGAGACCTTATTCACTCCATTTTGGCTACAAATGAACAAGTTGGAAGAAGAAAAGAGGAAAAAAATGACCGGTTGGAGAATTTTGAAAATTATACCTATATTATAATTTCAAAAGTGTTATTTTTGGCTATATTTATATTCTACACTCTCTAAGCTTTCCAACTATACCAAAATTACCCAAAACGGAGTTCGGATGAAAAAGTTATGGTCAAAACTAAATAGGAGTGCAAAATTTGGGGAGGGGGGGTTGGGCTATGAAAAAAATTCGTAGGTTAATTACGAGGAATTTTTTTCTAACAACTGTTTTACGCTACAGTGTTGCCATTTTTGTCTTTTTCCTCTCCATACGTTGCTATAGTGGGGTTGCGAAATTTCGCAACCCCTGCGAAATTTTCTAGGCTCTTTCCTGGTGAGCTTTTGGACCTCCCTACTTCAAAAATTTGACACAAACTGCAAAAATAAACACATAAAAAAAAATTAAAAAATGCAGAAAAATGAAAAATAAGCTAGAAACAAAGATTAACTTAAATTAGAGAAAATCTAAAGAGAAAAATTGAAATAAAGCAAAATAAAATAAAATCAAAATCAAAACAAAAAGTGAGTGAACTACATGGTCTCGGGAAATGAGTCCGTATCAAACCGGGTTTCTCGGGCCTTGTTTGGTGGTCTTGGAGGGGCGGGTGGAGTTAATTAGGTGCGAGGGTTCGGGTGCTCTCCAAATCTGAACCAAGACGGTAAGAGCCATCCATTGTGCCATGTAGTATGAGCAGCTGCCAATGTCTTTGATGTAGTGGCAAAAATTTGAACATAGGCCACAAACTTCCTAAAGTATTGCACAGGCAGTGCAGATGGGGTGGCCTTAGTAGTAGGTGTTCAATATGTTTCACGTGTTGCAGGTTTAGGCAGATGTGCACTTGGTCAGGAGAGGGTGGGTGTAAATTGTGCTTTTGGGGCTCTTCCACTGCTTCTTTTCCACTGCCTTCCTCAATCAGCAATGGGGAGATTGCTTCTTTCTTTTCCCATGGATAAACAACAACACCAATGTTTGAGGATTTAGATAACCCTTGATCAATGACAAAATTCTCTATGGCCTTCTTGTGGTGGTATGGAATAGCTCCCCCCACCATGGTGTGTCCAGGCACTCTTCCTCTGGATTCTCTTCCTCTGTAGAAACATGTTGCTGATTGGCAAGCCTTGAAATTGATTTATGCAAGTTGTCAAATTTATGATCAATTTCACTTTGAAGTCCATCAATTCTCTTGTCCACATTTTTTTCCATAGTGTCAATTTTCTGACTTAATTGAGCATTGATTGTCTTCTGCTTTTCCACAAAGTCACGCACGAGCTTGCTAAGGTAAAAAATGGCTTGTTCAACTGGAGAGGTTGACTGTGGTGATTGAGGATGAGATGAAGAAGCATACTATGAATGTGCAGGAAATTCATACTATGGAGGTCTTGGTTTCCATGAGAAATTTAGGTGGTTCCCCCAACTATGGTTGTTAATACTGCCATATGGAGCATTAGTTGCAGTCCCTCATGGACCTATATGCATTAGAGTCTCTCTCCACTAGATACTAATTGTGTTGCTCTCCCCCTAGATGTTCCATTGGGTTAGTATTCAAATTCAAAATTGGGCTCTTGTAGAATATTGACTTTGATCAACCTGCCTTATGGATTTCTAATCCATTGGAACATGCACTCCTGCATCAAGAACAGGGCAAGCACAAGACAACAAAGAAACAATCCTACTTTTGGTTTTAGTTTTTTTTTTAGTGAAATGAAACAAAAAAAAAAGCGATGATAAAATACTAAAGGCGAAAAGGAAAATTCAGAACTTGTGATGAGGATCACAAGTATTCAGTACTTTCATCAAATGCCTAAGAGCTGCATCCCCGAACAACGATGCCATTTGATTCGGTATTACTATGATGAATTAGGAATCAACAAAATTTATAAACTTAATTCCTCCCCATTATTGGTGTAACATGGGTCTTTGCTTGATGCCAGTGGCTCGAGGGTCGAGCCTGGGGATGGGTTTTCTTCGCCTGTGAATGATTTGCAGTGAGGTTCAAAATGGTGAATTCAATTTGGATTTTGGGTTTTCATAAAAACAGTGGGTTTTGATGGTGGAAACTAAAAGTAAAACAAGTAAAAAATATAAAAGAGAATTCCTTGAAGCATCCGGCTACTGAGTTTGGGTTCTAATGGTGTCCTCGGGCCCTTTTCCTCGCGTTGGGGAGGATGACCTATGGTCATTTCTCGAACCGGTTCTTCATTTAGCTATAAAACCTAACCCTTAATAACTATCCTTTAAAAAATGGCAATCATTGAGCATCAATGGTCTCAGCAGTGGAAAACAAGTCTCCTTAACACGCTTGATGACTAATGAATGTTAACTAATGAATCTCGAGTGGATGCATCAGTAAGCATCCAATAAACCTAAAGATTATCAAATACGAGGATCATTCAAAGGTGAATCTAAGGGATCTAAACCTAGGGTTCAAAGGAAACACAAAGTACCCGATGAGTACTGCGTAGAAAACCATGAGAACCTCAGGTTGCCTTCCAGGATCCACACCCATTTATTTATAGAAAGTGAGAAAAAAAGAGAAAATGAGAGAAATTAGAGAAAGAACGGGAAGTGCTAAAAGCTTCCCGCCCAGTAACTTTATTGATGAGCAAAAAAAGGTCTCCAATTACAGTGTTTGCTTGGGCTTATATACTGCCCCAAAACAATACAAATTACCAAAATGAACAAAAGCAGTTAACTATTACAGGGACAAAATGGGAAGAAATCAAAAGAGGAACAAAAGTCAAAGGCGCGGGGAAGGTGAACGGTGGTAGGGGCATTTGCAATTTTTGCGGGTTGAAAATTTTTGCGACCCTGCTCCTTTTCTTACGCTTTTTTGCTTCTCTTTCTTTTGGTTTTGAGCTGAACAAGGTTCATGCTGGCTTCTTCATGATTGAGTGACTAAAAAACTTTGGTATGATTAACTTGCAAAAAAACTACAAAATTTGCCTGTAATACGATTAGTAGTCTTCTTAGGTCCTTAGCATGCCAATTAAGGTTAGTGATTACTACAAGTCTTTCAAAAACACATGTATTAATAAGGGAGTAAAATAGCACTTTTTAGGTAGTAATCAATACCCAAAATCATATTCAGATATAGGTACAAAAAAAAAAAAAAATTGGAGTTGAACTCCTTTTGTTTACAAAACAATGTCATGCTCAAAAATGGTGAGGATGCATGTGACGGAGCATACTCCGTGAACTTTCTGAATGACTCTAAGCTCCTCGACCTTGGGCTCGCTTTCAATCACTATCTATCACTCAGTACCTGCGCATTGATAAAAACAATAAACTAAGCATTTTCATGCTTCGTGGTTCTATACAGTTCTCTATTCCATTTCAGTTCAATACAAATCATGCATTTATCAAAATAATGCATTTTTACAATGTCTAGTGTAATGTAAAAGATACTTATACAAATACACTTTTTAATATCATTTTTCGCTTTTCGATTGCGATTTCACATATGACTGTAAAGTCAACATTCACGACAAATTCAGTTTTATGAATCATATCATGTTTGTCATTCAATAGTAATGTAATTTCACATTCAATATTACAATCTCACATATGACTATAGAAGTCGACATTCACGACAAATTAGGTTGGATTTAATCCCATTGTTTATCATTCGGTAGTAATGTGATTTGCGTTAGACAGGCATCTACAGTTCACGCCATGATGAATTCAGTTGGTGAATCTCGTCATGTTGGTCATTAAATAATACATTTCAAAACAATTTACTCTCATGTAATAAATTCACTTATGGTTCAAATACATGCGCACATGCAGATATTTGATAAATATTTGGAATACTAATAATTTAAATCAATATATATATATATATAGTCCATCTCCCTGGATAGTCCCTGTACCTGAAAGGGGGTCCCACGACGAGGTGAGCAAAGCCCGAGTGAAGAAGTTTTCCTGAGGGTTACTCCGCACCTAAAATGCATATGCAATGACATATATAAACGAGCAATCACATTTCCATACAATTGCTGTATTATGAAATGTCTATATCATGCATGAGATCGACCCCTCATGCTCACCACACGAGTCTCACTGAGCTCCCTCGCGGGTGCAGTGTGATAAAATAAGTCATCACGTGTAATATATCATGACTACTGGTTGGACGACCCTCGATTTTATTTATCAAAGCTTGATTTCCCTTTTTCTTTTCTTTTTGTGGGCCACGGATTTTCGGGGTTTACAGCGGCGGGCCTTATGCATACTTTTCAACATTTTCACGAACTTATGTAGGGATTCATGTCTGCAAGTGAATAATAATATGGCGGGACTTTCTACAAGAAGGGGATCTACCCCAACACTCCGCACAAAACATGTAATTTATCATTTTGATGTTTACACTCGTGAATCTCTACCTTGGACTTTGCCCAATTTTCCCAGAGTTCACGACCCGTTTCACAGCTGCCGATTGAATAAACCTTTCCACACCAAGGCTGTGCGATGGCAGGCGTGCATATGAAATACATGATGCCAATGCATTTTTCCCTCGTGTTACATCGTGAATGAGCCTTTACGTAAACGTTTACATCTACTTGGGCGATTATAATTTATACATATAATCTACCTTCATGCAACCCGTATTAATACATCAGAGCATGCATCGATACATTTTCACCACACTGCGCATGTCATTCCAAGCGGCGATAACACACAATTAGGTCGCCCGACTTGGGACATTGTGAGGTACCTCCGACCCCTTAGCAAACATTAACCATTTTGGTTCCAATCCTTATAAATCACAATGACTTAATGGCCAGCAAAACTTTCGGTTTAGTTCAAACCATAACTCCACCGGTGGTGGTATTATGAAGCGATCATGAAATCCATACCCTTTAATCCAGCTTGGAACTAATTTGTGGCCTCTATAGCAACCCCTACCATTATCGCCTTTAGGCTAAGTAAACCAAATGGAAAATATCCTGCCTCTTGGGTTTAGCCGAAACTCGACTTTGGTGTCCATTAGATCCCACGTGCACCAACTTTCTAGTACTCGAGCTTGTTATTCAGCGTCGTAGCGAAACGGAAAATCTTCCTTTTCCCTTTCCTCCTTCTCCTTTTCCTCACTTTTCTCTCTACAGTTCTTTTCTCTTTGTCCCTTCTTTCCTTTCTTTTCCTTGGCTTTTGCTTTTCTATTCTTTTCTCTTTTCATTTCATTTTTCCACTTCATTCTCCTCTTTCTCTCTCTTTTGGTGTTTTTCTCCCTTTTTGGAGCCACATTTCGTCGGGTTAAAGGAGGAAATTGCATACATTATGGAAATTAAAGGTGTGGCTCTCATTTTTCCATATTTTTCTCTTATTTTTCTTAAACCCTCATTATGACATCATCACCACATGGCTCAATGTGAGCCATGGGATTCCTTTTCCCCCACATGGCTCATTGTGAGCCATTCTTTCAAGTGGACCACATGGCTTTGCCAAGTGTCACTCTCTTAGGATGCCATGTGGCATCCCCCGATACTACCATGTAAATCCAGACACCCGTGCACTCGAAGCGTGAAATCGACCACCTCGGAATCTGACGAAATTCGGCGTGGTAAGTAGAATTCGCGAGACGATTTCCAGCGGGAGGTCGGGTTTAGATCGTCTCGAGATCACAGAAAAATTCGGATTTTCATCGAAATTACTATTTACCACTTTATCAAAATCTTGGATTTTACGGGGTTTCACATATTAGCGGCGCTTCACCCCAGCGGCCTCGGTATCGCGGTCTGCCTTGAAATGCGAAAGCAAACGATTCTACGAGATGGCGGCTTCGGATGAAGTCGAGACCACCTGACAGAACAACTCAGTGCTGCGAGTTCCATAGGGACTACGAGCATCGCACGGACGGCGCATACGACTTCGAGAAATGAAATTACTTGATACGGATACACGGGCGCTTTATATCCCCGAAAATCGGATCGGGTTCGCTCGGAACCGGGCTCAGCCTGCCGCTGACCACCGCACCGACCAGGATGGCGACCTGACACCGGCCTCTGGTAGGCGATCGGGTAATCTGGGAGGATTTGCAGGAGGAGGAGAGTCCTAGCTTCGGCCGCTGTGCAAGGCTCACTACGCGGCGTCAGTCGGCGAGTACTTGGACATACGGCGGTGTCCTGAAAGCTGCCGACTCGACATAGCCAGTCACTTTCTCGGTCGAGACTTGAAGGGTGGCTTGCCTCGGCTGACAACGGTAGATTAATGCGGTAGTAACCCAACAAGGCAGTTCATCGGGTCACACAGTGACAACGGGAGTTAGGTTTGAGCATCATCTTCATCGACCTTGATAAAATGGGCATTGGAAAGGAGCGGAACGTCGATGCTCCTTACGGGGTTTTATGGGGGAAAGGTACTACCTCTGAGGCTCGATACGACTAGTGCTCACCTTGGGAGGTGATCCCATGCCGGGCAACGGCCAAGCGGCAAGGTTCCTCGTCGTGGGCGCCTATAACACAACGTGTTGTTGGGCGGGCCTCTCTCGATGCAATGAAAGCCGTCCCCTACGCATACCATATGATGATGTGAGTTCCCTACGCCAAATGGAGTAGGAATGGTTGGAGGAGACCAACGTGTGGCCAGGGAATGCTACTCGGCATCCATGAAACAAAGGCGATTAAACCAGTATACCGGATGAGCTCGACATGCGCGGCGAGGGTGATCACCCGACTGAGCCATCGGAAAAATGGAACGTGTGCGGATGACGACCGAGCATCACGCCTACATTGGATCCAGCATATGGAAGACCTCAAAACCCCTTATCCATTTTTTAAAACAAAACAAAAGGCGTCTTCGCACGGAAACGAGGCGGATATGGAAGGATTGATCCTACGGTAATCACTCACGTTTGAATCCATGAAGCGTCAGCGAGCGATCAAGCGAGAAAGGACCGCGAGAAAGACAAAAGCCATCAACGAGGAAATTGTTAAACTCCTTCGATCGGGAAGCGTCGGGGAGGTAGAATACCTGAGTGGCTAGCCAACGTGTTTTCGTCAAAAGGCAAGCGACGAGTATGGCGACTGCGCATCGACTTCAACGACATCAACAAAGCATGCCCAAAGACGGAGTTTCCCTGCAACTGCGAATACGACCTCATAAGTAGATGCCCGCTGCGGAGCCATCAACTCCTCGAGTTTATAAGGATGCCTTCTCGGCTACAACAGTTAGTATGGACAGCGACGAAAAGACCTCGTTCGTCCTGTGCGAGGAACTCTTGTATCGTGTGATGCGGGTTTGGGCTCAGCATTAGGAGCTACATATCAGAGATTAGTGAATCGGATGTTTCAGAACCAATTAGGCACAACTATGGAAGTGTACATAGATGAGCTCCACATAGCTCATCTATCCGAAGCGTTTCAGATCTTGAGAAACTACAACATGAAACTGAATCCAGCCAAGTGCGCCTTCGGCGTATCAGCCGGGAAATTCCTGGGTTTTCATGGTCGACCAACAGGGATTGTAGACGAATCCGGACAAGATAAAGAGCGTGCTTTCGACATGCCATCGGCATCAAGAGTATAAAAAGGAAGTTCGGTGCTTGACGGGAAGGATTGATGCCACTGGCGGGTTCGTATCGAGGCAAGTAATGATGCGACCTTTCTTCCGAGTCTTGAAGAAGGCATTCGATGGGATATTAAGTGAGAAGAAGCATTCTCGGCTTTAGAAACATATTTGAGCTCTCCGCCCAAATGCAGTAGACCCTGGGTTGAAGGGGAGCTCCTCACTACTCTGTGGAGTTTCGGACACGACCAGTGGGAGTCCTTGTCAGAGACAAGGGCTGAGTCACGACATCCAGTTCATTCGCATTGAGACTACAAGAGGGATGATTAGTGCCCAAAAAGTACAATTTTAGACACATATTAGATAGGTTTATGAGGTGCTTTTGCACTAATCATGTCATTAATGCCAATTGAGTGTTCAAGTCTTCTTAGTATCACTTGTCACGGGTTTAGAGGTTATTTTTGGGCATTTTGCGGGTTTTGCACACTTTAGAAATTTAATATCGAGATGTATGAATCATGAAGTTGAACTGAGTGTCGACCATCGGCCGACCCGAGAATCAATGAAAAAGCGAAGGCAAAGTGAAAAAAAAAAGTGTGCGGTTGAAGACGGGGATGAAATCGGTGGAGATCAACAAAACTGGAATTTTTCGCTAGGTGCGAAAATTTTAAAAACATTTGAATGAAAATTTCTCGACCTTAGCGAAAATTCGCATAACTCTATGAAATCTCAAATTTAAGCTAGAGCAAAAAACTCAGTTCATTTAGACGTTCTTAAGCGAATTACATGATTTAAGCTACTCACATAAATTAGCTAAGCTAGCGAAATTTATGTGCGAATTGCCAGAAACTTTTAAGCGAAATTTTCTATTTTCGCTATGCATGGTGATTTCGCTACCTAGCGAAATTCTTCAGTCCTAGCGAAATTCACTGCCTCGTCATGTTTTTGTATTTAATGCTAACCGACTCCAAATGTGGTGTATTACTCTCTTGTCCTTTATCTTAGCCAAATTTGTAGGCTTTTTGGTATTTTCATGTATTCAGGTGGCCTATATAAACCCCTCCCTTTTTGTAATCAAAGGAGAGGATTTTGGGAAGCAAGAATTTGGGAGAGAAGATTTTGTAAGTTTTCATTTTTTGTAAATAAAGTTTCGTATTTTTAATTAGGTTTTGCTTTTCTCTCTTCTCTCTCCTCTTTCTCTTACTTTCTTGGCTGCCAAACACCCCTCTTGAGGATGACAACTCGAGATGCTTAGCAACCTCCTTCTTTGAAGGGAAGAAGCTAGCTTGTGAGTGGTGAGGCATATACATATTGTCCTCTTGTATTAAATACCGATCACATGTTTACTGGCCCCATCTTCAAATTAAGGGTTGAATAACATTTGAATGTTATTGGTTGGCCAATACTCTCATGCTTTGGAATCTGATTGCATACCAATGCTAGATCTTACTTTGGTTCTTTAGATAGTCTTCTGAAGCCTCAGATGATCTTTGAATGTTAGGGTTTCAACTTGATACAAAGGCCATAGATCATGCTACTGTGTTGACTCAAATAGGAGTTGATTTCAAGGTGAGTTTGCTAGTTAAACATAGTCCCAGGATTGCAGACTATCAGGTTGCTTGTCTACTTTGAGGATAAAAAACGAGACGCTTACATTTGTCTAACACCAGGATGTGACACAAATCTTCAAAGTTAACTTTTCACATATTTGATTTGTTCTGATTTCCTTCTTTATGTTTTGAAGCAATCAAAGGTGTAGCCTTACCTTCACTTGCCAATCCTTCTTAGGATGAAAACCCATCCGTGTTAGACCTAGACCTATCATAAGATGTAGCTTATTCTGGCAGTAGTAAAACAGGTGTATATATAATTTTGATTTTTAGCTCGGCCCTACGTGCTGCTGAATCAAATATCTGAAGATTCTAACAGGGGATGGTGCTGACTTCACTAATAAATAAGTTGAAGTGTGCCTTGATCAACATCTAAATGGGTAACACCTACATCTTTATTTGAGGCTTGTTTTAGCCTGCTTGTACCTTGTGTTTGAGTTTTCATTTAATTAGTTTCAATTTTTTTGATAATACAAATAATCACCGCCTTTTGCAAATACATAGTTTGCTCTTCTTTATCCTAAATTTGTATGCGGTGTTTATACAACAGTGGATGGAACACAGTGTTGCATGAGTAATTTGCAACGACCCAGTGGTGAAGTCGATTATACATCGATACCGCTGGATCCCATACGAACAACAAAGTCAGCCAGGAACCCCATGGATCATTCTCACATAGACCTTGGATCATCACCTCTCAGGGTTGGTGCCCCTCTGTCGTTATCCTGAGATGTATGAGTGAGGCCTTATTTAGCTATCTCTCCCCCATATCTCATAGTGGAAAATAAATCACACACTCTATATTAAAAGTTTTGAGGAGATTTTCTTAAGGAAAGTATGATGGACATGGTTGAAGCTAAAAGCATTCACAACCTGTGACTCTCAGGGACAAGGCCAAAATGTATTCCACTACATGGAACCTGGGCCAGCAAGTGAGCTGGTGGGCAGTGAAGGAAGTGCCAATTTTCTAGACTAATATTGGAAGATCTCAGGTACACCTTTGCGACTCGGGTGGTGAGAGATTTTACCGGTGTTGGGAAAGATTTGAAACCATCGTGCATGCCCACATCAGGTTTGACACTTGGATGTTGGTGAACCACTTCTGGTGTTATGTCTCACCTTGTCTTCTTTTGACCTTGTGGGGAGTAACTTTTGAAGTAAACATCTGATGCGAAGCTATGGATTTTTGAACTATGTGGCCGAAACACTCCAAAGCAGGATGAACCTAGTCACAGGGAAGTTGAAAGATTGGGGCATTGAACCATGAGGGAGACAAGTCTGTATTTTTCGAAGACAGGATAAAAGCAGTGGTGGTTTAACTCAAAATTGGAGTGATGGAAACACAAACCAGCAAGAAAAATACAGCAGTGATAATTTATCTTAATCCAATTTCTTGCTTCAATTTTGATCAAATAATTACTGAGTACTTGCAGAAATCTTGTGATCCATCTGACACCATGAATGTCACCTGTAGTCAACACTAATAGCCCTGGTGGAGGTGTCCAATTGTGCAATCCAGCCCCTTGCATACGCCTTCAAGGCACGACGGTTGATTCCACTTCAATACAACAACGAATGCCTCATATCTTATCTGTTGAGCGATCGAATTGTCGTGACATCTTGTAGAAGAAACGGAAGTCTTTAGATAATAATCCGACTAAGTCGAGAAAAAGTGCGGTAGAAAAGTTCACTCAACGAGGAAGTGGACAATATGCATTTGGAATTCAAAATTATTGTCATGTGATTCAGGAGTTGAAAAAGGCTCCTTTCGGAGCCTGTAATATCAGAAAGTGGTAGATAAACAAAAATTTGGCCAGGACAATCTAGCGTGAATCAAGCGGTGACTTTGAAGTGACGTGAGTCACATGAGTATCAAAGCCCGATCAAATTGACTCCATTGATGCATTTACGACCGCATCGGGGAAGAAACGATCGATTAGACTGAAGGTATCTTCAGAATACTAGGACTTTACATGGTTCGAAGAAAGAAACGACCATAACCAAGCGAAAATATTTGGAAATATCTAACGATGAAGTCAATATTCCTCCTCGATATGATTAAGCAATTCCCTACTTACGCAAAATTCTTAAAAAGTTGTGCCGATAAAAAAGGTCTTAATGTAAATAAAAGGCCTTTTAAGCGGAAACAAGTTAGTGCCATTATAGAGCAAGACTCAGTGATATAAGGATCCGGGATGTCACGATCTCGGTGAATATTGGAGTATCAGCGTGGAGAAAGCCTTTATTAGACACAGGAGCTAGTGTGAATCTGTTCTTAGTATTCTATATCTGAGCAATTGGGTTTGGGTGAGCTAAACCCACTTCCATCACACTTTACGCTCGATAGGTCTATTAAAATACAAAAGGAACCATTGAGGGCGTTCTTATACAAGTGAATGATTTTACTATCCGGTAGATTTTGTGCGTGCAATGCGAAGAACGATTACAATAGGACCTAATCGGTGCCCGTCATATTAGGGGCAGTTTTGGCTGTGAATGTAATCATCAATTGCGGAATGGGTCATGCAACTCTTGGAAATATGACCTTGGAACTCAATATTTTTCATATGGGTAAAAGGCATATGCACTCGGGCTTTGAAGTCGTATTTTTAGATACCGATGCGGAAGAGCAATTGTCTTGCCAGGCAAGATATATTAACCGAGTTATCAGATTGCCTTGTAGAGCAACACGAATTTCAAGAAATGAGCTTAGTCTGAAGTGTGGAGAGGAAAATGAAGAAATTTTGCCTCTGGTAGTAATGAGCAAGGAGCCTCCATGACTAAATATATTTTCTGCCCGATTTAAAGTATGCATTTTGGAAATCGTGTAGACGTGCCAGTTGTGATTTGTTCTTCCTTTGCTAACCAGCACCTGAGGCATAATCTCCTAAACCTTCTCCAAAAGAGCCAGCATTGGGATGAAAATTCCCGATCTGAAGGCATAAACCAATCTTTACTCATCATATCTATTTAGAAAGAGAGTAAGGCGCTAGCGGCCCCAGCGGGTTGATCCCCATCTGGGAAGTAGTTACGTGTGGAGGTCTTGAAATTGCTCAAGGCTGGTATCATTTATCCATTTACGTGTAGCACATGGGTTAGCCTTTGGGTGGTGCTAAAATGGGAGTAACAGTGTGAAAGAAAGCGAGAAGAGGGTGAAGAATTGTCTGCGGAGCTTACAGCAGTTGGAGAGTGTGTATAGATTATAGAGGCTCAATGAAGGTGACACGAAAAGACCCTGCATTCTTGTTCATCGATCGACTCTGAAGCGGGACACCTTCTAATGCTTTTGGATGGGTGTTCGAGGTGCTGAGGATGAAATTGCCCAGGAAAGATCGGGAAGAACAACTTGCATGCCATTTGTACGTGTCCTTCTTATAGGAGGATGCCTTTTGGGCTATGCTGTCTTACCATTGATCTTGTGCTCGGTATGTTGATGACATGGTAGACATTAAAATGGAATATACATGGATGATATCTGATTATGTGGGCGTTTGAAGATCATATGGTGATATTTCTTTGGTGGTGTAAGCGAATGCCATTTTTATGGTAAACCAGGTATGACCGGGCACATTATTTCAGGTGGAAGTTGATAAAGCAAAGATGGAGCATTATTTCAAATTCTGCTGACAAATCAGAAACAATTAGACAATTCCAGTAGCATGGTCATATGGAGTACATAGGCTGGATTATTAAGATTTTCAAAATTGCTAAACCCACATGCAAGCTTCTTGAAGGATGCCAAAGTCGTTGGGAGGAAATGATTGTAGGAAAGAGTTTTGAAGAACTGAAATTTCATTTTCTATACGATGATTCGAGCACCTAGTGATTATATTTAGTGATGTGTGATATCTGGTGATCTTGCTATAGGGCGGTACTTGGCCAAGAAGAGAAGGTAACCTCATGTGGTGTATTAATATGCAAGCAAAACACTGAATGAAACGCAGAGAGGAATTATACCTCTGAAAAGAGTTGCTAGCAGTGGTATGTCATAGAATAAAATTAAAGCATATGGTTGAGAAAATCTCGTCATTTTCTGAGATCAATTACCTTTGAAATATCTCAACCAAACAAAATGCAAAAACAGATATCCGTTGGAGTTCTGATGATGCGCCAAGGGTTCAACTTGCAAATTCAGAGATAAGAAAGGGTGGAAAATGTGGTGGTAGATCATCTCAAGGTTAACTATAGCCCACGACACTCCTGATCCACCTATGTGATGAATTTCCTGAAGAATCCCTAATGCGATTGGAGAAAGCTCTGACCGTGCCATTTTGTTTCTCACTACAGGAAATCAGTGAAGTGAAGGGCGGAATGAAGCCCTATTTGCAAATCGCTTCTATTATTGGAAGAGCGCTTTCCTATTCAAATCTTGTACGGTCAAATCATCGGGGAAGTAATGTGCACGAAGAAGGCAGTGGTAAAACCATTGCCATGAGAGTGCTTGTGGTGGTCATTTGCTTCCCAAAATGACAATGAAGAGTCTTCGCGGTCGAGGTTTCTAGTGGCCTTCATTGTTCGAGGAAGCATACCAAGTAATGGAGTGTATGACGGATGCGACTCGGGAAATTGTCTACGCCGTCATATGATGCCATTGAACCCAGTTGGTGGTGATGATTAAATCATATGATTATCGATTTGTGGTTTTCCCTCATATGGTCTGTACATACATTTTTGTGGGAGTGGACTATGTCTCCAAAGGTTGAAGCGATCCTATAAAATAACCATGGTGGTACTCAAATTCTTGAAAGCGATACTCCTTTCTAGGTTTGGGTCACGAAAGCCATTATTAGCGATGGAGGATTCATTCACGTAACAAATCATTTGAAAGCCTCATGGCTAAATGGTGTGAAACACAAAGTGGCTACTCATACCATCCTCAAACAAGTGGCAGTGGAACTCTGTTATGAGGAAATTAATTATCTTGATGAAGGTGGTTAATACCAGCGAAGCGTCCATTAAACTTCTTGATTAGTTTATGGGCCTATAAATTTCTCAAGACAATCAGGAATGTCCCCTTATCGATTCATGGTAGAGGCATGTCACCTTCCAGTGATAGAGATTAGTACAAAGCATGGTGAAGCGTCGAAGCTAAACATGGACTAAAATGTTTGGAGAAAGAGATTCTTGATCTTAATGAATTGGAAAATACGGAATAATGCCTACTTGAATACAAGATTGCAAAAGAAAGATCAAAGAAATGGCATGACAGATAAATAAGCTAGGAAGAGTTTCAGGAGGAGACCAAGTCCTCTTATATGACTCCAAACTCCATTTGTTTCCAGGCAAGCTCAAATCTCGATGGAATGGGTCCATTCTGTCCCGACAAACGCCACCCCGAATAGTTCGGTTGACTTCGTGATCTCAAAGTGATGACGGGGTATTTAGGGTAATGGAATGAGGAATTAAACCATATGATCTGGCGGGTCATTAAGGAAGAAATTTGCGATGGACCTCTTTGAATCCATGTTTAATAAATTTAATTGGCGCTCTGGCGGTTCCAATGACCGCTGTTCTCCGACTCTTTACTTATTTAAGCCAATGGTGTGTTTAAAGCAAATGATATCGATTAGAGCTTAATGATTGATTTGTTTTTGGGCGATGACATTACTTGATTGCGGTAAGTATGCCCATCCTTTATCTGGTGTGTGCACATGTGCTGTTTTTGGTGCTTCATTTTCTTTCAATTCTGACAGATGAATTGCTGATGGACCCAATTGAATTGCTTTATGTTGAAATGAATCACTTGTTTATCACCTTTATATTGAAAAATTCCATGCTTGATAATTTTGATCCAATTGGGTTCAGCGTGCTCAACTTAATTTCTCCTTATGCTATCACCTGCACTCGGATTATTTCAATAAGTGTAATTTGTTTCTTCTTTAAACTGCATAATGATAGCATATTTGGAAACCTAGGATAGGTTTGTGTTACCCATATTTGAAGACCAATGTTGTCTTCCAAAAGGAAAAAGAAAGAAAAGCAAAAGAAAAAGAAAAGAAAAGAAGAAAAGAAAAATAAAGTCGTGAAGTTTTGCCTTGAAACAGAACATGATCAGAGTTGTATGGTAATAACTGAAACGATGCCCACATTGCCTTAGTGGTTGAGTCATCGATTTAATTGTTCGTTACATGGGTGGATAGGTAGGTCTAACGATTTGTAGGTGCTTGATTTGAAAGTCTGTCAGTCAAGATGATGCGATTGTGGTCGAGTGATCGCTTTTGGCTTGATGCCCTAAACCTTAATTGGTTGGGGTCATGTCGAATCCCGTTACGGACTTTGGTGAAATCGAATTTTAAGCGTGCATCCTACGATTATAGTTGGTAAGCGTGCGGCGCTATCCTTATCGGTTGTTCAACGACCGCCCATGTCGGGTGTTGCGGTTGAGGGAGAACCAAGTACCAATTATGATAATGGTCCTCAAAGAACCACCATTAGACAGGTGAAATTAAGTTGAGAATCATGGGACAATATTGACACGAAGTGTTCTTGTATGGTTTTGAACATATATCGGTTTCAAATTTGATTTCAATTTTCAATTAAAGAAATCTTGTTTATATGTAGATAAAACTTTTTGAATCATAACCTTTTTGAAAATCACCACATGCATCTCCTTTTTATTTTTGCATTGCTAAGGGACTAGCAACGTTTTGGTTGGGGGGTGTGATTAGTGCCCAAAAAGTACAATTTTGAACCCTATATTAGATAGGTTTGGTGCTTTTCGCACTAATCATGTCATTTATACCAATTGAAGTGTTCAAGTCTTCTTAGTATCATATGTTGGTTTCAAAGGTTATTTTTGGTTGTTTGGTTTTTGCACGCACAGAAGTTCCAATATGAGATGTATGGCCAGATCATGAGTTTGAACTCAAGTCTTGATATCAATCAGCCAAGAATCAATGGCTTGAAGGCAAAGTGAAGAAAAAATTGATGCGGTTGAACGGGATGAGTAGTGGAATTCAACAAAGCACGGAATTTTAAGCTAGGTTGCGAGAAAGATTTTAACTAGAATTGAAAATTGCAACCTTAGCCGAATCTCCAAGTTCGCTAGACCAGTTTGCACATTGTATTCTTGTGAAAATTCATGATTTCGCTACTCACATAAATTTAATCAGCTATGAAATTTACCTAACTAACATGAGTACCCATTTTTATGAAGTACCTCTATTTAATATGCATGGTGATTTAAGCTACCTGGCGAAAAATTCTTGATCTAAGCGAAATTCAGCGCCCTAGATCATGTTTTGTATTTAATGCTATGAGCTCAAATTTGGTGTATTACTCACCTCTTGTCCTTTATCTTAGCCAAATTTGTAGGCTTTTTAGTATTTTCATAAGTATTGATGGCCTATACTATATTTACTCTCCCTTTTTGTCGGAAAATTTGGGGAGAAATAAATTTGGAGAAAGGTTTGTAGTTGTTTTGCAGCCAGTTTATTATTTTATTCAGTTTCTTTCTCTCTTCTGCCTTTTTCTCCACTGTACATGACACCTCTTAGGATGACAACTCAAAGGAGTCTTGGCTAGCCTCTTTCATGGAAGGAAGGAAATGAAAACGTTGAATTGGCATATGCATGTTGTCCTCTTGTATTAAAGCCATAGGTGCTGTGTTTATGACCCCCATACTTCTCCAAATTAGGGTTGAATAGCATTGAATGTTGGCCAATACTCTCATGCTAGGATACGTGCATAGTATGCTCGATATCTTACTGGTTCTGTTCTTGATCTTTCTGAGCCTGGAGATGACTCTGATCTTAAAGTTTCAGCAGTGAGGGGCCCATAGATGCATGCTACATGTTGACTCTCAAATAGGAGTTGAATTCTGGGTGAGTTTCTTTAGTTAAACATAGATCAGTTTATGCCTTGGACTATAGGTTGCTTGTCATACTTGAGGGGATAAAACGAGGACACTTGTTTGTCTAACACCAAGTTAGTGACCTAAATCTTCAAGGACTTTTTCACACTTCATTTCAGTTTTACAATTTCGATTTTCCAGCCTACTTCCCTTTGTTTTGAAAGCAAATCCGAAAAGTCGAATAGAAGCCTTACCTTCTTGCACTTATACAAGTCAATATGGATGGCTTCCATCCCACGTCCGACCTAGACCACTATCTGCGGTGGCTTATTTCTGATGGTAAGAACAGGTGTATAAATTTTATTTAGATTTTGAAACATGACTCTTTGGCACAGATGAAGGCGGAGAATGCGAGGTTGAAAAAATTAATTTGGCGCCTTGTACTTGGCCAAAAAGCCGCCTCGCCAGGCTCACCCGTACAATGATCTGGGTGACAGAGTGTTACACTCAGCCGAGTCTGGAAGGACAGTGAAATGATGCCTGGCGGCGAGTTCGGCGTCGGATACAAGCCCAGCTGATAAAGGAGCCGATCTTGCGGCGATAAAATTCACCTGGTAGGGCGTTTTGAAACATCATGGTGTTTCCACCGACTCTTGCCGATGGAGCCTCAACAACGAGGCGGTGGGTCATCCGGTATCTAGAAAGATGAATATGAATACGGCACTTTCGATTTGGATTCATACTTCCAACAACGAAAGCATGAGGCCATCATGCGAGCCTCAACCGCCCATTCATTAGAAATTCGACGACTGGTTCTACAGGTGACTCCAGTTTGGTGGTGAACAAAATAGAAGGTCTCTGGGCGAAAGTGAAGGATGATTCTCTGCCGAAAAGTTCAGACATATTACAATTAGTGTTGGTTGGGTCGAGCATGTGTCCGAAGCGGGGAACTCCCAAAGCGCGCCATGGCAAAGCCCCAGCCACAGCCTCACGGGAAAGACCTCAGCAGGTGACCTGCCGAATATCCTGGCGGAAGCCACAAATCGATCTCTATAGCGGGTAGTTTGCCTTGCTTTATATGGGAAGAAGGGTGAGGTCAACAGCTGTGGATGGAGCCCATTTGGGATTATATTATAGACGGAAGCCTACCAGACATGACCCGAAAGAAGCAGGCTAAAATAAGGGCGAGGTCTGCCAGGTTTGCCAATCTGGGAAGCCTCTAAGCAGTTTTCCACCTTTCATCTGTCCTCCTACTGATAAGTGCGTCTTTGAGAGAAGTACAGAATATGGGGAGGATCCTCTTCAGACTCGAGGCATTGGGAAAAGTCTTGAGGCGAGGGGTACTCTTGGCCTCGTGCAACCGACTGTTAAAAATGCGAGAATCACACGCGGGGCCGCGGGATCTGCACGCCAGGCCATGCGTCGATCTACAGGCCTGTGTTAACCGGTGGAGTTTGAACATCTGAGATTTGCCCGTTGAGTAGGGTGTTACAGTCCACTGTATCTTGCGGTGGTTACATCAAGTGGTGATAACCCTGTTCTGAGCGATCGTCGCGTTTGTGTGGCGACCAAATCATATCTGGGTTAATTCTGGGTACTGTGGTATGGACAACGGAAAGCAGTTAGACATTAAATTAAGGATTTACATGTTGAATTAAAGTATTACTCCATCAGCTACCCGCAATCATGGGGGCCGAGTCTCGAACCAGCATGAGTAGTGGAAGACCTTAAAGAAGTGGGTGGGAATACCTCCCCAGGGTATTATGGGCCTCTGGACAAACAGAAGTCATATGAAACCCCATTTGCCACCAGGCTTTGTGAAGCGTGACAGCCTGTTGTGAGGTGAATAAAGTCTCTGGATGAGTTATTGAGGTGGAGTTCTGATATAGTAGCTCCTTCGATCTAGTTTAGATCTCTAGATGAAAGCGCGGAGAGCAAGTCCTAGCGCCTGGAGGACTATCAAGGAAGGCGACAGTACTACAATCAAAAAGTCAAACCTAAAGCTACATGCGGGCGATTTGGTCTTAAAGAAGCTCACACCGGCAAAGGAGCTTGGCGCATGGAAACTAGGCTGGCTGGGAAGGCCGCCGTCGATATCGAGGTGGCTCGGACTAAGCGAATTATAGGCGCTCAGACGGAGGAGGAAAAATCTACGGCATACATGGAATCACGGAACATCTTAAGCATTTTACGACGAAACGCGGTTGTAATGATAAAAATGAAACCTTATCGATTCTTATGCCAGCGAGTTGGCGTTCATTGGTTATTTAGTTAGAACGCTCTCTGTTCCGAGATATATAAGACACAAAAAAATACATAATGAGAAAGTTCATAGACATAAAAAGTCACTCTTTATTCCAATCGGATTACATTACATTTGCAATCGGTGATGTGTGAATTATGATCAGTGGGTTACTTTAAAAAAAAAGGGGCAAGGAGAAAGAGAGAATGAAAGAAAGGAGAAGGAAAAAGAAAAGAAGACGAAAAGAGGAGAAGAAGAAAGGTGGAAGGAGTTTGTAGGAAGAAACCAAAGGGGGGAGAGATGATTCTGTGGAAGAAAAGATGAAAAAAGAGGAGAAGGAAAAGGAGGAGGAGAAGAAGAGCAAAATGGAGAAGGCGTGCAAGAAATGCATCGCCCTCTCGACATCCTGCAGGAATAACATGAAAACTCCCATAAAGGGAGACTAGGAAACCACAACTCCCACGTGTAGAAGAGCAGCAGGCTCAGTCAATCTGGAAGGATCCCAGTGAAGGCCACCAGACTTCTACGATTCATTTCACGGTCAGGATTCACTTTTGAAAGCCAATATACAAAGTATAGCCCATGACGACAAACCGCCATTTATAAGAAAGGCCAAAAGCACTCAAAAAAGTCACTGAGCGTTCCAAATTCTCCATCAATGACGTTAAACGTTGCTTTACCTACAAAAATCGGTCGAATGGCACCTGCAGCGACAATTCAATCCAAACGGTAGTCGATGCAGACGTGGCTCCACTTTGTGACTCATTTACTGAGTCCGCTACGGTCGAATCGGCTCAAGCTACATGCGCCACTCGGTACACATATGCCCAGGCTACATCGCCGCTTAGCCCACGGCGGCCGGAGCCCGACTCACTTTGGCAGAGTTCGTCTACTCTGCGATCGCCTTCACCCGAGAGTCGGTCCATTTCGGGCTACATTACTCGGCTACATCACCACTCGACGCGGCCGGGCCCAGCGAGCTCACTTTGGCAGAGTTGTTATCTTTCACTGGTCGCCACGGCGAGGGTTAGGTCGGCTCGACTATCGCCACTCGACTACATCGCCCACTGTTCCCATATTACTCGACCCCTGGCGCTGGGGCTGGCGATGCTTTGTGATTCGTCTACGCCGCAGTCACGCTACTGGTCGGTGCTTCAGTATGCCGCAACTCATCGCCACTCGACCCGCAGTGCGAGCGCGGCTACGCAGCCCGGTTCTCGTCTACTCTGCCTGAGTCACACACGGCTGAGAGCCGGCCTTCGGTCGAACCTTCGGTGCCGGATCCCAGCCGCTCACTCCCGGCGAGCTGCGCCGCTGACCGCGCCGACGAGCTCTTCCCGGCGATTCCCTTAAGTAAACCTGCCCGGCCGATTGTGAAGTCCATGGGCGAAGCTCTTCCAACTTGATTCTCATGGGCGGCTCTACCGTATCCTGACGAGCTCTTCCCAGTCCATAGGCGAGCTCTTCCAGTTCATAGACGAATCTACCAGCTGATCCTGCGACGAGCTCTTCGGCGGTTCATGGGAGGCTGACGGCGGTTCACATGGTGAACTCAGCCCGTGATCTGGCTGACGAGCTCCTTCTACGCGGTCATCGCGACCTAAAGTGGCTCAACTGGCGGGGCTCGTAGCGAGCCCACCAACTCAAATTGGCCGAGCTCAATAATTGGTAGCCGGCCGCCTGACCCTAAGGAGATCTGTTCCAGCTCATGCTGGTCATTGCAGGCGGGTCGGCCGGCTGTTGACGAGCTCTGCTCTTAAAAATAAGGTCATGCCGACCCTGGAATCTGTTCAACTCATGCAAATCAGGCCCAGACGAGAGATCGGCCCGCTCAGGCGGCGAGCTCTGCCCTTAAAAATAGGTCATCTTTGACTGAGAATCTACGATGACTCATACCCAAATCAACCCGTGGAGTCGGTAGCTCAGTATGAAACTGCGCAAAATGGGTCTGTGCATTTGAAAGATGTTCATCTTCTGTCAGTAGTGGAGATCGTGGCTCAAGGCCCGTGACTCTGCAAAATAGGTCATCACATTTCAAGGTCGTTCAACTCTGACACAAATCGGTAGACCAGATCGTAGCTCGGCGAGCTCTGCAGCGGTCTGCGACCCTAAGGAATCTGTTCAACTCCTTGCAAATCGTGGAGTGGAATCGTGGCCGCTCAAGGCGCCTGAGCTACGCAAAATAGGTCATGCAACCTAAAGTCTGTTCAGCCCATGCAAATCAACGATGGAGATGTTGCTCGAGTTGACGAGCTGCGCGCCTGCGGCTAAAAAATCGGTTCAGCACATGCAAAGGCAGTCCTGCCCGGGCCAATGGCTCAATTTGACAAGCTCACTTTATCGGGCCTTATAGCCTCAGAATCGGTCCGGCTCGTATAAATTAGCCCCAGCCTGGCGACACGGTTTGAAACTTAATTGCTGTTTCGGACCCTGGTGTAGGGCCGCCCTGATTCCTGCGAAAAATACTACGATGAGAGCAGCGAGAAGATAAAAAATAGATATTTATTAAAGGAAACTACATATGTCTCGGGCCCCGAGCGTAAAAGGCGAGTGTACATAAAAAAAGAAGTCGATAACCGGGCGGGCGGTAGATGCGAGAAACCTAGGCGTCAATGAGACAGGCTGATGTGAAGAGGGAATGGGCTTAGTTGAGGGTATCGAGTTCTTGAGAATAATTTGCGAAGAAAGACTCCTCTGCCCTCCTCATCACTGGGAATCGAAGTTGAAGTCAGTCTGGGTGAGCGTTATGACATACGACCAGCGAGCCACGAAGGCCCAGGCGCTTGGTCCCTCGATCTGCTAATAACATCTGTCCCTCTGACGACCAAGGATATTTGTTGGTGAAGATCCCCTAATCCTTCCTCCTCATTACGGCCGCTCAGCCGAATTTCAGTGTGGGGCCTCACAGCGAGCATGACCTGCGGCCTCAGGCCTGCGCCACAGCCACGGCGCTGCGCTACTTTATCCTACAGATGCCATTGGTCTGGCAGCTCTCTGGGAGCTCGCGGCTCGCCAGGATGTGGCGGCTCATCCCGCCGTCTGGCTTCAAATGGGGGCGCAGCCGCTCGGGTGTCGTCCGGATCGTGTGGCGCCTTGGAGCTCACCCGGACAGGAAGCTCGCGCCTTAGCGTATGGCTTCGCGAACTTCATGCTCTACACTTTCCGCAGAGACGCGGTAGGCAGCGGTATGCTAGATCAGATTTAAGTCTCTCCCACCTCTTGATCCTCGTTGCGCGTTAGGCGCCAGCTCAGTCCTTTCGAAAAAGAAAGGCCGCGCCGCCCTTACTCGTCGAGTGATTTTACATGTGCTCGTTTAGTTTGGCCTTATCGGCGGACCCTTCAAATGACTCTGCACATCAAACATGAAGTCAACATCGACATGGGATCGACTGAAAGCGATTTGTTATGCTCGGTCCCGAAGGGGACTGAGAGCGCGCAAGGGATAGAGGCGAGCCTCATCAGCGGGCGGCGCTTTGAGCCTCAGTGCCAGAGAATCCTTAGAACGAATAGATGCACACCTCTGCCGGATTCCCCACGACATTGAAGAAGCGAAAATCCTCATCTTCTCGACTTTGATTCCATATTTTTCTCTTGACTCTTCCGCCCTTCTGGGTGGCTAGCACTCTCGAAGGCGGATTCCCGGGCGGTAATAGGCACCAGCCAGCGATCGCGGCTCCATCGAATTTTTGCTAATGGAAGCAAAGATGAAGCTGTGACCACGGGAACTCTGCATGGTGTACGCCCGCTCGACTTCGAGCAAAAGTCGGGCTTAATTACGAACCTTGTAAGCACGTGATCTTTCAGTGGTGGAGCTTGGATTTTCGGATTGCACTCACGGGCTTAGGGCGGTGCCCCAATGGTGAAAATCTCTCCCCTAGTAAGGTGATGGTAAGCCTAATGGGAGAGCTCCATGATGCGTGAAGGCGAGGCCTGAGGCGGTGGAAACGCGTGAGCCTCATAAATTAGATGGACGGAATGTCAGATTTTATCAGCTCGGCGTGGGACGGCGAGGACATTAGCCAGCATGAACTACGACATTATCTTGTGGAAGTGAGATTGTTTGGGCTTGAAAGAATAATCACAATCAAATATTAAACCAACCTTCACTAAGATTATCTGAAGCAAGAGTGAAACACTCACGAAGATTATGAGGGTGAACATTGGCCGGGCGATGGCGGTGTGTGAGATCATATTCCTCCATATTCCCGATTCGCGACCGCTCATGAAAATGGCGTCCCTTCCGGGAGAAGGAAGATCGGAGATCACGAGGAGAGCTTGAGCGCTGATAAAGGAAGCCCTCGGTAGTCTCCTTTGAATTAAAAGATAAGGAGCAAAGCCACGCCTGGGCGCTGAGAGCCCTCTGTCCTAAAAAGGCCCGATAGGCCTGAAATACTGACCTGGGAAAGCGAGTTGGAAGGATTTGTTAATGAGCCCCCTTTTCATGAAGAGTGCGGTGGAAAGCGAGAGACCCTTTATCGTGACCTCAAGAAACATACCATCCGAGCCGCAGCTTCGCTGTAAAGATCAAGGCGTCGGGGTCCATACACGGATGAGAGAGTCGTACTGACCGCAAAGTGGCAGCCCATCTGAAAGGACCCGACCTGCTGGAGTCCTGATCCACGTGCGGCATGTTGGGCGGCGAGAAATGGTGAGATGCCATGTGTGAGTATACTGTGAACTTTACGATCAAGCTCTGGCTCCTCAGACTGGTTTATTTTTAATCTTCTACAATCGCTCATTACTAGCATTGATAAAAATGTCCTTCGCATTTTCATAACCGTGGTTCTCTCTGATTCTCTATTCCATTTCAGTTCTGTCTAGTCATGCATTTATCAAAATAATGCCTTTTACAATGTCTAGTGTAATGTAAAAGATACTTATACAAATACTTTTTAATATCATTTTTAAGCTTTTAGATTCTTGATTTCACATATGAGCGTAAAGTCCAACATTCTGACTCTAAGTCAGTTGGTGAATCATATCATGTTTGTCATTCAATAGTAATGTGATTTCACATTCAATATTACAATCTCACATATGACTGAAGTGACATTCCACGACCAAGTCGATTTGGTGAATCCTGTCCTGTTTGTCGTTCAGTAGTAATGTGATTTTCGGCATTGAACAAATAAGTTACCTTCACTTGATGAATTGATTGGTGAATCTAGTCATGTTGGTCGTTCAATAAGCCATTTCAAATCAATTTACTCTCATGTAATAAATTCACTTATAGTTTCAAATACATGCTTTCTTGAGATATTTGCATTAAATATTTTGAATACTAATAATTTAAATTTATATATATATATATATATATATATATATATATATATATATATATATATATATATTACAAATAGAACTTGAAATGAAATTGGAGTCACAAAAGAACAAAACAGACGGAAGAACGGAGAACAAGGGCAAAATTGAAACCCAATTTATCGATCCCTTGTCTCTTTGATACCGGTCCTAGAGTGAGTTGTAAATCACCTAAATTAAATACAAATTTCTCATACTAGTAGTTGAACAATTAATCATATACTAAGCGAATATAAATGAATTGCGTTACCTTTTCATAGTTTTTATCATATTTGAATCCCATTAATCATTTATAAGGGTCTATTAGCTCTCGGTCATCGGAGAATACTAGACTTTCGGAACAAAAATAAGAAATGTGTTCTTGCGTGAACAGTATCTACGCCACGGCGTAGCAAGGCTACGCCATAGCGTACCCGAGGGGGTGCCATTTTGGCACCCCAGCCTAGTCGCGATGAAGGCATCCCATGTTGCGGCGTGGGTTCCCTACGCTGCGGCGTAGGAACCCAATTTCTTGCCTAGATTTCCATTTTTTCTCCTCCTTTTTGCGATTTCCCTCGAAAAATCCTCAAAACCCAAAACAAAACATGGGAATCACTCCCAATAACATTCTAAAGTCATCCTAAACCAACCATGAGCAAAACCAATGGATGGATTAGGGTTTTTCTAACAAACATCATTTAAAGAAATCTGGGTTTGGTTCTTACCTTGAAATCTCTTATCGCTGAGACCCTAGTCTTTTCTTTAACAAAAATCTTTGTATGAGAGATTATACCCAATCTCCAACTATTTCCAAACCTGCTCTTCTCTCTCTCTTGTCTCCAAAAAATGTTTTGCTCAAATAGACCTTCTAAGACAAAAATGCCTTAGAATGTTTGGCTTGTTCATTAAATCCATTTTTGGATTTAAGTTGCCTATTACTTCTGCTTACATATATATCACTTCTATTTGCATTTAAATACATAAACATTTTCTCAAATGACCATGGGTCCTCATTTTACATTTTCCAATTTGTTTTTCTTGAGTTATTGTGTTCAAATCAATTTTCTCATTTTGCATATAATGACCCAATCATATGCTCATATTCATTTCATTTTCTACGATTTAAAAATTTGCATCGGGTTTTAAGGAAAAACCTTTAAGTTTGCTCAATTTATGCAGATAATAAAATTATTATAGAAATTCTAGAGAAGAATTTTTGAACGTTATGGTGCCGCCTCTTATGAGAGTTGGAGTTTCTCTCAAGAAAGTTCATGAATGGATTAAGCATATGGCCATAAAAGTGCTAAGTAAGAAAAAAAATTTGGACACTCATGTGGTTAGTGGAAGTGTGTGTTGTTACCAGTTTTGGTACAAGGAATAACTGGTTCAATGCTTCAAGCAACCTAGATTTCAACGAAGCTTTGTGACAATTACACTAAGGTAAAGTTAAAATCGAAAGATATTTTATTTTATGCATTTTCACTATTGTGGTTACAAAGGTTTTTTTTTTTAACAAAGTGGGGAATTGTTATATATTTATAATCATATATGTTGGTTAAAAATAAGTTTGAGATACATAGTTTATAATATTTTAGGTGTAAGAATAATTACACTTTTGATTATCCTTTTAAGTGTAAGAAGAGTTACACTTTTAAGAATTTGCCATGTGTGAAAAGAGTTATACATTCAATCTTGAAATAAAGTTGTAACATTTGAGGTAAATATTATTATGAAGTTAAATATGTGAAATGTTACCAAAACTTATAGGTTGAGAATACCATAAAGTTTGCTTAACATTTTGATAGTAAATCATGTTTAATGTATACATTAAACATATGAATATAATTTGAAATGTTACAAAAAATTTTAGGTTGAAGAAAATAAATTTGTAACATTTAAACATGAATACATCCATAATGTCGTCTGGATGTTTAATGTGTGCATCCATAAATTTGTAAACTTTTTATTGTAATATTTAGAAGTAAACAATAATTGTAATTTATATAATCATTCTATAACATGAATTGCAAACATTTACAGACATTCCAATACTCTTGCAAAACTTTTAACCAAACAATTAATAAATAAAGAATCCATATTTTACCAAATCTACCATTTAAATTATCTTCTTTGCGTTTGAAATCAGTAATTACATTAGAAAAAATATATCAATAAATCAAAGTTCAATATTAATTTCATACTGGAGAAACAAAAAAAAAAAAAAAATTGGAAAATCATAAGTTTTCAACCATGCTTTGATACCACTCGTTGGATTGTTTCTATTTTTTATATTGAAAATCAATAATCACCTTTTGTTTAAAAAAACCAACACAAATAAAACTATTATTAGGGTTTCTTTAAGTTATGAGGGGGCGTAATTTGGCGTAACGCGCAATGCCAGGCCCCTCGGTACCAGCCCAAAAGCAGAAGGCGACCCTTCTAGGTCCAAGGACGATCTTGGATGGTGTAAGGTCCATATCACATAAATCAGTTGTGTTCGCCAATACAAAATAGAATAACTTACTATGAATGTCATCCGCAAGATCATTAATCTTATCAATAAGGAAAAAATAATAACAGTTATCACAGTTCTGGATCTCCCCCCCATTTGGAAAGAAATTCTCCCAAATAAGCGGCTTTTCTAAATCCATTGCAAATCCGATCTGCGATAGAAAATCTCGTGAAATGAAACATAAATCCTAGTTCTGGTGCAACTGGTTGGACATCTACTATAAATACATGGCCACGGTGAAGGTGCGCGCTCTTAGGCGCGCTACTCATATGCGACACATTGCAACCTCTGGCGGTCTCTGCTTTTCTTTCGAGAAAGAAAGCGGCTTAGGCGTGGGCGTACAGGCGAAGCCCGCCGACCTTCTTCCTTGTTTTGGAGTACGCGTCGAGCTTTCGTCAGCGATGCGGCGATCTACGCCCAGCGGACAATCAAGAGCATCTCGACGCGACAATCGGTCGAAGCCCAACGATTTATCTAACCCGGCCAGTTCCGGTTGAAAAAGGCATCATCAAGTTATATGGAAATAAACCTAATTCTCTATATATGACAAACACTAATTACCATTATATAACCAGAACCTAAATAATGATTTTCACAATATCAGTACAAAGATAAAAGACATATCTTTAACCCGTTAGAGATTTTTGAAGAAATCAAAACAATTTTGATGAAAAAAAAATGTATTTACTCTCTATAACACTAACCTTAAATTTTTAAAACTGCTCTAGCATATAATTGATATGGAATATGACACTTATTAATGATGTGGGGTAGAAGATAATTCTTTATGGAATAGAAGTTCATTATTATCAAGTGTTTGTTAGTTTAAAACTAACTACTAAATTAGGCCAATAGCAGTTTTATCCCATTAATTATTTATTAAGCCTATAACATTAATTTTGATATTTCAATAAATATCACGTAATAATATACATGTGGGCCACATTAAAAAATTTTAAATTTACTTTTAAAGTATAAACATATTTTGAAACAAAAAAAAAAAAAAACTAAAAGCAAATCCTAAATATAAATATAAATAATTAAGGAAATTAAAAAAGTAAAATTAGAATAAACAAAAATAAATAAATTTATAATAAAGCCAATAATAATAGAAACACATGTTTAATGGATAGAAAATATATATTGGTTCATTATTTCTTTTTGTTTTTCTAAATCATAACAATGAAACATACACGTATGCTCACATTTATGAGGCCTATGGGATTTGTTACGTATTTCCACTAATTGTATACAAGGCATATGAACTAAGTGTACATGCGGTGTACAAGCTTACTTTAATTCTTCAAGGATTTTAATTGATTTTTAAAAACTCAATTGATTATTTTCTTAACTAAAGGATGAGGGACATTTTTATTTTATTTTATAAATATTGCTTTATCTCACACTCATCCAATGCATTTTCTTTATCTTGTACATATTCATTTTATAAACACTTTTAATTATAATTTATATGAAAAAATGAGTTGATTGTTTTTCTATACTAGAAATGTAAAGGCTTAGGGAGAATTGAATTTTTACGAAAAGGGTAAACGATAATTTGGTCAAAACTGAAATTTTTCTAGATCTCGGATGATGGCTTGATTTCGGTTGGAATCGTCTATGAAATCCCAGCTGCTGCGTCAATTTGAGGCGTAGGTGTGGGGTCTTGTAAAGCGGCTGCGTGAGACATGTGATGTGTGAGAGTCACCTCGTATCTTTCATGAGCGCATGTTGTATTGATTAGAGTGGAAATTAGGCAGTTAAGCCGTGTATTATTAATCCAAAACTTAGGGACACGTGGGGTACGTGTGTTAAATGATAAGACAAAGAATAGTTTCTTTAACACCAAATAGAAAAGAAAAATGTGCAGAAAGTTGAGGATGCAGATTAAAGAGAGGTGTTGACTTATCTGCAGTTTCTGCCGTTCGAGCCCAGTGTGGTTCCGCCGGGCCAAGAAGTAAAGTTTTTCTGTGGCGCGAGGGCTACGCGTGGACAGGTTAGGTTCCGAGGCACTCCAAGAGGTAGGGATCTTTCTGCTTTGTTTATTCTTTGGCTAAGGTCGTTTATGGATGAAGATTTGTTGGGGCACAGAAGGCCGTGTTATCGATCTCAAAAGCTTTGAGCCAAGTGAAGGAAATCCTTGTTTGTGTGGCCGTGAATAGTCTTGGGCTCGAAGGTTTTCGTGATTTTTGTGTTGTTGAGTGATTGAAAATGAATTCTTTGTGGTGAGTGAATTATGTGAAAAGACTAATTTTGGTGTTATTAGTTCTGAAGATAGATAACAATGATTGTGTGGATTAATTATATTTAGTATATACATGTTTATATATTAGCATGAGTTGTTGGAAGGATTGGCATAATGCACGTGTATCGTGGGGGCCTGCTAGAATATTAGGAGTGAGTGCATGACCTTAAAAGAAAATAAAAAGGAAAAATGTTTGGCCAGAAAGGAATTTGTGGAAGGGTACCGAGGAGTGTGTTAGGGTGTGCAACAATTCCGTGGAGGGCCCGTGAATTGTTTCGAAAGGTTATCCAAGCAGTTGCGCCTAGAGGTAGTCGATATGTTTACGGAATCTGTTGAAGTAAGTTTAGAGAACAAAAAGCTTTGTTTTGAAGCGTGATTTACCTCGCATTTGGCTTGGCATGTGAGAGAGTCGATGAGGAGGCGAGAGGCGTGGGTTTGTGACATATAGACATTAGTAGGATGTGTATTTAGCAAAGTGTAGATTGTTTTGCCATGTGTGTGCGCCAGGTGGGAATCCACACTGAAATTATCCTCTTTGTTTTCTATGAGGATCATATTTGGTCATGAGTGTCTGGGAGGCGACACTCACTAGAGGCGCATTTTTAGAAGCGGGTTGTGGCACGGTGTTCATTCTATGTTTATCATCATTGTAAATTTTGATGTTGTTTTGGTTAAAAGCAATGTATAATAACTGTTGAGCCCATGTTATATAGTTGATGTAATTTTGTGAAGTATTGATGCATGGGTGAAGTGAGCATTTTACTTACACCACATGGACTTGGTGTGTGGTCATTTGTTAATAGTGTTGAGACAGGTTTTGTACCTTGGGTGACTCCTGTTGAGACTCACAGGTGCTATGATGATATAGTTACCAACACTCCTATCTTCTACTGGTCAACAGGTTTGTCTTGAGGTGCCCACAGGACAGACGTCACAATAAAAATAAAAAGATGCCTATGCTCACATCCAGTGCCATGACCTATGATATTTGTGATAATGTACAAGGTATATGAACTAAATGTACAAGGAGGGTAGAAACCTACTCTTCTTCAAGGATTTCAATTTATTTTTAAAAATACAAATGATTATTTCCTTGACTTAAGAAGGAAGGACATTCCTTATAAATATTGCTTGATCTTAAACTCATGTCACACTAAATAAATTTTCATACTTTTAAATTTGAAAAGCTTATAGCATAAAAATATACTAGGTTATAAATTATGTGTAAGCTAAATCAGACATCCACTAATGCATATGAAGAATGTACTAAGTTGGTGTAATAGCATACGACCTAGAATTTAAGATAAAAAAAAAATAATTCAAATTCTATGATAAATGTTGTACATCTCTTGTACATTTAGTACATTTACCTTGTACAATTAGTGTAATAACTTTATACATTATAACAAACTTATATTTTTTTTCTATTAAAGGTAAGTGTATTCATGTTTCTACATAGGTTTTGAAATTATTTATAAATAAAAAAAAGTAATATTAAAAAATATTAAATATCTTCAATTTTATTTAATAAAAATTAATAATAATAATTTATATATTAGAGTTTTATAACAATATTTGAAATTAGAAGCCAATATTACAAAATTAAGAAAATAATAGTACTTACAATAAAAATATAATACTTTATTTACTTTTAATTATCATATTATGCCCATGTTGACTTTATTTACTTTTTAATTTATTCAACACTAATATTATTTTAAAATTATATTCTAAATGTTCTATAACTAATTTTTTTGTTAAATAGTTAATGTTTTTATATTACTGTTTACCTTTATTTAAAAAAATAATTTAACTTGTGTGTTTTATTTTTATTTTTTAAAATTTTAGGTTTATAAAAATTTTAAATATAAAAGTAGAAAAAATAAGATTATAATATGAAAATTAAAATTAATTTTATTATGAATAGAAGAATATATATATATATATATATATATAATACAAATGCATATTAGATCATTATTAAATAAAATTCATCAACCTAAACATAGTTCCCCTAGTTGTGTTGATGTGACAAAAAGCGGTGAAAGCTTGTTATCGCTGAAAATTGTGGGTAAATTACAATCAATCAATCAAATCAAGTAAACGGGAGAACCAGCCTACCCATCAAGAAGAATTAAAAAAGACCAATCGTTGATTTCAAGGATCATGATTCACTTCCCCGACCAATGAAGCCTAGCTTAATCATCAACAGATATGGGTACAAGGAGGGAAGGAGACATGTCCCTTTGTGTACTTATCAAAAAAGGATTACTTCCTCTCCATAACTTAAAAAATATTAAGCAATTGGAACTCAACAAAAGGCGAAAATAGAAATTACTCTTGAACGTTGAAAAAAACATTGCAGAGCTGTTTAATTACATTCTCTCGGCTTATCTTATATAATTAATACATACACAGCCCCGATACTCCCTCTTTAAATGCAAATATATACAGCAACTCCACTTCCCAATCTTTACAACTTTATTAACACAAAATGCATGCTTTCCCACAACCATCTGGCAAAGAACTATGAATCTGCAACCAATCCCTAGGTGACACAAAATCAAGAAAATGAAAACACCAAAAACAGGATTAAATATTAGCATTTCAAACACAGTTATAACAACTATATATTAATGACATATATACTAGAATGCTTACTAGTGAAAACTTCTAATTCAGGAGACCTTTGTCTCCTAATTAAGTTTCTGATGGCAGCCAGTGAGAATTTTTATACTTGCTCCTCTTCTTGCAATAGAGGGACTTTCTGTTCATCAATGCTTTCCCCACCAGTCTTCTTGTCATCCTCTCTGATTTGTCCCCACATCAGAGTATAATACCCTATTCCAATAACGTACGCTCCTATTAAACTGCATATATGATTAACAGTTTGTTATATATTGTGTGTAAATAAATAAAAGTCATTTGAATAATGTTAGCTAGTTGGAGTGCCAGGTGTGTCTAAGTCCTCTCATGTTAGAAATAAGGAAGATAATGGGTTGTCTGCCTGGATAACATCAATTTATGAGACCATTTTGACATAGCCAAGTAAATCTAGGCCACCTCATATCCAAATTTGATAATATCATACCAATGTAAAGGGATTAGTGCATAAAGTTTCCTTTCAAGTGGTATAAGAGCCTCATTAGTTCAGACTTTACCCTGTGGGAGGATACTGAACAAAAGCAAAGTTTCACAGACCAAAAATGAACAATATCCTACCAATATAGAAGGATGAATCCATAAGATTTCCTTATATGATGGTGCTAGAAAGTGTGAGTTATTTTGCACATACCTACTGTGAGATTGATTATGTCCCAGAAAACTACAACACAATCGATGCAACGACCAATCCCGCCCAGCCATGTTCAAGGCAGATGTAAAGGCCCTTGTTTTGCATGCACCATATTTGAACACGGCAACGAATTACACTCCCAAAAATTGCCTATTATTGCACCAAATTTCCCCATCAATAAGGTCATGGAAACCAGCTAGAATGATGCAAATCTATAGGCTTTGTTTGGAATCTGAAAAGTGATAAAAAAAAAATAGAAAGGAAATAAAATTTTGAAGAAAATAAAAAATAGGTTTAAAATTAATAAATTAATTCGACATGTTTCTTCAAACTTGTTTTATTTGTTTTTCTCTAATATATAAAGACTAAGAAATTTAAAAATATGTAAAATTTTAAGAAATTTTGATTCAATTTGATTTTTTTTTTAATTTTATCACAGTACAAACCAAATATAAGAAAATAAAATTTCCAGTACTTTTCATAAAGTTCAAACCCGGTATGTGCTTACTGATAGAAAAATGAGAAGGAGCTCCATGTTGAGTACCAACTTCCAAGCACTAGGATTTCTCTCTACAACTACACCAACAACTATACTTTGGATGGTCCCCATTAAACCATATAAAGCAGCTATCATCATCGGTTCTAGATATAGTTTGATGGTTCCCACCTGTTCAAATAAGAGGCAATTTTGATTCTTCATTCTTTCCAAAGAAAGTAAACAATGAGGGCATGAATTTGAAGAATTATACCTGGATGATGCCCCATACTGAAGCAGATAAAGAAGCCACCACAAGAAAAAGGCCTCCAAGAACCCAGTATTCTGGTGTTGAGGAGAAGATGAAAAGTCGAGGAATGATTTGGAGATGATAGTAAGGTGAAGAAAATGCGGTCTTCTTCACCTTCGACACTGTAAAAGTCATTCAGAGTTCCACCGTGATGCACATGGATATCAAGGTCCCCAGGATTTTGGCGCGTGCATGGCTTGCTTTTCAGTCTAGCTTTGTTGTCCTAGACAGTAAAATTGAATCAATATACAATGCCGTGGGAAAGAATGACAAACTAATAGGGCCTCAAGCCTAATAGCCCAATCCAAAATACTAACTTATTAGGTGAGAGAACTCTTCAAGCTTAGATGCCATCAGTTATATGGGCGATATGAATCATTATTAATCACGCGAGAAGGCAGACGTTCATGACGGCATTCATAGTGACTCTCTAAATAACGTTAACTCTGACGTCTTGGAACCGCGATTGGCCTCTGGTAACGCCATACTATGTTCTCTTGGCTCGTGTGATCGATGAAAAAGCCAGTGATAGGACCTCAAACCCAGTAAAGACTAGCCTATTAGGTGAGAGGGCCATCAAGCAACTATCCTCCGCATTTTTATTACGGAGCGAGTATAGGATCGTATAACGACACACCAAATTCTGACCAAACAAACAAACCTTTGGTTGGGGCAAACAAGTGATATCAACATATGGCCCTCAGTTAGAAGTAAATGTAACATTTATCTTGGGGTCGAAGGATGCCTAGTCAAGACACCAAATAAAAGTCTTCCCAGGGGATTCAAATTGAGAAAGAGAGATGGTGCAAGCCAAACCCTCCCGTGGTACTTTAAAGTCAAAGACACCAAACAGGGTCTTTCACGGAGATTCAAATTACAGAGAAATAACTTGAACTCAAGATCTTCTGTCAAATCAAACTCTGATACCATATTAAACTATCAACTCTCCTAAAAACTTAAATTAAATTCGTTAGTTTCTATGAATATCATGTTTCCTTTTCTTAGCGAAGAATTAAATTTGTATGTCAAAAACACCATCACCATGAAGTCTTAAGTATTTGCTATATATTTGCATAATAAAAGATAAGAAGAAGAAGAAATGGTTTGAGAAAACCTGAGAACAAAACATAGAATGAAAATACCCGGGATCAAGTGACATTCTGTAAAATGGTGAAGTGTAGTTTAGGCCATTGAAGGCAAAAATCTGAGCTATGGTTATCCTGCAACAGGCACAAACGCAATCAATTTTTGAATTATCAATTATCCTCAGCCAACACAGTCAAATCCTAAGCTTACGCTCGAGGTGAAGCGCGTGTAAAGCACCGACCGCTCTTACCTCAGTTTACGAATCAGCCTGCCTAAAAGATTTTCAAATGTGCCAATCAATTTGGCTCTTCTTAACGCTTCAAATCTATTTTTGAAAGTTCCAATAAAATACTGCTCTCAGAGCTATTGAATATTTAATTAAGGTTGGCAGCATACCAGGTTTGAAAATATTAGTTTGGTTCAAAGACTGGCGAATTACTTGTTTTAATAAAGGTATCAAGTAAGTATACTTAAAATGATTAAATATATATATATATATATATACTCTCTTACATCTATGCATTTTATATTATATTATATTAAGCCTCTTCTCTACGTAGTTCAAGAGTTCAAACCTGAATCTTTTTTAGTTTTTTCCCATCATTTTCTCATCATTTTATCATTTGAGTATGACCCAAAGACGAAATTTATATAATTTTAAACTATTCAATTTTTAATTGATGACTTAAAAATATGTAGAATGAGTTTAAGATAACATAGAAAATAATTTATTTATAAACTTTTTGTTTCCTTTTATTTTTTCTATATATTTTCTTTACCTTATATTTTATTCGAAATTTAATTTATAGGGACTAAATACAGTTTAAGGGTACTACAACATTACATGCAAAATAAATGGATATAAAAAACACATTGAAGTTTGAGAAAAATAAGAGATTAAAATTTATCTTTTGATATTTTCTTTTACTATAAAAATAATGAAATTAATTATAATAAATTTATAAAAAAATTATTACTTTCAAGCCTAAGTTTTATTTAGTTTTATATTATTTCTATTTTCAAATATTTCTGAATCATAAGGCTATGTCCGATAATTTGGTTCACAAAATACTAGGGAAAATTCAACATCTCTAAAATTATTTTCTAGTTTGAATAATAAAATATGATGAAAAAATTTTGAAAAATATTAAGAAAAATAGTAATAATATTTTCCCTACTTAAAAATTAATGATGAAAATAAGAAAAAGGAAAAGTAGTTTATTCTATATATATATATATATATATATATATATATATATATATATATATATATATACACTTTTATAGCTTATAAAATATGAATAAATAATATATATTACTTTGTGTGTGAAATATCTTAAAGTAGCTAATAAAAAAAAATTTTATGCATTTCATTATAATTTTCTTTCTGTAGTAATAACATATAAATATGGTGATAGATTTTTTGTTTCTTTTGTACTTAACATATAATCATACACCTGTAACCCCTTGGGTTGCTCAAGTGTTAGAAGAGGGTTGAGGAATAGACAAGCAAAGTGAATGAATGTCAAAAACAAAAAGAGTAAAAAAACATATGTTTTCTACCCAAATCAAAAGTTGAAATAAATTATGAAAAACTCCAATATAAGTTGTTTTAGTGAGTTTGAAGAAGCCAAAAACCTATTAGTAAAAAGCAGTGAGGAAGTTAAAAGGTGTCTCCCGTAGCTCTGCCGTCTAGGTAGTGAATGGATAATACAGCAATTAACAAATGGACCACTCACTCGTCCATCTGTGTGGCTGTCAGCTCTTACTCTCTCACCATATCTATAATAATCTAAGATTAGGAGCTCCAATTTATGACCTAAATATAAAAGAAAAGATAGAAAGAGAAAGCATACCCAGAATTGGAGGCCAGGAAGAAGAATACAGTGAGGGAGGAGGAAGGTGAAGAAAGACTGCTGCATCACCAAGAAAATGATCTAGACATCCAACGATTCAAAACCGATACAAATCAACAATAGTCTTTGGCTTGCCTGAAGAAGAAGAAGAAGGAGCTAGGAGAAGACCCTTAGACCTTCGGAAGATGAGGGAATAAGGAAGGAGAATGACAGAGGAAAGAGCATTGGAATAATACCACGAACACGGGCTTTGGGCTCATCATGCTACATCACTGTCTTCGTCATTATTGTCAGCCATGTTTTCTTCCATCTTTTCCATCACCGAAAATGGTAGCAATTCCCATAGCCTCGACACTCGCCCCTCCATCTCTCCTCTCTCTATATCTTATTCACGATTAATCAATAAAGATTAAAGATGAAAAGAGTTAATATAGTATTTTATGGGAAGCTAACAAGTTCATTAAATATATATATATAGAGAGAGAGAGAGAGAGAGAGGAGAGAGAGAGAGAGAAGAAGCTAATAAGTCTGTGATGACCTTTCAGTTAGGGGTGAAGCTATTTGGGATGTGGAAAACAATACTCCCCCGGTGTCCCTAACTATAAACAAAAGGGGAGAGAGAGAGAGTGCTGACGCGCATAAAGTCTTATCATATAATGATAATGGGTTTCATTTCCGGCAAAGCCTAGGCACATCTTCTACTTTTAGTCGCTTTTTTTATTTACATCATATTCTAACCAATTCTCTATTATTAATACCATGACCCACACAGCCCAAATCTTGTAATCTTTCGTGGAGGGTTTTTGTGGTTTACATTCAAATAGACCCCACTAAGAAACAACAGATTCAGTATTTGAGGCCATGTCACTCACCCACCATGTAAAAAACACTAAAAAAAAATCAAAAAATCTTTCTAGCCTCTGGCATTTCTTCTCCCCTCGTGGAGAAATTTTTTTTTTTATCATTGTGGCTCTCTAATCTGTAACTAACTCCTCCTCATCAACTGTAACCTTGAGAGAGATGCAACACCCAGGGACCCTGGTAGGGTTTTGGCTGGACCTGGGTTCAATAATAAGTGTTTGTTTGGTTTTTATTTTTGAAAACTTTTCTAAATAATTATTTTTGAAAAGACATAAAACACCATTTTAGAGCATGTTTGGTCAAAGTTTTTTAAAATTATTTTTTATTGAGAAAAACGGGAAGAACAATTTTGGTTCTCAAAAACACTTTTTAAAAACAAACCCAAACAGGCCTTAGTATTATCTGAATTTACTCTTTGTTCTTTAATTTGAGTCCTATCTGTGTTCTCCATAATTGTCAGAGAAAAAAAAAAGAATTAAATGCGTTCTCCTTATTCTTCAAAACAGAAAAAAACAAATTTTAAAAACCATAACCAACTCCAACAACCCTGACCGAACAGTCAACTGGTAATCAACTATGGTCATGACCAATAAACATAGCAAACCACCATCTTACTCTTACTTTTTATGGTGTTTTGTCAAATATCACCCACACATGACATATGCATCTCCTAATCTAATGCGAAATTATTGATGTTAAGTCGCTTCCGTTTTACTAGATTTCCTGTTCTTTTCATGATTAAAACAAGTCGCCTGTAAAATGACTTTAAAATATACTAAACAAGAAGAAAGCCAGCTGCCTGCTTGTTTTATGCTGATGACCGAACAAGCCAGATGAATTGCAGAAACGATGAGATGGACCGGATGGCTAAATGGACACTTAGGACTTCTTTTTTTAAAATGTTCATTAAATATAGCTCAAATTTCTGGGGTTCAAAGGTTGATTTCACATAGATAGGCGTGGCTAATCTATTCCATCACGTAAGAAACCCTTCAAACGGAAGGAAGAAGCAGAACATCTGTGTTTGCTCTTATCAGACGAAAAAATAATGATTAAGATTAAAAAAACAATTCTCATCGTTGTCTTCTTTCAATCATCGGTTGGGAAATTAAAATAAAAAAATAAAAAAAATAAAAAAGAATGAGAAAGATATTAGAATATACAGATTTTCTGAATAGGGGTCATAAACATTACATCCCCCTTATGTCGCATTCGAATTCAAGTTCTTAGTTAATCAATGCCTCCTACAGCCGTAAGCCTCCACTTCTGTCCAAACATAAACGTGTATCCTCCAAACTAGTATTCTATTGGAAAAATGCGCATACTTTTTCTTACACTCAGGAATTCAGCCAGAAAGAAGCTCAATATGCATAAAAATAGAGAATGTTCAACAAATTAAAGTACATTATTTTTCAGTTTTCTGGCTTGCAACTAGCTACTCAGTGCATCATTCTCTATAAATTGAGAAAGAATAAAGAAGCAGGAAATGTGATAACCAATCATCATGTATTTATGGCCCCACTGGGTTCATCAAAAAAGCTTTGGATCAGTATATATGTCATAACCAATGCCTGGTTAAGGATGCATTCTATTTGCCCAATGGACAATGGAGAAAACAAAACTCAAACCATTTAAGCATGGCCAGTTCTTTGGACGTGCCCCCATGTCTATGACTCCATTGATTCACACTACATAGAGAAGAAAACGCTCATGCCACGTTATAGAGTCCATATATGGACTCCTTCCCACCCTTCAGGTGACTCTGCCTGCCAATAGTAATGCCACTAACAGAGAAATAGAAAAACTTATCTTGAAAAATGTCAAATATATAAATGTTTTTTTTTATAATGACTTGCACATATCACTAAAAAAGGGAAAATATATATCCGAGTAAACGCATTGACATAAGAACATAACGAGGAATTCAAACCAGACGCAATAGAAAGAAGAATAGTATTTGGAGGACCGACAGATTATATCCCCTTTGGTAGTTCAAAAGGATATATGACAGTTGTAATCCGCCCCCCGCCCCCTGCATATAGATAGATGCCTGATCAAATTAGCACGATTTTAGTTATAGTGTCCCTTGAACAATTATTTAAAAGAAGCAACAGCCAAGGAAGATCCAAGTTTGTAACTGAACTTGGAATCGGTTGTTTGGCCTTTGAATGTGAAACTGGCTCTAGTGACGTCCTAAGTTCCAAGGAAGTGCAAGCAAAACCAGCCAAATAAATTGTTCAACTCCAAAAATTACAATGGGACTGGTTTCACTCAAGCCAATTTCTTGCATTGTAGGCAAAACCAATCCCATCTGAAAATAATGCAGCACCAGTTTTCCATTAGCATTTCACTTATTAATTCTTTGTCTAGATAGAAATTACCTTCCTGTTTGGTCAGGGTGGGGCCCCTTCCATGGTTTACTGCACAAATTTCGATATCTTTAATTGTATTTCGGAAGTGAGGGACCTTCATTACAGTTCTGCAAGAGAGGGGCCTTCTGGCTAGTAGATTCTGAACTGCTCACCCCAACATCCTCATCAATCTTCTCTTCTGTGGCTTTTCCCCACATCACAGAATAAAATCCAGTAACAATTACAGTTGCTCCAATCAAACTGCACAAATTTAAAATACAATAGTAACTGATATTTCCTGCACAGCAATTAAATAAGAGAAAGATACTAGGAATAATTTTAAATGAGAAATCCCTGAACACATAATCAATCAACAATCCATCACCACTTTCAGAGAAAAAAGCTTGTGTAATATATAGACTTTACCTTCCTGCATAGAAAATATCTCCTAAGAAGATAACACCCATGGCAACTGCAACAACAATACCCACTGGCTTGAACATGGCAACAAAGACAGGCCCTTTCTGGTGAACACACCATGTAATAGCGCCAACTTGGAATGCATAGCCGAACACTCCCTACATTATTACACAGAAGGTTAAGTCAACAGATATACACTACATAAGAAGAACATCCAATGATTCAAATAATTGTGATCTTAAGAAACATCATCTGTCATATCCATTCTCACAGTCCACAAACACAGTGACCATGTAGCAGTCAGATGGTTTTATTGCCCAACAAAACATCATGACTGGATTTTAGTGGGCCCTGGAATCAAGGTATGAAAGGAATTATGAAACTTATGCACATAGAATAAGTTCATGACTTTAACCATCTTTAAATGTTGAAATCAAACTGGTGGATTTTTCATCTGCTTACTGAATACATCACAGCAATAAACCTTGTACTAGGTTCTAAGCTCCAAGCACCAGGGCTTCTTTCCATAATCAGAGAAGCTGCTGCAGATTGAATGGCCACAAAGAAGCAGTAATAAAAGTTTATAATCAGCTCTGCTGGGTATTTCTTCAGAATTGATGCCTACACATTTAAAAGAAAAAAAAATCCATGACTTGTTTATCTTGTAACTGCTTTCGAGTTTCTGCTAGGGGTTCTCATGAATTTCACCTGTAGAATAAGCCATGCTGAGGACATCACACAATCAGCTGCAAGGAGCAATCCTCCGCCAGACCCAGTTTGAACGAGAAAAGTTGATCTGAAGTTGGAAGGTTTAGTTGTCATCAATTAGAACCCTTATTACCAAGTCACAGAATATACTTGCGATTGACAAGAGCGGATTCCATGGTTTGCGTATGCTGCCTCTCACCCTCTGTTTTTCATCTAGAGAAAACCAGTTTCTGTGATGTTATGTAGGCTGTATGTAGCAGCAAATAGTTCATTCAGAGTGTTTATAGTCTATTTATAAACATTTATTTTACATGTGTACCTTTGCTGGTTGGCATGACTGTGAAGGGAAGACGAAATATATACAAACCAGGCCTTTCATGGCCGAATTGGAGAAGCCCTTAAGGTGGACAATTTTTTTTGTTTATAACATCAAGATGAACCACCCAATTTGTAGCACAATGAATCCACCTTCAAGATTCCTTACATCAATCTCAAGACACCATGGATTCTGTTTGGTATTTTTACTAGAACATTTCTGAATAGTTAAACATAAAACAAACCTGCTTTCAGAACAATTCTCAAAAGTCTGTTCTGGAAACAATTGACAACCAAATGTATTCTAATAATTTTTTGTTCTCCAGACAAAAAACTGTTTTTAAGAATACTTCCAAAACATAGACTATAATTGATGACCTTTAGGAACCAAGGAGAAGATTAAATCGCTCAGTGCTAGAATGGGCAAAGTATATTAACATAAACACTACTCTCAAGGCCTAATATTCATACTTTCCTGTTGATTCTACTTCCATAGTCAAATCTATAACATCTAATGATAGCTGATCTATGAAAAATCTTAATATGATGTAGATTGAATTTAATTGAAGTTTATTTGCTTGTTTTGAGTGTTTCTCAATTATTCTATTGAAGGGTGAAAGATGGAGATTGTGAATTTTCTACAGCATTATCAAGGCACTGAAGACACCAGACATCAACTAGCCTCATCACTCCATATTGTAACTTTAGACCAATCAAATCACATAAGAGGAATGGAGTTTTAGTTAAGAAACAGTGGCCCAATACTCAAAAACCGGTTTGTTCTAGCTTGAATAACTTCTACCGCTGGGAATGCCTTTTAGAAGTTTGAAGTCAGCACAAATAATTCTCTGAATCTAACCTCTTTCAAAAGAATTCCTTTAATGGACAGGTAGGTCCCAAACGAATGGCAACATACTCAGTTTTCTGAAATAGAATACTAAAGAAATTCATGCACAGAACTCATGGATCTCCCAAGGTGCCTAAAGATGTACCCTGTTACCAACATTTAGCTTGTTAAAGGACATTAGTTCCAATGAATGAATGATTATCACATAGAGTTAACTTCTCATGACCAGGTTCCAAGGTTATTGTTAGCTCCACCACAAATGGTATAACAGTGATCGAAAAAAAAGTAACACTCTCTGTAAATGAATCCACCTTTACAATGGTTGAAAAGATTGCACAAACGAATCTACAAGTATGGATCCACTATAGGTAGGAAATCCCAAATCACCCCTCTTTTAGTGGAGAAACATTGAGAACTTATCAACAAAACTATGTTTTGATATTCTGAGATAATTCGCTCCATAAACTAGTCAGAAATTATACCCCTCAAGAAGAAATAATTGGGGTTTTAATGACCACTAGAGAGAAGTGATTATAGAGTGCCAGAGAGAGTGATGGGCTAAGTGTTGCAGCCGTCTGAAGTAAAACCTGGGACAGGTTGGGCATGCTGTCGCAAGCGTAGCGGGGAGGCTGTGCTGAATAACCAGCTTACGTGATATCGCGCCAAAAGCTGTTAAAAAATAAAGGAAAACGAACATCAACCAAAACAATATTACTATGTTACACATGGCTGCATTTTAAATAGATGGGATTAAGGAGTACCCAAGCAGCGCAAGCAAGAAGAATCCGCTGAGAACTGACAGGGTAAGCTGAGGACGCGGTGATCTGCCGAAATTCAGATGAATTGTTGTCGTTCATAATCGGTACTTCGACAGAAATGGAAAAAGAGAATTAATAAAAAAAAAAGAAAAAAAAAAGGAGAAACAGAGACAGAACCTGTGAAAGAGCAGGGAAAAAGGGAGGAGAATGAGGGAGGCGAGTGTATTGGAGTAGAGAATGAAGACCAAGTTGGGCATGCCATTGGCTATGGCGACTTTGCTAGCAATCATCAGACCAACCTGCGCAAACTCTGCCAGCACCATCCCAACATACGGTGCTGAACCCTTAATCCTCATCCTTCCTCAGCAATCCCACTCACCCCTTGGGCTTTCTTCTAATCTGGCAATCACCGTTCTGTCGTTTTCTCCCAGAGACGCATCGCATCTCACGCTACGACCAGGAATCTTTGTTCATGCTTTAACCCCTAGGTCAGAAATGGCCCATCCATGTCCATATTATCTTTGGATATAGAAAAATTATTTCCAAAATTCTAGTAATTGTTTTTAAAATTTTTAAGCATGGACTCAAGTGGTAAACTCAAGTGAAAAAGGAGTGCGCAGGAACTTTGAGATGACCAGTTTAGAATCCTTTACAACATAACATACAAAGGAATAATTTAGAGGAAATGAATAATATTAATAATGATTGATATTTTTCATTGAATAACCTGAAATATAAATAGTACAAATTAAATCAAGAAATGAAAGAATGAATTTGATAACTAAATCTAAACCAATGTTTGCAGCATCACAAAATTGATAAGTAAATATTGGTTGAAGTAAAATCACCTTTATTCCGACGCACGCCAGGCGTATTAAATGCCGGCGTATGTAAGTGGAAGTGATGGCGATGTATAAAAAGCTCATGATCAATAGTGCCACATAAATAGCGGGAATACACTTTACGACAGTCCAATGGTCACCAGTTGGGTGATGCATAAATTGAGAAAATTTATTAACCGTATAAGCAATGTTTGATTGGGTCATTGACAGATACTAAAGTTCGCGACAATATTTGCTCAGAAGATTGAAAGGGCAGTTGCGACCTCAAAAATAATTGGCATGGTCGATGTGGTGAAGTGCTAGGGCATCCAGTGTGGCGCTGGATGATTAAGACAGGAGGTCCATATATACCGCCGTGGGGAAAGGATCGGTCAGTGGGTAAGGGACTTCAATGCAAAATAAGTCAAGGCCCAAAAGTCATGAGTGAAGCGAAAGGGAAGAAATGAGTGATGAAAGTCTTGAGCAGTAGATAGATTGTTGCAGTCAATAGTTATAGTGTAAACATAGCACAATGAATGGAAACACTAAGTGCTGAAGATAATATCGTATCTATAGTGGAGTTTGAAAGCTAGGAGTAAAGTATTGAGTTCATTGCATGTATTAAACCTGAGGCACCTTTGAGACCATACATGGCTTTGTGTAGCTGGCAGACGTGATTGGGGTGATCAGTGTCTGTGAAGCTATGGTTTAAACCATGAAAACATCCTCGATCAGGGGTGCCCTACATAAAAATGCATTAATGTTTCCTGTGTGAAGGCACCACGCGTGACTAAAGTGAAAGAGAGAGCAAACAAATGAAGTAGTTGGTTTCACCCGCTTGTGGTGGTAGACATGCATGATAATCCGGCGGGGCGCGGTAAACGCAACGCGGTCAATTTATGTAGCGTATAGAATCATCAAATGGCGTTTGATTGAAAGATCACTTCTGAGTCCACAATATTTTGACAGAATAAGGTGGAACAAATTCCTATCGTTCTACGAATAAGGCATCGAGCTCTTGAACGCATTGTTGTCGCCATTTATAACGGGGTCTTTGATGGCACGGGTTATAAATTCGATTCGAGGTCATGGGCTAGTTAGGCAGAGAGAGTGAGTTTCTGAATCGGTTTGTGGATGTTATTATGGCGAGCGGCGACTAAGGAGTGGAAGGTGGGCGAGTAGCAGCTGTTGGCGAATAGGGGTAGGTCAGATTGGTGCTCGGGTGATCGAGCAAGGGTTAGGTTGGCTATGATTAGGGGTCCTGAGAGGGTGGTCGGTAGTGGGGAGGCACGGTAGTGGGATGGGGCAATGGGGGCTTGGGTGCTCGGGCATGGGCGGTTCAGCTATGGCGGGAGCTGGGGATGGTTCAGTCAGGATGGATCCACTGTTAAGGGGTGTTGAAGGGTGGGACAGTGTGAAAGTGTGAAAACCATGTGGAAATAGTGGATTCATAAGATGGAGAGAAGGATTAACAACGAGACAAGCAAATGCGATTCAATAAACGACCATGGCCAGAGTGATAACATCTTGTAGTGGAAGGTTGCGAGATCTGTCTCTGCACTTTGGGTAGCGAGTAGAGGAGACACGAAGGGTAGATGCAGAGGCAAAGTTTTATGTCTGTGATACTGTTGGTTGAAACCATGGATAACATGAACAACTAAAAACACAAAGTTTGGAGTAGTGGGAGGTCGAATAATTTGTGATGGAGAGGAAATATGTTTTGTGTGGGGTGTGGGAAGGCGATTAATGAGATATATAGTTGCCGACATGCTGTGTTGAAGGAAGCGGAAAGGCAGGAAAATTGATCGTTTAACAATGCTGGTTGTGGCCTTTCGGGAGAAACTATTGTGTTGAGAGCGGGGAGTGTGTCTATGGGGGGAGATCTTTGTGATGAGAGTTCCATGAGTGACTAAGAATTAGTCAAACGTTATATTCACCCCCATTATTAGAGTAGGTGTAACGATTTTCCATGAAATTCTAAACAGGGTTTTGGAAAGCGGAAAAATAATATTATTATTGACTTAAATTACATGGTGAAACCATATATAGTGGGTGAAGTGGTCAACAAAAATGACATAGTATTTGAAATTGTCAGTCGAAAAAATAGGAGAGGTCCATATATCAGAGAAGATAATTTGTAAAGGAGCGGAGGAAACAAGTGTGGATTGAGAAAAAGGTAACTTATCACTTTTATTGCTATAACTATCTTTACAATGAAATTAGGGCGACAAGGCAAAAGCAAGATGGAGCTTGTAATTTGAAACCGAGTATTGAAGAATAGGCTCGAAAGGATGTCCCAAGCAATGATGCTAGTCAGAAGGAGTGGCTTTGACATTGGAAAACACAATGATAGGGTGGAGAGACTTGGTGGAAGTTTCACGTAAGCGTAGTCTTTAGTCTTTGTGAGTAGTAAATTTCCGCAAATGCAAATCCTTCTACGAAAAAGAAGAGGGTAAGAACTCAACTAATGTTTTGTTTTTGTTTTGTAGAGAGTGTGAAGGATAGAGATAGGTTTCTCTTTTCATGTGAGGAACATAAAACATTATGTAAAAGGTAAATGGTGGAAAGTAAAGATAAAGAAGTTGTGCCCGAATGAGTAATATGTAACCTAGTACCATCACCAATGACAATGTCATCTGGATTATCATAGGGAGCATGAAGTGTGAGATTGTTGAGGTCAGCAGTTACTGATAGGGGTGAATCGTATTAGCATTTATAGTGTGTTTCTCAGGTGTTTATGTAACCTAAATGCTAGATTCACACCCTTAATATTACCAAATATTATACTAGCCCTCATATGTGTTGAGTTTGCTTAGGTATTGAAAACAAAGCAAACAAGAGGAATTAAAGAGTAAAGCCAGAGACACTACTGCAAAGGCACTCCTTTGCCTGAGAGGCGAAGAGAGAGTAGAGCGAAGCTAAAGACTAAGACCAAATTTTCCAGTTGTAGTGAAGACCTTCTTGGGGTGACCACCTTTCTTGGCGGAAGATCCATCTTAGTTTTGACATGTCTTCGCCAAGGCGGATGTTGAGATGAGACAAAATGCCTACATTCATTACATTTTGGTCATTTTCTGCTATGAGTATACTCACTTGTAAGGAGATTGAGGTAGAGCTTGGAGGCTTGGACATATTCATCTTCTAGCGTTTCTCTCTCAGCTCTCATTTTCTAGGGTTTGTAAATTTTCTTAGATATTTTAGCTTGTTGTTGGACCTAAGTTGTAAGATCTAGCTGCTAGAGGACTTTTTGTAGTGGTGGAGTCGGGTTTTGGAGGACTTCCATTTCATATTTGTTTTGTATCACTAAACCCTTTTCTCTCTTTCTTAATGCTGAAACACTATCATTTGCCATAAAAACATGAGATTTTATTGGGTTTCTTGAGGCTGTTATGGTGGATTATATCTCCTGGTACAGTTACAAACAGTAGTGTTTTGGCTTATGTATTATATTGAATGATTTTGTGAATGTAATCTTGTGTTGAGGTTTTTGAATGTGGTTTTATGAGTTCTCATATTTTTATTCAATTGTTGAATGCCAAGTAGTGAGATCGAGACCTAGAGCTCGAAGGGTTTCCAATGTGACAATTGGAAGTATACCCTTAGGACTTGATTTTCATTCCCTAATATTTTACAATTAATAAAATCAATTTGGCTTAATCAAAGAAGTTTAGGAAATTAGGAAAGCCTAGTACTAGATGGATTTTATTAGGAGGGACATCATCTAACCTTATATGATGATCGTATGAACCGAAAGGTGATTAATCTGAACATAACTTGGAGGATTCCATTGCACCAGTTAGAAAGATATTATGAAATTCCAAGGACTAATTTACCTTAGAGATAAATGCTGCATTATTTGACTTAGATGGACCGAAGGCCAAGGGATTAGGTGTGAAATTGAGGTAAGACTTGAAGAGAGGCCTTATACGAGTTCATAGGTAAACACAAGAGTATCTTCACTTAATTAGCACTTAATGAATAAAAGCTATAAATGCACCAATGGAAATAATCGACTCTAGTGCTATTCCTTAAATTTTTTCTTACAACTTAATCCAACGATTGCTAATCTTTTAGAGTAGATTTTTAGTGTAGCTTAGTTTCTTTTTTTTAGATAACAATCAATCTGTATTTAATTAAACTATCTATTAAAAAATTCTCAGTGACAGTGTAATCCCCGCCTAAGCCATCTCTTCCCTGTGGGTTCGACACACTAGGTTTTTAAATTAAAAGCCACTATATTACTTATGATCCGTGCACTTGCGAATTAGGTTGCTTTAACCAAAATTTTATATAAACATAAACAGCCAGACAAAGCACGAGCCATTGTCGGGAAGTGGCGGTTTATTGGAATAGATTGATGTTACTAACAAGGCATTTGCTACTTCAGCAAAAAAATTATTTTGTGTGCAAAAATCTTAGTCTATTTCTTTGTTTTTGTTTTTAGTTTATTATTAACATACATATTCAGTTTGTTTACTTCTTTTTCCAGTGTTGTTCTTTGATTTCAAGTACCGATAAGTAGCCATAGAAGTCCAATTATGGTGCCATCGTTTGATCGAGGAAATAGAGTGAGCGTTGTTCGGACTTAAGAAGATCAAGGCGATGTCTGAGATGGAATATCCAGCTCGCGTTGATTAATGAGGTCATTGGTTAAAATGAAATGCTTGGAATTAGGGAACCAACACTTGGTGACTGTTGGAGGCCGATGATGAATGAAGACTATTCAGGGATTCGACATCAATCCATAGATGCTAACAATTTTGAATTAAAACCTACATTGATCTCTATGGTCCAGCAACAACAGTTTGGGGATAGCCCTTCTGAAGATCCCAATGGGCACTTGTTTAGACTGTACAGATTGTGGCTATAAAGAGATAGATGGAGTGGACCCTGATGTGATTAAGTTGAAATAACAGCACTGCTAAGGGATAGAGCAAGAAATTGGTTCCATAATATAATGTTAGGATCAATAGATACTTGGGGAGCGCTAGTGGAGGTATTCTTAACGAAATTTTTTCCACCTCAGTTGACTTCTTAGTTCAAAGTGGCAATCACACAATTTCGACAAGGAGACCAAGAGACACTTTATGATGCATGGGATAGATTCGAATTGACAGGAAGTAATCCCTGACATGGATGGGTTAAGTGCTCAGTGCAAATCTTCTGCCAACGGACCGCTCATTTGTTGAGGCATTAGTGGACGCGCGTGTCAGGGCTCGACACCATCAAGGCTTCTGAGAAGACTGACTTGATGTTTGAAGAGGTGGTAAAACAATTACTAGCCTTCTTACAAGGGAGGTGATGGAAGAAAACAAGGGAGCATGAGGTGACAGTCTTCGTCTTTGGAAGCAAAGTTTAAGAGCCTTGATGGTGAGATTAAATCGTAGCTCCAAAGGCGGCTCTTGAGGAGATCGCATATCTTTAAGCACAAGTGCTCTTAGCTAGCTATCTGTCGCTTCAAATTGAGGATTACATTATAGATAATGGGATTTACATTAGACTACGACATTAGCTTTGTCCCATTATCATGAGTTAGATCATAGAACTCTCTTTATAACAATCAAATCATAGTTCCCCATGAGCCTCATCAATTAAGCATGGCACCCCCAGGCTTTCAAAATCAAGGAATTTCGAGCTCTAATTTTCTAGGAAATACAAGGCAGTTGGGATTCAATGAACTCTTGCTAGTGATAAATGAAATGAAGAAGTCTATCAACACTAGAATCACTCAGCTGGAAAATGGTCAAGCTATGATGGGAAATGTAATGAAGTACATGGAAGGTATTCAGTAACCATGGGACATACTTAGAAAAATTTGAGCACGAAATAAGCAAATATTAGCACATGTACTGAGAATATAAGAACAAACCGGGGTTGGTTAGGGAGCATCTTTGTAAAATCTAGAAACTCATATGGGACAATTGGCTCAATCTTTGAGAGAGAATCACGAATCCTTCCAGAGTGACAGGAAAACTTCGGAAACAATGTGGCTATATAACCATAAAAGTGAGGAAAGAAATTTGGATGACTAAGAGAAGAATAAGAAAATTTAAAAGCAAGTGGAACATGAAAATCTGGAAGTTGAAGAAAAGATAGAAGCTGAGAAGAACAAAGTCAGAGTTGAGTTGAACAACAAGGAAAAGAAACAAAAATCTGAGGAAGTTGTCCCAAGAAGAATAATTTTTCCCGATAACCCTTCCTTGTACACTCCACCCTTACCTTTTCCCCAAAGGTTTCGAAAAACCAAGTTGGATGAGTAGTTTGCTCAATATCTAAACATGTTTAAGAAACTCGAAATCAACATCCCATTCCCGATGCGTTGACTCAAATGCCTAACTATGTAAAATTCATGAAGGAGAAAATGAGCAACAAGAAAAGTTAATGACATATGGAATGGCCAGTGAATTTATTTGAAAATTGCGGCGCAATCATTAGAGTGGAGCTCTAAACTCAAAGATCAGGTAGTTTTACTATCCACTTGCATCATTAGAGACACACATTTAACAAAATGTTGTGATCTTGGGGCAGAAAAACATGATCTAGTAATAGTTTCGGTGGCACAAAAAGTTGGTTGGAAATTACACTTACAACTTTATTACTTCAAATGGCTGATAGAGCTTTGACCTTTCCAAAGGGCAATATCGAAGATGTTTTAGTGAAGGTTGATAAATTCATCTTTATTGTGGATTTTGTGGTTTTAGATATGGAGGAAGATAAGGCGGCACCAATAATCTTGAGAATACCGTTTCTTACTACTGGGTAAGCACTCATCGATGTGAAGAATGGGGAATTAACCTTGAGAGTGGGTGAAGACCAAGTGAAGTTCAATGCATAAGCATAGAATTTAAATGCGAAAATGCAAGTTTATATAAGGATTAGCGCCTTGATTCAGCCATGAGAGGATGTGTTATATGATTTTGGAAAGAGAGTCCCGCCAGTAATGCTTGACAAAATAAACACCACGGTACCATAGGTGGTGAAGATCTATCATCTACTCCGGAATTGATCGAAATAATACTTGCTATTCAAGAAAATAAATAAGAATCGGTTTTAGGAAGAGGCAGAGACTCGGATAGTTGGTCTTTGAAATTCTTGGGGGCCTAAATATTCATTTTTAGGATGCAATGATACGAAGCCGGTAATTATATATTCAAAGCTAGACAATGATATGGAAGTTAAACTGTTAGGCGTGCTTGAAAGGAATTCGAAGGCATTTGCTTAGTAAATTGAAGACATCAAGGGAATCAGTCTGTCCATATGCATGCACAAAATATTGATGGAAGAGATATGCTCCTCCATTTGTTGAGCATGAGGCGGAGTTAAACCCACAATGAAGGAAGTCGTGAAAAAGGAAGTTCTAAAATGGCTTGGGTTGGGTTCATATATACTCTTCCAGATGCCCTTAGGTGAGTCGGTCGGTGTGTCTTAGAAAGAGGGATAAACGTAATTCGAAAATGAGAAAAAAGGACTTCTATCCACTCATACAGTTACGGGATGGAGAGTATGCATTGACTATAGGAAGCTCAACAAGGCAACTAGGAAGGATCATATATCCGCTTCCTTTCCTGGATCAGATGTTAGATCAACTTGCGAGACACTCTCATTATTGCTTCCTAGATGGCTATTCGGGATACAACCATATTATGGTGAGCCCCGAAGACCAAGAGAAGACGACCTTCACATGTCCATATGGGACATTCGCCTTCAAAAGAATGTCGTTTGGGCTTTGCAATGCTCCAGCCACCTTTCAGAGATGCATGAACGCCATTCTTTCAGATCTAATAGAAAACATCATGGAAGTCTTCATGGATGATTTTTTGGTGTATGGGTGCTCATTTGATAATTGCTTGACCAATCTTGAAGTGGTTCTACAAAGATGCAGAGAGAAAAATCTAGTTTTGAACTGGGAGAAATGCCATTTTATGGTACAAGAAAGCATTGTGCTTGGACACCTCATCTCCTCCAAAGGGTTTGAAGTGGATAAAGCAAAGATAGCAACAATCCAAACCCTTACCCCACCCACTACAGTGCGAGGTGTTCGTAGTTTCTTGGGACATACAGGCTTTTATCAAAGATTTCTTAAAAATTGCAAAACTGCTATGTAAATTGCTAGAAAAAGATGCGATATTCCACTTTGATGAAGCTTGCATGACATCATTTGAGGAGATTAAGAATAAACTAATCGAAGCACCCATTGTTGTTGCACCAAATTGGAGTGAACCTTTTGAGATAATGTGCGATGCCAGTGATTATACAGTCGGGGTTGTTTTGGGACAAAGGCGAGAGAACATCTTCAGGCCCATATATTATGCAAGTAAGACACTAAACGAAGCTCAAGAGAATTACACGACTACCGAGAAAGAGATGCTAGCAGTGGTGTATTCTTATGACAAGTTCAGACCGCATATACTTGGCTCTAAGGTGACTCTCTACACGGACCATGCAGCAATCCGATATCTTATGATGAAAAAAGAGGCCAAACCGAGATTAATTCGTTGGGTTTTATTGCTTTAAGAATTCAATATGGAAATTAAAGACAAGAGAGACAGTGAAAATGTGGCAGTAGACCACCTATCTCATTTGGAATCTGATAAGGGGATTGAAGACTGCACATAAATTGAGGAACCTTTCCCGAATGAACAATTTCTAGCGATGGAAGCTCATTTGCCATGGTATGCAGATTTTGTAAACTACTTGGCATGTAATGTGTTACCCCTTGGGCTTAGTTCTCAACATAAAAAGAAATTCTTACATGATGTGAAGCTATATCAATGGGACGACCCATTGCTTTTTAAAAGAAGCCCAGACCAAGTGTTGAGAAGATGTGTACGTCAAGAGGAACAACTGGAAATCTTATCCAAGTTCCATTCTTCCCCATATGGAAGACACTTTGGAAGCCAAAAGACACCTCGAAAGTACTTGATCACGGATTTTTGGCACAGCTTGTTGTTCGAGGACTCTAGATCAACACGTTGAGTGTGTTAGATGTCAGAGAGTGGGTAATATTTCCAGAAGAAATGAAATGCCCCTAAATAACATTCAAGAGGTGGAAATTTTTTATGTATGGGGCATTGATTTCATCGGACCGTTTCCTCCTTCATTTGGGAAATTGTATATCTTTCTTGTTGTCGACTATGTGTCAAAGTGGGTGGAGGCAATTGCTACAGAGAAAAATGATGCTAAAACAGTGGTGCAATTTATTCACAGAAATATCCTCACCCGGTTTAGTGCCACTCGATGTATTCTCAGTGATGAAGGGAGTAATTTTTGCAATAGAGTCTTTGCCTCTTTGTTGGAGAAGTATAATGTGCGGCATCTGAAAAGAGTCTCCTATATAAATCCCTTTATTCAATGGGCAAGCGAGGAAATTTCAAATAGGGAAATCAAAGCAATATTGGAAAAAACAGTGTGTTCATCTAGGAAGGATTGGTCGAAAGAGTTGGATGATGCTTTATGGGCATATAGTGTGACAGACCGCGCCGCTGTACTCGACCTAACCCGGAGGCTGAACCCGAACCCGGGGATGCGGTCCTCACTTTTCTTTATTTTATTTTTTTATTTTTTTGAATCATTTTTAATAATCCAAATACAATTACTTTTCTAAACACATTTCAAATACTCAATGAAAAAAATATATATCACGTCATCTGCTTTAACATAAAGGGGCCCCATCATTTGATCACAAAATCTTTTTCATTCGATATGGCCTTTCATGCTCACTTGGTCCATTTCCACCTTTACCTCTGTCTGACATTGTGGTCGTTTTTCAATAGCAAATATTTACAAAACAAAATCAGAGTTGAATTTTCATAATAGTGTTTGTACAAAATGAGTCGAATAAACGGAGCTTTACTTATCCTCCATGTGACTTTGACGATGACTTTGATTCATTACGGTCTACGTCCTCGTACCTGTTCTCTCGATACTTGCTGATGAGTCTTAAACTCATCTATTTTTAATCCATTTTTTTGACATGCTTTTAACAGTTTCAGATCTATTTTCATGTCAAATTATGGAATATTCACCAACTTTGTGTTTTGCATTTGTTAATAGAAAAAGAAAAGAAAAAAAGCAGAAAAGAATCAAAAAATGGAAAATGCAGCAATCTCTGTCACGACATAGTTTTCATACGTCGTGACACAATTTCAAGCAAGCCAAAAGAACTATGTCATAGCCCAGCGAAATTTATATGTAGCATGAGAATAAAAGCTAAACTTAGACATAAATCGAGATCTGTCGCAACAAAGAGTTCTATGTCGCGACATTGCTAAAGAAGAATGAAAAGAAGACTGTCATGACAATCCTTAACTCTATCGCGACAATGATCAAGGCAAATAGCAAAGGAGCCATGTCGCGACAATATTTCCTCTATCGCAACATAAAAGGCTGAATGAATACTAACATATGAACTATGTTGCGACAAAAAATGGCAAGAATATAACACAAGTCAACTGAGACAAGTGTTTTTATGTTGCAACAAAGTTTTTAGCATCAAGCCAGCTCAAGGAGGAATTTCTGTCACAACAAAAATCATATCGCGACATAACATTCAGAATTCACAACCAAGAGTAACAAAAATTTTGTCGCGACAAAAATTATTTCTGCCGCGACAAACAAAATATGAAGGAGGTGAATTCTTTGTCACGACAAGGAGTTGAAGAGCAACACAAGAGGAATGGCGACAAAGAAATTCATGTTGCAACATAGTAAAGAATTGAAGGCAGAATCTTTGTCGCGATAAAGAAATTTTCTGTCGCGACGATAAAAGTTATGGAAGGATAGAATTCTATCGCGATAGAATAAAATTAGGTCGCGACATAAATTGAAGGAGAACTAAAATTAGCCAAGTCAAGCATGTAGCAACAAACAGCTCAGCAAGCGACAAGAAAGAGAAGAAAGTCTATCGTGACCAAGGAGTTTCTTGTCGCGACAAAAATTGCTAAGGACTCAAAGAAATCCTGTTGCGATAGAGAAAACTCTGTCGCGATAGAGTTGACAGGGTGAAAAGGAAAATGTTTGTCACGACAAGGAAAATTATGTCGAGACAGATTCCAAAAACAGAAGGACATGAGAAGTTGGTTGCAAACAAGTTTGGTGTTGCGACACAAGGCATTCCTGTTGCGACAAGAACAAGATTTCTACATAAAAATTTGGTTGCGACATTATCAAAGTCTATCGCGATAGAATCGAAAGAGCTTTCGAGAAACGGGTGCAACGAAAGACTATATGCTCACGATAGAGGCGACAAAAGGCTAGAAAACTCGCCATGAGAACTTTCTATGTCGTGAGCGATAATTTGGGCCAAAATTTTGAGGATCCACAACGCAATTAATGAAGTGCAGCCCAACATTGGAAAGTCTATAAATAGACACATCAAGGGCACTATGCTCAACTTCCGCAACTCCAGGATGTCTGGGTAGTTGAAGACTCTTGTATATTTTATTTTTCTTTTATTTTTCTTTTATGTTTTTTCTTTTTAGTAGAATTAGTTTCAGTAGAGTTTCAATGTAGATTTTAGTTGGTATTCTTTTAAATTTATGGATTTGGGTATTGAACTGAAGTGCAGCTTCGAGCTGAAATTTATTTATAAAATCATCTTTCTCATTACTGTCTGATTTAAATGGAGGATGGAAAGTTTATGGAGTTCATTTATTTAAGTTCGTTTATGATTTCAGTGAATTTTCCTGATTAGTTAGTCACTAATATGAGTGAACCAATTTTGAAAAGTTGAGCTCTCTGGAAATGGGTCAATGATGATAGTCATTTTTATGCACAAGGTGGAAGAACACCTTAATTAGAATTCTTGAATTTATTTGATTGGTATTGTTTTTGAATTTATTTGTTCCCAGTACTAGTACCGTGTACCCAAGCAAGGTCCTGTATCTTACTCTGATTTCCAGGAGGCCCTTTGCGTGACAGAGAGATGGAGAATCTTGAGAGTATAAAGCAGTTCTTTATGGGTATGGTAGACTAATACTCTGGAACTAACGAACTTTGATGGGTTACTCAGATAGAGCACCAAATTACTCATAGTTGAAGATAGTTGAATAAAGTATCGGTTTAATCTCTCAGAGGTCTCTCCTCTTTCTATTGACTTGATTCGATCTGTGTTGCAAGAGTCTAATCAAGGTAGGAATTTTCATCAGAAATGAAGGATGAGGTGTCAATCAAATTGGAGAAGGCTTGCAATATCCTGTCTATGGGGGCAAGAATTCTTCAGTCCTAAAATTTGGGTATGAAGTACTAAAAAGGAAAAATACCCAGATCTAATTTAGAGGGTTAGATTTTACAAGTAGCTGATTAGACTTATGCTTCAAAAATGAACATAAACCTCTAATCAGTGAAAAGTATAGTTAAGGGAGAAATCCAACCTATACTACCATGCATCTGTGACAAACTCAGTTTTTCCAATATATGGCTGAGCTATGAATCAATATGATGCAGAAATTGATTATTACTCATTGATCTAGATTGAGTTTTGTCTCACTCAGTGAATTCTCAAGCCCATTTTTATTAAAATTGACTTTCATGTATATTAAGGAATTGAATCTAGGATTAAAATTCTTTTTAGTCATCTCATCATCATAACAATAGAGTTCAAATAGTAATAATCTTGAGTAGTTAGGGTAGTTAGTCTTTTGATTTATCATTAATCACGGTGGGAGCGATGTCACGGACTTTAAATATCACTTTATTACTTATCGACACGTACGCTGCGATAATCAAAGGCTAACTCAATTTTTAATGAATACATTTACAAAACCGGCAAATCAATTTTCGTAAAGCATACGGTTAACAAGTTTTGGCGTCGTTGCGGGGGCGAATAGTTCTTAATTAGCGTGCTAGAAGTTTGGCATGCTTGATCCAAAATCATACGGTTTGAGTACGTAACAAGTTTTTAGCGTCGTTACGAGGATTAGCTAATAGTCATTAAGTGACATTAATTTGTATATATATATATATATATATATATATATATATATATATATATATATATATATATACTCTGCCTATATATATATATATATATATAATACATTGATTCGTGTTTGTAGTAAATTTATCATAGGGAATCAACAAAATTTATAAACCTATTTCTTTCTACTGCCGTAGCATAGCTATTGCAGTATAGTGGCTCTAGGGTCGAACACAGTGATGAGTTTTCTTCGTGTAAGTGACTAACAGTTGGCTAAAAAAAAGGTGAATTTTAGTTTGGATTTGGGGTGTTGTACAAGCCGGTGGGGTGGATGGTTGCGAGACTAAAAATAAAATGAAGTAAAATGTGAAAAAGAACTCCTTGAAGCATCGGGCTAATAGGTTGAGGTCCTAAAATTGGCGAGGTCTCGGGTCCTTTTCCTCGCGTTGGGGAGGATGACCTATAGTCATTTCTCGAACCGTATCTTCATTTGACACTAAAAAATGAACCCTAATAATTTTCCTTTTGAGATATAACATTTATTAGACATAAATGCTCCCAGACAGTTAAAATTCATCTCCTTGATCTACCCTATAGTAACAAATAAATGGAAACTAATGAATCTCAATGGATCTAGCAATATCCCACTTTGAACCACAAAGATTGCGAGTACTAGTCAATCAAGGCACATCCAAGGGATTTAAACCTAGAGTGAGATAGAAACATAAATGGAAATAAATGCTTCAGTTTACCTTAGAACCGTAGCCCAGTAGCCCTCCTCTTCAAGGATAAAGGGGGTTTAGCCAACCATCCCTTGAGTTGTCATCCGTAAGGGGTGTTTGGCAGTCGAGAAAGTGAAAGAAAAGGAGAGAAAATGAGAGAAAAGAAAAGAAGCGGAAAAACTCCTACCCAGGTTCTCTGTATTAATTGCAGAATGAAAAAGGTGTCTTTATAATAAGTACAAATGGGCTTATATAGCCCCCAAAACAAGCAAAATTACCAAAATACATGGAATACCACTATTACATGAAGGGTATTTTAGGAAAAGTTACAAAAAAAAAGGTCAAACGAGGATTGGGTCAAAAATCACGGAAATCGGGTTGCGAGGATTTCGCAACCTGAAATCAGTTGTGAAAGGCCTTGCAAAACTGCGATGGCCCATTTTCTTCTATTTTCTACTCCTCTTTCCTCTTGGTTTTTGATCTGCACTATTGAGTTCAACTCGGATTCTTCGTGCTTGAGTTGACTCAATAATTTTGGCGAGTTTAGCTTGCAAAAACTACAAAAATAGCCACAAAATGCGATCAGTAGTATAGCCGGGACCTTAATGTGCAAATCGGGTTAATTAAGTTGATTAGTACACAAAAAGTGCTCAAAACCTCCAATAAACGAGGTTCAAAAATAGCACTATTTGGGCCTTAATCACTCCCCTAATGACCTTTGCTAGTCCCTTAGTAATGAAAGAAAGAAAGAACTGACAAAACAATAACAAAATTATGTTCTCAAAATGGTATTTCAAAAGCATGTGGATGAGTAATGCTTAATCCTCATTAAAAGTCCACGAAACCTTGCCTAATATAACCATCTCGAGAGAGTGAATGCCATACGAAATTGACATTAAAAGAGTTACCTTCTCCTAGAGAATCAGCACAGAACTTCCACCCAATCTAAGTGTTTATATGATTAGTTTTCAACGATAAAGCTTGTCAAAGCGCACTCTCCCCAACCAAGCTATTGACACAACCTAGTACACTAAGCGGCTAAATACATAGGACCTCTTATTCACAATTCATTTTGTGTTCTTTGGGTGCAATGCCCAGGAATCTACTTCACCAAAGTCCATGCGAGGATCCACCGATGACTTGACCAATTGGGCTTAGGGCACAAGTCATAAGGATTTTTCGACCACTAACTCTTCAGGTTTCACCCTGGACTTCAAATGATTTCAAAACTCCAGCACCTACAACTTGTTAAACTCCGCCTTATCCCGCAGGTTGAGCACTAAGTTGGTGGCTCCCAACCGGGCTGGCAAGGCACCAAGTTTTATGTATTCTCGCCATATACCCCTGACCGTGTTCTAAGTTTCACAAAGCGCTGTAATTTTTATTTTATTTTTCTTTTTTTCTTTTTCTTTCTTTCTTCTTTTTATTTTGGAAGACTCATCGAATCTTCTTTCATGGGGGTCCTTAACCTATTAAAGGTGGACAAATAGTGCCTTTCTTTGCAAGATTTAGGAGGCTAGAGCGCTTAGGCGCATCGCTGAACCCGATGTGCACAAAGGTGTGAGGTTAGCTAGAGGTGGAAGAAAAAGCACATGAAACAAGAATTCAACCGATCATCCACTCAATTAGGCATGGAACTAACTTAACATCAACAGAATCGACAAGCCTAACTTTTCAAAACCGGCAAGTTAGGCAATACACAAAAAAAAAAAAAAAAAAAAGGGTGTAATTTTTGAAACTACAAGTGTAAGTTGTATGATATGTATAAAAAGGAGATATGACCTGACGCCTCGACTTTACAAAGAAACTAACAACTTCACAACCAAAACAAACAAAGCAAGCTATCAACAAACAAACGGACTTCGCTTAAAATAAGAGGTAAAACATAATAAAGCCACTTCTTCGCTAACTCGCCCCAACCAAATGTCACATCGTCCTCAATGGGGCTTGATCGAAAGTTAGAGAAGGAAGTGTTAATTTCTCGCAGAGCGTACCGTGGGATGTCATCCTCACTCGGGCAAGATAAGAGCCGGGTTTAAGCTAAAGGAGAATCTCGCCACGCCGCTAGCATGTCCAATGAAGTTGTGTGAGGTGTCAGGAATGGTCGCCGCCATAGTGCCGGAGGATGATCTCAAGAGGTTTGGGTAGGTACTCGGCGGAGAGATAAGAGGTAGCTCCAGTGACTCAACTGCGTTATGATGGCATGGTTATGTGCACGACTAAGCCAGGCGCAGCCATCCTCTCACTAAAGCCGTGCGGGCATCCGCAAAGATGCCGACGTGGTCGAAGGCAGCGGGACCGCATCCATAATAGTGAGAAAATCCCAGGGATATGGGAGATATGCCGCGGTGGTGGCAATCGATGTACTAGGTCCAATCGACGCCGTAGGAGCCGGGAGGCACCGGAGGTGTAGAGGATGGGTCATGATGTAGGTAATGAAGCAGTGACCGTTGAGCCGCGGATGGTGCAATTCGGGGCTCCTCTTATCCTCCGCAGATGGTTAACTATTACGTCCCCGCCTATGTCCCGTGTGGAAAGTGGCCGGTGCAATGTGTTTAAGCCGCCACTTGTCAACAATAAGAATGGCCTCGCAATATTGGTGGTGCTCTAATCGAGGCTCAGCAGGAAAACCCATATGCTCTAACACCTGGCATAGAAGCCTCGGGAACAAGAGGGGTATGGACTCAGCCAGGGTTAGGTTCCTCGGCGCAAGGGACCTCGCCCTCAAGTGGAACAAGGAGGTCAGTGAAAGCCTGGGCGCTGAACCAAAAACCTCGATATGCTACATAGAGCCTGCACAGCTTCTCTCCTCGGCTGCACGATATGTCGATGGAAGAGGTCAGACCCCAGAGAGGCCGATAAGGAGCATACTTGGGGAGCTGTCTCCTAAAAGGATAGATTCTCGTTGTGTCTCTCGATAACAGCGAATCCATCTCCCGAGGCGAGGGTGTGCCATAGTCCTGTAGTCACCGAGTCGGCTAGGATAATTAGGAAGTTGAATGTAGCCGCAATGTCGGCACGGGTGTCTCTCACCGCCATCAATGGAGAAGTGGATGGCGTGAGGATGTGTGGACTCGCCTCGATGTCATAGGGTATGGTGAATCCTGTGACTACCAGGAAATACGCTTCAGCTCGGGCCTTGGTCCGACCTGCCATGGATTCGAACCAAGTCCCGGGCGTGATACTATCTATACTATACTATATTGTATAATCGCGATCGACTCTCATCGACCGTTTTCTGTAGTCAGACAGACTGCGGGTATACAAACAATTTCTGTAATAACAAAAATCATTTATATATACAAAAGAACTACAACCGGAGTGGTGTCCATAAAATTCTATACACATATCCAGAGTCCCATTTACTTATACATGTACATTTTTTTATTACAAAACATCAGAGATTGCGGAAGCAGCGCTGGTGAGCACCTATCTCTAAACTAGCCCATGCATGCTGATGTGGAATGTCCTCATTCCTAAACTTCCTTCTACCTACATGGATTGAACACCGCAAGGTTTTTACGCTTAGTGGGAACATAAGTGTTCAGACAACCACCACGGCGATCAGTCATGCTTATACATATGCATATCATTCCATTTATACATATTTCTATAACTTTAATTCCTTATCATCTTATATTCCTATCGCATGTCATTCTTTTTCTCGTTACATGTTCTATGTCTTTAGCATATCCTTATCTATACTTTTCTCGTATTCCTATTTATACACATATTCCATACTCTATCATGTGTTCATCTTTCATTGTCATATGTCTTTTCAATGTTCCTATTCTTTTCAAAGTTACATATCATGTCTCTAGTCTATGTTTCTTTTCATCTTCGGTCTCAAGGATTTCCATTGTATTCTACACTTCATAATCTGTAATACTGTGATACTCGCTATATGCCCATCTCAGACTCTTTCATATCCTCGTTATCCTGCATAATTCCTATACTCGCTATACATTCAGACGCTCTATTCTATCTATCCTATACTTTGTGCTTTTGTATACTTTCTGTACTTTTCTTGTGTTTATATACTTATTTTCATATCAATTTATACTGTACTTCTTGTTCTTGTAACTGTCTGTACTTTCATTGCATAGCAAGGCCATGCTTCTCATATCATATCATATCATATCATATCATATACTTTTCATATACATTTCCTTTATGTATACTTTTCCTTTTCTTTTATATTCATGCCTGCAAATACCTTAGAAGCGGATTCGGGAAATAACTCAAAATTCGAAGGTACTAATACCGTACGAGACAAATGATCTCTATCCGTTAATACCCGAAGGCACCGCACGAGATAGCTGACCTATGTCATATGCTATCCGCACCAAGGTACTATCATCAGACGAAACAATGATCTCTCGTCTATTGAGGTGACTCTCGCGGGCCACCTGATCCAACCAGATCTATACATCGACCCAAACTGCCTCTAAGATTCGTTTCATGTATCTCACAAGAAGAATCGTATCTTCCCTATGTGCATGCCTATCTATCCCTCTACTGTAGTTTTGGGCAGATAATCAGCCTTTTATTACATTTTCGTACATATCTCATAAACATGAATAACTATTGTTATCATAATTGCTTATGCAATATATACTATCATTACTTTACTCGTGATTCGCTCATATATGTAGTTTCATATTGGCGCCTATATATCTCTATACTACATATATTCATATATTTTTCTATTATTTAGTTTTGTCTATCATATATCATGAATGCATCTATGCACTCTTGTATTCATATAGTCATATATATCTTTATCTATTCATATTCCTTTATTTCATTTATGCATCATATCCTTTATGTGTTTCTATCAGGATTTAGCTATTCATGTATACTCATTCTTATATTCATTCACGTATACTCATTCATATATTTCCTATCATTTGTTATTATTTTCTGGTTATATGTGATAATAATCATATATAACTTAACCACATTACGCTGCCTACGACAAATTATCTTTCATATCTATATTCATGTCAAATTGCTTTCATTTTCCATATCACATCTATGTTTCATGAACATATTTATACATGTTGCATTTTCTATATTTTCCTTGTTTCATGCCTGGCTTACATTAATGGCACTTTGATATACTTGTAAAGTATGATGCTCCAGAAATCAAACCTCATTCATGTGTTCTTATTTCTCTACGAATCTACTTTACTTAGAAATTGGAATCATTCCAATTGGATCATCCAAACTAAAGTTATGGCATTTTCATGCCAAACTAGTCAATTTACCGATATTACACTTGGGACAGTTTGTAATACTCATTTTTCAGTGTCTTAACTCCATATTTGACACTTGTTCTTTAATACGAAGCTAAGGTGCTAAGGGTTCTTCTCCAATTGGAATCACCCAAATGGAGCGCACCAAACTCGAAGTTACGCCCTAAACAACCGTAATTACTCTACGCTCAAAACAACTGTAAATTTGGCTTGAACATGGCCCCACTTTAAGTGAATTTTTGGGCCACATAGAATCAGAATTTGAAGGTACCTATTTCTGGATGTTTGGTTCTCCTTGAAGTCTAGTTTAATTAGCCACTTGAATCACTCAAATCGGATAAGAAGTGGTGCTACACAAAACACAAAACTGGTCAAAATAGAGCAGGGTGTACCGCACATGTTCCGCACATGTACCGGTACATGTTCAGTTCTGGAAGGGTGTACCGGTACATGTCACCCGAAAATGCCCAGAATGTGTGTTTTTGTCCCATTTTTCCATATTTTTCCATCCCAAACCAACTCTATACTTCCTACACACATCAAAACCATTTCCTATTCCTCTTGTAACCTCTTTTCTATTCAATTCCTCTTTCAATACTTATCTTTACTTCAAAAATATTTCATGAATTTCTCCCAAACAACTCTAATATTTAGTTCCATACCCATACACAAACTAAACATGATGATTAGTTAGGGTTTGTTCTAAACCCTAACTCAATTACTTTCCTCGAACTATGAATCAATCCTCAAAGAGAGGATTCTATACCTTTCTTGTGCTATTTAAGGTTTTACCAACCATACTTTCCATAATTTTAAGGTTAGGATGAAACCCTAGAAAAATCAATTGAAGAAATCCTTATCCAAGGTTGTTCCATACAATCCAAAACATGTATTCATGTTAATAGTCATAGTTCCATACCTTTTTGGCCTTACTTGAACTTCTCTCCTTCTCTTCTTCTTCCTCTTCTTCTTCTTCTTCGCTTCTTTCTCTCTCTTCTCTACGTTTCTTTTCAAAATGAGACCACTTTTGGTCTTATCCAATTATTCTCATAAGGCTATGTTTCGCCTTTACATTTTAAAATTTTTCTCATTTTTTGCACTTGGGCCCTTTTTATTATCTTCATTCACTCTAACTTATGAAATTTCTATTTTTGCATCCAATCTATTCATCTTATTCCATAATTGCATATTAACTTATTGATTTATGCCATTTATGTCCTCAAGTGGTAAATTACATATTTACCCTTAGCTTTATTATTAATTCTGGGTCTCTCGTTTTATTTCCCGAAAATTCAAATTTAGCTTATAATATACCCTAAACAAGTCCCAAACTCGCTGCAGATATTTCATTGCTACAAGCCTAAAAATTCCAAGGTATGGGTCATAAAGGCTCTAGGAGGCCACGCACAAGCCTCTACGGAACCTCTAAGCTCTGGATCTAATAAAAGCTGGAAAATCATAATATGTTTCGCTGTGCACTTCCTTGGTACTGCACTAATTGCCCGCGGATGGGCCGCAATGGAAGATGGGACGCCGGGATATCAGCTGTGACGATCGTGGCAATCTGGGTCCCTAAATAGCGGGAATGGGGCTCCTAGTGGCCTCGAACCTGATGACTAGCTCCTAGCCTAAGTCGTGTGGCTCTTCGAGGCGGGACTCTCCGGATGGCTGCGGTGAGAGGAGATGGAGGAGTAGGCCCAACCCATGAATCATACTCCGCCGGGGTAGGAGCAAGCAAAGAGGAATGTGGGTAACAGAAGCAAGCAGCGGCATGCATGAGGAGTGCTCGACCAGCAGCCAGGGCGCATTCAAAGAGAGCCAAGACTCACTAGGCGTGACCTGGGCAAGGGCACCTACAGGGGGCGCACCTGACTAAGTAGGGGCAGAAGAAGGTTGCACTCGAGGCCTGTCGTGCCCACCGTGTTCGCCATGCTTCGATGTTCGGTAAAGGGAGGGAATGGAGAGGGTCGGCGATTTCTTTCTTCGTGAAAGGAAATGAAATGAGAAGGAAAGAAAAGGGGTTGGGGTTTATATAAGGGATTGGGGAAGGTGAAAGGGTCAGTTAATTAGTGTCCATAAATGGGTACTAAAAACTAGGTTAAAAAATTTGGGGAAATTTATGGTAGGGTGCAAGAAACGAAGAGCTGCAGGGAGACGAAGAGGCAAGAAATCGAAGAGACGAAGATTCAGGCAGCTGTAATTTGCGCAGGTTGCGAAATTTCGCAATCTGCGAAATTTTCGTACCCTTCAAAATTTCAACCCTGCAGCTACAGCTCTGCCTTCTACTACACTTGTAAAACAGAATACCAAAAATTATGAGAATGTGCATAAGAAAATGAGAAAAATTACAAAGAAAACTAAGCTAAGATTGAGGAAATTATGTAAAATTACAAATAAAACTTAAAGTAGGAGAAACAAAAATTCAAAAAGATTTGGAGTGATTTCTGAGTCTCTACAGAAACCACGCCCACTCAAGTAGCCTTTTAGGTTCAAGGAGGATCAAGGAAGGGGATCTCCTCCTTGTCTACTACGAACCGTGACGCATGTGTATTTTAGCCTCCGCCCATTGACCTCGAATACACCGGCTATCCTCGAATCGAAAGCAAGTCCACCGATCCATTAGGATGAACTCGATGAATGACGAATTTGACCGCCCATCTTCGACTGAGTCGTCAGAAGCAGGTGGAGTCAATCATGCGCAATACTCGGGTCCCCATACTTAAAAGTTTTGCGGGTTATTATTTGATCATGCCATTTCTTCAATCTGTCTTTTGCAATTTTGGAGTTCAAGTAGGCATCGTTTCGCAATTCTTCCAATTCATTGATGTCGAGGACCCCTTTTAGGCCAGCTTTTCCCAAATCTAGGTTTAACTTTTTGATGGCCCACCATGCCTTATATTTAATCTCCACAGTGTGTGGCATGCCTCGCCATAACCAGGGCGATACATGGTGACATTCTAAGAATGGTCTCAAGGTCAAGCTTAGATGCTCACAAGGAGTCTAGCAGTTTGAGAGACCAATCTTTCCTGTTGGAGTTCACAACTTTCATTAATATGGTCTTGATTTCCCTGTTCGCGAGCTCAACTCAATTCACTATTCCGAGGATGGCAAGGTGGCTACTTTCAGGCTTTACACCATACGTTTAGCTGTGGAGGTTCTCAAAAGGCTCAAGGTGCAGAACTCCATCACTGATTATGGCCTTGGGGACCCCAAATCTTGAAAATATGTTTTCCTTCAAGAATTTCAATACCACCCTATGGTCTGCTGCTTTGCATGGAACTGCTTCAACCCACTTAGACACATAGTCAACCCCCACCAATATGTATATGTATCCAAAGGAAATCGGAAATGGCCCCATAAAGTCGATGCCCCAAACATCGAATAAATCAACTATTAAAATTGGGTTTAGGGGCATTATGTGACGACGAGAGATCTTCCCTAGTCTTTGGCATTTATCGCATGCACGACATACGTTGTGGGCATCCTTGAAAAGAGAAGGCCAATAGAACCTGGGACAGCACCTTCATGGCGCCCTCTCGAAGCAGACTCCACACGCACTCCTCATGGCGTTGGATCAGCATTCCTTTGTTGTTCTCTCCGTGCACACATCTTCTAATTATCCGATCTACACAATATTCAACAAGAATGGCTCTTCCCAATAGTAGGAAACGACCAAGAAGAAGAACTTCCTATCGTATGCCTTCTACCAATCAATTTCTCCTCGCAAGAAATCGCAATGTGAGCATAGCATTTCTCTACTAGCAACAGGGACTCCTCAGGAAACTTGTCATCGATCGAGGGTCAGGAGTGTCAGGTGCTATCAAGTAGTCGCGTAAAGAGATGATCCACAACAACATTCTCCACCCATTTTTTATCCTTGATCTGCAGGTTGAATTCTTAAAAGAGGAGAACCGATCTAATAAGCCTAGTCTTAGCATTTTGCTTGGTGAGAAGGTACTTCAAAGCCGAATGGTCTGTGAAAATTATGATGTCCGAGCCCACCAAGTATGCACGAAATTTATCCAAGGCATAGACCACTACCAACAGCTCTTTCTCTGTGGTAGTGTAGTTCCTCTATGCCTCATTTAAAGTTTTGCTTGCATAGTAAACCACATAAGGTTTCCCATCTTCTCTCTGCCCGAGAACTGCTCCGATGGCAAGATCACTCGTGACGCATTACAACCTCAAAAAGGTAACTACCAATCGGGGCCCTCACTATCGGGTGTGCAAGTGGGTCAAGTAGATTTCAGCTCACAATCTCTCGCGCCTTCATCCCATGCACTCATGGCCCTTTCCCGCAGCCTATAAAGAGGTTTAGCACTTTCGAGAAGTCCTCGACATGAACCTCCTATATTTCCCGCATGCCCAAGAAATCACTCCCACTGCTTTCATGCATTACAGGGGGAGAAGGAGTTTTGGAATTAGCTCAATTTTGCTCATAACCTCAATTTCGCTGATATGACTCATCTCAAAGACAATTCCGTTGACCATAAAATGACACTTTTCCCAATTCAGCACCAAAATTTTCTCAATACACCTATGCATGACGGTTTCCAGGTTGATCAAGCATTCTTCAAAACTCCCTCCATATACTGTAATGTCATCCATGTAGACCTCCATAATGCGCTCCGCGAAATCACTGAAGATACTAAGCATGCATCTTTTGAATGTGGCAGGGGCTCATTGGTTATTTTCTTCTAAATATGCATACTTTAATTCCACAGGTAGAGGCTTGAGGTTAAAATCTTGGGGCTCATTGGTTCCTTCTTTTTCCTTGTCTTCCTCAGTAAGCAGAGGCAGGATTTCTTCTTTTTTTTCTCCATGGTCCATGCACAACACACATTTCCTAGGTTTCCTGCAACTCTTCAGACAAATCAGACAACTCCTCAATCAGCACATCATGTTGTTGCTGCAAAGCTTGTTCCTCCAAAATAGTGTCAATTATGCAAACCTTCTCTGGACCCTCTTCCATTGGTTGCATATGCTTTTTGCTCAAGTGGAAGATATTGAATTCCAAAGTCATGTTCCCGAATGTAAGTTGCATAACTCCATTTCGACAATTAATGATTGCATTAGAGGTGGCCAAGAATGGTCTTCCGAGGATGATGGGTACATAGTTAGCTCTCACTGCGACTGGTTCTGTATTAAGCACCATAAAATCTACTTCGATAGCAGTAATTTCTCCACCTCAGATCAAAATATCCTCCATAAAGGCCCTTCGATTTTCACATATCTATCCGCTAGGGACAAAGTGATGGGAAGTGGGTTTCACCTCCCAAACCTAACTCCGCTTGTACATTGAATAAGGCAAGAGGGTTAACATTAGCCTCCCAAGTCTAGCAATGCTCTTCTCTACACAAGTTCCCTTAATATTTATCGACGGGTAGGACAACCCAGTTCAGATCACCGGAGTCTTCAGACCGATGATGGCACTAACTTGTTCGGTCAGGAAGGCCTTCTTATCAACATTTAACCCTCTCTTCACTATGCATAGGTCCTTTAAAATTTTTGCATAAGTTGGAACCTGTTTGATCATGTCTAGCAGGGGGATGTTGACTTTCACCTGCCTTAGCACTTTGTGAATCTCAAATTAGTCGATGGCCTTCTTCTTGCTTTTCAGTGCTTGAGGAAAAGGTGGGGGTATGCTCTTCTTCACAGCATCTTCTTTAATCACAATCTTCTCTGGTTCAGTTTCCTTTTCCTCTTTTCCTAATTCTACTGGTTTGGGGACTAGCTGCTCAACTTCCTTTCCACTTCTCAAGGTGATCACTGCTTTGACTTCATCTATCCTACAAGTTGGCTCGCTGGAAGAGCTTAATTCATGCACTCCCCTAAGATTGGGCTGTGTTTGAGAAGGAAATTTTCCTTTTTCCTGCACCTGCTGTTGATTGGTAAGCCTTGTGATGGAGTACTGCAGGTTGTCTATTTTCTGGGCAATATCATTTTGGAGCCCATCCATTATGATGTTAAGAGTGCTCTCCACAGTATTAATTTTCTGAGTTAGCTGCACATTGATGGCCTTCTGCTCCTCTACAAAATTTCCTACCACCTTGCTCAGATTTAGAATAGCTTGCTCAACCGGAGATGAGATGAAGGCCGTGGTCAGATTAGAATCATAATCAAGGTGGTGCAATTGGGAAAATTTGCGTCGAGTAGCTTCGCTTCCGTGAGAGCGGATGGTTTCACCAGCTAGGGTTATATGTGTTGCTGTATAGGGCATTGGTTGCGGTCAGGATTGGCCTAATTAATCAGTTTGTTCGGCCTATCATATCCCTCACCTACGAATAAGAAGGTTTCCTCAGTGTCGAAGATCGCAAATGAAGCATACCTGGTCAGCAAAGGGCGTTTCGCCTACAGCTCCGCACCTCATGCTAATTCTCATTTCTAGCTTCTTCCAACCTTCTAGCCAAGGTGGATAGCTTTGTTTTCATTTCCATGTCCTCCGGAGCGAGTACATGCCTCCCTTGAGTCAAGGCTGCAAGTCTCATTCTCTCCGCCCCTGGGTCGGGTTCATCCTAAGCCTTGACGCTTTTGCCACATAGTTCAGGAAGTCCATGCTTTTTCTGGGTTTTTACTCAGGAAATCCCCTCCACACATAGTTTCCAACAATTGCTTCATAGCAAGGGACATTCCATCATAAAAATGATTGACTAGCATCCATGTGTCAAAGCCATGGTGAGGACAGGCATTGATGGTTTCCAAGTACCTTTCCCAACACTGGTAAAATTTCTCATTTTCATGGTTTGCAAAGGTGTAAATCTGCCTCTTCAAACTATTGGTTCTCATAAGCAAAGAATTTTTCAAAATCTCAACCTCGCATGTCCGCTCCACCCGAATACCCTACCAAAAGATTTAGCCACCCGGGCCTTATCCTTCAGAGTCAAGGGGAAGACCTTCAGCGTCATCAAATCCACATTGGTAATGTCCTCTTTAAAAGTATTGCATACTTCCTCAAATTCCCAGATGTGTGAGTATGGATTTTCACTCTCCATTCCATGGAAAGTGGGGAGCAGGGGTACTAACATGTAGGCTTCGACACTATGTCCCCAGAGGAGGCACAATACAAAGAGGCACTCACTCTCGGGGGGTGTATATGATCCCTTATAGTTCTGTGTGCATTGGGATTTCTTTTGTATCCTCATACTCATTGCCTCGTGTGGAAGTCACATTTGTTCACTCCGTCATTCACTTACGCCCTTGACCTGTGGAGCACCGATCATTTAACCTACTGGCCGTGTTCCTATCCCAAAGGGTACATAAACTCCTATGAAAACAGCACAAAACATAGCAAGAAATGAAAACCATGCTACCAAAAAGGTTACAGTTAGCTAAGATAATAAAAAAAAGAAATTGTATATGGACAGTATAAAATTGAATCAACCTAACAGTGAACTGCTAGGAGAAATAAAAGTAAAGACAAAAAGGGTTGAAAAAGCTCACTCAACATCAGGATGTGGATCACAAGTTCAACAACTCATTACTTGCACTAAGGCACCATCCCTGGCAACGATGCCATTTGATTCGTGTTTGCAGTAGGGTATGCCGGGAATCAACAAAATTTATAAACCTATTTCTATCAAGCCAGAAGATAGCCATCGCAAAGATGCTGGCTCTGGTGAGTCGAACACGGTGGATGGGTTTTCTTTCTATGTAAGTGACTACTTGGCTCAAAAAAAGGTGAATTTAAGTTTGGATTGGGTATTGTACAAACAGTTTTGAGGTGGATGGTTTGCGCACTAAAATAAAAGGAAGTAAAATGTGAAAAAGAACTCTCAAGCATCGGCTACTAGGTCTGAGGTCCCCAAGCAAATTGAGGTCCTGTGTCCTTTTCCTCTGTCAGAGGATGACCTATAGTCATTTCCCGAACTCGAATCTTTCATTTGACATCAAAAACCGAACCCTAATAATTTTCCTTGAAATATAGCATTTATCGACATAAATGCTCCTGCACAGCTTAAAATTCATCTCTCGATCTACCCTATGCGAACAAATAAATGGCAACTAATGAATCTTAGTGGATCTAGCAATAAGCATCCACTGAACCCTAAAAGATTGCCAAGTACTAGTCAATCAAGGCACATCCAAGGGATTTAAACCTAGAGTGAGAGATAGAAACATAAATGGAAATAAATGCTTCAATTTACCTTAGAACTCGCAGCTTCCAAGAGTCCTCCTCTTCAAGGATAAAGGTTTGAATGAATCCATCCTCGAGTTGTCATCCAGCGGTGTGTTTGGCAGCCGAGAAAGTGAAAGAAAAGGAGAGAAAAGAAAAGAAGCGAGAAAACTCCCCGCCTGTGTTCTTCAGACACTGCGTAATGAAAAAGTGTCTTTACAAGATAGTACAAATGTAATTTATATAGCCCCAAAACAAACAAAATTACTACAAAATAATATATGGAATACCAAGATACGTGAAGGGTATTTTAGGAAAGTTACAAAAAAATGGTCAAACTGGACCTGGGTTAAAACTGGGAGCAAAAGGCAAAATTCTCAAGAACCTATGAAAATTTTCGCGCAGGCCGGGCGAAATTTTTCTCATAACTCGCAAAACTTTGCAGCCGCCCATTTTCTTGTTTTCTACCTCTTCCTCTAGTTTCGATTTGCAATACTAAGTTCAACCCGATTCTTCGTATTGAGTTGACTTAATAATTTTGGCGAAGTTTTGCTTGCAAAAACTACAAAAAAATAGCCACAAAATGCTACCCAGTATAAATGACCTTAATGTGCAAATCGAGTTAATTAAGCTGATTAGTACACAAAAAGTGTTCAAAACCTCCAATAAACAGGGTTCAAAATAGCACTATTTGGGCACTAATCATCTGGTCTTATCAAGTTTTTAACACCGTTCCCGGGGATTAGCTATTAGTCCTTTGGTAATAGTGTTATTAATTTGTATATATATATACGTGTGTTGGGCGTAGCAAGATGAGGTAGATCCCCCCCAGAGTGAAAGACCCAAATTTACATGCGGTTAGACATGATCACCAGCGGTGAAAGTCCGTAAAAATGTCGAAAGGCGTACGACGATCCTATGGTGAGACCCCGAAAAATGACGTAGCCCATAAATAAACACACGAAATTTGATGATAATTCAAATGAGTATTGGGGGTCGGTCCAATGAGTTAAGTCTGCTGAAACACCACGATCGTTTTTCACACTCGCGTTGCATGTGAGGGAGTCGTGAGACTCATTACCGGACATGGTGGATGCATTTCATCCATGGCATGTAGAATTCCATTCTAGGTTTGCATAATCTTGATCGAATGTGCTTCTTTCTCGGGTGACATGACCTGCATGTGCACTAGCGGGAGTAGCTCGTAGGGAGCGCCACTTTACTCGGGCATTGCTCACCTCGCCGGATCCCCTTTAAGTACGTGTCCAGCGTGTGGCCGACCAAGATACGATGAGAGCCGTATAATTACACTTTGTCTGTTTTACTGCCTGTATTATATTCGAAAGCGTGAATCCAAAACATACACCTGGGTATCAGTTGATTGTAAAGAGACTATGATTATAGTCTATCATATATTTTTGTATATTGTGAATTAAATGTGCAGGAATGGGTCTCGATATATGAGACATGTGAGTGTGATATCTAATTCCTATATCCATGTTTGACAGTTGACTGGCAGCACTGACTCCTGGATGTGGGTGTCACAACACCATTCCAAACCTTGGTGAGGGATGAAAAGTGAAAAAGCTTCTAAAATAAGGAAGAGAAGTTATCTTCTATGTGTGGACAATGAAAAGAGAAAAAGATATCACAATGAAGAATATGCAGAAAGATGCACAAAACCTAATGGGAATGTTAGAAACTTACAATCAAGAGAAATCAAGGATGTATCAAGAGGGCAAGAGTGTAAGTTTTTAGTGAAGTCTGGGTAAAATTAAGCTTAAAGTGTCAAATTATCTACCTAATTACCCAAGCCACACATTACAAGCCTAAAAGACCTATTTGATCTTGAAAGTGGTATTATGCCTACATTAGTGGAGAGTAATATGATGATCAAGCATATGAGACTTAAAAAAAAAAAAAAGAATATGCCAACTGAGTATTATCCTAGAAGATTAACTGATTTGCCAAGGAAAAAGAGGAAAGACTAGCACACACACAAAAATCAGGGTTTAATGATTAAATTGTTTACACCATAAGAATTATTTGTTGGTACGGTGAATTTTATGGAAAATCTTCCTGATTCTAGATTGGAAACACGTTTAGAAGTAATTTTACAACTGACTTATGTTTCCTGCACAATTGAGTTTTAAACAGAAAAATGTCCTTAAAAATCAAAGCTAAATTGTTTGAGGATAAACAAAATTTTCTTTTCTTTGCTTGGGGACAAGCAAAACTTTAAGTCTGGGGGAATTTGATGAGTCTTAAACTCATCTATTTTTGAATCCATTTTTCTCGCATGTTTGGCCAGCTTTAGATCTATTTTCATGCCAAATTATGGAATATTCACCAACTTTGTGTTTTGTAGGTGTTAATTGAAAATGAGAGAAAACAAGGCAAAAGAAGCAAAAATGGAAAATGCGTTAGCTCTCGTCGACATACTTTTCATATGTCATGACACAATTCTGCAGCCAAAAGAACTATGTCACAATAAGAATGCAGAGTATGTCACAACAAAGTCCAGCAACTTGCTAGAAGAGACCACGATGGAAGAATTCTATGTTGCCACATTGCTAAAGAAGAATGAAAAGAAGATCGTCACAACAATCCTTAACTCTGTCATGACAATGATCAAGGAAAATAGCAAAGGAGTTGTGTCATGACAATATTTCATCGCAACATGTGCGTCAAGACTAACAAATGAACTCACGATTTAAAACGTGTTTATAACACAAGTCAACTGAGATAATTGTTTTAATGTTGCAACAAAGTTTTCAGCATCAAGCTTGTAACACCCAGAAATACACCCTAATCGTTTTTAAACATAATTAGGGTATATTATAAGTGCATTTTGAAATTTTTTGTAATTATTATTTTGCTAAGTGAAGAAAATTTCGAAACCCGAAATTTGTACAAGAAACAAGGGCAAAAATGAAAATTTGTAAAATGAGGACCTAAGGGTCAATTGTAAATAAGTTTATATGTCTAAGTGTAAATATGGGGATTGGAATGCAAATAGAAATAAGTATGGGCTATATAGCCATTTGGGAGAACTTAACCCAAAAATGGGTTTTGAGCCAAACATGGCCTTAAGAAAATAAGTGATTTAAGACCACAGTCTTGGAAAGGCATTTTTGTGCCAAAAACGTTTGGAGAAAAACTAGGGCAAGGTGAGAAGATCAAGATTGTTGGTGTGATTTCTTCCCATTTCTTGCTTCTAAGTGATCAAACATCTTGGGTGAAGAAGATTCAAAGGGATTAAAGGTAAGAAAACAAAACCCTAACTTTCCCGTTTTGTGACTTTGATCTTGGGGAAAAGCCCTAACTTGGGAAAAGAGGTTTTTATTGATTCTAACCCATTATTGGAGTGGTTTGGGTAGGATTCCATTGTGGATTATGGGATACATGAGTTTATAAAGCACTTGAAGCCAGGTGAAAATGACAAAATCTACCATTTCTGTGCGTAACCTCGCGCATTGGTACTCGGTAACAAAGTGGGTACTTACTCCATTGACAGAGGCAGTGGCACTTGCATTCAAAAGTTAGTGGTACCTGCACCCATTCATAGAAAGGGGGTTGGTACCCTGCATCTGCACTGGCGTTCCTAAGCTTTGATTTTTGTACTCTTGCATTGTTAAGCCTTATCTTCACCCACCATAGTATAGGAACCAATAAATGACTAATGGGGATTCAAATAAGAAGGAATTATGAAAGACCGTACTGGGCTTCGCCGCTCGCCGAGTTTGATGTTGGCAAACTTAATGCCCTATGATAATATAGTAAGTTCCTGAACACATATAATTGTAGGATTGCCTAAAACTGGATATTGAATGACATGGCACCTCTGTTACGTGGGCAAGCACGTATAGAACTTCGATACTCTCTGATTAGTGTGACAGCACTCTCTGACCGTGCTTTGACAATATTTCAGTACTTCTGATTCTCCGATACAAGTGCGACTAAGACTCCTCCGTCGTTGCTTCTAAGACCCGTCATCCCACAACACCTTAGCACTGCACCGCACTCCTTCTAGTACTTTGTGTTGTGTCCTACTCATTCCTTATTATTGGTCTAGGTAGTCAAACAGTTATATGATAAGAGTCTGAATAACACATAAGAGTAAAGTAATGTACATCGTTCTGCTCTGAATGTACCTACGAGTACCTTTGAACAAGTATAAGCTCTGTAGTACTTACGGGTACCTCTATATAAGTATAAGCTCTATAGCACCTACAGGTACCTCCGTACAAGTATAACCTCTGTAACTCCTATGGGAGATCTGAACAAGTATAAGTCTGCTATAAGTATAAGTATGTGTATAAGTTTATTATATGAATTCATGAAAAATTATGATATCTACTACTATATATTTGTTACTGTTATATGATTATTGTAAAAGAGTATTAATGCATGTGTATACGTATAAGGAATATGTTTTCCACTAAGCGTTAAGCTTAGCACGGGTTTTAATCCGTGTAGGTACAGAGGAGGACGTCCGCAATCTTCCGCATTCTACTGGGCTAGCACACTTGTAGGGTCCACTGTCAGAGGTTTCAAGGCCCCGATTATGTAAAATGTAAATGTACAGTTTTGCATATGTATATGTAAATGCAATTTAGACTGTATGTATTGGATCAAAACAATTCACTACAAGGGTAGTTTTATTTTTGTATCCTCAGATATGATATTTTGACCGTTTATAAGACCTGGGACCACTAATGCTCTTAAAAGCAAGTAAAAGAGTCTCAAGATAGCTGGCGCCCCTTCATCCGCCTTTAGACTCCGGGGTTGGGGGTGTGACAAAGCTAGCTCAAGGAGGAATTTCTATCGCAACAAAGAAAATCCTATCGCGACATAACATTCAGAATTCATAACCAAGAGCAACAAAAATTTTGTCGCGATAAACAAAATATGAAGGAGGTGAATTATCTGTCGAGACAAGGAGTTGAAGAGCAACACAAGAGGAATGGCAACAAAAAAATTAATGTTGCAACATAGTAAAGAATTGAAGGTAGAATCTCTATCGCGACAAAGAAATTTTCTGTCGCGACAATAAAAGCTATGGAAATCGATATAGAATTCTTTCACTACACAAAATTAGGTCATGGCTGTAAATTGGAAGGAGAACCAAATTGAGCTTTGTCAAGCGTGTCGCCACAAAGATTTCTATAAGGCAACAAACAAATTTCAAAGTGATAAGAAAGAGAAGAAAAAGTTTGTCGCGACTCAAGGGGAGTTTCCCCCGGGTCGCGACGTAAATTGCTATGGACTCAAAGGAACTCGCCACACAAAGTCGGGCCAAGCTTGGTAGCAGAAAACATTTGTCACAGTGCAACGACAAACGCGACAGATTCCCAAAAGAACACAGAAGTCGGTTGCAATAGTTTGGTGTCGCAACACAAGGCATTCCTGTTGCGACAAGAACAAGATTGCTACACAAAAATTTTGTCTCAACATTATCAAAATCTATCGTGACAGAATCCAAGACAGAGCTCAGAGAACAGGTTGCGACAGAAGACTGCATGCTATGACAGAGGCCAGCGACAAAGACTGAAAACTTTGTCCCGACAGAACTTTCAATGTCTCGAAAAAGCGACCAATTTGGGCAAAATTTTGGGGATCCACAACGCAATTAATGAAGTGTGGCCCAACATTGGAAAGTCTATAAATAGACGCATCTAGGACATCGTATGTTTCGCACCCAAGATCGTCCTGCAGTCAAGACTCAGATATTTTTATTTTTTTCTTTTTATATTTTTTCTTTTTAGTAGAGTTAGTTTCAATATAGTTTCAATGTAGATTTTAGTTGGTATTCTTTTAAATTTTGGGATTTGGGATTGAACTGAAGTACAACTTCGAGCTAGAATTTACTTATAAAATCATCTTTCTCTTTACTGTCTTATTTAAATAGATAATGGAAAGTTTCTGGAGTTCATTTATTTCAGTTCGTTTATGATTTCAGTGAATTTTCCTGATCAGTTAGTCATTAATATGAGTGAACCAGTTTTGAAAAGTTGAACTCTCTGGAAATGGGTCAATGATGATAGTCATTTTTATGCACAAGGTGGAAAAACGCCTTAATTAGAATTCTTAACTTTATTTGATTGGTATTGTTTTTTGAATTTATTTGTTCCCAGTACTAGTACCGTGTACCCAAGCAAGATCCTGTATCTTACTTTAATTTCTAGGAGGCCCTCTCGTGGTAATAATGTAGATGGAGAATCCCAGAGTATAGAGCAGTTCTTACGGGTATGGTAGATCACACATGAAACTAATGAACTTTGATGAGTTATCGATAGGATCACCAACTTACTCGTAGGGGCCGAGGATAGTTGAATGAAGTATCGCTTAATCTCTCGCAGGTCTCCCATCGCTGACGGATTCGATCCGTGTTAGCAAAGATTGAATCAAGGTGATTGAAATTTTCATCAGAAATGAAGGATAAAGTGTCAATCAAATTGGAGAAGGCTTGCAATATCCTGTCTATGGGGGCAAGAATTCTTCAGTCCTAAAATTTGGGTATGAAGTACTAAGAAGGAAAAATACCCAGATCTTATTAAGAGGGTTGTATTTTAGAAGTAGCCGATTAGACTCATGCTTCAGAAATGAACATGAACCTCTAATCAGTGAAAAGTATGGTTAAAGGAGAAATCCAACTATACTATCATGCATCTTTGACAAACTCAGTTTTTCCAATTCATGGTTGAGGTATGAATCAATATGATGTAGAAATTGATTATTACTCATTGATCTAGATCCAGTTTTGTCTCACTTAGTGAATTCTCAAGCCCATTTTTATTCAAATTTATTTTCATGTATATTAAGGAATTGAATCTAGGATTAAAATTCTTTTTAGTCATCTCATCATCATAACAGTAGAGTTCAAGATCTTGGGTAGTTGGTGTAGTTAGTCTTTTGATTTATCATCATTCCTCATGGGAACGATATCTGGACTTTAAATATCTACTTTTTTTTACTTGTACGACCTGTGCACTTGCATTAATCAAGACCAACTCAATTTTTAATGAATATATTTTAAAAAAAAAAGCAAATCAATCTTTTCATCTACATAAGCATTTGGCTAACAAATTTTTCAAGGGCCACGAGGATTGAATAGTTCTAAGTGGCAGCATTCGTAAGTTTGGCATACAATCGACGTATCATACAAATGGGTCTATAACAGTTTTTAACACTCATTGCTCAGGATTAGCTAATAGTCATTTGATATCAGGTTACACTTGTATATATATATATATATATATATATATATATATATATATATATAGTTATATATCTGGTCTTATCAGTTTCGCGCCGTTGCCGGGATTAGCGAACAGTCCTATGATAATAGTGTTATTAATTTTGTATATATATATATTAGTGTTATTAATTTGTATATATATATATATATACAAATTAATAACACTATTATCATAGGACTATTCGCTAATCTCAAAGAATTCATGCTTAAACTTGATATAAGACTCAGACATATATATATATATATATATATATATATATAATTTTAGTCTTATCACCGCATGATAAAATAACGCGCTAAGTATTTTCATGCTTAGTGGTTCTATATAGTTCTCTCTTCCATTTCAATTAATACAAATCATACAATTTTTCTAAACAATGTTTTTTAACCTTTTTGAATGATCATCGTAATACAATACATATATTCATTTCATATACATTCATTTACAGTTTATTGATCATTCCAAATATGCACTTTTATATGCAATAAATCATTCAAAACACAAATCATGCACTTCACAAATTTCTTATCATTTCAATTTGTCCTTAAACGAATTTAACCTATGCTTTCAGTGCACAGGATAACGGAATCACCGACACTGTCCTACTGGGCTGCAGGTCGGTATAAAAACATTTTGTTTTATAACACAGTACGATCATGCTGGGCTGTTGACTAGTTATTAAAAATCAATTCGTGAACACTACCGACATCAGCCCCGTTAGGGCTACTTGACCGGAAAGTGACACATCATTACGCTCGCTTGGCAAAAGATCGCTAATTGACCCTTATCAGTATACCGATCTATCCTCAACTCGAATTTAACGGTTAACATTCTATTAAGGGTGTTCAAATTATTCATAGCAAAATACAGTATATTATGTACATTTATACAAACAATTCATTTTCAATACTCATGCAATTTTTCATATGCAAATCATTTCACAATCAATTGCCTCAAATCAATTAAAACAAATTAATATGATTTTTCTTATAAATCATTTCAGCAATTCAAACCATTTTGTAATCATTCAAACACTTTGGAATCGTGAGAGAGAGTAGTTGGAATAAACCAAAAAGATTGTCGCCCGATTCCCGTCCCTAATCTCAACCTCAACTCGAGCTTTTCTCCCTCGTTAGCCTTAATCCATCACAAATGATGTCAATCATATATTAGTTAGGTATTCTAAGGTTGCTATTTAGGTCTTATTTTACCCGACTTTCGTACATTGTTCATTTCATTTTTCTCCATCGTTTCATCCTAGACATTCTTATCATTCTTTAGGCATCGATATTGCCTCATTTTGACGAATTTTCTGGTTCAATAAGGTCCACTCGATACACTTTATTTAAGGGTATTTTGTTTTCCTATAAGTTTAGTTTACCCAAAATTTGAATTACCTTAATTCCGGATGAGGATGGCCAAGTTATGGCCTAAATAATCAAATTGCTCCAAACACTTGTAAACTCGTATCGTAATTGAATTGCAATGACCTTAAAAACAGCCTCGCTTTGACGAATTTTCTGGGTTCAATGGGGTCCAAATTTGGATACACTTATTTCAAGGATATGTGTTTTCCTAGAAGTCTAGTTTACCCAGAAATTTGAATTACTCAATTCGAATGAGTGATGTCCAAGTTATGGCCTAAATACGAAATCGCTTCCAAACACTAAAATCGTATCGAATCGACATAATCACCCAAAAACAGAAAGCCCTCAATTTGACACAAATTTTTCAGTCAGACCAACCCAAATTCTGATATACTTATTTCAGGGAGATTTGTTTTCTAGAAGTTTAGTTTACTCAGAAATTTGAATTACTCAATTCGGATGACTGATGGCCAAGTTATGGCCTAAATAGTGAAACTGCTCAAAACACCTAAACTGTATCAGAACCGAACAGAATTGACTCGAAAATAGAGCCTCACTTTTGAAGAATATCTAGGTCCAATGGGGTCCAAATTTGAATATACTTATTTCAAGGATATTTGTTCTCCTAGAAGTATAGTTTACTTAGAAATTTGAATTACCTAATCTCGGATGCAGTACGGCTGGTTATGGCCAAACAAAAAATACGGGTTTTGGGTAAATTTCGACAAGATTCTCCTAAAAAACCTAACATTTCTTAATACAAAATTCCTCATTTGAGGACCACAACCAATCAAACAACCAAAAACAACTTAGAGCAACTAATAAAAACACTTTTATTCAAATTTGGGGTTTTCCCCAACCCAAACACAAGAAAAATGGGGGTTAAGGTTTGGTTTACTTACCTCAAATCTCTTTCAATCTTCTTATTTCTTCTTCTTTCTCTTTTTGATCACCTAAATCCTTGATCCTATGGAGGAAAATCACCAAGTTCATCTCTTCTTCCTCAACCATAGTGTGCCCTAGCTCTCCTCTCCCCTTTGCCTAAAATGTGGGTTATGGCATTCAAAGACCAAAAATTGGTCTTTTGTCCATTATATGACTAAGGCCACATTTGTCTACACACTAATTCATCATTTCTCTTTTTTTTTTTTTTCATTTTAAAGCTTCATTTCCTCTTCATTTCATTTCATTTAGACTTTGGCACTTACATTACCATTTAGTGACCCTAGGTCCCTTCATTTGACATTTTTACCAAATTTATTTCGTTCCCGTAAAATTTTCTGCTTTATCATTCGTTTTAGCCATTTAACCTTCAAAAATATAATTTATTTTATTTTTTATACCCTAAACATGTTATAAAAATCAGTTAGGGGTATTTTCACATGCATAAGACCGCTTCAAAACCTAATCGGGGCATGTCCTCCTTTCACTGATCTTGGAAAATCGTGCCATTTGGTTACTGGAATTAGAACACCGTGCAATGTGGGCGATAAGGAACCTCAATTTTGACCTCAAAGAAGCTAGTGAGAAAAGACTTCGTCAACTGAATGAACTTGAGGAAATGCATAATGATTTATATGAGAATGCAAAGATCTACAAGGAGAAGACAAAAAGATGGCATGACAAGCACTTGTTAAGGAAAGAGTTCAAGGTGGGTGACAAAGTCTTGATTTTCAACTCCAAACTAAATCTATTATTGGGCGCTTGATCAAGATGTGGTCCGAGTCGCCACAACACGTCTGCAACCCCACATGATGTAATAAAGTAAACGGTAGACAAGACTGCAGTTAATGTATTATGATTGAAGCATTATTTAGGTAAGCAAATTGCTAAAGAAATTGTAAACTACATTGTTGTATTATCTCCGTTTCGTTGAGCAACCAACAGTGAGACACAGCTTCGTGGAGTTATCGACACTAAATATAGCGCTTCTTGGGAGGCAACCCAAGTTTAGTAAGAACCCTACTTTTCCTTTTGTTTTCTTACTTTATTTCATTTCTTTTTGGTTTAATTTGATTTTTTTTTTTTTTTTTTGTGGATTCTTGGTTTGTTTTGTTTTGTTTGATTTGTGTGTCAAGTGTTTCAGGTTTAGGTAAGAAAGTGAGGCCAGGGTTGATCTGCTTGTGATGAGTGTCCAAAACACTCATTATATACCCGTGTTTCAGTGTGTTTACGATCGAGTTTGTACTCAAATAGGTGGTTTTTTTGCTTCATACATAATAATTGGTTTTATCTTTGGTCTTTTAGGTAAAGTGGTGTAGTTGGAGACACCTGGAGACTTGAAGATGGAGGGATGCAGATTCCTACTCCAACGTCGCAACGTTCCACACGTCACAACGTTGAGGTTCAACGATGTTTGACCAGTCTTCATCATCCAACGTTGCGACGCCATCTGGAGTTGTTTACCAAATTTTAAAAATAAAAGTGAAAATCACCGAGATGACGAGGGGAGACGATGTACAGACGCGAACAGGAGAGAAGGCGAAGGCTAGGATCGAAACATAGTTTCTTTGTTTTATTTGCTCTTTTACTATCTTCCTTGTTTTGATCTGTATGAATTCTACAAACATGATGTATTCTTTTTTTTTTTTTATTATGAACTAACTCATTAGGCTAGGGTTTTGATGTAACCTTAATCTCAGATTGATGGATTAGCATTAATTTATATATATTCAGTTTTATTTCTTGCAATTATTGAATGTCTTATCTTTATATGAAATTCATACTTGTACTTGATCAATATAGGTATGTTCATGCTAGGGTTTTGAGATCAGGAGTTAATAAGCCCTAGGGACACGAATAAGATATCGTATAATCAATAAGAGAGTAGAGATACCATGATTTTATACATGGTAAAAAGGGTTGACCATCAATGCATTCGAATAGTCTTAGGGTTTGAGGTAGAGATGCAATACAACCCATTATTAGGATAGGTGCTCAATGCTCGAGAGAGATTGGTGCATATAAAATATCAACTCGCCATCAATAAATGAAAGTGATATGACCGAATTATAGTTTTCTAAATATCCATCAGCTATGATTGGAAACCCTAGATATTTAATCAATTGGCAGGAATACACCTTAGCTGTCTTTAGTAAATTACTTAGAGAATCTATAGTCTTAATTTGATAGATCTAAATAATAGTAGGGTAAATTGGTTCAGTAGTTGACACCTAAACTCCTTGTGGGACGACCTTGACTTATCGCTAGACTGCTTAAACTCAACGCGTGCACTTGCGCGAACAGGTGGAATTATATACAAGTAACACAAGCAGTTCGCGGCCCGTCAAGTTTTTGGCGCCTTTGCCAGGGTGTTTCAGCACAAGTATCAATACTAACAATTGTTTACTTATGTATTACTTTAGACATTTTTTTTTATTTTACTTTAAATTTTATCTGATTAAGAATTTTACTAGTGTACATTATGGTGTTTCAAGGAGTTGCAGGCACTTGTATGTAAAGACGAGGCAAAGGAGAATTAACTCCATTTGATTCAACAATCGAACGAACAACCAACATGCTTCATATAGAGAAAAGGGTGTTAGAAGTGCATAACCACTACCTTGTCAATATGGCATCTAATCTACAACAAAATCCAAATATGAGAGATTAGAATGAACCGCTAGGCGGAAATGGAAATAGAGGAAACAATAATGTTCGTCGGCCAGTGGTTCAACTCTATGACCCAGATATGTTGTTAGAGGATTTCACATTACCACCTATAGTCATATAGTCAGTAATACACAAACCTCCGATTCAAGCTAATAATTTTGAATTGAAGGTTGTGACACTACAACTACTCCAGGGTATTCAGTTTCAGAGGCTACCAAGCGAAGATCCCAATACCTACTTGACAAGCTTTTTAGAAGTATGAGATAATGTAAAATATAATGGGGTAACAGAGGAGGCCATACGACTCAGACTTTTTCCGCCAAAAGTTTTTGACAAAGTTATGTCCCCTTGCTAAAACTGCACAAATGAGGATAGAGATCAATAGTTTTGCCTAAAAAGATAGCGAAAGATTAATTGAAACGTGGGACAAGTACAAGGAATTACTGAGGAAGTGTCCCCATCATGGGTTGACTAGGTGGATACAAATCTACAATTTTTATACTGGCCTCAATGCCCATACAAGACAAATGATTGATACCTCAACTGAGGTATTTTTTTTAAAAGGACAACACAACAAGCTTTCGACTTATTGGATGGGATAGCTACAAACAACTATCAATGGTCGCAAGAACGAATTGTAAAAGGGAACGAAAACAGTGGAGTAGGTACTGGTGTGTTTACTAATTTAGCAGCACAAGTTTCACTCCTTACTAAGTAGTTACAGAAGCCTCTGCCCATGCTATTTATGTAACGCCCATTTCCCCTTAGCCGAGGTAGGAGAGGGGACGGGACGTCACACAGAACTGGGACTTCTTAACCTAATTTTCTGACTTTAGTGGGTCCATTTATATCATAAATTCATAATAACAGTAAAACTATAAAACTACCACTGTAGTGGTGTTTATATTGTCCATTACATATATTGGAGTCCTATTTGCCTCTACTTACACAAGTTCCACTATTACAAAATTTTACATTTACATTTCAAAAACAAATTCATGGACCTACATCAGAAAGACTCCTAATATCTTGTGTGTGTTAGTCTACAGTGCATGCGGGGATGTCTCTGCGACCTATTAAATACCAGATAGAGGCTGCAGGTGCTAAACTCATAGCTTAGTAGGAAAGAAAGCAGATGTTTATATATGGCCCAGCATCTGATGGTCCTCAATTATAGTATACATATAACATAATTCATATATCAGAATATTCACATCTCCGTAGGAGTTCATAACATAAATCTTTACTGATAGAGGTGCAGTGGGTCTGCTACGGGCGTATGAGACCCTTGCTTGGCGAGGACTTACATAGGTGAAGCTGACCACGGCCGTGTGAGGCCCCGGAAAATTTGGGGCTTCGGGTTCGCCCAGTGAGACACTCGTCACAGCGGCTCTCCGTAGACGGCTCCCACCGCTGGGTGGAGCTTTGAGATTGAACATAAATTGCATTTTTAGTCATTCTCACTGAGTGATTTCCAACCAAAACAAACCTCGAAACTGACTTAAACCAACCAAAAACACATTTATAATGAGAGTTAGGGTTTCCTAGCACACATGATAAAGAAAAGGAGTGGGATAGTTTCGTAACCAACAAATGGGAGAATTCCATACAAAAGTTCCATACCTTGATCTTGAACACTTTAACCTAGCTTCCCTTTTTCTTCTATTCTTACTTCCTTCTCACTTGAACAAGAAGAACCCCAAAAATGGCTTCTTCTTCTTCCCCAGCCAATTCCCCCAACTCCTACAAATCGAAATGAGAACCCATCTCATTCGAAACCGATTTGGTCTTATCCCTCATTTGGCTTAATTTTAGCCACTCATTTTAGTCCTTCTTCTTTATCCCATTTGCAAATCATGTTATCCAAATTCCTACAATAGCATATAATCTTTTTAATTTATGTCCTTTGAGTCCTTAATTTAACAATTCCCATTTTACCTTTATTCACCCTTAGCACTTAAATTTCCGAAAAATACAATTTTGACTTTTATTATACCACTAAACTGTAATAAACTACTTGGGTATAATTTAGAGATTATTCTGATTCGAGGAGCTAACCGATAGTGTGTGAAATTTCTGATGGGCGCACCAAACAATGGAATGCCCGGTCGAGGACGATGACCTTGGAACGAGGAGCTCGATACATAGCTAGGTCTGATCAAACGGCGAGCAAGCAGTAGAATTAAGTATCGCGACCCAATGATTTCTAGGGTCAAGGTTGGAGAAATAATCAAAACTTTCCTTGGGAAAATACTTGAAACTTAATGCAGTAAATGCAAGGCAATAATCAGCCAAAGGAGAAGAAGGTAGATCTAGAGGAAGCCTTAGCTCATATGATGACGTCTCATATTGCTTTTATGAACGAGACGAAGGTCGGTCACAAAACCCAGGCTTAGCATTTGCAAAACCAAACAGCGATTGCAAAATCAAAGGAGCCCAGACTCGAAACCTAAAGTACAAATGGGGTAGATGGCCACAATGTTGTTTGAAAGGCCTCAAGGTTCATTACCAGCACTTTAAGTGAAATCCGGTAGAGAGGAAGGAACATTGCAATGATAATACGAGAAGTGGAAGGAAGTAGGCGCACGAAGACCCGTCGTAAGGGCAACGATTGGGACCGGTCACGAAGTAGGAGTTGATACATAGCGAGAAAGATGGGAGGCGATACCCCAACTAAGCGGTCCTGGCTGGGAAAGCGTCGGAGGTAGAGAAAGTGGATAGCCCTTATCGAGGGATTCTCTTACCGTCATCCCCATATAAGATTGAGGGAAGAGTAGAAGCAATGACGGAGTTCCACGAAAACTTTATAGAGGTGTTTAAGAAACTGCAGATCAACATCCCCTTCATGGATGCCCTTGAGTAGATGCCAAGCTATGTTAAGTTCATGAAAGATATTTTATTGAAGAAATGAAAATTGGTGGATTATGATACTATTGCCTAACGAGAGGAATCGGTGTCATCTTATAGAAAACCCAAAGGTGAAGATCGGGAGCTTCACCATTCCATGCACCATAGGTAATGCAGTTTTTGAGAAAGCATTATGTGATCTTGGATCTAGCATTAATCTAATGCCTGTCGATTTTCGAGAAGGTGGGACTCGGGGAAAGCTAAATCGACTCACGCAGTCCGCCCTTGACTAGTTGATCGATCATTAAAGCATATGAGAGGAATTATCAAAGATGTACTAGTGAAGGTAGACAAGTTTATCTTTCTTGTAGACTTCATTGTCTTGGACATGGAGGAAGATAGGGAGATACCTATCATCCTAGGTATGCCATTTTTAGCCACTAGAAGAGCCCTAATTGATGTGAAAAAAGAGGAGTAAAGATTGAGAGTACAGGATGAAGAAGTCAGATTCAATGTGTTCCAAGCTATAAGACACCCAGCAGAGGGTGACTCTTGTTATCGTATTGAGAACATTGAGGCTATAGTGTCTAACCATGAGGATATTGATGATCCCTTAGAGACTAGCCTCCTACAGGATGATTCGTTAGAACTAAATGAAGAAGCACAAGCATATGTGTAGTGGATGAATTCTTTTGAAGAGAACCGGAGGAAATACTATGAGCCTCTTGAAGAAAGTGTGAGCAAATAAGTACCATCCATCAAGAATGTAGCACAGCTTGAAAAGAAACAGCTACCCGAGCATTTGCGATATGCATATTTGGGGAAATCTTCTACTCTGCCAATCAGCATATCCACATCACTAACTGAAGCCCAAGAGGAAAAACTATTGAGGGTATTAAGGGATCACAAAGCTGGGATTGGGTGGTCACTAGCCAATTTGAAAGGAATATGACCTTCTATGTGCATGCACCATATCTTATTAGAAGACAGTTATAAGACGTTAGTGGAATCACATAGAAGATTGAATCCTACGATGAAGGAAGTCATCAGAAAAGAAGTTCTGAAGTGGTTGGATGTTGGGGGTGATATACCACATTCAAACGACTAGGAATTAAGCAGTGCGGGTAGTTCGAAAAAGGTGGAATATTGTTGTGAAGCGAAAAGAACATTTTGATTCTTTCAAGAACAGTGATTAGATGGAGGATCTGCATTGACTATAGAAAGCTAAATAAGGCAACCCATAAAGACCATTTCCCCATTCCTTTATTGGATCAGATGCTGAATAGATTAGTTGGGCACGATTATTAGTAGCCTAAATGGATGCACGAGTGCAATCGGATAGCCATTGCACTCGGACCCGAGATAAGGCTGACTTTTTACATGTCCATACGGTACATTCGCATTCCGACGGATACCTTTTGGGCTATGTAATGCCCCAGGTACTTTTCATCGATTTATGATGGCCATATTTTCGGATATGATAGAGAGGACAATTAAGGTCTTTATGGATGACTTCTCAGTAGTAGGAACCTCATTTGATGATTGTCTTGAGAACCTGAGAGCAGTATTAGCATATGTGAGGAGACCAAATTGGTATTGAACTGGGAAAAGTGCCACTTTATGGTACTAGAAGGTATTGTTCTTGGGCACAGAATTTCCGCAAGGGGAATAGAGGTAGATAGAGCAAAAATATAAATCATTGAGAAGAGTAGCACCCTAATTTTCGGTTAAAGAGCATGACTTCTTGGGGCATGTTGGATTACATAGGAGGTTCGTAAAGGACTTTCACAAAATAGGCTAGCCACATCTAATCTTCTTATGCAAGGGGTGTCCTTCGAATTTGATGAGCAATGTAACCAAGCCTTTTGTACTTTAAAAGAGAAATTGATTTTGGTACCTATAGTAGTCACATTGAATTGAGAGCTACGCTTTGAACTTATGTGCGATGCAAGTGACTATGCCATAGGAGCAATGTTAGGGCAGAAAAAGGATAGAGTTTTTTATGCTATCTACTATGCAACTAGAACTTTGAACGATGCACAACTCAGCTATACAACTACAAAAAAAGAATTGTTGGCTATAGTGTTTGCTTTTGATAAGTTTCGACCATACTTGATTAGGAATAAAGTGACTGTCCATACTGACCACTCTGCCATAAAGTACCTCTTGTCTAAAAAGGATGCAAAACCGAGGTTAATAAGGTGCTTATACTACAAGAGTTTGATGTAGAAATCAAAGACAAGAAATGAATAGAAAACTTAGTGGCAAATCCTCTCGGGGTTAAGGGTCAGAGGCCAAATACAAATTAATGGCAATTTCACGATGAGCAAGCATTAGCCGATTTGATTTGATCTTGGTGCCATGGTTTGCAGACTATGTGAATTACCTAGTAGCAAAGGTAATCCCCCCTGAGTTCACATATCAACAAAAGAAGAAGTTCTTCGCAGACTTAAAGCATTATTATTGGGAAGAACCATTTCTTTATAAACATTGTGTTGATCAAGTAATTAGAAGGTGCATACCAGAGGATGAAATGGACAACATACTCATTCATTGCCATTCTTTAGAGTGTGGGGGACATTTCGGAGTAAATAGAACAGCTGCTAAAGTGCTTCAGTCAGGATTTTATTAGCCTACTTTATTCAAGGATTCCCATGCGTTCATTTCCACTTGTGATCGATGTCAACGGATGGGTAATATTTCAAGAAGATATGAGGGTCCATTAAAAGGTATTATGGAGGTCTACTTATTTGACGTGTGGGGGATAGATTTCATGGGTCCCTTTCCCTCCTCATACAACAATAAATATATTCTATGGGTAGTTGACTATGTGTCCAAGTGGGTAGAGCCCATCCCCACTTATAGTAATGATGCAAAAGCGGTGATCACTTTTCTGCGCAGAAATATCTTTAGTAGATTTGGAACACCTAGGGTATTAATAAGTGATGAGGTAGCCATACGCAATAGACGTTGAAAGCTTCTTGATGCGAAGTGCGCCCGTAAAGCGCATTAGCTTATCACCCTCGGACAGTGGAATGACGAAGTCTCTAGCAGTGATAAAGGAATATTCTTGAAATGATGAATGGATCAAGGAAGGATTGGGCAAAGAAGGTTGAGGATGCATTATGGGCATACTAAGCTAGCTAACGCTAATAGGGATGTCTCCACATAAGGTTGGATTTTGGAAAGGCACATCGCTGATGGGCTCGAACCTGAGGAGCTGATGAGCGACTAGAAGGCTCGATATGGATGATATGAAACAGTGGGAGATGCTTGAGCTCACTCGACTCGATGAATTAAGACGGGTGAGAAATAATGCATGCGAGAATGCGAAATTTACAAGGAGCAGAACTAAAGCATGGCACGATGACATATGGTTCAAAAGAATTTGTAGGGACCGAGGTCTTTAGCTATTCAACTCCCCAGATTAGGATGTGTTTCGAGGAAGGCGAAATCAAGGTGGTCTAGTCCTTTCAAAATAACAAACGTTTTACCTTATGGAGTTGTTAAGATCATGCACCCTGAAAAAGGAACTTTTAAGGTGAATGGGTAGAGATTAAAGCAATATTATGGTGGTGACATCAGTACAAACAAAGTTGTTTTGTTATTGAACGTACCCTGAGTAAAATATTTAGAAAGACCAAGACTTCGGTGTGGTTGTTATTTCCATTACGACTTCGAGACGAGTTGAGCAGCTAGCCGGCGTGAAACAAAGCACTACTTGGGAGGCAACCCAAGCCCTTTTGATTTTTTTTTCTTTCTTTAACTCATTAAACGTTTTTTTTTTAAATAGTGCTTTCATTTTGATTTTAGAGGGTTAAGTTTTCTCGAAGTTCATAGATAATAACCTAATTGTGTTTGTTTTTTTTTTTTTATTGTGTTTGTAGGCTCCAAGGTTGAAACGATGAAAGATGGGTAGTTTGAGAAATCTATTATAGGCATGGAAAACTACTGCACATCCTAAAGGGAGTCTTATTTCACATTGAATTTTTTTTTTTTGCCAAAAGTCCTATTTAGAACCTCTCTGGAATGTCCTGACGTCCCAATGTCACGATGTTGGCCAAAAAGAAAATAATATGCTCTCTGGAACGTTGTGATCTTAAACCTCAACTTAGCAATGTTAGATAAAAAAATTTTGGGATTAGTCTTTGGAACGTCGCGACGTTACCCTGTTTAAGACCAATAACAATCATATTTTCGGGCATCATCATTTGCAAACCCTAATCTCTCTCAATTGCTTTTGCAGAATCATCCATTACCGATCTTCTAAAGGCTTTCCAAGTAGATTTTGAGTGCCCTAAAGACTTAAGAACATCATTTGATCGAAAATCCCTAGGGTTCTTCCATCCATCAAAAGGTATTTTGGGCTATTAGAGGCTTTGTTGGATTTCAGCTATCTCAAGGTAAAAGACTAAAATTTTTAGCTTCTTTTGTTTTGATTTATGGTGAAAAGAGGATAGTGTAGGTGTATTGAGGTTATAGAAGCATAGGTTTTGGGTGAAGACTTGAGTTTAACAAAGTACCCACCAACTGCTCGATAAATTGCCTAGGTGACAACCTATAAGTTTTTTTGCTACCAAAGAGTGATTTGATCAAATTAGAAGTTTAGGTGATAGTTTGGTGTTGATTTGAAAAGCATACAATCCCTATCCCCAACCCTAACCACTAAGATACACCATGGCATCAGAAAGGTAAAAATTGAGCTCAAGGAAGAGCCAAAAGGTGGAAGAACAATTGGTTACCTATGATCATAAGAAATTTGTGAATGAGGGAGCGGCTGAGAAGTTCTTCCTCATTTCGAAAAATTTCTCATTCATTAAGGAGAAAGGATTCCACCACCCTGAGGACTTCTTTCCTGTCATCGTGAATAAGGGGGTGAAAGTCACTTTGCCCGACCCCGAGGTCGGTATATGATGGTAGTGCGAAGAATTCTATGCGGCTAGCGGCTAATGTGTGTTGAAAAAAGTCGGGGTGAGAGGGTGTTGATGGGTTTCGGTCTTGAATTCTATCCAATGGGTTCTATAACCTAGATGGGTTTATAGTGCGGCTTATGATGGCGAGGAAAGCCACGACTACTGCAGGAAGTGCTTAAAGATTGCCAACCCAGTGGCGAGGAGTGAAAAGTTAACACAATGAAGGACATGCGGTGCACTTCAAGGCCAAACATTTGGCTTTACATATCGAGTTTAGCATCACTTCATCACATCCACCTCATTCCCCTGACTAATATTGATGAAAGCCCAGCCCCGGAGCCTTGTTGAATTATGCGATCATTTAGGACATTCCATTTGATGTGGGACAAGTCATAGAGGATGTTATCCTCTACAATAAGGAAGCGAAGATGAACCTTAGGCACCCTTTCTAGTATGGTTATGCCGCCAGGGGTGCCGGAAAGCGATGATGAGGCACAGATTTTACGATTAAGGTGATTATAGTAAAGAAAAATAAGCCGAGTGTACCAAGGCCAGAAGAGGTGTATGATTGCAGGAATGAATCCTCGGATGAAGAAGAACTTAGGGCCTATTAAACCATGCTTGGGATGAGAGAGGATGACAAAAGAGACGCGGGCCAGTCGTCTACTCATCCTTCACCTCCACCACCCACATCTCATGAGGAGGAGGATTCTAGTCCTTCTCAACCCATTGAGGATCAAGTTCAAGACCTCACAATGAGGTTCGATGCATTCTAGGATGAAACCCAAGAGCATCAAGTCTCGATGAGCTAGGAAATGGAAGATCTAAGGGGTAAAATGAACACAATGCTAAGCGGAGATCATCGAAGCGGCTTCGCCCGGTCTGGCTTATGCATGCCACCACCGCGCCGCGGTGATCCTTGAGATCGGCTAGGGATTTTCTACACCCTCGCATACATCATGCCGGTGAGGGCCCGATGTCCATTTCTAATTAGGGGGTGTGGGTGATTGGTTTGGTGTCTTGATGTGTAATCATGTATGCTTGTTTGGGTTTATGGATGGTTTATTTGGGCAATTTTGTGCTTTAATTTTCTTATTTGGTCTAGCAAGAGGCCTTGGAGCTTCGTTGGTGTAATGTAGTTTAGCTTTTATGTTTTTAGGATGATATGCATGTTTTCATGTTTTCTAGCATGATGGTGTGTATGTTTCTAGGTGTGTTTAGGGTGTCGAGTGTGAGTTTGATGCCATGGCTTCTAATAGAAGGTCATTTTGAACAGAATTTTTTTCAAAAATGCCAAGTGTAAAATGAAAGTGGATCCTTAGTTTTTAAATGATTTGGAATTATAGGCTTGAAAGATTGGAGTGACTTAGCTTAATCACTCTCCTTGTGTTTCAACGATCTATTTCTCAAGGAGTCTTACACACACACACGTTTGGTCTCCTATGTATACTGTGGTTCCAAGCCCTTTTTACTCGAAATCTACTAGCCTTAAGGGATTCTAACCACCTAAGTGATGGGGCACCTTCGCAAAAGAGGATTTCCATTAAGCCCTAAATAAAAAAGAAAAAAAAAAGAAAAATGTCATAAAAATGTTTGTGAATAGAATAAGTGGGATCATCCAATCGGAATCCGAGCACAGTTTGAGGGGCCTTTCAAAACTGTGTCTTAAGCAGTAGTAGAGGCCATTGCTTCACTGCCCACTACATGAGACAAAAAAGATGCCTCTGTAGGGCCTTTAAGTTTGGTTGAGTGTTTGGGATGAAGTTAGAGGAAGCCCCAAATGCACGGAGCCCTTAACTTGGCTGGTGAGGGCGAGCCCGATGAATCCATTCTGAGGGCGCTCCAGCTAAAACTTATAGGCACTAGTTTTCTTCCATTTTAGGTAGTTTAATGTGAATAAAAAGGGGTGTGTTCTCATTCTTTCTCAGTTAGACTTTTCCAAATAGGTGAGTTGAGCTCAAGTTTGGGGGTGTTAGAACCTTGTTATACATCAGAGATCATGATTCAACCGCACTTAGATTCCTTAGGAAAGGTCATTGAGAAGTTGGGGGGTTGATTTGCTTGGTCAACCATTCTTTGCTTGGCTAAGTTCCTTAGAAAGTTTAAAAACCTTAAGGATCTTAAATTGCGGCTGAAAAAGCTAGCATTGTCAAGTTGTGTTCATTTTGGTCCTTTCTTTAAGCATTATGTGTATCATACTCATTTCATTTTTGTTTTGGTGTGTTATTTTCAAGTGTGTTTTGTTTCGAGTCAGTCTCTTGCTTGGGGACAAGTAAGAAGCTAAGTTTAGGGGTGTGATGAGTGTCTAAAACACTCATTATATACCCGTGTTTTAGTGTGTTTACGATCTAGTTTGTACTTAAATAGGTGGTGTTTTTGCTTCATACATAATATTTGGTTTTATCTTCGGTCTTTCAAGTAAAGTGGTGTAGTTAGAGACACTTAGAGACTTGAAGATGGAGAGATGCAAATTCCTAATCCAACGTCACAACGTTCCAACGTCACGACTTTCCAACGTAGCCACGTTCGCACGTCCGCGGCGTTGAGGTTGGTGACATTTGCTTGATCTTCATCATATAACCGCGACGTCGGTTGGACATTTGCAAATTTAAGAATAAAAGTGAAAAGCACCGAGATGATGAGGGGAATTATATACAAGTAACCTGGCGGTTAGCGGCTCGTCAGTTGAAAGCTAGAGTTTTGGGAGAGCAAAGATTTATGAGAAAAAAAAAATATCGTTTTCAAAGAAGGAGCCATGAACTTCGATTTGATGTTTGTGAATCTAAGAGTATGTTGAATGTCGAGTGTCAATTTATGGGCAGTGAAATTTCGAGTGGCACACTCTCAGGTTCGCCAAGGCGAACCCTTGGTTAGTTTTAGCAAGCCCTCGAGTTCGCCAAGGCGAAGATGACCTTGTCCGAGGCGAACATAAGTCCTAGTTTGGCATCCTCTCGGGTTCACCAAGGAGAAGAAGGCTTCGCCACAATAGGTTTATGGCATACCCTTGGGTTCGCCCAGAAGCAGAGGCTCTTCGCGAGATGAGTCCTGCCATTCTTCAAGTCGGGCCTTAGCTGGCGAAGGCGGCTCGCAGACGAGAGCGGGTGAGAGCTTTAAAGCGAATGAACATCATTTTTTTTTCATTTCATTCTTTTTTTTTTCCCTGCCTTTTCCTCTCCAAGAACTCAGTCCCTCCAAGTTAGGTTTTTCCATCTACCTTCATCCATGGCTCCGAAGAAAATCGTCCCAGAGAAGAGGAAGAGGAACTGACTTGAATCCATACCTCACTCTTCCAGAAAATGACCTCGAAGTTTATCACATAGGGCGGAAAGGCGTACCATGAGTCCTACATATTAGAACATTCGTCATAAAGCGTGTTATCCCGGACTCAAACGTCTATTTCAACTTCACGATCCAGGAAAAGGGTTGGACTATATTTTGTGCATATCCCTAACCTGGGATAGCCTCGGTTGTTAGGGAGTTTCACTCCAACCTACAGTTTAAGTTTGGCTCCATAGTATATGTCCGAGGAAAATGGGTGGATTCGGCAAGCGCGTGTCAGTGTCTGACACGGTGGGCGATGATAGCGATGCCTAAAAGTTGCTATTTGAACCGCGGTTATCAGATGATCATGAGGTTCCTCACAAGGGGTAGGGTGTATGGAGATGCCATCCCTCCACTTCTTAGGTTACTATATTTCATATGAAAGCCCTTAAGTCGGTCCTAAAGGTTTGGTACAACTTCATTTGCGCTACCCTGAAGCCCAGCCTTCACTTCTCCACTGTCACATGGGACAAAACAATCTTGCTCATGCGATCGCTCAGGGTATCAAGTTCTATGTCGGAAATGTCATAAAGTTTACACATGGGCGATGCACTAGAACCCTTATCCATCCTTCATTGATCACACAGATGTGCCTGCTCTTTGAGGTCCCAATGCATGAATCATTGGAGAAGTCCACCCACAGACTTCTAGTGCCACTCTCAAAGACTAAGCATGAAGATGCAAATGACATGTAAGCCGAAGATGCAACAGAAGAGCAAGCGGAAGAAAAGCTCGGAGATGACATCGAGGCTAATGAAACATACAGACCATCAACCAGTCTGGTGCGATTGAAGACACTACGGTTGCGGGGATAAGGTTGGTCGACGGCAGCCAGTGCGAGTTCAATCCGCCTTGAAAACGCAACCAAACTTATATTGTCGGTATGATGCGGTTCTACCATGGACCAGCTTATCTTCATGTAATCTGGATGTAGCCCCGTCTCCCTTCTAGTTTCTGCATGGCCTCAGCGTGTAGAAGTCGATGGATCGGAAGGCCGGATAACTAGTTTTTGATAAGGAGCACCCGACATTTTGAGGGGAGTTTTTGTCCCCTCTACATCTTGTTTTGCATTAAGGACAATGCTAGTTTTTAGTTTGGGGGTGTTTTCTAGTATTTTTTAGTATTTTCAGTTTATATGCTTTTGTTGGTGCCATCTAAGCACCTGGAACAATTTACTCATTTGCTTTATCACGCTTTGTTGCATCTTATTTTTGGATATTTGGATTTCTTTTTTTATACTATTTGGTTATATTTGATCCACTGTCATAATAGCTCTTATATGAAATTTTTTGAAGTAAATCATCCTAATATATGATACTTGCAACAATTTTGAAGCTTATTTTTGTGTAATTATCCAAATTGGTTTATTTTGTTGTGTGTGGGTCGTTGTTGAAATACACGAAATACTTTATGATGATATCGAGTGTGTTATTCTTTACATATGAACAATGTGAAAGATAGTTGAGCTAAAAGTCAAATAGGATGACCATATAGTTGCACACTTATAGGTTTGCACCAAATCAAGTACAAGTCTCATATACCCTTACTGTCCAATTATACTTGGTTTGGAGAAAAATTAGAGGGAAATCATAATGTCTAAGATTTCACGAGGCATCACATCTTTTAGGAAATGATGTAGGCCATCCTTGGAATTGGTTGAGCCTTTTTAGCCTACATGGTTATGTATTAACCCATAGTCACCCTGTTTGAGCTGTAACAGCCATGTTCTATCTTGAAAACCAAGAACAAATACCCATTTCCCGTTGTTTTACCTGTCGATCAAGAACCCATATTTTACCCTTAACATGTCGTTAACAAAGCATCATCGAGAAAGGACATGTAGTTTTGGGTGGGAAAGTTGGATGAAGCGATTTTGATAAGTCTGAAATTTCAAGGAAGGGGGGTGTTGAAAGGCAAAGAAAAAAAAGAACTCATGGGGAAGCGGAAATTTAACCTCGTTAGCCTTCCCTGCAGCAGGCTAGCCAAATCCGTGGGGTGTTTAACACCTAATAACCACTGAGGCAAGTGGTTTTGGGAGTTATTGACCTAAAACTCGCTACATGGGGTAGGTAGAAAGCTTAAAGAGGTTGAATATTGCACTACTCTATACCTTGATGTTCAGAAAAAGCAAAAGTCTTGGTAATCTTGAAGAAAGATAGAAACAAACAAGTTTGGGGTGAAATGGTATGAAAAGCACATTGATGCTAATCGGGTTGAGTGAATGACTCAATTGAAGACATAGTCAAATTTTGGAGGATGAAGCATAAGAATAGTTGAAGGAAGTGCTAGAGTGTTTCAGGTAGAATCTAAACCTAAATGACCTATTTAACTACCCTCTCACCTTAGCCACACATTACAAGCTTGAAAAGACCTATTTGATCTCGAGAGCATGTAATACCTACATTAGTGAAGAATGGGATGCAAAGCAAGCTTATGTAGTCTCAATCACTCTTTATCCATGGAAACTCTTTATGAGTGAGAGATCTTTCACCTCATGCATTCCCCTAATTTCATTTAGACTGCATTTCAATCAATGAGGGTGAGACTGCACACACTCACCTAGGTGCAACTAGCTTGTGGCCATCCTAGTTGCTTTGAAGAACACTATCTTGAAACATTATTCATGTGTTGAAATGCGTAATTCCTGAGAACAAAATATTGCGAAGTACAAATCTCTATGGACACAAATTTTCTTTCAAATAAATTTGGAAAATGTTTTTTTGTCTTTACTTGAGGACAAGCAAAATGTTAAGTTTGGGGGTGTTTGATAGGGGTGAATCGTATTAGCATTTATAGCGTGTTTCTCATGTGTTAATGTAACCTAAATGCTAGATTCACACCCTTATGTGCAAATATTACACTAACCCCTCATCTATGTGAGTTTTGTAGGTATTGAAAGCAAAACAAGCAAAGAAGAGAGAAAAAAGAGCAAGAAAGCAGAAGCTACACCAGAGGCCCTCCTTCGCCAAGGCGAAAGAACAGCTTCACCAAGGCAAAGAGAGAGATTCTCCGAGGCGAAGCTAAAGACTGAAGATCAAGAGCCTCGGGTTCACCAAGGCGAAGAAGACCTTTGCCGAGAATTTCCTATCAATTTTCAAACATCCTCGATTGACCACACACCATGCATCTCACCTTAGGTCTAGAAACACTTTTAAGAAACAATGCCAAACTGGCCCTTAGTACATCTCACTAAGAATTTCCTATCAATTGTCAAACATCCTCGATCGACCACACACCATGCATCTGAACCTCCTTCTCCCATAATCAAACCCCCCATTTCCCCTCAGTCAAACTTTGAATGAGCAAGCACCACCACTTGATCAATCGAAAAAGTCTAACAACACCACCAGTTAGCCCAGACAATCCACCTTCTCCTCCCTTACCAACATCAAGATAATCAATACCAACGTCCTGGTATTGATTATCATGACACATTTAGTCCGGTTGTCAAACATATCACTATTTGCTGAGTTCTCAATCTGATTGTTAGTTGTGGGTGGTCTATTTGTCAACTTGATGTTAACGACTCCTTTTTACAAGGACATCTTTCCGAGGATGTCTTCATGGCACAACCACCAAGCTTTTTTTATCGCGATAATCCAAGACAAGTTCTTGTAGCGTTTGGATTTAACAACTCTTGTGCAGACACATCCCCTTTTGTCTTCAACAATAGCAGTAATCTAATTTATCTCCTTGTGTATGTTGATGACATAATTATACTAGATGCAATAATATTACAATTCAACAATTTATTGACCTTCTTGGCAAAATATTTTCTATAAATGATCTTGGTGATTTGAGTTACTTTCTTAGTGTTGAAGTTGTCACTAGTTCCAATGTTTACTTCTTTCTGAAAGTATATCACAAATCTTCTTGCTTGTACAAATATGCTTGGGGCAAGACCTATCAACACTCCACTTTCCATATAACCAATACTTATGTTTCTTTCTGGAACTATGTTGACAAATCATTCTAAATATAGAGTAGTTGTTGGTAGCCTCTAATACTAGTGTTTTACTTGCCTTGATATTGCATATGTTGTTAATAAGTTGTCTCAATTCATGCATCGACCCACTACTGGAATGTTGTCAAGCATTTGCTTCACTATCTTTTCGATACATCTGAGTTATGGCCTTACCTTACACCGTCACACATCACTATCCCTTCATGCCTTTTCAAATGTTGATTAGGCCAATAATAAGGATAACTACACCTCCAACAATGCTTACATTCTGTATCTTGGTAGATATATATCTGATATCATGTCCTCCAAGAAACATTGCACGGTCAAACGCTCATCAACTGAAGTTGAATATCACTCTATTGATGCTATAATTGATGAGTTCTCTTCTAACTAAACTTGACATTTATATTTCTAATGCTCCGATTATCTATTATGACAATGTTAGTGCAACTCATCTTTGTTCAACTTTTATCTTCCTTTCATGCATGAAGAATACTGCAATTTATTATCATTTTATTAGGGATGAAGTACAAACTGAAGCTTTACGAGTTACTCATGTGTCTTCAGAGAACCAATTAGCCAATATCTTAATCAAGTCTCTTCCACCAATCACTTTGAGATTTTGAAGACCAAGATTGAAATCTCCACAAGAGCTCCATTTGGAGGAGGCATATTAGAGGAATTGATTTATTATTTTATCATAATTATTTGCTTTACTTTATTTCATTGTAATTATCTACTTTCCATCCTAGTTTTGTAAATAATCCTTAGATTAGGTAACTAGTATTAAAGGAAATTTTATTGTAATTATTTATTATGCTTTATGGTTTTGTAAATATTTCATAGATTTGGTAATTAGGAATTGCATATATAAAGCGCTATATCTTTTCCCAACAGAATGACAACTGAGAATTTTAAAATTCACTAGAGAGAGTGAGAGGAAAGGTAGGAGAACCTGAAAATGATGGCAAGTATGAAGGTAAAACCTGGGACAAGGTTGTGCGCATGGTTGTCGCAAGCGTAATAAAGTTGTATTGTATACCGGCATACCCAAATATCTGTGCCAAAAAATTGTGAAAAAAATGGAAAGCACACATCAACAAAAAAAACCCAGTATAAATTTTCAGTTGCAAGCTGATGGTGATTTTTTGGAATTTCACTTCAACATATATAATGACAATTATAAATTGTGCACATGGGCATGCCAGAAAATTAAAGTATTTCCAAACTAATACTACGTCGAAAATCAAACTTCTAATCAAATGAAAAATAGGTTCCCTTGACAGTTCCCTACAATCTAAGTAAAAATGCCATGATAAATAAATTGAATTAAATAAAATGAAAGCCGAAGGAATTACTGTAGAAATTGTTGGAGAAATTGTGGTATAATTCACTAGGAAAACTTAAATGAAGGAATGACCATAGAAATTGCTAGAGAAATTGTTGTATTTCACTAAGAAAACTTAAATGAAAAAGTACTGCATAAATAAAAGAAACTTGAAAAATTCTACTGGAATGACTAAACTGCTAGAAGTGATTCATTGTTGATAGATTGATTGGTTCTCTTTACTTTCGTCAAAGCTCTTCTTCTTTTATAAGCGTTCTTGAATAACTGCATAAGTTCTCCACTCCCTTACTTTTCTCTATTACCTCACCTCCTCAAGTAAACTGCCTGTTGGGTTGTTGAAGGTGACATCTCATGCCAACGCAGCAAAAAAAAAAAAAAAAAAAAAACTTCAATAAAACTCTCCCAAAGATCCCTTGAGGCATTAAAGTCAGTTCAAAACAAGATGGGGTACGAGATTTATACCTCACGTCGGTGTAAACCAATCCCGAAGGTTATGCAGCTTCGATCGAAGCAAACCACGTCCTTGGTTTGCCTCTAATAGTATCCACACGATGAGTGGAGTTGATAACCTCAAAGGAAGTGGTCTCAGATGATGCTCAAATCACACAAACAATGAGTTGTTCTTCAAGAACTCTCTCTTTCTCTCTCAAGAACACTCTTCTTGAGAAAAGTGGGCAAATCAAGACTTATTGTTAGGGTTTTCCATAAAGGTCCTTTTATAGGAAAACCCTTGCCATGGAAATGTCCAAAGTGCCCCTCTCTTTAAGAGATGATAGGCTACACGCATCTCTATGAGTTATGGCGTGTTCCCTTATGGGCCTTAAGCTCATGAAAAAACCCAAGCTTACTTTATCTCTTAGTGAGAGCTCTTGATCTCGGGATTCTACTATCCCTTGACATTCCATTCTCGGTTATGTTATTTTGGTCAGCTATTGAATCCAAAACAAGTCTGGCGGTATCTAACCTTTATCATGCTGATTCATCGAAAAATCAATGAATGCATTCTGAGCCCTCCAGGTGTGATTACGATTCGTCATTCGCGATCTATACCGCTTGGGTTCAAAGCATGGACAAATTCTTAGCTCAGGCCGGAGCGGGTACGCCACATCTAGTCCAAGTGATATTAGATCTTGTCCCCGGACTCATTACTTATCATTCATGCACCTGAAGATATTCTTCATAACATTTCCACTTTGGTAAGAGATTCACGAGTAATGATCCAGACAAGAGGCCATGGGTATACTCTCCCTTTATTAGGAGTGGCGAATCCTTTATCGGCTACTCAATTACCTTCGAACACCTCAAACTATACCCAATCATCACTTTATGAGTGACCTTTGAAAGGTAACAATGAATGAAGTCAAAGTACAAAGTAATCATCCAAGATATCCTTGAGCACCTCAAGTCTAAGGATACTTGCACCATTGCTATGATGAGACTATTTATAATCCATATGATTGTCTCATAACAGGTCTCCGATGTACTTACTTACTCTTAGCAAGCATCCACATGTCAACTTTAATCAACTCATGACCACAGTTTATAAGATCCACTACTTGATCCAATCAAGGAGTATGGCATATGCTAGTCTATCCAGATCAACAATGTCCAGTCTCATTAATCCTAGGACTAGGGATAATATAGATACTAACATAATTACACATTATGGGAATCTTATTATCATAATCTCATCATGATTTCCTTCATGCTATGTTATGTATCATGGACTTCATTAATTCGATTAAAGATATATATCAATTCAACGTATGAATATCAAATTGATGGAAAAGCCTTTAATATTAAACAACATGTGATACGTGCAAAAAGTGCTAAGGGAAATTGCCTTTATAGCACTTCTTTAACAAACTCCCACTTGCACTAAAGCCAATCGCCCTTATATCTCATACCATAGGCGAGCACATGAGTGTCGAATTTTGTTTGGGAAAGTGCCTTAGTTAGAGGATCAACAATATTCTGATCAGTGGGGACTTTCTCTATGATTACATCATGTATACCAATGATTTCTCTAATCAAATGGTATCTTTTGAGTACGTGTTTGGATCGTTGATGAGACCATGGTTCCTTTGCTTGAGCAATGGCTCCATTGCTGTCACAATACAAAGGTATCGGATATGTGATACGTACAAAAAGTGCTAAGAGTGATTACCTTTATTGCACTTCTCTAACACTGACCACGTCTTCTTTCCATCTCCCCAAGTTTCTCTATTTTCTCACCATCTCTTGAATAAGTCTCATTTATCTTCCATTGGACAAACCGTCAAAAATTTTAAAATTTCAAAACTACCCTAAGCTTTTTACATGAGCTTTTCAATTGGGTTTAGGCTTATTTCACTTGGATTCTTAACCCTTGGCTTGGGCTCAAGCCTAAATAAACATAGGGACATGCCAAATTAAATTTGGGTACAAACAATTGCTCCTGCATACATTATGGCCCGAGGGCCATATTGTATGTATTAAAAGCCCGAATATCCTTTTCTTGGACTCATTCTCACTGTGAGGCCCAATGTTTTGAATTTGAATTAAAGTAGTCCTAAGACCTACTTTGAAATTTTGACAATGGATATTGGTAACATGTATAGCACTGGAGAAATGTATGTGTTTGAGAAAACAGTGGCTAAAAAGCCTATTTTTTTAACTCAAAACTTAGGTTAGTACAATTTCTCCATGCTTTCAACATTATTTTTGCCTTAGGCTTGAAGTCGTAGGGTTAGCATGATCTTTTAGGTGATGCCCAACATCTCCCACATGATAGAGAAATATTGCTTAAGGTATTTCTCATTGATGAACCTCTTGTGTGGCTCCCCTTGTAGATTTGACATTGAATGTGTTTTTGTCATTTCCATAGTAGGCTTTTCTAATATCACCTTATGGGGCTTGCTTCCTTTAAAGGGTTCAATGGGGATCCCCTTGTAAATGCGGCATTAATTTATTATAGGTTGTTTCTCTTTCACTTCTAAAAGACTTTTCTCCATCTTCTTTGACTTGAGGAAGGCTAGCAAAGTCAGAGAAGAAGTAGAACAATTCAAAATAAGAATTGTACCTATGAGAATAATTCCTGAATATGTTTCTTTGTTTGAACTGCAAATAGACTTAGCATCCTCTATAGGTTTTCTTCCAGATTTGGTTTTCTCTAGGCTAGGCATTGCTTATTCCTTCAATTTTTCTGATTCCTTAGTCTTTTCATCTGGTGCTTCTTTAAGTGCTTCGTTAAGTTGCCTTTTCTCCATTCCTTTCAGTCTCTGCATTCTTTTTTTTTTTTTTTTTTTTTTTGAGTTTTGGTGAGCTTTTGGGGAAATTTCGTATGCTGCACCACATGCCATTCTTGTACAAGTGAGACAATAGGAGAAATTATAAACCTTACAGTCATTTTCCTCCTTAAGGGATTGTTCATGCCCTTTTTCCTTAGAGAAGCATATCTCTCTTTTGGAGAAACATTATTTTCCTTTAAGAATCTCTCATCCTTTGCTTCTTAACCGAGCCCCATTGAATATTTCCCAAATGAATGGATTGGATGCCCTCCATTTTTATTTTCTCTAACTGCAGACACTTTTCTTTCTACATCCAGATCATTTTTATAAGTCAAGTATTGCTTAGGAATCCATACCTTTCTTATCCTAAGGCTTAGTGGAATTCCTCTCACCTTCTTTGAATTCATCACTGCTTTCAAGTCAAAAGCAATTGTGTTAATTGAAGCTACTAGTGGGAATGTGTCTTCACCAATCACCATGACTTCTTTTTCTCCAGGGAATATCACCATGGCTTCCTTTTCCCTAAGGGACTTCAATATTCCCTTATTGATCTTATCTTGGGTAATATTCCTAAAACTCCAGCAAGAATTAGTACTATGATTCCATGAGTTGTGATACTTACAATAAATGTTTTCTCTATGATCCTCTTTGTTAAGGAGTTGGTGATTATGAGGAAAAGAGATGAACTTCTCTTTCACATGGATTTACTCAGCGTTTGCCACATCAAATGTATACTGAACTTTTGCATTGGAGGCTTGTGACTTCTTCCTTAGGTGATGTGTCTTCTCCACCAGTAAAGGGCTGGTGAATGACCTTGTACTTTGAAGATTTGTTACTATAAAGGATGGGTGCACGGTGCCCCTGATCCTTTAGTAGAATGAAGTGGTTCATTATTGACTCTAGGTTGTGTAGTTAGGTTGGTGTGAGAAGAGACATTTGGAGGAGTCACTGTTTTGGCAGTATTAGAACGTCCACCAGTTACACTCACCGGATTTTCAACCTGCACATGTGAGCAATAAAACTCACAAACTTCACTAGAATTCCTAGAGTACTGCCCCTCGAGTTCATCAAATGGTTGCTTTGCAACTCTAAAAGTAACTTTTTGTTTCTGTTGTCTCGCTTCTCCCATAACTCTCGATATTTTCTCCAAGAGTTTCACTTGGGATTGAGTTTATTGCTTTCACTATTCCATAATTGGCCTGCTTGGTTGTTGTTTTGGCTTGTTCCTCCATCATGACCTTGGCTAGCCTAGTCATGGATTTGGTTTGTTCATCCATAGCTCTGACTTTATTAGCCATAGCCTTGATTTGTGTGGCCATTCTTTCTTCAAGACATCGTGTGGTCAGCAAGCTCTGGTTCCTCATTTCCTCTATCAATGCATGAAAATCATTAAATTTTCTAGAGAAATTATTTCTTTACCCTACCATTGTTGGAACAATCTCTTCTTATGTTGTTTCTACATCATAAGATCTTGAGTCATGAGACTCTACAGATATCTTTCTCCAAAAATTTGGTGACATCTTTAGTAAAGACTGTAAAACCCGAGAAAATTCTAATTTTTCTGAAAAAGGGTAAAATGGTAATTTCGGTCGAAATCCGGAATTTTTCTATATCTCGGATGACGAAACGGACTTCGTGGGTTGGAGATGCGATCTACATGAAATCAGCTACCACGTCAAATTCGTCGGTCAGAGACAATAGAGATTTTCACATTTTGAGCAACGGGGAATTAGTGTTTGGACATAGCACATTTTGAATGGCTCATAGAGTGCAATGTGTCATGTGCAGAATGAGTTAACGAGCTGAGTGTGGGGCCCACATGGGCATGTGGCATCTCACAATTGGAGGAAAATGCGAAAATAGATGGATAAAGTGGATAAGAAATCTGATGAGCGATGAGAATTTGACAGAGTGGCCAGTGAGGGACAAGGAATAAATAAAAGAAAGAGCTTTCTTCTCCATTTTTGCTGGGCGATGCGGGGTGAGTGGGAGAGAAAATCAAGTGCAGAGAGAAAGTCCACGACTTCTCTCTAGATTTCTAACTTTCGGATAGTCGGTTGCGGCGAGGGCTGCGCGTCGACAGGTTTTGGGGGAGTTTCCAGCAACTCCGTAGGGAGGTAGGGGTTTTCTCCTACTTGATTTAATCCCTTTTTAAGAGCTTTGTTAATGCTTTGGGTGGTGTGATGCCATGAGAGGCCGTTTGGTTGGTCGAAACTTAGGACTAGGATTCTGAAATTTGGGATTTGTTTAGGCGATCCAAGGTGATACGGTTGTTATTGGTCAATGTGTTATAATTTATGCAATAAATTATGGTTTTGGTGTTGTTGGGTCGAAATGGCGAAGTAGTTTCGGTTCCGCAAAGTGGAGCCGATGCTGGAAGTGAGAAAATTTGCCCGCAGTTGTGCTAACTGAATTTGGAATTTGTTAAAAGCAGTCTAGATTTATGATTGGACCAAAAATTTCCATGTGTTATTTACATGAAATTACTTGAAATGAATGGCTTGAATTGTGTGGAAAGAAATTGTTAATGCATGAAAATTTAGTGTGTTAACATGAGTGTTTGAATTATATAAAAATATAATTGTGTGAGAGCCATTGGAATTAAGTTGGATTGTTGATTAGCTCATGTGAGCTAATTTTGATGTTATTGATATGAATTAAACAACATGTGATTAGTATGTGAATTTGTTAATATATGCATGATTGAGATATATTAGCATGAATTGTTTGGAAATGGCATAATGCATTCCATATGCACCGGGGCACCCTAGAACAATAGGTGTGAGTGCATGACATGAAAGAAAATAAAAAGGAAAATGGTTGTGAAAGGAATTTCAATGGAAGATTTTTCGGAGAATTGAGTTGGGAGATTGTCCAACAATTCACGTCGGAGGAGCCCATGAATTGTTTCGGAGAGTTATCTAACAAATTCGCCTTGGAGGGTTGTCCAATAGATTTTACCAAAACTCGATAGTATGTTTTCGAGAACAAAAACCTTTTGTTGTGAAAACAGTGTTTTTCTCACATTTGGCTTAGGCATGCGTGAGGGAGTCAGTGAGGGCTCGAGAAATGGGAAAGGGTGAGTCACATTCTCATCCATATCATGTAGACATTCAGTAGGATCGTAACATTTGCTTGAGTGTGTTTGGTTGCCATTACATATGCACTTAGGTGGGGAGTAACCCATATAGGGAATTATCCTCTTGGGCATTGCTCACCTGTCGAGGAACATCATTTCAGGTACGAAGGTGTTCGGAAGACGCTCATTAGAGGCCGCTTTTGAAGAAAGCCGGATTGTGGCTTTGATATGTAAATTGTAAAACATGTATTAGAATTCTAAATTTTAATATATGTTGTATTAAGAGTGATGTAATAACTCTTTAAAACTATGGTAATATAGTTGATGATATTTTGGTGAGTATTGATGTGTAGGCTAATGTGGCCATTTTTACTCATGTATGAGTCTCACGATATGAAACACAGGTATTCCTCAGGTTAACGGAGGTCAACGGGACCCCTGGGTTTCGGGGCGTCACAGCTTGGTATCAGAGCTAAGGTAAACGATTACCTTAGGAGTTCGGTGGGTGTAGAGCTTAGGTATAAGAGTACCTAGGGCTTAAGGGACTTAGGCTTAGGCCATGGTTATAAGGTGTAAGAATATCACAACTTGGTATAGCTCGATGTCGGATACTAGAGTTATAACTTAGTATCAATAAGTTAGGTATACGATTTACCTAGGACTTGATGGGAAACGGGTTAGATCATGCATCCATTGTGCATTTTGATGATTGATGTGTGGTTGTGTGCTTGTATGCGTGATGAATAGCACATAGGAAAAATAATGTTGAGGAAATTCTTTTTCTCTTCTGAAGTTTTACAGTGTATAAAACAGGAAAATAAATAAATAAATAAAATAAATTATAATAAATATTTTGGTTTCTACTGGAAGATGTGAAAAATATATATTTTTCATGATCTTGCAATGAGTAGAACAAAGAGGAAAAATAAAATAAAAAATTTTCTGCGCAGGGGAGATTGGATGGGTTACTGCCCATTTTCCAGTTTGGGTCACGATACAATAGATTGTATCGTGACACGAAAAGGCTGGGGCGCCTGACAATCGACTGCGACAACGCTCCCGAACTGCAGCGATACGGCTAGCGGGGCGCGACACGGCCGGCACCTTTCGCCCGAGCGGTGGCAACACGCGCGCTCATGGCCTGGCCATTAGAGTGCGTCATGATAACAAATTTTGTGTTGCGAGGGTGGCGTGCGACTGCGACACGGTACCAGCGCACACGACACGGCGATCAGCGCCCGCAACACGACCCAGCTTGCGCGCGGCATGGGTTATGGGTCACGATACAATTTTTATATTGTGACAGGGGGGCGATCGTTGGTGTCTCGATACGGCGCAACAAGGCACAGCGATACTGCGCTTGTAGGCGCCACATACGGCGTAGAACCTTTATGACACCTGTGGCGGGGCGGCGCGACCGCGGCAGCGCGATGCGGCTGTGGGGTTTGAATTATTATACAATTTTTATGTCATGTGGGGGCGACAACGCGACTTGTGGCCTGTTGGCGACCACGGCCCGCGACACGGCAGCCCGGGCGCCCGCGATCTGGCGCCCGGTGCGCGCGACGCCTGATGCCTAGTGCTCGGCGTGCGCGCGGCCTAGGCGCAATGCGCCCCCCGCCACATGCCCCAGTCACGGGTTCCTTAGGTGTATTGCAACGTACTCAGCCCGAGTTTGACTTCAGTGCTGCTTGTTCCTGATCCTTGTTTGAATCCTTGTTCATGGACACAGTTCATGAACACTGTTCATGGGGTTTTCAAAAAATAAAAAACAAAAAATAAAATAAAATAAAATAAAATAAAATAAAATAAAATAAAATTTTTGTTGTGTATGATTTAAAGTATGGAAATATTTTTGGTATGTGAATAGTGTCTCGGTACGTGTTTACACCTTAGAATCTTTGCATTAAGACTTAACTTGCCATTTGGCTTGTGTGTAGATGGCTAGTCGCGGGAGAAGGACATTAGAGGTCATCCACGAGGTGCTAGCCAACTGTAGTATTTGACAGTAGACCTTTCTTTGAGGCGTAGGGACATTCTTGGCTGCTTTGCCATTGCCTGAGCTAGTGCGTAGGTAGCCCGGGGGAGGTCGAGTAACCTCAGGTTGAGGCACATCATCCTCGGATATTCCTTAGGGGAGGAGGAGGTCGATGGTGGCGGATCGTGGTTTATCGGGGTGAAGATATTGGAGCGATGGAGATTACCTGCGTCACGGCGAGTATCGGACTAGGCGCATTCGGCCCAGAGGCGAGGCCCAGTGTGGTGGAGTGGGCGGGCCTCTAGGGACCTAGAGAGCGATGAAATGGGCGAGTTCGAAGCATTCATGGGCAAGTATTTTCTGACCATTGGGAGACATGCGAAGGCTCGGGAGTTCCTAGTGCTGAAGCAGCGGGGCCATGACTGTGATTGAGTATGTGGCTGTTCTGGGTTAGCTCGGCTGGCGAAGCGATTATGTAGCCCTGTGAGCTTGGCGAGTCGGGAGGTTTGAATGGTGAGATTGTCCATTCAGGCGGGATGTAGGACTTCGCTCTGAGACTATGGACTATGGTTGGAATTTGCCATGACCGTAGAGATAGAGATGGAGGATGCATGAAGCACTTTCGGGATCTGCGGTGTTAGTGAAGGAAGGAGAGTTAGTCTTCTTCGGTTCGGAAAAGAGGAAAAAGGCTTACGCCCCAGCGAGGATTTCGGGGAGCAGTAGAGATTATCGGGGCGCGAGGCGAATAGGGCATTTGGTCGGGCGGGACCCGGTGATGTTACTTCTGCAGACGGCACGGACATGAAATTAGTTGCCCGGAGACAAGGATCCCAGGATTTTGGGACAACACAATCCCAGTTAGCTGTAGAGAGCGAGAGAGGATGCAGTTCGTCCTCCCTTTTTAGTATGGGTCGAGGAGGCAGGTTGCAGTCTCGAGGTCTTATCTGAAGCACCTTCGGAGGCATGCGAATGGGCGAGGAGGGGCCGGAGTGTGGGTCGGGTCGAGCCTGAGCTCATAGGCCGGGACTTGAGGGACTGGGCGTGTCTATCTTGGTTGTGCCGGAGGGTGACATGCGAGATCAGCTGGACATGCGGGATACGTTTTATACACATTTTTCCTAATGCATCATGTTCATTGTGCATGCAGTTGTGATAGGTTTGGAAGCTTAGAGGTTGAGAGCTGGAGGAAGCCATGTGTGGATGTTCTTCCTAGGATCTGGGGTGAGGGTTGACACGATAGGTCGAGGATTATGGTCCACGAAGATCTCGATGGATTCACCTTTCGTGGTGGACCTTCGGGTGATGGGCATATCGGGTTTGGATGTCATTCTTGACATGGATTTGGATGACAGCCATTGGGTTGTCAATAATTGCGACCTTAGGCGGGTTACCATACCCAACACGGTCTTGGAGTTGTGTAAGGCTTCATATGCATGTGAGGGATGCGTATATGCGTGGAATTTCGGGACGAAATTCTTTTAAGGAGGGGAGAATGTAAAAACCGAGAAAATTATAATTTTTCTGAAAAATGGTAAAATGGTAATTTCGGTCGAAATCCGGAATTTTTCTAGATCTCGGATGACGAAACGGACTTCACCGTTGAAATCGTCTCGCGAAATCTAGCTACCACGTCAGGAGAATTTAGGTGGTCGAGACAATAATTTTCACATTTTTCGAGACATCGAGTGATGCGGGACACTTGGCACATTTTGAGTGGCTCATATAGTGCCATGTGTCATGTGCAGAATGAGTTAACTTGAGCTCAAGTGTGGGGCCCACATGGGCATGTGGCATCTCCTAATTGGAGGAAAATCTCAAAATAGATGGATAAAGTGGATAAGGAAATCCAATGAGCCAATGAGAATTTGACAAGTGGCAAGTGAGGGACAAAAGAGGAATAAAATAAAAAGAAAAAGAGCTTTCTTCTCCATTTTGCTGGAACGTGCGGTGAGTGGGAGAGAAAATCAAATTCTAGAGAGAGAAAGTCCAACTTCTCTCTAGATTTCCGGCTTTCGGACCGTCGGTTCACGTCGAGCCAAGAAGCAAAGTTGTTCTACGCGGCAAGGGCTACGCGTGGGCCTGGGGTTTGTGGAGTTCAACAACTCGAGAGGTAGGGGTTTTCTCCTACTTGATTTAATCCTTTTTAGAGCCTGTTAAGTGTCTGATCAGTTATTGAGGCCATGAGAGGCGGATTTGGTTGATCTGAAACTTAGGGCTAGAAGTCTTTAGAGAATTAAGACTATTTTGAAGCGATCACTAGGAGCGATTACAGTTGTTATTGGTCCATAATGTTATAATTTATGCAATAAATTATGGTTTAGATATTGTTGGGCCGAATGGTCATGGATTTCGGTTCCGCAATGGAGCCGTGCTAAATGAGAGGTTGCTTACGGACCCGACCCTTTGCTTAGTTGGGGCGGTAAAAGCAGTCCGGTTTGCATGATTAGACCAAAAATGTCCATGTGTTATTTGCATGAAATTGCTTGAAATGAATGGCTTGAATTGTGTGGAAAGATATTGTTAATGCATGAAAATTTAGTGTGTTAACATGAGTGTTTGAATTATATAAAAATATAATTGTGTGAGAGCCATTGGAATTAGCGGATTGTTGATTAGCTCAAGTGAGATAATTTTGATGTTATTGATATGAATTAAATAACATGTGAATAGTATGTGAATTTGTTAATATATGCATGATTGAGATATATTAGCATGAATTGTTTGGAAATGACATAATGCATTCCATATATACTGGGGCACCCTAGAACGATAGGTGTGAGTGCATGACATGAAAGAAAATAAAAAGGAAAATGGTTGTGAAAGGAATTTCAATGGAAGATTTTCCGGAGAATTGGGTTGGGAGATTGTCCAACAATTCACGTTGGAGGAACCCATGAATTGTTTTGGAAAGTTATCCAACAAATTTCCTCGGAAGGTTGTCCAATAGATTTTACCGAAACTCGGTAGTATGTTTTCGAGAACAAAAACCTTTTGTTGTGAAAACAGTGTTTTTCTCACATTTGGCTTAAGCATGCATGAGGGAGTCAGTGAAATCGAAGTGGGAAAGGTGGGTACATTCTCATCCATATCATGTAGACATTCAAGTAGGATTATGTATTTGCTTGAGTGTGTTTGGTTAATAAATTACATGTGCACTTAGGTGGGAGTAACCCATGTGAAATGATCACTGCGGGCATTGTTCACCGTCGAGAGGAACATCATTTCAGTGAGGAGTGTTCGGAAGACGACCGCTCATTAGAGGCCTCTTTTTGAGAAGAAAGCGGGATTGTGGCTTTGATATATAAATTGTAAAACATGTATTATAATTACAAATTTTAATATATATTTAATGGTAAGAATGATGTAATAACTCTCTTTAAAACTATGTTAATATAAGTTTGATGATATTTTGGTGAGTATTGATGTGTAGGTGATGTGGCCATTTTTTGCTCATGTATGAGTCTCCGCGATATGAGACTTACGGTATTCAGCGAGGTTGACCGGAGGTCAGCAGGACTCGGGTTCGGGCGTCTAAGAATAATCCCATTTGGTTGACAATATGTTTGCTCTTTTGCTTTGGAGAGGGGCTTGCACAGAGAAATTTTTTATGTTCCACTTCAGCTTTCATGTGACAGACAGAAAAGTAGTGCACATGGCATAGGAGAATTAAAGTGTTTCCAAACTAATACTGCATCGAAAATCAAACCTCTAATCAAATGAAAAATAGGTTCCCTAGTTCTCTTGATAGTTCCCCATAATCTAAGTAAAAATGCCACAATAAATAAATTGAAGTAAATAAAATGAAAGTTGAAGGAATTGCTGTAGAAAATGTTGTATTTCACTAGGAAAACTGAAATGAAGGAATTCATGTGGAAATTGCTAGAGAAATTGTTGTATTTCATTAGGAAAACTGAAATGACAAAGTATTGTAGAAATAAAATAAACTTGAAAAATTCTACTAGAATGACTAAACTGTTAGAAGTTATTCGTTGTTGTTGATTGATTGGTTCTCTTTACTTTTGTCAGAGCTCTCATTTTATATGCGTTCTTGAATAACTGTCGAAGTTCTCCACTCCTTCACTTTTCTCCACTACCTCACCTCCTCAAGTTGCCCACATCTTCTTGCCATCTCCCCAAGTTTCTCTATTTTCTTACCATCTCCTAAAAAAGTCTTATTTATCTTTCCCTGGCCAATCTTTAAAAATTTTAAAATTTCAAAAATACCTTGCTCTTTTTACATGGGCTTTTCAATTGAATTTAGGCTTATTTCACTTGGATTTTTAACCCTTGGCTTGGGCTAAAGCATAAATAAACATTGGAGCATACCAAATTGAATTTGGGTACAAAAAATCAATGTTTTAAAAACTGGACCGATGACTAAACCGGAAAAGTTATTGGTTCACGATTAATTGGTTGAACCGACGTCATAAATGGATAATTAATATATTATTAAATAAATGGATTTGATTGGTTCGATCAATTCAACTATCAGTTCGAATGGTTCACAACCGGTTCAAAGAAAAAAGGTTTTAATCTTTGAACCAAAGCGGTTTTGTTACCGGTTCACAGTCCAACGGGTCGGACCGGCCGGTCCGGTCCATTTTTTAAAACATTGTTTAAAATATATAGGATTAAAGAGTACCCAATTAAGGCAAGCAAGAAGAATCCGCTGAGAAGTGACAATTGGTAAGTTGAGGACGCGGTGATCTGCCCAAAATCAGATGAATTCTGTTGTTCATGATTAGTATTTCAAGCGAAATGGAAAGAGGGGAAAATAGGAGAAAGAGAGACAGCACCTGTGAAAGAGCAGGATGAAGGGAGGAGAATGAGGGAGGCAAATGTATTTGAGTAGAGAATGAAGACCAAGTTGGGCATGCCATTGGGTATGGCGGCTTTGCTAGCAATCATCAGACCCGACCTGGCAAGCTGCGCATCACCATCAGGACATACGGTGTTGTACCCTTAATCCCACAATCATGCCTCCAGCAGCCCCTCCCCATTAATCGGGCAATCACGATCACATTGTCTTACTCTCCCAAAGAGCCAGATCGCATCCCACCCCTACAAATTCTGACCCTTTGGTCGGATAGTCTCATCCATATACACCCATATTATCTATCTATGGATATCAAATCATTTTTCCAATATCAGTACTTGTTTTTAATTTGTTCTATCTTAAAATGAGTCCACCATGCTCAGTGTCACACCCCTAAATAATGCCCATGAATTTTTCGCCGTATGTATGTGTGGTGCTAAATCGTTTAGCCAACTTTCCCACACTATGTCTTACAAAAGCAATGTATAAATGAGACTTGTTTTACAGGAATTGCTTCCCAATATGTATTTCTCAAAAATGTCAAATGTTACAACACTTCTCTACATACAAGACTTTTCTTATTACAAAGTTATACACACTCTCTAACCTTTCCCACATTAGACACAATGCCTTTTTATAGGCTAAGGTGTCTCTTCCCAACAGGTGCTTCTTTCCTTTGAATTTTGAATTCGAATTCTAGCTCCCATTTTGAATTATGGCTCCCCATATGAATTCTAGCTCTCATTTCGAATTTTGGTTCATTTTGAATCCTGGCTCCATTTTCAAATTTTGGTTCATTTTGAATCTTGGCTCCATTTTCAAATTTTGGTTCCATTTTGAATTATGGCTCTCATGCCTCTTCATTCAGACTCCCACTGGGGACACCGAGCCCCCTGTCCCTAAAGAAAACTAACAGACCAACCAAGATACCCCAACCATTGGGCGCGAGCTGAGAAGGACAAACATTGAAGTCTTTGCAGAAACCACTTTATAAAGGGATGCGAGGAAGCGAAGACCATTATCGAAGGCCATGAACTCGCACACCATCTTAGGCACGGAGACCACATGGGGTCAAAATGTCGAGGGGACCACACCCGAGCGCCAAGGGGCTGGTAACGTCACGGCAAAGGTGGCCCGTTTGAGAGGCCCAGGCACTAGGTCACGAGTTAAATCATCTTGAGCGCGGATCTTGGAATTAATATGACCCCCGGGGTGTGTCGGGTTTACCGCACCTTGTCGAGGAAGGAGGGCGCCTGCGGGGCATCTCGGATCGGCACCGGCCCAGCCGGTCGGAACCTTTAGATCGCCTGAGCCCAGCCCGACAAGCGAAGTCCTTTCTTATACGAGAGAAAAACGACCGGACCCATGATAGAAAATAAAATTTGGCTGACCCAGCCACAAGCCTCGTCGTATCTCTCGAAAGAGATCAAGGGCTGACCAACGTAGGACCCGGGAATACAATAGAGCAGACTATCGAGAAAGGCCGCCGGAGAAAGACTGCCTGAAAAGGCTCGAGAGAGAGGAAGTCGAGACTCGCTAAAGGAAAGAAAAAGGTCTCGGGATCGGAGGCACCTGAGACGGAGGATGTCTGAAAAGCAGAAGGAAAGCTGAAAGTGGGAGAAATGAGCCACGAAAAGCCCAGAGTCATCATTATCATAAGGCAAAATGACGGTGACCAATACAACTAATCCGATACGAGGGCGGACACGTGGAAATTGCCCGATGCGAGAAGCGTTCTGACCCTTGCCCGCATTGCACCGTACCTGAAATTTGGGGGGCAGCGATAGGGTTTGAGAAAAATAAGGGCTCCACAGGCCCAGCGGGTGACCAAAGGCCGTGATGAAACGCGAACCCACTCGCTAAACCCCAAAGGAGGCATGCCCATGGAAGCGTCGGGCCTTTTGCGCCGGCGTTCAAACCTTTTAGTGCTAGGCCAGGTGATGAGGGCCCAATCCCAATCCGCTCGGCCCAAAGGCCGATCATGGGAAGTCTCCCATAGATACAGAAAATAGAATAATCCTAATAATATATTATCCCGCAAATCCAAGCAAATCACCAATAAGGAAAAGAAAGATAATGATAGCACAAATCATCAATGGGATCCCAAATAAGGAAGGAAGATTATCCCAAATAAAGCTGCTCTTTCTATGTCATTTCCCCAATCCGTCTGAGTAATAACAAAATATCCCATCCAGTAGAGAATGAATCCTAATCTACCATCCAAATGGTGGAACATCTACTATAAATACAGAATACCCCAGCGGTGAAGATGCGCATACTCATGCTAAACACTCATGACACATTCACCCCTCTGGCAGTCTCTTTTCTCTCGAGAAAGAAATGGCTTGGGCATCGAAAGGGCGACCAGTGAGAGCCCTTCTTGAGGCCCCCTTCTCTTGTTTTTGCGGAGGAGTGCCACGTCGAGCTTGCGGACCGGCATTGCGTGATCATACTTATTGGAGGATCCAGAACAGCCCGGCCGTTAGCAATCGAGTCGGCCCAGCTGACCCCTACGCTCCGGCCCGATTCGGTTGAAAAAAGGTATCATCGGTTAGGCGCGTGCAGCCCAGAACGACGGTTCCTTTACAAATATAAGCGGTTCGATTCGCGAATTATCGACTGAACATAGCGGAAGCAACGCTAATCCTCCAGGATGCAGGACCAGCAGGCAACGTAGGCGGCGACCTCGACACGTTAGAGCAATGCAAGCTAACACAAGCGAGGTGGAGGCACTCGCCTCTGGCCGGCGCTGATAGAAGAGTTGGGAGCAGCACCGGGCGGATGCAAGCAGCCCACGGGAGACCACGAGCTCGGGAAGGTTCTGACCCCACCACACCGAGGGCTTGACACAATCTCGACATTCCAGGGGTCTTGAAGAAGAAGCGATCTAAGCAGGGCCGGGGCATGGACCCTGATTATTTTTGAAGAGGAGGCGACGAAGCGGCCTTTCGGAGGGCATACTCGAGGGCAGAACTCTGTGACCCTCGGCGGAGCGGGAGAACAAATCCGCGGGAGACGGGAGGTTCGGGGCCTCCGGCGAGGCTCGGCCCGGAGTGAAGGAAGTGGTAGGGCCTCGACACTATGGACACCTTAGTGCAAACAAACTGAATCACCCTTCACCGCAGGGTGCTTCGCCCCCTCTTCCCGGCCAAAGTCGAAAAGAGGATGCAGAGTGGGGCGTTCGTGGCGTTAGGGATCCAGTCGATCATCTCAACACTTACAAAAACCAAATGGAATTTGCATGGGTATCGGGCAGGTGCGATCTGGAAACTTCCTTCATCACTTAAAAGGCCCAACCTTGGCCTGGTTTAATAGACTTCCACCGTTGTCAATCTCCTCATTCAGAGAACTATCCATTGCATTCGTCTCTCACTTCATTGGGGCCAGGACGTATAGAAAGCCAAGTTATCATCTGCTAACTATCAAGCGAGCTTCGCCAAGAAAGCTTTGAGGTCTTATGTCAGAGATTCAATCGCAGGAGTCTCTAAAAGTGGATATACGACGAGAGATTAGCAATCCGCTGCATTCATTCTTGGCTTAGGAGTGGTCGAAAGACGATGTTTTCCATCTCCGAGAATCCCAGCATGGGTGAGGAATGCTTGCAAGCGGAAAGTATATTAACGGTGAAAAGCCCTCGCATATCCAGAAAGGCTCTTCCACTCATAAAAGAAAAAGCGGGACAGACAAGCAGCGGGGCCGAAGCCCCCCCGAAGGAACCATGACCGGGAAGGGTCTCGAAAGAAAATGGAGAAGCGGTCCCGGCGGGTCATGAACCTCGAGAGATCGTCAGGTCCACCGCCAATCAGAAGAACGGCGATGTTATTCGCCTCGGTTTCACCCCTTAACGGCCTCGGTATCACGGGTCTGCGCGAAGTCACGAAAGCGAGCGGTTCTTGGGGTGGCGGCTCGAATGAAGTCAAAGCCCTTGACGAGACAACTCCAAATCTTTGCGAGTTCCATAGGAACCTCTGGACACCGCATGGGCGTGCATCTGACTCAAGAGAAATAGAGTATTTAATACGGCGCGGGTACCTCCGACGCTTCATATCCCCCGAAAATCAGGCTCATAATCAAGCTCGAGGCAGGCCCCACCTCGCCAATACCGCTCGGCGAACGGCGGCTTCGGCACCAACAACTAGGTGAAATCGGGTAATCTCGGGAGGATTCGCGGGAGGAGGGAATCCGGCTCTGGCTTTCGAAAGGGCCCATCACAGCGGCATCGAGGTCAAGCGAGATCGCGGAAATACAGCGTGTCTAAACTACGCGGCTCGACCGTCCAATCCACGTTCTACGACTCGAGATCGGAGGGATGCGGCGCCCTCGCAGCTATTACTTGGTAGTTGGCGCGGTTGTGGCCCGACAAAGCGGTTCATGGTCCTAGTGAAAGCGGGAGTTCGGCTGATATCATCTTGGCGATAACCGATAAAATGGGTATCGGAAGGAGAAGCGGAACCGTCAGCACTCATCTGAGGGTTCTACGGGAGAAGGTATTACCTCTAGGCTCAATACAAGCCCAGGTACTCACCTTGGAGATCCCCCATGCCGAATAGCATTCACGGCAAGATTCCTCATTGTAGACGCCCCATCTGCTTATAACATGTTGCTAGGAAGACCCTCTCTCAATGCAATAAAAGCCATCCCCTCCGCGTACCACATGATGATCAAGTTCCCTACTGTAAACGGAGTAGGAATGGTTCGAGGAGATCAGTCTTGATGCTACTCGCCTCCATGAAGCAGAAGCGGTCGACAACATATGCACGGATGAGCTAAAGTGTGTGCGTGACGAGGTGCACACTCGACACAGGCCTCGGAAAGAGTTGGGCGTATTGTTGGACGGCGACCTGGGCCAATCTCGCTATCGGCTCCAGCTGGCGGAAGACCTCAAAAGCCTCCTTATCCATTTTTTAAGACATAACAAGGCGTCTTAGCATGGAAGCGAGGCCCGGACATAGGAGGGAATTGATCCTGCGCCATCCTCCGGTGACGTCGACCACATCCTTTGCAAATCAAACGGAGGAGCCGCGCAGGAAACCAAGCCATCAGGAAATTATTAAACTCAGCCCGAGTGAGAGCGTCGCGGGAGGTAGAATATCACGATAAGCTGGCCAGCGTCGTACTCGTCAAAAAGCAAGCGACCCAGTAAAGCGACTCTGCATCGACTTCGCGGCATCAACAAAGCATACCCCGAAGGGCCAGTTTCCATCTTGCATGAAGATACTGACCTCGCCGTAGATGCCGCTGGCGGCCATGAACTCCTGAGTTTTATGGATGCCTTCTCAGAGGCTACAACGGTCGGTATGGACCCGGGCTGACGAAAGGGCCTGGATGCGTCACGGCGCGGGGGGAACCTATTGTTATCGTGTGATCTTGGGTCGGGCTCAGACGGGAGCTACGTATCAGAGGTTGCTGAACTGGATGTTCCAGAAGCATATAGGCACAACTATGGAGGTGTACATAGATGACATGTTGGTAAATCCACCCTGGTAGGCTCCACATAGCTCATCTGCTCCAGGCGTTCGGATCTTGAAATTACAACATGGCGAATCCCAGCGAAGTGTGCCTTCGGAGCATAGGTGGAAGGATTCTGGGTTTCATAGTCAACCAGGAATTGAGGCAAATCGAACAGATAAAGGTTATGCTCTAACCTTGCCATCGCCATCAAGGTATAAGGAAATTACGATGCACAGTGGGAGGTGACCCTTTAAAGCCCGAGTTCATGCATCGGGGCAAGTGGCGAATGCGAGCCTTTCTTGAGTCTGAAGGCGCTCAATGGGATCTGAAGTGTGAAGAGGCATTCGACTTTGAAAGCGTACAGGCTCTCCCCCCATTCTAGTAAGTCCGTTGAAGGGGAGCTCCTTACTCTATACTTGGTATGTAGGACTTCTACGACCGGCGATTTGTCCTCATCGAGATAAAACCCAAGTCTGTATGATTTACTATTGCAGTGAGCTTTGAGAAGACGAGAGGAGAGAGTACCCAGGACGGAGAAACTAATTTTGGCCTTGGTAACCGCGGCTCGGAAACTCCGCCCTACTTCCAGGCTCATACCATAGAAGTTCAGTGGAATGCAGATCACGAAGTGTTACATAAACCAGAAGTCTCCGGAAGGCTGATGAAGTGGGCCATAGAGTTGAGCGAGTTCGATATCAGATACAAGCCAAAAACTGCAATAAAAGGGCAGGTCTTAGCCGACTTCGTCATGGAATTCACCTCAGCGGAACCTGCTGAAAACGCTCAAACAATGAATGACCTCTCCATCCCAAGGAAATACGTAGATGGGCCTCAGTACAGGGAGAGGAGCGGGCCAATCCGACCTCTCGAGGAAAGGGAATAGACATTGAGTACACACTGGGTTCGGATTTCGGCGCTCCCGACAAACGAGGCCCGAGTATGGGGCCGTCTCAAGCGGGAAGCCTCAAGCCTCGCCATTCAGCTGGAAGTTGTGGCTAGAGGTGACTCGGTGTTGGTAGTAAGACAAATAGAAGACACCTACGAGGCAAAAGTGGAGGATGATCTTATACCTCCAAAAGGTCTGAGATTTATTAGAAAAAATTCCATCTTTGGTTGAGTGGACATGTCCACAGAGCGAGAACTCGGCCCAGCGCCTTGCAAGGGTTGCAGCGGCCTTAGGAGACCTCGGCGGTCGACACTTATCGAATGCACGAGGCGGGGCCCTACCACTTGATCCTATAGGCGGTGGGGTTGCACCCAGGTCGGGTCAACCAAGTTGGATGGATCCCATTTGGGATATATAATGAGACGGACGTCTACGTGACCGAAGAAGCGGCTAAATAAGTCCACCGAAGTGCGCGGGTTCACTGTCATAAGGGAGGCTTTATCTGAGCGAGGTTTCTTCACACACATCCTCAGAGTGCATCGCGGGAAAAGACAGCGAATATGTGCTAAGAGAAGTACACGAGTATATCGGAAATCATATGCTGGAAGCTCGAGCATTGGCGGGGAAGATCTTGAGACAGGGGATACCTCTTGGCCTCCACAATACTCAAGACACACAACCGACCCTGGTAAATGCAAGATCGCCGGGGCACGCCGAGATCTCACGCCTCCATCGGAGGCCCTTGGCGTCGATCATGGCCTGGCCTTACCAACAATGGGGTTTTGGACATCTTGGGACCTGCGCGCTTAGGAAGGGCGATATGAAATCATCGCGCTAAAATCGCGATGCAGGTGCCGCCCAGAATGGTTTGGTAGAGCCTCTAGCCGATCCGCAGAGCAATCACGCAGTTTTGTGTGGCGAGCCATCATATCACGAGTTTAGTATCCCAGAGCCTGGTGTCCGGACAACGGAAAGCAATTCGACAACTCCAAATTCAGAGATTTCTGTGCCGAGCTCGGAATTAAAAATTATTACTCGTCTTGACACATCCATGATCCTAACGGTCGAGGCGGTCACCGTGAGAACCCTTAAGAGCCGCTTTGAAGACCAAATTGGAAGATCTTAAAGGAAAATGGTGAGAATACTCCCGAGAATCTTTGTGGGCCCTCTGAGGGCCAAACACGAAGTCGACAACAGAAACCCCGTTCGCCTAGCCTTAGAAGCCTTTGAAGCAATAGCCCTTAATCGAAATTCGAATTAAAGTCCCCGAGGATCGAGTTAAGCAACAATGGAGCACAATATGTGAGGCTCTCGAGTCAGGAATTGGATCCTCTTGGATGAAAATGTGAAGCGGGTTCTAAGGCGTCTGGAAGACTACAAAGGAAGACGACGGTACTACAACGAAAAGTCAAACCCGGGAGCTACATGTAGGGTGTTTGGTCTTAAAAATCACCGCTTCAGCAGGAAGAGTCGACCACATGGGAAATGGAGCTGGCGGGAAGGCCCTACATCATATCTCGGAGTCGTCGGACCGGGCAATTATGAGCTCCAAACGAGGAGGAGGGAAAATTTTACGACATGCAGGTCACGGAACATCTTAAGCGTTTTTATCGGTAGACCTTGGTTTGTAATCTTAAATGGAATTTATCAATTTTCGGGTTAACGATTCGACCATTCTTTAGTTATTTTGTTAAACGATACAGCCTTTCGGACATATAATGCTGGAAAAATTTACATGCAATAGAATGAAAGCTCGCCATAAAGGAAAAAGTCTCTCTTTATTCCAATCGGATTACATTAATTCTGATGGTAAAGTACCATCCCGATTACATCTTGGAAGTATACGATCCACAAGAGTTCCCTCAAAAAAAAAAAAAAAAACCGGGAAGAAAGAGGAAAGGAAAGCAGGTGGAAAAGAGGAGAAGAAAAAAAGGGATGGAAGGAGTTTGTGCGGAAGAGGGAGAGAAACGGTCTTAGGAAGAAAGAAGAAACAAAAAGGAGAATGAGATGTGGAAAAAGAGGAAAGAGGAAGGAAGGAGGAACGAAGGAGAAGGAGAAAGAGACGAAAGAGAGGAAGAGAAGAAGAGCAGAAAATGAGCGGCGCAAGAAATGTACCGCCCTCTCCGGACGCATTCCCTAGCACGAAGCTAGGGAATAACATGACTCAGTAAAGGGAGACTGAAAAACACAACTCCCGGCTGGGAAGTCAGTAGCTGGAACAGGGATCTTCGGGGAGGATCTCGCGAAGACGATCAAACTTCGATGCTTCATCTCGCGCAGATTTAAGTTACGCACCAGAAGAGGCAGAATATTCAAAGTATAAACTCCCATATGATCGACCGCCATTTATAAGAAGGCTAAAGCACTCGGAAGTGTATGGCGTTTAGATTCCATGTCGGCATTAAGGCGCTCGCACCTTTCGAAAATCGAAGTCAGATGCGCGCATAGCATTCACTTTGGCGAGTTCGTCTGCACCATTTCTGAGCCCGCATGACCCTAGGAGTCGGATCGGCTCGAGTTTGGATCGCCGCAGGCCTCGGCGCCGGGCCAGTGGCTCACTTTGGCCGAGTTAAGCTCTACTCGATCTGAGCCCTTGCTTGACCTATTAGGTCAAAATCGGCTCGAGGAGTTTGGATCGCCGCCCCAAGGCCTCGACACTCGGGCCTAGTGGCTCAGCGTGGGTTCACTCTCTGCCACAGGCCACCTTGGCCCTAGGAGTCGGATCATTTCAGTTGGATAGCCACCAAGGCCTGGCGCGAGCCTGAGTGGCTCACTTTGGCCAGATTCACTCCTGCTCTGGGCCTGCGAGTCGGATCGGCTCGGGCTGGATCACCACACGAGGCCTCAGCGCCCGAGTGATAAGCTCCCTTGACGAGTTCGTCTACTCGTGAGGCCGCGAAGCCTAATAAGTGGATGTTTCGAGTACGGATCGCCGCAAGACCTCGTGGCGGGCCCGATGGCTCACTTTGGCCAGGTTCATCTACCGGTCTGATTTTGCCTGGCCCTAATGAGTCAGTCATTTCGGTGGATTGCCACGAACCTCGGCGCCGGGCCCGATCGCTCACTTTAATGAGTTCATCTGTCAGTCTGGTACCTTGACACTAATGGTCGGATCATTTCGAGCGGAATCAGCCCCGCGGAACCGAAGCCAGCTCCCATTGGCCAGGCTCGACCATTACCTGGGGCCATGCGGCTAAAGCGAATCGGTCGGCAGACCCGACAACCTGATTTGAAAGCTGTGCTCACCCTGGGCCATGTAGCCCGAGGTCGATTCGGCTCGGGGCTAGTCGACCCGCCAAGGCCTCGAGCCCGAGAGCCTCGGCGGACCCGAGTTTGAGGAGCTGGCGTCTCGGCTGGTAAGCAATTCAGACCATGCGAGACCGAGAAGTCAATTCAAATCAAGCGAGCGGCGCGAAGGCACAAGCGAGGCGAAAGAAGTAAGGTAGAAAAAATGAGTATTCGACTAAGGAAAAGGCTACTTATGTCTCCAGGTCGAGCTGACAAAAAATATATATAAAAAATAAATAAATAAATAAAAGTATAAAAGTCGACATCGACGAGGCGTGCACAGGAGATCAGCATGAAGGAGGCGGACGGTGAAGAAGGAGTGGGCCTGTGAAGTGCAGTTCTCGAATAATCGACGAAGAAGGACCCTCATCCTCCTCGTCGCTAGGAAGATTGAGGATTGAAATCCAGGCGGAATAGGCATTAACGACCTTCTTCGAGAAGGCCATTTGAAACCCATTAAGTACAAGCCTCGGCCCTCGATCTTCCAATAACCCGTCATTGAGCCACGAAGTTGTTTCTTTGATGAAGGTCCCCACACGGCCGCGGCCTCCTCGGTCCGAGGCGTTCCGCGGTTGGCGACCTCTACGTTAGCCTCGCGGCGAGGCCGGGTCGGCATGGTGATCCCATCACGCGGTCGTCCTTGATCGCGCGCGGTTCTTCCTAGACTCGGGCGCTGCCTTGGGATGTGAGGAAGCTCATCCACTAACCATCGAAGTTCATATTGGGGCAGCGCGCGGCCCATCCACCCAACCCTACAGCAAGTCATTTTTGTGCGACCCCGCAAATCATCCGAACCTCCGGCTCGCCTTCGGCCACATCTCTTGTTCTGGCCTCGTCTTCCCTACCCCTCGGCCCTAGCGGGCCCGGCGTGGTATACTTCAAATCGGTTGAGCTACTTTGCCTCTCGGTCATATTTGCTGACCCCGCATTTCGGCCAGCTCGGATGTAGGGGAAGCCGCTCGCGCCTTAAGCCGGCGCTGGCATGATTTTTCGTTTAGTTTGGCCTTTTTGGCCGACCAGCTCAAATAATTAGCCACCTACGCGCAGCCACGGAATCGACACTCGATAATTCCTGACGGTCAGCTCAAAATGGAACCGGACCGACAGGTATGAGAACTTACGAATGACCCCACGGAGAGATAGGGTTAAAGCCTAAATCAGACGGCCAGCTCGACCTCTTGAGATCGAGAATCCTTAAGAATGGAATGGCTAGCACCTTATGAGTTCGGCATTGAAATGAGAGTCCTCGTCTCAGCCAATTTCGGTTGGATCTTTCCTCCTCGACTCTTCCGCCCTTCGAGGAGGTATTCGCCCTCTTCGTTGGCGGATTCAGGGCCCCGGTAATGGCGTGGCCAGCAGCTAATTTTGCTCGATAGCCCCCAGAGGACATGCACCTCCTTGTGAGACCCGGGGAATGGGACCGCGAACTCAAGGCTGCAAGACCTTAACGAGGAGGCAAAGCGCACGGGTCCGGTTTATGGACATGAGTAGATGGAGAAGATGAAGATGCCCCGACTTGAACTTTGACCAAAGTCGGTTGATCTTTCTCAGCTGGTCAGAGGTTTTTCGTTTCACGCTCAGGAAGCCACGAGGACAAGCGTCTCGGCCCAGACGATGGTTCCTGGTGGGTTTAGCGGTGGAGGGCCCGATGGCGAAACTTTCATGATGGGAGGAGGCGAAGGCCGCCAGCGACAGCGGAGGGCTGATGGAGAGACTTTTGTGGTGGAAGGCGAAGGCCTCAAGCGGTATAGAAGCGAGCTGACCTCGAGAGGCTCAAAGGGCCGAGGAATATCAGGCTTGATCAGCTCAGCGTAGGGCGAGGAGGACCTTTCGACCAACCTTGACGTTATGGCCGTTATCTTGATGTTGAATCAATTCGGGCACTTAGAAGCATGTAGGCAATATAAAAAAAAATGACCTCACCTGATTATGCAAAAGCAGAGCGAACCTCCACGAAGATTCTCGGGGTGGTCAGTGCCGGGCGCCGGGGTGTCATCCTTGTCGAGAGGTCCTTATTCCCAATTACGACCCGCAAGCTTGAAAAGTAGCGTCCCTTCCTGACCTATGGGAAGAGGGAAGGTCGAATCATCAGAGGAGCGCCGGAACGCCGGGAAAAATAAAGGAAGCCCTCGGTCTCTTGGGGCTAAAAGAGTAAAGAGGTAAGGCTATCTTTGGGGACAGGAGCCCCACAGTCCACTAAGAGAACTAACGGTTGACGGGAGTACTGACCATTGGGCGCTAGAGAAGGACAAACATTGAAGTGTTGTAAAACTACTTTTTATGAAGAGGGATGCGGAGAAGCGGGTCCCATTGCTCAGAAGGCCACTTCAAAAGAAGCACACCATCTTGGAGCATGGAGACCACATGAGGTCAAAATCGGGGGACCTAACAGGCATGAAAGGGAGGCATTTGAGTAACGTCTGTGAAGGTGGCCTCGTATGAGGATGCGACCTTGCTAGGTCCCACCGAGTTAAGGCATCTTTGAGCAGCGGATCTTAGTGTCGACCCCCCCGAAATTATTTAATCGGGTTTCGCACCACTTACCCTTGTCAAGGGAAGAGGAGGCGCCTCTGGGGCATCTCGAAGTTCAACCGGCGAGCCGGTCGGAGACCACCGCCAGTCGGCCGGAGCCGAAGCAACAATAGAAGAGTCACCACCTATGCGGGAAAAGAGCGACCCGGGACCCTTGAAGTGAAAATAAGGTCGACCCAGCTAGCCCTAGGCGCCTAGTCGTATCGCTCGAAAAGAGACGAGGAGACAGGACACGCGAACCCGAGAATCATGACGGAAAGGCTATCGAAAGGCGCGGAGAAGACTACGCACAAAAGGCTCAGGAGAAGGAAGTCAGAACTCACTAAAGGTAAAGAAAGGTCTTAGGATCGGAGAGCTGCCTGAGACGGAGGATGTCTACGAAAGCAGAAGGAAATTGAAGAGTGGGAGAAATGGCGAAAACCGAAGAGTCATCATTATCATAAGACAAATGACGGCGACCCGGCCCTAACTAATCCAGCCCCGAGCAGACACGTGGAAATTGCACCCGATACGAGAAATGTTACAACCCTTGCCCAAATTTTCACGTACACAAGAATTTGAGAGACAGCGATAGGGTTTAGAAAAATAAGGCTCACGAGGCCCATAAATCGGGCTAAAGGCATTGACCGAAACACGCAAAGCCCACTTGCACAGCTCAAAGGAGAGGCATGCCCATGGGAAGTATTCAGGCCTTTTTGCCTTGACATTCAAGCCTTTGGTGTCGGCCCGAATGAGGCCCAATCCCAATCCGCTCATTAAAAGGCCAGTCATGGGGAAGTCTCCCGTAGATACGAGAAAATAGAATAATCCTAATAATATATTATCCCGCCAAATCGACCAAATCTCACCAATAAGGAAAGAAAGATAATAGCTCATCTCAAGCGGGATCCCCCAATAAGGAAGGAAGATTATCCCAAATAAATTTGCTCTTTCTATATCCTTTGCAAATCGATACCGATAACAAGAAATATCTCATCGATGAGAATGAATCCTAATCACCATCCAGGTAGAACATCTACTACAAATACAGGTCTTGCCAGTGAAAGATGCATATCTTTGTGGCCTTGACTCGGCATAGGATGTCGAGTAGAATCACTTTTTTTTTTTTTTAAGCTTATAACCTTTACACTTGCATATTCATATAATGTTAACCAGTGCTTGTATTATATTGTAGCGTGATTACAAAATATATATACAAGCTCCATATGTGGAAGTGTTCAACATCTACAATATTTACATTGGTTTACAAATTTCATATAAAAATAAGGCACAAAGGTGGCACCCGGTGGGCACTATTCTTTGTGTGGCCTTTAGCTGGCGATGCGGATGGCACAGTCCTCTAGTCTCCTCTTACGTACCTACACGGATTGAACACCGTGCTAAACTGCAGCAGAGTGAGATTAATACACATGGATGACCTCTAATAAGGGTCACCCCACTTCTATACAAATGCATATAACACATATAACGATTCTGATTCTTATCATTTCTCATATATACTTTTCATAACAAGTTTCATTTCTTGTCATCTTCCATAATACTTTTCATGTCATCTTTACTTTACTTCTTATTCTTGTAACTGTATACTTTCATCGCATAGCAATGCTATGCTTCTCATATCATGTCATATATTCTCTACCTTTCGTTTGCATATACCGATCATTTTCTTTTATGTTTCATGCAAACCTTAGAAGTGGATCTGAGGGAAACTATAAAGAGGCGAAACACTTGTTGTCATTATGCGAGACAATGATCATCTTATAAAGCGCAGCGCAGTGGTGACACTCGGGGCCACTGATCAAACGGGATCTATGTCATCGACAAAGCGGGGCCTCGGTTATCAAACGAGGAACAGAACTTATATGCTCTGTGACTTATTTTCCTAATAGGCATTACCATCATCCCTACCGAGGTTCTAAGCGAACTGATCAATATATATTTTTTATGTTCAATATATACCTCATATTCCCGAATAATTATTGCCATTCGGTAATCATATGTGATATATATATATACTATCATTTGTTCATAACTTTTCATTTTTCATGTCTCATTGTATGCATAAATAACTAATAGCACCTACAACAACTTATAGGTTATTTTACTTGAATTCATAATATGAAGACCAGCTTGTAGTTACCCCTCTGAAGGCCTCTTGTTTTTCATGTTTTCCGAGACTAATATGAGTTCCAATATTATCATGATATCTATTGATGAATTCTTGACTCAATGGCCTTTCCATAGAGTCCAAGAACACTCGAATCGGAGTTCGGACGAATGAGATATGACCTTCCGAAGTTGGAGGTCATACGTGGAGCTAAATCGACAGGCTGGCTGGATTGACGAGTTGACCTGGTGACGAGCTCATCTATCACCTCAGTCCAGGCATCTAATATTCTCCTCAGGCATATGGGTGTATTCTTGACTCAATGGGCTTTCCGCAGGTCAGAACACCCAAATCAGATTCAAACTTGAAGAAGTTGCTGACCCTTAGAGTTCGGTCATGCGCGGTGGTCAGTCTTGACAGTGGCCTGGGTAGCGAGCTGTGTGAGCTGATCTTGACAGACGACCTGCGCATGACGGCGAGTGGAGCTGCCCAGCCAGTGGGCTGCATGACGAAGTGGAGCTCTTCATGAGTTGAAACTCGCTGGCCGGGTGGAGTTCTTCAAGGCGAGTTGAGCTCTGCTGCGCAGAGTTGGGCTCTGCATGACGAGTGGAGCTCTGCATGACGAGTGGAGCTCTTCGCCGACGGGTTGAGCTCTTGCGTGGCCAGTGGAGCTCTTTAGAACGAGTTGAGCTCTGCATGGCGAGTTGAGCTGCGCATGGCCAGTGGGCTGCGAGTTGAGCTACTGCGTAGCGAGTGGAGCTCTGCGTGGCGAGTTAGGCTACACATGGAGTGGAGCTACACTTGACTAGTGGAGCTCTTCATGACGAGTTGGGCTACGCATGGCGGGTGGAGTTCTTCAAGGCCGAGTTGAGCTGCGCATGGCGAGTTGAGGCTGCGTAGCGAGGTTGAGCTGCATGGTGGAGTTCTTGAGACGAGTTCGATGACCTCTATTTGACGACCTCTATGGGGCGACCCTTCACATTTGGTATTGAGTAAAGACCATAGCAGTCCTCACAGGGGTCCAGGTGAGAGATTCAAAACCCTAACATCAAGTTCATTGATGTGGCTACAATTCCCAAGGACTTGCTTCCAAAATTCTCTTTATTTCTGACTCAAAACTGTTCTGAGTCTGTTTAGTTGACCCAAATTTGGACGTGACGACCAGATTTAGCTAGGTTGACCTCAGTAAGGACCATAACTTGGTCTACAGGAGGTCAAAATTGAGAAAATTCAAAGAGCCTATCATCAAGTTAATTGATGTGGCTACAATTTATCAGAAGGACTTACTTCAGATTCCTTTATTTTCGGCCTAAAAACTCGTTTCTAAGGTCGAGTTGTACATATGATCAAACATAAGGAATTATCTTGGTTCAACTTGCAACTAGACCTTTCCTAAAACACATATCTAGGATCCTTAGAGCTCTTCTCAACTTAATCCTGACAAGAAATGAGATTGGGAGTTTCCAAACCCAAGACATGTATCCATATTCAAATTTAGTAGTTCCATACCAATACCCAGAATTTAAAAATGAAATTCCATCACCTGCGAATCTTCTTCTTCCTTCTTTACTTTTCTTCTCTCTTCTCTCTTGTCGTGTTGCTCTCCCTTCTCCAAGACGAAATAGATATTTAACCGTGCTTATCCTTATTTGATCTTATCCGCTTTATTTCTCTTTCCTAATCGAAGGAGAAACTTCCTCCTCTTTCCTTTAAACCACTTGTCTCTTCCACAATTTTCATCATATTTCATTCTAATATCTTTCTTTTATTACTTTCTTTGGTCCTTCAAGCTCTTCTACTATTTGCAAATCAATTTTATATTATTTTTACAATAGCCTCTAATCTTCTTTATTATTTGTAATTTAACTTATGCATATTCTACTTTTGTTTTTATCTTTATTTTATTCGAATAAATATACCTTTCGTTTAGTATACCCAGAAACATGTTATAAAAGCGTTAGGGTGTAATTTGGGAATTAATTACACATGCTAATATGTGACCTCCCTACGCAGTAACATTCGCCCGCCACAGCGGTCTCTGCTTTCTCTCCAGGGAAAGAAGCCCGACGACATGGGCTCGCGGCGAAGCCCTTCTTGAGCCACAGCAACTCTTGTTTTGGGAGGGTGCCGCGTCCGGGCTTGGGACCCGACCCATTGCGACGATCTACTTGACCAGACGATCGGAAGCACGCCTTGGCCGAAATCGACAATCCAAGTCCGACCCAACGACCCTACTGCGCTCGGAAACGGTTCACGGTTGAAAAAAGGCGTATCACCCTTCGTGTTTAACTATCAAAAAGGGAAAAAAAAAAAAAAAACTCACCAAAAATGTAGATGAGATAGTTGGCATGGGGTCTCTCTTAGCTTAACTAATAGTTTGAGTTAATGCTGGGAATCTGGTATGTTATGGTAGAGCTTTATCGTCAGCTAATGGTCCCTTATTTCATTATGAGGAGTTTAGTTTAGTGTGATATATGAGCTAAGGGACGTCTTTTTTTAATTTTTGTTTTGAAAAACATTAAGAACACAGAAAATACTAAATTCAAATAACAATAACATTTTTCACTTTTCAAAAAACACTAAAATAGTGTTCTTTGTGTTTTCAAAAGTTGGACTAAAAAACAATTTTGAAAAACATGCCCTTAAAAACATAAGGTTTGGCAAATATTTTTCAAATAATAAATAGTGTATTCATTTTTACATCTATTCATTTTGTATATTACGTTGTATGACAGATGTTTTTCAAATAATAAAGAGTGCGATTTTTTCTTACATCTATTCACTTTATATATTACATTGTAGTACTCTCTTTCGGATTAGATCCTAGTTTTCCCCTATGTCCAGTCTACTCTTTTACCACTTGAGTCAAAGGCAGTCCAAATCTATTTTAGATAAACAATTTTAAGTTAATTTTTGGATCTTCATTTTTCTACAAAAAAAAAAAAAAGAAAGTTATTTATTTAACTTATATAATATCACTTAAATTTAACTCAAGATTGATCAAAATAAAATTAATTTTAAAATTAAATGGACTGTTAAGAATAGAGGAGGTAAGATGGGCAGTCATACATCGTCAGTAGTTGGAGTAGCGGGCCCTCCTAAGGTTCCCTCATTTGGGATCCTTGGGAAACAACACAATACCCATGCAACCACATGGAAATACCTCTTTATCAAATAAAAATAGGCACTATGTAACTTTATTATATTAGAAAACTATACTATTGATATTCTATTTTCAGAAGATTATCTTGAAGTAAGGGTTAATGTTAATATTTATATTTATTCTACTATGTTGTTACTAATGAAATAATTTTGTTTGTAGAACCAAAGAAAAAAGAAATCTATTTTATACTCAATAAGACAATAACTACCAATACCCAATCAGGGTTGATCCCATTTTTTATGCTTGAATGCATATGTTGTGTTTATTATTAATAGCCATGAGATAAGTTTTGAGTTCTTTTACCTTTTTACTATTTATTGATTTTGAATTATTTTTAAAATTAATCCAGCGCTTAAGATATTTTTTCTTTTGCATTTATTCAATTTGCATTACATCATTTCAGTATTTTATTTTATAGGGACTTTAGTATGGGATCTCTCATTCAACTTATCTTCCGTTTACCACTTGAGATAGGTTTGAAAGACCTGTGCTTAAGATAATTCAAATAATACAAATATCATTTACTTTTCACTGGTGGATATATGTCACGTTAATAAATATCTGAAAGCGAAAAAGAAACGAGCTTGGATGGACCATGTGGCCGATTCTATATAATGTCAAAACAATGCTTACAAGTATTGAATGATTACTTTTCTTGAGGAAATCTAATTAAGTAAATGTGAAAAAACAAATTGGATGAATACCCGAATAAGAGACTCCTCATCAAACTAAACTAAAACTTCATAGATTTAAAAATAAAATAAAAAATAAAAAAAATACTAAAGCTTGATATTATTGCGTTACTAATTTCTCTTTGTTTTTTTTTTAAGTTAAAGTTTACAGAATTTGAGTTCGGGTTTATATATATATATATATATATATATATATATATATATATATGTATGTATGTATGCATGTCATGCTCTTTTCCTAAATGATATAATTATTGTTTTATATGTCCATATTTATGCACGAAATCTCTATATTTGGATTGAATTGGCCATTTAAACCAATAATTTAGAAATAGTATTTTGATGAACCAAATCTGATTTGCAACAAACTGTGATAATCTTATTCAACTTAGGTGTTGAAAGGTAAATAACACGATTATACGTACAGCAGGGACGAAAACAAAAACCTTCTATTCATTCTATTTTCTATTTCACTATACGGATATTTCTGTCTGGTTTTGCAATAGGGGGGCCTTTTGGCTACATTCTGATTCTACCTTGTTGCCTTCTTCTGCCTCTTTTGCCTTTCCCCACATCACAGCATAAAATCCAGTCACTATTATAACTGCTCCCACCAAACTGCAACCATATTCCACGACAATGACACTTACATTTCCAGCAGAAGACAAAAAACATAGAAGAAAATAATACTCAGCTCAAAAATTAAGGGTATGTTTGATTATTGTTTTTGAAAATTGTTATTGTGAATAGTTTTTGAAAACATAAATAATGTCATTTTGATGTTCTTTGTAAATTGTTCTTGTTTCCTGAATTTAATATTTTTTATGTTCTTTATAATTTTTAGAACAAAAAATAGTTATAAAAAATAGTAAACAAACAGGCCTTAACACAAAATTTCCCACTTCTTCAACCTATAAGGAGTTATCATCGACTCACACAAATTTCTACCATTAATTTATATTTATTTACCAGTGCAACTTGATTGAATATCTCAACTTGATATTTGAGTCCATGATATTATTAGTTCTGGGCCTCAAAAGCCTTTATAGTTTTAAAACACATTATTAGATTAAAAAGAGTTTATATTTATATAGATAAAAAAATTTCTGTCTTATCCAATTATAATTGATAGCTACTGAATTGCCATGTGAATGGACACAATAAGTAGATCAACCGTACCTTTCAAGATGAAAAGCATCGCCTAAAAAGACGATCCTCATGACAAAAGCGAATACTATCTCTAAGGGTTTGAACATGGAACAAAATAGAGGTTCCGCCCTCTTCATGCATCATGTACAAATGCATTTATTAGCTTAAAAAGAGTTCATATTTATATAATGTTAAAAACTTTCCATCCTAATTAATGATGTGACAACTACTAAATTGCCATGTGAATATGCATAATAAGTAGATAAATCGTACCTTCCAAGATGAAGACATCCCCTGAAAAGACGACCCCTATGACAAAAGTTATTACTATCCCTAAGGGCTTGAACATGGAACAAAATAGAGGTCCTTCCTCCTCAAGCACCATGTACAATCACATTTATTAGATTAAGATGAGTTCATATTTATATAATATTAAAAACTTTCCATCCTAATCAATGATGTGACGATTACTAAATTGCCATGCGAATGAGTAAAATAAATAGATCAATCGTACCTTCCAAGATAAAGATCATCCCCTAAAAAGACGACCCCCATGACAACAGCGAATACTATCCCCAAAGGCTTGAACATGGAACAAAACAGAGGTCCTGCCCTCCTCACGCACCATGTACACACGCTGATGCGAATCACACTTCCAACAATTGCCTGCCCAGCAGCAAATTCAACTTTGTTACTAAATATCCTCCGCAATGTGATTCCCCCACTGAATTCTTACTGATTCCAAGGGGGCTATCGAGAAAATCTTGGAAATCTAATCAAATTTGTTACTTTTTCGAATGAAGCAAACAAGGGAAGTTGTCGGTTTACTCACTGAATATAAGACAGCAAGCAACCCCACATCAAGCTTTAACTTCCAAGCGCTGGGGTCTTTTTCTACAACAAGGGAAACTGCCAAAGATATGATTGAAATAAAGAAGCAGTAGAAAAATGTTATGGTCATCACTGCTGGGTGTTTCTTTAGGATTGTTGCCTGCAAAAATCAAAGGGAAAAGCATGTTATATGTGTTTTTGTTTTTGTTTTTTTTTGTTAAACAATTAAACTCTCATAAAACTCAAGCTTCCCTCATACTCGCATATGGGGCCGTACCTGAAGAATTATATAAACCCGAATGAGTTGATGTGAGCTTTCAGATATCTGAATAGAAACCGAATGTTAATTGTAAAGAGATGGTTTGAATCTAAGGCCTTCAATTGACATCTGATATTAAACCTTGATTCTTATAAAAGTTGAATTTAAGTTTTGGTTTTAACGTAGGAATATAAATCTTAGCATTTTTGTTGTTTTTTTTTTCTATTTTTGAATTTAAGATAAAAAGGAAGCTAACCTGTAAAATATACCACATCGAAGCCAGCAAAGACTCATCAGCAAGAAGAAATCCTCCAAGGACCCAATGTGATTGGGATGAGAAAAGTTGGTTGGATGAGTGAGAAGATGAGGATGATGACATGATTGGTGGACCCTTGTAGAAGGTCACAACAAATGCCCCTGCAACTGATATCAAGGCTCCCACTGATTTAGCTATGCTACTTGATCTTTTCAAGTCTAGTTTTTCCATCCTAATAAAACACATTTCAATCAATTATCACCAACATACTTTGTAATTAAAACCATGCATATTTGGTTAAGAAGAGGGAAGTATGTTATCATAATCACACTTTGGTTTATTCATTTGATAATTATAATTCTATACTACTATCATGAACAAAAATCAAAAGTTATAGCGTACAAACAAAAATAAAATAAAACAAAAGCCATTATATAAAATCCAAAATCAAACTAAGAGTAAAAGTTATGCGTAATCTCACATTTCAAGAGGAAATTTCAATTGATAATCAATTATTTTGAACAACCCATCACGATTAAAAATGAATAACGTATTAACACACTCTTAAAAGTAAGTTAAAATAAAATGATAAAGTTAAATCCCTAAATAAAAATGAAGAAAAACAAATTGATAATTCATAAAATCCAAATAACCAACTCTTTGGAAGTAATATCAATCCCAACTTTATCTTATTTCCTAAAGTATCTAAATGAAATGGATATTAACACTTTCTATTAATTGATATCTGTTTATTTCGTACACCGCTAAATGAATTATCGATTTAAATTCTAAATTTTTTTTTTAATTAGTTAGTGATGTAAATGATGATTAGGTGGAACCTTGCCAGCCTAAGACAAAAATACTTCAATATTAAAAGGTGCTAAAATGAATAACAAATGCATCTTTCTCAATTAAACAAAAAAAGTTAGTTGAACATAAGCATCAAGGCAAAATAGGGTACCTTAAGGAGCAAAACTTTCTTTAGTGGAACTTAAATATCAAGGCAAAACAAAGTATCTAAAAAAAATGTCTAATCTACAAAAGCATAAGATTACAATAGTAAGATTGACACTGAAAATTATCCTCCTCATGAACTTCAAGGAAAAAAAAAAAGCATAAGAGAGAGAAAGGTAGCATTGGTAGTATTGAATAGTGTTGGCATCTTATTTGCATAATTTTTTTCGGAGCTAGTGCTTGAAATAATTTTATGGGGTTTTTTTTTTTTATGAAGTGTACAAATGCTCTAATGTATCATTTTGCCCCTAAACCTTTTTTTTTTCATGTCCCAGAATACCACTTTAAACTATGCCCATACCATTAGAAAAGTCGATTGAACAATCGCATATGTCAAAGTTTTCAGTCTAATGTAATTTTTTTTTATCACGATGGACATGACAGCGTGGGTTGACTGCGGAGGTAAACCGGGTATCTTATCCCCTTTTTTGCTTTATATATATATATATTTCAACATCACATAACCAACCATCGTTATTTTTTCTTTTTTTTCTCAGAAGTAACATAGAAATTAAGGCATATTGGATGGTATTTTTAATTCTTGAAAACAAGAGCAAAACCTGCAAATGATGGCAAGTATGAAGGTGAAGGCCGGAACGAGGTTGAGCATGGCCGTGCCAAGTGTAGGAGAACTGTACCGAACACCAGCATATCCAAATATTTGGGCAAAGCATCTGCAAAGAGAAAAGAGACAAAAGTCACCGAATTAAACTCTCTATTTTCAGAACGGAAATTCCATAAATAAGTTTAAATTGTTGAATTTTACAAACCCAATCACGGCTAGCAAGAAGAATCTGGAAAGAATGGAGAAGGTCAGTGGAGGCCTAGGGGACCTGACAAAAATGATCAAAGAGTCATGAAAAACATTAATTAACAAGAAGAAGCCTTAAAACTTGTTTTTTTTTTTTTTTTAAAAAAAGAAAAAGAAAAAACCTGTGGAAGAGAAGGGACATGGGGAAAAGGATGAGAGCGGAGATGGCGTTAGAGTAGAGAACAAGGATGAAAGAGCTGAGGCCATTAGACATGGCCATTTTGCTCACTATCATGTTGGTGACCTGAGTAAGCACCACTATCACCATTCCCATAAAAGGCACTGAAACAGTATTCATCATCCTCATCTTCCTCTCTCTCTCTCTGGAATTGCCTTACTTGATCTTGGAGTTGGGAATAAGAACTAATTAAGAAGCAAGGAATAAGAAAGCCCTTACATGCCTCCAGTTATATATAGATCATCATCACTTCATTTGGCTTGATTATGATCTTGATCCGAGCCCCCATTTAGGAGCACAGAAATATTGGGGACCACATATTGGTAATCTCCAATATGGTTTCTCTTCATTATCGGAGGAAAGTTGGAGGAACGTCCTTTTGGATTGATTTTTGATAGGACCTCATTTTGAGATTCCTCATGCCCACTATTTTCAAACTGCTTTATGGATTAAGTCATATCCCAGCCCCGCATCTTCCACCAAGACCTACCCATACCGGGGAGTAGAGTGGGAGGTAAGTAAGAAAATGGGATAACCGCTTAGAAGGGAAAAATCAAAAGTCATTGGTAAAATTAACCTAATTTAGGGTGATCAAATTAAAAGACATTTTGAAAGCTCAAAATTGAAATTTTGACCATTTATCAATTTTTGGTATGATTTTAAAAAAATATTCTTCTTATTTTCTTGTAAAAATAACCTTTTTTTTCTAAGAAATAGTATAAATATATGAAATAAAAAATGACATTTTTATTTTAAATAGGTTATTTTTTAAGAAAAAACAAGGGATGTTATAATCACAAATTTTGAATTATTTAATGTCTTTCAACCTAATATTTACCAAAATACCCATTATGATATAATTATAATATAGAAAATTTATCTTTACATTTTCTAAGGTATTTTTGTCAGAAAAGATGATGTTTTTAAGATTGTTTTTGTAGGAGGTTAGTTTTGTAGGAAACAATTGTGTTAAGGTGCATTGTTGAACCAATATGAAGAAAAAAAAAACCCAACTCACCCATATTAATGAAAACATACATTCTCCCCTTATTAGGACGTAATAACCTTTAATGTAACACAATTATTACATTAATGTAATATAATCATCAAAATGTAACACAAATATTATACTAATTTAACATCTTCAATATAGCATAATAATTACACTAATGTAACACATTAATGTTATTTTATAAGAGGTTATTCTTGCAAAATCTAGATCATTAATTAATTAAGGGCAGGAATTAAATAAAAAATTGACGTGGATGTATAACGGTATAAATAAATAATATTAGAGTATAAACAATAAACCTAAAATTGTACGTGTGATACCATGCGATTAATAATATTTTTTAATAGATAATTTGTAAGAAAGTATAATAATAATAAAATAAAATAAAAGATAATTGATGGTATAAATTTAGTTTTAAATATTTAAAAAAAAAAATTCGAACCGAAATATTAAAAAATTAGTACTCTGAAAATTTGTTTTACATATTCATTTTTTATTTGTTAGATATTTTTAAAAAAATCACTTTCTGATTAGACAGGTGGTGAGCTTTTTCAACAATCACTTGCTGAGGAGTTAGGTTGAGATCTTTTCTCCTTTGTTCTCTAAATGAGACAAGTGTAATTACTAAAAGGTTAGAATACAAATTGTTTTTATTTTATAATTTGTCTTTTTAGTAATTAATCTTTAAATTCTAAATAAAGTCTTATAAAATTTCAAAAGAAAAATTATGATTTATATTACTAAATATTCCTAAGATTCTTAATTGGGAAGACATTCTAAAATGCTTTCTTCGTGAAGATTTATTTGCTAGCTATTAATGAGTCACATTCTTAGTAATGAATTGATTGACATTCTAATGATTCATTAGGCATTATGAATATTTCATGCTTCAAAAAAGTATAATCAAATTTTAGGTTGCCACAATTTATCATATTTGATTATGAGGTAAATAAAATTGTACGGGTGCATATGAGATGCTACAAAGTAAATTGTTTGTAAGTATCACTAGAGCGAAAAAAAAGTGCAAAAAGTCAATAATTAGTAGAGAATCCATTGATTATTCTTCAAGGGAGAATTTATAATATATATCTAGTTAATTCATCCTAAGAATTGAGAAGGGGAAGATCAGTTGAGTATTAATTACTTCTTAAAGACTTTTGATCAATGTGAAAAATGAATACGATATAATGAGTAAAAAAATAAATAAGTAAATAATAATAATAATAGTAATAATAATAATAATAATAATAATAATAATAATAATAATAATAATAGTAATAGTAATAGTAATAATAATAATAATGTTTATAGTGGTTGGATAACTCACCTATATCCATTTCCTTCAACTTCAATCTAACGTTAGAAGTAATTCACAACTCTTCCAAGGTTTTTGACCCAAATCTTTCCTAGTATGCTTGCATTTTAATGTTTTATTGGACGTTAATAATTCCCTTTTAAGTAAATGCTCATACTTAAATATCAATCTCAAGTTCTTGAAAAGAATTATGAATTTATGACAGTCATAGTAGTAAGATAAACTTACAAAACATAAAAGAATTTAAGATTATATTTAAGGTAAACTTATTCAAGTGATAAAAAAATGAAATGTGCTTACCAGGGTCGAATCCTCATAAAAACAAAGGATTATAACTTAATATAAAAGAAGTGAATAAAGTAAATATATATATATATATATATATATACTAAATATATATATATATATATATATATATATATATATATATATAAAAGTTCATTCATAGATTTGTAAGTTGTTTGAAATGATACTACAAGAAAAAATGCATTTTATGATTCCTTTGCACTTTAAAAAAATATCAAGGAATTACTCCAACCTTGGCACTTGGTACTTATATTATCTTTAATGATGTTTTTTAAGTTAACCCCTTTTAGAAGCATCATGGTAGGAAATTGATTGAAAACTAATATAAGTAAAAATAATTTATTTTATTTTAGTATCATGATTATTTATTCATGATCTTGTATTTATAGATAATAATACTTATAAAATAATATTTATTGTTTGATGTTAAAAAATAATATTATTTATTCTATAGTTTAGATATTAATTTTAAAAATATTTTATCTTTATCTATAACTATATTTTTAAGTCATGCACATATGAAAGATGTCTTTAAACCATATTATACTCAAACTAATATTTACAAGAACGGTAAAACTTTACCACAAAATACAGTTATATACCCAGGACTCAAATTAAAACACGAGATCACTGATTAAGCTAAAAATATCTAATTATTTTACCTACAAATTTGATGAATTTTTTATTTATAAAATAAGTAATTACACTATCAATTTTTAATATATTATTTTGGGACAAAAGTCCAATTAATTTCATCAAGTTCCAAACCGGCACACAAAGGAAAAGTCCAATTAATTTCATCAAGTTCCAAACCGGCACACAAAGGAAAAGTCAATGGACCAAATCAAAAGTCATACAAGAATATGACTTATATTAATTTTTATATCATACAAGCAAAGACCAAGTAAAGCTTCTTGTATAGAAGAAGCCACGTGACAGTAAAAAACATGTTAGTGGAGCGTGCAACCCAATCGCTGTAGGGGAGCGTCCTGCAGCATCTAGATCACAATGCGATGCACCTCGTCCAAAGACGAAAATATCGGTTGGATCGATATATTTATATTTGGATTTTATAGATATATCGATGAATATTTTTACATAAATATCAGTAATTAAAAATTATTTAAAATTAAAAATATATTTAAGTTACATATAAAAATTATTTCAAAGCATAAAAAATTATAATATCAATTAGATTTGATTTTTTTTATATTCTTTTACTATATTTATATTTGTTTATAAAAATTAAATTATTTTTATTAAAAAAAATAAATTATTTCTATATGATTTATACAAAATATTTTATTCAAGAGTTAATTTTTAAAATTTGGTAATTGTAATAACAATGTACAATAAAATACAATATTTTTATATTTATATTTAGTTATTATAAATGATTAAAAATATTCATAAATTTATTCAAAAAAACATTCATCAATAATAAAAACAATATATAAAATATTTGCACTATATATATCAAAGGCTTGTTTAGTTGGCCTATATATATCGGCGATCCAACTATATATATCGGCGAAAATCGTCGATAATTACAAAAAGATTCCGAAATTTTTGTTGATCGACTATCGGTGGGATATATCGTGTTGACCTTCACCGACACACAATATATCCCTGAAATATCGATCGATATTTTCGTTTTTTCAAACCCTCGTCTCACTTAAAATGATCCCTTGATTCCCAACATAAAATACTACCATATATAGGCAATGAAGACCAATGAGATGATGATAAAAAACCATCGATGAAGAATGAAGAAATGAAAACCTAACGTATTTTTCTTTGTTCTCGGAAGGCAAAGAGGAGGAAAATGCATAACTACCATACATGCTGCATGCTACAAATCGTTATCGCCTTCCTTCCTTTAGCCTCTCCAAAGATGATCCTTAACTTAACCCTCGTTAATCTAGGTTTGGTATTTTGATTTCACATAATCTATCTTATTTGGGGAGTTTGGAAGATATTCATTGGCTTTTGATGATTGGTCTTTCATTTTTTTTTTTTTTCTTTGAGAGAATGAAATTTTTTGGGAGGAGAAGTGGATTTGAATATGATGGTGGTTGTTTTGCTAATGTGACCCATTCACAAAATAAAAATTGATTTCTCAAACTTAATAATGATCAAAGTGTTCAAAAAACATAATGCATTCACCAATTTCCATCTTTTAGAAAGATTCTTGCAGTAGGAAAAAAATTTATATATCTATAATATAAAGAAGAATAAGATCGATATACAAAAATGTTTTTTCAATTCACTAAATAAAAATGAAAAGGGAAGAGAGTTATATAAAACATATATATCATCCTAAACATGTTTCTAATATGAAAACATGAAACGAAATAGGATTTGCTATACTCTCCAAAATCATTGAATCTCTAAACTAAATTCGAACCTCCAAATAACTTTCCGAATTTTTCCTGCTTTCATTTCTCACTATAATGAAAGATAGCATTCTTAAAAATGAATTATTTCATGGAACCAAATAAGAGACACCTTAGACATTTATATATTCTCCCACGTTAATCATGTCGATTATGAATCATCACCACTTTGAAATTCAAGTATTAGAATTTCAAAAGTTTAAACTTATATCAAACGCTTGACCACTTCATAATCTTAATTTCTTCCACTTGTGCAAAAGTTAATCAAAAATCTTGAGTAACAAATACATGAATCAGAGTAGTCCCTCCATAATGAGTATTATCAATTCATGTATCACAATGCATTTGCTCTGGCATTTAATGTGGTAACAAAACTTGAATGAATAAACCTAGCGTTTATTTTAGGTCCGAAATATATTTTCTCAAATGAATTAAAGTGCACATGAAATGAGAAAATAATCGAATGCTTAAAGAATTTCCTTACAAAAGGAATGTATATATATAATTACAAAGAGGAAACAATCTCTATTCTGCTACATATTAGATCCTCAATTTCATTGGTGGCATGCCTTGAAATGCTGATCAAACAATCATCAACTCAATACTAATATGTTCAGACCACTCTGCTTTTCCTTAACATGTTCTCTTATAATGGCGTTATTTGATGTCAATATGCTTGCTTCGACCACTCTGCTATTCTAGCCAAGAACACCGAACTGCGAGTTGTTACAAAAATCACAATGAAATAGAATCCATAACTCTGCCTGCAAATGAACCCTTGCCATACACCTGTGAGAGGTAGCCTAAAGTTTGTTTGACACTTCTCCAAGAAAACAAATGACGCTATAATGAAATGTACCCAGACAGCGATTTAAAAGAACTCACACACCTAAACAAAGTCTCGCATCGTAATAGCTAACCAGATCTCAAGTCGGCCCGTCCTGTCATACATAAGCATATGGTCTAGTTCCTTGTAGATACTCTCATGACTTTTACGTACCTCTCCAAAGTGGGTCCATACCGATTACTTTGATATTGTCTCTAACACTAAATCCATGCACATCGTCTTGTACAAACCTCGAAAGATGATGGCTTCAATAAGTGAAGTATGAATATTCTTCATAGATTCCTTTTCTAAATCATTTTTCAGGCATTGATTTAGACTTAACTCATCGCCTTTCATAATGGAGCAACACTTGGTGAACAATCCTTCATCGAAATCTCAGCTTTGTTAATATAGATTTCCTGTGATAGACCTAAAATACCGTGAGATCTATCTCTATGGATCTTAATGCCAATGACATAAGATGCCTCACCCATATCTTTCATATCAAAGCTTTTGGAGAGGAATTGTTCCACTCCATGCATCATTCCCTTATCATTAGTTGCAAGTAAAATGTCATCCACATATAAAACAAGACTGAGTTTACTCCCACTAACCTTCCCAGTATATACATTGATCCATAGGTTTTTCAAGCAAACCAAATGGAAGTAGTTACTCACTGGAATTTGTAATACCATTGTGGAGTTTGTTTCAAATCGTATATAGTTCTTAAGCTTCAAACCAAAATACTCACCTTCCACAGAAGAGAGCCTTAAGGTTGTTTCATGTATACCTCCTCTTCTAGATCACCGTTAAGAAATGCCGTTTTCACATCCATTTGTTGCAACTCAAGGTCTAAATGTGCAACTAATGCCAAAATAATACGAAGAGAATCTTTCTTGGATACAGGAGAAAAGGTCCGTGTGTAATTGATTCCTTCTTTTTGAGTGAATCCCTTAGCAACAAGTCTCGCTTTATATCTTTCAATGTTGCTTAAGGAGTCCCTTTTGGTCTTATAGACCAATTTACAGCCAATGGCCTTCGCCCCTTGAAGCGACCTAGAGGTCGAGACTTCGTGCTCTTCATGGAATCCTAACTCATCCTTCATAGCATTATACCTAGAAATTAGACTCTTGCTCTGGCTTTACTGAAAAGTTTGGGGATCATTTCGGCTCTAATATCAATTTCTTGTAAATACACTATGTAATCACTAGGAATTGCTGACATCCTTTCACAAGTAGATCGTCTTAATGTTGGACCATCTACTCCTTGAGGAGCTTGTGGTTAAATTGTTTGTTCAAGATTATGAGGTAATTCCTGAACTTGTTGATCCTCTAGAAGGTTCTTAGCTACTTGTGGAACTTTAATGGTTGGTTGTTCAACACTAATTGGAACTTGAGGAGTGTTATGAACTAACCAATCTATCATATGACGTGGAAGGTTGAGTTTCTATATATATGATAGTGAATAGGAATTAAATCCTCCCACTGATCATGTCATTTTCAAGAAACTTGGAGTTCCTTGATTCCACAATCCTAGTCGAATGAGATGGACAGTAAAATCCATAACCCTTAGACGTTTTAGCATAGCCAAAAAAGAAACCACTAAGTGTCCTTAGGTCCAATTTCTTCTCATGTGGACTATACATTCTCACCTCAGACGGACAACCCCAAACGCGCATATGTCGCAAACTCAGTTTCCAACATTTCCATAGTTCAAAAGGTGTTTGGAATGGCGCTTGGTTAGACAGCGGTTTAATATATCTGTTCTTAGTCTTAAGTGCGTTAGTCAAAGGAATTTGGAAGGCGGAGTTGTCAGCATACTCCGCACCATCCACTAAAGTTTGATTTTAGTATACACTACCAGCTGGTCCGGAGAACCAGGCATAATGTGTTGGGCAACTATCCCATGCTCTTGAAGAATTGTGCTCTTGGCAACATAGTGTGTTGTGCTTAGTGTGTAGGTCTAATTTCTTGAACCAAGCATAGTGCTTGTCCATTCTCAATGTACCTACCATAGTATTCACCACCTCTATCAAATCTCACTATTTATATTTGCTTCCCGCATTGGTTCTCAACTTCAGCTTTAAAGATTTTGAAGGCATCCAACGCTTCATACTTGTTATGAAGCAAGTACACATACATAATCATCAATGAAAGTGATGAAATATTTTTGACCAAGCATATCCATATCTAGACAGCATATGTCGGTATGTATGATTTCAAATATGTTTGAACTCCTATTGGAATTATTCTTAGACTTGTTTGTCTACTTTCCCTTAATGTAATTCACACAAGTCTCAAGATCAGTATAATCTAAAGTACTAAGTACTCCATCTTTTACTAATCTCTTAATTTTATCTATGGAGATGTGACCTAATCTCCTATGCCATAACATAGAAGAATCCTCATTAATATTACACCTCTTAGTACCAATATGAACATACAAATAATTATTAGTGGCTTCATTCTGTAAAGAAATTCCATATAGACCATCTACTAAAATACATGTTCCAATATGATTTGATTTATAAAATAAGTTAAATACATTGTCTTGAAAGGTAAAAGAAAAACCTAATGGAACAAGTCTAGAAATAGAAATCAAGTATCGTGAGAAACTTGGTACATAAAGGTCCTATCCAAAACTAAAACAAAGTCATTGCTTAGTGTTAACGTGCATGTCCTCGATAGCCTCCACATGTGAGCCCATCTTGTTGCACAGTCAGATGCTTAACTCACTTCTCTTTGAAACTTTTATAAGTTTTGCACTGTAAAGAGTTCTGATATGGATTGTGGGAACCAAAATCAATCCACCAAGTGTTAATATTAACATTAACCATATTAAATTCATAACAAACAAAGGATGATAGATTACCATTATTCTCAAACCACTTCTTGAATTTAAGACAATCTTTCTTCACGTATCCCTTCATTTTACAGAAGAAACATATATTTTCCTTCTTGATATCAGCCTGAGGTGGTATTCTACCTTTCCTCTTCTGATATGATTTAGAAGTGTAAGTCTGAGATGTGTCATTCCTTTTTCTCTTCCCATGAGTTGTAACCAACATGGCACTTTCACCCAATTCCATCATGAGCCTTTCTTCTTCTTAAACACACATGGTCATTAATTCATTGATTGACCATTTGTCCTTATGTGTATTTTGAGAGATCTTAAAAGGTCCGTATTGATGAGGAAGAGTGTTTAGAATAAAGTGCACTAGGAAGGACTTCGACATATCTATCCTGAGTTTCTTAAGTTGGTCGTGAATATCCTCATGTATGATGTGCTCCGCGCACCACAACACTGTGATCTGAATGGAAGAGACTTCATTATTGGGGTACTTGCGAAGCTTTGTCTGAGTAATGGTGTTTGCCTTGATGGCTTTAGGAAATCTTGAACTTATCAATGGCACTCCAATAGAACCCCTAATACGTGAGTGATTTTTGTCTTAATGGAGCATTCGTTGAGTCGATTGGATCTCTCTTATCATTCATATAGCGCCTTCAAACAGTGTGACTTCTTTATCACTTACGGTGATTCGATTTCCTTATGGCATAATCGATGTCCATATACCTAAATGAAGAGAATCCTTTATTTCAGTATTTTGTAGTTGTCATTTGCTAAGTTACGGAATGTCTAGATGCCAATCTCGGTGTAACTGAGCAGGGTTGAGATCTTATAATAAGTCTAAAAGCTTATGTTAAGATCAGAGAACTATATCACTAATTGCATGTGTTACCAATGAAAAACATGCACTAAACTATATCTAATTTAATAAAGATTACCTGTGGGCTAAATCTTTATTTAATTAATACACTTTAACTTTATGATAGAAATTCCAAATTATTTAACCTTGATGGGAGGAGGCAGGTGGCAGGAAGCGGATAGTGCGTGCGTTTATATCTTAATTTGAGAGAAAGTCACAGGGTGAAGTGGAGGTCTGTGGTCCTTAATAACAAACTATTTGAAGCTCTTGCTCCTTATTTCTCGTAACTTTCTAGACATGTATAGTTCACACAAGTACCACTTAATGTTCAAAGGTTCCAAGACCACTTTGTATAATTTGCATTTCTATCCTTAAAGAAAAAAACTACCACATTATGTACCAATTCATAATTCTTGTGGGTAAAATTATGAAAATAATTTGGCATTTCATCCTAATTAATTATATAAATATAACAAAAATTTCCTGTGGGATAAATTTTATTATATTAAGTACAATTAATTACAAGCTTGTATCGCATTCTTTATGTGATTTAACTTAATATATAATCTTAATCAATTAAAGATGTTATGGCTATGCTTTAATTGATCAAAATTATATTGATCACTTGGACATTTTTATAAGTTTTTAGTTGTGCTTTCTAACTTAGGCACCAAACTTAAGTTTTATGTATAAAATTTAAATTTTATGAGAAAACCTAAGTTTTTCACAAATTTCTAAATACCTAAACTAAAGGATATAATATAATTTGTAAAAATAAAATTCTCAAATATAAACCAAATAGCGTAATAATGAGAAAGCATAATTGGATCATTATATTATGCTCCAAAATGAAATTTGCATAATCAATTACAATAATTATGCACAAAATGATTTTATACATAAAATAGTCAAGCATAAATAAATATTATTTGAGCAATACAATAAATAATGCTCTAATACTTAAGTAATACAGATGCAGAAGCGTATAAGGATCAAATATACAAGCATGTTAATGCACCAGCCAAGTTAGCGTGGTGGTAGAGTCTATAACTATTAAATCCTTGGTCATAGGTTCAAATTCTAGAAGTGTTATATTTTAAAATTTTGCTTTGTCCATAACTTAAGAAGGTCATAGGGCTTTGTCCAAACAAGCCCAGCTTCTTGAAGTGACCTAGTCCAAAACTAGGCCCAAGGCTTCAAATCCAAAGCCTTAAAGAATAAGCCCAAGCCTCAAAACTTAAAACCTTAAAGAATAAGCCCAAGGTTTTAAATGGTAATAAGTATAACTTAAAGTTTTCTCTTTGCAGATATTCTTCATTTTGCTACCCTTCAGTGGAGGACTATCAAAACAAAAGCATGAATATTTTCATGCAGTTTATTGTTATAAAATCATAAAAACACATTAAATCAAATATAAATGTGATTTATTGCTTCTAAAACAATGAAAAAGCCAAAACCAAGAAATCCAAAATTCTGGAAAAATAAGATCATGTATTGCAAATTTTGATGAACATAAAAACTTGTAGAAAATGGGTGGGAATACGACAGCTCGTGCAAATATAAAACTTATCACAATCATAATCTTAAACATGTTTTAACATGGAAGCGTGAAATAATAAGTTTTAATCACATACAGCGGGTTAGTTCTTGACTACCGCTTGAGGCTTAGGCTCAGCTTGCTGTACTGGCTGCTTTTCTTTCTCGTATATGATGGTATTAGCAAAACAGATTATTTCAAGTGAAGGCAAGAAGGGCTTACTAGATGTGTTATAAGATTCTTCCATCAAGTATCATATCGATTATGAATCGTCGAAAAACGAAATTGAGTTTTAGAATTTGAAAGTTTAAAAAACTTAGTGATCAAGCGTTGCGCGCCCGAGTCTTACATTGCTAATCAATCTAGTCTACAAATCAAAATAATTGCATTTCAATTCCTATTTACAAGTTCATCCTTGCCAGTAATTAGAGGTTTGGATTTCAATAAGAACACATAAGGAAAATAATATATAATTGCTACTAAGCAAGCACCAACTATGATCCCCTCGTAATTTAAATGGGAACTCTATGATGCCTATTTCCAGCAACCCATCGGGTTACATGCAATTGTAACTTATAATCCTTAAGCAATAAATGTATTTGTTCTTGGAGTCCTCACTAGCAGCATATTCTGATTCCCAATACATTACATGCATTCAAGGATTAGGACATTTCCTTTATTGATGGGTATATGTGCAGCAAACTAAAACTCAAGAATTTGCCCAATGATGCATCTCTTTTGGACCGTATGGAGATTAATTACGGGACACTTTTGATATTGTATGGGCGCATTTCAGAGACTATATCATAGTCTGAAAAATAAAAGTATTACGGTCTCCCATGAATTTGTTATCCTTCAGACTCAGACCCTAGGCCATAAGCCACTTGTGTTCGCAGCTCTTAGCCTTGTGAGCGATCTTTATTCATAGGTTAGCCATTGAATTGAATTGAATTTTCTCCTCAAATATATATAAATACGTATGTTGGATTTTTAGTGGGGTGTTTGGATGTTTAACTTTCTAGAGGAGTTTGTGAATGATTGAGCTTATCTAGTTGTAGAAAATAAGAACTATTGTCCTTTTTTGATGAAATGGGTTTGGTTGGGGATAGGGGAATTAAAGTAATGTGGAAGCAAGTGAAGCAACGTCTTTTTTTTTTTTTTTTGCATATGGAATTATTCAAATTCCAAGTCACTTTTAAGTTTTCTTTTTTTTTAAATAATTTTTTTTAGTGCTGGAATTTTTAAAGGAATCCAAGAAATTTTTGCCTTTAACAAAACTTTTGATGCAAAAACACGTGTGAAAGACCAAACAAGTCATTGGCAACTTTAAAAGTATGTCCAAACAATCACCGAACTTTATGTTTTGTTTTGGGGTTTATACATTCCAATGCTTTGCCCATGTGATGTAAAGGAATGTAAGGCGATTCAATATGGGCATTATCATTTTTTATTTTCCCTTTTGTTTTGAAAAGCCAGTGCATTCAAATTTAAGGGCAGAACAACAAAAATGTTGTTATCTGAAAATTGTTCTTGTTTCCATAATCGATATCATTGTTTTGTATGTATCCAAGATAATCTTAAATCACCCTAATTTTGTTAATGATGAGGATAATTTTTTATTGATTGTTCTTTGGCTTATCTTTGTTATATAAGAGTTGAGTTTACCTCTTGTAAACAAATGAATTGTTCTTGGATGTCGAAAGATAGAAGGTCAAAAGACTATGAGAACGGTGTTGAAAATTTTATTGCATTTGCAATTCAAAATGCAGCAAATCAAAACTCAATTAAATGCCCATGTCTACAATGTGGAAACCTAATATTCCATACACCTCAAAAAATTAAAGAACATTTATTCTTCTATGGAATTAATCAAAGTTATCATATTTGGTATTGGCATGAGAAGACAACTCGTAGTTGTGAACCATTAACTACAACAAGGATAACATGTTTTGATAGAATTCGTTATAGTAATATGGATTATACAATATAAATTTTTGAAGCTACACAAGAGGATTGTAAGGATAATCCGGAGTTATTTGAAAGGTTGCTTGAAGATGCTGAAAAACCTTTATTTCCTGGTTGCAAAAACTTCACCAAGTTATCTGCATTAGTGAAATTGTACAATCTAAAAGCAAGATATGGGTGGTTCGATAAAAGCTTCTCTGAGCTATTAAAACTGTTTGGTGATATGTTACCTTTAAAACAATGAGCTGTCATTGTCTATGTATGAGAAAATACATACATGTCCCAATGATTGCATACTTTATAAGAATGACTTGAAAGATGCATCTTCATGTCCTACATGAGAACATCGGTGGAAAAATGTGTAACATCCATCAGGGGGTCATGCAGTCTGATGCTTAGTAGAATTCGCATATATGCACCAAGGGCTTCCTTAATTATTTAGTGCCTTCAAAGAATTGTGGCAGCGTAAGCAACAAATTTTCAAATTGCAAAAGGATAATATGGCAAATTGTCATAATGGTTGAAGGAAACTGAATTCTCTAGATCTGGATCAATGAAGCAGAGATTTGAACATTAAATTCGTCTGTAAATCTAGTATAGTCCAGAAAAGTTTCGTCAGATACGAGACAAAGCGAGAATATTTTCACGATTTTACGGATGATAAGCCGTCGATGACTTAAGGGGCTTGAGTTTTTACAAGAAGTAGTGAAATGACTTGAAGTAAGTTCATTTAAAATAAAGATTAAAGCAAACTTCACTACAAATTATTTTGAGGCGGAAACGAATCCGAATGAGATAATATGAGTCATATATCCAAATAATAATAATAATAATAAGAAAAAAAACGATAAAAATGAAAAAAAAAACAAACGGACGGAGGAGAGAGCGTAGAGAAGTTTTCTTCTCTTAAGCATCTTTTGAATCTACAATCGGACCCAAAAGTTTCATCGAAGCAGAGGCAGGGTTCATCCACGCATGAAACTGCAGTGGGCACCAAAATCTTAGCATTTCGTGGCGAGCTCAGAGGTAGGGAATTTTCTCTTTACGTGTTATTTATATCACCAAAAGTGTTTAACGTGACTTGAGGCCCAACAAAAGATGTGAGAGGCCGAGTAAATTTCGAGTCCAAATTTTTTGGACTAAAGTTTAGGGAATTTTGGGACTATTTTTGGATTGATAGGTTGTTGTGGGACTATTTGGAAAATCAGGGTTTGAATTTTTTGAAACAATTTTGGGATGTGGTAGGGTTTGAAGCTGATACCGGGTGTTCTTAGACTCTATGGAAAACACCTTGAGTCTAGAATTTGGTCATATGTTTATAAGTGGCACAGAGACACCTTTTCTGAAAAAATTTGACAGTGCTTTTAAGGTGATTGTAGTTGTGATGAGGCGTGGGATCTCTTCATATTGAATGTGAAATAAAAAGCGGAGGCGGAGAAATTGTGAAGTTGTGCTCGATTATTGAAATAAATGTGAGTGTTCAAACTTTATTTTCATTACTAGTGTATTGTTTAAATCATTCTGATTTGTATGTTATAGTTTGAGATATTCTATTTGTATTGTAAATATCTTATGGTTTGATTTATTAAATACTGTTTTGAATAGGTGATGTGGACAGGGATACTTCCACCTAAGCAGCCCATGTGGTGATGGAACACCATATTCTGGAATAGGTGATGTAGACACAAGGTCCTTCCACCCGGCAGGTAGAGACCACGGGTTTCCACGTGTTTACTAAGGTACAACAAAGCCAAAAGAGAAAAGACCCTTAAGCGGTTGATCATTTATAGCACCAGCATTTACGCAGCTTAAAATCGACCAGCGATAAGCAAACAAACATTTTATAAAAACGCCACTCGCATTCTTTTAAAAATATTATTTTCTGTGTTTAAAATTATCTTCGAATGCAGTCGTCGGACTATTTGGGACATATCGAGGTCTATCGACTTCTAGTTATATATGTTGCTCTTTGCTAATTGTAACTAACTTTTATTCAAAAACACTTTGCACTTGTATAGTTGTGCATATGTATGTACATAGTTTTGTTTTATGAAAATGTGATGAGCACAGAGGCTCTTTTGAAAATATTGGTTGCCTTCCTTTTAGAAGTGTAAATTGTATTTCACGGTTTGGGACATATACTGTCAGCTCTTCACTCGCGCGAAATTTTATAAAATCACAGTTTAGAAGAAAAAATTTTATGCGGGTTTTCGACAAACAACACGACAGCTTCACGGGATTCTCTAGTGTTTAGGAGTATCGGCTGGGAGTTCGTGGGGTTGTGGCTTTACACCTCTTCTGCTAGTAGGGCAGGGTGTGTCAGTAAATGGGAGAGTAACCAAGAAGAGTCCAAGAGTTCCTGCTAAAGTAATGTGGTATTTTCCACCAATCCCACTAATTTTCGATGTGCATGTTTTAGTTTTTATTATATTAATTCATATGGGCTGAGATTCAATTATATGTAATCATAAAGTTCTAGATTTAAATTAAATTAATAAATGTCATTAAATAAGTTGAAACACTATATTTTCTCGTAATTATAAAATCAATAGTACCTTAAATTACAAAATAGTAATATTAATGTCAAATGTACTAAATACAATATACTAACTACTAATCCAGCTTTAATTCTTGTGTCACCAGGGAACATTCTTCCAAGTATACCGTTCTTGTGAAGTAAACTCTTAAAAATCTTGGTGGCTTTCTATGAGCATTCCTTCGTAGAATTTAGCAACTTTGTAATAAAGTACTTTCTTGTTAATTACATTATGTTATTGCTAATGCTATTACTTAAAACCATAAAACAAGTTATTAAGCAGTGTCCTTATTTTGTTTTATTAAGAGATACAAAGGACTTGCCCAATGCAATAAAGTTTTCAAAGTTAGTAATCTACATGAAATAATTATAAACACAAAAATTACCATCATTAAAACTTTATTTTATTTTAATAAAAAAGTAATGAAATGCACAACCGCAAAACTAAAGTTGTTTATCTATAATTAATCAAAAGCATTTATTAATATTAAAGCAATTACAAGAATTGACTCATAGTATGATTAAGTACTTATGGCACCTAAGTAAATACGTTGGTGCAAGTAAATTAATTACAATTGGAGGAGAAATATTTATACGATGGCTTAGTTATTTTAAAGGACGACCAAATTAGCTGATGCGGCGTTAAAAGCAAGAAAAGAGTGCTCCTATAGAATCACACATCAGATGCGCTCTCCGCCGACATAGAAATATAGATGATTTCAAGTATGCATCATAATCCTTATGTTCTTCGAGACAAGAATTCAAAAAGGCATAAAATTGAGCTTATTACCAGTTAATATAAAGTTTATTGATATATCAGGTCTTTGAAAGCATTTGATCTTTATATGGTTAGGAATTCTGTGAAGAAGACACATTGTGTGTTGATTGTGGAGGAGTGCATGCGAACAGAACATTAAAAAATATGATACCTAGAGTAAAGAAATCAAATTAACCTAAGAGAAAAGTTAAGGGCTTGGGAAGCTGTTTCGGTGGAATGTAGGTTCATCTGAAGTTGAGATTTAAGGGGTGATTTGGAATTGCACTAAGTTTGCTCACCCAGAAAGAAGCAAAAAGAGTTGGTTTAGAACTCCAACAACGAGAATATATACAATATTTTTAGGAATAGCTTCCTTTGAAAGTTCACTCTCATGGTCTTTTACTTAAATAGTTTCCAAAACTAAAGCGTTATAATAGAGTGAGCTTAGTAAAGCGTAAAGAACTCGGCCCACCACGCAAGGCTGACGAAGGCCGGGCCGGAGCCGATTCACCCGTGCGAGGGCGGATGGCGTAAACATCGAAGAACTCATATTAAAGGAAAGTGCTTGACTTCCCTGAGCCAAATCTGCCTGACAGGAAGTAGGATGTTTTCTATGTTGTCCATCAATTATCCCTTATTAATCGGTTAGCGATAAGGAGAAATCTCACCCGATGTGGGGAGTATACGTATCGTCATCGACTAGGAAAGCTATCACGATCATCCATTAAAAATACGGGGGCCACCCCCGCCGGTAGAAGGTACACATAAAAATTCATTCCTAAGCGAGTTGATCTTCTTCCCACGGAAAGAGCGACAGCATCGGAGAAGGCAACAAGCAATCCTACTTGATCCTTTTCGTTTCTCTTATTTTTCGCGAGGGGGCCGGATAAGTCAGCGAGGCCCAAGCCAGCAATTCCAGCAAGCTCCAGCCCATCTTCGGTTGAAAAAGCATCATCAGTTTGGCATCGTTTGTGGGAACAACAATTCCTTTACAAATAAAGCTAATCTCTAGAAATGGCCAGTGGTGTCAGCTGAACTGCGGGAGCCACCTTGATCCTCGGATCTCTGTGCAAGCGAAGCGACATAGATAGCCAGGCCTCACGGAGCTCACTAGAAACTCTACACATGCTTACCGACGAGATGCAGGCGCTTTGTCTCTCTAACCAACGTTTGCTGAAAAAGTTGGAGCAACTCACCAAGCAAATACAACGCCCACAGGAGGAGCGATAGACTCGAGAAAGCCAAAACATCATTACCCAAGAAGAACAGCAACACCTCGACCCTCCTCGAGAAGCAGATGGAGAAGCAAAAACTAGCCAAGCCAGGGAGCATGACCCTTACAAACCCCTTGGAGAGAATTGCAATGAGGAGAGGCATGGTAGGGACAACAGAGGCGATGGGCCCATCTTTTATCAACACGAGACAGGGGAGCGGTCGTGGGAGCAGAGGTTCAGGGACATTCAACAAGAGCTCAGCCATATGAGAGAAGCGGTAAAAAGTTGAGCTCTAGTTTCTATGGATGCTCTGGTGCAACAAACTAAATCCCCATTCACAGCCGGGGTGCTGCACTTCCCTCTTCCGGCAAAGCTGAAATCTGCGTGAGTTGGAAACTGTTGGCGGAGCGAAAGAGCGCCGATCACCTCAGTACATATAGGAACCGGATGGGCGCACGGATATCAGGACCCCATACGATGCAAAGCCTTTCTTTGTCACGCTAAAGGAATGACATTGGCACAGTTTGAGACTTTCATCTTCAATCTCATCATTCTGAAATCTCCATCGCATTTAATCTCCAGCTATCGGAGCTAGGACATCTGAAGCCAAGTTATCACGCCACGACCATAAACGGGAGGCTGTAGAGAGCACGAGGTCACCTGTTGGGAGTTAAGTGGGTCATTAAGGTAGATATTCAAATGAAGTTAGCCATCCTTTGCTTGTGCAGGGCTAGGGGTGCGGTCGAAAAATTTGTGTTCTACATCTCGAAGAACCCTCGGGCAAGCATGGCCGAGGTCATCGCCAAAACAGGAGAATATATCAATGGTGGAAGAAGCCTTCTTGTCGAAACAAAATGAGCTCTTCTACTTTAAAAGGAAGAGTATGGGCGACAGGAAATGAGGCAGCGGGAGCGGGAGACCGGGCAGATCCACGAGGAAAACAGAAAAAGCAGGCGATCCCAAAGAGGTGAGGGCGTCGAGGAGACCGCTGGGACCACCTCAGCCCGAGCTACAACATCAATATTCACCTCGACAATTCACCCCCTTGACAGCCTCAATGTCACAGGTCCTACGCGAAGTGCAACATGAAAAATTTCTAAGATGGCCATCTTAGATGAAGTCTGACCCAGCGAAAAGGGACAATACCAAGTACTATGAGTTCCACAGGGATCATGGACCACTTAAGTTTTGGCTGGCTGCATCCATTTGGGGAAAGAATTAGTGTCGATCCGATGTGGGCATCTTGGCCAGATTCTGTGGCTTGAAGAGACGGGACCGAATTAGCCACTACCACCACCAGTTGCCCTTGGGAGAAATCCATGTGATCTCGAGTTTGCGGGGCGGGATTCAGCTCGGCCGGAAGGCTATCTGCGCGCCTCCAGATCGGGGAGCGTGAAATACAAGCCGTATCGAGCTTCCTCGGTTGGACACTACCATAACCTTTTAGGGTTTCAGGCATGGAAGGTACACTTGACATCCTTAAGCAGCGATCCTGAAGTGATAAGGGTTGTCGTAGCCAATAAAAAAATCCACAGGGTCCTTATCGACAATGGAAGTTCGGTTGACATCATCTTAGCATCAGCTTTCGACAAAATGGGCATTGGAAGGGAGAAGCTAGATGATTCGGTACCCGCAAATAGGTGTCTTAGGAATCACAACAAAATTTGTATCCTAGGATTCCCTCTTTGTTGTAGCTAAGCTCTTTGCGATTATAATTAGCCCTAAGGTCGAACTTCAGGGGATCGGTTTTCTTCATGCTTAAATGAGTTCTGGACAGGTGAAGTTCGTGTTTCACTTTGGATTTGAAGTTTTGGTAAGCAGTGAGGTTAATAGGCTGGTAAAGCTAGCTATGAGAGAAATAAGTGTAAAAGGAATTCCTTGAGTTTGGACCCCTTTGGGATTAGGGTTTTAAGGTAACTATAATGTCCTCGAGTCCTTTTCCTCGTGCTGGGGAGGATGACCTATAGTCATTTCCCGAGCCGGATCTAGGTTTGGATATAGCCCAGTACTAGGTTTCCTTCCCTAGTATACAGCATTTATGACTCATTAATGTTTTAAAGCGGTTAAAACCATCCATTTGGATCTAACACCACGGGAGTTAATAAATGGCAACTAATTGAGCATCGGTGGATCTAGCAATAAGTATATAAAGCCGAAAGATTTTCTAAGTATAACCACTTAGGGTACATCCACGGGGATTTAAGCCCACATGTGAATCTGGAAAGCACCAATGACGATAAATGCTTTGCCGTTGAAGTAAGCAGAGGACGGAGTGTATTACCTCAAACCTGTAACCAGTGGCCCTCCTCTTCCAAGGATGAGGGAGGTTTAGCCAAACATCCTTTGAGTTGTCATCTTGAAGGGTGTTTAGCGGTGAAAATAAGAGAAAGGGAGAGAAAGTGAGAGAAAATTACGAGAGGCGGGAGATAGGCTTTGTTTGCAGCTTTATTGATAAAGACAATCACACATTTTATGAAACTGGTGAGCTTATATAGTGCTTAGAGTCGAATTTACATAAATGTATGAAAGACCAACAATTACATTAGGGGCATTTTGGTAAAAAGCCACAAAAGCGGTCAAAAGTGGTGTCTGGCCGAACGAGGAGAGTCTGAAAATTTTGCATCTTCGCGAAATTGCATCTGAAAATTCGCAGGTCAAGAAAAGTTTGCAGCACTTTGCAAGAACACTACCGCGATTCTCACTCTCCGCTGTTGCTCCAAGTTTCCATCTTCTTTGTTCATGCAGCTTCGAGCTCGGCTCGGGTTCTTCGCATTTGAATTGGCTTGAAGATAGTGGTACAATTGGCTTGCAAAACTACAAAAATATCCACAAAATATGATTAGTAGCATAGTTGGGACCTTAGTGTATCAATTAGATTTATTTCTACGTTGATTAGTACACAAAGGCTGCTTAAAACGCAGCAGCGGGCTCAAGCACATCACTATTTGGGTACTAATCACTCCCCCCAATCGACACATTGCTAGTCCCTTAGCAATGACAAAAAGAAAGAAGATTAGACAGGTTATGCTCATGCAAAAGGAATGGTATTTTCAAAAAAAATGTGTGGATAAGTAATGCCCTACCCTCAATGTGAATGATTGAGACCCTGCACAACAACTAGCTTGGGAGAATAAATGCCATACAGGACTAAGTTTCAGAAGAGTATCCATCCCAAGGGAATTGACCTGAAACTTCCACCAAAATCTAAGTGTTTATGTGATCAGTTTTCAACAATAACCTGCTAAACCGCTCTCCCCAACGAGCTCTTGCGAGTCCTAGCACATTGACCAACCTAAATAAATCTGGTTCCACTCTTATTTCATATTTCTTTTTGTATTGTAGGATGCAATGTTGAGAAATCGACCTCACCAAAGTCCGTGTAACGGGGGTCCACCGATGAATCCCAACCAACTAAGGCTTAGGGCATCAAGTCGCGGGATCTTTCTACCTTCTAACTCCCTCGGGTTTCACCCAACTTCGAGGAATGAGATTCAAAAAATCAACACCACAACTCGCTAAACCTCACCTATCCACCCATGTAAGCGAGCACTAAGTGGGCAGCTCAGCTGATTAGTTTAGGGCACGGGCTTTAAAGACTTTTCATATAAACCCCCCTCGGACCGTGCTCGGGTTTCAAGGTAAAGCGTCGTGACTTTTCTCTTCTCTTTTCTTTTCTTTTCTTTCCTTTTCTTTTGGAAGACTATTGACCTTACAGGGGAACCATAACCTTTAATTGGTCAATGAAATAAGGGAATTATCACATTTCTCGAACATTAGAAAATTTAATTCTTAACAGTGTGTGGCTAGCTCGAGGTGGAAGAAAAGATTAGATCAGGCAGGCGACGATCCCTTAATCATGCATGGAACTAATCTAGCATCAATGGAATTGAGGGTGTGTTTCCAATTTTTCAACTTATAGGCTAGGTAAAGCTGCAAAAAAAAAAAATAAGGAACAAAATGTTGCAAAGGTTAAGAGCGTTATGCGAAAAGTATATCGGTGTATATCACTAGAATTTTTAGCTTTTCACCAAACAACTCGAAGCAAGCAGCCACTAAACAAACAAAATGGGCTTTGCTTACACATGCAGTAGATTCAAAAAGTGTAAAACAAACTGATATCTACAGTAAAAAAAAAAAAAATCATCACTTTCTTCACTAACTCCCCCGAGCCAGGTGGCCTTCTTATGATGGGGTGTGGATTAAGGCTAGTGGAGAGGTACTATCTCGAATGGTGGCTTTGGTGGAAGGCGTCCTCGGCCTAGGCGGCTGAGGTGTTCTGGGGAGAATTAGGCGCAACTCTTTGTGGCTTCTAGGACGACAAGGGGCTGCACGGGGCTGGACGATGGAGGTGGCACCGGTCTTCTTTGGAGTAAGAGCGGGAGGCGATGCGGCAGTGCATATGGGAGATGAGGACGGGTGACTACGGATGCATGAGGATGGCACGATTTTGTCACGAATGGCATTGGTCGAGCCATGGCGGTATCGGTGCAGTCATCGTCGCGAGCATGGGCGTCGCAAAGATCTTTGTTATAGTGGAGAGCGTCTGACGCATTCATGATGGCCAGAAAATCGCGGGTGGAAATCGTGATATGCTGCAGAGGTGGTGTGGAAATGCTTGCGCGGCACCACTGTGGCGGTGACCATGGGGCCTGAGTCGGAGGCGGTGGGCCGGCGACATTGGGCGGGAGGAGCGGTACTGGGGTGCGCGACGAGGCTCCCCAAAATGCTCCACCGGAGGGCACTCCTCAGCGAGAAATATCACGTGGTTGGGTGGTCCTGGTTGGAAGGGAACGAGGCGGGCGGCGCTTCACCGGTCGGCGGTAAAGTGCAGGCTGCGGAGTCACGGCGGTAGCTCAATCCTGGAAGCTCCATCGAGGGGAGCCTATATGCTCAAGCACTGGCGGCGGAGTCTCGGAATAAAAGGAAATTGGACTTCCATTTCGAGATAGACCGTGGTTGCTCATCAGAGTGGAACAGGGTTCATAATGATCGCTAAGCATGGAGACGATAAACCTCAGATGGAAATGAACCAGTGGTTCTATCTCTCCGGGCGGTATCGCGGACGGAAAGTTGAACCGCTGGAATGTGATTCGATAAGAAGCGCCATCGAGCAGGAAGCATCTTGAATGGCGATCGGCGAACATTGTCAGGAGAAGAAACGGACATCTCTCGGGATGGGGATAAGACCCTTGCTCTCTGCCTGACGGGTTATGGCGGGATGCCGACCAGTGGATAACGATGTTATGCAGAGACACTGGTATCTGGGCGAAACGATAGATGAATGAAGGCTGATGGATGGGGTAGCTGAAGAATCATCATCGTCCATGGTGGGACTTCGATGATACGAAGAATTCAAAAGCGGCGGTGTCATGAGCGACCGGAATTTCGAACTTTGGGAGATCAGGTCTCAGAAGCTGGGTGTAATAATGAGGATGGAAATATTAATAAACCTGACAAATGGGATCCGCTCTCGCGAATCAACATTCCAGGGGACTGAGGTTTGACGGAAGGTGACCTCGGAGATGAACAGACGAGATGAGATCGGAGGGATCAAGGTGGACCGATGAATGGTGGTGGGAATCAGACGCATTGGGACTCTCACGGGTAGAATTCAGGTGCTCTTCAGGCGATCAGGACCTCAGGATTATTCAGGATGTGGCAGATGTTGAATTGGACCATTCTATTGTTTATCGCCTCAGGGCGGCTACCTTAATGGAGAAGTATGGCAGCCTTACCTTGAGACAGAGGAGGCCAGGCAGGCAGCGTGACAGGAAAGGTGTTATGAGACTCAGCGACTTGAGAAAAGTAATGCAGATCAGCAGGTGGGAGGGAAGGCCGGCACCGTAACGACAACCCAGCAGTTCTTGTATCTAGGACAAGGAGAAGAAGAAAGGAGTGGTTGGGATGGGGATTAAGCTTTGGAAATGGAAGATGGATGAAAGGAAGAAATTAGATTTATAAAAGGAAGGATGATAGAAGATCATGGCTGATAATGGCATATTAAATGACTGGAACAAAGATAGGAAGACTCAATGAATGTTAAATGGGAGGGGTTCTGGCGAACAGAAAATTGGGAAAGGCGTTGTTTCAAATTTTTAATGAGATCAAGTACAACGAAGTTTCAGATTAAAGCTATTTCGACCTCCATTTCTGCTGAAGACTTCAAAAGATGTGAGAAGCGTTTGTGTTAAGGAAAAGATTAAAACAAATGATCCCGATAAGTTTTCTAAAAAGATTACAGACTAAAACCAAATCAAACGATGGACCAGAATCTTCATACAGAATCATCTCAATGTTGACTGGGTTCATGGAGATCAAGGAAGGGGACACCTCGCTATCGGTGATCTTGGAAGCATAAGCTAAACCTTTGTGTCGTATGAAGTATCGTTATCTTTTGGCGACGATGGTCCTCTGACCAATGATACCAACTTCTTGGATAGGTGATAACCAGTCATCTGGTTTTGTGCGAAGATTGACCGAATTATTGACAAACCTTGGTCACCTTGCGGAAGAAATGTTTTACCAGCTATCAGTGATCGTGCCCTCTTGATATCTTTGTTTTGATTGAGGTGGGCATCATTCTCGAATTCTTTCTAACTATTGTCTCAGGCCGCTTTGGACTCAAACTCTGCCATATCCAGGATCAGTTTTCTTTATCACCGCCATTCATTTCTGACAGAGTGTGTTTCTATAGCAGGCGATCGAGGTATGCCAGAGCTATGATTGGTAATCTGTATACCTAGAGAATAAGCGACCAGGATAAATCTTGTTAGACCCACCACTCATAGATGTATCTTGATTCTTGTTAAACTGAGTTAACTGGCCATTGATGCAGAACAGTATAGAGGTGGCTGCGTGTGAAACTGTATGAGAAGCAAAGGTTTTTGCATGATTGAACCTCAATACTAATTATGTTTTGGGACTGATCTGAGAGAGCCTTAAACCTCATGACACATAGTCGACTTCACCAAAATGTAGAGGTATCCAAGGGAGGAAGAGGATGGTCCCATGAAATCGATCCCCCATACTTTGAAAAGGTCAACTACCAAAATCGGGTTTAAAGGCATCATGTGACGGCGAGAAATCTTCCCCAACCTTTGGCATTTGTCGCATTCCTTGCACATGGTATGGGCATCCTTGAAAAGAGAGGGCCAGTGAAATCCATACTGGATCACCTTCCTAGCAGTTTTCTAGGAAGCAAAGTGGCCTCCACAGGCATTCTCATGGTAGTGACTGAGGATTCTTGGTTGCTATGCTTCAGGCACACACCTTCTGATTATCTGGTCAGCACAGTATTTGTACAAAAATGGTTCCTCCCAATAATAGGAGTGAATTTTTACAAAGAAGAATTTATTATCTCTGCGGCTTTCCAATCTGTCAGAGCCCCTCGTGGGCTGGCACTATGAATGTGAGCATACCAAGGTGCTCTTCTCAACTGTGGAGCAAAGGGATCTCGTGTGGAACTCATCATTGATCGAGGGTTGTGAGTGTTGTGTGCGATTGTTAATCTCGATAAGATCAAGAATAAATATTTTCTACACTTTTGGCCCTCGATTTGCAAGTTAAACTCTGCAAAGCAGGAGAACCTAATTCGATAAGCCTAGCCTTAGCATTTTGTTTGGTGAGGTATCAAGGTCGAGTGATCCGTGAATACTATTATGTCCGACCCGACCAAATAAGCTCAAAATTTATTCAAAGCATAGACCACTTCCACCGCCTCCTTTTCTCGTGGTCAGAGCACTCCTATGTGCCCCATCCAAAGGTTTTGGTTTACATAATAGACCACATAAGGCTTTCCTCCTTCCCTTTGTCCGAGAACTGCTCCAATGGCCATATCACTTGCATCGCACATCACTTCAAGGGTACTCTACTAGAGGTTTCCTGCTCATCAGCGCAAAGGGTTTCAATAGGGCTTTAAGCTCCTCAGCTCTTTCGCGTACCTCGCATCCTAAATAAATTCGCATCTTTTCCAAAGAGTTTGTACAGAGGCTTGCAATTTTTGAGAAGTCCATGATGAACCTCTCTCAGAGTAGCTTCATGCCCTAAGAATTGCCTCATACCTTGATGTTTGCTAGGGAAGGCAACTTGAAATCCTAAGTCAATTTTTGCCTTATCAACTTCAACCCTTTTCAAATAATGTCAGGTACTATTCCCTACCGACCATAAAGTGGCATTTCTCCTAGTTCAAAACCAGGTTTTTCTCTATACACTTGTGCAGGACAGTTTCTAGGTTGATTAGGCATTCATCAAAGTTCCCCCCGTAGATTGTAATGTCATCCATGTAAACCTCCATAATGCACTCTACAAAATCACTGAAAATACTGAGCATACAACGCTGAAATGTGGCAAGGGCATTACACAGGCCAAAAGGCATTCTTCTGTATGCATATGTGCCAAATGGGCATGTGAAAGTGGTCTTTTCCTGGTCTTCTGCAACAATTTCTATTTGAAAGTATCCTGAATAGCCATCCAGGAAACAGTAGAAAGGTTGACTAGAATCCTTCTAGAGCCGATCCATGATAGTGTGAGGGCGATCCTTCTCAGCGCCTATCTGACCTCCTCGTAATCACTACATACCCTCCAACCCGTGGTAAGGCGGGTGGGCATCTCCTCTCCTTTTGTTGTTATGTACTCGTGGTTATCCCGATTTCTCTCTAGGCACCAATTGGCCGGGACTCACCCAAAGCATCTCGACATGGGTAGATAATAATGAATAAGTAAAGAAATTTTCCACTACAGATTTCAAATTTAACCACTTCTCATATGTGGGTTCACTTTCTCAGGGTTTTCTATCGACTTTGCCTCCTCCTCTAGGTAGATGATGGGTGCAAAACTTCCGGCTAATACCCTTAGATCAGAATTAATCTTCCCACCCTAGGCTTGCTTATTCTCCCTTAGGATGTGCGTGACTACCTTCCCGTGAAAGGGGTTGTGGATGAATGACAACCGGACACTCGTCTTTGCTCCTCCAAATAAGCATATTCTAACTCCACAGCAAGGGTTTGAGCTCCACTCGGGTTCATCAAGTTCCTTCTCAATTACCAAAGGCATAATTTCGCTTTTTCTCCATCGCTCGCACAATTTTCGTGTCTCGCTTCACGCCCTTTAACACTCACCTAGCTTCTTAGTCAAGAATCCCGCCTCCTCGTTGGTCACCCCGTCTCCTCCAGACATTGTGTTAATGATGCATTTCTTCGAGCCATCTTCCACCGGCTGTATGTGCTTTTACTCGAGTAAGATGCCGAGTTCATGGGTCATGTTTCCGAAGGTGAGTTGCATAACACCATTTCGCAATTGATAATCGTAATGAAGGTGGCCAAGAATGGTCTCCTAGGATGATAGGGGGCACATAGTCAGCCCCCCCGTTGCGCTTGGTCTCTTGTGACAAGTACAACAAAATCCACTGGAGGCCAGTGAATTTGTCGACTTGATTAGAATATCCTCCATTGTCCCTGCATTCCCTGACGATCTATCCGCAAGAGACAATGTGACGGAGGTGGCCTTTAGTTCTCCTAACCTGCCGCTTATACATCGACAGGGGAGGAGATTCACACTCGCACCTGTGTCTAAGAAGCGTTTTTCTACGCTGTAAGTGCCTCCAATATTAACCGAAATGGTCGGATAACCCGAATCTTTGTACTTCCACTGAGTCTTCAGATCGATGATAAAGATCGACTTGTTCACCAGAGTTTCAATAAATATCTTCAAATTCTTTTCACTATACACAAGTCCCCAAAATTTTGCATAGGTGGGGACTTCGTTTGATCATGTCGCGTATGGATGTCGACCTTTACTTACCTACGCACTTCAAGCATCTAAATTCCTCGACAATAGCCTCTTTTAGCTTTTAGTGCTTCGAGGAAACGCTGGGTGCTTATTTTTTCTCGCAGCTCCGCTGCATCACCACCTCCTCCTGCCCGCTTTCTTTAGCTTCCCGCCCATTTTTATCGCTTCGTGCCGCCGTGGTGAGCTCCTTGCCACTTCTCAATGTGATTATTGCCTTAACTTCATCCATCCTAGAATTTGGCTCACTAGAAGAGCTCACTTCATGTTATCCCCTGGGGTTTGGTTGTGTATGAGAGGGGAATTTCCCCTTTTCCTGCACCTGTTGCTGGTTGGACAACCTTGATATTGAATACTGCAAGTTGTCATATTTTTGAGAAATTTCAACTTGCAGGCTGTCATGCTTATGAGAAATTTCTAAGTGCAGGTTGCTCATTTTCTTATTGAGTGTGCTTTCCACCTCACAATTCTTTTGATCGGGTCAGTATCTACCGCCTTTGTTATTCCAATAAAGTTTCCTGTACCACCTTACTCAAGTTCATAATGGCTTTGTCTGTCCGTAGATGAAGATGGTGGTGGGCCAGGGTCGGCCGAGGATGATCCATGCTACCGTCAGGCAGGGGGCACATAGAAGGAGGCTCTACCTGTGAGAGGTCTGGGTGGTTCCTCTAATCGACTAGAGGTATTATCGCATGAGGTGTGGCCAGGCTTGTATTGGCCTTACCGCATTGGCTTGTTCAACCCACCAAGTCTCATCAAGGCACACTCTGGGCAATGCCTCCTCAGCGCTCGTGGACCGACACCAAGCATGGTCAAGTTAGGCGTAGATGCCCTACCACCGCCAGACCTCATGTCGACTCCTCATTTCTGCCTCTTCTAACCTCCTGCCAAGGTGGATAGCTTTGCTTTGTCTCCATGTCCTATGAGAGCTTGTGCATATGCCCTCCCCTTTGATTCGATGGTGGCCTCATTTTGGTCTGGCCCCTCAGGATTCGCTCATCCCAAGCTTTGGAGTGTCCCAGCCTACATAATTATGGTCCATGGCTTCGTCTCGATTCTTACCAGAAATCCTCCACACATAGCTCCAATAATTGCTTCATTGCAGAGTGACATTCCATCATAGAAGTGGTTGACCAACATCCATGCACTAAAGCCACGGGTGTGGGTATGCAATCGATGAGCCATCTCTCCCAACATTGATGTAACTTCTCATTATCATGGCCGCAAACGTATACCCGCTTCTTCAACCTGCTATCCTTGTGTGCATTGAAGAACTTTTTCAAAACTCTCTCGCAGCTTCGCCATTCCGATGGTCCTTAGCCTTAGAGAATTGAGCCAAATTTTAGCTTTGTCTTTGAGGGTTAAGGGAAAGGCTTTCAACTTAAGCAAATCCATATCGATTGCACCCTCCACAAAAGTAGTGCAAACTTCCTCAAACTCCCGGATGTGTGTGTATGGATTCTCATTTTCCATACCATGGAAGGTTGGGAACAGGGACACTAAATAAGGCCTGACAACCATCTTCCGCAGAGGTGCCAATGCATGAGGTCGTACTCACCCTCGGGGGTGTATGGTCCCTCATTGACATGTAGCATTAGGCTCTTTGTATCCTCTCACGACTCATGGCTCCCCTCGTGGAGGCTCCATCTGGTTACTATGTAAACTGACTTCAAACCCCTGGTCTTGAGAAGCACTGGTTCTCTCTAGCCTGCCTGCAGTGTTTCTATCCCAATGGTGCCTAAGATCCTAGGAACACAACACAAAACAGTGAGAAACCAAAAACAAGGCTACCAAAAAGGAAGAGAAGTTGATCGGGAATTTAAACTAATAAAACCGAGTATGCACAGTATAAACATGCAATTTCCCCTACAGTGAATTGTAAATGGGGAATAATGATAAAATAAAAAAGAGATGAGAATTCACCAACACTTGTGATGTGGATCACAAGTTCAATAGCTTCTCACTCACACTTCGGCACCATCCCCGGCAACGGCGCCATTTGATTCGTGCCACAATAGGTGTACCGGAATCAACAAAATTTGTATCCTAGGATTCCTACTGCCGCAGCTAAGCTACTACAGTATAGTGGCCTAAGGTTAAACTCTCGTGGATGGGTTTTCTTCTATGCTAAATGAGTTACAAATGAGTGAAGTTTCTTGGTGTTTCACTTCGATTTGGGGTTTTGCAAAACAAAGGAGGTTGATGGTCAAAACTGTAATCGGCAGAGAAAATAAAGTGTAAAAGAATTCCTTGAAGTTCGGACCACTGGGCTTAGGGTTTTAAGGTAACTATAATGTCCTCAAGTCCTTTCTCATGCTTCGTGGAGGATGACCTATATCATTTCCCGAGCCGGATCTAGTTTCATATAAAACTCAACCCTAAGAGTTTCCTTCCTAGTATACGCAAGATTTATGACTCATTAATGTTTTAAAAAGCAGCTTAAAACTATCTACATCGATCTAACCTCATAGAGCTAATAAATGGCAACTACTGAGCATCAAAGGATCTAGCAATAAGTATCCACCGAACTCCTTGAAAGTTTGCCAAGTACTAACTCAGGGTACATCACAGGGATTTAAACCCACGTGTGAGATGCATAAACATAAATGATGATAAATGCCCCGCGCTGGTAACAGAGGGCGCAGTATTAATTTTCAAACCTCAGAACCCAGCTGGCCCCTTCAAGGATTTAGGAGGTTTAGCCAAGCATCCTTTGAGTTGTCATCTTCAAAGGGTGTTTGGCAGGTGAGAAAATAAGAGAAAGGGAGAGAAAGTGAAAGAAAATTGCAGAGACGGGAAAGCTAAAAGCTTTAGCGCCAACTTTATTGATAAAAACAATCCCCCGTTACATGAGCATGACTAAGCTTATATAGTGCTTAGAGTCAAGGAATTTACATAAATGTATGAAAGACCAACAATTACATTAAGGGCATTTTGGTAAAAAGCCACAAAAAGCGGTCAAAAGTGGTCAATACAGCGAAACAGGGGAGAGTGCGAAAATTTCGCATGCTGCGAAATTGCATGAAAAAATTTCTCATGGTGCGAAAATTTCGCAGCATTTGGTGTGAACGCAGCCTGCGAAAAGTTCGCAACACTGCAAAATTTTCTGCAATTCTCACTCTCCCTCTGTATTTAGCTCCAATTGCCATCTGCTTTGTTCATGCAGCTTCGAGCTTGGCTCAGGTTCTTTGCATTTGAATTGGCTTGAAGATAGTGGTACAATTAGCTTGCAAAACTACAAAAAATATCCACAAAATATGATTAGTAGCATGGGCTTGGACCTTAGTGTACTAATCAAGAGTTTACGTTGATTAGTACACAAAAAGTGCTCAAAACCTGCAATAAACAGGCTTCAAAACAGCACTATTTGGGTACTAATCACTAGAGCCAGTCAACGCCTACTTATGTGGATTCTCTGGAGAAAGAGTGCTACCTCTGGGGTCGATACAACTAGTGCTCACTTTGGGAGACCCCCTATGCCAAGCTACAACAACAGTAAGATTTCTCATAGTAGATACCTTATCAGCTTACAACATGTTACTGGGCAGGCCCTCTCTCAATACCATAAGGGTCATCCCCTCCGCCTACCACATGATTATCAAATTCCCAATCGCAAATGGAGTAGGAATGGTTCGAGGAAACCAACACATAGCCAGGGAGTGTTACGCAGCATCAATGAGACAAAAAATGGTTGACAACATCTACACGGACGAGCTCAACATGTGAGACGAGGTAAGCACCCGACTTGCGCCCTCAGAAGAACTAGAGCCCGTACAGCTTGACGACCAGCCAGAACACCTCGTCTACATAGGGTCTAAGCTGGCTAAAGACATCAGAAGCCTTCTCATCCACTTTTTAGCGTAACACCTGAGGTGTCTCGCCCCTAAGCAGAAGACATGTGGGCGGAATAAGACATGGCGGAATCGGCCGACGATGTCACACGGGTTGAGCGTCGAAGCTATCCGCTTGGCCGGTGGCTTGAAGGAGGAGCTTAGCCGGAAGCGAGCGGTGTGAAGAGGTCGGTGAGCTTCTCGCGGAATCTGTGTCGGGGAAGTTAAATATCCTAAGTGGTTGTAGCGTTGTTCGTCGAAAAGCAAATGGAAAATGGTGACTTTGCACATCGATTTCGGGGGGATATCAGCAGGGCACCGCCAGGGTAACCTCTCACCTCGGATTTACCTCATAGTGGGCCCATACTACAGGTCATGAACTCCTACCCCATTGTGGGCGCCTTCTCTAGCTACAGCGGATCGGTATGGATCAGCTGACCTCATTCGTTCTTGGGCAAGAACCTCTGCTATGATTTGATGCCTTCAGGCGAAGAGTGCGGAGCCACCTACGAAAGGTTGAGTGAACAAGATGTTCGACGAGTGGAGCATCTATGGAGGTATATATAGGCGACATGTTGGTAAAATCGTTCAGTGGAGCTCCATATAACCCACCTAATGGCGTTCGGATTCTAAGGCTATAACATGAAGTTAAGTCAGGCTAAGTAAACGCCCGGTCTCAGGGAAGTTCTTGGGTTTATAGTGAGCAACCACAGAGGAATAGATGAGCGAACAAGATAGGAGAGTCGTGCTCGGCAAAAATGCACGCGAGCATTAGGACATTCAAGCACTTTGTTTGGAAGAATAGTTCTTATTTGAGCCGCTTCGTGTCAGGCAATGACAAATGTCGACCCTTTCTTTGAGTTAAAGGCCTTTAGTGGGATGCACCTTTATGATGAGACCACTTGTTGTTGAAAGCTTGCCTAAACTCTCCCCTAGTTCAGTAGCCAGCAGGAGAACTCCTCCACTCTCTGCTTGACGGTTTTAGACTTCTCCAGCTAGTGTCGCCACGGTCGGGGAGACGGGATGAAGTCTGACAACGATTTACTATTGCGTGGGGCTGAGAGAGTTTGAGGAGAGATATCCCAGATGAAGCTGATCCTAGCGGTTGGTAACTCAGGCCTTGCTGACTCATACATCAAAGTCTCAAGCTGAATATCGGATGAAGCAAAATCTTGCACAAACCAGAAACCTACGGAAGGCGATAAAGTGGGCTATAGAATTTAAGTGGAGTTCGACATCGGTCTGACCAAGGATAGCAATAAAAGGCGGATCTTGCGGATTTCATCATGGAATTCACCCCAGTAGAGCCTACCGAAGCTACCAGTGGCCTTGAACACTCCACATATGGAGGTTATCAGGTGGGCAGGTGCTCGTACTTTCAAGACGGTGGGTCTAATCTGACCTCCAAACCAGGATGATGTGGAATACACCCTCGGAATTCGGCTTCCGACCTTGATAGCAGTAGAGATATGGGGAGGTACATCATGGTGAGGCTTGCATAGCCCGCTCAGTAGGCGATCGGTAGAAGTGACGGTGAAACCGATTAGTGGTAAAACGGATAGAAGACTCTGAGAAGCAAGAGGTAGAGGAAGATTATCGTACCTCTGAGGTCTGAGGGTAGCAAAAGTTCATACGAGTTGGTCGAACATGTACGAAAGTGAAAATTCGTGATGCCTTAGCAAAGCGCGACCTCACGAAGACACAGGCCGATACTGTTGGGCACCTCCGAGCCCTCGATGGCATCTGACAACGAGATGCTTGTGTGATGCGACGGTGAATGGACCCGTCTAGGATTACTTGGTGGAAGGAACATTGCGGCGACCCCAGGAGGCATCGAACTCATAGCAAGGTCGTGAGATTCACCAGTTCATCGAGGGGACCCTTTATAGCGGGGCTTCTCTCATGTTCTTAAGTGCGTAGGGAAGGAAGGCATGATGCATGCTCGGGGAGGTACACGTAGGCATCTGTGGCAACCACATCAGAGCTCGAACCTTAGCAAGAAAAACTTTGAGGTAGGGTTATTCTTGGCCCTAATGCTTTCGAAGCAATCGGTAGTCAGAAAATCTGGCCCAGTAGGGTTGTTCTTGAATCTATCATCTCTTTTGGTGCTGACGTCGATCACGAACCCCTGGCCTTTTCAGCAATGGGAGGGCTAGGCGTATTAGGACCCACCCGTTGGAAGGGACGATCTGGGAATTATTATTGTGGTGCTGGGTATTTTGCAAAGTGAAATTTGAGGCGAACCCTTAGCGACAATCATAACGGAAGGTGCATGGCCGTCGACATTCTATAATATGCAGGTTCAGGATCCCAAGGTCCCTCGTGTCTGATAATGGGAAACAGTTCAACAATCCTAAGTTCAGGGATTTCTGTGCCGAGCTTGAAATCAAGAACTACTACTCATCCCCATTTCGTCACGATCGATGGGTAGCGGAGAATTCATTATAAGGACTCTCAGCGACGTTGAACTAAATTAGAAGATCTAAAGGAAATGGGTAGAATACACTCCCAGTGCTATGGGCACATAGAACTGCTCGCGAGTCAACAACTCAGGGCCCATTAGCTCTAGCCTTTGTACCAAGTAGTAGCTCTGTTAAATTCGGATTAAAGTCGCCGAGGATTAGTTGGCCGTAGAACCTGATGAGGAGGTTCTTCGCTAAGCTTGGATCCCCCAGAAGAAAAGCGGGGCTTGAGTCTGAAACATATTGGACTATCCACGAAAATGGGTGAGATACTATGGCCAGAAGGGTCGAGCCAGGGAGTACAGGCACAGCGTCTAGTTCTCGAAAGCTTACGCTGCGAGGAAGAGACCCCACATGGGAAGGCTAGGACCAGGTGGGAAGGGCCATATTGTATCCCATGGTCGATACAGCCATTTCTGAGCTCCCGAGCGAGAAGGAAAAACCACTGCCACACTCATGGAACCCTGAACACCTCAAACTAGTCTACCAATAAGACCTCGGAATGTAATAAAGTATCCTATGTTTTGATTTTAAATAACAGTCTCAATGTTCATTTTTAGGCTACTTAATATCATGGTGGGTCAAAAAATTAGTTATAATGATAAAGCAATGAGCTCGCCTCGGAAATGTCTAGGTGCAGAAAGCGCATGTTTTACAAAAGATTGTTCTTTATTTCAAAGGAGTTACAGTTAACACAGTGGATCACAATCAATAGAGTTGTACCCTGCACCTTCAGAGGCAATGTGTGGCTTAGGTTCCTACTTCTCGAAAGAAAAAACCCCGCAAGGAAAAAGGAAAAGAAAAGAGAAAGTAAGGAGCTCGGCTGGTAGAAGCTCTAAAAAGTCACATAACACAAATACATAATTTCATTTCAAGAAAATTACAATCACCTCAGAGGATTACAAAATATTTCTTTACATCTCAGAAAATTACAATCAGCAAGGTTGTTCTTCGAATCTCAAAAAAAAAAAAAAATTACTGGGTCGAGTGGATTTCTTCACATCGAGACACAGGTCAGCAAAACCACAGAAAGAGAAAAGGAGGAGAAAGGAAAGAAAAGAGAAAGAAGAGGAGAAAGAGAAAGAAGAGGAGAAAGAGAAAGAAAAGGAGAAAGAGAAAAGGAAGGAGAAAGAGAAAGAGAAAAGGGGGGATAGGGAGAAAAGAGGGGAGGATAGGAATAATGGAGAAAGCGGGACTTAAAAGTTTTCCCTCTAAAGCATACTGCCCCCTCGATACATTTGATCCGAGTTCCTTCAATGGGCATGACTGAGAACAACACAACCCCACAGGGGGAGAGGAAGTGAGAGGAAAACGACTCACGGCGTGACGAGGAGGAACTGGCGTAGGCCGTGACCTCAATGATGCGTAGTGGAAATCGAACCTTAGGCTCCATCACTTGGGCAATTTTCTCGAAGGTAGAAAGAAAAATAAGACGATGTATAACTCACCACATCAAGAAGCCAGTTATTTATAAAGAGGCACAGGCCTTTGGGAAATTCAACGATCTGCGATTCCCCCTGAGCCTACATTAAAGATGCACGTGCTTTCCCCGAGAAGGATATTCGAGCCGTATTGCCACGGGTTTCAGGCGTTTTAGCTCGGTTCGAGAAGACATAATAGCCGGGAGCCTAGTAGCTCAATTTGCGGAGCCTGACTGTCAAGGAAGGCCTTGTAGCGAGGCCAGTAGCTCGGTTTTGAGCTTAAGCGCTCAAAGGCCTTGTAACCCAGAGCTGATAGCTCAGTTTGTAGAAGCGGTACTGAGCTTCCGTGGCGAAAGCCTGATAGCTCAGTTTTCAAAGCTTTGCTTTCGGCCGCAGCGGGTATTTATCTTCGGTTTGTATTTCTAGTTTGCTTTCGAGGAAGAACCTCGCAGCGAACTGTAACTCGGTTTTCAGAGCATATAAAAAGGCCTTGGCAAGGGAAACCTGGCCAAGCTCGGTTGTAAAGCTCTGTTTAACAGAGGAGCACAATAGCCCGGGAGCTTGATAAGCTCGATTTTGAGCTTAGCTGCTAAAAAGGCCCGTAGCCTGAGGCCGTAGCTCGGTTTTGGAGAGCTCAAGCGACCCAGGGCCTGATAGCGGGGCAGTGCTTTCGGTTGCAAAGCCTGTTGCTCGAGAGAAACATAGCTAAGGGCGTGCTTCAGTTCGAGCTTAAGCTGCTCAAAAGGCCTTGTAGCCCGGGGCCCTGGTGCCGGTTGCAGAGAGCTCGAAGCGACTCGAGAGACACAATAGCCTAGGGCAGGTAGCTCGGGTTTGCATAGCATAGCTCGAGGAAGGCCTCTTAGCGAGGAGCCCAGTGCTTTCGAGTTTTGAGCTTAAGCGCTCAAAAAGGCCTTGTAACCTGGGCCCGATGCTTTCGGTTTATAGGCACAAGCTGCTGAGAGGCGCGACAGCCCGGGAGCCCGTGCTTTCGATTTTAAGAGCTTAGCGCAAAGGCCTTGTAGCCCGGGGCCCGATGCTTCGATTTTGGAGAGTTCAAACAACTCGGAGAATTTGATAGCCCGAGGAAGCTGGTAGCTCGGTTGTAGAGAACCTGGCCCCTTTCGAGGAAGGCCTACGTAACCAAGGGCTCAATAGCTTAGTTTTTCAGAACTTAGCCCCACTTTCAAGAGCTGACATGGCCAGGCCGTAGCTGAGTTGCTGATGAATTTGGGACACGATGAACTAGGAGCCCGATGGCTGATTTATGAAACCTGTTGCTCGGAAAGCCTGGTAGCGAGGAGCCCGTGGCTCGGTTTTGAGCTTAAGCGCGCGAGCCTTGGCCTAGGAGCCTGTAGCCGGTTGTGAGAACTGCTTGCTCAAAGGGAAGGCCTCATGTGAGGAGCCCTATTGCTTCCCGGTTTTGAGCTTAACTGCCAAAGGCCTTGGCCAAGAGCCCGTGCTTCCCAGTTTGACTCAGCAGCTGGGAGGCATGATAGCCGAGGCCGTAACTCCAGTATGCGAAAGGCTTAAGCGCTGGAGGGCCTCATGCTTCAGGAGTTGTTGCTTCAGTTCTTAGAGCTTAACTACTCAAAAAACCTGATAGCCCGGGGCTGACCTGCTTCCGGGTTTAAAGAGAGCACAAGCGGCTCGAGGAATGAGAATAGACTAGGAGCCAAGCAACTCAATTCGGAAAAACAATAAAAAGAGCGATAAAATTAATCAATGAATCTCATCATATCAACGAAAAGTCAAAATCATAAGCATAAAAAAGCTAGGTGTTGAACTCTAAGTCTGGGAAAGCTTTGGAAGCCTGGCGATTCATTGCCACGGTAGAGTCTTGGGTCAATAATATTTATATCCTAAATTAACCTGCATGCATTGGTCGAGCTCTTTGTAGTATAGCGGTTCTAGGGTCGAACTCAGGGATGGGTTTTCTTTGTACAAATGACTAACAGTGAGGTTCAAACTTGGTGAATTAAATTTGGATTTTCAGGATTTGGTAAAAACAGGGTATTGATTGTTCACTGACTGAAACTAAAATAAGAAAAAAAATGTAAAATAGAACCCCTTGAAGTGTTAGGCCACTGGCTTAGGGTTTTAAGGCAACCAACATGTCCTCGGGTCTTTTTCCTCGCGTTTGGGAGCATGACATATAGTCATTTCCCAAACCGGATCTTCATTTAGCTTTAAAACCTAGACCCTTAGAGTTTTCCTCTTGAAAGCTGGCATTTTATTAGGCATAAATGTCCCTAACGTATAACATATCTCAAAAACCCTACTCCTAATAACTAATAGGAGACCTTGCTTGGGCATCAGTGGATCTAATGAAAGTATCCACGAACCCAGAAAAAACTTACTTGAATACACATTAGAGAACATCTTAAGAGATTTTAACTGTGTGAGAGACGAGGTATGAACAACCATAAACGCTCACATGAAAAGCAAGAGAATAGTTGGTTTACCTCAAAACTGGCACCCAGTGGCCTTCCCCTTCAAGGATGGGGGAGGTTTAGCCGAACATCCTTTGATTTGTCATCATCAAAGGATGTTTGGCAGCCGAGAAAATGGAAAAGAAAGTGAAGCAGAGGAGAGGAGAAGCCAAGCGGGAGAGCTGGAAGCTTCCCCCGTCACTTTATTGATTGAAGTTGATTGATTCAAAGTTTTCTGGTGGAGCTTGCGATGCTCGATTAGTAAGGGAGATTACAAAAAAACCAAAACAAAAGTGTCTGAGGTTAAAATAGGAAAAAACCAAAGCGTAACAAAACAACAAGCGTATAACACTTGAGAAAAATAGAAATTTGTAGGTGGAGCAGTCTTATTTGGAGCGAAACAGTGCTCACGGAAAAGCATTCTGCGAGTGGTGTTCTTACGTTTACATTATTCTTCCTTTGGTCTTTGATTTGCGATGTTGAGTTTGAGCTTTGAATTCTTAATTCTTGGATCGACTCAACAATTTTGGCATAATTAACTTCACCAGCGCAAATTTTGTCATAAAATACGATCATTAGAATAGTAGGGACCTTGATGTGCATCGGGTTAATTAGAATGATTAGTACAACGCTCTTTATAATAAATAGGGCTCGAAATAGCACTTTTTGAGCACTAATCACACCCCCAACCTACACATTGCTGATCATAACGTGAAAGAAAAAGAAAGATGAGAGCACTCTGAAAACAATAGCAAAGGTTGCGGAGTTCAAGGTTGTGAAGAAGTAATGCAACCCTCGATAGAAAATTAGAAACTTAGCCTAATAACTACCTTCGAGAGAATGAATGCCATACAAATGGATTGCTCCAGAAAGAGCTTCTTCTCGATGGCTGACGGGGAACTTCCACGAAATCTAAGTGTTTGTTTGATGGAGTTCTCAACAATAAACTACCAAGCCTCTCCCCCGACAAGCTATTGCCACAACCTAGCATGCTAACAACTTAAATAGATCCAGGACCCACCTCTTATTCCCACAATTCTTTTTGTGTTGTAGAAATTCTGATACGGGGAATCATTACTCACCAAAGTCATGCTTGAAGGATCTGCAGGTGACTCCGTGATTAAGGCTTAGAACGCAAATCATGAGGATCTTTAGACCACTAACTCTTGGGTTTCACCAGAACTTGGTGATTGAAAATCCAGCACCTACAACTCGCTAAACTTCACCCATCCACCCGTGTAGCGAACACTAAGTCGGTGGCTCCCAACCAGTTGGCTTAGGGCACCAGGCTTTAAAGGCTTTCGCCATAAACCCCTCGGACCGTGCTCGGGTTTCAAGGCAAAGCTTTGCGATTGGTTTTCTTTTTCTTTTCTTTTTCCTTTCTTTTTCTTTTCTTTTGGAAGACACATTGTATACATTCATGAGGGTCCTTAACTTTATTACAGAGTGGTCAAACTAGAATTAGGTTTGTGTTTAGGAGGTAGGTAGTTTTATTATTGTTGGCTTAATGTGCCTTTGTGTGTGGTTAGCTAAGGTGGAAGAAAAGGTTAAATATAATAAGAATTCAACTAATCATCCACTCAACTAGGCGGGACATCACTCACAACATCAATAGGATTAGGTGAAGTTTGATTTTCCAACTTACGGGTTAGGCAAAACCCTGAAGTGTGTGCAATTTTTGAAAAATTAAGTTAGTATAGATATAACAGCTTCACAAAAGGAAAACCAGAAGCCCTTGTGAACATCACAAATAGGCTTGCTCAATATAAACAAAAATAAATGCCACTTCCTTCGCTAACTTTCCTAGGCAAAATGTCACATTATCCTGATAGGTCTTGGATTGGAAAGTTAGAGAAGGAAAGTGTCCCTCACTTGATGATATGTGCTTGTTTTTTGGATAGGATACTTTACAAGCTCATCAACACCTTATTCACTCAGTTTGGAACTGAATAAACAAGTTAGGAGAAGAAAGAGAGGAAAAAATGACCAGTTGGGTATTTTGAAAGAGTACACCTTCATAAACATTTCAAAAGTATTTCTTTCTGGCTATATTTTGGATTCTACACTCTCTAAGCTTTCATGATTTTCAAAAACACCTAAAGCGAGGTTCGGATTAGAAAAGTTATGTGAAAACAAAGTGTGATCACGGAATTTTTTTTCAATTTATATATATATATATATACCATATATATATATATATATATATAAGTGCGAATTTTTCCAATTTATATATATATATATATATATATATATATATATATATATATATATATATATATATATATATATATATATATATATATATATATATAACATAAAACGAAATAGCGAGAGAAAGCACATTGTGCGAAATTTCGCGAAGCGACTGCGAAAATTTAGGTTTGCGAAATTTTTCGCGGAGTTCATAGCGAAATTACAGGCCATTTCACCATTGCCTCTCACTGCATCAAAATTTTGATAAAAATTGCAAAAATAAACACAGAAAAATTGCAGAAAAATGAAAATTAATATAAAAACAAAGATTAATTAAAAATTAGAGGAAATTTAAGAAGAAAAATTAAAGAAATCAACATAAAACAGAATAAAATAAAATAAGACAAGACAAATGGCCAAAGTGGAAGCGAGCACCCCCGAAACATGTTCCTCGACCTTTGGAGGCTGGGCCCCAGTGGAGCTTCAGAAATCATAGGAGTTCGGATGCTCCAATCAGAACGACCTTAGGAACCATCCTTTGTGCCATGCGATGTAGTGGTACGCTAATGTCTTGGATGTAGTGATGAAAACTGGACTGTGGCCACTAACTTCCTAAGGTTTTGTAGAATGAGGCGTGTAAATGGGATGGCCTTTCTTTGGGGTGTTCGGGTGTTGCATGTGTGGTGCGAGTGTAGAGCGGGATGTTATTGTGGTGGGTTGTTTGGGTTGAGCGTGCTGCTGGATCCAAATTTATGGGGATTGGGTGAAGGGTAAGCTTTGGTGCTCTTCCTAGCTCTCTTTCTCCTCCCCATGCTTCCCTTCTTTGGTAGTTCCTCGGGAGCCTCCCAATGGTTCTGCGTCGAGTTCCCCACCCCAGGTTGCATTGGCGGTTCACCCAAAATACACTCTTCCTTCAGATTCTCCTCCTCTTGATGAACATGTTCTTCGTTGTGATAGGCCAAAGCGTGGTGTGTATATACGTGCGCTATGTGTGAAGTGTGCGCGTCGCCCAGTAATATAGTGTACCTATAGTGCGGATGTGATTACGAGGATAAGTGTGTTGAATACGAGAAGATTGGCTTTAGATATTATACGGATATAAGCTTTGGGTGACAGTACTAAATGTTTAAATTTAAACTAGACTGTCGATCTTAATGAATTGCGTATAATGGAGACTAGAGTACATGTCTCCCCACACTTACTGATGGATTGTTATTTCTAAAGAAGTTACCTATTCGGTTGTTATAATTTATTGATGGCTAGGTGATGGTAACTACGAAATACCACTCTCTCGAGGTGTATCAGCCTATCTGCTAGTAGTGTTGAGTGTATCTCACCCCCGACTCGATACTTGAAATTCTTAAATGTTCTAACCTTAATGTCGCCACCCTCGGGATCGGAATATCTCTGTTCTTAGAATCGATCGAAGAATTTGCTCTACTCAAATCACGGTATCTCTGTCTCTCGAATCCTCGTATCCAGCATGAATCATAGCCCAATGTTGGCGACCATCAGGTGTAAAATAACTCCACGGATATAAAGCATATGTTAACGAGTTATAAACAATTTGAATAATATAAAATACTAATCTTTAATCCATCTCTGTCGTGACGAGGGTTCAACAATACCTAAGTATAAATCTAGAACATGCGAATATGAGAACACCAATGTTTAATCTATAGAAACATCAGTACTTCCCATTAAAAGAAAGAAAATACGAATATTGGGCTCTTCTTAATCAGTATGATTTGACGGATTACGTCAGACGATACGATATTACGGCAGCGAAATAGTGACGAGTCGAAGTTGGTGGTGTGGAATGTCGTGAAGTTGAGGCGTCGCTGCGTTGAGACATCGCGACGTTGCTGCTTGTTGACTTCTACGTTTGTTGACCCGGCGTGCCGCGGCGTTAGAACGTCCGCAGTGAGGCGTCAGCGACATTGGAACATCGAGGCGTTCCGATGACATGCACTTCCATCCTCTGATCCAAAATGCAGCCAAAAACCCTCGTTCCACCTGCAGTTCACACACACAACAAGAATCAGATGTCGGGCCATAAATAATACTTAATTTAAATATAAAATAAAGCCCAAGCGTAAAACAGGCAAGGTTGGCATGATGTTTAGAGCACTCATCACACCCCAGGCTTTGCTTCTTGCTTGTCCCCGAGCAGGCGATTCTTTGGTTACCACCTACATACTATAGCTTAACACTAGGATAGTGATGCACATGCTGATAGATAGAGGATCAAATTGGACCGACTCACACTTTTTCCGTTTTGTTCGAAGTTCAGAGGATTCGCAAGGGTGTTCGACTTTCGAAAGAATTAGATTGAATCGGTGTAATTGACTAATGCCTCATCCTCCAAGGTATTCAATAACCTTTCCCAAGGAATCTATGTGCTTTGAATAAATGACCTCTAGTTTATACCTAGGTTAAAAGCCCCCGAACTGAGTTGACTCACACAATTAGGAAAATCTAACTACAAATGATAAAGGAACCAGCAGTTTTCTTTCACGACGCACCTACTCATAACATCAAACAAAACTAGTGCCCTAGTAAGTTTATGCTAATTGTTCATGTAGCGGAAGCAGTTGACTCCCAGTTAGTTAGGAGCACAGGGCATTCGAGTTCCCCTCGAGCGTCACCAGGAACACTCATTAGCCTAAGGGCCACTAAGTTGTGGAAACTTCCGTCTTGTCCCTTGCAGGCGGTGGGTCGATGACTCGGGCCCGAGTTGGCTCGGGGCATTGGGCTGAAAGGCCCCTCGGATTTGTGCAGGGTGTCAGATGGAAAGATCCCACTTGTTCCTTTTTGAATATATATATATATATATAATATATTTTTTATTTTATTTTATTTTTATTTATTTTTTTGGGCTCGAAGGCAATCCTCTTTTATTAACGGTGTCCCATCTCTTTGGTGTTTAGAGACTCCCAGGGTTTGTTGAACCTTAGTAATAGGGTTCGACGCTAGGTATCCTGGTCATCTGGCAATGAGTGTATTAGGCTCGTTGAGAAACGATTTGTGAATATCGAAGGTGATTCACTATGCCTCCACTATTCATCCTAATTCGAGCATCAAACACTTGATGAATCCTCTTTTAGGGATATACCTTTATTTTCTATGATAATAGTGATTCGACCCTGAAGTGATCTTAGACTCTCAAACAGCAGCACACACACAAACTACTAAACACGACGCCACTAACATAGATATGATCACACCAAAAACACAAACGGGAACTAAACACCGCGACTCGACCTTTAAAATGAACTAGTAAATGGAAACTAAACCAAAACACAAACTAACATGCGTGCGAAACTAAACTACGACCTGAATAATAAATAAAAATATGCATCACAAATGATACTAATCCTAATAAAAACCCGATCACCACTGCACTTACATTCCCGACAAAAGAACCGGGGTCCTCACTTTGGCGATATGAACGAGGATAAGGTGAAGGAACTCCTTTGGTGATACGTACAGTCCTTGGGGTGGTGGCGGCTGGTGGTGGTGTGCAGAATCTAGCGTTTGGGCTGGAGGGACTAGCTGCTGGCTGGAAAGGAGAATAGTGGCACAGTTAGCGGAACCATATGCATGTCAGCGCGAAGGGCCTCCATATCTTGTGTAAGGAGGACTCGGTGCTCCTGGGTCTCATCGGGGAGATGCATCAAAGGCGCTCGGTGGGGCGGCGGCAGGGTCACCAAAGTCGGGTGTGGGGCCCGGATGGGACCGCCTCCGAGGTCGGCTGAGGTAGTGGTGGTGGTGGTGGTGGTGGTGGGTGGTAGAAGAAGCCCTTATGTCACCTTAGGGATCGCGAGGAGTCAAGCGGGCGATGGTCGTGGAGCTAAGTCACCGTCAGGGCTCATGGCCGGAATCATAAATCCCCTCAGGTCGTGGTACACCCGGTTTGTCTCGCTTAACCGATATAGCCTTAATTGGGTGTAACCACGCCTCGTTGTCATCTAAGGGCACCCCGGCTCGTTTGCATAAGCCGTAAATGAGGAAAGGGTGCCCCAAGTTCATCTTAGCGTCCCGGTTATGGAGGATGGCATCCTCTATAGCCCAACATCGAACGGAATATCCTGAATGATGGCATAATTGAGCAGGGCACGCTTGGCGGTCACCTCACACACGTTCGTCGTCGGAATGAGACGCGACGTGATGAAGTGATGCCAGACTTTAGGGATATAGGCCAAATGCTTGGCCTTGAAGTGGACGGCGTGCCCATCATTGTTGAGCTTCCACTCACCCCGCTCGTTTGTCAAGACCCGAATGACCTGAAATTGTCGGGTCGCTCATGGGAAACGTCGAAGGCTCGGGGACATGATCAAGATTATAAAATTGGTTGATAGGCTCCGCACTGAAGTCTACCAACACACCCCGCCTGGACCTTCTTGACGACCGTGGGAGCGAGGGTTGGCCTAGGAATTCTCGCACCACACTCATCCTTGTTGGATGAGGTGGTTGGCAAACGCCGTCATCCTTGACATGATAGTCTTGCAGAAAAATCGTCGGGGTGGTGGAAGCCCTTTTCTTTGATAAAGGACCGGTTCTTACAAATGGTGCCGAACTGATCAGCGACACCCTCGTTAACAAACCGCGTGACATCGAAATTGAGTTGGATCTCACTGCTTGAGCCAGTTTAGTAAATTGTTGCCTCTTACCGGTTGTCCCGATTGTAACAAAGACAATCGAGACTGTCGAAGGTCCTAAGTGGAAAATGTAGCCTAATGGCACCAACAGGGCCACACACGGATGGGCGTACAACCATCGAGGCTTTTTTATAAAGTGCACTATGAAAACTAAGACCAAATGGGCAGCAGTAGACACAAACCACAGGACACACTACGGACCACACCCATTTCAATAGACCTAACAAGGTGGACTAGACCTAACAGGAACGATTTAAACCTATCCTAGTCAAGGACACCAAGGCGGTATGTGGAAGGAGTGAGACAGGGACATTAGAATGGTAATGTGGGAATGGTGGTAGCAAAATCGGCGAGGTGGTCGGAGGGCAAAACAATGGCCTCCGATGGGAGTGGATTCCGGCAGGGACGAAGATGGGGATGACGACGGGGACAATAGGGTTCAGGCAAGGAGGGAAAAGGGGTAAAAGAAAAATGAGGGTGTTTGTGGCCTTAAACAGAGCCAACGTCGCGACGTACGAATGTAACATCGCGCGTTCCAGAGAGGAAAGCAGCTAACGTCACGACGTTGAGATCTAACGTAGCGACGTTCCAGAAAGTGATTAAAACCAACGTCGTGATGTTGAGATCCAACGTCGCGACGTTCCAGAGGAGTACAAAAAATGACGTCGCGACATTGAGATTGCGATCGCGGCGTTCGAAGAAGAGGTCAAGCGTGCTAGCGTTGAGGGCGTGCGACGTTGAAACATGTCAGCGACGTTGAAAGCCAGCGTCAGCGACATGGCACGAAGAGGCACAAAATGCAAAATATTCAACATTGGTCTAAAGTAAGAGAAAACTCCCCTAGTGTAATTTGTGACTTCCTCGAACTTCTGAAGTGAATTTCTTGCGCGGATCCTCTACAATACTTTCGATCGCAGGTCCTGAAAACAAACATCCATAAGGAGATCCCAATTACGGACATAAATAGCAAACCAAACCAAACTTAGAACAAACGAAAAGTAAATAACAGAAAAATTTGAAAAAGCTTGGGTTTGCCTCCCCGAGAAGCGCTATGTTTAATATTCGTTAGCTTCGGCTGACCTAAATCTCAATGATAACAAGGGCAGAGCTCCTATGTAGCTTCACGTACTTCCGTCTGATCAGTCAGATTGAATTATTCTTTTCTCAAGCTGGAATTAGCTGAAATACGACCCCGACCGTTTGTGTGTTGTGGGTATTTCCTTTGTGGGATCGTAACCTCTGCCCTCCATGTGGAAAGACCTTGGTCAGCATGAAAGGTCTGACCATCTAGACTTCAATTTCGAAAAGTTTGACGGGAATTAAGCAAGAGGACTTTTTGCCTCGCCTCGAATTCCTTCACAGTAATATATTATCGTGCCAGACTTTTGTCCTTGGATATCACGGGCATTTTTCATAAGCCGTTCTGAATTGTCGAGTTCAACGAGGGTGTAGCGATCGCTTCTCACCGGCTAGTGTACTGTCCATGTTCAAATGTCGAGTTGCCCAGTAGGCTCGATGCTCCAATTCCACTAGCAGGTGGCATGCTTTGCCATAAACAATTCTAAAAGGCGACATACGAGGTGTTTTAAATGTTCGATATGCGGAAGTGCATCTTCAAATCTTTTAGACAGTCCTTCCTAGACGTGCTTTGTTTTCTCGAGAATGGACTTAATTTCTCGATTTGATACCTCTGTTGCCATTTAGTATGGGTGATATGCAAGGGAGGATGTTCGATCGCGCACCCCATACTTTTCAGGGCATCAATCATCTTATTGCAGAAATAGTGCAGATTATCTGTGATCGGTGCTCGAGGAGTGCAGATAAATGAAATATGTGTTTCTGAAGAAATTGAGCCACTACCTTGGCATCGTTAGTGCGGGTCGGAATTGCTTCAACCCACTTGAGACATAATCTTGTGAGATGCCTGAAGTTGTTATAAGATGGAAATGGTCTATAAATCCATTCCCATAAATCAAACAGTTCCACTTCCAGAATGGGATGCATAGGCGGTTCCTCCTTTCTAGAAATGCCCCCCATTCGTTGACATTTGTCACATGTGGATCTGCAAATAGATCAGGCATCCTTGAATAAGTAAGACGTAGAAACTGATTGACACCTTAGCTGCGTTATTGGCCCACGAAATGTCACCACATGGTAAAGCAGTGTGTGGTGGTTCAAAATCACATTCATTTCATCTTGAACACCATCTCAGGATCACTGAGTGGCGCAATGTACAGCGAAATTGGCTCCTCCCAATAGTAGTGTTTCAGAATTAATGCGAAAAACACTTTTATTGATAGCTAAATTAGGTGCTGGCTACCAAATAATTCACGTAATCTGCAAACCATGGATCTTCAATAGCTAAGAGTTGCTCATTAGGAAAATCGTCATTCACTTAAACATCATCACTTGCCCCTTCCAATCGTATGATCTGCAACTAGGTTCTCTGCTCTGCCCCTGTATCTTCAATCTCGTCGAATTCTTGCAGCAAAAGAACCCACCGGATTAGTCGGGGTTTGGCGTCTTTTTTAGTCATCAAGTATTTTATGGCAGAATGATCAGTGTGAACTACGACCTTGTTACCAATCAAATAAGGCCTGAATTTGTCAAAAGCAAAGACAATAGCCAATGGTTGCTGTGGTAGTAATTCAGGCGGGAGCATCATTCAAGGTTTGCTCGCGTAGTAGATTACACGGAAAATTCTCTCTCTTTTACATACCAGCTCTTTGCTCTGTCCTTAAAATCTTAAAGTCACACATAAGCTCAAATGGAAAGGACGATCGGGAGCCACAACAATAGGGCGTGCCATTATCTTTTAACCTTTGAAAATGGTACAAACACTGGGCATTAAACTCAAATGGGGTCCCTTGGACCAGAAGATTAGACAACGGTTTTGCAATCTGAGAAAAGTCTTTGATGAATCGCCTATAGAATCCAACGTGGCCTAAAAAACTTCTTATTCCTTTTACCGATGAGGGTGGAGGTGGTATAATTGCTTCAATCTTTCTGTCTACCTACATTCCTCTTGATGAAATCCGATGTAATAGAGTACAATACCCTCTTGTACCATGAGAGAGTAGCACTTCTCCCGATTAGTCTGAGTTGGTCTCTCGCATCTTATCAACACTGATCGCGGAATTCTCAGACGATTGTCAAATGAATTGCAAAGCGAAAAATCATCCATGAAGACCTCGATTGTCTTTTCAGCCATATCTGAGAATATGGCCATCATGCATCGTTGGAAGGTGCCCGGCGCATTGCACTGCCCAAAGGGCATCCGCCTGAATACGAATGTCCCATAGGGACATGTGAATGTCGTCTTCTCCTGATCTTCGGGGGCTATAGCAATTTGATTGTAGCCGAATATCAACCGAAAAAGCAATAATATTCATGGCCAAATACTGTCCCGATCCAAACATCTGATCTAAACGGCAATGAGAAATGATCTTTCAGTGGCCTTGTCGATTCCAGATAATCAATACAAATTCTCCACCGTGGTATTGAGAAGAGCGTAATATGTTATTTCGATTCTTATGTGATTGTTCCTCCCTTCTTAGGGTACTACTTGAGGCTGGACTTACCATTACCTTTGTCTACGAAATAGGATAAATTGCAGTATCCGACCACTTTAACACCTCCTTCGGGACTACCTCTTTCGTAGTTGGATTAACCTCCTACGTAGCTTCCGCGAGGGTTTTATGACCATCTTCGGCCAAATATGATGCATGCACATGGAAGAGCCGAATCCCTTTCATCGGTAGAGACCATCGGCGCATTTTATGATCTCAAGGACCCTCGATAACTTCCCTTCCTGCAATTCTAGTCAAGGATGCTGAGATGATCCTTTGGTAAGGTGGATGTTATCCCAAGATCGCATACTTCAAATGGCTAAGGTAAAGGTTTTGTTCCATCTTGGGTGGTTGTTGACCAGATGTATGGCGTTTAGCACTTTCACACAGAGATTAGTAATTTCCTTCTATTGGGTTCGAAAGATCCATCCATTTACATATTCCTCTGCCTCTTCGCTCATATTCTGGGAATCACATTACGTGTACTAGGCTAGCCTCGAAGGATCAGTGAGACCACTTTGGCTAGACACTATAGCCTTTACTATCTCTGCCATGAAACATGTATCACTCTCTGCAGGATGTCTCACAGCTTCGAACACGTTGAACTTGACTTCATCCTCTTGCACTCTCAATTTTAGTTCTCCCCTCTGAACATCAATCATTGCTGGTTGCAAAGAAACGGTCTACCGAATTATGGGTATTTCTTTATCCTCTTCCATATCTAATAAATGAAATTTGCTAGGAAGATAAACTTGTCAACCTTTACTAAGACATCTTCTATCACCCCTCTCCCGGATGCTTTAGGACTACATGCACTTGGCCCGAAGTGTATTTATGGATTAAGACGAAACTTCACTAATCCCAAGCGTTTAAAATGGACGGGCATGAGATTAATATTGGCACCCAGTAGTCACCGCGATGCTCTCTCGAAGATAGCATTTCTATGGTGCATGGGATAGTGAAGCTGCACAGGTCTTTTTAGCTTTGCGGCTTCCTCGAAGTATGGCACTCGCTCTGATTAGGTTAGCGTTTGAAATGCAGTCTTCTCTTAAAGACAAGATGTCCTTCATCATTATAAGCGGGCATCTATTCGGAGCATCGTAAGCGGGATATTGATGTGCAGGTTTCTTGAATCTTCCATGAACTTGGTGGTGCTTATCCAACATGCTTCTTTAGGCGTTGTGGATACGGAATTGGGGCCATGGGTTGTGGGTTGTCGCACAGCCCCGGTTGTGTTTCCTCTGTTGTTTCTCTTGAAGTACATTCCCTATCGCATCATCGATGCGGCCAGGGCTGGATGACTTTCTCGATCTACACCTCACTCGACATTGGGGATTGCTCCGTATCTCGATTCTTTACCACTTCTTAAGCATTATTTGCTTTAACATGTTCATTCCCATCTCTTCTTGGGTTCATACGAGTTGCTTGGTAAGAACCCGGTGCCTTCTGTTTGTCGATAGATTAGCCATTTGACCATACGTACCTCAAAGTTTCTATTGTCTTTGCTTGATTGTTCGATTGGGTGGCTGTTGTTATATTCGCCTTTGTCTCATTCATAAAGATGAGTGTGTGAGGTGAGCATCTGGCAGCAGAGCCTTGTTCGATCCACCTTTTTCTCGGGAGGTGGTTCGCTGTAGGTGGTGGCATGTTGTTACGATTGTTCCTCCATCCATACCCTTAGTTGTTACGATTATTGATTCGAGGTTATTCACGCTTTATGACATGATTTTGGTTGATAGTTGTTTCCCCGTCTGTCCTTGTTGGGGTGACTCGGTCAAACCTCGACACATCTTGGGCCTGCTCTCTTGTTCTTGTCGTGACATTCTTCTCTGTTGTCTTTATCCTCCACGAAATTCACACAACTCCCATGGGTTCCAGTGTATGGCATTCACAGTACCTTCAGCATCTAGTTCTTGTTGCATTGACTATGCAACATAGAGTAACGATTGTTGGAGACCTCATTATCGTGTCGCCCCGGCTTTCACAGTGTTGCCTTGAAATATACCCTAGCAGTTTCGGACTTGTTTAGGGTATATTATAAGCTAAATATGAATTTCGAAAATAAGATTTGAGACCAGAAACGAAAGGGGTAGAAACAGAGGGTAAAGTGGTCATTACCACTTGAGGGCCTAGTGGTCATAAAAGTGAAAGATTAGGGGTTATATATATGAAATGTTTAAAAATGAAATGTAAATAGAAAAAGTTTTGGGATGCAAGGCAATTAGAGAAAGTTGGAATAGAAATTTGAATGAATGGAAGGGCTTAAGTGCAAATAAGGAAACTTAAAACAAAAAAATGGGTTTTCTTGTCTTGGCCAAACATGGCCTTAACAAATATGGGATTAAAAGATAAAATTAGTCTCATTTTGAAGGAGAAAACAGTAGAGAGAGAGAGAGAGGAGAAGAGAATAGAGAAGGAAGAAGAAAGAAGAGGAAGAGGCAAACGAAGCCAAGCTCAGGTATGGAACACTAACCTTGAGTATGAATCCTTGGTTTTGTTTGGTTAATGGTTATTTGTTGTACCCAAACCTAGGGTTTGTTAGGATTTCATCCTAACCAAAGATGTATGGGAATTAGGGTTAACAAAACTCTAAATGGCATAAGAAAAACATGGAATCCTCCCTTTGAGGTTGGATTTGGTTTAATTACAAAGAAAAAGGGGTTGGAGTTAGAACAAACCTAATAGAATTTGTGTATTTGGTATGTGTGGGTTAAGACCCATATTAGAATGGTTTTGAAGAAATTCATAATGGAGTCTTTGAAAATAAGAGAAGGATTGAATGATAAATTCGTAGAAAGAGATCATAAGATGAATTTGAAGTGGTCTTGAAGTATTTATGAGGTATAGAGTTGATTGGGTTGAAACATATGGAAAAATGTGAGAAAACACACATTCTGGGCACTTTTCGGAGAGTCCTACCGGTAGAGAAGTTAAGTTCTACGGTGGGAACTTCTGATTCTGGTCATTTGGCCAAGTCCACACGGTAGAAGTTAAGTCCTACCGGTAGGACTTGTTCTAATTTCCTGTTCTGACCAGTTTTAGGTATTTTGGCCATAACTTACTCATTTCTTATCCGATTTGAGTGATTCAAGTGGCTAAGTAAAATAGACTTGAGAGAACCAGAAAGCAAGAGAGAAGGCATCGTCAAATTATGATCCTAAGTGATCTAAAAAGTCACTCAAAGTGGAGCCATGTGCAAGAAAAATTCCTGCATCAGCTTTGGACATAGAGTAGTCCGGGTTGTTTCGGACGTAACTTGAGTTTCGGTGCTCCGAATCGGGTGATTCCAGTTGGAATAGAACCTTAGCACCTTAGATTTAAATTAGTATAAGGACATAGTGTCAAAATATGGAGATTAGACCTCAGGAAAAATGAGTAGCCACAAACTGTCACTAGAAAAATCGGTAAAATGACTAGTTGGCATGAAAATGCCATAACTTAATTTGGATGATCGATTGGATTGATTCAATTCTAAGTAAACTAGATTCATAAAGAATGAGAGTATATGAATGAAATTGTGATATATAGACATCATACTTCACAAGAATATAGTACCATATGTAATAGGCATGAAACAAGGAAAAAGTAGAAAATGAAAAATGTAAAGATGTGTTCATGAAACATAGAAAATGATTATGGAAAATGAAAATGAAAGCGAATTGAAACATGATTTGTGAACATGCGAGGCAATATATGTCATGAACACATAATGTGGTTAAGTGATATATTATTATTATCACATATGCAAATGATAACAAATGATAGGAGTATACGTGAGTGGGTATGCAATGAATCATGAATGAGTATAAAGGAATGAAAAAGTATACGTGAATGAATACATGAATGAGTATACATAAGTGGTATATGAATGTGTACATAGATTGAGTATATCTTTGAAAGATATCTGAAAGTGATATTGGAGATTGAAATGTGATTGTGGTTATGAATGCTAATTGTGAAATATATATATATAAGCATATATATATTGATTTGAATGATTGTTATTTGAAATGTTTGTCATACATAAATGATATGAAGACAAAAATGCGATTGTGATCGGTTATGAATGCTAATTGTAAAATATATATATATATATATATATATATATATATATATATATACTCTCTATATACTATATATATATATATATATATATATTAAATTTGAATGATTGTTATTGAAATGTCATCCCACACGTATGCATGTGGCTGCATGTGTTTTGAAACGATAAAAATAATTCTTTATAAAGTAAATTGATTTGAAATGGCAACCATTGAATACAATGAAACATGGCGGGATTCACCAACTGAATTCGTCATGAAGGTAGCAAATGTTGTCTAATCATAATCACGTACTAATGAATGACAAGCGAGTGATTCCCGAGTGAATGCATGCGTGAATGTCGACTACATATATATGTGAGGCGATAATAATTAAATACGAAATCACATTGCTAATGAATGACGAGGAGCGGAGGCGGGATTCACCAGCGAATCACATCGTGAATGTCGGCTTCTATAATATATGTGGGCGATAATAATTGAATGCGAAATCACATTGCTAATGATAGCCAGACAGGGACAGGATTCACCAACTGAATCTGTCGTGAATGTCGACTTCTATAGCCGTATAATGAAGGCGAGTAATAATTGAATCACGAAATCACGTTTGCTAATGAATGTGGACGGGCGGGGATTCTTGACTGAATCTGTCGTGAATGTCGAATTCTATGATCATATGTGAGGCGGTAATATTGGATGTGAAACCGCACAGTACTGCGAGATAATGACGAGCGAGGATTCACGGCCCCGAATACGCCGTGGATGTAATGAGTCTATAATATATGTGGAATCACAAACCCGAAAAAAAAAAGAAACCGATGGTATTGAAAAGTGTATTTGTATAAGTATCTTTTACATTACACGGACATAGAAAAAAGGCATCATTTTGTAAATGCATTTGTTGAATGAAAATGTTAAGGGTCTTTTGAGTATAAGTGTTTATGGGATTGCTAGAAAGAAGTGTTTTCGATTAATTAAAAGGTCTTAAATAGAATAACATAAACAAATGTTTGGGAAAGATAATTGAAAATGTCGGAGTAATAGGGCTCGGCTTGGATCCACCATTCGGGTCAAAATTCGAGTTGAATTGCGACACACTTTTGAAGAAAATTTTAATAAGATGAAATAAATGTTTTGATTGAAAGCGTCGGGTATAGGAGCTCTAGCTTGGATCCATGTCGGGTCAGAAGTAGGGGATGCGGGTGTGACACTTTGTAAATGAAAATTTATAAAAGCGAAACTAAAAGGATTTAACGGGCATCCCGGATCATGAAATGTAATTTCTAAAAAAAAAGGAGTTGATTAATGGCTTTGTGTGATAACGATAAAGAGTCGATATGTATTAGTTTGATTTGAACTTTGTATGAAATTGATATGATTTGATTTGTTCTGAATTGCCATTGTATGCGTATAAGTTTACTTAGATATGATTTGATCTATCATACATGTAGTAGATATGAGTTACAACACATGGAAATACATGACACGGGAAGTAATATGAACAAGAAAAGATATGGAATGCGAAAATGATAAAATCTACATGTATAATATGATATGAGTTAGAGTCACATAAGGTTGGAACCGTTATATGCATAGAAGTAGTAAATGTAAAAGATAGTGTGTGATTATTGTTATTGAGTGGTACATCTATATGTTCCACTAAGCGTAAAAGCATACGGATCTTCAATCAGTGTGAGTGTCAGAGTGAGGACTGGACCCATTTCCACTGGCGATGTGGCCGTCCTAGAATGCAGGTGCTCACGTAGTACCATTCATGATACGATGTTTAGTAGATATGTATAGGTATGTATTTGTATCATAAATGGGACTTAGTAAATATGTATAAATTTTTAATGGATACCATTCCGGTGAAGTGGATCATTTGTAAATGTAAGTAGACTATTTAGTTTACTAAAATCATTTGTACACCATGATCTCTGGTCGACTACGAGAAAAAAAAACTAAAAAAAAAAAAATATATATATATATATATATATATAAGAAGTCGATATATGGTTTCTTTCCGCGGTTGATTATATATATATATATATATATATATACCTAATATATATATACATATATATATATATATATATATATATATATATATATATATATATATATATATATATATATATAAAAGTCCGATACCATGGTTTCGCACGAAAGCTAGGTTCGGATGGTCCTTGATCGGGTCGGATGAGAGATCGGGCGTGACGGGTGTAGTCTTCTCTAGGCCCGATTTGTGGCCAGTATCGACATCTTCGAGATTTCATGTGCTTGGTGTGGTTTTCACCCAATTAGTGCCCCTCCCGGTCGAGGCATCAATCAGCATGGTCGATTCCTCGAGATAGTATAGAAAGTATGGTTGCATCCATCGGTGGGTGTGATGTGGGCACTTCTCAATGGTTAAGTGAAATCTATCCCATGCCTGCGCGGGTTCTCTCCTCTAGTTGTCAAGTATTGATCTTACCGAGTTGTACGGAATTTTTAGGAGTGGGGAAAAACTTGGTCGAGACAAGCGCTAAGTGGTTCCATGAAGTAATGGAATCCGGTGGCTGACTTGTTAACCAATGCTTGGCTCTATCACCTAGTGAAAGTGGGAACAATCTCAACCTGAGTGCCTCTTGATAACCACAGGCCCCAACCTTGATGGTATACATGAGACCCGAGGGAAGTTGATGAATGCATATTTGGATTCTCATTGGGCATTCATGATAGATGTTATATGAAGCATACGTAAGATTCTGTGCAACTTCGATTTGTTTGCACAATAGGTGGTCTTGGATAAACTGTCTGAACTCTTGTAAGCGAGTAGGGCAAGCTCTCAACACTTAACATGAATGGATCATTGGTTGTATAAACGGCTGGTCTTGATTCATAGTTATTTATTTCCCGGCCTCTGTGGCTGTTTTGCTCAATCTTTAGATCTGCTCTTCATTGTTCTCCATGATTGCTAGATTTCTGAATGCGTTCTATTCTCTTTTTGTTCTCGGCGTGATACGTGTAAGAAGTTCTTTGGCTCCGAGATCAAAGCGGATGTAGAGTTAACGAATAAATTAGTCGCATCAGCTCACTATAACCTTGACTCTGATCACACGAATCACAAGTATTGCGGTACTTGTAGAATAAATAAAAAAACAAAAAATTCTGGAGTAATATCTAATTGCTTTGCATTATCTATATCACTAAGACTTATCGACAGCGGTGCCAAAAACTTGATGAATGGCGTGGTAATGTATATCACGATACCTTTATGTCGCATGATGTGCGCGTGTGGTAATATAATTGTACCTATGAGTACGGATATCGAATCCAGGGATAAGTGTGTTGAATCTGATTGAAACTTTGAATATTATGCGGATATAAGCTTTGGGTGTGATTACTAATGTGCAGTTTAAACTAGACTATTCACGATCTTAATGAATTGCGTATAATGGAGACTAGAGGCTATGTCTCCCCACCACTTTGATGGATTATTTCTAAGAAGTTACTGTGGAGTTGTTATAATTATTGATGGCTAGGTGATCGTGCTCAAATACCTCTTGAGGTGTATATCCGCCTATCTCGCTAGTAGTGTTGGAAGATATCTTGACTCAGGTACAAAATGCTTAAATGTTAACAACAATCGCCACCCTCGGGATCGGAATATCTCATTTGCAAGATCGCTTAAGAAATTTGCTCTACTCAAATCCTTGGGTATCCTCATCTCTCGAATCTTGGATATCCAGCATAATCATGCTAATGTTGGCCAGACATCACCGTGTAAATAACTCACAGATATAAAGCGGATGTTAACAAGTTATAAACAATTGAATAGCCATAAAATACTAATCTTTACAATCCATGCGATCGTGACGGGTTCCATGATACTAGTATAAATCTAGAACATATGATCACGAGACACCAATGTTTAATCTATAAAACATAATTTTCTGTTCAAAGAAGAAAAATACAAATGGCGGGGCTCTTATTAAAACGAATTAGTTCTTGCTCAGATTTAGTACTTGGATTCGTAAGTCTTCAGTGCCTGAATTACGGTCCTTTTGCTTTAATGATGGAAGGCGGAAATCGTATTTGGCGTCGCGACATTTGCTTGTCAGCGATGTTGAACATTGCTTGTTGACTTCTACATTTGTTGACCCAGCGTCGCGGCGTTAGGACATCACGGCGTGGGGGCGTCTCGGCGTTCGGCCCGACTTATGCACTTCCATCCTCGATCAATGCGTCAAAAAACCCTAGTTTCACTGGGTTCCACACACACAACAAGAATCGAGATGTCAGACCATAAGTATTTTAATTTAAATGTAAAATAAAAATTTAAAAGCGTAAAGAAGACGCGGGTTTGGCATGAGTGTTTTAGGCCTCATCACAGTATGAAATTGATGTCACGTAAGTTGTCGATTTATGATCAATTCCACTTTGAAGCGTCTAATTTTTGGTCCGGGAGTTCTCCACCGGTATGTTCTTTGGCTTAATTGGGCATTGGAGTTTCTCTGTCTTCATGGCGACATCACCACCAGTTTGGTAGGTCTAGAATTGCTTGCTCAATTAGGGAGAGATTAGGTACGTGGTGATTGGTGAGACGAGTGGCATATTGTGGATGTGGAGGTGCATCTTGTGGAGGCACCATGTAGGAGAAGTGCACTCTTATTGGATGCCTATAGTCCACCTTGGACCTATATGTATTAGGATTCACTCCCGAGGGTTCTGCGATTATGCCAAGGAAGAATCCCTCATGGACTTATGTATGCCACAAGGTTTTCTCTCCACTTGAATACTCCTTTGTATTGCTCTCCTCTTCCATTTGGTCGGTATTCAAGCCTTTGGAGACATGGATTACTGCGGCAAAAAATATAGGGCAGCATGACCTACACAAAAACAATCCTGCAGCAATTTGTTTTTTTTTTTTTTTTTTTTTAGTAGTAGTAATATAAAAGAAATTCACGATACTTTTTTAGCCAGTGAGGTCATAGTGTTCCAGCTGATAAAATGCACTTAGGCACCATCGAAACAGCAGCGCCCATTTTGATTCGTACTTACGGTACGAGTCTTAGGAATCAAAAATATTTATATCCTAAATTCCTTCTCTTCTTAGTAGTCGAAGCTACTACTTGGTATAGCGGGGACCTCTAGGAGTCGGAACTCGGGATAGGTTTTCTTTGTACAAATGACTAACGGTGAGGTTCAAAATTAATTGAATTAAATTTGGATTTTCGAGTTTAGTAACGGGGTATTGATTGTTCAGCATTTGAAACTAAAATAAGAAAAAATGTAAATAGAACCCCCTTGAAGTTTTAGGCCCGCAGCTTGGGTTTAAGGCAACCCAGCATGTCCTGGGTCTTTCCTCGCGTTTGGGAAGCATGACATATAGTCCCATTTCCCGAGCAGAGATCTTCATTGGCACAAAACCTAGACCATAGAAGTTTTCCTCTTGAAAGATGGCATTTTATTAGGCATAGAAATGTGTCCCTACTTGATTTATAACATATCTCAAAAACCTTACTCTACAATAACTAATAGGAGACAACTAACTGGGCATCAGTGGATCTAATGAAAGTATCCACTGAACCCAAAAATCTTGCTAAATACATATTAGAGAGAGCGTGCTTAAGAGATTTTAACCTATTGTGAGAAGCAGGAACATGACAACATGGCAGCTCACATGAAAAGCAAGAGAGCAGTTGGTTTTACCTCAAAACCGGCACCCAATGGCCTTCCCCTTCAAGGATGGGGAGGTTTAGCCCGAACATCCTTTGATTGTCATCATAGAGGATGTTTGAGCGTGAAGAAAATGGAAAAGAAAGTGAAAGAGAGTGAAGTAGAGGAGAGGGGGGAGAAGCGGCGTGGTGGGGAGAAGCTTCCGTCACCCAGTGATTGAAGTTAGAGTTGATTAAGTTTTACGGATTGAGAGGAACATATAGATGCTCAGTGTGGGAAGTTACAAAAAAACCAAACAAAAGCTGTCTGAGGGGTTAAAATAGGAAAAAACCAAAAAGCGTAACAAAACATAGCGTGTAAGCTGCGGAAAGCGGGGTTGTAGGTGGAATAGTCTGGAGGTAGAACGATTGCTTTCGCGGGGGCATTTACTGCGGTGGTGCAATTTCTTGTTTTTACGCTGACTAACTCCTACGGTCTTTGATTTGCGATGTTGAGTTTGGCAGATTCTTCGTGCTTGGATCATTCAGCAATTTTGGCATAATTAGCTCATAAGCGTCATTTTCCATAAAATGTCATTAGAATAGTAGGGACCTTGATGTGTCGGGTTAATTAGAATGATTAGTACCAGCACTCAAAACCTATAATAAATAGGGCTCAAAATAGAACTTTTTGGGCACTAATCACCTACCTTGGAATGCAAATACCTAAAGCCCACGTGGAGTGGGCCTTGTCTCTGACTGCATATCATAGCCCCTTATTTAATGACCTCCTCTCAGGTCCGTTCGAAATGGCAGGAGCTCCTCCCAGTCAGCGATCCACAGAGCTTCCAGCCTCACAGCCTCTTGTGAGCAGATCCAGCGTCGTCACTTTGGTGCGGTCGCACTTGACTGACCCTCTGACTCCTCTTTAGCCAACCGTAGCTCGTCTTCGGCGACCTTCAAGTCCTTTTGGGCCTTCTTTTCTTTATCCTTTGCCCGCGCCCTCACCGTCGAAGCATGCTTCAGGTTATACCTGTGCTTTATAAGCTCCTCATTCATGTCCCTTATCTGAGCTCAAAGGTTGGCCCTCTCGGAGGTTAGAGAGGCAACCTTAGCCTTATAAGACTTTACTGCCCTGGTGGAGCCCTCGGTAAAGCTAGCCCTCCTTGCCAGGTTCTTCGCGTAAGTAGCCACCTACCAAAGAACAAGCAAGAGTCAATTAACAATCTGAAGCAATCAGGAAATGGATCGACAAAGGCTCTAAGACGTATAGAAGCGGTTCCTTATAGCAGAAGAGCCAAAGCCTCCTCAACAGACAGGGTGTCCACCTTCTTAAGGTCGGAATCACGAATAATGAAGGAAACAGCCCCAGTGGCGAGCTCTGCGTGAGAAGCGAGAGAGTCCTTATCCCCAGCCGCTGTGACCGTTCCCACATCATTTGGCATTGGAGGAGGGGGCTCGGCGCCCTGCGACATAGGACTCTAGACCGAAATAGGAAGAACCTCCAGGGGGCTCGGTAGCCTCCATGAAGGATCTCATTTCAGACAGTGGATGGCGCGGGGCAGGGCCCCACCTTTAAGATCTTACCGGGCGGGGCTTGAGCCCCTCGAGAGCTTTGGGTTTTCACGCTTTACCTCATTTTCTTCTTCGCTAGCACCTCCAGGCGAGCTCGAAGCTCTCCTCGAGTGGGCCGCGATAGAGGCTCAAGCGAGAAGAGCGAAGAAGATTCAGACGAGGGTGAGAAGGCTTCATGGCGAAAGGGAAGACTCAAGAAGGAAGTCGTGCGAGTCTTACACTTTTAGGCGGCAGAATCATCGACAATGACAGAAGTACTCAGTTAGGGTGAGCCTTTAACCAACCTCAGCTTCACTATTCATCCCCCGGGACTAAGATCGGGCCCTTTTGCACAATAGCACAACCAAACGAATCGAGAGACAACTCAGGACTTAGAAAATTAGACCCGATTGGACGAGGAAGAACTCACGAGAGGTTCTCGAGGTGGTCGAGGGTCGAGCATGGCCGTGTCTTCTTTGATCAACGGGATTATATTCCCAATTGCAGCCACTAACAAAAAAATAGACAGCCCACAGAGATTTGTGGGAGGATGGCATGGAAATAATCAGCTTAGAAATTTGTGGGCATGAAATGTGAAACATCATGACTCTTTTATGTGAAAAGGTCTAGTAATAGGGTCAGACTAAGGAACCCCCGACCTTTATCCTGAAAACAACAAGAAGGTATGAAACTCCCCGAGTTGGGGGAAAATTGAGTGCAGAGCAAAGTCTTGAAGGACACACTTGATGAGAGATTAATAAAGGGAAGCGGAGAACCGTTTCAAGGCACTTTAAAAAGCAAACCATCTTAGGAACATGGACGACGTAAAGTGAAAATGCAATTCGAACATGGATACCAAATGAGGTTTATAGCGCGTGTCAAAAATTTCCGCATAGGAAGGCTCGACCCGACTAGGGCCCACTGCATCTGAACACTTAACGACAACCCTAAGATATTCCAATCCAGTGGGGTACTTGATCTTGATAATCCTCTCTTTACCCTTGCCGGGGTGGGGGGATGACCCTGATGGAGCTATGCTGGCCTGCCCCAAGGGGGCCACGGACCCTGCCGCCCACACATTCAGTTGGCCCTTACTTGGGCTGCCTCCTACATGTAGGCCGGCGGGCGGATGGACCGGAGAAAAGCACGCATGATTGGACAAGATAAAGAAAGGAGAAAGAAATACAAAGGAGGCTCAAGCGGCTCGAAAGTAGAGACAGGCTACCAAAGAAGAAGAGAAGGGGAAGCTGTGTGGAAGAAAACAAATAAAACGATCCTCAGGAGGGCAAGACCACAAAGGTGATTCTGAACAATGGACAAAGATGTATCAAAAGGGGGAAAATCCAAACCCGCAGAGGAAGAGGACTCAAAAACAGAAGAATACGAACTAACCAAGTACATCAAAATTTCCTGAGAAGGAAATTCTTGGCTCTTCTAAAAATAGTTCAAGTTGAGACTTTCCATAATTGCTAGTTTCTTGGCAATCAAATTCTTCAAAATCCTATCAAAATGACAAATAAATATTTCATTAAACAAATAAACATTTCATTTAAAAAAGAAAATGGATTTCGTTAAAGGAAACTTACATCATATGTAGAAATGACTTCTCCTTATACTTTGCTCCTCCCAACAACAATTGGTGGTGAAACACATTAGAAAAAATTAGGTCAAGTTAGTTAATGCACATTTATTTCTGTAATCCTCAAAAAGTGCATACAAAGCCTTCTTAGCATTTTCTAATCTTTCTTCATAGCCATGTGGGTTAAGTTTTGCATAAATATACTTTAAGAAATTAAGTTTCTTGATTGGATCAAGAATAGCCCCAAATGCAAGAACCACACTATATTCACTCCAGTACTTATCAAATTTTTCTTTCATTCTACTACACATACTTTGAATCAACAAATCCCCATTTGCCCGAGTTGGATGCCGGAGAAGTTCTATCCTCGAATGTCCCATCTGAATTAGAAGTAGGATAGGATGATCCGAAAATCAAGTTGGTCATTGTATAAAATGGCTTCAATAATTCACACATTGAAATTGATCTAAACCATTCATCATTAGATGGACACCACTTATAATTTTTATCAATCAAACTCAAACTACAGAAAAAATGAAACGATAGTGGTGCACTCTCAAGCATTGTATAAATAGAGTTCCATCTAGTAACACAATCTGATCTCAAGCCAATTGATGTATCAATCCCACCAACTTGTTCAACACATTGAAAGAATTGTTTCTTCAACACATTGAAAGAATTGTTTCTTCCTACTCTCTGAAGCCCTTACATAGTGCACACTTTGCCTAATTTTAAGTAATGCATCACTAGCAACCTTCAAACCATCTTGAACAATAAGGTTCAAGATAATATGCCAATTTATCTAATATGAAAGAACTCATTGTAACAAGCTATTTGACTGGCTTATAGATGTTCTTTCAGCATGTTTACATGTTATCATTTGAAAGATGCATTATCAAAGTAATGGAAAATATTTTTTTTCTCTATTCCCCAATCTTTTAAAAATTATAGTATCTTCGATGCCAAATCATGACCAGTATGTGGAGGTTGCATGTGAGTAAATGATAAATTTTACTCTTAAGCTTCCAATCTTTTTCAACATAATGTGCACTCAAGAGATATACCCGATATTGGTGCATGCGTCAACAATCGAAGTGACACACTCTGCGAGGTGGCCTAATTGTTCTGCTGATTTTTCTTTTGATCTCATATTTCTTGTCACATCACATTTAGGTACATTCTTACGAAATACTTCTACAATCTTCATTAAAAAAATTTCTAGTACTTTCTAAACACCCTCCACTCAACAATACTGAAAGGCAAATCATGTGCAATAATCAATTCAAACAATATCTCTCGATTTATCTTAGAGTCAAATTTTCTCTTCCTCAGGAAAGTATGCGCTAATCAATTAGCGTCCCTCTATGTCATGAAATTTAGGTACCATGTGACATTTAGGAATGTGACGTGCAAGGTGAAAGTTCTAATTTACTTGCACAAGTGTATTCCCTCCACAAGCCTTGCATTTGCATTTTCATGCCATCTTTACCAACTGATTTCCGCAAAGCAATTCCACACATCAGAGGTCAAAGTCTTAGCCCTTTTGGTCTATGGTTCTTTAGTCTCACGACTCTCATCAACATTAGAGTTATTTACAAAACTAGCATTTGATAACATTTCACAATCTTCATCATCACAACTAATGCTAGTTGGTTCCTTTCCAACACTAGAGGATGTCATAATGTAAGTTTGTTATTGATTAAAAAAAACCGTAAGAAAATTTTGATAAAAAAATTAATATAAGAAATTACATCTATTTGAATATATGCATGCAAGTAGACCAATCAAATTACATGATAATAATGTTCTATTTAACTTGATCTACTATAGATTCTTTTTCTTTCATCGATAATTTCTGGGAACCAATCGAATAGAATGATTCTAGAAGATAACTACTCGATTATTAAATAATTTTAGCCCCAAACAACATCAAAAATATAATCGGGACCAAGAAAAAATTTGGAGTCAAATGATACTCCTTATATAAACTAGATGGATTTATGGACAAAAGGACAAAAGATGGTGGTAAAAAGTATAAATCTTGCCTGGCCCGATGAAGTATATATGCTCGGAAGTCGGATCGACCAAATGGCAGCACCACAACCAATTCCTGCTGTAAGGACTTAAATTAGTGGTGTGGGGTTACTGGGGTATAAATGCATTAAATAGTGTCATGCATGATGCAATTAAGTGTGCTTTTGTTATCGATCAAAGTTATTGTAGTTATTACGATAAGAAGCATTAGCGTTGATGACCACTACGCTTTGCCTTCCATAATTTTATTTTAGGAAAGACAAGTTTTATTGTATTTAAACTACTCATATGACATGAGTGGAACTGTGGAAGGGGGAATTGAAAATAAAAACTGGAAGAGTGAATTGAGGTGTTAGAGAGAGAGAGAGAGTTGGGAGGAATTCAAGAGAGGATGCAACGAATTTAGTTGGGAATGGGCAACAAGTTGGAAAAACTGGAAGAGACAATCCGAGTTGATGATTCCAAACTTGGGATCACCAAGCATGTTCACTCAAGATATTCAAAGTTGACCCAAGAAGGACACCATAGGCAGTGAGTACAACAAACCTTTCTCTTCGAAGCTAACTAAGCTTGAATTTCCCAAGTTTTCAAATTGCCTTTCAACATGCAGAACATAGAAAAAGTGATGCCATGTTCAAGTTCCCATCTTTAAAACTGAAAGTATCAACATTTTAATATGCAATGTAATGAGAAGCGAAACCTTCTTGAGATCGAACTTTGCACCCAAGACAAATAAACTCCAAACAAACTTTTCTCTAAAACGTTGGAAATGGAGCGGTTACATAAAATGAAATGAAATGGTAATGCGAGGATAAAAGAAAAGGAGAACCGACCTTTTACGATTTCCCACAGGCGTAAAGCGAGTTTGAAACTTTCTTCAAAGTTTTCTCCTGACGATTGTTATTTCGGAGATTCTTCGACGATTAGCAAAGCAATTCAACACCAGATTCTTCGACGGCCGGCGAGATTCTTCAATGATCGGCGGTTGGCGAGAGAGATCGGTGAGAAAAATGGAGAGAGATGAGAGCAGAGATCCGTAGTGCTGAGGGCGTAGACGGAAGACAGAAAGAGGAAGAAAAGATTTAGGGTTTGAATCCAATTATCAAAATATTCTATTTATATGGTAGAAAAAATAATAATATAAAAAAAAGAGGCCAAGTGGGCTAGCCCGGATTGAACCCGATTGGCCCGCGAGCCTATTTAGACCGGGCCAAACAACTCAAATTTTATTCAGGCCTTCATTTTTTGAGCCCAACCCTCCAAAATTTTGGGCCAACCCACTCGAATCCATCGGGCTCGACCCATATTCCCAGCTCTAGTTGTCAATGTCTTTTTTGGTCTCTCACACGTGTTTTTGCTTCAAAAGCTTTGTTAAAGGAAAGTTTTTCTTGGATTCTTGTAAAAATTCCAGCACTCAAAAAAAAATTATTAAAAAAAAGGAAAAATTATAAGCAACTTGGAATTTCAATAATTCCATTTGCACAAAAAAAAAAGTTGCTTCACTTGCTTCCACATTACTTTCCCCTATCCCCAACCAAACCTATTTCATCAAAAAAGGACAATAGTTCTAATTTTCTAGAACTTAAGCTCAATCATTCACATACTCCTCTAGAAAGTTAAACATCCAAACACCACACTAAAGAATCCAACATACTTATTTATATATATTTGAGAAGAAAATTCAATTCAATTCAATGCATAGCTCATGTGAATAAGATCAAGCTCATGTGGTTAAGAGCTCAGACGGACATAGAAAGGAAAAGGGTCCAGGATTCGAGTCTTAGTGATAACAAATTTATGAGGACCAGAATACTTTTCATTTTTCAGACCATGAGGTGTCTTGAGCGGACTTGTGCGATACTACACCCAGACTAATCCCCATACGAACCGAGAGAGACCACAAAGACTCCTTGAGTTTTAGTCTGCTACACATATACCCATCAATAAAGGAAATGTCTTATTCCTTGAATGCATGTAATGTGTTGGGAATCAGAATTTGCTGCTAGTGAGGACTCTAAGAACAAATACATTTATTGCTCAAGGGCTATATGTTACAATTGTCTGTAACCCGATGGGTTGCTGGAAATAGGCATCATAGAGTTCCCATTTAAATTACGAGAGGATCATAGTTGGTGCTTGCATAGTAGCAATTATATATTATTTTCCTTAAGTGTTCTTACTGGAACTAAACCTCTCTAATTACTGGCAAGGATGAACTTGTAACTAGGAATTGAATGCAATTATTTGGATTGTAGATTTGATTGATTAACACCCTTCCCTCTTCATTTTTATTTAGTGAATTGAAAAAGTATTTCTATACATTGATCTTATTCTTCTTTATATAGCAGATATATAAATTTTTCCCCTACTGCAATAATCTTTCTAAAAGATGGAAATTGGTCAATGCATTATGTTTTTTTAACACTTTGATCATTATTAAGTTTGAGAAATCAATTTTTATTTTGTGAATGGGTCACAACAGCAAAACAACCACCATCATATTCAAATCCACTTCTCCTCCCACAAAATTTCCTCTTCTCCAAACAAAAATAAAAATAAAAAGAAAAGAAGAAAGATCAATCATCAAAAGGCAATGAATATCTCCCAAACTCCCTAAACAAGATAGATTGTAAAGAAAATCCAAAATACCAAAACCCTAGATTAACAGAGTTTGATTAAGATCATACCGAAGAAGATGGCTAAGGAAGAGATGCAATAGTTCGTAGCATGCGGCCGTGTATGGTGGTTGTTAGCGCCTCCCTCCCTCTTTGCCTTCCAAGGACAGGGAAAAATACGTTAGGGTTTCATTTCTTTATTCTTCATCGATGGTTTTTTATCATCATCTCATCGATCTTCATTGTCTATATATGGTAGTGTTTTATGTCGGTAAGCAAGGGATCATTTTCTCTCCCAGTGAGGTGAGGCCAAGATTTGAAAAATCAGAAATATCAACCAATATTTTGGGGATATATCGTGTGTTGGTGAAAATCGACACAATATATCCCATTGATAGTCGGTCAACATAAATTTCAGATCGATAGTTGGTCAACGGAAATTTCAGAATTTTTTTTTAATTATTGACGATATTTCACCGATATATATAGGCCAACTATAAAGTTAAATGCATAAAATGGAGTTATTAGGCCCAAAACTACAAGATTCCAACCTCCCTTCTACTAGGTTAAGCAAGCATTTGATATATATAATACAAATATTTTATATATTGTCTTTATTATTTATGAATTTTTTAAATAAATTTATGAATATTTTTAATTATTTATAATAACTAAATATAAATATACAAATATATAAAAATATTGTATTCTATTTCATTGTTATTATAATTACCAAATTTAAAAAATTAACTCTTGAATAAAATATTTTGTATAAATCATATAGAAATAATTTATTTCTTAATTAAATTTATTTTAATAAAAATAATTTAATTTTTATAAGCAAATATAAATATAGTAAAGAATATCAAAAAATCCATCTGGTGATATTATAAATTCTTTATGTTTTCAAAATAATTTTGATATGTAACTTAAATATGATGTAATTTTAAATAATTTTTAATTATTAAAATTTATGTAAAAAATATTCATCGAGATATATATATATATATATATATATATATATATATATATATATATATATATATGTAAAATTCAAATATCCATATATCATCCTTGGACAAGGCACACTGCATTGCGATCCGGATGCTGCGGGACGCTCCCCTACAGCGATTGGGTTGCACGCTCCACTAATATTTTTTTACTGTCACGTGGCTTCTTCTGTACAAGACGTTTCACCTATCTTTGCTTGTATGATATAAAAATTAATATAAGTCACATTCTTGTATGACTTTTGCTTTGGTCCATTGACTAATACCAGATTTTTTTATTTTATTTTTTGATTCATTGATGTAAATATTAGAGTTTTATCCTAAAATAATACATTAAAATTTGATATTATTATCACTTAAAATATTATTACTTATTTTATAAATAAAAAAATGATCGAACTTGTAGGTAAAATAATTGGATTTCTGTCAGCTTGTGGGTTATCTTGAGTTTGGAGTTATTGGTATCTAGATTATGTTTGTGTGAGTAGATTACTATTTTAGGAATTAGTCGAATATGGGTATGGGCAAAGACGTCTTGTATATAATAACTTTGAAAAGATAATTGTAGATAAAGATAAAATATTTTTAAAATTAATATCTTAACTACATGATAAATAATATTATTTTTTAACATCAAACAATAAATAAATTTTTATAAGTATTATTATTTATAAATAATATATCATGAATAAATTAATCATGATACTAAAATAAAATAAATTATTTTTACTTTCTATGCATTTCCTACAGTGATGCTTCTAAAAGGTGTCTAACTTAAAAAGCATCATTAAACATAAAATGTCAAGGAATCAAGCGCCATAAAATACATTTTTTCTTGTAGTGATGGTACTTACACGGACACTTGTTGTTGGATATAGTGAATGAAATGGATGACATTCACTGGATAATTCTTTGTTCTTAAAACTTTGGATTTCAGTTATAAGAAATTAATGACACTCAATGAATGAGATTAATGACATTAATAATTTATTTGAAGTAAAAGTTTAGGAAGCGCAGGTTTGGCATTAAAGTCTAGTCTCTTTTATATAAAAGTTGTCGGGGTATTTCGAAACCGCAGTCAAAAAGTGCTCGAGTCTCGGGTTTTCCTTAGCCGTCGCTTTGTCGGTGATAGTGCAAGCATCGTCGATTCGCCGGAGTGGCGTGAAGTGCTGTCGACCATTCGACGCAGTTTTATCTGGGAGACGAGACGCCCTTGGAATCCTCGAACGCAGCGGAGGCGAATCTGTTTTAAGAGTCGTGGCGCTCCACGAGATTTCGGCATTTCCATTATTTGGTTTAGGGTTTTGTTCTTTATCCAATCTTTTCTTGCAGTTTTACTTTATACGTAATCGCGTAACGAGTTCGACAAGGCTTTAAAACAGATTCTAAGGGGAAGAAAAAAAAATCTCTATCCTGAGAAATTTTGTTTTCTGAAAGGAAAACAAAAAGATTCTATTTTTTGAAAGCAAAAAAAAAAAAAAAAAGATTTCTTTTGTTTTAAAGTGCAGTTTTACGTGCGAGAAAAGAAAGAAAAAAAAAGGAAAAAAAAAAATCTTTACAAAACCAAACAAACAAGTGGTTTGTTGGTTTACGGAAAAGAAAATCCTAGTACATGTACGATGAAGGGTTTTAAACCCTAGACCAAGCATTCAAATGTGGAATGCTCAACCACAAGGCCACATGCTTTGTTGTGATATTTCTTGCGAGGAATATATGATAAGGAGAAAAAGTCTTTTAGGCTAAAACCCTTTTCTCACTTTGTGAGTTCGTCTTGAATTCCTTTGTGGTCTTAGGAATTTGGAAACTCTAATGAGAGGATTAAATACAGGAGGTTGGAAATTAAGTGGGACTAGTTCTTGACCCTCAATCTTTCACAAGGCCCAGATATTACAATACAGGAAATTTAGTTGTTTGGGCTGGGTTTTACCCCACAGTCTTTCTGAGAATACTTTGTTACGTGTTCATTGTTGTGCAGGGTGGTTTAGGAATAGGAATTTGATCGATTTTCTATAATTTTGCGGAGAAATGGACATTGGTTCGGACACCATGGTTCCCCCTTTGTCTGGCTCAGTGGCAGCCCCTCTTTGTGACCACGAGTACCGGTGTGCCTACTACGGTGCTATCTCTGTCTCCTGGAGAAGCAGGAGAAATTCGGTGGACTTAATTTCCAAAGGTGGCTGATGAATCTTCAAATGTTGGCCTTGAATCTTGCGAGATTCTTGAAGAAGCTGCGAAGCTCGAAAAGAAGATGGCGCGATATCAGTCATCAGTCTTTGTGGATGCTTGGAAACATTCTGACTTTAATGCGGGAAGCTAAGTCATGAATGCTTTACTTGATTCTCTATACGTGTGTATCTGAGATAAGAAAAGCGCCCGAATTTATAGGAATCACTAGGCAGGAAATAAAGCGGGGATGCAGGGACGAAAAGTTCGTTGTGGAAATGGATTCTCGATTATAAATGGTAGATTCAGATGGTCAGTCAAGTCCAAGAACTTCAAGTAATCCTCCATGATATTCATGGGAATGATGTTGAAGCGAAACTTTTCAAGTGGCGGCTATTGGTAAACTCTGCTTGGAAAGACTTGAAAACTACCTCGAACATAAGAGAAGGAGATGAGCATCGAAGATCCCCAGTTATTCGACTTCGCATCGAAGAAGGCGATAAAGGATACGAGAAGAAAATGGCTACAATCGATGAGGCTAAGGCTGACTTTGTGGAACATAGTCAAGGTTCCAAGTTCAAAAAAGGCAACAGAAAGGAAAAGGCACTAGGCTGAGGACGAGGGGTGTTCGAAGAAGCAAAAGTTCATCGAAATCTTCCCAAGCTGTAGGAAGCAAGGTCACAAATCTTTTGATTGCAGACTTCCGAAGAAAAACAAACTTAAGTAAGCCAATGTGGTTGATGACCTCTCCAAGGATGTGTCTGAAATTGACCTCACTGCAGTGATCTCTGAGGTGAACTTGGTGGGATCAAATCCTAAGGAATGGTGGATTGACAGTGCTGCCATGTATGTTACGATAAGATGATGTTCTCCACCTTTGAACCAATTGAGGCAGGGAGAAAAGGTGTTCATGGGAACTTCTGCCCCGCATCGGATATCAGGACAAAGCCAGTGGTCTTAGAAGATGACTTGGGAAAGAAGTACGACTCACAACAAATGTATTTATATGTACACAATCACTTGAAGAACTTGGTGTCTGGTTCTTTGCTGAATAGTCATAGATTTCGGTTGGTGTTTGAGAATACGATAAATTTGTTATCAAAGGCGGAATGTAATAATCGGAAAAGGGTATATGAGTAGCGGTATGAGGAAGTTGAATGTAATGACTATCATTAAGTCAGATATGAATAAAGCTAGTTCTTCTGCTTATATTCTTGAGTCAGCTAATCTATGGCATGGTAGATTAGGACATGTGAGTATATGATACATTAAGTAAAGTTAATTAGCAAATCATATACCAACTTTCGAGTGATAAAGCCTGAGTGAAACTTGTGTTGAGGCAAAACTAACCAGGTCATCTTTTCAAAGTATTGAAAGACACACTGAACCTCTTGACTTAATCCATAGTGATATATGTGATTTGAAGCTCGTACAAACAAGAGGTGGTAATAAATATTTTATTACCTTTGTGGATGATAGCACAAAGTACTGTTATGTGTACTTATTTAAAAGTAAGGGTGAGGCGATAGAGAAATTTGTCCTCTACAAAAACGAAGTTGAGAATCAACTCAATAGGAAAATTAAGTCTTTGAAGTGATCGAGGTGGAAGTATGAATCGCCATTTGTTGACCTTTAGTGCTCGACGTAGGATTATACATGAAACCCTGACACCTTGTCGCCCTGTTATAATGGAGTGGCTAAAGCGGAAAAATCGCACTCTAAAGAAATGATGAATCTCTGCCAATCTTGATAAGATTACAGTCTACCACAAAACATGTAGGGAGAAGCCATTTATCTGCTAATTACCTTCTAAATAAGGTACCTAAAAGAGAAAGCATAAAAAGACTCCATATGAGTTATGGAAAAGGAATGAAGCCATCCTCTACTGAATACTTGCGAGGAGTGTGGGGATGTAAAATTTAAAGTGGCGTTCCTCCACCTAAAAGGTGAGAATAGGACCTAAAACTATTGATTGCATCTTTCAGTTTATGCACATACTTGATCTTTGCTTATCGATTTCTTGTTTATGAGCCCTAATATCCGAATATTCACGAGAACGAATAATGGAATCGAGATGCATCATTCTTTGAGGATGTGTTTCCATACGGATCGAGGAAAAGCCTGGTTCGTAAGCGAGGTGTTGGAGTATTCGCAGAAAATAGTCGGGATGAATGCGAAGGAGAGGTAGAACCCGAGGCGCGGTAAAGGCCCAGGACGAAAAATCATTTGGTCAGTTTTACGACGTACATGCTTAGAGGGAACCTCGAACCTATAAAGAGCGTGAACTCTGAAGAGTCTCATGTGGAAAGAGAGGCAATTAACAGTGAAATTGATTCCATCTTGCATAACCATACTTAGAATTAGTAGATCTTCCATCGGGTTGCTTAGCCTCTAAGTTTCAGAGTGGATTTTTAGAGGAAACGGAAAGTAGGCCCAGTTAATGAGCAAATCTGAAGCCAAGACTTGTGATCAAGGCTTTAAAAGGCAGCTGAGTCACGGATTATTTTGATCACGTATTCTCCTGTGCGAATAAACTCCATAAGGATGGTGCTTGCAATTGCTGCACTAAAAGATGCGAGGTACATCAAATGGATGTGAGACGGCCTTCTTAAATAGATTTGAATGAAGAGAAATCTGCATGGAGCAGCTGAGGGTTCTACGCTCCAGGACGAAAAATGAAAGTACGCAGATTGGTAGAAATCCTTGTATGGATTAAAACAAGCAGAAACAATGACATGAGAAATTTGACAGCGTTATGTTGTCACATGGATTCAAAATCAATGAATGTGACAAGTGTGTCTATGTCAAAGATGATGAACATGGCTATGTCATTTGTATGTTTAATACGTAGATGATGACATCTTGGTTGTCGGTAGTGATGATAAGATGATTACATCTACCAGAACATGTTGAATTCAAGATTTGACATGAAAGACATGTGACTTGCTGATGTTATTTTGGGAATAAAATCAAAAGAACATCGGATGGACTCGTGCTAAGTCGATCACACTATGTTAATGATATTCTTGGGAAATTTGATAAGGATAGTGCAGTATGCTTGAACACCGTCAGATGTAACTCTACACTTTTCGAGAATAAAGGAGAGAGATGTTGCTCAGTAGAATACTCTAGGGTGATAGGGGAGTCCTAATGTACTTAATGGTGTACCAAGACCCGAGACATAGCCTATGCGAGTTAATAAGCGCAGTAGGTACACGAGCAATCTGGAGCTATCGTTAGCGAGAATAATGAGAGTATTGAAATACTTACGATTCACTCGTGACTATGGGCTGCACTACACAAGATATCCTGTTGTACTTGAAGGATACAGTGATGCTAATTGGATATCTAATGATAAAGACTCAAAATCCCATAGTGGTTATGTCTTTCTTTGGGAGAGTGTGCGATATCTTGGAAATCCTCAAAACAGAGCCAGTTGTGCGGATCCACAATGGAATCGAGTTTCTTAGACAAATGTGGGGGGAAGGCGAATGGCTGCGCCGCACCTGAAGGTTCAAGGTGGCAAGCCAGTGCCTCCAATATGCATGCATTGTGACGGTCGATGCGCTGTGGTAGAGGCACGGATAAGGATAACATTGCGGATCAGCTAACGAAGGTTAAGCAGAGTTGGTTGAAAGTCATCGAAGGGAATGGGACTAAAGCCGAAGTAAAAGAATAAGTCGATGCAATGGATATCCAACCTAATTTGATGAAGATCCCAGATCTAGGTTCAAAGGACAGCAAATTGTAAAGACTTTGATAAGTCTTTGTGGGATATTATCGTGTCCATTCCTATGATGAACAGTGATGCTCATAAGAAGGTTAAGCTATGCTTTTAATGATCTCTAAGCATTGGTGAAGAGTAACATGAGCTACTCTTAATTTACAGAGAGATCACCTATGTAAGAGTGAAGTGGGGCCGCTTCAGAGGGAATTGAATAGGGCACAATTCCTATTAAACTCTTGTAGAACCAGGCGCATGTCCATGTAGAAATGGAGCTAATAAAAGTGAGAAGCGAGCGTGTTTGGAAGATTCTGTGTGAGATATGTCATCGTCTACAAATGGCGGGAATAGTTCAAGGACATCGTGTCTCTTGTTTAGGTAGTAAGAGTAAACATATTTTCACAAGGGAAGGTTCAAAGGGTAACACCTGCCTATCTTATGCAAGTTTCAACAGATTTGTATCACCGTATACGTCTGCGCCTTTGAGTCATCAATTTCGTTCATGTAGAGAGTGTTAGATATAGTGAATGAGAGATGGATGACATTCCTTTGGATAATTCTTTGTTCTTAAAACTTTGGATTTGAGTTATAAGAAATTAATGACACTTTCAATGAATGAGATTAATGACATTAATTAATAATTTATTCAATTCTAAAAAGTTTGGGAAGCCCAGGGTTTGGCATTCCAAAGATCACGAATCTCTCCTTTATATAAAGGTTGTCGGGGTATTTGAAAGCATAGTCAAAGAAGTGTCGAGTCTCGGGTTTTCCTTCCTTAGATCGCCGGTGATAGTGCAAACACATCATCCAGTTCGTAGGAATTGGCGACAAAGTGCTTTATCGACCATTAGAGCGCAGTTTTATCACGGGAGACGAGACGCCCTTGGAATCTCGAAAGCACCAAACGGAGGCGAATCTGTTTTAAGGAGATCGTGGCGCTCCACGGGGCTTGGCATTTTTCGTATTATTTGGTTTAGGGTTTTATTCTTGTAATGATCTTTCTTGATCTTCACTTTCTCTACGTAATCCTTATATGAGTTGACATATTGATGTCAACCTTCATTTAATTTGAGATTCAATAACATATAAATTTTAGATACAACTAAAATGAAAACAAAACATAACATAAATAGCAATATAATTAATTTTATAGCAAAGTTTATATATAAATTGATATAATAAATAGACAAAATATATAATTAAATAATAGTGTTTTCACCTTTTATTGAAGAGTCGGTCTTTACACTAAAACCTCTAAAGAAATCATAGAATGTTAAGGCAAACTCATCAGTATTAGTAAAGTTTATTTATGTCGATTTCTTTTTTTCTTTTATTGATGTTTGGTGACGAACCAAATGTTTAGGTATACAATAGATATGCAATTAATGTCCTTGAATACAACATGTATAATAATTATTCTCATGATTATTGAAAGGTTTATCTCATATACACTTTCCATTTTACATCAATAATAATCCACTTACGGGGTGAAACTTTTACTTTCTCAATGATTTGAGGATTATCAATATGACATTAGAAAATGTTTTCATGATTGTGACCATGATCAATCTTCATCCATGCCTGCAAATTTAGGATGATATTGTATTCGCTTCAGGGAAAAAATTAAAACCCAATTAGACTAAACTAATGATTTTTTGTCAAAATTTCAATAGTTTATTAAACGACAATGATCCAATATAGACAATTCCTTCTCAAAATACCAATTGTCATGAACTCGAATTTTGTGAGATTTGATTTTATGAAAAACTTTTGCTATATAACAAAATAATGAGAATAAAGTATATGATAAATTGATAAAAATAATAAAGATTTTGACTTATAACCAAAATCAAATAATTTTCTTACAGGTTTTGATAATATATAATAAAATCAAAACTAATATAAAAATTTATAATTTAAATAGCCTTGAGATCGTATAATTACCTTCAGAGCAGAACAATTTGTGTTGATAATATGTTGTAAACCAAAGAAAATATAAAGAGAAATTCAAATAAAGAAATATGCAAAGAGAACGAGAGAATAAAGTTTTATTCTCTTTACTTTGATATATTAAATACAAATAGAATAAGACTATTTATAAGTGTTCGAGGAACCCAAATTTGCATGTAATTTCATTATTTAAGGTAACTAGTATTTATTTTACAAAGGTTATCAACATTTCTTTTGTAAATTGATTGTCATTCACATCTTTTCTTATAACAATAACTTAATTCTTTTTGAAACAATTGTTATAATATTTTTATAACATCTTGGCATATTTATAAAAATTTAAAATAATAAAATTATTATGTATATTGTATTAAGGAGGAGGAAGATAGAATTGACATATTTATTTTCCTTGTCATCGCTCATGATAAGTTAGAGTTTGAGACATGGATTTAAAAAAAATAATATTAATATAAGTATTACTAAAATATAATTATTTTAAAAATAAATACAAGACACTTTTAAAATATTATTATCTTAAAAGATTACTAATATTAGAAAACCCATCTTGTGTACTCTAAAAGTTATTTTTACAATTGCTTTCAAAAATTTAAAATTTAATAAAATAAATATTTTAAATTTAATAGTTTAATTTTTTTTTTTAAATCAGGTAAATTTTAAAGAACTTTTATATCCTTCACAAAATGTATTGTTATGTTTCTATTTCTATTTTTTGCAAAAACAAAATGATATTTAAAGTTATATTCAAAAAATTCTGAAAACGTACATTTTTAAATACCAAAAAATAAAGTTATAGAAAATGGAAATGAAAAAGAAATGGATAATGATGTTTTAAAGGAGAGATTGAGAGTAAAGGTATATGTTCTATTTTATAAAATTTATCACTGCATCCACTGAATTTAATCAAATTCAATAAAATAGAAACAAGTCCTTAGGGTAGAATTTCGAGTACATATAATTAATAATAATAATAATAATAATAATAATAATATTATTATTATTATTATTATTAAGGTTAATTACATAAATGGTGAGTACTCAACTTTTCTATTTTCTCTATTTTGATGTTTTAATTTTATTTTTGTTCAATCAGGTGTCTAAACTTTTTGATTTTTTTTTTATTTTGATGTCTCAACTTTATTTTTATTCAATTAAGTGTCTAAACTTTTTTACTTTTTCATTTTTAATGTCTCAACTATATTTTTGTTCAATCAAGTGTCTAAACTTTTTGACTTTTTTTATTTATTTTGGTGTCTCGGCCTTATTTTTGTTTAATTAAGTATTTAAACTCTTAATTTTTATTCAATCAAGTGTTTTTCAACTAATCAAAGTTTATTAGGATATTTGAATAAGTAAAAATTGCATATAAATAACATTTTTATCATATAAAAATTATGAAATTTAATGATGTGAAATGCTAATATTATTCTTTTCACATTCTGATTTTTGCTATCTATTCGTTATAATACAAAAGAAACTGATTAAATTGGTGCTATGAAAAAAATAAATATTTTATTTATTTTGAAAATAATTTTAATATCTAATGTTTTATTTTTAGTTACTCATATATAATTTTTTCACATAATATTTAGAAAACAAGTAAAAATAATATAAGATAATTAAAAATTATTTATCTGTTATATTTTCTTTTTTAAGCAAAATTTTTATTTTTTATCTCAATTCTATAGTCATCAATTTTATCAATTTCATTTTTATTATAACAAATAGATAGTAAAACATATGATGTAGAAAAGATAATATTGTTATTTCACCTTATTCAATGTCATTTAAGTAATTTTGTTATTATATATGACGTGGAATGTGATTTGAATTTAATTTTTCATGTTTGAAATATTGTAATAAGTTTTTATTGTTTAAGAAACACTTGATTGAACAAAAATTAAAAATTTAAATACTTGATTGAACAAAAACAAAATTGAGACATCAAAAAAGAAAAAATCAAAAAATTTAAACACTCAATTAAACAAAAATAAAGTTAAGATACCAAAATAAAAAAAAAAAAAAATTTAGACACTTAATTGAACAAAAACAAAGTTGATACACCAATATAAAAAATATATAATAGTTTAGACACTTAATTAAAAAAAAAATAAAATTGAGATACCAAAATAGAAAAAATGAAAAAATTGAAATACTATTCATGTAAATAACCCTTCTTCTTCTCCTTCTTCTTCTTCTTCTTCTTCTTCTTATTATTATTGTAGTTGTTATTGTTATTATTATTGATTAAAAAAATGAAGAAGATAAATCAGTAACTTAAATGAGATGTTATACCACATGCTTTTCAGGGCTTAACTGTTTAACATGACTTTCCAGCCAAAATTCTAAGCCTAGAGGGTTGTGTTTTGCAACAGAGGGGACATTGTGGGAGGATGATTCTATGCCTTGGGCTGGGGATGTCTTGAAGCATCTTCTCCTCTTTAGCCTTCCCCCACATTACAGTATAAAACCCAATAGCCATTACAACAGCTCCAACCACACTGCAAAACATTTCAATTTAGTCATCCCAAAATGAAGAAATGTTTGTGTATTTAATAATCTAATCATTTCAAGATTATTAGCCATTCAAGAATGGAAAACAGCATAGATTATACCTTCCAAGATAGAGAGTATCCCCGAGAAAAGTAACCCCCATGAAAACTGCAATCACTATCCCAACCGGCTTAAACATGGCCAAAGAAATTCTTTTGGCGGATTAAATTATAGTAGCAACACTTCATGCAAACCAGTTAACTGCTTCAGATGAAGCAATGGTGAGTCCGTACGCATTTTCAACACAATGTTCTTAAATGATGATTCAAATTGGTAGAAAGCGCTGGTACTCCATCACTCCCATCAAACCATGTTCTGATAGAATGGTGAACAATCAACTCTCAACAAAGCTCAAAATCGTGAAAGATTTACTTTATATGAATACGTCTCAAGAAATATCTCCAATGCTTAAGAAAAAAAAAAAATACCAAAACCATTTTTCGCTCCAAAAAGTTATTCGATATTCATTAAAGTTTTCGCTAAAGTTGTACCCAACAAATGGAAGATCTAAAAGTTTCTCCATATCCTGTAATTTATCTAATTTTAATTCTTTTCTTCTTTAATAATTCAATACATCATGCACTTTCATTCATTTATATCACTCCATACACTATAAAATTGATTTAAAAATAAATAAATATTTAATTAAAATTTAAAATAAATATAAAGATTCAATTAAAAATAAAATGGCCATAATATTTAATTAATTCAATAAAAATAAATATAAATATTTTGAATTAATAATTTCATTAGTTGAACTTTTTTAAGTTACAAATATTAATTACTTTAAAAATTTTTGTACTTCTTATAAAAAAATAATGAAAAATATTTATAGGTTAATAAAATAAATTAATTCATATCAAGTAAAACATTTATTTTAAATTATTCAAAAATATGATTTATGGTTTTTTTTCATTTATTAATAATATTTATTTATAATATTATTTTTGAAAATAATTAGAAGTTAATGTTATTTGTATTAATAAAATAAATTAATTCATATCAAGAAAAATTTTTATTTTTAATTGTGATTTTAAAGATTACAAAAAAATATGATTTAAAGTATTTTTATTTTTCATTTAAAATACCCAAACGAACATGGGTTATTTTCTATTTCAAACCCAAATGAATGCTTGTGGGGAGAGAATATGCCTGTATGTCGAAGATTCACTGCGACTGGAGTGTTATACGGCAAGATTTGTGGATACGATGGTGCGCTTGGTGGGTAATGGGTTATTTTCCACAAGCCTCTTCTTCGGTCGCTTTTTATTTCCTCGACGGAATCGCTTCTCATGCATTTATGACTTTTCGCTTAAATTTAGTTCAAAATGGTCGTGGTCGCTTTGGGAAAAAGGATTATTCTATATTTTTCATATCGCTGAACATTTGATTAGAACAAAATTCACGTTAGCATTTCCCGCGAAGACAGAGAATATTTGTCGATTGATTTAAGAGCATCATAATACCACTACCGACACATCACACTGACCGGCGACATTGACGCTGAAAGACCATATTTCGGGCCAGACGAAATATAATGACTCGCTTGGACTGACCGCCGCACGCTTCTAACAATTTCAGTCAAGAACAAAGAACGCAGGTATCACTGAGTATACAATGGCTATCAACCCAAGTCTATATTACTTACACTGGATTCTTCGCCATCAGAGAGACGTGAAGATTGAAGATCAAAGTGCCAACAATGAATGTTACCATCAGCTCTGCAGGGTAGGCTCTAATGATGGTGGTCTGTAGATGGTAAAAAGAAATCATAAGCAAATGGAGGATGATCAGGAATACATATATATTGTGTTCTAGAGGAGTTTTGAATGGCCTGGTATATATGGGTTTTTACCTGGAAAACAAGCAAAATTGCAAGCATGAAGGCGGCAATTGCAGAGAGAAAACCTCCCACAACCCAACTTGCTTGTGGGGACAGACCGTTTCCATTGAGTTTGGTAGAGGTTGATGAGGTGAATACAATTGGAGGACCTTCAAACACTGTCATAGTGAGTGCTCCTGTGATGGAGACTATGGTGCCAATGGATTTGGCACAACTGCTGCTGACTCTCAAGTCTAGGTTTTCCATCCTACTCACCATCCACATAATTTAAGACTAGCTCGGTTAGGACTTGGGAACACTCTATATAGGAAAGAAATCACATTCTTTGATTTGTTAAAGTTGGGTGAAGCAAAATTTACCCAAAGTTCCATCATGTGACATTATGGAGTTTTTGGAATCTATGATAGCAGCAAAGGAATTGGAAAGCAATTCTTGCTTAACCCGCACTAGAAATTACAATATTGTTAGTCAAACATAAAACAGAAAGGTAAGCTTATCATGATTTTGCGTCTTTAAGTAGGCCAGGAAAGGACATGCCTTTGTCAAATTGATAACCCTTTTAACCTAGAAAAGGCCAAGGGTAGGGGCAGGGCAGGTTGGACGTGGATGGGACATTTTCGAAGCCACCCTGTTTATGTTTTGCCTTTCATTTTATTTTTAATTTTTATTATATTAAACTTAATATGCATTATAAAAATATGATATTATATTAAAATTTATATTTTATTAAAAAATTTATTATTATTATTCTTATTATATGTTAAAATATAAAATAAAAATCATTTAAAAGTGTTTTTTAAATATAATCGGAATGAGGTGAAGTAAAAACAAGGATGTAAATATAGGTTTTAACGGATATATGAATATTTGAATTTTATAGGATATATCGATACTTATAAATTATTCAAAATTTAAATATATATTAAATTTATATTTCAAAATTAATTTAAAGATATATTAAATGATAATATCAATCAAATTTTAAAAATATATTAAAATTCATTTTCTATGATTTATATAAAATAATTGGTTAAAACGTTTATATACTATAACTAATTTTTTATCTTTTTATTTTTATTTTTATTTAAAAATCTTCTAAAAAAAATACTATAAATAATTTTAAAATATTTCATTTAATAATTTTTTAAATTGTTTATTTAAAATCTCATATAATATTTTTTTTAATTTGGAAAATCTTTTTTTAATATAAATTTTAATATTAATTATTAAAAATTAATAATATTAATTAATAAGGAAGAATCTTCATTTTCTTTACTACCGTTTTGATCTTCTATAATTTTTTACAATAATTAATGATAATAATTATTAAAAAAGATATGATAATTGTTTATTGTTCTTCTTCTATTTTTTATAAATAATTAATGATATTAATTATTAAAGAAGATATAATAATTTCAACCGGCTCTAATCTTCTTCTTTATTCTATAAATAATTAATGATAATAATTATTAAAAAAAACATACAATAAATGATATTAATTATTAAAAAAATATTTTTTATTTTCTCTCTTATATTTCTTTATCTCATATTTTTTTATTTTATAACGAGATACTTACCTTAAATATTTATTTATTTTTTAAATTTTTTAATAAAATCAAAAATATCACCAATATATTAACTATATATCACCCCAAACCAATATATTGATGATATTTTTAATTTTTTATTGATATGCTATATATCGTATTAGTGAGTATAACTAAATAATACTCCAAACCGACCAGTCCCGTCAAAAACTCATAAGCATAATCTCATACTTACCATTAAAGACGGGACGGGGTGGGGAATCAGAAAATCCACGTCTTATAGTCATCCCTATTTTCACTCTCTTGTTTTTTAATCAATCATGTCTCACATTTGTGATTTGCCCTTTTTTTTTTGGAAAAGGTGTGGATGGTCCAACCCCAGCTGCTTGCCAGCTGCCACACACCCTTGGCCTACATGGTCAAAATTCATGTTTCAGGCCTCTGCTGCGTAGACAGAATTTTCGTTTATTCAAACTTTTCAAAACAAGAAAACTGCTTGGGCTATTTATCAAAGACGAACAATTTAAACGTTAAAACGTAATTCATTATTTTCAACATTTTATATACGAATCAAAAATGCGAAAATTGCTTTCCTTTGTTAATTAAATTCAACCAAACGGCTGAATGAAACGTATTTTCAATCAAATTCAAGATTTAAACGTATTTTCAAACGAAAACTAAAAGCCAGAATACATCAAAATTTTCAGTTCAATTTGATGAATAAAATTTCACTGAACGCCGCTCCCTTAGATACCTTTACACTGGTAGCAAACTTGGCCCCTTAGTGCCCAGATCATATCCACATCAACATGATCGATGAAAGAATAATAATGGAGATCAGGACATCAGGTAGATATGTATGTATGCATACCTGGTAATGATGGCGAGTACGAAGGTAAAAGCAGGCACCAGATCAGACATGGCTGAAGCTAAGGTCGGAGAGCTATACCTTATTCCAACATAGATAAACATCTGTATCGAAATAGTCACTGAACAACACGCACACTAATGTCGTTTAATCTAAATCCAGGAAAATGTAATTTGGCATTTCGGATATAGAAAACAACAAAAGTTACCTGATGAGGCCAAGAACAAAGATTCTCCAGATGATGGAAGGGGTGAGTGGAGGGGGGAGTTTTCTTCTGCAGATTCACGAGAAAGAGATGCATGAGAAAGAAGGAGGCATGTGAAAACAGAGGGAATTGAAGAAATAGGAGATGGAAAAAACGAACTTGTGAAACAGAAAGCAAAAAGGGCAAGGCAGGAAGGGCAAAGAGGATTAGAATAAACCTACAACACAAATGGTTCATTCCTCTTACTCATAGTTGCTTTGGTTATGGTGCTTAGCCCTACTTTTGTTCAGACTCCATTGTTAACATCACTAGGTATATTTTAAATCCTGACGTCATCCCTCTTTCTGGGTGGATTTGGAAAGTTAGCTGCAGAAATTGAGAAGTGACGGGGAATTGGCATCTGACAGAGGGCAACTTACTGTCAAGTTGTCTAAGTGTAGTATATGATTTTAATGGAAAAAGCAAGTCCGTGATATTAAAAAAGAATAAAAAAGGTTAGATGTCTTATCTGTTTCTGTGATCGCCGCGCTACCACAGGCTATCGGGTCTAGATAATGGACCCCACCCCAACCCAGGTTCCTTACAACCATTTCCCTTGGCCTTCACTACCCAAGATTCTGGGGTACGCAATTTTCATTTTCATTTCTGTTTTTTTGTCTCATTCGTTTATCTTTTTTAAGGCCATAGTCTTCCACAAAATGTTCTTCTTGACATAGCAAACTCGGACTCTAATGAGTGTTTAAAACGCTTAGGTCATACCCACATTTTTATTACGTTTAGTTCTATTTTATATCTTAATAGGTGCATTATTATCCGATATCTAATTTTTGGATTTTATGTGCATTGTAGGTGAATAAGATGGTTTTCAAAAACTTTTTGAAACTGTAAAGAAGAAGTGAAAACTCAACATAACGCCACACGTCATTACGACATCCCAACATCGCACGCCCTGATTCCCGCCTAGAATTTATTAAAAGCATAGAGATTCAATTTTTGAGGTTATCAAGAAACACAACGTAGGCAAAGGAAAATGAAGCAAAGAAAGAACCCAGAGATCTAAAATACTATGTTTTTGTATTCCTCTTCTCAAAACCATATTCACATTTATAGAACCATGCTTGTATTAAATCAGATATGTTCTAGAATTATTTCGTTTTGTTTAACTGCTTTCACAAAGGATTAAGGCTTAAATCTTATATTATTCAAGCCATGTATTCGTGATTTATCAATGTTATTTTCATGGTGATGTTCGGGCTAACGCTGGCGATCTACGTATATCCGGGACGAGATAAGGGACTCAAAGATATGAGTAGAGCAACCCTTGGTCAACCGGAAAATAGAGATATCCCGCATTCCAGGCGACAGGTTTGATACTGTTGAGCATAGGGTCAGCGTAGATGCACCCAACCCTATCATGATAGCTGATATACTCTAGAGATGTGATTGCAGTGATCACACCCATTATCAAGAAAACTATTAGATCAATAATAATTCCTCTAGTAAACATCCATCAAATGAGGCAGGAGGAGGCAAAACCCTAGTTTTCACAAAACAAGTGATTTCACAAGTTAATTAGATTTAGTTTTAATTTGATACATTAGTTAGACATTCATTAAGAGTTTGAGTCCAGATAATATCATAGGGCCAATTCCAATGGTCAACGCACTTCTTTGTGGATCGATATCCTTACTAAGGCATGACTATACTACTTACACATCGGATTACATGACTCAGACATACAAAGGCATTACCTAGTTATACAAATCACACACATCAATACGCCTCTATCAAGTTTTTTGGCATCATACTGGGAGAAGCCGTGTTGATATTGACAATAGCGCAATTAGATATTACTCTGGAATTTAATTTAATTTTATATTTTATATTTATTTATTTATTTTTAGCTATATAAGTGCTTGTAATCTAGTCTTTGTGTCAGGTGGGGCGCAGACTACAATGAAGGTTATCAGGATGAACGCGAGACTGGTCAAGTTGAACCACTCGTTTGATCCCTAACCGAAAGAACCTTACACCATTTACGGAGAGAACTAAGATAAGCATAGCAAAGAAATCTAGCAACCATGCAGAACAATGAAGGGCACGATTAGGACCAATAACAAAACGAGTTGCAAGGGGGCCACAATGGGAATAATGGTAGGAATCTCAGCCGCTTATACAAACTGATGATCCGCTTTATGTCGCAGAAGAGCTGCTTTACCACCACAATTGTCCAACCATATCCTACACCCACCCATTCAGTAAACAACTTTGATTTAAAGCACACATCTTATGATGCTTCAGAATATTATGTTCACTGATTGCCAAGTGAGAACTCGAATATGTATCTAACCAACTTCATCGGGCATGTGACACACCAAGTGCCAACAAAGACCCAGAGGCTGATTCAGATTAAACAGTCACAGTGATAGAGCGTTAACATGATAAGTTAGCCAATCAACCATTACTTCATGAACACTAGTGCAAAAGTTCCTAACAAAGTTCTTCCCGCCTGCGAAAATTGCACAACTAGTGCAAGAGATCAATACTTTTAGACAATTGGAGGGAGAGAACTTAGCCAAGCATGAGAAATTTCATGAATCGCTTAAGGAGTGTGTCCACACCATAGGTTGACTGTGATGGATACAGTCCATACTTTCTACAACTGGCCCGGTGGATGCAACTGTAACAAGGATACAGCCCCTGAGGCACATTAATGAAAAAACTACGAACTAAGCATATGAAATCCTAGAGGATGATCACAACAACAATTAGTGGCCTAGTGACAAAGATTGCACCGTAAATGATGCGGAGGTGCAAGATAGCGCAGGTTCTCAAAGAATCGTTTCACGTTTGTACCACTAAACAAAGAATGAAGGTTTGCTCACTGTACCTATGGAGTTATGGGAATTTCATGATAGACAGACATCAATGAATGTTTCACTGGTCAAGAATAGATCAAGATACCTATTAATCAAACCACAACAATGTGGTCAGGGAGCAACAATTATCAAAACGAAATCGTGTCCAAGGCGGCATAATAATCGAGTAATCTAATTATGGATGGAGGAATCGTAACAACATATCATCACCTCAAGCGAAAGGAACCACCACCAGAGAAAAAGTGGATTCTGAATGCTTCCGCCCAAATGCTACTTCTATACCGCCTTGCGAATGAGACAAAGGTGAATACGCAGCCACCCAAGAAACAATCACAAAGACAATGGAGAACTCAGAGGTAAAATAGAGGCAACAGACCAATATACTTTATCAGAGGCAATAAGGTTCCTTACCACACCCAGAGAAAAACCCTAGGGCGATGGCAGTGGAACATGTTAAGGCTATCACGTTAAGAAGTGGTAGAGATTAGCTACACAGGCCACCACCAAGAGGGCAAGAGAAGTTAAGGAACCGAGGTAGTGGAACAACTTCAAATGGAAGATTAGAGGCTAGGAGCAGCCAAGAGGAGAAGCCAAGAGATAATCTCAGATAGAAGAAAGAAACTGTAAACAGTGAAGCACAAATGAGCCCAATGCACTAGTACCATATCCCCAACGATTGAGGCAGAATAAACTAGATAAGCAGTTTACTAAATGGAAGTATTTAAGAAACTGCATATCAACATTCCATTTGCAGCTGCGTCAGAACATATGCCTAGCTACATCAAATTCATGAAAGATATACTTTCCGTGAGTAAAGAAGGTTACTTTAATTCGAGATGCTGAACGCGATGCAAGAGTAAAGGCTATACTTCAAAGGAAATTACCACAGAAGCTGAAGGATCCAGGCAGCTTTACAATCCCCTATAAGATAGGGAACTTGATCTTTGAGAGAGCCCTATGTGACTTGGGAGCCAGATTAACCCATGCCTATCCATTTTCGACGATCGGGTTTGTGTAGCTGTGACTCACTACGCCACACTACAACCAAATAGATAAACTGGTCGTTTGATCTCGAGCTGATGCAGAGGATGTGCTAGTAGTTGCAGATAAGTTTATCTTCCCAAATAATTTTAGAGTGTTAGATATGGGAGGAAGATAAAGAGATACCCATCATATCAAGGTACCCATTCCCTAAGAATTGGTGGGGCTATGATCGGATGCAAGTGCATGGAGAGCTTTAAACTAAAAAGTGCAGGAGATGAAGGTGATTAAGATTTGAATATGGTGAGGTATCCAACTGAGTGATAAGGTCACAGAGGCAAGGCGTGGAGGCCATAGTGCCTAAATGCAGGTGGTTTGACTACCCTTCGAGGCTAGCTCAGGCAAGAGGTCCATAAACCAAGTAAAGGAGTCAAGAGTATGAAGTGGATGGACTCTTTCTAGCCATCAGGAGGGAAGATTATGAGCCATCGGGAGAACACCTTAATTTGTCTCGGTCAAGTGACCAATCGCAGCTTGAGCAAAATGCTCCCTAGTCACTTGAGGTATGCATTTAGGGAATCTCAACTCTACCACCATCATCAAGATCTCCTCGACAACAATGGAAGAAGAGAAGATTTTGAGAGTGCTTGAGATCACAAGAATGTTATCGGGTGGTCTCTAGCGGAAGATTTTAGATCCGCCTCCATGTGTATGCACCTATCCTATTGAAGATGTGGCACAAACCATCGTAAGAGAAGCCTGTATAGAGACTAAACTCTAAATGGCGAAGTGGTAAGAAAAGGTGTGCTGGAAATGATTGATGTGTGGAGTGATCTACCCATCTCCCCTGATAGGTTCAGGCCTAAATAAGTTGTCCCAAAAAGGAGGACCACAAGGATGGATCGAGTAACGTGACCGCCAATCTTTCTCAACAATATAGGCGGGAGACTTGCATAGATCAACAGAAGCGGAAGTAAGGCAACTAGAAAATATCATTTCCCCACTCATTCCCGACTGACGCTAGGATAGCCGGGCAGTAAGAGTATTAATGTTTCTAGATAGGTATCTCTGCCATAATCGCATCACTATATCACCGAGAACCAAGAGAAAACAACATTCACGTCCGTATGGTACGCTTGTGTTGCAATGCCTTCGCTATGTAATGAGCTTTATATTTCAAAGATCACAGATGATGGCCATATTCTCATTAACACGGCTCTAGAGAACATTGAAATATTCATGGATGATTTCTCTAAGGTTGAAATCTTGATAATTACCCGAGAACTTAAGACGTGCACTAATAAGATGCGAGAAACCAACCTTGTAATCGAATCGGGAGAAGTGTCACTAAGGTAGTTAAGGCATTGTATCAGCAACTGATACGTGAAAGAGGAATCAGGTAGATAGAGCAGGCTGAAACAGTAGAGAAGCATACTCCCCATCTTCGTGAAAGGAATAAGGAGCTTGTATTAGCGTGTGCTTCTACAAGAGATTTATAAAGGATTTCTCCAAATAGCTAAGTCCTTCATTTAATCTTCGCTCAAGGAGCACCCTTCAGTTTCGATGATCATATTTGTATATGATATTGTTTCTGTCAAACAGCCACACCTATTGTAATAGCATTGACAGAATTCTTTCGTTTAACTCATAGATGCAGCATTACGCACTCAGTGGCTGGGCCAAACAGGACGTAACTTTTCTGTTATCTATTATACAGCCTACTGAATGATAATGTTTCAATTATAATAAATCAGAAAAGAACTTAGCTATTGTGTTTGCGCTTATAAGTTCCCAACAGATTTAATTGAAGAATAGAAAAATCGTAAAGACCGACGATATATATATATATATATATATATATAGTATATATGAAAATACGGCCAAGGAGTGAATGGTAAATACAAAACCGATTTGAAAACAAAAGTGTTTACTCAACCAAACAAAAAGTATACAACACTCAACCCTTCCGTGGAGCGCACGGTCACACAAGTAATAAAGTGGACTCTAAAGTTCTGGATATCGACCCACGAGATCGAGTACTTAATGGAATTGATCACCTGATTACAAGTATTCTCTACTATTTAACAAATAAGATGTGAATAAATTAATTTAATTGAAATAAAACTGATTTAAAACTGATCTAAAATCTACCAAATAAACAACTACTTAATTCTAAAAGGGAATAAGAGAGGCACTAGGATGATGATAACATGATGCAAATGGCCACAGATTAAACAAGAACATTTATGAAGTCGAATGCCTGGAGTCGTCCAAGAGCAATGGTATAGCTCGATTTCTCCCATTAATTACACATTTACCATATAACACACTATATTCCTTTTTTGTGACAAATGGGTCTAAATAGCTACTTCTGTAAAACCTCGGGGATCTTTTAAGATTTGATTGTTTTTCAATACTGCACAACCATTTAGGATCACATTTTTCCATAGACAAGCAGAAAATGCCTCTCCAAATGTAATCGTCTGGCCAAATCTAATAGCCTTTCTCCTCATTAGATCTTTGCCAACACGGATCAAGATCCTTTCATCGTAATTAAGGAGAAACCTCCTCCGATCAACTAAATTGATACATCATCTAATTATCCTCACACCATGAGTAAATTAGTGATCTATTAAAGCAATTTTCAGCTCATTAGTTCCAAGATATTATCTAACATACTTGCCACGCTCTTTTACTCTCAGTAATCTCCATCTCTGTATTACCAGTAATTTCCCGAAATTGTGAGCAAAGATACAACTCCTTTTCCTCGTATATGTTACTAATATTCTCAACGCTTCATTATATGAACGCATCAATTATATAAATCTCAGTATTCAAACCCACAAAATAACTGAGAAACGGCAAATCTGAATGTTCAACAATTAATCCCTAACCATAGAGGGTACACGTTCGACATCGGGATTCATTCATCACCAATCAACAAGTAAAATGAAGAAAGAAATCAAGAGACAAGGAGTGAGAAAATGAAGATTTTAGCTTCAATCTTGTCCTAACAAAGAATGAAATCAGGGAATTTCGATGTAATATGATCAAATCTCTTCGATAATACAAAGAAAATATGCTCAAAAAATTACTCTAAGATCTACAAAAGAATCATAAAATCGCAAAAAAACTGAAAAATGGGCACTTAGATGAGAGAAACCCCATGAGAGAGGTCTCAACTTCCCCCGCGTCCCTTTACCTAGTAAAACACAAGTATATATATAGTTCTAGGGTGAAATGGGCTTGAAAACAGGCCAAAATATCAATTTTCTTCCTTTTTTTTTTTTTAAAGTTTCTCGGGTCGTGACACGCCTTTGTTTGTTCAATACGCTTTAGTCACTACACAATTTGTTGTCATGTAGACAGCTTCTTGGTCGTGACACAACTTGCTTGGTCGCGACACGCTCGATAGTCATTGCTTTTCTCTCCAACTTGCCTGGGGCTATAACTTTTCGTTGACTCCTGACATGCAGGAGGTGTCGCAGCTCTTGAATTTAGAATGCAACCATGATGGAATTTCGGTATTTGATGTTCCATATGGTACAGAAAATTTATCTTCCCAGTGGTGCATGAGACCCTTTGTACATTTTTCTTTTGAAATATATTATCATTTTTGCCAAATCACTTGCATTTCATCAATAATCCTACAAAGAAATTTTATTATTTTACATGAATATGGATATAAATGCAAATAGCCAGAAATGAACTCAAAACATAAGATGTGAGTTTTGCACTCATCAAACATGTGGGCGATCTTTCCTGCCCGACTGCCATGATCCGAACTCGATCCAGATGCCACTTAAAATCACTCAATCACTCAAAATCATATCTTTGCGGAAGCGACATAAAATTTGGGCAAGCCCATAAACATTTAACAAATACATTTACAATGAAGGTACTCAGTCTTTTCAAAAATGATTTACAAAAATGGGGATGTTCAGAAGTTCAAATCGCTTTTACAAAATATCAATATCCAAAAAGAAACATGGAATGAATGCACATGTCGGAGCACACCAAATTTCCTTCTTGCACTCCGACTCTCCTCGATCTTGGTCCGCTCGATCACTTCATTCTCTATCACTCCAGACTCATGACGCAGAACAATACGCTAAGCATTTTCTTAGTGGTTCTATACAAATCCATTCCCGCCGCTTTAAATCAAATTATAACTTAATGTCAAAACTTTCAAACCATTATGGATGATCAATATGCTTACTATACTTGTTTTATATACAATCGCTTATGGTTCATTGATCATCCCAAAATACACTTATATTCAACATTTCGCAATCTCAATCAATTCAATTATTATGTCACAAATCTGGCCCGCTTCCGCAATCTAATTCACTTCAAAATCAGTTCAGTTCTCAAAATCAATTCAGCTTATGCCAATCAATCTCGCTTATGTCAAAACAATTCTGGCTTCCGCTTCAATCATCTCGCTTATGCTAATCAATTCGTTATAGTCAATCAATTCGTTTATGCCCTTAACGACTTAACCTATGTCTTCGATATACAGATATTCGTAGAGTCAACGGCACGGTCCCGGCCGGGCTTGCGCGGTATCAAATGGTTTTGAATATAGCAATGGTCCCGGCCACTATCAATGGTTATAAACAATCCAATAGTGAACACTACCGATACTACCCCACATTGACGAGCGACACATCAATGCAATAGTTCGCTGCATCGCTTATCTGACCTTTATTGCATAAATTAATCTACCATCCTTAATGCGAACAAACGGTTAACATTCTACAGAAGGGCGCTCAAATCCTTTATAGCAAAATATAGTACAATATAAACGCCATAAATAAATATTTTCAATAATCATAATTTTATATGCAACATTTCACAATCACTTTTCAAATCAATTAAATCAATTCAATATGCTTTTAGAACAAACATGCAAAAACTTGAACGAGGAATAGGAGTCGGTGAACAAACCCAAACTTTTGCACTTTGATTCCAATCCTCTCAATCTCAATCTCGCTTTCGCTTTTCCTCCTCAGCACCTTGTCTAAAACCATTAAAGAACAATATTATTCATGTGTACTAGTAGTTTTTGATTGATTTTCGGAGTTTACGTGAGTTCCACTGAATAGGGATATATATATAGATGGATTCTGACTCAATGGGCTTTCCATAGAGTCAAAGAACAATCTCGAATCGGAGTTCGGATTTAAGGAGCAGGACCTTCCGGTTGCGGTCATATCGTCTCAACTCGATGAGCTGACCTGACTTGAGAGCTGATCTTATCACTGGTCAAACATCTTCATCCTCCTCAAGATATGATGTATTCTGACCAATGGGCTGAGTCCAAGAACACCAGAAACGGATTTGGACGAAGAAGACATGACCTTCCGGTTGGAGGTCGAAGTCAACCCGCATTTATCGACTCGACCGGACGAGCTGACCTGACCTGATGAGCTCGATCTAATTCTCGGTCTAACATCTAATATCCTCCTCAGGCATATTAATGGCCTCTGCTTTCCATATCTGGCACAACCAAATCTGTGGGAGTCCGAACGAAGGAGATATGACTCCAAGCCAGGTCACGCAGAGTCAACCCGCATAGTCCCACCTCAACCCACACTATTTGTCCTCCCAACCACAAGCTCGAGATCTAACATCTCAGTTCGACATCTAATATCCTCCCTGTATATCAATGATTCTCTTGACCTACGAAGTTTCCATAGTCCAAGAACACCAAACGAGTCGGACGGCAGCTGATGGTAGCTCCTTCCGGCCGGGAGGTCATATCGTGAATAAATCCCCGACGACGACTCGAACCCACAAGAGGTCATACGCCGCTACTCTAGGATTGCAGGTGACTGCTACGAGGTCTGCTGACCTCTGCTGCACGAGGCTGCCTTCGCTTATGAGGTCCGACCTTCACGAGACGCAGGTCGGCGCCCACCCCGCCGCGCATGAGGTCCGTCGACCTCGCCGGACCTTTACGCATGAGGTTTAGCACGACCTTCGTTGCATGAGGTCCGCCGACTACCGGCATGAGGTCTGCTGGACTTAATCGCATGAGGTCTCGGCTGACCGCTGCATGAGGCCCCGCTGACCTTCGCCGCAGAGCGAGGTCTCATTTTGAATTTACCGCATTTAATTCACGTGATGACCCCAGGACATTGCATGACCTCTCGCCCGCTTGGACCGCTCAGGCAAAAGACCATAACTCGTCTACGTGGGTCCAAATTCAGAAATTGTAATCCTAACATCAATTTCATTGATGTGGCTACAACTTACTAAAGGGGACTTACTTCCAAATTCCCTTTATATTTCTGACTCAAAACTGCTCCTAAGGTCCGGCCAGTTGACCTTAACCCGGCAGACCGACCGACCAGATCTAGTCAATATCTCAAAGAAAAGGGACCATAACTTCGTCTACAGGGATTCGAATTGAGAAATTCAAAATCCTAACATCAAGTCTACATTGATATGGCTACAACTTAACAGAAGGACTCACTACCAGATTCTCTCTTTACTTTACCCAAAATCAGCCTAAGGTCCAGCTAATGCGCACTCACCAATGTGGCAGCGAGGCAGGAACCCACTAAAGTGCGGAAGGTCACTTTCGGAGTTTGTCAAACTCCCCGATTTTTGTCTCTACTTGCAGCTCTGATCACTATAAGACTTTCCTCTGCTTCGCCTGAGACCTTATGGTCCCGATCGTTGGGAATGCAGAGTAGCTTGTTTCACTCTAAAATATCTCAACTTTCTCTCATTTTTCTATGGATCACCCTTAGTTTGACTTTTAAAAATGAGGAAACTCTCCCTTTCCTCAGGTTACATGCCACAGCCCATCTCCTTGATTTGTTTCTTTATTTCTTTTGTATTGGTCCCTATTTCTCTACATATTATTCTTCATTTAAGTCTCCTATTATTTTCCTTTACTCATTTATTTCTCCCTAATTTCACGCATATAAAACTTACTTACAATTGACCCTTAGGTCCCCATCTACAATTTCCATTTTCTTTTTTCTACTTGGGTTTAGCTTCTGGATTCACAATCATTTAATCAATATTCATCTAAAATTTCCAAAATAATTAAGTCACCCAATTATAACTGGTCATGGTTATAAATTTTATTATAAAAATTCCAGGGTATTTTTGAGGCGTTACAAAACACTCCCAAACTTAAAGTTTTGCTTGTCCTCAAGCAAAGAAAAGAAAGAAGTTGCTTGTCCCCAAGAAAATGAAAGAGAAGAGTTCATTTCACCCTTTTTATTTAACCAAAACTGAGTACTAAGCTTTCCAAGGGTATGTGATATGTGTCTCAAGAACATCCCACAAGGAAGTAGAATAAGGATCAAGATAATCATTCATTTTATTAGTGAATTAATCCTCATAATAGACAAATTTAGATCAAGGTCTTCACTAGTGTGTGTGTGTGGTCTTCCCTATCCAAAAAATTTCAAGCTAGGATGAAGTCACAGAATCAGATAAGTACGCGATCTCCTAAGATAATTTATTTAGCTCCACAGTTTGTTACCTTACTCACTAATGTAGGCACAATCACAACTCTCAAGATCAAGAGAGGTCTTTAGGCTTGTAAATAAGGTTGCAGGTAGCTGAGTAGTCATTTTAGGCTAAACTTACCCAACATACATACATATTTCTTTCGTATCGATGCTCCTACTCCATCCCCATTCTACCAAGAATGACACTCTCTCTGGGCACCCCTAAAAACTGCTTAGTGCATCATCTCCTACTCTCATATCACCTTTCTTAATTTTTTTTGCATTTTTTAAAGCAAACACTAAGAAGCCTTTTTTTTTTTAAGACAAGGTTATTAGAGTGGTGCACGTCAAACCCCCTAAGCTTTCTCTACTCAACCCTAGCGAGCTTTAAATCAAGGAAGCCTGCACTAAATGGCCCCTTGTGTGTGGGTACTAGGGGTATTGAGAGACACCCCTTAGGATTTACTTGCTCTAGGAAGGAAGGCTACGGCCAGACTCACCTCCTTGAATTTTTTATTGCATTTTGCTTTACACTTGATATTTTTCTTTTTTTTTTCTTTTTTCTCCCTTCCTTTTTACCAACCTCCTTTTTGATTTCAACTTAACTCTATATTTCATCCAATTTGGAGTTATTTTTCCTATAGAAAAATAATTCTTAAACTTGTTCCTCACCATTTCTCACTATAAATCCTCATGTTATGGTGATTTATAGTCTTACTAAGATAGTGATGTATAAGAAGGTTATTTCAAACTTGGTTCTAAACAAAATTCTGGGTTCTTAAGGTTTAATGATTATGGTAGTACTAGAGGAATATGCATATGAATATTAACAGGGTTAGTTTGAAAGGCACAATCTTTCCAAGGGATGCACCATATCATTTCCTGCAAGATTGTTATGTTGTTTCAGGATTGCTGATATACAGAAATGTCTTTAGAACCCACAGATCAAATAGATGGATTCCCTTAGCAAACCTTCTAACCCAAGCAAAACTGTTTTCAAGTTAGGTGACCAAGTGCGGATTTGAGAACCAATGACTAAATAGCCTAATAGAGAGATAACTCATTACATCAAGTCCTATTATCTTGTGAATATTGTCCACATCTCAAGGGTTCATATCTCATTGACATCACAACTACCCAAACAAAAAACTTAATTAACTAAAGTTCCTAACTAACAAAATAAACCAAGTAAGATGTAAGTTAGAAAGCATCAAACAGTGCACTACATCCATAAAAGCACCAAAAAATTTCATCCTTAAAGCTACATGTGCAACATGGGGTAAGATCGTGACGCCCCTAACTCAGAGAGACATAGGTGCCGGGCGAGGCCATTATTATTTTTTTTCCTTCACGTAGATAAACTTTAAGCTGTCTATTCATATAATATTAAACAATTAACTTGTATTATAGTCTATAGCAAATGGATTAAGCAAAATATATATATACAAGCTCCATATGGAAGTGTCTAACATTTACAATATTTACATTGGTTTACAAAACTCATATACACACTCAAAGGTCTTCCAAAGGCACCTACGATGTGGCCTCGACTCACTGGCGGATCGTTTCTTGGCCCTCCGTTTCCTTCTTTTCACAACACTGATTAAACACCTGTGCATTTTTACGCTAGTGGAATTAATACAACATGGGATGACCTCTTATTATGGTCACTACACTTCTATACAAATTTACACATATATAACATTTACGTATTCTTTACTTTCATATATATATATATATATATATATATATATATATATATATATATATATAGCTATACTTTTTCATAAACTAGTTTTTACTTCTATATCTTCCATATACTTTTCATGTCATCTTGTACTTTACTGCTCGAATCGTATATTCATCAGACAAAGTGCTATGTTTCCCCTCATCATGTTATATAGCTCCTTACATTTATCTGCAGATATACCACATATTTTCTTTTGATGTTTCCATGTCCCATAAACCTGGTAAGTGGATACAAAAAACTATAAGGCCCATATGCACTAACGTGCATAGTTTATAAGGGCCCGACAATAAGAACACACAATGACCGTCCAAGGGTCCGAAGGCACACACCCTTGTAAAACGGTAGCTTGTCTATAAGTCTGGCGCCGTGGTGACCCTTTCTGTGGCCACCGTGATCCAAACTGATTCATCTCACGACCCAAATGGGCCTCATCGAACTTGTAATGCACTCTGCTTTTCCTAACAGCATGCCCCATCTATCCCCCTACTAGTTCTAAGCAGATTAATCAATATGTAGCCAGAGGTTCAAGATATATCTCATATTCCTAATAATTATCACATTCAACGGTAATACGCATATACAATCATTTATTCATATCTTTATATTTTCCATATATATTGATTATATGCATAACAACTGCTTACTAAGGCGCTATGAGTTATTTATGAATTCATACAGGCGTTCATACATGAATAACCATGGTTACCTCGTAGGCCTATTGTTTTTCAAATTTCCCGGAACTAATATGAGTCCTTAATCTATCAAGCTGTCTATTACGAATTCTGACTCAATGGGCTTCTATAGAGTCCAAGAACACTTCCTAAATCGAGTTCGATCGAGTAGTTATGACTCTTCCGGCTGGAGGTCATATAAACCCACGTGAGTTGACCTGAACCGATCACGATTCCAACCTCGGTAAACTCGGTATAACACCTCGGTCTGACACCTCCTATCTTCCTCAGGCATATGAATGGATTCTTGACCGGCTTCCAGAGTCCAAGAACACTCGAACGGAGTTCGATCATGAGCAGACCTTCCAAAAGCGGGAGGTTTATGAATAAATCCTGAACTGGCCGAGCTGATCTGACCTGGACGCTTGATCTAATCACCTTGGATTCACATCTATCTTCCTAAGGCATATGAATGGATTCTTGACTCAATGTGGGCTTTATCCAAGAACACCCCAAATCGGAGTTCGACGGCGAAGTTATGACCTTCCGGGCTGGAGATCATCATATGGTCAAATCCTGAACTGGCCGAGCTGACTCGACCGACGAGCTCGATTCTATCATCTGGTCTGACATCTAATATTTATCACAATATGAATGATTCTGACTCAATGGCTTTCCATAGAGTCCAAGAACACCCAAATCGAAGTTCAGGACGGAGAAGCAGATCTTCCGTTGGAGATCATATGTAGTCAAATCCTGAACTGGCCGAGCTGACCTGACCTGGACGAGCTTCGATCATCACCCCGGTCTGACATCAACACTCAGAATAATGGATTTTTGACTCAATGGGATTTACAGAGTCCAAGAATCAAATCAGCGTTCAGACGGAGAAGTTATGACCTTCCGGTTGGAGGTCATCGAGTCAACCTAGACGAAAGCTGGACTGAATCGATGAGCTGACCTGACCCAGAGCGCTAGGTCTGACACTTTGGTCTGACACTCAATATCCCTCCTCAGGCCTTCCACGATTCTTGACTCAATGGGTCGACAGAGTCCAAGAACACCAATCTGGAGTTCGACGGCTGAACGACCCGTTGAAATAAGCACGCAATAAATCCGACTGCACGACTGAACCCACCACGAGCCGAGTTTCTACAGACGAGTCGGAGTTTCACGTGACGAGGTACGTCCGCCGACCTCCTCGCTGCATGATACCCCGCTGACCCTCTCACTGACCTTGTTGCATGAGGTCTACTGACCTCACGTGCATTAGTCCTGTCGATTTTACGCATGAGAACCGTCGACTCGCGCAGATGAGGTTTACGACTTATGGTCGACCTCTCACCCATTTGACTGCCTCAGTAAAAGACCATAACTTGGTCTACATGGGTCCGAATTGTGAGTAGTTCAAAAGCCTAACATCAGTCTACTGATGGATACCATTTACCAGAAGGACTTATCATGTACCTTATTTGACCCAAAACCCATGTTCCCAAAAAGTCCGGCTGAAGTTGAATCAACCGGACGGTGACCGACCCACTTCAGATCTGTAATTTCTGAATGACTCTTTAAAAAGACCATAATCCTGGTCTAGTATAGGAGGTCCAAATCGAGAAACGTGCTCTGTCACTTAATGATGTGGCTACTTACTAGAAGGACTCACTCTAAATTCCCTTATTTTATCCTTAAAAACCTGTTCCATGTCATTAACTGCATATGACTGCAATAGGAATTTTCTTGTCTAATTTGCAACTAGACCCCTTCCAAGACACACCTTATAGGAGTCTTAGAACTTCAACTCAACTCTTATCCAGAAATGAGTTTGGGAGTTTCCAACCCAAACCATACACGAGATAGAGGGTTCCACACCATGCATCTATACTTTCATACCAAAACTACATACAAACCCATGCTCATTGGTGTACAAACATCGATACTTTTCCATACACCCAGACATGTGTATCCATACTCAAATTTAGTTCCACACTCACCTTCTCTTTTCTTCTCCCTTCTTTCTTTTCTTTTCTCTTCTTCTTCTCTTCTTCCTTTCTCTCTCTTCTCTTTCTCTCTAAGACCAACAGACATATTTATTTTTATTTAACCCTTTATTTCACTTCTCAACAAAGGAGAAACTTCCTCCCTCTTTTCCTTTACAATTTGTCTCTTCCACAATTTTCATCCTTATTTCACTCTAATATCTTTTCTTATTACTCTTTGGTCCTCCAACTCTTCTATTACTCTTGATTTAACTTATGCATATTTATTTTGCATATGTGAATCTATTAAATTAATTTTTAGGTCCTGGAATTGCAACTTAAATTCTACTCTTTAACTATCAGATAACTCATTTTGCTTATTTTATCTTTACTTATTTGATAAATATACTATTACTTTTTATTATACCCTAAACATGTTCGAACCTAGGTATACTTGGGGTGTTACAAAGGACATGATAACCAACCAAAATAAACACCCTCAAACTTTAGGATGAATCTTGTCCAAAAGCTCAGCAACAAAAGCAAAGAAGTACAAAGTAAAAGTATAATAGAGAGAGTCGTAGAACTCCCTTGTAGTCTCACACTTTTGAATAGGAAACTTGAGGATTTTTGCATCTTGACATTGGTGTACTACCCTTTCTTACACTATTTTGCTTCTTGCAACCATGAGTGGTTTTCAAACACTCGTGTGTGCACCAACTTCACCTCAAATGAGTGAGTTTCGACCCCTTCAAACCTCCTTCAATACATGCAAATCACTCCACAATCAATGATCTCACAAAAGAACCCAAAAACAAACAACAAAGCACAATTTTTTTTTCATTGTAACTCTTTGATGATTGGAATGATGGATGAAATCGAGGTTCAACAAAGGTAAGTTTGTGGGTCTTTACAGGGTGGGTTTTAAGCCTGAGATGATGATGGACTAGGAGGATGTAGCTTGATAATGGAATGCATGAGGATGCATTTGAAAGTGGTTAGAAGCTGCAATGAAGGAAGGGAAAGTATGATGGATAGAGTGTAAAGTAGGAAGAAGTTAGAAAATGGTTTTAAGGAGTTTTTGGAGCCTCTGTTTTCGTGATCAGGTGCTGGTCACGTCAACACCATTCGCACCCCGTTTTTCCTCCAACTTGTTATAGTACTCATGTCTCCTAATAGCTCTGAATTGATGTAAGTGACTCTTTGAAAGTTTTTCAATAGAATGTGCTCATGGGCTATGTTAATCCATTTGGAGTCGACCACACAGAAAAACTAGAATTCCTGCAATGCGGTCCAATGGTGATGAGATTTCCTTGACCCATTAGGTCTCCTGCTTTTTCTCTTTGCCATGTCACCATCCTTCATAAGTCCTTCTTGATATCTCCTCCAAAAATCTCCAATAAGTAAACCCTTAATGCTTTCTATCCATGCTTGCTTAAACTCACCTTACCTCAATTTGTCAAGCACATGATCATGAACCTTCCAAATTTATATATATATTTCCATGTCAATTTGGTTCATCCATCTCTAAAACATCAAATTTGCTCAACATCCTTAATTTATACCTTTGCACTGCCACTATAAGTATATCAACCACTCTCTCCAACCCTTGCCTTGTCGTAAAACTTGTCAGCACAAATATGTTGAGTTTTAACCTACTTTATTATGAAACATTAACAAATAAGTTAAACACTAATGAATCATCCTGGTAAAAAACAGCAACAACAAAGTAATTGAAAGAGACAAAGAAAGAGAAAATAGGATAGAATCCTATTTCAGCTCATGCTCTCGCTGCTCGTTTTTGATTTCATATTAGACTCATTAAAAGTACAGCTCAATTAATCAACATCCATCTTGACAACACTTTCTTTCATAACCCTGGATTTTGGAAGAGGGGAAAGAAACTCAAATCCTCTTTAATTATACTGTGTCTAAATGTTGTTCTTTCAAAACAGTCCCCTATGTGATGCAGATGTAAAATACATTATGCCAGGAACTGTTCAACATGTGCCCCTTTGATTGGAAGCAAGTCGAGAATTTTCCATAAATGGCTCTTTCTTACTCCGTCAATAAATGGTTGGTGAAGATTGAACTCTTGCTTTCTCCCTCACCCACAAGCAAGGTACCCCTGATAATCCATGTTTGGATTGAGGAAAGAAGTGGTCTTAGTATATGAGAATTTTAGATCCCTTCAATGCCCTGGGGTTACAAAAACCATGGGGAAGATAAATGTGTCAATCTTTCACTGGGTAAGTTTTGATTAGGCCATTGCTTTGATCATCTTCTTCACTCTTCGCTTTATCCAATAACGACTTTCATCATCTGTTGTTTAGAGTTCCTTGTTTTCAATTTCACTATTTTCACCTTCTTCTTCCACAGATTTCGTGATAGAAATTTCGCACATTGTTCACAAAGGAGCATCCATGCATTCCAATGGGATTTTTTCTAAGTATTATTAGTGAGAGGTCCTAGAAAATTGATCTCGAATGCTTGGACTGTTTCATTTATTTATTTTTTTCAATATAGCACTAGTGTTGACTTGGCATTCAATCAATTTTCATGAAGACTACTCATCTTCTTGTTCTCATCCATCGGAAAATTATGCCCTTAAAGGTGAAACAACCTCTTTTCTTTTGAAATGGGGCTGAACTCCTCGATAAGGCAATTCCTCCTTGTTCCACATGAGGAGTCATTCGAATTCTTTGATTCAAATGATGAATAAGGAATAAGTATTTCTATGTGAGGCAATTCCATTGCCTGAATATTCCTCCATGAGTATAAAATAAGAAGAAAACAAAAAGAAATAAATACTAATAGTAAAAATAAAAATAAAAATAAAATTACCAAGCAACAACTCACAAACCAAAAATAAAATAAAAATTGCCTAAATTAACAAATCACCTGCCTTCAAAATGTCAACTTCCAATGAGAGAAAGCAAATAATAATCCCCAAGTAATCCATCGCCTAAAACTTGTAAAGACCGAACATATATGAAAATACGGGCCAAGGGAGGAATGGTAAATACTCAAAACCGATTGAATGGAAGTAAGCTTACTCAAAAACTGAAACGAAAAGTACACTAACTCTCAACCCCTTTCCGCAAGTGCACGGTGGGTCATAATGGGGCTGACTCAAAAGTCAATAGTAGCCACGAGGATTGAGGTTCTCTCTAATTGGAATTTAATCACCCCATTGCAAGAGTTTCTTCACTATTTAGGCTACCAAATGATGAACAAATCAATTTGTGAATTGAAATAAAAACTGATTTAAAACTAATCCTAAAATCTACCAAATAACTACTTAATTTCAAAAGGAAATGAAGAGTAGGCACTAGGATGAGGATACCATTACAAAACGGCTCAGATTTAAACAGAATAGAGTTGAATGCCGGATTTGTCCAAGAGCAATGTTGTATAGCTTGAATTTCTCCGACACTAATATTTCATCAACACACCATATTCCTTTTCAGAAAATGGGTCTAACTAGCTACGAAACTCCGAATTTTTAAGATTTGATTGTTTTTCTTTTTCACACATTGCAACCATTTCAGACCGAAGAATTCCTCACTCAGCTGCATGTGAAAATGCAAGCCTCTCCAATGTAATTGGTACTTCGTCCTTCAAATCTAATAAATTTTCTACTCGATTAGATCTTTGCTAACACGGATCAAGATCCTTTCAATGTGATCAAGAAGAAAACCTCTCCAAACTAAATTGATACATCATCTAATTAATCCTTACACCATGAGTAAATTAGTGATCTATGAAAGTAATTTTTTAAAGTTCTGGCTAGTTCCAAGATATTAGTCTAACATACTCCCTAAGTTACCGCTCACTTTCAGGAATCTCCATCTCACTAAAGGACATTCATGGAATGTGAGTAAAGATATAGCTCTTGGGTATAAAGCTACAATATTCCGGGAATAAGCCATTATAAGGATGTACCAATTATATAAATTTAGTATTCAACCCAATACAACAATTGAGAATTGAATGTTCAACAATTAATCCCCTAACTTCTGGGAGAGAGTGTTTAATGTTCCATTACTGGATTCCAATCACTACCAATCAACAAAAAGGAAGAAAACAGAAAGAAACTACAGACAAGGAGTGAGAGAAAAAATCAAGATTTTAGCTTCATTATTTGTCCTAATGAACAGAATTTAATGTATAGCACTCAAATCTCTTCGATACAAAGAAAATCATTGCAAAAATTACTCTAAGATCTACTAAAACAAAATATGTAGAAAATTAAAACCTGGCAGCTTTAGAGAGAAACCTACACAGAGAGAGGCTTAATCTTCCCTGCTCACTTACCTAAACGAGCATATATATATCCTAGGTGAGCTGGGCTTGAAAATGTGCAATATCATTTTTCGGTCTTTTTTTTTTTTTTTTTTTATAACACTTTTTGGTCGCACACACTTGCTTCGGGTCATGACAATACGTCGGACAACCGCTGTTTTCTCTTCTTCAACTTATCTGGGGCCATAACTTTCAAGCACCTGGACGGGGCGGAGGTGTGGAAAGATCTTGAATGTAAAACAACCATGATGAATTTAACCATTTGATGTTCCTAGATGGTACAGAAAATTTATCTTTCCTGGCACTGTGACTCCCACTGACTCTTCTTTTGAAATATATTGCCTATTTCTTGCCAAATCACTTAGCCAATCAATAACTTCAAAACCAAGCTTAGAGGAAATGTTATAAGTTTTTCTAAGTAGAATATGGATATAAAATGCGCAAAATAGTACGTAAAATGAACTTAAAACATAGATTTCGCACTCACTGGGCGCACACAATAATCGTAATTACTAAAATTACAAAGTACACCAAGAAGGATCGCCAACCAGACTGATGTGGGTGTTATTACTCCAAGAGTTCGACCTAGAAATTAAAGATAAGAAAGGAACTGAAAATCTAATAGTCGACCACCTTTCACGATTGGAAGGGCTGAGTAAAGAGATTTAGATCAATGATGATTTCCCTGACGAACAACTCTTGGCAATTGAAGACAAAAAGCCACATCAATTATGATTCGTGAATTACTTGGTAGCAAAAGTATCTAATCAGTTATTAGCAAAAGAAGAGATTTTTCGCAGACAACCGGCACACTACATTTCACTGAGGAACCCATCCAGATAAGATCACACGATCAAATGATAAGAAGATGTGTCCCAGAAGAGGAAATGGTAAGTATTCTCGCTCATTGTCATTTAAACATGGGGCACTTTAGAAAATGTGATGCAAAGGTGCTTCAATCGACTCTATTATTAGCCTTTTATCATACGTGCACACCACTTTGTGCTCATTTGTGATAAATGCCAACAATGGGTAGAAGATATCAAAACTGGATGAGCCACCAGAACCTATTTTAGAGGCAGCCGTTTGATACATATATGGGGATGGATTCTTTTCTCATCTTTCAACCTATATCCTCTTGGCAGTAGATTACGTTTGGAATGGGTGAGGCATACCACCTAAACTAATGATGCCAAAGGTAGCAAACTTTCTCCACAACATATATTTTCACTTGATCTCGAACTCCATGGCATTGATCATGTACTGGGGAACATTAATTTCCCTCAGAATAAACCTACGATAATGTTTGAACCGTATTGACCTGCACTGCATACCACCACAGACTAATGTGTGGCTACAGAAGCGTAAGGTCAAATATAAATCAAATATATCTTAGAGAAAACAATAGTCTAAGAAAGATCAGCAAAAGATAATGCTTATACCTGGGAATATAGAACAAAGATTCAAGACACCATCAGGGAATGTCACCATTTAGGCTAGGTGTTCGAAAGCTGTCACTTACTATAGAATTACAGAGCATAAAGCATACCGTAATCCATAGGGCAAGCAATATGGATAGTAAGATGGTCGGTGAGAAAAGATCTTGCAACTCGTTGAATTGTATAGTTCCGCACGCATACGAGAACGAAGGATGTATAAGGAAAGACGAAAAGCCCGACACACAAACATATCGTAAGGAAAGAGTTTGAGGCAGGTCAACGGGTCCTCTTATTTAACTCCCTACTCAACTGTTTCCAGTGGAAATTAAAGCTACTGGTCGGACCATATTTACTGTGGATCAAGCTTCACATGGAGGAGCGAAATTGTGCACCTAGAGAAAGGAACCTTAAAGTTAACACAATGCTTGAAACCATACTTTGGGGCTAGGTCATCGCAGCAAGCAAAAGATATCTATCCGGGAGCACCCGTAAATAGTGTCGTAGAGTCATGGGCCTGATCTCAAGAACATTGAGATTCAAGGAAGTCGAGCTAACGACATTAAACAAAGAGCTACTGGAGGCAAACCAAGCTTTTGATATTTTTCTTTCCTAGAGCGTGAATAGAGTGTTTAGTTTTTTTTTTTTTTTTGCATGTTTTTCATTTCTTTCAAGATCGAATTTTCTTTGTTTCGTTTGCTTTCAAGACTTGAGATAGCAGTGGCAGCAGAGAGCTAGTTCGAGAAGCTCATTCCAGGAGTACAACGGGGATTGGAACTTCATTCAAGGGGTTTTTTTTCATACTTAGAAAGCGCCAAAAATTTTTGGAACTTGACCTTCACGTCGTGATTTGATCACACGCTGCAAATGCTGTCACGTCAGCGGACGCCCCAACGCCGACGCTAAAGGAAGCTGAAACCGGTTTTGTCGGCGCGCCGCGCACGCCGATCTCAATCGTCACGACGCGCATACCTTATTTTGGGCTTTTTAAACGGCCATGACGTTACCCCCAACGCCGCTGACAAATTTCAACATGCTCGGGAAAGTCGTAACGTTGGATTTCAACGTCGCGACGTTGGCACTTCCACCTTCCTCGGAACGCCGACACGCTAGCATAACAAATCCCTGAACGCCGTGACGTTGACCCGAACGCCGACGCTTCCTCGGTTTTCATGAACAAAGTGTTCATTCTTCTCTCTTCAGACTTCGAAAAGCCTTAGCGCACACCCGTTTTTGCATATACCTAGAACACACAACTAGGCTTGTCCCAACTGGTCCTCTGAACCCCCACAAGCCCTACGATCGTCCGTAGAGTCACACCCATTCACCAAGGTTCATGGCCTTCGAGCCCTACTCCCTGCCTCATTCGTGAGAAGGCTCGTATCTAATTTTATAGTGACTGTTTTCGCTCTTCAGGCTTGTTTGGCTATTTATAAAGGCACCTTAAGAGTGGTTAAGATAATGGAAATCCTAGGTTAGAGTCACAACACCTGATTCTCCCAGCACACTGGGGTGCTCGACAATTTGCCTGCAGAGTGGCTGCCTACTGGGCAAATGGGTCCCACCGCATCCCACGATTGCTAGGGAGGTCTGGGAGGCCAACAGGTGAGCAAAACCCACACCATCCTGACCTTATAAGTGCCCAATGTCGAGTAAGAGGCAAAAGATGACCGCAAAGAGAGGTCGGACAAGTGAGGAGCTTGCACATAGCTACGATCATGACAAATGGTCATAATGAAAAGTGCAAACCCAAAGTGGCGGCCTTGTGATTCAAGAATAGTCATTCATCAAGGAGAAGGGGTTTCACCCGATGACTCCCTTTCTCAGAAAAACGACATGTAATAAGGGATGGCGGGCACTATGTCAACCTCCTAACTCAGCTGCCACAAGTGTGGTACGAGAATTTTAAACTAATCTCGCCTCTCATGTATTGAAAGGTTCAAAAGCAGGTTGTAGACTTCAAAGGCGGTTCATCAACCTGTATTATAACCTGTAGAACTGGGCTTAACCCGCAGGCCTTTGATCGGCTTCCATGAGCAACCCAATTACCCTGCTGGGTCCTGTGATGTTGACTACGGGCACAGCGAAGGGAGAAAACTCAACAAAGGAAGGGCATAAAACACTTCCACGCCAAACATTTGGCCTATTCCCATATGGCATCATCAGCATCGTCTCATTCGACGACTAATTTGTGCATGACGGCTGCGCGCCCGCCTCAATCCATGCAAGCATTATCCGTGACGACTTTGATGTTTGGTGCTATAGAGGATTTATAAAAAGGACGCCATGATGAATCTCGGGCACCTTCCTCATTTACTACTGCGCAAGCAAGCCGGTGCCCTAGGAGGATAATGAGGCTTGATACACCTCTGATCAAGGCAATCATGGTAAAGAAAGACAACCGGGTGTACAAAGACCGAGGAGGTGTACGACTTTGAGCAAATGAGCCCTCCACAGATGAGCCGAGAGCGATCGCCTAGGTTTGGGTTCCCCGTAGGCACTCAGGGAGAAGCCGGGCAGTCCTCTACCCAACCCCCACCACCACAGGCATCCCCGGAGGAGGATCCACCGGCCCCACTACCCAAGATGTAATTGTGTGTAGACCTCATCACTGCTTTATCAAGATACCTGGGACAGACCCAGAGCATCCCGGTCCTCATCGCCTGTGATATGGAGGCCCTCCAAGCCAACACAGCGCACCATTATGCACAACCAGGTGATCTCATCTCCGTAATCGCAGCCCCTCTGTGATTAGCCGTCTAGCTCCCTTCGCCACCCGCCACCTCCACCACCGTAGTGATCCCGCCAAGGCGATCACCGCCGTAGTTCACCGCACCTCTCTTGTTCGCTCATAGACATCGAGGACACCGTCCCATCCTGTTTGGGGGTGTGGGTGATCGCTTGTTTTTGCACTCCCTTCCTAGACACAATCGGGCCGGAGATTCCACAAGAACCTCAGCGCCAAGCTCGCTGACCGACAAGCTACCATGAAGTTAAGCCATTCAAATCCATCAAACTCGTTTTTTGGAAAACGGGGTTATAAAATTTTCACTTTTCTATAAAAATAACAACTTAGATTTAATACTGAAAATTAATAATGATAACTACCGCACGACGATCAAGCTCGAAATAATAGAACACCAGATATAAAAAAATACTCCCAATATTTTCCAAAAAATCCAACTACAACCATAAAAGACCTTTGGTCCTCATCAAAATATAAGATAAGAATCAATCCAAGATAACCATCTAACCCGTTTTTCTCAAACCATGCATGATATTTTACAAAAAGATATTTACATATACAAAATAACAGCATTTAACTTACTACGCTACATTACACATTATCTTATATGAGGCACATAAACAGGCTGCCTAGGACCGAGTATCCCGGAGTTGTCTACTGCACCCGCACCCGAAAAAATTATTTAAAAATAGAAAACTCGTGAGCCAAACGCAGCCTGAGTACTATAAGTTCTAAATAAGTTGTCATTCGCGCCTCCCTATATGCACCAGACATAAATGGTTGTAAACTGCTTATGATAAATCGAAGTTTTTAAGCAGAAAACCATTTCGAAACTATTCTAAAACTATTTCGCTAATGGAAAATTGCTCTAAAGGGTTAATCCCAGTGCTATACTGTGAAATCAAGTACCAACCATCAGAGTCTATTTCAAATATCTATACGTTGATGCCATTTAACCTGCACTCCAGAGTGAACCTCTAACACTACCCGGCCTAATAATACCCAGTGAACATGAGATCTCTATAAAACACAAGGAACCTCTAATCAAAATGCTCTGATGGAACCCTCGAACCAACACCTCATCACCATGTACTATGTCAAGGCTTAACTATCTATATACCTAATGTGCGAGGATCGACTCATTATATAAATATATACTATATCGAACTCCCAATTGCCGACTGTGCAATATAGTAGTCATAATGTCCCATAACCCCTTGGCACAATTCGAGATAGACTGATCGGAAACCGAGTCAGGCTATCTAGTGGTTCATAATCCAGCTAAACTGCTTTTAAGTACCAAATCCAAATTTTGGTCAGTATAACAAGTGGGAGGTAAAAACAATGCGATATCATGAGACAAAGCACTTTACAATCTTGTAAATTAAACATCTCGCTGCAAACGACCGAAAGTACTCACCTTTTCTCGACTAATTCTCTTTCAATTTTTGCCACACGCTAGATTATCGTCAGATGCTCCAATTGCCTGTTAATAATCCATATTAAATATGAAAATGCTCTAGCCTCAACGCTTTAACCATAAAACATACAAAGGGTCAGTTTAATTATATCGAAACGAATCTCACCCTAAACAAAATTTTACGCTACTTAGTCACATTTGATAAGGAAATCGATAATATGAGGTGAAATTGACCAAAATACCCCTACACATGAAAATGTCATAAAACTACATCCGTTTTAGGCAACTTTTCTGCTTAATTCCTATATTCGATGTATTAGACCACACACGTCAGCACAACCACGCAATTCGCACACTTGGTGCTACAATTAATTTTTTTTCAGAAATTATGCGGGTACCAAATGCTATTGACAAGCATATGGTTAGATTATAGATTCAAGGGACTTTCCATAGAGTCTAAAAACACCTAAAACTATTTCAAAATTAGTGTCCGACCATAACCGATTAAAATCCCGAATTAACCCAACGTCTTAAAACAATTCAATTCAACCTGATCATTCGAACACAAACCTGAAATTCCTAAAATTCTAAACCCACTCCAAAAATTTTTGGGATCAGTTTATGACCTTCACTACTCTAAGAAAATTTCAAGCCATTACACAGCATTTAGGGCTAAAAATAACTCAAGTAGGAAAATTCATCTCTAGAGTCAATGAATGCTAAGCTTGGTACCTCACGCAGAAGCCTTTGTCACAGACCAACTTTGCCTTCTACTCCGATAAAAATTTACGATCTGATTTCCATAAATCTTAGAAAGAAGTGAAGAGAATAAAAAAAATTAAAAAAAATCTCCCTCTTTCTCTCCTAACGCCCTTCCGTTTGTTCGTCCATCCCCTGTTGACTTTTATTAATTTTTTTTAATTTTTTTTATTATTTGAATAAATGATTCACACCTCATTCGTCCATTGCCCCGAAAAATTTATTTCTTCAGTTCACTTATTGTAAATGGAACTTAGTTCAAGTTTATTTCGACTCGAGATTTTTGTAAAAATCTCGCCTCGAAGTCATCGACAACTTATCACCTAGAAAATCGTGAAATACGCCTCCGACCGTTCCTTAATTCACGTAAATTTTCTCGGGTTACTAGATTTCGTGAGACGAATTTAATGGCGCAGTCTGTTTTGTCATCCGAGATTTAGAGAATTTTCTAGGATTCCCTGAACCATTCTGACAATTTATTATCATTTTACCATTTTTGAAATTTTCTAATTTTTTTTCCATAATCTGTACTTTCACCGCTCCACTTTCCTTAATTGCAAAAGTGCCACAATTCTTTGAAAACTTTACAATTTCACCCTTAAAAACAGCTTTCAAAAATTCTATTATGGCACTAAAATAATTAAGGAAGCCCTTGGTACACCGACGTGACCTAGGATTACATCGTGGCCTGCACTACTCATCGAGAAAAGGGCGTTACAAATCATCTCCTCCTTAAAAACATTTCGTCCTCGAAATGAACAAAACTAACATAAAGAGGATACCTTAATCTGAAAACAACTGAGGATATTGACTGTGCATCTGAGCCTCTAACTCCCACGTAGCCTCTTTAATCCCATGATTCCCCCATAAAACTTTGACTAAAGTAATGACCTTATTCCGCAAAATCTTCTCTTTGCGATCTACTATCTACATTTGCTGCTCCTTATAGGTCAAATTATCCTTTAGTTCTACCGTCGATCTTCGAGTGGGCTAATGAGAGATCTGAAATGCATTTATGGCGTAAGTAAATACATAAACACACAGAACCTTGACACCCTGAGGAAGGCTCCAGTCTATAGCAACTAGTCCCACTGAAAGAATTTATATGGCCATATGTATCCGGGGGCCTTAGCTTTCTCCAAGGCCTTCCAAATCTCGAGGACACTCTTTCCCGTGGAAATCTCAGGAAGACTCCACGCCACTCTTAAATCAGATCCCTACTGTTTGTTCCGCATAATCTTTATGTCTATCTTTTGACCTGTCTTGAGTTTGTCTCAACACCCGGGATCTCATCTAAGGTATTATACTAATCTCCGGGCCTATTAGTCTCCTCTCTCCTACTTCATCCCAAAGATAACAGGAGTACGACACTTCCGGCCAATGCTTCCAAACGGAGCCATGCCTATGCCGGATTGATAACTATTATCAGCGAACCCACGATAAGTGTGTATCCCGTTTTCCAAACTCATCACGCATGCTCGAAAGTATTCTCTGGGCTCCTGGTTGCCTTCTAACTCCACCATTAGTCCGAGGATGGAAAGAAGTAAAGTGCAATCGAGTCCCCATGGCATCCTCAGAACTGACCCAAAATCTGATGTGAATCTGGTCCCGGTCTAAGACTCATCGAAGGTTAGGAATACCATAATCTAACTATCTCCTCCACATATAATTGGAGCCAACTTGTCCAACGGGTCATTGCTAACTGAGAAAATGTGCGATTTTGTTAGCTCACCACTATCACCATATGGCATCGTATCGCTCTCCGAGTTCCTTAAGCCCTAAGAACAAAATCCATAGTAATCTTATCGCACTCCATACAAGAATCTAAGGGGCCGATCTTTCCTACTAAGCTCATGTTTTCATTCTTCACTTGCTGATAGGTTAGTATCCGGATACGAAATCAATTTCATTCTTCATGCCTTCCACAAATAAATTCTTCCCCGTAGAGTATGACATCTCATGCTAATACTGTATGGCGATAGTCAAGAGTGAGCCTCTTCCATGATTTCTTTTAGTTCAATCTATTCCAAAGTACACACATTTGACTCCCTCTAACTATTACGCCATCGTCTCTGATCTGGAACTCTGGTTTCATACCACCCTCAATCTCCGCCCTAAACTTAATCATCTCTGAAACCTGCTTCTGACCTTCCTTGATATGATCCACGAGAAGAGGATGAACATAAAAGTATGCCAACTGTGTCCCTGTATCAGCTACCTGCAACTGAACTCCAAAGATCCCAATTCTATCAACAATAGGATATTCGCTGCAAAAAGATAGAACCCTCCTGGCTCGTGGCGAAGGCATCGACAACTACATCGCCTCGGTACTTCTATCGTGCAATCATAATCCTTAATCAACTCCGCAACCACTCCGCTACGCCTTGCTACTGCCGAGTGGGAAGATATACCGCAGCTCTTATGACTGGTTAGTCCGACAGTGGAACACCGTATAGATAATGTCTCCATATTTTTAGAGCGAAACGACCGTCATGCGTTCTAAATCATGGGTCGGTAGTTTGCTCGTATTTTAATCGACGGGAAGCATAAGCCATCACTCTACCATCCCGCATCAAAACACACCCTAACCCTGTCCGAGGCATTACTGTGACACCACATAACCGCCCTTTCCCGATGGCAAGGCACACTGAGTCACACCGCCACTCCTCAAAACTATGCCGCGGTCTCACCATTTTACCCCATCCTTTCAATAGATTGTCAACAGAAGGCTACTTCAAAATCCCCAACAAATTTCCGTATTAACTCGCTAACCCAAGGAACCGCGTGACTTCAAACATCTTCGTGGGCGCTTCACACTATATCTGATCTTCGAGGACTCACACTAATATACACTGGGCCGAAATGACATGACCCAAGAGTTACTATTGAACCAAAACCGGCAGCACTTACTAAACTTAAATGATAACCGATGTCAAGAATCTCAGACACGTCCGAGATGCTCGCATGTTCCTCCGACTCCGCTCGAGTACATTAGAATGTCATCAATGAATACGATCTCAAACTTTCTATCTAAATAATGTGGAATAATTCGCTCATCAAATCCATGAACGCAGAATGGGGCATTAGTCAATCCGACGGTACTACTTATGAACTCGTAGTGACCGTATTCCTGTCTCCAAGGCACTCTTAGAACATCATTTCTACCCTCACTGATGGGTAACACGAGTCAACTCTAGAGCTACCTAAGATCCATGCAATTGGTCAAATAGCTATCTATGGAGGAAGCGGATACTGTTGCGTATTGTCGCCGGGACTCACGGTTCAGAAGGTCTATACACAACCGTAAGTCGCAATTTCTCTTTTTTACGACGAGAACTGGGGAGCTCCCCACTAAGGAGGTACTAGGCCTGATGAAGCCCTTTGCTGAATAATTCCTCCAATTGCACCTTCAATTCTTTCCAACTTCACATGCCGCTTTTGTATAGAGGATCCGATATCGGCTCCTACCCTTGGAACTAGTTCAATAACAAACTCAATTGCTCTATCGGGGTGTAAACTCAAATATCATATGGAAAGACATTCGAAACTTTCTTTAACTATTTGTGGATGTCTTCTCCAGCCTTGTCCCCTCTTAATCTCTATCCACCACAATGCTAAATAACCCGGGCAACTCTTCCAAACATTTTCCAGTATCATGGCATTAATGAGACTAGCCATCTCTTCTCGATTCTCAAATATCACGCCCACCCCTTCCGCCGAACTAATCTTACTTCTTTCTTATAGCACCCATAGTGGCTCTATGCCCGATAACCACCCATACCCAAGACTATATCAAATCACGCATACCTAACACTATCAAGTCTCACGGAAAACTTTATTCGATCACCAACTGGCCGCACGGAACTATTCTTCTGGACATCATGTGATCCCCATCAATGGAAACCACCATACGACCATCTATAGCCGGGACTCCCCATCTGCGCCCCATGAACGGCACTCTGAATAAATGAATGAGTGGTCCTCGTCCACCAATGATATGCATCATGATCGTGAACCGAATACTAGTAATCACGTCCGTGATGCAATCCACTCAGTGACATATAAAACACCGGGAGCCCGAGTACCAGTCCCACTCACTCAGCTAATCGAGGTACCGCCCGGCCTCAGACCCTACCGCCACCCTACCGTGTTGTACTACTTCCACCGCCTCTCAACTACCCTTGCACAATGACTGAATCACAAGCCTAAGTGAGATGCTATCTGCCTATCTCAGTATCTCATCAACTACTAGCTGACAAATCTTGGAGAAGTGGACTTTCTGCAAGAATGAAAGATCATATGTTCATCTTGCACCTCCGAGATGCCTCCTCTCAAGCATATAGGGCACACAGCATTAACTCAAGATCGCCCACCTTCTGTGGTCGGGTTGCAATCTGACTCTTTTTGATCCTTGGCTGATGTCGCTTCCTCGTCCCGAGCCTTTTGCATCGCCAGTCCATTTCTTTCTTTTTCACTAGACCATCAAGGTTCCGCTACAGTGTCGGAGCGCTTCTCTATCATTCAAGGCCCTTGGAGTTAGAACCTAAACTATCTTTCTCACCTTTAGTGCATCCTCAACCAACAAAGTTATTTTCAGATGCCTGTGCGTATGAAATTTAATTCTGGTGCCAAATTACCATGAATCGCCACTCGCTCATTTTCCCCTGTATAATCTCAATTTCATGAGCTCTGAAAACCTTTGCTCATATTCTATCACTGTCAGGGATCGCTGCTCTAACCTGAAGAATTCTTCTATTTTTGCATCCTGATAACTGCGCGAGTAAAATCTGTCTCGTAACACCACTGAACCGGTCCTGGCACCCTCGTAGGTGTCTCCTCTCAAGGGCCTCCCACTAGTCCCCAGCTCATCGCCATCAAGAACCCCGGTGCAGACCTTCTCATTCATCCGAACACCCCATCACTCCGCATAAATTTCACTAACCCCGTTTAACCATGGGCATCGCCACTTCCTGGTCACCGGCATCATCATAATTTTAGCTCCCTAGTTTAGAGCGCCGCTCACATGCCTCCCGCTCTTCTTGAGGTCTCTCGGCCGACGGCAGCCACAGGTAACAATTTGTATAACCTAATCCATCGTCAAGGTACCGCCCCCTGGGTATGCGACCCTCGATGGTCTCAGCCAACATCTCACTGAGGCATCTTCCGATCCGGGGTGTGCCCGACATTTCTCCGATGGCTCCGGCAAGTAAGTCCTAAGTCGACTCCTATGACCGGGCCCGCACATACGCCGTGAATTTACAAGATCTGACACTTGGGCCATATTTGATGCATGCAAGGATGTGAGCAACAATATAGGCTGTACAGGAAAATCATTATAAAAAACAACCTATAGAAATATCAAGGAAAATGCGCAAAAACAGGAACTATCGCCTAAATCGCTCTCGATACCAACTTCTAACATACCCTTCCTATTGACAGGAATTGCTGACAACTCCATAGTAATCCTCCCAACCGCCGCCGACCGATTACGTTACCATGAAGCTGCTTTACAAAACTGAAATCCACCTTTGGAAAACGTGGGTTATAAAAATTTTCACTTTTCTATCAAAATCACAACTTTAGATTTAATGAAAATCCGACAGCATAATGGCTGCACGGTGGTCAAGCCCGAAATACAAAAATCACCTGTATATAAAAAAAAAAGACACCCCCAATATTTTCCAAAAAATCCAACTACAACCATAAAGGACCTTTAGTCCTCATCAAAATATAAGATAAGAATCAATCCAACATAAATTCATCGCAGCCTGTTTTTCTCAAAACCATGCATGCATATTTTACAAAATATATTTACATATACAAAATGTCACATTTTAATTTTTACTATGTTTACATTACACATTATCTTATATATAAATACAACACAACGTCTAGGACTGAGGATCCTGGAAAGGTCTTCTGCTTTCTAAGACTGCACTGAAAATTATTTAAAAATGTAAACCGTGAGCCAAACAGCTCAGCAGTGGAGTACTATAAGTTCTAAATGTTATTGTCTGCTGTATGTACCTCCTTATATGAAAATTTGTACAGAAATGGTTGTAAAACTATTTATGGTAAAACTGAGTTTTTGCTATGAAAACCATTTTTGAAAACTATTCTGAAATCTATTTCTACTGCTGAAAACTGTTTCAATGGTGGTTAATATATGAAAGTGCTATACTGTAAATCAAGTACCAACCACTGTGGCCCATTTCTCTCGAAATACCTCAGACGTGGATGCCACCTTAACCCTAACTCCAGCATCGATAGTGAACCTCGAACACTACCCGTCTAATATGGTCCAGTTGAACACGGCGAGACTTCTATAAACATAAGGAACCTCTGAATAAAATGCTCCTGCGATGGAACCTCGGAACCAACACCTCATCACCATGTACTATGTCAGCGCGCTAACTATCTATATACCCTGAATGTGCAGAGGGTGACTCACTATATAAATATATATTATATCTAACCCCCAATTGCCGACTAGGAAATATAGTTAGTTATAATGTCCCATAATCCTGCCATGCACAATCCGAGATACATCTGACCGGAAACTAAGCTATGCCATCTAAGGGTTTTGCTAAACCAAGCCAAACTGTTTCTTAAGTAATTCGAAACTAAATTTTCATTGAGTATAACAAGGGAGGTAAAAACAATGCTTACTAATTACATTATATTTTCAAAACATTTACAATCTTGTACCAAACACTTCGCTTTCGAAAATGATTTCGAGTACTCACATTTTTCTCGACCACTTTCTTTCAATTATTACACGCTAGATTATCGTCAGATGTTCCAATTGCCTACAATCCATACAAATTACGAAAATGCCCTCAGTTCAACGTTTTAACTATAAAACATACAAAGGGCTTCCAAAAAGTTTAATTATCGAAAAACGAACTTCGATTCTAACAAAAATTTACGTATAGTCACATTCGACAAGGACATCATAATATGAGGTGTGAATTGACCAAAATGCCTACACATGAAAAATGCCCCATAAAACCATCTGCTTTAGCAACTTTCAAAGGACCCTATGCTATTCGATGATGACCACACACGCCAAAGACAACCACGAATTCACACACTTGGCGCTGTTAATTAAATTTTTTCAGAACATGGGTACCAAATGCTATTGACGCACACATATTAGGATTCTAGACTCAAGGGACTTTCCATAGAGTCTAAAACACCAAAACTATTTCGAAAAATTATGTCCTAATGTCCGAATAAAATCCCGAATTTAACCCGAACTGCTCAAAATGGGCCTGAATCACTCAGACTCTAACACGGGCCCCAAAATTCCTAAAATTTCCTAAACTCACCCAAAATTTGGACTGGTTTACGACTTTCACGGCCTCTAAGAGTACCTCTGCTTTATTGATAACATTTAGGCTAAAATAACCTGGAAAATTCCCTACCTGAGTTTAACGAATGCTTAAGCTTTTGGTACTTACGTGATAGCCTCATCGCTGCACCAACTTCTTGCTTTTCTCGTCCGACAAAATCACATCCGATTTTCAGATCTTAAAGAGAAGCCGGCAGAAAAAAAATCCTATCTTTCTGAACATCCTTCCATATGCTCCGCGCCCATCCCCCGTCGACTTTATTTTTTAATTATTATTATTACGCATATTGAATAATGGGTTCATATTACCTTATTCAAGTCTATTTCTACCCCGAAAATTTTTATTTCTTTCAGTTCATTTTATTAAATGAACTAGTTCTGCCATTTCCACTTCCTAGATTTTGTAAAATTTCGTCCCTCAAGTCACTAAAATAACTTTTCAATTCGTAAAATCGCAAATATTCTAACCGCTCACTAATAAATTTTCCGGTCACTATCACCAGACGAATTTTAACTAAGATGCTGTTTCATCATCCGAGATTTAGATAATTTTCTAAGCTTCCCTGAACCATTCTGACAATTTATTATCATTTTACCATTTTTGAAATTTTCTAATTTTTTTCCATAATTTGTACTTTCACCCCTCCACTTTCCTTAATTACAAAAGTGCCACAATTTCAAAATCTACAATTTCACCCTAAAAAAACTTTCAAAATTCTACAGACACTAAATAATTGAGGAAGTTTCACACCCCACGTGACCTGGGATTACACTGCCATACTCACCCATTTGAGCAAAAGGGCGCTTTTTGTGTTTATTTCTGTGTTTTCTATTTTAGTGTGTCTATTTCCATGCTTATTTATGTGTTTCTTATTTAGGATTTATTTGGTGTGGTTTCTTTCTATGCCTGCCTTCGAATAAGTTATGTCAGAAAGTTTATTTCAGATCCCATAAATCAAGAAAGGATCCAGGTTGTTAGATGCTCGAGAATGCATGTTGATAGGTAGGGGATATAAAGTGAATCACCTCCTGTATTCAAGAAACCAATTTCATGAGTCTACCACACCCACATGTGATCTGCTATAATACTCTAGGTTGAACCTGGCTTTATCAAGGTTCCAAAACTGGGGCTTTAAACACCAAAGCATGGACATCTTAGAAAAAGAGGATTGCCATTGAGCCCCAACAAAAAAAAAAAAAAAAAAAAAAAGAGAAGCATGAATAGAATTAGTTTTGTTTCTAGCTCTAATCCCGGCACAATCCAAGTGGATTTTCAAAGCCCAATGCTCCGAGTCCCCAGTCGGAGCCATTGATCACCGGTCATATATGATGAGATTAAAGTTTCTCATAGCTCAGGCCCCAGGTTTGGTTGGTTGTCAGTGATTTTCGAGGGAACTCGAATGTCTGTGCCCTAACTAATTTGTAGAGTCACCAACTAATCCCGCTAAGGAACACCCACACAAACTTAAGGGCACTGGTATTTCTTTCAGAGTAGGTAGGTTGGTTAAAAAAAAGGGTGCGTTTTTATCCTTCCGTAGTTAGACTCTCCCAAATAGGTAAGTTGAATTCAAGTTTAGGAGTACTGTAACCGAGTTATATGCTAGAAATCATGTATCCAATGCACATAAACTCCTTTGGAAAGGCTATTGAAAACTTAGGAGGTTGAGTCACTTGTCAACCGAACCGTGTTTAGCTAAATTCTTTTGAAATTCGAACAACCTTATGGATCCTCTGAAATTTGTGTAAAAGGGCAAGATTTGTGTGTGAAACCCCGAGAAAATCTAATTTTTCTGAAAAATGGCAAAATGGTAATTTCGATCAAAATCCGGAATTTTTATAAATCTCGGATGACAAAACGGACTTCACCGTTGGAATCGTCTCGTGAAATCTAGCTAACACGCTAATCTCTGCCGACTCAGATAATCTAATTTGCACATTTTTCAAGGCAAACAATGAGCGCAGACACTTGACATATTTGAGGCTCACAAGGTGCCACGTATCGTGCAAAATTAGCTCAACTTATGCTCATGGGGCCCGGTGACATGTGGTACTTCCTAATTGATAGAACCAAAGCAGGTGGATTTAAAGGGATAAGGAATGCTCTCAATCCAATTAGAACTTGACATGGTGCGAGGGACAAAAGGAGAGCTTTATTCTCAATTCTCAATGAATCCGCAGAGAGGGAGAGCAGATTAAAAAATGGAGGGTTTTAGAGAGAGAACGGGTAACTTCTATCTAGATTTTGCTTTCTAACATCCTATCGCACTGCCAAGTTAGGCTAAAAGTTGTTCTAGCGGTAAGTGGCTACGCGTGGCACCTAGCTTTGTGGAGTTTCAACAACTCGAGGTAGGGTCTTTCTCCCACCGGTTATTTTCGGTTTCAAGAGCCAGAACATCTAAGTGTTTGAGGTCGTGAATGTCAGCTACGGTCCCAAAACTCGGGATTAATTGTTGGAATATTTGAACCCGCTTTTGGACGCTTTAGGACTGCTTAGAGCTATGGATAATTTATAATAAATTATGGTTTGGGTGTTGTCAACAGTTGGATTTCCTTGCCCACAAATTGAACCAATAAGTAAGAGCGGTTGTCTACTGATAGCCCATCATTGCTTAGGGACTCAAGTAAAAACAGCCTTTGCTTATTTGATTGACCGAAAATGGTCCATGTGTGTTGTAAGCAAAATACTGCTTGAATTGGATATTTGAAATTAGAAAGAAATGTTAATGGCGGAATTTAATGTGTTAATATGAGGTTTAATATATAAAATATAATCAGCAGATTTATAATGAATTAAATTGACTATGATTAGCCTAAGTGAGCTAATCTTGATGTTTTTACTAAGAATTGTAATAAATATGATGTTGTGAGTTAATTTATGTTAATATATGCATAATTGATATATTGGCATGTGGTTTGAAATGATATTAATGCATTTATATGCACCTAGGGCAACCTAGAAAATTAGGTGTGAGCGCATGACAATGAAAGAAATGAAAATGGAAAATGGTTGTGAAAGGAATTTCATGAAGATTTTCCGAAGAATTGGTCTTGAGAGTGGTCTAATACCATCTCGAGGTCGACCTATGACTGCTTTCGAAAATGATCCAAAGAATCGCCGAGGGTAGTCCTAATATATTTATCGAAACTCTAGAGGTACGCTTGAGAAACAAACCTTTGTTTGAAAACGATGTTTTCAGACGGCGAGGGCATGCTAAGGGAGCCGTGAGGGCTCGAGAAGGGGAAAGGGTGAGTCACATCTCATCCATCATGTAGACATTCAAGTAGGACTGCGCTTGTTGAATGCGCGTAGGTTGGAATCATTGCACATGTACAGACGGAGTAACCCATGTGGAGATTATCGCTGACTGGCATTGCTCACCCCGCCGAGGGACTTCAATATTTCAGCATGTTGAGTGAGCCGGAGGATCGGCGCTACTAGAGGCCGCATTTTAGAAGAAAGTTGGATTGTGGCTTTGGTATTCATTTTGTATAACATGTATTGAATTTTAAATCTTAATATATGTTTGTATTAAGAGAGATGTATCAACTCTTGAACTATTGTGATATAGTTAGTTTAAATGTTTGATGAGTATGATGTATGGGCCCAAGTGGCCATTTTTACTCAAGTATGGGTCTCTTGGTATAAGACAAAGGTATTTATGGTTGACGTTACTGTGGACACCCCTGAATTAGGGCGCTACATTGGGAGTCGGTCCATTTTGATCCTTCTTTTGGCAAACATGTGCATCAATCATGTCATTGGAGTGTTAGTATGTTAGTTTCTTGTGTGTCCGGTTTAGAGTCTCGCTCGCTTGGGACAAAGCAAGAAGCTGGCTTAGGTGTGGATGAGTGTCTAAAATGCCTGTGTCATACCTGCCTTTATTACGCTTTTCTAGTTCTATTTATATCTTAATAAGTGCATTATCACTCGAGACATCTGATTTTTAATCTTATGCATTGGTGTGTAAATAGGTGGCTTTCTCGCTTTTGAACCGCAAAGAAGAAGTGAAAACCCAACAGCAACGTCGTAACGTGGCAACGTCGCGACATTCTAACATCGTGATGTCGCAACGTCGTGACGTCCGGTCAACGGAACAAAAAGTCAAAGAGCGACCCAACGTTGCGATGTCGCGACATTCCTGCTATTCGTGCTTCAGTATTATAAAAAGCACGGGAGACCTAATTTTTGAGGTTATTGAAGAACATAAGGACGAGGCGAAACGGGCAATAACAACCCGAGATCGAAAAGATCCATTTTTGTATTCTCTTCTCAAAACTATTCATGGTTTATGTAACCATGCTTGTATTAAATTCTTATATGTTCTAGAATTATTTATATAGTGTGTTTCCTTTGTTGGAAGCCTGATCTTTGTATGGATTAAGGCTTAAATCTATATTATCCATTTTATCTGTGATTTATATGATTGTTTTACATCTATGGTTTATTTTCATGGTGATGTTTGGGCCAACATCGTACGATTCGCTGCATCCAGATCGAGAGATAAGGACTCCTAGGGATATTAGTAGAGCAACCCTTGGTCAATCGGCGAATAGAGATATCCCGATTCCGAGTGTGGCGATTAGGGGAATAGACTGAATAGTAATTCCTCTAGGTAAACATCCATCAAATGAGGCAGGGGGAGGCAAAACCCTAGTTTTCACAAAACAAGTGATTTCACAAGTTAATTAGATTTAGTTTTAATTTGATACATTAGTTAGACATTCATTAAGAGTTTGAGTCCAGATAATATCATAGGGCCAATTCCAGTAGTCAACACACTTCTCCCTGTGGATCGATATTCGTACGTAGGTACACTATACTACTTGATACGACACGTGCACTTGCGCACATAGGCGCATTACCTAGTTATACAAATCACACATCACGCTTTCGACCTATCAAGTTTTTGGCGTGGACTCCATCTTTTGTCTTTTATGCCTTTTTGGCCAAGAGAAACACTGGTTATTTGTATCTTATGTCATTGGCGTCAGATTAATGTTCTAGAAATAATATGAGTCGTTGGTCATGAGTCAAAATTAATAATTGGTCATTGGATCTCTAAGCTAGTTAATTAGTGAAAGAGCTTATTAATTAATTGCTTAAGAGACAAAAAACCCGATAAGACATGAGTTTGATTATTTGATAGGTAAGAAACCCTCTAAAGCAAAGATCGGTTTCTTGTCAGACAAGTAACCCTATAATATTAGGATTTTGAGTCTATAAATAAATTTATCTCTTTAGGACCTTCACACATTCTTTCAAAGGCCTTTACACACATACACAAATGTTTTTCCTATAGTCTCTTACAATTAGGCACACCCACACACAGATTTATCGCGACTAGAATAGCTTAGAAGGTCTCGTACCAAGAGGTTAATAAACCCTAAGGATGATGACATTAGTTTATCACACATCTTATTCAATCATGATTCATGCTTCCGTTGTACATTGATATATTCAATTTGTATCAGAGTCTTGATTAAATCGGTTTGTGGTAAACCGAATCCTTCTATTTTTTACATGTATATTTGATGTAATTAGATATATGACATCTAGGTTATATGTTTCATGCTATTTATATTTTTGTATGAATGAATAGTTTTTTTTTAACTTTAATCCATGGTTGAAGTTTGATTGTATTTTCTTTGGGATGTAACTTGGAGGCTAATTATAAGATTATGTATTCCTCATTGATTGATTTATTTATTCTTTGGATAATTTTATATAAATTAGGAATTATTGAATAATTATGTAATAAGTACTCAAAGAATAACTGTTGCATGTTACTGTTCATCATTTTTCATGTTGATCGAAGCCATGGTTTGGCAGACTAATACCATAATCATCTGAGGACACAGACATCAATGGGGAAGAGGGTCACGGAAGACCCGGCTATCGCCACGTATTGCCCAGTAGCGAAGCCCAGGATGCAGCCGTTGAGGACATGGGCGTGTGCTAGCTGTATTGGTGGGTGGCCAAGCGATTCATCTCTTGGTGCTCTGCCTCCTCGCATGAAATTTCGTGTATCTGAGTTTGTGCGGTGGTGACAACACTTTAGATTTGCTGGCTTGAGATCTTTGGCAGGGGGCACGTGCATCCTCAGATTTGGACGAAATTTAACCATTAAGTTCCTTATATGGTGTTCTACTCCTCTATAAACTTTCGTGATGATATGAGCTTTGCACATTGACTGGCAACGATTTTGGTTTTTGAATTTTGATGGTGCATGGAGATGCGTGCAGCATTGGATTTGGACAAATTTTGGCCAATTGGTTCCTTATGTGATGATCTACCTTCTTGAAAAATTTTGTGATGATCCTAGTTGTGTTCGGAGTTTGAAGGCAATTTTGGTGCTCGGCTTATAAAGGGGATTATGTTTTGTGTTTTTGGGCTTAAAAAACCTACAAGTTAGGGTTTTGTGTTTTTGGGATTAAAAACCTTATAAACAAATTCTAACTTGTCCCACATTTCAAATAATTTCAAGAGCTAATGGAAAGATGGATTACGGGCCATATATCAAGTTGGGCTTCTTGGCCCTATTGGGGTTGTAATTTTCTTTTTCTAAGAAACTATGGATTAAGGGCCCATTATTTATTCTTTGCTTAAAATTGTTTTATATTGGTATAACATGTGATAGATATTTTCCATGCCATTTAAAATAGGGAGTGCCATATAATTTCAACATTTTTTATATACATGTGTATAATGATATTTGTTTTGTTTAGATAATATTGTTATGAAAAATCTAATTGAATTAATGTAAAATATTAAATGGGTGTAGGTTTAAATTAATTTAATTAATTTGAAACCTGTGTACTCCATTAAGGATCCACAAATAAAATGATTACGTGATGCCCCAACGAATAAACATAATCGGATTTTATGTTATTTGATCTAAAATAATTTCAAATTTTAATGAGATTGTATGGTCCAACGTCGACAATACTCGGATATTAAATATAATCTTGAAATTAAATTAATGATTATCACATTCAATATTAGTAACATTAATGCCTAGATACTATTATTATGAAAAACCTGATAAATTAATGCAAAATATTGAATGAGTGAAGGTTAAAATTAATTTAATTAATTTGAAACCTACAGGCTTCATTAAGAGTCTAATAATAAAATTGTTATGTGATAGCCCAACGGATAAACATGATCAGATTTTATTAGATTTGATCTAAAATAATTTCAAATTTTTAATGAGTATGTACGACCCAATGTCGATAACATTTGGATATTAAAGATAATTTTGGAATTAAATTAATGATTATTACATTCAATTTTAATAACATTAATAATCCTCTCAGCGTCTCTTGATTAAATTGTTATTGAAGCTGAAATTTATTGAAACAAAGTTTGAGTGATGTCTCTGTTTGTGTTATCGAAAAATTTCATGATTCTGACTTGAATGATATTTCTCTAGAGAGTCATATCTGAGGCGATAAGGCCTCTGGGTAAAAGTTTTCAGGGACCTAACAGTCCCGAGCTGCAGGACTTTACGATGTAATACCTTGGCTTCTCATATCCAGTGAGTTCTATTTAGTTTAGGTAAATTTGACTTGATAGGACACTTTGTATCAATACTTTGAAATAGTAGTTTGTTCTCTATCATTTTGCCTAATGTAAGTATTCATAATGGAAACTAGGATATTGATGCAATAAATAAACCTACTTATTGGTATATTTCTTGATTGCTTGTTTTTTGTTTATTTAAGAAAATGACATTCTTTAATCCTCTAACTACAAATTTTAGTCAAAAATCATTATTTAGAAGTAATTACATCAATACTGTCGGAAAGATAGGTAGTCTAAATGTTCTTGAGGCTTGTTTAGTGGAGAATTACAATAATAAATTGATCGTTAATTTAGGAGCCATTGACCATATTTGCTACTCCTTTGGTCGTTCATGAGTAGTTCTCGATAAAGACAAGGTTTGAAATTAGAAATAAGAATTTCCCGTAATGCTTGATGGACTAGGAGTTATGTTTTGATAGCCCGACTTTGTTTATCAGACTATCTCATGCCCACATTTCGGATTTTAAAGAGGAATTTGGTTTATGTTAAGCTATTTAGTTAGATCTTAGTTTAATAAGTAATTCATTCTATTAGTTTCAATTAAGAGTAATAATACTTTTATTTGCTCTGAAATATTGATGAATTGTATGTATTTCTTAACTCCTTTATCATATAGTATTAATATCATTGAACATATTGATGATAAGCAACTTCCTTTATCTAAGAAAAGGAAGGTTTCAAATGAAACCTATTTATGACACTTGCAATTAGGTCATATTAATCCTAATAGAATTCATGGTTTGGTTAAAAGTGGAATTTTAAAATTCCTTAATCTTTGAACCTATACAAGTATGTGAACCATGTTTGGAAGGTAAAATGACAAAGAGACCCTTCAAGGCCAAAGGAAATCGTGCAACTAAGCAGTTGGAATTAGTATACATTGATATGTGTTGACCAATGAGCGTTCAAGCCAGAGGTGGGTATGAGTATTTCATCACCTTTCGCATTATTCTCAATATATGGATATGTTTGCCTATTAGCCACAAATTAGAAGTTTGATGAAAAGTTCCCGAGAATATAAAGATTTGAAGCGAAGAAAAGCATTAGGTGTCCATATTAAAGTAGCTTGATCCCTAGCGGCGATGAATACCCTATTTGGAAGTTGAGTCTTACTTGGTTAAGAGAGATGACTCTCAATTATCATCTCTTAGAACACCCCAACAAAATGGAGTCTCTAAAAAGAGAAACATAACCCTTTTAGATATGGTGAGGTCGATGCTCAGTTACTCATCATTAACTGAATCGTTTTGGGGATATGCCTTAGAAACAACTATTTACATTCTAAACTTGGTTCCATCTAAATCTGTTTCGAAGACACCCAAAGAATTATGGTAAGGGCCTAAACCCAGTTTTAACCATATTCAGATTTAGGGTGCCCTGGCATATGTCTTAGCACATAAATCACAAAAATTGGAATCTTGTATAGAAATGTGTATGTTTATAGGCTATCCTAAGGGAACAGGATGTTGAATATTTTATAATCTAAAGGAAACCACCACTGTTTCCTGTTGATGTTCAAAGAGGGGGAATATGTACAACATGTACTCGAAGGTGAACAAACACATGAAACAACTTAGGACCACATTAAAGAAACTCAAGACTAAGAACATGATGAAGAGTTTGGAAATCCACCTAAACCATAAAACTTGGATCCTCTTATACATGTACAATAACTAATGTAGAAAATTCACAGTGGGAGGACAATACGTAAACCTCTAAGGTATGCCTTGTTAGGAGAAACTTATCAAGTCATTTTGGATAATCCTGATGATGACCCTCACATACAAAGAAGTATTGGATGATATTGATGTGCAAAAAGGGAAAAATGCGATGGATCGTGAGATAGAATCTATGGGTTCTAACTTAGTATGGTCTCTTATAGAAGCTTATAGAGGGGTAAAACCGATTGGGTGCAAGTGGATCTATAAGAGAAAAAGAGGACCATATGGGAATGTTGAAACCTTCAAAGCTAGATTGTTGGCAAAAGGTTATACCCGAAAAGAGGGGATAGATTATGATGAAACCTTTTCGCCAGTAGCCATGCTTAAGTATGTCCGGATTCTCTTAGCTGTAATAGCATCTCTCAATTATGAGATTTGACAAATGGATGTCAAAATAGCTTTCCTAAATGGAGAGTTGGAAGAGGACATCTATATGCAACAATCGAAGGGGTTCATAGCAAAAGGTCAAGAACACATGGTTTGCCAGTTGCATAGATCTATTTATGGACTTAAGAAAGCATCCAGGTCATGGAACATTAGGTTTGATCAAGTTATCAAATCATAAGGTTTTGAGAAAAGCCTTGATAAACCATGTGTGTACAAATGGATTCAAGGTACAATGGTAGTCATCCTTATTCTTTACGTAGATGACATCTTGCCAATTGGAAATAGTGTGAAGGTGTCACGCCCCTACCCCTGCTTGGGCAAAGAGAGGAGGCGCGACACGGGACTAGGACTCCTTAACCTATTTTTCGGACATTGGTGGTCTCATTTCATATATATAATTTCATAATGAAATAAAACTTGTAAAACTACCACCGTAGTGGTGTTTAAAATGTCCTGTACATATACATGCATGGGTCCCATTTACTTGTACATAAACAAATTTCACTATTATAAAAAACTTTACATTTACATTCCAAAACAAAATCAAAAAGCCTACATCAGGTGGACTCCTATTGTTGTGTCGGCCCTAGCGAATACGGAATGCCTCGAATGTCCTTTTCAGTATCTACACGGATGAAACACCCGTGCTAAGCTTATAGCTTAGTGGGAAATAGATAACAAATATGACCACTTGAAATGGTCCACAATTACAGGATACATATAACATAATTCATAAGTTAGAGTTTACGTATAACATAATTCTTATAGTAGGTTTTCATATCTCAGCGCAAGAGTTGACGAGGACCTTGTACGCAAGGTACCCGTAGACACATTCTGAGAATAGACGGAAGCGATCACTTATGCTTTCTTATTGTTCATTATATAGATTCTTATCATATAAATGTTTGCCTGCATAGCCCAGTAACAATGAATGAGAGGGGCTGCGACACAATAGGTACCGAATGTATCTGATACTAGCGAGAGGTGCGAAGCACAAAAGCAAACGCCCACCTAAGCGAAGTGTCGTAGCGCACTGGCGGGAGTGCCCGAAGCCTTGAATAGAGCGTGCCTTGCGTAACAGAGGTGTCATAACATAATGCAGGAGTGTCGTCGCACTGAACGGATGTGCCTATTCATTTACTATCCGGTCTCCGACAAGCATACAATTATATGTGTTTTCGAGCTTGTTACTTCATTCTTAATCACATTAGCAAATAAGGGCAAGAAACAATGTTTGCCCAACAGCTTTGCCTTGGCGACGAGGTACAGAGCATTTTTCATATAACTTTTATACATGTATTAACCCTTTCATTCAGAATTAACGGAAGAACAAAACAAAACAGGGTTGTAGGACCGATACTTGGACCTTAAACGACTTTGAGTACCGGTACTCAACTTTCAGTACCGATACTTAACATCCTCTGGACCTTAAACCACTTTGAGTATCGGTACTCAACTTTCAGTACCAGTACTTAACATCCTCTGGACTAAAAACAACTTTGAGTACCGGTACTCAGCTTTCAGTACCAACACTCAATATCCTCTAGACCAAAAACAACTTTGAGTACCATTACTCAACTTTCAATATCGGTACATACCTGTAATTTCTATAGGTTTGCCTCTTTTCACCAAAAATTTCCAACCAAAACCCAAAACCCAAAACCAACTACAAAACTGAACTAACACTAACAAAAATCACTTTTATACAGAGATAGGGTTCTTAGCGAGCATAGACGAAGTGAAGAGGTTTCCCCAACAACAAATCCATACTTTCCTTACAAGAATTTCATACAAAAGTTCCATACAAGTATTCCATACTAACAAATATGAGAGTTCCAAACCTGGATTTCTTCTCTTATTCTTTGAACCAAATAGAACCTTGAATAAATGGAGAAAAGCAACCTAGAATGGCTTCTCTCCCAAAACCGTGCCTTAGCTCTCCTTTAGCCCTAAAATGGATCATCCCCAAAATGAGATATTTTGCTCTTATCATAAGGCCATGTTTGGCCTTATCCTCTTTTGGACCCAATTATAGCCCTTGCTATTTAGTCCTCTAATTCTATTCTATTTGCAATTCTAACTTATCCAATTCCTACATAAACATATACTCTTCTTACATAATGACCTTTAAGTCCTTAATTTGAAAAAGTATCATTTTACCCTTGACTCTTGGATTAATTTTGGCTTTATCCATTTTCACTCTTAGAACTTAAATTCCGAAAAATACAAATTTTACTTTTCTTATACTACAAAACTGTAATAAAACTACAAGGGTTTAATTCGGGGTGTAATAGAAGGTGTTGTTAGACGTGAAGGGTTACATGAAAAAGCAATTTGATATGAAAGATTTGTGTGAAGCTAACTATATTCTATGAATCAAACACTAGAGACCAAAGAAATTAGGGTGTTAATTATAGCATCTGACGTCATACATTGACAAAATAGTGGCTAAATTCGGCATGGAGAATTCCAAGAAGGGACTTCTTCCCTTTAGACATGTAATTCATCTTTCTGAGGGCTGATCACGAAAACTCTTGAAGAAAGAACTTCAAGTAGAGAGCCTTACATGCTTATTTGCTAGTAGATCTCATGCGTCATTCTCTACACATGCTAGATATACGCTGTGTAGTACAGAAATAGTAAATTAAAATTACCCAATCGAGATCAGGGTAGGACACTGGACTATAGTACAGAAACATGTACTTAAGTATTTGAAAGAATGAGGAGTATATGTTGGTGTGACCAGTAAGTCTTGAAACATTTGGTTATATGGACTCTGATTTTCAAGGGGACATTGACTCTAGTAAATTAACATTAGGATAAGTGTTTACCTTTATTGGAGGAGCCATTTGTTAGAGGAGTGTCAAACAAACTTGTGTTGTAGACTCCACAACTGAAGCTGAATATGTGGTTGCATTTGAAGCTGCAAAAGAAGTTGTGTGGCTTAAAAAATTCATTTTGGATCTCCATGTGATGCCAAGTGCAGATCAGCCCATTACTCTTTATTGTGATAATAGTGGGACCGTAGCACAATCCAAAGAATCCGAGTCTCACAAAAGGTAGAAACACATATTGAGAAAGTACCACTCGAGTTCGTGACTCATTGATGGGAGACACTGTAGTTCTTTAAGATAGCATAGGAGAACCTTTGACCCTTTTACTAAGTCCTTTTTCTTTGAATGTTTGAGACACATGTAAATTATATGAGTCTTAGGAGTTTCTCAAGCTTACTTTAGAGTAAGTGGAGTTCGATTACATTTTATGCTAGAGTAAGACTATTTGTGATTTCATTTTCTAATTTTAATGTGCAATTTTCTTAGAATTACTGCCAATGCGTTGACTCATATGATGCTCAGGATTGATTATGTTTATATGATCATATGGATAAATTAATAGAATTTATAGTCATAGTTCTCATAATTAATTAATCGTCTCACAGTTGATAAATAAAGTTGGACACTTTATTTAGATTGTAATATTCTATGAAATAATTTGTCTTGGTTATTGTAGAATATTAAAGTGAGTTATGCTATACTCATTTTGCAAGGGTTAAGAGAGATTTAATTAAAGGTAATATTCTGTAAAAAAGAATTAAATCTCAAGCGGTATTAGTTATGCTATTTTTCTTCGTCCTAAGTATATTATAAATAGGTAGTCAAGTAATTGTCATTCTTTGAGTTATCAATAAGTGAGGTCTCATTTTAAAGACCAATACCTTGATGAGTTGGGAATAATGATCATTTGACCTCTAGAGTTTATGAGATATACAAAAATGGAATTTTTATGAAATATCCTCTTAATATGTTTTGATACTCGAATGTGGAAAGACACTAGCCAGTGCATTGGATCCATTAGAGAAGCTGATAAGTTAAGAGATAAATAATTAATTGATTGACAGAAACCCTTGCGATTAATTATCGATATTTTACAAAGGAAAGATACATTTAATATGTACATTATTAATCTTAAAGTTCACATATGGGCCTTTAGTGGAATAGCACCAGATAAGATCACGGTCCCAAACTTGCTTCTGAATAAGTAGGAGATTGTTGGATTTATGATCTAGAAACAATATGAGTCGTTGATCAAGAGTCAAAATTAATAGTGGACCGTTGGATCCCAGAGCCTATTAATTAATTGCTTTAGAGGCAAGAAGCCTAGTAAGGTAGGAGTTTGGTTACTTGATAGGCAAGAAACCCTATAAGGTAGGGATTGGTTGCTTGTGAGACAAATAACCCTATAAGGTTAGGATTTAGAGTGTATAAATAGACCTCTTTCCCTAGGACCTTCACACATTCTCCGGCCTTTACACACATATGCGAGTGTTCTCTCCTTTGGTCTCTTGCAATTAGGTGCGCCCATATCTTGATTACATTGCGACTAGAATGGCTTGAAGGTCAGTGCGAGAGGCTAAAATGCAAACCTTAAGGATGATGACGTGGATTTGTGGAGACATCTTATTCAATCTCTTGATATAGGCTCCAGTTGTACGGTGAATCCCTTGTAGTGGATCAATGTTTTATATATCATATTGATCATAAAATCAGAAAAGTTATTGATTTACAATTTTGAATCAGAAAAGTTACTGGTTCACGGTTTCAAACCAAAAATTTATTGTTTCACGGTTCATTGGTGATCGAATCGCGGTTGAACTGATAACATTATAAATAAGTAATTTGTATTTTTTTAAATTTAAAATATATAATTTAATATTTATAATATTATTTATTTACTTTTTTATTAATATTTAAAATTTTAAAATAATTTAATATTGTATTAATTTAATAATTTAAAATATTTAAAATTTAGGTCGGTCGATATGAAGGTTTGATGTTGATCGTTGGTTCTTTGTATGAAGTCTGATCAATAAAGGAATAATCCCATCTAACATTAAGCAACTATTAACAAATGCATTAAAAGTAGATTTGGTCATATTTCACTAGGCTCAATGCAATCGTAGGCAAAGTGACGGAGAACCTCTTTATTGAAGACAATTCAATATTTTCTTTCTTTTGGCGCATCTTCCATAGCTTACGACTTGTTTCCATGTTTATATTTGGGTTCTCCTTCATCCCATTTGACACCTTTACCCTTATCTTACATCCGACGAAGCTCGATTTTCTTGGACCTAGTCGCATAAACTCCGTTGGAAACATTGGCGAAGAAGCGATCCTTCTTAATCTCAACATGGTGTGCAACATCATCAAATAAACACGTGTTGTCATTATGCGAGTAAGGTTATCCTTGAACCACTCCCCAACGCCGGAAGGAAATATGCGTCTGACCCTGGATCAGTTGCACGCAAGAAGTAAACTCATGTGACACCTTTAACTCACTAATCCTTGCTAGACATGGCGGTTAAGGGTTAGGTGTTGCCTCGCTGTAATGATTTGATTGTTTCTTATATGCGTCAAATTTTAGAGTCAACTGACGTAGTCTTGTGGTTGAGGTACCACCAATTGGACTTTGACAACGCTCCAGATTGCAAAGACCAAGTGATAATTTTCAAAGCGCAACATTAGATCATTCCTCATGCTGCTCAACATCAAAATGCGATCAACTCTATCCTTGCGCTTATAGGCCTAATATGCTTCCATATCTCGCCTATGTCGAGTAGTGTTTCCATGCTCAAGCTCAACATTAGTTGTGTGATGGTTTCGTGCATGTCTTGCTCTTCTAGGAGATAATGAATTTTACGATGTCAGAAATCCTAATTCTCATCATTAAGTTTGTCTCCCTGGTTTAAGTCAATGATAATGCTCTTTGTAGCAGCCATTTCAATTGTTCAACTTATTAAAAGTACGATCACACTTAGCACAATTCTTTAATTTGTAATATCGTTTCATGTTGCAACCTCCTAAACTAATCATTAATATCTTAACACAAGTATTAGACACAAAGGTCTTGCTATACAATCCAATCAAGTCCTATTAACAAGGTTTCATTATTATTGGTTAGTTTAAACATGCGTCAATCGACTTATTAGATGAGAATTACTAAATCATCAACCTAATATAGCCACAAAATAATAACATATATGCACTTTTACTAGAATAAAACAAAATGTGTACATCATTGCATGTGAAACAAATATTTGTATTACATCATGTAAACATTCTTTACATATTTCATCAACAAACAAGAAGTTATCAACAAGTATGTTAAACATGTCCTGATGCTTCTTCTAATTCATTCATTATTTGACTGGACAGGAAGTTCCCTCTCAGCCAATTCCCCATCTTCAATGTCCCAAACATATTATTCATCTATGGAAATGCACTCATTGATTTATTAGATCGCTTAATACCACTTTGTATTTGGTGCTCCAATCTTCATCCAATTTCGTTACAATCTCATTGTAATCTAAGTCGCTTGCCTTTTATACAAGAGCCTTTCTTTCACATTCCCATGAATCAAGCAAGGAATGCATTATCCACGTTTGTTGTTCTATTGACAACGCATAATGCTCACTGTATGTCACATGGAATGTCCACATTTTGTTATACATAACATCAATATGTTCTTCCAGTGAATCTTTTGGATTCTTTTTATATGCACATAATTGCTCCAAAGCGCAAACATTTTATTCCTCACTATAAGTGAGAATGAAATGTAATTAACATTAGATATATAAGCCACAATTTAATTAACATGCTTACAAATATTCTACACATGCTCACAATATTAGGAGTTTAAAAACACTTCAACAAATCATGTGAGAGCCCCCAAATATGCAATTATAAAGGCACATAATCACATTTTCATTTAAAAAAAAAAAAACCAAATGCCCATAAAAAACATCTAAAAATTTGCTCATTAAATAGGAAATTTAAAAATGAACGTTTAAAAAAAATCATTGAAAACGAACTCTGGACAAGCCCATAGGCTTCGATCAAAGTTTGGTATACTTTGGTCAACATCAATCAACGGTATTCCCTGCTGGTCAACGTGGTCAAATAAGATCCTTACAAGTACACTATAAGGAAGTGAGCTTTTAGTTGGGGTCACTGACCCCAACAAAAAGTAAGACTAAGTGCAACCATATGATATAATTACAAAGAAAATGGCTACAACAAGGCCCACTATAGGGGGCATAACTATAAGTTATAGTTGCAATTTTAGTTTTAGCCCCTACTAAAGGTGGTTCGGCCTATGGATGGGGACATTTTCTGGCAACAACTAAAAGAGATTACGAATGGGGTTATTTCCTAACAGCAACTATAAGAGATGATTATGGATGAGGCTATTTCTTGGCCACAACTATAAGGGTGATTATGAATGTGTTTATTTACACGCTGCAACTAAAAGGGTGGCTATGGATGAAGCTATTTACTGACCGCAATTAAAAGTGTGACTATGGATGGGGCTATTTCTTAGCTGTAACTATAAGGGTCACTATGAATGAGATTTTTATTATGAGGGGAGATATAAATGGGGTTTGTAATTGACTGCAATTATAAGGTGATATATAGATGGAGTGATTTGTTTGCCTCTACTATAAGGGTACATATAGATGGGGTTTTTTTATTGGCTACTACTATAAGAGGTTTTATTAATAGGTTTTTCTTTTGGCTGTGATGGTGCACTCAACCGGAGCTGGGGCTTGGCGTAATTTGGATTTGTAAGTAGGTCATTGACTCCATGTGTTGGACTCCTGCAAAAATAAAAACAAAAGGATCGGTGGGGGCTCGTGCATTGTTTCTCCGATCCTAAAGTGAGTTAACCAAGGAAAGAAGATCAACTACTTTAGGGAATGAAATGGTGCATAAGTCTACGTACCTTTCATCGATGGGGTGGCCTGGTATTTATAGTATATGTTTTTCCCAATTGGATGATGATAAGGATTCTCTCTTATTGGATGGGGGATTTTCTTTCCTTATCGCTGTCAGATTAATAAGGGATAATTGGAAACCAGTTATTGGGAATTATCTTACTTCCCTTATTGGTGAGATTTGGTTTGATTAACAGGATAAATAGTTATTGAGAATTATCCTACTTCCCTTATTGGTGAGATTTGGTTTGATTTACAGGATATGGGCTCTTTAGGCTGTCCGCCTTACCGGCCCTTAGGGAGAATGAACTGGGCTCCCGTTTTGAGCCAGTGCCAGGAGCCCGGGCGTTTTACTAGGCTTGCTTATAAATCTTCTTTTAATCCTACTTCTTGGGCTTGGGGAGTGAGCCTACACGCTTATTTTTTTAAACCCAATCAATTGCCCCCTAGCCCTTGGTTACGGCGAGCGTGGGCAAGGGCTATATCGCTTCTTGAATCGGGTGCGACTTCCATGTAGCCGCTCAGGGCTAGTTTGGTTAGGGTTTTGTCGTCGTCAAACGTCCTATGGTAATAATGATTTTTCAACTTTCGCGCTTATTTCCTCTAGTTCTTTCAGTTTCAGCCGAACATCCTCTAGCAGTTGGCATTATTATTTTTGATATTGAAGCTTTTCCTTCTTTGCGAGTTGAGCTTCTTTCTCTTAAAACTAGTGACCATTTGTTCGGGGAATCCTCTTTAGTGTTTGTAATACCCTACTTGGGGTCGATCCAGCTCGTTAATTCCTGGGGCCGGTACATCTTTCTCCTTCTTTGCCTTTTTGAGTGTTATAGAGAGGTGTTAGGGCTAGCTTGGTTAGGTTTCGGTTCCACTTCAGGTGTTCCCATGGGTCCGGGTCACTCCTCTTCTTTGCATATAGGGGGTGATTCCTCTGCGGTATCTGGTTCGGGGCGAATGGGTGGCAAGTCCAATCGCTTAGCTGTGGTTGTTCCTCGAGATGCCCCGGGGGAACCTCCTTCCCCCTTGGGTAAAGGCAAGGATAAAATTGGCCAGAGATTAAATACCACATGGAATTACGAATATCTGAGGTCGGCCATGCGAGACGCCCTAGCGGTGGAATCACCCAGCGGGGTTGAGCCTTTATATGGAAATCTTTGCGAGGCGATATAGGCCTGTTTGGTGTCGGGTTTTGGTCTCACAGACGTATTGACCTCCTATATTTGTTGAGTGCCCAGATGGTGTGCTTCTTTGAGGTGGCCTTTGAGAATGACCTCCGTTTTGCTCTGCATCCCTTTATAAAAAGGGTCTTGCAGCATTTCAACGTCTGCCCATCTCAACTTTTGCCAGTTTACAGGGTATTTTGGTTGGAAACAGTGGTTGTCTTTAGGAACCAGGCTTGGGTGTTCCACGGTATAGCTACATTCTGGACCTCTTCGTAGTGAAGAAACTCTGGGGAGCTTCCTTGCCTTTATTTATTTAAAGCGTTTATTTCAGCTGATCATCTCGGCTCCGCCCCGAGCTAAAGCGGCTCTAGCGGCTATATGGCCCCAGCTCACCGACCGGTTAAGCTCTTTGAAACTCAGCCGTTGGGGCTATGTGGGCCCTGTCTGCTCGCTAAGCGTGTTTGCAGCTATATGGCCTTTCTGACGGTTGGGCTCTTCGAGCGAGGCTGAGGCTCCACAGGCTAATCTGCTGTTTGAGCGCTCTATGGCTATATGGCCTTTCCACGAGACGGGTTGAGCTCTTGAAAGCCGAGGCTGCGAGGCTCAGTAGGTTAATGCACTGGTTGAGCTGGATCCCCCGTGGCTATATGGCCTTTCTAAAATAGTTGAGCTCTTGGCCCGAGCCTCTGGCGGGCTCAGGTGGGCTAATCTGCTGGAATTTGACGGCTCTGCTTGGCCTATATGGCACTCACGACCGGTTGAGGCTCTTCGACGAATTTTTGGGGCTCTATGGGCTAGATACGCTAAAGTGAATTGGCTCTGCTGACTATATAGCCTTTCTGATGGTTGAGCTCTTGGCCCGAGGCTGCCCGAAGACTCCAGTGGGCTAATGCTGAGTTGAGGCGGCGCTGGTCTACAAGGCCTTAGTTGGCTTGAGTTGAGCTCTTCAAAACTGAGCTGTTGGGGCTCCGTGGGCTAATCACTGGTGAGCGGCTCTGGGCTACAAGGCCTTAGTTGAGGCGAGTTAGACTCTTCAAGCGAAAGTGCTAAGGCTCAGTGGGCTAATCACACTTTGGTTGAGCGTCTCCACAGGATACAAGGCCTTCGGCGGCGATTAGTGCCGAGCTTTCGGTTCTTTGAGACTCCGTGGGCTATCTTCACTGGCTGGGGTGGCTCTGGCGATATAACGCCTTAGTTGAGAAGCGGGTTGAGTTCTTGGCGAGGCTGGCTGGGGGCTCAGGTGTTTGAGGGCTCGTGGGCTAATCACTGGTTTGACGCTCTTAAGGTATAAGGCCTTAGTTGGCTTGATTGAGCTCTTGAAAAGCTAGGCTCTTGGTTTCCGGATTGAGTATCTGCGTCGAGAGGCGGCTCTGGGCTACAAGGCCTTGGTGTGCAATTGAGCTCTTGGCCCCGAAGGCTGCGAGGCTCAGGTGGGCCTGTTCATCTGCTGAGGCGGGACAGCTCTGGGCTCTGAGGCCTTGTTAGTGGTTGAGCTCTTCGAGCGGGGCGGTGGGCCGAGCTACCCAGCTCGGAAGTGGCTACATGGCTGTTTGAGCCGGTTGCATCCTGTGACTGAGCTGCCCAGCTCAGTGGCTCGCGGCTGTCGAGGGCGGGGCTGGCCCAGGCTTTTGAGATGCTTGGCTCTGTGGCTGTGAGTGCAGTTTTGACGGTTCACGCTCTGTGGCTGAGCTACTTGGCTTTGTGGCTACATGGCTATTCGGCTAATTTCTTTGGGCTCCAGCTACTTGGCTTTGTGGCTACCACATGGCCTATTTGGCCGATTACGCTACGCGGTAATTTGCGAGCCGTAGGCTACGTAAGCTTGTTCGAATTGAAATTTCTGCAGGCTCTGACTGCAGCTCGTGGCTACATGGCCTGTTTGACGGATTACGCTAGCATTTATTTGGCTTCTCAGCCGTTGCTGTGGCACGGGCTCTGAGCTACTTGGCTCGTGGCTACATGGCTGTTCGAATTAATTTCTTCAGGCTCCTGAGCTACTTGGTTCCGTCTTCCCCTTGGCCTCTGTTTGAAGCGGGCCTTCTATGACGGTACTGGCTCCGTGGCTACATATGCTTTATTTGGCCCGGTTCACGCTGCGACGAGCTCGCGGGCTCTTGACATCAGTGCGGAGTTCCATATGATTTTTATGCGTATTGAGGTGGTCTATGCAGGGTCTTTTGTTCCATCAGGCGTCTCGATCACGGCATTCGAACTTTGCGGAAGAAGTCTGACACCGGAAATGAATGGAGACTCGGTTTGTTGCACCAGGGCGTCCATGGATACTGGAGCTCGGCCTTTTACCGCTGCCTTCAAGTGGGTGATTTCTTGTTGGATGTCCCAGAAAACCCACGACCTCTCCTTGCGATCCTCTCCGGGGGGTTGGTAAGGATCATGCTCCCTGGTGTGGCTAGTTTCCCTTTCTCTATCCACTTCTCGATGAGGGTCGAGGTGGTGCTCTTCTCGGGTAACAAGGTTTTGGTTTTTTCGGGCTTGTCGAGTCTCCTGGGGGCATCGTATTTGCCTGGTGAGTTGTTCCAACTCTTTCGACCAAGAGTGTTGGTTGGTGTGTGAGCGCATGCCTCCACCTAGATCCGTGTTGGCCTATATTGTCTCTAACGCACCTTCGGGAGGTCGGTATCAACCCACGCTGGCTGGTGCAGCATCAGGGGATTGGCGTTACTCCTTTGTATTCGGGTTGATACCATCCCGGTCGGCCCGGAGTCAGCTTTATTTGTAAAGATATCGTTCCCATAGATGAAATAGCCGATGTAAGAAACGATCACGTTTCTTCCAACTGAACTAGGCCCAGGCGTCTTTGGATTGCTAGGCGGTCCGTTGACTCCGTACATTGGACTCCTCTGCAAAAATAAGAAACAAAAAGGATTGGCGGGGGCTCGCCCGTTGCCTCTCCGATGCCTAAGTCAGTTCTTTCCAGGGGAAGAGAAGATCAACTGCTTAGGGAATGAAGTATTGAATTGTATAGAAGTGCAAATTGCCTTTCACCGATGGGGTGGCCTGGTATTTATAGTATATGTTTTTCCCAATTTGATGGTGATAAGGATTCTCTCTTATTGGATGGAGGATTTTCTTTCCTTATCGCTGTCAGATTAATAAGGGGTAAATGGAAAGCAGTTATTGGGAATTATCTTACTTCCCTTATTGGTGAGATTTAGTTTGATTTACAAGATAAGCAGTTATTGGGAATTATCCTACTTCCCTTATTGGTGAGATTTGGTTTGATTTACAAGATATGAGCTCTTTAGGTTGTCCGCGTTCTGGAGCCCTTAGGGAGGATAGGCTGAACTCCGTTTTAGACTTGTCTTGGAGCAGGCGTTTTCTTTAGATGCCTTATAAATCTTCTTTTAATTCTGCTTCTTGGGCTTGGGGAGTAGGTCTGCGCGCCTATTTTTTTAAACCCAATCAGCTGCTACTAAAAGGATTAATCTTAATATGACAATATTTTTTTAAATTAATTTTTAAAAACGTGTCTCAAAATAGTTATTTAATGTATGGAAAACCGCACACTTTTTTAGCACTTAGAAGGCTCCAAAAAAGCACATTATATAAAGACCATCCATGGGTGAGATAACATTAAGGAAGGCTCATTATATAAAGACCATCCTTGTTGGAACCGATTATATTGTCAACTCAAAAAGTTAAAATGCCTACAAAACAAGTTTCAGATAAGAAAATGACAAAAAGAATAATTAAAGGCCAAAATATCAAATTTACTTTTCATTTTCAAAAAGGAAAATGCCTTTAGATGCTACTACTGTTTCTTCTCCCGTATCTCTTCAGATACAAAACCAAGTTCCAGAATATCAAATTTTCCTTGATATAATTTTAAAAGTTCAGGAGCTTCATGTTCATATTCACCACAAAACTATTGCAGAAATCCTTCTCACTGTGGGCCAAACAGTACTTTCTTCACCAACCCTTTCATTTGAAGAACTTTCACCACTGAACACCATGGAATGATCTTCTTCTCTAGACTGCACAACAGCTGCAGGTTCCCAACCAAAAAATCTAAGGCAAGTTGCCCAAGTTTCTTCATTCTTATCCATTTAAAAAAGGCACACAGGCCCACTTAGCCTTATCATTTGCACCTTATGTATATATATATATATATATATATATATATATATATATATATATATATATATATATATATATATATATAGGCAAGTTACTTAGAACTCTTCATTCTTATCCGCATTTAAAGGCACACAGGCCACTTAGCCTCTTGCTATGTATATATATATATATATATATATATATATATATATATATATACAATAATACCGGTCACTAATATGAAATTAGAGAGAAAGAGGAAAAGTACCAGCAGCACAAGAACCCAAGATGAGACCCATCCAAGTGCCATCCAAGTGTTGAGCCAATTACAAATGTTATAAGGATATTGAATGGCATGAACCACTTGAAAGTTCAGCAACAGCCGAATTTTAATTAAATTCAAGAACTTGTAATTAACACACACCCCTTGAATGCACCAGGCCACCACATTTTAAAATAAAATAATAATAATGACGATAATATCCATGGAAATTAAAGGCCAGGGTTAATAATGCTCACAGCATGACGACGGTCTCAAAAGTAACTGTGTTAGCGAGGTTGATACACACCAGTGCAGGTTTGAATACAAAGAACACAATCTATCATACGTATGTACCCACTAAAATTCAAAACAAAGAAATAAGAAAGCAAATTAATTAAAAGATAACTAATTCAAACGCATTGATTAGAGGGAATGAGAATACTTACCCAACAAAATCCTATTTTTGTGCTAATCCTTGCAAAATACATTTTACTTTGAGTTGTATCTGCTGATGGACCAGCTTCAAGAATTATAATATAAGATCTTCCATTCCCACCAACAGATGGAACCAGACCTTCATACCTGAACAAAATTATTTGGATTATGAAAGGCATGACGAGCTTTGCAGATAAAAAAAAAAGACAAGAAAATAAGAGACTTGGCAGTAGATGACTCTAGCAAGAACAGGAGCTCACAGATAATGCAAGTATTAGATACCTGTAAAGAGTTCGCCCAAGAGGAAGTGAAAGCTTTTTTGACAGCTCCATATACCCTCCTCTGGTGGAAACATATCCTGCATTATACAACAAAAAACACACCTTAGACTTTTATAACTTTCCCATGTGAAGTAGCATAAGAGGAACAAATTTTTAGATTTTTTTTATAATTAAATCCATTTTTCCTCTTTCATCCCCCATAGATAGATCCAAATCTTCTGCACAAATGCATACATTTCTGAGCAACTAGATGGAAGTAAGAGTATAATGATGAGTTAAATGCTGCAAAAAAAAAAAAAAGAGCCTATGTTGTTGCTGATGGGCAATAGTTTTACCTGAGAAAACAGCATCCCCTGTCTCTGTGAATTCAAATTTAGCATTCATTCCTCCATCATACTTAGCAGCAACCACATCTTAGAAGTAAGTTCCTTGACGAATTTCCCCCATTCAAAGAATCTGCTGATTTGAACTTTGAAATCAGCAGCTTGCTTTTGCCACTTTTTCCTGCCCGGAGTTGTGCTAGTTTGTTGTTGTAGTCCTGCAAATTTGTGATAGACCTAAGTTTGGGTGATCAATATCATAAAAGAAGCAGTAGAACCACTAATGGAGTCTACGAGTTGCACAGCAAACACATGAAAAGATTGGGAAAGCAACGCAGCAACATCACCATACTGATCATTATAATAATGAATATTGCCTAATAAGAAAAATGTAAAATTTCACAAGTTCTTAAGAAAAAATATATAGAGAGATGAACTCAGTCAAAACCCAGTCAAAACATAATGGATTCCCAGGAATTGGAAAGATGTGTGGAAGAGAGCTAAAGAAGAGTGACATACCTGAAATGCTTTGGTGACATTGTATACTCCTTGATAATCAACCCTGGTGAGATCGGCGGTGATAGCAGAGTGGGCGATGGCATAGTATATGATTTTGTTGCAACCTTCAACAGCAGCCTCGACAGCGTCGGGATCACCAACATAGCTGATGGCAATCTCTACCAACCTCGGAAGCATGTCAACCACATCTTGATCCGCCTTCCTCACTAAAGCCTGAATGTAGGCAGAATCAATTAAAAATGAAATTAGCCTAAATCCAGGATTTAGAATTGGGGGAAAAACAGGGGAATGGGATCAAAACTGTCAAGGCCCCCTGGTCACCAGGAGCACTACCTTGACTCACAGGATATCCTGTTTGCTCAAAACAGCTCTTTTCGCCTCTATGGGTGTCCAAGTCGATGCTAGGGATCGAACCTGGGACCATGAGTTTAAGTACCCAAGTGACACCACCCACCTGCGTGACTAGTAGCTCAATTGGTAGTGGGGGTGATGTCACTGGCTGGTCTGGGTTAGTCCTAGCAAACTAATTTTACAGCGAAAACATTGATAACAGGATATCTGAAGTCAAACTAGTGAACACTGACAATAAAGCACCCCATTTATTGGCTCTTGGTCACCCGGGAGCACTACCTTGACTCTGAGGATCTGCAGTGCTCCATATGATTCTTTTACCGCCTCGTGGGTGTCCAAGTCGATGCTAGGGATCGAACCTGGGACTATGAGCTTAGGTACCCAAGTGACACCACCCCACTACCAACTGAGCTAAACTTGTGACGCCCCCGACGACACAGTGGGGTGTCAAGTGAGGTGTCACACTTAGGGGCCCAGGACTCTTCCAGCCTTTTCTTTCTCGAAATTTTGTACTGTTTTTCTCATTCATATGCACATGATTTACGTAATAATAAAAAGGATTAACACATATACATTATACATACCACCATGAGTGGTATTCATGTTCTATACACGGAGTCCCATTACTTCTCAATAAACAAAGCTTATACCTATTCAAAAATACAGAGATTGCGGAAGTAGTGCGGTGAGCACCTATTTACGAGTTGGCACCTTTCTTGATGTGGGATGCTCTGTCCTCACATCGCATCATACATACGTACCTACAGATTAAAACTGGTGCTAAGCTTTAAGCAGCAGGAAACATATCTGAGGGACGACCAAATAACTATGATCGTCTCAACAAATACACTTATCTTATCATTTTCATATAACGTACACTTATCATGTGACGTTTGACATATAACCTTTCATATCATTTATTTCTTATTCTAGTACTTATCCATTTGATCCCTTCTCTTTCTAATGGTTCATATTACATATCCTATTACATGTATGTCATATTCGTATACATATATTACTTTCATGGTTATATACTATACAGTTGTTATGTTATTTTCATATGAATTATTTATCATGTCGCATTATCATATCTTTGTATTCATGTCTTTAATTCATATACTATTTTATATATTGTTTTTCTGTTATACTTTTCATATTACTTTCCACTTTCATGTCTTTATGCTTGATTATATACTTTGTGTCACTTGTACTTTGTACTTTCTATATCTTGTATTCATATTTAACCTTTGAGATCATTTTACATTCTTATACATTTTTATATATCATATGAGGTGGTATAATCTCATATTCTGAGAACTTATCATCACATAACGGTCTTTATCTTCTCGAATCATATAATATCTTTTCGCGTATCGTATCTGAATCATTTGTTTATGTTTCGTATCTGCATAAATATAGAAGTGGATAAAGAAACTATAAGGGCTGCAAAACATGCTCCTTTGTGCGAAGCAGTGGTCTATAAGGAGCAGAAACCTTTCATTATTGTTAATGCGAGACAATGACCATCATAAGGGCAGAAACGCTGTTATCGTGTACGAGACAATGATATCTATAAGAGCCCGAAGGCGGCATAATGACAAGCAGGGCCAGTTGTCGGTATCTTTGCTGAGACTTATTTTTCCTAATAGGCATGCCCGATCTATCCCTACCGGGTTCTAGCCGGACAATCCATTTATTACATTTTACGTACATATCTCATCTACGATAACTATTGATATCATCATGTATCTTGATGAATATACACTATTATTTATTTCGATGCAGCAATACCTTCGCATATTTCTTGAAACATGTTATTTGTTTCGTATTTCTTTACAATCACGTATATTCATATCTTTTTCTATCATTTAGTTTTGTCTTCGTATCATATATGTAATCCTATCCTTCTCTCATAATATATCACTCTGCAACTCAACATATATACCTCTCTTTATCTAACTCATATCCACTCTCAAACATCCATCCCTTCCATCTTTTCTGTATGTTTATGTTCATGTTCCTCCTTTCTATCGTGTACCTCATTCATGTGTTCTGTCGCGATCATCCTTCAGTCATATGCGAATCATATATTCGCCTCTCACCTCTTATATTGTAGCATCTCTACATAATATCTGCATATCTTGTTCGCCATCTTCATGCTCGATTATCATCTGCGCCCATGTTTATCTTGGTATGTTTTCTTGTTCTTTATCAGTTGTCCCATCTCCGTGGGTCTGAGCAGAGACTCTTCCTTTGATACCTGTAAGGTACTTTTTCTTATCTATACTCCTTTACATATCAAATCTACATATATTGCTATTTCTTGTTCATGTATCTACATCCTTTCTTACCATGTATTCCAATTAACACAACCAGCGATTAGTACACTCGAAACAACAATTCAATTTTCAGACAAGATGTGGGCACCAAATGCCATTAAATAGCATATGGTTAGGTTCTAGACTCGATGAAACCCCATCGAATCCAAGAATACCCATAGCAGTCTAACGAATGAGTTATACCAAATTGCAAATACATGAAGAAAATCAACAGCACCTGCAGTAGCAGCAGCAACTACTGTATTTTCTCATTTTACCAGGTGTATTATAAGCTCAATATGGTATCCAAGCTATATATGGATGGATTCTATACTCAAAGGGCTTTCTATAGAGTCCAAGAACACCCAAAGCGGAGTCTAGAAGGAGTTATACAAATTGCAAGCCATGAAGAGAAAATCAGCAACTTGCAGCCTGTAGTAGCAGCAGCCACTGCCTTTGTCATTTCGGACTTATTTAAAAGCTCAAGATTGTATCAAGCTCTATGGATGGATTCTAGACTCAATGGGCTTCCATGAGTCAAGAACACCCAAAACAGGTCCTAACGAAGGAGTTATACACATTACCGTCGGGAAGAAAAATCAGCAACTTGCAGCAATTGCAGTAGCAGCAGCAGCCAATGTATTTTATCATTTTTGGACTTCTTGTAAGCTCAATATTGTATCAAGCTATATATGGATGGATTCTAGACTCAATGGGCTTTCCATAGAGTCCAAGAACACCCAAAACGGAGTCCTAACGAAGGAGTTATGCACATTGCAAGTCGGGAAGAAAAATCAGCAACTTGCAGCAACTGCGGTATGACAGTAGCCCTTGTCTTTGTCATTTTGGACTATTGTAAGCTCAATATTGTATCCAAGCTATATATGGATGGATTCTAGACTCAAAGGGCTTTCCATAGAGTCTAAAAACACACTAATGAGTCCCAACGAAGAAATTTTGACGAGTATCTCCCAAAAAACCCCTGATATTTCCTTATACAAATATTCCTCAATTGAGGACTACAATCAAGCAACCCAAGTCAAAACACAACCAGCCAAGTAGGAGTTCTTTTATACCCAAATTCATCAAAAATGGGTTTATGGTAATTTTCACATAGATCTTCAATCCTCACCTAATCAAAATTAGCCTTTTTGGTTATTTGGAAAGTTCAATCTATTCTTTGAGTTGATTGTAGAGTTTAGAATCCATAAATTCAAAGTTCATTTCAAAACCACTTTGCAAGTATATAAAACAAGCGGCATGTTTGGAACAAATCTCAATTCCATCCAACCAAGCAAGGTCTTGGTTAACTACCTAATTGAATGGCTTCGAAACCATAGAAGTGCTCCTTTTGGTATAGGAACTTCCGAATATATTACGAATCATAGAAATACCCCGTATAAATAGGATCTGACTCCGACAAATTTCTTTTCTTTTCTCGATAACCAAACAGGGTGTAGGTTACTAGGAATCAGCATGAAACTGAAAATAGCTCATAATTGGGTCTTCTAACAAGATTTAAAAACAAACCCACATCATTTTTCTCTCACTAGAGTATTTTCAAAATAACATTCAATGTATATCGATCCCTACTCTTAAAGTGTAAATGATGATAGTATATACGAGCATTCCATACTAAAGCCTATACTTCCATACTTTTCCATACAAAAAAATAAAACTAGACTTCCATACTCCTAACAAGTAATTTCACTCTCTAACACCTCAAATCTTAGCAATGAGGATTTCATATAAAAAGTCCACAAATATACACTAACCCGCTAACCATCCATACAAACCATACATAAATTCTTAATTTCCATACTTTCAAGAAGCCAAAACCACAAATCAAAGAGAGGAGAGAACCCTATACCAAGGTACAAATCCTATAACTCCACACATATTCTATATAAAACCAAGGATCATACAAATTCCATACAAGAATCCATACCAAACTCCAGATCATCTGAGTTACACTTATCATTTGTGTTCATGTTCATGTTTCGTACTATTCCATGGCATTTTATATACTTGTATAGTATGATGTTTATGTAATCCACACATCATTCATATATTCTTATTCCTTATGAATCTACTTTACTCAGAAATTGGAATCATTCCAATTGAAACATCGAACTAAAGTTATGACATTTTCATGTCAAGCTAGTCGGTTTGGAATTTTAGAGGACAGTTTGTAATATTCATTTTCCAGTGCTAGTCTCCATGTTTGACACTGGTTCTTTGTACTCCTTGGCTAAGGTGCTAAGGGTTCTCGTCCAGTAGGGATATTTGAATCGGATGTTAGAAACTTCGAGTTCGTTCGAAACAACCGGTTTACTCTATGATCAAAACTGAAGCAGAATTTGTCTTGCACATGGCCCCACTTAGGTGGTTATGGACCATAGAGGCAAATTTTAAGAGTACCTATGTAGAGATGTTTAGTTTCTCCTTAGAAGTCTATTTTAACCAGAAACTTGAATCACTCAAATCGGATAATAAATAGAAAGTTATGGCTAAAATCTACAGAAAACTGTTGAAATAGAAAAACAGGGCACTACATGTATAGGTTCTCAAAATTTGCCCAGAATGTGGGCTTTCTACACTTTTCCAAATTTTCTACCCAATTCAACTCTATACTTATCTTACACCTCAAAACACACCAAATTTATATTAGTATTAAGATACTTTTATAATCTCAATTTTACTCAATTCATATTTCATTACCTATCTTTCTTCAAAACTTTTCCATGAATTTATCCAAAACCATTCTAATATAGGTTATGACCCATACTCAAACTAAATATGATGATTAGTTAGGGTTTGTTCTAAGCCTAACTCAATTCTCTCAATTAACCCATGAATCAAATTTAAGAGGATTCTATAACTATCTTATACCATATGGGGTTTTACCAACCCTTATTTCAATACATCTTTGGTTAGGATGAAACCTAACAAACCCTAGATTTGGAACTCCTAAACTTTTCTAGAATCCCATACAAAATCCATATGATCCATAATAGAATCCGTACGAGGTTAGTTAGCACCTTTACTATCATGGCCTCTCTTCTTCTCCTCTTCCTCTTCTCTTCCTCTTCCTCTTCTTCTTTCCTTCTCTTCTCTCCCTCTCTACGGTTCTCTCTCATGTGGAGACAAATTTGGTCTTCTCTTATTCATGTTTGTTAAGGCCCTGGTTGGCCAAGTCAAAAACTCATTTTTTACTTTTAACTTTCTCATTTTGCACTTAAGCCTTTAACTCATTATTATTTCTATTCCATCTTTTCTCTAATTGCCTTGAATCCAGCCTTATTAAATTTCTATTTGGCATCAATCTTGTTGTTAACTTATGACTTTTAAGTCCCTTTTTGGACAATTTACATATTTGTCCTTAAATCTTGTAAATTTCCGGGTCTCTCGTTTCCATGTTTGGCATTTAACTCACGAAACATTCAAATTACGCTTACAAAATACCCTAAACATGTCAGCGCTAGGGGTATATTTTGAGATACAAAACCTTGACAATGTTGTTATACACCGAGTACTGTAGAATCGAACAAGAACAAACGCAAATGAATAATTAACACGTTTGTAGGAAAAAAACCAGAAAAGTAATCAAGTCAGAACCTGTTTGCAGGAATCGGGAATGATCAAGTCTTGTGTTGGACACAATCTCCTTAAGACAATTATTGCCCTCGCAGTGGTGCTTCGAGTATTTGGCAATTTGTCTCCCTAGGATGAAATGATCTCCAACAATCGGAAAGCACTTCGTTTGTTGGGTACATTGAAGGCAGGAAGCATTTGCGGGAACTAGGTCTCTCAAACGTATGATAATGAATGATGAATGAATATGTATATTTTTTATGTCAAAATGAGAGAAGGTGTGGTCTTTATATAGACCTGCTCATGACTATTCGGCGAATAGTCATGAAGCTTGGAAAGGTTGTGTCTGTTAACCTACGCAAAAACAACAACGTTTTGATGCCATTAAGCTAGCTCCGAACATGAACCCTGCCCGGCTCGGTGCGTCGGGATCACCAACATAGTTGATGGCAATCTCTACCAACCTCGGAAGCATGTCAACCACATCTTGATCCGCCTTCCTCACTAAAGCATGAATGTAGAGTGAGTCGATTAAAAATGAAGTGCTTTAAATCCGGGATTTAGAATTGGGGGGAAAAGCAGGGGGAATGGGATCAGGAAACCTTGACAATGTTGTTATAAAAATCTTGTAGAATCGAACAAGAACAACGCCAAATGAATAGTGCTGCGTTTGTAGGGAAAAAAACCGGAAAAGTAATCAAGTCGAGGAACTTTGTTTGGGAATCGAGATGATGAGTCTTGTGTTGGACACAATCTCCTTAAGACAATTATTGCCCTCGCAATGGTGCTTCGAGTATTTGGCAATTTGTCTCCTAGGATGAAATGATCTCCTAACAATCAGAAAGCACTTCGTTTGTTGGCTGTTGAACCGAACTGTTTGCAGAACTCGGTCTCTCTCAAACGTATGATAATGAATGATGAATGAATATGTATATTTTTTATGTCAAAATGAGAGAAATTGTAATTAACATATAGACACCTTTCTCGACTATTCGTGACAGTCATGAAGCTTGGAAAGGTTGTGTTTGTTAACCTACGCAAAAACAACAACGTTTTGATGCCATTAAGCTAGCTCCGAACATGAACCCTGCCCGGCTCGATGCGGCGGCGGCGTTCGCGTGTGGTGAACCAAGCATGAGCTAGGTCCTCCCCCTTCCACAAAATTGGGGTGCGCTTGGGGCGAGCCCATTCTGAGGTGGATGTATTTATACCCTTTAAAGTCTTGTTCCCATCGAATTAATGGGACGTAAGACCCACGAACTAAGCCTTTAGTTCTGGATTTTTTGAGGTGATGTTTGGAGGCAATTTTAATTCGACTCGTAATGGTTTTAATGACTTCGATATATGATCTTCATCTCGCCGTGGAGGAGAAACGCGTCGTGGACGTAAAACATGGGACCGTGTAATTTTTAGCTCAAAGATAAATTGGAATTATTGTGCTCAAACCCATTTTTCCAACAAGTGTAACCTCTGAGCATGAGCTTGCAGACAACGATGCGGTCGATAGGCAGTATCTGTCTGATGTAAAAATGAAAATTCTATATATCCTTAGAATAAGGCAATTCTCTCATATTTTGCAACTAGTTTCCCAAGGTGATTGGCAGCTCTTTGCTTGAGAACGTGAAGTACCCCCAAAACCTCTGAGGCTGTGTTCTTTCATTTACATGAGATGAACTAACAATTTTTGTCTCCTCCAGCAAGGTCTAAACCTGTGAGGAATTCTAGCATCTCTTTGACTTAGGGCCTTCACAATTGCAAAGTAAGCGACATTCAGAGGAAGACATTTGAGAAGGAATTCGTTTACTGCTTCTGTGTGACTCATACAAAATCAGGTCGCAAGATGAAGCTATCGATCATCATATTTATAGTTGCGGCCACTAATCTCTCGTGTCACCTGTAGTTGCAGCTCAAGACTATTCCCAGCTATAGAGTAACTTACAAATGCAACTCAAATCTATTTGCAATTATAGTCTTGTGTAGTTTAGTTTTATTTGCAGCTCAATATTAACCATAACTAAAGAGTCATTTTAGTTGCATTCAATCTTAACCGCAACTATATAGTTACTTTTAGTTGAGAATTCGATCGTATCATGGCTTATATAATTAAGCGTAGTTCGCATTTCGAATAAATATGGCCCAAAAATATGTTTCCATTGTATTTTTGGCCTATTAATATATACAAGAATCATTATTGAGTTCTGTGTTGTTTTCTGTTCATGGATTTTTGACTTTCTATAATGTATATTAATTACATTACTTTGGTTTGATCATTTGATAGTGAGTGGAGATTTGTTTGACTAATTAATTTTTATTTTGATTCTAAATTTTTTTAATTTGCATTTAGCTCTTTTTTATTGTTTTCACCTCAAGTCAATTCGTCTGTTTGCACATTTATTGTTTCCAGTTCTTTTTAAAAATGATTTCCTTCATTTTTTAAATTTTGTTTTTGTTAGTATTCTTAGACTTTTTGTAATTATCTAATTCCTATCTATTCATGATAACCCCTGATTAATGTGCGGGTAAGCCCTTGAAATTATGGTTCCCAATTTTCTTCATATGTATTTAACTGCATTTAATTCTTGTAATTATATTTATTGTTCCTTGTAATTAATTTGTAATTATATTTATTTTTCCTTGTAATCAATTTGTTTGCATTTCTAGACTGGAATTTCATACCTAGTTAATCTTGCAATAATTTCATGTTCCATCGTTTCCATTTTAATTAACCTATAGATTCCCTAATAACTGTTTGATTTTAATGGACTTTTATAGAATTTATACTTTTCCAAATTCAAATTGATTTGGTAAAATATTTGTTGTTCCCATCCAGATTTCTTTAACATATTTTTTTATTTGAATTTACCTTGTCCGATTTCCCTGTATATAGGGATTTTTTTTTTATATTATTATTTTGCATTAGTAATTAGTTGATTTGCCTTGCTAGCTTTTCATGTATATATATATATATATTTCTTTAACATATTTTTTTATTTGAATTTACCTTGTCCGATTTCCCTGTATATAGGGATTTTTTTTTTTATATTATTATTTTGCATTAGTAATTAGTTGAATTGCCTTTAACTTTTCGTATATATATATATATATATATATATATATATATATATATATATATATATATATATACTCTCATATAATTAATCAAGTTTGTATGGACATATTTATTTCCACCACCTCGTCACCCATCCGGACATACTGTGTAATAATTTTTGTGCAAAAATACTCTGAATGTAACAGTGCAATGATTGTGTACATCTCATTTTGTGTTAAACTTTTACAAACTTAGAATAATATTAATGATTTCCTCAATTTTCATCAATTTTGACTTTCCTTAATATTAACTTTCAAATAAATATTATTATTATTATTATTATTATTATTATTATTATTATTTTAGCTTTCATTTTATTACTTCTGTTTTTCTAGATAAAAATAATATTTTCCCTATTTCCTAGAATATTTTAAAATCATTTTCTTTTAATTCCATAAATTCAAAAATCATTTTCTTTAATTTCAAATTTTCTAAATTTATTTTCTTTATATTTAAAAAAAAATTCTCTTAAATCAAAAAATGCAAACTTCGTTTTTCTTTTCTTTTCAAATTCCCTAATTAAACCTTTCATTTTTCAAATTTTTTATTTCAACCTAATTTTCAAATTTCCGAAGTATTGGTGCATAAGTCTGTGTACCTTTCACCGATAGGGTGACCTGGTATTTATAATATATGTTTTTCCCAATTGGATGGTGATAATGATTCTCTCTTATTGGATGTGGGATTTTTTTCGCTATCATTTGTCGGATTAATAAGGGATAATTGGAAACGGTTATTAGGAATTATCCACTTGTATTGGTGAGATTTGGTTTGATTCTGAGGATAAACGATTATTGGGAATTATCCTACTTCCCACTTATTGGTGAGATTTTGTTTGATTTACGGGATATGGGCTCTTTAAATTTTATCAGCGTTCTGGAGCCCTTGGGGAGGATGAAGGCTGAGCTCGGGTTTGGGCTATGCCGAGGAGCCGAGGAGGCGTTTTATTGGGTATGCTTATAAATCTTCTTTTAATCATGCTTCTTGGGCTTGAAATTGGGCTTGTGCGCTATTTTAAGCCAATCGGTGCCCCGGCCTTTAGTATAAGCGTAGGCAAAATTTGTGTCGGCTTCGGATCGGCGTGATATCCGTGGCTATAGGAAGGTTTGATTAGTTTATCGCTCTTTTTTGTTGTCTAGCCAATTTGAGTTGCTTGGTTTCTAGGTTGTGCGCCTTACGGCCCGAGGCTACCCAGCTCAGTGGCCTCTTGGCCTTGGCAGCGGCGAGTTATGCTTTATGTCTGAAATTTCTTGGGCTCTGACTACATGGCTCTAGACCTCTTGAGAACATTTATGCTCACGAAAGGCTATTTGTTGGGCTCAGGGGCTCAAGACCCTTCTGGCCAGTTATGCTCACAAAGCCCAAGCTGGCAGGCTCAGGGGTGCTAAGACCTTCTGAGTTGTTAAGCTCACGCAGGCGAAATTTGCGGGAACAAAGACCTTAAGACCTTCTGAGTTGTTAGCTCTGAGCGAGCTCTGGGCTCAGGAGTCTTTAAGACCTTCTGAGTTGTTAAGCTCACGCAAATGGCTGTTGGGCTCAGGCGTAAGACTCACGAGTTGTTAAAAGCTCTGGCCAGGCTCCTGGGCTCTTGGGCGCTAAGGCCTTCTTGGTACATTGGCTACGGTGAGCTCTTGGGCTCAGGGCGCTAAGACCCTCCTATGTTTGTTGAGCTCTGGTGTTTGAGCCTCTTGCAGCTCACTGGTGTCTGCCTCCAGAACATTTATGCTTTTGAGCGGCTGGCCATCACGGGGTGCATTTGTGCGCACCAGGCGGTCGAGCTCGGCCAGGCCTCTTGATCACAGGGTACATTGCGCCTTACGGGCGAGCTACTTGGCTCCTGGGGTATTATGCCTCCCAATTTGTTTATACTCTTTTGGGCCCGGAGCTATTCGACTTGGGTTGTTCTTGTGCCACGAGATTGAAATTCTTGGGCTCTTGGGCTTGGGAGTGGGCACGTGCTTTATTTTTAAACCCGATCGATTTACCCCCCAGCCTTTGACTAAGCGGCGTAGAGCGAGGAATTTGTATCGCTTCTCGGATCGGAGTATTGATATCACGTGGCTACTTAGGAAGGGCTTGATTAGTTTATCGCTCTTTTTGTTGTCTAGCCCAGATTTAATTTGCTTGGTTTGGGTTGTTAAATACAGTATTTGTTCTTGGCTCGTGGCTACTTGGCCTTCCTTGACGGTTAATGGCATGTCTAAGCCTCTTGGGCTCCTGAGCTACATGGCTCCAGACCCTTTCTTGGTTGTTATGCTCACGAAAAGTTGCGAGCTGTTGGGCTCGGGTCTCAAGACCCTTTACGGCTTGATTTATGCTAAAAAGCGAAATTTCTTGGGCTCACAGGCGTGAAAGGCCTTCTGGTGATAAACTCTATATTTATTCTTCAGGCTCGGGCGGCGTTAAGACCTCTTTGTTTGACCCAAGCTCTTGAGCCAGAAATTTCTTGGGCTCAGGAGCTAAGACAGCCTCTTTGTTTGTTAAGCTCTGTGATGACTCTTGAATAGTAGGCGCTAATTCACAGTGTTGGGCTCTGAGGCGAGTTCTTTGGGGTACCAGGGCGTAAGACTCTCTGTATTTGTTGAACTCACCTGGCGGCCCGAGGCTGCGGCTCTAGGCTGTCTGCCTCCCATTTATTTATGCTTTTGAGCCAGAGTATTCATCTCTGGGCTATTTAATACCTTTTAGGCCCGGTTTAAATCTCAAAGCTGAAGTTGCTTGAGCTCTAGACATTGCGCCTTGACCCGAGTTACTTGGCTCTGAGCTGTCACGCCTCAAACTGTTTATACTCTTTTAATTGAAATTTATTAATTTCTTGAGAACATTCTGTGGTAGGCTGGCTCTTGGGCTTGGGAAGTGGGAACTGGCATTTTTAAACCCGGTCTTGCTACACTCATGAGAACCGTTGAAGATGGCGTATTTATAGATCCCAAATTTAGGCTAGGTTCAGTTTTATCATTTATTTTATTTTATTTTACCTTATTTCATTTGATTTTACTATATTTGAGTTACAGAATTTGATTTGAGTTTATTTTGGAAAGAAAGAAAATAAAGAAGGGCGAGGAAAGAAGAGGGAGTAGGGAGAGTCATTTTTCTTCAAGGTACAACACATGCCTTTTGCCTTTTTTTTTTCTTTTTTTCTTTTTTTCTTTTTTTCTTTTAATGATATGATGTTGATGTATAATACCGTTTAATGCTCGTTGAATAAGGAGACAGTTTTCTTTTTTTTGAGTTTTATTTCATTTTTTTTGGTCGTTGTCGTAATTACCATATTCTTCTCTTTTTATTTATTTTTCTTATGCCGAATTATGGCTCAATCATTCTTATACTACCACGTTCATTTTTCTATAGAATTACTTTATTTTTATTTTTTAACTTTCTCAATGTTCTATTATTACAATGCTTACATGGGTTTGATGTTGTAAGTAGTGGTGGAGTTTGTTTTGACTAATTAATTTTTATTTTGATTCTAAATTTTTTAAATTTGCATTTAGCTCTTTTTATTGTTTCACCTCAAGTCAATTCCTTTGTTTGCACATTTATTGCTTCCAATTCTTTTTAAAAATTTATTTCCTTAGTTTTTTTTTTTTTTTTTTTCATTAGTATTCTTAGACTTTTTGTAATTATCTAACTCCTATCTAGTCTTGGCAACCCCTAATTAATGTGTGGGTAAACCCTTGAAATTATGGTTCCCAATTTTCTTCATATGTATTTAACTGCATTTAATTCTTGTAATTATATTTATTGTTCCTTGTAATCAATTTATAATTATATTTATTTTTCCTTGTAATCAATTTGTTTGCATTTTTAGACCGGAATTTCATACCTAGTTAATCTTGCAACTGTTTGATTTTAATTGACTTTTATAGAATATATACTTTTCCTGATTCAAATTGATTTGGTAAAATATTTGTTGTCCCCATCCAAATTTCTTTAACATATTTTTTATTTGAGTTAGTATTCAATTTGATTTTTTTATTTTATTTGAATTTACCATGTCTGATTTTCCTGTATATAGGAATTTTTTTTATATTATTTTTGTAAAACCCGAGAAAATGCAATTTTATGAGAAAGGGTAAAACGGTAATTTCAGTAGGAAAATCTGAAAATTTTCTAGATCTTGGATAATGAAGCGAGCTTGGCTGTTGGAATCGTGCCGTGAAATCCATTCTGCGTCGAATTCGTGATTAGAAACGATTCGAATTTCATGTTTTCCGGGCATTGAGAGAGTAATCTGAGACACTTCTTGGCGTGTTAGTGGTTAGCGGTATCTGCGCGTGTTAAGTGGAATAAGTCAAACAAAAGAGCTCGAGTGGGACCCGTAGAGGCGTGTGGCGATACGTGATTTGGATGAAAATCAAGGTAGATGGATAAGGTGATAAGAATTGTCAAAGAAATAGATAGGGTATTGACGTGTGGCGAAGTCTTCGAACTTGATCGTCTTGGACAAGTAACCGATGGTATGAGAAGGGAGAGAAGAGAAAAGAAAAGGAAAAAGGCAAAGAGAGAACAAAAGCCTCTCTGGGTTTCGATGATCGGATGCGCGAATTCCGGTGGAAGCGAAGAAAAGTGCTTCCCATACGAGGAGCTTCAAGTAGAGAAGTAGGAATGGGAGTTTCGACAAACTCCAACAGGTAGGTCTTCTCCTACTTTGGTTATTTTATATCTTAAGGGTTGTGTGTGGTGGTGTCTTGCACAGGGAATGTTTGGTTGCGATTTTGAGCCAGTAGGAAGGCACTTGTAATTTTGATCATACGCATTAAGCGGACTTTGGGGCGGGTTTTGGGTGAAATAAAGGGAACTGGTGAGTGAGTCCTTTAGGTAGAGTGTAGCCAGCATCGGAGTGGGAGTGATGTTAGAGTTTTTAGTTCCACGAATCGGATCACATGGCTCAAGTTATGTTCAGTTTACCTGAGGCAGTCTAAGTGAAAGGTTGGTAGAGATAGGGTCGACCACCTAGTTAAGTGAGTTCATGTAAACCTCCAAATTCGGATGATCATAACTTCTTCGTTCGAACTTTGTTTTGGGTGTTTTTGGACTCTATGGAAAGCCCATTAAGTCAAGATTCTAGCCATATGCCTGTGGAGGACAGTGGGTGAACATAACTTGCTGAAATCTATGTTTTTCCAGGGCTACTGGACGGCTTGGGTTGGCTATTCATGTGTGGCCTCCAACTTCAGATGGCCATAACTTCTTCGTTCGAACTCCGTTTTGGGTGTTCTTAGACTCTATGGAAATACCATTGAGTAAAAATTCCATCCATATGTCTGTGGAGAACAGTGGGTGAACATAACCTGCTGAAATCTATGCTTTTCTAGAGACTCTTGAATGGTAGAAATTTGTTGTTATTCATGTCAATAGTCTCCAACTTCGAGGCGGCCATAACTGATAATTTCAGTTTGAATTGTTCTTGGACTCTATGGAAAGCCCATTGAGTCAAGATTCTATCCATATGCCTTTGGAGGATAGCAGGGGAAAATAACCTGCTGAAATCTATATTTTTTCAGGGCTAATAGACGGCTAGGGCTGGCTATTCGTGTGTGGCCTCCAACTTCGGACGACCATAACTTCTTTGTCCGAACTCCGTTTTGGGTGTTCTTGGATAAGGTCCGTTGAGTCAATATTCTAATATATTCTGTGGAGGAGAATTGGGTGAACATAACCTACTAAAATCTATGGCATTTTCAAAGTCTCTTTGGACATTTGAGGTTAGCTATTCTTGTGTGGCCTCGACTTAGGATGACCATAACTAGCCGATAAGAACTCCGTTTTGGGTGTTCTTGGACTCTATGGAAAGCCCATTGAGTCAATATTCCAGCCATGTTCTTGTGGAGGAAATTGGGTGATCATTACCTTTCTGAAATCTATGTTTTGTATCGAGTGTGCAGGTTGCTTGGTTGTGTCGATGTGAATAGTCGGATTTTAACATGACCATTACATGGCATGTTGTAAGTTGTTGTAATGGGTAGGAATTACCATGAGTTAGCCTATGGAAGGCTGTATGATATTATTGTTTAGTCATGGATTGATGAATGCTAATATGTTTAATACGATATTTATATATATATATTGACATGAAATATATGGAACTTATATGCTTACGATATACGTTTGCATGGTAATTGACATGAACTATAACTGATGTAAATGGTTCATGTAGTGTGCATCTTACATGTAACATGAGAATTGTAGTGGCATAATTGCATTGCATATGCACTAGAACATCGCGTCGAGTCGGGTGTGGGTGCATAGTGATTGTAAATTCACCATTCTTGGTGAATGTGTGGTGAGCTCGGAAATGGGACAACATCCAAGATCGAGACTCACGGTCATATAAATCGAAAATCACTAATAAATCAAGTGTTGGGCATAGCAAGTTGGGGTAGATCTCCCCTAAGGTGAAAGTCCCAAATTCATACGTGGTTAGACATGATCACCGGCGGTGCAAGACCGTAAAAATGTTGGGAAGGTGTGTGACGATCCTGCCCGGTGAGAACCGAAAATGCGATAGCCATGCGCACACACGATTAAATGAAAATTTAAATGAGTATCGAGGTCGTCAAATGAGTCAAGTCTGGGGTGAGACACCCATGACTTGTTTGTCACACTTGCACAAAAAGATACGAGGGAGTCAAGAAGCGATCAGCATGTGGAATGAAGACATTATACATGACATACAACATTCATGTAGACATTTTCACTTGGATGTTTATGGGTTGTTTGATCGATGATCACGCTAGGTGGGGAGTAACCCTTGTAAGAGAGACATCACATCGCTTTGCCTACCCTGCTAGGACCTCTTTCGTGTACACACAAGCAAGACGACGCTCCTTCGGCGCCAGCATAAAGAAGGTCGTTGTGGCTCGAGAAGCGACTTTTGTAAAATATAGTAGAATAATCTAATTTAATATATTTTTGCATATAAAGTGTAAAAGAGTTAAAGCATCAAACTCTTGTGAATTATTATAAGAAATAGTTACTATGAAGAAAAATTATGGCAAATGATCCTCATATATGAGATATAATTCGCGATATCGAGCAATCCGATATTCACAGGTTTCCGCAGATTGACGGATTGTCAACGGGCCGGACCCCCAGGATAGGGGCGTCACAATTTTGCATTAGTATTTAGTTGAATTGTCCTGCTAGCTTTTCATGTGTGTATATATATATATATATATATATATATATATATATATATATATATATATTCTTAATTCATCAAGTTTGCATGGACAGATTTATTTCCACCACCTTGTCACCCATCTGGACATTCTGTGTAATAATTTTTGTGCGAAAATACTATGAATGTAATAGTACAACCATTGGGTTACATCTCATTTTGTGTTAAACTTTTACAAACTTAAGAGTAATATTTTTAATTTCCTCCATTTTGGTCAATTTTGACTTTCCTTAATATTAACTTCCAAATAAATATTATTATTATTATTATTTTAGCTTTTTTTTATTACTTATGTTTTTCTAGATAAAAATAATATTTTCTCTATTTCCTAGAATATTTTAAAATCATTTTCTTTAAACTCCATAAATTCAAAAATCATTTTCTTTAATTTCAAATTTTCAAAATTTATTTTATTTACATTTAAAAAAGAATTCTCTTAAATTCAAAAATGCAACTTCGTTTTTTTTTCAAATTCCCTAATTAAACCTTCAATTTTCAAATTTCTTTTATTTTTTTCAACCTAATTTTCAAAATTCCGAAAGCACAATTGATTCTATAATTCCAATAAAATGGAATCATATGAAGTCGACTTGTGTGCTAAATAAATGAGCCTTGATGGGGCCCAATATTTCATGTATCATTTATTAAATAATTTGGCACTCATTTTCTAATTTAATCATTAGTGGCGGACCTAGAATATATAGTCGAGCGGGCAAAATGTTTTCAATAGGAGCATTGTAATACAATGACTAAGTAATTTGTTTCCAACCTTAAGATCATGAGATCAATTCCCATTACAAGCAAATTTTTTCAAAAATTTTAGGGGGGAGCAAATAGCATACTCTAGGTCCGCCACTTTAACCATGAATGTTTCCATATATATTATTGGGCTAACCTACTTTCTATTGATAGCGGTCGTAATTCGCTATCAAGGTGCACATTTGTCTTGGTATCCATTGTTTGATTAATCAATTATAATATTTGACTTAATTTAATTATCAGAGACCCAATTTTTAGGGGCTTAGAGGGGTGCTACGGCTTCCCACTGTACTTCCCAATAGGTAAACCCTCGAACCTATACTCAATTTTCACAGATTTATTTTTCCTATTATGAGTTACATTTAAGGTTTTCTTTCTTATTTTATTTTCTCTATAAAAATAAATAAAAATGAGTGGCGACTCCAAAACCGTTTTCAAATTTTTTTTTTAATAATACAAAAAATGAGTCTCGTCTTTTAATGGGAAACGTATCATGGCCAAAATGCAGTGTCCACAATATCATAATAATAATAAATAAATAAATAAATAAATAAAAGTGTCCACAATTAGGTAAAGTGATATTTTTTATATTATAAATAATCATTTTTTTTAGATATAAAATAATCAATTGTTAAATAGTAAAATAATGGAAAGAAAATACAAAATTTTATCTCGTCTATATAATTGTGATTTTATTATGAGTTTGTCTTTGAGATTTTTTTTATACCTAATTGTTCTCACTCTATTCTTTTTCGATCAATATTTATGTTAAAAAGGTGAAATAGGAAAATTAAAAAAAACTAATTATATTAACAATTTCATTTACTAATTCAACTGCTGCTTCTCCATGTGCATAGTGTATACACTATACTCCTCAATAAATGTGGATTTGAAACTAAAAATCAAGGTTACAAGAATCAACTAAGATCTCTATGGTCTACAATTTGTTTAGTTCAATGCTAAAATATCAACGGAAAATACAACTAACTATATCATCTATCTTTATATTTGAAATACTCTACTAGTTTAGACTATGTTTGATTCCTAGAAAATTTAAGAGAAAATATAAGGAAAAGAAAATAGAGAAGGAAAAAAAATAAAGAAAAATAAATATTAAGAAAATTTAAAAATATGTGATTTTTAAGTAATTATATTTATATTTGATTTTCTTCGAAAATTTTCATTACACAAACATAAGAAAACCATTTTTCTTAACATTTTTTTTTCTTTCGTACATTCCAGGAACCAAACACAACCTTAAGCTCTTAGATTACATTAATCTACTAGTAACCTATTCAAAGTTTTAATTGCTAAATATATCATGGAATCCATCTTTATAATCAATTAAAACCCCAAAAAATGTATGTTAAAATGACACAATTTATAAGCAATTTGATTATGTTGGAGTTTGAAGATCCTTTACTTAATAATATAAAAAAGAAAAAAAGGAAGATAAAGAACTTCATAAAAAATGTTACACCACAAGCTATTCAAGCTTATATAACTGTTAAACGTGGCTTCCTGCCAAAATTCAAAGCCTTGGGGGTTATGTTTTGCAAAAGAGGGGCGTTGTGGGAGGATGATTCCATGCCATGGGGTTGGATATCTTGGAGTATCTTCTCCTCTTTAGCCTTCCCCCACATCACTGTATAAAACCCAACAGCTATTATAACAGCTCCAACCACACTGCAAAAAATTTCAATTTAGTCATCCCAAAGTAGAAAAAAAATTAATGAAATATTTGTACTAGCCATTCAAGAATGGAAACCAAAAAAGATGATACCTTCCAAGATAGAGAGTATCCCCGAGAAAAGTAACCCCCATGACAACTGCAATCACTATCCCAACTGGCTCAAACATGGCTACAAAGAAAGGCCCCTTTTGGCGGATTACCCATATACTAGTAACATTTCGAAGGCTAACCACAAAACTGCCTAGAGATGAAGCAATATGAGTATGTTATCTACTTTCAAATAAATAAATGGGAAACAAATATTCAATTGTAGGGAGGTGGCTCGAACCCATAACCTCTTATCAAACTAAACTTTGATATCATGTTAAATTATCAACTCTTCTAAAAACTCAAACTCGTAGGATTTGAATTTAATATGAATATTATGCCTTTTAACAATTTCAACTTAAAAAATGAAGAGAAATTTTGGCTTTAAATGCTAAAGAAGAAGATTTGTCATGGTTCAGGTACTTACTGCGTATACAATGGCTATCAACTCCAAGTCTGGTCTTAATCTCCAAGCACTTGGATTCCTTTCTGCTATCAAAGAAACTATGGAAGATTGCAAGACCACAAAGGAGCAACAAATGAGTGTTACCATCGGCTCTGCAGGGTAGGTGGTAATGATGGAGGTCTGTAGATGGTAAAAGAATTCATAATTAAGCATATGCAGGATGATCAGGAATACATATACATTGTGTTCTAGAGGAGTTTTATTTGGATGCGCTGCTATATATGGTTTTTTACCTGGAAAACATACAAAATTGCAAGCAGGAAGGCAGCAATTGCAGAGAGAAAACCTCCCACATCCCAGCTTGCTTGTGGGGACAGACCGTTTCCATTGAGATTGGTAGAAGTTGATGAGGTGAATACAATTGGAGGACCGTCATACAGTGTCATAGTGAGTGCTCCAGCAATAGAAACTATAGTGCCAATAAATTTGGCGCAACTGCTGCTGGCTCTCAAGTCTAGGTTTTCCATCCTACTCACCATCCACATAATTGAAGACTTGGTTAGGACTTGGGAACACTCTATATATGAAAGAAATCACATTAGTTGATTTGTTAGAGTTGGGTGAATCAAACTTTGCCCAACTTCCAAGATGTGACATTATGGATCATTTAGGATCTTGGATGGTAGCAAAGGGACTGAAAAGCAATTCTTGCTTAACCATCATCAACATCTAGTCACCCTTTAGAGTCTTTAAGTGGGCCAAACAAAGGGCGCCTCTGTCGTATTGACAACTCTTCTCACCTTGGTTTCACTCTCCTGGTTTTTTTAACCAACCAGGAGATGATTTTGCGTCTCTCATTTGCCTTTTTCTTTCTCAAAAAGTGTGATGATGGTCCGTCCCGTTCCATACCAAATTTAATAGGCCAGTAGGTTACCAGTTGCCACAAGCCTTTTTTAATGGCTAAACACTTTAGTTATAATATAACAAATTATTTTCATTAGGACTTGAACCAAAACCTCTTGACCTACATGGTTGTTTACAGGTTTGGAAAGTGTTTTTCTATTTAAATTCAAATAATAATAACAGTTTTCAAATAATATCAAACATGTCCTTGATTTCTCTTTTTAGCAATGTTTTAAAAATAGATTGGATCAGTTGGTTCTATCGTCGACCGAACCTCTTTAGCGTCAAACTAGTCATGAACCTTCTAACCAGCAATTGAACCGTTGAATCGATTGAGCTGAACGGTTCAAGGCCAACTTGTAATCTAAGATACAAAAGTAACCTTTGAGAAGATAGTTTGTGGGCACTATTTCCTTGACAAGCGGGACCAACCAAAGCATTGAACCTAGCTGGCAAATTCCTTTTTTAAAAGGCTTCCTAAGTTTTATATGATATGGGACTCTATTAGTTTTGAACATTCAAAATCAAGGTTGAGGCCTTTGATTGCTCATCTTCCCCTCTTTTTTTTTTCTTTTTTCTTTTTTATTTTATGAAGTAAACCGCTTCCCCTCTTATGAAATGTAAAATAAAAAGTATAATATAATAATAAACAACTTGATTTATTGAAAACGAATACTTGGAACTTTGCAAAATTATTTTTTATATACTTTTTATTGAAGTAATTTTTTGGAACTTTATTTTTATAAACTAATTGGTATATAAAAAAACATGAAAGAATAAATTATGAAATATTTATCTTTATTTTAACTAAAAGTTAAAACAAAAAAAAAACAAAAAAAAATGAATGAGTGTTGTAAATAAAGGAATTATTTATGTGGTGAATGACCACATACATGAACCTAATAACCTATTGAATAGAAATGAATGACCAAATGAGTAAAGCCAAGTCATGAAGGCTTTCATGAATTCCCTTTATGAACCTCATTTATATGCTTCATGTATAAGGGGATTAAGTAAGCCTATAAAAGGCTCTCCCTTCTCTATACAATGGCATCCCTTTTTAAGAAAGAAAGAAAGGAAGAAAGAAAGTTATCTCCCTCCATTTACCTCTCTTTCTTGTTCATTTCTAAGTTCCCTCCCTTTTCCTCTATGTTTCTTGTTATGTACATAAAGTGAATAATATACTTCTCTTTAGCTTTACACTTTATAATAATTTTACAACACGTTATCAGTACAAGTTTGTTCTAAAGGTATTATCTAATCCTAAACTAAAAGTTATTTTAAGTTTACATAAATATCAATATTTGGTTTTGATTAGAAACAAAAAGTTATATTATTGTTAGCAATTTATAATAGATTTGATCCTTATTATTTTATCATACATCAAAAGTTTGTCATTAATATCAAAAACTCAAGTTTATGACATTTAACATTTTAGAAATAAATTATTATATTGGAGAAACAATAAAAGAAGGAAATTAAGAGTCCCAACAGGACTGTGCAAAGACACTAATTTTCCTTAAGCACCGTCTCCACGAGGATCTGAAAAATGAGTATCTCACTATAATAGATACTTTCACTCTATGGAATAACTTGAAGGATAGATTTGACCACCAAAAAACAGTGATTTTACCAAAAGCTTGCTATGATTGGATGCACTTAAGGTTGCAAGATTTTAAAACAGTCAGTGAGTATAACTCCATTATATTTAAAATAAGCTCCAGATTGAAGCTACGTGGAGAAAAAATCACGGATGAAGACATACTAGAAAAAACATTCACAACATTTCATGCCTCTGATGTGCTCATGCGCAGCAAAATAGAGAGCATAGATTTACTAAATATTCAGAGTTAATGATCATGACTAAGATTTAACAAAATAACAAATTTCCGATGAAAATCACCGCCCCGGGCCCAATTGATCCGAACCATTCCTTATGATCGTGGATATCGCCCCAAACCCACGAGCGCGACGTGGTCGTAGTCTTGGTCGTGGTCATGGGCAGAATTCCCGATATTATAATAATCATCCTTCTAACCCCTTCAAAAGGAAATACCAATTTCCCCGCCAGCGTATCAATGGGTGAGACAAAAACAAGAAATTTGCTAGTTTTAAAGATGTCTGCCAAAATGGATATCATATTGAAACTATGAATGAAGGTAATAAAGAAAGTTTATATACTACCTCTATAATTTATGGGAAAATGATTGTTGCAAAAAGCTCCCGACATTCTCCTTTGGTATATCATATGACCATAAAGCCAATTGAGTCATATGCTGAAATAAAGCAGAAGTTCAATGACCTAAAGATTTTTACTCTTTTCGCATAACAAAGAAGGTCACCGATCTGCAAATCATAAAACACCTACATGGGCATCCATTAAAGAACCGTAAGATTCTTTTGCCAAATGAATTCCTCTTGTTCACAAGGTAAACTTCTAATAGCCTTAATTCATCATTTAATAAAATCATGTCCTAATCACCCGCTTTTTTAGAAAGAATATATGAGGACATATGCGCGACCTATTCATCCACCACGACCTTTCGCTATTTTGGCGCCTTAATAGATGCCTCCACTAGACGTATCATGTATGTCTTATTTTCAAGAATAAAATGCTTTTAGTTCCTTTTGCTAGGCTCCTTGCACAAATGATCAAATTAAGAGCACAATTCCCTGACTATCCAACAAGACAATAAGACTTGATAATGCTGGTGAATTTACTTCACAAACTCTCAAATGACTATTGTATGTCAATTGGGGTAAATATTGAGCATCTTGTTGCTCATGTTGTAAGACTCGAGAAAATTCAAATTTTCTGAAAAATGGCAAAATGGTCATTTCGGTAAAAATCCAAAATTTTTCTAGATCTAGGATGATGAAACGGATTTACCGTTGAATCGCCTCTGGCGAAATCTAAATTTACCACATCGACTTTGTCGACTTCGAGACAATCGAATTTACCGCCGGCGGCATCGGTGCTTGCCGAGTACCGTGAAACCGTTGAGAGATATGATGTGACAAATGTCACTTATTACATGTACTCATATGACACATGTCGCATGATTAGAGAGGGGATGAAATGGATGGCTTAGATTAAGCCAAGTGTCAAAATCAAGACAAAAGGACACAAGTGGAATTAATGAAATGTTAATGAAATAATAAGACAAAATGATGAATAGTTGTCTTCTCAAAACAAAAAGGAGAAAAAAAACGTGTAGGAGGAGGAAATCGACAGTGGGTGCTGGTTTTGTGTTTTAGAGAGAGAATGGTGCACCTTCCTGTGATTTCGTCGATCGACCGGGCCGGGTTCTCGACTCCGAAAGCAAGAAAGCTTGCCTCTACGCGCGAGGGCCACGCGTGGCACTAATTTGGTGGAGTCTCACAACTCCAAGAGGCAGGATCTTTCCTACTTGCGTCAATCTTGGCTAAGAGTCATGTAAATGATGAGGAATGTTCTGAGGCTTGTTTTAGCCGTAAACTCGGTCTCAAAAGCTTTGAACCGAGTGGAGAAAATTTCTATTTTGTGTGGTCGTGAATAGTAACCCGAGGGTGTCACTGTTCACGTGAATAGTGACACAAAATTTTTGATGTGAAAATGTGTTTGGTTGAGTGATTCAAAATGAATTGCTCGTGTTTGTTAATTAGCCCATGTGAGCTAATTTTGGTGTAATTGATTGTGAATTTGCATAACATGTTTTATGTGATTTAATTATGTTAATATATATGCATGTGAATATATTAGCATGAATGTGTTGAATTGCATCATGCATTCCATATGCACTAGGGCACCCTAGAATATTAGAGGAGTGCATGACATGAAATGAACAAAAAATGAAAATGTTTGTGAAAGGAAATTTAATAAGATTTTCCGAGAATTGTGTCAGGGAGATCGTCCAACAATTCACGTCGGAGGGGCCCATGAATTGTTTCGGAGGGTTATCCAACAAATTCGCCTCGGAGGGTTGTCCAATATTTTATCGAAACTCGGTAGTGTGTTTTCAAGAACAAAAAGCTTTTGTTTTGAAAACTGATTATTTTACTCGCATATTGGCTTAGGCATGTGTGAGGGAGTCGGTGAGGACTCGACACGGGATCGGTCATGTAGACATTCGAGTAGGTTCATGTAATTGCTTGAATGTGTTTGTTTTTCCATGGCATGTGCACTTAAATGGGGAGTAATCCAGGTAGGAAATTTTCATCAAGCCATTAATTCTGGTTTAGGATCACTATTTCGTACATTGAAAGGATTGGGAAGGCGCACTCACAGGTGCTGCTGAGAAGAAAGCCAGGTCAGGATTTTGGTGCATTTTTATTTTGTATAACATGTATTAGGAATTGTAAATTCCACATATAAGAATTGAGAGTAATGTAAAAACTCGTGAACTATGTAATATATTCGTCAGATATATTTTGTGAGTATTGACGCAGGCCCACGCCATTATTTTACTCGTGATATAATTCCTGCGCATTATCAGAAACTTGTTTGATAGGCCTGTATCTCTCGTAGAGCTCCCGCATAGCTGAGACTCGCCCGATTCGTGGAGCGTGCTCCGTTACCCGACATTCACGAGTATTCCGCTGGGAACACGGTTGTCAAAGGGGCCCTGCTCAGCGTCACAATTGCATCGCAGCTTAGGTATAATGGTCACCTATGGAGCCTTTGCCTGGGGTATCCATAAGTTTAGTCCCAATACCAGCTTCACAACCTGGTACGAACTTAGGTTTATAAATACCTAGAGCTTGGTGTCAATAAGTTAGGTATACGATTACCTAGGACTTGATGGGCACGGGTTAGATCACACATTCCTTGTGCACTTTGATGATTGAGGTGTGATGAATTGTTGTGTATGAATTGTGCTTGAAATTGTGTGCTTAGGTAAATAGCACATAGGAAAAAAAAAATGTTGAACACTAGGGTAAAGTGTGAGAACAAGGAGGTTGAGAAATTTTGGACAAAATGGTCCAGAATTGAATGAAAAAAAAAATGATGTGAAGAAATTTTTCTAAGGTTTCCATAAAGGTGTAAACTACAGTAAATAAATAAAATAAATTTTTAATAAATTTATTTGGTTTATCGAAAAATGAAAAAGTGTATATATATATATATATATATATATATATATATATATATATATATATATATATATATATATATATATATATTTTTTTTTTTCGGGGTGTTTTCCAACAGCATGAATGAAAAATGATGAAAAAAAAAAAGAAACAAAGGTAAAATTAGATGGCTATCGGCTTGCTCAGGTCGATACAATGAATTGTACGTGACATAGTAGTTCCCTGCGGCAATGGTCTGGGAGGTGTCAGATATAATCCATTGTATCGTGGATAAAGTGAGGGCTTCACCGCTGGACGGGTCATGATACAATCAATCAGACGACAAGAGAGGCCTCGGCCACTCGGGAGGAGTGTTGCGATACAAAGTCTTGTATCGTGACAGGAAGAAGGTATATCGCCGGTTGTGTCGCGCGACACAAAGATGTACCCGTGAGTCGCGACACGGTTACAATACAAGACGCGGCATCGCGGCTATAAGGCCGCCACGTCGCGACACACCGCCATCGCGCCACGCAGCTGCGCGCTACCGCGCGTGTACCGGGTTTAGGTGTGCACCAAATCCCAACCTAGTTTTGGACTCAATGCACTGTTTCAGTCACTGTTTGGACCACTGTTCATGAACACTGTTCACAAGATTTTTCAAAAAAAAATAAAATAATAATAAATAAATCAAATCAAATCAAATCAAATCAAATGAAAAAAAAAATCTTTTAAAATGAAATTTTCTAAAATAAAATTTTTGTTGTTGATTATGATTTAATATTTTGAATTATTGACTTGCAATTCCTATGAATGCAAGGGCATGGTATATGAAATATTTTTTTGTATATGAATAGTATCTTGGGGCTGTGTTTATGCCTTAGAGATACTGCATTGAATTTTAACTTGCCATTTAACATGTGTAGATGGCTAGTCGAGGGCGAGAACGTAGAGGGCGTCCACTAGGTGCTAGCCAAGCACCACCAGTATTTGACCAATGTGCCTTGTTGAGGCTGTAGGATTACGACCAGCCGCTATTGCTCAGCGCATAAGGTAGTCGTGGAGGTCCGAAAGTAACCTCCGCAGGTTTAGTGGCACATCATCCTCCGACATTCACAGGGGGAGGAGATCCGATGGTGTCGACCATTGGTTCATGCAGACGGGAAAGGTGTTAGGAGGCTATGGAGATTACCTCCGACTATCTATCAGATTAGACTAGCCGCGCCCAAACTATGCGAGCCCAAGTACGCTGGACCGGGGTAAAGACCTCAGAGACTCAGAGGCAATGACATAGGCAAGAGTTCCGTGAGTCGTCTCACGGTAAGTATTTTCCTGATAATATGCAGGCATGCGAAGGCTCAGAGTTCCTAGAGCCGGGGCTGGTGGGACGATGACCGTGATGGATTATGTGGCTAGATCTCACTGAGCTAGCCCGCTTTTGCCGATGACTATGTGGCAAGCGGATACGGCTAAAGTCGAGATTCGAAACGGGTCAAGTTGTCCATTCGGGTAGATTATGCAGACTTCGCCACAGACATGGACTCCATGGTCAGGGACATCCCCGACCAAAGAGAGAGAGATCGAGGTTGCTCGTGAGCACTCGGATGCGGTGTTAGTAGCAAGATACAAGGAGAGTCAATCTTCTTCTGGCCTCGGGTTAGCAGAGGACTTCTATTCACGAGGTTCTGTGGTCGCAACCATCCAAGCCAGTGGATGTGATCAGTCACGGGTCAGTCAAGTGTGATGGTGTGCTACCATTGCCGCACTGACACATCAAGAGGGATCGCCCCTAGAGACAGGATCCCAGTGGCTCGGATGTCACAGATCCCAATTAGCAAAAGAGGATGTGAGAGGATACAGATATTCCTCCACAACACTCCGCACAGCGCAGGAGCCGCTCACTTCGTGGAGTCGTGACGGCACCTCCTATTACACAGGAAGGCCGGAGAGGCCAAGTTATGGGCCGAGGTAGAGGACGAGGCCCACAGGCAGGGACATCAGGGGTTCAGGGGCGTGTCTACACCATCACACCACCGGTTGAGTCAGCGGATCAGCTAGTTATACAGTGGCACGGTTTTTACATCTCGCCTAAGGCAAGAGGTTATTTGATTCCTGTGTGTCGACTCATTCATCGCCGTATCGCTTGTGATAGAGTTGGGCTTAGAGGTTGAGGCCTTATGAGCTTTGTATGTGAGTTCTCCTGTGTGGATTAGTGGCGAGGATAGGGATGATACATGTCGTGGTTACGAGTTAGGTAGATTTCAGACTCTACTCACAGCTGACTTTGAGGATCATGGACATGTCAGAGTCTCGACATCATCTTGGGATGGATTGAAATGACAATTGGCAGGTCGTTATCGACAGAGCGAGGAGAGTTACCGCCTACACGCAGGAAGGTACTCGTGTGGTATTTCAGGGGACAAGTATGATATTTTCGCTCTGCATGCTGTACGCAGTCCAAAGGCCAGTGGACTGGCAGGTCGGGCTAGCAAGCCTTACCCTGCAGGACGAGGTGAGACCTGAATTTAGATCTACCTCAAGTAGTTTTAGCATGAGGATGTTTTTCCTGATTAGCTACCGGATTGTCAGAGAGGGTTGTAGACTTCAGATCGAAGTTACACCCCAGTACTTCACCCATCTCTATGACTCCATGGGACCGCACCCGCCGAGTCAGAACCTCGTAGTCCAACCATGTGAGCCACTGGATAAGGGGTTCATTAGACTTTAGAGACTTCACCATGGGGCGCCTCCGTTTATTTTCTAAGAAGAAGGACAAAACCCTTCGACTGTGCATTGGTTACAGATAGTTGAACAGGGTTACGATCAAGAATCTGCACTCCATCGGGGCCGAGGATCGGGATGATTTTGCTTGACTGGCCGAAAGGAGCGCGAGTCTACCCAAGATAGATCTTCAAAGACCGGGGCACATCACCGAGGTTAGGAGACAACATCCCAAGACAACGCTTAGGATGCGGTATGGGCACTTCGAAATTACGTGATGCCCTTTTGATTGACGTAATGCGCCGTACGCATTCATGGACTTCATGCATAGGTATTCCAACCCTATCTAGACTGCTTGTCGTAGTCTTCGCGATTATTTTGATCTACTCCCAAATGTGAGTGGAGCATGAGTATCACTTCTGAGGATCGCTTATCATTTGTCAGAGACCATCACCAGACGCCAAGTTCAAGGCGCGAAGTTTTGGCTTACCGAGGTGAGATTTTGGGACACGTGGTGTCGCATCAGCGTGCCGCTGGACCCAGAAGGTCAAGGCCTGATGAGTCGAGAGGCCGGGTCGCCGAGATACGTAGCTTCTTGGGATTGGCTAGGTATTACAGGAGATTCATTGAGGATTTCTCCCGATTAGCAGCACTCTATGACGTAGATCGACCCGAAGGAGGTCAAGTTTGGTCGGACACTGGCGATGAGGCATTCCAGAGTTGGAAAAGCGAGGCTTTGGCCACATCTCTATCTCTTGGATAGTCCCTGACAGGGACGTGGGTACATAGTGTATTGTGATGCCCGAGGCCGGATCGGGGCTTGTTTGATGCACCCGAAGGGTAGTAGCTATGGTTCTCGCGCCTGAAGAATCACGAGCGGCACTACCCCATACACGACATGGAGTCGCGGTCGAGTCTCACCTCAAGATTCAGCTCCACTCATTTATATGGCACGCCCGAGGTGTACTCCGCACCATAAAGTTTCAGCATTTTCACGCAAAGAGACTCATGAGGCAACGCAGATGGGTGGAGTTCCTAGAGGACTTTGACTTCACTTTGCATTACCACCATGGTAAGGCAAATGTGGTGGTTGATGCACTCAGTCGGAAGTCACGTGGAGCATTGGCTAGTATAGCTTCCCGGGAGTGGCGGATGCTCAAGATCGTGATGGCTACATTATACAGCATGCTCGGGTACGCTGGGGAGTTTAGTAGCTGGGCACTCGTCTCTCGCTGAGTAAAGAGTGATTGAGTCCCGTGGCAGGACGCGAGACGTTGTCCATCGCAGGACCTAGTATAGTCAAGTACAGGATTTGTGGGTCGACCAGTCTAATGCAGATGGTAGTCTTCGATATAGAGGATTTGCAGTGGTTCCCCTAGTTGGACCGACGGAGAAGAGATTCAGTGGAGTTTCATCGCCTCGATTTGTCGCATCTAGGGCAAGACGTAAGATGTACCAGACCTTCGCGCGCATTCATCGAGGGACAAGAGACACGTAGACTTTGCTCGACGATGTCTCACGTGTCAACAGGTGTTAAGGTCGAGCATCGGGGTTGCCAGGATACTTCAAATTTATCGAGGTGGCCGAAAGTGGAAGTGGAGCATCGCCACGATGGATTTTGTGACCCACTTGCCAAGAACACCGCAGAGACATGATGCGGTATGGGTGGATACGGATCGCTCACGAAGCCTGGGCACATGTTCTAAATTATATGGATGACCTCTCACATCGAGAGATCTCCGCCATTGTATATCCTGAGAGATCGTCCGACTACATGGAGTACCTCGCAGATTCATAGTGCTCTGATAGAGACTGAGGTTTACTGAAAGCACTTTTGGAAGAGTTTCCAAAAGGCTATGCTACACCCACACCATGAGCACAAATTTTCCACCCACGCATGCACGGTCAATCAGAGGACTATATTGTGTTAGAGGACATGTCGTGGAGACGCGCCCAGGATCATAAGGGTGAAGCTGGAAGAGACACCCTTAGTGAATCTCATATCACTGCAGAAAGAAGACACAAAGGAGCAACTATGCAGGAGATTGTAAGGAGGCATGATCACCATTATGTCGGGACCCGAGGGTGGAGAGAGCCATCACCTGGCCCTGAGATGACATACACCTCCGAGAAGGTGAGCTTGATACGACAAATAAGCCTTCACGGTTTAGAGCCGCGTAAGAGCTATGTCATACACGCCGAATTCTTAGAGTTCGAGGTCGAGATCACTGGCGTGATGCCTAAGAGAGGAGTGGTCAGGTTCGGCAAGTGCGAGAAGCTGTCGTTGAGGTTCATCGGGCCCTTCAAGATACTCGAGAGGATAGGCAATCAGAAGGTACCGCTGGCTTTACCGCCCAAACACGTCAAAGGTCCACGAGGTATTTCTCACGCCTCCATGCTCCGAGGTATACTCCAGATCCACCATGTGAAGTGGATCGGGGAGATATTAAGGCTGACAATTTCGATAGACCTTCGAGGAGGGGACTAAACAGGCATTTTGATAAATGGATCAAGTTTTGCAACGCAAGACCGTGAAGTTAGTTAAGGTGTTATGGCAAAAGACTAAAGGAGTAGAGGAGTCAACGTAGAGCGAGGACGATGCGCCACCGATCCTTCATTAGGATGAAGCGTACGCTGCTTAATGCATTTAAGGACTAGCTTACATGCATGGTCTAGCACGCTGCATATGCATGTGAGTTGTTACGATCGTCATAATTTCATCGAAATTTTTAAGGAGGAATAAGACCCGGAGAATGTAAGACCCGAAAATTCCACTCTTCTAAAAAGCAAATGATCATTTCAGTAAAATCCAAAATTTTTCTAGATCTTGACGGCGTAAACGTGATTTCATTTGGTTGAATCGCCTCGCGAAATCTAGCTACCACGTCGACCCCGTCGACCCGAGACGCTTAGAATTTCACGGCTGGCAAGACGGTTCGCCTTTAAAACGGTTGGTGAGATATGATGTGACAAAAGTCACTTATTACATTTACTCATGTGACACATGTCGCATGATTAGAGAGAGGATGAAATGGACGGCTTAGATTAAGCCAAGTGTCAAAATCAAGACAAAAGGACACAAGTGGAATTAATGAAATGTTAATGAGATAATAAGACAAACATGAATAGTTGTCTTCAAACGTAAAAAGGAGAAAAAACGTGCAGAGGAGGAAATCGACAAAGTGGATGCTTGGTTTTAGGTTTTTGCAGAGAAGGTGCACCTTCTCTCTAGATTTCGGCCGACTGATCGCTTCTGGCTCGACTGTTGTGCTAAGCAAAGTCGCTTCTACGCACGAGGGCTTACGGTGGCACCAATTTGGTGGAGTTCGACAACTCCAAGAGGTAGGGATCTTTCCTTACTATGCACCCTACTAAGAGCCTACGAAATGCTTTAGGAATATTCGAGGCTTGTTTACTCGTGAACTCGGGTCTCAAAAGCTTTGAACCGAGTGGAGAAAATCATTTCGGTGGTGGTCGTGAACAAAGAACCCGAGGGTTTCAATCGCTCATGTGAATAGTGACACAAAATTTTGATGTGAAAACGCAGCTATTGGAGTGATTCAAAATGAATTACTGGTGGTTTATTAATTCAGCCCATGAGCCACTCCCGTGTAATCGATCGCGGAACTCGTATAACATGTTTTATGTGATTTAATTATGTTAATATATATGCATGTGAATATATTAGCATGAATGTGTCGAATTGGCATCATGCATTCCATGCACTAGTGGCAATTCTAAAATATTGGGAGCTTGTGCATGACATGAAATGAAACAAAAATGAAATGTTTCAGGAGCGAATTTCGACTCAAGATTTTTCGTGAGAATCGTCAGAGATCATTCAACACCGCTCTAGGGGCCCATGAATTGTTTCGAAGGGTTATCCAACAGATTCGCCTCGAAGGATTGTCCAATATTTTACCGAAACTCGGTATTGTGTTTTCAAGAACAAAAAGATTTTGTTTTGAAAACTGATTATTTTACTCGCATATTGGCTTAGCATGTGTAGAGCCGCGAGGACTCGGGACACGGGATCGGTCATGTAGACATTCAAGTAGGTTCATGTAATTGCTTGAATGTGTTTGTTTTGTCATGGCATGTGCACTTAGGTGGGTAGTAACCCAGGTTGGAAATTTTCTCTACTAGGCTTTGCTCACCCTGTCGAGGGATCACCATTCTGTACAGAGCGATCGGGAAGGCGACATCATTGAGGTCATTTGAGAAGAAAAGCCAGTCAGTTTGCATTTTTATTTTGTATAACATGTATTAGAATTGTAAATTTTATTATATGCTGAATTGAGAGTAATGTAATAACTTTAACCATAATATATTTGGTCAGATATATTTTATGAATATCGATGTAGTGGGCCCAAGTGGCCATTATTTTACTCGCATACGACCCCGCATGGGTCATTGTAAACTTGGTTCGGGACAGGGTTTCAGACTCGGGCAGAGCCCTCAGACAGCTGAGACTCTGCCCGATTTTTCGTGAGTGGTGCTCAAGTTACCCGAAGATTCACGAGTATTCAATGGGTTGACGGCTGTCAACCTAATTCCTGATTTCGGGGCGCTACACATGTTCATACCTGGAGTCTTTAATCAAATTTCTTCAATTAATAGCTAGATCATTGCTAATGAAGACCAAATTACCAACATCTACCTGGGGACATGCTGTTATTCATGCTGCAAGTCTAATAAGAATTAGACCAATATCTTACCATGAGTACTCCCCTTCACAACTTGTACTAGGTAAACAACCAAATATTTCTCACTTACGAATCTTTGGTTGTGCAATCTATATACCAATTGCACCTACACAACGCACTAAAATAAGGCCCAACGTAAGACTCGATTTATGTAGCTTCATTCTCCGTCTATCATAAGATATCTCAACCCTTAACATAATATATTTTTATAGCCCATTTATGGATTGTTATTCTAATAAAGAGTGTTTTTCCTCCATTAGGGGAGAAAAGCCGGGCCTGTAAGAACTACGAGAAATTACTTGTAATTCATCTGTAATGTCTCATTTTGATCCTCAGATAAACTGAACGGAATCGAAGTTCAAAGGATCATTCATTTGCAAAATATTGCAAATCAATTACCGTGATGCTTTTATTGATACAAAGAAAGGAAGTCACATATCCCGATTGCAAATGCTCCAAGACGGACACGTCCAGTGAAGGAATTAGCAAACGAGTTTAAAATATAGCCCCAAGCGTGAGACTTATTTGCTCAAAAGATATAACTCCCTACTAATATGGAATATTAAATGAGAATTGATACTTAAAAAGGTACAATGATAAATAAAGGCCCCTCAGAGAGCATTTGATAAAACAAAAAAGCCCCCAGAGAGGTATTTGGTGAACAAGAGGCCCTCAGAGGCAAATATCGAGCAAAAAGCACTCTGAAGAGGTTCAAAATAAAGAATTAGCCTTTGGAAGAGGCACAGTAATTCCTAAAATTCATAGACTTAATAAATTATGTACACAATAGAGAAAAATGATATCGGAATAAAGTTATTATCAATAATATTTTTGCTTCCCAAATGGTCTTAGATATCATAAGAAATTATGAGGATCCCGAACTATAAAATGTGGAAGAATGTCGAAACAAAAATGATTGCCAACATGGAAAGAAGCTATACGACATAATTAAACTCGTTAATGAAACGAGATGTTTTTGGACTGGCAGTCTAAAACACCCAAGGTGTTCCCCAGTACAAATGTGTATTTGTACGCAAAGCGCAATGAAAATAATGAGATCATAAGATATAAAGTGCGATTAGGTAAAGACAAGGTTTCTGCAGAATTGACATCGACTCACGGCGAACATATTCTCCTATCACGGATCGCAATTACTTTCCGCTTTAATAAGTTTGATGTCCAAGACCTGATATTCTACACGCCATCACAAATCTTATCTATATGGATTCAAAGATAATGATATATATATGAAAATCCCTAAAGGATTTAAATTGCTTGAAGCAAATAATATAAAGCCTCGTAATATGTGCTCAATCAAATTACAACGATCTCTATATGGATTGAAGCAATCTGGATGCATGTGGTACAATCACCTTAGCGAGTATTTATTGAAAGAAGGGTATGCAAACAACCCTATATGTCCATGCATTTTTATTAAGAAATCATAAACCAGATTTCTAATTATTGTTGTGTATGTTGATGATCTAAATCTTATTGGGACTCTTGAAGAGCTCACAAGAACAACAAAATATTTGAAAAAGGAATTTGAGATGAAAGATCTTGGGAAAACAAAATTTTGTTTCAGCTTGCAGATCGAGCATTTAGCTACTGGAGTTTTAGTTCATCAACCGACATATACTAAGAAAATTTTAAAACGTTTGTATATGGATAAAACACACTCTTTAAGTTCGTCTATGATTGTCCGTTCACTTGATGTGAAAAAGGACCTATTTCGTCCTTGTGAAAATTGCTATTTTTGTCAATTTATTAGTCAGGTATAGTTTTGCTCTAACCCAAAGACATTAGAATAGTATCAAGCATATTTTGCGTTGCCTCCAAGGAACAACTTACATGGGTCTATTTTACTCAAAGAAATCAAAGCAAAAATTGTTTGGATATGCTGATGCAGGTTACCTTTCAAACCCACATAAGGCCAAATCACAAACAGGGTATGTGTTTAATTGTAATGGAACTGCTATTTTATGGATCTTTTAAGCAAACAATGATGGTCACATCATCGAATCATTAAGAGACTATAGCAACTCACGAAGCAAGCCGTGAATGCATATGCTAAGATCGATAATTCAACATATCCAAGAATCATGCGGACTCCCCTCTATCAAAGATAACCCAACAACATTATTTGAAGATAATGTTGCATGCATTGCACAAATCAAAGGAGGTTATATCAAAAGAGATAGAACTAAACACATTTCTCTAAAAATTTGAGCACCACAATGAACCCTGTAAAGTATGAATTGATGTTCAACAACACGCCAAGCCGATAATCTACAGTAATTATTCACAAAATCATTGTCAACTTCAACATTTAAGAGGCTAATACATAAGATTAGAATGTGCCAACTTAAAGATATTGACATGAGGGGCGGCTGCTTTTTACATGCTAAGTTAGTGTACTATACTTCTTTCCCTTGTCCAAGTTTTTTCACTTGCCTTACCGGGCAAGGTTTTTAACGAGGCAATCCTAATAGACTAAGAGCAATCAACAACATCATGTGAATATTGTACTCTTTTTCCTTCGCTAGGTTTTATCCCATTGGGTTTTACTAGTAAGGTTTTAATGAGACATATTCTTAATGGTGATTATTCAAGAGGGAGTGTTATAAATAAAGGAATTATTCATGTGGTGAATGACCACATACATGAACCTAATAACCTATTGAATAAGAATGAATGACCAAATGAGTAAAGCCAATTCATGAAGACTTTCATGAATTCCCTTTATGAACCTCATTTATATGGTTTATGTATAAAGGGATTAGATAAGCCTATAAAAGGCTCTCATTTTCCTGCATACCCATTATCCTTTTTTAAGAAAGAAGGAAAGTAAAGAAAGCAGTTTTCATTCCTCAATTTACCTCTCTTTTCTTGCTCATTTCTAAAGTTTCCTCTCTTTCCTCTATTTTTCTTGTTATGTACATAAAGAGAATAATATATTTCTCTTTAGTTTTGCACTTTATAATAATTTTACAACAATGAGCAAGATTTTCTATTTTTTAAAAATATATTAATTTTATTCAAATTAGTATAGTTATACTAGAAAAACCATTTTACTTTTTTTTTTTTTATAGAAAATGAAGGGACATTTTGATATATATTTAAATAAACATGGATAATAATAAATAAATAAATTAGATATATCACTTAAATAAACTAAAAATATACCTTCATAACTCCCTTATCATTAAAATAAAATAATAATATTAATTATAATAAAATTAGATATGCTACTTAAATAAATTATATACATATATAATAATTCAATTTTTAATATATTTTGATATTTATAAATCATAAATATTTTATATAATAAAATTAAAAATATCAATATGAAATATAATTTTTATTATATTTTATTTTTAATTTTTAAATGTATTTTATATTTTTATAATTATAAATTATATATTTATAAAGTTATCGATTCAACCGTAATTTGATAATCGATTCGATCATTTAATTAAATCAATAATTTTTTCTATTTAATTATCCATACGTTTAAAATATTACCTTTTTCCGGTGACATTGTAATACTTTGGTATATTGCAAAATTTTGACCCCTGGTGCCTGAGTTTATGAGTCATGAGTGTAGGGAAAGGCGCGGGAAACAACCATCATATCCTTATCAACACGATCGAAGAGAGAATAATGATGAGGAGATCAGGTAGATATTTGTATGCATACCTGGTAATGATGGCAAGTACGAAGGTAAAAGCAGGCACCAGATCAGACATGGCTGAAGCTAAGGTCGGAGAGCTATACCTTATTCCAACATACATAGACATCTGTATCGAACAGCTACACCGAACCACACGCACAAAAACCTCTACTGTGAGTTTAATTCAAACTCAGGAAAAAGTAATTTGGCATTTCGGATATAGAAAACAACAAAAGTTACCTGATGAGGCCAAGAACAAAGATTCTGCAGAGGATGGATGGGGTGAGTGGAGGAGGGGGTTTTCTTCTGCGGATTCACGAGAAAGAGATGCATGAGAAAGAAGGATGCATGTGAAAACAGAGGGAATTGAAGAAAGAGGAGATGGAAAAACGAACCTGTGAAATAGAAAGCAAAAAAGGACAAGGCAGGGAAGGGCAAAGAGATTAGAATAAACCACAAACACAAATTGGTTCATTCCTCTGCTCATAGCTTCTTTGGTTATGGTGCTTAGGCCCATATCCAACGACACCACTGTTACCATCACCAGTGCTAACTTTAAACTCGACATCATCCCTCTCTTCTTCGGTGGATTTGAAAGTTGAAGCTGTGTGTAAAGTTTGATCAGTGATGGGGGAATTGGCAGATGGCCGGAGCTTACTGTCAAAGTTGTTTGTAAGTGTAGCACCGGAGATGAGATTAGCGAGTGTAAAGACAAAGTCCTGGGACGTCTTGTCCGGTTTATGTGATCACCGACTAGCCACACGTTGCTATCAGGTCTAGATAATGGGCCCCACTCCAACCCAGATCCTCCCGACAATTGCCCTTCACCTTCCAAGATTCGGGGTAACCAATTTTCATTTTTTTTTTCTCATTTGTTTATCTTTTTTAATGCCTGAATCTTCCACAAGATATTAGTTCTTGACCTTAAAAACTCGGCCTCCACCATTTGTCTTTTATTTCTTCTTTCCTCAAGAGAAACACAGGTCGTTTGTCTCTTATGTGTTTGGATAATTTGGTTGGTGTTCATAATAGTAGCGGAAGAGCAGCTTAGAGCCGATAACGGTAAACACGTATCTAATCCATTTGAAATGCAAATTTCCCATTCAAGCTTACATGGGTCAAATTCCGCTCTCGATTGATATACCTAATTTCTATTCCTCGGTGCCTGGCTGACACTTAACTCCGCTCTTACGAAGTTATTGTGGATTCAAAACTTTAAAAAATGCTAAATAAATTAAATTTATAAATTTATCATTTTTCAAATAAAAATAAATAATATACAAATATATAATAATAATTAATATATAAAATGATTTCTAATGAAATAATATACAATAAGAACAAATTTAAATAAAATAAATAAATAATATTATAACGGTTATTACCAAGTATCAAACCACCACCAATAAGCACTAAACAATACGTAACAACTTAATAACATATACGGTAAAAACAATTTCAAAGATCAAACGAAATCTTATACGCTTAATTTCATCATCATCGCCATTATATCCAATAATAACACGCGATTCCATCGTCAGCATGTACATCCTCGATTATTGAAGCATAATATCTATTAATTAATTTATAATGTTAACAAATATTAAATTTCATTTATTTGAATAAAATAATAATTTTTCCAAAACGATTCCAACCGTATAATAATGAAATATCATATTTATCTAAAAATCTATCTTGCTAAAAGATATAATCGTATTAGGAAATAAATTAGTATATAATTTTTATTAATTATTTTTAAAATAACATTATTTTGTTATTAACAATAGTTTAAGTAATAAATTTATTTAAAGATAATTAATTTAGTTATAAATTTAATTTAATTTAATTTATAATTAGTACAACTTCATTTTTATTAAAAAAAACATATATGAATTAATAAAATTTAAAGGATAAATAAAAAAATAAAATTGTAAATATTTAAAATATGATTAATGAGATAAATAAAAATATATTTAATATTAAAACTGTAATTTATTTAATTCTAAATTTTTATACAATATTTTTTAAATATTAAATTATCATATAAATTATATTAAAAATATAAATTTAGAAATTGAAAATAAAATAGTTAAAACAATAAAGTTTAATATATTAATCATATATTATAATAATAAATATTTTTAAAACCTTTATGTTGCAAAAAGATAAACTAAATATATTAAATTTATACGACTTAAAAATCTCAATTACTTACCTACATTTAAAAATTCGTAATAACTGCCTAATCGTGCTAACCCGCCAAACCAACACGTCACAGCCAAATCAATTCGATTTTATTCAAAGCAAAATTTTATAACCTAACCCTCCAAAATTCCGACTAAAGCGAATCAAATTCCATCGTGCCTACCATATCATCAACTCTAGAAAAGCTTATGAAAATTACATTTGCAAGGCATAAGATTTTGTAGATATTTTTAAAATTACATTGCTTGTGTTAATTGGGTGATTATTACTAATATAACCAAAAATCGCTAAATAAGAAAGAAAAAAAATGAAGGACTAGGATGATCAAGAACCGATAAAAGAAAAATTTTAAATTTTAAGATCAAATTATACATCAACTCATTCCCATAATCAATAAAAAAAAAATTAATGCACTAAGATGATTAAGATTTATGAAAGAAAATCAAGTTTTTCAAGATTAATCAATCAAATTACCTATTCTGAAGACTGAACTAGATGTGAATGTTAATTTTAATTGTGATCAGAGTTAATTGAAGAAAAAAATGTACTTTTTATTTATCACAAATCATCTATTTATAAACAAGACAATATCAAACCTAATAGGAAAGAATATGAAGTTTCTCAATTCTACATGAATACATGTTTCCTTTTCCCAACTAGTTTCTAATTCTACAATGCATAAGCATCACTCGAGTTAGGCGTATAGAGATGTGATGCATGTAACTTATTATAAGATGACCTTCGATCCCCACTGAGGTTTGTAGAAAATATCTAATAGCTGTTCTTCATTCTTTATGCATCCTGTAAAGATTAAACCCAAATGGATCTTCTCACAGACAAAATGATAATCTATCTCAATATGTTTGGCCCGTTACATTAAATCTGGGTTAAATGTATATCTGTGCGTTAGTTATTCATAGGATTCGATCTTGAAGTTTGATGCCTGCTTTATCCAATAATTGACGTATCCACATGATCTCGCATATAGATTGTGACATGGCTCAATACTTTGACTCCACTTCCTCCAACAAAGACACAATATTATGAGGTGGATATCTGTCTTCCTTAGATCCTGCCTAGTCTGCATTTGAAAAACATTCAATTCTAGTATGCTCATGCTTCTTATACAATATTCCACATCCAGGAGCTTCTTTCAAGTAGCTAGCATAGGATATGCTCCACAATTGCCTAATGACTGACTGTGGGAGATGACATATATACTAACTCAAAACACTTACTGAATAAGCAATATTTGGGTGAGTTATTGTAAGATAATTCAATTTCTCAACCAGTCTGCTCTATCTCTCAAGGTCTTTAAATAGTTCTCCTTCCTTAATGAGTTGTACATTAGGAGTCATAGGAATGCTACATGGTTTGGCGCCCAATTTCCTTGTCTTGGATAACATATCAAGTATGTATTTTCGTTAAGATAACAGAATAACCTGCTTACTTTTCATGACTTCAACACCTAAGAAATTCTTCAACATTCCTAAATCCTTTGTGTGGTGTTTGTGAAGAAAAGTTTGAGATAATATACCTTTGGTCGATCCTATTGTTGATTATATCATCCACTTCTTTGATAATTAGAATTAATACAAAAATTGAAATTTTTACTTGAAACATGGTGGTGGACTTACTCTTCTTGCATGCGAATGTCTCGACTTCTTGGGTTGAATCCATCAAGCACGAATCTGTTTCCAAACCATACAGAGATTTCCGAATAAAAACATATTCTATCTCCCCTGGTAATAAACCTTCAAAGGTTGCTATATGTAAACTTCTTCCTAAAGATCTCCATGTAGAAAGACATTCATGATATAAAGTGATGCAAGTCCCAATCATAAGAAGCAACAAGGGAGATGAACAAATGGACAAATGTCAGCTTTTCTACAAGAGAAAATGTATCAGAATAATAAACTTCATAAGTTTGAGCATGACCCTTAGCAACAAGACGGGCCTTCAATCTAACAATAGACCCATCATGATTAAAGCACCTTCTGAACACCCAAAACTGACCAATAGCTTTCTTTTTCCAATGATCAAAGGCACAATCCATATAATTGTCATCTAAAGCATCTCTTCTGTAACACTATGTCAACCAAGGTGAGATAAAGCCTCACGGATAGTGTTAGAAGAGATAGGAATCGAAAGGATGCAATAAAGGAATAAAGGAAGATGAATGAGATGGATTTATAGGAAACAAACGAGATATGGGGTGAAACCTGTGAAACTACGCTATGGAGAGCGATTAGAATGTCGTCATTACGGATCGGATCGTGTGAAGTAGCTGGTATTAGACTTGAGACTTAAGGGTTTGGCGCCAGAAATTTACGAGGTAATGAGAGGTTTGCCGAGGCTGGGTTGGAGTAGTAAAGATAGGAATAGGAAGCGAGGAGCTAATGGGACCCGATAAAATCGTATAAACTAATAAATCCATCATGCCCTTGAAAATAATAGGCGATAGAGCGGGGTAGTCTCGAAGATGCAACCGGTAGACGCATAAATTAATGTCGAAGAGTGGGAAAATAACACCTATACCCTTTTTTAACACGAGAATATCCCATAAAGATACACTTTAAGAACTTCGAATCAAGTTTAGAGACTTGAAGACGGACATCTCGAATAAAGCATGTGCATCCAAACACCTTGGGAGCAATAGGGAACAACGATTATGTGGAAACAACTGGTTGTAAGAAGTAGCCCAATTTGTAACTAATGATAGCATCCTATTAATCAAGAAACAGGCGATAGAGACTACATCAGCCCAAAAGTGTTTGGGAACATGCATCTAGAACAAAAAAAGTTAAGACAGTCTCAAGAAGATGTCTATTCTTTCTCCCAACTACCCCATTTTGAGAGGGTGTATCAACATAAGAGGCTTGATGGAGAGTCCTATGTTGTAACATGAAGGACTGAAAAAGTTCCGACAAATACTCCTTGGCATTATCACTCCTCAATGTTTGAACAGAGACTTGAAATTGAGTTTGAATTTCAACACAAAAGGTACTAAAATGAGAAAAAAAAAAAAAAGCTTAGAATGACTTTTCATTAGATAAAGCCAAGTGACACGAGAGAAACGTCAACAAAATTATCGAAATACTTAAACCCAGTGGGAGACATAACTGGATAAGGATCCTAGACATTGGAATAAACTAACTCAAAAGGAGTGGAAGCTCGTTTATTGATTCTAGGACTCAAATGCACACGATGAAGCCTAACATATTGACACGGCTCACAGTTTAATGAGGATAGACTAGAAAACTGAGGATATAGCTTTTTCAACAAAGATAGAGAAGGATGACCCAAGCAACAATATAATTCGAATGGAGTAACAACTCCCAGAAACAAACATAGGGCTTTGACACCTCTTATTTTTAAGGGATGTAGAGGCCTTCGGACTGCGTCATACGCGATGATTTAGCCGTCGAAATATCTGAATCAAACAATAATCATGAAGAATGAATGCGCAATTAAACAGTTAGTTTTACTCACAAAAATTAAATTAAAAGATAATTGTGATAAACTCAAAACAAAGGTCAAAGTGATTAGAGGATTTAGATGAATTGTCCTTGACCCTAGGACACAAGATGTTGATCCATCTGTAAGGGTAACGATAGAGGTAGAAGGGTGGAACTGAAACATAGTAAATAAACTGGAATTACCGTCATGAGGTTGGTGACTCCAGAGTCAATGACCCTTGTGGAGGAAGAGGAAATAAAATATGTGTTGGTTTTACCTGACTCGATGAGTGCAGTGATAGAAGTACATGCAGACTTAAGTGGTTTCTAATAATGAACATACTGAAATCTTCGATTTTTATTCTACCACTTCCTACAATTATGGCGTACATGTCCTGGATTATGGAAACAATGACACACAACTCCTCCTGATGAATTTTTGTTAGTCATAGAAGTAGATTTAACTCAAATAAGCCTTTGAAAATCTGAAAAATATTGGAAAAATAGGATATTGCAAGCAAAAGGACCACAATTCCACGAAAAACAACACTCTTGAATGGATTATGGCTCCTAAAACCTTAAATCACCTCTTCATGTCTCTGAATCTCAAAGAAATCAAGGGAAAAAAAAGAAGAGAAAACCCTAAAAAACTAAGGATGTCGAAGACAAAAAGAGGCAAAATAGCACTTTTCCTGCAACGACGAGGGACATAAGTGGTCTAGGGAGGTTCATCAGCGTGTGACGAATCCAATGTAGGCAGCGCTTCACTAGAGGTGCCCCCACGCACCGACGCTTGGGGAAAAGGACAATTTCTTGCGATGGCGCGTGTGGCTCACGCACTCATTTTTTGGCCACCGAACTTGATGGTCTTGGTCGTTGGCGGCCAACGCACCTTCCTATCTAGGCAATGTCACCCTACGCTCCCTCGAAGCGTGTGTTTAAAAAACACCAACCTACAACCTTGGTATGAATTCCGAGATGCCCTAGAATTTCTTTCTTTTTTTGGCCCAAATTTGAACCCTAGGCTCTAATACCATGTAATCAGAGTTAATCGAAGAAAAAAAATTATATTTTTCATTGATCACAAACCACCTATTTATATACAAGACAATCACAAACCAAATATGAAAGAATATGAAGTTTCCCAACTTGACATGAATACATGTTTCCTTTTCCCAACTAGTTTCTCATTCTACAATACTATAAAATTAATAATTAAAAAAATTTAAGAAAGTCTGTTCACGAACTATTCATACAACATGCTTTGAAAATTCACATGCATTTAAAGTCTCCCTTTTCCTTTTTCTTTTTCTTTTGAAATGTGATTTGAATAAGCTTGTACACTTGTGCGCAAATTATGAGCCTTCAACATCTAGGCGTTGTGTCATGGACTCATTCTCCATGCCCTACCATCATAAAGGAAGGATCCTTCCATGGGCACAAGTGAACCCTTCAAGGCCATATATAAGAGGAGAGAATGTTCTAGAGACTTGTGAATCTCTCTTGGACCATAATTGTGTGGAATGATCTAGAAGACATTTGAGAAGTCCACACATGTGTGGAAGGATGTGGAAGACTATGGAATGTGCATGGGAGAATGATCTAGAGTCTTCCATAGTAGTCTAGTGTATAATTGTACATACTAGGATGTTCTAGAATATTCTTGAAGTGTAAGGAATTATCCTAGGTTCTAAAGAATTCCTAAGGTGCTTATAAATAGGGGAGGCCCTCATTTGGCCAAGGCACCACCCAACTAACCAAGAGTTGAGAGCTTCTCAAGCATTGTAAAGATTGCTTCTATCAATAAGAGTTCTTTCCTTCCAAGTGTTCTCTTGTATTTTCTCTTAGCATCCAAGTCGCAAGTGGCTCTTAGCATAGTAAGCTAGGCAATGGGAAGGCTGACTTAGTAACATCCAAGGGGCGAGTTGTCTAAGTGTCGCAAGGAAGCTTAGTAGGAAGACTAAATTCATGAAATCTGGTATCAAAGCTTTGGTTGATGCCATCTCAAGGGAGGAGTTGGTATCAGAGCTTAGTTGTGACATATGGGTGTTCTTGGAGGAAGCAATGTTGGACTATCAGATGGAGGATGTTAGTAAGCAAGACCAGGGTAGGGACCCTAGTTCTCCTACACGGGGTTGAAAGAAAAGTCTCGAGTTGCCATTTCTAGCTTTAAGGGACGGATTGCCAAGCTATAGTTGGGTATGGCGGACACCAAGGGGGATGTGGACCTTTTGGAGCAACTCATGGAGGATCTGCGAGGGCAGATCGAGGACCTTCAAGAGGGGATGCAAGGCTCGTCGATTCATGCGGTGTCACACAAGGATTTCATGGCTTTTCAAGACAAGGTCTTGACTATGCTCACTAGGTTGGAGTCAAGGGTGTGGATGCCTTGACAAGGCACGTGAAAGCTCGGGATGAGAAAATCAAGCAGGAGTTAGCCATCTGTAAGGTCACGGTATCGGCTCGGATTATGGCTACTCATGAGGGCTTAGAGGATAGCCACACCACGGGTGGCGGAGAAAAGGTGTCTCCATTTAACTAGGTGCGAAAAGGTAAGATGCCCTCGCTATGGGGATTACTAAAGGCAAGGGTAGCGGTAGTGCACGTAAGTCTTCATATGCGAGTGGTTGTTGGCAAGGGAAGTCCCTAAGAGGAAAGCGCTCAATGCCCTAATCAAGAAAAGAGAAAAGGAGGAGGAGGATGCACGCTTGGGTTCGATGTAGATGTTAGGCGCCCTCCAATTCATGTCCAAGGCTAGTCCACAAGGGAGAGAGGCAAGGGAGCATGCTATGGTAGCCAACCCACATGGGGACAGAAGGGACAACACTCCAAGCCTCAAAAAGATGGGTACCAGCAACAAGTTGGAAGCTCACAAGAAAAAGAGGTAGAGACTATCCTGGCTGAATGGGTCATTAGGAGACACGGGGTCCCTCTTGTGCGATAGTACTTGGTTTGGTGGAAGAGATGCAGAATTGAAAGGCTAGCTAGATGCCTTTTGTTATACCTAGCGATTTATTATAGTTTAGAATAATAAAGTAAAATTTTTTATTTTTAGAAAAATTAAATGCTACGAGTTAGGAAAGGACATAGCGGAGTTTTTAAAAAGTCTAAAAGTACAAAAAATTGTAATTTTTTTCAAGTAAGGACCTAAAAAGGACATTATGTAAGAAGATTATATGTTATTGTGGAATATTAATAAGTGATTTGCAAATGACATAAAAGTGAAGGACTAATTAGCAAAAAGGCAAAAATTTGAGCCAATTTGCCTTAAAACCATATATTGTCTGAGAATTTGGGCATTTTCACATTTTTGGCTTGGAGAGAAAGCTAGGTCACGTTTTGGAGGAGAAGAACTAAAAATTTGGTTTGCTTTCACTCATTTTGTGTGGGATTTTTCTTTATACAAGTAAAGTAAAGAAGAAATGAAGAAGAAGTGAAGAAGAATCAAGGTTAGGAAAACCCTAACTTCCTCCATCTATGGGTATATTTTGATTTAAGGTTTAAAGTTGGGTTAAGGTTTGAGATTTTATTCTTCTATTTTGTGTTTAATTGGTGTTTTGATTTGTTTTGGATCCTCGTGGAGGGAGGACTTAGAGAGAAGAGAAGGCCTTCCCCAGTGTGAAAAATGAGTTAAGGTTTTGTATGGTTGGGAGAGTCTTTATCAGGTTTTTTTCAGGCCCGCTTGTTATTTGTTTGGCCATTAGACCTCCAAATTGAGTGATTCAAGTTTGGGATCAGACCTGAGACCCGGATCTTGAATTAGCTAGATGAAACCCGGACCAAAATGTGATTGTAGGACCTCTGAAATTGGGGATGAAGTCAGGTGTTTTGTTTTGCCCAAAAAATGGGGTATTTCCGAGTGTTTGGGTCATAAGTTGAGTTTTACTCATCCAAATTCAGTGATTCCAATTTTTGAGTAAACTAGACTTCTTGTAGAATAACTTCCATGAAGGAAGTGTATTCAGATTTGGACCTTATTGTACCTATAAATTCATCTAAATGAAGCTCTGTTTTCTGTCAATTAAGGATCAACCAGACCAGCTTTGAGTGTTTGAGTCATATCTTGGGATAGGTTGATCCAAATGCAGTAATTCAAATTTTTGTGTAATCTAGACTTATGGGAGAAGCTTCCATGAAGAAAGTATTGCAAAATTGTGTTGGGAGTGTCCTTTTCTAAGGACCATTTTGTGTAAAATGGATATGATAGAATTATAGGGGAAGTGCTGTCAAAATTTCCCCAGAACCCGTTTTCTTGTATTGGCCATAACATGGCCTCCTGACCTCCAAATTGGATGATTATAATTTCTACTGAAAATAGACTCATAGAATTAAAACTTTCATAAAAGAAGTTTGGGTAAAATATGTCTCATTTGTGCCCAGAAAATTTTGCAAGTGAAGATGGAAAATCTGTTTCTGAGTGGGAAGAACATTTCCCATAATTTGACCTCTTTGGAAAAAATGTATTGTTAATGCATGATAGTTATGACTTGAACATATTGATATGCATGAAGAAATAATTTGGCCTCTTTGGAAAAATACATTGTTAATGCATGATAGTAATATGACTTGAACATGTTGATATGCATGAAGAAATTATGGTCATAAGAATTGACTTGGAAAATAATATGAATGAGGTTAGATCTTTGTAAAATGTTCTGAATCACATACGTCTGTTTAAGACCGGATCGTGAATAAATAGGGACTAGTGCTACGACACTCCTGTTTAGTGCTACGACACTCCTGATTAGTGCTACGACACTCGTGTTTAGTGCTTCAGCACTCCTGATTAGTGTTATAGCACTCTGTTCGATTGCCCGACACTCTGTACTATCTTGTATTGTACTGGTACCCTGTACCATGTACTGTTATTCATTATGCATCTGCGAGGCAAACATTTATATGAAAAATACATGAATAAGGACCAGTATGCTTATGAAAATAAGAATTTATGATGCATCAACATACTTCTGTACCTTACTGTATTGTACCCTTGGGTGCCTTCTGTTCCAAATTGTATGATATGTATTCTTATGGGAGAGATGAATATGATGACCCGCAAAGGATATGTACATGTATATATTTATATATATATATGAACCCGATAAGCATGAAAACGGTTAAAAGTAATTACTTTAAATAATATTGCATGCTTGTTTATTGTATTTGAGAATAGTTATAAGTGGTTTTGTTTTTATATATTTTCCTCACTAAGCTATAAGCTTAGTATGGGTGTTTAATCCATGTAGGTGCTGAACAAGTTATCAGGGACACCCCGGGTTCGTCAAGGCTAACACAGCCTTAGGAGTCCCCTTTTGTAGGACCCTATTTTTTTTGTAATAGAAGTGGTTGTGTAATTTTTTTTTTGTTATAGTGAAACTTGTATTGATACACTTAATTTTTTGAGACTCAAGCATATGTATATATAGGACTTTTTAAACACCACTATGGTGGTAGTTTTACTTGGTTATATTTTGTAGTCTTGAATTTTTATAATTTAGACTTTTGAAGTATGATTATGTAATTTTTGACTTTTTGCTTGAGTTGTTCTCCAGTGTTGCCAAGGCATGTTTCTGATGCCGGCTACGTGTGGCGTCATGCTGCCATGGTTACGGTGGGGTGTCACACTGGGTCTTGAGAATGCGTTCGGCAAGTTCACAGATTGGAATTGATAGTTCAAGACCAAGGTATCGATGAGGTCATCGATGACATGGGTGGGGGAAAGTGTCATGAGCTCATTCTCCAAGCCCCATCATCATAAGGGAAGGATCCCTCCATGGGAACAAGTGAGCCCTTCAAGGCCATAGATAAGAGGATGGAATGTTCTAAAGACTTGTGGATGTCTCTTGGACCACAATTGTGTGGAAGATTCTAGGAGACCTTGGAGAAGTCCACACATGTGTAGAAGATGCTAGAGAAGTCCACACATGTGTGAAATGATGTGGAAGACTATGAAATGTGCATAGGAGAATGATCTGGAGTCTTTCATAGTAGTCTTATGTATATTTGTGCATACTAGGATGTTCTAGAATATTCTTGAAGTGTAAGGAACCATCCTAGGTTCTAGAGGATTCCTAAGGTGCCTATAAATAGGGGAGACTCTCATTTAGCCAAGGGGCCACCCAATCAACCAAGAGTTGAGAGGTTTTCAAGCATTGTAAAGAGTTCTTCCATCAATAAGAATTTTTTCTTTCAAAGTGTTCTCTTGTGTGTTCTCTTAGCATCCAATTTGCGGGTGGCGTTTATCATAGTAAGCTAGGCAAAGGGAAGGCTAACTTGGTAACATCCAAGGGGCGAGATGCCTAAGTGCCGCACATGAGCTTAGTAGGAAGACTAAGTATATGATACTTGGCTGATATTTCATTACAATAAATGAAATGAAAAGAATATAAAAATATATGCACTGGTGGAGCTAGTATAGGCTCAAGGGGTAAATGCTCCCTTGAATTTTTTTTTTAATTTTTTTTTCTATTGCATCCAAACCCCTATACCATGCCTCCCTCAAATGTATAATTGTTAAACCATTGGATTAAGATTTCTTATTATTGATTTTCACAAAACTTTTTTACTTAGGCTCTGGTTAGAAATCGAAAAGTGTTAGTGAAAGAAGAAAAATATTAAGAAAAATTATTTTCTCATATTTAGTTTCAATGTGGAAAATATCAAATAAAACTAATATAATTAAAATTCCTCAAATTTTTACATACTTTTAAATTTCTTAGTCGTTATTTAATTGAAAGAAATAAATAAAATGAGTTTGAATAAATATATAAAATTAATTTATTAAATTTAAACCTTTTTTTTTATTTTCCTCAAAATTTTCTTTCCTTGCATTTTTCCTTTATATTTTCCTTTATATTTTCTTTCTTTGGTACTTTCCAGACTTCAAACGGAACTGAAAATTACTAAGGAAAGAAAAATAATAATAAGAAAAAATATTTTTTCATCTTTGGTTTCACTGTAGAAAATATAAAATATAATCAAAATTTCTCAAAATTTTATATATTTTTAAATTTGGTCCTTAGATAATAAAGATAAACAAATGAAATGAGTTTGAATAAACATATAAAATTAATGTGTGAAATTTAAACCTATTTTTTATTTTCCTTCTACTTCTCTTTTTTATTTTCCTCTATATTTTCTTTCCTTAACAAGACTTTATTTGAAATCCAGAATACATTAGGGAAAGAAAAAAAAAATTAAGGAAAATGATTATCTCGTGTTTGGTTTTACAATGAAAAATATAAAAGAAAATCATAGATAACCAAAATTTCTTAAAATTTTATATATTTTAAAATTTTTTAATCTTTATATAACAAAGAGAATCAAATTATATAAGTTTGAATAAACATATAAAATTAATTTATTAAGTTTAAACTTACTTTTTTACTTTCATATAATTTTTTAATATTATATTTTTCTCTTTATTTTTTTTCTTTAATACTTTCTCGACAACAAAAGCGAAGCCTTAAATTTTGCTGTCCTCACTTTCGATCCTAAGAGCATCCACAGCAGTGAGCTAAAATGGGGAGCCAAAGCCATTTTTGTTTGTTTTGACAAAAAACCGGCTCCGGCGGTCGGTAATTTGGAGCCAAAATTTGGAGGATATCTGTGGTATTGAAATCAATGGAATATGGTGATCAGTACATTATCGGCACAAATGTAAGCTCATTGATACCCTCGAATTCTGGCGGATTTAGGCTTAAAGCGAGGCTCGAAAAAATTGAACCCTGAAGAAATCTCCAAAGCAGAAAATCGGCGAGCCAAAGCAGACGGAATGCATTTGAACTCCCAACGGATACAAATTTATTTTATAAATAGCAAAAAAAAACCCAATATTTCATACACTGGATTCCAGAATTGAGCGAAGAAGAAGAAAGAAGGAAAAGCGGGTGACACATGGCGGAGTCGTTAAGCTCGTAGATCAAGTCACTTGGTCGTAGGGCGCCATCTCCGTATGGGTGACCTCTTCGATCTTTTCGGGCAGCCGCGGCTAAATCGCCGTGGCCAGTGTCTTTCTTCCCCGTGTGATCACCCCCTTGCCGGCTGCGAATCCCCTCTAGGCGTGATCTCCTTCCCCCATCCCACTATGTGGCCGTCCCCCTCACATTTGCGGTTCCCCCTCCCTCTGCGGTTCCAGCTCGGATCCCTTCCCTTCCTTCCCTGTAGGTGCTTCCCCCACCCCCTTCCCTTCCCTGTGAGTCCCTCCCTATGCCGTAAATCCCCCTGCTGACAAACAATCGTTTTTTATTTTACAAAAATGAAATGAAAAATCCAAAAGCTTGATATCTTATTTTAAATATTTTTTTAAATGCTTTAAAATCTGAATTAAAATAACATTTTTTACTTTATATAGAATTAATTTATTTTTATTAACTTTACAAATATTTTAATTAACTTAATTATTTTCAAAAAATAATATTATAAATAAAATATTATTAATAAATACAAAAACCATAAATCATATTTTTGTGCATAATTTAGAATAAATCTTTTACTTTATATGAATTAATTTATTTTATTAGCCTACAAATATTTTCATTAACTTCTAATTATTATAAAATTATTAAACCATAAATAAAATTGATGTGAATTTTCAATTCTAGTATTTTTGTGAATTTCTTTCCACCTTAGCATATAATATTTAATTTAATTTTGATTTGTAGGCGAGAAAAATGGCATCCTCAATACGGGCTAGGCGAGTAGCTTTCTTAAGCGGGAAGGCGTGGCGCGTGCGTATCTTGGTTGTGCTTAGAATCCGTTGATCGGTGTGGGCAACCCGTGTCAAAGTTTTGGGATCGGTGATGGCGAGTTTTTGGAGATTGATGTTGGATTGACCACCGGACTTTATGTTACGTACAAAGCGGGTAGGATAAAATCAGGCGTTATTGTACAAATAGTAGGATACTCGCACGGATCGCAAATAGGCCTTGAGTGGGTGAACATCAGAAGCGGTCGAGTTATCTATTGTTATAATTTTTGTATAACAATTATTTAAACCATAATTTTATTTTATCTAATTTTATTTTTTCTTGATTATACAAGCATGAATATGTTCAGCGAGAAGTTAGAATTAGTGGATTTATGATCATTGTTGGGAGGTGCTTAAATGCGCGATAAGTGGATGATTATACGCAAGCGACCTGAACCGCTCCCTCTTTTTATGAGGAAACTCATGAAACACATGTATCTCTGGACTCGGATCCAAGATCCATATAGCAATCACAGCAGTTAGCTCTCGAGAAGAGACCCAGGGAAGAAGCCGGCTAAGAAACTGACAGAAGAAGTAAGCGAGTCAGCGAGATACTAGTAATTACATTTCGAGATACGATTCGCGAATTATCAGGCAGAGTGAAAAAGAAGAATTTTATGAGGAATAACTTCAATTGCGAAGGAAGCTAGTGATAGGGAGATGTGCAATTAGAGATTGCAAGGCGTCTTTGAAGATAGGTTGCAAATGATCGCCCAGATGATGCCATTATGGAAAGGACACTGCGTATGTACGTTGAGCGACAACATTATTATGTTTAGCGTATAAGAATGCGATTATGGCAAAAGCAATGAAAAATGCAAGTAGCTCCAACTTTGATGTACTTCCTGACTACTAGCTTTATATATTCAATGTATTTGAAATTTGTCTCTTTAATGAAAATGTATTGTTTAGGTCCTGTGTGTACTTTTAATAGTTATAAATGATTAAAAGATGACACTAGCAAATTTAATTTTCATTCAAATAACATAACATAATATAACATAGCAAAACATAATATCAAAATAAGAAAATTTTCGATACTTGCCTTGTCAGGTGTAACGTCCACGGATGTGTAATGATGAGGGCATAGTGGGTGTTCGAATCTCGAATAGCGCGGTTTCTAGCCATAAATTGATCAAAGGCTATCGGGCTTGTGATATAGCAGGGGCATTGGTTCTAATGAGTCATAGTCCCTCATTACCCAGTATTTCTTCATGACGAGTGTTCGTTGTCATCAACCCGCTCATCCTCAATTATCATGTTTGTGTAATATAATGCACGCTTTCGTGATATAGCTCAAATCGATAGTGATGCCGGAATCTATGGTCCTCGAGCGATAACAATAGAGCTTAGAAGCACCCCAAATGCTCGTTCTACATTCTTTCGGTAACTCTCATGTTTTTTTTGCAAGAATCGTGAGCCAAATCTTGAGGATGTGTAATTGATTGAACAATTGTTGCCCATTTTGGATATATACCGTCTGCAAGATAGTATCCCATATTGTAATGGTTGCCCATTATGGTATAATTTGCGGGAAATTGCACATCCTTCGCCAGGATTAGCAAAGAGATTGGGCGTCGAGTACGGTAATGTCATTGTTGGATCGGGGCATGCGAAAAAAAGAAGCATGCCATATCCACAGAGTCGTAGGGTAGCGACGGCCCCGACACGATGGTCGATCGGTGGACATGGCCAGTATACATTCCGTGATATGCTGTTGGACAGTTTTTCCACTCCCAATGCATACAGTCCAAACTGCCCAACATTCCAAGAAAGCCACGTTGATTAGCTTTCCGTAACAGCCTAATGATGTCGTTTGGTGATCTCGGATATTCGAGGCCAAAATTTCTACCACCTTAAGCGAGTCGTTGACACACTCGATGGTTGTGGTCTCTCAGATTCTAACATACTCATCGATTGGTCCCATGATTCCTCTGCCGTGTCTGGCTTATCGATCTGCCAAATGTTTTTGTTCACGAGATAAACCCCCTCTTGTAATTTAGCGACATTTCTTCTTTACGAATAATTGTTGTCTTGTTATGGCGTATCTTTAAATCCGCATAAACAATGGCAGCGAAACTTAGGCGAAACCGTGCAACGGAATAATGTTTCGTCGTAGGCGGATTCTGCAAAGTAATCATTTTAGCGATCGAGGTACCGCTAACGATCCGCGATACTTCGGTGTGCCCTCTGACTCTATCTCCATAGCCCGTACCTTGTGAGTGTTGTCTCTCAAACTCGAGCGCTGCCGCGAACCAGGTGTTTCTCTCTTCTTCATCTGAAGAAGATGAATCATTCAATAGACGATTGAAAAAGTTACTCATTTTTTGAGAGAGTGAGTAAATGAAAATCTAAGATGGGTGTAAATTTGTAAGGGTCATCACACTTTCGGTTATAGATGTTTTTGAGGCTATGTATCGTAAGCGAAACCATATTACAAATGTTTGGTGATTTGACAAATGCACTACTATATTGGAGACCGGCTTTGCTCCAGACTTTTACAACCAGATGTGATTTGACAAATTGTGCACTACTATATTAGGCCAAACTGCTCGACTTTTTGCGGCCAGATGTGATTTGACAAAAATTGATACACTCTTATGTTGGAACCGGCTTTATCGGCTTTTTTACAACCCGATGTGATTTGACAAGTCACCTAGTGATAAGGCAAATCATCCTAAACTCAAATCACAACTTTTTAGAACCCGATATGAATTGAAAAATCGATCGATGGTAGTAAAATCGTGAGAACCCAGATGTTATGTTTTTAGCGATGTGATTTGACAAGTCAATGAATGAAAAGCATGTCTAAAAGCTTCAAGATTTGTCGGTTCCAATGTTTTAAAAAGCGGTTGATGGCCCAGGCGGAAAAGTTCTGGGTTCGTAGTTCGTCTTTCGGATCGTGGTCGAGCCGCGGTTGAACCGCAGTTGAACCCGGTGGCGTCATAAATATTAAATTATATTTCTTTAAATATAAAATTATATTTAAATATATTATTTAATATTTATAATATTATTATTCATTTTTATATATTTAAAATATTAATATATGATTTGAGACATCAACAAAATATTTATCTTTGTTTGATCATATTGTCTTATTAATCCAACACATTGTTTTTTTTCCCTATAGTTGATAAATTATTTATTTTTCTTTATTTTTTATAAGAACTACAATTAATTTAAAAAATATTTAGCTTGATATGGAACATAATTTAATAAATATTTTATAAGTGTTTTGAGTGATATAAATGAATGAAGGAGTATATGATGTAATTATTAAAAGAAAATCGAGGGAGTAAAATTGGAATAGATTTAGAATATTTCCAAGAAATTTAGATGCTCGCTCAGCTGGGATCGGTAAGCTAAAATTTAGCCAAATCTCAAAAGTCAACTTTTAGGAGCCAAAATTTGGCTTTGGATCTTTGATGTTTTTTGGCTAGCTAGGAATGGTCTAACTCGGCCACTATATATATATATATATATATATATATATATATATATATATATATATATATATATATATATATATATATATAATGAAATGAAGTTGATTGATTGATTGAAACAAGGGCGGGAGGCATAAAAATCTAGTTCCTTTTCGGTCTATACCTCACATGAAAAATCATTTTAAAATATTATTAGAAAAGAGAAAAAAGAAAAAAAGAAAACAGGGAGAGCGATTCCTGCTTTACAAAAATTAGCTTTATTGCATGAGAGCTTTGAAGCCTTTCCAAGGGGTTTTATTTTGTTTTTTCTTTCTGTTTCTCGACTAAGTACAAACAAAATCAAAAATCAAAAAATTAGGACTACTCATAATATTATATTTTCCAAAACTGAAACAGTGTAAGGAACAGATGCAGCAAACGAGGGGCCATATATGTATGGCAAGAGAGAGACAAAGGGGATTTAACACATAAATGATGAAGAAAAATATTACATAAGAAGACTTCTCCTAATTAGGGCACCTTTTTAATCACAATTTTCTTCCGACAAAGAATTGAATGATGTTTGCAGTTGAATTCATCCTTTTGGAAGATGGTTTGAGACAAGTAATAAAGCAAAGATGCTCGTAGTTCAGAGTACAAATATAAAACGTAGTTAAAAAACATGAAGAATTTGCTTCAGGGTTGAAAAGAAGGAAATTCATAAATTCAAAGTAGAAGAGTCATCAATTGCTTCTAGAACTGATCCTGAAAATATTTCCCCCAAAGATCCTCAATTTTCATCAATAAACATTCTTTTATTACTATTTTCTTTTTAAAGTTGAAATCGACATGCTATTCAGGGTTAATTAACTGTTAACATGGCTTCCTGCTAAAATTATAAACCTGGGGGGTTATGTTTTACAAAAGAGGGACGTTGTGGGAGGATGATTCCATGCCATGGGGTTGGATACCTTGAAGTATCTTCTCCTCTTTAGCCTTCCCCCACATCACTGTATAAAACCCAATAGCTATTATAACAGCTCCAACCACACTGCAAAATATTTCAATTAATTTAGTTATCCCAAAGAAAAAAATTGATGAAATATTTGTGTTATTAGCCATTCAAGAATGGAAAACAAAAAAAGATGATACCTTCCAAGATAGAGAGTGTCCCCGAGAAAAGTAACCCCCATGACAACTTCAATCACCATCCCAATTGGCTTAAACATGACTACAAAGAAAGGCCCCTTTTTGGCGGATTACCCATATACTAGCAACACTAAGAAGGCTAACCACAAGAATTGCTAAGAGATGAAACAATACGAGTCCGTTATGGATTTTCAAATATACAAATAGAGAATAAATATTCAAATTACAGGAAGATGACTTGAACCCATGCATGACCTCCTACTAAACTTGACTCTAATATCATATTAAACGATCAATTATTCTCCTGAAAACTCAAGTTTATAGGATTTGAGTTTAATATGAGTTAAAAACTCATGTCTTTAACAATTTCATCTTTAAGAATGAAGAAAAATTTTCGGTTTAAAAGCTACAGAAGAAGATTTGTCATGGTTCAGGTACTTACTGAGTATAAAATGGCTATCAACTCCAAGTCTGGTCTTAATCTCCAAGCACTTGGATTCCTTTCTGCTATCAAAGAGATTATGGAAGATTGCATGACCACAAAGGCGCAACAAATGAGTGTGACCATCAGCTCTGCAGGGTAGGCTTTAATGATGGTAGTCTGTAGATGGTAAAAGAATTCATAAGCATATGCAGGATGATCAGGAATGCATACATATTGTGTCTTAGAGGAGTTTTGAATGGCCTGGTATGGTTTTTTACCTGGAAAACATAAAAAATTGCAAGCATGAAGGCAGCAGTTGCAGGGAGAAAACGTCCCACAACCCAAATTGTCGTGGGAATTGATCGCTACCTTTCACATGAAAAGTCAGAAGATCGGTCACCGATTCGAACTATCCCAGATATCAATAAAACAGATCTACAGATCGTCGATACGCAAAGTAAGATGATTAAAATGTTTAAAAATTATTAAAATATTATATAAATTATTAGAAATATATATATAATTAAGCAAGCTAAAAATTTAATAAAACAAATTTTTTATGTATTTAACATTATTTAAATAGTTAATGAAGAATTCAATAAAAAAAATTTATGATAACGCTAATAAAAGAAATTATTTTATATCAAACATAACATCTTTTTAACAAAATGTTATCAAATATATGAATCAATACCATGTTGAATGACGAGAAAGCTCAAAATCATCATCATCATTAGTCTTATGACGAGTATACAAATCGGGACGATAATTTGCATAATAAGAATGTGGTTGAAAAAATTATTTATTATTTGAATGTGTTGGCTGAAATGATTGGTTTGATGATCTATAATTAGGAAAATATGACCTTGGAGGTTATTCGGTCTCAACACCATATTGATAGTATCTAAAACCTCGATAAGCAATGTTACTACTATTAGAAGATTGGTCATATCTACTAAAAGCATTAAAAGAATTATTACTACTTTCAAAATTATGATAAGATCCATCTCCTTCTCCCATTCCATTATTCTTATTTATGTTTGTTTTTATAAATTATTAATTTTGAATTAATCTTATTTATTTTTGGTAAAATAAATAAAATAATTTTATATTTGTATTTTATATTGTTTACAAAAATATGATTTATGGTTTTGTTAATTATTATTCTTATTTTATTTATAACATTATAATTTAAAATTAATTAGAAGTTGCTAAATACAGTTTGCTAAATATATTTTTCAATTGGAAACAGTAAGGTAAAATAAGGGGGTTAGGTGGTTTAGAGTTGCTAAATACGCTTCCTGCCACACCCAATGCTTTTGGCCCTTTCTAGAGAAAGAGCCAAATGATATATATATATATATATATATATATATATATATATTAATTCTACATGTGAGCCAAAACGACGCCGTTTTGATTCCCATAATCCAAAACTCGTTGTTTTGAATTAGTTGTCACTTTCATTCAAATGACGTCGCTAATCAGATTTAACATAATAATAATAATAACAAACGACATCGCTTTATGTCTTACGTAGACAAACGTCATTTTCAAGTAAAGGCACTCTAAAAGAGGAACCCTTGTTCCTGTAGTCGGGCATAAAAAATGAAAAATGAAGAAGGGGGGGAAGAAGAGAGGGAGAAGAAGGGCATATGCATACCTGCACTTGCTCAACTCGTCGTCAAGTCTAAGCGAAGGTGTGCTCTTGGAGTTTGACGCTTGACCTTGTTCTCAAATAAAGGCCTTGAGGTTTTGTCGTTTTGGAGCGAGCGATGGCCGACGAGCCTGAGGAGATAAGTTAGTTTTTAGATTTCAAAATCTCAGATCCATCCAGCATCCAAGAGTTCTTTACTTCTTTTTCAGTTTGCTTTTTCAATTTTTTGTCAAATATATGAAATTTTTTTAGATTTTTTGGTTCTTTGTATTAAGGATATTTGATTCCCTGTATTTTTACTGAGTTGATCGAGTTTTAACCAATCCACTCATAGTCTTGTATCTGGTATCGATATCGACACGATTAACATCGAGTCGATTACGAATTGGTTGAATCGTATCGGACACAGCCTATTTTTTGAAACCTGTGATGGACACTATGGCCCCAATGGATTTGGCACAACCGCTGTTGACTCTCAATTCAAGGTTTTCCATCCTAGTCACCATCCACATATCAGTTAGGAATTGGGAACACTCGGCAAAGAAATCACATTAGTAGATTTGTTAGAGTTCGGTTAACCAAATTTTGTCTACCCTAAAGTTTTGTTATGTGATATTATGGATTTTTTGTGGATTTGTGTGTGATGTGACATTATGGACTTTATGGGCTCTTTGATGGTAACAAAGGGATTGGAAAGCAATTCTTGCTTAACCCATCAACATCTACTCACCCTTTAGCACTATAAATCACATTGTAAGTCCAAGTATAAAAAGTAAAGGTAAGCTTATCATGTGCTGTGTTTGGGGCAGCAAAATAATTATAAACCAAAGAAGAAAGTGACCGACAAGAATACGCATAGATTTACATGGATTGGTGGGTAGAACTTTCCCTATATCCAAACAGAGTTATATAAGAGTGTATTTATAATAATCTTATATATAATCAATTTATAAAAATACACATATGTCCTGTATTATACTGTAACATTCTACAAGGGTGAATCATAACCTATTATTTCGTCTTCCCAATAAAAAAATGACATGTCTAAAAGTAAATGTCATCGTTTCGCTTCATGCATCCTACATCTATATTTACATATATTTCTCTATGAATATGAACAATATACTACAATATCATGATTTTGAGTTTTAAATGGGCCGGACAAAGGGCGCCTTTTTTTAACCAATCATGCCCTCTCAAAAAGGTCGGATGATGGTTCGTCCATTGCATACCAAATTTAATAGGCCAGCAGCTTGCTAGTTCCCACACATCCTTGGCTTCCATGGTTAAAAATTCTTAAATACCCCATATCACCTAACATTTAACACTTGATTTTGAAGGAATGAAAATTCCCCTAAGCCATGGGGTGTGTTTGGTGCCGGTTTTTTAAAACCGTTCGCGTGAACAGTTTTCAAAGCACAGATAATATGATTTTTGTATTTTTTAAATTTAGTATTTTTTATGTTCATGTTTTTTAGAACAAAAAACTTTTAAAAGCCATGACCAAACAAACTCTTGGGGCCTGTTTGGTTCTTATTTCTGTAAACTATTATTGAGAATAATTTTTGAAAACACAAATAACATTATTTTGATATTATTTGAAAACTGTTCTTGTTTTATGAATTTGAAATCCATTTGAAACTCGAAAAGTGCTAAAAAAAATAAAATAATTAGGAAAATAGAAAAAGTTGAAGGAAACAAAAATTTGAAGGAAAATATAAAATATGTTTAAACTTAATAATGAATTGTATATATTTTATTCAAACTTATTTTATTTATTTCTCTCCATTATATAAAAACTAAAAAATTTAAAAATATATAAAATTTTGAATAATTTTTATTATACTTAGCATTTTTTTTCCTTTCCCTCATCCAAACTAGGTGTCAGTGTTTTATATATGTGTTCTTTCTATTTTTTCATAATAATTTAAAAAAAAAAAAACTGGGACTTTGTACTTAGGCTGTTAGGCATATTGCGAACTCTTGGCCTCCAGTGCCTGCCTGATCAGTTCATGAGTGGAGGAAATGCACGAGAAGCAGCCATCATATCCACATCAATAATGGAGATCAGTCATTGCTGAAACTAAGGTCGAAGAGCTATACCTTATTCCAACATAAATAAACATCTGTATCCAACGTACAGCTTCACCCAACCACAAACACAAAACCTTTACTGTTAGCTTAATTGATCAAAAGCAGAAAAAGTAATTTGGCACTTCGGAAAAAGTAATTGATCAAACCCCTCTAAGCCTTTAAAATTGGGTCTCTAATAATTAAATTAAGGAAAATATGACAACCGATTAATTAATCAAATGATACCAAGAAACGAACTCCAATTATAACACTATAGCACATAAAACATGTAATGAATAAATAAATAAACAAAGTCAAATAAGTTTAGAACGTGTACCTTAATGGCAAATCGAAAATGATATCAATAGAAAACAAGGTTAATGCAACAACAAATATAAAAACATTCATTGTTAAATTATAAAAATTAATGAGTGTCAAATTATTGGAAGCATACATGGGATGTTGATCCTTCCCACCAAGGCCCATTTATTTAACACGTGAGTCAATTTCATGTAATCTCATTTCATTAGAATTATGGAATAGATCGTGCTTTCAAAGTCTTTGAAATCATGTTGAAAAAGAGTAATTTTGGAAAAAGTAAAACTAGATTCAAGATTTTTGAAAATAGAATATCACTTTAGGAAAATTTAGAAAAATTATTTGAAAGATAGATATTTGAAAGAAAAAAAAAAGGATATTTGATTTGGCAAATTTAAAGAGAGTGAGTCTTGAATTTTTTAATTTAAAAGGATTTTTATAAAGAAAATAAATTTTAATTTTTTTTAATTAAAGAAAAATGATTTTTGAATTTTTGAATTGAAAGAAAATGTCTTTTTAAATATTTTGGAAATTGAGAAAAAATTGTTTTTTTATTTTTTTGAAGTTAAAAGAAAATAATTTTACTTTTGAAAAATTTAAAGAAACAAAATTTGAGTTTTAAAAGTTAAAGAAAATGATTTTTGATTTTTTTAAATAATTTTTGAAATATAAGTTAAAGGAAATAATTTTTGAGTTCTAAAAAAAGGTTAGAGAAAATTATTTTTGATTTTTTTGAAAACAAATGATTTTTTTATTTATAAAATTAAGGAAATAAAATCTTTTACAAGTAAAATTTAGAAAGTAAGATTTCTTAGAAATTTTAATTTTTTATATTGTTACAACTACTCCTTATTTATTTATATTTAAGAAGGGCTTGGTAAATTGGACTTTGATTTTATTAAACTTTTTCTTCTTTTTTTTTTTAAATCTTGATTTTATTAAACTTAGAAAAGAAAAAAGAGGCTTTAACTTAAGAAAAATGAAAAACATGATTTAAAATAAATTTAATAAATTAAAAGGTAGAATAATAATCAAGACAATAATAATAAAAACTAAAATAATAATGAAGTTGACCGGAGAGAAACATAAAAAAAAGAGTTAACATACTAGTTGGTTAATTACTTAGAAGGCATGAAGTACACAGGTTGAAACTTGGTAGGTGGTGGAAGGACCTAGATTGTAAGAACTTTTGAGCATCAGTAATATAACGCGAATCCCATAAAAAGGATTCCCAGAATACGCGTAGCTTCGCAGCTCCTCTCGACGATTAAGTCAAGACAAGATGTTAGTGCTGTCGACAGCTATACGCTTGGAATTGTCTTACCTCAATCTCATGGGGATCTTCCTGATTTATAAGGCTCGGTTAGAAAATCTCCCCTTAATTATAGGGATAAACCTCTCTAATTATAGGGAAAAATTTTCTTTTTTTCATATCAATGATTAATCTTCTAAGAAATAAGGGATTTTAAACTCTAAATCGCTGATAAATATATTCAGATATTTCAAATTTCTTCATATTATCCACAATCGAACTTCCTATACTGCAGATGACCTAAGCAGTAACTCAAATCCTGCATACCGTCAAGAAGTCTTTGGTACATCTCGACTTTCTCAAACGAGACGAAGACTTTCCCCATATGATAATACATATCGGTTTTAATATTTGGGTGTGTTTAACTCTGACCATTTCACAATGCAGGTCAAGCGGACCTTGGGCCCATTTAATAATGGGTCTAAGTACTCATAGGTGGGAATCCTTATTATTGTTATTTGGAAAAAATATATATTTGAAGAATTATGCTTCCAGATTAAGATAAATGGAAGAAAAGAAGATAGATGCATACACTCTACATTGAAACGGAAAATGAAGGCTAATTACTGGAAAGGAAAACAAATGCATGAGTTGTAATTTAAACACTAAAAAGGAAAATAAATACACTAGAGTTGATTAAGACAATAAATTACACGCATTGAGTAACTGCAGTAATAGCTAAAGGAATAATCACAAAACAAATAAGTGCAAGATGGTAAATGAAATGAAAATAAGAAAGGCAATAAAACAATTGTATACAGATTTGCAAAATAATAAATAAGGAAAGAAAGAAATACAGGAAAATAATTGTTATAAGAATTCAAAAAAAAGTAAAAGAGTTAAATGTTTGAAAGCAAAGTTGTAGTTACAGAGGAAATTATTATAAACAAGATTTGCAAAACTACATAACAATAAAATAAATAAGAAGAAGAAATTGAAAGTAAAGTCCTAGTGGCAGAATAGATGTGAATGGAAAATAAAATAAACTAAAATAAAAATAAAATATATCCTAAAGCCGCCCTAGCATATGTGCTCTGCACAGCAGCCATACTGAAAATGCCCCAGAATACAAACAAATTTTAAATAACTTTCATTCATGTCTAGATCCTTAGAAGAAACCGATCTAACGGAGATCTCATAAAAAAAAAAAAGGAACATCATACTCATTGTTCAAGAAACCGAGATCCATAAGTCATGGTAGAAAAAAATGGAGACCATTAACCATCATCAAAAAACAAAGACTAAGAGTGTTACTATGAGCAGAAGGAATAGGAATGGGTGAATACGTGTTACCTCAATGAAGTCCTATGTCTCTCAATATCCATCCAATTGGGGGGTCTCTATCTCTTCATATGGGTACTCCGTTTAGACTGAAGCCTTGCCTCTCCCTTCGTGCAGTGACTTCCGTTCCCTTTTCTCATCTAGATCTTTTTCCTCCTTTTCTCCCAGCTCTTTTTTTCTTTCCAAAATAAACCCAAATCAAGAAAATCAAATAAAGTAAGGTAAAACAATGAAATAAAATAAAATAAAATAAGGTAAAATAAAAGATAAAACTGAACCTAGCTCAAATTTGGAGTCTATAGCATTCTATTTATTTGACACTCAAAAGAGAGAAATTCATCTAATTCATGTTATAATAGTATTATATTAGTGTTATAACAGTGTTACATTAATATCATAACAGTGTTACATAAATGAGGTCTATTGGTCAACCCATTAAGGGAAATTTCGTTTTAATAGGGGAGAATACATGTTTTTATTAATTGGATATAGAAAATACATTTCACCATAATACGAGTAACTTGTATTCTTTTTTCTTTCATATTGGTCCAACAATGCATTAGCCCTATCCTTTTTAAGGCCGTAATCTTCCACAAGAAGTTAGTTCTTCTTGACCTTAAAAACTCGGCCATCACCATTTGTCTTTTGTTTCTTCTTTCCTCAAGAGAAACATAGGTCGTTTGTCTCTTATGTGTTTGGATAATGTGGTTGGTGTTTATAATATATAGTAGTGGTAGAGCTTATGAAAATTACATTTGCAAGGCATCTATTAAGATTTTGTACATATTTTTATAATTACATTGCTTGTGTTAATAGGGTATTATCTCTAATATAATAAAAAATCGCTAAAGTAGAAAATAATAATAATAAAGGACTAGGATGATCAAGAACCAATAAAAGAAAAACAAATTATATATCAACTCATTCCCATAATCAATAAAAATTAAAAGTTAAAAAAAAAAAAATTAATGCACTAAGATGATTAAAATTTATTTAAAGAAATCAAGTTTTTCAAGCTTAATCAATCAAATTACCTATTGAAGACTGAACTACATGTGAATGTTAATTTTAACAATTAAAAAAATTAAGAAAGTCTGTTCACGAACCATTCATACGACATGAAAACTTACATGCATTTAAAGTCTCCCTTTTCTTTTTCTTTTTTTTTTCTTTTGTTACAATAAATGAAATGATATATATATATATATATATATATATATATATATATATATATATATATATATATATATATATATATATATATATATATATATATATATATTATAAAAGAACTGTCACTGTTAGGCTAGTGACTAGTTAATGGAATTTGAAAAAAAGTACCTATTTTGGAATATTATGTGAGGTATTGACCGAAAGAAAATAGATTTTGGGAAAAGTTTATATTGGACTTATAAATAAGGATTGTCACTGTTGGGCTAGTGACTAGTCAATGGAATTTGACAAAAAGTACCTATTTTGGAATATTATGTGAGGTATAGACTAGAAGGAAATAGATCTTAGGAAAAGTAGGTTTCAATACACTCATAGATTTATTATTGCATATCAGTGGTAAAGAATGAGTTTTAGGGTATTCATTACACTTTATAAAAAAATATTTGATTTTTAGTTAAAAAATCAAATAATAGTAAATTAGTCCCTAAAATACCCCTCCTTAAACCCTTCAACATTAGTCATTCAGCTCCTCCTCTTCCTCCTCTTCTTCTTCTTTATCCACAAATAAAAAAAGAAACGGAAAAGTTAAAGTTCCAAACCTTCACTTATGAACTCCCTCATCTTCTTCTCCCTTCATTTTCTTTTCCCTTCATTTTTTATTCTATTTCGCCGAAGGACTTTTGGTGCATTTCAATTTCATCAGAAACTAGGGCATTCAACTCATTTCTTCGTCGATAAGTTGAACATTTCGTCTTTCTTGTTCATTTTTCATTTTGTTTAGCCAAATGACATTTGGTGCATTTCAATTTCGCCAGAAACTAGGCATTTGGCAAGTCGATCGGTTCAATCTTCGACATTGTAACCTTAATATGCAAAACAAAGAACAGGAAAGAAGGTACGTATGTATTTTTCCTAACCTCTATGTTTCTTTATCTGTTCATTTGATAAATGGGTTAGACCACTTTTTTTTTTATGGGGTTTGTTTTGAAGAGTTTTTTTTTTTTAAATTCTTTCTTTTATTCTAAGTGTTTGTCTTCTTTGTTTTGAATGGGTTTGATTTGAATATATATATATTTTTTAAATTGTTTCTTTGATCCTAAGTGTTCGTCTTCTTTAGGCAATGACCATTAGGGTTTTTTGTGAAGATACATGCATCAAAAATGTGAAAATGAAAAATTAAGAGAATTATGGAACTATTACCATAATTGTTATATTTACTACAATAATATGGTGAATCCACTACCATGACTATATTATTTACTACCATAACATATTGGAACTACAACCATCATTGTAATATTTACTATCATAATTAATATAATGGATCTACTACTGTAATTGTTGCTACTATAATATGTTTGATCTACTACCATAACTGTATTATTTACTACCATAATATGTTTGATTTACCACCATAAATGTATTATTTACTATCATAATATATTGGATCTACTAGCGTAACTAACATTTCTTCTTCCCCAATTCAATTGTTTTGAGCGTTTGTTTTTTTACTAGACATTGCTCATATATGTTAAAAAAAATTGTAATTTGCATAGAGTTATAAATATACTAGCAATACCTTGTAAATGGCTTAACAATAGGCTGGATCTACTACCGTAACTGGCTTATATAATACCATAATAGGTTGGATATCAAGTGATAGATTAAGGAAGGATTTATTTATGATATAATAGTAACACAATCTAAATCCTAGGATTGATATGTTCAATATGTTTGAATGTGTAACTAATGAGTCTTTAAATTGAAAATTGGCAAGCAATCTATAGATTTGAAGAAGATGGCGAACGAAATGTTCTGTTATGTTTGTGAAGATGGCGAATCGGTGCAGAATGAAAATGGGGTAGTTGTATATAAGGGCGGTTGGGTCATTACATTGTATGTGAATGTGCAAATTTCATATGTTGAATTTGTCTCAATAATTTGTCGTAAGTTAAATGTTGACCCAAATTCGGTAAAAATACACCACATGTAATTTGATCCATTAATGATGGTATTGTCGCTCATCCACAGCAAACAAAAAATGAAGTTTTACAGACCAATGGATCTCGCCGTTATTTGCACGTCTCAATACAACATTCGCGCTGGTCGCATCCATCATACATTCATCACCAACAATCTACAATATATCACCTAATATAAACTTGGTAATTGAACAATGACTAAATTTTTTCCATGTCTTATTAATTGTGAACCCACACTCGTTGTTGCTTCTAATTCAGAACAGATTAATAGAAGTGGAAATGGGAATGTGAATATGGTGAATTTGTCGTTGGATGTTTTTGCAAATGCCTCAACATTTGAGTTTGATGGGTTGTCTAATAGAATTGCTTAAACATACATGGTTCAATGTAATTCAAGACATCTAAGTCAATATTCCATTATGGGCAGTGGACAAACATTTCCAAATGTACCTACATTCCGGGGATTTGTTGTCTCTTATGTCTGTAGGAGGTAGATTTCAGTAATATTGCAAAAGAAACACATGTAAGCACATATGTGTTGTCTGTATGGTAAATGAATGCCAATGGAATATAACTTGTCATGATATTGGTGCATCAGATGTTGTCCAAGTGGATACATTCTTAAATGAGCACGATCATAGTGTTGATGATGTAGTAGTGATAGGGGTGAATCATATAAGCATTTATAGCGTGTTTCTCATGTGTTTATGCAGCCTAAATGCTAGATTCACACCCTTATGTGCAACATTACAATTAATCCCCTCACTTTTGAGTTTCACAGTATTAAAGAAAGCAAGCAAAGAAAAGGCGTAAAGAGCAGGAAGTGTAATCAATAAAGGTCTTGGGTTCGCTCTAGGCGCGGAAAGCCTGGCTGAGGCTTAAGATAAAGACCCAAGATGAAGAATGCCTCAGTTCCGTCTAGGTGGAAGACTCACTAGGCAAAGAAGACCCGCCTGTGTGAAGCACACCTTCACCCAGGCTGGCTGAAGTTCACTTTGATTGCAGACCGTCTCGCTCAGGTGAAGCGGGCACTTCACGAGCGAAGTGGGTGTTGGATTGGAACAAAATTGCCCTCATTCTTAACCCCATTGTGGTCATTTTCCAACACCATAAATGCTATACTTGTAATTTTTATTGGGGGGAGAGAGCTTGGGGACATTTTGGCTAGGGTTTCTCTCTAAGCATTTATTGTTGAGGGTTGTAGATTTTCCTAGTTTATAGCTTGTGGTTGGAGCCAAGTTACAAGATCTAGCTGCCAGAGGACTTCTTGTGGCAGTGGAGCATGGTTTTAGGGGACCTCTACTTCATACTTGTTTTATATCCCTAATTCCTTCTCTTTCTCTTAACCTTTCAGCATTATGTTTGTTGTAGACATGATATTGTTGGGTTTTGAGGCTACCATGAGTGGCTAAATTCTCCTCTAGGGCTGGTTGTGAACATTGGTGCTTGGCTTATGTATTATATTGAATGATTTTGTGAATATAATCTTGTATTGAGGTTTTATAACATGGTTCTATGAATTTCAAGGTTTTATCCAATTTATGCATGTTAGGTAGTGAGGTTGAGCCTTAGAGCTCAAGGGGTTTCCAAAATGACAGTTGGAAATATACCCTTGGGACTTGATTTCCATTCCCTAATGTTCATAATTGATAAAATCAAATTAACTTAATAAAATAAATCTAGGAAATTATGAATGCCTACTACTAGATGGATTTTATTAGGAGGGACATCATCTAACCTCATGTGATGATCGTATGGACCGAAAGGTAATTGATTTGAGCATAACCTCGGAATTTCCATTGCATGAACTGAAAGGTGACCAAGGGAAATTCCCAAGGACTGATTTACCTTAGAACAAGTAGCACATTGTTTGACCTAGATGGACCGAAAGGTGAATATGGATTAGGTGTGAGAAATTGAGGTGAGTCTCGAAAGAGATAACTTCATACAGAGTTCCTTAGGAAAATACAAGAGTATTTTCACTTAATTAGTACTTAATGAATGCTTGAATGCACCAATGGAAATAACCGGCCCTAGTGTTATTCCTTACGTTTTCCTATAACTTAATCCAACCGTTTTCTAATCTTTTAGAATAGATTTTTAATTTAGCTTAGTTTCATTTTTTTTAGTAACAATCAATCACAACTAGTTTAATTGGCTTAAATAGTAAAAGTCTCGAGTAGCCGGGGTACTTAATCCCCACTTAAACCATCTCTTGCCTATGGGTTCGACATTTTAGGGTTTTTAATTTAAAAACCACTATATTACTTGTGATCTATGCACTTACGGGTTAGGTTGTTGCACAAAATTTTTATATAAAAACAAAAATAACCAAACAAGTCTTTGGTGTCATTGCCGAGGAAGCAACGGTTTAAATGGAATAGATTGATTTTCCAGCAAAAAGGGGCATTTGCTACTTTGAGCAAAAATTCTTTTTTGTGCAGGAATCTTATTTTATTTCCTTCATTTTTCTATTTAGCTCTATTATTGTTTATATCTTGTGTTTAGTTTGTTCGCTTCTTTTTCCATGGTTGTTTTCTAATTTAAGGTATCAACTTTTATGCATAGAAGGCCCAACTCTGAGTTATTGCCATTTGATCCTGAAATAGAGAGAACGTTGTTCAGACTTAAGAAGACCAAAGCCGATAATACAGAGATGGAAGATCAGAATACTGATAGGTTTAGTAAGGGTCAATCACACCAAAATAAGATGCCTGGGATTTGGTAACCGACACTAGGTGACTGATGGAGGCCCATGATGAATAAAGAATATTCGGGGATTCGACATCAACCCATAGATGCTAATAATTTTGTGTTGAAACCTGCATTGATCTTTATGGTTCAACAACAATAATTTGGGGGCAACCCTTCTAAAGATGCCAATGAACACTTATCGAACTTCTTACAATTGTGTGGCACTATAAAGATGAATGGAGTGAAACACAATGTGATTAAGCTGAAGCTTTTTCCTTTTTCACTAAGGGATAAAGCAAGAAATTGGTTCCACAATTTAATGTTGGGATCAATATATACTTAGGGAGCTTTAGTAGAGGTATTCTTGACAAAAAAATTTCCACGTCAATTAACTTCTCAGTTCAGAGTGGCTATCACACAATTTCGACAAGGAGACCAAGAGACACTATATGATGCTTGGGATAGGTTCAAAGAATTGTTGAGGAAATGTTCGCAGCATGGATATGAGCTGAGCGCTCAAGTGCAAATATTCTATAATGGTCTCAACTATTCGACCAGGGCACTAGTGGATGTAGTGTGTGGGGGTTCAATCACTATGAAGACATCAAGAGAGGCCAACTTTATATTTGAAGAATTGGCCAAGAACAATTACCAACCTCCTTCTGAGAGAGGTGATGGAAGAAAACAATGGGGATTGCATGAGGTAGATAGAATGTCGTCTTTGGAGGCAAAGTTTGAAGCCTTGATAGCGAGATTAAATCAACAAGCTCCAAAAGTGCCGACCATTGGGGAAATTGCATATATGCAAGCACAAGGTGCTCTAATGGCTAATCCTCCACTACAAATTGAGGACGCAAACTATGTGAATAACAAAAGTTACACATTCCGACTCAACAACAACTTACCATCGCATTATCATCCAGGGTTAAGGAATCATGAGAAATTCTCTTATAGCAACCAAGTTATAGTTCCTCATGAACCCCACCAATTAAGCAATACCATGACACCTCCAAGTTTTTAGAACCAAGGAGCTTCAAGCTCCAATTATCAAGGCAGTCGGGATTCAACGAGCTCAAGTTAGTGATAAATGATATGAAGAAGTCGACCGACACTAGAATCACTCAATTGGAAAATGGTCAAGTGGTGATAGGAAATGTAATGAAGAGCATGGAAGTTATTTAAAGTACCATGAGAACTTGCATGAAAAATCTGGAGCACAACCAAGCCAATCTTAGCACATGCATTAAGAATATCGAGATGAATCAGGTCAGGGTAGGAGCATCCTTGAAAATTCTAGAAACTTAGATAGGACAATTGGCTTATTGAGAGATAATCCACCAAAATCCTTTCCGAGTGACACGGAGAAAAAACCGAAGCAATGCTTGGTCGTAACCCTAAGAAGTGGGAAAGAGCTGGATGAGCCCAAGCCAAGTGGAGAAGCTGAGGATAACAAAGTGGGAGTTGAGCTAAACAACAAGAGAAGGGAACAAAAATCTGATGAAGTTGTCCCAAGAAGAATGACTTTTCCCGATAACCCTCTCGTGTACACTCCACCCCTACCCTTTCCCCAAAGGTTTCGAAAAACCAAGCTAGATGAACAGTTTGCCCAGTTTCTAAACATGTTTAAGAAACTCGAGATTAACATCCCATTTGCCGATGCGTTGGCTCAAATTCCATGAAGGAGATAATGAGCAACAAGAAAAAGTTAAAGGCGTATAGGGACAGTAAATCATCTGACTGAAAATTGTAGTGCAATCATTCAACGGAAGCTTCTAGAGAAACTCAAAGATCTGGGCAGTTTTACTATCCTTTGCATCATTGGGGAGCAAACATTCAGCAAGGCACTATGTGATCTTGGGGCAAGCATAAATTTGATGCCATTTTCAGTGGCAAAAAAATTGAATTTGGGGGAGATGAAACCTACAACTTTATCACTTCAAATGGCTGATAGATCTTTGACCTTTCTGAAGGGCATTATAGAGGATGTTTTAGTGCAGGTTGATAAATTCATCTTTCTTGTGGATTTTGTGGTTTTAGAAATGGAGGAAGATAAGGCGGCACAATCTTGGGAAGACAGTTTCTCGCCATTGGCCAAGCACTCATCGATGTGAAGAATGGGGAATTAACACTAAGAGTGGGTGAAGACCGAGTGGAGTTTAATCTTTATAAAAGCATGGAATTCCCAAATACGGAAAATGCAAGTTGCATGAGAATTGACGCTTTGATTCCTTCGCAAGAGGATGTGTTGCATGACTTTGGCAAAAGCAGTCCACTTGAGCAATGCCTGACAAAATCACTCACCATAGCATCCATAAGTGATGAAGATCTATCATCCACTCCGGAATTGATCAAAACAATACTTGCTCTCTAAGAAAACGAAGAAGAATCAATTTTAGAAGAAGGAAGAAAAACTCCGAATGGTTTAGTGCTAAAGGAATTAACGAAGGGCCTCAAATATGCATTTTTGGGATATAATGACACAAAGCCGATGATTATATCTTAAAAGTTGGACAATAATATGGATGTTAAATTGTTAGGTGTGCTTGAAAGGAATTCGGAGGCATTTGCGTGGTCTGTAGAAGACATCAAGGGAATCGGTCCCTCCATATGCATGCACAAAATTTTGATGGAAAAAGATCATGCCCCATCAATTAAGCATCAAAGGTGGTTAAACCCCGCAATGAAGGAAGTTGTGAAAAAGGAAGTTCTGAAATGGCTTCAGGATGAATTCATATATGCCATTTCCAATAGCCCTTGGGTGAGTCCCGTTCAATGTGTGCCAAAAAAATGGAGGAATGATTGTGGTGTGGAACGAGAAAAACGAGCTACTACCCACTCGCACAGTTACGGGTTGGAGAGTATGCATTGATTATAGAAAGCTCAACAAGGCAACTAGGAAGGATCATTATCCTCTCCCTTTCTTGGATCAGATGCTAGATCGACTTGTTGGACACTCTCACTATTGCTTCCTAGATGGCTATTCGGGATATAACCAAATTATGGTGAGCCCTAAAGACCAAGAGAGGACAACCTTCACATGTCCATATGGGACATTCGCTTTCAAAGATGCATAACTTCCATCTTTTCAGATTTGATAGAGAACATCATGGAAGTTTTCATGGACGACTTTTCAGTGTATGGATGCTCGTTTGATAATTGCTTAACCAATCTTGAAGTGGTTCTACAAAGATGCCGAGAGAAAAATCTGGTTTTGAACTGGGAGAAGTGTCATTTCATATACAAGGTATTGTGCTTCGATTAATTTCATCTCTTCCAAAGGGTTGGAAGTGGATAAAGCAAAGATAGCAACAATCCAAACCCTTATCCTACCCACTACGATGCGAGGTGTTCGTATTTTTTTGGGACATGCCGGCTTCAATCGAATATTCATTAAAGATTTCAAAATCTCCGCAAACCGCGAAATTGTTGGAAAGATGCGGTATTTGGAGGAAACCTCAGAGGACAATGATTTTGAGGTGATAAAGAAAAACTTATCGGCTAAATTCCATCGTTGTTACACCAAATTGGCATGAACCATTCGAGATAATGTGCAGCACAAGTGACTATGCGGTCAGGGCTGTTTTGGGACAAAGGCGAGAGAACATCTTCAAGGCCATATATTATGCGAGTAAAACGTTGAACGAAGCTCAAGAGCATTACACAACTACAGAGAAAGAGATGCTAGAGGTAGTATATTCTTGTGACAAGTTCAGGTCGTACATATTGGACTCTAAGGTGACTCTCTACACAGACCATGCGACAATCCGATATCTTATGATGAAAAAGAAGGCCAAATCGAGATTAATTCGCTGGGTTTTATTGCTTCAAGAGTTTGATATGGAAATTAAAGACAAGAGAGGCACTAAAAATGTGGTAGCAGATCACCTATCTCGCTTAGAATCAGACAAGGGGATTGAAAATTGCACAGAGATTGAGGAATCATTCCCGGATGAGCAATTGCTAGTGATGAAAGCTTATTTTCCATGGTATGCATATTTTGTCAACTATTTAGCATGCAATGTGTTACCCCATGGGCTAAGTTCTCAACGGAAGAAGAAATTCTTCTTGACGTCAAGCTATATCAATGGGACGACCCATTACTTTTTAAAAGATGCCTAGACCAAGTGATGAGACAATGTGTACCTCAAGAAGAACAACTAGAAATCCTATCCAAGTGCCACTCTTCCCTATATGAAGGACACTTTGGAAGCCAAATGACAACTCAAAAAAGTAATTCAACCTGGATTTTTCTAGCCGAGCTTGTTCAAGGACTCTCATCAACACGTTTAGAACTGTGATAGATGTCAGAGAGTGGGTAATATTTCTAGAAGAAATGAAACGCCCCTAAAAAACATTCAAGAAGTAGAGATTTTTTATGTATGGGGCATTGACTTCATGGAAGCGTTTCCTCATTCGTTTGGGAAATTATATATCCTTCTTTCCATGGACTATGTGTCAAAATGGGTGGAGGCAATTGCCATAGAGAAGAATGATGCGAAAAAAATGGTGCAATTCGTTCACATAAATATCCTCACCTGGTTTAGTGCCCCTCGGTGTATTCTCAATGATGAAGGAAGCCATTTCTGCAATAGAGTCTTTGCCTCTTTGTTGAGGAAGTATAATGTGCGGCATGCAAAGAGTCTCCCATATCACCCACAATCCAATGAGCAAGCAGAAATTTCAAATCAAGAGATCAAAGAAATATTGGAAAAGACGGTGAGTTCATTTAGGAAGGATTGGTCGAAGAAGTTGGACGATGCTCTATGGGAATATAGGACCGCCTTCAAAACTCCAATTGACAAGTCCCCCTTTCGATTAATCTTTGGAATTTGGAAAACCGTTCCATTTGCCTCTAGAGTTAGAACATCACAGAAGGAGCAGGAACCTCAATTTCAAATTTCAAAGAAGCTAGCGAGAAAGACCCTTCAACTAAACAACTTGAGGAAATGCCAGTTGATCACAAGGAGAATGCAAAGATCTACAAGGAGAAAACAAAAAGATGGCATGACAAACACTTGCTAAGGAAAGAGTTCAAGGTGGATGACAAAGTGTTAATTTTCAACTCCACAATAAAGCTATTCCCAGGCAAGTTGAGATTGAGATGAACCCATTCCACAAATACATTGGTAACCCCATATAGCAATAGGGGTGTTAAATGGCCAAGAGTTCAAAGTCAATGGCCAGAGGTTGAAGCATTACTTGGGTGAGCAAATTGCTAAAGAGATCATGAACTACATTGATGTATAATCTTCGTTTCTATGAGTAACCAGCAGTGAGACACGACTTCGTTGAGCTATCGACACTAAATATAGTGCTTCTTGGGAGGCAACCTTATTTTTGTAAGAACCCCGTTTTTTTTTTTTTTTTTTTCATTTTCTTACTTTGTTTCATTTCTTTTTAGCTGAATGTTGCTAAGACTTTGGGGATTCTTGTTTTGTTTGGTTTAGTTTGATTTGTGTGTTAAGTGTTTCAAGTGCATTCAAGGAACAAGGCCGAGGTTGATCTTTTTTTGAGACAGAGTTTTTAGGAGTGAACCGGAATTTAGGAAAAAGATTATATTTTTCAAAAAGAGGGAGTGAACCTACTCTCGGATTCGCCTAGGCGAAGGCTGCTTCACCAAGGTGAACCCCTGATCAAGATTGGCAAGCCACACCCTGGGCTCACCTAGGCAGGGAAATCCGCCCAGGCGGCTTGCCCCAGCGAACCTAAAGCCCTATTTCGCAACCCCCGGGTTCGCCTGGGGTAAAGAGCCTCCTAGGCAAACCTTAAAGCCATGGTGCCAGCAACCCCCGGCCGCTCTAAGCGGCTGAACTTCTTCCTAAGCCGTAACCCTCGCGACTATCTCATTCAAGCCCCTTTGCTTAGGCGAAGCAGCCTGAACTTAGGGCACTTTAAAGGTCCACACACCTTACTTTTTCTCATTTCAACTTATTTCCCGACTTTTCTCTCACCGAACTCGGCTCTCCCAACTCATGTTTTCTCTATCCCTATTCCTCCATGGCTCCGTAGAAAACTATCCCGAAAAAGCGGAAGAGAATAGGTTCGAGTTCCCACGCACCTCCGCCTCCCCCAACAATCCCGAAAAGTTCACCACACGGGAGGCGACGAAGTTGTATCACGAGTCCCTTTTCAACAAGACATTCATCGTGGAGTGCAACATCTCGAACACTAATGGCTTCTTCACTTTAATGATTCAGGATCGGGGTTGGACGACATTCTGTACACATCCTTAACCCGGGATAGCCCTAGTCGTTAAGGAGTTTCACTCCAACCTACGGTTTCAAAGGCAAATGGGTGGACTTCAGTGCCATCGCAATTAACTGAGTGTACAACCTGATGAACAAGGATAGCGAGGCCTAAAGAGCAATGTTTCATGACCCGCTATCACCCATGATGTGGTCACCCAAGTGTGGGGGAACGCCACCCTTCCACTTCCGAGTGACCACATTTCCCCGATGAGTGCCCCTCAAACCTCGTCCTGAAAGACGGCACAACCATCTCTGTGCTACCTATGAAGCCAAGCCTCCATCTATCCACAGTCACTCGGGACAAGGCGATCTTATTGTATGTGATCGTGCAAGGCATTTAGTTCGAAGTCGGCTATGTTATTGAGCAGGGGATAATCGAGTCCACTCAAGGGCGTTGTACCGAAGCCCTTATCCACCCCTCCCCGATCACCAAATTGTGTTGAACTATTGAAGTGCCTATGCATTATTCCGAAGAAAAGGCCATCCATCGACACCCAATACCACTGCCCAAATCAAAGGAGGGGGTCACCGAAGACATAAGTGATGATGAAGAAGAAGCAGTTCCAATTGCAGCTGTGAGCCACCACCGGTGGACGCCTCTACCCGACCCGACCCGCGCGAACCGAACCGAAACCGGATGCCACTAAAATCACTAAATCATTCAAAATCATATCTGCAGCTACTTCAAAATTTCCAAGAGCAAGCCCATAAACATTTATATTTAACAAAATACATTTACAATGAAGGCATTCAAGCCTTTTCAAAATGATTTACTAAAATAGATGTTCCGTATTCAAATTGTTTATACAAAATATCCATATCAAAAAGAACACATGAAATGAGGCACATGTCTGAGCATACCCGAGATTTCTTTCTTTATGACTCGACGCCCTCGAGCATCGGGTCCGCGCTATCGATCACTATCTAATACCTGTACCAAGGCATTGGTAACAATACTTAAGCATTTTCATGCTTAGTGGTTCTACAAATCCATTCCGCCCACTTAAATCAATTCATGCAATTTAATAATTCGTGAATCCTTCAATCATTTGGATGATCAATATAAATACAATACATATACTTTGTTATATATATATACAATAAATTATAGTTCATCGATCATCCCATAAATACATTTCATAATCAATATATCACAATCTCAAATCAATCCAAATATGCCTACAAATTCAATTCCGCTTATGACATACATTCAATTCACTCAAAATCACCCGCTCCAAATCAATTCAGTTATGCCAATCCAATCAGTTATGCCAATCAATTCAGTTATGCCAATCAAATCAGTTATGCCCTTAACGAATTTAACCTATGTCTTCGATATACAGGATATCAGAGTCACCGGCACGGTCCCGCTGGGCTGCAAGCCTAAGATCACATGGTTCATAACACAAGACCCGCTGGTCACGACCGGGTTATAAACAACTAAATAGTGAACACTACCGACACGCCGGTCGGGTCACCGATCGGAGTGACACATCAATAGTTCATTGCTATTTGACCCTATTGGTATACCAATCTATCCTTACGAAATAAACTAACATTCTATTAAGGGCGTTCAAACTTTATAGCAAAATATACATAATATGTACGCTTGTAAAAACAGTTTATTTTCAATAATCATGCAATTTTTATATGCAAACATTTCACAATCACTTTTCTCAAATCAATTAAATCACTTCAATATTCTTTTAGAACAAACATGCAGAAACTTGAAACGAGGATTAGGAGTTGGTAGAACAAACGTTTCAAACTTGAAATGAGAATAGGATTTAGAAGAACAAACATTTCAAATTTTGAAACGAGGAATATGAGTAAGTAGAACAAACCCAACAATCTTGGCACTTTGATTCCAATCTTTGGAATCTCAATCTCGGTTTGCTTTTCCTCCTCGTCAGTCCCTATTCCAAAACCATTAAAGAATAATATTATTCATGCGTACTAGTAGTTTTGCTAGGATTGATTTTTTTCTAGAGGTTAGTATGAGTTCCACTTAAACAAGCTATATATATAGATGGATTCTGACTCGATGGGATTTCCATAGAGTCAAAGAACACCTTAATCGAGTTCGGACGAAGGAGCAGGACTCCGCCGAGGTCACACACAGCCAAACTTAAATCGACGAGCTGACCTGACCTGGACGAGCTCGATCTATCACCTTGGTCAAACATCTTCTATTCTCATCAGGCATATGAATGTATTCTTGACTCAATGGGCTTTCCATAGAGTCCAAGAACACCCGAATCGGAGTTCAAACGAAGGAGATATGACTCCGTCGAGGTCGCGCGTAGTCAACCCCGACGAGTCGACTTCGAATCGACGAGCTGCACTGAAGTGGCGAGCTCAGCTCCAACACTCGGTCTGACATCTAATATCTTCCTCAGGAATATGAATGGATTCTTGACTCAATGGGCTTCCCATAGAGTCCAAGAACACCCAAATCGGAGTTCAAACGAAGAAGATATGACCTTTCGAAGTTGGAGGTCATGCGTAGTCAACCCTGACGAGCTGACCTGAACTGACGAGCTGCACTGAAGTGACGAGCTCAGTCTAACACTTCGGTCTGACATCTAATAATCTCCTCAGGCATATGGATGGATTCTTGACTCAATGGGCTTTCCATAGAGTCCAAGAACACCCAAATCGGAGTTCAAACGAAGGAGATATGGCCTTCCGAAGTTGGAGGTCAGCAGAATAACCCTTGAACGAGTTCGAGCTCTTCAGACCCGACGACCTCTACAGATCCGACGACCCCTACAGGACCAACGACTCACAGACCCTGACTCACCTCTACAGGATGACCCCACAGACCCGACGACCTCTACAATACCTGACTCCACCCTGGCAAAGATTCACCTCTATGGTCGACTCGCACCCATTTGACTGCTCAGTAAAAAGACCATAACTTGGTCTACTGTGATCCGACTGAGAAATTCAAAAGCCTAACATCAAGTTCATTGATGTGGCTACAATTTCACAGGACTTACTGCCAAATTCTCTTTATTTCCGACCCAAAAACCCGTTCTAAGGTCCGGCTAGTTGACCCGAATTGGCAGAACTGACCCGACCAAATTTAGTTAGGCTGACCTCAGTAAAAGGACTATAACTTAGTCTACAGAGGTCCAAATTGAGAAATTCAAAAGCCTAACATCAAGTTAATTGATGTGGATACAATTTACTAGAAGGACACACTACCAAATCCCTTCACTTCGTGTACCCAAAATCAGCTCTGTCTGGCTAGCTGCGCACTACCACAATGTGGCAGCTTCCCATGGTTTAAAATGCAACCAAACTTTCCCTATACGATAACTACCCAACAATCCTTAGGGTAGAAGAAGACCAAGTAGGAGAAGATCCACCCATGGAGTTTGTCGAAAGTCCCCCGGTTCCGCCCTATCAGAGCTCTCGTCACTAGGGAAGGACTTCCTTCAGGTTTCACGGAGACCTATGGTCTCGACGTCGGAAATCTAGAGAGAAGCGTGAGCCCTCTCTCTAATTTCCCTTTTCTATTTTTCTTTCTTATGGATCACTCTTAATCGTATTTTAAAAAAGGAGGAAGCTTCTCCCACTTTCCACATGCCATGCCCTTTCCTTGATTTTTTTTTTCTTTTTTCTTTATTTCTTTTTATATTTAGGTCCCTCCATTTCTCTATTATTTTTCATTTAAGTCTCCTATTTTCACTTAAACATATAAACTTATTTACAATTGACCCTTAGGTCCCCATTTTTCACTCTATATTTTTCTTTTCACTTGTTTATTTCTAGATTCGATAATCATTTAATCAATATTCGTCTAACAATTCCCAGAAAAATACCCAAGTTGGCCCAATTATACCCGGAATACATAAAAATTTTATTTTAAAAATTCTAGGGTATTTTTGGGGTGTTACAACCACTTAGGTCGACTACTCCGCCGACAAAGACATTGATGATATGCCAATAGCAAAGCAGTGTAGAGTTTTCCGTGCCCCACCCGCCAGATGAGCGCTGGCCTCGTAGACAATAGCTGCAGTGATCACAGATCGCAACACCACCTATTAGGGCTAAATTCGACGTAGTCTCTACCATGGAGCAACATCGTCATCAATAGTGCCCCCGCAACCACCATCTTCGTTCCAACTGCCTATATGGCCTTCAGAAGCACCTAAGCATCCGATGGACCTGACCTTTTTCCTGATTTCTGATGATGACGAGCACCCGACATTCTGAGGGGAGTTTATGTCCCCCCTACATTTTATTTTGCACTGAGGACAGTGCTGGTTTTTAGTTTTAGGGTGTTTTGTCCTAGTATTTTCAATATTCTCAATCTTTATACTGTTATTGGTATTTTGGTTATTTTGCTTTATGTTTCCGTATATTTTGGGATATATTTTTGGAATTTCTGTTTTATGTTATTATCAGTATGCTTGATCAGTTTTATGCATTCTTTTTTGTTTATCAATCTTTAGTCGCAGTTAGATCTTTAAGTAAATTATTTAGAGTAAATCATCTTATTGCCACAGTACACAACAATTTTGAAACAATTTTTGTGTAAATAACCAAATTGGTTGTTGTTGTTTGTGGGTGGGTTCATGGTTGAAATACATGAAATGCCTATGATGATATCAAATTATGTCGTTTTTTACATATGAACAATGTGAGAGATAGTTGAGCTAGAAGTTAAATAGGAGGACCATATGGTCGTACACTTAGCTATAGGTTTGCACCAAATCAAGCACAAGTTTCACATACTCATGCTGTCCAATTATATTGAGTTTAGAGAAAAATTAGAGGGAAATCATAACGTCTAAGATTTCACGAGACTTTAAAACTTGTTCAAGTACCATTTGAGGTGAAATCCTAGGCAACACATCTTTTAGGAAATGATGTAGGCCATCCTTGGAATTTGTTGAGCCTTTTTAGCCTACCCGGTTATGAATGAATCCATAGTCGCTGTAAGAACCCGATCGTCGCCCTGTACCCGACTCAACTCGATTGGAAGATCCGAACCAGATCAGGGGGAACGCGGTCCTCACTTTCATTTCCAATCCAAATACAAAAATTTTTTAATACAAATGTAAATACATTTTCAATACCAAACGCATTTCAAATACTCATTGGGTATACGTAAAAATATACATTAAACATTTTTTCAGAAACTAAACATTTTGCGGAAGGCCCATCATTTTAGGATAACTCACACATTTGTACCATCATTTACAAATTTATCAGAGTTTTCAATATCAAAAACATTTACAAAATATAATCAGAGTTTAACTTTCACAAGATAATTTAAACAAGAAGAGTCAATTCAATTTCATGCATGTGTATCGTGGAGTTTTACTTCTCCTCCGAATGGCTTTGATGTTGGCTCACACAGACGGCCTTCACTCAGACCCATTCACTCTGCATTGCAACATGCTAATCATTTTCATGCTTAGTGGTTCTATACAATTCTATTCTCTCTTCATTTCATTTTAAATCGAAACATGCAATATTTATAAAACAATGATTTTGAACAATTTTCAATGACCAATGCAGTACAATACATATTTTTATACTTATTCAATAAATCAATTACAATTCATTGGTTATCTCAAGCTATGCATTTTCATAGGCATAAAGAAAAAAATAATAATTCAAAGCACAAATCGTACACTTTTCAATCTCATTATCATTTTGCCCTTATCGAATTTAACCTATGTTTTCAGTGCATAGGATAATGAATCACAGGCACGGTCCCGTTGGGCTGCAGGCTGGTATATATATATATACACTATCGATATTGTCCCGCTGGGCTATGGATCAATATGCCACAATAATACGTTTGTTCGACTCTTATCGGTATACCAATTTATCCTTAATTCGAATTCTAATGGTAAACATTCTTTTAAGGGCATTAAAATCATTCAATACAATTTACAATAGTATATATATACATTTGTATGTGTGGGTATATGGGTAGGCTCAGAGTTATTTTGTTTTGTTTATTTTTATTGTATTTTTTTTATATATATATTTGGGGCTCAAAGGCAATCCTCTTTTTCTAAGGTGTCCCATCACTTAGGTGTTTAACTTCCTAAGGTTCGTAGAACTCTTGCATGGTGAGTCTGGAGTCAAAGCATACCCCGAAGATCACGTGTGTGTGTACATGATAGCCTACTTCAAGAATTGATTTCTTGAGATCTAAAAGGGGCGGCCAGACATGGTTATTCTCGATGTTATACAATGCAATCCCAATTGTCAAACAACCTTGGAGTTCCCTATTTCATTGGAATACAGGCTTTCTACGATTACTATGACTCCCCTTTTTGTAATCATGGTCAACTAGAGCTAAGAACAATTAAAACCAAATATGGAAGTCACCATATCATAATATTGCCAAATGAAAATATGTTGGTAAATAGGGACAAGGCTCGGTCTTTAAACATGCTAAAACACACTAAAACAACCAAAACAAACTAAAACAGTCGAAAACCTATAACATGCAAAGATAAAAAATAAAAATAAAAATAATAAAAATAAACAAAACAAAATAACTCTGAGCCTACTCCATATAACAACCACATATACCCTCAAACTTAAAACTGACATGTCCTCACCGAAAAGAAAAGAAAATAAAGGGCAAAAAAGATACGCCCCGCAGGATCACCATGGTGGTGGCGGTGGCTGCAGGTGTGGAGATAGATGAGCTACCACCGCTATGTGATAAGGTCTGGCCGGGCGCTGAACGGTGGCCATCTCAATTAAGACGGGGCATCTATATCCTCGACTCTCGGGTGGCAACCTGCCTCAGATTCTGTCCCAATAGGCTTCAAACCGTGTGGTAAGAGCATGAATCTGGTCGACGAGGGACTGAGTCGAACTGGAGGGGACCTCAGGGTCACCTTCCTCAGTGTCGCCTGCACTAGGTGCGGCAAATTCCGAGCATCCCCATCGGGCCTCCTCATCTAAACGCCCGTGCCCCGAATCCGCCTTAGGCAAATGGGGAGCAGGCGTTGCTGCACCTGCTCCTCAGAGTCCAACATCGGGACCTCGACTAGTCGACACAACTGTGTAATGAGTGAAGGGTGTATCAGGGCTCCCGTGCATCTCCCTTGGGTCGACTCAATCAACCCTCACTCAATGATGAACCCAATGTCAAACTGGAACCTCGTCACGGGCGTGACGTGAGGATCGCCCGCCCTTCGTGAATCGTATCTAAATGTAAGGAAGGATTTTAACACACATAAAAAGTTATATCAGGACCTTGGCCAAGGGTGTGAGTGAGTGACCAGTGCGTGAAATCACCACGATGGTCAAGGCTTCCACAAGCCCGCCCCGTGGAGTGACCTCCCGCATCGCGCCCATAGTCTCGTGGCCGCAGTCAGCGCCTATACTCGCCGTCGCCATCCACCAGGCGATAGATTCGGTTGATGGCCTAGGCACCAAACTTGACCCACCTGCCCCGGACGAAGACGGTGGTGCCGACCTTGAAAGGAAGATTGGAGTGGAACTCCCGCATTACCAGGGCCACTCCGGGAACAAGGGATGCACATAGTGTTTGCCATCCGCGGTTCTAGATGGTGAAGTTGAAGAACACATTGGAGGTGGGAAAACCGCGCTCCGGGACGAACGAGCGGTTGAATAGAAACCGTGGATAGATCCGCCTCAAACCCTCCTAGGAAACGACCGATGGATAACTGGGCGGGTGGTGCGTACTCGCGAGGGAGCCGGATCGCTGCCGTTTGGTTGGGGTGGACTTCTTGGGAGCCATGAAGGTCGATCTATAGGGCAGATCTGCAAAAAAACACAAAGAAAACGAGAGAGGAAGTAGAAAGGGCAGCAAAATGGCGTGTTGAGGGAAAAATGATCAACCGCACGGGTATTTATAAGGCCTAAAATATTCGCTGCTTCGCCACGGCGAAGGGTTCTCCACCGCTGTGTACCAGGAAGGTATGCAACAAATAGAGAGTAGTTGCTACGCCAATGACTTAGAGTTCTAATCGCAAGACTGCAAAGTACACATGGACAAGGGGTTTTTTTTTTTTTAAACAATGACTTCAATCTCTCACACTCTAATGATATGGAGATCCCTTAGTGACTGTGCTTGCACCCTTTGGTATCCCTGAAAAAAAACTCAAAAACACATTAAAATCAAACAAAAGCAGGAATTCCAAAACGAAAACTATACTGAAAAGCAATTGAAAATATTGAAAATAATACTAGGTCGACGGAGAAGGGGATCTCACAATACTTGGGTTGCCTCCCAAGAAGCGCTATGTTTAACGTCGTTAGCTCGACATTCCTATAGCGTACAACATTCGGAGCAAGAAAAATTAACTGAACTATTGGTGACCTTTCGCACCCTTACTGTCTTGCTCCAGGCGTGCTCAGGATGGTGTCTTGTCTTCCTACATCTCTGCCACTTCTCAATGTGACAAATTTAACATGTTCATTACCTTCTCGTCTCGGGTTCACCTCTGAGTTGCTAGGTAATGATCCATGTTGCCTCTCAGTCAACAATGTGGCCATTTGGCTTATTTGCACTTCCGGGTTTCTGAGTTGGGCCCCTTGATTCTACAGTTGGGTGGATTGGTTATGTAGTTGATGAGCCTGATTTTGGAATGTGGCCTTCGTCTCATTCATAAATGTGCTATGGGAAGTCATCACATGAGCCAAGGCTTCTTCCAAATCCACTTTCTTCTCAGGTGGCGGCTTGTTCGTTTGAAGTGGTGGCATACTATTCTAGTTGTTCCTCCAGCCATAGTTCTGATTGTTCTGATTATTCTAGTTACCTCTCCAACCTTGGCCCTGATTCCCGATTTTTCATTCTGTACTGGTCTGATATGTATTACTCCATATTGTTCTACTATTGTTGATTTTGCCGGACCATACTCGTTTCTGCTTTATCAAGGTCCGTCCCGATCGACAATCCATAGTAATCGTGTCAGTTCTCCACAAGACTCGCAGACTTCCCAAGGGTTATTCAATCGCTTCACTCCGTACTCGGGTCGCCTTATAGCCGTAGTCGCTAGTTAACCTGCGGCGACATGGTTTTTACCAAATTTAACAGAACTTCGTGGTTCGTTCCCGCTAAGGGCTTCCTAGGTGTTGATCTATCTCGAGGCCACTGATTAGAATTGGTGGTTGTATCCTCCAATATCTCATAAGCTTGATCTATAGTTTTTTTCATCAGGGCACCTCCTGTTGAGGCATCAATGATTGTCCTAGCTGAATCTCTTAAACCATTATAAAACATGTGCACCTACATCCACCTAGTCAACCTGTGGTGTGGGCATCTCCTCAATAACTCATGAAATCTCTCCCAGGCCTCAGCCAAGTTTTCCCCCTCGAATTGTCTAAATGTGTTAATTTCTTGCACTAGCTGTGCGATCTTTGCAAATGGGAAAATTTTGGTCATAAATTTCTGCACTAAGTCATTCCATGAGGTAATGAAGTTCGGTGGTTGGCTAGTCAACCAATGCTTAGCTCGATCACTAAGTGACAGTGGGAATAGATGCAATTTGAGAGCTTCTTCTGTTACCCCATTATACTTGACTGTGTCATAGACTTCGATAACATTGGTTAGATGCGCATTCGAATTCTCACTAGGTAACCCATGAAACTGTATATTGTGGAGCATTTGCAGAAGCACAGCTCTTCACCGGTTGTTCGCTGAATGGGTGGTCTTCGTGATAACTGATCAACAACTCCGTAGTGGTAAGGCGAATTCTTAAGTAGTATATGCGGATTATCGCCGCATAAATGATCGGGTAGCCTAATCTCTATAATTTCGCTCCACTTCCGATCCAATTGCGGTTCATTCCTTCTTGGAACCGTCCTTCATCCTCTTGATTCTCGCATGATTTCAAATTGCTGCGTGGTGCTTCACAGAATCGATGTAATGTCCGGCTCGTTCGGGATTGAATTTAAGTACTCGCGATCTTGTCTTTGCATGCACCTTCAAATGCTTTCACGAAATCCTGAGTATGAGTCGAGACCAAGTCAGCACAAATGAAATAAGGCACAATACCTAAAACGAAGAATAATAAAAATAATTAATAAGTAAAAAGAACTAAATAAAATAAAATTGATCCAATTACAATCTATGCTTGGGTGTCAATATCAGCAATAAACTTCTCTCGGCAGCGGCGCGAAAAACTTGAGTTTGAAAGTGAGCGATGTAAAAGTTGGTAAAAATATAGACCGATCGCGTGCAACAAGTATCTGATAGTTAATGGTGTAGTGGCCGAGTCAAGTGTCGTTCACATGAAGAGAAGCGTGCTAAGTACTGATTTAGTGACCTAGACAATATTTGGATCCAATCTTGTAGCAAATTATGAATAAATTAACTAAATTAAAGAAAACCTAACATTGCAATTTCGTTTTAAAGTACGGATGAGGAAACCTAGGGTTTTGCCTTCATCTACCACACCTGGTGGATTTTAACCTAGATAGCGCATTTATTTAATATACCATATGATTTATGTTAGCGGGTTGATCGTGTCTGCAAGATATTCTCTCTCGAGATATAACTGCCTATCTCGCTACTAGGGTGTATTGCATCTCTGCTTCGACCCCTCGACTCTAAGATGCATGAATGTACAAACCCTAGTGCTACACAGAATCTCAGGATATCTACATTCCACTGATTGACCAAAGTGTTGCTTTGTCCATGTCCTACGAGTCATCATCTCTGATAGCATCAAGATCTTTGGCATTGGCGATATCCTGATTGGCCAAAGAATGACATGTGATTAAATTCAGGAGTAAAACAACCATAGAAATTCATATCGATATTAAATAAACCACAATTAAGTTAGTTCATAGTGATTTTCATTACAGACTGAAAGATTTTCAGCATCACATGAATTAGAGAAAGAAATACAAAGAAGTGGAGTCTTCCGCGATCTCCAGAATCGTCTTCGCAATCTCTCTCTATCCGTCTCTCCTTGTCTTCAGTCTGTCTCCAATCCCCCATTTTTGCCTTGAAATTGCTCCCTTTTTATACCTCGGAACTCGAGACCATCAATGGCCCAAAAAATCATAACTTTTAGAGCTCTCGTTTTGGAATGGGAGACCTCGCTACGCCGCGAAAGGGGAGCTTCTTGCGTAGCGTACCCTGAGCAACCATGCTCACGGCATTCGGGTTGCCTGCGGCGCAAGGCTCCCTTATTCTTTGTGAGCTCTGCACATCACGGCGTGGAGTCTCCTCAACTAACATACCTGAGACAATCTGCTTTGCACTTCCTTTATTTGCAATTCTACGCTCTGGTCATTTCTTCTATTGTTATCTTCCTTTTTATTTCCCATATCGCCATGTTCTGTGACACATTATAGTATAGGGGATTAGTGCAATATCAGTGAATATGAATGTGAATCATTCAATTTGAGCTATAAAAACACATAGAAATTGTACTGTAATGTATGCATGATTCACTCCGATCAGTATGCAAATAGAACATTTTCACATTCATGAAATTTTCTTATGCAAATTCGTTTCACAATAAATTGTCTCAAATCACTTAAAACAAATCATTTCAAATACAAATCAATATGCACTTTCTTGTCAATCATTTCCAAAATTCAAATAATTTCGTAATTATTCAAATATTTTAGAAATAGAAGTTTGAACTCAAACTAAAAATCATTCGCTTTGATTCCAATCTTGAGAATCTGACTTGTCTGACTTTCCTCTTCATCAGCCCTATTCAAATACAATGACAATCACATATTAGTCGGTTATTATAGGAGTTCTATTTTCAGTAGGAATTGGAATCATCTCATTTGGATAACTGACTGATTCTGGCGTTTCAATGTCAAACTAGTCGATATGCCCGACTCCTTTGGATCACCTTTGTTTTTTCGATTTAAGGGTCTTAACTCCATAAATTGGTAATGGTTCCTTCACTCATTTGAATCTATGGTTCTATGGTTTCTTCTCCAATTGGAATAATCTAATTTGGATCACCCAAACTCAAGTTAGGGCATTTTAATGCCAAACTAGTCGATATGCCCAGCTCATTGGATCGCCCACTGTTTTTTTTTATTTCTAGGGTCTTAACTCCATAAATTGGTAATGGTTCCTTTAATCATTTGAATCTATGGTTCTAAGGTTTCTTCTCCAATTGAATCATCCAATTTGGATCACCCAAACTCAAGTTATTGCATTTTACATATAGACTACTCTAATTTGAAAAACAGAATTTGCACATAGCTCCACTTTGACAGATTTCTGGGCACTTTGGGGTTATAGTTTAATTACACTTCCTTCAAGTAAATTATTCCCCTAGAAGTATAGTTTACCCATAATTTTGAATCACTCAATTTGGATGAGTGAACTCCAACTTACTACCAAAACACCACAACTACACTCCAAATAGCATACCTCGCGAAGCACCCGAACTCACCTTAAGCCTCATATTGTGAGCCTTTAGGCTATAATTTTCTCCTGGTCCCTTCTATACATTTGTAGCCCTATCTCTTATGTTTCTTTACCAATTAGAATCACTTCATTTGGATGACTATAACTTAACCTATAGCCAAAACAAGAATAGGGGTTTTGACAAATTTTTGACATCAACTCCTTTGAAAACCCAACATTTCTCTTTTTACAAACATTCCTCAAAACCAATCCAAACCAATACCAATCAACAATACACTTCAAAAATCAACCCAACACAAATTCCCAAACTATCTGATAAATCAATCAAAATCACCTTTTACATAAGGTTAGCTCTTCCCAAATCCAAAACACAAGAAAAAGAGGTTAGGGTTTAGTTTTCTTACCTTTAAACTCTTCTTCTTTCTTTCTTCTTCCTCCTGATCACTTCATCTCTTGTTTACATGGAGAAGAAATCACCAACAATGGCTTCTCCTTCTTCTCTCCTCAACTGCGGCTCTCTTCTCCAAACCCAAAATGCACAAATGAGAATTATGCTCTTTACAATACCAATTTCTGGGTCCTAAGTCAAAATCATAAGGCCTTGCTCAGCCTACACACTAATTCCCATTTCTCATTATTCCTCATTTTAAAGCTTCACTTCATTCATTTCATGTCACTTCATTTACATTTTAAATATATTCTTCATTTATGACCCTTAGTTCCATTTGACATTTTACCAAATTTATTCGCTCTCAGAATTTCCTAGTTGTATATTTTTTCAAGCCTAGACTTAAATTTTAAAATTTTCATTTACTTATTTGCTACCCTAAACATGTTCTTAAAATCAAGTAGGGTGCTTAGGCATTACTAGCCTAATTTAAGCCATAAACAACCAGCACATGTTCTATCTTGAAAACAAAAAACGAACGCCCATATCCCGTTATTTTAACCGTCAATCAAGAACCCATATTTTACCCTTAACATGTCAGCCGACAAAGTTTAAATCAAAAGTGAAGAACAGTAGTGGTGGGAAGTTGATGGAAGGTGTTTTGATAAGTATAAAACAAGCCAAGGAAGGTGTTGAAAAAGAGAAGAAAGAAAAGCACTGTGCGTGAAGAGCAAATTTAATCTCGTAGTCTTCCTACCTCGAGTTATGAAGTTCGTAGAGGTGTTTTAACACCTAATCCCCCAAGGCCAATTGGTTCTGGTGCCAGGTCAGACCTAAAAACTCGCTTACACGGGTAGTGTTTAAAGAGGCTGAATATTGCACTGCTCTCTACCTTGATGTTTAGAAAAAGTAAAAAGTCTTGGCAATTTTGAAGAAAGATAGACAACCAAGTTTGGGGGTGAAGTAATGTGAAAAGCACAATGACTAATCTAAGCAACGAACACCCTCAATGAATATGATCACAAATTTTGGAGGATGAAGCATAAGAGTAGAAGAAGGAAGTGTTGGAGTGTTTTGGTAAAAATTTGAACCTAAATTACCAATTTAACTACCCTCTCACCCCAGCCACACATTACAAGCTTAAAAAGACATATTTGATCTCGAGAGCATGTAATGCCTACATTAGTGGAGAATGGGACGCGAAGCAAGGCTATGAAGTCTCAATCACTCTTCATCTATGGAAACTCGTTATGAGTGTGAGATCTTTCACCTAGTGCATTCCCCTAATTTCATCTAGACTGCATGTGGATCAATGAGGGTGAGATTGCACACACTCATGCTAGAACCTTGAACAAGGTGCAACTAGCTTGTGACCAGCCTGTTTGCTTTAAAGAACATTGTCTTCAAACATTATTTATATGTTGGAATGCGTAGTTCCTGAGGCACAATATTGCGAAGTACATATTTCTATGAACTCAGGTTGTCATTTCAATGGTTTTGGAAAATGAGTTTTTGTCTTTGATTGAGGATAAGAAAAACGTTAAGTTTCGAGGTGTTTGATAGGGGTGAATCGTATAAGCATTTATAGCATGTTTCTCATGTGTTTATATAGCCTAAATGATAGATTCACACCCTTATGCACAAATATTACACTAATCCCTCACTTTTATAAGTTTTACAGGTATTAAAGAAAAGCAAGCAAAGAAGAGGGCAAAAAGAGCAGGGAAGTAGAACCTGACAAAAGGCCTCGGGTCATCAAGGCGAAGATAAAGACCCAAGATGAAGAACGGCCTCTGGTTCGCCTAGGTGAAGGAAGTCCACTTTGATTGCAAACACTTGTATCCACCTAGGCGAAGGGTGTTAGTTTGGGACAAAAATGCCCTCATTCTCAGCCCTATTTTGGTCATTTTCCAACACCATAATGCTATACTTGTAATTTTTATTGGGGGGAGAGAGCTTAGAGACATTTTGGCTAGGGTTTCTCTCTAAGCATTTATTGTTGGGGGTTGTAGATTTTCCTAGTTTATAGCTTGTGGTTGGAGCCAAGTTACAAGATCCAGCTGCTAAAGGACTTCTTGTGGTAGTGGAGCATGGTTTTAGGGGACCTCTACTTCATACTTGTTTTATATCCCTAATTCCTTCTCTTTCTCTTAACCTTTAAGCATTATGTTTGTTGTAGACATGATATTGTTGGGTTTTGAGGCTACCATGAGTGGCTAAATTCTCCTCTAGGGCTGGTTGTGAACATAGGTGCTTGGCTTATGTATTATATTGAATGATTTTGTGAATATAATCTTGTATTGAGGTTTTATAACGTGGTTCTATGAATTTCAAGGTTTTATCCAATTTATGCATGTTAGGTAGTGAGGTTGAGCCTTAGAGCTCAAGGGGTTTCCAAAATGACAGTTGGAAATATACCCTTGGGACTTGATTTCCATTCCTTAATGTTTATAATTGATAAAATCAAATTAACTTAATCGAATAAATATAGGAAATTAGGAATGCCTACTCCTAGATGGATTTTATTATGAGGGACATCATCTAACCTCAGGTGATGATCGTATGGACCGAAAGGTGATCGATTTAAGCATAACCCTGGAATTTCCATTGCATGGACTAAAAGGTGACCAAGGGAAATTCCTAAGGACTGATTTACCTTAAAACAAGTAGCACATTGTTTGACCTAGATGGACCGAAAGGTGAATATGGATTAGGTGTGAGAAATTGAGGTGAGTCTCAAAAGAGAGAACCTCATATAGAGTTCCTTAGTAAAATACAAGAGTATTTTCACTTAATTAGTACTTAATGAATGTAAGCCTTGAATACACCAATGGAAACAACCGGCCCAAGTGTTATTCCTTACATTTTCCTATAACTTAATCCAACCATTTGCTAATCTTTTAGAATAGATTTTTAATTTAGCTTAGTTTCATTTTTTTTAGTTACAATCAATCACAACTAGTTTAATTCGCTTAAATAGTAAAAGTCTTGAGTAACCAGGGTACTTAATCCCACTTAAACCATCTATTCCCTATGGGTTCGACATTTTAGGGTTTTCAATTTAAAAACCACTATATTACTTGTGCTTCGTGCACTTGCGAGTTAGGTTGTTGCACAAAACTTTTATATAAAAACAAAAATAACTGAACAAGTAGCCTCTCAACCATTAGTCAAATCTATCCGAGCCATCATGGTGATTGATGAGGTAATTCACTCAATTCCCAATTACCAACCACGACGAATTTGTAAGGACTTTGTCCAAGAACATGGGATGAGATTAAGTTATTTTCAAGCTTGGAAAATTTAGGAGAAGGCAAAGGAGAGAGTATTGTGACCACCTAGGAATTACTATAAATTATTGCCTTGGATGTGTGATCAAATTATCCAAAATAATCTGAGGTCAGTCGTCAAGTTGACTTACTCAAATGATGGCCATTTTGAACAACTATTTATTGCATATCATGTGTCTATCTAAGGGTTTATGATAGGTTGACGACCAATCATTGCCATTGATTCATCGCACATGAGTGGTCCATACGGTGGCGCCCTGTTCTCTGCAACAACATATGATGCCAATTACAACATGTTCCCATTAGCATTTAGAGTGATGAGCTCAGAGAAGTACGACGATTGGTCATGGTTCTTAAAAAATTTGAAGAAAGTTATCGAGGATAAGGAGATTTCCATTATATCGGATAGGCATCCAGGTCTTCTATGTAGTGTTCTAGAGATATTTGAAGTTATAACCATGCATATTTGATGAGTATATTTTATACTCATTTTATCCCCATGCTTTTGTTTTGTTTTTATGATCAATAAGTGCCTTAATGCTTTAAATGTTCATCTTTATGATTAGATCAACCATTGGATGCATATGAGCGGAATCGAACCAAAAATGGAACAAAAAACCAACAAAGAAAAGACAAAGTGCAACTGAACAGTGCATGCCACGTGATTGAGCTATATGCCAAGGCATGGGAACAAGAATTTTGGAGCACAAATACTGATATGTAGTGGCATCAATGTTTGGATGCCATGGCATTGAAGCAAAGAAGAATTGAGCAACAAGGATTGGTATGCCACACCATCACTATTTACATCTCGAGGCATCCAGAGAATTTATGGAGTATTTAAGCCCTAAATGGCTGCAATGTCATGGCATTACTGTTCACATATCACATCATCATGGCCTAAATCTAGAAATTTCGCTGTTTTCAGCCCATTTTTCAGGGCTTATTTCCCAAGACACTATATAAACACTTATTTCTTTATTTTTAAGGGAGAGGACCTCCTACTGGAGGGTAGAGGAATAAGCCCATAAGGTTTCTAACTCTAGGGCAAAGCTCATAGAGAAAGAAGATTGAAGAAGGAGAAGATTATTTCATGTTTTCTTGTGCTTCTTTGGTTGTATTTCTTCACGTCCTATTTTGATTTTCATTTCTAAGGTTTTAGATGTAGTTTAGTTATGATTTATGTATTTGAAGACTGATTTGCCTTGTATTTGATATTTCTATCACATTTATATTAATTGTTCTACTCTAATCTTCATACATATTTATGAATTATCATCATTAATGAGATTAGTGGTTCAATTCGAGATCTGAGAGGTGAGAGTTGAATTAGACTTGGGTAGAACATCACATTTCACTATTGACAAGAGATTCTCATGGGTTTTGTGTGGTAAATAGGGTTTTTTTTATTTATTTATTGCGCTTTTAGGGTTTTGGGGTTGAGTAGAGATGCAAAATACCTAAACCCTAAGAGTAGATTGTGGGTTATCGAGAGAGATTCATAATTGCAATGGTGAAACTTACCACTAATAGGAGATTAGAATGATAATTAAGGGCAAATTGGGCAATAATGCATAATGGTTAACTAAATGAAGTCTAAACCCTAGACTTTTCCATTTTATTTCACATTCTTGCATGATAGTTTAGGATTTTAGTTTCTTAGTTATTTTCACCTCAATCCATTATCTAGATAAGGTTAGGATTACCAAATTTTAGTAGTTAGTAATCCTTTTTCTCGTGGGATCAACACTCTTACTTTTCATCACTATATTAATTGAGGCGATGCGTGCACTTGTGCACATAGGAAAACACATTTTACATACACGCATTCACACCTATCAATATTGTTATCGTCATTTAAATGAGAACGTTATTAGCTTTTATAGTAAGCAAAACACAAGGGGGAGTAAGGGGAGGAATAATGCAATTCAATTGCTGGATAAGATTGTCTATGCAAGGGTTGATACTGAATGCAATGTTCATATGCATGAATTACGTAAGTTCAATGATGCGTTTGCGACATGGATTAAGCAAAATGAACCTGAACATTGAGAGATGTCAAAAATTTTGAAGAAAAAATGGGATAAAATGACAACTAACCTCGCAGAGTCTTTTACTGCTTGGTTAAAAAATGAAAGGCATCACTCCATGTACGTTCTTAATGGAGCATATGATAAGTTAGGGACTATGCTTGTAAAGCATAAAGTCGAGTCCACGCGAGTGGTACCATAAAATAAGATGTAAGGAAAATGAAAAATAATATCGCCAAAGGTGAGGCATACACATCACTTTCTGCCAGTGTGGAAACCTGCGCATTCGCTGATGAAACAATCTACAAACGCCATTATTAAGCCGAACTTGCACTTGCTGCGTGGATTTACTGGTATGGCATGCAAACATGTCGTGGTAGGTAGTTACTTCATATTTCTTCAACAAAATGTGGTGGATTTTGTTGATGATATGCTTAAATATCCAACCTAACAATTGGTATACTCGTGTGTTTTCCATGGTATAAAGACACACGACATGCCAAAAGTCCATGATGATGGTGTGGTGCGAGATGTTCTAGGAAATGTTGTCTTCTCTTTAAAGCCTCCACGCACCAAACATCCACCTGGAAGATCGAGGAAAAAGCTTATAGAGTCCTAGTTTCAAGACAAGAGGACTATGTATTGCTCTTGTTTCCATACTAGCGGGCATAATAGAAAAACATGCAAAAATCCCTTGCCAATATGAGTTATATGTTTCCATTCATTGTAATTTCAATGACAATGTCGTGTTTCAATTTTATAAACATATTTAATGTTGTTGTAAGTTTTATTCTTTATGTATTATGTTAATGACTTATAGTATTATTGCAAGTCTATTGTTTTTAGCTGAATTATTTATTATATTGTTAACTGCTATATTTATTTTAGTCTTAATTTAATTGTATATTGTTAGGCTCGAATGCGTGTATATAAAATAATACGCATATGTGCACAAGTGCAAGCGTTGCCTCAAGTAATATAGAAAGTAAGTAAGAGTATCGTTCCCACGAGGATTAGGTTCTAAGTACTGAAATTGTCCTAGTCTTGACTTTATCTGGATGATGGATTTGATGGTAGAAATAAGAAAACAACTAAAATCTTAATCTATCATGCAAATATATGAAATAAAATGGGAAAAGCCTAAGGTTTAGATTTCATTTTATTAATGGGGTAATAGTTTAAAAAGGACAAAAGGAAATAAAAAATAAAAAATACAAATCTAACCCTTTATCTTAAAACCCAAAAAGGAAAGATATTTTTACATCATTTTGACAAATTTACCACTCTAACCACCATACAAACCTAGACTTAACCCTTTTCAAATTTGTTCAAATATAACTTAACGATGGTTAAGTCCAAACTAAATAACTACTATACATGTTACAAACCTAGACTTAACCCCCTTCAAGTTTGTTCAAATATAACTTAATGATGGTTAAGCCCAACATGTATAGAAGTTGTGTTAGAAACTTGGACTTGACACCCTTTAAGTTTGTTCAAATGCTAACTTACCGACGGTTGCACCCCCATACGTATTAAATGGGTTGGGATTTGTACAATATTTTTTGGGTTTTAAAACATTAAGGGCAATTTTGTCTAAAGTGGGGATATTTTAAGGTTATAAAAGTAAGGGGTTAGTTTTGCAAATAACTTTTGTTTTTATCCCCTTTAAACCAATCCCTCTTGATTAATCCTTATGTATTAACCAATTTATTCCCAATTAATATTCTAATCACCTATTAATGGTAAGCCTCTTTATTGCACATGTGAATCTCTCTCGATGATCCACATTCTAATCCTAGGACTTAGGTATTTTGCATCTCTACTCAACCCTAAAGTCCTAAGAGCGCAATAACCCCGATAGATCTAATCTACCACACAAGACCCACGAATATCTCTAAACTATGGTGAAATGTGATGTTCTACCTATGTCTAATGCAACTCTCACTTCTCATACCTCGAATTGAACCATATCACATATCATCGATACACATTAAGAACATGATCAAACAATTAATAGAAAAATGCCTCAAATATCAATTAGAATATAAACCCATGTTCAAATACATAAATCAGAATCAAACTACATCTAAAACCCTAGAAAATAAAATCAAAACATGAAGTGAAGAAATACAACCAAAGAAGAACCAAAAAACACGAAATAAACTTATTCTTCTTCAATCTTCTTCTTCCTAGAGCCTTGCCCTAGGGTTAGGAACCCTAGGGGCTTATTCCTCTCTCCTCCTGTAAGAGACCTCTCTAAAACCTTCCCCCTAATACCCTAAATCGTGTTCTCTTTTATAGGCTTCTTGAGAATGGGCCGAAAATGGGTTAAAACTGATGTTGGGCCGCAAATCATCTTGTGGTTTCTACCATGGATGTTTTGTGGTCGCGACCACACTATATGAGGTGAAATACAATGGCTGGTGAAGAAGTTTGTGTTCACGACTAAGGTCGCAACTATGAAGTGTTGTGGTTGCGACCATGGATTTCTACAAGCGCACTATAAATTGCCTAGGTCATAACTCGTTCAAACTCCAAATTTGGTGTTTTTTATACCGTTGGAAATCTATTGAAGTGTAGAATCCAAACATATAAATATTGATGCCATTTATGGTCATATTATAACTGAAAAGGTCAAAATACAGTAGCTGCTACTACTACTATAGCTGCATGCTATAACGGTGTTTGCTGATTTTCCACTTTTTCGCTTTATTTTCGCTCCAATTTTGCTCGTATGCATTCACTGGTTGACCTAATCATAAAGATAAAAATTTAGGGCATTAGAACACTTATTTATATATAAAAACTACAAAATAACACACAAAATATAGGGATAAAATGAGTATAAAGTATACTCATCATATACATTGTTAGATGGAAGATGCTTGAAAAAAGAAACGTAAGCAACATGTGTCTCGGTCACGTGTCTAGGTAATGTGTAATGTTATGTGAAAATATTCTTCATGTATATGGTTTTATAACATATTTATTATGGTTATTTCGTATAAAATAACAAGGTAGACTTCTAAATTCAAGGTTCTCTGGCACCAAATTCATAGCTATGGTTGAATACTTGTCTCCACAAAAGAAGGCAGCAATCCAAGACAATGGATTTGGTCGACTGCTTCAACACCAATGTGAGGAAATTAGGTATAAGCTAAGTCATTGGCTCATATCACAATATGGTGTGGACTATAGTTGTATCACCATGGCTATAGGTGCCCACATGCATGTCACACTTGAGGATGTCAAGGCAATCATGGGCATCCCTTATAATGAAGTTGATATCGTTGTATCCCTAAGATGGACTGTGGAGTCCCTCAACTATAGTATCTCCAAATTAGAGTAAGACATTCAAGAAAAAGAAGTTTTAGAAGAATTTTTTAAGAAGTTTCTCATATTCACATGCGTGTGTTGTTATAGCACCGAACAGTATGCTTGAAGGTGCTCATGATATATGGGACTTCATTTAGGCTAGTGATGTAGTTGTCCAAAAAAAATGGGGCAAGTTTATGTTGTCCTATCTGAATGAGGGTATAAGAAGATTCAAGACGGGAAAGGGTAAATACATGCAAGGATGTTTACTCTTCTTACAGGTATCTTACTTTTCACTTTTAAGCGTATAAGGATTAATGATTGCATATGATTGTTATAACTTCATCCTATGTAATTCAATTATAATTTATCATTTTCAAATGCAAATTCTATACCTTAGAAAGACATATGCTAGTTGTGCATGTTAATGATGTTTTCCCGCTTTGTTCAGTGTGGACGGACTAGTTGGTCAAGACAAAACTAACTACTGAGATTGAAAGCTTCGGTAACTATGGACATGTTGATGTAAGTTTATAAACTTTGAAAAAACATGTGGATTATTCAAATGTTTCTATTGGATCTTTTGTTGGTAAGATCTTATGTTATTAAATTTATACCTTGCTGAAGTACCGCTTGTACATGTCAAGAAGTCGATGTCTTTATGAACCATACGATCAAGAGAATGTGGGTGTCGCTTCACATACCACCACATGTCAATGAACTACCGAGGTGATGACCCAAATTGACCCTGTCTTTAATGTGTTATGTTTTTACGTTAATCTGTCCCCAAAACATGTACTGCATGCTAACTCAGATGTTGATGTTTCAAGATGCTTGCACAAGCAAGGGAAATGATGGTATTCGCTTAGAAATTGATGTTGAATGGGAAAAAAATGATGAAGGTGGCATATGATATGAGAGACGCAATGATGGAAAGCTCAATTAGACGAAGCACGACGATTCATACCACCATACAGTTAGCAAAAAATGTGGACGAGGATGTCGTTGTAATTGAGCGGGAAAAAAATGATTGTAGATCCATCTTTTGAAGGTGGACCAAGTGGGTTTGACCAATTCCCCCATTCTCCTCGATCACTGGTGAAGTTTGAAGAAGAGGGACATTCTAGTCCCAAATCACCTCAAGAGGTTCAATTAATGGTTAGGCTTAACACTGCAGTTGAAGTACAAAAGGGTAATAGATATAAGCGTAAGGCAAACAAGATTGTCATACCGTCAGCAGCGTATAGGAGTCCATTTGTGAAAACATGTGCGGATGAATTCCAGAAGATTACCCAAGATCATCGAACTCTCACAAACTATACCTTAGTAGACGATGCTGACAAAAGGTATTGATTAGTTTGACCGCTATAGTTAAGGATTTTTAACACAATATCAAATAACATGTATTAGTTTTTATGAAACAAGAAGACCCTCAGGTTGGGCGTTTCGTCATTTTCGACACGGCAGCGATATGGATCAGACAAAGAAAATATCGATGAATAATGTGCTAAGATGTACACTTTTAGCATATTTACATATCATACCATATTTAAATAAAAAATGTCATCCACTATAACTCATATATATTACACGTACTTATATCATTGTAGGTTATCGAAATTTGGAGCTGAGTATGCAACGCTTAACTAGGAGAGATCCAATCATCATACTTCTTCAATCTAGGATTTTGGGTAAGTAACATTCTTTGTCTAAACAAAATCTATTACATTGTACTTATCCGTATAACATTGATTTATGACACGAACTTATTGAACATATAGTAATTGCTTTCAACTCTAATAAGAAAGGCAAAAAAGAAGAATTAATGTTAAGGAGCCAGACATTTCTTCACCTATACATCACTCCATTGAATCTTGCAACATGTGATAAAGTATAGCTCCGATATTAACTTTGGAATATCCCTCTATTCATATAACTATTGTAATATAGGCACCATAATTTAAATGCATACTTTTATTTCTTTTGTATAGTTCTTTATTCCTTTTAGCGAGGGGAATCATTGGCATCTTCATATGATAAATATTAGAGCTTCTCTAGTTGAGTTAATGTCTTCATTGCCCCTAGTAAGAGGAAACAAGATACCCTTAACAAACAAAAGGATTACTAATGCATTTGATCGATGCGCGAAGGCACATAGAATACACTCACCATACGACTATGACAAGTTTGAACACATGTGTCCAACTATTCCCCAACAAGAGAATGAGTATAGTTTATATGTCTATTACCCATTATTATAAAATATAGTATTTATTTTCTCTATATGATCACTAAAATGGACATGATATTTAATAATTTCATCTACCTTGTTATTGTTGTTCGGTTATTTTTGTATTGTATAAAAGTTTGGTAAAAATCAACCAAAACCCACAAGTGTATAGGTCACAAGTAATACGGTGGCTTTCAAATTAAAAACCTTAGATATCGAACCCACAGGGAAGAGATGGATTAAGTGGGGATTAAGTACCCCTGCTACTCAAGAATTTTACTTTTTAAGCGAAATAAACGATTGTGATTGATTGTTAACTAAAAGTGAAACTAAGTTAAACTAAAAATCTACTCTAAAAGATTAGCAAATGATTGGATTAAGTTGTAAGAAAAACATTATGGATTGACACTAGGACCGGCTGTCTCCATTAGTGCATTTATGGCTTATATTCATTAAGTGTTAATTAAGTGAAAATACTCTTGTGCTTACCCAAGGAACTCTGTATGAGGTTCACTATTTCGAGTCTTTCCTCAATTTCCCACACCTAATACCTATTCTCCTTTCGGTCCATCTAGGTCAAACAATGTGATACTTATTCTAAGGTAAATCAATCCTTAAGAAATTCTATTGGTCACCTCTTGGTCCATGCAATGGAATTTCTTGGGTTATGCTAAGATCGATCACCTCTTGGTCCATACGATCATCACATCAGATTAAATGATGTTCCTCCTAATAAAATCCATCTAACACTAGGCATTCTTAATTTCCTAGACTTCTTTGATTAAGTTAAATTGATTTTATCAATTATAAGATATTAGGGAATGAAAATTAAGTCCTAAGGGTATACTTCCAGCTATCACTCTGGAAACCCTTTGAGCTCTAGGTCTCAATCTCACTACCTAGCATGCAACAATTGAATAAAAAGTTGGGAATTCATAAAACCACATCCATAAAACCTCAACACAAGATTACATTCACAAAATCATTTAAGAAAACATCTAAACCAAACATCAATGTCAACAACCAGCCCTAGAGGAGGATCTAGCCACTCATAGCAGCCTTAAAACCCAACAAAATCATGTTTACATCAAAAATAATGCTGAAAAATTAAGAGAGAGAGAAGAGTTTAAGGATACAAAACAAATATGACGTAGAAGTCCTCCATAACCCTGCTCCACCACTACAAGAAGTCCTCTAGCAGTTGGATCTTGCAACTTAGCTCCAAAAACAAGCTAAAAATCTAAGAAAATCTACAAACCCTAAAAGTATGATCTTAGAGAGAAACCCTAGAAATGGGAAATGTTCATGCCTCTAAGCCCTCTCCAAGTTGTCCTAGAGGTGTTACAAATATGGTATTTATAGCATTAGGAAAATGGGCCTAAGATTGGGCCAAAATTGTGTGAATCTAGCATTTAGGTTACATAAACACATTAGAAACACCCTATAAATGCTAATACGATTCACCCCTATCAAACACCCCCAAACTTAATGTTTTGTTTGTCCTCAAGCAAAGATAGAGACGCATTTTCTAATTTATTGGAAAGAAAACATGGGCCCTAGAGATATTTACTATGCAATATTTTGCCTCATGAATTATGCATTCCAACACATGAATAATGTTTCGAGATAGAGTTCTTCAAAGAAAATAGGCTAACCACAAGCTAGTTGCACCTAAAATCTGTGTCTTTGAAAAGGAGTGTGTAGTCTCACCCTCAGTCCTAAACTGCAATTTAGATTACTGGTAGCAAATGCATGAGGAAAGATCTCTCACTCATAAAGAGTTTCATGGGATTGAACAAGATCTGAGGATCATAGGGTTTACTTCACATCTTTCATTTCCATTTAATAGAGTATTACATGCTATCGTGATCAACAGGTGGTTTTCAAGCTTTGTAATGTCTGCCAGTGAGAGAATAGTTAAATGAGCTCATTAGCCCGGGATTTTTACCAAACGACTCACACCTTCCTTCACTTGTCATCCTCCAATGACTATGTGCATCCAATCTGATTTATTCACCCACTGTTGAGCAACATTATGTTTTTCATCATCTACGCCAACTTCAAATCCTTATTGAGCCATCTTCTTCCAAAATTATCATGACTTTGTTTTTTCCAACATCAAGGCACGAGTGAAAGTAAGATCTCCAAACCTTAAGCTTTACCCAATTCATGAAGTGGAAGTTTTGTATCAATGAATTCCCAAATCGAATGCCTTTGAGGTACGGGGCAACAAAAACATCACCATGGATTAATGGCTAAAGGTATGCCACATAGTTTAAATTCAAGTTCCAAGTTCTTTCTCGTCTTCTGAACAGCCTTTAGATGATTTTAGCTCCATCAAAACTACTTCGACCTAAACTTCTGGTCAAAACTGGCATGCCTATTCACGATCCGCGCTCATAAATGAGCGGCTTAGCGGCAAGCACTGATTTAACGGTAAAAACAAAGTAGATATGAGTGTTCATTCGGCTCGCGATGGAATGACACATGGCTCCAAACCAGTGATCATGATTAATGCATGAACTAGCCAGTATAGGCTCAACCAATTCCAAGGATGGCCTATATCATTTCCCAAAAGATGTGCTGCCTAGAATTTTGCCTCAAATGATACTTGAGCAAGTTCTAAAGTCTCGTGAGATCCAAACATTATGATTTCCCTCTAATTTTTCTCTAAACCAAGCATAATTAGCCAACAGGGATGCATGAGACTTGTGCTTGATTTAGTGTAAACCTATAGCTAAGTGTATAGCTATATGTTCTTCCTATTTAACTTTTGGCTCACTATCTTTTACATTATTCATATGCAGAGAACAACAGAATTTGATATCATGATAGGCATTCCAGGTATCTCAACAACAGACCCACAAACAACAAAAAATATCTTTTTGGAAATTTACAAAAAAAAATGTTTCAAAACTGCTATACACTGTGGCATTAGGATGATTCACTCAAAAAATGCATATATAGGAACTAACTATGACTAAAAATTGAACAACCATGCTAAAACCAGATCTGACATACCAAATGATATAAAAAATCTAAGCCATCAATATTTAGAAATAGTATGAAAATAAAGCAAAATAACCAAAATAAATAAATTGTTCCAGGTGCATCAGTTTGCACCAATAAAAGCATAGAAAATGAAAATACTGAAAAGTACTGGAAAACACCCCCAAACTTAAAATCAGCATTATCCTCAATACAACACAAAATGTATGGGAAAATAGAAACTCCTCTCAAACTGCAGGGTGCTCCTCATCAGAAATCAAGTAATCAGTGGGGTCCATCGACTGCTTAGGTAAGGCCAGAGGCCATGCTAGAAACTGGAACGGAGAAGGGGGTTGCGGAGGTACTACTGATGAAGATGATGGTCCATGGTAGAATTACATCAAGCTAGCTAGGTAGGTAATATTACACTTTGCCCGATCAACCTGCATCTATTGCCGGTGGGACAGCTCATCCTGGCGAACTGCAAGTCTCTCGAACCCTCGTTGTAGTTGTGGATGCATATGGCCTCGTGGTGCCTCATCAACCATAGTGTCGTCTCCTAACTCTTCCCCTACTTGCTCTCCTATTGTTTCTTCTTCCTCCACGTCATCGACAACTCCATGCTTAGTCTTGGGGAGTGGCACTAGGAGTCTGTGAGTGGACTTATCCTCCGATTCTAGCATCGGCACTTCAGCAAGCCGAAACAATTGAGTTATAGTGATAGATGGATGAGGGCCCCGGTACATCACCCATGGGTAGACTCTATGATTCCCCCTCTCTATGACATGTCCGACATCGAACTTGATACCTTGAGCGATCACAAATAGCAGGATCATCATTTCCCTTGTGACAGTGGACAGGTGAAGGGTTGGTTTCAGGGTGGCACAAATAAAATTATACCAAACCTTCAGGATCGGCTTCAGAGCAGACATGAGAAAGGTGGTCACCTCTGATGTGGAGGGGTGTCGTTTCCATACACCTCTACCATTTGTAAGGACACGCATCATTATCTAATAGTCATTGTGCTGAAAAAGGGCCATGTAGGCTTTGCTGTCATCATCGACTAAGTTGAACACTCGGTTTATCGCAACAGCACTGAAATCCACCCACTTCCGTTGTACATACACGGTGGTATCTATTCGGTATCACAAGTTAGAGTGAAACTCCCTGACCACTGGAGCTATCCCGAGTGGGGGATGCTCACATAACTCAGTCCAGCCCTTTTCTTAAATCATGAAGCTGAAATAGACATTAGAGTCCAAGAAACTGCACTCTACGATGAAGGTTCTATTGTAGAAGGACTCATGGTATAGCTTTTCCTCCTCAAGTGTGATGAATTTGTTAGGATTTTAAGGAGGTGGGGGAGGCACGCGCGAACTCGAGCATGTCCTCTTCTTCTTATTTGAAATTGTCTTCTTTAGATGTGGAAGAAATTGAGACTCATTGGAAAGCCAGGTTTGCTGGAGGCAGAGGAGTGGATGGGATAAAGTGAGACATGAGCATGGGTGGGAGAAGATCTTTGCAGGTGCAAGAGCTGTATGTGTAGCGCAGAGGATCCTGGAGCTTTGTGACGAAAAGACAGTCTCGGGTGGGCAGAGTGTTAAATGTTAGGATTTTTGTTCGCCTCGACAAATGCAAACTTCGCCTTAGTGAACTAGTTCGCTACGGCGAAGGATGCCTTAGTCGTGGCGAACCCAAGGGCTGCAAAAGTTAGGTTCTTTGTTCGTCACAGCGAAGACAAGCTTCACCTTGGAGAACTACTTCATTGCAGTGAAGGATACCTTCGTAGCTACGAACCCGAACAATGTGAATCTACAAAAAAAAAAAAAAAACAAACAAACAAAAAACAAACAAACGTTTGTTTCCAGATTTTTATACTTAGTTCACATGCCCTCAATTTGGTATTATGGCCCTCTCTTTTGAAAAACACCTTGTTTTACATCCCAAAAACTCAGTTCCAAAAAGATCAACCCCGACTTTACTTTCTTGAATGAACTTGAAATACTTGACATACAAATCAAATAGAACAAAAAAATACATGAATCCCCAAAAGCATAGAAAAATTAAACTAAAAAGAAATGAAAAAGAGTAAGAAAATAAAAGGAAAAAACAAGATTCTTACAAAACATGGGTTGCCTCCCAAGAAGCATTATATTTAGTGTCGATAGCTCGACGAAGCTATGTCTCACTGCTGGATGTTTGATGAAATGAGGATTATACGGCAACGTAGTTCACTGTTCTTAGCAATTTGCTCACCAAAATAATGCTTCAACCTCTAGCCATTGACTTTGAACTCTTGTCCATTTTCTGCTTGTACTCCCATCGCAGCATACGGAGTTACTGATGTGACTGTGAAAGGCCCGGACCATCTTGATCTCAACTTGCCCGGGAATAACTTTAGTCTAGAGTTGAAAATCAAGACTTTATCACCCTCCTTGAACTCTCTTCTTAACAAATGCTTGTCATGCCATCTTTTTGTTTTCTCCTTATAGATCTTTGCATTCTCATTTGAATCATTGCCCAATTCCTCAAGTTCATTTAGTTAAAGGAGTCTTTTCTCACCAGCTTCTTTGAGATTGAAATTGAGGTTCCTTAGTGTCCACATTGCACGGTGTTCTAACTCTACTAGAAAATGGCATGGTTTTCCAAAGATCAGGCGAAAGTGGGACATGCCGATTGGAGTTTTGAAGGAAGTCCTATATGCCCATAGAGCATCATCCAACTTCTTCGACCAATCCTTCCTAGACGAACTCACCGTTTTTTCCAATATTGCCTTAATTTCTCTGTTTGAAATTTCTGCTTTCCCATTGGATTGTGGGTGATATGGGAGGCTCTTTACATGCCGCATGTTATACTTTCTAAGCAATGAAGTGAAGACTCTATTGCAGAAATGGGCTCCTTTCATCATTGAGAATACATCGGGGAGCGCCAAACCAGGTGAGGATATTTCTGTTGATGAATTGCACCACTGTTTTAGCATCATTTTTCTCAATATCAATAGCCTCTACCCACTTTGACAAATAGTCTACGGCAAGAAGGATGTACAATTTTCCAAACGAAGGAGGAAATGGTCCCATGAAGTCTATCCCCCATATGTCAAAAATTTCCACTTCTTGAATGTTATTCAAAGGCATTTAATTTCTTCTAGAGATAATGCCCACTCTCTGACATCTATCACAGCTTTGAACGTGTTTATGAGAGTCCTTGAATAAGCTGGACCAAAAAAATCCAAATTGAAGCACTTTCTGAGCTGTTTTCTGACTTCCAAAGTGTCCTCCAGATGGGGAAGAATGACCCTTGGTTCGGATTTCATGTTGTTCCTCTTGAGGCACAAATCTTCTCAATACTTGATCTAGGCATCTTTTGAAAAGCAATGGGTCATCCCATTGATACAGCTTAATATCATGCAATAATTTCTTCTTATGTTGAGAACTAAGCCTAAGAGGTAACACATTGCAAGCCAAGTAGTTTACAAAATCTGCATACCAAGGAAAATGGGCTTCCATTACTAGCAATTGTTCATCCGGGAAAGATTCCTCAATTTCAGTAAGGTCCCCAATTCCCTTATCATATTCCAAATGAAATAAGTGGTTTGCTACCACATTTTCACTACCTCTCTTGTCTTTGATTTCCATGCCAAATTCTTAAAGCAATAAAACTCAACGAATTAATCTCGGTTTGGCCTCCTTTTTCATCATGAGGTATTTGATTATTGCATGGTCCGTATAGAGAGTTACTTTGGAGCCCAGTATGCACGGTCTGAACTTGTCACAAGTATATACCACTACTAGCATCTCCTTCTCTGTAGTCGTATAATTTTCTTGAGCTTCATTCAGTGTCTTACTTGCATAATAAATAAGCCTAAAGATGTTCTCTCGCCTTTGTCCCAAAACAGCCCCAACTACAAAATCACTAGCATCGCACATTATCTCAAAAGGTTCCCCCCAATTAGGTGCAACAACAATGGGTGCTTCAATCAATTTATTATTTATCTCCTCAAATGTTGTCATGCAAGTTTCATCAAAGTTGAATATCACATTTTTTTTCCAACAATTTACATAGTGATTTTGCGATTTTTGAAAAGTCTTTGATGAACCTTCAATGGAAACATGTCCCAGGAAACTACAAACACCTCGCACTGTAGTTGGTGGGATAAGGGTTTGGATTGTTGCTATTTTTGCTTTATCCACTTCCAACCCTTTGGAAGAAATGAGGAGTCCGAGCACAATACCATTCTTCACCATAAAGTGACATTTTTCCCAATGCAATACCAAATTCTTCTCTCTGCATCTTTGTAGAACTACTTCAAAGATTACTCTTACACAGGTAGACATCAAATGAACATCCGTACACTGAAAAATCATCCATGAAGACTTCCATGATATTTTCTATCAAATCTGAAAAAATGGCAGTCATACATCTCTAAAAGGTAGCTGGAGCATTGCACAACCTAAACGACATCCTTTTGAAAGCGAATGTCCCATATGGACATGTGAAAGTTGTCTTCTCTTGGTCCTCAGGATTTACCATAATCTGGTTGTACCTCGAATAGCCATCTAGGAAGCAATAGTGAGAATGTCCAGCAAGTAGGTCTAGCATCTGATCCAGGAAAGGGAGCGAATAGTGATCCTTCCTTGTTGCCTTGTTAAGCTTCCGATAATCAATGCATACTCTCCACCTCGTAACTGTACGAGTGCTTAGAAGCTCGTCTTTCTCATTCCAAACCACATTCATCCCTCCTCTTTTCGGCACAACATGTTCAAGGCTCACCCAAGGGCTGTCCGAAATTACATAAATAAATCCAGCCTATAGCCACTTTAGGACTTCCTTTTTCATGACTTCGTTCATTGCAGGGTTTAACCGCCTTTGATGTTCAATGGATGAAGCATGATCTTCTTCCATCGGAATTTTGTGCATGCATATGGAGGAACTGATTCCCTTGATGTCATTAATGAACTAAGAAAATGCTTCATAATTCTTTTTGAGCACACCTAATAGTTTAACTTCCATATCATTATCTAGTTGTGAATAGATAATCACTGGATTTGTCTCATTCCGTCTTAAAAATACGTATTTTAGACCCTTTGGTAATTCTTTCAGCACTAATCCATCCGAAGTCTTTTTCACTTCTTGTAAAACATATTCTTCTTCAGTTACTTCAAGAGCAAGTATTGTTTCGATCAGTTCCGGAGTAGTTGATAGGTCTTCACAATCTACTTCAGTTATGGTAAGCGACTTTGTCAAGCATGCCTCAAGTTGACTTCTTTTCCCAAAGTCATATAGAAAATCATCTTATGAGGGATCAAGGTGTCGATTCTCATGCAGCTTGCATTTAGGTCACTCAAGAATTCCATGTTTTTATACAAGTTGAACTTCACTTGGTCTTCACCCACTCTTAGAAAAGTCAAAGATCTGTCCGCCATTTGAAGTGATAAAGTTGTAGGTGAAATCTCCCCCAAATTCAACTTTTTGGCCACTGAGAATGGCATCAGATTTATGCTCACCCCAAGATCACATCATGCCTTGATTAATGTATGCTCCTCAACGATACAAAGGATAGTAAAACTACTTGGATCTTTGTGTTTTTCTCAGAACTTCCGTTGAATGATTGCATTGTAGTTTTAAAACAAATTCATTATCCCATATGCCTCTAACTTTTTCATGTTGCTCATTATCTCCTTCATGAATTTTAGTTAGTTAGGCATTTGAGCCAATGCATCAACAAACGGAATGTTGATCTCGAGTTTCTTAAACATGTTCAGAAATTGAGCAAACTGCTCATCCAACTTGGTTTTTAGAAATCTTTAGGGAAAAGGTAAGGGTTGGAGTATAAAAGGGAGGGTTATCGGGAAAAGTCATTCTTCCCGAGACAACTTCATCTTATTTTTGCTAATTTCCCTTGTTGTTGATTTGTGCCCAAATAGTCTTTATTTTTGAACCATGATTATAGCGGGTTTGAATATTTGTTTAATCATTTCGATAAACTGATTGTACATTAAGGTCCTAGCTATACTACGATCACATTTTTTTGGCTAATTTTGTAGTTTTTGCAAGCTAACCTCGCTAAAATTGTTGAGTCAGCTCGATCATGAAGAATCCAAGTCGAACTCAGAGCTACAAGTCAAAAACTAGAAGAAAAGATAAGTAGAAAGCAAAAAAGCAGAAGCGAGGCTGCGAGGTACCGTAACACTCTGAAATTTTACGCGGGTTCACGGGCTCACAACTCTTGCAAAGCGGTCCACCATTTTTGCAGTTGACTCTTTTGTGAATTGTTTTGTAATTTTCCTAAATTTCCCTTTATGTAATAGTGGGCATTTCATACATTTTTGTAATTTTGGTTATCTTGGGCAATATATAAGCCCATTTGTACAAACTTTTGGGAGACTTTTTTTTAGGTAATAAATTTTAGCGCGAAGCTTTCAGCTCTCCCGCCTTTTCTCCAGTTTCTCTCATTTTCTCTCACTTTCTGGGCTGCCAAACACCCTCTGAGGATGATAACTCAGAGGAAGGGTGGCTAAACTCCCTTCATCCTTGAAAAGGAAGATTATTGGAGGAGGGTTCCAAGCGTTCTGAGGGTTTCTCACAGTTTCACGCAGTAATTTTTGTCAATTTTGTGTTTCCTTCTAACCCTAGGTTCAAATCCCTTAGATGCATCTTGAATGACCTGTACTTGGCAATCTTTTTGGGGTTCGATTGAATTGCTTGGCTGCTAGATCCAGGGATTCATTAGTTACCATTTTATTAGTCAGCGTAGATGGGTCGAGGAGATGGGTTTCTTGTCAAGGCCATTAATGTTCGATAAATGCCATGCTTTCAAAGGAAATTTATTACGGGTCCAACTTTTATAACCATACGAAGATCCGGTTTGGGAGATGACTATGGAAATTAAGTACACAGCCTTGAGAAATGGATCCATGAACCCCTCGAGTTATCTTAGGAACGAATCCATAACCCTAATGCTGAGGTTTTCTTTTATATTTTACTTCACTTTATTTTGAGTTTCCACCACGAAATCCTTTGTTTCTGAAACTCCCAAATCCAAATCAAGTTTACCATTTGCAACCAACTCGTTAATCACCTACACGAAGAAAACCCATCCCTGTGTTCAACCCTAGAGCCACTATACTGCAGTAGCCATGCTACAGCAATAAGAGGAATTAGGTTTATAAATTTTGTTGATTCCGGATACCCGACTACCGCTTCGCGAATCAGTTGTTCAACTCAACTCCCGCTTTGTCAATCTCATCTTCTATCTTTTCTTCAATTTCCAGATTTTTCTGCTCCACTTGTTTTTCAACTTTTTCACTCTTCTTGTGCTCATCCAGCTCTTTCCCACTTCTTAGTGTAATAGCCATGCATTTCTTCGGGTTTTTCTTTGTGTCACTAGAAAAGGATTTTGGAGGATTTTCTCTCAAAGATTGAGCTAATTGTACCATTTGAGTTTCCAGATTTTTCAGAGATGCTCCTAACCCAACCTGATTTGTCTCCATATTCTTCATGCATGTGCCAATGTTTGCTTGATTGTGCTCCAGATTTTTCATACATATTCCCATGGTCGATTGAATACTTTCCATGTTCCTCATCACATTCGATCACACCAGGTCACACCCTCTACCCCGCCTGGTGCGAAGATAGGGGCTGACAGACTGGGGACTCCTTCACCTACTTTTCGGACATTGGTTGGACCATTTCAATAAACAAATCCATAAGGCAATAAAAATTCTAATACCACCACCGTAGTGGTGATTAGTTGTCTTATACATATTCTTGAGTCTCATTTACTTGTACATAAATAACTTTCATTATTACAAAAACTTTTACATTTACATTACAAAATCAAATTAAACCTACATCGTGGACTCTGCTGCATTTGCTCGCCCTAGCCGATGCGCACGCCACTGGGATGTCCTTTTCGATACCTACACGGATGAAACACTCATGCTAAGTTTAATTTAGTAGAGTATCGTATATGACTAATTAAGTGGTCAACATTTACAAAATACATATATCATAAAGCATACGCCAAAGTTTACGATACGGGATTTCCACATAATGTGAGTTTTCATGTACATAATCTCTGTACAGAACTTTCATATCTCCCGCGAGGAGTTCGTAACGTATATCATATGTAGGGAGTAATTCTAACGTAACAAACCGCTTCTTATGCTTACTTCTCATTCATCATTCAGATTCTTAGCATTTAATTTCATGTATCTTATTATTCGGGTATACAACATATAAGTATTTGTCTATATAGACCTCTAATATTGAATGAGAAGGACACAGTACAATAAGTACCCGAAGGTATGGTATTAATATCAATCGTAACATGCCCGCTTCACGTGAATGTAAGTGTGGTAGCACTAGCAGGAGTGTCAAAGCATTGATCGAGACGGTTCGCCCACGAATATGTCATAAAGACTAGCAGAGTGCCGGGCATCGACGTAGACGGTCTCGCCACGCAATGCGGCGTCATAGCACTAGCGTGAGTGTCATAGCACCAGCAGAGTACCAAACACCATCGAGACGTGTTCGCCCACATAATGTATGTCATAGCACTAACAGAGTGTCATAGCACTGGGCTAGGAAAGTACCAAAGACCGACGTAGACGCGGTCTCCGCCACGCAACGTATGTCATAGCACCAGCAGGAGTGTCGAAGCACCGATCGTAGATGCCTATTCATTTCACCGCCTTGCCTTAAGCAGGCATACAATTATATGTATTTCATAACTCGTTTTATCATTCTTAATCCCATTAGCAAAAGAGGGCAAGAAATAATGTTTGCCCAACGACCGGAATATTTTTCATAAAATTTTATACTTATACGAACCCTTTCATTCACTTATTAGGGTCCTCATTAATCCAATGGATAATTGTTAGAATTAACAGAAGAAATGAACTAAAACAAAGCTTATAAGTACACCTAAGCCGGTGGAATGCTACGCCTAGGCTGAGGTCTCACTCTTGTGCGGCACTCGTAGTTATGTAATTTATAGGCTCGGGTCCACCTAAGTTTAGCGACCTCCCGCCTAGACTCGAACTCTCTACGCCTAGGCTGCACTCCACGCCTAGGCACCTCCTACGCCAAAGGCAGGGGTGCCTGGGCCGACGCAAATGGTCAGATTTGGCCCCTTTCACCGAAAATTTATTCTAAACTACAACCAACCAACTAAAAAGACATAAGTTAGGGTTGTCCTAACCTACATATAGACAAAGAAGGAGGTTGGAAATTTCTTAACCCAAACATGAATTCCAACCAAAAGTTCCAAACAAGATTTCCAAACCAACCAATATCAATTTCCAAACAAAGGAGATGTTCAAAACAAGATTTCCAAACCTATGTAGATGCCATACCTGAACTTCTCCTTCTTTTCCTTCTTCCTTCTTCCTTCTTCTTCTCTCCTCTTCTCTCTCTTTTCTTTTCTCTCAAACGTGAAATGCCCTAACTCTCACCCAATATGGGATTTTTCTAAGGCCTTGTTTGGCCTTATCATCTTTTTTATTTAATCTTTTTTTCCCTTTGCATCTTAGTCCTTCATTTTCATTTTATTTACAAATATAACTTATCATATTTCACTTTAACATATCTTCTTCTTATGTTATGACCCTTGGGTCCTCATTTACACTTACCATTTTATCCCCTGCCAGATAATCCCTATTATCCTTTTCACTTTTAACACTTAAATTCTGAAAAAATACAAATTTTAATTTTCTTATACTACAAAACTGATATAACTACTAGGGTCTAATTCGGGGTGTTACAACTCCACCTTTCCTTTGAAAGACTTCTGGTCCTCAAATCTTCAGCACTCGAATCGAAGAGTTGCGATATCAGGCCCTCATTGCTGATTATGGTTCTAAAGTCATTTCTTCCATACCGTGATGTTACCCCACTTCCATTGTGGAATTGGAATGGGATTTAACAAACCGGACGGTACTTGATGTTCCGCTTTTACTTACTGACACGTTAAACACTTATATACATATTTTGTCACCTCTCTTTTCATTCCTCTCCACCAATAGTATTGTTTCAAATTCTGGTACATTTTGTTACTTCCAGGATGCATGGTGAATATGGTATTGTGGCTTTCATACATCAATTTCCTTTTCAAATCCTAGACATTCGGTACACATAATCTTGTCTTGTAATACAAACCGCATTCATCATTTATAGAGTAGTCAGTCTTGTCTCCATTGCTAACTAATTGTATTCTTTCTTGCAACTTAACATCATCTTTTTTAGCATCTATGATCATTTGCCTCAACTCGGGTATAGCTTTTAATTGAGCTAACAAAGCTCTATTAGACTCAAGTTTCCATGCATATTCTTTCAAGGACAAACCATAAATCATTTTTCTACTCAAAGCATCTACCACTACATTAGCTTTTCTTGGGTGGTAATCAACTATGTAATCATAGTCCTTAAACAATTCTAACCATCGACATCGTTTCATGTCTGGCCTTCCGAGTTAACAAATACTTCTAAGACTCTATGATCCTGTGAACAGCCCTACATTTTTCACCATATAAGTAATGTCGCCATATTTTTAAAGCGAACACTACCATTGCCAACTCCAGATCATGTGTGGGATAATTTTGTTCATGTGGTTTCATCTGTCTAGAGGCATATGTCACTACTTTTCCATCTTGCATCAATAAACATCCCATGCCTATCTTTGAGGCATCACTATACAAAGATATTCTCTCGAGTAGTCGAGTCAACACCGGTGTTTCAACCAAGATTTTCTTTAACGATCAAACTTGGATCGCAATTTGTTATCCCATTCAAACTTTACCCCTTTTCCGAGTAACTTAGTTAGTGAGGAGGCTATGATGGAGAATCCTTTTACGAACCGTCGGTAATAGCAAGCTAAACCTAAGAAACTTCTCACCTCTGTTACATTTCGAGGCGGTTTCCAATTCACAATTGTTTCAATTTTCGCAGGGTCAACTCTAATACCCTCTACATATACAATATGGCCTAGGAATGACACTTCCTTAAGCCAAAATTCACATTTACTTAACTTAGCAAACAACTTTTTCTGGGATCCTCAGAATAATGTATCCTCAATTGTTGTTCATGATCTTGTGCATCCTTAGAATACACCAAGATGTCATCAATGAATACCACTACAAATTGGTCCAAATAAGGGTGAAATACCCTATTCATCAAGTCCATGAATGCGGCCGGTGCATTAGTCAACCCAAATGGCATTACTAAAAACTCATAATGACTATACTGTTCGTGGTGTCGCGGACATCAACGATCTTCACTCCTGGAGAGTCGACATATCCCGATCACAAGTCTATCTTAGAAAAGACACTTGCCCCTTTCAACTGATCAAAAAAATCTTCTATTCTCGGCAATGGATATTTGTTCTTTACTGTTACCTTATTTATTTGCCAATAATCAATGCACATCCGGAGAGTGCGATCTTTCTTTTTGACAAACAAAACCGGTGCACCCCATGGTGAAACACTAGGTCGGATGAAACCCTTGTCCAATAATTCCTGAAGTTGAGTCTTCAACTCTTTTAATTCAGTTGGGACCATACAGTAGGGTGCCCTAGAAATAGGAGTCATCCCTGCATAACCTCAGCAGATGTATCTACTTTCAAGTGGCAAACCCGAGCACTTTCAGAAACATATTAAGAAATTTCTTTATCACTAGAATATCTTCTAAATTCTACTGCCCTCTTAAGTCATGACGTCAAAAAATGCCACAACCTTTCTAAGAAAACTGTCGGCTGCACAGCAAGATTTATATCTGCACGATCTATCCAAAGATTTGATACTCCATTTGATGGAAGCATTTCTAACAGGTCATAACATTTAAGCAGTACTGTTGTCTTATCACAATCAACTATAGCCCGATGTTTGATAACCAACTATGCCCAAAATCAAATCAAACTCATGAAAAGGCAAAGCAATCAGATCAACTGAAAATTATCATGGACCATTAGGGGACAATTCTTATAAACTCGGTTGACTCTAACACTATGCCCCAGAGGACTGGTAACAAGCATGTCATATGATAAAGGTTCTACTTATGGCAATTTATCACTCAATTACTCAATACATATATAAGAATGTGTAGAACTTGGATCTACCAAAGCATGCAATTGTCATAAAGAGTGAAATTACCCGTAATAACCCCTGGTGCATCCTGATTTTCATGAGCTCTCATAGCATAAGCTCGGGTTGGGACTGTAGTAGTAGTAGGGTGATTTACTATCTCTAAATCAATACTTTCATTGGCCTAAAACTACTCCTCGCCTACCTCTATCACTCGCCGGCAGGTACTTTTATCCCTACTACTCCTCGAGGATTTATAGAAACTCCCGATCTCAAGGGACAATTTTCTATCATATGGTCCATGCTCCCACATTGGAAACAACTCTGCCACTGCCTGTACAAATACCAAGATGATTTTTATGGCAAGCAGGGCATTAAGTCTGCCTTGTTTGGCCGACATGCCTCTACCGGAACTCGTGGTCATAGAGGACCTTGTCTCCGCCTCTAGTTAACCTGAATCGAGCCCACTTGAGACTCTCTAGTTCTTTTATCGGAAGATGAACCACCTCTAGAGAACTTTCTCTCTCGATTTCTTTCCTGATTCTTCATTTCAGATTTCTCAATTTTCATAGCCGCTTGCACCAGCTAATAAAACTTTACCACTTGCAACGATGTCATAGCTGTGAGATACCTCTTTATGGACTCCTTTAAGCCATCCTCAAGCTGTCAACATCGAAAAGTTTCCGTAAGGACTAATTCTGGTGCATACTTACTAAGGCGACTAAACTCTTTTTCATACTCCGCCACTATCAGATTTCCTTGTTTCATATTCAGGAATTGCTTCCACTTTGTCTCCTTATATTCATCGGTGACATACTTTGTCTAAAATTCTCGGACAAAGAAGTCTCATGAAAGTGGTTCTGGAAGCAATGGATTTCTTAGAACCAGTTTCCACCAATCATACGTTGCACCTTGTAGCAATGAGACCACACACTTAGCCATTTGTTCAGGTGGACATTTTACTTCGTCTAGAGTTCTTTGTAATTTTTCGAGCTAAAACTCAGCTTTATCAGACTCTTCTAAACTTGTATCATGGAATTCTTCTACTCCATGCTTTCTTACCAAATCAATTGGAGCTCGATGGGCCGTGAGTCGATCTAAGACCCTTGCCATATCTTGAGAAATTTTTAACGATGCTTCAGTTGAAGCATGTTCACTTCTAGCATAATCAGATGGACCAAAGACATATGGATCAAGATCCATAGGATTGATGCTTTCAGCTATTCCTTCCACAACTTCCTAGGATTGATCCATTCTAAACAATAGAAAAAACAAGGACATCCACGTTAGGCCAACACAATACTATGTAGGTATACTTTTAACCTAATAAGTTTTCCATAAACACCTAAACCTAGGCTCTGATACCACTAAAACTGTCGTGCCCCCTATATTCGCCTAAACGGGGGTAGGGGCGTGACAACTTAGCCATTTTCCATCTAAGTGATTCTAGTGCCAGTGGACTTCTTCATATCATTTATCACTAGCAAGAGTTCATTGAATCTCGATTGCATTGTATTTCCTTGATAATTGGAGCTCGAACCTCCTTGGTTCTGAAAACATGGGGGTGCCATGGTATTGCTTAATTAGTGGGGCTCATCGGGAACTATGGCTTGATTGTGATAAGAGAATTTCTCATGATTCCTCAACCCTAGATGATAATGAGATGGTAAGTTACTATTGGGTCGGAATGTGCAAATTCTATTATCACATAATTTGCATCCTCAATTTGAAGCGGAGGATTAACCATAAGAACACCTTGTGCTTGCATATATGCGATTTCCCCAATAGTCGGCTCCCTTGGAGCTTGTTGGTTCAATTTAGCCATCAAAGCATCAAATTTTGTTTCCAATGAAGACATTCTATCAACTTCAATTAATCCTCCTTGTCTTCTTCCAGTATTTCTTTCTAAAGGCGGTTGATTGTGGTTCTTTGCTAACTCCTCAAATAATTTATTAGCTTCCCTCGCGGTTTTAGTTGTAATCGAACCTTCATATGTCGCGTCAACCAATGCTCTCGTTGAATAATTTCGACCATTGTAAAAAGTTTGTACTTGGCACTTGGCTCGCACTCCATGTCAGGACACTTCCTCAACAATTTCGAAACTGGGCCCTACATCATATAGCCTCCCGTCACCTTGTTTAAACTGTATGATTTCAACTCAAAGTTGTGACGTGAGTTGGGGTGAAAAGAATTTTGTCAAAAAGACTTCCACTAACTCCTCCCATCTATTTATGGAACCTGGCATCAAATTATGGAACCAACTCCTTGCCTTGTCCCTTAAAGAGAATGGAAACTGCTTTAACTTTATAAGATCATGATCTACCCCATTCATCTTGATCGTGCCAACAACTCTAGAAAGTTTGAAAGATGACCATTGGGATCCTCAAAAGGACTCCTCCTAAACTGCTGCTACTGGACCAATGAAATTAATTCAAGTTTCAACTCAAAATTATTTGTATCAATAGGTTGGTGCCTAATCCCTAAAAAAATTTCATTCAGCGATGGTCTCCAATAGTCTCCCAAAGTTGGTTCTCGCCTTTCATGTATCTCATTTTGGTCTAAATGGCCTTCACTATATCGATTAGTGTTTTGATCGTCCATCTCAATTTTATTGGCTTTGACCTTCTTTCGTCTAAACAATGTTCTTTCGATTTCTAGATCAAATGGCAATAAATCAGAGTTGGACGTTCTATGCATTAAATTTGGTACCTAAAATCAAAAAACAGCACAAGGTAAACAAGTTGAATATAAAATAAAACTAAAATGAAACTAAAAAGGAAAATAAGAGAAATAAAGTCAAATTCCTACACAAAAAGATTTTTGCTCAAAGTAGCAAATGTCTCTTTTAATAGAATATCAATCTATTCCACTTAAATCGTCACTTCCTCGATAACGGTGCCAAAAAATTGTTCAGTTGTTTTTGTATTATATAAAAGTTCAGTAAAAATCAACCAAAACCCACAAGTGTACGGGTCACAAGTAATACGATTGCTTTCAAATTAAAAACCTTAGATATCGAACCCACGGGGAAGAGATGGCTTAAGTGGGCATTAAGTATCCCTGCTACTTGAGAATTTTACTATTTAAGAGAAATAAATGATTGTGAATGATTGTTAACTAAAAGTGCAACTAAGTTAAACTAAAAATCTACTCTAGAAGATTAGCAAATGATTGGATTAAGTTGTAAGAAAAACTTTAAGGAATGACACTAGGGCCAGTTGTCTCCATTGGTGGATTTATGGCTTTTATTCATTAAGTGTTAATTAAGTGAAAATACTCTTGTGCTTACCCAAGGAACTCTGTATGAGGTTCACCCTTTCGAGTCTCTCCTCAATTTCTCACACCTAATCCCTATTCTTCTTTCTGTCCATCTAGGTCAAACAATGTGATACTTGTTCTAATGTAAATCAATTCTTAGGAAATTCTATTGGTCACCTCTCGATCCATGCAATGGAATTTCCCGGGTTATCAATCTATTCCACTTAAATCGTCGCTTCCCCGGCAACGGCGCTAAAAACTTGTTCGGTTGTTTTTGTATTGTATAAAAGTTCGGTAAAAATCAACCAAAACCCGCAAGTGTACGGGTCACAAGTAATATGATGGCTTTCAAATTAAAAACCTTGGATATCGAACCCATAAGGAAGAGATGGCTTAAGTATTAAGTACCCCTGCAACTCGAGAATTTTACTATTTAAGCAAAATAAACGATTGTGATTGATTGTTAACTGAAAGTGAAACTAAGTTAAACTAAAAATCTACTCTTGAAGATTAGCAAATGATTGGATTAAGTTGTTAGAAAACTTTAAGGAATGACACTAGGGTCGGTTGTCTCCTTTGGTGTATTTATGGCTTATATTCATTAAGTGCTAATTAAGTGAAAATACTATTGTGCTTACCCAAGGAACTCTGTATGAGGTTCACTCTTTCAAGTCTCTCCTCAATTTCTAACACCTAATCCCTATTCTCCTTTTGGTCCATCTAGGTCAAACAATGTGATAATTGTTCTAAGGTAAATCAGTCCTCAGGAAATTCAATTGGTCACCTCTCGGTCCATGCAATGGAATTTCCTAAGTTATGCTGAGATCGATCACCTCTCGGTCCATACGATCATCACATAAGATTAAATGATGTCCCTCCTAATAAAATCCATCTAGTACTAGGCATTCCTAATTTCCTAGACTTCTTTGATTGAGTTAAATTGATTTTATCAATTATAAGATATTAGGGAATGAAAATCAAGTCCTAAGGTATACTTCCAACTATCACTCTGGAAACCCTTTGAGCTCTAGGTCTCAATCGCACTACCTAGCATGCAACAATAAAAAGTTGGGAATTCATAAAAGCACATCCATAAAACCTCAACACAAGATTATATTCATAAAATCATTCAAGAAAACATATAAACCAAACACTAATGTCAACAACCAGCCCTAGAGGAGGATCTAGCCACTCATAGCAGCCTCAAAACCCAACAAAATCATGTTCACACCAAACACAATGTTGAAAGATTAAGAGAGAGAGAAAAGTTTAGGGATACAAAACAAATATGAGGTAGAAGTCCTCCAAACCCTACTTCGCCACTACAAGAAGTCCTCTAGCAGCTAGATCTTGCAACTTAGCTCCAAAAACAAGCTAAAAATCTAAGAAAATCTACAAAATCTAAAAGTATGAGCTTAGAGAGAAACCCTAGAAATGGGAAATGTTCAAGCCTCTAAGCCCTCTCCAAGTTGCACTAGAGGTGTCACAAATATGGTATTTATAGCATTGGGAAAATAGGCTCAAGATTAGGCCAAATAAGTATTCTTCCTTCGTCTTAGCGAAGACCTTCGCTGCTGTGAAGGATTACTTCGCCTTGGCGAACCTAAGAGTCATGTGTGTAAGATGTTCCTTCTTTGCCGTGGCGAGGGGGCTCATTTATAGCTGTGAACTCCTTCGTTGAGGCAATGGTTGGCCTTCACCTTGGCGAACCTAAGGGCCATGTTGAAGGATCTTCAACTATAGCAGATAAGATTTCTCTTTGCCTTGGCGAACCACTTCACCGTTGCAAAGGTGTTCCTTCGCCTTAGCAAAACAGTGCCTTTGGTTACAAGCTCTGCCTTCTTAACTTTTTGCTCTTTCCTTTGCTTGATTTACTTTCAATACTTGCAAAACTCACACATATGAGGGATTAGTGTAATATTTACAAATAAGGGTGTGAATCTAGCATTTAGGTTACATAAACAAATGAGAAACGAGCTATAAATGCTAATACGATTCACCCCTATTAATTGTATAGTTATGATTATGGAATGTCTGTAATCAAGTATATGGAACACTAGAATTGTTCCACCATTACAAGAACGATTGGTAAGGTTTGTTTTAACCTTAATGATATCACATTATATGGTTGTTGAATTTTAATGTCTTTATTGATATTTAACTTCCTTTTTTATTTTTCAGGGAAAGATGAATTACTATCGACTAAAGTTCATCTGTACTTTAATAAAGCATAGAGAGAACCAAGAGTCGGAAAGGATTCGAAAGGCATGTGGACTTGCTTGAAGTTGGGAGCTTCATTAGAAGGAAAATGCCTTCACTAATTGTGATAGATAATTTTTAGGGTACATATGGGGTATTTCAATGTTTCAAAAACATCATGTTTATATTTGTTGGACAAATGCCTACTTATTGATGATGTATTTAGAATATGACATTAGCTTCATTTGTTTTTGGACAACTATTTGTAATGAAAAATTTTAATGTATACGATTGGTTAACTCATCTCTTTAGTATTCCAATATTTGTTGCATTAGTAGATAATTTTAATGTTTATTACAACTTTGAAGTGAGACCAGGTGTAAAAAAATAGGTAAAATTGACCATTAAAAGGAAACATAATTAACAAGTTGCGAAAATGCGTCCGAAAAATCTTTTAGCACTAAGTACATATATGTCCGAAAAGCCATCTGGAAGCTCCAACCAGACACAGGGTTTATTCGATCTTGTATCCAATTGTGGTTTCTATTATATTATATTTCAGGTGGATGCATCGCAATGCGTTCGAATAAATTCATAAAATTTTCAATCCAAACAAACGCATTTCAATGTATCCGAGTAATCGTTCGGACGGAGTCTACAATTATTAAACGCATCCGGACACATCTTAGTGTGTTAGATTCGTCAAATCCCTCTTTAAAACCCCTATTTAAACTCTTGTAACCATTGCACTACACAAGAAACACATTCCAAAGCCCTAAATCTCTTTTATACTTAGCTTAACAACTTCTCCTCTTCATTACGGGTTGCTTAGAGCTTCAAAGAGCGGTCAGGACTTCACATTGTTCAGTTTTTCTTCAACGACATGGCACAAAGAAAAGAGAGTCGTGTAGTAGGAGCACAAGGAAAGCGTCCCATGGAGGCTCATTATCAAGAGGCTCTAACAAAGGCTAGATACGACACCTACATATTCAATTCCATGGAAGAACAATCACGGTATTTATCTTATTTTTCAAATAGAAAAATATGGGTGGGAAAATCTATAGATTTCCTTAGATTGCATGGCCTTAGTTTGACGAAACGATTTGATGTTATGATATGGATTCCGCTCTTAACATTGTGTACCCTAGTGTACACAACATTGGTAAGACTTCTTTTGCAAAGCAAAGTTTTTTTAAATATGAGCCATAACGTCTATTAAATCTTCAGTTATAATGATTTAGATTGAGATTAATGGAGATAAGATTTGTGAGATATTGGGGATACCCCCTATGGGAGAATGTGTTTATGACACAAAGATATGTACCCAGTTAGAGGGATTTATACCAAGCTAAGAAATTTCTCGATTATGTCATCAAGTGGATGCATCCTCTTTGACTAAGTCAAATGCTATGGGAATGATCATGCTTTCCCGCATCTCACATAATATTGTCAACCACTGCATTCTTCCGAGAATAGGTCATAAGGATGAGGTCTCGAATATGGAGGCATTTGTGATCGATCCCATTATAATGGGACGCCAATTGCATATAGGCCACATGATCATTCAACACATGATTGCTTGTTGTAAGAAAAAAAAAGTCGAATCCTACCATATGGTCACATTCTAACTTTAGTATTCCAAGCGACGGGGATTGATTTGAGCCATGAATCAGAATTTGATAAACCAAAGCCTTCTGATATAATCAATGTTATAGCTTTACAAGAAATGAATATCTATAAAGTGTTGAATAGGATATGAGCAACTCGTGAAGAAGCACAAAGAGATGTTCGTGTTGATGATAATGAACATGTTGGTGATGATGAGGAAGCAGAGGAAGCAGATATTAGGGACATGGAAGAGGGTGATGAACCAATGCCTAAAAGAGTAGATGAGTTTACTGCTTCGCATAGTGCAGCAAATGAAAGTCAAGCTCCAAATCACACATGTGCGCAATCGTCACCGATATGTTCAAGCACCATGGCTTGTTATAGAAGATGACAATACAACAATTTCAAGTCGATTAGATCGGATTTAGCAAGCTCAGGGTGATCTTAGAGAGTTAATTGAGCAGGTTAAGAGTGATCTTAGCAAGTTGATTGTCAATAAGCATGAAGAGATGATGACATACTTGTGCTCAACCCCCCAAATTATCCTCTACGGCCATGATCTTAGACATGTTTTAGTGTTTTTTTTTTTTTTTTGTGTTTCAAATGCTTAGATATGTTTAGAGGGATGGAGGAAAGAATGATAACATGTGTTTCATCTGAAGTTACTCTTTTCGTATAAGAACTTGTAAGAACATTTTGATCTGATGTAGTATTCAGGTTATTATTGCTATTTTAGATTCATTACTGCTATAAGTAAAGAACATCCCTCAACTCATGTATATCCAAAAAAAATTATTGCAATACAATAAATAAATAAGAAAGTTGTTTCAAAATTGTCAATATTACATAACATTCAAATTGTCAATATAACAATGACATATTTAGTGATCATTCAAATTGTTAATATTACATAACACTCAAAAGCAACTATCATACAATAAATATATAAGTTGGTCAATGTATTACAACAACTTCCAAATTACAATTAGGTACAACAATGATGTTATCCATCCAATAACGAAATATTTAAGCAATTAAAATTCAATATCTCGCATGTCCTCGTGGTTGTGTTCATTTCCAAATTTGGGAGGAGACAAGGCCAATGTTGCAGCTACTTCCGTTCTCTTCTATCTTGGTGGATGAAGCACCCAAGCTCGAATTGCTTTATCTCAAGTCCTGTAAGCTTTGTATAACCCACCTTTATAGAAAATCACCCTTCATTGACATTCAAACCAAGAATCATAAACTCCGTTTTTTCGACCAACAAAGACAAGGTAATAACATCTTCTTTCTTGAAATGAGAAGTAATCATGGTTAGTCATACATTATAGCTCCAAGAATAGGCAACTACAAATAATAATGGATTTGCAACTATGTTTGTTATGTTAGTAGATTTAGTATCCATTGTAGCTACCAAGTTTACCCATTTGTAGTTGGTTTACTATTTTTCACTATGTTAGTTGATGTAGTAGTTATGGTAGTAAATTCAGTATATTGTGGTAGTAGTTTCAATAGGCTATGGTAGTAGTTTAGGTAAACTATGTTTTATGTTCTTGAAATTGTACATTTATTGAATGCAAGACTACCTTAACATGTATTAAGCACCTAATAATGCATTCAACCTACCAAGTGGACCCATTTATAGTTGGTTTACAATTTTTCACTATGTTAGTTGTTGAAGCAGTTATGTTAGTAGATTCAGTATATTATATTAGTAGTTTCAGTAAGTTATGGTAGTAGTTTAGGTAAACTATGTATTATGTGGTTCAAATTGTACATTTATTGAATGCAAGACTATCTTAACATGTATTAAGCAACTAAATAATGGATTAAAGTTACTTGGAGTCCTTAATTGTAGTTGGTTTAGACAAATGAAGTTCATTAACAATTAACTCTAGGATCCTGGTATAGTGCAGAATATGAACCATAGCTCCCATTCTTATCCTAAGAGAATAATAAAGGTGTAAGGCGGCCATTAATTTGATCACAAATCAACTTTCTTTCTTAATTATTCATTGATTTGAGACATCTAACTTATATGAAATCAGGTGGAGTTATGATGCCAAATTGGTGCCTTGGACTTCTCCATAATTGAAAAGTTTCGAGGCTTTTCTAGAAACAACTACCCATCCCACAATCCAATTACTACTTTAGGTATAAACAAAAATGAAAAATTAGCATGACGATCAACCGATTCGCATAGCATCTAAGACACTAACAAACAATGATTTTAAAATCCAAAAGAAAAAAAAATACAAATAATGTATTAAAGCTTCAAATTGTAAATCTATCGAATGATATACTAACTTAACTTTGATTAAGCAACTAAATAATGTATTAAAGCTACTTGGAGTCCTTATAGTTTTTTTTTAAGTTTTCACTATGTTAGTTGATGTAGCTGTTATGGTAGTAGATTCAACATTTTATGGTAGTAGTTTCAGTAAGTTATGTTAGTAATTTAGGTAAACTATGTATTATGTTCTTTAAATTGTACATCTATTAAAGGCTATATTACCTTAACTTTGATTAAGCAACTAAATAATGGATTAAAGGTACTTGGAGCCCTTAATTGTAGTTGGTTTAGAAGTTTTCGCTATGGTAGTTGATATAGCAGTTATGGTAGTAGATTCAATATATTATTGTAGTAGTTTTATTAAGTTATGGTAGTAGTTTAGGTAAACTATCTATTATGCTATGTAAATGAGTTTTGTATTGAATCCATTTCATATCTTATAGAGATTTATCACATAATGATGGAATTGCAATTACTATCGGTCGTATATATACTGGTTTTCGTGATTTGTTATATGGTTGTATATGTATCCTGTTATGGTAGTAGCTTTAGTATATTATGGTAGTAGATTTATCTGTTATGGTAGTAAATATGATTTGGGAAAAATTTGAAGCTTCCATAACCCTAAATGCTATCTAAATTCACCTTTTTACATTCATTTGATAAAATTTCCCTCTTTTTTGAAGAACAAACTCAATTGAAAATGCAACTTATGAATTACATATTCATCATTGACATTGTGGAATAATTTAGAAACAACAAAAACAATTCTTCAAACGAAAAAAAAATCAAATAGAGAGTAAATAAGAACCCTTATCAACATAGAAGAAATACAAGATAGGAGGATGTGATCAAATGGGAAAAAAAACAGAGGAGACCCAAAAATCGTACCTTTTGATGAGGGAGAAGAACCCACAAAGGAAAGAGGGAGAATCAGTCGGTGGCGAGAGGACTGGTCATCGACGAGAGGACTGGATATCAGTGAATCCGGTTGAGAAAAGAAAAAGAAGAAGAAAAAGAAGGAGAAGAAGAAGGAGAAGAAGAGGAGAATGAAGAGAGTAATCGGACGACTGGCTTGGAAGGGTTTAATGAAGCGTATTTTAGGATTTTAATTTTTGTTGTTTGACTTTTTAACTAAAGACCAAATATTTTTTTTATTGGGTGTATTGAACACCCTAAAACCCATTCCTTATTACTAATGTACAATAATATTTCTATGAGTGTATTTGAACCTACTTTTCTCATAGATTTTTAGATGAATTGTGTTTCTAAGCATGGTGGGAAAAAAATTGAAGAAGGATGTGTCCTGAGGTACACTCACCATTTCATATGTACTTGGGGATTTAATTCCAAAAATTGTGCTCACATTTGGTGAAGTTCCTATACTAACCCTTAAAATTTGAAGAGAGAAGAAAGAGGAGAGAGGAGAGAGGAACTTCAAATTTTAAGGGCTAATATAAGAAGTTCGCTATTTGTTTGCATACTTTCTCAAACTAAATCCCCAAAGTACGTGTGAAATGATGGGTGTACCTTTGGATAGACATTTCTTTAATTTATTTCCCCTCGATACATATAAAAATAATTCTCCCTTATATTATCATAGTGGCCTATTTAAGCTTTTATTTTTTTTACTCCTTTTAAGGTTTAGCTCAAGTGAAAAATGATGGGACGAGGTTAGAAGATATTCATACTTAATTCCTTGTAACAAGATAGCACTACAATGTAATATACAAAGTGAATAAAAATATTTTAAAAAAAAAGTTTTTACTTTTTCTTCCGATAGCTCTATTCCATGGTACATTTTCAAAAGAAGTAATCCAACCATCGGATTTATTAGTTTTATAAATATATATTTTTCTTTAACAAAAAAAAAATTCTCCTTAAATTATTTTAAAAAAAAAAAAAAAAAAAGTGGGAGTGATTCCAACTTTTACAAAAAATTAGCTTTTTAGCTTGAGGGGTTTAAAGCCTTTCCATGGCTTTCTTCCAACAAAGATTTGAATGTGTTGGGAAATCTTGTGAACTCGTCATCATTCATATTATCCACTTTGAATTTAAGTATTCATAGTTTTATTTTTAAGTTTTTCCCTTAAAAGGCTTTATATCAATTGAATGTTATATTATTATATATGTTTATATACTCATAAGGCTTTACAAACCTAATCAAAGTGGAACATTATGGGACTTTAGACACATACCCAACAATCCTTCCCGTCAAACAAAATTCCACCAAACTTCATCTCAAACCAAGATTTCCTAGTCTTTCATTGCGTTCAAGCATATGTCTTACGTGAAGTACCACCTGTCAGGGGCTCATCTCTCACCGCACCATTTTGTTCAGTTTTCACCCATACGGTTAAACCTGAACCCGACACTAATACCGCTAGTTGAGAAACCTCATTGACTCATCTTTGTCCACATTTGTATAATATTGTCCACTTTAAAACTAAGTCTTCATGGTTTTATTTTTGTGATTTTTCCTCAAAATATCTTATACTAATTGGATGTTATCCATCTTTACATACTCATAAGGTTTTTCCATTCCTAACCGATGTGAGACTTTGGACGCACAACCAAGTCAATGATGTTTGCAGTTCAATATATCCCTTTGGAAGAGGTTTGAGACGACTAATAAAGCAAAGATGCTAGTGGTTCAGAGTACAAATATAAAAAGTAGTTAAAACATGAAAATTTTCGAGAATCCAATAATTATATCTTATTCTATTTTCATAGTATTCTCTGTGATACAATTGAAATATTCTCACTTATTTGTGAATGTAGTAGAAATTGACCGATTGAATCACGTCTTTCATATTGATTGCTGCTTCTTTATGTTCTTAAATCACTTTTGTCTACATTACAACTTTTGGTGGCACAACATAAACAGTGAATTCACACATTCAATTCATTCACTCGCATTACTTAAAAAAGAAGAATGGGAAAACTATACTTTGCACCACTGATTAGATGTTGATCTTCTCTACATAGCAGCTGCTTTCAAACAGGGGATCTTTGGCAACATTCAGAAGAAATCCAACAACAGCACAGATCAATTTTGCCAGAATCAGATTTCAGGGACTATTTAGCCAGAAATCTACCATATATTTGATTGTGGCAGCTGGATAACAAGTGTGTCACTCGTTAATTATTTGGATTTTGCATGTTTTCCATTTTTATGCTCCCAACAAAAACTCTACACTTCAGTGCTTTTGTTTTGGAGAAGAGGAACTCTGTGGGAGGATGAGTTAACGCCCCGAGCTGCAATGTCTTCTGCTGTCTTCTCCTCTTTGGCTTTCCCCCAAATCACAGTATAAAACCCAAGAGCTATTATAGCAGCTCCAATCACGCTGCAAATGGTTCCAATTAAACCATTAGATTTTACTTCCTAAACATATAATCTTCAAGAAAAGATTAAATTGACCAAATACAGGATGACTAAAATCTTTATGCCTTCAAAAAGTTCATGTAATGATGCAACTCTTCATCCAATATTATCGGGTTCAGGGTTGCAATGGAGTATACACCGTTTTTCTTTTACATGAACCCACATTAGTTTTGCTTCTCTATTGGGTCTATGCTCTCAAGAAAAAGTCTGACTAGTGTTGAGTTGAAATCATACCTGCCAACATGGAGTTTATCCCCGAGAAAAGTGACCCCCATGATGACTGCAATAACGATCCCAACAGGCTTAAACATGGCTACAAAGACAGGCCCCTTTTTGTGCAGAACCCATGCATAAACAGCACCTCGAAATGCAACCACAAAAATTCCCTAGGGGATAGATAGATAGATAAGCAACAACATGCCATGTTACTACTATACACAATTTTACACAAATCAGACCAAACCAAACCAACAAGCAGCTTGTTCTGACTGCTTACCGAGTATCCAATGGCTATCAACTCCATATCAAGCCTGAGCCTCCAAGCACTTGGGTCTCTTTCCGCTATCAGAGAGACTACGAAAGATTGCATAGTTGCAAATATGTGAGAAATTAGGGTCACGATCAGCTCCGCAGGGTAGTCTCTAATGATAGAGGTCTGAAATTTTAAAAACAAAAAATAAATAAATTAATAAACTAGTGTATGTTTTGATGTAGTGAGGAGATTTTGGAAGAAAGAAAAGAAGAAAAAAGAAATTGTACCTGGAAAACAAGCAAGACTGCGACCATGAAGGCAGCAACTGCAGTGAGAAAGCCTCCAATGATCCACTTTGATTGGAACCACAGAAGATGGTGGTTAAGGAGGAGGAGGGGAGGGGTAGCTGAAGCAAATTCAATTGCAGGGCCTTTGTATATGGTCATAAGGAGTGCCCCCGCTACTGACACAATCGTTCCCAGACATTTGGCTCGGCTGCTTTGGACTTTCAAGTCTAGCTTTTCCATCCTAATCAATCAATTCATTTCCTTCCTTTACATATAATTATTATAACCATAATTCTGGTATTGAGTTGCTGCTAGTGCTACTCTGTTTTTCGCAGTTGGCATATAGATTGTTGAAAGCAGAGAAAGTGAGAAGTTTTAACTCAAAAAATAAGATGTGCTTACTGGGGGAGAATTTGGGAAATGTTTGGCAATCCCAAATGGACGAAGAAATAGATCATATGGTTATTCTATGAAATCAGTTCTAATGAATAACTATTCCTTGATTTGTATATAATTTTATTGGTCTATTGAGAATATATATATATATATATATATATATATATATATATATATATATATATATATTAATATTCACGCTTTAAAAGAACAAAAATATAGATTAATATTAAATTTTTCGATTTTTAGTTTTTAGTCCATGTTTTATTATATGATTTAAGTTTTTTTTTTTTAAAGCTAAACACTTTAGATAAAAAAAAAATTCAAATAATAATATTAAAAACAAGAAAAAGTAAGATAAAAAGATAAATAATTATGAAAACTAGAAAATGATAAATTAAGGAAAAAGGCAATACAGTATACTTTTGTTTTTCTACTCAATACAAATTTTGGACTAATTTACAAATTTTTTTATCCTTTACCAAAATTTCTAAACTTTAAATTATATTTCCAATTTCTAAAATGTTATGCATTTGCAAAATTATTCATTAATGTTTGGATATATATATATATATATATATATATATATATATATATATATATATATATATATATATATATATAGTAGCTAGCCTTTTCCTATAGACAAGAGGCTTATGGCCTGTTTACTAAAGTTCAAAAGAAATTTTGGGTATTTCTATTCTAGGACACATAATAGCATAAACTAAATATATTCAATTTATTTTTATTGTAAAATTCATCTTGTATCTCAAAATATGAATCTGAGAGGACTTTATTAGTTTGAGAATTATTAATTTGCTAAATTCTTTTCTATTAGATTGTATATTAATAAAATTATTAGAAACAAAAAATCTGTGAATCCTTATTTTAGTTTTTAAAAAAGAATTTAATCAGACGATAGTTAATTGAACTTCTCAATAATATAAATTGGTAAATACTGAAATTGCTCTGAAGTTAATTAATTGACGAGTAAGTTGGTTAAAAAGGTAGAAAAAAATCTATTTTATGTAAAAGAATAATATAATTTCAATTAAACAACCAACAATTCAAATTTATAGAATTTTAGGCTGACATGAATATCATCTTTCTTTTAACATCCTCTTTTACATGGGTCCTATACTTGAATGTGGAAAGTCAATACACAAAACTTCACAATGAGGCAATTTAAATCCAAAACATTTTTCAAATTAGGTTATAATTTCATGTTAAATGATCAATTCTCCTAAAAAATGTTAAGTTTATAGGATTTTGATTTAATAGGATGCTTATCTTAACAGTGAAAAGGTTAAATAGAGCTGACAAAGAGGACAGATGAGTGTAGATATAAAATACCTGGTGACGATGGCAAGTAGGTAGGTGAAAGCAGGGATGAGATTGGTCATGGCGGAGGCAAGAGTTGGAGAGCTGTACCCTATCCCTATAAACTTCAGCATCTGTAATGCACAACTTTACCCCCACATATATATTTTCCCATTAATTTTTACTTTAAATAAGAATAATCCCTGCATACCCACTTATAAATAAAATTTAATTATATGCAGCTAAAAATACCTGACGAGGCCGAGAAGAAAGATTCTAGAGAGGATGGAAGTTGTGAGCCGAGGAGGGGACCTTCTCCTGCTTCTCCATCGCCATCATCAGAAGGCCACAGTTATAATTTAGAAAGAAATGGTAATTACGAAGAAGAAGATGAAGATGTAAGCATTCAGGAACCTGTGATAGAGAAGGCTACAAAGAAAGAGCACAGGAACGGCGAGGGCATTTGAGTAGACAACAAAAACGTAGTCACTCATTCCTCTCCTCATGGCTGCTTTGCTCAATGTGATTAAACCCACATCCAAGCACTCTATTGTCAACAGTATCACCGCCGTTTGTTCTGAACTCCACATCTCTCTCTCTCTCTTTCTGTTTATCGTTCTTCAGTTATGGCATGCACCAAAACAATTGAAGGAAGACGGGTAATTGTTTTTGTTTCTAAATTTTTATCAAAGTAAGATCATCATCAACGTTTGATTTTCGATTGTCCGGCAGTGATCATGAAATGGGACTAGTTTAAGAAAAATTGATATTGAAGCTGCTTTCAAGGTGGCGCTTCTCCGGCCTCGTCAGGTCAGGTCAGGTCAGGGTCCTATATACGTCTCCTCGGAGTCAACATCACCAAGCAAAATGCCGATGGATTAATGGGTTTTTTGTTCCACCTACAATTCATTCTTTTGTCTTTAGAGGCTTGGCCCTGCCTCCTCTATCCCTTCCTATCATTCTTCTATTTTGGCACTTTCCATTAAAGGTCTCACAAAATTAATAATTAAATGGAAAGCTTTTGTCACTATTTCTCAGACAATTATTAATTACAGGAATAGATTTTACATGGATCCATTTAGAGTAGTCTCGATCGACCTCCTCGGAAAATAGCTTATGTGAAGGACACCTGGCTGGGACGCCCCCCACATCCAACGTTGTTTAACTTAGGTCGATCGCGGTTGTGTTTTTACTTAAATTTAAATATAACTTTTATTTTACTTTATGCTGAATAATCTTTAAATATAAACGAATGGCTAAAAATGCTAAGGAATTACTTTTAAACAAAAATTAATATTTTAATAGATGAATACAAAAAATTAAATATCAATTTTTAATTTAATTTATATATAATCAAGCTTGGATAAGGTGGGGCGCCAAAGTAGGAGGGAGCTAGGCATGATAAAACAATACCCTTAACCATCTCAAGTTTCATAAAATTCTAAATCTATCATTAACTCATTTATTTTCATTCCTAACTAGTCTCATTAGAAATGAAAGGGAAATATGTACTTGGAGAAAAAAAAACTTGCAAATCCGTAATTCTGTTGTAAAAATATAATGACTCTATTTATTTTTCACGTTTATGGATGTGAGTTTAAATCTTACATTTCCATTTTGTTTCAGTATCATCTCTATATTGTATTTCATTCAATTTTGAAATTTTGGGTTTGATCATCATATTCTCCTAATCAGTTCTTCTTGTAATACATAGTAATGTCGATATCATTATATTGGAAACATAGTGGATTTTGTATTGTATGTAAATTTTATAATAAAGTTAATTATTAGTGTTGAATTAGTGTCCTTTTGTGCTTGATTGGCATTAGGATTAATACATTACATAATTGTAATTTTTTTCATTAAGATTAAACCTTTACAAATATTACATAATGTAACAATTTTGGAGTCAATAATTTTTTCATAAAGTTCTAACTTCACTTTTATTTCTCTTTATTTCATGCATTGTACCTTCTAGGCATTGTGGCCTACACCACATATGTGACTTAGGTGGATTAGAAGTTGCATAGATGTTCAAAACTTAGGTTCTTTATAAGAACAAGAACATAACTTGCTCATAATCAATTCATAAGCTTAAGCTATGTTTAGTTCTTAAAAAATGCTAAGGAAAGAAAACCGAAAAGAAAAATGAAAGAAAAGAAAAAAAAAAGTAATGAAAGTAATATAAAAAAAAAATTCCCTTGTTAGTTTTATTGTCCAAAGAAAATTTAATGAAAAGATAAGGATTTCATTTTTTGTTGTTTGGTTAATTGTATGGAAAAACTAAAGAAAAATAGAAATAAAAATTATTGATTAACTGTAGGAAAAAATTGAGGAAATAGGAGTAAAAATTATTTTTATTAATAGCGTGTTTTTTAATTGCTATTAACGGTAAGTTTTATCGTTAGTTTTAACTTGGATAAATAAATGAATACCCTGAAAGCTCTCTCCAATTTTATAGAAATAATTAATTTTATGCGAAATTAAGGTTGCAAAATATTTTATATTAGGAACTTTAAAATTTTTAGAATAATTTTTAAGACTATAATAAAAATAAATATAATCACATAAATTAAAAAATAATAAATATATAATAAGAATATTATTTATACATTTATGGAATCAAAATTAATGAAATAAATTTATAAATTTATATTTTATTACCTCATGCTAAATATTAGGTAAAAATAATTAAATAACTCATAATTGAACGGATAGTTGGTCTTAGCCATCAAGATGAGTTTCCCATGATAAGCTATACCTAGTATATATGGTTTATACATTTAGGATAGATCCTATGAAAAGTTGTGAAATAAAACTATCAAATAGTCATGATTTCATCAAATCATTTCATCGTATTGTCTCTCTATCTTGAGATAATAGTAAGTTGGTCATCTATGAATGAAATCCTCAGGTCCTTTCTAGTTTCTATGGATTAGGTAACTATTAACAGAAAATAGAAAGAATTAGTTTTAATAGAGTCACTATGCATAAAAGAGCCAGTTCAGCCCAGCCCAGCCCAGACAAATGGATGTACAAAATTTCAACGTGGGCTGAAGCTCAAAAGTCCCAGAGGATAACGGGCCAAGAGGAGTCATCTTTGATGGCCTGTAGTTTTTATGAATCTTGGCCCAAGTTTGTGGGCCTTGAGCCCAGAGGATAGCGGACTGATAAACATAGAGAAAATCGATAAAGTAACGGTTTGTTTGATAATTATTTTTGTTATCTTTTATAAAATAAAAACATATTTGAAATTTTTTTTTTTTTTTTTTTTGAAAGAGTGTTGAAGTGTCAAAAATAAAATGCATGGTGTGAGTCCAACTAGCCCTGGTGCCTCAAATGATGTAGCAAGAGATGATTCAACAAACTCTATAACACAATTGACCCTAACCGTTATGCCTCGCCTATTGATAGAGATAGAACAAAAGGTAAGGCGTATCTTACTTTAGTTGGGTCTCACATTTTTATCTAAAATATTCTGCAAATCAAGCGTAGATATTCAACAAATCAAGAGTCAATATTCAATGTATTGAACAAGGAAGAATGAAAAGAAAATTCAGCACGTTCTGAATAAATAAAATATCAACATATGGAGATCTTTTATGTGGGACTTCTTTGGAAGAGAAAATATTATCCTACATTAACAAGGAATGATATCAACTTCTAATAGCCGGCATGTAAAACGGTTTTGGCAATTTGAAGATTTTGTTCATAGTAGAGATTGCCTAATATGTGTTTAAAAAGGACAAGAAAGGGCCTTTGTTGATCATCGATTCTACACTCAAAGAAAGTTTTTCTAGGGGAGTTGTTTACAGGAAAAGTAGCTACAACTACTTCCTTATTCCTTGATTATGAGCAGCGTGTTTACTCCAACAGAGATGGAGTAATTGGGCACTTAGGAGTCCAGATGAGTATGAGAAATAAGAGGAGCTTATTTCTATATTTCTCTATGATATTGTTAGGAGAAGAAGGTTGTGAGAAAGGTAACCTTGCCTCACTAGCACCAACGTAACCTAACTGATATATACAAAGGAAATACCTACTGTACTTCACCCCGTGACGGAGGCAAATTGTAGAACCGTGTAACCAATCCCTATTTCCTTCTCTATGTGTGTGAGTTTATAGATATATTTTCAAATTACTTTACTTCAACAGATCTAATATAAACTGTCGCAACATGGTGCATAACATAAAAGAGCTAAATGCAGCACTTATGACAGTGTTGCACCATTTGGTATGACATCTCTTGAATCACTATCATAACAAATAGTCCTTATTTTTTCAATTGGTATCAAAGTCGATCACTCTAAGATACTGAGTGAATTCCAAAGTTTTTCTAACTGTTTGTCTCTAAGTCCAAATGGATCTTTTGAAAAGAGGCGGCTCAGTTGTTCGTCCCCCTCTGTTGAACGAGACCAACTATGGATATTAGAAAGTCCGAATGTGTGCATTCATCAAATCTATGGACGAACTCAATTGGAAAGTAATCTTAACTAGCTAGCCTCCTCCCACCAAGAAAGACAAATTAGAAAACAATGTGCCCAAAATCGAACTTGAATGGTCACCGGAAGAAGACAAGCAATCATCAAACACTTGGAAAGCTCTCAATGCCATCTTTAATGGGGTTAGTCCTACACAATTCAAAAGCATATCAGCCATCGAGTCAGCTAAAGAGGCATGGGACTTATTGCAAGTTGAGGTTGAAGGAACAACTGCTATGCGGAAATCAAGAATAGAGCTTTTGATCTTTAAATTCAAGAATCATTTAATAAAGGAGAATGAGACAATCGGACAATGTCATGCCAAAACAAGCGACATATAAAATGAGTCGTTTATACTAGGAGAGAAGTGTAAGTCCCAAAAATAGAATTTTCGTTTTATTATTTTACTTTATAACATTTTCTGCTATTATAAATTTTTATTTTATTCATTTGATATTTTATTGGTTTTAAGTGATAAAAATAGAGGTTTTTAAAGTGAGAATTGTGATAGTGGATTAAATAAGACCTCAAATTAAACCCTACTGGGCTATAACACGCTCAACGATATTGAAATGTGAAAAAGGGTATTTTGGTAAATTCTCATTGACGTTTTGTTTGATATAAAGTGATTAGTCTTATGTGATGGTAGATTTATGTTAAGTTGTTATGGAATTGAATAAAGTTGTGGGACTTAAAAGCAAGGACCTATGTACAAATTAGGGTCTTATATGCAAAATAAGAAAAGTTGATCACATGGGAAGATGACACATGAAACTTCTAGAAGAATGGATTCCAAATTGGCTTTAGGAGCCTTTGAAATCCTTTGGAATCTGGTTGAGATTGGGAGAATGACATCCAAAAGTTTTGGCTCTTCTCATTTTGTGCTCTCTAGATACGGTTAAGAGAAGGGAAGAAAGGAAGAAGAAAAGGTGAAAGGAAAGAAGAAGGAAGAGGAGATGCCAGGGCTTCCAGCTTCAAAGATTTAAGGTATGGAAACTAACCCTAACTTCCTCTTTACTGTGCTCAATGCAAAACCCTAATTTTGTATATATGTTTGAGTTAGAGTTCAAGAAGCCTTTTTGCTTTGATTATGATTGGTTTTGGAGCACTTTATAAAGGAAATGTTAGGTTTTAGGAAATGTCACAAATTTTCTAAAACCCATGTTTTTGTTTTGGCCAAAACTTGGTCATTACTCATTCAAATTGAGTTATTCAAATTTCTGGGTAAACTATACTTCTAGAGGAATAAATTTCCTTGAAATAAGTGTAATAAAATTTGGACCCAAAAATTCGTCAAAGTGAGGCTCTATTTTCCGGCAAATACTAGTTCTGGTTTGGTACTGTTTTGGTGTTTTGGGACAGATTTGGTGTTTAGGCCATAAGTTGAGTTTCACTCATCCAAATTGAGTGATTCAAATTTTTGGGTAAACTAGACTTCTAGGATAACAAATTTCCTTGAAATAAGTGTATTCAAATTTGGACGCCATTGTACCCAGAAATTCGTCTAAGGGGAGCTCTGTTTATAGGAAAATTCTGGTTCTATTTTGAAAATATAGTAGTCTCAGTTGTTTAAAACATATCTTTTAAGCCAGCGCCCGACCAGATGACATAGGTGCCTTAAAATAGTGCCGTTTTGAGGCTTGTTTATTGCAGGTTTTGAGCACTTGTAGGTACCAATCAACTTAAATAACCCAATTGATACACTAGGTCCCGAATATACTACTAACTTATACTGTGGATATTTTTTGTAGTTTTGGTGTCAATTGTACCACTATCTTCAAGCCAATTCAAATGCGAAGAACCCGAGCCAAGCTCGAAGGTGCATGAACAAAGCAGATGGCAAGTGGAGCTAAATACAGAGGGAGAGTGAGCATTGCAGAAAATTTTGCAGTATTGCGAATTTTTCGTATGTCGCTAAATTTTCATGAAGATGCGAAATTCGCAAATCGCCCTATTTTGGCCGTATTGACCACTTTTCACGTTTGTGGCTTTGTACCAAAATGCCCTTAATGTAATTTTTTGTTCTTCATACTTATGTAATTCCTTTGACTCTGAGCACTATATAAGCCCGCCAAGCCTACGAACAAGGGTCGGAGTCTATCACAAATCGCGCGAAAGCTTCGCTTTTCCCCGCCGTGAAACTTTCTTTCACTTTCTCCTTTCTCTCATTTTTCACCCCGCTGTAAAACACCCTTCGCGACGACAACTCGCGATACTTTACTTAATCCTCTCATCTCAAGAGGAGGGCCACCGGGTTAAAGTGCCTGAGGTAATACACTGGCCCTCTCGTTATCAACGCAGTATCTATTATCATTTATGTTTCGCATCGCACACGTGGTTTGAACTCTGATATCCCGAGTGGTTGCATTTCTAAGAAGCTTTTCAGCGCTCAAAGTGGGATACTTAGTATTGCTAGATCCACTGATGCTCAATTAGTTGCCATTTATTAGCTCCTACAAGTTAGATCCAACGGATGGTTCTGAATCGCTGAAACATTAATGGGTCATAAATGCCGTGATACTAGGAAGGAAACTTTGTGGTTCAGCTTTTATAGCTGGGTCCTAGATCCCATTCGGGAAATGACTATAGGTCATCCTCCCCAACATGAGGAAAAGGACCCGAGGGACATTACAGTTACCTTAGGAACCCTGGCCCAAAGGGTCCGAAACTTCAAGGAGTTCTTTTACACTTTATTTCCAGCTACAGCTTTTACCAAATTATCAACCTTCATCAAAGTTTACTAAACCCCAAATCCAAAGTGGAAACACCACTCAATCAATCAGAATCTCATTGGTACATGAAGAAAACTCATCCTCGAGTTCAATTTTAGCCACTATACTGCTAAAGATTCTCGCTACTAAGAATGTAACTTGCAGATACAAATTTACATTCCTGCCAAGACTTGATACAAGACGAATCATTAGATGATTCCAATTTCTAAATAAAACATATTTATAGAGGAACAATGGACTTGAAGGAAGTTGGGTAAAATATGGCTTATTTGTTTCCATAAAATTTTACAAGTGAATGTGTATTTGGTAGAAATCAACCCTAACCAAAAACACTAGCATGTACAGCTGATATTTTCTCTCTGCTTCAGGATGGATTAGGGGTTGGTGACGAGGAAACCTGAGTAAGATCGGGATTCCAATGATAAGAGTCAAGGAGCGACAACCTTTTTGGTTTGTTCTTCTCATTTCTTTTCTTATTGTAACTTTGTATTGGATTTCTCAAAAACCGAAATAATTTACATAAGAAAATTGCATGTGTGCTTTGTTTTTAACCATAAACAAATTTTTCTTAAGTGATTGGGAAATTGATTGCAAATGGATTGCCATGAAAACTGCATGAGCGTCAAAATGTGTTTATTAGGGTATATATGTATATACAATATTGTAATTTACTATGACTGAGTATTAATGCCCTTAAGAGAATGTTATCCGTCATATTCAAATTAAGGATAGATTGGTATACCAATAAGGGTCAATGTAGCAGTACTGCGAACGAAATGATTTATAGTGGCATACCGATTCGTAGCCCAACGGGATAGTATCGGTAGTGTGCACAAAATGAATTTGTAAATAACCAATCAGCAACCCAACGAGACCGTACTATGTTATTAAATGTTTTTTTTTTTTACCGGCTTGCAGCCCAACGGGACCGTGTCGGTGATTCCGTTATCCTATGCATCGAAAGTCATGGTTAAATTCGTTTAAGAGCAAACTTATAAGTAAATGTATGAAATACATAATTTGAGTTTTGAATGAAAAATTAACATATATATTGTTTATTACATTGACCATTGAAAATGTGCCAAAATGTTGTTTTCGAAAAGATACATATTTTGTGTTTGATTGAAATGAGAATAGAAATGCAGAGAACCACTAAGCATGAAAATGCTTAACGCGTTGTTTTATCATACTCATGCACCGAGTGAATAGGGGCAAGATCAAAGACCGTAGAGCCCGAAGTCATCGTTGAATCGTGCGGAGCATAAGGAAATGCTCCATCTCATGCATACATTTTATTTCAAAAAAAAATCATGTAATTGTTTTGCATTGCAAACAAAGATGTATAAATCTTCATGGGAAGAGTATATTTTGACTTACATTTAGACATGAACTACAATGTTTTGTAAATGATTTAAAAATGGCAAGAAATGTCGCCTTTGTATAAATGTGGAATTTAGAAAATGATGCTCTACCATGATTGATGATATTTATATATATAATGCGTATTAGTAATGAGGTCATATTTTCATACATACATAAATATGATTTAAAAGGATATTAAATATCCTATCGAAAATAAGTATATGAAATGTGTTTTACATATAAATAGATTTAGTGGTCCACGTCCCCGGGTCTAGTCCAGACGTCGAGTCAGATCTGGGGGGAGCGACAAGAAGACTCTTGAAGAAAAGCTTGTACATAAGGTTTTGAGAACTCTGCCATAGAGGTTTACTTACAAGGCCGCTGCCATTGAGGAAGCAAAGAATCTTGAAACCATGAAGCTTAAAGAACTGATTGGATCTCTTCGAATTTTTCAAATGGAACTTGAAGAAGAAAAGAAACTGAGGCAAAGAACAGAGGCCTTCCAGGTTGAACCATAGCAAGCTAAGGGAGAAGAAGGAGATGACCTTGCATTATCCACGACGTTGTTGCCAAAAAACTTCAACCAAGTGGCTAGAAAGATGAACAAGAGATTAAAAGGTACCTTTCAACCCAAAAATATAACTTTTTCTTCTAACCCTTCCACTGTTCCCTTTGAAGCAAACAAAATTTCTGGAGGTAATACGGAAACAACAAATAAGAATAAGGGAATTCAAAGCAGGGAATGTGAAGGGTATGGCCATGTTCAGGTTGAGTGTGCTAACACTCGTAAGAAAAATAAGTCCTATACAGCAACCTGGAGTGATGATGAGTCTGAGGATCGAGAGAAGCCCTTTAATGACCATAGTGGTCCTAATAAGTCAGGCTGCTGCAGAAGATCTCTCTACGGATGTTGTATCATATGCTTCATCACCCTACCAATCATTCATGAGGGGTGTTGCAACTGATACTAAGACAATTGGTGCAGAAAGCAGTGATGATGAAGAAATCTCATATGAAGAGATGGTACACTCCTACTAGGTCATGTATAAGAGACTGGTGGAGGCTCTTAATGAGAACAAGATTCTGCACAAGCAAATTTCCCAACCATGTAGCGAGAAATATGAACTTGTCAAACAAAATAATGTGCTTCATGACAAGCTATCTAAATAGGAAAAGTCCATGAACAAACTGGAGCAGATTAAGAAGATTATTTGCATGATGAATTCTAGTACCACGGCTCTAGAACATATACTGGTAATGGGAAAAAGAAATAAAGACCATGAAGGTCTAGGGTTCAAGGGAGAAAATTCCGAAACCAACTCTTCGACCCAACAAAAGCAACCCAAAAAGGTAAAAATCACTATCACAAAAGGAAGAAGGCTTTACCAACACTCAGGTGCTACTTCTGCAGAAAACTAGGACATGTCAAGAAGGAATGCACTCACTTCTTGATGCATCAAAAGATGAGGCAACGAGTGCAACATCCTAAAATGAAACAGGTTTGGATAGTGAAGAAAGATGGGAGGTGCTTGGTTGTCTACTGATTGACCAAAACTGTATAGATACAAGTTTCTGCTACTATTACCAAAGGACTATATGCTAATCCCCAATAAAGGCACCAAAAACTCGTTTAGACCAAGTAGAACATGTGTTCTCATAATAGAAATGGATTTGTCAATGACTTTCTTAAAGATTGAGTTTGGCCCACGTCGCGGCGTACGTGTCGCATAAGTAATAAAAAGTGACCTATAAGTCCGATATCGCTCCTACGTAGATAAAAAGAAATTAAAGTTCAACTACCCCAACTACTCAAGTTCCACACTATTTGAACTCCCATTTCATAAAATTTTCAGTAACCTAACTAAGAATTCCACTATCTAAATTTATACATCTATAATAAAAGAAAAATTTTAAATCCTAAACAAATCGGATCAACTAGATTATCAGCTGAAGTAGACACTGTGGTTTCACCGTCAGGAAATTATCAATTCCGCAACATAATCTAATTCTATCTCTATCATGAATTGGAATCGAAATTTGCCAAAGAGGTAAGGTAGTATAGTTTGATTTCTCCCTTAACCATACATTTCACTGATTAGAGAAACAATGCCTTCAAACATTAATCTAACCAATTACTGGTAATCAGAATTTCTTTAAAAGATTTGGGTATTTTTCTTTTCCAATACTTCATACACATTTCTTATGACTACATATTTCTTGTTTCCCAAGAGAGGAACATTGCCAGATTTCTACAAAATGAATGATGTCTCATCGTTGAGATCTTAAAGAGTTCTCCCTTTCCTTGGTTAGATCTAAGCTAACACAGGATCAAGATCATTCCTCCATACCAAGGAGAAATCTCTAATTGATTAAATTGATAGATCACTAAATTAATTCTCAAACCATGAGTAAATTTATGATTTATCTAAGTAATCTTTCAGAGCTTATTAATTCTTCAATATTAGTCTAGCATTCCCCAAAGTAACAGCATCCATGCTCTTAGGAATCTCCATCTCTGTGTCACTCAGAGGGCCTCCTGGAAATCAAAGCCAAACAACGGTCCTTAAATGGGTATAAGTTACTAATATTGGGAACAATTCACTTCATGATCAACAACATTCAAATAAACTCAAAATTCTCAATCCAATAAATCTCTTTCTAATTGTGCAGGAGAGACCATAACTAACATCATATCTTTCCTACCGAAGTCAGGTTTCGAAAACTCGAATCACAAAGGAACACCCGAAATACTGATCAGGAAATTTCCAATGTAACTATAATCAACTGAAAGAAATGAATTCCAGCTTTTATCTAGATTCCATTAGTTTCAAACAATAATTCGGAATTGATTTTCAACAATAGAGCTCAACTTCTAAACATCTGAACAATTCACTGTTTCAAGTCCAGCAAACAAATTAAAATTCTACGCTACGTCTAATCTACGAAGAAAAAAAATAAAAAAATAAAAAATTATTATAATACAAGAGTCCCCGCCTCCCAGATGCTCTAGTTTTTCCACCGACCGACCGCCTCGCTCTTAAATTGAGTCAAGCGATAAGAGCCCCGTAAGTTTGGTTCTAAATTCGAGAGGCCACCTCAGATCCCCAAAATTCGGCTCAGATTGCATTCTCCGTCGCAACCCGAAAGTGTCATAGATGCAGTTTAATTTTTTTATCGCAAGTCTCTATCAGACATTCAAAGAGTCGCGACCTGCTCCCTATGCATTCTTCTTGAATTCAATCGCGACAAAGTTTCCTTGGTCGCGACAAAGTTTCCTCTGTCGTGACAAATCTTGTGTGATTACTGGAATAGTTATGTTGCGACATTAACAATTGTGTCGCGACATTATTTCTGCGTAGCTTCTTCAAATTGATGTCGCGACCAGTTTTTAAGTCGCGACAACATTTTTGTTAGTTCTTGTTGCAACAATGATTCTGTATTGTCAGCATTTCTGTCACGACCAGGAAATTCTGTCGCGACAGAGCCTTGTCGCCACTTAACCTAATTTCTTGTTGCAACTTCATTTCGATATCATGGATATAATTTCCGGTGTTGTGATGTTTTCCGCGACAAGACCCCTTCCTTGTGTGGAATCATTGTCGCTACATAGAAAAAGTCCTGGTCACAACCTTGTTTATCCGTGTTCAAATTTTTATTTCGTGTCACAACCTTAAAATCTCCTATCGCGGGCGATCGTAAACTTCTCTCTCATCTCAAGTATGTCGCAACATTGAATTCTTTTGTTGCAACCAAGTCAGTTCACTAAGTAAGCTTCACATGTCGCGACCTTGTTTACCTTATCACGACAGATACTTCTTCTTTCAGTGTCGCGACATTCATTACCTTGTCATGACAGAGGTCTTTCTTTAAAGCTCTTTTTTTGTCTCAATAAGATTTTCCATGTTGCAATAATCAGTGTCGCGACAGAAGAAGAGTCTGTCGCGCGACATAGATTATGCCTTCTATTTTTCATTATATCATAACATAAACTGATCTGTCACAGTATTCTTCTTGTATTGCTCTTTAATTTCTTGTCGTGACAAAAGATACCTTGTCGTGATAGAATTTCTGCTTTCTTCCTATTTCCTTTGTCGCGACAAGAACTTTTATGTTGCGACAGATTCTTCTTGGTGTTGACATCCAGCTGACAAACATTGTCGTAACATTAACTTTCTTTGTCTCAGCTGACTTGTTACATTCTTCCATTTTTTGTCGTGACATGCTGTCTTTTGTCGCAACATAGCTTCTCTTCTATATTCAATCCTTTGTGTTGCAACATAGGAAATATTTTCGTGACAGATTTCCTTAGCCATTTGCTTGGACGTTTGTCACGACACATAGAACTCTGTCGCGACAGAGACTACTGCAATTGCTCTTTTTCTCTTCTTTCTTGCTGAAATTTTCTCCTTTTTAGATTAAAACCTGCAAAGCACAAAGTTAGTGCATAATCCATAATTTGGCATTAAAATAGATCTGAATATACTAGAAATAAGCCAAAAAAATGGATTAAAAATAGATAAGTTTAAGACTCATCATTTACACATCTCTCAAAATGAAGGTTGAGGAAAATGGTACTTCGACAATGGCAACTCCAAACATGTGACTGGCAACAGGGAATTTTTGGCCAATTTACAACCACGCAACTTAGAATCTATAACATTTGGAGATGGTGCTAAAGGTACAGTTCTTGGAAGTGGCTTTCTAAAAAATTCAGGTATGCCTAAACTAGAAAATATTCTGCTTATGAATGGGTTAAAAGTAAACCTCATCAACATTAGTCAACTATGCGATCATAACCTATTTGTTCAGTTCACTAAAGATAAATGCTCAGTCACTAACAGCTCCAACACATGTGTTATGGGAGGAAATAGATCGTTAAACAATTTTTATCTATTGACTTCTTTAGGAACTTGCTACACCACCCTGTTAAACAACTCAGATATTTGGTATAGAAGACTCGGCCACATTAGTTACAAAAGCCTCAATGAGACTATTGCATCCGATGATGTTATGGGAATCCCTAAGTTGAAAATTGATCCAGGAAAAATTTGTGGCTCATGTTGAGTGGGGAAACAAATCTGGTCATCTCATAAGATGACGCAACATCTCTCTACCATAAGACTTCTTGAACTCATTCACATGGATCTTATGGGACCAATGCAGGTTGAAAGCTTATGGGTAAAAAGGTACGCATTTGTTTGTTGATGATTTTTCCAGATATTCATAGGTACACTTTCTCAGAAAAAAAAAAGCCGAAAAATTTTGATGCATTTGAAATCCTATTCATAAAATTGATGCTTGAAAAAAACCCTCATCACAAGAAGGCTGTAAGAATAAGGAGTGATCACGAAAGAGAGTTTGAAAACTCCCACTTTGATGATTTCTGCAACAAACACGGCATAAGGCATGAATTTTCTGTCCTAAAAACTCTCCAACACAATGGGTTAGTTGAAAGGAATAACAGAACATTGAAAGAAATGACTTGTGTCATGCTCAAAGTAAAGAATGTCCCTATACAATTCTGGGCTAAAGCCCTAAACACAACATGTTACACTCAAAATGGAGTGTACTTCGGTCAGGGACCACCATGACACTATACGAAATATAGAGAGGTAAGAAACCTAACCTGAAGCATTTTCATGAATTTGGAAGCACATGTTTTGTGCTAAATGACAAGGAACACAAGAGCAAATTTGATCTAAAAAGTGATGAGGGTATGTTCCTTAGATTATCTCATAACAACAGAGCCTACAAGTTGTTCAACAAACGATCAAAAACAATTATGGAATCAGCCAATGTGGTCGTCGATGATCAAGGAATTACCTTTACAGAAATAAGGAATGACAATGCCGAGACTGAAGTTCCACACTGTGTTCCAAGTGACAGTGTCTCAACAAATGACGCATCATCCAAAAATAGACTCAGCCCTGCGGCAGAAGATGCCTCATCTTCTGGTGAACTATATCTCCAATATGAGAACCTTACAACTAGCGTTTATGGTTCTATTCAAGAATCCTCCAAACGAGTACAAAAAGATCACTCCACTATAGATATCATTGGAGACCTTGAAGCGCAAATTCAAACACGAGGAAAGCCTAAAGTCAATTATAGAGGAATGATTGGCTACACGTGCTACACCTCCTCCATTGAACCCAAAAAGGTCAAGGAAGCTCTAGAAGATGAATATTAGCTAATTTCAATGCAGGAAGAACTGAGTCAATTCACAAGGCATGAAGTATGGGATTTGGTACCTCAACCATAAGATGTCAATGTCATAGGAACCAAATGGATCTTCAAAAACAAATCAGATGAAAATAGGAATATCACCATAAACAAGGCTCGGCTAGTAACCTAAGGGTACACACAGGTGGAAGGTATAGACTTTGAAGAAACATTTGCTCTTGTAGCTCGTCTAGAATCAATCTGTCTTCTCATGGCCTTTACTTGCACTCTTCGCTTCAAACTCTACCAGTTGGATGTCAAAAGTGCCTTCCTAAATGGATACTTAAATGAAGAGGTTTTTGTGGCTCAACCAAAGGAATTTGAATATCCCAGTCACCCTAACTATGTGTACAAGCTCAAGAAGGCTCTCTACAGACTGAAACAGGCCCCTAGAGCTTGGTATGAAAGGTTGTTCGATTATCTCATCAAGAAGTGATACTCTTGAAGGGGAACCAATCGAACTCTATTCATAAAAAGAAGCAGTCATGATATAATTGTGGCTCAAGTCTATGTAGATGACATAGTTTTTGGTGTAACGTCGAATAAGTTGGTGGAACACTTTGCGGAGCACGAGTACTGAATTTGAAATGAGTCCCGTAGGCGAACTGACATACTTTTTGGGACTCCAAGTCAAACAAACTTGTAATGGGATCTTCATTTCTCAATCCAAATATGCTAGAAGTTTGGTAAAAAAAAAATTGGTTTAGAGACTGCTACTCATCGTCGAACACCTATCAGGACTCATTAGAAAATTTATCATGATGAAGGAGGAAAGAGTGTCGATCAGAGCCAGTAGACCGGATTTATGCTACAGTGTTGGAATCTGTGCTCGATATTAGGCTTACCCCAAGGAAAGTCATATGATTGTTGTCAAGAAAATTATCAAGTATGTCAGTAGAACTACAGAATTCGACCTATGGTACTCCCATGACTCAACGACTACATTGATGGGCTACTGTGATGCCAATTAGGTCGGCAACTTTGATGATCAAAAAAGTACCTATGGTGGATGCTTCTTTCATTGGAACAACTTAGTCTTTTGGTTTAGCAAAAAACATAATCATATCTCCCTCTCCACAAAAAAGGTCGAATATATTGCTGCTGCAGCAACTGCTCACAACTCATCTAGATGAAAAGTATGTTACAAGATTACGGTGTCGTATAAAATGCTACATCATCTAGTATGACACTGTACTGTGACAACATCAATGCAATTAATATTCCCAAAACCCAGTTCAACACTCACGAGCCAAGCACATCAATATTCAACATTACTTTATCCATAGCCTGGTCGAAGACAAAGTAATTGAGCTCAAACACATTCCCACCGAACACCAGCTCGTCGATATCTTCAGCAAAGGTATGTATGGTTTTCTCTTTGAAACACTTCGAACCTCTCTAGGACTATCTATCCTTTGACTTGGTTCATTAAGCAAGATGTGAAAAGGTCATGGCTAAGTCCTAGAGCGAAAGAAAAAGAAAAAACGAATTTGTGGGTAGGTTGGGAGGGCAAGGCGGTGTTGTCATTTTGCATTCCACATCCTTGTTGTTTTTCTATCAAGGGCCACATACCAAGACAATGTTTCTCTTCAAAAGAGGGAGAAGGCGACATCCATATTGACTTCTCCATGACGGTTTTATTGTTTTTTTCAAATAAGAATTCCTTTAGTAGAGAAACTTCTCTTAGTTGCTTTTGGGAAGTTCCAAAGCTTTCTTTCTTTTTTTTTTGCTCCAAGTCATCTATCCTAATTTTCTCTGTTTCTCCTCGAATCCTCCATGGATTCTACTCATTTAGGAAGGGCAAGGGTTCGGAAGAGTCCATCCCTTCGGTTTTCTACATCTACCAAAAGGGGAATAACAAGGAAACCCTATTATTGTAGAACCCATTGTTGCTGAAGAGCCCATTGTTGTTGCACACATCTCTGCCATGTCGTCAACAGATTTGGTCCTATTTGGTATTCCATTAGCGATTTAGGCTAAAATCAAGGGCTCTACTAGCCCTGTCAAAGAAAATGAGGATGTCGTCCCATGTGCTGTCACATCTCTTGTTTCGCCATCCTCGTCATCACCAAAACGCCTAATTTCACCAACCTCTAAATTTATACCCCTTTCGATGATAGCCTCATCTAACTCCATGGCCGAAGCTGATGATGATATTACCCTAAAATCAATGTGGACTATCTCAAACAAAGGCTAGTTTTGATGGGTATTAAGTTTGGAAGTGGCATCTCAAAAGCTAGAATCGGTCAAAATTCCTTTGTAATCCTACCTCTCTCTCGGCAACGACAAGTTCCAATCGGTCCCACTGGCTCCTCAAACCATTCTTGGAGCAACATATCTGGGCCTTTGTCACCTCAACGACCACCACGAAAGTCTCTTTGGTCTGTACCAATAGCACAACGCCCCCGATCGTTCCGCTTCTATTCCCAGCCAACGAATGCATCTTAGATCCCATGCTTCCACTAATGTCGTAACATATACTAAGTCATCGAGTTGTTTCTTATCTAATTTTCATTCAACTTTATGAAGGTATGTAGTCCAACGATCTTTTATCCTTGAGTGCAGTCTCCACCATAAGGACTTTGAGTCCACATGTATTATAAAATTGTTGGGGACTATGAATTTGCTTGACACCGTTACTAAGCTTCCTCCATTTGTGAAAACTGTTGTATTGGAATTCTATTCGAATTTGAAAAAGGGTATAGGGGACCCCACTTCTCTTGACTTCCAGAAGGTTTATGTTCGAGGACATCAGTTTGATTTCTCTCCAAGAATTCTCAATGCGTATCTCAGTTGCCCTAACCCTAAGGGTCCTATGATCCAGCCCCCAATTTAGGAAGTTGTTTCTGTCATCATAAGAGGCAAATTGTTTGCCTGGCCTACCAAGGGAAGCGTCCCTTCCTATGTATTATCTGCCAAATTCTCCATCCTTCACAAGATTGGGATCTTTAATTGGCTACCCAATACCCACAAGCCCCATGTGACCATATTGGGACCAAACAATGCTTCAACCTGGGCAGACTGGTGTTTGATCACATTCTGCAACATGCAGAGTCTGATGTGCTGAAACTTGGGATTGGTTACCCATCCTTCATCTTTTGGATTCTCATGGCTCAACATGCCTCCATTCTATCTCTCAAGGACAACTTCAATGGCCCCCCTTCTAAGATCTGCTTGAATCTCAAAAGTATTTCAAGGTCTTCACAAGGCGGACACCCCTCTAGGGAACAGTTGTGCCAATCGTGACTCCACTTCTGCTCCATCGCCTGTTCCTCCTCCTAGTGCACCCTCTTTGAGTTCTCCTCTATATATGGACTGGGTATTATCCCCCATCTAAGGGTCGAGCTACGTTTGCTACAAGATCATGCCTCCTTGCTCAAATATTCGCGGTGCCTCCGTTATGATCATCAAGCTTCCGTTTCGCTACCCTGTCGCTTTCCTCCAACCTCAGAAGACCCAGAAAATTCCAATTTAAAGCCAAAATCGTAATTTCTGGTGAAAATCCAAAATTTTCTGCATCTCGCACGACCGAAACGGATTTCACCGGGCTGAATCGCTCACAAATCTAGCTACCAAAGTTGAATTTCGTCGACTCGAGACTGACAAAATTTCACGCTGGCACCGTGTCGTGTTGTAAAACGTTTGAGAGACAGCAGGATGTGACAAAAGTTACCTACTACATGTACTCTTGTGACACATGTTGCAAGATTAGAGAGATTATGGGAATGAATGGCCTAGATAGTGTCAAGTGCCAAAAATCTAGAAGAAGGGACATGATAAGAATTTTTGAATTGTTAATTGAATAAGACAAACATTTAATACCGCCTTCTCAAATGCAAAGAAGCAAAGGGGGCAAGTGGGTCGGATGGGAATTGCATTGGGCTGAGATTTGAAGTTTTAGAGAGAGAGGTGTCTTCTCTAGATTTCCTAAGCCATTCGACCGTCTGGGCTCTCGACGGAGCAGAAGTGTTGCTCTACTGGGCGAGGGCTACGTTGCGGGCACTGACGGAGTGGAGTTCCAACAACCCAAGAGGTAGGATCTTCCTACTTGTGTTAATTCGCAAGAGCCATGTAAATGGTTAGGAATGTTCTGAGGCTTGTTTTAGCCGTAAATTCAGTCTCAAAAGCTTTGAACCGAGTGGAGAAAATTCTTATTTGTGTGGTCGTGAACAGTAACCCGAGGGTTTCATTGTTCACGTGAATAGTGGCACGAAATTTTTAGTGTGAAAATGTGTTTTGTTAAGTGATTCAAAATGAATTGTTTCAGGTTTTGCACTAGCCCATGTGAGCTACTCCTGTGTGTAATCGATTGAGAATTTGCATAACATGTTTTATGTGATTAATTATGTTAATATATATGCATGTGAATATATTAGCATGAATGTGTTGGAATTTGCATCATGCATTCCATATGCACTGGGGCACCCTAGAATATTAGGAGTGAGTGCATGACATGAAATTGAAAGAAAAACGAAAACGTTTTTGAAAGGAATTTTGACGAAAGATTTTCTGGAGAATTCTGTTGGGAGATTGTCCAACAATTCATGTCGGAGGGGCCCATGAATTGCTCCCTTTATGCTATCTAACGTATTCGCCTTGATGGTCAGTTCAATATTTTACCGAAACTCGGTAGTGTGCTTTCAAGAACAAAAAAGCTTTTGTTGTAAAAACTCAGATTTACTCGCATATCGCTTAGCATGTGTGAGGGAGTCGGTGAGGACTCGGGACACGGAATCGGGCATGTAGACATTCTAGTAGGTTCATGTAATTAAAACAATGTGTTTGTTTGCTGCGTATGTGCACTCAGTGGGGAGTAACCCAAGTAGGAAATTATCTCTACTAGGCTTTGCTCACCCTATCGAGGGATCACTATTTCAGGTACAGGGAGCGATCGGGAAGGCGGCACTCACTAGAGGTCGCATATAGAAGAAAGTCGGGTTGTGGCTTTGGGTATTGATTTTGTATAACATTTATTAGAATTGTAAATTTTAATATATGTTGAATTAAGAGTAATGTAAAACTCAACCATGTAATAGGATTCGTCAGATATATATTTCAGGAGTATTGATGCAGGGGCCCAAGTGGCCATTATTTTACTCTCATGTGGTGTCACGACCATCCTGTCCCACCCGACCGTGGATCCGAACCAAGTCCTGGGCGCGAGACCATCTATATACTATAATCGCACCTGACTCTATCGACCGTTTTTCTCGTAGTCAGATTGCACTGCAGTATACAACAATTTCTGTAATAACAAAAAATCATTTATATATATACAAAAAAGAACTACCATCTGAGTGGTGTCCATCACAATCTATACACATACGTAGTCCCATTCACTTATACATGTACAATTTCTAATACAAAACATCGTAGATCATGCATACACGCGAAAGACCTATCTCTAAGCCTACCGCCATTGATGAACGTCCCGGGCCCTCTAGCCTCCTCTTCGCACCTACACGGATTGAACTCGCAAGGCTTTACGCTTAGTGGGAACATAAGCACTGACAACCACCAAATTCGCAACTCTACAAAGCTTATACATATGCATTTTATATATCTATACATTTCTATACTTTAATTCCTTATCATTTTATATTCCTACGTATGTCAATCTTTTTCTCGTTACATGTTCTATGTCTGCATATCCTTTATCTATACTTTTCTATATTCCTATTTCTATACTTTTACATATTCCTATACTTATCATGTGTTCATCTTTCACGCTTTTTCATATGTCTTTTCAATGTTCCTATTCTTTCAAGTTACATATCATGTCTCTAGTCTATGTCTTTTCATCTTTCTGGCTCTAAGGATTTATCATAATCTATATACTATTGGCATATACTTCACATACATTTATCGCTCTTATTCTATCATATACTTGAAGCTGTGATACTTTTTGTACTTGTCTTGTGTTGACTTAAAGCCAATACTTTCATATCATATCTCTATTTTTCGTATTACGTGAATTTCTATCTCATCTTTCATATCTCCCGTAGGAGTATAAGACTTATACTTTTACTATCATATCATATGTTTTCACATAGGTTTTCATGTGTTTTCATATACTATATTTTTCATATATTTTCTTTTTCTACTTTTGTACTTTACTTGTTCATATCCTTTTCGTGTACTATACTTTGTACTTTCTATATACTGTATTCATGTACTGTTCATGTACTATTTTCATATACCTATATTCATGTATTGTTTATTTCATATACTATCATTTCAGACTTTTACTTCGTTTTTGTAATCGGTTTATATTTTCATCGTATAGCAAGGTTATGCTTCTCATATCAAGGGTCATATCATATACTCTCAGACGGCGCTTTCACTCGACTCATGTAATTGGCATCCACGATAGATTCGATAGGAATCTCACATGTTTGTCATTCAGTAGCAATGTGATTACACATTTAATAGTATGAGTCACTTTGACTATAGAATTGACATTCACGACATATTCGATAGGGAATCTCGTCATTTTTGTCATTCAGTAGCAATGTGATTTCACATTTAACAGTATGAGTCACTTTTACTATAGAATTGACATTCACGACAGATTCGATAGGGAATCTCGTCATGTTTGTCATTCAGTAGCAATGTGATTTCTTGTACTTGTATATTTTGTCATATACTTTCATTTCATTTTATACTGTCATATTTTACTTCCCTATATTTTCATTTTGTACTTTTCATATACTATACTTTCCTATGATTTTCATATACTGTGTTTTTCATATACTGCACTTTCATATGCTTTTCATATACTTTATCTATCATATACATTTCGTGTCATTGATACTTTATTTCTTGTACTTGTACACTTGTCATATACTTTTCTCTTTCATATACTATATTTGTTCATATACTTTCCTATACATGCTTCTACTGTCAAATACTTTTATATTGTATTTCATATACTGTTTCATATTACTTACTTTGTCATGCCTTACTTATGCCTATCCTTCGTGTACATGTACTATTATCAGGTTTTTCACATCTTTTACTTCTCTATCGCTCTTAGCATTTACGCATTTCTCATCATTTTGTTCTTAGCATGTTCTATCTATTCATTTAAGTATATCTATCATATAATCCTATATTCATATCATATTCATGTTTCATGAACATATCTATATATATTGCATTTTCTATAATTTCCTTGTTTCATGCCTACTACATATGGCACTTCATATACTTGTAATGTATAATGTCTATGAAATCACACCTCATTCATATATTCTTATTCCTCTATGAATCTATTTTACTTAGGAATTGGAAACAATCTAATTGACTCATCCAAATCCAAGTTATGGCATTTTCATGCCAACTAGTCATTTTACCGATTACACTAGGGACAGTTTGTATTATTCATTTTTCCGGGGTATTAACTTCATATTTGACACTAGGTATTTGTACTCATTTAAAGCTAAGGTGCTAAGGGTTCTATTCCAACTGGAATCACCCAATTCGGAGGACCGGAACTCGAGTTATGACCTAGACACCCGGGACTACTCTATGTTCAAAACTGAAACCAGAATTTGGCTTGAACATGTGCCCACTTTGAGTGAATTTTTAGGCCACTTAAAATCATAATTTGACGATGCTTATTTCTGGATGTTTGGTTCTTCTTGAAGTCTATTTTAATTAATCACTTGAATCACTCAAATCAGATAAGAAATGAGCAAGTTATGGCTAAAATACGAAAACTGGTCTAAATAGAGTAGGTACCTAAGACATGTTCGATATGTACCTAAAAGATGTTCGGTTCATGACATGTACCGGCACATGTCTAAGGTGTACGTACATGTCACCTAAAATGCCCGTAATGTGTATTTTGTTCCATTTTTTCCATATTTTTGCTACCTAAATCAACTCTATACTCCATATACACCTCAAAACCATTTACTATGCATCTTGTAATCTCTTTTCTACTCAAATTATCTTTCATTACTTATCTTTCTTCAAAAATCTTCCATGAAGCTCTTCCAAAACCATTCTAATATGGGTTATGACCCATACACAAACCAAATATGATGATTAGTTAGGGTTTGTTCTAAACCCTAACTCAATTATTCTCAATTAAACCATGAATCCAACCTCAAAGGAGGATTATATACTTTTCTTGTGCTATTTAAGGTTTTACCAACCATACTTTCCATAATTTTTAAGGTTAGGATGAAACCCTAGAAAAATCAATTGAAGAAATCCTATCCAAGGTTGTTCCATACAACCTAAAACATGTATTCATGTTAATAGTCATAGTTCCATACATTTTTTTGGCTTCTTCTTCTTCCTTCATCTTCTTCTTCTCTTCCTCTTCCTCTTCCTCTTCCTCTTCTTCTTCTTCTCCCCTTCATCTCTCTCTACGGTTTTGCTCTCCACAAATGGAACAAAATGACACTTTTGGGAGACCAAATTGGTCTTATCCCTTTTTCATGGGTAAGGCCTTGTTTGGCAACCCAAAACCCATTTTTTTGTTTTAACTTTTCATTTTTGCATTTAAGTCCTTAGACTCCTTTCTTTTTGCAAAGCAACTTATGTCATATTCTAATTTAGCCCCTTCGATTCTTTATTATTTCAATCCAACTTATTCAATTTTATATTTTGGCATCCCCTCTTTTCATCTTATGACACTTAAGTCCTCAAGTGGTAAATTACTAATTTACCCTTGGCTTTATTATTACTTCCGGGTCTCTTATTTTATTTTCCGAAAATTTCCATTTAACTTTTAATATACCCTAAACAAGTCCAAAAACTGCTAAGGTATATTTCGAGGTGTTACATGTGAACCCTGTGTGGTCATTGTAAACTTGTTGGGACAGGTTTGTATCTTAGGTAAAGCTCCCCGTACAAAGGAGACTCACCCGATTGATGACGGTGCTCAAGTTACCCGATGATCCACGACATTCCGCAGTCGACGGCTACAACCCACACCCCGGAATGGGGCTAGTCATACTGGTATCGTGAGCTAAGGTAAACGATTACCTTGGGAGCTCGGTGGGTGTAGAGCGTAGGTAAATGAAAACCTAGGGATTGAGGGACTTGGGCTTAGGCCATGGTCGTAAGTTATAAGAACACCACAATTTGGTGTGGCTCGATGTAGGGTTAGGTATATGATTACCTAGACAATCACTGGACATGATTAGAACACTACATGCATTGTGTTTTATGTGTGATTGGGTGTATAACATGTTGATTGTTGTGAATGTTGTGTGATTGTGTGCTTAGGTAAATAGCACATAGGAAAAAAAAATGTTGAACACTAGGGTTTAGTGTGAGAACAAGTTGTTTGAGAAATTTCAAGTAAATAAATCTGTAATTAAAATGAAAAATGATGTAAAGAAATTTTTCTAAGGTTTTACAAGGTGTAAATCGTGCAATAAATGAATAAAATAAATTTTAAGAAATTTATTTGGTTTCATCGAAAATGAAAATAAAATTGGGTAGTTTTTCCCGTGAGCGTGAATGAGAAAAAAATGAAGTGGAAAAAACGGCTGGGTAATCGACGGCTATCGCTTAACCGGGTCAGCAATTACAATGGAAATTGTATCGTGACATAGGCAAATCGAGGCGCCGCAGCTATCGAGATAACAATGATAATAATCACTGTATCGTGACAGAGAGGGCCTGGCCACTGGGAGTGAGTGTTGGATACAAAGTCTTGTATCGTGACAGGAAGAAGGTTTGGCCGCTGGCTGTGTCGCGATACAGCACAGCCAGGGCTGCGATACGGCGCGAGGTAAGGGCTTGTGTTGCGATACAAACCTTGTATCGTGACGTGGGAGCTAATGACACGACTATTGGGCCAAGGCCAGGCATCGCTGCATGAGCCATGGTCGGCGCAGTACATGACACGCGGGCCGGGAAAGCAAAAGGCCAGCGACACGACCGGCCAGCACCCCGCGGCACCTACTGCGCCGGGCCACGACACGGCCGCCACTCACGCAGCCACGACAAGGCGCCAGCATGCCGCGCGGCCCGGGCGCAGCTAGCGCGGCCCGGGCTCACCATGCGCCGCAGCCATATCCATGAGTGTGCACCTGTGCACCCAACCCAGATTTGGACTCAATGCACTGTTTCAGTCACTGTTTGGAACACTGTTCATGAGCACTGTTCACGAGATTTTTCAAAAAATAAAATAAAATAAAATAAAATATTTTAAAAATAAATTAAAATCAAATCAAATGAAATAAAATCTTTTAAATGGAAATTTTCTAAAATAAAATTTTTGTTGTTGATTTTGATTTTATATATGGAATTATTGTCTTGCATTTCCTATGAATGCAAGGACATTGTGCATAAAATATTTTTTCTGTATATGAATAGTGTCTTGGGGCTGTGTTTATGCCTTAAAGATACTGCATTGAATTTTAACTTGTCATTTGACATGTGTAGATGGCTAGTCGAGAGTAAGGACGTAGAGGGCGTCCACGAAAATCGGGTCAGCACCACCAGATTCGACCCACAGCCCTTTGTCGAGGTCAGAGATCAAGGTCGCCGCATCGCACAAAGCAGCGTAAACAGGTAATCGTGGAGGTCCAGTAACCTCCAGAGGTTTGTGCACATCATCCCCGACATTCATAGGGGAGTGAGATCCGATGGTGATGCACTTACTAGTTCATAGCAGCCGAGAAGGTGTTTGGAGGCTACAGATTACCTTCGACACTACCAGATTAGACTAATGCGCTCTAGCTGTGAGGGGCGAGGCCCAAGTATGGTGGAATTAGGCAAAGACCTCTAGAGACCTAGAGGCAATGACATAGGCAGAGTTCCAAGAGCTGTTCATGGGTAAGTATTTTCCGAATACTGCGAGACATGCGAAGGCTCAAGAGTTCCTAGAGCTAAAGCAAGGGACGAAGGATCGTACGGATTACGTGGCTAGATTCACGGAGCTAAATCCCGGCTACTGATGACCACACCTGACACGGCCAGTCGAGATTCAAGAATGGGCTGAAGTTGTCCATTCAAGTGTGATAGTAGGACTTCACACAGACATGGACTCCATGGTTGGGACAACCCGACCATGTAGAGAGAGATCGGGATGCTCGAAGCACCTCGGTGATGCGGGTGTTAAGAGCAAAGTATAAGGAGAGCCATTTTCTTCTAGTATAGAGTAGGTCAGAGGGTTGAGACCTTAGAGGAGCCTTTGTATGTGAGTTCTCCCTAGGGATTAGGGCGCAGGATAGGATGATATGTCGGTTGGTGTAGTTAGATGATTGTGGAAACTTCACTCACAAGTGGACTCGAGGATCACGGATACGCCGTAGTTCAACGTCATCTGGGATGGATTGCTGGATGTACCTTACAGTGGTCGTCATTGATCAGGAGCGTAGAGGGCTACACCTACACAATGTGTGACGCACTGCATTGTATTTTAGGGGACAAGCATAACATTTTGCCCTGCATGTTGCACGAGTCCAAAGGTCGTGACAATTAAGTGTGTTGTCTAGTGCCCTTACCCTAGAGGACGAGGTGAGACCAGACTTAGATCTACCTCAAGTAGTCCGCGAGTATGAGGATTTTTTTCCGGATGAGCTACCTGGATTACCTCCATAGAGGTTTGTAGACTTCTAAGATTAAGTTAATCAGTATCATTTCATCTCTATGACTCAAAGATAAGATGGCAACCAAAGTGGAGTTGTAGGAACTCGTATCCACTAACAGAGCTACTAGGACAAGGGGGTTCATTGGGACCGAGCACTTCACCATGGGGCGCTCCGGTTCTATTTGCGAAGAAGAAGGACAAAACCCTTCGACTGTGCATTAACTACGCATGCTTGAACATGGTTACAATCAAGAATCTAATCTATCGAGGATCGATGACTTGTTTGATCGCTTAAGAGGAGCGAGTCTACCTCCAAGATGCACCTTCGTGACCGTTACCATCAACCGAGGGTTAGGGAGACAAGATTCTAAGACGGCTTAGGACGCTAAGTATGGGCACTTTGAGTTTACAAGTGATGCTCCTTTGATCGTAATGCACCAAAGAGTATTCATGGACCTCATGAATAAGGTATTCCAACCCTATCTAGATCAGTTTGTCGTAGTCTTCGTGGATGACATTTTGATCTACTCCCAATCAGAGTGGGAACATGAGTATCATTTGAGGATTGTGTTATAGTTGTTGAGAGGTCATCATTAGGCCACCAAGTTCGCAGTGCAAGTTTCGCCATCGAGGTGAGATTTTCGGGACACGTGGTGTCAACATCGAAGGTCAATGGACCCAGAAAGTCGAGGTCGTGATGAGTCGGGAGAGGCCAAAGTCGGCCTCGAGATACGTTAGCTGATTGGTCAGTACTACAGAGATTCATTGAGGATTTCTCCCGATTAGCAAAGACCTATGACGATCAATCTTAAGGAGGTCAAGCTTGATCGGGATGACCGATGCGAGGAGGCATTCCAGGAATTAAAGATGAGGCTTACTACACTCTCCATAGCTGAGAATCCTGCATGTGGACAAGGGCACGTTGTAACAGGATGCCTCGAGGGCCGGACTGGATGTGCGTTTTGATGCATTTCGAGGGTAGTAGCTTATGGTTCCCGTCAGTCGAAGAATCATGAGCAGAATTTCCCCACACACGACACGGAGTCACGGCCGTAGCCTTCGCCTCGCATTCGCGCCCACTACTTATATACGAGGAGTTCGAGACTTAATTGCAATTCATAAAAGTCTTAAGCATATTTTCAATGCCAGCCGAGACCTCAACATGAGGCAAATGCGTATGGATGGAGTTCCTAGAGGATTATGACTTCATCGTACATTACCATCCCGTAAGGCAAATATGGTGGCCGATGCGCATTTAGTCTAAGTCACGTGAAGCATTAGCTAGTATACCTTCCCGTAAGTATGAATGCTCGAGATCACAAGGCCACATAGCATACGAAAGTGGTGCTCAGTGGTACGTTGGGGAGTTTAGTGGCTACACCGCTCTATCGAGAAGAGTGATTGAGTCACAAGTAGCAGTGACGGTGATAGCTGGGCCCTTCAAGTGACCGGAAAGACATTCAGTAATGTGTGATTTAGGCTGGGACCGTCCACGTTGCATGGTAGTCTTAAGTATAGAGGACGGGTAGTGGTTCCTACCGACCGATTTGAGAGAGAGATTCTCAGTGGAGTTTCACTACTCGATTTTCGTGCATCCGGTGGCAATAAAGATGTATCGTGATCTTCGCCGCGCATCACGGAGCGTGACGGCGAAACACATAGGACTTTTGCTCGACGATGTCTCACGTGTCACAGGTTATGGTCAGCACCAGAAGCCAACAGGCTATCACCATTAGAGGGTCGAAAGTGGAAGTGGGAGCACGCCACGATGGATTTTGTGACCCACTTGCCACGACACCACGTAGACATGATGCTGAGTATGGGTAATAGTGGACCCAGCCACTGTCGCACATTTTCTAATGCATGCCGGATGACCTTCACGTTGAGATTATGTCGGTTATATGATTCGAGAGATAGTCCCTAATACATAGAGTACCATCCATAGTGTCGGATAGGACCCGAGGTTTAGGGCGCACTTTGAAGAGTTTCCAAAAGGCTACGGGCACACGATCGACCATGAGTACACTCTTTTCAAATCTACGTAATTCCGACGGTCAATCGTAGAGGACTATAGCATGTGTGTTAGAGGACAGGCATGAGCATGCGTCCCGGATCATAAGGGTAACTGGATGAGCATTTTCCTAGTGGAATTTGCCTACAACAACGCTTATCGTGCAAGTATACGATGACCATATGAGGTATCAGCTGGGAGGCCATATAGTCACCGTTATGTCGACCGAGGGAGAGAGTTCCATCACTGATCCTGATCTGATTAGAGATACCCCCGAGAAGGTGAGCTTGATACGACACCGTCTTCTCACTCGCCGCAGCCAGCGTATCAGCTGGCGTCGGGATGTACAACATCGACCTTAGAGTTCGATGTCGAGATCACGTCTTCAAGGTGACGCAAGAGAGGAGTGGTCGTTCAAGTAGTTTATGAAGTTATCGCCAAGGTTTATTGGACCCTTCGAGATACTCGATAGGGTAGGCACTATAGCGTACCAGTTGGCTTTACCGCCTAGCATGTTAGGTGTCCATGAGGTATTTCACGTCTCCATGCTCCGGAGGTACACTCCAAATCCAGCCCATGTAGTGGATTGGGGAGAGATTGAGGTTGACACTGATGGGACCTTCGAGGAGGGACCAATGTGCATTATGGATAGCCGGATCGGGTTTTGCGACGCAAGACCGTGAGGCTAGTGAGGGTGCTATGGCAGCACCGTGGAGTGGAGAAGTCAACGCGGAGCGAGACACGACGCGGCCACCTATCCTTCTTCTTAGGGATTTATACGTGGTTTAGTCGCTTAGTACTTAAATGACTAGTTTACATGCATGGAGCAGCGCACGCCAGATATGCATGTGAATGGTTAGATTGTCCGCACTTCGGACGAAATTCCTTTTAAGGAGAGGAGAATGTAAGACCTGAGAAAATTCCAATTTTCGGAAAAAGGGCAAAATCTTAATTTCGGTAAAAATCTGAAATTTTTCTAGATCTCGGATGACGAAACGGATTTCACCGTTGGAATCATCTCACGAAATCTAGCTACCACGTCGGTCTCTCTTCAAATCTCGGTATCAATAATTTCGCGCGTTTTTCGAGGCACCGATGTCTAGTGCCGTAAACGGGTCAGTGATGTATTACGTGATGTGACAAAAGTCACCCACATAGCGTACTCTTGTGACACATGTTGCAAGATTAGAGAGATGATGGGAATGAATGGCCTAGATAGTGCAAAGTGTCAAAAATCTAGAAGAAGGGTCATGATGGGAATTTTTGAATTGTTAATTGAATAAGACAAAACATGAATAGTTGTCTTCTCAAATGGAAAAGAGCAAAAAGGGGCAGTGGCTAGATGGGAATTGCAGTCGGCTGAGATTTGAAGTTTTAGAGAGAGAGTGTGTGTCTTCTCTCTAGATTTTCGGCCATTCGGACCGTCGGTTCTCGACGAAGCAAGAAGTAAAGTTGCTCTACGCGGCGAGGGCTACGCGTCGGCATTGATTTGGTGGAGTTCCGACAACTCCAAGAGGTAGGATCTTTTTCCTACTTGTGTTAATCTTTGGCTAAGAGTCATGTAAAATGGTTAAGAATGTCTCCGAGGCTTGTTTTAGTCAGAATCTCGGGTCTCAGTGCCTTCAACCGAGCGAGAAAAATTCATTTTGTGTGGTCGTGAAACAAAGAACCCAAGTGTTTCATTGTTCACGTGAATAGTGACAAGAAATTTTTGGTGTGAAAATGTGTTTTGTTAAGTGATTCAAAATGAATTGCTTGTGCTTGTTAATTAGCCCATGTGAGCTAATTTTGGTGTAATTGATTGAGAATTTGCATAACATGTTTTATGTGATTTAATTATGTTAATATATATGCATGTGAATATATTAGCATGAATGTTGAATTGGCATCACGCATTCCATACGCACCCAAAAGACCCTGCACACAGAGCGAGTGCATGACATGAAATTGAAAGAAAAACGAAACGCTTTTGAAAGGAATTCGGATCAAGATTTTCTCTCGAGAATTGTGGTTGAGATCATTCAACAATCGCTGAGGGGCCTTATGAATTGTTTCGAGCCGTTATCCAACAGATTCACTCGGAGGTTGTCCAATATTTTACCGAAACTGCAGAGTGTTTTCAAGAACAAAAGCTTTTGTCAGAAAACCGTATTTTACTCGCATATTGGCTTGCTACAAGGTGCGAGGAGCGTCGATGATGACTGGGACATGGGATCGCCATGTGTATTACTCCGGTAGTTCATGTAATCAAGCTGAATGTGTTTGTTTAAGGCGCATGTGCACTTAGATGGGGAGCAACCCATGTAGGAAATTATCTCTACTAGGCTTTGCTCACCCTATCGAAGGATCACTATTTTAGGTACAGGAGCGACGTGAAGGCAGACTCACTAGAGGCCACAGATAAGAAAGCCGGCCATGGCTGGGTATTGATTTTGTATAATATGTATTAGAATTGTAAATTTTATTATATGTTGAATTAAGAGTAATGTAAAACTCGAACTATGTAATAGATTTGGTCAGATATATATTTTTGAGTATTGATGCAGTGGCCCAAGTGGCCATTATTTTACTCGCATGTGGATCCTCGTAGATCATTGTAAACTTGTTTGGACAGGTTTGCAATCTTGGTAGAGCCCCCTGCATAAAAGGAGACTCGCCCACTTTCATGATCGGTGTCGGGTTACCCGACATCCACGAATATTCCGCAGTTGACGGTTGTCAACCCGACACCCCGCAATGCAGGGCGCCACAAACCTACTAAACCCCGTTCTGAGTCTTCGCCGCACCTCCTCCTCACGGATAAACTCAACCTCGCCTACTGAGATACTGATTCTATCCACTTTTTTGATTTTAAGGACTAGTATACGCTCCCTTGGCCTTCTATGTCAAAAGGAAGGGGGAGAGCAACAACCAAACATTTGTTTCGGATATTTGTTTGCATATGTTTTTTTTCAGTTTCCTATTCCTGCTTGTTTTGGCTCTATGCTTTGGATGCTTGTTTTTTTGACATGATTATCTCTCCTGCTCATCCCTGCTCACAGATCTTCTTACTTTTATTTTTGCAAAAGAATGTCAAAGGGGAAGATTGTTGGAGTGTCAAAATGGGCATAATCCACGTCAAAAATAAAATGCATGTTGCGAGTCCAACTAGCCTTGGTGCCTCAGATGTTATCGCAGGAGATGATTCAACAAACTATGTAACATAACTGACCTTAATCGTTGTGCCTCGCTTATTGATAGAACAAAAGGTAAGTTGTATCTTACCTTAGTCAACTTCACGCTTATGGGAATTATTCCTCAAGAAATCGTCGATGTGGTTTGAAAATGGGCTCGGGCAGCCCACTCACCAAGCCCAAAGAAGTGGCGCGCCCAACGCAATACCTAGGCCCCTCGGTACCAGCCCAAAACGAAGGCCCGGCCCGCTAGGTCCAAAGGACGATCTTGGATGAATTAGAATGTCCATAACTTCGCAAATCGCATTGTATTTCGCTCAATACGTAAAATAGAATAACCCTCTAACAAGATATCATCCCTGTCAATCCAACCAAATCTTATGAATAAGGAAAGGAAAATAATACAGATCATCACTCGCCTGATCTCCCCCCAATAAGGAAGGGAAGATTATCCCAACAAATGTTTTTCTAAATCCATTACCAAATCCAATACTGATAAGAAAATCCCATCCAATGGGAACAAATCCTAGTTACAGTACAACTGGTTGGACATCTACTATAAATACATGGCCACCCCAGCAATGAGAGGTACGCACTCTTAGACGCATACTCATATGCAACACATTTGCCCTCTAAGGCCTCTCTTTCTCAAAGAACCGACTTAGGCATCGGAGGCGCCACCTGCGAAGCCCCACACCCCTTCTTCCTTTGTTCAGAGGAGTGCCACGTCCAAAGCCCGCAGATCAACAAGATAAATGATCCTACCTTAGCCTGCACAATCCAAGAGCCTCGCATCCCACTTCACAAGAATCCAGTCCTACCTAATGACTTTTATACGCTCCATGTACTCCCGGGCCCTGAAAAAGGTATCATCACATAGCCGCCTGGAACGACAAGCCTTATAAATATAATCGATTTCTCAAGCATCGATGGTATCAACACAAACACAAGTGGAGTAACGCTAATCCTCCAAGGATGCAGGATCACTGCTAACGCAGAGCACCACCTCCCTGCTAGGAAGCAATGCAAGCCAACACCGACGAGGTGGAAGCACTTCGCCACCAATCAACGTCCGACGTCAGCTAGAACAACCCACCATATCCAACTACCCCAGAGGCTGACAAACTCGAAGGTCACGACCGCGCCCTGCAGGGACAAAGATAATGTCGAGTATTCCCAAAGGGCTAAATCGAACAGATCCACCGTGCCCGGGCATAGACCGCATCTAGCCCTGGGAGAAGAAGGCAATGAAGCAGCCCTTGGGGAACATGTCGGGAACGGAGAATTGCGTCACCCTCAGCATGAACACTCATGGGAACAGAGGTTCAAGAACCTCCAGCAAGAACTCGGCCGTGTGAAGGAAGTGGTGAAAGGACGTGCTCCTGACACTATGGACACCTTGGTGCAACAAACTAAGTCACCCTATACAGCCGAGGTACTCCACTTCCCCCTTCCAGCCAAGTTCAGAATGCCACAGGAGATGACCATACACCCGTATCCTGACACTCCTAATCAAATAATGGGATCAAAGGCTCTACGACAGCTTATAACGAACTCCTAGTATCTCACTTGATATCACAGATCTCCCGTCGATCCTGATTCAGACTTATCACTATATCAAATATCTGACTCATCACAGGACGTATGTATCGTTATTATCCCACTGACTTAACAAACCAGAAAAGTCTGAATATCTGATGTCCAATGGGTTCAATGCCAGTCTCTAAAGGTGGACATACTGACGAGTTTGCAATCATCACAGCCATGGCTGGTTTGTGGATTCACGAAAGACTTAATGTTTCCATATCCAAAAATCCCTAAACAAGCATGGCGTAGGTGCTCGCGAAAAGCCGAGAAGTATATCAATCCATGAAGAAGCCTCATATCCAAGAAAGAGAGCTCTTCCACTCATAAAGAAAAAGCTGAATGCACAAACGACGAGGACGAAGCCCCAAAGACAAAGCTGTGGCACTGCGAAGGATCTTTAAAGAAAATGGAAGAACGATCCCCAAAAAAGGCGTGGCAACCTGGGGATCGGCCCGGGGTCCACCGCATCCGAGAGATCGACGACGCAGTTCCGCCCCGGGGCCGGCTTCACCCCAATGCTCCTCAATGTCACAGTCCCGCGCCGGCACGAAACGAACAATTCCCCGAGATGGCCAACTCATATGAAATCGACCACAACAAGAGATTAACCTGAAGTACATGAGTTCCATAGTGGACTACTGACATCGCAGACCCACGACCGCATACAACTCAAGAGAAATATACTTGATACGCGGATACCGACGCTTTATATCCTCTGAAAATCAGATCCAAAGTCAAGCTCGTAACTGTGCCCGCCCAAAGAACCACCACCTCGATAGATTTACCACACAACACCAAAGAACCTATCGGGTGGAAATCCGTGTAATCTCGTGGAGGATTCAGGAGGAGGAGAGTCTACCAAAGACGTAGGCTGCCCACTCCACGCAAAGATCGTGTCAACGGAGGTAGCGGACATACAAGCAAAGGGTCTAAATCCACGCGACTGACACGCCGATCACTTTCTTATTCTCGACTCGGAGGATGCCAACACCCTCAAGCACACCCACCGGTAGTTCGCAAGAAGTACAACAAGACAACTTCATCTGGGTCCTAATTGACAATCGGAGTTCGCAATGGACATCATCTTTAAGGCAAATTTCGATAAAATGGCATCGGAAGGGAGAAACTGAACCTGGCCAATGCTCACTTACGAGGGTTTTCCGGGAAAGGTACTACCTCAGCTCAATACAACTAGTGCTCACCTGGGAGATCCCCATGCCGCGACGACCTCTAAGGTTCCCCGTCAGACGCCCGCCCCGCTTACAACATGTTGGCCGGGCAGCCCTCTCTCAATGCAAAGAAAGCCATCCCCTCAAAGATACCATATGATGATCAAGTTCCCTATCAGAACGGAGTAGGAATGGTTCGGAGGAGACCAACGGCGGCCAGTGGAATGCTACTCAAGATCCATGAAACAAAAGGCGGTCGACAACATATACCCGGGATATTAAGCCTCGACATGCGCTGACGAGGTGATCACCGACCTAAGCCATCAAGAACTGAACCCAGATACTGGATGATCACCCTATACTCGCCTTACATCGATCCAAGCTATCGGAAGACCTCAAAAACCCCCTTATTCATTTTTTAAAACAAAAGAGGAGGAGCTTCGCGCCAGAAAGACAAAAAGCCATCAACGAGGAAGTCAGCAAACTCCTTTAGGTAGGAGCGATCAGGGAGGTAGAATACCCTGAGTGGCTAGCCAACGTCGTACTCGTCAAAAGGCAAATCCAAGAAGCGGCGACTGGGCATCGACTTCACCGACATCAACAAAGCATGCCCAGCGAGCCTCCACATTAATCGACCTCATCGTGATGCCACTACGGGCCATCAACTCCTCGCTTTATGGATGTCTTCTCCGCTTACAACCGCATCGCATGGGACCCAGCGACCAAGAAAAAGACCTCGCTCGTCACGACGTTGCGGAACCTATCAAGCATCGCGATGCCATTTGTGCTCAAAATGCAAAGAGCTACATATCGTAGATTGGTGAATCGATGTTTCAAAACCGCTATAGGCACAACTATGGAAGTATACATAGATGATATGGGCCGGTAAATCCATCACAACCGAGCTCCACATAACTCATCTATCCGAAGCGTTTCAAATCTTGAGAAACTACAACATGAAACTGAATCCCGCTAAATGCGCCTTCGGCGTATCAGCTGGGAAATTCCTGGGTTTCATAGTCAACCATCGAGGAATTGAAGCAAATCCAGACAATATAAAGGTCGTGCTCGACATGCCATCGCCATCAAGTATAAAGGAAGTTCTACCGACGCGGGAAGGATCACGCCTGCTTCTAAGCCAGATCCGTGGCAAGGTGATTAAATGCCAACCTTTCTTCCAAGTCCCTAAGAAGGCATTCCAATGGGATATTAAGTGCGAAGAAGCATTCTCGGCTTTAAAGACATATTTGAGCTTCCACCCATTCCGTAAGTCCTGGCTGCGTGGGAGCTCACCCTATACTCCGCGCCAGACTGACAATAAGAAATTCCCGGGTCGTAGACAAGGAACAGTGCAAGATCCAACTTTACTATTGGGTGTACCGGCTTTAAGAGGGGCAGAGGAGAGATACCCAAGGATGGAAAATTCACTCGCCTGTAACCGCAGCCCGAAAACTTTCGCCCCATTCCGTGCTCACACCATGGTCCTAACGGAATACCCAATGAAGCAAGTGTTACATAAACCAGAAGTCTCCGGAAGGTTGATGAAATGGTCCATAGAGCTGAGCGAGTTCGACATCGAATATAAGCCAAAAACTGCAATAAAAGGGCAAGTCTTAGCCGACCCTCGCTGCCATGAATTCACCCCAAATGAACCTACCGAGAACGCCTGGGCAATGAATGACCTCCCCATCCGAAACTCACGGAGCCTCAAACGCGCAGTAGTGGAGCAGTCTAATCCCGACCTCCGTAAGGAATAGATATCGAATACGCACTCAAATTTGGATTCCATACTTCCAACAACGGCCGAGCACAGGTCACGCCATAGGCAGCCTCAACCTCGCCCATTCATTGAAGCTTCCACCAACAGAGGTCTACAAAGACTCCCACCGTGTCGACAAATAGAAGATACTCACGAGGCCAAAAGTGAAAGGGATGATTCTATAATCCGAAAAGTTCGTGGACTTATTAAAAAATCTTGTCGTTCAGTCAAGATGTCCCCAGAGCAGAACTCCCGAGCCGACGCTGCAAAGCTAGCCACAAATTTCACAGAAGACTCCTCAAAGAGTCGACTGTCGAATACCCGCTTAAACCTCAATCGATCTCTATGGCAAGGTAGCCCAAAGCGGGTCCAAACCGACTGATGGAGCCCATTTTGGGATTATATTATGACTAAGCCTACTGCATCTAATCTCGAAAGAAAAGAGGCTAAATAAGGGCGAGGTCCGTCAGTAGTTTACTCAATCATAAGGAAGCCTCTAAGTGTGGTGATTTTTCACACCTTCCCTTTAAATGCATCGCAGAGAAGACACCGGCACGTACCGAGAGAAGTACACGCAGGGCATATGAACCATATCTGAGCTCAAGTATTTAGCGTGGAAAAGTCTTGAGGCAGGGGTACTACTGGCCTACAATACTCAAAGACGCAACCGACCTTAGTCAGAAACGCAGACCGCCAGAGCACGCCAAAATCTCACGCTCCCATCGAGCCCTAACGCCGATCACAAGCCCCGGGTCGTCTAACAAGCGGTTTCGACATCGACCCCGCCCATCGGGTAAGGGTCAATGCAAATTCATAATCGTCAGCAGGATTACTTCACCGCTCGGGCGGAAGCCGAGCCCTGTACCCACAATTACAGAGCGCATACGCACTTTGTGGCGAGCCATCATATGCAGCCAGATCAAGAGCCCCGGTATCGTGATAAACTAAAACAAATAAACGCCAAATTCAGATTTCGTGCCGAAGCTCTAATTAAAAATTATTACCATCTCCGCAGACACCCGCGAATCCAACGGACAGCCGGTCACTATCGAACCCTTAAAGCCGCCTTTGAAAACCAAATTGAAGACTTTAAAGGAAATTGCAGAATACTCTCCCGAGGTACCATGCCTGGCCAGACGACACGTAAGCCGCAACCCGGAAACCCCATTCGCCCTAAATTCTTCGGCACCAAGCAAGAACGGGGCTGAGGTCGGAATAAAGTCTCCCAGGATCGAGTTAGCATCAGTGGAACACAATGACGAGGCCCTTCGTCTAAATTTAGAACTCCTGGATGAAAAGCGCGAGCAAGTTCTAAGGCGTACAGAGGATTATCAAAGGAAGACGCTTAGCGTACTTATAATAAAAAGTCAAACCTGTGAGCTATATGTCTGGTGTGATTTAGTCTAAAGAAACTCCCATCAAGGAAGAACCCTAAGTGCATGGAAAACTGGCCCCAACTCGGGAAGGCCCTTACGCGTATCTCGAGTCGTCGACTGTGCAATTATGAGCTCCGGCATTGCAGGAAGGAAAAATCTTACAAACACATGGAATGGGGAACATCTTAAGCGTTTTTTACCAAGAGGGCATCGGTTTGTATTAAAAGAGCTTCCATCGATTCTTATGTAACGAGTCGAGCGTTTCACCGTTATTTAGTTAGACATCTCAAACGCTCGTATATAAGATTACGTAAAAATACATAATGAGAAAGTTCATAGGACATAAAAGTCACTTTATTCCACCTGACATTCTCGTTACAATCAAGGATGTCATCGACATAATCAAGCATGTATTCCCTTTAAAAAAAAAAAATGAGGCAAAGGAGAAAGAGAGAATGAAAAGAAGGAGAGAAGGAAAAAGAAGTTTTAAAAGAGGAGTAGTTAAGAAAAGGTAATGGAAGGAGTCAGTTAAGAAACAAAAAAGAGGAGAATGAGATGTGGAAGAAAAGATGAAAAAGAAGGAGAAGGAGAAAGGAGGAAGGAAGAGAAAGAAGAACATAATGGAGAAGGCGACGCAAGAAATGCATCGCCTCTCCGAACGCATTCCCTAGCACGAAGCTAGGGAATAACATGACTCTACAGCGGAGACTAGTGGAAAAACACAACTCCCACATGTAGAAGAACAATAGAGCCGATCCCAAATCTCTGGTTGATCCCCAAATAAGATCGACCGTGACTTCGACGATTCATCTCACCCAGATTCCGGTTACGCACCAGAGAAAGCAAAATATACAAAGTATAAGCCCCACAGCAATGAAGCCGCCATTTATAAGAAGGCCAAAGCACTCAAAAAGTCACCTGAACGTTCCAAATTCTCCATCAATCAGCATTAAAGACGTTCGCACCTTTCCAAGAAAATCAAGTCGAATATCGCGATGCAAGAATTCAATCCAAACAGGCCGTGGCAACACGAGCCCAAGAGTTCACTTTGACGAGTTCGGTTTCACTCCGCACAGTCACGCTACCGAGGAGTCAATCACCAGCTACATCGCCACTGGGCTACATCGCCACTCTGGCTACATCGCCACTGGCTACATCGCTACTTGGGCCACGGGTGCCCGAGCCCAAGAAACACTTTGACGAGTCTGCCTACTCTCAGACAGTCACGCCACCGAGGAGTCGATCGCCTCGTTACATCGCCACTGGGCTACACGCCACCCGGCCACATCGCCACTGCCACAAATACCGGAGTCCAAAGAAACACTTTGACAAGCTTGTCTACTCCGCACTCGTGTCATGCTACCCGAGGAGTCGATCACCAGTTACATCGCCACTGGGCTTAAATCGCCACTCTACTACGCGTTCGAAGCTCCAAGATACCACTCGACGAAGTTCGTTTACTGCGACAGTCACGCTTACCGAGGAGTCGATCGCCGTTACATCGCCACGGCTTACACCACCACCGCCACACCGAGCTCCAACAACTCACTCCGACGAGCTCTACCCAATCTGCTCGCGATAAGACGAAAGCTCCTCCCAAGCAACCACGGACGAAGCTCACTAACCTGCTTCGACGATCAGCTCACCAATCGCTTCGCATAAGACGAGCCCTCCCAAGCAGCGCTCACACATGGACGAGCTCTAATTAACCTGCTCGCATTGACGAGCTTCCACTAACCGTTTCGCATTGACGAGCTTAACTCAACTGCTCACACGACGAGCCTCTTCCCGCCAGCTCACATGGGATGAGCCCCGCCTGCCAGCCGCATCGACGAGTCCACATGGACGAGCTCTTCCCAGCAGTTCTCATGGACGAGCTCTACCCAACTGTCCACAATGACGAGTGCTTCGTCCTTATTCGTGTGCCGACCCTATTCCTGCGTTTAGAATTACGCTTGTTCAGCATGTAATAATCGTGGGAATCCACAAAAAGTCATCTCCACGTGGAGTTTTCTAATTTTATCGACCACAGAGCTTATTCTCCACTAAGGGTACATGATTTAAAGAGAATTGTAAGGCTGTGTCAGTTGGATCGATGGTTGATTGGTTTGACTGCTTTAAAATAGAAAGACAATTACTTGGATTTAGGTTCCACTTCACTCCCGATCATGTAAGTCCTACCTCTTATTTTATAAACTCATCTAGGAACCATTGATAAATGGTCTGATGGAGGATTTATCTTTAAATGCTCTTTGGAAAATGAGATGATCGAAAGTAATACTAAACACTCGTTTCCTCACTAATACGAACCCTAGCTTGCATTCATGATCAAGCACAATGTACCGAGATATCTCAACACGCTGTCGGGCAAATATGCCCAACTAAGGATTTACAACTTTTCCCCGCACAAGTGATTAATATTACACAATCCATTAAAGATCAAAAGAGGAATTCGAGGGACTATACCTAATTGGGGGTGAGTTTCCCCGTGGATTCTCAAAGCAGAGGAGTTTAGGAACTCCATAAACTTACAAGAACAATTATAATTAAAGAGCGATTAATCATAAAAACAAAGACCTGGAAATCGACCACTAGAAAACTCGAGAATGACGAACGTGAGATATTAGGATTTAAACAAGATAATTATTTCCGGTGAAAGATTACAAACGCTGAATCTAAAGCTTCCAATAATAGAGAAGAACTCTTTAAACTGGACCTGCCACACTTCAACTCAAAAATGGAGAAAAAACACTTCCTTTCAAAACCTAAACCCTGAAGTCAAAACCGCCTATTACTTGTGTCCTTGCTTTATACCCCTCCAATGTGATTTTCCCATTTTCGTTCGCTGACAAAGATATTCTCTATGGACTAAAGCCCGACAAATCTCGCACTTCAGTAAATGTACTTATTACATTAGCGATGTACCTGCATAATTTCACCATCAAGTTAATTTTCAGACATGTGTACCTAAGACACATTTGTGTTGTACTCTGCACAATGTGCCCATTCACTTTTTTTATGCAAGGTGTACCGCACACAAGGAACGATGCATCGGCACACTGGGTCCTCAAGCCTTGTATCAAGCCGGAGTTCCCGAGACTGCCAATTGGTTTCACCGCATCCGTAGTGTCATATTAGCTTCCCTGACATACATCCTTGTATACTTACTTTTAAACCTCGAAAGACCCGCACAAGTCTAAACATAGAAGAAATTAAAAGTACCTATCCTTACGCCAAATGCTGTAACACAGGATTTAGATGTATAAATTTACTATAATTATCGTCAATGTATATTCATCAACGAGCCTTCCCGCCAGCCATATGGACGGTAGCGCTCTTCCCGCCAGCTTCATGGACGAGCTCGCCTAACCGTCCACACCGACAAGCTCTTCCCGAAGAGTTTCACGACGAAGCTCTTCCCGCAAATAGCTTCACGACGGAAGCGCTCGCCTCTAACCGTCCAAGACCGACAGCTCTCCCCAAGAATTCACATGGACGAGCTCGACCCAACAGCTCATAAACGAAGTTCCGCCAACACCCATACCGACAAGCTCAACGACTTCACGCAGTGTCATGCCACCTAAGGAACTGCTCAACTCATGCAAGTCACCGACGGAGATCACCGGGCCAAGCCGACGATCTTCGCCAAAATAGCCCGCAACCGCTGAATCTGCTCAACTCATGTAAGTCACCGACGGATCACCGCCGGTCGTTATTTCCTAAAAATAGGTCATGCAACCTAAGGAACTGCTCAACCCATGCAACCGCCCGACCTGAGATCACCGCTTCAAGCCGACGAGTCAAAAATAGTCATGCAACCTAAGGAACTGCTCAACTCATGCAAGTCACCGACGGAGATCACCGCTTCGCCGACGAAGCTCGCCAAAAATAGGTCATGCAAATCCCATGAATCTATTCAACTCATGCAAGTCGTACCGACGGAGATCACCGCCTGCTTCGACGGTAGCTCGCCGCGGTGCCAGTCATGCAACCTCAAGGAATCTGCTCAACTCATGCAAATCAACCGGATGGAGATCAGCCGCCTTGTTGACGAGCTCGCCCTGCACTTAAAAATCGCCCCGCAAGACATGCAGATACCAACGAAGACCAAGAAACACCTGAATATTCAAGACATGCCGTGTGCCTTATACCAGAACTCCAAGTAAGTTCGCATAAATTCACCACTAAGCCTCAACGACACACTGATCGAGCGACTACTACCAGACTTTCAATTCGGCCATACAATTCACAGAAGAAAAGCTTAAATACTACGTTGAGAACGCAGACGATAAAAATGAATATTTATTAAAGGAGAAATACATACGCCCCAGCCTCAAAGTCCGACAAAATAAGCAGTACATAAAAGAAAAATATAAAAGTCGAAGACGCGTAAATGAGTACGTAAAACTCAGCGCCGTTATGAGGAATTAAGACGATATGAGAAGAGGGGAATGGGCTTCAAGAGAGATCCCGCCTCGAGAATACCTGCAAAGAGCACCCCTCCGCCTCCTCACTGGGAGATCGGTCAAGTCCAAGTCCGGGCAAAGGCACCCATTTTCTCGTCGAAAAGCGAGCCACCCAGGCCCACTGAGAATCGGCTTCGTCCTCAACTCGCTAATAACATCATCCTCCGAGCACAAGGATATTTGTCGGTGAAGATCCCCGCAATCCGCGACATCCTCATTCAACCGTCCGAATTTACGTACTTCTGAGGCCTCAATGATCAGCGTTGTCTAAGAATAGCCGGCCTCCGAGGCCTCGCCGCACGAGCCACGACCATCGCTACTTATCACACGTGATCGCCATCGTCGCACAGCCTCCTCTCTAAGATTCTACACCGCTCTCGGATGTGACGAGCTCATCCCAACCGCCTGGCTCGTGACCGGAGGATCGCAGCCCCATCCCGGCCCCCGATCGTGATCATTCAAATAAGTAACACGAGCTCACCCTCGACCTTCGGCTACGCCTTCAACCGCCGCTGCTTGCTTCCAACTTCATCCTTCTACTTTTCCGCCGCACGAGCCAACGCGCAGCCGAGGATCAGATTTAAGTCTCTCCACCCTTTTAATCATATCGCGCCGCTCGCGTGTACTCTACTCCACCTGTAATAGCAGAGCGCCTTCGCTATACATCCGGCGATTTATACGTTACAGCCTGGCCTTACTCCAATGCATCTTCTTTCAAAATGAGTGGCTACTTGCACATCAAACATGAAGTCAACATCCAACAAGGGATCAACCTGAAAACAGACACTATCAGATACGGGGACTTACCGAGGCAACCCCCTGAAGGGATAGATCCAGAGCCTCATCAACGGGCAGCGCTTTCGACCTCCCAAGGTCGAATCCCATGCGACGCATAAGATCGCACTCGTCAAGGAAGTTCGCATCAAGAGCAAATTCTCATCTTCGCCAACTTTGATTCCAGATTTTTCTCTTCAACTCTTCCGCCCTTCGAGGAGGTGGCCTAGCACTCTCCGAAGACGGATTCCAGACGGTAATAGGCATAACCGCCAACGGTTGCTCGACGGCTCCATCCAAGAGATTTTTTGCCTTTACAGCAGGCTTAGAAGGGGACGGAGAGCTCGTGACCACAGGAGCCTCGGTCGTTAGGACTCCACGCCTGGCTCCCGCTTTTCGAAAGCAAGAGAAGCCTGAGACGCCCTAATTTCGAACCTCGACCGAACCACCGATCTTTCTCGAGATTGATTTTTTTCCGTTTCAGACCGGGGCTTCCGAGACAAGGTTCTAATCGACCAAAATCTTCCCTAGTAGAGTGGTCATTTAGTTTAATTGAGAGACTTATGTGGAAGGGAGGCAAGGGCCTCGCAGTGGAACACGTGACCTCAAATTGGGATGGACCAGAATGTCTGATTTTATCAGCCCGCGTAAGGACGAAAGGTGACATTCGGCCAACATGAGCTACGACATTATCTTCAAGATTAAGGTCAAGTCTGTGCACTCCGAAGCATGAGAATAATGCAAAATCATAAATATTCAAATAACCTTCACACAAGTTATACCGAAAAATCGTAGCAAACACTCACGAAGATTGTCGTAACTGCCACCTGAACGCCTGCAGTGTCGCCCCGTCTGAAGGATCATACTCCCGGGCCATGACCGTCAAAGAAATAGCCCCTTCCACTCTAATTCCATGGAGGAAGGAAAGATTGTAGATCATCAGAGGAGCTCCAGGCGCCGAGAATAAAGGAAGCCCCCTGTGACCTCTTCAAGCAAAAAGATGAGAGCAAAGCCACACTAGGGACGCGAGCCCTCTGTCTCTGTGCCAATAAAGCCCACTCAAAGACCAACCTGGAGCGAGCCGGGAAGACAGATAGCTGAAAGATCGCAACCCCTTCATGAAGGGGCAAGTGGAAAACGTAAGACCACATCAAAGTGCGACCTCAAAGAAACATACCATCCGTAACGGGTTGCACAAAAAGTCAAGACGTCAGGTCCATACCGACGCCAGTGGGAGGTCGATAACGCTCAAAGAAAGGTGTAACCCCACAATGGCTGATCCCACCTTGCCAGTCCCACACAAGAATGCGATGTTGACGGAAAATTTGGCAATCTAACCCCAGATATTTAATTAGGTTTATTTTCCTTTATCCTTATGTCCAAGGGAAAGAGAGGCGCCCAGAACGTTTTCTGGGAATAACCACTACGAATCCACTAAGCATCCCTTGCACCTGTCTGTGAACCACAGAACAACTCAAGAGTCATTGCCAATACGTAAAAAGAAGGAGCAATTCGACCATAATAAAAGCAAACAAGAAAAACGAAATCCAAATAATTTAACCCCACTACCGTAATTAATCGAAGAGAAACCAAAGAGGTGTAGATTTGAATGGAACCAGTGGAACAAGACTAAGAAGCTACCTCAGAAAAATGCCATTTAAAAGACTACACAAAGTACACCAGAGAACTTCGAGCAAATAAAGTACGAGATCGCGGGAAGAGGAATGGAGGACCGAGAGAAGACAGACAGGAGGTATGAAGAAACCGAAAGAAACAAGAGAGGAACGAAAGCGCGAAACCCAAGAGTCATCATTATCACAAAGACATGATCTGCGACCAAGCCTTAACTAACCCAACCTCAAACAGACACGCAAACAGATCCACATGCGCAACACACTACTTCATTGAACCCATCCAAACACAGGGGCACTTGAGGTACGCAAAATGCTGCGCCCACTCACCAAGCCTAAAAGAAGGCGCAATTAACGCAATACCTGTGCCCTATCACTAAACGGCTGCACGGCCCGCGGTCCAAATGACGATCTCGATTAATAGAAGTCCATATCTCAGTAAAACCCATTGTATTTCGCCAATACAAGAAAATGTAATAACCCCTAACAAGTCAGAATATTCCCAATTATACCCTAACAAGGAGTAACATGTTTTCGGTATAATAAACGGAAGGTATATTTATTCTAATAAAATAAAGATAAAAACAAAAAGAGGATGATAAGTTTAAATTACAAATAATAAAGAAGATTTGTATGTTGCGCACATTATAAATTGACGGTAAATATTATAAGAGTTTATATCAAAGAAATAAAAAGTGATAAGATTAATAGCTGATAAGACTAAAGAAAGATCTTTACTGGGTCTTCGAGAAAAGGGAGAGCAAATACGAAGAAAAGAAGAAGAAGAAGAAGAAGAAGATTACAGGTATGGAATTACTAAATTTGAGTATTGGTATGGAATTCCGAGAAGGCGGGTACCTGATACATGCCCTGGGTCAGAGAACCATGGTATGTCGTGTGTCTCGGTGTATGAAATCTAGCTAGCCCATAGGAACGTTTAGATACATGGTCTGGAACCCCTATTTCAGGTATGGTTTGGGCTTGGAAACCCCAAACTCATTTCGTAGGCTGAAGGCTGATAAGAGCCCCATGATCCTAGATATGTGCTTTAGGAAGGATCTAGTTGCAAGCTGAACCAAGAAAATTCCCTATTTTTGATCATATGCAAGAATGACCTAACGAGTTTTTGAGTCGTAAGCAAAGGGAATACGGAAGTAAGTCCTTCTGGATACATTGTAGCCACATCAATTAACTTGATGTTAGGCTTTGAATTTCTTGATTTGGACCTCTGTAGACTAAGTTATAGTCCTTTACTCGAGGTCAGCCTAGCTAACTGGGTAGGGTCAGTTCGCTAATTCGGTCAACTAGCCAAAAAATTCTTAGAACGAGTTTTTTGACCAGAAATAAAGAGAATTTGGAAGTAAGTCCTTCTTGAAATTAAGCCACATCAATGAACTTGATGTCAGGCTTTGAATTTAATTCGGACTCCTGGGCAGTATCCAAGTTACGGCCTTTTTACTCCGAACACAAATGGGCGTGAGTCACCATAGAGAATGTCGTGCACCCGTAGAGGTCGTCGTCCCGGGCAGACTGTCCCGAGGTCACAAAATCAGAGAGGTCGTCAGTCCTAAGAGGTCAGCCCAGAGGTCGTCAGTCCTTGTAGAGGTCGTCAGACTGGGAGGGCCATTGATCTCAGAGGTCGCTGATCCCAGCCTGGGCCAAGACCGGGATCGCAAGATGACACTTAACTTAAGGTCATATATCTCCTTCACCTCGAACTCCGATTCGTGTTCTCGACTCTATGGAGTTCTATCAGCCGTTAATCCATCCATATGCCTGAGGATTATTGATGTCAGACTACAGCGTAATCGGTACCATCACTTCAAGCAGTAAACACACCAGTCAGCTCATTAAGATCGATCAAGCGCATGACTTCCAACTTCTGAAGGTCATATCTCCTTCGTCTAACTCGACATTTGGTGTTCTTGACTCTAAGTAAAGCCCATTGAGCCGTTAGTCCATCCATATGCCTGAAGAAGATATTAGATGTCAGACCGGAGGTGTTAGACTTCGAGCTCGTCACTTCAGTGCACACAGGGGTCAGCTCACCAGTTAAGACTGATCGCGCATGACCTCCAACTTCTAAGGTCATATCTCCTTCGTCTCGGGAATTCGATTTTTGTTCTTGGACTCTATGGAAAGCACCATTGAGTCAAGAATCCATCCATATGCCTGAGGAAGATATTAGATGTCGACTCCAGGTGTTAGACTGAGCTCGTTTATCAGTGCCGTCATCAGCCACCGTCAAGACTGATCGCAGCATGACCTCCAACTCTCTAAGGTCATATCTCCTTCGTTTGAACTCCGATTTGGGTGTTCTTGGACTCTATGGAAATCCCATTGAGTCAAGAATTCATCAATAGACAGCCTGATAAGATTGGAACTCATATTAGTTCCAGAAAACAAGGAAAATAGTAGTGCATGTAACCATATGATTAGTTATGAACGCCATTATGAATTCACTAAATAGCTCATATATACAAAGGTAAGCATAGTTATTTATGCATATAATGAAGTATGAAAATAAAGATATGAATAACTGATTGTATATATATCTCATATGATTACCGAATGATAAATAATTATTCTAGTACGAGATATATATCGAACATAAAATACATATTGATCGGGTTCGCTGGTAACCCGGTAGAGTGATAGATGGGCATGTCATATATTAGGAAAAAATAAGTCTGCAAAGATACAAGTTCGATATCCGTGCCCCGTTTGGGTCGATGAGATAGATCCTCTTAATCACTGCGCCCCCGGAAGCGGTCACCAACGCTCCAGTTCTCATGGATAGTCACCGCTCAACAAGTGATGATACCTTCGGGTATATTATATTACGCTCCGCCTCATGGACCACTGCTTTCATACAAAGGAATATAGCACCTTGGGCCCCCTCATGGATTATAGTTTCCTCGTATCCACTCTAAGGTTTACGCATGAAACATAAAAAGAAATTACGTATATGCAAAGGAAATGTAGAGAATACATGACATGATATGAGAAGCTTATAATCGTTTATGTGATGACAAGATACGCTACAAGAATAAGAAGTAAAGTACAAGTTGACATGAAAAGTATACGGAAGATGATAAAGTTAAATGAAACCCATTACGAAAAGTATTTATATATATATGAGAAAATGACAAGAATCAGACATGCTATATGTGTTATATGCATTTGTATAGAAGTGTGATGACCCCAATGTGAGGTCATTCATGTGTATTAATTCCCACTACGAAAGCTGCTACCCATGCTCAATCCGTAGTACGTAAGAGGAGACCGTGAGAACCGTGCCATCCACATCGCCAGCCAAAGGCCACACTGAATAAAGCTCACCGGAAAGACCTTTTTAGTTCATTTTCAGATATGGAAAGTTTCAGAAACCAATGTAAATATTATAGATGTCAATTTCACTTCCATATATGAGCTCAGATATATTTTGTAATTCACAAGTATGCTGTAATATAATACAAGTTAATTGCTTAACATTATATGAATATAAGTGTAAAGGTTATAAGTATGATAAAAGAGACCTCACTGACATCCTATGCCGAGTCGAGGCGCCTCAAATGAGTGGTAATACATCCCGATTTGGTTCTGACTTCGCCAACCCGCTCTGACGGAGAAAGGGTGTTACAATATTTCATCCTGGTCAATTCAACCAAATCTTAATAATACAGCGAAAATAATAATGATCATCACCAAATGATCTCCCCCAATAAGGAAGGAAGATTATCCCAAATAAACAATTTCTTTCTAAATCCATTACCAACCGATCGATAAGAAAATCCCATCCAATGGGAACAAATCCTAGTTGATAAAGACAACCGGTCGGGACATCTACTATAAATACATGGCCACCCTGGCCGAGAGGTACGCACTCTTGGGGACGCATACCATATGCAACACATTCTCGTCTCTCTGGGCGCCTCTTTCTCTCGAAAGAACCGACTTTGGCTCCCCAGCGCCACAGCGAGGCCCTCGGGCCACCCCCCTTCTTCCTTGAGAGCGCAAAAGGAGGTCACGTCTAGAGCCCGTAAATCAACAAGACAAATGATCTACAGCTCAATCCAAGAGCTCGATCCCACCCGCTGAACTGGGTCCCGCCTAACGACCCCATACGCCCAGCAAATTCCCGCCCGGCTGAAAAAGGCATCATCACAAGCGTAAATATTCAACAAATCAGGAGTCAATATTCAGTGCATTGAACAAGGAAGAATAAAAAGAAAATTCTGCATGTTCTGAATAAATAAAATCTCAGCATATGGAGATCTTTTCTATGGGACTTCTTTGGAAGAGAAAACATTCTCCTACATTAATAAGGCATTAATGATATCAACTCGAGACTGCAAGATGTAAAATGGTTTCGCAATTCTGAATACTTTAGTTCTATAGCAAGACTGCCTAATACGTGTTTAAAGAGGACAAGAAAGGGCTTTTGATGATCATCGATTCTACACATAAAGAAAGTTTTTTTAGAGGAGTTGCTTACCAGAAAAGCAGCTACAGGTACTGCCGTATTCCTTGATTATGAGCAACATGTTTACACCAACAAAGATGGAGTGATTGGGCACTCAAGAGTCCATATGCATATGGGAAATAAGGGGAGCTTTTTTCATTATTTTTCTCTACGCGAGATACAGAGAAGCAACAGAAGTGATTACTGCCTCACTTAAGATTAACATGTAACCTAATTGATATATAGTAAAAATACCTACATTCGGGTTCACTACAGCATTTGTGCAATACCGAACTTACACCAATCCTATTTCCTCCCGTGTTTGTGAGTTTATGTATATGTTTTCAAATTACTTTATCAAAGAAATCTAATACAAATTGTCATAAAGATGGTGCATACTGAGTATTGAACTAATTACAATTATTTATGATAGTGTCATATACCATTTGGTGCAACATTTCTTGAATCACTATCATAACAAACAGTCCTTACTTTTTCAAAGTATATTTGAAACATTTTATGTTTCATGTAAGGGTTTGATTGATATTTATATTTTTTATTTTTAATAATTCTACTAATTATCTTTTTTTTTCATAACACTTTGTTATAATATTGTAAACATACTGCAAACAACGTAAAACAACTAAGAATAATATGAAAACGTCTTGTTTTTTATTCTTGGAAACAAAAAATTAGAAATCAGATTTTAACTGTCAAATATGCTTTTTGAGTCGTTAAAAATAAAAATAAAAACTCTTCTCCAAAAAGGTAAATAAAGGGAACTAAAGTCTTCGCAGCCAGAAACACAGAATGATGGTCTTTGTTTGAACAAGGAACTCATAAGGGACTGCGGTTGTTTTCTACTCATTTTCCTGTCACCAATGTCATGAGTTCCCATGCTTTGTGTCTCGGCGGAATCTTCCTACTCTACCCTTTCTGCCAGTAATGATGCCTGTATGAGAAACTTTTTTTAACAGCAGGCAAAAGGTAAATGCTTTGATAATTAAATTCTGGAGAGGAAAAGGTGGAGGTTTAATGTGGAAATATTTCATGAGGAATTTCCAACAATCATGTGCGTCCAAAGTCCACATTGATTATAAATAAGTTATCATATAAGTTAATAAGAATAGAAAATAAATATCCGTAAGAGACTTTTTGGGAGATTTTCATAACAAAACATGAGGGTTCCAAATTAAACAATATCATACCAATATAAAAAATGATAGGGCCAAACGATTCCTACAAATGGAATCAAAATGGGGTTAAAGCTTAACCTTGTGGATCATTGTGATGACCCTAGTGACGGACCTGATATAGGCCACGGGGCATATGCCCCCTTCAAAATGATCTAATTAGGAATGCCCATTACCTAATGCTTCGGTTAAAAAATATATATATATTTTCCCTTAAAGTTTTAATCAAAGGTCAACCTTCCATATTATAAACCTAAATAGAATCATAATATATATAATAGTTTTATGATTCAAAAATAAAATTTCAATTTAATCTTCTTATGGCTTGTTAAACTTGTATATGTTAAAGTGGTTTGTGAGAACATAATAGGAACAAACCCTAAAAGCTATGTGGAAAAAGTGAAAAAAGAGGAGGAAAAGAGAAGAATAGGAAAAAGAAGAAGATGAATATTTTGTAAGTTTTTTATTATTTATCTTGTTAAATTTTATTGAAATATTATATAAATAAATGATAAATTTATGCATTATCCATTTTTTAAACTTATTATTGATTTTTTTATAACAAAACACTTTGTTAAAATGTATTATTATTTCCAATGAGACTCTAATCTAAGACCCATATCCTTGATGTCCAACTTTTAAACTTTGAACGCCATACCAATTGATAATAGTGTTATATTCAACATTACTCTATTGGCTGAAAACAAATTTTGATTTGTGATTAAAGTTTCATATTTTATAAGTTGTTATATTTTTATAATACTACAACGTTGTAATTAGGGGTCTCCAACGAGTTGGGTTAGCTCTGTAGAATGATACTCATACTGAATTTGGATCGAGCCTATAAAATTCCATTGAGCGGTCAATGAGTTGGACCGGGCTTTGCATTTTTTTAAGGCTTACGAACCAGCCCACAAGCCTTGTATTAGGCGAGTCTGACAGGCCTAAGATGGGCGGGCCTAGGATGGACGGGCCTGATGGATCTAGGGCAAGCAAGCTTGGCAAGCCAAATAATTAAAACCATTTTTTTTTAATTTTAACCCCTCCCTCTAGCTTAAAATTTAATGCGCAAACTAAATTGTGCCTACATTTAATTTATATAATAAACTTTTAACAAAATACATATTATAAATAAAGTTATATAATGTATTTTTAAAAAAAAATAACATGTGAAAAGGAAATTTTATACACGGCTCTTGAAGTGGGTCTGTGCTTCCACTGTCAAACTAACCCATCGGGCCTTAAATGAATCCCATGGCCTCGACCTTCTAAAACGGTCGCCATGTCAATTGCTGAATTCCTCAAGCTCGCTTTGACACCCTGAATAAAGAAAGTCGAATAAATATAAAAAAATAATAATAATTATAATTTTTAAAGTATATTAGTATCAAAGGATGCCTTGAAGTAGTATCCTAGGTCCGCCACTAGGTGAGCCCCGACGGATGGTGCTTCATGTATTTTGTTCAACGAGAGGATTGATGGATCGATGTGCATCGAGAGTCCCAAATTAATTATAAATATGGACTATTATGAGTTATTAATAAGAATGAACAATATTTTATAAGGCTTTTTAGAGAAGCCCAAAAATAAAATCATAAGAACCTCAAGCTCAAAATGAATAACATCTATCAATTTAAGGGGTAGATTCATAAGGTTCCAACAAATCCTTCCAAGACACTGATATCTTGGCTCTATTTTATCTCTTTTTGATTACAAACGAATCAAGGAATTAATGAACTGTCTTCATCCTTTGGCAGCGTATGATTTTCTTTTCTTTTTTTTCTATCCTTTCAGGGAAATGGTTAGACATGTCATCCAATAATTTGCACGGCATATACAAATATCTCTCTAAAAATAAAAAGGGAGTATTCCATCATTTTGAAAAATGATAGATGATGAACAAGCCAAGAACAACCCACATCCCCTCCCTCCCCCACACCCTTTTTTTGTGATGCTGATGCATGCACAAGAATTTTGTGGAATTTTCAACTCCTTTGCAGGGCATCATATCTACTTTACCACAACATTGACAGGAGTGTAGTGCATGTGATGGTATCTAGGGTAAAAGTAAATAAGAAAGGAAATTTTCTTGGTAGTGGATTGGATAGTGGATGATATCTGGTAAGGCTAGTTTTTGGATGGTCCATATTCTGGAGCAGATAAGATGACAGTGTAATCTGGTTAATCATTCTATGTCTTGTTATCGTCCGTTGAAGTAGAGATACAACAAGAGATTAAATATTACATCTACAATGCCTACTTCCTTAAAAGCTTGCTTCGTCTTAGTAAATAAATGACCCTAGTTGCCTTTATGTTGGGGTGATTGTAGAATTTGTTTTAAAATCAAGTTGGTCCCCTTTTTGGTTTGCTCTTATTGGCTTAAATCCCCTTATGACCAATAGAGACTTTTATTCGCTCGTTATGAGATTAGCGCATGAGATGCTCCAAACACATTATTTAAAAAAAAAAAAAGAAAGAAAGAAAGAATTTGTTTTGATTTCTTACTAGTACGGAAAAAAGCTTGTTGCAGAGCAAATCTAACAGTGGTTAGAGCTATGTAGACATTAGATGCAGAATAAAAGGGGCACTAATGAGTGTGTCAGATAGCGGAAAAACCATCATATTTGAGCAAAAAATTTAAGTGGAGGATTGTTGTTGACACATACATTGAATTGGAGGTTAGAAAGTTGAAATATATGTTCATGGGCTCTTTGCTTTATGGAAGTAAATCCTGGTTGGCTTTAATGCATATGTCAGTTTTAGGGGGCTTAGGCTTTGGACCATCATATCTTTTATCTGTTCCGCGGTCCAAGGGTCTGAATTACTTTATGGAGTACCATTCTTTCGGGTATCGATCTGTTTACAATTTCCTGTTGGTGGTGCCCTCAGATCAGCTTTACATGGGTAAGGACGATGACCAATCTGCACAGTTCCCCTCCCCTTGATCTCTAAGGTTTCCTTTGAGATCCCATCTAACTAGTTTGCGTTTTTTATAGCCTAGAAATGAAATCAATTAGTTTCACAGCAGTTTGGAATAGGGGAAAAGAGATGATAATGAGAAGTCTTTGTGGCGAGCCTTTATCTACGGAAAGCTTAGAAGAGATATAAGAGGCATAGTGGCCCATAATTAATCATGTAAATGTTGTCTGTTTTAATCAATAAACTTTCATGATTTTAAAACTTGATTAATAAGAGTTCATTCTTTTATAAATATATATACACATATTGTGAGGAACTTTTTATCTCAACCGACGTTAGAAACTTTCCCTCATAACCGTACGATGTGACAAAAGGCGCCTTTGAACTATTTGCATTACAAAAAGTGATTACAGACTTTGTGTGTATTGATGTTGAGCAAACAAATGGTGATAGCTGTCTTGGGCTTAAGGTCTTGATGCAGAATCAGTTTGGCCCCCACTTGACTAGGAAGCCAACTTCATTAGTGTCAGCAATTGATATCCTCCACTTAATTTGATCAGGTAAAAATTCAACATCTGTCCGCATTAAAAAGTTCACTTTTTTTTCAATATCTTTTTCATTTTCATTATGAAATGCATAATCAAGTTTCCCTTACAGCTGGATCCTTATCAGCATAAGCAACTAAGGGGACACATAATGTTACCAAATGACATTAAATTGATTTACTTTTTTTTTTTTTTTTAGAGTTTGAATCGAGCAACTCAACATTGACATGCAGGCTTATCTCCAGACAGCTGCAAATTTCAAGCCATTTCCTCAATTAATGTGGCCGATCTCATGATGTTCCATTATTAAGACATCACTTGATTCCAAATGTTCTATTTTTTAAAGCTGATTTAGAAGAAAATCTGATATTACATATATATGAATGAAGGCAAGAATGGAAGAAGGTTAGAGAAACCACAGGGAAAAAAAAAAAAAAAAGGAATTAAACTGATTGATGATCATTCTATTTTGTCGCAAGAATCAAATCCAGCAACTATTCTACCATTATTTTTAATATTGTCCCCAAGATGATTGGATGTACTGGACAACAGCAGCATGTCCCGAGGCCCAGTTGTCCGTCCAATATATGAAGAATGATGAACTGATAGGAACACTTCCACTATAAATATGATAAGAATGCTGCCGAGATTCCATATCAGTCATATGTCTAGCTACTTTTTTCCCCAAGTTTATAACAACTTTTACTATGAACTTTTAGTTAATATTGTATGATAAAAACATCCTTAACAAAGTATTAAATCTAATGTTCAATAATATCATGCTGTGAACCGCTAACTCAGTTTGTTCGATCATGTTTCATTAGGTTATTAAAAAATTTATCTGAGCACTAACTTTGTGTAAAAGTGAAATTAGTTTGAAAGTTGATTTAAACACCCAACATTATTAAGTTTACATCCTCAACAAAGCATCCATTCTAATGTTATATATAATATGAGGAGCTAACTCAGTTGGTTGGATCTTGCTTCTCACTAAGGCTATTGAAATATTTATTCAATGATTAATTTCAAGATATCGTGAGATTAGTTTGAAAGTTGGTCTGAACACCTAAGAATGTTTATTAAGTCAAATTATAAAGACCTTAAACCTAGAGGGGGGAAATGGGTAAATTGTAAAATGAGATGAGATAAAGAGGTGGGAATGATTGCATGGGGAATGGGAGGGAAGGAGGGAACAAGGAGGAGGTAAAGGTGGGTAAGGAAAGGAAAGGAAATGAAGGGATGCCAAATGCAGAGCCACGTCCAACACGTGGAAGCTTACGTATATAATTAAATTAAAGAGGGTTGGGGAGGGTGGGGAGAGAGGAGAGCGGAGATGCCACTGTCTGTCCATAAAAGGAGTCCTTATGCCATAAAGTACTGGGCTTTGATCCACTCTGATTGATTAACTGACGTGGTTAGGTCTCAGAGAAAGACAGAGACTACTCAGTGCTTCCCATTGGCTCTACTATCCAAGTACTTTACCCCCACCCCCCTCTTTCTCTCTCTCTCTTTCGTTCCCTTGAACGATCAGATGGCACCTTGTACTACTGGGCCCCATGGCCGCTCTCATTGGGCCCATTCTAGCTGCACTACACTATAATATTCCACCATTGGATTTGGAGATTGCAAATGTGGGGTCTTCATGACTTTGGGTCATGGCCCATTAAGGAGGTGGATATACAACCATACTCTCTAAGCTTACTAGTTAAGCATGGTGGTACTAATGTACCATGTTCCACACGAAGTTAAGGACATTGGAAGGGCCCAAATCACTGGGCCTGATTGAGAGAGAATCTAATCAAGCACCAACAGAGAACAGAGAACAGAGAAATGGGTGTGAACATGGGGGAATATTAATATACCCCCCACTCCTCCCCTCCCCTTCCCTTCCCCCTCCCCCTCCCCCATGCCATATATTCAAATTTCCTTTCGAGTGTTATTAGAGAACAAAGAGCATCTCAACTACACCATGGCCATGCTTCCATGTGCCATCCCTTCTGTAAAGTGACAGAAAGCTAATTAAAAAAAAAAAACTATATATTAAAAGAAGAAAACTAGAGCAGTGGTGCCATTTTATTGACATGAAATGACATATGGTTGGAGACATCCTAGAGTAAGGTTTCAGACATACTATGGTTGGTAGTTAGGGAGAAGATGTAAGGTGCCCTTTGATTTGTAAGGACTAAGGCCCCCTTTTTGAGGTATCCCAAACGGGGTTTCAATTTTCAATGTTTCATCTCTCTTGATCTCTCTCTCCCTCCATGGAGGCCCTGAGTGCTTAAGGAGAAAAGAAGGCCACTTTTGGGGATGATTGATCAAATGTCCCTCTCTTGAACCCCACATATCTCAGTCATGTTGTCCTCGATCGAAGAGTTAGATGCCTATTCCATCTCTCTATGATTGTGAGTCCCTTTCAATACTCTGTTGGCTAAACAAGCTAGCATCATCCTTTGTGCCCCACAATTCAAATGCTGCAATCATACCCCATCTTCCTTCATAACCAAACTCTTTCTTAACAATCATTAGCACTCTAATTCACTTCACAATCCCAACTTCCTGTTACAAATTAAGGGCCCATTTTGCATGTCCTCCTTAGTTACAGTTTTTTGTAAAACTGTTTTTTGTTTTGAAAAACAAGAAGAATATATTAGATTCTTTTTTTTTTCCTGAAAAAATATGAAGAAAGTAAAAAATTCCAAAATAGTGTTTTATATATTCAAAAACATGCTCTTAAGACATATTTAGTTCATATTTTTTAAAACTGTTTTTAAGAACAATTTTTAAAAACACATAATATTAGTTTGATATTCTTTGAAAAGTGTTCTTATTCTCTTAATTCAGTACCTCCTGTGTTTTTTGTCATAACAAAAAAAAACTGAGAACCAAATGTGTTCTCCTTATTTTTTTAAACAGAAAACAGTTTTCAAAATGAGTAACCAAACAGTCCTTAGTTTTCATGCTCATGGCTCCCCAAGTAATCAAGATTTATAGGGTTAGGCAGCCAGATGCCCTGATTTAGTAAATGAAGCACGTCGACCTAATTACGTGGTGATACTCACACACGCATATGTTACACGCGGATGATATAGAAAACAGGCCATATGTTTAAGGACATTATTATGGGCATAAAAGTGGGATCTGTATCAACCATTTGTGTCCTGAATTTCTTGGTAGCTATTTATTGAGTTGATGCTGATAGTTTCTGATGGTGGAGAGAAAAAAGGGCGAGCTTATTCAGATAAGAAGAGAAACCAAAAATCTTCTCTCAACCTGTGAGGTGGATTCTTGTGCTCCATATCTCTGTCAATACAACTAGGGTAGGCGGATCCTCATCTGGACCGTCCATTATATTGACTAAATGCACATACATGATCATCATCATGAGGAAGTGAGTGGTCAGCTGGTTGGAAGGCAGAGATTAAAGAGATTACAACCAATGAAGTCTGACTCGGATGGTAAATGGTTAGACAGGTCACAAAGAAGAGTCTGGGTTTGGGTTTCTATGAGAATGGAATATTACAACATTATTATGGTAAGTGAATAGATGTTAAAGAAAACAAAAATTATAAAAAGAAAAAGTATAAAAAATACAAAATACATGATTCAATACAGTAGGTACTACTATAATGTATAGTGTCAATCAGTATCTATAGTTTATTAAGATAATATTTGAGTACTATCATATCTAAAACTTAATTATTTTCTATTAAATCATATTGACTAATATATTTTTACATTGTTTATGTCATTTTTACAAATATTTTCAAATCAATGTGGGGAACACGAGTTTCCCTTGATTTTATACCCACTGTAGAAGCACCAGGAAAAGGGAACTTTTTAATAACACAGATGATATGGAAAGGTTAGGAGTGGGGGATGATGAGGGAGGTCAAGCATTACTGGAGTTGTTAAAAGAAAGTCTTGTTTTACAGCAATGAAAAGGCTAGAGAAAAGGTGACTGACTGTCGACCTTTCTTTCCCTTTAATTTTCTCTTTTCTTTTAGGTGTTTGGATGGGTACAGTACACACTTCATAAAGACTTTCTTTTTTTCTTTTTAAACAGGGCAAGATTGTGACCTCCAATGCCTTCACGTGATGAGTTGGAGTTTTTCTCAGTGGGGGAAAGTTAGAATTGGCAGCGTTTTGATGCATTTGACCATACCAAACCCCTCTTTCGACATATTTGCCTCATCATATTTAAAGGGTACCCCGCCTTCCCTGTTTCTACCTTCAATATTTGCCATTTTCTCCACTCACAGCCCCCACACTTTGTAATTGGTGAGAGGCAGCTAAGATTCATGGTGGTGCATGGATAATATGGTATCCAGCTCCCTCAAATTTGGCCTTCCATTCAAACCACGATCATTGGCTTAACAAAGTCTCCCCCACTTATGTCTCTATGATATTACTTGGTACTCCCCCTCTCCATATGTATAGTTGAGAAATATCCACAACTCCAAATGCACTTGGTTGAGATTTGTTATAAACATGATATTCATATTAAACCAAAATTTTACAAATTTGAGCTTTTAGGTGAGTTGATTGATTGATATGGTATCAAAATTTGGTTTGACATAAGGTCATGGATTAAAGACTTCTTTCTATAATTTGAATCCCCATTAATTTATTTGAAGGACTATGTTTAGTCTATTTGACTCTTCAAGTCTAAGTATGGGGCCGTGATAAAGGAACATCAATCTCTTCTTGATTGGTTCTCTCTCATGGTAAAGGAAAGTCAATGACAAAGAATAATTTCTCTCCATAAAGCTTCCCTTAATTGATTTTATCTATTTTTATATTGTTTGATTCTTTCTCATTGTATATGGATAGTTTATATATTTACTAATTGTATTTCCTTTTACAATAACATCCAAGGATGCTTTGTACGTGTATATATGTACCCTTCATGATATAATGAAATACAAGTCATTTTTCTCATCCTTTTATCTTCTTGGCATCAGAGCAAGTTCTTTCTCACGTCCGAGCTCACAAAACTCACCTCTACCAATTATTTATCTTGGAAACTCCAAGTTGAAGCCCTCCTTATTGGCTATAATCTCTACAAATTCATAGATGGGTCAAATCATTCCTCTCCCTCCATTATCACAACTAACGATATTAAATCATCAAATCCGAAATTTCAATCATGGCTTCGTCAAAACAAACTTATTTTTTTATGCACTTGTTGGGTCTCTCAACACTACAAGAAAATTGAAGAATAAAGACGAAAAATAGGGACAGAATTCCGTCTCTAATTGAAAATAGAGACGAAAATATAGACGAAAATTTTCCGTCTCTATTTCGTTCTAAAAATTAGAGACCAAAATGTTCCGTCTCTATTTTTAGAGACGGAATAATTCATTTTGTCTCTATTTTTAGCGACTGAATTGATTTTCTCTCGTTTCCTGTAAATAGAGACGGAATCTGAGTTCGTCTCGTTTCCTAAAAATGTAGACGAAATGAATTATTCTTATCTCTATTTTTATTGAATTTTTTAATATATTAAAATAAATAATATTAAATTTAAATTTTTCTTAATTTTATATAATGAATTTTCGTTTCTATCTCATTGGAATTTTTTTAATATATTAAAAATAAATAATATTAAATTTAAATTATTCTTAATTTTATAATGAAAAATTAAATAAAAATGTTAAATAAATATGAAAATATTGTATTATATAATGTATTAATATATAAAAAGTGTAGTGAGATTACAAAAAAAGATAATAATTTAAAAATAATAACTAAGATGGAGGAGAATATGACGACGCTTGTATTTGCTTGCGGGGTCAATATAATCTACTTCGCTAATGAAGTCCCTCCACTTAATGATAATGGTCCATTAATATGACCGACCGCACTGTAGCTCAACGACCTCATTGGTAGTTACCACTAAGCCTACTAGCCGTGAAGGCCGAGGAGGAGGAGGACGCATGCGACAACAAACATTCGCGTAGGAGCCTGTCCAAAGACTCGTCCACGACCCTTACCTCCAAATGTGTACCTCATAATATACGCGAGCATGATCAACATTATCGCTGCTCATCATCCGTTGGACTCGAAGACTCTCTACTACTCGGCCCCCTGTAATAAAATTAACTAATGTTATGTAAATAGTAAAATGAAACTAAGAGGTTAAAGAAATGAATATTAGTTTGAAATTAGCGCATGAATTTGTCTAGCACGATCACGACGAATGTCACACCATTATTCCGCGTATGAGTGTAAAAACAACTCATGAGGATAAGGTGATCGCCCATAGAAGACCTTAATAACAAGAATACATGTAGATATGTATTGCTATTTTAACTCCAACGTAATAAAAATATGAGTCCCCAACACTAACGCTTGTCCATAATTCTAAAAAAATTTCTGCACTTCCTCATATATTTAACAAACCTCCCGTTCAAACACTTCATGAAAATACATTTACATTTATATTATCACCCATAAAATTCATATATCAAACTCCTTTCAATTTATTGCCCATCCTCCTTCACTCAATCAAACGTTATGATTATTATCAAGAGTTGCAACTATTCTAGTGAATAAATTGTTCATGCAGTAACAAGCTAATGCAATATGGACTAAATAGTATCATTTAAGAAGATAGATATGTGAGAACTTACAAGTCTGTCAGCATGCTCTTTATGGGACAATGTTCATCCAAAGAAAGTGGAAACACTAACCCTTCCATCCCTTCCTATTAATGGAATTTCGATCACGATGTAGGTAACGCTTCTGATGATGACCGCAGACCGCATCACTTATATACCTTGGTCATTCACCTTTTCGTCTGGCAACCAGAAAATCCTTGTAGCAACACGGGCTCATTTCTCCCAACGCCGTGGAAGCGAAGGGTGATCGATGGAAGAATTCCAATAAAAGATTCTGAAGTTTTAATGTTTTGTTATAATGGATGAACATAACATATATGTTCCCGATATTACTATATAATTTGATTATATAGTAATTATTATCTAAAAAAAAAAGTGGAAAATATTTTTAAATAAGTTATTTACACAAACTCTATGAAAGTAGAACATCTTTTGTCTCTGAGAGATATTTTCCCACAAATATCCATTGAATTCCTAATCTCTCCTTGAATGTACCGATCATTGTGCATGAGCATGTACGGAGGATAAATGGATAGGGAAGCGAAAATGTAATTGTGCGATGGATACACATGTGAGTATGTTAAAAAAATTTATAACTCATGTTTTAGAAGCAATGACAATATATGTCAGCCATCAGCATGGCCCAGACCGGGCAATGGACACTAACGGTATCGGGCGTCGGCTGATGGTTTGAACGGATTCCCCGAACTGGCGGCAGGTGGGCGATGGTTGCATTTGAGGATGGGCATGGATATTGGCGTTCAAGATACCATGCCATACGAAGTGCTGATCAGGAGATGATCCATCCCCGCCAGTGTGGCTCGATATGAGCGGCGCATCGACCCTCGAGGTTGCATCGATCCGTCCCAGCACTCCTATACGAGACCGAAGATTCATTACTAATTAGAATACGCCAAAATATTTTGTAAAAAGCGAGACTGGGAAGTTCCCTATACGGGTCCCCATCCCACTGTCAAACATTATGAACTAACACTTTGGTAAAAATATCAACCCACGATCGCAACTCCACAACATGGTATGACTTACACATATTATCTCATTAAAACAATATTACAAAAAGAATTTAATATACCCAAAAAAAATAAATTTTTAATACACAACACTTACCTAAATGAGCGGGCGGTAAGCTACGATTGTCGACATTACATGGTCAGCAGCGTCAGAAATGGATTTGTGGTAGAGTACATTCAATGACAAATAAAAAATAATTTATATATAATATTACCTTCTTTTTAAGTATAACACAAATCGACATACAAATTTGAACCTATAAACTATATTTTATATATAAAAAAATTAAAAAAGCAGCACTGTAGCATATATACATGTTCTATAATAACAATTGCTCAACATACATGCACACTCAATACTTTTATAAGTAATTTATACATGAATACAACATAAGAGAAAACAATGTAACACATAATAAAACATATTTATATCAACATATTAAAAAATTACACGTAAATTGAAATAAAATGTAATTAAAATTAACTACCATATAAATTACATTAAACAACATTTAATTTAAAATCCTATTAAACTCTTTTTAACATTTTACCAATATAAAACATATAAAAATTACAATAAACTAAAAATTCATAAAAATTCTTAAGACTTTATATTACATAATAATTAATAACAATAAACATGAAAATATAAAGTACAACAATTCTTGAATCTTCAATTAATTCACGAGAGCAACTAATTATATATTATATAACCTGTAAATATAAAATCAAAAACAATATTTCGATAATAAGTACAGAGTATATGAATTACAAATTTACTTAGTACATGATATTGATTTTTCTGGTACATGATATTATTATCACAATTAACAATCCAAAGCTATCATATAGCCCCTAAGAATAAAAAAGCGAAAAAGCTGAAATCAAATCAAAATGAAACTGAATTAAATATCGACCATAGTAAGAAACTTGTATGATGATAATCTTATCATGTATAAGCCAATTACTGCAGGGACCAACTCAAAAATAATCGACAAGCGCGGATGCAACAATGTAATTCTATAAACCATTTGTGGATTCCATTTTACAAAAGTGGCAGTGGAAAACAAGCTGTTTTGGAAGTTGTTAGCCACAGGCTTGTTTGATCATAAACTTAAAGAATGTTTGATCTGTATTCTGATCTTATGGCAAGTATAAACCTGTGAAAAATCGGAAAAATCAACTTGCTTATATTTCTTAAATTTGTTTGTAATCAGTCATATAGAAGACCAGAGAAAAATTGAAGAAATTGAGGATATAAGTGAAAATGGACATAAGGAAGAATATTTCTTATGTTTCTTGAGTTAAGCAAGCTCCACGAGATCATAATTTTCTCGGCGCCAATGAACGATCAGCGGCGAAGAGGAGAAGGCAAAACACTAAACATAATATTCGGCAAAATCAAAAATGCTAAACAAATTCGCATCTCAAGCCGCAATCCGGATATTTGACTAAAACGAAGAAAGGCGTGCCCACCTCTGCGGTGGCGCTTCGATAGAGAGGCAGCAGCGATTGGTGATGAGTGGTGGCGCGGCGGCAGCGGCTATGAGAGAAGGAGGCTTGGCGTGGTGTCGGCGTGGCATGACGAGGAAGCGGATCGCGCGCTCGGCGAGGAGAAGGAACCTGACGTCGGCGCGAAGAAGCAGGAGGCAGACAGGGAAGAAAGGGAAAAGGGAAGAGGGCAGGCGGGAGGGGCGTGTGGTGGCGAGGGAGATATCTGGTCGGACGACCCGGTGGGGAGAGGAGCGGCGTAGGTTCTGTACCGTGAGGAGGAAAGGGAGAAGGGGAAAGATAAGGAGGAAAGAGAAGGAGAGGGAAAAAAATATCCAGCTAAGGGAGCAGAAGGATTAAGTCTGTTTGAGGCAGGAAAATAATCTTGATCTCTATTTAAGAGACGGAAAAAGTGATCTTCTGAGGTGGGGGGCAGTTTTTTCCGTCTGCAAAATTAGACATGTTTTTTCGTTTACATTTGAGGCCAGGAAGTATTAGGTGCGTACGGTCTGGGGCCCAGGAGGAACATGGCACAGGGACGGAGATTTTCAGGTGTCTAAATAGAAGGCAGAAATAATTTCGTCTGCAAATGGGAGACGAGCTTGTTTCGGAGTCTCTGTTTAGAGACGGAGGGGAAAATTTCACGTCTCACAAAACCACCGTCTCTATTCTTCAATTTTCTTGTAGTGCAACCCATCTCTCATTCCTCTCATCTCTCAATCATGCACATCAAAGGATGTATGGGATGTCCTTGTCAACACCTATGTTAAACCATCTTGAGGGCATATCAAGCAAATTAGAGAACAAATCAAGCACACAACAAAAGGCACCAAGACTATCTCAGAATACATGCAGTTCATCAAAGCTCGTGCCAAAGAACTAATGCCTCTCAACAAGCCCATGGATCATGAAGATCTTTTGGAGAAGATTCTTGATGGCCTTGTGAGTGAATATCAATTTGTTATTGATGCGGTTAATAGTCGCGATACTCCAAGTTCCTTTGACGAATTACATGAGAAACTAATCAACAAGGAAATCGCACTTCAACAACATTTACTTTCCTTTGCGGTTCCTATTGCGGCCAATCCCACTGCTCCATATTTGAGGTTGGGCTATCATGGTCCTCGTCATTAAAGGCCTATTTTTCCACTAGGGCCCTCCATACCCACCTTCTTTGACTCTCGAGCCAGTCGACCACCATCACGACCCTTTTTTGGTCGTTGTTAATGGTGTCATGTTCAATGGCATATAGTTATGCAATGCTTTCTCTTTCAATAGTCTCATCGATATCCCGACCAACGCATCGACTCTAAGGCTTCTCCTGATGGCAACCATCGGCTATAGCAACCATAGGCTCATGCAACTCATACCATGACATCCGGTGAAGCTGCGATTAGGACTCTCATCATCTTACATCATATTTGGCAAATCTCTCTTCATACTCATGATGAGCAACAACATCCATGATCGACGATAACCACGAGGTCTCTCTTGTCGACCACGCCGTTCTAAGACTCTCTCTTCACCCTCTAATTCCTTTAAATTAAATCATGTTCTCTGTGTTCCTTCCATGCAAAAGAACTTTATTTCTGTTTCTAAATTTTGTCACCAAAATAACGCTTCCATTGAGTCCTTTTTTGTAAAGGATCTCATCACGGGGACAAGCTGGCAGAAGGTCAAGTGAAGCGGAGTGTATGAGTGGTCGATTTTTCCCATCCTGATTGTCTCAAATGTAATACTTTCTCTAGTGCAAGTGCTTTACAGTTATTCTGGCATGTGATTAGGACATCGGTCATCATCTATCATAAACACATTGTTTAATTTGATACTTGGGTAATAGAGATCTACTAATTTCTTATTTTAACTCTTGTCGATCAAATAAAAGTCATAAATTACTATTTTCTACTTCATCTCTTATCTCACACTCCCCCCTAGAAATTATCTTCTCAGATGTCTAGACCTCTCCTATCTTCTCTGTTGATAGATTTAAATACTATGTTATTTTCGTAGATCATTTTACAAAGTATATATGGTTTTATCCCTCGAAACAAAAATCGATGTTAGTGACATTTTATTAGTTTTCCAAGGCTTTTGGTTGAAAAATTATTTTCAAAGCAAAAAATTGTTACTCTATGCTCTTCTTGGGGTGATATCAAGTCCTTAAATCTTTTCTAGTACTTCATGACATTTACCAATTTACGACTCCTCGCGTACACGAACACGATATATATTCTAAACGTCGTCGTTCTCATTGTGGAAGCAAAGCCTTTCCTCTCCTTCTCACTGAGCCGCATCCCTCTTGGAATCATACATTTCCAAATGGTTTGTTTATGAATCAATCGCCTACTCCACACTTCAGGCAGCCTCTCCTATATTTGACTACTTTAATTGACCTCTGACTCTTGTAAGCGTAGACTTTAGGTGTCTCTGCTATCCATAGCTTCTACCTTATACTCCCCATAAATTAGCCTTCCACTCCTCACCATGTGTTTTCCTTGGATACTATACAACTTTGAGTGTTTGTTTGTGTTTTGAACCCTCCTCTAGTTGTATATACACATCACAACATGTTAAATTTATTGAGTCAATCTTTCCTTTTGAGTCTCTTCATTTATCTCTTGATCGTCCATCCTCTTAAACTATGTCTCCTTGGTGTCCACCAGTGTCTTTTCTCTCAATCACTCTCACTCCGACGACAGCAACGACTATTGAACCCTCCCCTTTTCCCTCTATCACAGTCAATGATGCGACGCCTGCCACCTAACATTCCAATGCCCACAACCCTACCACATCTCCAACCCCTACTTTCGATTCCTCCTCTGAAGTATCTCCTAATATTAATTTTCCTTTATCATGCTACCGCAGGTGTTAGGCATGATATTCGTAATAAAGCTTATGAATCGAACTTTTTAGGAATGTTGGTCAATTAATAACAACGTTCAATCTGTTAAGGATTTTGGTGATGAATTCTATCAAACTTATAAGTGTTATTATGGATTTTTAATTTACATTATGGTAGCGAATGATCGGATAGATTAAGTTCTATAGCAGCTCAAAAGTTTTGTGATAAGACATTATGGGTTTTTTTTTGGGAAATATGGTAGTAAGATGGAGATGTTCTGGGGCATTTATAAATATGTGATATACTTTTAGAGCTTGCATGTTTGTAACTGTTGTAAGATTTTAGTAGTCACCAATATCACCTCTGGCCACGATGCTATTTTCTTTTTTAACAAATTGAAATCCAATTGTATACGAGCATAGACACAGAGAAAGGATGAAGGGAGATGGGTTTGTTTGTTATTACTCTAGACAAAAGCAACAAAATTGTTTTATTATTATTTTTTAAATAATTAAAATTGTTTTTACTTTTTTTTTCTTTTTTTCATATTGGAAAAAAAAAATTGTGATCTCTTTGTTTTTCACTATTTTTCTATTTCAGTTAAATTTGACCTTTTCAATTTCTTTCTTTTTTGATAGGGAATTTAAAATATAATTTCATCTTCAGGTTTTTAAAATAAATTAAATAATTATGAGACTCATACTTAGCCTCAAAGATGCTCTTTGCATAAAAGATGGCATTTGTTCTTTTTATCAAATTCTAAATAAAATAGAAAATTGTCAATGAGACCTAATTCAAATGATTAAAAGCTAAGATGGGCTTAAGGAAATGAGAGATCTAAGGTTTGAGTCTTAATATAAACAAAATCGTGACAAGCCAAATACTATAATGTAATGAAAAGTGAATAGATTGCATGAAATAATTATTTTTACCAAAAATACATTATCCATAAAAGAACTATTTTTGGGTTCTTTCCCTCGTAAGCCCAAAACAATGCATCTTATTTACTTTTCCATGTAATTGTTAAGGCATATTTGAAACGTAAGCCAATTTCAAACTTTAAAAACGTATTTTATGGATTTTCAAAAAAAAGTATTTTATGAATTTTATGCTCAAAAGGGCTTTTGTTTAGTAATTTTATAGTGTTAAGAGAGATTATTTAACATAGAAACCAAACAAAAAATAAAAATTATAACGCATGGGAGGTTATTCTTTGGGTGATTAAATTTTTTTTTTAAATATGTAATTAGTTCTTAAAAATTTATAGGGTTATTTATATAAATGGTGTCTCAACTTTTCTATTTTTTTCTATTTTGGTGTTTCAACTTTATTTTTTTTAATTACATGTCTAAACTTTTTTATTTTTTTCTATTTTGTTGTATTAACTTTATTTTTGTTCAATTAAATATCTAAAGTTTTTTTATTTTTTCTATTTTTTTGTATCAACTTTATTTATGATCAATCAAATGACTAAATTTTTTATCTTTTTAATTTTGATGTCTCAACTTTATTTTTGTTCAATCAAGTGTTTCTTGACCGATAAAAAATATTTGAATTAGGAAAAATTCAATTCAAATGACATTCCAAATCATATAAAATAATGAAATTACTTAAATGATTTTTGATGATCTAAAGTGATGATATTATTCTTTCCACATTATGGGTTTTACTATCTATTTGTTACAATAAAAAAGAAATTGATAAAATTGGCTACTATAGAATTGAGATAAAAATTTTAAAAAATTATTTAAAAAGAAAATATAACAATTTAAAAAATAATAATTATCTTCTATCATTTTTACTTTTTTTCTAAGTATTATATAAAAAAAGCATATATGAATAATTATAAATAAAAAAATTAGATATTAAAATTACTTTTAGAATAATTAAAATATTTATTTTTATCTATAGTAGCCAATTTAATCAATTTCTTTTGTACTATAACCAACATATAGTAAAAACCCTAATATTAAAATAATAATATTGTCCTTTAACCTCTTTAAAGATCATTGAAGTAATTTCATCATTTTTATAGGATAAAAATGTTATTTGGATGCACTTTTTGTTTGTTTAAATATCTTACCAAGCTTTGATTCTTCTTTTCGAAAATGTCAAAAACAAGTTTTGATTCTTTAGGAATCACTTAATTTAACAAAAATTAAAAGTTGAAACATTTGATTGAACAAAAATAAAGTTGAGACATTAAAATAAAAAAATAAAAAAGTTTAGACAATTTGATTGATCAAAAATAAAGTTGAAACACCAAAATAGAAAAAATCAAAAAAATTAGATATTTGATTGAACAAAAATAAAGTTGAGACACCAAAATATAAAAAATATAAAAATTGAGACTTCATTTATGGAACTAACCCAAATTTATAATATGGTTAGCTGTTAGCCTTCCTTGTATCTAGATTTTCGAAACAAATTAAATAAGCTCTTGAGGCCTAGTTCTAATAGTAAAATGGTGGGATGAAGACAGGAGGTTTCGTTCTCAAGTCCTTGAAAAAACATAATATTACAATATGATATACAAAGTGAATATGTCAAAATAAAATAAAATCCATTATTTTCATTTTACATACCACTGTAATTTTATTGTTTTTATCGATGGAAATGAACTTAAAATTAAATAAACATTTTAATGCGTTAGATTGAATCTATTATTTATTAAAAATAATTTAAACTTCAAATAATAAACTCATTAGCACCATAAATTAATAAAAATAAATTGATTTAGAACAATTTTATTTATTTCTTTTAATATAAAATCGTTATTTCTTGACTTATTTTAATTAGGTAAATAAACTTTAAATATTTGATTCACAAATAACCATAGTCATTTTTAAAATTATTTAAAATTCAAATAATAAACTCATTAATATAATAATTGTATGGATAGAAATTGGTTTACAATAAGCTTTCCTTTTTCTTTTCTTTTTTGCATATAATTATATTTTAATAAAATAGAATTTTAGTTTAAAAATAATTGCCCAACACCTTATTTCTATAATTCACCAAAAAAAAGTTGTTCTTTTTCTTTGAGTCAAATATAAAACATGAAAACCATAGGCAAATGAATTTTTTTAAAATTAATTAAGTACTTATAATAATAATGAAAACTAAAATCATTTTTATCTTATTGTAATTTTTATTTTACTAGAATTCAAAATTTGTTTCATAATTTAAAAACATTTATCTTTAACTCAAACATAACAGTAACTTATTTTTTATTTTTTAATTAGACTTTAATTCAATAACATATTATTATCAATTAAATTTATAAAATTCCATAAAATAAAAATAAGACATATTTTTAAAAATAATGTAATTTTTTTCAACCAAACAAGTTTTTTTTTTGTCTCAAAAAAAATCTTTAACCACTCTTATTTTTCAAAAACTTTAAAAAAAAAATTTCTATTCTTTATTAAAAAAAAAAGCCAAATAGACCCAAATATTTTGAAAATCCTAAAAAAGCCAACACTCAGTTTGTATACATTGTTCTTGCGCGATTATAATATTGCAATTACTTGTGCAACACTCTTTTATTACAATTTTTAATTTGGTGATAAAATAACAGTAGTTTACTTTTGTTTCCTTTTTTTCAGACAATATATAAAATTTTAAAAAATAGTATTAAAAGCATTATTATACTTTGATGATAAAATAACAGTAGTTTACTTTTGTTTCATTTTTTTCAGAAAATACATAAAATTAAAAAAAAAAAAAAAAAAACTAGTATTAAAAGCATTATACAACCAATTTTAAGTAATCTCAAATAGCATATCAAAGTTTTAAGGGGAAACAAAGATTTTACATTTATTTTTAAATAATAGTATTTAATATTTTCTTTTTATGAATTTAATTCTGATTTTAAAAAAATCTGTATCGTCATCACAGCCTTTGTCAGAGAGTTCAAGCGTTTAAATAAACGAGGGTAAAAGGAGATAATTTGTTCCGTTGGGGTCAGTGGGGTTTCAGACATTTATCATTATTTTCTATATTAGACTATGTTTGGATTGAACAAAACAACATAAGAGTGAAAATTAAATAGAAAATACATTTAAAATTAATAAATATTTATAATATCATTTTAAATAACTATTTCACTTATTTTAATTCTTTAATCAAAATTAAATAATTTGATAATAATTACGTTCTCATGTACTTTTAATAATATTTAATTTTCTTTGTTTCAAAAAAAAAATAATTTAATTTTCTTCAATACGTTTTTGTAAGAAAATTAATTTTCTAAATTTTTAGTATTTAGAAAGAAAAAACAAACATAACTTAATTATTGTAGTTGATTTGACTTTATATAGTGGTTTTTGAATTCAGCTTATATTTTCTAAATGTATATGTACTTTTTTTAATAGTTGTTGAAAGAAAATCTACTTGTTATGAAAGGTTTTCTGCCTGTTTGCACACTATATGTTGAACAAAATTATGGACCATCTACAAAAAGAGTATGATTTTGACATAAATAAAAGCACGAGAATAAATCAAAAATATATGCAACGACACAAGAAATTAATTACGTTGTTCGACAAAGCCTAAGTCTATGGAGGCTAAGCCTAAATGAGAAGAATTTCACTATTTTCAATCAGGTTACAGTTGATCTTATATGAGAAAGGTTTCTCCTTTCTCTAATGTCGTCTTCACCTAATTCTCTCATAGTGAAATATGGAACGAGATCCCCTCATTTTCCAAGCACCATCTAGACTCTCACAAGCCTAACAACATCCTTCAACAAGATGTATAAAAATTCCCCTACATTGAGAGAATTTGTGAAATACATGAAGTAGGTATTCAGCCCCCACAATGACCTACTTTGCATGTGTTTCTATATTTTTCTTGTGGTATATTTGCTTCAAAGTGTGTCCCCTATTTACCATACTTGAAGGAAATCGAACCACGATATTCTAGATCACACGTTTCCTATTCTGGTTCAATCAAGCCACTTGAATATTTGCCTTCCATAGAAAACCCATCAATCAAGCCATTGATTTCCTTCTAGACAAATATTCAATCTACATAATATCTCTCACTAATCATCCTTATTCGTCCATGAGAATATCAACTCTTGATCTTCAAAATATTCTCTACAGAATCGGATCATACTGAATATGGTAAAACTTGTCATCTAGTTTGGTCTACCAACTCGTGCACCAACCTTGAGACAATGCATGTTACACCCTCCCCACCTCGCCCTTATAGCCTCAGTCAGACGACGGAAACATGTAGCACAATTTTGCCTAAGATTATGACAATAAATAATACCAACAATCTCCCATTTTGGCATTTCTTTAGAAAAAAATAAAATCAAGGACATATGTTAGAATATTGATGGACAACCGTTAAAGTTGTTGAAGTCACCAGCCACTACAGTCTCCCCTTGAATATCACCAAGGTGTTTTTCTGGGATTTTCCTTCTACAATACTATCAACTTAAGCATGACTCCCCCTTAATTTCAGTATTAATCTCCTCTTCCTTAGAGCAACCTATCTCGGCTACAAAAACAAACATATAAGAATCACATGGATCTCAGTATCTTAGAGTTACCTGCTCTTATACCAATTGAAATGAAGTTTGCTTGTTATGGAAGGTGTTATGCATGTTGGCATACCAAATGTTGGACCAAGTTATGGACCATCCGCGGAAACAATGTGATTTTGACATAAATAAAAGCACATGAATAAATCAACAATATATGTAGGGACATAAGAAATTGGTTATGCGGTTCGGCCAAGCCTACGTCCATGAGACTCAACCTAGATAAGAAGGATTTCACTATTTTCAATTAGGTTGCAATTAGTCTTATATGAGACAAGGATCTCATTTCTCTAATGTCGCATTCACCTAATTCTTTCACAGTGAAATATAGAATGAGATCCCCTCATTCCCCAAACACCATCTATACTCCCACAAACCCAACAACATCCTTCAATAAGATGTATAAAAACCTCCCAACATTGAGAGAATTTGGACAATACTTGCAGTAGGTATTTAGCCCCACAACCACCTTCTTTGCACGTGCTTCTATATTTTTCTCATGGTATATTTGCTTTAAAGCATGTCCCCTATTTATCATCCTCCAAGGAAATCGAACCATGATATTCTTGATCATAGGTTTTCTATTTTGGCTCAATCAAGTCAGTGAATAATGCATTCCATAAAACCATCTGATCGACCATTTGATTTCCTTCCCATGAATACCATTCAAAGAGGAATGTTGTCTTTCATAAAAAATATTAAACCAAGTCAAATCTTCTAGATTGATGCTGCCAAAATATCTCTACGATCTTCATATTAGTCATGAGTATATCAACTTCTGATCTTCAAAATATTCTCTCCAGAATCGAATCAAATTGAATATGATAAAACTTATCATCTAAATTGATACAAACTAGGTGTTGCCAATCTTGAGGCAGTTCATGACATCCTCTTACATTTGAGTCATCACATTTGAAAACGTGCTGACAATTTCCACACCGGGTTGTGATAATAAACCATACCAATAGTTACTGTGATTCTCGTGTAGTACATGATAGATGTTGTTTTGAATATAATTTAAAAATACTTCACAACTTTTTTTTTTTCTTTTCCATTTTTGTTTCTGGCCAAAAGGTTCATTTTGAGGGAGGTGCATACAGTAGGATGTCGACATGTCGTCACAAGGGACATCGTTATATCATCACATGCAACATGCATGAACATTCAATCCTCCTGCATGCACAAGTAAATATTATGTATAAGAAATTAATTTCATGTGAATCCCAAAGACCCATGTTAGAAAATGTACGTGGTTTACATTTTATACATTTTATATAATGATGAGAAAAAAAAAAGAAAAAAAAAACATGGCAATTTATTTGAAGGATAAAGACATGCTATCAACCCGACAAACACTGAAATTTAGATAGTTTGGATATCACTCACCCAATACCTAATTACCAACCTTTTCAAACAAAACCAATTAGCAAAGTAGCACTGTATGCTCCTGTTTCTTGATACAAAAAGGGAAAAAGCTAGCCCTACCCATCATATGAAATAAAATAATACCAAACATTACAAAAGAGGAAAGAATAAGTTTTTATTACAGAAGGGTTTGAACTTTGAAGTATTCCCATGAAAAAAATATATTCAGAAATAGGGGGGAGGGAGAGGGAGATTTGCCTGTCTTTTGAGCAGGGCTTTATGTTGTGTCCATATTTCCAATTATTTTATCGATTTGATCATGAAGCAGTTGGAGATGAGGGTTTATTTAAAATATGAAATGGGGACGATGGGAGGGATGGGAAGAGCAGAGATTCCACTTGCTTAATGGAGGAAAAGGATGGGGCATTCCCACACCTGTTATCTTGACCAAAGACTCTTCTCCCATACCAAATTCAAGAATTCCATGCCAGATAAAATTGTTTGTGCCTCCTCCCCCCTTCCCCCCTCCCACTATATATATATATATATATATATATATATATATATATATATATATATATATATTAGTGTGTGTGTGTGAGACTGTCACTACAATTCAGCCATCACTACCAAGCAATAAATCCAAAGTCCATTCAATTACAATACCCCCTCTTTTGCATACATCACCACATCAGAGTCTGTCGCCAACTCTACTATTTCGCTCTGCATAAGGGGTTCGTACATTCATGCACAACAGAAGTTAAAAATCAAGAATGACAGAACCCCCATCCATCTCTCTCTCTCATCTCTCTCTCTCTCTCTCTCTCTCTCCCCCTCTAACAAATGGGGTTGCGTTCCTAGGAAGAAGCCAAAGAGAAAATTATGAAGATAGCAATGTCTGTCACTGTCAGCCAATGGAGGACACAAATGCTGGGTCTCATTCTAAATTATTTCCTCTTCTTTCCTTCCTTTCAAAAAAATTTAAAAAAAAGGGAGCATATATATATCATATATATATATATATATATATATATATATGTATATATATATATATATATATTTGCTGTTAATGGATAAGTCAAAAGAAAGGGGGTGTAATGGTCTGCCAAGCTTTCTTGGTGTCAGGGAAGAGCTATGAAAGCACTAAGAGAGCTTCTTTTAGTAATCATGTAATTCTCACAGAGAGAAATAGAGAGAGAGAGAGAGTGAGAGATTTTCCTGAAACTCACGAGTCATCTTTCTTTCTTCTACCCTTGGTATATTTGCGTAATGAAAGCAAGAAATGTATAAAATTGTGATGATATATATATATATATATATATATATATATATATATATATATAACTCTCTGTATAAGTTCAAATCATCTGACATGAAATTCTAACACCCAAAAAACGATAGTTTTTCAGATGAATAATATTTCCCACATTTGTTCGCTGATAAGGTGCGTCTCAGGCGAAGAAATGATCGTTTCAAAGTAAAAGGAAGGATGTTGTTCCAGTAGAAATAAAACGGCGGATCACCGTTGAATGAGTGAGTTGGTGGTGGATCGTGCGTGGGACAGTATTTGCTCATCTTGCACCATCATGAGACTAAGACTTAACATAGTGGTTTTGACGCATATTGCGCCAGAACCATCTTGGTTTTCTGAAAACCACCAGGTTGGAGTCTTAGAGACCTTCCCTGTTTTCCACCACTACAAATTTTGAGTACTACACGCTATTAGTAATACAAATGTTTGAATTTCAACATTTATTTACCATTTGGTAAATTAAGTACTCAAAAAAGAGAACAAAAAAACAATCGCGTCAACTCTTGGATCATTGCTGGTTATAATAAGATCATAATACAATGAACCTAAAGGAGAGGGAGAGATAGAGAGAGAAAGCCAATAATAGAGATTGGACTCAAATGATTTGTAGCTTGTCTTGGCAGAAAATTTCTCTATTAATGTATACACAAAACATATAGTAACAGAAATAGCATAGGTAACAAAATTTTGAAGATTAATTAAAAGACCTTGATCAATCGGTCGATTATGATCCCCACCAAGAAGTTAGGACTTAGTAAGATGCAAAAGATTTACCTATCTTCACATGCATGTTAGGTTAGGCAAAATAACACATGATTCACAGATCTAATGTGATCAGAGGAGTTAGTTATTTCCAAAGAATTTGTCTAGCTATATCAACTGTTGTTTTAGTACGACTGATTCAGGACTAGCTTGTACCCAAAAGTTAATCACACCGACACTTGGACTATAGGCTTGGCAACATACCAGGATAAGTATACATGTTAAAGAATGTTTATAGGCGTGAATTTAGTTGAAGTTCAAATAATTAATGAAAATCTTCAGAAAATCTATGGGCGGGTGGAGTAATTATCTCATGACGAGAGATAGAGTAAATGAATGTGGTGATGGGAAGCTAACCTGGGACTGAAATAAGTGGGAAAGAAATTCAGGCTGTGAGATTGGGGCCTTCTTCTGAGAAATGAAGAGGAGAGAAATAATAGGGTTTGGTCATTCTGATAATTCATGACAGGGAATAATGGAGAATGTGGTTTTGAATGGGAGACGATTGAAAAAGAGACCGTTGGGAACCGGGAAGGAAAAGGGTGGCCCTCAGGAAATCATTTTGGTAAAATTTAAAGCAATAGTAAATACAAGAGAGAGAAAGAGAGAGAGAGAAGTATAAATGTGGGATCTTCTTGTTGCTAGCATTATATAAAGGGGGGAGGTTATGATACTGCGAATTTCCTTCTTGTAAAGACAGTTGGGAAAGGAGAGAGATCAAGTGAAGATTTTAGGGATTGATGGAAGAACATCTCGGCCCACTAGCTGTTACTCATCTCCTTCAACACACTCTGAGAAGCTTGTGCATTCACGAAAACTCTCAATGGGTTTATGCTGTCTTTTGGAGGATCTTGCCCAGAAACTATCCACCACCCAAGTGAGAAGAAAGAAAAATAATTTTGGGGAAAATAATTTATATCTGTTTTCTATAAGAAAAGAATCCCACAAATCTAAGTTCATTACAGAGAGCATATATCCTTTTCTTCTTTATCTTATCTATGTTTTCTAATATCTGATAGGTGGGATGGTCAAGCAGGAGCCTTTGATAGGTCAAGAGGAAATAGGAGAAACTGGTATACTCTTTTCATTTCTTTGGGCAAAAAATAAATAATCTGTCATGCATTTTTTGCATCTTGTTTCATGATCTGATACTGTATACATGACAGGATACTAGTTTGGGAGGATGGTTTCTGCAACTTTGCTGCCTCAACAGGTGAGATTAACACAAGTGACTGTGTGGGCTCATCAGTCTATGTTAGCTGTGAATTTCAACACTTACAAGGACTCCAACCTGAGCTCTTCTTCAAGATGTCCCATGAAATTTACAACTATGGGGAAGGGTAAATAAAGAATCACCACTTCATTTTTTTATTGTTTGTTGATATTGATTGATCATGAATTCCCCTGCTAGTCATTTCACAAGTAATAAAAGAAGATCGATTCAACCTGTCAACAGTTTGATCGGAAAAGTAGCAGCAGATCAGAGTCACAAGTGGGTGTACAAAGAACCAAATGAACAAGAAATCAACTTCTTGTCTGCATGGCACAACTCAGCAGACTCGGTTAGTGTTTTGCTTACACCTTCTATATTTGCTTGGCAGGTCTGTTGTCTCCTTCATACTAAGTAATGTTTCTTGACAGTATCCAAGGACATGGGAAGCCCAATTCCAGTCGGGGATAAAGGTAATAATAACTTTAGAATTAAGCATAACATATCTTAAGATTGATAGTTGGAGACATATGGTTTCCTGGTTTGATTCAAACATTTTGCAGACCATTGCCTTGATTGCAGTTAGAGAAGGTGTCATTCAATTAGGAGCTGTTCACAAGGTCCTCTCTCTCTCTCTCTCTCTCTCTCTCTCTCTCTCTCTCTCTATATATATATATATATATATATATATATATATATAATATAACACCATTTGCCAATACTTTTCTATCATTCATGGAACTCTAGGTGATTGAAGATTTAAGTTATGTTGTTCTACTACGAAAGAAGTTCAGTTACATTGAGAGCATCCCAGGAGTGCTTTTGCCTCACCCATCACCTTCTCCATTCCCATACAAGGCAGATGGGTATGGTGGGCCAGAGGCATGGCACTTCCAAGGAAGTACTCCAGCTCCTGCACCAGAATTCTATGACCACTTCAATCAGCCAATGAAGATAACTCCCTCCATGAGCAGCCTTGAAGCCCTTCTATCAAAGCTCCCATCTGTGGTGCCAGTCTCATCACAGCCAACATCAGGCTACTGTGAGTCACAGCCGCAGTTTCTATTATCTCAGAGGCCTTTGGAGCTGCTGGGAATGGATAAGGTAACCAAGGAGGAGTTTGATGATCAGGAGTATAGACATGAAAAGGATGTGGGGGAGAGCAGCAGTTCCATATCGGCGTATCGTCACCAGCACCATTTTCATCAACATCATCACATCTGAATATAACTAGTGACACAAACGTTAGATTGAAGGAGCCAGAGATTGATTTCTAACGTTGTAGCTAATTGTTTCATCTTTTGTTTCAGTCTCAGTGAGCGTATTTTGTAGCTTTCCTTGCTGTGGAAGAGCTAGCTCTCTCTCTCTCTCTCTCTCTCTCTCTCTCTCATAGAGTGTAATAATGAATCTCCCAGTTCAGTTCCAATATGAGTGTAGACAACCATGTTTAATGTTTTTTTTTCTGATGATTTAATAGAGAGACGTTTGTGGTCATGGGGTGACTAGATTTCATGTTTACAGACACTAATTACTGCAACTAATATAAGATTCCTCAACAATATACAATTGGAACACAATATCTGAACAGTAAAAACTTTTTTGCACATCCCTTAGAATGAAAAATAGCTTCTTCGGTTTTTTTTTTTTTATTAGTATTATTATTAAATGGATCATGGGGGCTCTTGTGAGACTGCCTTGTACATATTCAGCCAGCTAAGAAAGGAGGAGGCACCGGCAAGTGGCACATGGTGGGAGCAAAAGCTAGGCTCAGAGAATTTTGATTCCAGGAACAGGAATGGTTCAGGAGAGTTCTGAAATAAGAATCACTCTAGGGCCAAGAGAAAGAGGGGAAGGGCAAATTGGCATGTCGCACATGACATGACCATTGACCGTAACACTAACCAAGGGCCAGAGCCAGGATTTGGTTTTGGTTTTGGTTTTGGTTTCGGTTTCGGGGGGACATGTTCAAGTTGCTTAAGTTAGGCAAAGATTAATAATAATAATAATAATAATAATATAAGTGGGTAGTGATAGATAGGCTAATGATAAAGGTATAAATTAATGGATTGTCAATGTGGTGGATGCTCTTGGGCCCTCAAAGGGGACAGGTGGGTCCCACTGAGCCGGTGGTTATACTCCTTACTAGTTACTACATCGGCCCCTGACACTAACCTCGTTTGGCGGGGTCATCTAGACGTGGTCTGACTCTGATCAGCAACAGGCTGCTGCTTAACAGCAAACAGCAAATGAAACCGAGGATCAGATCATGCAAATGGAATTTGTCCATGGTTAATGTAATGACTTTGGATTTGATAGAGCTTTGCCCATGACTATGAGGAGGCTAGGCTTACTACGGTTGTAGAGAAGGAACCTTTGATTTGTCCATGACCAGAGCTCTTGGTAATAATGGTAATGTTAATAATGGTAAGCTTTTCATATATATATTTCTGCAGAATTAAGAAATCCACCCTACCCTAATGGTAAGCTTTTAATCTCAAAAATCTTCTGGCAGTTAAATTCCGATTCTCTATTTGCCTAGAAGAAGGACAGACCAATAGTTGAATCCTAACTGGGGTTTTAAGTTTTAACAAGGTGGAAAGAACCACTGTAATCTTTCTGTGTTTTGTATTTCATTTTCAAATGTACTGTGAAAGAGATGAGATTATGCTTTCCCTCTCAAAATGGGTTTATCGATAATAGGCTAAAAGCAATACTGACTTCTTCTTTTTTTCTTTTTTCTTTTTTTTTAAATATCGCTGTTGAATTTCCAAATTCTCATAGAAAGAAACAATCCTTATTTGTCAATAAAAAGTGAATCAAAATACTAAAATGTTAAACCAAAATTAACAAAACACAAAACAATTGCTGATTATAAATAAGTGGCGAATTAAAATACAAGAAAGGTAGTGATATTCAAATAAACAATAAGCCCATCTTTTCTTTGAGAGAACCTAATGAAAAGCTGCAGCCTCGCTCTTGAAGAAACTGAGGAGGTTTTCCATGCTCATAACCGAATGGTCCCCCTTATCTCTTACCCGGACACTCACCTGGAATATAATAAGGATAAGGGAGAAAAGAAAACATTAACTACAAGATTCAGATTCAGATTCAGATATCAAACATTAACTGCAAGACCATCTTAGATGATACGAGAGGTCTGCATAGAAAAGGAAAAAGGGAACTATTTAGCAAAAATCAACAACCAGGTAAATTACGCGGCATATATTCCAAACATATTTATGAGAAGGGTTACTATATTCATCTCACAGAAATCACATACTATCGTAGGTGACACTTGGGAAGCTAAGTTTCCTGTGGCATTGGCTACTAAATATACATGGAAGAATTAAATATCCCTATATGTCTATTGCTATTCTTGGAAATTAGATAGAAGCTCGTAGTATCCTTCCCTACCATTAATCTAAAAATCGAAAACAATACAAGTCCAAACATCAGAAATTTTTGTGGGATTTAAGGGGGTTTGGGTTGATGGAGGGTAGAGGTGGTTATCTAAATAAGATAGTCACAAAAAATAAGTAAAACACCTGTGAAGAACTTACAAAGCACTCGTATTTTGGGATTAATAATAATATACAGTTCAATTACATCAAAGTTTTATGGGAGAAAGGATATATAAACGAATTTATATTTGGTTTTAATTCTATAAACGGTTATTTAACTCCATCTTGGAACTTACTTGTCATAGTTTACATCAAGCATGAAACTAATCTTTAGTATTACACAATTAAATGTTTTCCAAGTTTTTCATAAATCAAGTTTTCTATAATGTAAGTCCCATCAATTTTCTGGAGTGTTTTGGGCAAGGAGTAATGTACTTATGTACATATCTGACAAATTTGTACATGCTAAATTTATCAATAATGCAAAGATATGGGAAGCTAAAACATCCTATGTATGTGGGGCACCTAGACACCCTAAATGCATGCACTGTGCCAAGATAGCACTGCTCATCGTGGATCAAGAATGAGTTGACCAACAACTTATACACATCCATGCAACAGAAAGGTGCAAACCACCTCAAATTTAATAGCTAAAATTGCATAAAAATTCATCAATGCGTCAGAAGGCAACTAAACTAAAATGCAGCTATTATATCTCAAACCTGTCCTGTGTTGGCTTCCTCCTCACCAACAACCAATATATAGTTGTACTGGGCCAACTGGGCTTCTCGTACCTGTTGATAGCAAAAGTCAGTAAAGAGCAGATCTTATCAATTATAATTAAACAATAAAAAAGCAACTTTCAACAGGCATACATGTGCGGCCAAAAAAATGATTGATCCAAGATATTTCAAAGTTAGAGATATTAAATAAAAGAATGAGGGTTTTTTTTTTTTAAAACAAATCAACATTTTATTTCTGCAAAATAAAGTAACATTGAAGCAACTACAAAACATATACCTCGACTATCCAACTTCATCATGTTTATTTTGTCTTTTATAATAACCATGGGTATCTAGGTTCAGCTTGTGCACACTTGGACTAATCCCATGGGACCCTAAAATTAATGGTCAATCGTACTAGTGGCCCCTAAAGGGGACTGGCCCGAGTGACTATTGGGAAAGGAAGCAAAGGCCATTGGTGGGTTATCTCACAGGTTAATTTCATCATATTTAATCATGTGACATGACAAAAGTGTGTGTGCATATGTGTGAGATGAGATCTTTATGAGATGGTCATACTTTGCTTAAAATGTGATCTTTGCAGTTAGTTATATTTTTTCCAGGAAAAATAAATGCAGAGAGAGTAAATCTCATCTGCATTTTTTCCAGGAAAAATTAATGGTCAAGTAAATCCACTAGTGGCCCTAAGGGGGGACTCGAACTGGTGACTATTGGGGAAGAAACCAAAGGCCGGTCCAATTGGGTTATCCCTCACGGTTAATTTCATCATATTTAATCATGTGACATGACACAAGTGTGCATGCATGTGTGTGAGATGAGATCTTTATGAGATGGTCATACTTTGCTTAAAATGTGATCTTTGCAGTTAGTTATATTTTTTCCAGGAAAAATAAATGCAGAGAGAGAGAGAGAGAGAGAGAGAGAGAGTACGCGAGATTGATGGCAATTGTACTTCTAGAAAAGATACTTTAGGATAAGAAATTTAAAAAAAAAAAAAAAGGGACAGAAAACTAGAAAGAAGTGGCAGTACGTCTAAAGATATCTCTATTTTTAATTGATGAGATTTTGTTGGCAATTGTTCTTTTATATAAGCATTTCGGTTTTTTTTTTTAAGTAGGGATAAGAAACTTGAAAAAAAAAAAGTGGCAATGTCTCTATTTTTAATTAAATTTTCTCTCATTTACAAAGTATGAAGTAGTAGCAGAAGTTATTAGCTCAATTGCTGAATCCCTCTAGGACATCAGAAATTGAAATCTTGAATCAAGCTTTTTAGACAACTAGAGTAGTAATTATAATTCGAGAAGAAATAAAGAGTATATAATTTTGTAAATCCAAGTATGCCCTTCCATTAAATATTTAATAAACAAGTCTTTAATAAGTAAGATCACTAAAGCATATAAGATCATTTTCAGCAAGGAATTTTGATGATGAGGAAAGTGGTAAACGCACCTTTTTCTGGATCTTTCTATCACTTGTATCAACATCAACATAATAACCAGCTTGATGAATCTGATCCCTTACCTATGAGAATGCAGCAAAATGGGGAATATTACATTCTCAACTTTTTGATTGTGCATATAGGAAGAGACAGAAAGCAACAACTGACGAGGTAACAATTGTTTAAATATCTGCTGCACACCAGACACTTAATAAGAGTCGAAAGAGAATACTGTAACTATCAAATTTCACCACTATTGTTTAGAATCATTCCTCCCCAACGACCCAGCCAATATAAATAAATGAAAAATGGAGCAAGTTATTGTGGAATTATGCAGAAAAAGGATTGTAATATCATTTCATAATCTGAAGAAGCAGACAAGGCACTACCATTATTAAGAAGAGAATAATGCAAACTGCATCAGAAAGACTTGTGTAAATATTAGATGAATACAGTCCAACATATAAGAAACAAAAATTCAGTATGTTTTAAACAAAGAAGAAATTTTAAGAAAGTCAAATTTACCTAGTCCCATGGCATGTGAATGCATCAGTATAGATTTCCAGAAAGTTTGAGAGTGAGCAATCAAATTATAAAGTATTATAGACATTACCAGTAATTGCTAAATCTGCACACAGCAAGAATACCTTAAGTGCATATGGCTGAGATTTCTCTGACACAGGGCAAACAATAGCTTGACGTGGACTAAGCCAGAAGGGCCATTTCCCCTTGTAGTGCGAAGTGTGACATGGCTCAACAGACCCTAGGATGGCTCGGTGTATCATCACAGGTCTCTCCCTCTTAGCCTCATCCTCAGCTGAATAAGATAAGTCAAAACGAGTAGGAAGCTGAAAGTCCAGCTGCGAGCACATTATTCAACAATTAAAACCTAATTTTGCACAAGAAAGCACAAGAGTAGCAGCATGCCAAAGAATAAATAAGAGGAAGCGAGCATGATAAACCTGTAATGTGGCACACTGGAATTTCCTACTCAATGCATCAGAAACACTAATATCGATCTTTGGTCCATAAAAGGCACCATCACCTTCATTTATCTGTACAGTATGACTTCGATATTAAGAAGCAAGAAAACACCAAATATAGAATGGTATAGGGTAATTTATTGCAACATTACCTCCCATGGCTTCCCACTCTGATTCAAAGCTTCTGCGAGTGCAGCCTCAGCTTTTTCCCATGTTTCTATATCTCCAAGATATTTCTCCGGCCTCTACATTACCCAAAAACAAAAAAAATAATGTGTTTCACAGAATGATGAAATATTCCTCACTCCTCCACATTATAATCCAAGAGATAGCATAATAACAAGAGTAATGAATTCTATCAACCCTTGCCCAATGACAAATGACATGCACACCTTCAAAAGTAGATGTTGTGTAACCATACTGGTGTAGGATCAAACCCAAGTTACAGGCTATTCAAGGAAACATGATCATTGGACCTCTTTAATACTTATTAGATAACTGAACAGAAGTATTGTTATTGTTAACATATATAGTTGTAACTAGTTAGGAATCCTAACATGTAGAGTTGTAACAGATTAAGAAATATAGACTATCCCTCCTGTATATGTACACATGTTAATTCAATGAAAAAAATACAAGGAATTTTTTCCTCCAATTCTCTCTTGGTTGTTTCTACAGTTATGAAACAAAATGATTATCCATAAGAAGCCTTTAAAAAGCACAACTGGATAACAAAATATCTGGACATCATTAAGTCGGGATTTTACATCTCTTCATAATCCTCATAGACATTTCTGTACATAATATGACAAAATATTACTCACTCCATATTATATTTCTGAAGTCAGCATCATATATGGAACTAAAATAGAGGATACTATCAACCCTTTTCCAACCATCCACAAATATTTATAAGTAGACATTTTATAACCATCCAAGGATGTATTTGATCCTCTATTGGCCAACTGAATGGAATGTTTTGGATATTAAACAAAATTACAAAGGTAATATGAGATGGAAAAGAAACTTGAGTTATGCCATAGAAAAGGAAGGAATGGGCTGAATGGCAAGTAGAGAGAGGAAAGGAGACAGTAACAGGCCCTAAACCACCCTTGCAGTTGTAAGATGGAAGCTCATCAAAGTAAGATACAACTGGAATCAGTTATCACGGATTACAGATTTACAAAGTTTGATCACTTATACCATTCAAGCTCAAAGTGATGTTGAATTGCTTAACTATATTAGGAAAAGTTCTTTATTATAGAACTCTGTTACAGAACAGAGGAACAATTAGGAAAATTAAAAAGATTATAATAATGTAAAATAAAACCAGAGGCCAAACGTTTGGAGAAGTAACTGACACCAACAGCCCTAAAAATGGTAGTCAAATTTACATAAAGCATTCTAACTTACTAAGTTAAAACAGTATTCTAGTTGAGAAGAAAGGAAACAGTAAGACCATATCCACAAAAGCCAGCAAGGGACTTCTCTATATCCAGACCTTGAAGTGTCCAAAGATTCAAAGTAACTTGCACTCAGATATTTCTTCTATATAAATCAGAAACATCATGCATTATCCCAAGTATTTGGTCCTCTTATGGACCAAAGTGAAATCAATCAATTTTTCTACTCATTTATCTTACTGATCGTCAACTTTCTCAACATATGCTTTTTTTCTTTCCTTTCCTTTCCCCTTGTTTTCTGTGTGGGGCTGTTACACAAAATAAAACTTAGAACCTACCCAATACCCAGACCAACCCCTTGCCACATGAACCAAGTATCAAGACACCAGTCAAACCTGTATAAATGGATGCTCCATGAGTCATTACAAAAATAATTAATTGCAAGGAATACGCACATCATCTTTGATACAGTTCTTTTTCATCTTCGAGAAAGGAAAAGAAGAATCAGAGTTTCATACCAGAAAGAATAATAAGTGTAAACCACAATTTAAATTGTATTGGAGAATTTAATTATCTTTCCTACTTGGTTTGACTCCTTAACATACACATTTTTGCTTTCAGAAAGGGATTTCAAGATTTTAAATTTCAGGCACCACCATTCACTCCAAAAAAAATATATATATTCAGGCACCACCTGATTAGGGTAAAATTTTATTATCACTCAAATTTCAGGCACCACATTTTTTCTTGCTTCTAATTTCTGCCCATCTTTGTTAGTGTTGAGAATCAAAGGATATTCTCTAGTTTATTCCCTTCCTTTCTTGTACAATATTTTCCTTCCTTTTTGTACTTTATTTATTTCCTTTTTATGTCTGCGATCTTATATAAGTGGAAATTAGAACTTGTAGTTATTTTATCAATTCAATAAAGAAAAATACTCTTTTCTTCTCTCATTCATGGTATCGGAGCCTGGAAGGCTCGGGTTAGGGTTTTATATGGTTCCAACCCCGGTAACCATCCCAGTGGAGTCGTGTGCCTGCCAACTCACCTCCATCTCTGGAATCCTCCACCGCCATCAGACTACCTCGGCTGCTAGGAAAATTTCCCGGCAAACTTTTCCGGCAACTGCTCCATCTCTGGCCGGCGACCCCAACACCAGGTGTGCCGAGACCTGATCTACCCACCGAGAGGAACCCAGGCATCAACCAGTGATCGACGGGCCTCCACGTGCCGATCTTCTCTCCGGCAAACTCCTCCACGCACCAGCACGTGTGGGGGCGTGATTCACTTTCTAGCGACGCGCTTCCACCTGCAGACGCGCCGGCCGCCTACGAAGACCTCCTATGCCCTTGGTTCTTCCATTTGACACCTATAGTCGTGCGTTTTACACTTTTTTTGTCCTCGACATGACAAAAATGAAAGAGAATTTCTGAAATATTTTGTCTGCTCAATTCACTAAGAGAATTACAATACATAGACATCAAGAATGATCAAATCCCTTGATTCTAGCCCTAGTTTAGGAAGAAATACAGCAGTACAACAGTAAATACAATAAGAATGAAAATCTTAGAGAGGTAATCAAGGGATATACAACTATAAAGAAGACTAAATAAGGAGAGGTAATCAAGGGATATACAACTAGGATATACAGCTGTAATGAAGACTAAATAAGGAAAAAAGAAGATATTGACATCCCCCCTCAAATTGATGCGAGTGAGTCTATCAGCATCAATTTGCTACTGAGAAACTTGTGTCGTTGGCGTGTCAAAGCTTTCGTAAAGACATCAACTATTTGAAGAATAGTAGTAAGATGAGGAAGAGTAATAACACCTTGAGTAAAGGCCTCCCTAATATAATGATAGTCCACCTCTATGTGCTTTGTCCGTTCATGATATACTGGATTTGCAACTATTTGAATGGCGTCAGATATCACCATGAAGTGGAGTAGGATTAGTGAGGAAATCCAAGTTCGGAAAGAAGACCACGTAACCACACAATTTCAAAACAAGCTGCAGACATGGCCCTATACTCAGCCTCTGTGGAAGATTTAAAGACACAGTCTTGCTTCTTACACTTCTAGGAAATTAAGGCATCTCCAAGGAAAACGACTTCACCATAGACTCTCCGAGATTCAAGTAAACACTTAATCTCGCATCACTATATGTAGTCAAATGATCGAGCGTGATTTTGTAGAAACAACAACCCACGAGTAGGGTGACCTAATTGGGTGCTCAAATAATGTGACGAACTACTAAGAAGATGAAGATGACGAGGTGGAGCGCATAAATTTGCTAACTATATGGACAGCATATGAGATATCTGGGCCCTGTAATTGTTAGGGTAGATAAGACTACCAACAAGTTGCCTATATAAAAAGGATCGTGCAAAGCTCGCTTCATCTTTCTGTAGATTTCACATTCACCTCCATTGGCATATCAACAGCAGTAGCATCCTTTAAACCAGCTAGCTCAATAAGATATTGGATATATTTATGTTGATTTAAGAACAAACCATGATCTCGAGAGTGAACTTCCATCCCCAAAAAATATGTGAGATGCCTAAGATCTTTCATTTGAAATGTACTATGCAACATATTTTGAAGCTTAGAGATCAGCCCACTGTCATTACCAGTGATAATAATATCATCAACATAAACTAAGAGAAAGACCATACCAGTGGTTGTCTTGTGAAAGAAGAGTGATGAATCATATTGACTTTGTGTGAAAGAGAAGGTGAGATGAGTGCTGCAAAACTTCTCAAACTAAGCTCTAGGTGCCTGCTTCAACCCATACAAAGAGCATCTTAGCTTACAATCTTCATGAGAAGCCGTCATTGACATACCAGTTGGAAGTTTCATGTAAATCTCTTCCTTAAGGTCCCCATTCAAGAAGGCATTTTTTACATCCATTTGATGTATAAGGCCAAGATTTAGAACATGCAAGAGCAAGAATGGTTCTCACTGTGGTCATCTTAGCAACTGGTGTGAATGTTTCTTCATAGTCGAGACCATATTCTAGTTTATCAAGCAAGAGCAAACTAATCTAGCCAGGCCCATCTAAAGATCCATCGTACTTGAGTTTCACAAGATGCATCTAATTTACTACCAATGGGCTTAACATTCGTGAGGACAAGAAACAATGTCCCAAGTATGATTTTCTCCCCTAAGGAGGGAACAGAAGACAAATAGTGTGATATAGCCATAGTTGAAAGCCATACCTTCAAGAGGTTTTGAAGTCTGTGAGCTTCTACGAAGAGGAGTCGGATCATCGGAAATGGGCAGAAATCGTAATCGATGCCGCAGAAGATGTGGAGGAACCCTGTTGAGACCTCAGAGGATCAGACAGAGTGTGTCTACGATAAACATAACCAAGTTTAAACCTTTGTACAAATGTTGGCGACTCAGGAAAATGTGGTAAAGCGGATAAAGAAGGGAATTCTAAAGGTTGTTATGTGCTAAAGACGGACTGATTTAAAAAAAATAATGACATTCCTAGAGACACGAGTTCGACAGGCATGAGGATCATAGCAAAGGAACTCGTTCCAATATCCTAAGAAAGTTAATACTGGATGACACAAAGAATAAGTTTATTTCTCTCATGTGCGTGAAGGTGAACAAAACAGTACACATCCAAAATATGAAGATTTTGGAATAATTTGGTGTACGCTCAAAACAAACTGGAATAGGAGAATCATCATTCGCGTGGGAGATGGTAATCTATTAATCAAATAAACAGCAGTAGACAAAGCTTCACACCAAAAATGAGAAGGAACACAAGATTCAATTAGAAGAGTGCGAACAACATCAAGAAGATGACGATTCTTTCTTTCAGCCACACCGTTTTGTTGTGGAATGAAAGGACAAGAACGTTGTGATATGTTTGCATGACTTTGAAGAAAAAATTGAAATTAGCCTGACATATCTACCACCCGACCGGGACGCAAGATTTTGATTTTGGTAGAAAAATGTGTTTCAATTAAAGCAAGAAAGACTTTAAACACAGAGAAAACCTCACTTTTAGACCGAAGAAAACACACCCAAGTAAAGCAAGTGAAATCATCAATAAATGTAACAAAGTATTTGTAATGTTCATGAGAAATTACAGTGCACACCCCATACATCGCATGTACGAAGTTCGTGCTGTCGCGGTGTGGGTCAGATGCAATGGAAAAGGAAGCGATTTGCTTTTACCAAGTTTGCAAGATGCACAATCAACAACATCAATTTTAGAAGAAGTCGAATTTTTAATTCCAAGTGAACGAGATTTAAGCAAGACTCAAAGTACATGAGAGTTAGGGTGTCCTAAACGTCTATGCCACACCTAATTATCACTTTGAATAGCATTATAAGCAACATAATTCGACATGGGAGAGGAAGATAGAAGCAAAGGAAAGAGACGTCCTACTTTAAGTCCCTTCGCGATCATCTTCCTGCACAAGACAACCAGAATTTGAAAATTGAACAGTACAATTGTTGTCAACTAATTGGCCGATAGACATAAGATTAGTGGACAGCTTAGGAGACACAAAAACAGTATTTAAATGAGCTGAAATATCACCAACAGCTGTGATAGGTAAGGAATTACCATCAGCAGTATGAATCTGAAGATCTCCTTTATATTTTTTAACATTATTTAGAGGTAAGGCAATGTTGGTCATGTGATTGGAAGCACCAGAATCAAAATACCAAGGCTTATGATTAGAATTTTTGTTACCTGAAAGGCCTAAAGCAGAAAGGGAAGAAACGATCATTTGTTGGACCATATCAGGAGGATAGGAAGATCGATCTTCAAGACTAGGTCATTCAAGGGACCAACTGGAGGCATTGTAGGCAGCTCAAATTTCTTTCAAGGTCGATCGGAACAATCTGTGATGATATGCCCTGTTTTCTTACAATAATTGCAGAATTTTTTAGTACAATTAGTGGCAATGAGCCCAAATCCTTTGCAACTATAGCACTAGACATTAGTCATATCTCTACCGCCTTTAGATCTCCCTTGAGCAGCATAAGCAACAGGAATTGGAGCAGAATTTTGAGCTTTCTGCTCCAAGACAGCCTGTGTAAGGAGCTGTTGTTCTTCCCTAAGAAGCACTCCTACACAAATATCCAACAAGGGAACTGGTTCTCTGTTCATCAGGTTGGACCTGATTGCTTCAAACTCCCCCCTTAACTTCATTAAAAACTGATCATGCTTGCTAGTCTCATGCACACTTTGGATAGCAATGAGTCCTTCAGGAGGTACACTTGTATACACAATATCGGTGTAATCAGCCCAAAGATTTCCAAAGGAAGAATAAAACACCTGGATTGACATACTCCCTTGACTGAGTTGACCTAACTCAAGTTCCAATTGAAACCTTCGTGCTGTATTAATTTGGTTATAAATTTTCTCTGGGTACTCCACATTTCTCTCTAGAGGTCTTATAAGGCCCGAGGATTAAGCATGGAGGGTTCCACACTTCCAAGGATCCAAGACATAATCTGAGCATCTTTCACCTCCCATTTCACATATTTCTCCTTCTCCTTCTCGCTGTTGGGTGCAAGATTTGTCCCATCAATATGACCCCATAATTCCTTTCCCTTGACAAAAATCTGAAATTGGAATGCCCAGGCAAAATAGTTTTTGCCATTAAATCGAACAAAAAAATGTTCAGATCGTTCCAAAGACATGACTCAACCAGAAACAAGAACTAAGAGATCAAGTCCAAAAAAAAATAGAACACACAAGAAAAAATAAAGAACAACACACCAAGATCTTGGAGCAAGGCAAGGAACCAAACACAAGATGAAGGGATCTTAGAGTTTGGGCTCTAATACCATGACAAAAATGAAAGAGAATTTCTAAAATATTTTGTCTGCTCAATTCATTAAGAGAATTACAACACATGTATTATCGTTAACGATCAAATCCCTTGATTCTAGCCCTAGTTTAGGAAATACAAAGAGTACAACAAGAATACAAAGTGAAGAATGAAAATCTTAGAGAGGTAATCAAGGGATATACAAATTTATAAAGAAGACCAAATAAGGAGAGGTAATCAAGGAAGACATTTATAATGAAGACTACATATGAAAAAGAAGATATTGACACGACAAATTTCTGGTGATTATGATCCCGTCATACCATCTCCGGGGCCATTAGTCACCGTGTCATGATTCTCGCACTGATAGCCCGCGCTCTTGGTAACCTTTTTTTTTGTTGATTCAGAAGTTTATTTGATTGTTTTCTCCTCTATGGCTGTCAAAGGGAGCTCATCTCCACCTTCAAGAGTTATTCTTATGCCCAACAAGTATAAAGTACATCACGCCTCCAGCCCGACCACATACGCATCCATTTGATACGTTGTCGGACCGATGTCTCTGCTTGTCTTTCACATTCATCTGGACCTTGGATTCTTGATTCTGGAGCCTCTAATCATATTTCTGGTAATAAGGATCTTTTTTCTTCCCTTACAATTACATCACCTTTACCTATGATTACTTTAGCTAATGGATACTTGAGAAAAACCGTGGCTAAAGGAATCGGTTCGGCAGAATCCTCTTCCTTCGTACCCTTCCACGTCTTTTATGTTCTTGATTCTCTTTTTAATCTGCTTTTTATCAGTAAGTTGACTCGTGACCTTAATTGTTTGATTACCTTTTCTGATAATTCTATCCGCAATCTGAACCGGGAAATGCCGGGGGAGGGCGATTAATAGGGCGTGAGTTTCAAGGCCTCTTTCATCTCGGCTGTCTTCATCTTGCCGTTTACTTCCATTGGAGACTCATCTCCTTATTCATAGTCGCCTTGGTCATCCGGAATATTTCGAGTTCGGTGGTGGTTCCTCACGTTTTCTGGTAAACCCGCCGATTAAATTGGGGTCGTATCGACAGGAAACGCTTTTCGTGACCCGTTCTGACCTTTAAAACAACGGTGTAGTCTCGCTAGAACTTGTCCACACTAATATTTGGGGTCCTTCCTGGATTGAGTCTACCTTAAGGTTCCGGTACTTTTTCACTTTTATAGATGATTATTCTCGTTATACTTGGCTATTTTTAATGAAAAATGTCGAGTGAGTTATTACCACATTTTCGAGTTACATGATGAAGTTCGAACTCGATTTAATACTTCAATTCGTATCCTACAGTGATAATGCCAAGGAATATCTTTCTGGACCATTCTCCTCCTTTATGTCCTCACATGGGATTCTTTATCAATCCTCTTGTGCTTACACTCTTCAACATAATGGAGTGATTGAGCGCAATAACCGTCATTTAGTTGAAACCACTCGCACTCTTCTACTCCATCATAAGGTTCCTCAATGTTTTTTGGGGGATGTTATCTTATCCGCTTGTTATTTTATTAATCGTATGCCATCATCCGTCTTACATGATAAAATCTCTCATTCCATTCTTTTTCCAAACCAACCTCTCTTCTGTCTTCCCCCTCGTGTCTTTGGTTGTGTCTGTTTTGTCCATATTCTTACTCCTAGCCAAGACAAGAATGACTTCAAACGAAAGCGATAGTATCATGCTCTGGATTATTCCCAGCTTGACAAGGTTATCGTTCTTCACTATCTGCGATACACATCGATACTTTGTCTCTACTGATGTCACCTTTTTTAAGAACTCTCTTATGCTCCCATACACCACGCCCCTCGGTCGATGTCCTTATCTCTACCCACTTCTTTATCCCGTCACGGATGCCTCGTTTGTACCTCCGGTACACTCCACCTCGACCATTGCGGGGTTTATACTCGTCACGCATACTGTTGGGCTGCGTTGACTCATCTCCTATGGCGCCCTCCTCCATGACGTCGGTCTTGCCATCTCCCACTGATCTTCCCATTGTCGTTCGAAAAGGTACTCGTTCCTCTCGTAACCCCCATCCTATTTATAATTTCCTAACTTATCACCGCTTATCTTGACCATATTCTGCTTTTATTTCCACATTGTCTTCTATTTCTCTTCTAAAACTATGCATGAGGCACTCTCTCATCCGGACTGGAAACAGGCAATGGTTGAAGAAATGGTTGTTCTGCATTCTACTGGCACATGGGACCTAGTCACCTTACCTGCTGGTAAGTCTCCTATTGGTTATTGTTGAGCTTATACTGTTAAGATTGGTCCGGATAGCGGAGTGGACCGTCTTAAGGCTCGTTTGGACGCGAGGAATGCCGGATAGGCTCGGCTACTATGACACTTTTTCTCCACATTTGCTAAAATGGCTTCATTAGGTCTTCTCTTATACCATGGCTGCACTATGACATGTATTTATATCAGTTGGACATCAAGAATGCATTTCTCCATGGCGACCTCGCTGAGGAGGTCTATATAAAGCAACTACTTGGATTGGCGCTGAGGAGTCGGTTTTGGTATGCGGGCTCGTGCGTTATGGCTAACCAATTCCTACAGCTTGGTTTGGCCACTTTAGCTCCATGCAGTGAGTCGGTATGACTCGGGTACATCGAACCAACATGTCTTTTATCATCATACATCATCTGAGTGGTGTCCCATCGATTTGTTTATGCGGGCGACATTATTATATGACGTGATCGAGATGGGCCATTGGAAACTTAAACAACATCTCTTCAACCACTTTTAGACAAAAGACTTGGGGAAACTCAAGTACTTTCTGGGAATTAAGATAGCTCAGTCTAAGTCCGGTGTGGTTATGTCTCAGAGGAAGTATGTCTTGAATATATTAGAGAAAACAGGTATGCTAGACTGTAAACCTATAGACACTCCTATGAATCGAATGTCGACTTATGCACGGACGGGGGGGAGCCTCTATGAATCTTGCAGGAGATATCGGATGCAGTGGGAAGGCCCGAACTACTTCCACCATCGCCCATTGAACATTTCCTTCTCTGGTGTGGTTAAATCGATTCAATACGATCATCATGTGATAGTCACTGGGATGTTGTGATCCGTATCCTCCGTTATATTAAAGGAACAAAGGTCACACCCAGGTTATTGGATATTGTGATCTGGCCCAGGCGACTCGCCCGGCAGCCCGAGCGCTCCACTTCCAAGATATTGTGTATTTATTGGAGCTGACTTATCTTAGAAGAGTAAACGAGATTTGGTGGTCGGTCGAGTCTTTGGCGGAAATGTCGGTATGGCTTTGGCAACTTGTGAACTCATATGGCTCAAACAACTTCTTCAGGAGCTAAGATTTGAGAATGATGGACAAATGACGCTTATGTATGATAACAGCGGCCACACATTAGCTCAGCCAGTCTTTCGCTGAGATGACCCGAAACATATTGGGAGTGGGCCAGTGCTTCATTCAAGAGAAAGATTACCTCGAAGATGCATGAATACTAGCCGTCAACTTCGGTAACCCGACTAGCGGACATTTCACTAAGTCTCAGAGATCAGTTGGTATTTGTAACAAACTTGATTTATATGACCCATATGCTCCTGAAACACAAAGGAGATGTTGAGAATCAAAAAAAGATATTCTCAGGTTATTGCCTTTCTTGTATAATATTTTCCTTCCTTTTTGTACTTTATTTATTTCCTTTTATGTCTCCTTGATGTATATAAGTGGAAATTAAACTTATCTTTGTTCTTTTTATCAATTCGATGAAAGCGCTTTTATTTATATAGTTGCGATTAACGAGCACGGAGAATTTCAGAAAAGGGTTTCTACACTTTTAATTTTAAGCACCAACCATAAGCAGGGGATCAACTAATCATAAGCAAAAAATGACACTACACTTACGCCATCTTTCTTGACAGAAATCTTGAGACAGCTCCAATTTTACCCCAAAGAAGAATATGTGCCACGAACTGAAGAATCTAACCTTTGTACTCACACAGGCAATCAGTCCAGTTTTCCAAGGGTAATCATTGACAGCCTCCCTAAAGAACCACGAAGCTAGGAATTTGAAAAAATTGCATAATGATCTACATATTATAATAAAAATTAAAGCATTGATACTATTGTTATTTATTTTCATGTAATTATATTGAGGTGGACATTGATATCTGCAAACCAGCACCATCATAAATTCACATTTGTTGATCAATGAGGAGAATCACCATTAATAGATTCTAGAAATAAACGTGAAGTGAAACCATTATTTAAGCAGAAACAGAGTTCAAGATGTGTGTGGCCTGCTGTTGATAGCTTCAGCTCATAAGTGAACCCAAATATGTTATAAGCATAATTGATGAAATCCAAGACACCCATGACTTCATCCTTTATCTGAAAATTTTAAGTAAAAACAATCAGCCAAGGTGCAAAATACAAAAAAGAGTAATACCAACATTTAGCTACATATCATCAACTTTAAAATCACCTGGGATTCCCTGCAGAAGATATGCGCATCATCCTGCATCAAAACAGGAACCAAATTCGGTTGGAAAAAAAGTAGCTTCCAAAGATATAAATTATGGACTTCTCAGTGTTATAATTCTCAGCCATATCAAAATCAGATGAGACTTTGCATAAATACATAGCACTTCAAACCCAATAAAACCATAAAAATTAAGGCAAATAAGATAGCTAGCAACCATTACTATAGCTATGTGAGGGAAAAGTCCAGGAAGGTTTTAAAATAATATGAAGGGAGCCAGCACAATATAATTTTTATTTTTCACCAAATTCTGATATTACTAAACTACAACAAACCAAAAGGATACCTGCTGAAACCTCCTAACACGAGTTAATCCAGTAAGTGCACCACTGGCTTCATTTCAATGCAAGACCCCAAAATCAGCTAGCCGAAGAGGAAGTTCTGCAAAACCATCCTACACAATTAGGACCCGAGGGGTGAAAGGATGCCAAGGGAAGATTATGTACAATTGAAAGAAATAAAGAACTGGAGAGATTGACCAGGATTTATAAAAATTCACGATCCAATGACTCCAAAGAAATTGCACATAAGCACATTGTCTAAAGCTAGATTTAGACACAAACAAATAAAAAAAACTACACTTAGTTGTTAGCTTTCTTGGTAAGATGATAATTTACAGCAACATTATTATCCTGTCAAAGAAGTTGTGTCCACACAGAACAAAACAGATATAAGGCAAAACATGGTCAAAATTAAAGGAATGGAAAAAACAAGAACGGTTCCATAATAGGATAAGACATAATGCCTAATAATTCAGCAGACAAGGTAGCCTTTATATAAAGAAAGGCTTATCAGGGGTGAGATTTACTTTTGAAAAGTAAATCCACATATAGAATCAATTAGAAAGTTATGTACCATCTTCATACAAAGTAAAACACAAGACACAGCACCCTCAGGATTCAAAGCATATATACTTCAGTCCTCAAAGAAACCCATTTTCCTACTAAAACAAAAAGACTCACTTCTAACCATTGTTTTTTTTTTTTCTTTTTTACGTTCAAACTAAAAATCAAGACAAGAAAAATCAAAATTGTATAAGATAACAATTTCAATCTGAAGATACATCAAGATCACGGTAAGTTTGGTTTTGAACACCAGACACCTGCTGCCAATACTTTGAGATCATCGCCAGGATCCAAATAGCTCTTCAAGGAGTTTTAAGTTTGCACTCAATCAGGGTTGAAGCCAGCGAAAACAAAAAACACCATGTCATTCTTTTTAAAATAAATAAATAAATAACCAAATGTACGCACCTCTATATGAGCGAACTCTATGTTTCGCTTGTCAAACAGTGCCCTGGGCAGTTCATTGGCTTAAGCCCAAACTCTTGTTTTTCAACCTACACAGAAACTAGATGTAGTTTCATAACAAAGTAAACATGATCCAGGAACATAAGATAAAGAGAAAATCGTCTACAAAGATGAGATAAATGTTTAGGAAAATAGATCTTGATATAATTCCTCTCTTTCACCAGCCTACCTTCAAACCTGACCACTTCAATGATATTTTAAACAACATTTACTGTGTTCTTTATCAAAACAATAAAGTAGCAAACCTCCAATGCAAAGTTGGAATACTGTAATAGTACCACTTCCATTAAGGAAACAGCAAGCCTACCCTGGTGTGCCCTCACATCTGAAAATATTCCCCACCCTATTTCTAACTCAAATCCCAAAAAGATAAAATCTATATATGAACTGAAATCTCTTTCTTCTTGGATTCCCTAAGATAGATAGATAGATAGATAGATAGATAGATAGATAGATATATAAATAGGTGGGATTATCTTGATTTAGGGATTGTCTTGTATATTATTTCATATTATTTCCTATTTGATTTAGGGATTGTCTTGTATATAAATAGGTTCTTTGTTATCAATGAAATACACAATTATTCCTTCAATTAACTCTGATTACATGGTATCAGCGCCTAGGGTTCAAATTTGAGCCAAAACAAGAAAAAAATTCTAAGGCATCTTTGAATACATAGTAAGCCGCAAAGTATTTGTTGTTTTGAAACACGCCCTTTGAGGGAGCGTGAGGTGACACGTGACGAAAGTCGTGGTAGGCGACCAGAACCCGCAAGTCGGTGGCGAAGGTGTGCCGTGAAGCCACGCGATGCCGCCACGAATCTGCCATGTTCCCGGCCTGCGCGTGTATGGGGCACCTCCGTGGCTACCCCCTCCTCGCGGCATCACCGTATGCGATCCTCTGACCACACCACTCCCTTGTCCCGATGCCTCTGATAGTGATTTCAAAGCATTTTTGAGTTCGGCCAGTCTGTTTTCTAGGGTTTGTCGTTCTCCATAGTGATTTCTTGAAGTGAGGTGTTTTGTGGATTGTAGGACCAAGTTCTATTCTAGTGTTGTATTTTTGTGGAAAGGTGGTTCTTTTCATTGCAAGATCATATATTTCTAGTATTTTCAGTTTTCCAAAATATGTTTGAATTAGATTTGCCACATAAGTAACGAAACCACTGGGGAGTTGTATGTCGTGCTGCTGTCAAGACATGTACGCCAGAATTTTCGGAGTTGTGAATAAAAGCCAGATTTGTCTGTCGATATCGAGAAATCACTTAGAGTGCTGCATCCATCGTACACTGCCGAGTCGAGTAAAACCCGACACGTGTTTTCTTTTCGTCTTCACTCCACATGGGTCATTATTTACGGAGCGGAAACCACATGACGGAGTAATTCGGTTTATTTTCTACATTCAAGACCTCTGCCACTTCTATTGTTACCCTTGCAGATGGGTCAAGATTTTGTGTCCTTGGGTCAAGGAAAATTCATCTGACTCCTCTAATCACTTTGATCTCTGTTCTGAGTTTACCATAATTCTCTTTTAATTTACTTTCTGTGAGGAAACTCACTTTTACACTTCACTGCAGTATCTTATTCTTTCCTGATCATTGTTTAATTCAGGATCTTTCAACGAAGCAGATTATTGGTTGAGGACGCGAGTCTGGGGGTCTCTATATCCTTGAAACATAAGTGCCAAAGTCAATTGCTTATTCTGGAATTGTTACCCCATTCGAATTACATAGTCGCCTAGGTCATTCTTCTCTCTCTCTATTGAAGAAGTTATATCATCAGCTTTCTAGTCTTATCTTCAGCGAAATATGGTAGTGTCGATATCTTCGAAACACTGTGGCGTAAAGCAGAGGTCAGTTAATGACAGTCGACGCGGAATCTTCCGTGAATGTCGGTGGCTTGACACTACTCAACGAGAAAATCGAGGCGAGTCTCCCTTATGAAGGAGACTCTGCCCAGGCCTAACACGTCCGTCGACATCAAAAACATAAACATGAGTAAAAACGACCACTTGGGCCCATACGACACTACTCATCAATATACATCAACTATATACCATAGTTTCAAGAGTTAAAAATTTACTCTTATACAACACATATTAAAAGTTTACAACAGTCTAATACATGTATCCAGTATTTAAGACAAGAAAGCGTGGCAGGCTTTTCTTCGAGTATCGGCCTACAGGATGAAGCGAGTCTCCTCGTCGCGCTCCACATTTTGAAATAATATAATTTCCTACGACAAGGTGTTTAATGCCCGGTAGTGGAATCACTACTAAATGGGTTACTCTCCACCCCAAGTGTATATACGATGCTCGATGTAAGCAGCGCATTCCAGTAAATGCGTGATCTGCGAATGTCTGCGCGTGTACATTGCATGTCTGAGGTCCTCAGGCTCTCACTTTGCACAAGCGTGTAGGGAAAATATCGCTTTTCAAAAAACAAAACTTTAATTTGTTTTTAAATTACCTTACCCGAACGTGTCGGTAAAATTAGCATGAACTATACTCCGTGTGTTGGAGAACTTCCCAAAGCAGTCATGGTCCTCATCGGGAAACTGTCTGTTGAATTTGTCTCGGCCGTTATAGGAAAATAAATCTATAAGTCCTTTATAACCATTTTCATTTCGGAAAATCCATGCCATGCACACACTTAGTTTCTAGGTTACCAGGTGCATATGAAATGCATTATGTCATTTTAACCACTGATTTATACAATCCATGTGTTAATATAAAACATGATATACCCTTAACATGATTAATCCACACAAACATGTTATGCGATTTCACAATCCATTACATAAGACTTAGCTCATGGGCTATTACAAACAAGCAAATCCAATTGAATTACTTTCGGCCAAGCGCATTATTTCACAAAATTTTTTATGAACCTTGTCGCGTGAGCAGTGAAACCCTCGGGTTACTATTCACGATCAATCACCAACATCGGTTCAGCTTTGTGACCGAATTTCATAACCCGTTTAGGCCTCATCGCACCTGTCTGATTTATAGCACCATTTATACTTGTGACAAGCCCAGGCGGTCAGGTAGACTGATCCACGGATTGTCACGTGGGTTAAACTTCCCACACCTCGGTTCGAGATTTGGAGGCCGTCAGCAACCAGTGAAGCCTCGAACCAATGAGATCATCCATAAAACACTTGGCAGTGGCTTCAGAGTAGGATAAAGCCCACTTACCTCACGAGGTTTGTGAAAGCTCACTTAAAACCGGATTGCCAGCGCATTGTCTCGCCGCGTAAGCGTTTCCCTTCTTGCTCTAGAAGAATCAGGCGGTCAGTTAGCGGGATCTCAGAAGAAGGTACTCTCTCTCTCTCTCTAAAAATCACAAATCTAAGCTACTGCATCTCCCTTTCTCCCTTCACGTTTTGGTTTTGGCTCCTTAAGGTAAGAGATGACACTATTTCCTATTTCGATCTTATTATCGTTTCTTGTCGCATAATGCCTTCTATGTCTAAAATCTTAGTTTCGACATTTGGCGATTATACCGATAAAATCCGTTTATTGTCTACTACACTCATGCACAACATGTGTCTAAGAGTACACATATTTATAGGTGACTTTATATCAGATTTAGTTTTACGGCACCGATACTTGATGCCTCGGCTTGTGCAAATTCGATTGTCTCGCCATTCAGCGCGAAATTGACGTGGTAGCTAGATTTCGCGAGACGATTCCAACGGTGACATTCGTTTCGTCATCCAAGATCTAAAAATTTCGGATTTTTACCGAAATTACTATTTTGCCCTTTTTCCATAAATTGGAATTTTCTCGGGTCTTACAGCTTCATCACATGCATTTGAGTCCTAGAGTCAATAAACGAGCTTCCGCTCCTTTTGAGTTAGTTCATTTTGATGTTTAGGGTCCTTGTCCAGTTATGTCTCCCACTGGTTTAAGTATTTCGTTACTTTTGTTGACAATTTCTCTCACGTCACTTGGCTTTATCTAATGAAAAGAGTCGTTACGAGCTTTTCCTCGTTTTAGTCTTATTTTGTGCTGTTCAAGCTGATTCATGTCTCACGTTCAAACATTGAGGTGATAACGTTAAGGGAATGTTTGTTCAGAACCACCCAGGTCCTTCATGTTTGTATGGAATTCTCCATCGATTTCTTGTGTTGTCTGTATACCGAGAATGGAAATTAGTCGAGAAAAATAGACATCTTCACGAATTGCACGGGCTCTTTTTGTTCTAGATGCATGTCGGCAACTTGGGTTGATCTGCGATCTCTCTGCGCATGTTTGCCAGGTGGCAGGATGCAGTCGATCGATTCTAAATTAAGTGCTCTTACCCGCAGGTTGTTTCTGATAATCCGTTGTTCACGTAATGAATCCCAAGTATTTGGATGCACATGTTTTGTTCGAGATATCCATCTTCAAGTCTCTAAACTTGATCCAAAGTCCTTAAAGTGTATCTTTGTGAAATATTCTCGAGTTTAGAAAGGGTACAAGTGTTATTGTCCCACTCTTTGACGATACTTTGTGTCTATTGATGTTGCATTCTTTGAGACTACCACGTTTTCCAAGTCGTCTACTATTACTAGTCAGGGGGAGGATGATGATTTATTGGTCTATACATTTTCCTTACCAGTCCCTACTTTAGCTCCTATTCACATCTCCAGCGCTCGACTCACATTCCCAAATTAAACCTCCATTGCCGGATATAACTCAGCGTCGCTAGCCCTCGGTCTAGTCGGCACCCGATTGCTTTGTCCGTGGATCGATCGAAATAATGATCTTACGATTGCTCTCGTAAAGGTAAGCATCGATATTAATACCACGTCCTAACTGTTTTGTTTCCTATAACCATTTGTCGTCTTCACCTTGTTCCTTTATTGCATCTCTTGATTCTATCTCTCTTCTTTGGCTGCTTTGTTAGAGCGATTTATCTCACCACGGTTGGCGCATTAGTGCTATGGTGGATGAAATCACGGGCCTTAGATGACAATGGTACATGGAACAGTAAACTGCGGAAAGAAAGTGTGGTTGTCATTAGGTGTTTGTAGTAAAGTTTAATCTCGATGGGTCTGTTACTAGATTGAAGGCCCTTCTTGTTGCAAAGGGATATGCTCAGACTTATGGAGTTGATTATTCTAATACATTTTCTCCTGTAGCAAAGCAGACATTCATCCGTTTGTTCATCTCCCTTGTTGCTTCTTATGATTGGGAATTGCATCTGCTTGATATCAGGAATGTCTTTCTACATGGTGATCTTCGGGAAGCGGTTTACATGGAGCAACCTCTGGGGTTTGTTGCTCGTGGGGAGATAGGAAAGGTGTGTCATCTTTGGAAATCTCTGTATGGTTTGAAACAGAGTCCCCGTGCTTGGTTCAGGCAGTTGAGACATTTGGCATGTAGAAGAATAAGTTTGACCGCTCACGTGTACATAAGAATTCGATTCTGGTCTTATTCTTGTGGTGTATGTGGATGATATTGTCATCGCTGGGGTGACTCAGGTATATTATCTCTTAAATCCTTTCTTCATAGTCGGGTTTCACACAAGGATTTGAATATGTTATTTCTTAGGTGTTGAAGTCATGAGGTAAGCGAGGAAGTGTATTGGCACCGATGGAAATATGTACTTGATATGTTATTTGAGGCAAGGGGAAAATTTAGAGGCGTGAGCCATGTAGTACTCTCTAACATAAACCCTGTGTTCAACTCACTAAGGAAGGAAAACTATTTGAAGATCCTGAGAGATATAGAAGACTAGTTAGGAAATTGAATTATCTTATAGTAACTCACCCGGATATTGCTTATTCAATAAATGTTTTGAGTCAGTATATCGTCCTCCCCGCGTCGACCATTGGTAGTTGTAGAGCATATTCTATCTTTATTGAAAAGCTCACTAACGTGGAATATTGTATAAGAAACATGGGCATACCAAAATTAAGGTGTTTTCTACTTGCTTAGTTGAGCGGGATCTAAGGAAGGTGAAGATCCACCTCAGGGATGTTGTGTCTTCTTTTAAAGGAAATAGCGATCTCATGATAGAAGTAGCGGCCAGTGTTGTCTCGCGGTCTGAGTGGTAGATGTAGAAACTGCCACCGATTATATAGAGATCGTAATACATCGATTATTGATGGAAGAGGAGCATCGAAAACCCGATACCGACAAAACTTTGGTGTGATAACGACTTCATGTATATAACGCATCTAACAGGTGTTTCATGAGCAGGCAAAGCATGTTGAAATAGATTGTCCTTTTATCTATGAAATCAGGTTGGGGTTGATCTCGTGGATATCATAAGGCCCGGGAGAGGCAGTAGAAGATATCTTCACAAAACCTTTGAGTGGGGATCGAGTGATTATCTTTGGCAACTCATAGTTGAAACTGATCGGCAACATGCTCCGACTTAAGGGTGTAATTATAGTATTATTAGGGTATAAAACTGGTTGGGAAAAGGACGATGTAGAGTTGGAAACTTCATATTCTTTCTATTTGTAGTTTAGGGTTGTCTTATATATAAATGGGTTCTTTGTTGTAATGAAATACACATTATTCAGCACAATTAACTCGATCACATATATGCCATAGAGAGAGAGACCCAGAGAGGAAAACATATAGAGAAAGAAGGAGAAGTAAATTAGAATCCCCTTTCGAATACAAACATATTCTCCCTTATGGTTACTTGGCATGGGATGTTTCCCCAGTTGCATATTATACATAGTTGGTGAGAATACCTGCCAAAGCAAGTAAATATTAGAAACTTTTTCATTATAAATATTCTAGCATTACAACAACTACAGAGTTAGTCCATTAACCTCATGGTAACCTCTTTCTCTGTATTGAGCTTTTATGAAATCCATCAACTTGTTGTAAATTCGACCCCCATGTGGAAGGAAGAACCAACTTCCAGGGCTGAAATTCATATGCAAAATGAATATCATTCACAATAAAATCATGTGAAGATAATGTTAACTTACCAGATTTCTTATACCTAAGTGGGTGACAGAAGAAAAGCTCCTGTTTTACACCTAACAATATGTGGTCATATTTCTTCGCTTCTTCAATTCGAGCAATATATTCCTGAACAAGATGACAATCATTAAGCACCGATCAGTACATAAAATAATTTGAAACAGGCACCTATGGCACTAACAAAAGAAAAAGAAAATATTGAAGGAGGCAATTAAAAAAAATATAGTCTCTCTTAGGCCTTCTAGGATTAGCACTTTGAAAATAAATAAGATGTAAAGGATGAAATGGACATTTTTTCTTATATAAGAGAATGTATTTTTTTTTATGAGTAAAAGCACTATAATATATAAGAGAATGTATTAAAAGAGCATAAAAGCTCACTGAGCACACAAGATGCATATAAAGAGCAAAAACAATAGAACAAAAAAGATGGGCAACCATATCCATAAAAAAAAGAAAAAAAGATGGGCAACCAAAATAAACCCACTTCCTACGTCAACAAGAACCAACAAATCTAAACAACCAATTAAGGACAAAGATCTCCCATTAATATACACCTGAATCCACAAAGCAAGACTTTTAAGGCATTGATCTAACATCTCATCTTCAAACACTCTTCGATTCTTTCCTTCCATGTAGTCCAAAGAATACATAAAGGGGTCACCAAGCCGTCCTACGCTTTCTTCCCATGAAAGAACCTTGCCACTCTAGTAATGCATCCCATACCCAAACAAATATAATCTAAGCGATCTGCAAACCTTGACATAAAATCCTTTTCTTAACCTGATAAGAAGAATGTCTGATAACAAACTTTCCATCAGCTCTACGCAAGGTGCCTTTAGTTGACTAAGGCCAACTTCTTTGGAGTTGGTCCAAAGTCTGGCTACTGTATAATAAGCTTCCCAAGCAAAGAAACTCAGCTTAAAAGGAACCCAGGAATTCGAGTTAATCACCAAGGGAAAAGGTTCTTGCAGAAATAACTCCAAATTGACTTTTACTCGATGAGGAAATTCATTGAACTCGTGTGATTTAGGGCGAGGGACCATCCGGAGTAGGCGGGGTCCTTCTGCACTTCGACTAGATGCCTCGGCAGGCGGTCCTCGATTAGATTTTCCTTGTGTTGGGGGGTGGGAAGTTGCTTGAAGGCTTTAAAATCATCAATACCTTAAAAGAAAAAAAACCCCCGGAAGGAAAAACTCAGTCTAAAAACACTACCTTAACGGTATTTTGAAACGCTATCAAGATTCAAACCCTACATTTTAAAGGAAGACTCTATGAATTAGCCTGGCGGCCATAGCCATAGCCTTCGTCTAGGATAGCTTGAGGCTTATGCTTCAAATATTCAACGGTATGGCCAGATAGGGAATTGCCAAGATAACCAACCTCCCTGCAATTTTGTCTTATAGTTGCTACATGGATGAATACTGAATTTCAGCTGGTGCTTTATTGTAAAACATTCTGCCAACACAAGGCCAACACTGATAGATATAACCATGAACCAAGTGGAACCTTTCACACTAAGGGCCATTTCTGTTTGATTTTAAACCCCTTAGAATCACTTCTCATATAATTTTTATTTAAAAGGTGTTTGGTAAAATAAAGAAATTTAAATGTGAGAGAATCATCTACTTTGCAACTATTTTAAGAAGCAAGAGATTTTTTTCTAAAAGTGATTTTGCAAGCATTGGAATATTTTATTTAATGATATTTTAAATCACCCCAAACACCCTTAAATAATTTGTGAAATATCAACTTTAAGTCGAAGACAAATGTAGAGTATTAGATAAAATAACAACAATTAATTCATAATTTATTTTATTTATATACTAATAATATTATTATTTAATATTGAACATAATAAATAGCTATTATCTATATTATTATTATTATTATTATTATTATTACTATATATATGATATTACCTTATCATCATTAAATATTTACTTATAGGCAATTTTACCTCAAATATAAAATATATTTTTTTATTTTTATTTCTTTACTAAGTAATTTTTTATCTAATATGTATGCACCATAAAATATTACATTACAATATTAATTAAATATATGAAACTTTTTTATCTATTAAATGGTTGATTAAAGATCATATAGAGTGACTTTACCCTAACTTACATCATTTTTATTTTCCTTGATATTTTTCTCTTTTTCTTTTTTTCTTTTTGGGTGGGGGATTGGGAGTGGTAAAAATTTTAGTATCTTAAATTAATTAATAATTATCCATGATCATAAAAAATGTATCATTTCAAAATAACATTGTTGTAACTTTAATGAGTGCATATATTAAATGTTAGTGTAAACTCTATTATCATTGGTGTGTAATATTTGTTAGTATTTATATTTGATGCTATTCGTCCTAAAATATAAAATAAGAAATAATTATTCAAAATATATTCACTCGAGTTCAATTAAAATAGAAATATGAAAATACTTTAAAAATAAACAAGAATACAATTACTAAGAATTGTTTTTTACTGTTACCATATACAATTTAGGAGTTTATGCAATTTGGGACTCTATTATTAGCCGTATATATTAGTTACCATGTATAGATGCTAAAGACTAGGGCCCCATATAGTGCTAAAGACTAAATTTACCATGTATAGATGCTAAAATAGAATAATTTTGGAGACTATATGTATATAAGCGGTGATGGAATCAAAGCGACTTTCGAAAAACCTACCTTCGTGTACACATTTATCTGATGACCCCCACGACATGGTATCGAGCCGGAGTTCTTGATTTTACGGTGCGTTCGAATAATTTTTTCTCTTGGCTTTGTGGGTTTCTCTTGTTCGGCGCACTCGGGTTCCATCTTGGTGGTGTTCTCTTGTTCTCGTCGATGCAGCGGATGTGGTTCTTGCTCTTATTTCGGTGCCTTTTCGGTTGTGGCACTGGCAATTTACTCCAATTTTAAGTGATTTGGTCTATGTCATCGGATAAGTTGGAAGCATTCCCTGTCGGTTTATTGGTAAAAATTATTCGACTTGGGGTTTCGATTTAAATTATTTGTCAAAAGGAAAAAAGAATTGTGGGATTCATATTGATGGGGTGTTCCAGCACCTCAGTCTTAGAGCTTTTGTCATAAGTGGGAGATTCATGGTGCTCCGGGTTATGACTTGGCTCCATACCGCTGAGTTGAACCTACCTTGTTCTCAATTTGAGGCCTTATAAAATTGTTCTTCTTCTTTATGTTGACTTATCTTAATATGGATTTACAATCAAAACCCGACTACGCTAAAGATTTCATTTGAGTATGAGATGGCTGTTCACCTGGCTGAATCTCTCTATTGAGGAATATTTTTACGGTTTTCAAACTCGCTGGCGACTATTGCGACATTGTTTAAGGCTGTGTTCAGCTAAACGACTCTCTGGCACGTCAGGAAGTGCATGCCACCGCTCTGCGAGATCAATTCTTGATGAGATTCTGACCGACTTTTTTAAAATTGCACGTTCTAATTTGATGAGCAAGAATCATCTGTCCATCTCTGGATGTGTTTGAGTGAACTGCCAAGGTGAGAACCAGCGTCATCAGATTACCTCAGCGCCATAGAACATCATTCTTGTTAGTCCACTGTTTCTCGGCTTATCTCGACATAGGGGAGACATCACGAATTTATTGAACATCGTGTTGTTCGATTCGCTTTAGTTGTAAAGCTTTTGGCCATATTGCTTTCGAATTGTCCTGAAGTTACGTAGCTGCGCGAAAGCGGTCGTATCATCTCACGCTGTCTGTGTACGAAAGGAAGCGAGTGCGCTTATCATGCACCGCTGCGCCTCTAGTTACCAACGTACTGTACCTCGCTATTGTTCCTCTTTCTGCTCTGACCTTATGAGCCAAACCCACTCACTCTGAAATGAGTACAGCCAGATGATCCATTAACTTTTCTTTGCTTTTCGGCTCTGGGTAATCATAAAGTTTCTTCTAAGCCATGGTACTTTGACTTGAACCTCTAACCATATGACTAATCTCTTGTTGTTCCTCTTGATAGTAAAAATTATATGATGTAAATACGAAATTAACACCAACGATGGCGGCTCGCGCGTCGGTCTTGTTAGTGATCTTTCCTCTTCCTTAACTAATGTTTTTGTGTCTCTAACCTCTCCACAAATCTTATTTATGTTGGTCGATTAGGATTGATAACAATTGTAATGTCCATTTCTCGGATTACGGATTTGTGTTGTGCGGATCGAGTGTCGAGAGCGGATGATTCTCGAAGGGCTAAATTAGGACGACTCTTCCTGCTCATGTTTCTCCTTTCCACTTTTATTCCTAGTTTTTCCTTTACTTTCATTTGCATGTAATGTTGTTGAGTTCGCAGCGATAAGATGTGGCATAGGCGTCTAGGCCACCCGAGCTCTGATGTCACTTCGTACTTTGTTTAATTACGGATTATTGGAAATAAAGCATGTTCTTACATTGATCTTTCTTTTGGGTTGTACATCATGCGGAAACTTGGCAAAAGTAAAGTTCTACCTTTTCCTCATCATGCATCTCGTGCCTCCACAATGTTTGAGCTTATTCACTTAGTGATGTTTGGGATTACTGTTTGTTTCTCATGCGCATTACAAGTACTTTGTTACTTTCATTGATGACTTTAGTCGCTTTACTTGGGTTTACTTCCTCCGGGCTAAGGGTGAAGTTTTTTCAGTTTTTCAGCGCTTTCTTGCACTCCTTGAGACTTAATTCTATGCCAGCATCAAGGTCTTGCGCTCTGATTCTGGCGGTGAATACATGTCTAATGAGTTTCAGGTTTTTCTTCAAAGCAAAGGGATCATCTCTCAGCGTTCTTGTCGCCCGACACCACGACAAAGGTGTTCTTGAAAAATCGTCACCTTCTTGATAATGAAACTCTTTGCCCAGATCATGTCTGTTCCTCCTCGTTTTTGGTGTGAAGCTCTTTCTCTTTGCTTGTTCGTCAATCAGCTTACCCTCTCCTACGAAAAATCATGTTTCTCCTTTCTCTAAGTTGTTTGGTCATTCTCCTTTATATTATGATCTTCGTACATTTGGTTGTGTTTGTTTTGTGTATCTCCCTCCTCATGAACGACATAAACTTTACTACTGATCTGATGATGTGTTTTCCTTGGTTATACTATCCCACCACTTAAGGGTTATGTTTGTTACGATCCCGTACTTCGTATCTGGTTTCGGGAATCGCGTCTTCTTTGAAAATCAATATTTCTTTCCATCTCATCTTCCAGCGTCATGTTGCATCGTATCTCTTACGCTGTACTACGGAATCTCACAGATTGTGGAACGGTTCAAACCTGGTTTTGTGTATGAGAGACGTAGTCGACATGAGTCTGGTTCCACTTCCTTTGTGCCTCCTTCCGATCTTGACTTGGCGCCTGATCCTGCTCCTGCTTCCACCACTCTTCGTTGGTCTACTCGTCCTTCTCGACCCCCTAATTGGTATGGTTTCTTCTCTCCTGTCTCTCTTGTCGCTACTTATCTCTTCATTCCCTCTTGTTCTATTCGGACGCGAGCAGGTGTTGTGATGCAATGCGCGGAACCCAAAACGCGAGGAAGGCACACAGGATGTGTTCCTTGTCCTCCTACGGTCGAGCCTATTGGGAGTAAATGGGTTTTACGTAAAAAACTTCGTTCGATGGCTCTTTTGGATCGGTGCAAAGCTTCTTGCCTTAGCTCACAGGTAACAAGTAGAAATATGGGGTTGATTATGGGAGACATTGCCTGTTGCCAAAATGACCACGGTTCAGGAGCCATCTTAGCTATTCTTTGCTGCAGTCATGGCGACTACATCAAATGGATGTGAAGAATGCCTTTCTTCATGTTGATCTATCGAGGAGATTTACATGAAGCTTCCCTCCTGGTATGTATAACTCTCTTGATGTTTGTAGCTTCCAGGCGTTCTCGTATGAAACGACGAGCACCCGGCGCTGGTTTGAGAAGTTCCTTGATACACTTCTTTCCTTCGAGTTTTACACAAAGTCGATATGATTCTTCTCTCTGCTATTCACATCTACGTCGGGTATAGTTATTCCTCTTGGTTTATGTGGATGATATTGTCGTATTAACGAGCGTAGTTTGATTACTAAGCTTCAACGGTGGTTACATGCGACTTTCCATATGAAAGATCTTGGCGACTCACATACTTCTTAAGTTGGTAGTTCATTGCTCGATCCAGTAGCCTTTTCGTGAACCGAAAAAGCATAAGTATATTGAGATCTTATCACTTTGGGTGGTTTGGAGGGGACACTTCTTACGATGATCACTCATGGAGGTAAATATTAAATCTGGGAAAGATGAAGGACCTGGAAGAACTACTCTCTATCGGAGTCTTATCTACTTGACCACTACTCGACTGATATCTCTATCTTGTTCATCGGTCGGTCGATTTATGTCTTCGCCTCGGCATCTCCGTCTTCTTTGCCAGTTGGCATACATCATTTGTTATCTTCGAGGATCACGCTATAGGTAGATTGTTTTCCTACCGACACCTCTCTTGACTTGTTGCCTATAGTGATCTGGGATTAGGGCAGGTGTCGATACGTCGTCTCTACGGGTTGGTGTGTTTTTAGGTGATGCATTAATTTCTTGGAAGTGTAAGAAACAAGATCGTGTTTGAAATCCTCGCGAGGGTGAGTATCGTACCATGTCTGCGCTTGATTACGGGGTGGCCTTAATTTCGTGGTCTCGCAGAGCTGGGTTTCCTCAGAGACTATACACACTCCTCTTCATGCAGATAACACTAGTGCTATTCAAATTGCCACCCGATCGGTTTTCCGTGAGCCTTTGAGCACATTGGGATTGGAAATTGCCATTCTGACCGGGAGCACTTTGGAAAGTCGGGTGATATCTCTCATATCTCGCCGCCAGTCTCCAAGTGGCTTATGTCTTCACCAAGCTACAACTCCGGCAGCATTATCAATTTCTTGTTAGTGGAAATTGTTGCTAATGACTTACCGACATCAGTGAGGGGATGTTACCATATACAATTTGGAGTTTATCTGATTTGGGACTCTATTATTAACTATATATATTAGTTACCATGTATAGATGTAAAGACTAGGGAATCTACCATGTAGATGCTAAAGACTAGGAATTTATGTATAGATGCTAAAGACTAGGAATTTACCATGTATGATCTTAAAGTAGATAATTTAGAAGTATATGTATAGCGGGCTGATGGAATCAAAGGCAACTTTTCCAGAAAAACCTCTCTTCGTATTTTTCTGTTATCTAGTATTTTGACATTTACATGATGCAATAATTTTCCAATTAGACGTTGATTTTTATAACAAAGCAAAGAAAAAGGTAAATTTTTTTAAATCCTATTTCAATCAAACTTTGGACCTCAATTTCTGAATTACCACCTGCAGATTCCCGAATTTGAGCAATCTATTCCTTCAAACACTTTAAAATCAATTCCTTTTAAACTAAACCAACAATTTTGAGACAGCTAACAAATGATGGTTGCTTAACATCACAATTGATTGTTCATTTAACATGGTTAAAAGTAATTTTCTAAAGATGCTGAAGCTACTTTGGATTTAAACTGAGGTGTCGTGATGGTGAACCTGAGCCCAGACTTGATAGAGAGAAACGAATTACCTCATTGTCAAATCGAGGGAATTGCTTCCGAGATGGCGATAAAGCTGCGGGGTTGGTACCAAGTTTACCAAGCTGAGTCCCCACAGAGTGTGGGGTATTTACAGTGCATTCGCTCCGGCGTCAGGTGTCGAGGTGTGGCGTGGGTTTGTCCCGGGATATCCACGGTTATCAAAAAAAAAAACAAAAAATTACCTCACTGTCAAATTAGAATATCTAAACAAGTCCCACATGCTGTGTGGTTTTCAAATTGAATAAATGAAAATGACAAGCCTACACATCCCGCAGTTAAACAGACAAGCGACTGACTAATCAAAAATAAACGAACACCTGATAAATGAAGGCGAAAAAATTATATTACCTTCAGTCGTTTTGAATCAGGATAAGATATCCCATAAACTCTTTGCAAACTTTCACGATCTTTATTTCCTCTCCAGTAAGCCGATGAAGCCTGGAAATTACTAACCCCCTAAATAAAACAGAAAATAGATTTCCAAACACGAATGAAATTAACTCCCAACTACAGTTCTTTAAGCAAAAAATACATCACCTTCAAACAGGCAAATGCTTTTACAAAGGATGTATTTGGTATATGGGGTCCACGGCACAGATCAACCAATGGCCCACACCTGTAAACAGTGATAGTTTTGTCTTCAGGTAAGTCTTTGATGATTTCAACCTGATTAAGGTAGAAACCCATATGAGTGAGGATAAGTATAGTAAGAAAAAGGATTTAGCCAAGGATAGGTCAAATGGTTTGCATGATATAAAAAATGGAGACTCGCTCACCTTAAAACTATTTTCAGAAAACATCTGAAGGGCCTGATTCCTTGACACTTCAATGCGCTCAAAAGGTTGCTTTTCCTGAAATATAAAAATATCAAGCAACAAACTTTCACAAAAAAGCATTCCTCCAAAAATGTCTAGGAGCAAACATGAAAATCTATGTGCCGAATATTGAACAGACGGGAGAGCAATAACAATATTATTTTAGAGTTCGGAGAAGCCTTGAATTTTTCTAAACTCAAATGTTCAGTCCAAATCTAAAATTATGAAGTGTCAATCCTGGTATGTCCTTTACAAAAGAAATCCCTTAGTTTTATTTTCAGTTACATATTAATCTGAATCTTGATTACTATTTTTTTGATACATAAGCAAGTATGTATTAAAATAAAAAGAAACCGCCACCCAAAAACAACGCCCTAGGGTATACAGGAAGTATACAAAAACCAAAAGGACACCACAAAAAGACTGAAAACCTCCCAAACCCAAAGCCCCTTCAGCCCGTTCCTATTCAATCCACAAATTTTACAGTAGAAACAGGACCTTGAGTCAAATTAATCTGAATATTGATTACTATTATCTTACCATTATACCTAAAATGCACCATTCTAAGCCCAGCTCCAACTGCATTGGGAATCAAATTGTATTCTTCCATAATAAATTTCCTTTATTAATTTGAAGAGAATTTAAATTTCTAGGAGCACTGTGATAGTTATGAATTGCAATGCTCATCAGCACAATTGCCCTTACAAGGAGGGTTGCCCCCTTTATGCTTATCGCGACGGAAGGAAAGGAAAAGAAGTGCTTTCAATAAAGTTGTGGGAAATTTAGATAGTGAGAGTGCTGTGAGAGCTCTATCTCGCCTTGTTTTTTATGTGTTGGGTGGCACATTCTATAGGTTTTTTTTTATAGGCACATAGCTACTTTCATTAAAGCCAAAAAAACTAGGAAGGCAAACCTGAAATCTAAAGGGAGTAAACAAGGGGAAGCCTCTGGCCAAATACAAAAAAGAAAGGAAGGGCTAAGACAAAAAACAAACCTCCCCTCAAAGAAAGCTAGCTCCTAGCATTTGACATATACATTCTCAAGAGATTTTAAACAAAAGAATTACCCACATTTGGAATTACCCTAGCCCAGAACAAAAGGGAGCTAATGATAGATTTTTTCAGTCTAGGTTGAAAAAAAGGAACATCTTAGAACGCAATTCTATTCCTCTCTTTCCATATAGCCCAACATATGCCTAAGGGGGCTGCCCACCACAATATTCTGGCATTGTTCTTCACAGGGAGTTGTCCCCAGCTGCAGAATAAGTCCTTTACCAGGTGGGGACATGTCCAACTAATGCCTAATACTGCAAGGAGGTTAGCCCATAACTCCCATATTAGTGGACAGTGGATTAAAATATGTTCAAGACCATCTTCATCTTTCCTGCAGAAAGAGCATGTCTTGCTAACTGGTACCCCCTTCTCTTTAGCTGTTGCACTGTTAAGACTTTTCTCCACCAAGCTTCCCAAGCCAGAAAACACAATTTTGAGGGCACATAAGGGTTACACAGAATTTTCACTAGGGCTTTCAAGAGAGAACCCTCTTCCAAAACATTACAGTGTGCTTTCACTAAGAACTGGCCATTTTTATCCCCTTTCCACACAAATCTGTCCTTCTTCCTAAGGGAAATGTGTTTGTTATTGGTTAGCCCAATAAAATTCTGAATTTGCTCCAACTCTCAATCGCTAAAAGGTCTTATAAATCTTGGGTTCCATGCACCAGAATTCCCTGAAAATTCCCACACCTCAGCCACCTTAGCCCCTCTTATCCTTGCTACATTGTAGAGAGTAGGGAAAAAGGCACATAAGGGTGACTCCCCACACCAAGTGTCCTCCCAGAATCTGATTTAGTTTCCTTCCTCAAGCTCAAGGTTGCAATCTTGTTTTAACTGTACTGCCACAGAGCTCATACCTTTCCAAAGACCTATACCAGCATTACCCCTTGGGAGCCTCGTGAACCAACCTCCTTCCTCAATCCCATACTTCGAACTAATGACATTTTTCCAGGTCGTGTTATCCTCCTCAAGAAACCTCCAACCCCACTTACTCAACAACGCTTTATTCATTAGGATCAAGCTTCTAATACATAGGCCCCCCTTTTCTTTGCTAAAACAAACATCCTTCCACTTTATCAAATGGATCTTCCTTTCTGTAGAGTTGCTCCCCCAAAGAAAATCCCTTTGGATTTTCTCAAGTCTTGAACTCACACTCCGAAGCATCCAGAAAAGAGACATAAGGTAGATAGGCAAGTTTGACATTGTGCTTCTTGTAAGAGTAAAGCCTCCCTCCTTTTGAGATATACTGCCTTTTCCATAAGGCTAGTTTTCTTCAAAACTTCTCTTCAATATTGTCCCACACATTTATTGAGGCTTGCCTAATTCCTAGAGGGACGCCTATGTAGGTGGTGGGAAGTGCCCCTATTTTGCAACCTAAATCGAGAGCCAATTGTTCAACATTTTCCACTTCCTCCATTGGCATTATGACACTCTTTTCCAAGTTAATTCTTACACCAGAAAAAGCCTCAAACCATAGCAAAATCCAGTAGAGAAAGGACAAGTGCTCTTCTGAATCTTTGCAGAACACCAGAGTATCGTCAGCAAACAACAAATGGGTAATGTGCATAGTTTCCCCATTCCTTCCCACAAACCTATGGCCGAACAAAAAACCTTTAGTTGTAGCTTTCCCTATAAGAATAGAGAGGACTTCCATTCCCAGGACGAACAGATACAGGGATAAGGGGTCCCCTTGTCTTTAGCCCCTAGAGCTCCTGAAGAAACCAGTTGGACTATCGTTAACTAGGACAGAGAAAGAAGTTGTGGTGATGCACCACTTTATCCAGGAGATTCACTCTCTGGCAAAACCCATTTCTTGGAGCACCATGAAGAGGAAATTCCAACTAATCCGATCATAGGCTTTTTCAATATCCAACTTACATAATATGCCTTTCTCGCTTTTCTTCGTCATTGTGTCTATGATCTCTTTAGCTATTAGTGATGCATCCAAAATCTGTCTCCCCTCCACAAAAGCGTTCTGAGCTTTATTGACCAACTAGCTCATCACCTTTTTAATTTTATTCACTAAAACTTTTCAAATTAACTTATACAAGCTATTCACCAAATTAATAGGTCTAAAATCCTTTAGCTCCTCTACTACACATTTCTTCGGCACCAACACTATAAAAGTAGAGTTCAAGCTGCACAAACTTTCCCATATCAAAGAAATCCTTCAACACCTTCAACACTTCCTCCTTAATTGTTCCCAATTGAGTTGCCATAAAGCAAATGTATACCCATCCAGCCCTAGGGCTTTGTCCTCATTCAGATCATTTGAAGCCTTAAACATTTCTATCTCCGAGAACAGCACCTCCAGATTCTCAGCTTCCAGGACACTCAGCTTTGCGAAGTTTAGCCCCACAATATTTGCCCTCCAATCGCTAGTGTCTGAAAGTAAGAACTCCAATCGCTAGGTTAAAGCATACATAGGAGATTCTTTATTGTTTACGATGAACTTTTAAGCTCCAAGTAATGTATATCATGTATGCTTTTGTATGAACCTTTTTGTTAGGCATTGCTAATATATTGAAGAAAATTCCTGGTCCCAGCTTATAAATGTAGACTTGAAGAGAGGTTGTTCACTCAATAAGAAATCTCATATTGCCACACAAAGATCTAATCCATATGTACCCAAGAGGTTCAAACAAGGTTGCGACTGATTCCTAAATTTTAAACTAAATCAACATGATTACTGAAGTTTAAATTTATAAGATAGTTATCAATTTTTAGATGTAAATAACAAATTTACAAAGAAATCTTCACCTGTCCCTTTTCACATTTCAATGTGTGGCAACAATTAGCAAATTCATCAATCACAAGATTCACAACAAAAGGGTAAATGACAAAGGAACACCATAAAAGTGAGTCATGCTATTTGTTTGTTTTCCTTATTAGAAAATCATTACTATTTTAATAATGGTCCATCATTTTCATTATCAATACCTAACTCAAGAAAACCTTAATCTCCATACTTAGGGTAATAGGTCAAGAGCAAAGAGAACAATACCCCAACAGCCTTCAATGCGCCTGATTCAATTACTTTGAAGTGATCTTCATTCAAGCCCAGTTCACCATAAAATGCATCATAATAGAAACCCTACACCACAAGATGCCAACATAATTTTGACTTCGTAACCAATAACATACACACAGGTAAAGAACTATATGAAATGAAGCACATACAATTCTTTACATCACAAAAGTCAAGTATGAAACGTCAAATAAATAAAGATATTGCATTATAACATATCACAAGCACCAAAATAGAAGACAATGATTATATAATTCAGAAACATCTCTACTTAGATAGAAAAACAGTGGAACATGTATACAACCTCAAACACAATTACAAATGTACCTAACAGATAATTACATTTATAGTCAAAATGCGCGCACACACAAAACAAAGTAACAACAAACCGAGCATACAAACAATCAAATACAAAACAGGAAAAATAAGTAAATAAATAAATGATCTGCTGATCCTAACTGTCAGTTCAGGGATAATATATTGATGATGCATTTCCAAGTGAATGAAGGACCTTTTACCAAATGCACCACGACATTTTCAAGAGAAGTTTTCTGGTGAGCGTCTAAAGTAGACTAATCGCTAACAGGAGAAAATGCTTTCAGGATAGAAGGGTTAGCTAAAGGTAGGAAAATCCAATAAAAGATAGCGCCAAGAATCTCCGTCTAAACTAGGACAATTGAATGACACAAACTTACACATCATTATTTTTATGGGTAAAAAGAGAAATATATTAGAACCAAGAAGGCGCCCTAGGGCAGCCTGAATGTACACAAGGAGTACACAAAGAGGAGAGCCAATAGGCAATGCCAAAAAACAAAAAGAGAAAGGCAAAGAGAACAACCCACCACCCAACAAAAAAACCACCATAACAAATCCTCCAAAAAACAACTATACCCTCCAAAGAAAGCAAAAAACGACTATACCCTCCAGAGAAAGCAAAAACAATCCCGTATCATTTACATCCCAACCAGGATAAGAAATCTAACAAAGAATTTGTCCTATTCTCCATGTACACATTTGCCCAACACTAGAGATAGCGAAGAAAAGAGGATTTCATCCTATGATCTGATAGAGCCTCATCGCCAAACGCAATTCTGTTTCTCTCATGCCAAACCGTCCAAAATAAGCAAAGGGGGGTAGCCATCCACACTTTTTTCCACCTTTAGCCCACAACCGAGCCATCCACACTCTTACACATCATTTTGTTTCAAAGAAATCTGTATAAACAAAATTTTCTTACAAGAACCCTTATTTTATGGACAATACCGACTTTTTATCAATGTAATTTCAGTTGTTTAGCTATTCAAGTGCATAACTTCTGATGGCAAGTTTTGTAATGCCTAGATAAAACATAAAATGGAGGTCATATAATATATGTGATCAAGCAGCCGACTCTTTGTTCTAGATCTTACTGACAAAGAGAAGTTTTTTGTTGCTCAGTCAGACCTTAACAATTGATCCACTTATGAAGTGCTAGAACTGTGACTAGAATATTACCCATGCAATCAAAAGGAGGAAAAGGAATATCTCTTCAATGGGCTTCTAGTTTGTGATCTTAGATAGTTTTCCCTTTTAAGGCACTTCAAATACTTCTGCAGATAGCTAGAGATGCTTCACTGGATTGGCACATGAATTTTTTTTTCTTTTGATCGGTAATAAGCAATATATTGATAAAAAAAAAAAAGTCAAAAGTCAGCCAAAGCGTATACTAAGGATATACAAAAAGGCGCCTAAAGGGGAACAAAGAGGGTGCATAAAGAAAAACAAAAAAAACAAAAAACCTCCACCCAATGCATCTGACCCACCGGCTAAGTACCCAGCTGACCAAAGTCCCGTGAAAGAATTTGTGTTATCAACACTATACAAACTTGCCCAAGACCATAAAACACTCAAAAATTTGGTTTTCATCCTATGAGCAGAAGGAAGCTCATTCTCAAACATTGTCATATTCCTTTCCTTCCACAAGATCAAAATAAACGAAAATGAGTACACTTGACAACGAATCTTCTTGCATTTTTACCCACGTGGCGCACCATGAAGGAAAAACCTAACTAAACCTTATGGCCGACCAGAATATCCCCAACTTGATCTAGCAAATCTCTGATGAACCGAGAAGGTGATCTATGTCTATTTCATACCTGCATGAGAAACACACATTTGCGAAGCGATCTACCTTACGTTTAAGCTAATCATAATTGAAAACCTTACCCCAGGAAGCTTCTCAAGTGAAAAACCCTTTTTTAAGGGAGTGGGGGAGGAGGCGTTGAAACGAGAATATATAATTTTAATGAAGTCGTCGACCTTGAAGTCTTGACAGGCTTGTCCTCTTGGAGAGGCACGACACTCTGCCATGAAATTTATACAGAACCTTTACGCACCATCACTTCGAGTAGTGAGGGTGATGGAGCCAGTGGCGTCATCTTTGAAGAAGTTTACCCGCAAGCATAAGGTTCCAAGGCTCAAGCCTTAATTTGGCACTCTTTGCATGATAAATGGCCTAGTTGGGATCTTATATAATGGGTTAGTTGTCATTTTCTAATGGTTGTAGAGCTCGCAGTTTGAGCCCGACCCGTTGGGCTAACCCGACCAACCAGAAATTAGGGTTGGGCTTGGCTCTAATTTTATTATTACAAGCAGACGAGAATTGCTCGGCCCGATTGACGATCAGGTAAATCGTATCAGGCGGGTGACACAGGTTCTGTCAGGTGAGAAAAAAATTTCGCCTCCCTTAACCCTTACTATTCTTCTCTCTCACTAGTCACTACATATCACTCTCTCTCTCGAATCCTCCCCATCAAACCTGGACTACTCTCTCTGCTTCTCTCCGTCATCCTATTTCCCGCTACTTCCTGCCCGACGATTGCCCACAGGCACCTACCCATCTCCCTCTTCTTCACTTTGATTTCCCCTTACTCAAGATCTTCCCCTCCTCCCTTCCTTCCCTTCTTTCTTCCTCTCCTTCTCTCTATTCTTCTTCTTGCATCTTAATTTCCTCCATTTTTCATTCATAGTATGAGGATAGGAAAAAAACTCACATGGTTTCTTCCTCTCTCCATTTTTGCCTTGTTTATTCTTTCTTTTCTTTCTTACGTTTTCTTTTCTTTCCTTCCCTCATTGTCGTTGGAATACCAGACGTCTAATCGCTGTCGGGCACACATCAATCGATGAATGCTTTTCAGGCGCCGCCAGGAGGAGTCTCGCCAATAACTTGTGCGATTGTGGTGCTAGGCGCGTCAGGCCCGGTGCGGAGTGCTAGGCTTGAGTCATGGATGAACCATGGTCATCTTTAGCTGCCAAATGATTCCCAAGGGTGATTCTCATGATGCAAACAACCTCTAATAGTCCAAGGACTCCACAAAAATCATTCGATAGTCCTTCTTAAAATTTCAAATCGGTTTATAAAACAAAACCCATTTAGGAAATTATAATGCTACATGAATTTATGAAAATAAAGAATTTAACTTTTTGTGCACATTGAAATTTGGGCAGACGCTCGCTATTGGCTCGATATGGGGCGGGATGGGCCCGATAAAAATAACAATAGATGTAAATTAGGCTGGCAGGTCTGAGCCAGGTTTTGCCCATAGCGATGTTGGCGCGTCGCTATCGACCCACTTTAATTGTCGGCTACAAATGGTTGTGATTTTCCAAGGGTTGGCATTTTCCATGGGTTGTCATTTTCTATGATTGTCGTTTCGATAGTATTTATTAGGCCACAGAGTCGAAGTCAGTTGTTGATTTCAAAGTTTCATTCTTAGATGGTAGTTCAAGTAATGGGTCCAGAAATCCTGTATATATGGTTGTATTGATCTTGGTTAATCGATGAATGGACGAATAAAAATTTCTAGCAATTGCTAGTGTCTTTGTGTGATGCAAGAGCCCTTGGTGTGGCCTAGGGTTTCTAGGAGTGATTCTGGAGTTATTTCAGCTCTCTTGTGCTTGTTTAACTCCGGCTTTTCCTTTGGTGCATCGAGAGAGGCAGAGTAAAGGCTAGGGTTGACCCCTTCCTCTCCCAGTATCTGCCACATCCTGCTCTAACATCTTTATGATGCTGTCTGGGTCGCTCAAAGTGGTGAGAGGAAAGGCAAAACCTCCTCCTCACACCTGAAATGTCCTTTCTAGAAGGCGATCTCCTCCCGTCCCCAGCGAAAGACATAGTACACCCTAATTCTTTCCATAAACCAACGTCGAAACCTCCTGTATCCCCATTACTCCATTTTTCCAAATTTCCACTATTCACTCAATAGAGGAGCTCCCTCTACGTTAACAGCAAGCTTGCTAAGAAAAACCTTATTTTAACTAGAGAGGCTCCTCACCCCTAAACCGCCAGACTTCTTAACCATGTGAACTGATTTCCATTTAACAATGTGTGGTTTTCTCTAGATTGCCCCCTCTTGTAAAACCTCCATTTGGATCCTTTCCAGTCTGTCACAAACAACCTTAGGCAGGCGAAACAAGGATAAGTAATAAATGGGGAGGCTGGATTGGCTGGATTGGCACAAGAATTTCAATGACAAGAGCTACAAGTGGAGTGGAAAATGGCTCCTTTCTCCATTATTTGGACAATATGACAATGAAGGAACAAGAGATAATTTGAAGCATTTGACCACTCAGTGTTGATTGTGAAAGAACATGTTTATTAAATCTCATGTTTTTGTAGTCCTGAATTTTAGTTATGATTTGTTGATCTCTCCTCTGTACACATCATGAGATAATATAGAGTGATTTTCCATAGTTGAGGTTGTTAAGGATTAGTCTCCTAATCCATTTAAGATTTTTTTCCTTCTCTCTTTAGTCTCCTAATTATACTCTAACTTTGTTTCCTTTTTTGCCTAACACTAGAGTATAAATATGTATGTTTCCTCCTTTGTAAATGAATGGAAAATCAAAGAATTACCTTTTCTCTTCACATGGTATCAGAGCCATAGAGTATGAGAATATTAGGGTTAGGGCTTCGCCATGTGGTCAATTCCGACCACCCGTCAAGCGGTAGTGTCACACTCGATCGCGATTCTGATGGTCCACAGAAAGCCTCATGAAGCCCGCGAACGCGAGTCAAAACCCCTCACCGCTGACAACTTTTTCCAACGAGATTTTCCAGCAACCTCATCTCCGACCAACGAACCCACCATCAAGATCATCTCCCCCTGATCTACATATTGAAAAACCTAGACATCAAACGGTCACTCCACATGTGTTCTTCGTCGGCGAATGTCTGCAGTCGTGAGTGGGTGTGCGATGGGAACACATGGCGAAACTTCCGTATGCCCTTCTCCTTGCAGAGCATCCGCCTAAAGCTTCCTAGCCCCTTGGTTCCCTATGTAGGCTTTGCATATGCACTTTTTCCTACGTTTCGTTAATGCGGCGGATGTACTTTTATGGGTTTTCTTAATTTTTCCGACTTTGCGACATCTCTGAATTTGAGGAGTTGATTTGCCCACTCCCAGCGGTTGTGTTTCATCCTTGAGAAACTCTTATAGTTGTGTTTCTTACTTTGGTTTCTATGGATACCAAAGATTTAATCTTTTTCTCCACATTTGGTTGCATCGCTATTATTACATCAAAGAAATTAGTTTACATACCCAGATTTACTCAGCATCAATCTGCCTCATTGCATTTGTTGCCCCAGCTTAGGTAATGCCTACACTTGCCTTTCACGATTCTCACAGACCTGGATTATGATTCTAAAGCCTCTTATCATCTTTAAGATGTAAGGACATTTTCTTCTCTTACCTTTACTTCTCACCTTTACCCGTGGTTGCTTTAACTAATGGATCTCTTGAGCCATAGCTAAAGGAATCGAGTTAAACATTCCCCTCTTCCTTCCTACCTCTTACTTCGTCGCACGCATGTTTTCTGATTCTCTTTTTAATTTGATTTCCATCAGTAAGTTGACTGTGACCTTAATTGTTTGATTACCTTTTCGTCGGCTCTGTCACATTGCGGGAGGCTGATGCAGGCGACGATTGGCATGGGACATCGGTCTCGAGAGCCGTCTTAGCTCCCCGCCGTCTTCCACGCGTTTACACTTCCATGGATACTCGCTTTCGCATTCCTGATCGTCTTGATCGTCAGAACATTTCAAAGCTTTGAATGGTTCGTGTTTTCGTTTGTCTGATTGAGTGTGAGTCATGTAAACAGGAAACATACTCTATCTCATTTCAGCTTTAGATCAATGGAGCGAGTGCCCTTCGAGCTTATCCTAACGATGTTTGAGATTCTTCTCGGGTTGAGTCTACCTTAGGGTTTAGTGCTGTTGCGTTTTGCTGGTGATTTATTCTCCGTCATATGGCCATTTTTTGATGAGAAACTTCAAGTGGTGAGCTATTCTTATTTTCCATGGCCCCAGTGTAAAGATTTGGAACTCAGTTTGTACTTTAGTGTATCCTGGGGTTAGCTTGAGGTTATCTTTTTAACATGAGTCTCTCACATAACAGTAATATAAGTGGGTTCTTTGTCTCAGGTGCTTTTTTTCTGACATAATGGTGGTGCAGACATACAAATCGTTTAAATTGAAACAGCTCATCTCTTTTCCATGTGGGTTCTTACTCGGCGTTTTTGGGGGATACTATCTTAGTTGCTTGTTATTTGATTAATCTTATGTCATCCTCTGTTTTACGTGATCATATCCCTCATTCTATCATTTTTCCTAATCAACCTCTCTTTTGCCTTCGCCATAGGTAGTAACTTTGGTGTATGCTTGTTTTGTTCATATTCTTGTTCTTGGGCAAAGTGGCTCTCACGCAGAAACTAAGTGTGCATTCTTAGGTAATTCTTGACTTCAGAGCATAGTTGTGAAAAGTGCGCTTAAGGCGGCTGGCGCTAGGCGGCAACGATGCGGTGCGACACACCTCACACGAGACCAAGCGACCGCCCCCTTGAGCGGTCTGGCCCGCGAAATCGCCCAGCCTCTTGATTCCAGGTATGTTCTTCTTCTTCTTTTCTTCTTCTTTTTCTTTTGTCGGGCACTTGGGGGTCGGGGACTTGGGGTTGTACAAAAAGCAGCCTTAATTTTTTTCAAAGACAGATCAAACGATATCGTTTGGTCTTGATTTTTTTTTCTTTTAAAGCATATTGAAATGACGTCGTTTTTGTCCATCATGGACCAAAACAGCGTCGTTTTGCTTAAGTGATTTAAAACCGACAAGCGACATCGTTATCTTTGGGTTTAAATCACTTTAGCAAAGCAGCGCCCGTTTTGGTCGGGATGGACGAAGCGGCGTCATTTGATGCTTTAAAGAAAAAAATTAGGAGACCAACGGCGTTGTTATCTCGGCTAAAAAACTAGGGTTGCTTTCTATATAACCCAAGTCCTGCGAACAAGAAAGAAGTAGAAAGAGCATACCAGGATCCCGAGATCAGAAGACGCTTTAGTTGCTCATTTTCAACCTCCAGCCACCCATTTCTTGTGTTTCTCAATCTCAATAGAAAACCCTAGCTCATCCCAGCTCCTTGTTTTCAACAAGGAAGAGAAGAAGAAGAAAAACACAAAAAATAGTCCAGACAATTGCAAAAAAATAGCATAAAAATAGGAAACAAGCACATCTCAAGCTAGTATTTGATGTTAAATGATTATTATATTTGATTATATTTTAGAAAAAAATATATGTAACATAGGTGCGCCTTAGATAAAAAAGCACGCGCCTTAAGGCTCCAGGAGGCCGTTGCGCCTTTCACAACTATGCTTCAAAGGGGTTATAGATGTTATTCTACTAACACAAATCGATAATTCATCTCTGTTGATGTTACTTTCTTTGAGGGTTCCTCTTTCTTCTCCTCTGAAGAGCGTCCTCATGTTTCGAATGTCTTACATGTCCCTCTTGTCTTACCATCTCTAAATTTCCCTTCTCCACCTACGGATGCTGTGAGTTGACCACTTCAAGTTTATACTCATCGTCCTCGTCCTCCAATAGGGTCTCTTGCTGATTCATCTTCTATGCCACCGTCATCTGCACTCCGGTTCCTGGCGCGATGATACACTGTTCTGTGGAAGGTACCGCTCTGCCACTGACCCACATCCTATTTATAATTTTCTAAGCTATCCATCCGTTTATCTTTGCTATTTTGCCTTTGTTTTCATGTGCTTCCCTATCTCTACCCTCGAGCACTAGTGAGGCTCTCGTCGGTGGAAACGAGGCGATAAGGCGAGAAATAGTGCTCTTTACTCGATAGCCTGTAGGAGCTTGTCCTTCACCTCTTGGCAGTCTCTTGTTGGTTGTCGTTGGGTTTATCACGGTAAGGTGGGATCGATGGCGGGTAGATCGGCTTACGCCGTTTGGTTGCGAGGAGTATACTCGGTAACATGGCTTGGTTATTATGATACCTTTTCTCCGGTGGCGAGATTGCCCTCACAGTGGCTTACTTCTCTCTATGGTTGTTATCGCTCATGGCCCCTTACCGATTGGATATCGATAATGTCTTCCTTCATGGTGATCTGCAGAAACCATATAATAAGACAACCACGGTTTTGTTGCTTTCGAGAGTGCGGTTTGGTATGCAAGCTACGTGCGTTCATATATGGTTTGAAAGCAGGTCTCCTCGAAGCTTAGTTTTGGCCCAGGATTTAACCGATTGGTTGAAGTTTGGCATGATTCAAAGCCGCGAAGACCGTGTTTTTATCATCGCTAACCTGGGTCAATATATTTACTTGATTGCTTATGCGGGATGACATCAGGATTACGTGCAAAGACCGATGGTATTCAAAACTCAACAACTCTTCAGCCACTTTCAGATAAAAGACTTAAGGAAACTCAAATATTTTCTAGGCATTAAGGTAAATTTAATCTAATTCGAGTGCGGTTATTTCTCGAGAAAGTATACTGGGTTATAAAGGGCATAATCGGCTCCAGCCGGACGAAGCATGTAGACAATCCTATGGATCCGAATGTCAAACTTGTACCAGGTCAAGGGGAGCCTCTATGAGATCCAGGGAGATATCAACGATTTGCAGATAAACTGAACTATCTCACTATCACTTGGCCCGACATTTCTTTTCCTGTGAACGTAATTAGTCAGTCCCTACAATCACCTTGTGATGGCCATTAGGATGTCATAGCTCATATTTCCATTATACAAAGAACACCAGTCAAGGGGTGTCAGGAGGAGAATAGTGGTCATACTCGATTGTCGGGTTACAATGATGCAAACTGTGCAGGCTCACCTGCCGCATAGACGCTTACATCGGGGGTATCAGGTGTTCACGAGGTAACTAATATCCAAGAAAGTAAGAAACAAGATGTAGTAGCCAGATCTAGTGTTGAAACCAAGTATCGAGCTATGGCCTTAGCAACATGTGAACTCATATGGCTGAAGCATCTCCTCCAAGAGCTAAGATTTGGGAAGGATTAACAAATAAAGCTTATATGTAATAATCAAGTCGCCTTGCATATTTCATCTAACCCGATTTTCCATGAGAGGACCAAGCACATCGAAGTGGATTGCCACTTTATGAAAGAGAAGATTGCATAAGAATGCATGACTACTAATTTTGTCAACTCTAATGACCAACTAGCAAATATCTTTACTAAGTCTCTTAGAGGTCCCAGGATAAAGTATATATATGACAAGTTTTGTGCTTTTGATCTATATGCTCCAGCTTGAGGGGGAGTGTTAAGGATTAGTCTTCTAATCCATTTAAGATTCTTCTGTTTCTCTCTTTAGTCTCCTAATTAGACTCTAACCCTAACACTAGAGATAAATATGTATGTTTCCTCTTTTGTAAATGAATGGAAAATCCGAGAATTCCTTTTCTCTTCACAGAGGTGAAGGAAGGGAAGAAAGTCCTTTTTTTTTTTTTTGACAAGTAAAAAGTAAATTAGAAAAGAGGCACTAAAGCAATGACCCAAGAAATACAAAAAGAAAACTCACCGCCTTACAAGAACCACAACTATCAGAAAAGGGAAGGGAAGAAAAATAATTTGACAAGATGAAAGCATATATATAGGCCAAAAAGTGAAGGGAGATCAAGCTCTAGTGGAGTTTTCTTCAGAAAATAAGAGGATGGCCATCTTGGAAAGAAGAGGATGCAGCAAAGCATAAGGCAATTCCTTGGTAGAGACATCACTCATCACCCACTGATCTTGTGAGCAAAATAGACATTAGTTTGGTCAAACCATCTGCAACTTTGTCTCAAACAAAATGGCAGTCAATTTCAATATGTTTAGTGTGCTCATGAAATGTAGGATTAGAAGCAATGTGCATAGCTGCTTGAGTATCGCAGAAAATCAAAGCTAGAGAAGACTTGGTAACACCAAAATCTCTGAGAAGTCAACACAACCAGACCAGCTCAGACGTGGTAGCAACACAACAATAGTGGCTTCTCTATCAAAACATGATAAGAAAGGCTCTCTTCAATAGAAAATTGAAGATCAAAAGAAAATTGGTCAAACCATCAACAAATTTGTCTCAAACAAAATGGCAATCAATTTCAATATGTTTAGTGTGCTCATGAAATGTGGGGTTAGAAGCAATGTGTATAGCTGCTTGAGTATCGCAAAAAATCAAAGCTGGAGAAGACTCGATAACACCAAAGTCTCTGAGAAGTCAATGCAACCAGACCAGCTCAAATGTGGTAGCAGCATAACAATAGTGGCTTCTCTATCAAAACATGACAAGAGAGGCTTTCTTCAATAGAAAATTGATGACCAAGATAAATCCAAGAAGTGATCATTTTGCCATCTTATAGTGTTATCCATAGTGGAAGTCCTTAATAATCTTTTGCTCTTTGAAAGCTTGCATTTTATGGCAGCTGATTTTCTCCTTTTTTGTTATATAATGGGTGATGCACTCCTTGGTGAAGGGTACCTATTGAGTTCGGGAGGCTCTTTTGTCAGTAGAAAAAGGGAAAAAGAAACAGGGTTGAAAAGTCACTCCTTTATGTCTTATGCAGACAATTTGGAGGTGGCATTCAAAAAAATGTAGACAATTTGGAGGGAGAGAAATAGAAGAGCCTTTGAGAATTGTGAAAGTTTAGACCAAGCTTTGACAAAATCATTGCTAGATTGGTGCATTGGGGATGTTCTTCTTAAGGTGCTATTGTTTTTTTGTCTTTAGACCACTCGGTTTTGCTTTGTGTACACCGTGTATACATCTTCTTTTAATACAATAGCTTTACTAACCAAAAAAAAAAAAAATTATAGAAGCTTACCAAAATATAATAAGTAAACAACAATAATTTTGTTTTGAGGGTAAAGATGGAAATAGTTGTGCCTATCAACAGAAGAAAAAAAAAAAAAAAGATGTACATAGTTGTAGTACTATACCTTTTAATAAATTTTGTTGATTGGTTGGACTCCTACTAAGGTAGGGTGTTTTAAATAAAGATGAATATAACAATTGTAAGGTGACCAATGACTATATTCCACTCAAATTAAGCAGAAAGGCCACTCATGATCATGGTAGGCAACATTGGAAAGAAAAGAACCAAACACACACTAAACCAACACCCAGTTCAAATATAACTCAGCAATGTACATATATTTACCACCACACTAAAATTCAAATAAATAATAAAAATGACAAGAAGGTGAAATTGATCAAAAAAATAATTAATTCTTATAACAATTAGAAAAGGCGGTAATCAGATTAGCTTCCAAAATTAATCATGCATGTAACATGCCTCTCCTCTAGTGGTACAGGGCCCAATGCACAACTTGCAACCGTATTCCATTTCAAGGGCCTGCACCATTACATGAGCTATCAATCCAATCATCCAAAACAATACATTCCGAAAACTAAAATGGAATAAAGAGAACTATTAGAACCTGTCCGAGAATGAATGCACTCGAATGCCAAAAAGTGTCCCGTCCTTCATCATTGTCGAATGTAAACAACTTGAGTTCGCAGTCGCCCTCCAGCGGCCTGGACATGTCCCACAGAACTCCATTCACTTGAGAAATCAACGCATTGGATGCCAAACCTTTTGAAATCCCTTTGGCAATATCTAGGGGTGTAGTCGCCCATTTTTTCCCCTCCTTCACTGTCCCGTCCGGCAAATTTATCCTTCACCACAGATATATCAAAAAAAAATGAATCCAAATACCAAAAAAATATGAAAACAGATACATGTAAGAAACGGAGGAAAATATAGATTACTTGATGGGGTCGCCGGAAACGGATTGGCGATGAGCAATTTGTTGAGCTTTGATAGACTCGAAGAGGGCAACGCGCTTGGTAATGACGCGGTTAAGATATTCGTCATCCTTATGGTGGGAATGGGAGGGCTTCAATTTTGGATCATGTACGCCTCCCATGGGCGGCGCCGGCGTTGGTAGAGGAGTAGTGGAGCGGCGAAGAAGGTAAGCTGGCCAAATTTAGGCTTTCTTTTAGTTTAGGCGTCCAAACTCCTTCCCTCCTCGGAACTACAGGTACCTTCAAGTTAATCAAACCCCTGCTGGTCCGGAAGTTGGCAATGAGGAAGAGGTTTACGTTTTAGTACCATTTTTTTTTTTAATATAAAAATAATTTCATTAATTCATACTAACGGTACAAAAACATAAAATCATTATTGTTAATAATCATAAATGAAGAAATGGCATGTATATTGTAGTTTCTTCCGTTATATTAATATAAGAAATCTACCAAAACTTATATTTATAATCGATATTATCATACGATTATAATGTATACGCGATCACTCAAGCTACAGAACACGTTAACGATAATCGATTTAATTTATTCCCATCATATATAATTCACCGCTTAATCGCTTCTCAAACATAAATAAACACGCACCCTCACGACGAAATTAAAACGCCATAATACATTTAATATAATCACCTACCGCATCAAAACGAAGACAACCACATATGTATGAAGACGACAACAATCGCACATACACAAGGACGATGACTAAACCCCGAATAAAACAACTAAAACTTAAATATATGTGGAATAACCATTTTATTGAAATATAAATGTAAATAAGTAATTTTAGACGAATAATAAACAAAAACTCACCGCTCTTTGCTTAAAAAATAGAGACTAACCAATAAAATGTTTAGAGAAAATAAGGCTAGGTTCTTGATTTAGTACATGCACTAAACTCCCGTGTGTTTTACCATTTTTTTTTTCTAATACCTTGTCTTTAAATTTCTTTTTATGTTCAAAATTTGTTTATTACACTTTAATTTCAAATATAGTAAATCGTCTCACCTGAACTCGAACCTGAAACCCTTTTTTCATGTCATGTATTATGCATATTTGAAGCAATGAGCGCTCAATCACTTGAGTTATGGTACATTGAGCATGTTAAATTATTGATTTTTTTTTTTTTTAAAGGTTTAATAAAATTTGTTTCTTATGATATTTTTATCATGTGGGTCTCGTTACCTTCATAAAAATATGGGCTTTTTGTAAGTGGGTATAGAACCGCTTATCACAAAACAAAAAGGGTAGAAACTTTTTTATATAAGTTATCTTAAAAGATGGCCTTGATACCTTGCTTAAGTGGTCAAGAGGTGGCATATGCATATAGAAAAAAATAGGATTTAATCTAAAATATAAATTCACAGTGTAATATACAAAGTAAATGGATATAAATAAATAAAAATTAAATATGTATCTTTTATTTTTAGTTTGTAAAAATATTATGAATTTCATTTATATAATAATAAGTTAATTTAATTCAAATATCATTAAAAGTAAAACAAATTTATACTTTTATATATATATATATATAAATATTTGTTTTTGTAAGTAATTTTATTAATATATAAAACACTACTATTGTTATTATAAAATTAAATGTTAAACTTTTTTTATAAAAATATGTTACTTTAATTTAGTATATAATTAATAATTACCATCATGTCAAGTAAATCTTAGCGGCCCCTCATTTCTCTCATATATTATATACTATAAGCTATAGCCCCTTTTATGCTATAAAAGATGGGTGATTTTTTTTTTCCCATTCAAAAAGTTTGATACGAAGAAAGTTTTAGATGTGCTTCTCGTTCTTAATTTAATGCACACGTTTAAGTTCGCACGACCTTTTATATTCGAAGAAAATAATATCTATATGGTGGGGTTAGATTGTTACAAAATATATTTTGTTTATTATTTAAAAATGGTTATTTATACTTTGTTTTTTTTTTTTTAAGAAAAATAATTTTATTAAATCAAACTAACAATATATCGATGGAAACATTGAATCAAAATCGTTAAAAATCATAAATTATGAAATAACATATAAAGCTGGTCAGTGATAAACGACCCACTCAAAACTTATATTTGATTGTTGTTTATATATTCGATATTATTATCGCGACTATAATACATAATGACTGCTTATATACCATATCACTATTATCAATTCCGATATATCAAGCTTTTTATTATATATATTTTGTTGGTATGAATTGCTTAAATACAAATGAACATTGCATTACGATGATAAAAACCGAAACTTCGTACATCAATCAATATGCATATGAAGGCGATAACAACCACATGTATATCAAGGTGATGATTAAATTACGAATAACCAAATAAATTGCTCTAAGGTCTAAGCTGTTATTGGGCTTTGGTCTCCTAGTTCACGCCGATTCTAAGCCTAGGGGGCTTGTAAATTGCTTACCCTTACTCAAATATTGGGCCTGAACAATTGGGCCGGGCGCTTCACAGCAAGCCACCACCCATTAAAAATATGAAATACCTATTTTTTGTCATGAAAAATGATAATTCCCTATTTTCAATTCATAAACTTAAAAAGAAAAAAAAAAAAAAAAACTTTATCTTTTAACACATTTTTGCAAACGTGTTTTAAGATAAGGTGTCTTTACGCTTTTAAGAGAGTTTTTGGACATATATATATATATATATATATATATATATATATATATATATATATATATATATATAAATTATTTAAAAAACATTAATAATATAGGTTGAAAATCAAAATAACATTAAAGTTAGTATGTAAACAATAATACCATAGTCGCTAACTGTAGCATTGAAAATGTTTTTTATTTTTTTTTAAGTTAATGTCATAGTGATTATGACATTAACTTTAAAAAAAAAATTAAATGACATTCGCATTAATTTTGATATTATTTTCAATTCCAACATATTTTAATAATTGTTTTTAAATAATATAAATCTGTCAAAAACTCCTTTTAAGACCCGGCACGTTTGAAAATGCAATACCCCTTTCAACAGATCCGACCAATAGAGTTTCTTTAGTATTGATTTTATAAGTAATAGACATAAATGTTCTAGATTATTTCCAATATCTATACATATGTTAAAAAAAAAGGTTATTTTTAACTTTAGAGCTTTATAAGATTAGTTTGACACCAACAATTATAAAAAAAAAAAAATTAGTTATATACAAAAATAGGGAGGGGTCTTAGGATTTCCAAATTGTAGCTTTTTATAAATTTTTGTAATAAATAAGTTGTATAGTTCTATAATGTCATTTTAAATAAACGGAATAGGGTTGGAACGAAACCACTAACCCCAAAGTCATTATAGCGTGAGACCAATGGAGTTTTTGATAAAAATAGGTTATTTAAAAAAAATGATTACAAATATAGGTTGAAAACTAAAATACTGTCAAAACTAATACGTTTGCACCATATTATCATACACATCAATTATACCGTAGTTACAAACTATGACATTTAAATTATTTTTAAGTTAATATCGTAGTCAATAACTATAATATTGAAAAAAATTTCAAGTTAATATCATAATTAGTAACTATGACATTAATTTAAAAAGACAAAAATATTACTTTTGAGCATTAATTTGCTTTTTAAGCTATATTGATAATTATTATTTTTATTAAATTTGTATTAATTTAGGACAACACTCTGGTCACGTGATTCCACCAGAGGTCCAAACTTCATAAATCCCACCAACTTTACTACTTATTAGCCATTTCAAACATTTAAAAGGCACAGCACAACACAAACATTCTCAATCTAAGGCAACATCAATTAATTATTTATATTCTGTAATAAGATTAAGAAATTGCTACCCATGTGAACCTGATCCATCCACAGCTGTATTAGATAAGTATGAATTTAACCCTTCATTATTATTATTATTACTATTATGAATAAACCATATCCTTAAAAAAATGCTGAAATTATAGCAAATAAATATATATTTATAGAAGAAATGAAAAGATAAAAGTTATAATTATTAATTTATTAGTATTTGTGAAGGCACAGCTGGCTTTTGAATAGAAGACAGAGTAGGAACTAGGAAATAAATATGAGACAACACTGATTGTTTAACTTTAACCTGAATCTGAATGGGATTAAGTTTTTTTTTTTTTGTATTAACTAATAAGATTTAAGGCATAATCAAAAGTATCTGATTCTCTCTTCCCTAGCGCTGAGCCCCCACTGACCCCCATTTTGCTTTACCCTTTCCTGCTCTCCTTTTCTCATTTGTCTCTTTCAAACTTTTTTTTCATCTCTCTATATCCTCCACACTCTCTCATTCTTCTCAGTAACAAACACTCTGCTTTTGATGAATGCCGTAAGCCCAGATGTGAATTAGGGTTTGGAAAATGCACTCATTTCGTGTTTGCTTCTGAGTCGTTCTTGGACTGTTTGGGACTTTTGTTTTCTTTGAGTTGAAGAGTAATGGGTAGGAGTGTTTTGGTGTTGGTTCTCGCTTTTGTGGTTTTGTCTGGCGGGGTTTCGTCAGCTTCGGCTACTTCTTCTCCTGCAAGTAAGTGTAGATGAGCTTTTTGGAAGGTTTTTTCGGTCTGATCTGGTTGTGTTTTTGGAGATTGAACCTGTGTTTGTTGGCGACATTGGGCAGGGATTGTTACTGGGTTTATCTCAGATGCTGTTCCTGTTATGATGAAATGGCTGTGGTCTCTTAAAGCTACCACCAAAACAGGTAAGAGATCTTTGATACTACGCGCATTGGCTACTTTCTTTCGGGTTTTTTTGTTTTTTTTTTCCTTTTTGGATTCTGGATTTCCTTTTTCTGGGTATTGGAAATTCTCAAGTAATGATGCTACGGTGCGCTTCATGTGATTTCTGTTTTCAGCGGTTTCTGGACGACCGATGATGAAGTTTGAGAGTGGATACACAGTTGAGACCGTGTTTGATGGAAGCAAGCTTGGAATCGAGCCCTACTCAATCGAGGTTTTGCCCAGTGGGGAACTTCTGATTCTGGATTCTGCTAACAGTAACATCTACCAGATCTCTTCCTCACTGTCTCAATGTAAGTGGATTTATTGTACTAACTTGGAGTCTTTGCTTGATTCGGTCTTGTTTTGTAAAACATTTTTTGTTGTCATTTGTTTAAGATTCCCGTCGAACATGTGTTTTTGTGAAGTTCCCGAGTCTGGTGCATAGAAAATTTTTGGGGCCAAAAATAAAGCTTCCGATCCTTTTTTTCACAAATTTTGGCATCTTGATTGAGACCTTTTTTTTTATTTTCCTCAATGCAAAATTCTTGGCTCCATATTGTCGAGCCATCTTGTCCTTATACCTCCATCTTTTTGTAAATAAATGCAGAACTCAACTTCATTATCATAAGGACAATGTACCTTTTAGCATTTGCTGAGGATATCATTTTTATTTTCTTCCTAGTAGCATAATCCACATCAGAACTACAATGCACCATTTATCTAAGCTTTTGCAACATCCCTCTCGATGTTTAAGGAGATTTAGTATGCAATTCCAATGTCTTTTTTGGTCCAGATGTCCCAATGGGAGAGCTTCTGCAAGAATCTCAAATCCAATCTTGCTTTGGGATAATGAAATGTTTGATAATTTGTGTAGTTATAATTCTCTATATTATATCACTTAACTATTTGTATTATGACACAAGTCTATTTTCCCAAAGGCTGATGGAAAACCTTTATTCTGTCACAAATACAGAAATATGCTGGATTGATTAAAACCATTTCCTTTATTAATTTATTTCTTGCTGAATCAGATGCCAAATCTTATATATATATATATATATATATATATATATATATATATATATATATATATATATATATATATATGTTTGTATAGCAACCTTGAGTTATGTTGTTTATGTAAAACAATTTTTATTTAGATTGTCATTCATGTTTATCGAACTTCTACTTACTCTGATTGTGTTTTACAATGATATTATGTGATAGCACTTTATCTCATATCAAAGTGTCTAAGCTGATTGAAGTTAATTCTCATGTTGTTGTTATAATCTCGATCAATTTTTTTTTTGTTTATATGTGTTTTTTGAAATAATTATCACTGGAATTCATGCAGATACCAGACCAAAGCTGCTCACTGGATCTGCTGAAGGATATTCTGGACATGTTGATGGGAGGCTCAGAGAGGCAAGGATGAATCATCCGAAGGGGCTTACTGTGGATGACAGAGGAAATATTTATGTTGCAGATACCTTGAATATGGCCATCAGGAAGATAAGTGATGCAGGTAAATGCAAATGAGGATAAGTGATGCAGGCTTGTATTTCGTTTGACCATATGCACCCAAAAGTATGTCTTCCTGTTCAGTATTGTGCCTTAAGTTTAAATATAGGAAATGAAAATGGAGTAAATCCTCTTTTCTGCATTCATGATGGTATAGATGAGATTTAGTTTATTATAAAACACTTTTGTGTTCTCTTTAGTGAAACACGGTTTAGCCACACAACAACCTTGGTAATCTTGTTGTTGCTTGTTGGGAACATAATATGACCAGGTTGTGTGTAGGGGGTTGTTTCCAATGTAACAGTTTAAGAGTTGTGATCTTCTGTGTTAAACATCACTGGACAAGAGATCTTCAATGCTAATATTGTTGAATTTCTACACCTGCAGGGGTTACAACAATTGCAGGGGGGAAACTTGGCCGTGGAGGGGGGCATGTAGATGGACCAAGTGAAGATGCAAAGTTTTCTAATGATTTTGATGTGGTATACATTGGCAGCAGTTGCTCCCTACTTGTTATAGACAGAGGAAACCAGGCAATTCGGGAGATCCAACTTCATTTTGATGACTGTGCTTATCAGTATGGAAGTGGTTTTCCTCTAGGTAATTGAATCCATCCAGTATTGATCGTTGAAACATCTCAATCTTTACAAATCCATTTGAAAAAATATTCTCCACAATTGCAGGGATTGCTGTGCTTATTGCAGCTGGGTTTTTTGGTTACATGCTGGCACTTCTTCAACATAGAGTGGGCACAATTGTGTCCTCTGACAATGTGAGTACCCCTCTTGTTCTCAGTCTTCTCGTTTTCTTAATAAATCAGTAGTATTAGCCTTAGATAATTTCTAGATTACATAACCTTTGATTGAATTTACGATTCTTCATGATTTCACTCGAAGTTGCATTTGATTGAGCTGTGTTTGAAAATGGGAAAATGGGTATAGAACTAATAGTTCAAAGCATTAAATGCCAACTTATACTCAACACGAGGGATAGAGGTTCCTATCATCTTTTTCAACAACACGACATGTTTTTGATCTTTTATCTCTTTCTCTTGAAGGATCAAGCCAATCCAAGTATTGCCCCTAGCACATATGAAATGCCTCTGAAATCAGTCAGACCGCCACTAATTCCTTCTGAAGACGAGACAGAAAGACAAGAAGAAGGTTTCTTTGGGTCACTTGGGAAGCTTTTTGTCTATGCTGGGGCATGTACTGCAGAAATCTTTGGAGGAATAATTCCAGGTTTTAAGAAGAAGCCACAGAGCTATCAATACCAAAACCAACAAAATTACCAGCAACAGCAGAAACATTCTGATGCTTGGCCATTGCAAGAGAGCTATGTGATACCAGATGACGATGAGCCTCCCTCCATTGACACCAGAACCCCTACTCCACGAAAAACCTATCCATTCATGTCTAGGGATGCAGAAAAGATGAATCCAATCCGACAAAGCCGTGCTTTTGTAAATGGCTGGGATGGTGATTTTCAGCAACAACAGAGACAACATCATCATCTCCATTATTCTTCCGCCCCTCATACTTATTATGAGCAGAACTGTGAGAAAACGAATGAGGCTATTTTTGGGGCTGTTCAGGAGGAGAAAGTGCGGCAAGAGCAGCCTGTGGTTATAAAGCCTGTGAACTATGGAGATCCTATCTATGATCATCACAACATTCGTTCTCGTATCCATTCAAAGGGTTACAGCCAGGGCTATTGATCATAAGATCATATATATACATAATGAGATTTTAGTATTCTTGTCTCATTCCATCTCAATATGTCCCTGGGAGCTTGCTTAGTTATTTATAGGTGTGGGTATCAAGATATATTCCTTTTTGAGGAATGGAATGGAGGAGCAATAGATGCCATGTAAGTTTTTACTCTCTGCCTTGCCAAAACATTGTAGCCCCCATGTGTTAGGAAGTTTTTGCTCCTATAAAAAAATGGTTTGGAAGAAATATATGGAATGATCTTTCGTTTTAAGCTCTAACATGTCTCAGAAAACACTCTCTCTCTCTCTGCCCCCTTGATGGGGCTCGCCCTCCTGAGCCGAAAATGTGTTCCACCAATGAATTATCTGTAAATTAACGCATAAATTTGATTTGTAGAATCTGTATTTGTTCCCACCAGTCACCAGATATTATCAGAAGTGAGTTTCATCTACGGCGGGGCTGACGGCTGGAATTCAGTATGGTGTACTCCGCCTGAAAGAGCTAGTCAAGTCAGCGCCAGTACAGACATCCATCGCCTTGGAACAATACCGAAAGTCCTTTCCTGAAATAATCTTTTAAGGAAAAAGAAATTTCACAATTACTTGTGTTTCAAAATAATGTCATCTTTTTGCTCCATTAGTCGGTGACTTAGTGATTACGATTTTAGGCTTTAAAAAAAAATATATATATATATATATATATATATATTAACTATGGTTTTAAATTTTTTAAAATTATATAATCATCAAACATGATTTTAACATTAAACTTAAAATCATAAAAAAAAAAGTCATAAAAACCGTGGTCATGGACTACTGTTTTGGGTGATATGATAAAAGGAAACTAGCCTGGGCATTATTTTATTTTGAAACACCGGATTTGCTTTTGAAAAAAAAAAAAAAAAAATTTATTTTAGGAAATCCCTCATGTAATTCCAGCCTCCAGGCCCAGATGCTTTTGCGTGGATGCATGCATTCCAGTTTCAGCCAGATTCCCCTCCCAAGTCCCACCCCAGCCTGAATAATGAATAAAATATGAGCATTAATGAAAACACAACTATTTTATATGTCATTTAAGCAGCATAATCAGTTCAGAAATTTAAAACACTTCACACAGTAGTAGAGAGGGGATTCAACATGAACAAAGCCTTTAAGCATTTTCATCTCATCTCCTCTTGACTAAACCTGTGGCGCCCGATGAACAAGGCTCCACAGGAGTTGAAAATTTAGCCTGTTCCGCAAAACCCATAAAATTAGCAGCTATCATACTGTCTATCCTTCCACAGCTTTTTTTAGGTGAAATACCACTCCTTCCTTGGTCACTATCTCCTTCCTTCAAGATTTGTTCAGACGCATTTGATAATTCTGAGCTTCCATCAAAAGAAAACAAATCCTTCAATCCATCAGCAAGCATTTCTGGTTTTGTTGGTTCGCTAGTACATGAGTTATCAGAATCAAGCAAGGATACATATTCCTTTTGCGAAAACTGAGATTGTACATTGTTTATTCTGAACATGAGAGAAAGATGAGATAAGCTCAACAAAATTATCCTCCTTAAGAATGCATACAGCCTGGAGTTAGCAATTACGCTTCTGATGTCGAAGGAGAACATCAGTACTTGTTTCCCCGGATGAATTAGGCGATGCTTCCATGTCTCGCTGAAGAGGTTGCAGAAGCCTTCCTGTCTACAGAGTTCGATTAAACAAGATTTAAGAAATTCATTACAACATAGAATACTCCATAGAAACACTTACATGAGGAATCACACAAGGACGAAGAATGATCCCGACAATAAAGCCAACTAAGCATGATACTCCAAGTCCCAGAAGAACCCAAAGGGAGGCCCCTCCTAGTACTGCAGAAAATGAAATATAACAATTAGTTCCCTCCTATTATCTATCAAAAGAGAAAAAAAAAAAAAACAAGTAGTCCCCTCCTACTGAGATAATAAACCTCATAGAATAAACAAGACATGATGCAATGAACTTTAACTTAATTATTCCTTCATTATCCCTTTTACACCTTGACTTGAGCCTTCAACCTATATCTCTTATATTGTATATGACTTGAGTGCATTAGGAGTTGCACATAGAACACAAGTCATGGATTAATGAATTTGGGTAATCTAGTAGAAACTATAGCATACCCTCCCCTAATTGAAGGAATGGTTTCTCTCAACCATCAGAATGGGTTTCCTATAGTGAGTGCACTAATGATGTGATGCAAATTGAATAGGACTTATGGTGAATTACGATATAAGGTTATCAACTGTCATAATTCATCAAGCTATTATATTGCATGGATTTTCAACCTTCAAAGGATATTAAGTTTGTAATAAAATCAACAAGAGGTTTTAACCTTTGAATAAAACCTCGAAGTGATCATATATCCAATATATCCCTATGCATTAGGAGGTCACTGATAAATGTTCGTAGCAACAGATATTCTCAGTAAAGGCATCATGATATCCCCATAAGATCGAGATAGTGTGTCCTTGTAGGTGATTGCTTAGAGAAAAAATTTGTTCTCTAATAACATACATATATGATTTATGCAATATAAACAGTTCAAATCATCCAACTTAAGTCAAATTCATATTAAGAACTTAGTTATGAATCTAGCTTCTATTTTAAGCTTAATTTTAAGTTTAAGGGATGAAAAATGATAAGTGCAAAAGTTAGAGAACCCTAGGGATAGAAGCATACACCCTACAAAATCTAAAGCATGGAACAGAGTCATATGGGGTTCCCAATAATCTATTACTGCTAAAAATTGGGAACCATAACTTGTAAAAAAGCATCATGGAATTAAAAACTATTAAATTCCCATAGGGCCAGATAGAGAACTCAGGTGTTAAAAATCCTAAGTTACTAAATATGATATATACCTAAGTTAAAAATTAATTTTTAAATAAAAATAATTGTCCTATCTACCAATGAAGAAAAAAAAATATCAAAATTTGAATTATGAGAGAATAAAATTTTAAATAAAAATTAAAAAATACGTGTGTTTTTTATTTAATTGGCATGATAACAAGTCATGAAAGTTTCGATTGGATCATAAAGTATGATTTCCTTATACTTTTGTTTTAAGAGTTTGAAAGCCTGGTTTTTTCTAAATAGAAAAAGGCATTCCAAAATTTTGATTTTCTCTACTCAGTTAAGAGAATAAAGAAGTTTGACAATAAAATGGATTTTAAAGAAGTAAACCGATTGTTTGTTGAAAATGATGTAATTGCTCTAGATCTTAGGAGACCTCATTTTACAGGCAAAATGATTCATGCATCTCTACTCATATAGTATACTATATTGCCTAGGTTTTGCAAGCAAAATAACTAATGCATCTTATCTAGAAAAAAGCACAATACAATAAGATTCTAGAGCTTACCGGAGTTAGGGCTCCTCCGGCAATCCTCCGCCTTCAGATCAATCTGGCGAATCAATTTATTTCCATGGTCCGAGACCAGCAACACGCATATTTCAGGAACAAAAACCAGCTCAAAATCTTGTGAGAAGGAAGCATTCTGCGCAGGCCCATCCACTTTGCCCGGCTTCAGGGTGTAGCCTCCAGCAATTGTTGTAGTCACTCCTAAGTGTTAAATATTTTCCGTCAGTTCAAGCACATGAAGATTCACATTCACCTTTGCAAACAAAGTGTAGAACACTCAAAAGGTTGGAAGATTAATCACACAATCTCTATTGAATCATATAAGGTATAAATAATACAAATGAATTAAACAAATAAGGTGACTAACCTAAACTAGGTATAGACAAATCCTAGAATCAATCTAAATCTAAATATTACAAATTGGTAATTATAGGGTATACACTGATTACACTTTACTTATTTGGATGTAGATCCAGATTCTTCAATATGCCCCCGCAAGTTGGAGCTCCGAGAGGAGAGACAAATCTTAAGTAATAACTGATGAAAACGGGTGCGGGGTAGAGGTTTGGTGAGAGTGTCTGCAAGCTGATCCACGGAAGCAACATGGGTAAAATGAAGATCACCATTCTGAACTTGTTCGTGAATGAAGTGGTAGTCAAGTGCAACATGTTTCATACGTGAGTGGAACACCGGGTTCGAGCAGAGGTTGGTTCCACCGACATTGTCGCAACAGATGATCGGTGCCCGGGTAGAGAAGAGACCGAGCTCGCCAAGTAGATTGGATACCCAACGAAGCTCGGCGGTAGTAAGCGATGACATATCGATGTTGGCTTGATGGAGGGCCAGAACAAGCGTGCGTTGTTTCTTGGAACTCAAAACTAGATTCTTGCGATCGGAGTAGAGAATGAGGCGTACGGTAGGTAAAAATCCATTGTTATTCTTAGACGGTCGGCGTCAGAGATGGGCATGTAAATTGAGTGGCGATTGGCAATGGAAGAATCCCATGATCGATAGTGTCGTATAAATGGTGAATACCCGCTTTTACCGTGGTTCGATGGTGTTGTCGGGGAGAGATGCATGTACTGAGAAAGCTTATTGACCGCATAAGCAACGTCTGGTCCGGTCAATGTTAAGTATTGAAGGTTGCCAACAATGTTGAGAAATGCAAAAGGAATTGAGCGAGGGCATTCTTAGGATTGGAAGAGACAATGTAGGAGAGAGGTTAAGCGGTGGGGTGGAGATTGAAGGCGGCGTGTTCTGTCATCGCCGATTTCATAGGCAAGGAGAGTCGGCTGGCTATATATATACGTTGGGAAGGATCAAGCCGAGTGGATGAGAAAGGACTTCAACACCAAGGAAATAAGTTAGGGGACCCAGGTCCTTGAGAGAAAACCGAGCAAAGAGCAAGGTGATGAAGTGTTGAACAACTAATGGATTGTTGCCTGTGATGATAATGTCATCAACATAACTAGCAGATAAATGGTAACCGCAGTGTGACGGAGGATGAATAAAGAGGTATCTGCAGTGGAGTTCAGAAAACCAAAGGTAAGTAAAAATTGTTTAAGCTCATTATACCATGCCCGAGGTGCCGCACGCCCGTAGATGACCTTGCGGCGTGAACATGAATGGGATGATCGATTAATCCGTTAAGCCACGTAGTTGAGCCATGAAGACATCCTCGATAAAGTGCCTGCGAGAAAGGCATTGTTGACATCGCGGTGATGGAGGCCTGGCCGTGACTGATCGCGAGGAGAAAGGAACTAGAAGCGAATAGTGGTTGGTTTCCCTCTGCAGGCCCGAGAGATGTCATGATAGTTAATGTCGGGCTATCTTTGAAACCCCTTAAGCGACCGATCGTGCTGTACATCCTGAGACCATCAGGTAAAGCATTGATCACGAAAGATCCACTTACAACCCACAATGTTTTTAGCCGACTCGAGCGGTACCAATTCCCAAGTGTCATTCCGAACAAGGGCATCAAACTCTTCCGACATTGTCGTGCGCCATTTGGGGTCTTTGATGGCTTGGGGATTCTGATCGATTCTGGAGTCTCGGGCAAGTTAGGCAAAGGGTGAGTTTGTGGTACGTTTGTGAATGTTGTGGTAGAAACGGTGGTGGAGAGGAGAGTGCGACCCGGAGTGGGGCATGCGAGGAGGACTCGAGTTCTCTAGAACAGCGGGACGCCAATCTTGGGAGGTTGGGTGCTTGGGCGGAGTGAGCCATTTCGATGCGTTGATTAGGGGCGAGACGGTGGGCGATTGGGGAAGAGTGTGTGGGATGATGGTGGAGGAGGCAGGGGCTCGACTAATGGTGCTATGTACGGGAAGCTCTCAAGTGCTCGAGTAGGTGACAGCTCAGTTGTTGTTGGGGGAGCCGAGACGGTTGTCGATTGGGGAAGAGGGTGTGGGATGGTGGTGAAGGGCTCGGGCGCTCGAGCATGCTGGGATAACTTGGCTAAGGAGTTCGGGCCATGAGGAGTAGGGGGGCAAGGGACCGGATGCACAAAATCAAGGGTGTTATCTGCGGCGGGGATCTTGGAGGAAGCAGGCGAGTCGACAAAAGTGTGAGAACCATGTGGAGATAGGCGGACTCGATGGGGCGGGGAAGAGAGACAAATGGAGCGTAGGCAGGGAAGATGGACTCGGCTCGCGAACATGTGGGAGTGATAGGTCTTGGTGGTGGAAGGGTCATAACGGTCTTAGGCACTTTGGGTAGCGAGTAGCCCGAGGAAACACGAGGGACCGAGGAGATGGGGTGAGTTTGTGCACCGAGTAAGGTCAAAGCCATGGATAACACAGACAACGAAAGACACGGAGTTTGGAATAATTGGGAGGAGACCCGAAGAGCTTGTGATATGGAGAGGACATACGTAGTGTAGGTGTGAGGAGATGATTAATGAGATATGTAGCCGTGAGAAATGCATATGACCAGAAGGAAAGGGGAAGAGAGGCTCGAGAGAGAAGTGCCAAACCGGTTTCAACTATGTGACGGAGGCGACATTCAAAGAAACCATTATGTTCTGGAGTGTGTGGTGGAGATGTATGATGAGATGTGCCATGAGTGGCTTAAAAAGGTGGACATACCCGTGTATTCACCCCCATTATCCGAATAAAGGGTAATAATTTTCCATTTGAAGAAATTTTCAACAAGTGATTTGAAGCGGGGAAAAATCAAACTGACATCGGACTTACGTTTGAGCGGGTAGAGCCAGATATAATGGGTGAAGTAATCAACAAAGACAACGTAATATTTGAAGTTGTCAATCTACTGAATAGGAGATGTCCATACATCATAAAATATAATTTGCAATGGAGCAGAAGACATAATGGTGGATTGTGAGAAAGGTAACTTATGACTTTTATTACAAAAACAGTCTATACAATGAAAGGAATATGACAAGGCAAACACGATGTGTAACTTGTAGTGTGAAACTAAATGCCAAAGAATGGGCTCGGAAGGATGGCCTAACCGATGATGCCAATCATAAGGAGAGACTGGAGAACGCAATGATGGAGGTGGAAGGCTTGGTTGACCATTCATAAACACCGTCTTTAGTGCGGCCATGAATAAGTATTGCCCCCGTCTGCGGATCTTTCACATGAAAAGAAGAGGGTAAAAAATCAACTGAAGTTTTGATTGTTTTGCAAAATTGTAAGATAGATATGAGGTTGCATTTCATGTTAGGGACACATAAGACGATGCAGCAAAATGTAAAGAGGCAGGAAGGGATAGATAGGAAGTTGAGCGAATGTGTAATGTAGCCGATTACCATCACGGTAATAATGACATTTGGACCATCATAGGGAGCATGGAGGTTGAGGTTGTTGAGGTCGACGGTGACATGATGAGAGGCACCATTGTCAAGCAACCATGGTGGTGTCTGGAGGGACGGAGGTGGCGGCATGAACCATGGGGTGCCTTTAACAGTTGTGCGGGTAGGAGGCGGCGGGTGAGTGTGAGGAGATTATCTGGAGTGGAGGTCGCACCGGGAGTTAAGTAAAAGTGGGCCTTGGTAGTAGTGTTGTGCTGTGCCTTAGCGCAAGTCTGGGCGAGGTAACCTTGTGATGAGGTCGGGTTGCGGGGGGCCCAGGTGGTCGAGGCTGAAGCATGATGAACTCTAGTGGAGTGGGAGCATGGTTCAAAGTTGCGATATCGATCGCAGGCTGAGACCAATGGAGACATGCTCAGTCTCAAAGGATATCGGCCGATACGCAAAATAAAATTATTAAAATATTTAAAAATTATTAAAATTATATATAAATTATTATAAAAATATAAATAATTAAATAAGCTAAAAATTTAATAAAACAAATTTTTATATTTAAAAATAGGCTAGAAAAAACAAACCCGAAACTAAAACATGTTTCCTTTTTTTCTTGTTGTTATCCTTACTATTGTTGAGAACAAAAACAAGCTAAAACTAATAAACAAATGTGCCTTAACACGTTTTTTGCTCTTCTTATTTTTAAGAAGAATAAAAATAAACTCGATGTTTTGAAAATCAGCCAAAAATAAGAACCAAATAGTCAAAATCTTTTATTTCTAGGAAGTCAAATAAAACGGTAATTATCTTAATTTTAATTTAATCGGTTAGAACAAGGGGATTCAAACTGTAAATTGTAAAACCAAGTGGTGGCATTTTCAAAATTAGAGGTACCGACAGGGTCCATTTTATGAAGTGCCCAACGAACCTTCAACCCACAACTACTTCTTGATTCTCTCGTCTTCTCTCCTCTTCTTCTCTCGTCTTCTCCACTACTCACCACACCATAAGACAACCCAACCTTCAATCACACCCGTATCTACCTCGCAGGAGTTTCTCCACTCTCACCATCACATCAGCCACTCAAACTGGTAAGGTTGTGGAAAACTGCTGACTTAAACATTACGGAAAATGTTAATTCTAAAATTTTTGAAACACAAATCTGGGACTTCAAAAATCTTCTGGTTTTTTTGTCAAAAAGATTGCAAAACAGTTTTTAAAATTTCGAAATATGAAATATCATATTTCGTAAAAATGGTTTTTTTTGTTGTGATGGGTAAAACAGACAGGTTGCAGAATCGACTTTTTCATTCTCTCAAAGAAGACCGAAGTCAATCGAAAGATCCGAATCTCGGCCAAATCATTTCGTAGTTCAGCTCATTTAGTACCAGTTTGTGATGGTACCGCATCTCGTATCGACTCTGGCGGCTGTCACCCTCGAGATCGCTACCGACTCTACAGTTGTACCGGACGGCCGTAGTTTTCAACCCCGAGGGAGTATGACGACGAGGCCCCTCCGATTTGGACGCCGCGTCATGTTGGCAATGACAGCGGAACTAGAGGGACCAGATTATGAAAGGTTTGAGCGCCCAATTTAAATTGATCAAATTTTCATGTAATTCATCAAAGAGAATTCCAAGCGTCACTACTTTGACAATATTGGCAATGGATTTGTAGTCTTCATCCTGGGCTTAATTCAAGACTCACACAGACCTATGGTCAAGCTGTTTCCCAAGACGCAAATTGATCTACTACACTCTGATGAAGTATACTCTCCTCTCCTCCAGTGATGGTCTGGGACTCCTTGATGGCAGTTTTGAGTTGGTCCTTGATTTGTTTGACATGCCCACGAGATGGACGAGCATATGTGTTGGCAAGGGTGAACCATGTGTCACGAGAGGTGGTGGATTGTTGAATCATAGGGATTAAGGGAGCCAAAATGAATCCAACAAGAACACCAAAAAGTAGTTTGTCCTGGCAGATCCAAAAGAGAAAGTCCGGATTTGGGGTTTCCTTGTCGGCGGAGCGAGTCGCGGCTAGGGGACAGGGATGAGAGTCATCGATATATTTGCAGAGCTCGTAGCCAATGAGAATAGCTTCAATATGAAGCTTCTAGGAGAGGTAGTTTGTGGGGGTGAGTTTGATGATGTTTTTATGCGAGATGCTGATGAGGATGAGCGGTGAAGTGGAATCTGAGGAATTGGGAATGGTGATTGGCTGCCGTTCTTGAGTCATGAATCATGATGCAGGTAGAGCTGGAGATGAGCCGATGACTAGGGAGAAGGGCGAGGTCTGAAACGTGGCTCTGTAGAACACTCAAAAGTTTGGAAGATTAATCATACAATCTATAATCACATAAGGTATAAATAATACAAATGAATCAAACACTTTACTTATTTGGATGTAGATTCTCCTATACAAAGTACCTCTTTTGGTGATCTTCCGAATAACGTTATTGCTCTGATCGGCAACGTAAACATTCCCTTTCAAATCAATCGCAAAGCTTCGGGGCCCCTTGAACATGGCCGATGCCAAATCGCCGTCGCAGAATCCGGGTTTACCACCGGCAAACCGCTTAATCTCACTCTCTGTAAAAAAAAAACCTAGTGAGACGGCCACAGTTACCTCTTCATTAAACCGAAAATAGGGTGGGCACCTTGAGATATGAGAGAGGACACTGTGTAGAAGAGACTATTGGCGGAATCGAGTATAATGAAATCGGACGATCCGTATCGGGGGAGGACGGAATGAGGGTTTATTTCAAGCTTGTTTCCATCGAGCACTGTACTCACTACATATCCATCTTCCAGAACGTGATTGGCCGAACCTGAGAAAACATGCAAATATTAAGGGGGTTTTAAGAAATTATTAGAAATAGAACTAGGAAAAGTAGAAAAGAGAGCGTGCTTTGACAGTACCGTGAATTCCAGCGATGGTGAAGACGATGAAGATGAAGAAGAAGTGTGACTGCCGGTATAGTGCCATTGAAGCCAAGCCGCGGAATTGCCGGTGGTGCTGGTGGAAGCAAGCTTTACTTTTCGAGAAATGGACAAGGACGAAGAATCGTGGGTACCTTTTCTACGATCAATAAGCTGCTCTGCTTTTCACGATTTCTCTATACACCCCAATTTATATTTGAGAAAAAATTGGGATGTAATATATATGGGATGTATAGAAAGATTGATGGGGGTGGAAATAGAATCTCTTTTCATATATTGGAAAAACGTACTCTCAGTAAGCACTGTTTTTTACAGTGGTAATAACGTCTTCTCTACCCCTTTCACTTTTCTTAACACTTTGGGTTTGTATTGAATTAGAATTTTAATAAATTTCGTGAAATTATAAAATTTATAAAAATTATGATATATTGAATTATGATTTTTAAAGACTTTATAAAAATAATGGTGTATCTAGTTAAGGGGTGTATTAGATTATGACTTTTAGGTGATGTATTGGATTAGGACTTTTAATGATATTTATAGATTTTTTTAAGATAATGACTTTTATAGCGTTTAATAGATTTTTAAAAACTTCTATAAATTTTTGTAGAGTTTATAAATGTATAATATATTTTTATTTTAAAAGACTTTTATAAACTTTAAAGGAATTTTATAGATATTGATAGACTTTTATAAAATTTATAAATATATAGATTACACTTTCATAGACTTTGATATAATTTTATGAATATTAATATACTTTTACAAACTTTTATAAGTATTGGTAAACTTTTATAAACTTAAATAACTATAATAATTGATCTTTTTAATATAAATAAATAAAAATAAAATATCATAATTAAATAATTTTGTCCAAAAAAAAGTACTAACGACTATTTAAAATAGGTTTGAATAAATAAATTTTCAATACTTCTTTTATTTCATATTTTCATAAATTTTCATCTAGACATTTTAAAATAAAAATTTATTTATTTATTTTTTTTATATTTGATTTCATCTCAAATTGTCTAATTCAATTAAGAGTTTTTTTTTTTTTTTTATTTCCAAGAATTACAAATTCCTCATATATTTTTTTCCTTATTTAAATAATCAAAAATCCTAATTTATCTGATCATAATTTCCAAAATTTATCCATTTACGAGCTACAATAAATATGTATTTGATGTGATTTAACATTAACATTAACTACCTAAAAAAATTATTTTTATTCATATACTTATATGAAACTATTCAAAAATAATAATAATACATATGTGATTTTAGGAAAAATCAATAACTAGAATTCGAATAAAAAAATCATATTTTATTTTACCAACTATAATGTGTATACACGATTTTAAAAATTATAGCAAAATTTAAAATTTAGATTAATCAAAATACTACAATAGGAATAGATATCGGGTTAAACCTTTACATCAAAAAAATTATATTATATACAGATAACTTTGTCTAATAATAAATAGATATTTTGTTATACGAATAAATCACTGCTGATAATGAATTGAGAAGAATAAAACAATAAAAAAAACATGATAATGAATTAAGAAGAATAAATTTTGTCTGATATAATAAGATGAGATTATTATAAAGCGGATATAACTTTGTCTTCTTTCACAACTGTTATTTCTTCATGGATGGTGAATGAAAATCGTGAAGAACCATATATTTATATACATTTTGGTGTGAGTGTGTCATTATAATTTTGATTTTGATTTATATTTTGAATGAGACAAGGTGTATTTGAATCAAATTATGATTCTGAAAATCATATTTTTAGTTCTTAATTTCTAATTTTGATATATTTTTTTGAAAACGATTATGATTTTTCTAGTTCTTAAAATATCATATTTGTATGTAAAACGATTAAAAAATAATAATTCGTATGTGATTTTAGGAACAATCATATATTTTTAACTTTTTAGTTTTTAAAATATGAAGAATTAAAAAAACTTTCTAATTTAAAATTTATATAACTTATAGGATAAAACCATTATCTCTAAAAAATATGATTGACTTCACTCATTCGATGAAAAAGTCGTTTTAAATCTTACGGAATTACGCAAGATAATTTTAAAGGGTGAGTATTTATACTTATACTAAAAAAGTCATTAAAAGTAATTAAAAGTTTAATATTTATGAAAGTCAATGACTTTTTCAATACCGATATACTTTTAGAGAGTTTATAAAAATCTTAATTCAATACACCATGACTTTTATATATATTTTTAAAGTCTTAATCAAATACACTATGGCTTTTATAGACTTTTTAAAAGTCTTACTTAATCGAATACACCATGACTTTTATAGAATATTTAAAAATCGTAATCCAATACACCATGATTTTTATAAACTTTGTAATTCCATGAAAGTCATTAAAAGTCGTAATCCAATACACCCTCCTTAATGACATTTATATACCTTTTTAAGATAATGACTTTTATAGAAGTTGATAGATTTTTTAAAGATTTTTATAGATTTTTGTAGAGTTTGTAAATGTATTGATGACTTTCATAGACTTTTATATACTTTGACATAATTTTGTAGATATTGATTGACTTTTATAGAGTTTGTAAATGTTTTCATAGACTTTTATAAACTTTTATAGATATTGATATATTTTTTATAAACTTTAAATAACTATAATAAATTCATATTTTTAATAAAAATAAATAAAAGTAAAATATCATAATTAAATAAGTTTGTCTAAAAAAAGTATCAACGCTATTTAAAATAATGTTTTCCAAGTAAAAAAAAAGTATAATATTCGGTATTCTCTATATGCTCAACATTACTTCATATATTAGTAGTTATATCATCTCTCCGTTTATTAGCGATATCTCTTTGTACCTCATGTGTATCAACACATAGTTCAAAGTCCTTTTCTTGATTTGTTAATGCATGTGAAAGCGTTGAAATTTTGTTATCATTTTCCAATGGAAATTCATCTTAACAACACTTATTTCGAATAAAGTTGTGCAATTCTGCACAAGCTAACACCAACCATGCTTGTGTGTTATATGGAAATTGAGGAGCTGTTTTGAAAAATGTAAAACTTGAATTAAGTATTCAAAATAATATCTCAATTGTATTCTTTAATGAAGTATGACGTACATTGAATAAGTAATTTACATTTTCAAGATGAAGACCTTGTCCATGAAAATCTTGAAGATAATAGTGAACACCTTGAAAATAAGCCAAAAAATTATGTCAATTTGGAAATCCATAGTCCACTAAAAAAGATTTACCTAAAAAAAATATAAAATAAATAGCATTACATAATACATATAATGTCATAAGCAAATAAAACAACACAAAGAAAAAAATAGGTTTGAATAAATAAAATTTTAAAACATTTTTTTTTTCAAAATTTCATAAATTTTCATATAGACACTTAAAAATAAAACTGTATTTATTTAATTTTATATTTTATTTCATTTCAAATTTTATAATTCCATTCATCACTTCTAAGATTTTATTTTTTTTTAATTTCCAAAAGTTACACGTCCTCATTTTTTTTTCCTTATCTAAATAATCAAAATTTCATAATTTTCAAAATTTATCAATTTATGAATACAAAAAAAAATGTATTTGATGTGATTTAACATTAACATTAACGATATAAAAAATATATTTTTATTCATATACTTATATGAAATTATTCAAACAAAAAAACAATACATATGTGATCTTAGGAACAATAAAGAACTATAATTCAATTAAAAAATCATATTTTATTTCATCAACTATAATAAGCATTCATGATTTTAAAAATTATAACAAATTTTAAAAATCAAATTAATCAAATTACTACAATACGAATAGATCTCTCCTGATAATGAATCAAAAAAAAAAAAAAACCTGATAATGAATAAAGAATAATAAATTTTGTCAGGTAAGATAAGATGAGATAATCATAAAGTGGACATAACTTGGCTTCTTCCTCAACTGTTATTCCTTTATGGATGGTGAATTAAAATCATGTAGAACCATATATTATATACATTTGGGCGTGAGTGTGTCATTATAATTTTGATTTTGATTTCTATTTTGAATGAGACAAGAAGGTGTATTTGAATAAAATTTTGATTCTAAAAAGAATATCAAATTTGTAGTTCTTAAAATATCATATTTGTATATGATTCTGATTTTTTTTTTTTTTGAAAACGATTATGATATTTTTTAGTTCTTAAAATATTAGATTTGAATGTAAAATCATTAAAAAAATAATTTGTACGTGATTTTAGGAAAAATCATATTTTTTAACTTTATAGTTCTTAAAATATGAAAAACTAAAAAAAAATGATATAATTTTATGAATCGTAAGAGTTTTTAGGAATAATTGATTCTTTTAGGATCCAACTTTTAGAATTAAAAATGATTAACTTTTAAGATCTAATTAATACGGTTAAATTATAGCAAATTTTAAAAATTAGATTAATCAAATTATCATAATAAGAATAGATCTAAGGTTAAACCCTTATTTCTAAAAAAATTCAATTGACTTCACTCACTTGATGAAAAAATCGTTTTAAAATTTGGAAAAGTGAAGGATAATTTTAAAGGGTGATCCTACTACAAAATTAATTAAAAGTAATTAAAAGTTTAATGTCAATGAAAGTCAATGACTTTTTCAATAATTTTAGAGGGTCTATACAAGTTGTAATTGAATACACCTTAACTTTTATAGATTTTTTTAAAGTTATAAAAAGTCTTAATCCAATACACCATAACTTTTATATACTTTTTTAAAGTTTTAAAAAGTCTTAATCCAATACACTATGACTTTTATAGACCTTTTTAAAGTCGTAAAAAGTCTTAGGGAGGCGTATTCGATTATGACTTTTAATGACTTTAATGGAATTACAAAGTCTATTCAAAATGATGGTGTATTGGATTACGACTTTTAAAGACTCTATAAAAGTTATGATGTATTCAATTATGACTTTTTAAGACTTTAAAAAAATATATAAAAGTTATGATGTATTGGATTAAGACTTTTTAAGACTTTAAAAAAGTGTATAAAAGTTAAGGTGATTACAGTTGTTATTGACTCTCTAAAAGTATACCGGTATTGAAAAAGTCATTGACTTTCATTGATAAAAAGTATATCAGTATCAAAACCTACATTTTTTTTTTACTATAATTGCATGTTTTAAAGTCATGTCTTGATTTTACATCATTATCCTCCTCTTAAAAAAATATATATTTGTCCTTAAATCTTCGTTGACATCAAAGTGATTATTTTATCTTATCTTTTGTTTGTTTGTTTTTTTGTTTTTTTTTTTAGACCTTAAGACAAATTATTGCCCTCGTAGTGGTGCTTCGAGTCCTTGGCAATATGTCTCCCAGGATGAAATGATCTCCTAACACAAAGAAAACATTTTTTTTTGTTGGCTGTCGAACCAAAACTTGTGCAGAACTCTCAAAAAGAACGAAGATGATATGTAACAGGCTGAATGAATGAATGGCCTAATTATAGACTCGCTCATGACATCCCAAACTTGAACCCGACCCGGTTTGGGGCGGGGTGGCGCACCCGCGTGTGGTGAACCAAGCATGAGCTAGGTCTTCTAATTGGATATATATACATCCCAAACCCAAACCCGGTTTGATGCGGGGCGGGGCGAGCGCGCGTGTGGTGAACCAAACATGAGCTAGGTTCTCCCCCTTCCACAAAACTGGGGTGCCCCTTGGGACCCAAACCCAATTACAAGGTAGGTGTATATATACCCTTTAAAAGTTTTGTTCCCATCCGATGTGGGACACAAGCTTTTTCACAAGTTTTAACCTTTAGCTACCATTTTCAAGGGGTGATTTTGGAGGCAATTTCTAATTCACTCCTTAATGGTTTCTCAAAGAACTCAACAGAGCACCATCTCCTCACTATGAGAACACATTCCCATGTGGACCCACATAAAAGAGTTTATGGAACCCATTGTAATTTTAGCTCAAAGATAGCTAATTTATTGTGCTCAAACCCATTTTTCCTACAATCCCCCACATGAATGAAATTGACTGAAACTAATGCAAATGACATGCTGACATTATGAGAGAGTTCAATTGGAAATTTTCTATATAGAGGAAGGTAGCTTCTTGTGGCCTCAACCTTCCTCGTGAAATGCTATCAAGTTACCGATTGATCGCTGAACACATGTCTCAATTGTTCAATCATTTGCGTAAACCAAGACAATAAATATCTACGCAGAATCATTCTCGACACGGTCGTTCTCACGATTGCGTTCATTTCGCCCGAACAATTCCCGGTTTCATGAGTGCTCCTGCAGAATTTAGCCTTTATCATTCTCATAAGCGGCCCAAATTTCTCGCCCACACATAGGTGATTTCTGACTGTATTTTCATATACCCTCTACTTGTCTTTAACAAGATATAAGAATCATTAAAAAGCATGGCTTACTCCCGGTTTCAATGCTACAAAAAGGTCACTATTTTGATTATAGAACTAGTAGAGATTTGTTATCTGTAGTGATCTTTCAATGAGTCACACAAAAATTCTGGCTGGTCTCCTTTGAACTTAGATCTTGGGATCTCCAGTAAGCTAGGTTGGGTTGCCATTCTGGCGACTCTTTAGTGTATAGGCTTTAAACCATTCCCCTCGATGATTTACTTACTTGCTCTCTGGTCAAACCTTTGGTTAACGAATTCACAATGTTCTCTTTTGACCTTATATATTCAATGGTCATAATACCATTAAAGAGAAGTTGTTCACTAGATATGTCTTCAACGAATATGTCGAGATTCTACCGCTATATATATATGACTCAGGCTCTTCAATTAGTTGATTGACTATTGCAATGAATGCAGATAGCAGGCACAGGTTGTGTCCATATTGGAATATCTTCTAAGAAATGACGAAGTCACTCTGCTTCTTCACCAGCTTTATCTAGCGCAATAAACTCAGATTCCATCGTGGATATAGCAATGCATGTTTACTTAAAAGATTTCCAAGACACCGCTCCACCACCAAGTGTAAATAGATAGCCACTTGTGGACTTCGAGTCTTTGGTGTCGGATATCTAATCCGCGTCACAATATCCTTCAAGTACTGCTGGATATTTTGAGTAGTGCAATCCATAGTTTTGGGTGTATTTCAAATACCTCAAAACTCTAACTATTGCCTTCCAATGGTCCGGACCTGGATTACTTGTGTATCTACTCAATTTGTTGACAACGTAAGCTATGTCTAGACGGGTACAGTTCATGACATACATCAGGCTACCAATTGCGTGTGCATATTCTTGTTGTGAAAGGGTTTTGCCATTATTTTTTGATAGATGTAGATTTACACCTACAGGTGTTCTCATTGGACTGCTATCATTTTGTTTAAATTTCTTGAGAATTTTCTCAATGTAATGCGATCAGAGCACATCACCATCTAATGTTTTAGAGATCTTTATCCCAAGTATAACATCGGCAACACCTAAGTCTTTCATGTCAAACTTATTGTTGAACATTTTCTTGGTAGTTTTAATGACTTCATTATTGTTACCCATGATGAGTATATTATCAACATAGAGACAAATAATGACAAACCCATGTTCGGTGTTCTTGACATATACACATTTGTCACACTCATTGATTTTGAATCCATTTGTCATTATCACATTGTCAAATTTCTCATGCCACTGCATTGGTGCTTACTTTAATCCATAAAGGGATTTAACAAGCTGACAAACTTTCTTTTCTTGACCTGGAACAATAAACCCCTCGGGTTGTTCCATGTAGATTTCTTCCTCCACGTCACCATTTAAGAAAGCTGCCTTTACATCAATTTGATGTATCTCAAGATTGTGTATAGCTGCAATAGCTATTAACATTCAAATGGATGGTATTCTTGTTACCGGTGAATAGTTATCAAAATAGTCAAAGCCTTCTTTTTGCTTGTAACCTTTGATAACCAGTCTGGCCTTATATTTATCAATAGATCCATCCTCGTCATTTTCTTCCTTGGAATATCCATTTATATCCTAGGAGGTTTTGAACCCTAAGGAAGATGCACTAGTTCCCACGTATGATTTTGCAAGATGGATTCTACTTCATCGTTTATAGCCTCTTTCCAATATGGAGTTTCAGGGCTCGACATTGCTTCCTTAAAGCTTTGAGACTCATCTTCTAACAAATACATTAGAAAATCTGGACCAAAAGATTTTGATGTTCTAGTTCTTTTGCTGCGTCTAGGAACATCATCATCTTATTGGTCTTGACTAATGCCTATCGCAAAGATCATGAGTTCTTTTTACCGAGTTCGACTCCTCCCCGTAGTGGATTTGTAAGGAAATACATTTTCAAAGAAATATGCATTCCTTGATTCGATAATAGTATTAGCATGCATATCGATAATTTCTTATTTATGAATCAGAAAATGATATACACTACTATTATGTGCATATCCAATGAAAACACAATCAACTGCTTGCATTATTTTATTTACATGATAGGTACCGCTTAATTTAGCCGACACCCCCACACTTTTAAGTATTTGTAAGAAGGTCTTTGACCTTTCCACAACTCATAGGGGGATTTATTGGTTTTCTTGTGAGGTATTCGGTTGAGAATATAATTTACGGAAATAATTGTTTCCCCCCACAAATTTTGAGGTAGTCCAAAACTTAATAGTAATGCATTTATCATTTCTTTTAAAGTTATGTTCTTACGTTCAACCCCATTCTCACAGAGGTGAATAGGGTGAGAGTTTGGTGTATTATAATTACGTTGTGAACAAAAATCACCAATAGGTGCTTCATATTCACCACCTCTATCACTTTTTATTACCTTGATTTTTCTATCAAGTTGGTTCTCCACCTTATTCTTGAAATGTTGAAACATTTCCAATGCCTCATATTTACTTCTCAATAGCTAAACATAACATTATCTTGTGCAATCATCAATTAATGTAAAAAAATATTTCTTCCCACATCTCGTTTGAATAAATTTCATCGCGTATATATGAATTATTAATTTAGAAAGTTCACTACTTCTTTTCAATTGATCGAAATAAGTTCTCAGAAGTTTAGATCCCACAAATCTCTACATTTATGATTCGATCTATTTTAAATTTAGGCAAACATTCCATATTAATTAATCCGCGCAATGTATCATAATTAACATGTCCTAGTTTACCATGCCACACATTTGAAGATTCAAGCATATAAGCAGAAGACGTGTTCTTATTATCGATATTCTTAATAGGAGGTACAACAGTCATTACATTCATTTTGAAGAGCCCATTGCTCATGTACCCCTTTCCCACATACATCCCATTTTTTGTGAGGATGAAGTTGTCTGAGACAAGCACCAACTTGAAGCCCTCCTTACTCAACAATGATCTAGACACTAGATTCTTTCGAATTTCTGAAACATGTAACACATCATTAAGAGTAAGTTCCTTGCCCAATGTCATCTTCAATACTACCTTCCCTTGGCCTTCAACCTTGGAAGAAGAGGAGTTGCCCATAAAGAGTTGTTCTCCATTATCTATGCTCTGGTATGATGAGAACATCTGCTCTGTTAAAACATGACGAAATTCCTATATCCAATTCATCATTCCTTGGTATCACAAGCACGAAGTTCAATTCCTGAGACTACTGCTTGAGAGATTCATGTCTGAGACATCGTCTACTTTAGTCACATTGGCTTGAGGGCGCTTCTTCTCGATTCCCTTGTTCTTCGACTATGACAAATTCTTAGCACTCCAAGTGTCTCTTGCTTGTCGCACACACAAGACTGGCTCTAACTTTTTCATGCGACCTCGCTAGACCGTTGCCATTGTACTTCCTCTTCTTGTTATTGTGGGAGGTCTGCCCTTGTTTCACAACATTGGCCTTGGATTCCATGATGCCCTTGCCTGCCTTCTTCTCAGATGCACGGTTGTCTTCTTCTATTCTCAGCCTCACTATCAATCTTCAAGTCTCATTTTCTTCCGCTTATGCTTTAGGTAATTCTTGAATTCTTTCCATAGTGGTGGCAATTTTTCAATAATCATGTACCCACTCGAAGGATTCACTGAGAGACATCCCTTCGCATGTATGTCATGCAAAATCATTTGTAGATCTGAACTTAACGATCACGCCTCGGGAATCAAGCATCTCAGAGTCTATGAATTTTCCCCACTACAAACTTCTTTGAGCCCTTCATCCTCGCCTTGTATTTTTGTCTAAGGATTCCACAGCTTCTCATAGCATTGAAGGCGCAATACACATTATACAGTGTGTTGTCCAAGCCATTCAAGAGGTAGATGCGACACAAGAAATCAGCATGTTTCCATGCTTCCACAGCGGCAACCACTTGCCTATCAGTTTCATTTTCCTTCAATGCGAGAGCATCCTCTTGAAGGAAACGGGCCAAATTTAAGGTGGCCAAGTAGAACAACATATTTTGTTACCACCTTTGAATTCCATTCCATTAAACTTTTCCCGACTTCTCCATGACCCACAAATTATCGGGCGCCATAACAAAAGTACTGGAGGAGGCCCCACAATAGAATCAATAGCCATTCTACTGAACCAAATTTTTTTGCAGAAACAATATATTAAAAAAATTTTAAACATGACTTAGCCAAATTTTGAATAAAGCCAGTATTAAATCAAAGTGGCTACTGTTCACATAAACAGTATCTTTAAAAATAAAATATGACTTAGTCAAATTCTGAGCAAAAATAAAATATATTAAAACAAACAAATTATCGTTTTTGCATAATTGAGCAATAAAACAATATTAAAACCAAAAGATTACTGTTTTGCAGAATTGAGCAATAAAACAATATTAAAATTGATATGTAAACTGATATATAAACTGATATAAGTAAACTGATATCAAAACCGAGAAACCGAGAAACTGATATGTAAACTTATATATGTAAATTGATATCAATATTTAAAATAAATAAATCCAATGCAGTAGTTCTGTATTCTAGAACTGTAGTGATATCTATATTTACAATATGTAAATCCACGCAAAGAGTCTCGTATTCCGTAACCGTAGTGATATCTATATTTACAATACGTAAATCCAAAGGCGCCGGTTTCCATATTCCAAAAATCTGTAAGCAATATCTATATTTAAAATAAATAATTTGGCCTTAAGATTGTTCGTCACTTTCTCTAATCTATATCAAGATTAAACCAAAACCCGTTTTTAGAACAACCGGACAGAAACATATTCAAACAGAACATAAGAGAAAAACAATTTAAAAGCAAAGTTGTAACCTGTTTGCAGTAATCAGAAATGATCAAGTCTTGCGTTGGACATAATCTCCTTAAGACAAATTATTGCCCTCGCAATGGTGATTCGAGTCCTTGGCAATATGTCTCCCAGAATGAAATGATCTCCCAACATAAAGAGCACTTTTGTTGGTCGTCGAACTAAAACTTCTGCGCAGTAATCCTAAAAAGAACAAAGATGATATGTAACAAGACGAATGAATAATCCAAAATGAATGAACTGAATAGATCTGATGAGACTCACATGACTTTATTCTGGCACGCCATGAAGCTTGGCTCCTGCTAGACTGCTCGTAATACGCATCTATGGAGAAGAAGGCGTTCGTCTACCAACAGTGCTAATGTAAACGATGGCGTTTTGGACTCTCAATGGTAACCCTTGCAAAACGACAACGTTTTGATGTTTCAAGGGCGAGGCGGTGCGCGCGCGCGTGTGGTGAGCCAAGCATGAGCTAGGTCCTCCCCTTCCACAAAACTGGGGTGCCCCTTGGGGCCCAAACCCAACTACAAGGTAGGTGTATATATACCCTTTAAAAGTCTTGTTCCCATCCGATGTGGGACACAAGCTTTTTCACAAGCTTAAACCTTTAGTTACCATTTTCAAGGGGTGATGTTTGGAGGCAATTTCTAATTCACTCCTTAATGGTTTTGAGCAACTCAATATATAATCTTCATCTCCTCATGGAGGATAACACATTCCCATGTGGACCCACCAAAAAGAGTTTGTGGGACCCATGGTAATTTTAGCTCAAAGATAACTAATTTATTGTGCTCAAACCCATTTTTCCAACAACAATCAATTATGGAATGATTAATTGATAAGTCGATGAGATGAAGACCCCACAATTAACTATGTAAAGGTTGATTGATTAGTCAATAAGATGAAGACACAATAATTAACTATGGAGGGGTTGATTGATAAGTCGATAGGATGAAGACGCCACAATCTACTATGGAATAGCTTATTGATAAGTTGGAGATAGTGAAAACGCCACAATCAATTATGAAATGGTTGATTGATAAGTTGATGGAATAAAGATGCCACAAACAACTATGTAAATTGTTGATTCATAAGTCGATAGAATGAAGACGTCATAATCAACTATGAAATTATTGATTGATAAGTTAATATGATGAATGCCATAGAAAAAATTCGATAAGTGCAAAAGTTATTTGGATAACCAAATGTAGTAAAGACTCTGGCCACCTTCTAATCAATATTCTTACATTATTACATCAGAACACGCCTTTTATAGTTACAAACTAGAAAAGAAATATAAATAAAATATCTACTACAATAGCTTACCTAAATCACACCTAAAACTAAAAAAAGAAACAAATCTAAATAAAAATAAACTAAGGAAAGCAAATAAAAATAAATAAACTAAAAGGAAAGTAAATAACTTGGCATGCAAGTCATACAACTTGATTTAAAAAACATCCAAAATACGTCTAGATTATTCTAGAATTTGAATTAGCATATTGAGTGAATCCTTGATCTTCTTTCATTGTGCTCTCAAAACCTGCATTTTTTGAATTTTAATTGCATGCATCGATACCAATTTGATGCAACGTTGCTATGGACTAATGTGACCCGCAATAAGATACTTTCTTTGATTGTTCTACAATCAGTTTCAAAGGGGGAAAGTAAAGATGCCACGATCAATTATATAATGATTGATTTATAAGTCGGTAGGATAATGAAGACGTCACAATCAACTATGGAAAGGGTTAATTGATAAGTTGGGGATAATAAAGACACTACAATCAACAATGAAAATGTTGGATTGATGTTCACGAACGAAAACGCCATAATCAATTATGAACAATGGACTACAAGCTGATACGATTTAATACCATTTAAAAATTCCAATGTTCAAGAGTTACTCGGAGTAACTGAAGAGGAGAAGACTTTGCTGGTACTTAATCATTCCTTCTATTTTATTATGCTGTTGATGATGCGCCAACCCGAATCGGGCTTCTGAGCGCGGTAGTCGCTGGCCGACCTGATTGTTTCGCGGGCCGGGATGCAAAGGCCTGGATCGCCCTCAAAGGCATGATCGCCGCACACCGACCGCAAACCTTGGTCGCAGCACTCTCTCGCAAAACAAAGAAGAAGGCTCGCGAGGCTACGCTCGCGTCGTCCGGCCGCCGTCGCCTTCAGAGAGGCGAGGAGATCCAAGAGAAAAATAACGCCGTACGCGAGTACGCGCCTCGCGAATATCTTCGTCGCCCCAACGTCCTTCCATTTATGTATATTATTCAATCGAGGGAGGAAGGATTCTTTCCATCGATGACATTTTATCAGTTTCTTGATCTAGATTTGTGGAAGAGATATCAATGGGGTCAGCTATCGAGACTATCCTCCTTCCTTAGCTGAGATTTGACGATCAGGCACAACATATTGTTGAGAATTATCTTTGCTTCCTCATTTATGAGATTTCTTAATCGATGAAAGGATGCCGTACTTCTTCCCAATTATCCATATCATCTGGGCTAAAGGAGCGATTTAAAAGCCAAGTTGCCAAACAAGCAGTGCTTCCGCTACATAGTACTACTCCTTCGCTTCCAGCGAAGAGTACCGCAGGCCTATTTTTCAAACCCCATCAAGTGTAAACATGCATTTTCATATACTAGAAACTAGAAACAAAATATAAATAAAATATCTACTACAATATTTGACATAAATCATACCAAAAACAAAAAAGGGAAACAAAAGTAAATAAACTAAAAAGAAAGTAAATAACTTGACATGCAAATTATACAATTTGATCTAGAAAATATCCAAAATACGTCTAGATTCATTTTGAATTCGAAATAGCATATTAAGTGCATCATTTATCATCTTTTTTTGTACTCTTAAAATCTATCTTTTTGAAACTTGCATTACATACTTTAAAGTATATCTTGATTTTGCATTATGCATAGTTGTTTGAACATTTTAAGGTCTAAGGCTTTAACGTAAAAAATAGAAGTGAAAGTGTAGGATCTAATAATGCGTCTTTCCTATATTATTTTGTATTTTGGTCCATAAAAATTTTTATTTTGTATTCCTTTTTTCACATTTATTTTCGAAAAGATAATGCATTAAAAGTAGGCAAATCCATACACATGAAGGATATAGACAAACGCCCAAGTAAATAATAACCAAGGAAGCACAAAGACCACTTAACCTATTTTACAAATAACAGATTGATAAAATCAAACAAATACAAAGTATGGACCTCTTTACTCTATGTATCATAACAGACTTTGTGAAAGTATACAAAAAGGAATTGATGTCTTGATTTAAGTGCACCACATCATTAAAAGCTCTGCCTTTTCCTTTTACTAGGTCCACAAAAAAACATAAAGGGGTAGCCTTCCAACCTTTATTTATTTCTTTACCCATAAACAAAGCATGACAACCAAGGAGATTGTTTCCAACAAATGTAAAAGAGAAAGATCAAATTCCATGACAATCAAGCCTTCACACCCTACACAAATATGGTCATTATATATATATAACCATTTTGTTTCGATTGATTCGCAGTTAAGTTTTTTGTTGGATATTTATTCATTTTACATTACATTGTTATAATATTTTGATCAAATTAGGACTCGAGTTTTAGACATCTTGTACACTCATTCCCTTATTTATCATTTGAATCAAACATCAAAAACAGAGTTGAGTTATTATTCCACTAAGCTTGCATATATATGATATATATAATAATATATTGACTTAGTAAATTTTAAAAAAAATTATTGATATTAATTTGATTTCTATTACATGCTCGTTTCATAATTATCAAAAAACCAATTTAAAATTTATTCATTTATTAAATAATACTAATCATGTGATCTAATGGGAGTTTTCTCTCAAAATAATACATTTTTTAATAAAAAAAATATCAATCTAATATGTTTTTAAAAATAATATCTAAACTAGTGCTTAAAATCGTAATTAATAACTACGATTTTAAATTAATAGTTAAAACCATAGTTATCAACTATAGTTTTGAAATGACTCATTAATTAAAAAAAAAATTTTCATTATGTAGATCCGTATATATATATATATATACGATGAACGACAAGTAAGTCATATCATACATCACGTGACTAATCCTCATTCGAGCCTGATTGGTCACTACGTGCCGACTAGAAACTCTACCATAATATAACTATTTTCGCATTAACTCGGAGATTTCTAATTAAACTAAGCAGATAGCTCCTCAACAATCCCATCTTACATGTTCAAAAAATATCATCATAACTCGTTAACATTACTTCTTGGAAAGTACATTTAAAAAAATAAAAAAAAATAATTTTATCATATTTAATTTAATGAAATAAACTTTAAATGGAAATTAAATATAATAATTTTAATTAAATTTTTACATATATTTAAATAATTTAATATTCATATGGAGAAATAAGTCGAATGATTTTGAGATAACTTATAAAATTAATTTTTAAGTTACAAACATATAGATATATATATATATATATATATATATATATATATATATATATTATCGATACCTTATCCTTTCTTTTGTTTTTTTTTTTATCTAATTTATGTTTTTGCCTTAGCCGTTGGGAGCATATTTAGTTTCCTTTAGCAACCGCTACTAAACTGCTAACAACCTGCAATTGTTGAATGTTATGACTTACAAACCCTTGCATATTCCAAGCTGTGAAGTTTTTTTTTTTTCACATTGTTTCAGTTTTGTATATTATGTTGTAATGACATGTTTTTACAAGGATTCGAATTTGGCTCCAGTAGCTCCTTTCATCAATTTATATTTGAGTTAGGTCTCAAGTCGAAAAGTTAAATGGAGTATTTGAGGGTTTGGTGTTGTCCGCCCAAAATCATTGGAGCAGATAAGGATTAATTATTTTAATTATTTAATTTAGTTTTCATAATTATCTTTAGGCTTTAATTTATCCTTTATATTTTAAATTGGTTTCATATTAGGAATTATTTTTCATATTTATCTTTTATATTTTATTTTTCCTTTTAAATAGTTTTCTTACCAGTTTAGGAAACCTACTTGGATGTATATATATTTCACATTATTGTTCGATAAAATTAATCAAGATTATTTATTTTTCAAATTCTATCATGATAGCTTCCATGGCTTGCGCCCAAAATCGATCATATCCGACATTCAATTCTTCATCATTATTACCGTTGTCTCTCACAAGGATATTTTTCCTTCATTGCCAGCAAACATCAACTAAGTCTCTTACATACGCCCTATTGTAAGCCCCTGATGCTTGAAGTTGGACCCAACAAACCAATGTAGAGTCTCATGGGTATGTTCATGCCATGAGAACTCTCATGTCGATGGAAGCAAGATGGTAAAAACGGCTTTGAAGGAAAAGGGGATGGGTAGCCACTGATGGGTATCTTAAATACTCATTTTATCATCATGTTTTGCTTATTTTTTAGTATTTTTTTGAGATAAATAATTGTTATAATGCTCTATTTTCTCTAATATTTTGATCTTTTCATATGCAAAATGACCTTTCATGGCTCCAATATTTGTATGAATAGATAGTAGACTTCTCAAGCTTTCTAAAGAGTCCTTATTCACTTAATTTAGACTTCGATTGATCAAATTATGATTTTTGGAAGTTGAAGGAATGAGGAAGAGTACTAAAAATATGATCAGTTGGCACACTTTGTGGATTCAGTCTTTACCATCAATTATAAAGTGTTCTTTCTGGCCATATCCATATTCTACACTCTATAAGCTTTTCAACGAAACTAAGATTGCTTAATTTGGAGTTATGACATCAAGAAGTAAAAGAGGAAAAACCGTGCATGTTATGAATAATGTCCACACTGTAGCGTGAGATTTACCATGCTACAGCGTGGATGTCCGGCCCAACACCTTGATTTTCTGGTTTTTTGCCTATTTTAAGCACAAATTCGAGGAGACTAGAGGGGGATCATTTTAGGGGTTTTTGGGGAGCTCTTTGGGTGGATAGAAGCCCTCCATGGGTATATAGAAGCCCTCCATGGGTAGAAACACCCTAAGACACAAATCTTTGAAGGAGAAAAGCTTGAAGAATGAGGAAATGGAGGAAGAAGAGATTGAGGCTTCACTGAGATTTGTTTATTATCTCTTTCCCCCTTTGTTTTCCTTTCTTTTGATGGTTGTATTTTCTTCAAATATGTTTTAGTTTGTTTTCTTAGGGCTAGGATGTAGCCAAAGACATTAATGTATAGATTTCTCCTAATTTCCATTGATTGGTGTATTATTTTCATATATGTGTTGAGTATTTCATTTACTCTTAATGTTTGTGGGTATTTGGCTAACATTTGCATGATTTGTGGTTCAATTTGAGATCAAGAAGTGATGATTGAGTTAGACCATGGATGAAATGTCATTTAATTGTCATGAGATAAAGATATTCATGAAATTAGATGTGGTATTTAGGTTTTTAGGGTTCATAGCACTCTTAGTTATGATGGTTTGAGGTGAGATGCAAAGATATAACATTTTCTATGGCAAGGCGGATGTTTGAGAAAGATTCATATATACACAGAAATAAATCGTCATTTTCATATGAAAATAAACATCGTTGATTTGTTGTGAGGTTCATAAGCATGATCGCTTATAAGGAAATCTATGTCCTAAGGTTTTTTAGTTTGCTTTAGATTTTCTTGAGTCTTTGTTAGTTTAGGACTTTGCATGCTTATTTTCCTATTTTGTATTTCAAAATCAATTGTGTCATCCAAATAGAGAGTAATCTAAATTAGAGTCGGTAATTAGTAACCCATTTCCCGTGGGACGATACTCTTACTTTTCACACTATATTACTTGAGGCGACGCATGCACTTGCACACATAGGTGAACTTCGGTAATTAGTTGCACACGTAAGGCAGGCCACACACAGAGCAAGTGTCAAATGCCACAGGTGGGCTATGCACACTATAAGGGTTATGTGATGTAGGCGGGCCGCACAGAGAGATAGGGGCCGCACCCTGCAAGCAAGCCATGATGCACCAAAAACACACACTATAGGGCAATTGCATAAAATTCAAGACAAGGGCGAATTATGCCCTATGTCCCTTTATGTATGAGTGTATTTGGGGTATGAGGGTTTTGGATAATTTAATAAATATTTATTTATTTATTCCATTATGTCTCCTCAACATAAGTTGATGTTTCTTAGAGAAAACTAGAAAAAGGCTTAAATAACTCTTTAAGGGGGGTTGTGTAGTTTATGGAAGAGGTGGGGGGGCAGGGGCTCGACCTTGGTGCATGGCCGGGCACATGTATGGTAGTGGTAAGGGGATGCATGGACTCCACAACATGCAAGTTGCCTTCTTCTTATGCTGGCAAGGGGGCATGTCAAGAGCTTGTGCATGCAGATGTAAGGCCATGGGTGCAATGCCATGGCTTGATTACCTTGGAAAATCAAGTAACAAAGCATTGCCGTGAGGACATGGATCGAGCAGATTACGTCATAAAGGTTTCTGGCTGACTGGGAAGGCTCGTGGCCCCGATTAGTTGCTAGTGGCATGATCTTCATACAACAAGACATGTCGATGGCACCTCAGAAGGCCTCGGGAAGAAGGCGCTAGTCGAGATACAATAATATGATCAAGGCATGATCGACATCCACGAGGGAACACAAGACTCAAGTAGCGCCTAAGGGAAAAAGCCACAAGGGTCAATGATGAGTCACGGAATCTCTGATGGAGGCAATCTGCTGCGCGGCTGCAAACATGTTCCATTAGCAGTTGCACCACTTCCCTAAAGCATAAAATCGTGGGGTTATGTGGAACCACCCATGAAAGGGTGTGTGGGTTGAGAAGTGGTGTTGGTGGGAAGTTGGGGGCAGTTACCCAAACTAACCCACATTTTGGGCTCACATGTAAATTAGAAGGCTATAAGAGCCTATTTGATAGGAAGAGAGAGAGAGAGAGAGAGAGAGAGAGAGAGAGATAGAGAGAGAGAAAGAGAGGTATTGGGAAGAAGTCATTATAAAGCCTCATTCTCTAGTTCCTATTATGTCAGTGCTGAGGCACTGCACTTTTTGTAACTAGTCCGTTGAGTAAGATTAATAAAACATGGCGAGTTCCATTGAATAGTTTGTCTCTATCATTTTATAATATGGGCGAGAATTCTCAAAAGACCGGCTAAGTAGGACTTAGCGTCGCACACTTGCAAAAACGAAAAATCGTGGCTTGTCCTAGTAGGTGTGACACCTACCTTGGCACATGCCAATTTTGTTGTGTTTAAGGCTAAATTACCAGACAATTCTGGCATCACAAAGAAATCTCAATGTCCTACACATGGACCATCCCCCTATTTTGCTCCTTGTGCCAACATAGCTACACATCTAAGTTCATCTGCTTCTGAATGGATTCTCGATTTAGGCGCGTCTCAACATATTACTACTAACATTGGCAACCTTCCTCTTCACTACCCTTATTCAGGACATGATGATGTTTTGATTAGTGATGACAACAGGCTCTCTATCTCACATATTGGTTCACTTACACTTAATGCCTCCTCTAATTTGCTTACTTTAGATAATGTGCTTTGTGTTCCCTCTACGAAAATAACTAAATTTATATATCTCAACTTTGTTCCACTAACCATGTTTATGTTACCCTTTTGCCCAATGCTTTTTAGGTGAGGGATCTTCGCACAAGGACTTTAGTGCATCAAGGACCAGTTAAAGATGGTGTTTACGTGTGGTTAATATCTCTGCAACTTGAGACTCCTTTACTTGCTTTCTCTAGTGTCAAAGCATTTGCACCTATTTGGCATTCTTGTTTAGATCATTTATCCAATAAGCTAGTTTCCCATTTAGTTGCGTCTAATCAAATCTTGATTTCTTCAGGATCTCTTCATTCTTACTGCAATTCATGCAAATGCAATAAGAGTCACATATTACCGTTCTATGATTCCAGCACTCTGTTTCGCTGCTCCTTCGATCTAATTCTTTTTATGCCCTGTGACTTCCCTGTTCATTCTAATGATGGTTTTCATTATTTTGTTATTTTTGTTGATCACTTTACTCGTTATATATGGTTATACCCACTAAAACGTAAGTATGAGGTTCATGATACTTTTATTTGCTTCAAGCAAATTGTTGAACAAAAAATTTAATCGCTCGATTATACAATTTTATAGTGATAATGGAGACGAATTTCTTGCATTTCATCCCTTCCTAGCTCATTATGGTATTTCTCACCTTACCACACCTCCTCATACACCTGAAACATAATGGTCTCTTTGAACGTCGCCATTGTCATGTTGTTGAAACTGGTCTTACTATTTTGCATCATGCATCTCTTTATCTCTCTTATTGGCCACATGCATTTGCTACAACCACCTATCTTATAAATCACATGCCCAAAACAAGTTTTGGAATGTTATCTTCCTTTGGAAAGCTCTTTGGCTTCGACCTTATTCTCCACATAAATTATCACCCCGCTCTACTCCATGTGTCTTCTTAGGTTACTCCCTTACTCAAAGTGCCTATTGTTGTTTAGATTCTTATCTCGAGACTTACCCGCCCAGCCGCCATGCTGAATTTGTCGAGCCGGTCTTCCCACTTTCTACTCTACTCCTATGCGCCCTCATCCGAGTCCTTTATTCCGCTGCCTCTTGGTTTCCTCACCCTACCACTTTATAGTTTCACCCCTTGCCTCGGAAGCCTCCCTCCTCGTGCCAACGCCCATCACATCTTCTATCGTTTTTCACTGTAGTCTCACGATCTGCCTTCCATTGTGAAACTACATTGCCCACATCTACTAGCCTCGCTCGATTTTCCATATCACATCTTGATGCCACCATCGCCACCAACCCCACTCCATCACCACCAAACACCCATCACATGATTACTCGCTCTAAGAACAAAATTTAGAAACCAAATCCCAAATTTGCGTTGATCCACCAAACCTCATACTATTTCTCAAGCTCTTAAGGATTCCTCTTGGCGACAAGCTATGTTTAAGGAATTTGATGCCCTTCCTCATAATGGTACTTGGGGATCTCATTCCTCCCCATTTGTCACAAAAATCGCTGGATGCAAGGCAAAGTTTTGTATCAAATGTGCTGGGCAGATGTCACCATTGCTATAAGAGTGGTTCTTTAGCCTCAAGAATCGCTTCAAGGTCAGGTCCTTACGACGATTGATACACACGCTTCTTCCAATGGATACTTTATGAGAATGTCTATATGTCACAACCCCCTGCATTCACTGACACTAATTATCCTCATTATGTCTACAAACCGAAAAAGCTATTTATGGTCTTAAATAGGCTCCTTAGGCTTGGTACACTTAATTACGCTCTTACCTTCTTCACATGTACTTCACTTCGGCATAATCTAATACTTCGTTTTTTTTATTTGGTCAGGCTGATTTTCATGCTTACCTCGTTTATGTTGGATGACATTATTTTCACATGCAAAGGATCCTACTCCAAGTTTATCACAACTGGTAGCTAACTTGCTAAGCCGCTTCGATCAAGGACCCTGGGCTTGCCATAATGTTTCCAGGGTGTTGAGGTTTCCACCCACCTTCTTATTTCTCAATGACAATATATTATTGACATTATCTCTTTACACAACATGATGGGGGCGAAACCTGTGTCTACGCCTCTTCCAATAACTTATACTCTTACTCTTCGTGATGGATCTCTCCTTGTGATGTTACCCAGTATCATTAGTTAGTTGACAATTTACAATACCTATAATTGACACGACTTGACATTGCCTTTGTAGTCAACAAATTGTCACCATTCACGCACGTTCCCTCAACCACTCATTGGGGTGCTGCTAAAAGACTTTGCGATATCTTGTTGGGACACTTTCTATTAGCTTCCTTATTCGGCGTCATAGTTCTTTGTCTCTTCATGCTTTCTCTAATGTTGATTGAGTCACTAACACTGATGATTGTACTTCGACCAATGTGTATATTGTTTTTCTTAGTCCTAATCCGGCTTCCTAAAGTCTAAAAAGCGTGCCGCCGCTTCCACTCCAGGTGGAGTATCAACGGCCGGTCGCCACTACTTAAAACCACAATGGGATCATCTCTCTAGCGCGAGCTTAGCGTTTAGTCTTCATCTACTTTAGTAATTCACTGTGATAATTGATTAGTGCCCAAAAAGTGCTATTTTGAGCCCTATTTATTATAAATTTTGAGTGCTTTTTGTGTACCCGATTTGCACATCAAGGTCCCTACTATTCTAATGACGTGATTTTACGCGAAATTTTAGCTATGAGCTAATTACGTTAAAATCGTTGAGTCATCAAAGCACGGTTAATTCAAGTCAAATCCTTCAAGATTGCAAATCAAAGACATGAAAGAATAGCAAAATGTGAAGAAAACGGAGCACCGCAGAGTGTTTTCATCTACCACGTGCATCATGCGAAAGCACTGCCTCTCGCAGCTCGTTCTCCCTGCAGATTTCACGCATTGTTGTTTTTGCTACAATTTTTGGTTTCTTTCGATTTTAACCCTTGTAATAACTTTAGTTTTAGTTTTTTTTGTAGTTGCATATGCTGAAGACCCCAAGGATAAGCCTCGCCTCGTACAAACTCAACTCACTTCATTTCTAAGACACAAATGAATGAGGCGCTTCACTGCTTCCTTTTCTCCCATTTTCTCTCATTTTATCTCCCTTTCTTGGTTGCCAAACACCCTCAAAGGATGACAACTGGAGGGATTTAGCCGGCTTAAAACCTTCCTCCTCAAGAGGGCTACCATCGAGAATCTGCCTTACAGAACTGTTCCATCAAGCCACGCAAAGAGTTTCGGTGATTTTGGCTCCCAAATTTGCAACCCTAGGTTTAAAGCTCTGATGTATTTCTTCGGGCCAATATTTGGCAAGTTTCTTTAGGGTTCAAAGCAGTATTCTTAACTTTAGATACACTCGATATCCATTAGTCGCTCTTTTACGAGCCACCGGGATAGTTAAGTTAAGGCCGGATTTCAACCCTTTAGGTTAAAATCTCTTAAAGTTTACTCTCCCTAAACGTGTATTCGCAAGTTTTTGGGTTCAAATTCGATACTTCACTAGATTCACCGGGACGCCAGTTAGTCATTCCCATACACTATCAAGCAGAGGCTTTTTGAGACATGTTTTCACTCAGAGGAACTCATAAATGCTAAATAAATGTTTTATATCAAAAGGAAAATTATTCTTAGTTTTTAAAGTTAAATTAAGATCCTGCCTCGGGAGACGACTATATGCCATCCTCCTCACGCGAGGAAATGAACCCGGACCTCTCGCTTGCCTTAGACCTAAAACCAAGAGCGCTCAATGCTTCAAGGAGTTTTTTTCTTATATTTCTTCATTTTATTTCAGCCTCAGAAACCACTATACTCCCCCTCGCTACTAAAAGCCTAAATCCAAATTGAAATTCACTCATTTTCGAATCTCAATCAGAATCATTTCAGACGAAAAACTCATCCCTACGTTCGACCCTGTATCTACTATACCGTTAAAGAGCCTTCGCTAATGACAAAGAAGATTTAGGATATACCTTGTTGATTCATAACACTTACTGTGGCACGAATCAATAATATTGGTGCTACTTATTTGTGTGCCAATCCAATTTTTCATTATCAAATAAGGAATCTTACAGTGGACTTTCATTTTGTTCACAATCTTTGTTTAAGATGGAGTCTTTCGTACGACACATGTTTCTCTGCATGATCAACCCTCGCAGACTGGTAACTAAACTACTTTGGCCCTTACTTACATAATCTTGGCAAGTAAGATCGGTTCGCCAAAGATCAAAGCCTTTGGTGGGGGCATGATAAGAATTGGTTATTTTAATTATTTAATTTAGTTTTCATAATTATTTTTAGGCTTTATATTTTAAATTGGTTTCATTTTTAGGAATTAGATTTCATATTTATCTTCTATATTTTATTTTTCTTTTTAAGTAGTTTCCTTATCAATTTAGAAAACCTAATTGGTCATTCAATAAAATTAATCACGATTATTTATTCTCAAAATTCCATCAAGAGCCATCCGTTATTTTAATCCATTACCATTGTAGAATAATCTGTTGGTTTTATTAGAGACAAGCTCGTGTTTATTTTTATTTTTTTCTGAACTTTCTTGATTGGTGAAACTTGCCCAACATGCCATTTTCGAATAATTTTTTAAATTTTTTATTCTAATTTCAAATTATTTATTTCACATTTTTTTACTGATATTTTAATTTTTGGATTTGATGGATGATAAAAAAGGGTACGAATGGTGCAATTGTGGTGCAATTGTAATTCATGGTCTACTTCAATATAAAAAAAAAAATATAAATATGTATTTAATATTATGTACTTTTCATTACATGGAGTCTTGTACCAAGCTATTACAATTTTTTTTAATAAATACAAAAATAGTTTGACAAAGAAACTAAAGCTTAAAATAGCTTGTAACTTTAAATTTTTTTTAAGTTAATACCATAATGACATTAATTTAAAATTTTTTGTAATATTATAATTATTACAATATTAGCTTAAAAAAAATTTAAATACCCAATCACTATGATATTTTTGAATATTAATTTAATTTTTAATTAATTTTTTTTTTAAATAACTTATTTATATCCAAAACTCTGTTACATTATTAGAGTAGTTTATTTTTATAGAACCCGAGTTTGGACGTTCCGAACATATATTAAAATTTCTTTTTATAAATTTTAAAATTTAATAATATAAAATAATATCTGTTAACTTATATGTCATTCATTCTATCGTAAATAGTATGGTTCAGATTTGAAGAAATGCCCCCGGCGAAATTTCAAATTGGATGTCACGAACACGTTTAATAATAATAATAACAAAATAAAAATAAGACAAAAAACAATTAATTTGTGAAGGGTGGAGGGAGGGAAGTAGAATTAGAGACAAAGACGAAAAGTTTTCTCACACGCTTCATCACGAATGAGCCAATCACACTGAAGGAGTGACCCAGCTGCGTTCCCAGCGGGTGAAAGAATGACCTCCCCAATGGAATTCCAGAGCTGGTGCTCTCATTTTCATTTGCTTACAAAATGAAAATACGCCCACACAGGAAAGAAGAAGCCATTCGTCGTGATTGCGAGGCAAGGACTCTTTGCAGATTTATTCGTTAGTAGTTTCACACCCTCAGATCCAAATCCGTCCGATCTCCGAATTAAAGTATCTGGATCTCGATTTCCTCATTCGGATTATCTGTTTCTACGATTCCTTTCTGATCTACCGGTCTCTGCTCATCTTCCATTCCGGATCGGATCGAGCTCGCCAGAAGCTCCGCGACGGACCCAATCATGAATCCCTTCTCGTCTGGAACGCGTCTGAGGTGAGCCACCATTCTTCTTCTTCTTCTTCTCGTTTCATCAGATCAAGTGCCCGAGACTGAAGAGTAATTTGTTGCTATGCCCTTTAATTGAGATATGTTGTGGTGAGGTTGCTTGGTTTTCAGTTTCTTTGGTCGCGTTGATTGGGGAATTTTAAGAAATACATGGTTTTCGGCTTGAATTCACAAAATTGGGGACTATTATGTTGGAGTCTCAGTGGATGCGTGTATTTTTCCGTTATTGGATTCATTGGTAGTCGATTTCTTGGCTGTGTTAGGTTTCGTTTTTCAGTACTGAATTAGTGTAATGCTTGTAGCTTTGGGTTGGATGACCATTTTTCTCATTGAAGGATCATAGTGAATGATTGTTAGTGGTAGATTTATTCATTGCTGATTCCAAACGGTATGGTTAGGATGTAGTCGGAGAGTGTAATTTTCTGTATTTATTACTACCAACCAGATTCTCTACGTGGTCATTCTATCTGATTAGTTTAGCAATCAGATTGAGTACTTCCAAATTTTCAAAGATTAAATCTCCATTATATATGTTGTCAATAAAATAACCATGGCCTGAGTCTACTGTTTGGTCCAGGGTGTATTGGAGTCCTGTTGGGCGTAATAAACTTTTTCAGTTTCTGTTTAGAAGTTTCACCTATCTGATAAGCATGTCCATGTGTTTGAAGAGCATTGTGTTTGAGATGACTGGATTTTACATGGTTAAAACTAGTTTGGTGTCAGGAGGTTATTGCCTAATTTAGAGTCATTTAGTCAATTTTTCTAATGTGGAAACCACCCGTTCATTTTTTTAATTAGAATTTAGTTTACATTGTTCTCCAAATTGGAGTTGCTATCAATATGTGGCTAGATGTTTAACTGGGAAAGTGGTGACCCTCCGTGTCTTCCATAAACTATTGTCTAATACTCAGTGGCAACATCTTGATAAAACATTTGAGAAAAAAAAATGGGAAGACTATAAGAAGCTAAATATCAAATACTGAGCATTTTTCTAACTTCCAGCCTTCCAACTCATGTACTTACACAAGGCAGCCAGTTTTTTTTTTTGATAGGCAAAAGGAATGCACAATGCTGCAAGTTATAAGCCTTGTTCATGTCGCATGTTCACCAACAAAGTTCAAAGTGCCATAGTTATTCTTGATGTTCTTCTCCACAAGGCTATTATGATATTTCTAGAAGGTTTGCATGAAAAAAGATTAAGTACTTCTTCAACTTGGGGCTGCCTGATTTTGTCACTCATGCTTTTTCCTGTTATATGGATAATACTTAATTCATTTACCCTTCCCAACAAGAATTTCATCTAGACCCTTTCACTTCTCCCCCTCAATGCGGTTTGAAGTGATGATCCAAAATTTTTAATCCTTGAATACACACATACACAATGTGAAACATGGTGTGAGGATATGGCATTCATGAAAAGCTAGATTTGAATATTATAAAGGATTTTTTGGTGCACCATTTTCCTTATCTTTTCACAATCTTCTATTCACACTATGAGCTTCTGTCTTGATATTCCATCACATATACTCATCTGAACTCAAAGGAATTTTTTTCCTTGTTTACACCAGTTAGATAATTTGGTTTATACCAGTTAGATAATTTTTTTCAATGTTGAGAAAATTGAAAATTGATTCTGAAAGGGTCAAGGGGGAGTTGTTTAAATTAGAACCTCAAATAGGTGAATTGTGTTACTTTTTAGATGAAGTGATAGAGGGTGGATAAACTAGAAATTCATATGTTTCATAGGATGAGTTACTTTTATCCTGCTGTAGTACATTTTGGATTAACATGTGAGAATCTGTAATGCCTGAGTATTTCTCCCTACCATACAAGTTATAGTTGGAATGGTTATTCCAATACTCTCATCAATGTTTTTCATCAGAAAATTTCCATCGATTTTGTTTATGATAATATTTGCTATTACTTGAATCAAACAGCTTATTTATGCATGCAATGTTTTTTCTTCTTAAGGGGATATTGACACTTTTCATTGAATGACTTATATTTGCTATTTTGATGTAGGGACATGATTCGGGCTATCCGTGCTTGCAAAACTGCAGCAGAGGAACGTGGTTGCTGCGAGAAGGAGGCCAGCTTATTCAAGATCAAACAAGAAATGATCCATCGAAAATCAGACCAGCAAAGCTCATGTTCATTCACATGCTTGGTTACCCCACCCATTTTGGTCAAATGGAGTGCCTGAAGTTGATTGCATTCAAGGATTTGAAAAGAGAATAGATATCTTAGTCTCACAAGCAGTTTTTGATGAAAGACAAACAGTTCTATGTTATTACGAACTCACAAAACAGATCACTCAAAGTAGATTTTATTTTTCATTTGCTTGACTAATTTCGGCCCTAGTGGCTAGTCCTTGTCTTCACCAAGATAAACTTTATCACTAGTATGATGTTCTTACAAAGTCAAAAAGAAAAAAATAATCATCATTCCCTTGCAGCAACCTTAATTTATTTTTAGAGATCTTAATCATAAATAACTGCACATTGTGACTGTTTGCGCCCTAGAAATATTATTCATAGAATGGTCGTGATCTTGCACCGAAGTAGAAAGATTGATAAATTGTGATCCAAATATTCGAAAAGTGTTACTTCATTGGTTTTTATATCATTTGGTCAAGGATTTATTTTTGATAGGTAATATTTTTATTTTTGTACCTAGCATGATTTTGAACTGAATAACTGACATTCCCACCCCACTCCCTGTCACTTGAGTCCAAGAGATTCCAGCCAAGGATTTTGACACTTTGCTAGTTTATATTTGGATCTTGCACATCCATGAGTTACTGCCTGCATATTTTTGTTCTCTCTCTCTCTCTCTCTCTCTCTCTCTCTCTCTCTCGATACAATTATTGTGTTAATAAAAAAAATAAAGCTGCTTTGATGTATACCAGTCAAACAAAGGAAAAAAAAGAGGATGGACAAAAAGCAATAATTCAGTTTTACTTATGTTCCCAGTAATTCATCTGATCTTGAACCTCAGCACCTTTCCATAATAATTCCACTTTACCATCCAAATTTATACCTCCATTCCTTGACCAATAGACAACTTATCTCTCAAGCCAGGGAAAAGGACTCTAAAAGAATATTACCTTCAATATTCTTGTTCCTACATTGCTTAGGAGCTATTATTAAATTCTTTTAAATTTGTAGACTTCTCTCCTTCCTATAACTTAACAAACAAAAGGTTGAAAAAGAATTCTAAAACACCTAATAATTTTGGTAAATGATACAGACCTTCCAAATTACCCTCTGGGCTGCTAGGCAACCCTTTGTATACCCCCAGAGGTCTTTTGGGCCAAGCCTCTGCTCCCCTTTTGCCTTTGAGTTGATATTTCATTCCCATTCATCAAAAAAAAAAAAAAAAAAAAAAAAAAAAATTCTGGTTGGTAGTGGGCTAGTCTATCTTATTTAGAAATAAAAGACTGGCTTCCATTGTACATGACTTGGCGATTTTCTTGAGCAGATCATACTAGTTGGAGTTTCCATTTTGTTGTTATGGGAAGAATGAACTTTGGTCTGAAGTGATATGTTGATTAAATGGTTCATTTCCTCAGTCTTATTTTCAGTCCTTGCAAATGGGGCCTCTTTTGGATTCTTTCAAAGCTCAAGGGGTTTGAACCAGGGATATCATCATTCCCCTTATTTATTTGTAGGATGGAAGAGGAGTGTTTCATCTTGGGGTTCAAGATGAAAGTGACAGGTAGAAGTGGAGAAGGTGATTCATCTTCTATATGTTGATGGTACCATCTTTTGTGATACTAGTTAGGAGCAACTGACATTTGTAAATTGTGCTCTGATGTGTTTTGTGGTCTTTTTCGGGCTGATAATTGATTTGTAAGAAAATGAGCTAATCCTGAGAGGAGGGATATTGAATTTGAGCAACTAGTTTCAATTTTGAGTTGGAGGTTATGAGCGCTTTTCAGACTACATATTTAGGACTTCCTTTAGGTGCCACTTTTAAATCAATTTCAGTGTGGGATGAAGTGGAAGAAAGTTTCCAAAGGTGACTAGCAATCGAAAAGACACATTATCCAAGAGATACTTCTGCTGTATTACCTTGCTGGCTTGTTTGTCTGCCAAGTTAACATTATACGTCCCTGCTCATCATTTCATAGCGTGAATCAATGCTTTATTGAGTTCAAAGAGACTTTCAATTGGGGGCTCATCAGAAAACAGAATTTGTCATGTTAAGTAGTCAATTGTCTGTGTGGAGAAGGAAAGTGGAGGTCTTGGTATAAGAAATTCTATCTATGATCTGGTCCTGAAGATGCCTGCCTTATGATCCCCACCCCCCCCCCCCCCCTAGTGGGAGACCTAAATAGGTAAAAGGTCCTATAGAAACTTTAGATTCTACCAACAGAGCCAGTCTAGAAATCTGATTTCAACTCATATTGATTCTTGTTCTTAAGTCTTGAAATGCACCCAAAAACCATTAGATAGGCTTAAAACTCTGCAACTCTTTTGCATAAGCACTAAAAAAGAAAGCTGGTGCCATCTGCTAATTGCACATGTAACAACACCCTAGTTCTACTCCTCCCTACTTGGAAACCCTTCTAAAGTACCACTTTCCATTGCTTGTATTAGCAACCTACTTAAACATTTTGTTGCAATGATGAAAAAGAAAGGAGAAAGAGAATTCCCTGCTTTAATCCTCACATTGCTTTAAACTGTCCCTTGGAAATTTCATTCACCAAGACTGCAAGACTTGTTGGGGAGAAACGTTCACTCATCCATGATCTCCATCTGGTAATAAACCTCTTTCTATCTATTTGCTTGGTCTCCACATGTTCATAGCTATGTTCTCCCTTTCACCAACAAAAATTACTAAGTTTGATGGCAGTGATACTTTTTGGAAGTTTGCTTGGACTATGGAGTTTGATAGCTATGTTCGATTTTCTTCCCTACGGACTTCAGAGAAAGCGTCTCGTAGGCTGGGAAGAGGTTTGGTGGCAAGGATCTGTCCCCTTACTTCATCAAGGGATTTGTTAAGTCCCATAAGAAGTTTGAAAACTCTTTTTGGTTTCCACTATTTTTCTAAATTTTGCACCATCATCCGAACACTTCCAGTCATAGGTTTCGAATAGATCCAGCTGCTGCCAATTGCGTGTGAGATTGGTGAAATAAATGGTAATAGATGCATCTCCTTGTTTGAGATCCTGAAGCGCACTTTCCACATGAAATAACTCTGAAGTATTCTCAATATTGGAGTATGTCTCATGGGCAGCCTCCCAAATTTCCTGTGCAGTAGAATAAAGAAGGAAGTTCTCACTAATCTTCATGGTCAAGGAGTTAATCAACCAGGACATAACCATGTTGTTTTTAGATCGCCAAAGCTTGTATTTTGCATCAGATTTGTTAGGTTGCATGGCTGCTCGAGTAAGATAATCGTCATGACCCTTGCCACTGATAAACATCATTACAGATTGAGACCATTGCAATTAATTGTGGCCATTTAATTTGTGATTGGTCACAGGACTAGGTTGGTCTTGGACATAGTAGGAGTGATTGATGGACCAGCAGGAGAGGTGATGCTGGTTGAAGAAGACTGATCTGTTTCAGTCATGGTAGAGATGAAAACAGTGGAGAATTTACCAGAATTTGGTCACCAGAGAAGGAAGGGCAGCAACCAGATTAGGGTATAGAGACTGGCTCTTATACCATGTTGAATATTTTGAGAGAAGAATTATACGTTTTCTCATTGAACAGTTGAATAATACTTACAGGGACTAAGATCTTTACAAAAAGGAATAAATCAATTTAGAATCTGCCTAACTATGGTAATTGAGTATGGGAAAATAATCAATCAACAACTATCCCTAATTTTCTGCTATCCACAATTTCCATACTAATTTCCTGCTGTCGACACTTCCCATATTACAAATAAATATTCTACATTGTTTTTTTCCTCTTCATGATGTTTTTATCTTGTAGACTCTCTATGAAGAATGTATTTTAACAATTTCAATCTTAGCACAACTGGAAAAAGGAACAGAAAAACTGTAATTTTCTGTCATATTGAAAAATAACTTTCTCGTTGGGACTCACTGAGATATATTTCACTAATTCATATTTATTATTATTGCTAGAATTATTTTCTTTAGTCAATAATTTGTTGGTAATTTTTATGTTGTTACAAAAAAAGTATACCTTGAATCATAAATTTTGCTTTAGTTTGGATAATACTTTAGTATTTCTTTATTATTTGGTCTTTGGGTACCTGATTCTTCTTGACTTTGAATTGATTACTTTGTGTAAAAAAATAGGCGGCATTATGCTCTATAAGGATTATAAGAAAGGTTCCAGATCTGGCAGAAAATTTTATGCATCCTGCCACCAACTTACTTAAAGAAAAGCATCATGGAGTTTTGATAACTGGAGTTCAGCTTTGCACAGAGATTTGCAAAGTCAGCGTGGAAGCCCTTGAACATTTTAGGAAGGTAACTTGACCATGACCTAGTCAGCACATTCTCTGAATATTGGAAACAAACAATCTGTCATGTTGAATTATATGCAACTTTCTGCCTTGTATTGTGAAAATATTCTTGATTTTCCGCCTCCTTTCCCATTTCATGAGTTGGCCGTTTGACTACATGATTAATGACTATATCTGTTACTTATGTTCTGCTAGAGGTGTCATGCTGCAACGAAGTCCATGTGAAAATGCACAATAACTCTATTTCATACAACCTAAAAAGATCATTAGAGTCACTTCATTATATCACCAAGTCTATCAGCCAAAGGTTATCCAAAAATAGCAACGCTAAGGTGCTTGAATTTGGAGGTTATGTCTATCTGCAACCTCCCCCTTTTCTCTCTCATGAGATTTAGTTTGATCTCTACCGAAACAAATATAGTGTAGCCTATCAAAAAGAAAAAAGAAAAAGAAAATTTTTTGATATGCCATGGAAAGGCTTTTATAAGGAGATATCTGAACGGTTGAAGCTATGAATTTTATGGACTGGAGAACATAATTGATAGAATGATGGCTTTTTAAGGCTCCAGTGTGGATTGATTTTGATGAGTGTATGAACTTGGTTGTTTTAGCTAAATTTCTATCTCTGTGCATGTAATGCGACATCCATGCCAATAGACTGTAATGGATATATCATATGCTGTATATTCATAAATGAATACTTATTAAGGGAGGAAAATGGGAAATTTTTTTTTTGCGAAATATTGATCATTGTTTCTAACATAGCTGGAAATTGATCAGATAAAAAAAAGGAAGGCAGACACATTTGATTTTTCCACAACTACTAATTATATACCCACCCACTGGGGATTCTCACTTTGGGAAGATGATGACCTTTGGTTGCAACTGATCTGAAACTCAATGGAATTTTTTTTGTCCTGTGCTACCCTAATACTAAGATTCTGTCCGACCTACTAATTATTTTGTCATACTCCTAACAACTAGGCTAGGTCTAAGATAGACACTGAGGTGCTAGTCTGTTAAGAAATTTCTTCCTATAAATCTTGTGATACTGCAATATCCTAGATTTCTTTGTCCTTTTCATTTCATTTGCACTTTGGACTTGACTAAATTATCTATGAGAGCCATCTTTTTTTTTGATTGATAAAAAACAATATATAGATCATAAGAACCAAGAGGTTTCAAAAAGTACACAGGAAGTGAACAAGAGGGAACCAAAGGGAAACCGTAAAGGAACAAAAATGCACTCGAATAAAAAAGTCTTTCTGCCAAGGTCCGCGTTTTAATGTTTTGTGATGGACTTTGATGTGGTTTGAAGTCTTTTCTGGATTGAAGATTAATTTGACGAAAAGTGTGATTATCCCACTGGGTAGAGTGGACAATGTGATGGTTAGCGCCGAGCTTGGTTAAGGGGGAGGGTCACTCCCTTGTATTTGGGTCTTCCACTGGGCCCATGTGGCTTTAGGTCCTGGGATTCCATCAAGCACAGATTCGTAAGAAGGTTAAGAACTCCTGGAAAGACAAAGATATCTCAAAGGGGGGAGGATCACTCATTCGAGCACTCCTGCCTAGCCTCTATTTACTTTCTTTCTTTGTTCAGAATGCCAAAGAGAGTTTGTTCAAGGTTGCAAGATCTGTAGAGACTTTTGGGTGGGTGAAACTAGAGAGAAAACTCTCACCTCATTAATTGAAAACAATTTGTTTCAAAAGCCATGGGTCTCAAGAAGCCTTCAAAAGTATGAATATTGCTCGTTTAAGTGGTGTTGATGGTTTGCCAACAGAGGATTCTGTGGGCGCTGAGTGATCAACACCAAATTTGGGAGGAAGATGGGAACACCAACATGAGGGGCGGTTAGTGGTAATCGGGTTATGGAAAGCAGACAGTGCGAATGGATCACCTTTTATCCGAATTACTTTACAGGGCATATCAGGCTTCTTGCTGAAGGATCCCCGTGCGTGTGGCAAATGTGTAATGCCTCTTCCCTGCCTGTTTAATTTGCGCCTCAAAGACTCAACGTATGGTAAGTTTGGGACTCCACAGCGGTTGATGGGGTTGGTCCCCTGCTTTCCAAAGACCTGAACGATCAGAAATGGAGAGGTGAAGGGTTTCTTCGTCTCTTCATAATGAGAAGATTAAGCCCTTTCTGCAGGATTGCCTTCAATGAAGCAGAGACCAGCCTCGATGGTTTCACAATTTCGCCTCATGTACCAAACACCCACGCATTTTCCCTCGCATTTCCCTTGGCATTCCATTTGAACCCAATTGTTTCCAAAATGAGTTTCTTTCGCCGGGAAGCGCCCTGGGTAAGGTGCTTACGCTTGACCAATTGGGAAGAGAAGAGGAATCACCTTGTAAACAGTGTTTTTATGCAAAGAGGAGGAGGGAAACAATAGACCATTTGTTTGTTTCATTGTTCGAGCTAAGATGTCGTGGGAACCCTGGCTATTATATTACAATTCGCTGCTCCTAACAGCTTCGCTAAACTCTTTGCTTCGCAAGGTGCTAACGTTGAAAACTAGAGTCCTGATGGTACTCCTCCTTGTTTATTTGACGCGAACAGGAAAGAAACAGCATGCTTTTGAGAATGAGATCCCCCAAATTTCTGTAGGATGAAATCATCTTTTGTTCACCTTATATCCCGGGCTAAATTCAGAAAACATAATTAAGCCTGGCAGATTTTTTAACCCCAACAAGGTAGAGTTGTAGTGTTGTCCCCTTTAAATTCTCTTTGTGTACTCTTTGGGGGAGCTTCGCATTGCTTTTAATATATTCCTCGCTTTTTACCGATCAAAAAAAACAGACCTTGACAAAGGGTTTTCTGCCCTACGTACACCCAAGCCAGGCCAAAAAATCCACAAAAGAAGTCCGTGTTAACAACACTATACAAATTTGTCCACCATTGAAATGTCAAAAATGGCTTTAATTTTGAGCGTTGCAACCCCTGCTATCAAATATCACCCTATTTCTTTCCCGTCATAAAGTCCAGAAAAGGCATGAAGGAGCAAAACCATCCAGATTTTTTTTCGTTTTCTACCCACATGCGCTCCTCGCAAGCCAAGAGGGTGTGCCCGATGCACGTGCAAAGATTCCAAGAGTCCCCAACTATCACAAAAAGAGGACCCAAAGGTCCTGGCGTAGCCCTCCTAGTGGATTAACAGATGAGAGCCATCTTGTGTTCCAAAAGTTTCATCTGACTTTGCTGAAGAACATCCTTATTCATACAAATTCCATCTAGTGCTCCTAGGGATAGAAAAAATTTGCCAATTTTCTTCTGACAAGTCTCCAATCACAGGAGTAGTTGTGGCCTCCACTTTAGTTCTCACAAACAATGACTAGCTTCTTTGATGGTGCTCCTAAAATACACCATTTCTTGGTAACTAACCAAACCTTTGATGTTGCAGCTAATGGCATACCTAGAAATACATTTCTGTTAAAATTTTTTGGCTTTAACTTATATCTGATAACATCTGTTTTGAAGTAGGTCAAGAGGGTGAAGTGGACTGGCTAATCTTGTGCTCTGTATATAAAAATAACTTTGTGTTTATAATTTGTATAAAATATATATGGATGTACAAAAGTGCCTAGTTGGGTAGATTCAGTCCTTTCATGGTTTTTTTTTTTTAAATGGATACCAAATTATACTCTTTTCCTCTTTCATTGCTTAACTTTTTAATTATTTCATGTATTGGCAATTGGCAATAGAACTGTTTCTTATTTAGCTACAAACAAATACTAAGCTTTGACATGCTATTAGTTTTTCTGCTGTGACAAGTTTTTCTGTGATTGTAGAAGAGCACAGAGGTTTTGGTCAAAGTTCTAAAGGATGTTGTGAATAGTCCTTATGCACCTGAGTATGATATTGCTGGGATTACAGATCCTTTTCTCCATATCAGATTGCTTAGGCTTTTGAAGGTGTTGGGCCATGATGATGCAAATTCTAGTGATTGTATGAATGACATTCTTGCCCAGGTCGGTTGCTTCTATGCTCTCTTTCAATCATACTTTGTTCTGTTATTTGAGATATAGTATTTTTATAATTGACAATTTGTGCTTGCAAGTCTGTTCATCTCAATGGTCATGAGCTGTATTCCGGTGAAACATTGATTGCTTTTACAATCATTTATAAATAAAGAACTTTTATTAAGGGAGAAGAAAATATATGAGAGAGAGCCTGAAAAGCACCACAGTAACAAATTTGGACCCAATGGCATGTAAAAAGTCCGCAAGAATATCCAAGGACTAGCCTTTGAACAATCTTTTAAATGAGTGTCTTCTTGCAAAAATTGATTTCAATTTCTGGCTGTCTTGCTCATCCTTGATAATTTTCTATTAGTCTCCTTTCAGGTACACCAAAAATTGTCTAATGGACCCTCTCCAAGTTCTTTATTGATGGTTAATGCAGATATATTTATGGTGGAGCACCTAACCAAATTAAGTGCTTGCCAAGCACCTTGTACCTTGTACCTATATTTATACCTAAGAATTCCAAAGGGTGAAGAATAAAAAAAGACAAGACGAGAAGACAAAATGCTATAATCTGTGACCATTGCCCAATGCCATCAATGAAATTTAGAAGTGTAATATTGGCATTCCTGGAAACAAACTAAACCTTTGGAAAGACAATAGAGGAAAAAGTCTTTCAGTGACTAATTAATGCGCTCTCTTTGGAATTTCTGACGTTACTCTCATATGTATCAAATAAAGATGTGCCTACTCTAACATGACTTTTCGCGAAGGGGCCCATGTCTTTTCACAAAGAATAAAGAAAGACAAGACGCCCATGTCTTTTCACAAAGAATAAAGAAAGACAAGATTAGAAGACAAAAGGCTATATAACTTGTGACTGTTGCCTAATGCCATCAATGAAATTTAGAAGTGTAACATTGGCATTCCTGGAAACAAACTAAACCTTTCGAAAGACAATAGAGGAAAAAGTCTTTCAATGACTAATTAATGTGCTCTCTTTGGAATTTATGACGTTACTCTCTCATATGTATCAAATAATGGCCAACTCATTTCTTCCACAAAATGGCCAACTCGCGTAGAAGGAGAAATGCAATAAACAATATTCAAATTAACGGTATTTGGCTCACAGAAGATAATGCCATTTAGAAAGGGATTGTAGACACGTTCAAAGGCCTACTTTCGGAGCTGGGGGGATGGCATCCTGCTTTCCCTAATATCCCTTTGGAGGTTTTAGGAGCTGAGGATGCTGGCAGATTGGAAGATAGGTTTTCTGAGGAAGAAGTCTTTGAAACCATTTCAGGCATCAATGGTGAGAAGGCCTCGAGGCTAGATGGTTTCCCTATCTCGTTCTGGTCTTTAGTTGGGAGTTTGTTAAGGAAGAAGTGATGGAATTGTTCAAGGAGTTCTTTGAGCAGAAGAAGTTTGTGAGAAGCTTAAATGCTACCTTTTTGGTGATGATCCCCTAAAAAGGAAATATAGAGGACATCAAAGATTATAGGCCTATTAGTCTCGCTTAGAGGATCAGATAAGATCCCAGCCAAAGTCCCGCTAAGGTAATAATAGGTCGAAGGGAAGTAATTGACAAAGTGGTTTCCCCAAAATGCATTCAGTGAAGGAAGGCAAATTTTAGATGCCGCCTAATTGCGAATGAGGTTGTGACTCTATGCCGAGAAAGAATGATGCTAGTCTGTGGTTTGTAAGCCGGACATTGAAAAGCTTTACTTACTCATTTAAATTGGGAGTTCAGGTTTCGAGGTAATGAGGAGAAAGGGTTTTGGGTTAAAGATGGCTGACTTGATTTCCCGTGCATGTCTACTCGCCAGTCATTCTCAATCTTAAGCAATGGGATTCGCCTGCTTCTAACTCACTAGGGGTCTTCTGCTAGTGGGACCCCATTCCCGTATCTCCTCGTTTCTTTGGGAATGGATATTTTAAGCCATTTGATAAACAAGGTTGTGGAAGGGAACTTTGTCTGGGTTGTAAGACTGCTGCAGAGGCAGGGAAAGAGGAGGAGCCGAGTTGTCACGCCTGTTCTATGCCGATGGTACCTTGCTGTTCTGCAAAGATAATCCTGACCATTGGCCTTATTTGGGGTGGATTATGATGTGGTTTGAGGCTCTCTCGGGGTTGAAAATCAATTTGGGCAAAAGCAAGATTTTCCCTATAGGAGGGAGGGAGAATGTTGAGGCTTTGTTGGTGGAGCTGGGTTGCAAAGTCGGAACACTTCCTACCACGTACTGTCTCCCCAGCCCCGTACAAGTCAGCCTGGGATTGGTCCTATCGAGAAAGGTTTAGGGAGGAGATTGTCATTTGGAAGCGCCAATATTCCAAAGGGGGAAGAGTTACACTTATCCGAGATCCTGTGGCTAAACTTTCCTATCTACTTCATGTCTCTCTTCATCCTTAGTTCAAAAGGCTAAAATTAGAGGACTTTCTGGTGGGGTAACCCTGAGAAGAAGCGTTATTCAAGAAATGATTGCCGCCCACGCAGAAAGAGTAAACATGATGATTGAGTGGGCCAAATGCCTGTCAGAAAGTGAATTACTGCTCACCAATAGCAATTCTTTTCCGTATACATCATCGCAAGAAAGTCATAGACAGTACGGTGCCCTAAGATGTTAAACAATTCTTTTCAGACAAACATGGAAAGAAACCCGCAAAGATCCGGAGCCATCCTCCTAAAAAATTTCAAATCTGTATTTGGTATGGCAGCAGAATGCCTGATGATGTCGGTGGAGAGTTGGTTTTGCATGGCGACTGACATTGTTTAGCTTGGTCAGTCCAAAGAGGTTTTGATCGTGAGGTTCGACATCTCGCATAGCTACGATGGATCCCTTGCTCTTAGTAGGCCTTTAATGACCGAAGTGATGAGGTAGAATCTTTCTCTCAGATACGATTCAAACTTTGAGAAAGGATCTCAAATAGGAAGACAGGCCGATCTTAAAAGGAAGCACTTGCATGGTCTGGGCTGAAGCTAACGTAGAAGAGGCGTTGAACCGCACCGCTCCGAGTCACGCTCTTCCTCGCTTCTTTAGTCTCTGAACCTTGGTTCCTTTAAAGGTGGGCTTTGCTTGGGAGGCGCTCTCGGGGGAAAGATGCTACACCTGATCAACTCAGCAGGGAGACCTTAGCAAACATATGCCACTGTGAGAAGGAGGAGAAACCAACTATCTTTGCACCGCCAAGGCCAATACCTGGGAGCTACATTGGCTATCAAGCAGAGACGGGCGCTTCCCTCTCGCCACAGTCCTCTCACAAGTAAGGAACCGCAGCAGCTACAGTGTGGAGGGCAGCCCTCTTTGACTTTGATAGTGTGGTGTGAAAGAAATAGAGTGAACTTTGATAATGAGGCCTTCAACACATTAAAGAGTTCTTTCATTTTAGAATTTTTACCTCGCCTAACGATGAAGGTGACAGAGACAGTGAGCCATATTTTTCTTGCATTGATGGGGGTATAGATGATTTTTTGGGTTGGTGGGTTTTCCAGTGCCTTTTGGCCCTTTTCAATGTCACAGCCTTTGTATATGATTCAATGTACTTTGGGTAGTCACTGTATTTTTTTGATATTTAATACATGCTAAGTTTTTTACCCATAAAAATGTATCAATAAAGATGTTTCATTTAATAGCGCTTTGTATGGCCCATGTCTTTTCAGGCAATGAAGGAGAATGTAATCAACTGCTTTTCTTTGTTCAATTAAGAAAATATCATTTATAAAGAAAGGTCTTTCCTTTTTTTACTGATTGGTGCTAAGGGTTTGCCCCAAAAAGCTTCCCAAACAAAGAAAGCAACCTTAGGTTATGTACAAGACCAAAAGCTATGGAATTTAAAGAGATCTCAGGCTCTAAAATAGAACGAAGGATTTAATGGTAGAGCTCTCCACTAGCAGATTATATTTTAGCTATGAACAATGCTCATCTTTGGAATGATTTTTTTTTTTTTTTGATAATTATATTATATTAAAAGAAAGAATATTATTTTTGATCAGTTAACGATTGGGAGATGGTTGGAATCCTACTTTCTTTAGACCTTTTAATGATCGGGAGATGGATGATGTGGAGAGTTTGTTGTGCCTGGTATTGGGGAGGAGGGTATCGAGGTGCGGAGGACAGGCTCTGGACAAGGTAAAAAAAATGGTTTGTTTTCCGATGTTCAAAGCAAAGCTTTGGAACTAAGAACGCCCTCTTCTTTTCCCTGGAAATGCATTTGGAAGACTTGTGTTTAGCCAAAAATTAGTTTCTTTACTTGGGAGGCAACGCGGGGCAAGATTTTAACTTGAGATCAGCTCCAAAAGAGAGGTTTGTCCCTTGCTAATTGCTGTCCCCTCCGTCTAGAGAGTGAGGAATTAGTGGATCATCTCCTCCTTCATTGCTCTAAGACGAGGGCTTTGGGATTTGCTTTTGTCCCTCTTTGGAGTCTCTTGGATTTCAACACTTACAACCAAGGACTTCTTAGGATGGTGCGTACTTCCCAAAGAGAAGTGAGGGGTTTGGAATGCGGGCCGTTTGTGCATTTTTTGGATGTTTAAAGAACAGAATGATTACTTTTGTTTCTAGAGATGAGGTTTGTCTATACAAAGCAAAGTCTCTTTTTATACATCTTTTTAAATAAGACTAAGGTGTCAATAGTGGAGGGACTCTATGATTCTTGGTCTATTTCATTGATTGGGTGGGTGCTAGTTTTTTGAGCGCTGTTTTTTGTTTTCTTGTGGTCACCTATTTAAGTCTCCTTTTAATATTCATTTATCAAAAAAAAAATTTTTTTCTACCTGCTTATATTAAAAGAATTGTATACTCCCAGTGTATTTCTTGGAATCTCTTGGTTCTTTTTTGATCAATTTATTGCTTTTTATTGATCAAAAAAAAGAAAAGAAGAAAGAATTGTCTATAATAAATCAAATATATTTGTTTCTTCTATTTGGGTCGGAGACTACAAACTTATTGATAGGAGAATAGTCCCTCGACCTAGATGGCTGAGAGTTGTGTTGACTGGAGGGCTGTTTTTGCTTAGGTTTTCGTTGTGTATTTCTTCTGCTCGTTTCCTTACCTGTATGCACTTTAGTGCCCTCTCCGAATACACTTCATTTTTACTTATCAAAAAAAAAGAAAAGAAGAAAGAATATAAAAACACCATTATGCAGAGTTATACTACAAATACTGCAATAAGCTCTTACAAAGACCAAGAAACAACAAACTCCTTGATACGCACCCTAACCAATCCACGAACTTTGTAACCGAAGAGGGTCCTTGATTCATATCAACAGAAGACCACTCCCATAAATTGTGGAATAAAATTTATGTACCAAAAAATTAAAAGATAGAATTTAGGATGAGTGTCATCGCTGTGATAAAGTCTTTGTGCATCTCTTTTGGTCGGAGACCAAGGTATTTTTTGTGGATGGTCCTGCGACCCATGTTCATTTTTTTTTTAATTGGGTGGGCTCTTAGGGTGTTTTTTGAGGGGTGTTGTACATGTTTTTTGGTAGTCTTTTTGTAAGAGGGTAAGTTTTCTTTCTTGTTTCCTCGGGCTGCTTTTGCAGCACCTCCTTCTAATATATTTTCTTCTTACTTATTAAAAAAAAAAAAATTGCAATAGAACGAGTGTAATCTTATGATCAGGATTTTCCTTGTTCTCAAAGGCTCTACTATTTCTTTCCTTGTATATCTTCAAAAAGAGATATAATAGAGCTGTCCGCCATACTTTCCTCTTTGCCCTTTCCTTATATGGGCCATGCCAACTTGAGGGCATCTCTTTTACTGTAGAGGGAAAAACCCAAGCCACTCCAAGTATGGATAATAAGAAATGCCAACCTGCCCTGGTTTTTCCACAATGAAGTAGGATGAAAACCCAAGCTTGTCTTTAACATAAAGGATACAGTAGTTTCAGAAGAACTAGAGCACATACTTTTGATGACTCATGTGCTCTCCAGGACCGCTTATACTTTTGATCTGGCTTTAAAACACTATTCTAATGGTTTATGCAACTTATAGTACTTGAACAGCCCCACGGATGGAATATAAAGTGTTGCATCCTATCTTTGAACTAAAACAAAAAGTTGTTTCAGCCATGCTAGGCACCCTCATTGGTGTAAGCTTACTCTTCTGAAGATTGACTTTCAGGTCAGCAATTATGTCAAAGAAAATAAGTGTCCATCTCAAGTGCATTGATTTCTTTCTCCTAGCCTCATAAAAAAGTAGCATATCATTCATGAAGAGAAGATGGAGACCTTCCACCCTCTTTTCTCTATCCTAAGCCTTGAACCAACTGATACTGTCCTGCACTATGCTGTAAATGAGACAAGAGCACGAGGAGTGAGGTCACATCCCTGAGCCCTGGAATATGAGGACAAAACATGTTAGGTCATCCAATGTAAAGAGAATCATAAAGAGAAAGCAGAGTTTTAATCCAACTATCCAATGAGATTCAGTTCTTTTGTCCAGAATCAACAATGCATCCCCTGCTGTTTTATCTAGGTCCTTTTGGTATTTAGTTTGCAAGCAACCCCTTCCAAAACCTTTTTTTTTGAGCATATGTAGGTTTATTGATTATCAAAATCACATCCAACACCCACAGCCCACCTCCACTAACCTCTCACGCCTTTTTTTTTTGACTCCTTTAGCTTGGCCTTTGTACAGTTTATAACCATGTTCACTTAAGCCTGCTGACTTACGTGGTGTATGGCACTGCTGTTATTTGCTCATAAGTTTAATCAACATGAGCAAAGTCTAGTTCCGCTGAATGCAGTCTATTATTTTATTAAAACAGCCATGAAAATACGGTCACTGGGTTTCTTTGGGCTGATTGATAAGGCATTCTTTTTCAGTGTAAAGAATAAAACTGAGCTCAAACAAAAATGCTGAAATGCCATCAAAGGTCGCTGAACTATATATGATTAAGATATTAGTACATGCAAAGTTTATAATATTATCTTGGGTGATCTGTCAAATCGTGATAACAATATCAGGTAAAATTTTCATTATTTTTATTTAGTCAACCCACGATTGTTAAGTGAAGGATCTATTTGGTTTTAACAATGATTTATTACATATCAACAAGTTTTAATATTTTTTGAGCTATACTAATTTCCTGCTGGTTTTTTGATAAGTTAATTTCTCTCAGTTTTTTTTTTGGATAAGTTATTTTCTCCTTGTCAAAATTATTAAATATTCTTATCTTGTATGATTATTTGATCAATCTTTTTAAAATAGTTATATTAGTACTGTCTTCTGTGATCCAGACTTTTTTAAATCTAACATAAAGTTCAAATGTCATGTTAGAGATCCTTTTCCTAAGATATTGGGTATCAACAAAGTGAGCTAGAAGCTCTGCACAACCCAAATATTTAGCTTTATATAAATTATGAGTTTGAAGGCTAACCTGTGCCACCTGTTAAATAATCATGCGGATATGATATTTTTGATAGGTATCATCGAAAGATGCCAAATAGCAACTTGGAAATTACAAAGAATGGAAAATATGCCCATGTGCAATGCTGAGAAGGAAGGATGCAGCAAAAGAACTCCATCTCTATCCCACCCTATCAATAAATCCACTAAAAGTTGAAGACCTTATAAGCAACTTGGTCTCCAACCAAAGAAGATAAAAAAATTCTTAGCCATTGTATAGAAAACACCCTTAATTTATTAAAAGTAAACTCATCTCCTGAGACTCACAGTCCAAATGGTAATGTTGGGCTTGTCACAAACCCTTTCCTCAGTTTTCTTAGCTGATCTTAAATCCTTCAAACTTAAGAGAGTGTCTTCGAAGAGAAAGGCCCACCAAACTTTGGTAAGAGAAGAATGATAGTTCTCAAGACCAGCCTGATGCGAATGAATGAGAAGATCGTCCAAGGCCTTTGTTTGGCATGCGCTAGTATCTAGCAGGTGGACCCCCCTCTGAAGCCACGATCCAGAGTATTGATGGGACGGGCGGTATTATTTGAACTAATTTATGTTACCGCGATGTCGAGCTGCTGGATGCGGAAAATTATGGTTTTCTGACCGCGATATTTTTGGTCGCCATTTTTCCAGATCCTTGGTAATCTTTAACTAATGGTATGTCATAGTTTTTATCATAATAATTTAATTCTCAATGGATCAGTCACAATTTTATTCTGATGTGCTTATTTTTTGTCTCTTTTCTATCTCTGTATTATTATCCTTTTTCTATTATTTTATATGGGTTAAACTGATGTTGTATGTCAGATATGTTGCATTAAATATGCTACTATAGTTATTATTATATAGATGGCAAATATAGTATGTTATCGCAACAATTTTGGAATGTGTAAAGGTATTGTGTGGCAATGTCCAATTTCTTGCTTCATCAACACTTCAACAAGGGTTTTTTTTTTTTGATGGGCAAAAGAACAGATATATTAAACACTAAAAAAGTTTCTTTTTTTTTCTGTATATTTAGTTTGTTTTACCTTTTTTTTTTTTTAATTCTTAACTGGCATATAGAAATTTATTATTGACTGGAGTGCGTTAATAGTTGAAAATAGTTATATCCAACATGATTGTGTAGCTGTCTATATTAAACACTAAAAAAGTTTCTTTTTTTTTCTGTATATTTAGTTTGTTTTACTTTTTTTTTTTAATTCTAAATCTGGCACAGAGCATGATCTGATACAGAATAGAGTTGAAAAGAGTTGCATCCAAATATGATTGTGTAGCTGTCTAGGTTATTGTGCTTCAATAGATACTATAATTCCTGGACTAACATTGACTTGGAATTTAGGATGCAAACTTCTTCCTATGTACTTGATAGTACAACAAATAGTTCTTTTTGTTTTGATAACTGTGGATGTCCAAGCTCGCCAGATTCTCAACTGAACCCACTGCGGCTTGCTACTGAGCCGAATTAACTTAAAAATTCGAGGGGAATTCGAACCATCAGATCTATCAAAACTGGCTCCTTCACAGCAGCATAACAACTGAGCAGCAAAATTGCATGAAAAATGCAAAGAGTGACTGAAACAGATATGTATAATCGTTCAAAAGACCAACAAAATATTAATGATATACAAACAAAGAATCTCTTGTCTGTTTTCATAACAATCAATGAATAGAACCCAATTGGTGAACTGTGGTTGCTCACCTAATATAGACAACTCTGGTCTCACCAGCAAGGATGCGTATCAAAGAAGGGTCACTCTTCGTATAAATCACACCTCATCCTTAATAGCAAACCTGTTCGGGTACCGCGTTTCTTCCACAATTAAATATTTTTCCATTTTTTTCTTCATTAATATATTATTTAAAAAAAATGATAATCTTTCTCGTCTGATCATTTTCTTTTATTTTACTTATGGCTGCATAGTAAGCACCTCAATCAGCGCTTCATTCTTCTATCCTTCTACCAAATGTGACCATTGATAATCACACAAACCCGCATAAATAATGACTTATATGGGAATGAATAAGACTTAACTATTTAACTCCGTTAGCAGATGGGCTAGATTGGCTTGTCTATGAATCGACATACATACCATTTTGAAGATAATCAAACCGAGCATAGTTATAAACTGAACTAGTTTAATCAACAACTTATATAACTCGCTGAATCATTCAATTTTGCATAAAAAGACACGTAAAATACTTTAGTTACTAATTTGTGTTTAATTTTAATCTATATTAATTTAATGATGTTGAGGAATATAAAATAAATGAATTTCATACTTATACTTATTACGTCGGTCGATGTTATTTTTCGATTTTTGATAGAGAAGAATTAAATACTTCACTTTACTTATTGTTGTAGCTACGTTTTGGTTCATGGTTTATTTTGCATCTCAGTAAAACTTTCAAAATTTATGGTTTTTAGTTTTTTTTAAGAATATGATATTTAGAAATATTATTTTTTAACTATATGATATTAATGTAATATGATAATGTTTTTAATAGGTTTGATTATAATAAGAAGGGTTTACAATTGTATCAGCTGATGTACTAAGTGAATTATTTTATGTAAATTTATTTTCTTTTTTGTCCACATTGACTTGAAACTAGAACCTCCATAATCTTTACTCACTCTCACTCTACTTGGTTTCACCTGCGCTTATAAACATAAATAGTTGTATGAGTTGTGAAAGATTTGGGGCAATCTAATAGATGACTTCATTCAGAAGAATAGTTATATGAGTAGACATGATTATAACATGAACACGATTACTCATAACCCAGAACCTGCTAAAGTGTATGTAGTTTCCAAGTTGTATTATCATACTCTGTCAAAATTGCCCCAATCATGTCTAATACACGTATTGAAAGCTTGTAACTTTAATCCTCTGCTTTCAGATCTGGGATGTCAATTCAAAGGTCTTTGATCCTGATTTATGTTCTTAGAATGAGCAATGGAAGTCTTGGCAAAGAGCTTATTGATTATCTTGAAGTAAGTGATCCAGAGTTCAAGGGAGATCTGACTGCCAAAATTTGCTCCATTGTTGAAAAGTAAGTTGAACAAAATAAGTTCATCAATTTAGAGTTGTTTTTTACCCTCCATTGTCTGAGAAGTTGCATATTGGGTTTGCTTGCAACTTGTTGTATGATCTGTAATATACATGGGTAGTCTCAATGCATCCAGCTACAGAATATGATGTGGTTTTAGATTGATAATGGTTTCCTGGCTGGGGAAAGTAGTAGGTGACTTGAAAGTAGTAGGTGACTTGAAGTAGTAATACATCCAGCATGCTCTACTGTTATACATACTGCTCCCTGCCTGGTAAAAAATTTGGGTCGGTGCATGCTCCATGCCTCCATCTTAGCAAAGCATCATTCTTGGGGAATTTGGTCAGTCAATTAGCATTCTTTGCATTGTTGTTATAGTCTAGCCTTGACGTACCACTAGATTACACTTCGTTTCATTATAGTCTTGATATCTTCTCATATTGTGGGTATAAACTCAGAGGGTGTTAGATAACCCAACTTAATAACTTAATTGAAGTCATTAAATAGATTAAGCATGCTTGGTAAAATAACTTGATACTACGACTTAAAATTATTTTTAACTGAACCTATAAAAAAATTACATTTAACGGTAAGTATTAAGTTAAAATAGTTAACATATTCTTAATCTCAAATTAATTTTACCTTATTTGCCAACTCTAGTGAGAGTATATTTTAGAATTATTATATTTATCAAAAAATATTTTAGAATTATGATTCCACATTCATGAATTATTATTTATATAAATATTTTATAGTTATCTTATGCATCTACAATATTTTAAATATGGGTGTTTTAGAAATATATTTGCTGCTTTACATCAATAAAAATAAATGAGTTAAAATCAATGAGATAAATATTAGTTAAAATTAACAAGGGTAAATGTGTTAATTTGATGATTTAGAATATTTATTTTAAATTTACCAAACAACCTTAATACTTAAGTAAAAAATAAGTAATAAATTTTAAGTTAACAACTTAAGAACAATTTAACTTAAAATCAACATAACTTCTTAAGTAATTACTATCAAGTTTTACCCAACACCCAGCATGTTTATGACATGCTACTTGCCCTTTTGTGAATGTACATAAATTTGTAGAACCAGTTGAGATTATGAACCATAATAACGGATTGGAATTACTTGTGGTCTTCCAGCATCTTCTGGTGATATTCATTCAAATAACATTTACTATTTGTGTTGTAGGTTTTCCCCTGAGAAAATATGGTACATTGATCAGATGCTCAAGGTTCTTTCTGAGGTACACATTAAAGATGGAAAGCCATCCAGTCTATTGATTTTGAGTTGCATATTTTAAGCTTCTTCAGAATTTGATGTTTTTTGAGACATTATCTTCAGAATTTCGATGTTTTTTGAGACATTATCCAGTCTATCTTGTACTCTTTTTGGTCACATTTTTAGCGACTTTTTATAAAATTTCTTTCTTACTTATCAAAAAAATAAAAATAAAAAATATCTTGGGTATATAATAAAACTCAAAATACCTTTGAAAATGTACGTGCTGGATTTAAGTTAACTATTTGATAACATAAAAATGATTAAAGTTTGAAAATAATATATTTTACAAATTTGTCCTTATCGTAAAGTATAGTGCTTGCTAAATACAGTATTTTCAGTAGTGTATTTAAAGTAACTTAATATTTTATCATTTCAATCTAATATAAAGTCGATTTGTGCAAGGTCCATAGTGTAGCTATATAATTCCTTTTTCTTTTCTTCTAAAAAATAGCTTTTATCTTAATAAAATAATTGTTCAATTTTTAATAAAATGATTTTAAATCTGCATTTATGTAAAGTATTTATATCAAAACCCTTTTCATATAAATATTTAGAATGAAAATAAGTTTGCAAGTATGATATATGATTAATCTATAATGTATGTAACACATTAGTAATGATGCGTTATTGTTGTTGTTGTTGTTGTGTTAATGCTTTTAATTTGATATAATATGTGACTAAATTGGAGGAGTTTTAAGTATATTTCGAGTTTTCAGCATATCTGGTTTTCTCGATCTTTGGGGCCTCTTGTTGATGGTGGTTTGGCTTAAGTCATTCTTGTTCTGTAGTTTTGGTGTATTCTAGTGTTTTTGGCTGTAGATGTGTACATTTTGTTAGGTTGATCTTTTGGTGCTCCATATTACTATATTTTTTTCCTTATCTATCCAAAAACAAAGAAACAAAAAAAAGCATCTAATTAAATTTTTTTAAAGAATATGGATAAGTTATTTTTATGTTCATAAGAACAGGAAATCATAGAAAATACTGATAAGCTCAGAAAGGATTCAATATTCAATAATTAATTTGAAAGATGAAAATGAAAATTTAATAGAAAAATTATATTTTGTTCAAACTCAAAAATAAAAATTTTGGTCAGAAATTTAGTGATAAGTGGTCAACAAATTTGTGTTATCAGACAGGTTTAAAAAGGGAAAACCTGCCACTTTTTTCATTTTCAGTGCCTTTTAATGAATAGTCACCTTGTTTTATTCTTTAGTCAGGAAACACATAAAATATTTGTTATAGATAAAGAAAATTGTGTTTTATAGTTTTGCTTTCTCCAGTGCAATATTTACTATTGAGTGAAAGGTTATATTTTTCCTTACAACTTCTTGTCCATGTTTTCTACCTTTCCTTTTTTCTAATGATGTTTTGAAATAGGACCATTTTGATCCTTATTGTTTTAGTCCTTAATTTGCTTCATCTGTGAAACTGATTTTGTTTTGTTTTGTTTTTTGAGCATTTTTTGTTGACATAACCAACTATATTTTGTTTCTACAAAGTACTAATCTCTATGCTGCACTTAGTAGGCTGGAAACTATGTAAAAGATGAAGTCTGGCATGGCCTTATTGTTGTGATAAGCAATGCTTCTGACCTCCATGGATATACAGTAAGGTCCCTTTACCGAGCATTCCAAGCAGCAGTGGAACAGGTATGCAGTTTTAACATGAAATCCTAATACTTGAGTACCTAGGAGCCTATTAGGTAGTGGAAATGTGCTTTTTTTTTCTTTTTTCTGGAAACAATGTATTTTCAAAAATAGAAGTGAAAGACATCATTTTAGACCATTTTCAATTATCAGTGTGTTTGCATGCTTTTAGAACATTTGTACTGTACTTTTAAGTTTTTCCAAGATGGATTCATTTCCAGAGGATATTTCTGAACATACTTTCTAAAAGTGGATGATTAAACATGTTTTCCCTATCATTTTCAGTTCTTATTTTTATTTATATTTATATTTATTATTTTAAACTTTCCTATTTTTAATTTTTAGTTCTGAAAAAAATCAGTTCTCTATTTTCACTAGCCAATAGTCCCTGAGTGTTCATATAACCTATTCTTTTGCTCTTTCTTAGAAGATCGTTTTGGTATTTTTATCAGGAATGCCTGGTACGAGTGGCAGTATGGTGCATTGGAGAATATGGTGAAATGTTGGTCAATAATGTTGGAATGCTTGAGATAGAGGAACCTATAACCGTGAGTTTACCTTTTAGTTTCTATGGTTCAGGTTCAATGTAATGTGCATGGCAGAATGCTGGAATTATTACAAAATTTTGAGAATGTGCATCGGGTGTGTGAATTCGCAATCATAGAAGTTGACTCAAACTTCAAAAGCTGCTACATGGTCACAACAATAAACTAAAGGGGTTTGCCTTTGTGTTTCATTTATATGTCAGAAATAAATGCTTACAATCAACAATCAACTATAGTATAAATTGTCTATAATTGGAATGACATGTAACATCAGTAACATATTTTGGCTATTGGCATTTAGAAATTCCATTTCAATTATGCAGGTGAATCAGGGAATTTTTTCTTTGATTCCCATAAATGTTTTTATACTCTTAAATATTTTGAACTTATTTACCAACTTGTTCTATTGTCGATTCCATTAAAACTGTAATTCTGAACCGCTAAGAGTCTCTACTTGAAAATGGCTCATCTTAGTTTTTTTCTTCCCTTTCTCATAAATCCTTGCTCTACCTTCCTTTGGTGATTTTCTTCCTCAATGCCGGATGTGGACCATACCGTTTCCTGTATCAGTTGCTCTCTCCTGTTTCCTTTTTTGGGTTCTTGTTTCTTTTTAAATTCTTTATTGCTTTTCTTTTAAATAATAAGTTTTCTGATAACATCCTAAATTATCAGCCAAACATACTGAAAGGTGGAAAGTTTCATTGTTGCATCTAGTGTGAGTGCCACCATTTAGTGGCAAAAGTTGGTTGCGTGACTTATATATCTTGTGTATAATTTTTTCTTCTCTTGTTTGAAGTAATAGTTTTCTGAAAATGTAAAGCAGGTAACAGAGTCTGATGCGGTCGATGTCATTGAGATTGCTATTAAGCGCCATACTTCAGATCTCACAACTCGAGCTATGGCTTTGATTGCTCTTTTAAAGCTTTCATGTCGTTTCCCATCTTGTTCACAGTATGTTCATGCCTTTTCTTCTATTTAAATGTTTATGAGTTCTATTTCTCATGATCTTCCTGATGTATTTTTTAACTACTGACATGGAAATATATGCAGTATTTGTAAAATTTTAGAAAAACCCTAGGAATGTGTCTTATTTACATGCGTTCAAAATAGCTATTGCATAGGTTGGGCTGTTTATGACTTTCCTGTTGGTTTTCTGATTTTGGCTCTCTGTCCTTCATAGATTTCATTTCAACATTAAGATGGTTTGCTTTCTCATTTCTTATAGCTCTCCTGTGTATTTGGATGCTTAATTGTGTCACTGATGTTTTTTCTTACCTTTAATTGGTCCATAGATTCTCCTGGAAACTCTTTATAGACATTTTTTCTTGAACTTGGGTCTGGAAATAGTGTCTTAATTCATAAATTTAGCCTATTTGGTTCAAAAATTTATTTTCTTTGTCTACTTATCAATTTGATTCACTTCAAGGCTGTGCAGATCCTTCTATTGAAATTGAATTGATCACTTAACCAAGTTCTACTTCTCAAGGTTTAAATAGCCTAGTTCAAGATGGATCTGTGTTGAGAAATTGCTTCTTATCCTCTCTTCTCTGAAGTTATAGTAATTTCTGACTCTTTGAAGCAAAGCTGTCAGTTCCCTTTTCTTAATATCTGCTAAGCTTCTTGTTATGCCTTTGTTCTTGCTCCCTTCTCTTTCTTTTATATTAAAGCCGCTAATTGGACATGGTGATCTTTCATAGTTATTCCTCTTCTATCATCCTTTAAGTCAAATTTGTGAAACATTTTCTTTGTCTTTTGCTGTTGGCATTTTTCAGTAAAGGAAAACTGGTTTGTTGTGTGGCCTTTAGTGTCTATCATATTTTCCCCCCTTCACTAAATATGTTGCCCATGTCTTTATCTATGTTGACCTCCTTTAATGTATCTCTTGTTCAACTATTTTGTGCAATGTCTTTGTTAAGCTACCAATATGGCTCTAAAGGCTTAAGTAATTGGGTAATATGTCAACAGTGTATATCAATCTGATGTGGACTAAAACCTTGATGCATTGCCTAATTGCCAGCCTTCTTTGAGCTTACAGATGTTTGAACAAGCAATGAAGTTTGAAGTAATGACCTCCCATCCGAGGCTATGATACCTTGTTAAGCTAACAATTTGACCGAACAGCTAAAGCTGTGAGATATTGGGCCAATAAAATGTATATCAAGCCCACTTAGTTTAGTCAAAGCCCAAAGGCTGAGCAGATATTTTGCCATAATTTCTTCAGCCACTTTTTATAGGAATAAAAATTTGATTGTGCTTTAAATGTCACTCACAGGAGGATAAAGGATATAATTGTCCAGTGTAAAGGAAGCCTTGTGCTTGAATTGCAGCAGAGATCTATTGAATTTAATTCCATTGTTGGAAAGCATCAAAATATTAGGTATGCATTTGACAGTTCTGATGTTTCTATTATCCAGGCTTGATGCCTTTTTGAGAGAAAATTTCCAGAGTTAAAGTGTATCTGCATTTTAAATAAGTTCTTGATGAGTGTCTGCAGTTCTGCGCTGGTAGAAAGGATGCCGGTTCTGGATGAGGCAACTTACCTTGGAAGAAGGGCTGGTTCTATGCTTGCAACTGTTTCAACTTCAAGTGGGGCTTCACTTAATCTTCCAAATGGAGTTGCCAAACCCCCTGCTGCTCCTCTTGTAGATTTACTTGATCTAAGTTCAGATGATACCCCTGTGCCTAGTTCTTCTGGTGGTGATTTCCTTCATGATCTTCTTGGTGTTGACTTATCTGTGGGTTCATCACAATCAGGTTAGTTTGGGATTCATTCCTCATGATCACCGGTGGAATTGCATTATTTCCATTATTTTCTGATATATGCTAGTTCTATGCATCTAGTTTTTGTGTTCAGTATCCTTCCACTCATATTAGGTCCCCATCCTGCATCTTTTTTCCCCCTTCTGTTTATCTGTTCTCCCTTTCGGATGCATTCCAGCTTGTGTTAATGTTTTCTAAAGTCTGGCTTCGTTTTGGACCCCTACTTTCAAATTTTCATCTGTTTGATCATTAAGTTAATGAGATAAAGTATTTAAACTCTCATGGTATTAACAGGCAGCGGCTCATCTTCAGTCTAGCTAAACTAGTTACCAACTAGACTATTTGATGAAAGTTTGTGTCACTATTAATTGCTCCTACATTTTTCTTTTCTTTTGTAAAGATGAAAGGAAAAAAAAAATCCTATTTTCTTTCATGTTTGCTACTTACTACAGCAAAGGAAGAATCAACTAATTGCTATATTTATTCCTTTCACTACTTTCACAGCATGTGGCCACAGAGTTACCCAAGTTGAACCAACCCCATTCTGCTTCACCCCTACCCCACACATTGGAGATAGTAGCCACTTACATTGTAAACTACTATGAACAAATGTATAAATATAAAAACTGCAAATAGCAATGGATTGGATGAGAATCAATGAGGCCTGCCCACCAGATATCATATTTTGCTCTCTTGTAATATGATTAGTGTTTAATACTTCTAGTCACTCAATTCCTTTGAACTCTTGGAGTACAGCATGGAAAAATGAAAAAATGATTCTGCCGCTTATTATCAGAAACTCCATTGTGGTTCTTTCTACTAAATGTCCTCACACAACAAATTGAAGGACTCTGCAACCAACCCTTGAGTAGCTTCTCCCTGTTTCTAAAAGTGCATTCTATTCTTTATTCTCTATGAGACAACCATTTATTAGTTTCTATTTTTCCTTTTATGGTATTAGGAATGCTTGTTTCGTAGTTGAAATGTTTTAGTGATCTTTTTAAGATTCTATTTTCTTTGTCATTTTTCTTTTCTGTTGACTAATGTAATCTTAAATGCACACAGATTCTGACTCTCTCTCTCTCTCACCCCTACATTTCAGGTACAACTCAGGTTCCAAAAGCTGGCACGGATGTTCTCCTGGATCTTCTGTCCATTGGAACACCTTCTCCAGCACAAAGCAGTATATCTACACCGGATATTTTATCTTCTATTCAAGATAACAAGATGCCTGCTAACACATTAGAGAGATTGTCATCACCTTCTTCAATTTCCATGCAAGCCCCAAGTCCTGCAGGGGCTGCTCCTATGATGGATTTGTTGGATGGCTTTGGCCCCAGCCAACCATTGCCTGGTAAACACTCGATTAGTACTTGAAATTTATTAGGCTCCAAAGTTTTTTCTCAAGATAATGATAACCTTCTTCTTTTTTAAACAGAAGACAATGGTCCTGTTTATCCATCTATAATTGCATATGAGAGCAACACCTTGAGGCTAACGTTCAACTTCTCAAAGACACCTGGAAATCCACAAACAGCATCTGTTCAGGCCAGTTTTACAAATTTGTCACCTAATATCTATACAGATTTTATTTTCCAGGCAGCAGTTCCAAAGGTAAGACTATATAACAGTTGTCTGTTGTACTTTCTGTTTATTCTTCACTTTATTACCTATTTTCTCTTAATATGTCAATTTGTAATTTGACTAATATTCTGTTAATATGTCAATCTGTAATTTGACTTTTCCACCCTTCTATGTGTATCTCTTCCAGAATTTCATCTAAGTGGTAAAACTGAATTTTACTTTTTGTTTTTCCCAATTAAACAAGGAATTTTCATATATGTGTTTTTATGTGAGGAATTAGTATATTTCAGCTAGTTAGTTGCAGTTTCAAATTTTTTCCACTCACTTTATTTTCAAATTGTGGGGGAAAAATTGGTACAACATAAATCAGGGTTTCTCATCATGGTCCCACAGTTTTCTGTTCTAGAGGTTTGAGTTCAGGTGGTGAACCTGATAGTCTTCATGAATCTCATGTAATTTAAAAGTTATACGCTTTTGTGCTCTTCTATATTGATTTGCTTGTGAAGTTTTGATGCTGAGGATTTAAATTAATATGATGCTAAAACATTTTTGTATATGCCGTTGAGATGTCTTTTGGTGTTTTCGAGCCACAGTTTCTTCAGTTGCACTTAGATCCAGCAAGTGGTAATACTCTTCCTGCAAGTGGAAATGGGTCTATCACACAAAATTTGCGGGTTACTAACAGCCAACACGGGAAGGTATATGAGATTCATTTTCTCTAATATTTGTTCATGAAATAGTATCTTGGCAAATAATTCTCGTCGATCAAAGCAATTCACTGAAGCTCATAGTAATTTCTGTCAAGGCAAAGCATGAACAGAGTAGAAATTCTAGAGGATTATCAGTCTGTGCATGAACCAAATTATTATTATTATTTTTGTTTAAAGTAGTGTGATATGATATATTATCATTCGACCAAAATTCCTCATTCCTTAAGGTGCCTAAGGTGCCTAAGATGCATTCTGGTATTTTGAAGTGCAGCTTAGTCATGGAATGGGGTGAATTGATGATATTTAGGACTTAGGGTTATATATCGAACTGCATGATTACTGGCTTTTATTTGATTTTCAATGAGTCAACATGGCACAAATAATTTCCGGTTTAATGTGGTGGCACATGGTGGTGGAACTACTGGAAAGTGGTTACCTATCAAGAGGCTTTAGTTAATGTTTATCCTAGAAACAATTTACTATGTCTACATTTGTTATCGCTTTCTAATTTATGATTGGCATACCTGAAAAAGGTTCAAATATGGTAATGGATGTGAGATATGTATATCACATGAGAAGATAAAAGATAATGGAGGTAAATCATTTAATGCAAATGTATAAGCCACAAAATTGGGTGACATGACCCAGTGGTGGTTGAAGTGCCTGGAATTTTCAAATGGTATGTTCTTGTAATCGTGGCTGTACCTCTCATCATGTACTACATATTTTGCCACTCAGATAATAAAGGTGGGAAGAAGATGGGAGACTGTTGTTTTGCATTATTATGCCGGTGGACATTTGAAGGAGACTATCACCTTGTCTGTAGAAATTGTCAGTTTTAAGTCTAGAAACTTACTTTTCTTCTATATGTCCACCCCAATAATTAGAAGTCCATTTAATGCTAACTTCACAGCAACCACCTTTGATGCAGCACAACCATATGTATAGTAGTAGGTTCTCCCATATCCCCAGGGTAAAAAAGAGGAGCCATTTGCCAAAAGAACACAAAATGATTGCATGATCCCTTTTTCTTCTTAGATGGTTGAAGAGCCTTGTTTATTTCGAATGCAATATCTGACATGAATTGTGATGAAGTTAACATAAATCTGATTGATATAGAGGCTGTGAATGATTTCATGTTTGCCTGATCTTGCAACACCAAATAAACCCTTGAAAGCTCTAAACTAATTTCTTGGAGCTACACGAGTAATTTCTGCTCTGCAAAAACCCATCTTTTTGAGAATTTTTTTTGCTCTTTTGATACTTTAATGTTACAAAATCCTGTTATTTTCAGAAACCTATTGTCATGCGCATGAGGATAGCTTACAAGATGAACAACAAGGATGTCTTGGAGGAAGGACAGATCAACAATTTCCCTCGTGACTTATGAGGTGAATCAAAGATAGTAAAGAATGCTGCTGTAGTGCATGGGTTCTTCTTTCTCTCTCTCTCTCTCTCTCTTTTTCTCTTTTTTTTTTAACTGAGAAGTGTCTCATCGGTTGTCTGTAGTCAATAGTCCAATCTATTTTTGGGTGGTATGTCCAATCTCAGCGACTGGGACTTTGTTTGTAAGACTCGAGTTTTGTGGGTCTGCCAAATGGCTTAGCTCTTCTATCGTATCCTTAGCTGTTTCAGTGTACATTATGACAACATATTTCTTTACGGAAATTGAATTTTGCATTTGAGGTAGAGGGGAGATGGTATCTTCATGCTGAAAATTTGTGCTATTGTTACTATGATTGCTGTTGATATTTAGCTTGGACCAGTTCCATCTGCTAGCATTATTGTTGCAAATCACAATTTCATTAAGACCACATTGAATTGCAAATCAGTATTGTAGCTTGTTCAATTCTAGTTGTGAATTCTTGGATGTTGCAAAAGAATATCTGAATTCTCCATCAACATTGAAATTATATCTGTTCCAATATTTTGCTTGAGTGTTCAATTATGGAAATATTAATGAGGACCAAAGATTCGAACTCAGTAATCGTTCAAAAAATTATGGTTGGTTGGTTTGTTTTTATTTATTTATTGTACTTTTGAATTTGGAATTGGATAAATATAAAAAATGATATCTTCCACGTGTCTTTCTGCCCTTTGCTTTGATGACAAAGGAAATGAACTAGCGTGTATTCTCTCATGACTTTTTGTCTTGAGCTTCGGCTTTTCTGGTCATTTAAACAGTGGCCACCATAAAATTGAAAATTAAGAAAAGCTAAGTCCCTGAAACTGGACCTTACATGGACACATCTATCTCGGTCGTTCCGGAATGGGCTCTTTCAAATCTTCCCAATATTCCTCCTCGTGTTGTTTCCTAACCTCGACGCGTCACTCTCCTATAATTCCATTTATACCCTACAAGCAAGTTGCGATATTGAAATTGTAAAACAGAATAATATTAATAATGACCAAAGTGTCGACTTCACATTTGATTTTCTTTTTCTTTTTCCATTTTCCTTAAAGAAGATGTTTAGCATTTAGCCGAACGAGGATGGGTTGGTCCAAGTCCTACAGCATAGCTGTCTCTTCTAATTTCTAAAGGAAACTGAGTTAAATAAATAAGATGGGTGTTATCTTCTTTTTTTTTTTTCTCAAAATATAATCGGAGGGGAGAGGTGAAGTGCCGATATATGAGTTTAGAAAAGAGGGTATGAAATTGGGAGTTGGTATAGTTTAGTTGGAAACTTGTATGAGAAGATAGTTTTTATTTTATTTTTTATTTTTATGAGAAGATAGTTGCACTTTCGTTTTTTTTCTTTTAACATAATGATAATAATAATAAAAGAAAAGAAGAAGCAATGCCTTGGATTCTTCCCTGAAGATCACGCTAGTCGTCTCACAGTGCACGGGCATATCATAGAAGAAAAGACAGCATGATTTGGTTGAGTTTGACTTATGGTGAGAGCCTCTACTAACTGGCTTATGGAGTCGGTATTTTACATATATGATTGTTATGATGTCCCCCACATTGGCCATTCCTAGTAACTCCCGTCTCCCCCCTCATATTCATATATCTACTGTATTCAGAAATTAAACAAGTAGCTCCCCCCACCCCATTCAAGCCAGCCATGTGCCCATGATTGTCTTCTCTTCTATTCTATTTGAATTTGCAGGTAAGGCTCTCTCTGGATTTTGGAGAGCCAGAAAGACAAATAAGCGGTAATGCTTGCCCTTGACACAGACACCCACCCACCCACACACACACACACACACTACACATGTTTGTTTTTTGTCCTGTTATGGAAATCTTGGTGGTGATAGAATCATGTTGTGATGGCATGACATTAGCATTACAAAGAGCCAGTTGGATCAACAAACAATCCAGTGGCTAATGTCAAGGTTTCAAATCATGAATCCTCCTCAGGCTCACCATAGGAGTCTCCCTCCCACTGCTTTTACTTGGTTCCCACCACCATTTTCCATTCCCAAAAGAGACACAGACAGAAAAATAGACACGGACAGTAGATTGAAAGGTAATAGGATTCATCCTTATTCCTAACCATATTGTGGGGACAAGTTCTAGAGAAGCCCAAGGACCCAGATAAGCGCAAGTTTTGCTTTTACACTGGACAGTGGACAGTTACAAATCCCACTCAAAATCACATCTGAAATGTCCTTTTGGTCTCCCTAATCACTTATACTCCAAATAGAAAAAACAAATTTGACACTCATTCATCAGGTGTTGGACTTGGGATTTCTAGATCCAATTCTGCTTTGCCCTCATACAAAAATGTTGGATAAGTCTAAAGGGAACCCAATAAAAACACATTTCTCAAAAATTACGGAGTATGTACAACTTACTTAACTGAAAAGATAATAGTACATTGCACCCATTTGACATTATGCCAAATGAAAGAATTATAATCCCAGAGCGTGGCACCAAAGAAATTCAAAGTAAAAAGGAAAAAAAAAAGTAAAAGCTGAGAGGGAGCTTTTTAATGAATGGATTAAGTAATTGATGAACAAAGTACAAGGCAACATAAACTACCCTCAAGAGGCCTGAGTTCTCTCAGTTCACTTGAGGAACCAACATAATAGAAGGACATCCAATATGGGTGGCTTTGATGAACTTGAATTTACCCATGTAGGTAGGCCAGATCTTGGAAACAGAAAAACTTTCATCTTTGCTTCCAATTTTAATCTTCTTCCCTTCAACATCACCATCAGTTGAGGAATTCCCAACACCTCGCCCTTTCACCACCTTCACACTAACATCACTGCCTCTGTTGGGGCACAAGGCCACCTGCAGGTCCGAATTACCAACTACATATTGGAATGAACCCATTGAGAAACATCTCCTTGCATCTAAATTACTACAGCTTGTCTCCCCGCCTCCTCTCTCTCCTTCCCCTCCTCCATCATTCAAGCTTCTAAATTTCCCAAGTCGCACAGAAAAAACCCTCTTTTCACCATCGATATCATCATCAGGTGGTTTTGTTGCAGAAGAAACCCCTTCCCCATTGCTTGAAACACCACCTTCTTCCCTTGAATCTTCAAAATCAAAGACTGGGTTTTCCATGGCTAGCCCAGCAGTGAAAAGGTTCCCTCTACAAAGAGGGCAAGTTGAATTTGACAGCAGCCATGTGTCTATGCACTCAATGTGAAAAGCATGACTACACATGGGAAGCAATCTCAATTTATCTTCTTGAGAGAACTCACAAAGGCAAACAGCACAATCAAATGGCTCTTTCAGGCCCACTATCTCTTTGTAAAGGAAGACTGGGAGAGCATCTATGAAAGCTTGATCTAGCACTGAGTCATGAAGATGGAAGAGTTGTTGTAACTGTCTTTGGAAAGCATGAGAGCTAGGCGATTCCGGGTATCTGTTAGATTGAGAGATTGATGAGGAAGAAGATCTATGCTTTACTAGAAATCTAACAAACAAGTGGAGGAGACCAGAGATGAAAAATATAACAGCTAAAATAACAATGATGAAAAGCACAGCTGGGCTTATTCTGCTACCGGACGATGATGAGGATGGGGCTGATTCTTTCTGGTAATTACTATCATAGGGAGATAAAGCTGAAGGAGAGGAAGAGGAATAACGCAGAGGAGAGTGGATCAAGAGACCATCTTTTTGCCTGATTTGAGATTGAATCAAAGTCATTTTATGAAATGGGTAGGCTGAAAAAACCATCACTTTTCTCAACCCTCCAGGGATAACACAGTTTCAACCATATGAAGGCTGAAGAACCCAATTTTTTTGCTTGCATTGAGATCAAGCCCAACTCATTTTGTTGGGATGGGCAAGCAAGAAAGACATTTTTGGTTATATTTAGAAGGAACTAAAGATAGTCTACCAATAAATAAGCAGAGAGAAACCATACTATTGACCCAAAATTGCAGTATAGTTTACTGTGTTGAAAAAGGAATTGGTGCCAAAGAAACCATATTTTTTTTTGCTTTGACAGGAAACCCAAGTCATTGATGTGCAAGAAAAAAAATGAAAGTGGAGAAGACTTTGGAGGTGTCAAGATTGCAGCTTACCTACTTCAGTTTTTGAATTTTGAAGCCCAACCATACCTGAACCCAATTTCACTAGGCCTTAGACAGTGCTGTTTGCAGTGGAGAACCCTAAAAATGGTTTTTCTTGAGGGTGTTCAATTTCTTTTATAATGTAAAGGGGAGGTGGGCAGAGTGCAGAGTCAGAGAGAAGTGGTAGTACTTAGTAGCTTCCAAAAAGTAAGGGCAGGGAGGCCAAAAAGAACAAGAAGGATATTTTGGTCAAGTGGGATAATGATGACGTTTAGATTATTTATGTGGTGTTGCCCTCGATAAAATTAATAAATTAAGTGATTAATACTTATGGATCATATCATATCTCATGGCTCCACATTAGTGGTGGAGACATCGATGGACCAGGGCATTGGAAGCCCAACACAGTTTTCGGATTTCTCCTTGGAATCATCCACTGTATGGTGTGATCTATTAATTTCTTTGAACTTCCATTTTCCAGAAAGGTTTTGACAGAATCCACTGGGCCAATGTGGTAGTGGTAGGTGAGACATCATCTTTCATAACAAATGGGTAAATCCTCATAAATTCCCACATTGTGAAAAATAATGAAGTGATGTAGAAGAACCCTTGAGTGGCTTATCTGTACAAACATTGTCGGTTTGTTTTTCCCCATATTTTGGTCTGAACCTCTGGCCTAAACAAGAATGAAATTATTATTGATAATAAGCCCAACCAAATTCTCAGTTCATAGTCATTATTCATTAATCTTTCCTAAAAGAAATAAGATAAGTGGGCGAATGCAAGTTCGAATCGATAAGTATTTCGAGTTCGGTCGATTAAAAAGCTTAATTTCGGTCGACGGCTGATCGAGCTTTTACATATATTAGCTTCATTTGAAAAGCAATCAGTATAGATTGATATGACAAATCTTGGATAATTAAAATTAATAAATATGATATAGACTTGAAATCTCTTTCGATTTTAAGCTTGATTAAGTTCGGAAGCGTTTCGAATAAAGTATTATGATCACTTGGAAACGATGAATTCTTTCGGCTTGAGCGTATTCGGTCGGCAGGTCGGTCGGAGATATTCTGAGTTAGTTAGAATGGTTGAACTTTGTTTTATCTTTGATACTCTTAATGATATAATGGAAGTGCCTCTTAGTTTATTTTGTTTCAAAACTATACATTTTTGTAAGAATCCGACTCTTTATCCCATATTATTGGATTCAAGAAAAAAATTGGATATTATTGAGTTTAAGTCCTTCAATGTGGATTCACTTTGTCAACGATGTGGGCCACTACAATTTTAATGAAAAATAAGTGGGTTGAAGGGTATTTAATTCTGTCGCTTTATATTAATGTATTTTGATATTTTCAGCCAGAAGTGTTTTTTGTTTTTGATGTATGAGCTCAAATGGACATACCCGAAGACCTGTTTCACATTGAGAATGGGCATCTATGTTAGTCCTAGTTCCATTGTTTTACAGGAATATATAAGTTATGTTTGGTTCCCGATTTGATAAGAAAAATATGAAGGAAAGAAAATAAAAGAAGAAAAATAAAAATAAAAATAAATCTCATATATTATATTTACTTACTACTTTAAACAAATTGTATTTATTTTAATTTATCCATATAAAAATTAAATCATTTAAGAATTCTATAAGTTTCTAAATATTTGATTTTCTTTAGAATTTTAATTAGACGTTTCAAATATAGGAAAAATCGTTTTACTTGGCGTTTTTTTATTTACGTAATCTTTTCCAGGAAATAGGAAACATATGGAATTTCCATTTGAAGAATGAATGAAATTAACTTTAATTTTACGTTTTAATGGATGTTATTGGTTTTAATTCCTTTTCGTTCGATGGCTTTTAATTTTTCAATTCATTTATTCCGTTGACCATGTTTGAACCTATATAAAGAAATATAGGTCATTCTCTTTAAACGTAATTTTGAAAAAGATGTGCAAATTAGCCGAGATTCTATTTGATCTTGTTTTTATTAAAATTAAAAGAGTAGAGTTATTTGATTTGGTGGGAGAGGCGTTAGAGCGAGATCTTTCTTGATCGACTCGAGAGTCACATTTATATCGTAGAGTAGATCTGGAGTGAAATCTGAAGCATTATTAGGAACTACGATTTACTTTTAAGGTGATAGTACAATAATACTCGATCGTCCTCCTGTTTGTAGTTTTTGGTTTTCTTTGTAATCTTCTCTCTCATTTTCCATTTTAGTGTATTGCGTAAGTTTTGTATTAGTTCATATGCAAATTGTATAAGGGAAGAGGAAAAAGTTGATCCGAAAAAAGAAAGGAGTAGGAAAAGAAATTCCTGCAGTTCACGTTTGGAAAGAAAAATGTTACTTTCAAACAAAAAAAAAAAAAAGGAAAAATGTCATTTCCTTGTTAAAAAAATAAATATACGTTTTTTAAAATTAAAGATAAAAAGTCTATCAGGAAAAATTTTCGTTCCTTGTTAGAAAAAAAAAAACAGACGTTTTTTTTTTTTTTTAAAAGAAAAGTCTATAAAAAGATATTGTTTTTCCTTTTACACAATTATTCTTTTGGATATTTTGTTTAACAAATTTCCTTTGGTTATTTTTTTGGAAAATCAAAAGAATCTTTTGTGGAGGTGAAAGAGTTTTTTAATAAAAAAAATAAACTTTTTTAAGAAAAAAATAAACTTTTTTAAAGCAAAGAAAAAGACTTTTTTATTCCGGAAAAAAGGGAAGTTGTTCCTTTGTTCCTCTCGGGAAAAAAAAATAATAAATAAAAATAAAAGATAAAAAATTTCAAAAAGGTGTTTTTCATTCGTATTAAAAGGAAAATCTCTAAGGATATATTTTGGTGGAACAAAGAAAAAGGGTTTTAACTCAAAAAAAAAAAAAAAAAAGAAAAAAAAAAAAACTTGGTAACCAAACAAACAAATTGATTTGTTGGTTTATTGAAAAATCATTATAATAAAATACTTTGAACTTGTTATGTTTGGGTTCATAGTACAAAGTCTCAACTACTAGGCTACGACTATTGGTTGCATTTTTCCTTACGAGGAATATATGATAAGGAAATAAACTTACTAGGTTAACTCTATACTTATTTTTAGTTTGTGTCAATTCCTTTGTGGTCTTAGACTATTGAAAGTTAAGATGCAAAGAAGTTATATTTAAGGAGTTTGGATCTTAAACGGGATCGTTTATGACCCCTCAAATATTTTATAGGAACTGAATATTTTATCTAAGGAGGCTAGTTCTGGCTTAGGCTTCTATACCCCACTAGCCCTTCCTAAGAATACTCTATTAAACATTATTTTCAATTATTTTGAGAATTGTTTTTAGGAAGAACAAATTTGACACATTTTCTACATTTTTGTAGGGAAATGGACTCTGGTTCAAACACTGTTGTTCCCACTTTATCTGCCAAAGTGGCGACCCCTACTATGGCACAAGGGCAAGTGAAGCCTATTGTTGTGCCTATCTCTATCTCACTTGGCGAAAGCCAAAGAAATTCAATGACAAACTTTAAAAGGTGGCAACATAAGATGTTATTCTACTTGACCATCTTGAATCTTGCGAGATTCTTAACTGAAGATGCTCCTAAGCTCAAAGAAGATGAGCATAATATTAAAGTCATCGGTGCTATGGATGCTTGAAAACATTCTGACTTTCTATGTAGGAACTATGTCATGAATGCTTTGACTGATTCTTTATATAATGTGTATTTAGAGAAGAAACAACCAATGAGCTATGTAAATCACTAGATCGGAAATATAAAATCGAGGATGCTAGGTCTAAGAAATTTTTCATGGGACGTTTCCTTAATTACAAAATGATAGATTCCAAGACTATGGTCAGTCAAATCTAAGAACTTCAATTAATCCTCCAAGAGATACATGTTGAGGGAATGATGTTGAGCAAAACTTTTCAGGTTGCAGCTATTATTGAGAAACTGCCTTTAGCTTGGAAAGACTTCAATAATTACCTCAAACACAAGAGAAAGGAAATGATCATCAAACATCTAATTATTAGATTTCGCATCAAAGAAGACAATAGAAGATCTCAGAAGAAAGGGGCTCACAATCCTAGTGAGGCCAAGGCTAACTTTGTGGAACATGGTCAAGGTTTCAAGTTCAAGAAAGACAACAACAAAGAGAAGGGCACTAAATTAGGACCTAAAGGGGGAGTATCTAAGAAGCTAAAGTTTCAAGGAAAATGCTTCAATTGTGGGAAGCAAGGTCACAAATTTGTAGATTGTAGACTACCAAAGAGGAACAAACCCAAAGAAGCCAATGTGGTTGATGACATCAACAAGGATGTGTATAGCATTCTCCACCACCAACTGAGACTGGAGAAAATGTGTACAAGGGAAACTCTGTCACCTCTGAAATTATAGGTAGAAGGTGGTGCGAAGAGATGACACCAGAAATAGGCTGACTCTAATGATGTATTGTATATGCGAAGCCAAGAAAGAACTTGAGTGTTTGAGTTCATTGACCCAATCATGGATTCAAGTTATTTGTTAAGTCAAAAATAAGTTTATATATCAAAAATTAGGCACGAGATGTATGAGAAATGTGGTACATGGTGATGGTATTTAGGATTAGATATAATGACTATTATTAAGTCAAACATGAATGAAGTTAGTACTTCTACTTATGTGGCAGGTTGTCTAATCTACTTGACATAGTAGATTAGGACATGTCATTTATGATACATTACGTAGATTATTAGCAAATCATATACCAACTTTTCCAAATTGATGCAAAACATAATTGTAAAGTTGAGCCAGTAGCTCGTCATATTTTCAAAGTGTTGAAGACACACTAAATCTACCAGCTTAATCATAGTGACATAAGTGATTTGAAATTTATATAAACAAGAATTAGTAATAAATATTTTATTACATTTTATTGATACTTTCAATATTGTTATGTGTATTAACTCAAAGTAAGGATAAGAGGTGATAGAAATTTATTCTCTACAACGAGTTGAGAGTGGATTCAACAAGAAAATTAAAGTGCTAAGAAGTGATCGATGTGGTGAGTATGAATCGCCATTTATTGATGTTTGTTCTCAATATGAGATTATACATGAAACCACAACAACTTATTCACGTAAATCCAATGGAGTGGCTATGCGAAAGAATCGCATTCTAAAGGAAATGATGAATGCAATGTTGATAAGTTATTGTAAAACCCGAAAAAAATTCAATTTTTCTGAAAAATGGTAAAACGGTAATTTCAGTTGAAAACCAAAAATTCTCTAGATCTCGGATGACGAAACAGATTGCGCCGTTAAATTCGTCTCACGAAATCTAGTGACCCAGAAAAGTTTCGTCAAATTCTGGAAATAGTCGGAATATTTCACAATTTACGAGTGATAAATCGTAGGTGACCCGAGGAATGAGATTTTTATGAAAATATCGGAAGTCAAAAAATGGCTTGAGTTAAAGTTCATTTAAAATAATTGAACTTAAAAGAAATAAAATTTTTCGGAGAGAAACGGACCTGAATGAGGCAATATAAGTTATGTATTCAAAATAATAATAATAATAATAATAATAATAATAATAATAATAATATAATATCAGCCTGTAATATGTAAAAAAGAAAAAAAAATCAATAAAAGGGAGGCGTCGTTGGCGGGAGGAGGCGCGTGGAAGTTCAGGAAGAATTTAATTTTTTTATTTTTTTATTCGTTTCTTTCTCAGATCTACGAAAATTGAATCGTAGGTTTTGTTCGGGGCCCGAAGACTAGAGGATTGATCACATCGGCCAGGGGCTACAGCGTGGACGCAGGTGGAGTTCGACAGGCGCTCAAGTGGGAGTAGGGGTTTTATCACCTTGGGATTACACTTTGTTTAAGTGTTTTAGCAATGTTAAGGTTGGTTTGGGGCCTTGGGCGACAGCCAGTTTGATTAGTCCCAAAGGCTTAGGATCAGTTATTCAAATTACCAGGAGATTTTGGAGCCCATTTGAATAAATTAGTATTTCATGTAAGGGCTGTTTGAGTATTTGTTCATGTTTATATTGAAATAGATTGTGTAATTGATGTGTGCTCAGGCTGGAAGCTGGCTGCTGATTTGGGATTGCTGAAGTGGACAAGTGAAATCATCATTTGGTGATGAATTCAAAGTTAGTGCTGTTGAATAATCCGCCGCGAACTCATTTTTGTATAATCGTTCTTGAAATTCCAGATAACCAGTTAGTGGATCGATAATGGATCATCGCCGGATTTTAATGACTCATATGGATATAAATCATAATAAGATATACGAAATTATATTAATGATACGTCGGAGATGATATTATGTTGTAACTCGATGAACCGAACTGGATGATCAGTTGATCATATTACCAGTTAATATGTTAATGATTGCGGTTGAAGAGAATCATTGTAATAATATCATTGTTATCATTGTAAACCAGTTTTGAAGTATTTCGTGTTTCATATATGACAACCTAGAGATTGGATGTTGGTGGCGACATGATTAACGAACATGGTTGAAGATTTCTGGATGATTTGCGGAAGAATTGGGTTAGTGTTATGGGGAGATCATTTTGGGATGAGGACCATGTTGACTTTGAGAAGAAGCTCTCACACAACCAAATATGCCTGGAGAGGGTAGAAAATCACATATTTTCATGACTTGCTTGACAAAGTATGACTAGAATAACAGTTTGTTTTTTTGAAATGATTATTTCTCTTTTATGCGTGAGAAGCTGTGGGCTATTGAGGTCAGTGATGAGGTTTCAGACGTAGACGACGTTTAGACTTTCCAGTAGGATCACGTATTTGCCGAGTGTGTATTTAAGTGGGCGTGTATGCGGCAGGTGGAAGTAACCCATTTAGGGTGATTCTACTACTGAGCGATAACTCACCCTATCGAAGACATTTTTCAAGTCTGGGTGTTCGAGGAAGGCGGCTCATCTTAGAGCCCGAGTTTTGAAGAAAGGCGGGTTGTGGCTTTGATGTTTTGAATAATATGTATTAGAATTGTAGATTTTAATATGTATTTGTATTAAGAGTAATGGAATAACTCTTGGACTATTGGAATATAGTTGGGTATATTTTGATGAGCAATGGTATATGAGCCCAAGTGGCCATTTTTACTTAGATATGTGTCTCGCGATACGAGATGTATATATTTTTCGCGGGTTGACGGGTTGTCAACTGACACCCCGGTTTTGGGGCGTCACAGCTTGGTATCGGAGAAATTTGGGTAAGCGATTCGTAGGACGTTGGTGTGGTTATAAGTTTAGTCCACGATACGGCGTCCGCGACGGTATCGAGCTAAGGTAAACGATTACCTTGGGAGCTCGGTGGGTGTAGTTATAAGTGCCAGTCCCGATGCGACTTCCGCGACTAGTATCGGTAAAATTATCGATTACATGGCGTCTTTGGGCATGGGCTAGGATATGCGGTTATAAGTGTAGTTCACGGTTAGGATTACCTGGCAAAATCATGATGACTTCACGGCGTAGTATGTGAGGGCATAAATTATATGACTACCTAGGGCTTGAGGGACATGGGCTTAGGCCATGGCTATTCTTGATGAAATTGATAACAGCGTCATGGCTTGGTATCGGAGTTTAGGTACCACCGAATACCTAAGGAGTCATGGGACCAGGTTTAGAACAACTGTATGCATGTTTTGAGCAGTTAATTTGATGAATTTGGTGATTGATGTGTGGACTGAATTGAATAACTGTTGATTGTTATGAATTATTATATCTTGAGTAACAGGTAGCATAGGAGAAAATGTTGAACTCTAGGGTTGGAAAACATAACCTTAGGGGTTCGGAAAGACAAACTGAGCATGATAGTTCATAAATTGAATTGTGTTAGTGGTTGGAAATTAGCACCATTGAGAAAAAGGTGATGAATGGGTCGGTTCATGGTTGTTAAGTCTATTAGTAATTGGCATGTGCATTACTAGTTAAGGCCCGAGATAGGGTCGTCAGTTTGTTGCCATTTGACATGTGTAGATGGCAAGTCGAGGGCAGTATGTAAGGGTCGTCCGCGAGGTGTTAATGGCACTGCGATATTTGACCGGTGGGCGCTGCGGTCGTTAGGGTTCTGTTTGCTACCATTGATTTAGTCGCGGTACGGTAGTCGAGGGGAGGGTTCGAGTGGCTTCCGAGATTTAAGTCATCATTCTCCGACGTTCACGGGAGGATCAGAGTAATTGGAAACCATTGGATTCGGCATGTGAGAATTTATTGGAGTATGGATATTACCTCCCGTGCGACGGGTGATTAGGCTAAATTGCATTCCGGCTAGAGGGTGAGTCCTAAGTGGTGGGGTAGGTTAAGACTTCAGTTTAGAGCGGTGACTTGGCGAGTTCCATGGGCTCTTTATGAACAAGTATTTTCCGACCCCCTTTGCTAAACATGCGAGGTCAAGAGTTCCTAGAGCTGAGGCAGGGAACGATGACTATGATGGATTACGTGGCTAGATTCACGGAGCTAGCCCGTTTTGCTGATGATTACGTGGCCACGGACATGGCCAAGGTTAGGAGATTTGAGAATGGGCTGAAGTTGTCCATTCGGGCAGGATAGTAGGACTTCGCCTACGGGACATGGACTCCATGGTTAGGACAGCCACGACATGTGAGAGAGATCGGGGAATGCTCGGCCTTGGCAGGGATGCAGTGTTAGTGTCAGAGGAAGGAGAGTCAATCTTCTTTGGATTAGGAAGAAGCCCGGGCTTCTAGTTCACGAGGAGTTCGAGGCCACGACCATTTAGGTCGAGACGGATCGGAGTTCTTAGTAGTAGGCGTGGTGGACCTTAGGGTGGTAGACATATTGGGTGTTGATGTCATTCTTGACATGGATGGAGTTGACAACCCATCGGGTTGTGGAGTGATGTCTGACATGGAGGCGGGTTATCATACCCGTACGGATGGAGTTATGAAGTAGCATATGCATGTGAGTGATGCATTATGTCGCGTGAATTCAGGGCTGAAGTGCATTAAGGGGGCGAGGTAGGAATGTAAAGCACGAGAAAAATTCAATTTTTAAAGAATGAACAAAAGCAGTAATTTCGGTTGAAAATCGAAAATTCTCTAGATCTCGGATAGCTAGCTTGATTACTTGTTGGTATTAAATTCGTCTCGCGAAATCTAGTGACCGAAGTTTAAGTCGAATTACCGGAATAGTCGGAATATTTTACGAATTGCAGGTGATAAATATGATGACGGGGCCAGAGATTTTTACAATCTCGGGAAGTCGAGGAAAATGAAAGCTTGAGTTAAAAGTTCATTTAAAATAATTGGTTGAAAAGAAATAAAATTTTCGGGAGAGAAATATAGACTTGAATGAGGCAATATAAGTTATGTATCAAAATAATAATAATAATAATAATAATAAATAATAATATAATAATAATAATAAAAAGAAAAAAAATCAATAAAAAGGGAGAGAGAGGGCGTGCGTTGGCAGGAGGAGGTGCGTAGAGAGAGAGAGGTTGAGAGAATTTAATTTTTTATTTCTTTTTCTTATGTGTGAGTTCTTTCCTCAGATCTCACGAATCGAATAGTAGAGTTTTTGTATCGGATTTGAAGGCAAAAAGTTGATCTATGCGACGAGGGGTCAAGCATGGACACCAAAGTTGGGTTCGACAAACTCCTTGGGAGTAGGGGTTTTATCCTACTTGAAGTTACACTTTGTTTAAGTGTTTTTGTAATGTTTCGGTTGGTTTGAGGCCTTGAACGGCCGTTTGATGGAATCCCAAAGCTTGGGGCCAAGATTGATGGAAATTTTGGAGAATTTTTGGAGCCAATTTAGACCCGGTCGTAATCATGAGAGCTATTTGGGGTGTTTGTTTCATAATTTATGAAATAAATTGTGTGTTGGTGTGTATGAGGCCGGAAATGGCCATGGATTTAGGGTTCACAAAGTGGAACCAGTGAGAGAATGTGTTTGGGTGAGTGATTCAAATTGAATTGCTCGTGTTCGTTAATTAGCCCACACGAGCTAATTTTTGTGTAATGGATTGAGAAATTAGAGAATGACTTGAGTTGAGGTGGATCAAAGGAATAGATAGAGTTAATACATGAAGGATTTTAATGTGTTAACATAAGGACATAATTATATGGAATATAATTGTGTGTAAACCGTGGAATGATATTGTAAATTGCTCAAGTAAGCAAATTTTGGTGATGGTTGATCACTATTGAATGACATGTGTTGTGAGTGCAAATTTGAGAATGTTGCATATTGATATATTTGATATATTGTATAAATGGTTTTGGAAATGGCATAATGCATTTTCATATGCATTGGGTAACCTAGAGATTAAGGTGTTAGTGTGACATGAATCCCACCTACGAAAAGCAGACATGGTTGCGAAGGAATTTCCGCGGGATGATTCCGAAGAGGTGGGTTGGGAGATGAGCCAGCGGATCATTTCGGATGAAGACCATATTGCAGGAAGCTCGCAACCAATTCGTATCGGAGGGGTAGTCCGTATTTTCGCAGACACTTCGGTGAGTATATTTTCAAGAACAACAAGTTTTGTTTTAGAATGATTATTTTACCTCTCATACATGGCTTAGCGAGTGTGAGTGAGTCGGTGAGGACTCGAGACATGAGAATGGACATTTAGACATTCAAGTAGGATCAACGTATTTACTTAGTGTGTGTTTAAATTAGACATTGCATATGCACTTAGGTGGAGAGTAACCCCATTAAGGTGATTCCCTCTTGGCGATAGCTCACCTGTCGGGGGAACCTTTTTTTAGGTACGGGGGTGTTCGAGGAAGGCGGCTCATCTTAGAGGCCGATTTTGAAGAATAGTTTATGTCTTTGATCTTTGGATAATATGTATTAGAATTGTAGATTTTAATATGTATTTGTATTAAGAGTAATGAAATAACTCTTGGACTATTGGAATATAGTTGGGTATATTTTGATGAGCATTGGTATATGGGCAAAAGTGGCAATTTTTACTTAGATGTGTATGCGCGATACGGGGCGTATGGGATTTTCCGACGGGTTATTTGTTGTCAATGGGTGCGGTTTGGGGCGTCACAGTTATAGTTGACCACAAAACATGTGAGGAGAAGCCATTTTGTTTACTAATTACCTTTTGAATAAGGTACCTAAAAGAAAAGTAGAGAAGGCTCCACATGAGTTATGGAGATGACGACAACCATCCTATGAATACTTGTGAGTGTGAGAATGTTTGACCAAAGTGGTAGTTCCTCTACCTAAAGAGGTAAAAATAGGACCTAAAACTATTGATTGCATTTTCATTGGTTATGCACATAACGATATTGCTTATCGATTTCTAGTTCATGAGTCAAATATCCCAGATATTCACAAGAACACAATGATGGAATCAAGAAAAGCATCATTTTTTGACAATGTATTTCCATGTAAATCCAAAGAAGAGCCAAGTTCATCTAAACGAGTGCTTGAGACTATTAATGAAAATATTTAAGATGATAATAATGATGGTGAGTTAGAACCTAGACGTAGCAAAAGAGTAAGGACAAAAAAATATTTTGGTCAAGATTTTCTGACATTTGTGCTTGAAGGGGAATCTTAAACTTTTAAAGAGGCAGTGAACTCTACATAGAGTCTCATGTGGAAAGAGGCAATTAAGAGTGAAATAGATTCCATACTACATAACCACACTTGGGAACTAGTGGATCTTCCACTAGGTTGTAAACCTTTAAGTTCAAAGTGAGTTTTCAAGAGGAAACGAAAAGTAGATGGATAAATTGACAAGTACAAAGCAAGACTTGCGATCAAAGGATATAAACAAACTGAAGACCTTGATTATTTCGATACATATTTTCCTATGAAAAGAATATATTCTATAAGGATGATGCTTGCAATTGCTGCCTTGAGGAACCTTCAAGTACATCAAATAGATGTGAAAACGACATTTCTTAATGGAGATTTAGATGAAGAAATTTACATGAAGAAACATGAGGGGTTTTTTTTTTTTTGCTCCGGGATAAGAAAAGAAAGTCTGTAAATTGGTGAAATTGTTGTATGAGCTAAAACAAGCACCAAAACAATGACATGAGAAATTTGACAATGTCATGATGCCACATGACTTTAAAATTAATAAGTGTGACAAATTTGTGCATGTTAAGGACATAGAACATGGATATGTCCTTGTATGTTTTTATGTAGATGACATGCTTATTGTCGGTAGTGATGATAAGAGGATTACATCTACTAAGAACATATTGAATTCAAGGTTTGACATGAAAAACTTAAGACTTACTGATGTTATATTGGTGATAAAAATCAAAAGTACCTAAGATGAACTTATTCTAAGTCAATGACACTATGTTGACAATATTCTTGGAAAGTTTGACAAAGATAATTATGGTATAACCAGAACACCGGTAGATGTAACTCCACTTCTCTCCAATAATAAAGCAGAGAGTGTTTATCAAGTAGAATACTCTAGGGTAATAGGCCATCTAATGTACTTAATGAGTTGTACAAGACTAGACATAGCCTATATAGTCAACAAACTGAGCAGATACACGAGTAATCAAGGAACCAAGCATTGGTAAGGAATTATGAGAGTATTAAAATATTTATGATTTTCTCGTGATTATGAGCTGCACTATACTAGATATCCTGTTGTACTTGAAGGATATAATGATGCTAATTGGATATCTAATGTTAAAGACTCAAAATCCCATAGTGGTTATGTGTTTACATTGGGAGGAGTATCGTCTCATGGAAATCTTCAAAACAAATGATTATTGCTAAATCCATGATGGAATTTGAGTTTATATCACTAGACAAATGTGGGGAAGAGGTTGAATGGCTACGCCACTTCCTAGAGGATATTCCAAGATGGCTAAAATCCATTCCTCCAATATGCATACATTGTGATAGTCAATCTGCTATTGGTAGAGCACAAAATAGTATGTACAATGGTAAGTCTAGACATATTTGTCATAGACACAATACCGTTAGACAATTACTCTCAACTAGGGTTATTTTTCTAGATTGTGTAGGATCTGAGGATAACATTTCAGATCCACTAACCAAATGGTTAAATAGAGAGTTAGTTGAAAAATCATTGAAGGGATGAGACTAAAGCCTATAGAAGAATAAGTCAATATAATGGATACCCAACCTAATTGACTAGAGATCCTAAGATCTGGGTTCAAAAGGGATAACTAAATTGTAAAGACTTTAATTTGATCATTGTGGGGATCTTCTCGTGTCCATTCCGGTTATTAAACAGTGATGCTCATACGAAGAAGGTTAAGGTATACTTTTAATGACCTATACGCATTTGGAATGAGTAACATGAGCTACTCTTAATTAGGAGACCACCTATGTAAGAGTTAAGTGAGGCTGCTGCAAAAGCCTCAAAAGGTTGGAAGATTAAAATTCTCTATTTTCATTGAATCACATAAGGAATAAATAATACAAATGAATTAAAACAAATTTGGTGACTAACCTAAACTAGATATAGACAAATCCTAGAATCAAACTAAAAAAAAATATTACATATTTGTAATTACAGGATATACATTGAATCATACTTTACTTATTTGGATGTAGAATCTGATTCTTCAATATGCCCCCACAAGTTGGAGCTCCAAGAGGAAAGACCAATCTTGAGTAGTAACTGATGAAAACGGGTGTGGGATAGAGGTTTGGTTAGAGCATCTGTAAGCTGATCTATGAAAGCAACATGGGTAACACGAAGATCACCAGTCTGAACTTTTTCGCTAATGAAGTGGTAGTCAAGTGCAACATGTTTCATACGTGAGTGGAACAACAGGTTGGAGTAGAGGTTGGTTGCACAAAAATTGTCACAGTAGATAACTGGTGCTTGAGTAGAGGAGAGGTCGATCTCCCCGAGGAGATTAGATATCCAACAAAGCTCGGTAGCTGTGGCAGTGACAGATCAGTATTCGACTTAAGTGGAGGACCGAGCAACTGTACGTTGTTTCTTGGAACATCAAGAGACGAGATTGCGACCGAGATAGATAATGAAGGCACTGGTGGAGGTAAAATCATCCTTGTTGCCAGCCTAGTCAGCGCCCGAGTTTACATGTAATTGAAGTGGAGATTGGCGATGGAGAAGAATCCCATGATCAATAGTGCCACATAAATAGAAGAGAATACGCTTGACAACAGTCCAATGGTCATTGGTCGGCGATGCATGAACTAAGAAAGCTTATTGACTGCATAAGCAACGTCTTGTTGGGTTAATGTTAAATACTGAAGGTTGCCAACAATGGAGCGAAACGCAGAAGGGTCAGACAGTGTAATGTAGGACTGAAGAGACAAGGTAGGAGAGGTTGTAATTGGGTTGGAGATTGGGCAAGCCTTTGTCTGTAACGCCCATTCCCCAAACCGCGTCAAGTGAGGGGATGCCACACAGGACTGAGACTTATAAAGCTGATTTCCTGTCATTAGTGGGCCCACTTTGAGCATAAATTCATAATTGACATAACTTGTTACAAAAATCCAGAATTATGGAAATTCTTGACTACATATTATAACCTTGTTAAACTACCACCCATAGTGGTGTTTAAAATGTCATGTAAATATATGCTTGAGTCCATAACTACTTGTATTTATACAAGTTTCATTATGCAAAATATTACATTTACATTACTATTACAAAATCATATCAAAATCAAGGACCTACTTAAGAAGGACTCCTAATGCTGTGTTAGCCCTGGCGAGTGCGGGATGTCCCTAGCAACTTCTTCAGTACCTACATAGATGAAACACCTGTGCTAAGCTTCAAGCTTAGTGGGAAAACAACATATGTGACCACTTGTGGTGGTCCTCAATTACAGTATACATGTAAAATAATTCGCATATCAGAATGTTCAATCTCATGTAGAATTACATAGCAGTTTTATATCGGGAAAGGTACTCGTAGGTACCTCTGAGCACGGAGCGAGATATGCCTTAGCATCAGGGCTGATTGCTTTTGTTTTCTTATGGTTCATTATTCTGATACTTATCATAAAAATGTTTGCCTGTATAGACCAGTAACAATGAATGAGAGGGACACATCACAATAGGTACCCGAAGGTATAGTATAATCTTGAATAAGTCGCAGGAACCTGAAGCCAGAATGCGCACCATGCGAAGTGCGTAGCACTATACGAAGTCGTAGCCCGAGCGAGTGCCCGAAGCACTAAACAGAGAGTGTTGAAGCACTAAACAGACGTGCCTATTCATTCACAATCCGATCTTAAGTAGGCCTACAATCATATGTGTTTTAGAGCATTTTACACTGGTCTTATCAATATTCATGTTATACTCTTGGTCAATTCTTAAGACTATATTTCCCTTATGCATTTCGACCCAGTAAATGAGGTTCTTAGACAAAGTGTTCTTCAAACACAATGTTCCCCTATGTCTTAAGTTTCCAATGGATCAAAATCAAGTCATTTGAACCTTTAAATTAGGAGGTATGGCCTAAACAGTCCGAACTACTCCTAGACAGTTTCCAGGAATAGAATATGGAATTGTGTCCTATGTTTGAAAATTTTCTGGGAACTATAGGGACATAATTTGACCATACTTTCTTCATGAAAGTTACTATCCTAGGTGTCTATTTTAAGTAGAATTTTGATTCACCTCATTTGAATAAGTATAACTCAAGATATGGTCCTAATATCCAGACTATTCCGAGGCAGGTTTCAGGGACATAATTGTTTCCTTGCTTTGACGAATTTATGGTAACAATGGGGACTAAATTTGGCTATACTTCTTTCATAAAATTTGTTCTCCCAGATGTCTAGTTTGTACAAAAATTTTCATCACACTATTTGGATCAACAAAACTCAAGTTATGATTCAAACAATCGGAATTACTCCAGTTCAGGGGACTGTTCCAATAGCCTGAATTCAAACTCAATTTCAGGGATCTTAGGACAGGAATTCGATCTAGGTCTATTCTAGGAAAATGTAGCCACGAGTCTTAAATTTCCTTAAAAACTAGAATCATCCAGTTTGGAGGTCAATGGGATAAGTTATGGTCAAAACAAGAACATAGGGTCTAGGGAAAATTTGACAACATCTCTCCATAAAACCCTATTTACCTTTTTCACACAAATTGTTCCTCATTAGAGGTCATAACCCAAACAAAAACACAACCAAATCAAAATATACACACAAACAAGGTTAGGATCCCAAACCTTAGATCTACTTGCCAAAACGTCACTCTACCCTCCTCTTCTTCTTCCTTCTCCTTGAGATCTTCTTAAAAACTCCACCTAGCTTCCTTTTCTTCTTTTCTTCTTCCTTGAACAAGGAAAACCCAAGATGGAGAACTAGGAACACCAAAAATGGCTTATTTCCCAAACTGTAGCCCTAACTCTCTCTAAAGCCAAAAATGAGAACTTGTCTCATTCAATAGACAAGTTTGTGTCTTATCCCTTTTTGGGTTTAATTTCTTAGCCCTTGCTATTTGGTCATTCTTTCTTTCATTTGAAAAACAACTTATCATATTTCTACTTTAACCTATAACCTTTTTATCTTATGTCCTTTGGGTCCTTAATTTGCAAATTACCATTTTACCCTTTTTCACACTTAACATTTAAATTTCCAAAAAATACAAATTTAACTTATTTTATACCCTAAACATGTCATAAAACTATTAGGATATAATTTAGGGTGTTACAATTCTCTCCCCCTTAAAAGAATTTCGTCCTCAAAATTCATACCTGAATTAAAAAGTTGCGAGTACTGTGTCCTCATTGTCGATTTTGGCTCCCAAATTGCTTATTCTATACCATGGTGTTGCCAAAGTACTTTTACTAGAGAAACTTGTGTGTTCCACAATTGTTTCACTTCACGAGCTAGAATGACTTTTGGTTCTTCATCATAAGTGAAGTTTGATTGTACTTGTACGGGCAAGATGTGCGATTCATCAGAACGGTATCTCCGAAGCATTGAGACATGGAACACATTATGTAATTTGGCCAACTCCGGAGGGAGAGCCAAATGATAAGCGACTGGTCCAATTCTTTCTAAAATCTCATAAGGTCCGATAAACATTGGACTTAGTTTTCCTTTCTTTCCAAACTGGAGTATCTTTCTCCACAGTGATACTTTCAAGAAGACCTTATCTCCAACTTTGTACTCTATGTATTTTCTTTTTAGATCTGCATACGACTTTTGTCTATCACTATCAGATTTTAACCTTTGTTAGATGACCCAAACTTTTTCTTTAGTCTCTTTCACTATGTCAGGACCAATTACTTTATGCTCATTCAGATCTATCCAACATACAGGGGTTCTACATTTCCTGTCATACAAGGCTTCATAGGGGGCCATACCAATACTTGTCTGATAACTGTTGTTATAAGAAAATTCTATAAGGGGCATATACCGATCCTAACTTCCAGGAAAATCTAGCACACAACCTCGAAGTATGCCCTTTAACACTTGAATCACTATTTTAGATTGTCCATCTGTTTGTTGATGGAAGGCTATACTAAAATTCAGCTGAGTACCTAATGCTGACTGTAATTCTTTCCAAAACCTTGACGTAAACCGTGGATCACGATAAGACACTATTGACAGTGGAATCCCATGCAACCGTACAATCTCGCTCACATACAACTCTGCTAACCGATCCATGGAATAGTCAAGTCGGACTGGTAAGAAGTGAGCAGACTTAGTGAGCCTATCAACGATTACCCAAACTGAATCATGTTTCCTTTGGGTGAGGGGAAAACCGGATACAAAATCCATAGTAATATTGTCCCACTTCCATTGTGGAATTGGGATGGGATTTAACAAACCAGACGATACTTGATGTTCAGCTTTTACTTGCTGACAAGTCAAAATTTGGACAAATACTATGCTATATCCTTTTTCATCTCTCGTTGATGAGTATACTTTATACTCATTTTATCCCTATGTTTTAGTTATATTTTTAGTAGTTTTATTATATAAATAAAGGATCTAATGCTATAAATGTTCAATTTGTGATTAGGTTAACCATGAGCCAATATGGAGCAAAAACAAAGGGATAAAGCCCAAAAATCAGTAAACTACACATGTAGCAGTAGCTATTGTGTTTTGATGTTTTAAGCTATACAATGATCCCCAATGGCTACAATATTGATATGGATGGATAGGAGACTTCTCATGCTTCCAAAGACACATTATTCACTCAATTTGGACTTCAAATGATCAAGTTATGACTCTTAGTAGTTGAAGGAAGAAGAGAAGAGAGCTCAAAAGTGACCAATTGGAGAATTTTGTACATTCAGTATTTATAGTCATCTCTAAAGTGCTTTTCATGGATATATCTAGATTCTACACTTCAAGAGCTTTCCAACGGTACCAAGAACACCCAAATTGAAGTTTGGATGACAAAGTTACGACCTTACGAATTTGGTGCAAAAAGAGGGGAGCTGTAGCAACGTTGCGACGTTGAGAACCAACGTCGTGACGTTGTAGAGAGTGCAAAAATCGTGCATCCGAATTGCCCAATGACGTCGCGACGTTCAGGGTGTGTTTTGGGTTGATTTTTAGCCCATAATTGTGGGTTTTAAAGCTCAAACCCGAAGGAGACGAGGGAGGACATTTTTGGGAGGTTTGGAAGGGGGGCAACACCCTAGGGCATGGTTCTCTTTGGGGAAGAAGATGGATTGAAGAAGATGAAGATTGAAGAGGAGATTTGGGCTTCATTCAATGCACAAAGGTTTCTTCTCCTTTTCTACCTTTCTCTTATCTTTACATGTATTCCATTGATGTAATTTTGATTTTGTTTTCTAGGTTTTGTTTTTAATTTTGGACATGGATCTTATATCTAATGGTTGGATTTTCCTATTTCTATTGTCTTTTTTTGATTGTGTAAGATCATTAATTCATTCTTGAAAGATATTTGCATATTGATTTCTAGCTAACCCTAATATAGAGAGCCAAAGAGATCCAGAAGTGAGTGAGAAATTAGGACATAGATGAGTTAACTCTAATAACAAACTTGATAATATAGATTACTCACAATTAAGAGGTTGGTAGTTCTTTGATTTTAATGCACCTTAAAAATATGTGATTAATAATACCAAGAGGTTGGTAGTTTTTTGATTTAATGCACCTTTAACACTTGGGGTTGAGCTAAGAAGCAAGAAACCTAGTGATAAATGGTAGGTTATTTGACCTTGAGAAAGACTTTAATTACATTAGATAAGAATTGTCTTGGATAGCATTTTCACGAGACAATAGAGTGGAATATTGATCTAAATATAATAGAAATGTCCAATTACACAAAATACTCAAGAAATATATTATCTCTTGGTGTCCCGTAGCTGTACGCTTGTTAGTCTATTAAGTTTTCTTTAGTTTAGTTGACTTAATCCCACCTAAACAACTTATCCTGCTTAAAACACATGTAAGCGTTTCTAATTTTGGTACTTAGCATTCCCATTTTCCTTGTGGATCGATATCCGTACTTAGGTACACTTTATTACTTGACAAGTGTATACTTGCATAGAATAGGCACTCATCACATATTTTATCACATATTTTTAATACACATCACAAACTACGCCTATAAAGTTTTTGGCACTTCTGCCGGGGAAAATTGGTGTTTTATGCTAATATCAATATTAAATGCTTCTTTAGTACTTCAAACATTTTTTTATGCATATTTTGTGTGGTTTTTTGAAGTTTGATACTTTTGTTTTCTTTCAGAGAAATTAGTTAAAATCACACTGGATCCGATCATTGAGTTGACAAATGCATTGGCTCACCTTGAGCAACAACTAAGACAGTACAATTGGTCATGAGCATCAAAGAAGAGTGACAACTCAAATGAGGAGTCAAGTGTGGCAACCATATGCATCAATGGATTATGCTCAATATGGAGGTACCATATACATGAGCAATCATAACTTTGGATGGAGCCACCACCCAAACAACTCATGGAATACAAGCTACACCACTCCACAAGTCCAAAGATCAAGCCTAGACAAAAAAAATGGATGAATTAGAAAGAATGCATGCTGAATTAGTCATGAAAAATGCTGAACGTTCAAGACCAAGGGCTGAAATGGACTACTCTCAAGTTGGGTTGCCTAATGCTTGATCGGGAATGAGGGTGCTCCAACCCCTTGCCAGAGAGAATGACTTGAGTTCAGTGCAAACTATGGCTGAATTAGAAAGAGTTCATGCTGAATGCAAGATTCAAACATCAATTCATGGAATTGACAAGGACTAGCAGTTCTAATTCAGCCTAGTTATATTACTGGAGCGTGAAAGAAGAGAGATAGCTGATGGCTACTACCAACTTACATTCGAGAAAGAATAACCTAAGCAAGAGGAGAGTATGAGTATACAAGAGCTAGTAGCCAAATACATGAAGGAACAAGAGAACATGGCTGAAATGTCCTTTGAAGGACAACATGAGAGTTTGCCATCAACTCTTAAGGTGAATAAGGAAGAAGAAAGCTTGAGCTACAATGAAGAAATCACCTCAAGAGATAATGAAGAACTTGAGAAGTTTCAGAATGTGGAGAATGATGCACAAATTTAGAAACCTAGTTGTGAATAAGAAGGAAACAACCCCTCCAGAATTCATGAAAAGACAAATGATGAAGTTGTGAAGACTATTCCTGAGATGACTTTTCAACTCCAATGCATGAGGAAGTGAAAATAAGAAAGAAACCCCATCTCCAAGTGGATGAGTACATCATTCACTTGAACAATGAATTGAGAGGAATCATTGTAAAGAAAAAAATGAAAACTAGAAAATAGAAAAAAAATAATGATCTTGGAAGACTATGTGCTCAAGTTGTTGATTGAGCACAATTATTGCCTCTTAGAGAATGATGGAGGTAAGAATCGCCAACATATCCGTAGTTGGTAGAGTTTAGCTAGACTCGAAAAATGGAGCAGCTTCTTGGGAGGTAGCCCAAGTTAAAAAAGTTTTATTTTATCTTTTCATTTTTTTATTAGTTACTTTTGAGTTTGTTTTTGAATAAATTTTCTTGCTTGCTCTTGTGTTTCTTAGTGTTGTTTTTTAGGTTTTGGAGTTCAAAGTTGTCCATGGAGGTGGGGAATCTTTAAAAGTGGAAGTTTATAGTATCTTGGAGGTTCAAAGAACAAAAATTGAACAAAGAAATCAGTTTCAACATCCTCCCTCAATCCATTCTATACATGCTTCTTATTTTCAAGCCTCCTCTCATTTGGAACTAAAGTCTAATCCCCTTTAGCACCTTTGCCTCCAAAGCGAGCCATATTCATTTGAGCAACTTTCGGAGACTTGATCAACCTCAAGGGAGTACTCAGTATCCATTCTTGCTTTCATTTCGCATTGAGTACAATGTTCATTTTAAGTTTGGGGGTGATTTAAAAAAAAAAAAAACAATATTTCTAAAAAATTCAACTTTTGTATCTCCTTACCCGTTTATTACTTTTAGTTGTTTGGTTGTTATTTTCATGTGCTTTTTCTTTTCTTTCTTTGTTTGTTTCAGGTCTCATATGAGTAAAGTTTGATGCCTTGCTGGCCAAAAGAGAAGGTCATTTTGAACACCACCATTCACAAAGGCCATGTAAAAAGAAATTGTAATCTTTAGGTTTTTAAATGATTTGAAATTGTGTGCTTGCTTGGTATGTGTGACTTAGCTTAGTCACCTCCCTTGTGTTTCAAGAAGTTATTTCTCAAGGAATCTATCACACACACACACTTTTGGTCTCCCTTGTATACCTTGGTCCCGGACCTCTTGTCTTGAATTCAACTAACCTTGGGGGATTCTAGCCACCTAAGTGATGGGACACCTAATCAAAAGAGGATTGCCATCGAGCCCCAACTAAAAAAAAAAAAAAAAATACAAAAACAAAAGAAAAGTGAAAAAAAAAGAAGATAAAAAGCAAAAGAAAAGAAAAATGTCAAAAATAAGTATGTGAATAAGAATAAGCGAGATCATCCAATCGAATCTCCAGTACGTTTATGGGTTTTCAAAAGCCTAATGCCCCGAGTCAACTAGCCGGGAGCACATCGACTTCATCGTCTCGCTACATGGGACGTATGACGGATCCTTCCCATAACTTAGGGCCTCGAAGCTCGCTGAGTGTTCGCATTAATTTTGAAGGGAATTCTACGTTCGTGCCCTTAACCAACTCGGGTGGGGAGTCACCAATGGATCCCCCGCTTACCGGGAACACTCATCTAAAACTTTAATCGTTTTCTTCATTTTTTGTATTTTGGTATGAATAAAAGGATGTGGTTCCTCGTTTCTATCCTTTCTCGGGTTAGCTTTTTCCAAATAGGTGAGTCGAAGCTAAAGTTTGGGGGTACTAGACTCATATACACTGAGATCATGCTATCACCTATGTTTGGGTTTCCTTTGGGAAAGTCATTGAAGACTTGGGTGGCTGATTTGTTTTGCTCACCATGCTTTGCTTTGACACGTTCCTTAGAGAGTTTAAAAGTTTAAGGATCCTAAATATTTGTTGAAAATGCTAATATTGCTAAATTGTGGTCATAGTGATTCTTCCACTTGGCATCATGTTATCATACTCATCTCATTGTTTGTTAGTTCGTGTCATTTTCAAATTTCTGTTTTGTTTTGAGTCAGTCTCTTGCTTGGGAACAAGCAATAATTTAAGGTTTTGGGTGATGAGCATACTTTACACTATTTTATCCCTATGTTTTACTTATATTTTTAGTAGTTTTATTATATAAATAGCTTGATAAAGTTCTCAAAAATCGCTAAACTACACACGTAAAGGTAGCTACTGTGTTTTGATGTTTTAAGCTGTAAAATCATCCCCAATGGCTACAATATTGATATGGATGGATAGGAGACTTCCATGCTTTCCAAAGAGACCTTATTCACTAAATTCGACTTCAAACGACAAGCTTACGACCCTTTAATAAGGAAGAAGTTAAGAGAGCTCAAAAGTGACAGTTGGAGCATTTTGTACATTCAGTATTTATAATCACATCTAAAGTGATTTTCATGGATATATCTAGATTCTACACTTCAAGAGCTTTCCAACGGTACCAAGAACACCCAAATCGAAGTTCGGATGACAAAGTTATGACCTTACGAAATTGGTGTAAAAAGAGGGGAGCTGCAACAACGTCGTGACGTTGAGAACCAACGTTGCGACGTTGTAGAGAGTGCAAAAACAGAGCATCCTGACGTCGTGACGTTGCCCAATGACGTCGCAACGTTCAAGATGTGTTTTGGGTCGATTTTTAGCCCATTTTGAGCCCATAATTGTGGGTTTTAAAGCTCAAACCCGAAGGAGGCAAGGGAGGACCTTTTTGGGAGGTTTGGAAGGGGGGAAACACCCTATGGCATGATTCTCTTTAGGGAAGAAGATGGATTGAAGAAGATGAAGATTGAAGAGGAGATTTGGGCTTCATTCATCACATTAGGCTATTTCTTCTCTCTTTTCATCTTTTCTCTTATCTTTATGGTTGTATCTTTCCCATTGATGGACTGATTTTTGTTTTCTAGGTTTTGGTTGTATTTTGGACATGGATGTTATATCTAATGGTTGATTTTTTTTTTATTTCTATTGTCTTTTTGTGACTGTATATTTATTAATTCATTCTTGGTTGATATTTACATATTGATTTCTAGCTAATCTCAATATGGAGAGTGGTTTCTCATGAGATCTGAGAAGTGAGTAAGAAATTAGACATAGATGAGTTAACCTAATAAACTTGATAATATAGGATTATCAATAATTAGGAGGCTTGGTAGTTCTTGATTTAATGCACCTTAACACTCGTCGAGATAAGAAGTAAGAAACCTAGTGATAAAATATTGATCTTAGATATAATAGAAATGTCTAATCACTTTAACACCAAGAAATATATTATCTCTATGTCCCGTGAAGCCACACGCTTTGTTAGCTCCATAAGTTTTCTTATTTAGTTTAATTTAAATTCTACTTAAACAATCTTCGACCGCTTGAATATTAGAGAAGCGTTCCAATTTTGGTACTTAGCATCCCCATTTTCCGTGTGGATCGATATCCGTACTTAGGTACACTTTATTACTTGACAAGCGTATACTTGCACAGAATAGGCACTCATCACATATTTTATCGCATATTTTTAATACACATCACAAAAATACGCCTATCACTCGCCATCAATAGTATTGTTTCAAATCCTGGTACATCTTGTTACCTCCAGGATACATGGTGAATACGGTATTGTGGCTTCCATACATCAACTTCTTTTTCTATTCCTGGACATTTGGAACACATAATCTCAGCTTCAGATTAGAAACATCCATATTCTTCTTATGTAATAGTCGGCCTTGTCTCCATTTTGACTAATTGTACCATTTGTTGTAACTTGACATCATTTTTCTGAGCATCAATCATCATCTGCCTCAACTCAAGCATAACTCTTAATTGAGCTAACAAGGCTCCATCAGATACAAATCTCCATGCACTGTGTTTCAGGGACAAAACAAAGATCGTTTTTCTACTTAAGACGTCTGCTACCACATTAGCTTTTCCTAGGTGGTAATTAATTATGCAATCATAATCTTTGAACAACTCTAACCACTGACACAACCTCAAGTTCAGTTCCTTCTGAGTTCACAGATGCTTAAGACTTTTATGATCTGTAAATATTCTACATTTTTCACCATATAAGTAGTGTCGCCATATTTTCAAAGCGAACACTACCACTGCCAATTCTAGATAATGTGTGGGATAATTTTGCTCATGCGATTTCAACTGTCTTGGGGAATATGCCACCACTTTTCCATCTTGCATCAATACACATCCCAAACTAATCCTTGAAGCATCACTATACATGGCATATTCTCTACCTGGAGTAGGTTGAGTTAACATTGGTGCTTCAACTAGTATTTTCTTTAATTGATCAAAAATCGACTGGCATTTGTCATCCCATTCAAACTTCACCCCTTTTCGAAGTAACTTAGTAAGTGTAGAAGCTATGACGAAGAATCCTTTTACAAACTATTGGTAATACCCAGCTAAAACCAAGAAACTTCTCACTTTTGTTACATTTCGAGACGGTTTCCAATTTACAGTCGATTAAATCTTAGTAGGGTAAACTCTAATACCCTCTGCAAACACAATATGGCCGACACTTCCTTAAGCCAAAAATCACACTTGCTTAACTTTGCAAATAACCTGCTTTTCTCAAAGATCTCGCAACACTATCTTCAAAGCTGTCATGTTCTTGCACTTTGTAATACACTCCTTGATGTCAATAATGAATACGACTACAACCTGGTCCAAATAAGGGTAGAATACCCTATTCATCAAGTCCATGACCATGTCGTGCATTGTCAACTAAAGTCACATTAAAAAACCTTATAATGATCATATCGGGTTCTAAAGGCTTTTTTCGGAACATCAACGTCTTTCACTCGAAGTTGTTAATATCTTGATCGCAGGTCTATCTTTAAAAAGATATTTGCTCATTTCAACTGATCGAAAAGATCTTCTATTCTCAGCAACGGATATTTACTTTTCACTGTTACCTTATTTATTTGCCGATAATCAATGCACATTTGGAGAGTACCATCTTTCTTTTTAACAAACAGAATAGGTGCAATCTTGTTGAGAAACATCAAGGAATAAATCCTCGTCTTAAGAGCCCTGAAGTTTTCGAATTTTAAACTTCCTTAACCTCGCTGAGCCATCCTGTAAGGTGCCCTCGAGATAGAAGCCGTCCTCGATAAAATTTCAACAAACAAATTTACTTCCCTTTTAGGTGGAAGACCCAGATTTGGCTATTGCATCACATATTACCTTATTCGATATATACCAAATTTCGTCATTGCCGCCAAACTATTCACCCCGCATGGGTGCCATAACCGATGATATATCCGATTTTTAAAGTAGATCACAAAACTACAACCAATTTTTAACATTACCACTTGGGACTATTCAATCCTTAGCAAGAATGCCAAAATCTTGTTGTTTGACTAAAAGTTATAAGAAATGTTTTCTGATATGTATGTAATAATGCAAATTGATATTAGGTCTAATTCTTTGCAAGCGCACAGGTCATACAAGTAATAAAAGTGGATTTTAATTCCATATATCATTCCCACGAGGATTGATGAGAGATCTAAAATTCAACTACCCCTACTACTCAAGATCCTTTCTATTTGAACTCAAAATTACAAAATTGATTTGTTTAAACTAAAGAAAGAATGACAGATTAAAATTCTATAACTATAACAAAAATTCAAAATGAATTAGAATTGAGAGTTCATTGAGTAAAGTTAACATTGGGAATTAGAACAATGTATAATTATCAATTTTTGCATCATTCTATATCATAGTTTAGCCATCAGTTTGAAATCTGAACTTGTCAAAGATGCAAGGTAATATAGTTTAGATTCCTCCATACACTATACATTTCACTAATTAGAGAACCATATTCCTTCCAGACACATGAGTCTAATCAGTTACTTGTAGGATATAATCCTCTTCCTAAGAATTGAGTATTTTTCTTTTCCAATACTTCACACCCTGTTCCTAGGACTGAAGAATTCTTGCCCCCATAAATAGGACAATGCAAGCCTTCTCCAATCTAATTGGTATCTCATCCTTCGAATTTGAGTAAACTCATTTCGACAGATCATGCCAACATAGGATCAAGATCACTTCTCTCTCCTACCAAACGTAGGAGAAACCTCTAATGAATTAAACTGATACATCAACCAACTAAACCTCACACCATGAGTAAATTAGTGATAGATCAGAGTAATGTTTTAAAGTTCATTAGTTCTATAATATTGGTCTAGCATACCCCCAAGTAACTGCTCTATACTCTTAGGAATCTCCATCTCTGTGTCACTCAAAGGGCCTCCTATAAATCAGAGCAAGATATAACCCCTTTCTGGGTACAAGCTACTAATATTAAGAACAATTAATTTCAAGAACAACACCAATTAGATAAATTCAAGATTTTTAACTCTGACATTTTTTTTAAGTTGCATAGAAAATGATAACTAACACCAGTCCATTCCCAGAAAGAGCTTAGTCTTTCAAAAATGGATTGCGAATAACAGTGACTATCTGATTAGGAAAATTCATTGAAATTGCAAGCAGACTAAAATAAATGAACTCTAGAAAATTTCCAAATTCCATTGAAATCAGATAGTAATGAAAACTAAAATTTTACAATGAACCTAGCTCAAAATCACGCCTGCATCACCCGTCAAATCCCAAAGGTACTAACTAAAATGTAAGCCGAAACCAAATCACAAAAGAAATAAAAGAAAATAATATAATACACTTTACACCCGTGATGTTCCAGGTTTGGCGGAAACTGAGCACTACTCCCTAGGAGCTTCTATTTATAGGCTTAGATCTTAGGCCCTAAAAACGAGGCGAGAATCATGCACTTCGAAAAGCCTAGAAATGCTGCCCTAGCTACTGATGTCGATGTGATGTCTTGACATTGAAAATGCAATGTCGCAGGTCGCATATGATGTTGTGACATTTGGAAATCGCGAACAATTCTAATTTTCAAGGATAAGTCAATGTCACAGGATGCTACATTACTGAGATTCAGCGTTAGATTAATTCCATGAGCCATACATCGCTTTCCCATAGTTAAGATTGAGTTGACGTTGCGACATTGAATTGATGTCACGACATTGCTCTATTGTGTTTCAACTTGGATGCTCAGGTTTGATGTTGCGACATTGCTGTAGTTCTTTGTTCTGATGTCACAACATTTGATTGGTGTTGCGACACTGAGTCGATGTTGCAACATAGCTTATTGATGCCTTTACTCTTACATTTTTGCCCTAATGTCGCGACATTGCTTGTAGTTCACTTGTTGATGTCACGACATTGCCTTTGAAGGTTTGATCTTTTTCAAATTACGTCACCATGTTATCGTTGTTCGATGTTGCAACATTGAATCTCGCCAGACCAAGTCCTCGCTAACGTTTTGGGCTGACGTCGCCATTATTTATTGTTGTCAGCGACATTTAATTTGTCTCATTACCCAAGTCGCTTGATTATCGTCGTGACATTACTTCGTCGCTATCGAGGCTAGTCGCCGCCCGTTTCGTCATATCACAATGATCGATGCCCAACGCAACGCCAGCCAATATCCACCGTTGAAGCTTATTACGATGTCACCACAATGTTCGGCGATGTCGCCGCATTAAACACCCGCTTCCAACGTGGCAATGTCGTGAGCTATGTCGATGATGTCGCGACATTGGATGGCTGCTATAGTTTGACTGCTGGGGCTGCTCATGATGTTGTGACATTGGCATATCTTTGCCTTCCCCTCTTTAGCTAATGTTACAACATTGCTATAGCGTTAAGACCTTCTCCTCATAAATCCGCGACATTGGAAATTTGATGTTGCAACATTGGTCCTTTCTCTGCACAATACTGATTTCTGCTCAATTTTATGCTGAATTCTGCTTCTTTTCCTTAAGTTCCTACAAAACATAAATCTGGGTGAAAGCTCTATAATTTTGCATTAAAATGAACTTTTTAAGCCTGATATATATATACTTGAAAAATGGGCTTAAAAACATATGAGTTTTAGACTCATCAAACTCCCCCAAACTTAAAGTTTTGCTTGTCCTCAAGAAAAGAAAAGGTTATTTGTTTGTCTTCAAACAATAAAAAGCAAAATTTAAGGACATTTTTCAATTAAATAATCTTTTCAATAAGATCAATATTTAGGCTTTAGTAATATTTCAGTTGTGACATCAATTCTAAATAAGCTTCATTTTCAGGATCATGAAAATTTTCAATTTAAATAATTTAATGTACCATGTAATTCATAGTTAACAAACAGATATAGTCCTTGACTATGTGAGTATGTGTTGGTCTTCCTTTTATGACTAATTTGTAGATTAGGTAGCTTTATGAGAGTTACTTTGCAAAATGACATTCTTTCAGAGTAATTTAAGTCCCAAAGGCTTGTTAGTCATATTATTCTTCACTAATATAGACATAACACACCTCTCAAAAAAAAAAAAAAAAAGGTCTTTTGAGCTTGTAATGTAAGGTTAGGGCACTTGGTAGATAACTGGACATTTTAGGCTTAACTTTACCCAACCTGCATTCATTTTCTCAACTCTTTGCCTTCACTGCTCATCCTATTTTTCTACTAAACTAGCCCTTCAAGCATCCCCAAACCAGAGCTAGTGCATTTTTCTACATTTCCTCATTTGTGGCTTATTTTTATTTTCTTTTTCACTACTATTTTCAATTATGCTCCAGAAGCCCTTTTATGTCTTTTTGTTTTAGGTTTGGAGTGGTGTAATGTTTTACCTTTTTAAGTTTTCTAATACCCCTTAACAAGCTTTGGGTCAGTATGTGACACCCTAACCTGGCACCTCTGTGTTAGGAAAGGGTGTCACGAAACTGTAGACTTTAAACCTGATTAACTGAGTAGTTCTAAAACATTCATTAAAATATAATCATATAATTTAACATATATTACCAAACCATACTATCATACCACTATTTGAGACGTTCAAAATATCACTTACATATTATTTACAAATCCTTTTCGTTGTACCCACAAGTTTATATACAACATATTGCTCAGAGTAACACGTTAAATAGAAACATTGCAAGTGAGCACCTATCGTTGAGATGACCCTTGATGTTGATGTGGAATGTCTTGTTCTCTAGCCGCCTCCTTGGTACCTACATGGATAAACACCTGTGCTAAGCATAAAACTTAGTGAGGATCCTTATGCATGGATGGCCACTAACCATGATCATCACATTCTAACACTCATGCAACTTGCTATGCATATATATATATATATATAAAATCATATAAACTTGTAAGTTACAATAATTCATGAACTTACCACAATTAAATAATTTAATTCATTATGTTAATCTTATGTGTTATGCTAACTTCCTGTGCTTTATCTATCGAATTCCATATCATTTTAGTCATAGTATTAATGATTATTCAGGTATTTTAAATTTCCATTATATTTTACAAATTACTTCCTATGTTTATGATTCATGTTTCATTTATCAATATTGCTTTATCTCTTTTTACATGTTTCATGCCTGTATATTAAAAAAAAAAAATGAATATGGGAAAAAAATGTATGTACCCGAAGGTACTATCACTGTATAAGACAGTGATCTCTATCTATACTTTATTATATGACCCAAACGAGGTCCATGTCATTAACCTAAAAAGTGCCAACTATATTTGTATGCTGCAACAACTGTATCCCTAATAGACATGCCCATCTATCCATCTACCTAGTCATAAGCAGGCAATCGGTTTTATTACGTTTTTAGTACATATCTCATATACATGAATAACTATTGTTATCATGTATGTCGGGGTGGTATGATACCACTAACTTGTCACGTCACGCCTTTATTACCATTTAACTAGCGACGCCCTTAACATGAGATGTGCTGATCCCACTTGTAACTATCTTTTACTTTTTACCATACCATTAACTTGTTCATTCATGTACTGTTAAACATTTAGCTTGAAATATATTCTGTAGCAGTGGATTACAAAATATATTCAAAACTCCATAAATGGGAGTGTTCAACATATACAAAATTTTACATTGCTTAAAAAAGCAAAACATATACAAAAAAATAGACCAAAAGGTCTTTAGTGTGCACCTAGTAGTGTGTTGGCCTTGGTTATTGATGTGGAGTGTTCGGGCTTCTGTTCCTGCTTCTCCTGTACCTACACGGATGAAACACCCATGCTAAACTTATAGCTTAGTGGGAAATAATACTCGTGGACGACCTCTAATAAGAGTCATCATACTTTAGACAACCGCATATAACTTTAACATTCATTTACATACACACATGTTTATTCATGTTTTGAACATATCATTTACATATACTTATACATATATCATACTTATTTGTCTTTTCATGTTTCATTCCATATCATCTTGCATTTACCTTTTTGCTTATGGTACTTATCACTGTATACATATCATCACATATCAATGCTATGCTTCTCATATCATGTCATGTCATTTGCATATTCTTGTCATTTATCTTATGTTTCATGCATGCAAATACCTTAGAAGTGGATATGGGAAGTATAAGGACCTGAAGGTGCTATAATCACAATGAGACAATGAACTATGTGGACTAGAAGGGTGCCGTTATCATTGTACGGTGACAATTACCATCTATAAGGGCCCTAAGGTTGTTATCATTGCAATGACAAATACCTTAGAAGGGGGATATGGAAGTATAAGGACCGAAGGTGCTATAATCATTGCAATGAGACAATGAACCATGTGATCCGAAGGTGCCAAGTATCATCAGATGAGACAATTACCATCTATAAGGGCCTGAAGGCGTTGTTATCATTGTACGAGACAATGACCATTCTATAAGGGCCCGCAGGCGCTGTTATCATTGTATGAGATAATGACCATCTATAAGAGCCCGAAGGCACTATAATGACCCAAACGGGGCCAACTGATCAGTAATGTTGCAGACTTGTTTCCCTAATAGGCATGCCAATCTATCCATTTACTAGGTTCTAAGCAGACAATCTGTTTCTTTTATTTAATCAATATATATCCCATATCCTTGAATAACTATTGTTATCCGGTAATCATATGCGATATTTTCTTATCATTTCCGCATGCATCTTTATTCTTGTATTATTTAGACATTAATACGTTTTTCTATATGCCTTCATTGCACATTTATTTTTTCATAAATAACACTACATTTAAACACATGAACAAATGAGGGCAAGAACCAATGTTTGCCCTTTCGCTTCACCTCGGCGGCGAGGTACAAAACGTTTTTCATATCATTTTTATACTTGTACAAACTCTTTCATTCACTTATTAGGATTCTCATTAATCCAATAGACGATTGTTAGACTTAACGGAAAAGGGCAACAAAAACAAAGCTTACAAGTACACCTAGGCAAAGCTTACAGGTACGCCTAGGCGGAGAGGTTTGCCTAGGTGGACCAGAAAATGCCAAAAACCTTGTCTCGGGTCCACCTAGGTGAAGGGGCCTCCGCCTAGGCGTAGGGGCGTCGGGCAGAACAAAATTGGCCAGTTTTAAGCCATTTTCATCGGAATTTCCTTCCAAACCAAAAACCAACTCAACCAAAAACTCAAAATAAACCATAACACCCATCTCATACCAATCAACAACATTTCTAGTAGGATTTTTCATACTAATAATCCATACAAATTCATACTAGTATTCCATATAATTTCTATACTAGTATTCCATATAATTTCCATACCTTGGCTTTTTCTTGAACTTCTCTTCTCCTTCTCTTCTTCCTTTCTTCCTTCTTCTTCTTCTCTTTCTCTTCTCTTCTCTTCTTTTCCAGTTTGCCCTAGCCTTAACCCAACAAATGAGATATTTTTGGTTTTATTCTCCTTTTTAAGTTAAGGCCTTGTTTGTCAAAAACCCATTTTTTGCATTCTTTCCCATTTTTGCTATTTGTTCCTCTTTCTCTCTATTATTTGCAAATCAATTTATTCATATTTTCACTTTAACCTATAATCTTCTTATCATATGAACTTTGGGTCCTTAATTGGTAAATTACTAATTTACCCTTAACTCTTGTATAATTTCCGGATATTTGCTTATTTTATTTTTAGCATTATTTTATTCCCAAAAAAATATACATTTACTTTTATTATACCCAAAACATGTTATAAAACTCAGGGTATAATTTGGGGTGTTACAGTATGCATATGAGATATTCACTAATCCATTACTCATCTACAAAGAGTACCGGCCACATATCTTCATATGAATATATTATATGCTTCTTTAAATAGCAACTATACATGTATTATCTTTTCTTCACATGGCTAGAATTCATGTCCTTTATTATTCCATTCTATTTATTCCCTATTATTTAACATTAAATCATATAACTTTTAGTCAAATTCTTTATCTTACTTAGCTAAGTTATATTGATTTATTTTCATACAAAACCATCTCCACTAATCCTTTGAGAGTATATAAGAGACATTTGGATGTCTCAAAATCCTATAGGAAAGGACATGAAAATCATTTCCCAAAACAGGGTCCGACTTCACTTATTTTCTAGGTACAATAAGTTCGAAATCTCAATATGCTTCCTTCATGCACATTGTTCCTATGTGAATCTATTTTACTTAGAAATTGGAATCACTCCAATTGAATCATCCAAACTCAAGTTATGACATTTTAATGCCAAACTGGTCTGTTTGCCTAGTTTACATTGGTAACCGATTGTGAGACCCTATTTCAGGGGTCTTAACTCCATAATTTGACACTAGTTCCTTCTACTCATTTGAAGCTACAGTGATAAGAGTTCTTCTCAATTTGGAATCATCAAATTTGGAGCACAAAATCTTAAGATATGTCTTAAACAACCAGATCATTTTCAAAAACAAAATCGTTGATCGGTCTTGCACTCCAAATTCAAGGGTCTTTAAGTCATATTAATACTTTAAGCTCTTCTTGGAAAATATGGTCACAAGTCTTAGGTTTCCTCTCCAACTAGAATTTCCTAAATCGGAGTACTCTAGACCAAGTTATGGCCAAATAATTCACTTAGGGTTTTGGGGAAATTTTGACAGCATCTCCCCTAAACCCCAAATGTTTCCTTTTTACTAAAACTCCTCAATTAGGGACCACAAACCAAATAAAAATTACCAACAACACAAACCACAATGAATTGATCTTAAAGGGAGTCCCGTACCTATTTCTTGGTCACCCCAAGCTATAACTCTCCTTTCCTTCTTCACTTCTCCTCTTGCTCATTTCTCATTCTTCTTCCTTCTTCACTTTACTTGTATCAAGAAAAATCCCACAACAAAAGGAGTGAAAGCAAACCAAACTTTTGGTTTTTTCCTCCAAAACATGCCCTAACTTTCTTTCCAAGCCAAAAATGTGAAATCCCTAAATTCTAAGATAAGATGTGGTCTTTAAGGAAAATCGCTCATTCGCCTCGTTACAATTAGTCCTTCACGATGTCATTTACAAATTACTTATTAATATTCCACAATAACATATAATCTTCTTACATAATGTCCTTTGGGTCCTTAATTTGATAAATTACAATTTTACCCTTTAGACTTCTTTAAAAATCTCGGTTTTATCATTTTTTCACTTTTAGCACTTAAATTCCGAAAAATACAAATTTTACTTTTCTTATACTATAAAACTGTAATAAAACTACTATGGTCTAATTCGGGGTGTTACACAGTAGCTCCCATACCAAGTTAGCATTAGGGTACTAGGTGTAGAACACTCATAAGGACTTCATTGCTTAAGGTCAGTAGGCTACAAGTTAAAACTCACTCCTTGAAATTGTCCTTCTTTTTCAGCTTCTAACTTTTATGTTTTTGCACTTTTTTCAGTACAACTTTTTCTTAATTGTCTCCCTTTCTCCTCCTTAATCTTCCTCCTTCCTTTTAATTCAAGTTTGTATTCCCCGAAACTTATCCTCTTGATCATTAATGCTGCATTGTTATGCAGTTTTGGGTAAATTAAGGGTTCTTTATTGTATGGTAAGACTTAAAGAAGGTTTAAGACTCTTCTTTTTGGCAGTTATAATGAAACTCGTATTAAGCTCAAAATAGATACTAAGTTATATGCATATAGCATATCACGGGCAGGCTTTTGAAAGTCCCAAAATGTCCAAGGATGGCCTAAATCATTTTCTACCGGTTGTGATGCCTAGGATTTCGCCTTGAAAAATAATGCAACAAGTTCTAGGGCTCTTTAGAGATTTCTGATAATAAGTCCCATAAATTTTTCCTAACCTAAGCACAATAAGTTTCTAATGTACTTCTGACTAATGTGTTAGTTTAGTCATTTTCTGAACTGTACAATTCAATTTGACTAGAATTAATAGCCTTACTAGCTTTGATTTCAATTTCGCTTTTTCGTAATCTAAAATTCGCTATTTATTCTCGACATCATAACTTAAACTCGCCCTAATTTTCAACCTATTCGTGATCTTATTTCAAATTGCTTGGTTTAAAACATTTTGTTATGTTATTGTTAAGCTTTATAGTTCATTCTGATCACACAATTCAGTTCACTTGATCAACAACAATAACACTAACATTTTAACAAATTTCAAACAGTCCTCAAACAAGCAATTACAACCTCTTCACAAGATTTTCTATAACATCCAAAAATTTCAACTCTGCAACATTTAACAAACTGAATTCTCATTTATTCAGAACAATAAAGTTCACCTTATTTTTATTTTAGTTCTTAGAATTGTAAATAAAAAAAAAAAAAGAAAGACTGTACACAATTTTCAGAAACTGCCTTTTTATTTATAAAGAGGGAAGAATTACATTTTATAGATTACAAGAGAGAGAAAGAGAGAGTGTGTTATAGAGAAGATAGAGAGATTGAGGGATAGAGAGAGCTATTTCCCCTTTTTATGGTATTGGGATTTTGAGGGCTTCAGGTTTACTGGCTCATACTTGTAACTGACATTATAGGGTGTGAACTTAGGTATGGAGGGTTTTGGTTTTCCAGTTGACTGATTCGTGCCACAGTAGGTGTACCTGGAATCAACAATAGTTATAAACCTAAATTCCTCCTACCACCATAGCATAGCTACTGCAGTATAGTGGTTCTAGGGTCGAACACAGAGATGAGTTTTCTTCGTGTAAATGATGTGCAGTTAAGTTCAAAATGGTGAATTCAATTTGGATTTGGGGTTTTAGTAAAAACAGTGAGAGTTGGTGATTTATAGATTGAAAATAAAATGAAGTAAAATATGAAAAGAACTCACATCAAAGCACTGGTCAGGTCCTAAGGTAGACGAGGTTCTGTCCTTTTCCTCGCTGGGAGGATATCTATAGTCATTTCCCGAACCGGATCTTCATTTAGCTATCAAAACTGAACCCTAATAATTTTCCTTTCGAATTATAAAGACGGACATAAATGTCTTCCAAAGGAAAATCTATCTCCAAAATCTACCCTACATGAACCAATAAATGGCAATAATGAATCTCGCGATCTAGCAATAAGCATCCACTGAACCCTAAAAGCTTGCCAAATATAGGTTAACCAAGGTACATCAAAGAGATTTAATCCTGTTATGAGAAATGTAGACATAAATACCCATGAATGCTTGCAGACAAATACATGAGAAACTACCATTATTTTACACTTCAAAACCCTAGCCCCGTAGCCCTCCTCTTCAAGGATGGAGGGGGTTTAGCCGACCATCCTCAAAGGATGTTTAAAAACCAAGAAAAATAAATAAATGAAAAGCAAAGAAAAAAAAAATACAAGAAAAGAAAAGCTGGAGAACTTACAGTTATTTGATTTTCTACCAAAAGCCAAAAGTTCCAAAAGTTCCAATTCTCTACAAGGTTTGAGCTTATATAGAGCTCCACATGAGGTAAAATACCAACATACCCTCAAAAGGCATTATACAAGGAGGGCAAAAGTGGCAAAAAAAGAAGGAAACAAAACCAAAAAGTCAACATAGAGGAGAGAGAGTACTGACCGCAAAAATTCTCGCACCAAAGTGAAATTTTCTTCGCCAGTGGCGGTGGGGTAAAACTGCTCAACTCATCTTCTGCTCTTCTTCTACTCCTCGGGCTTCAAATTCAGCCAGTTTTCGCTCTGACTGCCGGTGCTTGGATTGATTACCATTTGGCATTAAAAGTCAGCAAAACTACAAAATTAGCCACAAAATGCGATAAGTAGAATAGTATAGACCTTAATGTGCAAATACGTTAATTCGGTTGATTAGTACACACAAAAAGCGCCTCAAACCTACACAAATGTGGCTCAAAATAACACTTTATCGGGCACTAATCACTCTCATTAACCGACAATATCATGTCCCTTGTAGCAATGAAAGAAAGAAAGACAAAAATAAAATAATAACAAATTATATTCTTTCAAAAATGGTATTTCTTCAAAAAGTATGTGGATGAGTAATGCTAACCCTCAATGAATCACTAAAACCCTGCTCAATAACTATCTCGAGAATGAATGCCATACTGCACTGAGCATCAAAGAGCCTTCCTTCTTAGTGAATCAACCGAGACTTCCACCAAAACCCAAGTGTTTGTTTGATCGCCTCAACAAACCGCTAAACCGCACTCTCCCCCCAACCAAGCTACCGCTTTTACACTTAAAGACACTAACCAACCTAAATGTATTAGGACCCACTCTGCCCGTTATCCTTTGTTTTGTAGGTGCAATGCCGGTGAATCACCTCACCAAAGTCCATGTAACGGATCTACCGATGACTCCCAACCACCAGGCTTAGCAAGTCAGATCTTTCGACCACTAACCTTCAAAGTTTCACCCCGACTTCAAATGATTTCAAACTCCAGCACTACAACTCACTAAACCTCACACATCCACCCATGTAGCGTAGGTAGCAATTCGCCTGCGATCAAACTCGCTTGGGCACCGGGCTTTAAAGTCTTTGCCATATACCCCTGAATCGCGCTCGAGTTTCGCGCCGCCGAGGCTTTTCTATTCTCTTTATTTTTCTTTTTATTTTTCTTTTGGAAGACACATTGGTCTTCTTTTCATGGGGTCCTTAACCTATTAAAGGTAGTCAGCGAAACTAGGGTAGGTTTTGCAAAATTTAGGAGGTTAGGCAGTTTTTCAGCCTATTGTTAAAATCTAATGTGCTTAGTGTGTGGTTAGCTAAAGGTGGAAGAAAAAGGTCGAAAGCAACAAGAATTCAACTAATCATCTACTCAACTAGGCATGGAATCAGTCTAACATCAAAATAATTAGACAGTGTTTCAATTTTTCACACTGCGGGCTAGGCAAAACACAAAAAACATGGGGCAATTTTGAAAACTAAAAGTGTAGGCTGTATAGTATGTATATAAAAATAAATGGCTATATTTTCAGCTTTTCAAAAACAACTAACAACTTCACAAATAGACAAACAAGCCAGTTTTGACCGGACAAACACACAAAATGGGCTTAAAATAGTAAAAATGGTAAGAAAGACAGTGTAAAAGCCACTTCCTTCGCAACTCTCTCACTCTCCCCACAACCAAATGTCACATTGTCCGCAATGGGGCTCGGATTGGAAAATAAGAGAAGGAAGTGATACCTCGCGGTGTGTACCAGGAAGGTTATCCTCATCCCGGGCAGCCGAGGTGCCGCAGAGGGCCGGAGGGAAAATCTGGCTGCCGCGTGAAGGCCCGAGTGTGTATCGATGGTGGAACAGAGGTGTGCCCAGCACACGCAACCGCACGAGGATGCATGGTTTTTGCGGAGACGACGCCTCGCACGCGTGCCATATCCTCTCGCAAAGATGTATGGGCAGCCGTAAACGATGCTGACTTGGCTGAGAAGGAGTGGACTGCATCCATAATGGCGAAAATTCGAAGGCTATGGAGATATGCCGTGGTGGTGCAAACGCATGTACCAGTCCCTCTGCTGCATATAGAGCCGGAGGTGTGGGATTCAAGAAGGATTACCGGAATCGTCACGATGATGCAATCCGAGGCTCCTCTCAGATCTTTCTACTCGATGGCTAACCGCTGCGTCCCCAACTACATCCCGAGGTGAGAGGTGTCGGTGCCCGGAAAACGTGCACACCGTCAATGCTAGCGATGTCCTAGAAAACTCGGTGGCGCTCCAATCGTGGCTCCTTAGGAAAACCCAAATGCTCTAATATTTGGCAAAGCAACCTTGGGAACAGGAGGGGTATGGCCTCACCGTTGGGCTTTCTCGGCGCAGGAACCTTGTCCTAAAGTGGAGCAAGCAAGGATGTCATCAAAAGCTCGCGCTCAACCAATAACCTCGTAAATGCAGATAGCCCCGTGATACTCTCCTTCGCTACACATTATGCTGGAGTGGAAAGATGTTAAATCACAGTACGTGGTCAATAAGGATCATGCTCGGAGGAAGCTGCCTCCGGAAGAGAACAGACCCTGCTGTTACGTCTCTGGATATAACGCGAACCATCTTACTAGGTGAGGGTTCGCACTAGCCGAGCCGGGTCAGCGCGCGGAAATGGAATGCGGCTGCAATATCGACGGCTTGTAGTGTCCCCTTACGGCCATCAATCGAGAAGTGGATAACAGTAGGATGAGGCACTCTCCTGGATGTCATGGTATGGTAGAACTCAATGACCACCCGGGGGTAGAAGAACTCGCGTGGAGTCATAAAAGCCTGTGGAGTACCACGCACACTCATGGAATCCCCGAGCTCCTGGATCGGCAGAAAAGTTGGAAGATCATAATATGTCTCCGGCAGTTGCACTTAGCATCGCAACCGAATTAGTTCTAATGGGGTCGCAATGAAAGAGGAGGTGCTCTGATGATAGCCAGGGGATGATCCGGAGGGTCATCAGCTGGCCCCTGGACATGTGGTGAATGGAGCTCCTGTGACCTCGAGCTAGATGACTCGCCCAGGTCCGATGTCCGAGCCCTCGTGGTTGCACTGCGAGGTATGTGAGCAAGAGAGGGAGCCAGGATACGACATCGCCAGTAGGAGGAGAGCTCCAGCCCAAGTGTGGGGGTGGAGAGGAAGGCCGCACTGAGGCTCAAACCGTGATCTCCACTGCCTTAGCCATTCCCCGGATAAGGGAGGAGATGGAGAGGGTGGAGGATTACCGCTACACTTCACTCGTGGCATTGTCAGAATACCAAAACTAGCAAGAATGTGTAAGAGAAAATGAGAAAATTTACTAAGAAGAGTAAGCCTTGGTTGCAGTTAATAAAGTCAGCAAGTAAAACTGGGTAATTAAAAAGAAAAAAAAAAGAAAAAAATAAAAAAAGCAAACAAAATTCAACTAAAAATTGGAGTGATCACTCCCTCTCAGGTAGCCCTTTTGGATTCATGGAGGGTCAAGGAGGGAATCTCCTCCTTGTTTGGAATGTGGTCGCGGCAAAGATAAAGTTTCACTCTCCGCCATCGACCTCAACACTCTATTATCATTCGTCGAGCAGGTCTACCGAGCCATCAGTATGCCCGATGAACGATGAATGGTCCAATCCATTCGGATTTGAGCTTCGTTCCAAAAGGTGGAGTTTGAGTCGTAGAGTGTGACTTCGTCCCCCGATTGAAGTTCTGTGCTATGAGCCGATCATCATGCCACTCTTCACTTGTCCTTGCAATTTTTGAATCTCTCCGAAGTAAGCTTTCATTCCTCATCTCTTCTAATCCATCGAGATCAAGGAGTCTTTTACACAACTTCTTCCCATGTCCAGATTCAAATTTTATCGCTTCACCACGCCTTATATTCACTTCACGTAGGCATGCTTGCCATAAATCCAAAGTGGTCAGGGGACATTCCAAGGATGGTTCAGATGTCGCTGGTATGCCCACAAGGAATCCGTAGTTTCTCGAGAGAGACCAATCTTTTCCGCTCGAGTTCACCACTTTCATCGCATGGTCTTGATTTCCCCATATTATTTCCTACTTGGCCACTGTCCGGGATGATAAGGGGTGGCCACCTCGTGTTTCACACCATACTGATAGGAGATTCTCAAAGGTTTGTTGCGTAAATGTGAACCTCCATCACCGACATGGCCGGGACCCCTAACTGAGAGCAAATGTTATTCTCTTCAAGAATTTCAATACGGCCTTGTGATCTCAAGCATTTACATCGCATTATCAATCTGAATTCGACACATAGTCAACTCCTACGAGAATGTAAGTATATCCGAAGGAAGTAGGAAATGGTCCCATGAAGTCGATGCCCTAAAGGTCAAATAACTCAACAACCAGATTAGGTTCAGCAAGTATCATGTGACAGACGAGATTTTTCCCAACTCTTTGGCATTTGTTCCATTGTTTGCACATGGTATATGCATCCTTAAACAAAGAAGGCTAATAAAAACCCGTCAGCAAAGACCTTCATTGTTGTTTTCTGTAGCTTAAAATGACCTCCACATGCACCAGTCATGGTAGTGGCCGAGTATCCCTTCTCGCTCTCCTTCCGTCAATATTCTTCGATTATCTCGATCAAGACAAAAGATTTGAACAAATAGTGTTCTTTCCCAATAAGTAGGCAGCACTTTGGCGGAAGAACTGTCCTCGTGTTTTCCATTATGTTGGCAACTCCCCAGCACAAAAGTTACAATGTGGGCAAACTAAGGAGCACTGCCCACAAATGAGTAGAGACTGGGAATTCATCATAGATTGGAGGGGTCAGAGTGCTGTGTGCTATGGCAATCCGGAAAGATGTAGATCGACAACAAATATTTTCCACACCCTTCTTATCCCGACCGCAAAGTTGAACTCCCCGTAGTAAGAGGACCCATCTGATAAGCCTCCGCCGCATTCATGAGGAGCGTATATTTTTGTGCCGAATGATTCAGAAGATGATTGAGCTCACCCAATCAAATACGCACAAAACTTGTCCAAGGCATAGACCATCACAAGAATTCTTTCTCGCTGGTAGTGTGTAATTCCTCCGAGCTTCATCACACGTTTTGCTCGCATAAGAAACCACAATTTCGCTTTTCTCTCCGCTCATTCGAACCGCCCCACAGGTCACTTCAGATCACACATAACTCGAAAGGCAACCGCGCCAGCCCTTACTATTGGTGCAGTGGTCAAGTAAGCCTTGAGCTTTTCAAAACTTTGTTGGCATTCCGCATCCCACTCAAACTTGGCATCTTTCTAGCTTATAAAGTGGTTTCGCAATTTTTGAGAAGTCCTCAGAGGTCCCTCCTATGTATTCCGTATTCCCAAGAACCAGCCTCTCACTGTTTCATATTGGTGGGAGAGGGTAATTTAGAGATCGGGCCACTTTTGCCTTGTCCACTCACCCCTTTTCAAATGACATGTCCCAACACTATTCCTCGTTCGGCCTCATGAAATGACACTTTTCCCAGCTCAAGACTAAGTTCTTCTCAATGCATCTATGCGTGACGCTTCCTAAATGACGTAGGCATTCGCCAAAGCTTTCCCGTAGACCGTGGATATCATCCATGTAAACCACTTCATAATGCTCTTTCCTACCGATCACCGAGCATACATCGCGGAATGTGGCAGGCATTAATGTGCCGAAGGGCATCCTCCTCGTGATATGTGCCAAAAGGGCGTGTGAAGGTAGTCTTGTCCTTCGCCTACAAATACCTCTCTGCTAATCCGAAGTATTCGAATAACCGGGCCCGTAGCAAGAGAAGGGGTGGCCTGAAACTCTTTCCAGGAGCTAATCCATGAAAGGTAGAGGGAAGTGATCTTTTCTTGTTACCTCATTCAATCTTCTGTAATCAATACATACCCTCCAGCCTGTTGTAAGGCGGGTGGGCATTTCCTTTTTCATTTCCCAGACCAGAAGTTACCTCGATTTCGGGCACGACTCTGGCCGGGCTCACCAAAGTGCTATCGATACGGGGTAACACACGGCCAGGCAACTTCGCGCATCAATGTGAAGTACTTCCCGCACGTGGGGATTCAATCTCCTTTGTGGTCGCTTCAACAGCTTTTGACTTCTCCCCAAATAAATGATGGTGCGCATTTGTCGGGCCGATGCCTTTAAATCGGAAATTTTCCACCCTAAAGCTTGCTTGTTACTCGGTGATTTGCGCATCGTCTTCGCGGGAGTGCTCAAGAAGATGATATAATAACTGGACACTGTCTGTTTTCTTCCAAAAATGCATATTTTAGTTCCACAGGCAGGGGCTTGAGATCCAGCTGTTGAGATTCATTTTCTTCCTCTCTAATCAATAGAGGTAGAATTTCCTTCTTTTTTTCTCCAGTGCCCATGTACTAAACTCATGCTTTGGGGGTCCTCAAGGCTTCTCTCTACAAGGTTGTTAGATCCCCGGGTTTGAAGACATCTCGCACTTGCCTGGCATTGCTCTTCAAGAATTGTGTCTACTATGCAGACTTTCTTTCACAAATTATCCTCCATCGGTTGCATATGCTTTCTTTTACTCAAGTGGAAGATATTGAGTTCCAAGGTCATGTTCCTAAAGGTGAGTTGCATAACCCCATTTCTCAGAATTTATAATGGCATTCGGCAGCCAAGAACGGCCTTCCCAATATGATAAGTACATGGTTGGCCCCCATTGCAACCGGCTCTATATCAAGTACGATAAAATCCACTGGATAGTAAATTTGTCCACTTGTATTAGAACACTCACAGTCCCCTTCTATTTTAATGTACTCCATCTACAGAGACAAGGTGATGGAAGTGGGCTTAAGTTCTCCCAAACCAAGCTATTTCAGACATTGAATATGGCAAGAGGTTCACACTAGTCTAGCTCCCAAGTTCAGTAGTGCTTTTTCAACACAAGTGCCTCTCGATATTAACCGAGATGGTAGGACACCTCGATTTTTGTACTCTTTACCGGAGTTTTGCACTCACGATAGCATCGACTTGCTCAAGCAAGGCGCCTTCTTATCGAAGACATTTGCACTCTCTTCACCATGTCCTAAAAATTTAGCATAAGTGGGACTTGCTTAATCATGTCAAGGTAGGATGTTAACCTTCACTGGGCTTCAAGACTTCTAATATTTATGTCCGTTGATGGCCTTTTGCTTTCTCGCGTCGGGAAAAGAGGTGTAATTTTATTCACCTGTATCCCCTCGTGCCTCATCCTTCGCTCGTAGTTCAACTGCTACGGGTCTTCACTGCCTGGGGGCGGATGGTTTTACTTACCACTCCTCAATGTGACCACCGCTTTACTTCATCAATTTGGGATTCAGTCGCGCTTAATTCATGCACCCCGATTCGTCAGTTTGATGGAAATTTCCCCGAGAACCTCGCACGCGTTAGTCAACCTTGGAACCGAAAATGTAGTCATCTATTTTTGTTGAGTGTGCCTTCCAATGTTTCGATTTTCGAGTGGTCCAGATTCACGCCTTCTCGCTCTTCCACACAAAGCTACCCACAACCTGCCTCAAATTCACAAATGGCTTCGCTTCTACAGGGGATGAGGGTGGGGTCAGCGCCGCGTGAAGTGGAACCGTGATGTTGCCGCCGCCGTGGGAAGCAGAACCAGATGTTGCCGCCGCCGGTGAACCTATGGGAGTGGCGTTTAGGTTTTGGATTCCATGACAAATTAGGAATGATTCCTCCAATTTTCGATCAGGTAGGTGTTCCCATATGGAGCGTTTGTCGGGTGGCTTACCAAGCACTATACTATTCGTTTGCATCAAATCCTTACCGAGGAGCAATTGGGCAGCGCCTTGGTGACTAGTGGATTGGCAATTAAATAGGTCGAGAGGTGCCGTGTTTCACCACGCCCGCATTCTCATGCCGATGAAGCATTTCAAGCTCTTCCAACCTTCTAGTCAAAGAAGACAACTTGGCCTTCATTTCCACATCCTCCGACAGGAGCATGCCTCCCCTTGGTTTGCTTCAGGCTTCATTCTCTACCTCGGGTTTGGCTCATCCCATGCCTTGCAGGTTTCAGCCACATAGTTGAGGAAATCCATGGCTTCATCTGGATTCTTGCTCAGGAAGTCCCCTCCACACATGGTTTCTAATAATTGTTTCATAGCAGGGGACATCCCATCATAAAAGTGATTCACCAGCATCCATGTATCAAAGCCATGGTGAGGGCAAGACCGCGATCTCCATATACCTCTCCCAAGACTGTGCAGAGCTTCTCACAGATCACTGGCTACAAATGTATAAATCAGCTTCTTCAGTTATTATCCTGTGTGCAATCGAAGAACTTCTTCAAAATTTTGTTCGTAGTTCCGCCACCGAATATAGTTCTCAAGGCCTTAGAGTATTAGTTTCACCCTGGCCTTGTCTTTGAGGGTTAAAGGAAAGGCTTTCAACTTCAAGAAATTTCTCCATATCCCGCTGCACTTCTTGAAAGTCGTGCAAACTTCCTTAAGATCCCTGGGACAGGGTGTATGGATTTTCATTTTCCATACCATGAAAAAGTTGCATAGGCACCGTATAAGGTTTCACCGCCACATCTCGCAGGGGGAATGCATGAGGGTGCACTCACCCTGGTGGGTGGCGATCCCTCATTGACTGTAGGTACTGGGATCCCTTTCAACCCGTTGGCTCTGCTCTTCAGGGCTCCATATGTTAAGTGTTTAGGCTCACTTCACAAACCCTGCCCTCTCGTGGGACACCGGTTCTCTAATCCGCTCTCAAAGTGTTCCTATCCCAGATTGCATAAAGTCCTATGAAAACAAAGACAAGACACAAGACAAAAACAAAACAAGGCTACCTAGAAATGTTACCTAGCTAAAAATAAACAAGAAATTTGAGTATGGGACAAAGATGTGGCTCAATCAACCTAGCAAAGGAACGCTAGGGAAATAAAAGTAAAAGCAAAAAGTTTTTGGGATTCACCAATACTTGTGATGAGGATCACAAGTTCAACAGCTTCTTACTTGCATTAAGGCACCATCCCCGACAACGACGCCATTTGACTGTACACAAAGAGGTGCAAATTCTAATCAACAATATTTAAAACCTAAATTCCTTCCGACCACGTAGTATTAGCTACCGTAGTATATGGTTATAGGTCAAACACGTGGATGAGTTTTTTTTCGTGTGTGATGATGTGCGCTTGTTCAAAATGGTGAATTCAATTTGATTCGGGGTTTGGGAAAACAAAGGAGAGTCAGATTTATGCATTGAAAATAAAATGAAGTAAAATATGAAAAAGAACTCCTCAAGCATCAAAGTTACTCGGGGGGGTCGAGGTCCTAAGGTAGACGAGGTTCTGTCCTTTTCCTCAAGGCTGGGAGGAGGACGAGGTTATTTCCGAACCGGATCTTCATTTAGCTATCAAAACTGAACCCTAATAATTTTCCTTTCAAATTATAGCATTTATTGGACATAAATGTTCCCGGGCAGTGAAAATCTTTCTCCTAAAAATCTACCCTACATTAACTAATAAATAGCAATCCATCGAATCTCGGGATCTAGCACAAGCATCCACGAACCCTAAAGTCACAACACAAAGCCAATTAAGGTACATCAAAGAGATTTAATCCTATTATAAGAAATAGAGACATAAATACCCATGAATGCTTGCATTAAATACATGAGAACCATCATTTTACAAAAAAACCCTAGCCCCGTAGCCCTCCTCTTCAAGGATGGAGGGGTTTAGCTGACCATCCTCAAAAGATGTTTAAAAACCAAGAAAAATAAATAAATGAAAAACAAAGAAAAAAATACAAGAAAAGAAAAGCTGGAGAACTTACAGTGATTTGATTTTCTACCAAAAGCCAAAAGTTCCAAAAGTTCCAATTCTCTACAAGGTTTGAGCTTATATATAACTCCACATGAGGTAAAATACAACATAACCTCAAAAGGCATTATACAAGGAGGGAAAAAGTGGCAAAAAAGAAGGAAACAAAACCAAAAAGTCAACATAGAGGAGAGAGAAAAGTTCACACTGGCAAAAATTTCACACTAGTGCGAAATTTTAGCACTGTGGTAAAAACTTTGTTCGCCATTCTGCTCTTTCTTCTCGCTCCTCGATTTCAACCAGAAGCTAGTTTTCGCTCGGATTCGTCGTGCTTGGATTGATTCAACAAATTTGGCATTAAAAGCTTGCAAAAACTACAAAATTAGCCACAAATGCGATCAAGAGAATGGACCCACAGCAAATCGGGTTAATTTGGTTGATTAGTACACAAAAAGTGCTCAAAACCTACAATAAATAGGGCTCAAAATAGCACTTTTTGGGCACTAATCATTGACCCACCTCCATCCTTGTCAAAAAGGTACCACTATTATGTTTTGGTATGTTGCTTGATGAGCTCATTTTTCCTATGACCAATGGAATTTAGGGACTGCCCAAATTCACCCTAGGCTTGATACATCTTTATCATGTTTTGGTGCACCAGATCTATGCTCTATGTCCACAGTTTTTCCCTATAGTTCAGGGTGGACTCTAGCTCTTCATCCATATTTTTGATGGTAGCCTTGATCTCCTTCTGGTGTTCCTTATAAAGATACTCAAAGGCTTCAGCCTTCTAAAGCAGGTTTTGTTCCATTTCCTTTTCCCTGACCTCCATGATCTTGATCAGCTCATGATCCCTCATGAGCTGATCATTCACAAAAGCCCTCTCCATCTCTTTTAGCTCAGCCCTCAATGCTCATCCCTCTAAGGCTAACTCTTCTCTCCACTCCTCATTCCTCTGTTGGAGAAGTGCTGCTAAGTGTTCTTCTCTTGTTCTATTTTTTGCAGCCATATTTTCATCTCTCCATCTCAATTCTTCCCTGAACTGTTCATCTCTTCTCTTCATCTCCTGGTTCTCATCTCTGTTAGCAAATAGAACATCTCTGAATTGCTGCTCTCTTACTCTTCTACTCTCCTCTTCCCTCTTTCTACTTTGTTTTGAGGTGCAAAGGTTTCTTCAACACTGGGAGAGATCGTTGCTCCGTAGCTTTCTAAACCCCCTCACTTTCTTTTTATTTCCAAATTTCTTCGCAACTCGGTAGAGGTTGCTTCCCCAAGCAGCTCAAGCCGTCTTCGATTCATTTTTTTTTTTTCGTTTTCTAATTCTCACCCCGTGCTGGAGCTTTTAGGACTCTAGTAAGGGTGAGAGGATAGGATCTCAGGAACCTTTCTTCCGTCTCGCTGAATGTTACACCCCCCTTGATGCACAAGAGTGTGATCAAGGCGGGGTGGGGGATATTCCCTAAGAAATTGTTCTCAAGGTAGTCCAGGATGGAATGTTCCACTATTTTCCCCACATTCAGCCCGGACTCCTCACCAAAGGTATTCACAGAGTATGGCAATGTACTTTATCTCACGTTGAGACGTGTCAAGGTGAGAACATAATTTATGAAATAGAATCATACCTTCACCGCCTCTTTCAATGTAGGCGTTGCAGATGGTTTTGGTCCTCTACCATTGGCTCAGACCGTCTGTTAGCTCCCTGACGATCTCCACAAACTTCAGGCTCTCTTGGAGCTGGTAGTACTTTGTTCATTCACCCACCGGTCTCAGCTCCAGAAGTTGGGAGATGACCCTTTCCCCAAAAGGAATCCACCTCCTCTTGACATAGCACGTTAAGTTCTTCCTGCCTCACCTAGATCAAGCGTAGAATCTCTCTGACTAGTGGCCCGTACCTGGCTCCCTATGGCCGGCTCAACTCTCCCAAATTTCCTTTTACTAGATCTCTTCCTAAACATGCACACCGCCTTTGGAAACCTCTCTCCTGCACGAAGCCCTTCTTGGTCAGATGTTTTTGGAACACTTATGCTCCCTTGTTGGCTTAGAAGGCCCTGGCTTCTCCTTCTTCTACCACTACCTCTATGTCCTTAGGCATGACTTTGAGGGCAGTTTCTTGGCTCCCTTCCTCTGCCCTTTCTCTCTAAGCTTCCTCAGCTCTTTCTCGCATAACCTTCTCCACTACATTTCCTATCACCTTGTTTAGGGTTGGAGAGTTGGGATTCCCCATTGCCTGGTTTTTTGTGAGGTTTTGAGAAGGCTAGGGTTCGAAAGTTTGGGAAATGAGATTTTAGAATAAAAATTTCTCGAAGTGTTCCTTTTATAGGGTGGCTGCCCTAATTATAATGTCGTGACATTGGGGTTAAGATGTTGCAACATTGACTCGATGTCGCACTGATGTCGTGGTGATGCTGCGACATCACTCAAACTTTCTAATTGGCTTTACCTGATGTCACGACATTGAAAGCTCAACGCCGACATCGCTAAGTCTTTCTGCCGGGCTTTCATATGCTGGGCGATACAAATGTAATGTCACAACATCAAGCCTTAATGTCGTGACAATGTCGCGACATTGACTCAATGTTGCTCTTGTATATCTATGATGTTGTGATATTGGAAATTTGATGTCACGACATCGGGTGCAATGTCACAATAATGTCGCGACATTGGGGAGACTTTTTGTAACACCCCAAATTATACCCTAACGGTTTGATAACATGTTTAGGGTATAATAAAAGTAATAGTATATTTATCCGAAATAAATTAAAGATAAAATAAAATAAGCAAGAACGTGGAATTAATACAATAGTTAAGGGTAAATTACTAAGTTACCAATACAGGACCTAAGGGTCATGAGTTAATGTCTATATACAAAGTAGGAATATAAGTTAAATCAAGAGTAATAGAGAGTTGGAGGACCAAAGAGTAATAAAGAAAGATATTAGAATAAAATAAGGATGAAAAATTGGGTGTAGACAAGGGCTTAAAGGAGAGGGAGGAAGTTTCCTCCTTGACCTGGAAAGTGAAATGTGGTATGGCACCAAAATAGCATCTCTATTTTGGCTCCTGAGAGAGAAGAGAAGAGAAAGGAAGAAGAAGAAGAAGAAGAAGAAGAGAAAAGAAAAGAATAAAGAAGGAAAAGAAAAGAGAAGATCACAGGTATGGAATTACTAAATTTGAGTGTGGATACATGTCTTGGGTTGTATGGTAACTATGGGAGTATGGAAGTCTAGCTTGGTCTGCATGGGCTTTAGATACATGATTTAACCCCATCTTGTGTACGGTTTGGGTTTGGGAACTCCTAAACTCATTTCGTGTAGGGTTAAGTTGAGAAAGTTCTAAGGATCCTATAGTTGTGTTTTGGGAAAGGGCTGGTGCAATTAGAAGAAAGTAAATTTCCGTATTTTTGATCCTACTTATTAGCCGGACCTTAGACCTTATTTTTGGATAATAAATAAAGGGAATTTGGAAGTGAGTCCTTCTAGTAAATTGTAGCCACATCAATTAACTTGATGTTAGGATTTTGAATTTCTCAATTCGAACCCCTGTAGACCAAGTTATGGTCCCTACTGAGATCAGCCTGGGCAAATCTGGTCAAGCCGGCCATCCAGTTCCTGGGCCAACTATTAGCCGGACCTTAGAATCGCCTGCCAGCAGAGAATTCCCAGCAGTCTTTCGAGAAATTGCAAATCCACATCAATAAACTTGATGTTGTGGATTTTGAATTTCTCAATTGACCTCTCCTCGTAGACCAAGTTATGGTCTTTTACTCGAACAAATGAATTCAAAGGAGGTCAGCTATAGAGGTCGAGGCTCGCTAGACCATGCAACAGGCCGGCCAGACCTCATGCGCAGGCCAGCACACCATGGTGCCAGGTCGCACCTCATCCTCTCGTAGGTGCCGCCAGACCGCCCGTGAGTCACCGTTTCTAAAAGAGCTCGGGCCGTCCCAGTGAGCTCAAATGCCCAAGAGCTTTAGCTCGTCCCGTGAGCCTTCAGCTTCGTCCCAAGAGCCTCACTGGTCCCGCAGCCTCAGCTGCCCCGGGCTCGGGCTGTCCTCGTGAGCTCACCTCGTCCAGCCCAAGTCACTGTCAGGTTGACTACGTATGACCTCCAACTTCTAAGGTCATAACTTCTTTCCGTCCGAACTCCGATTTGCGTTCTTGACCTATAAAGCCCATCGAGTCAAGAATCCATTCATATGCTTGAGGAGAATATTAGGTGTCAGACCAAGGTGTCAGACCGAGCTCGTCCAGTTCAAGTCAGCTCGTCTAGGTTGACTACGTATGACCTCCAACTTCGGAAGGTCATAACTCCTTCGTCTGAACTCCGATTCGAGTGTTCTTGGACTCTATGGAAAGCCCATTGAGTCAAGAATCCATCCATATGCCTTAGAAAGATATTAGATGTCGGACCGAGGTGATAGATAGAGCTCTTCGGGTCTGCATCAGGTCAACTCCGTCGCCTGCGCCTCGTCTAGGTTGACTAATGTGCATGACCTCCAACTTCTGAAGGCCCATAACCCTTCGTCTCGAACTCCGATTCGAGTGTTCTTGGACTCTATGGAAAGCCTATTGAGTCAAGAATTCATCAATAGATAGCCTGATAAGATTGGAACTCATATTGTCCTAGAAAACATAAAAACAGTAGGCCCTATAGGTAACCATAGTTATTCATATTATGAATTCATAAATAACTCATAAGCATACAGGGTAAGCATAGTTATTTATGCATACAATGAGACATGAAAAATGCAAAGTTATGAATAAATGATTGTATATATATATATCACATATGATTACCGAATGACAATAATTATTCAGGAATATGAGATATATACCTGAATATAAAATATTACATTGATTGTCCGCTAGAACCCGGTAGATGCATAGGAGGGCATGCCTATTAGAGAAAACCAAGTCCTATAAAGATACAAGTTCTGATATCGAGGCCCCGTTTGTCGATGAGATAGATCCCGTTTGATCACTGGGTGGTCCCGAAAGCGGTCACCACGCGCCTTCTGCCCTTATAGATGGTCATTGTCTCGCATAATGATATCAGCCTTCTCGGCCTATAGACCCTCACCTGCTTCACACAAGGAGTACAGCGCCTTCGGGCTCCTATAGTTTCCTCGTATCCACTCCCTAAGGTTTATGCATGAAACATAAAAAGAAATTGGACAGCATATGCAAACTAAAATGTAGAGAATACATGACATGATCCGGAAGCATAGCATCAAGCATGCTGATGATAGTATACAGTTATAAGAACAAGAAGTAAAGTACAAGATGACATGAAAAGTATATGGAAGATGATAAGAAATGAAACTGGTTATGAAAAGTATATATATATGAGAAATGATAAGAATCTGTAAATGTTATATGTGTTATATGCATTTGTATAGAAGTGTGGTGACCCTTAGTAGAGGTCATCCATATTAATCTCACTAAGCGTGAGTTTAGCACGGGTGTTCAATCCGTAGGTAATGTATAGAGCAGTCCACAGGACCGTGGCAACCTACACGCTAGCCAAAGGCCAATGATCCATAGGTGCCTACCGGAAGACCTTAGGTCTATTTTGTATATGAAATTTTGTAAACCAATATAAATATCAGAATGTTGAACACTTCCATATATGGAGCTTGTATATATATATTTTGTAACTACCGCTACGTATCATATAATACAAGTTAATTGTTTAATATATGAATGTGAACTAGCTTAAAGTTTATACGTGAAGAAAAAAAAAAATGACCCCTCACTTGACACCCTATGCCGAGTCAGCGCTATAGCTTAGTGGTATCGCATTCAGGTTTAGGCGTTTGGAAAAGCCTAGGCTTAGCGGCTCGAATAGAGTATATACATAGAAAAGCCCGTGTTTAGTAAATGTGTTGGCCTGATGTGAATGTCCTTGCTTCAGAGATGGATCAGTCCCGTTGCTGAGAGTGTTAACTCAATGGAACAAGTGGTTATCACTGAACCTTCTGAAAGTAATAATGTACCTTAATGAGCCCACATAAGCCTTGGCTGAGAATATCATAGTATTAGCGGCTCGAGCTTTGGATAGATTGACCTCTCCTAAAGCTCTAATAGACACAGTAAGAAGACATGGAGCAGAGGAATTCCATGGGTCGAGCATGGAAAAGTCAGAGAAAGCCGAATTCTGGTTAGAAAAGTTAGAAAGAGTATTAGAAGAGGTTAGTTGTCCTCCCGATCAGAAAGTATCATGTGCAGTCTCATTATTACAAAGTGAGGCATATGATTGGTGGAAACTAGCTTTGAGAAGTCCAAGGATTCCAAATCCGATCACTTGGGAGTTCTTTGTCCAAGAAGTTAGGGCAAAGTATGTTACTGAGATGTATAGGGATTCCAAGTGGAAATGGGCCTAATTTGAAGCAAAGGAGCTTATCGGTGGCTGAATATGAAAAAGAATTTAGCCATCTTAGTAAATATGCACCGGAATTGGTCCTCACCGAGGCATTTCAATGTAGGCAATTTGAGGATGGACTGCATGATTCCATTAAGAGGTATTTGGCACCTATGACTTCTCTCCAACAAAGGGATTTCTAATGGCCGTCCAAGATGCAAAGAAAGTAGAGAGACTAGAAACGAGCAACAAAGAAAGACTTCAAAAGAAGAAGTTTTCTAGAGGTGCTTCGTCCTCCTTAGGAAAAAGAGCTAGAGAATCTCCAAATTTCAATCGTAATATAGTTCGCCAATGATAGAAGGCAAAGGTCCAATGTAGCACGAGTACAAAGTGTAGGTGCTTCGCTTAGGACAGGAGAAATTCCTGAATGCCCTCATTGCCATAGAAGGCATTTGGGAGTTTGCAAGATAGTGACAGGAGGGTGTTTTCGGTGTAGAAGCCTTGAACATGTGATAGCACAGTGTCCCCGAGAGTCAGGGGATAATAGAAGTCAACATGGAAGTGGCAGAGGAAGATCTGCGGCACCACTTTCGACTCGTGATTGAGGTAGGGGTCGTAGTGACCCATCTCAGCATAGAGGACGAGGAGGCATAGTTTCGGAGACAGATCAGCCCTATGCTCATAAAGACCAGCACGAGCATATGCTATGAAGGCTCGTGAGGATTAGAATGCTCCCGATATATAAATTGGAGGTTTTTATATGATATAGAGATGCATGCATTGATTGATCCTGGATCTACTCATTCATAAGGTGTGCATTGGAGCATGTATTTCGACAGCACTAACAATGGAGAAATTAGCTTATGACATGCATGTAACTGGGCCACAAGTACGCCACATCGTGAATAAGATATATAGAAATTGCCCCATTGTTATACAAACAAGAGAGTTTCTTGTTGATTTGATAACCCTACCATTCCGAGAATTTGACTCTGATTCTAGGCATGCATTGGTTGTCCGGTTAATCGAGCTATCGTTGATCAGTGGACAAAAGACAAGTAGTTGTTGAGATGCTTTGACCAGACCGAGGACAGTGACAAGGCATCGGATCAAGTGTAATGTCCAATGTGATTTCCACTATGCAAGCTAGGAGGTTTATGAGGAAAGGATATGAGACATTCTTAATGGTGATACTTGGACTCCAAGAGAGAATGAAGTTGACAGAAAGAACATTCTAGTAGTAAGGATTTTCTGTATATATTCTCAAAGAGTTACTGTATTCACTTGAGAGGACTTAGCTATAGAAATTGTACTAGTGAACGCTCCCTATGTCTAGTAAGTAATTATTACAAGATGGCTCCAACGGAGCTGAAAGAGTTAAAAAGTCAATTGCAAGAACTTCGATAAAAGGATTTATTCCGACCGCCAGGTCCCCTGGGTGCACTCATGTGACGGCGTAAAAGAAAGATTGCATTTCACTGATGTGCATCGATTATCGGGCAGATCAATAAGGTGACAAAGTGGAAAAACAAGTACCCATTGCCGGTGAATCAAGATCTTTTGATCACTGGGCGGGAGCGCGTTTTCAAGATGCACTCCACGCATCGTGGTATTAATACCGAGAGTAAAGGGAAGCCGAGATGTGCCAAAGACCGCATTTAACCCGGAGCATGGCTATTGGCGAAGCTTCGGGTCATGCCATTGGGTCGACTTCAGTCAACGCGTGATTTATGGATTTGATGAATAGGTTTTCTGTAATTCCTATGTAGACTAATTTGTCGTGGGTTTTTATCGATGATTATCCCGGTGTATTCTAAGGATGCACAGGAACATGAACAACACCTGAGAATAGTCTTAGAGACGTTAAGAGAAAAGAAGTTATATGCTAAGCTCAGCAAATGTGATTTTTGGCTAAAGGAAGTTTCATTCCTAGGCCATATTGTGTCTGCTGAGGGTATAAGAGTTGATCCTGCTAAGATTAAAGCCGTTCTGAATTGGAAATCACCTCAAAATGTAACCAGGTAAGAAGTTTTTGGGAAGTTTCTTGGGTTTAGCCGGGTTATTATAGAAAGATTTGTGAGATAACAGTCGCAAGCTGCAGCTCACCCAGAATTACTGGGAAAGGAATAAAGTTTGAGTGGACGACGATGTCGAATAGTTTTGAGCAGTTGAAAGGATCTTGGTTTGAAAGCACAGTGTGACCGACTGCGAAGTATACCTTGTATAGTGATGCGGGCATTGTGGTTTGGATCGGAGTGTTATTACGAGATGGGAAAGTAGTGGCTTATGCGTCCCGGGAGCCCGGTTAGAGCTATGAACAAAATTATCCGCTCGTGACCTAGAATTAGCTGGTAGTGTTTTTGCTTTAAAAATATGGGTGACACTACTTATACGGGAAAAGTATTAAATTTTAGGTCATAAGTCTGAGTATTTGCGAAAGATTAAATTTGGGACAACGGAGGTGGTTGGGAGTTATTTAAGGATTATGGTATCATAGATTACCACCGGGAAGGTAATATAGTAGCCCAGGTGCTTAAGTCGACGGGTGGTAACGATGTCATTCTGATACGGTGATTGGAGACTAGCGGATGATGGGCTATGTTAAGCTCGACTAAGTCTGGCAGGTGTTAAGGCAAATGATTATAGATGCGCGAAAGAAAAATGATGAAGAGCCCTCTGAGAAAAAGAATTCCTGGTCAGTTAGAGATGGTGACCAGAACTAAGTTTTTAGAGAAAAGCTGGAAGTTGTATTTCGAATAGATTATGTGTGCCGAGATGATAATTGTAAAAGCAAAAGTTGCTATTTGGGGCTCATAATATAGTATTTACCAGCCATCCTGGAGAGACAGATGTACGGGACTTGAAAGCAGGTTGTGGTGGAAAAGAGGCTACGAAAGAGATGTGGCTGAGTATATGAGTGTTTGTGTGTGACAGTCAGCTGAACACGAGTGCCTGGTTTGTTAAATCCCCTTCCAGTTCTCAGTGGAGTGGGATACAACATTACCATGATTTTTATTGTGGGTTTCCCCTCACAACAAAAACACATGACTAATGCGGGTGATTGTAGATAGGCTCACAAAGTGGCCCATTTTATACCGGTCGAGGATTGACTATTCTATGGATAAACTAGTGCGGGTGCATATGTGGATGAAATTGTGCGATTGCATGGTGTCTGCAGATTTGTCTATTGTGTGGGATAGAAGATCGCGATTTATCGAGTTACGGAAGGTCTGATCATTTAGGCACTAAGCTGAATTTTAGTGACATTCATGCGAGCAGATAGACCGTCGAGAGATATTGATTCAAGTGCTCAGATAATAAGCGAGGATGTGTCATAGATTTTTCGGGGAAGTTGGGATAGGTATATTCCATTGATGGAATTTACTTTATAACAATAGTTTCGATCGAAGCATTGGTATGGCACCATATGAAGCTTTTGTATGGCGGGAAGTGTAGAACTCACGTGTGTTGGATAGAATTGAATGAGCATAAAGTGATAGGTCACGAGACAGTAAAGATAAAGAAGAAAGCCTGATTATTAATGAGGTTAAAGACATGGCTGGTGATCGGCAAAGTCGTATCTGGGTAAGAGAGGGAGAGATATTGAATATGAAGTGGAGCGAAGTTCAACTATAAAATTATCATATGGAGGAAGGAGATTCGGTTTTGGTGCGAGAAAGGCAAGTTAGGTCGGGTTAAATGACCATTATGAGATTTTGAGCGTGTGCCTATGGCTTTACGATTGGCACTCCTTAGGTTGTTAAATACGATCATCATTTCTTATTGATGCTTCGGAGGTCACAGCTCGATGATGCTGCATACTACGATTAAAGATACAAGTACAAGAGGGATTTATCCTGGTGAAATTGAAGGCCATTCATTCGAGAGGTGAAACGATTCTTGAGAACAAACCATTATTGTTGAAGTGCGCTTTGCAGTGAGAAGCTGCAGACCAGAAACCATCCTGAGCAATTTATAGCTCTTCTGGAATGGGATGTGATTAGGGACTAGAATTGCTACTAAAGAGAGGGGGAATTGTAACACATGAGTATACTGTGATTGTATAATTTAAATTCATCAAAGTAATAAACTCATTTATCAGAAATAAATTAAAGATAAAATAAAATATAAAGCAGACATTGAATTATTAATGATTAGATGCAAAATTACTAAGTTTCCATCTGGACCTAGGGTCATGAGATTAATAAGTTCATATACTTGGTAGAAATGTCATGTAAGTTAAATCAGAAGTAATAGAAGTTGGAGGACCAAAGAAGTATCGAAAGATGTGAATGAAATAAGGATGAAGAATTGTGGAAGAGACAAGTGAAGCAGGAAGGAAGGTTTCTCATAGTGAAAGTGAATAAAAGGATATAGTAAGAAATAATCTCTGATTTTGATCTTGGAAGAAGAGAAGAGAAGAGAAAGGAAGAAGAAGAGAAGAAGAAGAAGAAAGAAAAGAATGAGAAGGAAAGAAAAGAGAAGATCCACGGGTAATGGGGTACTAAATTTGAGTGTGGATGTCTTTGGGTTGTATAGTAGCCATGGATTAGCAAGGTATAGTTTTGGTGCAAGCAGTTTAGATACATGGTTTAGAGACCCTCTATCTTGTGTCACAGTTTGGGTTTAGAACTCCACAAACTCATTTCGTGTAGGGTTGAGTTGAGAAAGTTCTAAGGATCCTATAGTTGTGTTTTGGGAAGAAATTTAGTGCGATTAAGACAGCGATAAATTTAAAATGCATGAGTCTAATATTATGGGACCTTGGAACAACTATTACCAGTTAATAAGAAATAAGAATTTGATGAGTCCTTCTAGTATTAAATTGGCGCATAAATTCATTGTTAATTGGATTTCATTCTCAAGTCAGAACCAGCCATTGATTACTGATCTTCTGCAGAGATCTGACTCAGTTCAATCTGTGTTGGTCGGTTCATCAGGTTAGTTCAACTAATGGACAGCAGATGAGTTTGGTCATAATAAAGAGAATTTGAGCCAGATGTATGAGAAATTGTATCCATAATCAGTGATATTGAAACTTTTAAATTCAATTAGGGACCTCGTGGAGGCCAAGTTATAGTGCAAACGAAGTCAGAGGAAATGGGTGAAGGTATTATGAGGTCATCCGTGAGTCGTGAATTTCATCACCGAGTCAGCTTACTCATCTGGTGAGAAAATTGGCCTGTGTGAGGTCGAGGCCTCATCTTGTGAAGAGTGGCGGAACCTCGTCTGTAGAAGCTTCGGCTCGTCACAAAAGGAAACTCAGGCTTGTCGCGGCGGGAAACTCGGCTGATCCACCGAAAAACAGCTCGTCCCCAAAAACTCAGCTAGGTCCTGAAGAGCTTAGCTCGTCTGAGAAGAGCTCAGTATGAAGGCTCAAGCATCATATGAAGCCCGATATCACATGGAAGCTTCCGGCTCGTCGGTTCGAATCGGCAGCTCTGGGTTACCCCTCATTATGACCTCAACTTGAGTGTAACTTTTTAAATTAAAACTTCCGTTTGTGTTTCTTGGATATCGACCTGTTAATTAAGAGAGAATGTTCATGTTCTGGGAGAATATTAGGTCTCAAGACCGAGTGCTATCTTTGAGATATGTCCAGTGACCAGTAGTCCGGATCTTCAGTGAAACTGTCTGGGTGACTCATGATCGACTTGGGAAGGTCATAACTCCTTCGTCGAACTCCCGATTAGTGTTCTTGGACTCTATGGAAAGCCCATTGAGTCAGAATCATCCATATACCTGAGGAAGGTGTGAATGTGGACAGGTGATAGATAGAGCTCGTCCAGAACAGGTCAGCTCGACAGTTCAAAGTTAAATAATCTGAGTTTGACTCATTATGACCTCCGACTTAGGAGAGTTCTTAACTCCTTCGTCTGAACTCAAATTAAATTGTTGCTTGGCTACATGGAAGCTTGGTAATTCAAAGAATGTCATACTAGGAGAATATTAGATACAAGGATCAATTTGATATATGAGCTCAGTCAGAACAGGTCAAACAATTAGGTTGACTACGTAGTGACACTCGACTTTGGAAGGTCATAGCTATTAAATCTGAACTCGATTCGAGGTGTTCTTGGACTCTATGGAAAGCCCATTTAGTCAGAATTGCATCAATAGACAACTGGATAATATTGGAACTCATATTAGTCGGAAAACATGAAAAAGCAGTAGGTACATAGGTAACCATAGTTATTCATATTATGAATTCATAAATAACTCATAAGCATACGGGTAAAGCATAGTTATTTATGCATACGATGAACATGAAAAATGCAAGTTATGAATAAATTATTATATATATATATATATATATATATATATATCACATATGATTACGGGTGACAATGATCTTATTGGAATATGAGATATATCTGAACATAAAATACGTGATTGTGCACTTAGAACCTGGTAGAGGATGAATGGGCTGCCTATTAGGGAAAAACCAAGTCTGCTGACATACAAGTTCGATATCGAGGCCAGTTTGGGTCGTGAGATAGATCCGTTTGGATCACGGTGGCCAGAAAGATTCATACCAACCTCGGGCCCTTATAGGGCGTCCATTGTCTCGTATAATGATAGAGCCTTGGGCCCTTATGAGCCCAGCTGTTTCCTGCCGGTGGTACAACTGCCAGGTGCCCATAGTTTCACAGTATTCACTTCTAAGGTTTATGCGGACGCGAGCGCAAAAGAAATTGTGGGTATATCTGACGAAATGTAGAGAATACATGACATGATATAAGGAAGCATACTTGCTATATAGATGATAGTATCACGATTCTGAAGCAGTAAAAGTCTGAAGATGACATGAAAAGTATATATGGAAGATGATAGAAATAGAAACTGGTTATGAAAAGTATATATATAGAAATGATAAGAGATACGTAAATGTTATATGTGTTACTTATTAAACTTTGTATAGAAGTGTGGTGACATGGTAAAGTCATCCATGTGTATTAATTCCACTAAGCGTAAAGCTTAGTAGATCTTAATCCGTGTATAGTCTGAAGGAAACGGAGGACTTGGCAATCCATCGGAGTCAAAATTTATCCATAGGTGCCTTTGGAAGACCTTTGGAGTCACATTTTGTATATGAAATTTTGTAAGCCAATGTAAATATTATGTAAATGTGGTACTTCAATATATGGAGAGCACATATATATATATTTTAGTAATCAGCACTACAGAATATAATACAAGTTATTGCTGTATTATGAATGGTATCTTAAAGTTTGTACGTGAAGAAAAAAAAAAAAATGACCCCTCACTTGACACCCTATGCCGAGTTGGGGGCGTCACACTTTTGGAACCGGTGTCGCGACATTGAGTGGGTGTTTAGCCTTTTAAACATAAAATTTATACTTGTTTTCCTATTTAATTCCTGCAATTCCAATTCATGCTCGTGAATATAAGTCTAGAGATTTTGAAGAATCTCAATTCAAACATGAAAAGTACACTCAAATTTTCAATTCAATCAATTAAGCACATATTAATTGTATTGCATAAATTTTCACAAAACTATTCAACAAGAGACAAAAATCGACTACTCTTTGTAATTTCTAAATTAGATAGTCCTCCACTAACACCAGTGTATGCATTATTTTCAACATTGAAGTAATGATGGGCTACATATAGCACTTCTGTCCCGAGTTTGAAAGAATACTTCAAAAAAAAACCATCTATTAAACTTCATGGTCTTGAAAAATCCAACACCGTGTCCATATAATAAAAATTTGAAACATTGTTAAAGCCCAAACCTCAACACACAAAATTTAACAAAATCAAGTTAATTATTAAAAAAAAAATTGATTGGGTTGCCTCCCAAGTAGCTGCTCATGTTTTATGTCTTTAAAGACATTTGCTGCAAAATGCTTTCCTTTTAGTAAAATTCTTGTATCTCTTTTGAATCTGGAACTAATCTTCATTTATGTTCCCTCCAAGATAATGCTTTAATCTCTGACTATTCACTTCCTCATTTCAAATTAGTTTTTCGGTGTCCTTTACTCCAAAGGTGTCTTACCAACTGCGTGTAAGGACCCTCATCTTAATTCGGTTTTCTGGAAATAGCTTGACTTGGGTGCAGACTAGCTCTCCTGCTTTGAATTCTCTCATCAGAATTTTCTAATCATGTCACTTCTTTTTTTTATCCTTGTAGATTCTGGCATTATCATAAGCTTCATTCCTCAACTCTTTCAATTCATTCATTTGGAGTAATATATTTTCTTGCGACTTGATCTGAGTTCAGTTCAACCGATAGCCCACATGGCAACTTTATATTCAAGTTCAAGAGGGAGATGACAAGGCTTCCAAATACAATCCTGCAATAGGGATATTTCAATAAGAGTTTGTAAGCAATTCTATAAGCCCTTTGATGCATCGTCTAGCTATAGATCGATCTTTTTGCTTGAGTTCCACTATTTTCTCTAAGTCTTCTTTATCTCCCTGTTGGAAATTTCTGCTTGCCCGTTTGACTGAGGGTGATAAGCCAATCCCATTACATATAAGATTATTATGAATCTTAGTTTTACTGCCAAACACTTTGTTTGCAAAAGTAATCCTAAATCACTAATGATTGTTACGGAGTGCAACCAGTCACTTAAATATCTTCTTGATAAATTCCATGCAAGTGATGGCATCATTTATGGGACAAGCTATTGCTTCCCTCATTTAGTTCTGTGGCTCCACAACTAGGAGAATGTGTTTGAAATAAGGATGAAAGGTCTATGAAGTCACATCACATACATAAAAATACGCACCACAGATTCATGCGGGGCATCTCATTTCTCCTTATGTTGCCGTTTCTTTTTGACATTTATCGTCTTTCACCCATTCAAAAACACAGGTCTCTGAATAGAGGTAGGCGATGAACCGATTAAAAAGAATTTCATGGGCGGTTCTAACTCTATGAGGAGTAGCCTCCATGGTGATGCACTTGACCCACATTTATCAAGAATTTTGCCTTGTTCTGTTTCTGGTACACATCTTTTGATAATCAAATCTGCTCATCTTCTAAAAAGTAGTGGATCATCCCATATGTAAAATCTGCTATAAGTTCTCAACTTTCTTTTCTACTAGTAGCTGAACTCAAGTGGCATAATTCCATAGGCTAAGTAATTCCTGATATCATCATCTTAAGTGCCAGATGATAACTAAAACTGCTCATGGAAGAATTTCATATTTCAATTCCCTTTTTCTCTTGTTAGGCTTTTCTAATCTAGACAGTGATCAACTATCACATTGTCTCTTCCCTTCGTGTCTTTAGGTTTCGTCAAACTCTTATGACTTTCTTGATACCCATCGGTGAGTCTTAGTTTTGCATCTTTATTTGCCATTAGATATTTAATTGCAATATGATCAATGTGTATGATAACATGAGAACCTAATATGTAAGGCCTGAATTTTCCACAAGCAAACACCATTGCTAACATCTCATTTTCTGTGGTAGAATAGTTTTCTTATGCTTCATTGAAGGTTTTGCTTGCATAGTATATGGCCCTGAATATCTTTTCAGTTCTTTGTCCTAATACTGCTCCCATTGCGCCGTCAAGCATCTGTGATTTGAACTCTTTGTTCCCCGAGTCAGTGCTTGGAGTGATGGGAGATATAACCAATCGGACTTAATTTCTTAGTACAGATCATGATTCATCAAATCAAATTTTGCATCCTTTTGACCATACATAATGGTAGAGATTTTTGAGAAGTCCCTTATAAATCTTACGTAAAACCAGCATATGCAAAACTTCTTATCCGCTTTGCGTGTAGGTGGTAGAGGTTTTATGAAAGACACCGCTGCTTGGTTTGCTTCTTCGATTAGCAGAAATCTTGTGCCTAAGGTAGCCTCATTACCATGAGTGACATTTGTTTTACGATTCAAAGCTAAATTCTTGTCTTGGGCACCTCGATCTTGTTTCCAAATTTTCAGCATTTCTCAAACTTCGATCCATATATTGAAGTCATCCATGAAGATTTCCATAGCCTCTTCCGCAGTTTGAGCATGGGCATGTACACCTTTGAAAGGTGGCGGGAGCATTACATCGTCAAATGACGTATGAGCAGTTCTCAGGACGTATAAATGTAGTATTCGCACGGTCCCTCGGGGCTATAGCGTCCCCGGTTATATCGAATATTCATGAGCGAAGTAGAGGGTGTATCACCGCTAACACGTAACATTTGATCAATAAAGGGTAAGGATGATGATCCTTTAAGTTCTTAGTATTCAATTTTGTAGTCGATGCACACCTGCCATCACATCCGCAGTTCTTATAGAATCAATTCATTCTTCGTTTCGATTCTGATGAATCCACCCTTCTTGAACCACATGGATTGGGCTCACCCAGAAATTTGTGATTAGTGCAAAAAAGTGCTATTTAGGCTATCAGATAGGTTTGTTGCTTTGTACTAATCATATCGATTCAACTTGATTGAGGTGTGCGGTCCTTGGATTTATATCCCAGTTCGAGCTTGTTTTTGGTTATTTGCGAGGTTTTAGTACCTCGGTCATTTAGTTCAAGTCGTAAAGATATGTCTTAGAATCTTTGAGGAATCATAGTATTTTATTATCAAAATATCGAAATTCGATTAGTGGAATTGAATGGCCAGTGAAGAAGTCTGAGGATACGAGTGGGATCACGATATTTGAGATCGGGAGAGACGAGGAATTTCGCTATGGGTGAAAATTTGACCATAGAAATTTAGCAAATCTTGTTGGAAATTTAACTAATTGGCGAAATTTCGCTAGCTAGCGAAAATCCTTTGTGCTAGCCGAGATAACCAATTTATTTATCTCCGCATCAAGACCCCAGCTGAAATTTGGCGAAATTTATTGTTAGAAAATCGGCTGGTGATATGAGGTACGATTTAGCTATCTCTGGCAGAATTTCTCTAAATTTGAAAGCGAGAACTAATAAGTGGCATTAAGCTATGCTAAAGAATTCTCCTCCATAGCGAAAATGGGCGCAGTTTTTGTGTAATTAATGCTGACATTTAGCGTTTTGGTGTATTACCATGTCCCTTTTGTAAGCGATATTTTAGGCATTCTTGTCATTTTACACTTTAGATTGGAATTATATATTGTGAATTTTGTAAACATAAATGATTTTTGGCGTGAATTTGTTCATTTTATAAAATTCCGGCTTTCATTTTAGGGTTTCATTTGCTCTATTCTCTCTCTTCTTTCTTTCCATTTCGGTATAAACTTTTAACTTTGGGACAACGACTCAAGGATACTTGTAGCTCTCATATAGAGAGGAAGTTTATAACTTAAATTTGAACTCTTGGGATTGTCACTCTTGTTTACCAATGACTCTGAGTCTTGCATTTATATGGTTCATATATTAAATGGGTTTAATATGAGCTAATGTTGTTCCTTTGGTCGATACTTGGCATGCTTTAGGAGTTCGATTCATAGCAATGCTAGATGCACTGATGTCACTAGATACCATTTACGAACCATTGAAGCTAGGAGTTGGTACTAGGTTTTTCTGGCCCGAATGGGACTTTGAATGCTTGGTATGTGTTGACTCAAATAGGAATTGGTTCTAGGGTTAGGTTTTATAAATTGCCAAACAAAGATCCGGTTTGGCTTACGACTATATAATCACTTACTTGCAATGCGAAATAACCCAGGGACATAATACCCCATGTTGTCAGTAGTGATGACCTTCAAGGTTACCATTTCACATTTCTTTCAGCCATTACAGGTTGGTGGCAGCGACCCATTTGTTTTGAACAGATCAATCGAGCTACGGCCTCACCCGATTTTCAAACTACTTAATGCAAATCATTCGTAGGATGAAAAGCCGTCCCCGTGTTCGACCTGACGGAGTATCTTTGCGGAGTAAACTGACTATGGCGTGGAGGAACCTCAGAAACAAATTTTGTTGATTATTAGCTCACCTACCCAGTAGCCTGAATCGAGTACATCTAAGATTGCATATATAAAACACCGCATTGTTGACCATTTGATTACTTCTTTTGACCTTCTTTCCATTATGGATTCAGTCTTCTTTGATGTTGATAGGAGGTCTTTGCATTTTCCTCGAGAGGATGTATACATCTGAATAGAAGGAGCGATTTCAGAATCTTCTATTGAGACAAAGCAATTTCTTCCTTGTATTTCCTGAGAATCTCCAACAGTTTCTGTTATTCAAGCTCATTCAATGTAGCTGAAATAATCACAGGTTTTGCTTTTTCTGGTTATAAGAAAGCATACTTTAAATGTCTAGGTAATTTCTTGAGTTAGCCCATACAGACTTATTTCTCTTCTCTTGCCATCTCTTCATTACCTTGAATTTTTATCTTTGTATATTAAAACTTAAGAATTTGTTTCCTTTAAGTAAACTAAGTCAAAAATTCACAATCAAGATCCCTGAAGATAAAATTCATCTCATTTCATTGATTGAATTACGAAAGTCTGACTAAAATGATTCGGGGCGATGGGAGCTATTTTTTCTACAGTCTTACAATCTGTACTTTCACATTCAGACTGTTTCAGGCTTTTGTTTAGGTTGAAGTGTATTGCTTCTTCCCCCATCCTGCGAGTGAGTTCTCCTTTCTTAAAATCTATTAAGGCAGCTCCAGTGGCTAGGAAAGGTCTTCCAAGCAATAGTGGAACTTGTGTATCTTTCTCCATATCCATAACTACAAAGTCCATAGGGAAAATAAATTTTCCCACCTTGATGAGTACATCTTCAAGGACTCCCTCTGGTTGTGCCATAGTCATATCTTCCATCTGTAGGGTCCTAGCTATGGGAGTAAGCTCCCCTAAACTCAGTCTCTTCACTATAGACAATGGCATCAAGTTGATGCTTGCCCCTGAATCACATAATGCCTTCTTAAATTCAACATTCCCAATGGTGCATGGAATGGTGAAGCTTCTAGGATCCTGCATCTTTACTGCTTCTCTGGATTACTGCACTGCATGTGACTGTCACACTGACCACTCATTTTTCAAAAAATCTCCTCTTCTTACTCAGAATGTCCTTTAAAAACTTAGCATAGTTAGGCATCTGAGCTAATGCCTTAGCAAAAGGTATATTAATCTCTATCTTCTTGATCACATCCAAGAATCTAGAGAACTGCTCCTCCATTTTTGCTTTTTGAAGCCTTTGAGGGAATGGAACAACATGCATGTAGGCTTGCATTTCCTCTTTCTTTTTCATTTCTCCCTTCTCCACTTGCGGCTTCGTTTTCACCTTTTCTTTCTCATTTTCTTATTGATCGAGCTACTTTCAGCTTGGTCTCTTTTCAGATTTCTTAACTCTCATCTTCGTTATTTTCGATTATTTTTCTTATCATCTTCTTTTATGCTTTCCAACTCTCTACCACTCCTTAGAGTCACCACCATACTGATCCTTAAGTTCTTCTGTATCGCAGGAAGGCACCTTGGATTGGTTTTGTCTTCAGGCGTTTGCACCGCGTGTCTCACAGATTTATTAGACGACGGTGTGTTGGCACGAGTACTCACCTTTCCCGTGAATTACGCTCATGAATGTTCGCGACCTCTTATTCATTGAATGTCGGCATTTGATCTTCAAAGTTTGAGATCTCTTTGTCTTTGGATTTTTACTCTTTGACTCCCTTGTTCTTCTTTATCCTTGGACCCGTGTATTAGGTATCTTATTTGTTGTGAAAATTTTACTTTGGTCTTGAACCTTCTTGTGCTCCACCTCATATCAGAAATTTTCATGGTTCATCAGTGTGGTGTGTAATAGGTTAGCAGTTAAGAGTTTGGCTTGAGTTGTAGCTTTTATTGCCGACTGACAATGTAGGCCTCATCTTAACTTGATAGGGACCCTCATGGGGCTAGTCCTCAATGCTTCTCTTACTCATTTCCTTTTCCATTGTTCCCGGCACATGTGCTAAATCATTCTTCTTTCTTGGTTTCTAGTTTGTTAATCAATGCATCAAGTTTGGCTTCTATGGTAGTCATCTTGTTTTTGACTCCTATCTCTTGCTCCTTTAGGTCTTCTACCTACTACTCACACAGAGTCTAAGATATGGAGACTTTGTGAAAAGTTGCTTTTTATAGATAGCCAAATGGCCTGTCTTGCTGTTTCAACACTCTTCCTTTGAATGCTCCAGTAGTGCATCAATTATACCTTCAGGTGTGTAGTTCCATAGAGTGGTAAAAGATGTCCGTTTAGATTGGTCAAATCTATTCCATGCACATTGGGCATCTTTTCGGCCAATATCTTATATCTCACGTGCATTATAGAGACTTTCATCCTCTCATTGTTTAAACAACATGGTTTCCCCTCTCCTTTCGAGTGGCGGGAGAGGCACATATAGCTTCATAATATTGTTTAACATGATCCATAGGGCGATGATTTCAGAGCCAAGTGGTTACCACATCTCTCAATGAAAAAGGAAAGAGTTGTAGCTTGATCACCTCAAGTCTCACCCCATTTAGCTTTACTATATTTGCCATCCTCAAAAATCTCCCCATATGCTCATTGGGATCTTCACTAGGATGGCCAGTATATTGATGTTGTTGTACCATTGTGATCAAAGCTGGCTTTAACTCAAATTGTTGGCTCATAGCGAGGTTATCTCACGTGAGACTCTTCATCTCTAATGTAGTGGCCTCACGAAAATCCTCCATTTATCCTTGCCTTTGAGGCCTCTACTACTGTATTATACACTGAGTCTTTTGTTGTACCTCTCTCTGTTATGCCATAATTGCTGATTCAACACTTCTAACTTTCTTTACATTTCTCAGTGTCTTCCTTAATTCTGTGTCCAAAGGCATCAATTCTACTTCTAGTTTTTTATGCATGTAAGATTTTCTTGAAATGGAAACACACTAAGATCAAATGAAATAAGTGGAAAACAACTATATCACTATAAGCTCATAAAACATTTTTAGTACCTTACTCAACTAAAGCAGTTAAAACAATTTTTGTATATTTTCTGAATTTTTTTTTATAAAACAAAGAAAAATGGCCAAATTAACAATTCTCTATTTGGTTGTAATATTGATATTTAAATTCTCATTCAAATCCCTGACAACAACGCCATAAACTTGTTATTGTGAATACATATTAGACCTATTTGATATATACAAATTTACATCACTCTTGCTAGAACTATTCGAGTCCCTTTGGTGGTACCATAAACTTGATATATATATGATTTTCAGCAGATATAAAACTATAACCGATTTTAACATTACCACCGGAGATTTATTTAATCTCAGCGAGAATGCAGAAAATCTTGTTGTTTGACTAAAATTTATAAGAAATGTTTTACAGTATATATATATAATAATTCTCTGCTAAGTGCAGGTCCTTAAATAATAAAAGTGGATTTTAAGTCCATATATCATTCGATATGAGTTAGTGAGAGATTTAAAGATCAAAGCTACCCATCTGCTCCAAAGATCCTTCTTATTTGAACTGAAAATTTTCCAAAAAAATCAGATTTGTTTAAACTAAAGAAAGGATGGCTGATTAAAATTCTATAACTATAACAAAAATTCAAAATGAATTAGAATTGAGAGTTCATTGAGTAAAGTTAACACTAGGAAATAGATCAATGTATAATTATCAAATTTTGCATCATTCTATACCATAGTTCAACCATCGGTTTGAAATTAGAACTTGTCAAAGATGCAAGGTAGTATAGTTTGAATTCCTCCATACATTATACATTTCACTAATTAGAGAACCATATTCCTTCCAGAAACATGGGTCTAATCAGTTACTTATAGGATATAATCCTCTTTCTATGAACTGGGTATTTTTCTTTTCCAATACTTCACACCTTGTTCCTAGGATTGAAGTGCAGCCCCACTTAAATGAACAATGCGAGCCTTCTCAATCTAATTGTTTATCTCGTCCTTGAATTTAGGTAAACTCTCTATCTCCTTGATTAGATCTATCTTGGCTCACGGAATTCAGAGATCATTCCATCAAGCGGAGGAAACCTCTAATGAATTAAGCGATACATCAACCTTTAAATCTCCACACCATGGTAAATTGGTATATCAGAGTAATATTTAGAGTTCATTAGTTCCATAATATTAGTCTAGCACCCCAGTAATTGCTACATACTCTCAGGGAATCTCCATTTAAAGTCCTCGAAGGGCCTCTTGTAAATCAAAGCAAGATACAACCCCTTTTGGAGTCTGAAATACTAATATTAGAACAAATTAATTTCAAGAACAACACCCGATTAGATAAATTAAAGATTTCCTAGCTCTGACATTTTTTTTAAGTTTGCACGAAAATGATAACTAACACCTAGTCCATTCCTCGGCGAAGTCCGGTCTTCCAACGAGTTACGGATAACGACAATCGATTAGGAAAATTCAAAGTACAAGCAAAAGCGAAATAAATGAACTCGAAAATTTCGAGTCCATTGAAGTGGAGGCCGATAATGAAAACTAAAAATTTTACAGTAGACCCGGTTCAAAACTTGACTGAATCCTTTTCAGATGCAGAAAGTACTAACTAAAATGTAAATTTGAAGAGCAGGCAATGAAAGAAATAAAGAAAAATAATACATACAAATGAGACTCAGTTTTCGGATGTTGAGGTTCGACGGAAGTGCACTACTCCACAGGAGCTTCTATTTATGAAGCTCGGATCTTGAGCCTTAAAAATGGCGAATCACACACTTTAAAACTAGAAATGCTACTAGGCTGGCGTGTCGGTGATGTCGCGACGTGAAAATGCAATGCACGATGTTGCGACATTGGAAATATGTTGGGCAATTCTAAATTTTCAATGACAAGTCAATGTCGTGATGATGTCGTGACATTGAGATTGATTGTTGTGGATGGTGATGTAGCGACATTGTCTTTCACGTGTTGCGACGGTAGGTTGATCATTGCGACGTTAGTTGTTCTGTTCTTTCAGCGTGTAGTATTTTAACTTGGATATGGGTTTGATGTTATTCTGACATTGTTGTAGTTCTCATTCGATGCGTGACATTTGAAGTTGATGTTACGACATTGGTGATGGCGACCGCCAGCTTCTTGATGCCTTTGCTCTTAATTTTTTGGCTTAATGTTGCGACATTGCCTCTACAAGTCTAATCTTTTCGGGTGGTGTGAGGACATTGCTGTGGATTGTCCTGGCATTGAATCTCATTGCTTTAGAGTCCTGCACTTTATGTTTTAGACATTTATTACGTATGCTTGACGTTTGACATATCATCACCTAGGTTGCTTTGATTGGATGTCGCGACATTGGATGTTTAGATCTCTAGTGTTCAAGCCTTGGTTGATGTCACGACATTGATTTGATGTCACGACAACGTTTAGCTGATGTCTCCCACTTGGTTGGCTTGAAACCACAATATCGCACGTAATAGGTAGCGATGTCGCTGTTAAACAATTCCAGTTCTTCCTCTTTTGTGGGCAATGTCTTGTAACCATGTCGAATGATCATGTGACCATTATTGAATGGCCTCTCGCGTTTTGATTGTTGGTTATCATGATGGCTAGGCATTGGCATATTTTGCCTTTCTCTGCCGGCGATGTCGCTGACGTTGCTATAGCGTCAAGACCTTCTCCTCATAATGTCGCGACATTGGAAATTTGATGTTGAGACATTGGTTCTTTCTTTGCACAATGTTGATTTCTACTCCATTTTATGTTGAATTCTACTTCTTTTCCTTAAGTTCTACTGAAAACTTTGTTGATTCAAGCTGCATAATTTTGCATTAAAATGAACTTTTTATGCCTGAAATATACTTGAAAAATGGGCTTAAAAACATATGAGTTTTAGACTCATCAATAGCTCTTCGAGAAACACATCTGGAAATTCTTTTACCACCCGAATATTTTCAATTTTTATTTGTCCTCATTTAGAGTCAAGCACTAATGCCAAAAAGGTCTCACTTCATTTTCGAAGAAATCGACAAGCTTGCATAGTTGAGATTACATTAGACAGTGGGCCAAATCGATATACTATCTTGTCTTGAAATTGACTAGTAAGGACACTTAAGAACCAAGAGGCTTCTTATCACAATTAACTATAAGCAGTAGTTAGACAACCAGTCATCACAATATCAAATCATACTACTTGAATGAAGCAATCGATTAAAGTAGAGAACTTTATATCATGAATTATTATTGGGCAATTCTTATATACTCGGTTAACATTAACACTATGCCCTAGGGGGACTAGTAACATGCATGTCATATGCGATTGTTCGCGATGGAATTTTTATCAAACAAGTGCTTTCGGTCTGAATATAAGAATATGTGAGGAACGAAAGGATCCCCATCAAAGCATGCGTTCCCAAATGTCATAAGGAGAAAATATCGGTATAACCGGAGGATCCAGGATCTTCACGAACCTTCACCAAACATGATAATATTAGGTTGAATGGGAAGATCTCACTTCATCCTGTGAATATAGTGCTATGCCATACTCTTTGGTATCTAAAACAGCCAGACCTCCTCAGATCGCGGAATGTTTAGGAGGTGTTGATCTTCATGCTGCGTGGGATTCTGATTATCAGTTATATGATGATTTTGGGGATGCCGATGTGCTGCATCTGACATCTCAGTTGACCATGCAGAACTCTGGATGTGTTTATGAATGAAGGCATTGAGATTTTATATGTCAGTTGATGCCTCTCAAGGACAGGTGCTAATATGACCACCATGCTGTATGCAATGAGCCTCTGGAATGGATGAGCTTGGGACTCTCAGATCTTTTACGGAAGGAAGGCTTCACTGAGCTTTCTCTTGGTTTCTTGGGGATACTCATTAACTTTGCTTCATAGTGCTTTTTGTAGCACCCCTTTTAGGTTCGGCTGGATTGGCGAATTAGAACAGATACAAGTCTTTCGGTTACCACTATATCACTTGTCAAAGAATCCATTTATCAAAACACAGAAGCGTTCCACATTTCGGTTGGCACCAAAATACCCTTTCAAATATGCGAGAAGCGTTTTGATTTAGATGAAACCCATAAACACATTTACAAATTCAATGAAATTCCTTTACAAAATAACATTTAACCAAAAATGGCATTTTATGCGGAGTTTGTTATAATATCCAAAAATTGTATTCAAATATAGATCTGAAATAATTGAGTTAGATTCCTTTTAATTTGGATGTTGGACTGGGCGGGATCATGCTGGCGGAGCATACTCCATGAACTTTACGACCAATACAGTACACTTTCGACCTTGAGTGCTTTGAATCACTATCCGATCTTTCAATTACTGTACGTGGTAACAATTCGATAAGCATTTCATGCTTAGTGGTTCTACACAATTCCATTCTTATGTTTCAGTTAGAGTCAAATCATGCAATTTTACTAAACAAAACTTTCAAATCTTTTTGGATGAACAATGTCAATACAATACATATAGTTATTTTATATACATACATTTATGGTTCGTGATCATTTCAATACACTTTCATATCACGATAAATCATTTACCGCCGTCATGCATTTGCAATGCTCTTTTCATTTCAATTTGCAATCATGCTTTTCAATTCCAATATGTCAACAATCTCAAAATCCATTCAATTATGCCCTTAACAAATTTAACCTATGTTTTCGGTATACAGGATATCGGAATCAAACGCGGTCCCGTTGAAATTTGCGAGGCCAGATATAAAAACATTTGTTTTATAACACGGTCGATCCGTGAAATTTGTGTGGTTATTAAAAATCAGTCGTGAACACTATCGATCTTGTCTGGCGAGCTGCGTCGGAATTGGCGCATCAATACGTTTGTTTATAGTACTGCTAATTTGACCCTTATTGGTATACCAATCTATCCTTATTGCGAATCAAACGGTTAACATTCTATTAAGGGCGTTTAAATCCTTTATAGAAAAATACAGTACAATATGTACATTTGTATAAACAGTTCATTTTCAATACTCATTCAATTTTCATATGCAAACATTTCAAAATCAATTGCCTCAAATAAATTAAAACAAATCAATATGCTTTTTTTATACATTTAGAACAAACATTTCAAATCTTGAAACGAGAATAGGAGAAGATAGAACAAACCCAGTCTATCTCTTTTAACGCCTTCTTGCCCGATCTCAGTCCTAGGTTAGAGGTGATCCTCTGCCTAACAAATCACATGCATCACATTTAGTAAACTAGCACTACTAGAAAAGCCGTAGGGTGGCGTCAAATCAGTTTTTGTTTAGTTTATCCTTATTTGAAACCATTAATCATTTATTGATTCTGCAACTATCGGTGTCACCAAAACTAGACTTTGAACAAAAATCCAAAATTTGTTCTCTGTGAACTGATAGCTACGTCGCGGGCATCCCTTTCCTTAGCGTAGGTCTGTGTAACATGGGTTCCTCTGGCTGCGGCAGAGCTCAAATATGCCTGAATTTCGATTTTGCTCTTTTGTGATTTTTCTCCAAAAATCCTCAAAATCTCAAAACAAAACATGGGAATCACTCCCAAATAACATTCTAAAGTCATCCTAAACCAACCATGAGCAAAACCCATGGATGGATTAGAGTTTTTCTAACCCAAACATCATCAAAGAAATTCTAGGGTTTGGTTCTTACCTTAAATCCCTTTGCACTTAAAGCCTTAGCCTTTTTCCATCTTCATTCTTGTAAGATCTTGAACAAATGGGCTAGACTTTTGCACTAAATCCCACTTCTTACCAAAACCCTAGCTTTCTCCTCTCACTCCCTCTCAAATACGGTTTTTGCTCAAATGAGCATTCTAAGACAAAATGTGGTCTAATATCACTTATCCACTATAAGGCCATGTTTGGCTTCCTCATTAAATCCCATTTTCCATTTTCTCACTTAAAGCTTACTAGTTTCCTTATTTTCACATTCACTTATCATTTATTTCACATTAGCATTTAAGCTTATTATTTGACCTTTAGGTCCTCATTTTCCAAAATTCCAAATTTGCCCTTTTTCACTTGAGTTTATTTCCGGGGTCAATCAATTTCTCATTTTAGCATATAATATTAAATCATATGCTCACATATTCATTTCACTTTTCACAATATATTAGTTTTCCCGGAAAAACCCAAATTTGGCTCAATTCATACTCGAAATATATAATAAAATTATTATAAAAATTCTAGGGTATTTTTGGGGCGTTACAACACCAGTTGATAGAAATTCACCTGCTGTAGAGAAGTAATAGGTGCTAGATACCTTTTTATGGATTCATTTAAACCATCTTCAAGCATCTTTGGAATACTTGAGTAAGGACTACTTAGACGCATATTGCGGTGATAAACTCCTTCTCATATTCATTATTGACCCAGTTACTGCCTTGGAAATTCAAGAATTGCTTCCACTTGACCTCTTTATACATATGTTAACATACTTAGCTTGAAATTCTGAACAAAGAAAATCGAGGCATCGGGTATAAAAGTCGTGGGACACCTTAGGACAACCACGATCTGGGCCCACTTTTGCAAAAGTCGCACATGAAACATACATCAGGAGGACATCTTACTTAAATCTAACACCCACGGCTGTAGCTTCTCTGGCCAAAACTTCGGCCATTTGATTCTTAAACTTGTTCCATGAAATTCTTCAGCTCCATGTCTTCTTACCATATCAATTGGAGCTTTAGGGGCTATCAATCGCTTTAAAACCCGAGCCATATCATGTGAAATCTTAAGCAAAGCTTCCGTTGGCTAGGTATCATGGTCACTTCTACTTGGAGTTGGCGAGTCATCGGGCGATGGACCATGTTCCATAGGATTGACTTTGGTAGCCTTCAAGCGATTGTCTTGAGATTAGGTCCATCCTATTTAGAAAACAAGAACATCCGCATTAGGTTAACACAATACTATGTAGGTACATTTTAACTTAATAATGTTCCAAAAATGCCTAAACCTAGGCTCTGATACCACTAATTGTAACCCTTCCCCTAACCGCTTCAAGTGAGAGGACGCCACACAGGACTGAGACTTATAAAGCTGATTTTCTGTCATTAGTGTGCGCACTTCGAGCATAAATTCATAATTGACATAAATTGTTACAAAAAGCTAGAATTATGGAAATTCTTGACAACAGATTATAACCTTGTAAAACTACCACCCGTAGTGGTGTTTAAAATGTCATGTACGTATATGCTTGAGTCCATAACTACTTGTATTTATACAATTTTCACTATGCCAAATATTACATTTACATTACTATTACAAAATCATATCAAAATTAAAGACCTACTTAAGAAGGACTCTAATCTTTAGTGCTTTGGCGATGGGATGTCCTGACGCTTCATACCATTACTACGGATGAAACACCCGTGCTAAGCTTCAAGCTTAGTGGGAAAATAAATAACTTATGTGACCACTTGTGGTGGTCCTCAATTAGAGTATACATGTAAAATAATTCACATATCAGAATGTTCAATCTCCCGTAGGAGTACATAACATAAGTTTTATATCAGAAGGTACGTGGAATTTTCTGAATGAGGCGAGATATGCCTTAGCATCAGGGCTGATTGCTTTTGTTTTCTTATGGTTCATTATTCAGATACTTATCATATAAATGTTTGCCTACATAGACTAGTAACAATGAATGAGAGGGACCTTGACATAATAGGTACGAGAAGGTATAGTGCGATGCGAGCCGAGGAGGGTCGAGCCTGAAACGAACATGCACCACGTAGCAGAAGTGTTGTAGCACTGTACGGGAGTGCGAGTAGCCTTTGAACAAAGAGTCTTAGAAATAGCTAAGCCGGACGTGCCCTATTCATTCACTATCCGATCTTAAGCAGGCCTACAATCATATGTGTTGTAGAGCATTTTACATTGGTCTTATCAATATTCATGTTATACTCTTGGTCAATTCTTAAGACTATATTTTTCTTATGCATACCGAAATGTTAATTTCCAACTACAATTTCAACCTAGTAAACGAGGTTTTTAGACAAATTGTTCATCTAACACAATGTTCCCCTATGTCTTAAGTTTCCAATGGATCAAAATCAAGTCATTTGAACCTTTAAATTAGGAGGTATGGCCTAAACATTCCAAACTGATCCTGGACAATTTCCATGAACAGAATCTAGAATTGTGTCCTATGTTTGAAATTTTTCTAGGAACTATAGGTGCATAATTTGACCATACTTTCTTCATGAAAGTTACTATCCTAGGTGTATAGTTTAAGTATAATTTTGATTCACCTCATTTGGATTAGTATAGCTCAAGATATGGTTCTAATATCCGGACTGTTCCGAGACAGATTTAGTGGATAGAATTGTTTCCTTTCTTTGACGAATTTTTAGTAATAATGGGGACTAAATTTGGCTATACTTTCTTCATAACAGTTATTCTCCTAGATGTCTAGTTTGTACAAAAATTTGAATCACACTATTTGGATCAACAAAACTTAAGTTATGATTCAAACAACTAGAATTACTCCAGTTCAGGGGACTATTCCAATAACCTGAATTCAAACTCAATTTCAGGGGTCTTAGGACAGAAATTCGATCTAGGTCTCTTCTAGGAAAATGTATCCATGGGTCTTAAATTTCCTTACAAACTAGAATCATTCAGTTTGAAGGTCAGTGGGCCAAGTTATGGCCTATACAAGAACATAGGGTCTGGGAAAAATTTGACAGCATCTCCCCATAAAACCCTATTTATCTTTTTCACACAAATTGTTCCTCATTAGAGGTCACAACCAAAACAACAACACAACCAAATCAAAATATACACACAAACAATGTTAGGATCCCAAACCTTAGATCTACTTGCCAAAACGTCACTCTACCCTCTTAAAAACTCCACCTAGCTTCCTTTTCTTCTTTTCTTCTTCCTTGAACAAGGAAAACCCAAAGATGGAGAACAAGGAAAACCCAAAGATGGAGAACTAGGAACACCAAAAATGGCTTCTTCCCCAAGCCCAGTAGCCTGCTCTCACTAAAGCCCGAATGAGAACTTGTCTCATTCGATAGACAAGTTTGTGTCTTATCCCTTTTTGGGTTTAATTTCTTAGCCCTTGCTATTTGGTCCTTCTTCTTTCTTTCATTTGCAAAACAACTTATCATATTTCTACTTTACCCTATAACCTTTTTATATTATGTCCTTTGGGTCCTTAATTTGCAAATGACCATTTTACCATTTTTCACACTTAGCACTTAAATTTCCGAAAAATACAAATTTAACTTATTTTATACCCAAAACAGGCCATAAAACTACTAGGGTATAATTTGGGGTGTTACATTGTCATCTATTTCGGGCGGGGTCGTATACCTCCATTGGGAAGGATCAAGCGTGCGTGAAGGACTTCAACGCCCGAGGAAATAAGTTAAGGGACCAAATCATAAGAGAAGCCAGAAGCGAGAGAGTAGGTGATGAAGTGTTGAACATTTGATGGATTGTTGCTTATGATGATAACGACATCAACATACACTAGTAGATAAATGTGTAATCGAAGGGCAATGGAGAATGAATAGGGAAGTATCTGCAGTGGAGTTCAGAAAACCAGAGGTAAGCAAAAGTTGTTTAAGCTCATTGTACCAAGCCCGAGGTGCTTGTTTTAGCCTATAGATGGCTTTGCGAAGCCGATAAACATGAATAAGATGATCAGTGTCCGTGAAGCCCTGTGGTTGAGCCATGAACACATCCTCTGTAAGGGTGCCTTAAAGGAAGGCATTGTTGACATTGAGCTGACGAAGGCACCACCTGTGACTAGTGGTGAGAGAAAGGACCAAACGAATAGTGGTTGGTGTCACCACCAGATTGAAGTCACCTGACCGCAGCGATGACCGCGGTTAGGTCACTTCTGACCGCGGCAATGGCAGGTGCTTTATACCTATCCATAGAACCATTAGGTAAGCGATTGATTCAAAATATCCACTTACAACCCACAATGCTTTGAGCCGACTAGAGCGGTACCAAGTCTCAAGTGCCATTTCGAACAAGGGCATCAAACTCTTTCGACATGGTGTGGTCCATCTGGGGTCCTTGATGGCATGGGTTACAGAGGTCGGTTCAAGGTCACGGGCTAGTTATGCTGAGAGGGTGAGTTTGTGGACTAGTTTGTGAATGTTGTAGTGAGAACAAGTGACTGGAGGGGAGGTGTGGGCAGAGGGGCATGGTAGGAAGGGCTCGGGCTCTCGAGCAGTAGGACATAGTAATGAGAGGTCGGGTGCTTGGGTAGGTGACAGTTTGGTTGTTGATTGGGGAGCCAAGACAATGAACAATTGGGGAAGAGTGTGTGGGATGATGGAAGAGGGCTCAGGTTCTTGGGCATTCGAGGACACCTCGGCCAAGGGGTTCGAATAGTGTGGAATAGGGGGGTGAGGGATCGGATGCACTAAGTCAGGGGTGTGATCTATAGCCAGGAGTGTTGGAGGCGTGGCCGAGTCGACAAGAGTGACCAGGAACCATGTGGAGATGGTGGACTCAGTAGATCAAGAAAGGGAAGGTTGGACCCCAGACAAAGGAAAGATGGACTTAACAAAGCGAACATGATGGGAGTGATAGGTCTTGGTAATGGAAGGGTCATAACAGATGTAGGCACTTTGGTTAAGTGAGTAGCCAAGGAAGACACAAGGGGCAGAGCTAGGAGCGAGTTTGTGCACTGAGTAAGGTCGAAGTCATGGATAACATAGACAGCTAAAGACACAGTGTTTAGAATAATTGGGAGGAGACTCGAATAGCTTGTGATATGAAGAGGACATCTATAGGGTAGGTGTGGGGAGACGATTAATGAGATATGCAACGGTGAGAAAGGCATATGACCATAAGGAAATGGGAAGAGAGGCCCGAGAGAGAAGTGCCAAACTAGTTTCAACTATGTGACGATGGCGACGCTTAGAGAAACCATTGTGTTCGAGAGTGTGTGATGGAGATGTATGATGAGATATGCCATGGGTGGCTAAAAAGGTGGACAGACCCGTGTATTCACCCTTGTTATCTGAGTAAAGAGTAATGATTTTCCATTTAAAGAAATTTTCAACAAGTGATTTGAAGCGAGGAAAAATCAAATTGACATCGGACTTGCGTTTGAGCGGGTAGGGTCAGATATAATGGGTGAAGTGATCAACAAAGACAACATAGTATTTGAATTTGTCAGTCGAATGAATACTTGAAGTGTCCATACATCGAAGAAAATGTCTGCGATTAGAGTTTAGAACCGCAAATGAGTAGATTGAGAGAAAGGTAACTTATGACGTTTATTACAAAAATAATCATTGCAATGAAAAGAAGATGACAAGGCAGACATAGTGTGCAACTTGTAGTGGGAAACTAAATGCTAAAGAATGGGCTCGAAAGGATGGCCTAATCAATGAAGGTGAGGCTTTGACACTAGAGAACGCAATGATAGAGGTAGAAGGATTGGTCAGCCATTCATACATGCCATTTTTAGTGCGGTCGTGAATAAGTATTGCCCCCATCTGCCGATCCTTCACATGAAAAGAATAGGGTAAAAACTCAACAAATGTTTTGTTTGATTTGCAAAATTGTGAGATAAATGTAAGATTTTGTTTCATGTTAGGAACACATAAAACATTCCGTAAAGTAAAAGAACGGGAAAGGGTAGATAAGGAAGTGGAGCCCGTATGTGTAATATGTAACCCAATACCATCACCAATGACAACGTCATCTGGACCATCATAGGGAGTATGGAGGTTGAGGTTGTTAAGGTTGGCAGTGACATGATGAGAGGCACCAGTGTCAAGCAACCATGGTGGTGACGCTGGAGACAGAGAGGTCGCAACATGAGCCTTGGGGTGCCACTGGCGATTAAGAGGAGCCGAGGAGGTCCGAGTTGGTGGGTGTGGGGGAGCTTGTGCAGAGGGGTTGGTACCAGTTGGTAGAGCGGGCAGTGATTGATTGAGTGACCAACTGTTCGGTAGCCTTAACACTTACCAAGGTATGAGCAAGACTGTCGTTGTGATGAGGTCGGTTGTAGGGCCCGAGGTGAGGCACAAGCATGATGATTCTTTGGTGTAGTGGGAGGCGGCGGGTGGGTCCGCCAGTGGGATGCCCGAAGGTATGTTAGCGATAGCAGAGGCAGTGGTCGATGCTACGCAGTGTTTTGAGTGCCAATTATCGATTGATCAATTTTCTATATGGCTTCGTGAGAGAATCGAATTAATACGACCTTGGACAACGCCAGGCAATGGATTTGCCATGATCTTCCTCGAGCCTCATCCAAAGATTACAGCCGATAAGATCTCATGGTCAAGCGGTTTCTAGGCGCGAGTTGATGTTTCGACACTTAATGAAGTGCATGTATTCGGTGATGGTCTGGGAACCCTTGATGGAAATCTTGAGTTGGTCCTTGATTTGTTTGATATGCCCACGAGATAGACGAGCATATGTGTTGGAAAGGGTGAGCCATGCGTCACCGGAGGTGGTGGATTGTTAAATCATAGGGATTAAGGGAGTCGAAATGGATCGAACAAGAGCATCAAAAAGTAGTTTGTCCTAGCGCATCCATGAGAGAAAGTTCGGATTTAGGGTTTCCTTGTCAGCCAAGTGAGTCGTGGCTGAGGGATAAGACTGAGAGCCATCAGTATCTTTGTAGAGGTCGTAGCTAATGTGGATAGCTTCAATATGAAGCTTCCAGGAGAGGTAGTTTGTGGAGGTAAGTTTGATGGGAGATGGTGATGAGGGTGGGAGATGAAGTGGAATATGAGGAATTGGGAATGGTGATTGGCTACTGTTCTTGAGTCATGATCTTTGTCTAAGAGTAGGAGGAGAGGCGAGGAAGAGGGTGGGAAGAGCAGAAGTGAGAGGAAGTGAGTTGATGACTAAGACAGATAGGGAAGGTACGTACGGATCATGGCTCACGATACCATCTACGAGAAGCCTCCAAAGGTTGGAAGATTAAAATTCTCTATTTTCATTTAATCACATAAGGTATAAATAATACAAATGAATTAAAACAAATTTGGAGGCTAACCTAAACTAGGTATAGACAAATCCTAGAATCAAACTAAAAATAAATATTACATATTTGTAATTACAGTATATACATTGAATCATACTTTAATTATTTAGATGTAGAGTCTGATTCTCCAATAGCCACTTCATAGAGAATTGAATAAGGTGCAATTCTTATTAAGCTCTTGTAGAATCAAGCGTATGCTCATGGCTAAAGCGAACATAAAAGTGAGAACTGGAAGATGTTAAGAAGATTCCTATGTGAGGTATGTCATCATCTACACAAATGAAATAACGATTCAAGGACATTCAGTCTACTGTTTAGTCAATAGAGTAAACATACTTCTATAAGGGAAGGTTCAAAGGGTAACACCTACCTAGCCTATGCAGGTTTCAACCATTGTACTCTATCGGTCAAGAGATCTTGTATCTTTGTGTGTCAATTTCATTCATGTGGGGATTTATTGGAATTTCTGTTTGAAGAGTGAATGAAATTAACTCTGGTTTTACCTGTTAACAGATGAATTTATTTAGTTTTAATTCCTTTTCAAAACATGTTTGAAAACCTTCGATGGTTTTTAATTTTTCAATTCATTTATTCCGTTGATGTTTTGTCTTGCCTGAGCCTATATAAAGATAAGGTCCAACTCTCTTTGGCATATGAATTTTTGAAGAGAAATTCTTTGAGATTTTGTTTGTTCTCATTCCTATTCCAAGTGAAGAGTACAAACGTTGTTTCAATTAGTCAGGAAAGACTTTAGATAAGGTGTTGTCATCGCCTCTCCAAAGACCGTTCTATCATGGAAAGTAGACGTTGGCGAAATCTCAAAGTACCATAGGAGAAGACGAATTTACTTTAAAGAGATTGTGCAACAAGGTTCAGTCTTCCTCCTCTCAGTAGTTTTTGGTTTTCTTTGTAATCTTCTTTCTCTCATTATTTTCTGTTTTAGTGCATTTTGTAAGTTTTGTATCACCATAACCATAATGTATGACTTGGAACAACCTGCACGCAAGAATGTGGTTATTAAATTGGGGGTGTCCTCATTGTTACCTCTTGATTCTCTCACAAGAAACCATCCTCTCAATCCTATCTATTTCCATCCATTAAATTGCATTATAGGCCATCGATGCTATTGGCGGAATAAAAAAAGAAATAGCCTCTACGCATCGATTAAATAAAACATATAGATAACTTGGATCCATGGGAGCTATTTTTTAAAACAGATGAAGACTTATAGGAATTTAAAAGATGATATTTCAAAGCTCCGACTTAATGTACATAAATAGGTATACAGTGGAATGATGCAATCAAAATTGAATGGGTGCAATGTCTAGAGCATGAAATCTTAAACTAAACAGTATCTTGAAATCTATAAATACTTTAATTTATTATACCTTGGAGGTATATTTGTTGTGTGGAGGCAAATAGAAATTTAAGGAAAATTATTTTATAATATAATGTATCTTGAAGCCCTTGACCTCCAATTTTACTATTTGTATTAACTATGTTGTATCCACCCTTCGTAATACTTTAACTTCAATTTTATTATACCTATTTTTTTTCTCCAATAGTCATAAGATGTAATGTGGAAATGACATTGTTGCTCTCTCTTCATGAATGAACAATTAACTTTGTGAAGTTTGATTAATTTGATAGTGGTGACTATAAATGTTTAGCAAAAAAAAAAAAAAAGAGTTGCATTTTTATTGAGGCCAAATGATGTACATATATATATATATATATATATATATATATATATATATATGAAAATATGGCCAAGGAAGTTAATATGGTAAATACTAAAAAACTGATTTGAAAAAGTAAATATACTCAAAAAAAAAAAAAACTCTAATGAAAAGTATTACCAACACTCGACCCTTTTCCATAAGTGCACGGGTCATACAAGTAATAAAGTGGACTCTAGGAGTTCGAATATCGTACCTACAAGGATTGGAGGTTCTCTCTAATTGGAGTTTGAGCACCCCGAGTACAAGGACTATTCACTATCTAGGTGATCAAATATGATGAGAATTAAGATCAATTTAACTAAAGCAGAAACTGATTTAAAACTAATCAACTAATCCTAAAATCTATCAAACAAACAACTACTAAAATCTAAAATGTATGAAGAGAGACTAGGGATGGAATAATCATTTAACAATCAATTTGCATTTTCTTGAAAATGCAACATTTGTGAGATGGATTCTGTCTTTGTCTAAGGGTATGTTAGTAAGGTCTTGAAATGCGTTCAACCACCATACATTTCATAGTTTAGAACATCATGTTCCCAAACCAGGATTCATGTGTCTAAAAAGCTACTTTTATAATCTGATTCCCTTTAAGACTTGGATATCTTTCCTAAACCAGTACTTATCACCCAATTCTTAGGACTGAAGACAACTTGCCTCCATAGGCAAGGTAATAACACAAGCCTTCTCTACAATTGGCACCTCAATCTGCAATACAATTAGAATACTCTCTCTCCTTGATTAGAATATTTACTAACACGGGATTAAGATTATTCTACCAAATTGAGATGAGACCTTTAAACATTAAACTGATAAATCATTAGGTAGTTTCTTATCACTAGGAACATACTTCTCTTGTCTCGAAAGGAACTTTAGAAGTTAGAGGATTGGAAACGTCACATGTGATTCATCATAGTGATATTTAGAGTGTATTAGTTCTAAAAACATCAGTTTATCATATTCTCAAGTTACTGCTCTTTACTCTCTTGTATGATCTTCTCTCTGTCACTTAGAGGCCTCTTGAAAATCAGAGCACATATATAGCTCTTTTTGGGTATAATCTACTGATACTTAGAACAGTTCATTACAAGAATAGTATTGATTATATAAATTCAATCTTCAAACCCACAAAAATACCACAAATCTGCAAATCCGAATGTTCAACAATTAATCCCCACCCTTAGAGGGTGTTTAATGTTCCATTACTAGATTCCAATCATCACAAATCAAGCAACAAGTAAGAAAAATGAAGAAAGAAATCAAGAAATAATGAGTGAGAACAAATCATGATTTGAGCTTCAATCTTTGTCTCAACGGTAATGAAATCTAATGTTCTGTGTACAACACCGAAATCTCTCCAATCCAAATAAAAATCTACTCTAAAACTATTCTAAGATCTACTAAAAATCAAAACCCTAAGATAAACTGAAAAATGGGAAGGTTTTAGAGAGAGAAACCCTCATGAGAGGTGTTCTCCCACCTTCGTTGCCCTAAAAATCTAAAAAATGAGTATTTATAGTCGTAGGGTGAAATGAGCTTGAAAACATGCCAAAATAGAAATTTTCGGGGCTGTCTGGTTTAGCCCAGCGTCAGAGTCGTGACTCTAACTTCAATGTCGCGACTTTGACTTCCCAATGTCGCGACTCTATTCTACTCAACAACTTTTTTTATTCTCCAACTTGTAGGGGTCATAACTTCTTCATTTTAACTAGGATTTGGGCGTGTGGGGTGTCGTTGGAAAGCTCTTCGAATGTAGAATGAAACCATGGGTGAATTTAAACCATTTAATGTTCCAACTAATACAAAAAAATTCATCTTCCCAATGACGTGCTGTGAGACACCCAGTTAACTCACCTTTTGGAAATATATTGCTCATTTCTTGCCAAATCACTTTCTTTTCATCAAGAATCATACAAAACCATGTTTAGAGGAAATGTTGTGAGTTTTACATGAATAAGGATATAAAATGTTATAAATAGCATGTGAAATGAACTCAAAACATAGATGAGTTTCACACTCATCAATTTTCTACTTGATATAGTTTATGTGCTTACTACACCATTGTGACAAGAACAAAAAGATTATGTTCCAACTGGTACAAAAAAATTCATCTTCCCAATGACGTGCTGTGAGACACCCAATTAACTCACCTTTTAAAAATATATTGCTCATTTCTTGCCAAATCACTTTCTTTTCATCAAGAATCATACAAAACCATGTTTAGAGGAAATGTTGTGAGTTTTACATGAATAAGGATATAAAATGTTATAAATAGCATGTGAAATGAACTCAAAACAAAGATGAGTTTCACACTCATCAATTTTCTACTTGATATAGTTTATGTGCTTACTACACCATTGTGACAAGAACAAAAAGGTTAAACTTCTATTGAAAGTTGCACACACCACACAAATGGTAGCAAGATGATTGCATATGCATGGTGCACATTTGCAATGTCAAGTGTACTCTCTATTTGATTAAAGCCATAGGTGCAGCACAAATGTCCTCGAGTTTTGTGCATATGTTTCACTTTATTCTTGAACTTTTATTCGGTCCTAAGATATTTCCGACGTTTGCTTCGTAGCCCACCCATGTCCACCCCATTAAAAAAAGTCATAATCAGGCTATAAATTCTAACACGTGTGGGGTGTTTAAAAGGAGTTTTAATGGGTGCTTGTTCATCTGTGACATTTTCTCATGACGACATGGGCATGTTCGAGCTACGAAAATGGACTAAGGTATCTTGGAACTGAAAGAAAGTTCAGGGACAAAGTGAGAAGTATGCGAAAAACTTGGGGGTATTTGTGCACCTTATCCCAAGGACAAGAGATTTTCTAAAAGATAAGCATCCGATGTAGTATATTTCAAGTACAAAATTCTTCACTTATAATTTTATTTAATTATAAAATGGATGATACTAGACATCTGCCAAAATTAATAATTTTATTAAGGGATCATGCATATCATTAATTAGTAAGTTTGATCAAAATTCTTGGTATATAATTTTTTTTTATTATAAAATGGATGATACTAGACATCTGCCAAAATTAATAATTTCATTAAGGGATCATGCATATCTTTAATTAGTAAGTTTTATCAAATATAATATGCATATGGATATGAGTCAATTATTGTATCTTCTATTATTGATAAACTTGCTCCCTCCTAAAAAAATATTTAAGAAAAGTCTTGAGCATAAAAAGAGGGCAATCTCCCTTAAAGGATTGAACTAGCATCTTTACATCAGGAGTATAAACCTAATAGCATTGTGGAATAAACTATAATATCCTCAGTATTGATTAATACGGTATAGGTCATAATACTTGAAAATATATAACGTAACGCATCAAGTAATTTTTATTTCTCTCATGTTACAAAATATTCAAGTCCCTTTATATGTTAAGAAGAGTATTTTATACTAAGAAGGCCTACCACGTGTCACTTTCCTATTCGCATTCCACTCATCACAATAATGGGTTCAAGGTGTTGGGTTACAATTCACTGGTGTGATGACATGTGTCCTAAATGGCGGGGGTCGATGGTTTGATTGTTTCTACCTTTCCATTGGAGACTTAGCCCTACGCCTCTGTCCGCTTCGGGTAAGACTTGGTCGCTAGATCTAAGATGTATTCCATTTGGTGTGTTGTTGATAGTGGATAAGTCGGCTTGTTTTCCTATCATGTTCGATGTCGATGTGCTTTAAGGGATTCAAACATTAGCCCGATGCCTAGGACCTAAGCCCTTCTGGCATTAGGCTTTAGCCTAAGGCTTCCCTAATGCTAAAACGTTATACTTAGGCTTTGACTCATCCCATTCTAAACTCACTATTCAAGCTATTTGTAGAGTAAGGCTAAGGTTAGTCAAAGCTCATTAAGCATGAGATGATGAGCTTATCACAACTCTAAGGTCTATATAAAGCACTCCTGTGCTTTATTGAAAGATACTCAAACACTCTTAAAATATTAATAGTCGTTGTTCCTATTAAAATTACTCAAACAATATTCTTAATTAGGATCGAAAAAGAAACCTAAATAAACCCTTTAAAAATTTTAAGGTTAAACATGCAAGTTCATTATTGTTCTCCACAAAGAGAGTATAATCTTTGATGATGCTTTTTCAGCGTTTGGGTGGAGCATGTTGGGGCGTTGAGGCGGAATTTGTAATTTCTTCTTTGAAGGTGAGTGCGGATCTAATTAATAAACTTTCCTCTGTAGCGAGAAAGAAGGGTCGACGGGGCTTGCAGTGGCGCTCAGATGTAAGTCAGTTCCTCCACCCAATAGAAAAGATGGGCGCCCAGAGGGGCGGAGTGTTTTTGCGTACCTTTCACCGATGGGGTGGCCTAGTATTTATAGTATATGTTATTCCCAATTGGAGGGTAGTAAGGATTCTTTCCCATTGGATGGGATATTTTCTGCCTTTATCGATATCAGATTTAATAAGGGATATTGGAGGAATAGTTTATTGAGAATTATCCTCCTTCCTTATTAGTAGATCAGTTTGATCTGAGATAAATGGATTTCTTGTGAATTATCTATTTTCCTTCGTGATGGTTAGTTGGAGATTCGAGTTGGATTTATAGGATAAAGATGTTATAGAGTTATCACTTCCCTTATTGGCGAGATTTAATTTGATTTGTAGGATGTGGGCCTTCCAAATTATCCATGACCGGCCTTTGGGGCGAGCGGACTGGGCCTTCGTTTTGGGCTGGCTCCGGGGGCCCAGGTGTTTTACTAGGCGCGCCTCTTCTTTGGGCTTGGTGAGTGGGCCTGCGAGCCCATTTTTCAAACCCCATCAGTTACCCCCCAGCCCTTGTGTACGGTATGCGTGGCCCGAGGAATTTATGCTTGTTCGTGTCGGATCTTGTGCCACGTGTACGCTCAAGGCTGGGTTAGTTAGGGCTTTATCGTCGTCTTATGTCTTGTGATAATGATGACTTTTGTTTCGCTCATTTCTCCCACTTCTTCGATTTTCTTACCTTAACCTGCGGACACCCTTTGTAGATTAGCCTTGTGTGCCACGATCTTGAGCTTTTTTTGTTTTTTTTTTTTTTTTTTTTTTTTTTTGTCTTTATTGCCCCGGCGGCGGTTGGGACTTCCCTTTTCTTAGTGTACGAACCCACATCTGAGTCCTTTTCTGGCGTCTTTCTTGAGATAGCTTTTTCCGTTTTATTCCTGGGATTGCTGCGTCTTTCTTTCTTGGTGTCTTTTCGAGTAATACAATGAGGCGCTAGGGTTAGGTTGGCTAAGTTTTGTTCTCACTACTTGCTATCGCTATGGGTCCAGGTCGCTCTTTTTCTGCGTGTATGGGAGTGACTCTTAGCATTTGCCGGTTACGGGCGGTTTGGCGTTTCCGACCGGATCGATCGGAGTTGATCTTCAAGACGCCCCGAGGGAGCCCCCTATTCCCTTGAAAGGGTAAGGGGAGAATTAATGAGATCAAATACTTGGGGGAGTGAGAATGCCTAAGATCCGTAGTGCGAGAGATGCTGCAGGTGTGAGGCCCCCTAGGTCGGACCCCTATATGGGAGACTTTTAAATTCGGGCGCTGCCGACCTCCTCTAGGCGTCAGAATTACGAGATCCCACGGCGTTTTGACCTCCTACGTGGTTCCAATACCTAAGATGGTGTGCTTCTTCGAAGTGGCCTTTGACAACGGTCTTCGCTTTCCTCTGCACCCCTTTATAAAAGGAGTTTTGCAGCACTTCAATGTCTGTCCTTCTCAACTCTCGCCCAATTGTTGGGGTATTTTGGTTAGGCTATTGGTTTCGTAGGAGACCAGGGCCTTGGTGTTCCCAGTGTAGCTCTGTTCCTTGACCTTTTCAGCATGAAAGAAACCGTCGAGGGCTTCCTCTATTTTTCTAGGCGTACCAGTGCTCCTCTGGTAATTTCCGATCTTCCATCCTCCCATAGGCTTTGGAAGGAGCGTTACTTCTTCGTCCGCGGCCGCAATTGGGAGTATGATCCTCTTAATGAGATGATACTGGGCACTTGGTTGCTTGGGCCACCCCAGAGAATCACGAGTATTGTTTTTGGTATACTCTTTGTGAAGTCATTTAATTTATCTCTAATTCGGCATTGTTCACGTGCTTCTCGGTGCTTTCGACCAGATCGATGAGATAACGTTATAGCGCAGGAGTTGGCTGCGTGTTCCCCGCGCCCCTACGCGGAGCTGATCAAGTAGGATATTCCGGGCCCCTCGAGCTCGAGGTCTACCCGCTCTGCTGCTTTGAGGCCTTCACCTCCTTCCACTATGAAAGTCTCTCCCATCGGGCCTTGTCTGCCAAGCCCACCAAGGGAGAGCTTCTAGCTCGGGTGGAGCGTTGTCTCGAGATCTGGGCGTGAAGCGGAAGAAAATTTGGACTCAGTTGAAAAACCGATGCGGCTTGGGGCAAGGTTCCGAAATTGGGGCGTCTTCCTCTTCCCCTTCTACACACGTTCGAATATCGGGGTAGGCGTTGTCCCTTATTTGGGGCCCCAGTTTGAGTTACGCAGCCGGATTACGCTCTGCTGCGGCTAGCTCTGAGAAGGGCTTTTGAGAAGTAGTTGGGGTCATGCCCATTGCATCACGGAATCACACTACGCAGTGTTAAGCCACCTTCCTCGATGGCGAAGGAGTTGAAGAGGAAGACTCAGGGCTTGACCAGATGGCGACTCCCTTGCTACTTTCAATCTTGAGGCTTGCGGTTGGCGGGTCTCGTCCATTCTTAGGTCGACCTCGAGGTCGGGGCGCCGGGTGAGGAAGCTTTGGCTTTATATCCTCCGGTGCCTCCCAGTAAGTTCACATATCTTGTCGTATCCCGATTTCAGCACAGGTTGGGTGTTGATCTTCGCGTTAGTGCCGATCTTTGCGCGTTGGATGTGGGCGGTGGCTACTCATTTTGAAGGTTTGGCCCGAAAAGGCCAATCCTAAGCGAGCCATGCTGGCAGCCCGCGTTTACAAGGTGAGGGGTGGCTTCCTTTACTCCCCGGCGAAATTTAAGTTGAGGATCGGTCTGATATGGCCAGGAGGCGGTGAAGCTTAAGTCGATTGAAGCATACCCCACGTCGGAGCGCGCGGTAGGAGTAGAGAAGACGAGGCTAGAAACAGCTTGAGAGCAATCGAAGTCGAGCTTCGGGAGGTTCGGGATGGTTGTGGTGTACAAAATGATTTCTTTGGAGGCGAGGGCGGGCTGCAGTCTACCCCAATCCCGAGCTTGGATGGTCGGGTATAAGCTTCTTGTCGGAGCGAGATCACGAGGGGATCTCGAAGAGCTGCGTCTTGGTGAGGCGAGCTTCTTGTGATAAGATACTTATTTGCTAGGCAGACTCGCCAGCGAGGCTTGAGGCTATAAGCTCTAGCAGGCTTTGGTGAGTGTCGTGATTGCTTGGGGACCTTCATCAACAAGTAACTGCGGTAAGCAGAGGGGCCCGAGTTATAGGAGGATGAGGGCCAGGGACTGTACCGATGGGCTTAGGTGGCTTCTTTCGGAAGAATTTGCTAATGTCTATCGAGCACGGACTTCAGCACCACTAGCGGCGAAGAGCGAGAGGTCCCTCTCAGAAGACTATTACGGGAATCGTATACCCCTGCGGGCCCGCTCCCTTCTTCACCTGCTCCTTCCTCTGATATCACGATTTCCGCGTATATCTTGGCTTGCGTATCGTGTTTTTTTTTTTTTTTTTTTGGGCTTGAGGCCCAGGACATATGTAGCATTTTCCTTAATGAATATTCATTTTTTATTTCACCACTTTCGTCTCTACTTGTGCACTTCGCGCTATTCTACATGAATCAAATCAACTTCTTGTTTGCATAACTTTGAATTGGCGTCCCAGGTGCGCTCTGGTACATGACTGGGTTGGCCGGTCGAGCTCTTCAAAAATTGTTTGCTTGGCTCCTAGGCGTTTAGGCACGATGGGAGGTACTGAATAACTTTGAGCTAAAGCGACTCTGCAGAATTTGCATGGCACGGGTGGAAGTAGTTAGGCTCGTGGCCCGAGCTCTTAGGCTTTGCTTCTTTGGATGCTAAGTTGGTGACTCTTAGTACACGCATGGCTGGTGGAGTAGTTGAGCTCTTGAACTTAGCCTACGGGCTCCTGATTTGAGGCCTTGTGAAATTTGAAGCTGCTTGGTGAACTTACTCCTATGGGGTACGCACGGCTTGAGTAAGTAGTTGAGCTCTTCAAAGCCTAATTTATTGGGCTCTTAGTATTTGAGCTGATGGAAATTTGAACTCTTTGAGCTAAAAGAAAATGACTCTGAGTGCATGGCACAGGTGGAGTAGTTAATTTGATCAAATTAATGGCCTCTTGGGCTCTGGCCAGCCCTTGTGGAATTTGAATAACTGGTGAGAGCCCGATCTAGAATTTTGGCTATGCTTTGAGCGAGTAGTGGAGCTCGTCGTTGAGGAATTTCTTGGGCTCCGCGCTGAGCCTTGTGGGGTTGGGTCTTTGGTGGTGACTCTTCGGATACATGGCTGGCGAGTAGTTGAACTACGTTAAAGCGGCTGTTTGGCTCCCTGTGGCCCCCGAGGCCTTGTGGGAATTTGAATAGCTGAGTTGGGCCCGACTCTGGGGCTGCGTGGCTGGCCGAGTAGTTGAGCTCGTCAAACTGAGTTGTTGGGCTCCTGGCGCTGAGGCCTTGTGGGCTGAATAGCTAATTTGGAAGGCCCGACTCTCTTAGGCTTCATGGCACGAGCGAGTAGTTGAGCTCGTTAAGTGAGCTTGCAGATCACTGTGTATTTGAGGCCTTATGGGAGGTTCGAATAAGCGAGTGGGTGAGCTCACTGAGGTACGCATGGCGACGGAAGTAGTTGAAATTTAGTCAAAATGGCTCTTTGGGCTCACGGCGGCGAGGCCTTGTGGGTTGAATTGCCTGAGCTAAACTGACTCTTTGGGCTGCATGGCCTGAGTGGAGTAGTGGTGCTCGTCGAGGCGAAATTTCTTTGGGCTCCTGGCTGTTGGGCAGTGAATTTGAATAACTGTTTGAACTAACTCTTAGGAATTTGCGTGGCTGAAGCGAGTAGTTGAAGGCTCGTTAAATTATTTCTTTGGGCTCATTTGAGCCTTGTGGGCTGAATAACTGGTGAAGCCCGACTCTTAGAGCGCATGGCACGAGCGAGTAGTTGAGCTCTGATTCATTGAGCGCTAGGCTCCACAGTCTTGAGCCTTCTGAGCTAAAAGAGCTCTGTAAGCGGCGTAGTTACGTGCGTGGATTCGACTTCCAATTCTTGGAAATATGTGAGTATCTTTAATGATGGTTCATGGAGAATTGGAAACGATTGCGCGAGTTTCTGAGTGCTTTAGCCTTCTTATAAATGACGACTCCGTTGTTATGGAGCCCGTCGCCAGATCTTACGTCGCTTGGTGTGCAGGCGTGGAATGCGTACGAAATGAGCGTCGAAGCTTGAGGAGTAGATCTTCGCGGGGGATCCTCCTAGGGATTACGGTTCGGTTTTGTTGGGCTGGCTTTGTGGGGTTGTGTTTTCCTAGTCTCCTTTATGGGGTTGTGTTATCCCCAGCCGTCTTCAGGGATGTGTCTGGAGAGGGCGGTACATTTCTTGTATCGCTTTTTCTATTTTCTCCTCTTCTTTCTCTTCCTCTTCTTTCTTCTCCTCCTCCTTCTCTTTCATTCTCTCCTCTTTTCTTTCTCCTTTTCTTCCTCATCTCATTCTCCCTTTTCCCCTTCCTTTTGCCTTTCTTTTCCTCTCTTTCTGACGCATAAACTCTTTCCTTCCCTTTTTTCTTCTTCTCCTATTTTCCATCTCGTTTTCCTTTCCTCTTTCTTTCTTGAGGGTTTTTTTTTTTGAGGGAACTGCTTATACGGTTTGTTTAGAGATGTGGGAATAAGCACTCGCGATTGCAATCAATTGTACCTTTATTATAATAAAGAGATGTTTTATTTTTTGAATCTTGATTTTTGCGCATTCCGATGTATGTAACCTCCTTGTACATTCCCTGACTGTGACGTTTGATCGGATAATCAATAAACACACAGTTCGTCAACTGATAATACTTTATTTAAGATTACATGGAGGCCTCTTGATAAAAGCGCTTAGATTGCTCGGCATTTCAAGTATGAGGTGGGAATTTTCCCTCTTCGATGCGGGCTCATAATTGCTAGATACGATTACCACGAGTCCACGATATAGGGGCCTTCCCGGTTGGGTCTAGTTTTCAATGTATTTGGATTCTTCCTACATTTGGTAGGAGCTTCTTTAAGACTAGGTCTCTAAGCTTGTAACTTCTGGGTTTGACTTTTTAGTTGTAATACCTCGCCGTCTTCCTTTGGTAATCTTTTGTGCGCTTTAGGACCTACTCGCGCTTTTCATCTAGGAGGTCTAGATTCAAGCGGAGAGCCTCGTTGTTGTGTTCCACGCTTGCCAATTCGATCCTTGGGGATTTTAATCCGGGCAACAGTGCCCTACTGCCCGGTCTGCGAAGCTGGGGGCGAGGTTTCTGGAGTTCTTGACATGGCGTAGTTACATGTGCCCGTAACACCTCGGTATTCAACCATTTCCTTTTAAGATCTTCCAATTTGTCTTCAATCTTTGCCTTAAGGGTTACGATGGTGACTTTGCTGACCATTAGTGCGCGGATGTCTTGGGGGCCGAGTAATAATTCTTGATCATTCAAAACCTGCAAATCCCACTGAACTTGGCGTTATCAAATTGCTTTCCATTGTCTGACACCAGTGCTCTTGGGATACCAAACCTGCATATTATGTTACGCCACACAAAATTGCATATCTTTTGTTCTGTGATTGTGGCCAAAGGCTCGGCCTCAGCCCATTTGGTGAAGTAGTCTACTGCAACGATGATGAATTTGCATTGGCCGCTACAATAGGCGGAGGTCCCGATATGGCATCGAGCCTACTTGTTGGAAAGGCGAGGCTTATGGCCCGTGTCAAGGGCTCAGATGGGAGGTGAGAGATTTAAGCGTGCTCTTGGCAAATCTTGCATTTCCTGACTAGGTCGGTCGTGTCTCTGAGCATTGTAGGCCAATAATATCCCTGCCTTAACACTTTCCCTACTAATGCCCGAGCTCCGATATGATTTCATATACGCCTTAGTGTACTTCCCACCCGAGTGCGTGATCTGCGTCTTTCCATGATGCACTTAGGGATGGGTGTGAAAACACAAACGTAAAGGCTTCCCTTATGATTAGTGAACTGGGCGGCCTCGTTCACAATCTTAGAGGCCTCTTTCGGGTCGTCGGGTAGACGTCAGTTTATTCGTAATCCCAGATGGACTCATCAGAAACGGCTCGGACTCGGTGGGGCGACTTATACACTTCTGGAGAGATCTATAGAAGGTTACGCAGGGTGTTGACGGGCGTTAATTACGTTGAGGTCTTCTTGTGGTGTCGCTAGTTTTGCGAAGCATCGGCTCGGGAGTTCTCGCTGCGGGTATGTGTCGACTGGACCCGGCCACCGAACTTTTTAGTAAATTCAGGTACCTTTTTGAGGTACATGATCATTTTTCCTTTTGGCCTCATAGGTGTCCTCTGTTTGTCTTACTACCCGGTGGGGGTCGCTGCGGGGACCTGAAGGTGGTCAACTCTAAATGGCGAGATTGGGGTAGCTGTAACTTGACCTTATATTCGGCCTCATTGTTGGGCTTGGAATCGAATCGGCGCGTACTCAATATCTGTTCCTTCTAGGGAGAGTCGAGGATTAGCGGCTCGCTTCCTTGTGCATTTGTGGCCGTCACAAGAGTCTCGGTTCAGGGATGTTAGTCGGCGTTTGAGCGTTCTTAGCGGGCTCTGCTGAGGTGAATTCCATGATGAAGTCCGCTAAGATTGCCACTTTTATTGCCGGTTCGGTTTATATCTGATCTCGAACTCACTTTCGATCTCTTCGCCCACTTCAACCTAGGCCAGCTGAGGTCTGGGTTTATGTAGCACTTGCTTCATCGGATATTCATTGGAACCCCAGTAGTATGAGCACGGAAGTAGGGTGGATCTTTAAATTCTGAGTCGCTAATTCAAGATTAATTTCTCCGTCCTTAGGTACCTCTCCTCTTGCTCCTTTCGGCTATAATAGTACCTTTGGATGATGTACTTTCCGGTCTTTGTCACGACGAGGATAGCGGCTGGTCGAAAAGTGCGAAGCTGCTTTAGAGTATAGAGTAAGGGCTCCTGCTAGAGGGCTCGACGGAATGGGATGGGGGGCTGATATGTCTTCAATGCTGAGAATGCTTCTTCGCACTTCATATCCCATTGAAAAGCTTTCTTTAGGACTTGGAAGAAAGGCTGACATTTATCGCTAGCCCTGGATACGAATCGGCTTAAAGCGGCAATCCTTCATGTCGGAAAATGGACCTCGCTTTATGTGATGGCGGCGACATGTGATATGACCTTTATTTTGTCTGGATTTGCCTCGATTCCTCGGTTGTTGACTATGAAACCTAAGAATTTTCCGGCTGATACTCCGAAGGCACACTTTGTTGGATTTGGCTTCATGTTTCGGCTCCTTGGGGAGTGCCGAGAATATGTTGCCCTTCATGAGGGGTGATGTTATGACCTTCCTGAGTTTGTCGTGCCTCCCGTGGGCGTTGCATCTGCCTGGTGAGTTGCTCTAACTCTCCTATCAGGCGTTGGTTGGTGAGGCGGAGCGCCTCCACCTCATCCGTGCCGAAGCATCATTTCCTAGCAGCGTCGGGAGTGCAGGCTGTGCAGCGTGCTTTGGCGGATCCTGCATCCTTGGTGGATTGACGTTGCTCCTGCTTGTGTTCCGGGTTGATACCATTAATGCTTGAGATTAGTCTTTATTTGTAAAGGCTGTCGTTCCCACCAGGCAGCCTGGCCCGATGATGCTTTTTCAACGGGCGGGTGCGACATGTGAGCGTTAATTTGGAATTTGAATTTGTGTTGGCGTCTGCTTAGGACTACAGCGTCGCTCTTCTCATAGAGAAAGAAGAAGGGTCGATTTGGGACCAGCCGGAAGTCTAGTAGTACTCAGATGCCCTAAGTCGGTTCCTCCTTGATAGAGAAAAGATGGTACTTTAGAGGCGAGTGTTTTTGCGTGCCCAACTCCCTTAGATGGGGTGGCTGGTATTTATAGTATATGTGTTATTCCCAGTTTGAGGTAGTAAGGATTCTTTCCCATTGGATGGGATGACTGCGCCTTTACTCGATGTCGGATTTAATAAAGGGATATTGGAGGGTAGTTTATTGAGAAATGTCCACTCCTTGTATTGGTGAGATCAGGTTTAATCTAGCAAGGATAAATTTGTTTACTATGAATTATCCTATTTTCCTTGCTGATGAGATTTAGTTGGAGATTCAGTTGGATTTATAGGATAAGATGTTATAGGGGATTATCTACTTCCCTTATTGGCGAATTTAATCTAATTTGCGGGATGTGGGCCTTCCGGATTATCCATGGCTGGCCGGCCTTTCGGCGACGGGCGGAGCCTTCGTTTGGGGCGCTCGGTTTCTTGGCGCGCGCCTCTTCTTTGGGCTTAGTGAGTGATTAGTGCCCAGTGCTATTTTGAACCCATATTAGATAGGTTTTGAGTGGCACTGCGCACTAATCATGTCATTTATACTGATTGAAGTGTTCAAGTCTTCTTAGTTTCACTTATGTAGTTTAGAGGTTATTTTTGGTTGTTTGCGGGTTTTTAGGCGTCTTTTTGGGAGTTCGATATCGAGACATATGATGAATCATGAAGATTGAACCCCCGATTGTCAACCATCAATCATACCAAAAATCAAAGGAAGAATGAAGGCAAAGTGAAGAAAATCAATGCGTGATGAAGGACGGGAGGCAAGCGGTGAAGAATCGGCAATTCCGGGAATTTGGCTAAGATTGCGAAAATTTCAGGATTGCGAAAAATTCAACGACCTTAGCGAAAATTTCGCAATCTTAGTAGTGCCAATTTTACCGCTAGACTCCGGAGATTTTCGCTAAGCCATTTATTCTAAGCGAAATTTTGCATTTTCGCTACTCACAAGAATTTCGCTAAGCTAGCGAAATTTCGCTAGCTAGCGAAATTGCCACTGCCTAGCGAAAATTCCTGATTTCGCTATCTCTTGGTGATTTCGCTAGCTAGCGAAATTTTCGCTACCTAGCGAAATTGATATGCCTTAGCGAAATTCACTGCCTTGTCATACTTTTGTAATTAATCGAAATTGATATGCCTTAGCGAAATTCACTGCCTTGTCATACTTTTGTAATTAATGCAAACCGACTTCAATTTTGGTGTATTACTCTCTTGTCCCTTAAATTAGCCAAAATGTTAAGGCTTTGTGTAGTTTCATAAATGGGTGGCTATATAAACCCCCATAGTTTTGTAACCAAAAAAAAAAGTGGAATCTTTTGGCACATTTTACTTTTATGTAAATATCTCGCGGCTTTAATTAGGGTTGGTTTTCTCTCTTCTCTCTCCTCTTTCCCTTATTTTCTTGGCTGCGAGCACCTCTTGAGGATGACAACTGAGATGCTTAGGTAAGCCTCTTTCTTTGAAGAGGAAGGAAGTATAGGCTTGGTGGTGGGCGTATGCGGGTTGTCCTCTTGTGTTAAAGTTCTAGTCTTGTGTTTATGACCCTATCTTCTCAAAATATGGTTGAATAGCATTGAATGTTATTAATTTGTGATACTTCTCATGCTTTAGGATCTGATCGCATCTTATTCTTGCCAGATGTCTTTGTGGTTCATTAGATGGTCTTTCTGAGCCATTGAAATGATTTAATGTTAGGGTTTCTTAAGCGTAAAGGGGCCATAGATGCATATTATCATGTTGACTCAAATAGGAGTTGATTTTAGAGGTGAGGTTGCTAGTTAAACATAGATCCGGTTGTGGCTTGGACTATAGGTTGCTTGTCATAGCGCGAGGATAAAACCGGGGACACTTGTTTCCCTTTTTAAGTTACCAAGTTAGTGACCTAAATCTTCAAAGTTAACTTTTCACACTTCATTTCGATTTTTTACGAGTTAATCGGTTTTTCAAACTCATCACCTTGTTTTGAAACAAAAATCCAAAAGTCCAAATAGAGCCTTCTTATTCTTGCATATGTAAATCATTCTTAGGATGAAAACCCATCCGTGTTCGGCCTAGACCACTATCTTTGGGTAGCTTGACTCACGGCGGTAGGAGAACAGTATATAAATTTTGTTGATTTTGGCTCATTTCTTTGTAGTACGAATCAAATGGATTCTTGAGGGGATGGTGCCAAACTACTAATGATGAGTTGGAAGTGTACTTGTGATCAACATCACAAGTGAAGGTAACCTTTTAACTCTTTTGTAACCCGATTCTGCGAGAGCCATGGTTTTATCCACCTGGTATTACTTGCTTTGTTTTTGCTTTTCATTCAGTTTTAATTTTTGTTAGCTAATTTTAACCTTTTTGCAAGCTTTGTTGGTACTCTTTGTTGTCTCTACAATTTTGTAACAGGTTTATGCAACAGTGGGATAGAGACACATCAGGTAGACTGCATAGAATCGATTACCGCAAACTTGACCCGGTCGGTGAAGTCGTGTACACCGTGATACCATGAATCCACTGCACGAAGAACAACGAGTCGGCAAAATTTGATGAATCAGCGCCTATAGAACCATGAGGATCACATCCACCCTCACAGGGTTGAGTGCCCCCTCACGCATCATACCTCTGGCGAAGATGTAGCAGTGAGGCCTTACTTGATACCCCTACTCCCCACATATCATGGTATGGAAAATGAAAATCCATACACTCATATTAGGGATTTTGAGGAAGTATGCACTACCTTTAAGGAAGGAATGATGGACATGGATTTGCTTAAGCTAAAAGCATTTCCACTGACCCTAAAGGACAAGGCCAAGATTTGGCTAAACTCACTGAGGCCTAGAACCATTAAATTGGTGAAATTTGCGACGAATTCTGAAGAAATTCTTCAGTGCTCATAAGACCAATAATTTGAAAAGACAAATTTATACCTTTGTAGCTCATGATGGTGAGAGGTTTTATCAGTGTTGGGAGAGATTTATGGAGACCATCAATGCATGCCCACATCATGGGTTTGATACATGGATGCTGGTAAACCATTTCTATGGTGGTATGTCTCCTGCCATGAGGCAGCTTTTGGAAACCATGTGTGGAGGAGACTTTCTAGTAAGCGTCTGATGAAGCCATGGATTTTTAAACTACGTGGCTGAAACTGGGGTTGGGGATAGGCGAGCCAGGAAATGGAAACAATGGGGCCCTCGACCAACCCTAGGGAGAGTTTATCTGCTTGCGGAGGATATAGAAATGAAAGCTAAATTTCAACCTTAGCTAGGAAGGTGGAGGAGCTTTGTAAGAGAAAAGGCTCCGTGAAGTGCGACGTGTGAAAATCTACACAAACGATCCTGCACTAATTTCCAATCCCTGTACATCCGGTAGAAACGATTAATCTATGGCCTACGAGTGAAGGATTTGATGTCGGGAATGTGCAAATGCGTAGGACAATACAAGCCCGCAAACAACCCGATGCCCCCATATGGAAATACCTACAATTCCAATTGGAGGGAATCACTAACCTTTCTGAAGCCCACTCCCCTGCCTATGTGCCTCCGGTGCCAAACCCCACGGTTGGTTCCCCGTTTCAACCACAAGCCACCACCATCCTCTCGTCTCTGTGGAAGCTAAAATTTTAAATTTGAGTAAGGTGGTAGCGACTGTTGAGGAACAAAAAGGGAATCAATGTGCAAGCGCCTGAAAGGATTGATCTTGCATTGAAAATACTGCGAATAAAAGAATAGATGGGCGAGAGCAATCTAAACCGGAAGAAAATTGATAACCTACGATTAACAATCACCAAGATCAACAAGTTCTTCAGTACAAGAAAGAGAGGAAAGGTTTCCTTCCCCCAAGCAGTGCCAAACCAGAAGGGAATCCATGAGGTAGGATCATCGACAATTCGAGAATGGATGAGGAGTGAAGGCTATAATCACCGAGGGAAGTGGAAAGAGGTTGATCCTTTATGCGAAGCTGTTGAATCAGGGCGGGGAGAATTGCGAGTCACGAGGCATATTCTCCTAAAGGAGGATTCGATGAAATACCACATACCACCTCCATTTCCCTGGCTTACTTAGAGGTAAGAAGAAGGCATCTCGTGACGAGGCATTTTAAGTCTTAAAATGAGTGAAGGTTAACATACCTCTGGACATAATCAAACAAGTCCCACCCAACGCAAAATTTTTTGAAAGATCTTTGCCTGATCAAGAGAGTTTAGGCATTGAGAGAAGAAGGCATTTCTCAGCCCCGAACAAGTCGATTGCCATAATCAACAAATACCTGTCAAATCTGAGGATCGGGATCTCCCCGCGATTTTAGTCAATATTGGTGTGAATTGCATAGACAAGTCATTGCTTGATTTAGGAGCCAGTGTGAACCTAATGTCGTATTCTGTATACAAGCAGTTAGGTTTAGGTGAACTTAAACCTACCAACATCACACTATCATTTGGCCGATCGTCGATTAAAATCACAAGGATAGTGAGATGTCTTGGTGAAAATAGACAAATTCTACTACCGGTAGATTTTCATAGTGCTTGACAACGAGCCAGTACAAGTGAACTGATCATGTTCCAATCATCTTAGGAAGACCATTTACGGCCCTGACCAATCGTGATAATAAATTGCGGGAATGGAGTCATGCGGCTTACCTTTGGTAACATGACCTTGGAGTTAAACATCTTTCATTTGAGCAACAGCAAAGTTGCTAGAACATGAAAATCAAATAAGCGATGAGATTGTTTCAAATGGAGTCGAGTATCACGAGAAGCCACCGGTGTCCGAGGAATTGCAAGGAATAATCATCCAAGGAGATGAAGAGATATTGGTCTTGCCATCAGCACCTTTGCGAGCCAATTGCTCGATTCAAAAGCCATCGGTGAGAACCACTTCAGCAATTGTTGGCAGCCTTGCCGTCGGCCAGACTCTGCGGGGTTGAGGAGATCGATACTCATGACCCTCCTTGAGTAATTTTGAAATTAGGCTGGTCCGGTGTTTTTCAAAAACCGGTTCACCGATTCAACAATTTTCTTTGTCTTAATTTAGTTAATTTGATAATTTCGGTTATTTTGAAAGTTTCTAAATTAAGCGAGTTTTCCCTTTTAGTAATTTTTTGTTTATATATAGTATTTTGTATTAAATTTTAATTATAGTTTATATATATAATAATTCTCATTATAATTTTTTTTTAAGAATTTCATATGGTATGTGATAAATAACCCTTTGAATTTCGATTTGCAAAATTGGCTATGTCGTTTGGGCCGGTCGCTAAAAATAGCGGCGGTGTAGGAGACCCTTCGGCTACATGACGCCTATTTAAACTACGAGAGGGGATGGCGAAAGGTCACTTCATATCTCCACACTCATCTGGCTTGCGTAGCCACGAGTCGACCTCTGCTGTGATCGTCCTCCCCTTTGCCCGAGCGATTGCCACACCTGTGAGCCACGGTGCCGCCACTGTAGTAGCCACTGCGCATCCTTGCCCTTGGTTGTTTAGTTGTGCCTGCTCGGTAGTTGGACCTTTACGACCTTATTTGGCTATTCTGAGCCAGGTGGCCCGACTGCGGCCGATGAGCCACCAGTTGAGTCTTCGAACGGTGTGACTCAGTTTCTGATGAGCCTCGGTTCGAGATATTGATTATACAGTTACATTTTGATTGAGTCTAGCCCTCTTCGAGTATTGATTTGGATATGGTTCGTACTTTCGAGGTGGATCGACCTTCGGTAGGGTTAGGTCGGTACACCGGCGAGAAGGCCCCGGCCCGACTCGGTCCGGCTCGGTACCATCACCGGTCCAGGCGGTACGAGGCCTCGGGGGATTTCGTCGTTATCGGACCGCGGATGGGACCTCGGGCCCGTCACTGTACCTCGGAGGAGAGTTAGGAGGGCTGGCCTCGAGCGGGCCGCCTGCGTCGGCCGTGAGTCATCTTCCTCGGCGCGACCATCACCCGGTCCACATCGGCTGCGGAGCGACATCATCGCCTCGAGTTGTCACCGACCTCCCGGGATCGGAGTGCGCGTTCGTGAGACCCCTTCAGGGAATGTACGACTCCATCGTGAGACTTTCATCGGGAGTCGTACTACTATGATGTCATTTATTTGGTTTGATCCACGAGTTCGGGGATTCTGAGGTTGATTGAGGACTATTCCCTCTTGGCCTTCATGACCGAGGCGGTGTGTGTACCCCGGGTGGTCTTTGTAAGTTTTATCCTTTCGATGACATCTCGGGAAGGCCGGTGCGGTCAGCGCGAGCCCCAGGTTCTCGTGGTCGCCCCGGGTGCTCGGGCGGCCGATGTTTGACTTTGGGCTGCACATTATACCGCCGACCAATGTAGAGTTATAGAGATTGGGCCACCCACCTCATAGAGAGATGGTTGAGCAACGACCGAGACCTCTGTTTGGACCCGGTATTTTATAGGAGGCGGCTCCACCTCGGATCTTTGGCGTCGACCATTTGTCCCGGACGAGAGTGTTCAGCTACAACATTACGTGCGGCGGAGGAGCCATCTTGGAGGCTCTTTCTGGGATCTCGGAGGATATTGGTTCGGTCCTACGGTGGTGATTACCTCCTTGATTGCATTTCGAAGGAGAAGGTCCATCGGAGGACTGGTGCGGCGGAGGCATTCCCGCTGCGATCACGAGACTACTGCGGGTTCTCGAGCATATGGGATTCCCGGAGGGCAGTTGAGATGAGGTTCGATGCCCTACGGTTGCATCGGCGGGCGAGTGATGACCATGCGTATCTTTCCATCTCAAACCCAGCGGGGACGGGAGATGCCCAGGGTCAGTGGTAGGGACTTCCATAGAGACGATGTGCTGCCCACGGGCCGAGATGCGGAGAAGTCAGAGCTCGCGAGATGTCACCTCCATCTCCTCCTCCACACACCACATCGCGAGCTGCGGTGATACTCCGGCCCATCTGATCGACCTTCCATTCACGAGTATGTTCACGCCGGTTCTAGGAGATTGCGAGGTGTGATGGATGCCATACGCTCACTGCGGCTACCGCAGGCGGCAGGATCGGTTGGCCAGTCTGTCAACTATCTTATGCTTCAGCGAGATCATGACCTTGCCAGGCCTTCTGCAGTGTTCCCGATCGAGGAAAGGGCGGCCCACGGGGCGGCTATTTGGATGTTTTGGGCTGCGGCGTGACTTGAACCATACCACCACGGCGGTGAGGTGTGGTTGGGTTTCTTTTATGATTTTGTATAGTTGCAGGCTTTATCGCTGCTACTAATTTTGATTAGGATTCATGTATTAGCCATAGTAGGCGGTGATACTTTGTATGTTTAGCTTTGTATTCATGTGCTAGCCATTTTGGCTATATCAAAAAACTATTCGTCACATGTATATACGAATTTTTTGCATACCATGTTTTGTGCCTTTACCATGTATATTTGTTTTCTTTTCAATTGAACAATTGAATTGCCCAAAATTAGACGATTGAATTGCTTGGCTGTTGGAGAATAGAATCGGCTGTTGTCACCTTTATGTTAGAACAAATTCCATGCTTGAAACGATTTTGGTCAGTGCAGTTCCGGCATGCTCGGCTTGAACATTTCTCCTTAAGCTAATTCACACCTTGCACACAGTTATTTACAATAAGTACGTGAATTTGTATACTTCCTTTCCTTTGCATAATGGCCTTGGTATGTTGGCAACCTAGGATAGGTTTGTGTTGCCCGCATTTGAAGACCAATGTTGTCTTTCAAAAAATAAAAAAAATAAAAAATAAAAAAAAGAAAAATAAAGTCGTGAAGTTTTGCCTTGAAACCCGAGCACGGTCAGGGTGTATACGTGAAAACACTGACCGATGCCATAAGCCTTAATTGGTTGGGAGTCATCGATTTAGTGTTCGTTACATGGGTGGATAGGTAGAGTTTAACGATTTGTAGGTGCTTGGTTACTGAAGTCATTCGGGTCAGTGAAACTTGTAGAGTTTGTGGTTAGTGATACTTTTGACGATGCCTAAACCTTAATTGGTTGGGAATCATCGGTGGACCCCCGTTACACGGACTTTGGTGAAGTCGAATTTTGAGCATGGCACCCTCTGATGTAGTTGAATAAAGAGAAAGCGTAAAACTATCCTTATCTAGGTTGTTCAACGGCAAGGCCATGCCCGGTGCTAGGTTGGGGGAGGACGATTTGCAATTTATTAACCGATACGGTTATAAAGAACCATTAGACTTTGGTGGAAATTAGGTTAAGAATCATGGAACCAATATTGACTGAAATTGTTCTTGTATGGTTTGACTTTCATAGCGGTTTTTCAAGCGGTGTCAATTTTTCGGTTTAAAGTATGTTTATTTGTTCATAAACCCTTTTTGAATCATAAACTTTTGAAAATCACTACATGCATCTCCTTTTGTTTTTTGCATTGTAAGGGACTAGCAGCGTTTCGGTTGAGGGTGTGATTAGTGCGAGTGCTATTTTTAGACCCTATATTAGATAGGTTTTGAGGTGCTTTGGCACTAATCATGTCATTGGTCTTCTTAGTTTCACTTATACCCGTTTAGGATTATTTTGGTTGTTTTTGTAGGTTTTTTGGCGTACTTTGGGAGTTCGATATCGAGACATATGATGAATCATGAAGATTGAACCCAATTGTCAACCATCAATCATACCAAAAATCAAGAAGAATGAAGAGGCAAAGTGAGAGAAAAATCAATACGATGGGGACGGGAGGCAAGCATTGAAGAATCGGCAATTCGAGGGGAATTTCGCTAAGATTCTTGAAAATTTCAACGGGATTGCGAAAATTTCGCAGCCTTAGCGAAAATTTCGCAATCTTAGCGAAATTGTGAATTTTCGCTAGACTCCAGGATTTTCGCTAAGCACTATTCCTAGCGAAATTTTGCATTTTCGCTACTCACAAGAATTTCGCTAAGCTAGCGAAATTTCGCTAGCTAGCGAAATTGCCACTGCCTAGCGAAAATTCCTGATTTCGCTATCTCTTGGTGATTTCGCTAGCTAGCGAAATTTTCGCTACCTAGCGAAATTGATATGCCTTAGCGAAATTGCTTTGCCTTGTCATACTTTTTGTAATTAATGCCCAAAGCGAGCTTCAATTTTGAATATTACTCTCTTGTCCCTTAAATTAGCGAATGTTAGGCATTGTAGTTTCATAAATGGGTGGCTTTATATAAACCCCCGTAGTTTTGTAACCAAAAAAATAAACGGAAATCTTTTGGCACATTTTACTTTTATGTAAATATCTATAGCTTTAGTTAGGGGTTTGGTTTTTCTCTCTTCTCTCTCCTCTTTACCACCACCCATGTTTCTTGGGTACGCGAACACCCCTCTTGAGGATAATGACTCGAGATGCTTGGTAAGCCTCTTTCTTTGAAGAGGAAGGAAGTGAGCTGTGGTGGGGCGTATGCGGGTTGTCTCTTGTGTTAAAGTTCAGTCTTGTGTTTATGACCTATCTTCTCCAAATATGGTTGAATAGCATTGAATGTTATTAATTTGTGATACTTACCATGCTTTAGGATCACGGTGCATGCTTATTGCTAGATGTCTTGCACATGTGGTTCATTAGATGGTCTTCACGAGCCATTGAAATGATATTTAATGTTAGGGTTTTGGCTTGTAAAGAGGCCATAGATGCATGTTATGCGTGTTGGCTCAAATGGAGTTGATTTTGGTGAGTTGCTAGTTAAACATAGATCAGGTTGGCCAGCGGATATAGTTTCTAGTATCTTAGCGAGATAAGCGAGGGCCGACACATTTCTTGCTGGTGTAGTTAGTGGCGCAAATCTTCTGATTAACTTTTCCTGGCTTCATTTTTCGGTTTTTCACAGGTTAATCGGTTTTTCAAACTCATCCTTTGTTTTGAAACAAAAATCCAAAGTGTGAAAATGTACCTTCTTGCACTTATCTGAATCGATTCTTAGGATGGCTTCGTCCCGTGTTCGACCCTAGACCACTATCACTGGTGTTGACTAAACAGTGGGAAGAACTTAAAGTATATAATTTTGTTGGTTTAATGGCCCCTATTTGCCAGCGCGAATCGGGTGAAGTGGGCACACTTGAGGAAGGCCTATTTTCAAACCCCATCAATCTTCATTACCCAATTCTAGGAAAGAGTCATTAGGTAGAAAATCCTTAGTCTTCAAGATTTGCTTCATTGATTGGAATTGATTTACAACTATTTATATCAAAGGCAATATTGTTAAATCCTTACATCTAAAGTTTTTTTTATTTTTTTTTAATCTTAAATATTCTTATTGAACTTAGATATAAAGCCCTAAGCAAATTAGACACATACATGCTTATGATCTAGAATATTTCAACAACCATGTGAGACAATTATTTATTGTTAGATAAACTATAGTTGACTTTGTTAGATCATGACAAAATTTGATTTACTTTTTGATGAAAATCCTTCTAAGGAATTTTGTACGAAAATGTTCATTGGGGATGAAGAGTTAAAGTGAACTTCTAGTGGATTACTAATAGTAGAACTTCAACTCAACGCTTGAAATATTATGTCCTTTGAGTTCAATGAGTATTAGTACATCATATGTCAAGAGTCCAAGCAAAACAATGTATATGATATATCCCTAAAACTTAAAAGTACTCTGTAATTGTGATGTGAAACGAAAGGATAGAGAGATGTCACTTACTATGTCAATCCATGCATATTAGCTTAATTAATCAATACTTGAGAAATATAATAAGTGTATGTACTATATTTGATTAATTAAATAAGGTTTATTAATTCGAAACTCGTAACGACCCTCACCCAATTCTTTAGATATTTTTTGCTTCGAAACAATATAATTAGCATGCCCTTTGCACAAAGATAATACAAAGTTGATCATTGATTTTTGTGTGAGGATTTATTTGATTCCTTAAAAGGTGATTGTTTGTTTGATTTGACTCGTAGTCTAATAGGATACATTAAGGATTTGTATTTATATAAGAGGAAGGGAACGTTATAATATCCCACATTAGGAAAGTTCTTGATACAACAGTAATTTTATTTTTTTGTATCACCATTTTCTTAATTTATTTTGCCTCTTTTAGTTCACATAACTTTTTTAATTGTAAATTTTTTAAGGTGTCAAAAAAAATTGTAAATTTTTTAATGAAATTTAATTTTTTTTTTTGTTTAATATTTAATTAAACATTTTTTAATGTTATACTGTTGTCTATTCCATTTGAAAACTTTAAATTTATGCATATTAATTGTTTGACATTCAATTTTTAAGACTTAAAAGGACTTAATATATTTCCTTGTTCATTGGAGATAAGAGATGATTTTTTGATCATTTTTTTTTTGCCTAAAATCACCATTTTTATCGCTTCATTTACTAATATATAAGTTTTTTTTTTTTCCAATTAAGTAGTTTTTTTCACATCGATCTGAGTTTATCTTTATTTTTTCTTTGTTTTTTCATGTTGTTTGTTGCTGACCTGTTACAGCGTGTTTTTTTGCTAATTTGTTGTAGCGGGTAGTTGTGTTGCCAACGGTTAGCTTTTTCGTGGTTTTCACGTTGACAGTTTAGATGATAAAATTCAATTTGATAGAATCATAAAATCAAATTATATTCGTTAATATGCTGTGGATCTAGAATTTTAAGTATTTTAGGCATTGTTGGATTATTAAATGTATAGGCCTTGAGCCGATCATTTTTGCTATTAACATGGATGCTAGTCATCCTCCGAAGTTTTTATCACTATTGATTATGTGTTTCTATCAATTGTAATTTATCTCTTAAAAAAAAAAAGAAGAAAGATTAAAGGACTTAATTAAATACATCTAATTGCAAACTATCATAATCATGAACATGAACCCGCTTATGTAATACCTATATTTGTCTTCAATGTGATGATATGACCCATTTAAAACTTTAATTATCCAGACATTTATATTTTAAACACCCTCATATTATCATATCACAATTTTTTTTTCCAAGTAACAGATCCCATTATTTTCCATTAATTAATGGTTTTCTAATTTTATAAAATCTTAAACTTTAATTAGAGAAATTCTAAAAATAATCTTTGAATAAAGGGATTTACTATGAAAAATTATTAAAAAATTTCTATTAAAAAATTTCACTACGAATTTTTAGTAAAATAATTATTTATCACATACTTTATCACTAATTTTTGTATATTTATACATAGAGAGCGTGAGCTAGTGAGGGCTGGGAGCATGCCCCTGATCAAAATCAAACCTACCTCAACAAAAAAGAAAAAACACAATACTAATTCTCAAGGCTTTAAGTAAAAATATTAATTTATAAATTTAGAAACAAACAACTTAAAAAATCTTTTGCAAAAATGAACTCTATTTTACATTCTTCATTATTTTTATTTTTATTCTAATTTCATCATGTTTTTCCTCACACATACATCATCTTAATTCATTTTTAATAAAATTAAAGTTTTGGTAAATTCAATTTTGTATATTTATTTTGTAATACTTTTAACAAACTTAAATTTCTGATAGTTTAGACTTTGTATTTCTTAATTTTTCATTTGAGATCTCTAAATTTTTAATTTTTATATTTAATCAAATAATAACTCATTTATAGTTCAAGTAATGTATTATATATATTAAATTATATATCCTATTTAGTTATTCACATGTGAGTTAATGCTTACATTGAGATTTATGATATATAATTTTAAGTAAAAATTTTTATTTTTATTTACACTTATTTATTTGAAGAAATTCTCAATGTTTGTTAGAAAAATTAATAAATTCTTTGAACATTAATTAATACGTAAGCTTCGGTCGTCCCAATTGAAGTATGTGGCTCCCCACTGCTTCTCATTGATTACATGTAAGCTCTAAGTAACAAGGCATGTTTTGCCCTTAAATATGCGCGTTACGTTCCTTACAAAAAGGTTTCTTAGATTTAGAAACTTTGCTAAATAATGATTATGACATTATAGTAGACACCAACAGTAAAATCTCTGGACCACAATGATGAAGTTTTTTGATAATTTAATCTAATTTTGTTTGATTTCCACTATTACCATATCACCCACCAGCTTTGAGTTTGGACTGGATGAACCAGAGGGTGTGCCAATGGGTAGGAAATGACTCATTTCATATGATTTATGATGTGGTTGCAAACATGAGAAGCGTTGAGCCTATCATGAAGGTTAATCATCAACCTCATTATTCCATCTTAATCTTATTAGCAAATCAAATGAAGCAACATGACAGTTGTTCTCACCAAAACTACAAGACAATCCCACCTTGACCGATCCTATAAAGCCTAAAGTTAATGATAGAGAAAATCCTCTAACTGTCTTTATATTAATGGCCACTTAGGTTTTGGAACGACCCAAGAGCCAATCCAAGTTGACTAATCGAGCCCTTTGACCTTAACCCACTATCTAAAGCCCGGAGGTTACTAATTAAGCCTATCCTCGTGGTTTAATTGGTTCCTTTGGGGACAAGTGGCCGGCTTGGCGTCTGCCACGAAATGGACATAGCTAGTCTGGCTAAGTAACGAGGGAGGTGGTGGTAGCCAGGGACAGCCATACCAAGAAGAGTAGTTGGACAGGGCCTACCAACGAGCGGCTGGCATCTAACTATTACCCCTTAGGCACACTCGAGCGTTACAACCTGCATCAAGGCATGGGCTCTGACCTACTACAACCTACCCTGCTCAATCTAGGAGTCAGACAAATGTATTGAGAAATGACCTATAAATAAGGATGTGCTAAACTGCTACCTCAGGAAAGGGGGACTACATAATTGAGCGGAGCTTTTACTCGACCATCACACTCCTAGAGGAACACTTGACTTTCCATCACTCCTAGAGGAATACTTAACTTTTCAATACTAAAAAGGACTCAAATCGGTTATCATTGAACAAATCCAATAACAAACCAACTGTGCTAAGAGATAGATCACTTTATATTAATCCATCAAGAGATTGAAATCAACCATGCTAATACTCGGACCCGGCACAACCGACCATTCGGGAATGCTGGTCTACCCAAATTCATGCTTAGGATTCGAAACAAAAGGCTCCTTTCAATCTTGTATCATGTGCTGTGTTTGGAGGCCTTTATAGAGTGGGCCTCAGGTTCTAGTACCAGCATTCCACATTCTGACAATGTCACAAACATGAAGTTATTAACTAATTTTTTCATAGGGTGTATATGCTACTACAAAGTGATGATATATACCTACCCGTCCTTCCAAATCCAAATAATGATCAGCCCCTAATTACTACATCCTAGATGTTCACTATCATTAAAGCATTACAGCTATCACCAACATTTGTTTGCTATGTGATGATATAATGCAAAAGAAAATATGTGAGAAATTTTAAAATTTTGTGGGGTATTTACATCCAAGCTCATAGTTGAAAACTGAAACATTTATGATCAAAGCCATAAGCCTCAAATAGGACTCTTCACCACTGGGCTACAGCATCACAATTGATAGAAATGCCCCTCGAGGTTAAATCCTAGTGCCCCTCCTCCGGCTCAGCAACGCGTTATATGCATATGTTTGTTTGGATTAGTAATCCATATAAAATAAGAGACATTATATTGGCATATTATTTGGTTCAACATATTGAACTATAGGACATATTTGGTTGCGGATGAAGCAAAATATAAGAAATAAGAATGGTAGGTCATGATAGCACACGTTCTTCATCATCGGTCCGACAACAGCATGATTCTTTATGCAGAACTTTGCTAATTTTGTTGAAACCATGGGATTTCGGCCTAGAGGGAATCTTCTAGTTTTGTGACAAAGAGGGGCTGTTTGTCTTGTTTACAGGTGGACTGATTTAATGCCTGATTAGACTTCTGGGTTTCTCTAGTCGAAATCAAGAATCTTGATATCTGATTAAGGATGATCCTTGTTTGCTATAGGAAATGTTTTGCACCTAAAGAGAATATATATATATATATATATATGCTCTAAAAAGGGAGCTCATGTAGACATGAAATTAACTGATCATATATGGGGTTTGGCCTAAGAAATTCAGGCTCTTGGACTTTTGAGTTTGGTGCTCTGTAATGGTATTACCTGTTTTCTCAACAATGAAATCAAATGCAGGGTCTGCTCAAATTTAGACTGGAATTGCTTCAGAAATGAAAACCCATCCTAACAAATAAGAGGCCTTCCAATTCAGGTGGGTAGTATTGAAAGCAAATTTTGAAAGGGATCAGATAATAACTCTGCTAGAAAATAAAGTAGTTGTAAATTTCCCCGTTGCAAAAATCTCCGGCTAACATGCAACAACAAAAAGTTAGGGCATCTTTGGTTCCTGATTTAGGAAGCATAAAGAACACCAAAAATATTTTTTGAAAATTGTTCTTATTTTCTGAATTTAGTGTTTTCTAGATTCTTTGTGCCCTTCAGAATAAAAAAACACTTGAACCATTTCTATGTTATCCTTGTTCTTTTTGTTGTTCAGAACAAAAAAATAATTTTCATAAACAAACATGCCCTTAAGTTCTCATTCAGGATCATGGTATGCATGATAAACTCAAAAACCCTGTTAGTTTAAGCTTGTTAGAAAATTGGTGCTTCAACATGGGGTAACAGAACTTGGTTTCATAAGAGGTATTGGTTCAACCCTCAATGAATGAATTTTGATTTAAAACTAATTTTCCTTTTTTGTTCTATATTTAGTACTTTGTGCCAGTTGATTCTGTAAGCAGTATGCTACTGCGTCCGATCTCTCAAAATGAAAAATTTTATCATGAAGTGAGGTTAAAGATGTTAAATTAATTTATTAATTATAAATTAAACATAATCATATTATAATTTTAATTATATAATTATACATATTAATTATGAGTCATTTATGAGAAAATTTAATATTAACTAGTTATATTCATCGTTCTATCTACTCTCTTGCTTTGCTTATGCTAAATCTATTGAACCAAAACTCAATTGTTGCCTTGAGATTTAGAAGTGTTATGAGGTAGAGACACATCTTTCAACTGCTTAGCATAAGCTTGCATTCAAGAGACTAAAAATACAAATGGATTTCAATTTATTAAAAGGCAATGTCTGGTATGGAGGGAAAGAAAGAAGAGAAAATTAGTTGAGGATTTTGGCTTCTGCCCATCCATCTACTGTCTTCTGAATTCTGATGTCTGGCCAGTGCCGTGCTAACCCGTGAACAAAGATTACCCTCCAAAGCTCCATTTTCTCTCTCTCTCTCTCTCTTTCTCTTTCTCTTTCACTCTCTCTCTCTACATTTTGTTTTTAGGGCTTCACATTTACGGAAAAAATCATATACAAGTGACGAAAACGGAGATCGACAACTATGGATTTGCATCAAATGCAGATAGCTAGGGTTCATGGATGGATTAAGGGACAGAATCATCTTCCCAGAAAACCAACAAGGACAAAAAAAAAATGAAGAAATCCTTTAATGCGACCTTCAATTAGATGATCAATCAAAAAGATCAAAGCAGCACCTTCATTGACAGGAAGAGCGCCTGAATACAGTCATCTTCTAATAATCTTGTAGCAGAAAAAGAATTTTTTTTTAAAAAAAGTACAAACAAACCACCCAGAAAGAAGGAAACGAATTAGAAGAAGGTAGAGAAAGAAAGAATGAAAGAGAAATATAAATGATTGATATTTATATTTGAAAAGGATACCCATAGATGACAGCAAAACGTCCAATGCTATTAATTTAGAACGTTGCTAAGCATTGATAAAAATAAAATAAGCAGCCTTTGATAATCATGGGTACATATCATGAGAGACATTTATATATATATATATATAACTATTTTGATAATAGCTTAAAAGTAATTAATAGTATAATATGCAAAAGAAGAATCCGATAGACCTCAAGCTTTGTAAATCTTGGAAAGAGCCTGCAACACATTAACCTGCATCCGTAAATGCAGTATGTAATCAGCAGTCCTCAGATACAGCTGATCTGGCTGAAGTCCTCTCCCTCCCGGAATCAGCCTCTGCAGGTCCTCCACCTTCCTCCTCACCAAATTCCTCCTCTTCGACCTCCTCCGCCGCCTTTGTTTCGCCCCCCACATCTCTAATTTGCATCTGCTAACCTCCATCGCCGCCACCTGCACTCTACTACTCCTCTCTATTGGAGATGCTAAAAAGAAAGCGAGAAATGATCAAGAAGATAAAGAGGGGATGGGAAGGATGAGAAGTGTAAGTGGGAAGGATGTATATGAAGAGCTGGGGGATGGCGGTGGTGGAAGAGGAGGAGTAGTGGAAGGAAGGAAGGACGGGCCATGTGAGCCGATGGAGGGTTGAGGGGGGAAGCTGACGCTGAAAGGCTTGAGATGGAGTTGTCGTTTAGTGGGTGATGGAGGATGAATCAATCGAATTGCAATTGAGCTTAGCTTCCAACCACCTCCGCGCGTGTCTGACAGCTCTCTCTCACACGCTTACGCCAGCCACTACTGCACTATCTGTCCTCGTAATCCCCGAATCCCGACAGTTAGCCTCCTCACACGTGTTCCCCCCCATCTCACCCTCTGTTTTCAAAATCATATCACGCTTTTTAAATTTGTTTTTGTTTTTTAATCTATCGGGTCGGTCGGGTGTGGGGATGAGAAAAAAATATCCACAAAGGGATTTAGGTAATCATATATGTTGTAGTAATCATGTTCTTCAATATGGAGTATGGTGATGAGCTAGCTAGGCGGAATTAATCCAAAAGGATATGGATTGAGCTGTACTTGATCGTAATCAATGGACGTACGTACGTTTCCATGAATATTGGTTTGGATTATGGGGGAGCAGTAGGTAGTACTACCACATTTTATGTATTTTATCAAAAGGGTATCTTTGATTTTCTACAAGAATAACCGATATAATAAGGTACACTTGTTCTTTCAAAAAAAAAATTTAATAATAACGTACAGTGCTATATCCTAGACTTCATTTCATTAATTTGTTTCCCTTCTTAGGCAGCAATGATTGAAGATCTAAAATAATTATGTGGGCATGGGAATCGGGCACTACTACTACTACTACTACCCCTCCAACTAGCTAGCTACTATGTGTTCACGCATATTTATATAATATTTTTTTGTTGTTTGGGTCGGTCATTCAGTATGCACGCACTTGAATGCAAGCACCTTTATTAATTCTATTGGTTCTAAAATTACCGATCAGAGTAAATTTCTTATGGTTTGAAAGTAGTGGCCCATCTCAATTGATTACACCAAATAAATTATCCCTCACGATTTATATTTATATAATATTAATTGAGTAACTCTGTCTAGCTATATGACATTAGTTCCTCAATTATAAGATTAATGAAGCAGTTGATAAAGACCCCACAAAAGTTATGGAGGAAACGCAGTCTAAAATATGCCATAAATTATAATAACTGTGACATGTTTAAGCTGTTGGGGCATTTAATAAGTAGGCATTGGCACATTGCAACTCTTTACATTGATAGCAAGTGTCAGAATGTTTCCCAAAAATTTCCCCTTTGATTCAGTATTATTTATTACTACCAACCAATTTAATTCCAATCAATTGTCCTTCCACCACCAGTAATTTTTGTTTTCTTTCTTTTTGTTGAAATGGTCAATTATTCATACATCTCATATTATATGATTATATAGTGGGATGGGGCCAGAGTGATGCAACTATGAAAGGGAAGCTAGCCAGCCGGTGAAGTTGAGCCAAGCTGATCAATAGTTAGTTTGGATTACATGAAAATGGAGATGAAGGGGTCAACCCCTATGGATTATAGAAGACAGATATAGGGAGTGTATGTGTATGTATATATGGGAGTAATTCATATATATATATATATATATATATATATATATATATATATATATATATATATATATGTGTGTGTGTGTGTGATTTTATGCAAAAGTTGTTAGCATGAAAAGAGCGGTCCCCATTTGGTGCCTCAGAAACTTACAGGGGGTTCACGAGGACATTTAAATGCCATACCATGTGAAGGGGGATGGTGATGATAATGATGATGACAACTTCCATATAAGTATAAATGTCACATATACACATCTACACCATACATTACTCATTGCCAATCAATAAACATCAGCCCAGCTCATCTTATGATATAATCAAATAATATGACCATGGTGGTGCATATTTGATCAAAGATTGATTGATTAATTAATTTATATGTTAATTAAATATAATGGGGGATAGTGTGGGGACAATAAGTTGATGATGTATACAAGGAAGGACTCATGTAGTCATGTGCCTTGTCCCTCAGGCCCTTAATAAGGCTTGCCCTCTTGATATTTTAGAATATGAATCCACCTTGATGGCCTTAAAAGTCCAACAAGGATGGCCCCAATCAATAAGGCCTTGTTTGGGGATGTACCATCTTTTGGCGATTTAGCAATTGAATGAGAGTGGGGTCCGTTCATCATCCAATATTCAGTCCACTTGACCTGCAATGGCTTAAGGCAAAAAAGGTGTTTGTGTTGGGCCACCAGCTGATAAATGGGTGGTGGTGGTGGAGGAGGAGGGTGTACAGGTTTTCCGGCCGGCTTTGTGCGGGCTGTCGCTTTTGTGGCCGTCAGTCAGGCTACTTCCGGGAGCATGCATGGGCCGAGAAACATGCAAAATGCGTATGGAATGTTATGAACCTATCATTCTCGGCATTGATATGATATCATCAATTTTGAGTTTGAGATACTTTTAGTTTTGTTTTTGTGCTTTATCCAGAAGGTCCGGTACCAATAAGATATTATTCAGATTTATAATTAACTCATAATCTTTACTAATTAATATTAACCGATATGGGACTTTGAATTTAGGGTATAATCGAGTGATCGTCTGGCCAAAGTTTATTTAGATTAAAAGCTGAAAGCTTGAAGCTTGGCTTGGTCGATTGGCCGTTTTAGATATTGAAGCTATTTCGAGAAAAATAATCGGAGTTCTTCGAATTCGCTCGACAAAGCTCAGATCGGTTAAAAAATTAGTAAATAATTATACTTGAAATCGATTAGACTCAACTCAAAATTGACTCAAGTTCGACTCAATTAATAAAATAATAAAGTTTAATTAGGCCGTAAATAGCTGAATAGGATATTGTAAATCGCTGGCTTAACGATAAGTTCGCTAGCTTGATGGGTGGCGCAATTAACTGGTCGAATTTAAATATTTAATTAAACGAGTTCGAGTGGCACATAAGTAACTTGACTCATTTTTGCCCGGGATCCAGCTATCAAGCAGTTATGAGCCTCCCGGTGCTTACGTGGAGAAATCCGTAGAAAGTCTCGTTCGAGGAGAAAATCTTTCCGGGCCATAAAACAAGCCAAGCACTATGGTACGATCGAGCGGTTGCTCGACTCAGACCTATTCCTTTCGCTTGCCCGAGAGAGGTCCCCCCTTCTCCCCATCCAACTAATCTCTTTTCCTCTATTAGTAAAGTTGTTACTCCCCATCCAACTCATCTCTTTTCCTCTATTAGTAAAGTGACTAAGGACTCGTAATAGTATTGTATTATTTGTTAGATATTTACTTCAGTTTATAAGTCCTAACTCCACTTTCTATAGGAAGAGGGTGGATTTCCTTATCCTTTTCCTTTTCTAGAGGAATACTACCTCAGTTTCTAATGTGCAATCAATCAGTGGCTTGCTGCCTATCAATATACTTTGGACGCATACCTGACAAAATTCAGGAAATCCCACATCGGAGTTAAATTCTATGGGAGGGAGGGGGGGCTAAGGCCAAACTCCTACGGAAGAATAAGGTCCATCATGAACCCAAAAAATTGTCATTGCACCCTACACCCCATACTGTGCATGTGGTCTGCCAACTCATTGATCTCGACCATTCATTCTGTAGACGATACTCTCATCTCATCATCCACAGGCGTAATGTCACACTACTTTTATATGGATGGCTGGATGGCTAGCTGGCTGGGTTGGGTTCGGTTGGGTAAGGTTTTTCATGATTTATGATGTAGATGCAGTTTTCGGTGATGAATTAATGGAGGGGATTTTTCTGGATTTTAGTAGATGATATCTTCCGTTTGGACTGTATGCATGTGTGAATTTATTTGCCTCCCCTCACCAATCCTCTAATATGGTGTACAACTGAATTATTGAGCAGTTTGTTTTCGGAATGAGAATAAGATAAACTACAAGAGCAAGCTTTGTGTTGTTTTCTGTCACTGGTAACGTGGTTGAAATCTTTCCACTACTCTGAAATTAGGGTCATATAAAAAATACTTATACTAACCTTTAGATATTATAAAATTCCAAAAATACCCTTAAACCATGTTGCTCCTGCGTTACACTCCCTCCGCTCTACTCCACTTCATTTTGATATTTGTCCTTTTATTTTCCATAGATATGTTTCTTACAATATAAACCTCTTCGACATAAACAATATGCAAAATAATATGCTTTATTTATTGTAAATTGTAATGAAAAAAAAAAATACATCAATTAATATTATGTACAGTTTGCGTGGGATTCCTTTTTTGCTTCGAAGACTCAATATTCTTTAGTATTAATTAGACTATATATTAGCCTTTTCTTCCTATTATGAGTTGATTAGAAAGTGTACAATACTCAACAAAACAAGAAAAGAGCCAAAACCACATGAAGATATAGGGTGAGAAGTGGTCTGCGGCTATAGATTATATGGTATATCATATATGATTGAAACAGGCTTATGAGATGAAATTAGGAATTGACCGGAGAAGTTTCAGGAATGTGACAGACTGACTCATAGTAGGTGGGGTAACCCACAAGTCACCCACATTTGAGTATTCGAGTCTAAGCGTCCAAAAACAAAAGGGCCACCACCCTTTTTACAGTATAATTGGGGAAAAAAGTTTGAAGGAGTATGTCAGTTGAAGAAGGTGGTGTAATTGGGGTATGCGTTGCTTCTTAGCTGGACTCAGTGGTGGGAACGGAACGCACATGCCTGCACATGTCTATAGTTTAACAAACTCACCCACTCTTCCCATCAGCTTTGTTCCTAGTTATGCTGTCCTACCCTCCCCAGTTTCAAGTTTCAAGGGTTCGGATGTGTAAACCATGATATTTATATTTAACCTAGACCTTCTATTGAGTGTGTGTTTAAAGTTTTACATCGGATAAAAATTGGGAGAATCATGAGTTACTAAGGATGGATAAAACCCAATTGGTTGAGGCCTTTTAGGGAGAAACTAAAAAATAAAACCACGAAGGTCCCAAGTTTAGAGTAAATAATATCATATCAATATGGATAGGGAATAGTTTACAAGATTTTTGAACAAGTGGTATTAGAGTCGGGTTTAGACTTAATTGTATGGATGGATGCGGAACAAATAGGTGCAAGGAGTGTGAAGCCCTTAGCAAATGGTGCTTCAAGTAAGACACGTGTCCAAATGTTTTGAAGGAAATCCCGGTTTGAGGAGCGGATTTGTGAAACTTTGTTCAATGGAATGATTGTTAAGTGTATACCCAAAGTTTCACATATGTTAGAAATTGGAAAGATCTTTAATAAGGATTGACAACATTCAATTGATATGAGGCTTTTTGACGGGGAGAAGCCTCAAAACAAAACTATGAGGACTTACGTGCAAATTGGATAATATCATACCAATTTGGATAAGGAATGATTCATGAGGTTTCCCAACACTTTCAAATTTGAGTTTTTAGGAAAATACATGGTATCAAAGCTTGGTTTGACGGGAGGTCATGGGCTCGAGTTGTTTCTTTGTAATTTGAATATTTATTCCCATATGTGATTTTGGATCCATTTGGTTTATTTGACCTTACATGTGGGAGTATGGGACCATACTCCATGGAAGGTGTGAAACAGTGGTGGAGCCAGAAAATAAGTTGAGGGGGGTAAAAACACTAAATTTGTGTTTGGTTACCAAAAATTGATAAGAAAATGATTTTCTCATGTTTAGTTGTCTAATTAAAAACTAGATTGTGTTTAGTTCTAGGAAAATACTAAGGAAAGAAAAAAATGGTAAGAAAAATAATTTTCTTATGTTTGATGGTCTAATAAAAAAAATGTAAAGAAAATCAAATATAAATAAAATTACTTAAAAATTTAAGTATTTTAAAATTATTTAATCTTTATATTGATGAGTTTAAATAAATAAAATTGATTTGAGGTATCAAATAAAAATATTATATGGAAATTAATTCTATTTTTATTTACCCTGATATTTTCCTTTCTTTGATATTCCTTCTAATTTTTCAATAACCAAACATAACCCTAAAAAAATCAAATATAAATAAAATCACTTAAGAACTTACAAATATAAATAAAATTGCTTAAAAACTTACCCCATTCTTAAATTATTTAATATTTCCATTAATGAGTTAAAATAATAATTTTTTCTTAAATTATTTAATCTTTATATAAATGAGTTAAAGTAATAAATTTTGTTTGAAGTGGTAACTAAAAATACTATGTGGGATTTAACTCTATTTTTATTTTTTCTTCATTTTTCCTTTTTTCATATTTTTTCTCTATATTTTCTTTCTTTTGTATTTTTCTTAATATTTTATTAATTCCAGTGGGGACAAATCAAAGTACAAATTATTTAAATGATTCAATAAAAAAAATATTTTACTTTGAATTAAAGCATATGGGTTATAATCCTAATGAAGAAAAAATCCCAAAAATTTCAGGGACTATGGGTGTGAAAAGTACCACACATTGCACCCTCTTTTTAAAGGTGGGAATATAGATTGAGTTCAATGGGTTAGAATTGGTTGACTCGAGATTTTAGAGGAATTTATCGAAAAAATGAAGATCCGAATAGAACACGGGTTGTTTGGTCCTGCACGAATAAGACTGTAGGTCATTCGGGTTCAGGTCGGACTACCCCTGTTTAGCCTGATCAGATCAAACCAAAGTGGGTCGAGCCAATCCGTTTCCCACAACTACAACTCCTCTCATTTCATTCCCCTTTTTAACTGCTGATGTTATTTCTGATTGACTCAAACTCGATATTCATTTTTGGGTCTTGGCCTACATGTATTAAATTCCCTGTGTTTTTTTTTTAGTCCGACTGTTCGTGGGTGGCAAGGTAGATAGATATCATATGTCCACTAAGTATTAAGCATCACGTATATTGCCTCACCTTCCATGCACTTCACAATTTGTGGGACTTCTTCCGCCTTCATCACCTTCGTTTCTTCCCATTCTCACATTTTCAGCCCTAAATTAATTCATCTCGCCGCCCTTCACCGCACATTTTTCTTATTTGTCGAATCAAAATTGTAATTCTGTCTTGTTGGAACTTGCAACACCGTTGACGGACGAAGGCCAACAGTCGGGTAAATACGATGGAGAGAGACAGATAACTGATTAAAGAGTTTTTACCGAACATCCTATCAAAACTGATTTATGGTGAATCGGGTATCGAATCCTTTCGATCAGTTCAACCAAACACTCATGACATCAGAAGAAAGAGATACGTCTATTTATAACTTTTTTCCATTATGAGAATCACCAACTGAAAGATGATTAGAAATCCTTATCACACAGCCTATATAAAAACTGATTAAAAGTGAAACAGATATCTGCTCTGCTCAGCTCAGCTCAACCAAACACACCTAAGAACCGTTCCACAGAGTCCTGGTCAAATTATCCGATTTTCCGGATGAAATTTTGGCAGGGTTTCGTGAGTCGTCTTTGTTTGGGCCTCATTAAAAATATTGGGCTGCTCAGGAAAATGGGTCAAAGTGGGCCCATCAAGAAACAAATCCAAAAACTCGCAGCCCAAGGCCAGTTTGTGAGAATTTAGCTTGGCAACGTTCTTACTATTCTCATTTCATTTTATTAGTTGATTAGATAATAAATTATAATAACTAAATCTTATAATATTTTTATGAAATTTTAATTTTAAATTACATGCGAGGTACGTTTAAAGTTTTATTTCTGTAGCTAGGTTTTGTTTGAACTAAACTTTCTATTTTTTATTTCTAAAAATAAAAATGCCTGTATAAAAACTAGGGCCTGTTACACAAAAAATAATCATTTCATTTGTGTCCTTAAAAATTTTAAAATACCAGGGAAGAAAATATTTCAAATATTTCAAAATTTTTAATCGAGTTCTTAAAAACTATTGTATTGAGAATTTGTTTTCCCATGTAACTTATAAGCGATTTTTATTGTTTAGAAACAAATAATAGACATTTATAGTTTTTTTTTTTTTTTAATTTTTGAAAAACAAAACATAACAAGTTTATTTTTACTTGGTTTTAGGAAACAATAAATAAATATCATAAAATATAAATTAGAACATTATTGTTAGAAAAATGAACTAGATGAGAAATAGATATGCTTTAGAGATGAAAATCATCATTAAAAGCTTTTTCATGTCAAATCATAAAAAGCATAAGTAAAGTGGAAGCATATATGAATCCATGAATATAATAGTGAAAAGATATTGAGTTGCAGGTTACCGAACGATCAATAATGAATATTAGAGGTGTGATTTTGGCTGGGCCTTCGTGGCAGATCCACTGAATGAGGGTTGGAATTTTGATCTGGTTATATATTGGGCCAAAAGCGTACAATTGGCTAACCAGCCAGGTGGGACTGATGCATTTCTTGTATTTGGCTCAAAGAAAAAAAACATGGTCGATTTTAGGTACCAGGCCCCTATTTCGAGCCTGGAAGTGACCTAGCCTATTCGCCCAAATTGCCACCTCTAATGGATATGATGATAAGAAGATATTGATCTTGATCTTCATACCTTGTAACTATAACTTAAGTGATTAGTTATGATTTTCCAAATCTTATATCCACAACTCTTTTGATTCCTTAAGAGTCTCTTCTCTCTTCTAATGAGGTGATAGAAAGAAAATTGTGTTTTCATATGACTTGGGGACCCTGAAACTGTTATAAGTGTCATGATACATATAGAAGTTATAGGTACATCCACAATTCATGATATCCCATTAAGAGGATTGTGAAGCGATAAGATGGAAGGATTCATGATACATCTCCTTAAGAGAATTCATGGTACATTCCTTTTCATTAATATTTATGACTTTTTATTTCTTATTTCTAATTTGTGATCATAAGTAGAAATAGAGACCCAACTAATCATCTACACAATTAAAAAATATACCAAATGATGTTTTTAACTCCATCAACTTAATCCCTATTAGATCACTTCATTGGAGTTAATTCCTTAGATAATCAATAATACATAATTAGTTATATATGTTTTCAACAATCTCCCACTCGGGTCATATATACTTAATACAATTATGCATTACATAAATTACCTTATGAGCTCAAAAAAACTATATATACTGAAACATCACTAACAATCCGATCCTTAAATGTCGTATAATAGGATCCATGTGATCTTAATTACATATTATGTGGGCAATCAATAATTACTTTGTTGATATAATCTTTGACATAGATCAAGTATGGATGCATAGTATGAAAATTACATGTGATGTGACCTTAAACATGTCTATTTTCAACTGTTCTAACTTGATTATTTAACAATATCAAAATGGATAGATTCAAAATCAAACTGTGACATAAACTTTATTCTAGAGAAAATATTCGTAAAAATTGTCTACAACTGAAGGGAACCCAAATACAAACTCCCACTAAAAGTACATATCATCAATTGATACAGCACCCATATGAGCAGTTTGTTCATGAAATATCTTGGGTGTTAAACCTTTGGTGAGCGAATCCACAATCATGGAGTTTGTGTCAATGTGCTCCATAGACATTTAACCACTTTGAATCACTGCAATAATTGAAGCCAGGATAATAACCTAAAATGCCACCTTTGGCTACCAGTCCACAAATCTCCCATGAATGTTTCTTTCAACATCATTGGCTTTGCTAGCTAAGGCAACACTTTCATTTAAATCATAATATATAAAATCTCTACTGTAATAACTTAAATCTAATCATTCAAATAATGGCTCATCCCATCTCAAAACACCTATTCTATGATATGTGATTCTTTTGAATGATATTAAGCGCTAAAAGGTACTCTTGTTGTAATGATCAAACATAGACTAATATTATTATCTGACCAATAAACCTCATCTTTTGGATTCAGTTTATTATCCACATGTACAACCTTATGAAAATTATGTCATCACATCTGCATCACATAATGGTGTTCGGCCCACGTATTCACCTTCTTTAGACGATTAATACTCACATAAATATACACACACATCACATTCAACATCTCTTATAATGTCTACAGGAGTCACTTTGGCGACTTCATGCTTCCAACCTCATTTTGGCAGCTAAACAACATAGCTAATTATTTGAATTTATATTTAATCTTAATATAATTGTTATGACAATTCAAAATCACCACTAAAGAGTCATCGCTTCCTTTAATAACCCTAGCTAATAATAAATGTCTCTTCCAAATTCAAATAATGAAGAAATCGAATCCATTAACAAGGTTCAAACCAAGAACATGAAGAGAGAAGACTCATGATGCAACCATTAAACCATATCATACATAGTTTAATCATAATTCCAACAAAGTGCATCATTTCTCATGTATGAAATTTTCATAAGAGTACATGCAAAGCATACTATCTCATAATGTCTTTGATAATAAGAACTTCAATTCACATCATATTCTTAAAATCATCATATTATAAACTGAGAAACTTATTCCAATGATTCAACATGAAAGTGGCTCTGATACCACTTGTTAGAAAAATGAACTAGATGGGAGATAGATATACTTTAGTGATGAAAACCATCATCAAAAGTTCTTTCATGTCAAATCATCATAAGTAAAGCGAAAGCGTACCTAAATCCTTAGTAAATATGATGATAAAAAGAGATTGATTTTGATCTTCAAACCTTTACCAATAATGAATATGATGGTGAGAAGAGATTGATATTGATCTTCAAACCTTGTAACTAGAACTTAAGTGATTGGTTGTGATCTTTCAAGTCTTGCATGCACAATTCCTCTAATTCCTTAACAGTCTCTTCTCCCTTTTAATGGGGTAATAGAAAGAAAACTGTGTTTTCATAAGACTTTGGGACCACAACCTATTTATAAAGTGTCATGATACATATGAAGAGTCATGATACTTCCCTAGATTCATGATGCATCTCCATATTCAAGATACATCTCATTAAGAGGATTCTTGATACATCACCTTAAGAGGATTCATGATACATCACCTTAAAAGGATTCATGCATAATTGATAGGGTTCAAAAAATAAGGCTCACAGGCCCTTGTCGGGTGAAAGGCAGGGGCTGGCAAGCGGCTCGGGCGCGGCTCGGTACATTTTTGAAGGAAAGACATGCCTTTGACATTCGGGGCCTTTTTGCTTGGCCGGCCGATTCGAGACTTTTGGTGCTTGGGGCGGAATGTGAGGAGTCCCGGCCAGCAGCCCAAAGGCCCAGATTATGGGAAGTCTCCCATGAATTCTGAAAATAGAATAATCCACTAATAATATATTATTCCCTTAAATCCAACCAAACCTCGCAGTAAGGAAGAAAGATAATAATAGATCAGTCGAATCGGATCCCCGTGGGAAGGAAGATTATCGAATAAAATGCTCTTCTATATCTTTGCAATCGATGCAGATAATATGAAATATCCCATCCGATAGGAGGCGAATCCTAGTCACCATCAAGCTGGTTGAACATCTACTATAAATCTGAGGCCACCCCATCGTTGAAGGTACGCGGTCGATACATGCGTCACGCGCGTATCGCATGGCCTTGTCAGCCTCCACAAGCGGGGTTCATCTTTGCTCTCGGGAAGAAAGCTGATTATGACATCTCAAGGCGACCACGGCGAAGCCTCGCGACCCCTTCTTTTCTTCTTTTTGCGATCTGCGGCCAGACGATCCGAAGCACGCGTCCCAACCCATCGGCAATCGAGGTTCGGCCCAGCGGCCTGCAGCGGCTCGTGGGTTCCGGTTGGCACCATCGGTTGGCGTCGTCGTAGGAGCAGCCAGTTCAGCTACAAATATAGCGATTTCTCGATTCTTGATGGTATGCGACTCGGAACACAATGGTAGCGCTAATCCTCCCGAGGATCACGGGGCCAAACCAGTGCTTGAGCGGCGAACCTCCCCGTAGCGTTAGAAGCAATCGATGACCTGTGGATGATAGGCACTCAGCCTCCTGCGATCAACGTCTAATAGAGTTAGAACAACTCACGGGCGGATGCAGCGACCACGGGAGGCGGCGGCAAATTCGAAGGCCGCGGCGATTTCCGCCATGAAGAGACGACCTGGCCCGGCACTCCCGCGGGCCGAAACGCCGCGAGAATCGGCCAGGAGCCCGGGGGGCACGGACCCTCTGGCCTGGAGAGAGCGACGAAGCAACACTTGGGAGGGAAGCACGCGTCGGGAGCGGCTGCGCCACCTCGGTAGGGAGGCGGGAGACGTCATGGGAACCGGTTCGAGGCTTCCATGAGGCTCGCCGTGTTAGGGAGGAGGTAGTAAGAGGCGCGCTCGGCCTTTATGGATGCCTTGGTGCGACAAAGCCGGGTCTTACCCAGTAGGGGTACTCGGCTTCCCCCTTCCGACCAGTTAGTCTGCCGTAGGTGGACGTTCGATGGTCTTGAGATCACGTGTCGTCTCAACGCTTCTGAACCAAATGGAGCGCATGGGTATCGAGTCCCAGGTGCGTCGCGAGCTTTAGCTATCCTTACTAAGGCCCCACCTTGGCATGGTTCAATAGACTTCCACGTCGTCAATCTCATAATTCATTTATCATTGCATTAAATCTCCCTTGATTGGGGCCGGGACGTATAGAAAGCCAGAGTTATCCTGCGACCATCCAGTAAGGCTCGAGAAGGCGAGGTCTTATGTCAACGAATTCTATTAGTCGAGTCTCTAAAGGTAGATATGCCAGACGAGAAGTTCGCGATCCCTTTGCGTTCATTCTTTGGCTTAGGGATTGGTCGAAGGCAGTGTTTTCCGTCTCAAAATCCCCCGAACAAGCATGGTGAGGTGCTCATAAAGCGAAGAAGTATTAACGGTGAAGAAGCCTCGTATCGAAAGAGAGCTCTTCCACTCATAAAGAGAAAAGCGGGACAGACAAGCAGCGAGGACAAAGCCCGAAAGACCATGACCGAAGGATCTCGAAGAAAAATGGAGAAGCGATCGAAATGATGAAACTGGGGAATCGTCTCGATCCACCGCCCAATCCAGAAGGCGGCGGCGTATTAAGCGCCGGCGTTTCACCCTTAACGGCTTGATATCACGGGTCTGTGTGATGCAGAAAGCGAGCAGTTCTGGTGGCGGCTTCAGGCTAGTGATTGATAAGAGACAACTCAATCTTGCGGGTTCCATGAAATTCTCTGGACACTTGGTATTTGCATACAACTGAGAAATAGAATGCTTAATGCGGCGCGGATGCCTCAGGCGCTTCATATCCACGAAAATCGGACTCATAATCAAGCTCGGAGCCGGGCCCGCCCCTCGCGGCCACCACCTCGGCAAGCAGTATTTCAGCGCGATGACCTAGGTGAAATCCGGGTAATTTCAAGAGAGTTCGGGTGATTGGAGGAATCTGACTTCGGTAGCGGAAGGCCCGTCTCTGGCGACATCGGTCGACGAGAGATAGCGGAAATTCAAAGCGTGTCTAAATATGGCTCGACACATGCATCACATACTCGACTCATATGCGAAGGGATGCGACATCCTCATGGCGGTACTTGGTAGTTCGGCGCGGTTGTGGCCCGACAAAGCGGAGTTCATGTGTCTAATTGACAACGGGAGTTCGGTAGGTATGTCCTTGCGTAATGCTTGATAAAATGGACATGAAGGAAAACTGACGGTATTACTAGCTGCAGAGTTCTGCGGGGAAAGGTATTACCTCTAAACCAATGCAATTGGTACTCGTGGAAATCCTGTGCGGCGGCGACTACGGTAGATTCTCGTCGTGAAGCGCCCAGATGCCTTATAACCATCTTCTTGGCGGACCCTCTCAATGTAATAAGCGCATCTTCACTTATCACATGATGATCAAATTCCTCACGAAGTAAGCGGAGTAGGAATGATTCGAGAATCAGCAGTGGCCAAAAGTATTACTCGGCATCCATGAAGCAAAAAGCGACAACATATACTTAGATGGAAGCTCGACATGCGTGGCGAGTACTCACTCATTGCCCTCGAAGAAGCTGACCGTGTTGGACGCGACCCGAACATCTCGCCTATCTCATCGGCTCCAATTTGCGGAAGACCCTCAAAACTATCACTATTCATTTTTAAGGCAGAGCAAAGACTTCTTCGCATGACGGCGGGCGTCGGGAGGAATTGATCTCTGATGGTCACTCATGGCTGACGTCGGCTTTATCGCCAGCGATCAAGCGAGAGGAGGGCTGCCCGTGGGAAGAGGCCAAGCCATCAACGAGTGACCAAGCTCTACGAGGCGGGGAGGCGATCGGGAGGTAGAATGCGGATGGCTTCGCCCGGCGTCGTGCTCGTCAAAAGCGGCGGCAGAGTGGCGGCTGCGTCGACTTCAGAGCATCAGCAGGCGTGCCCCTGAAGGACGGGTTCCACTTTTTGCCACGGTCGACCTCATAAGTAGATGCTCTTGTTGGCCATGAACTCCTGTTGAGTTTATGGATGCCTTCTCATTCTGACCCGGTCGGTATGGACGAGGCGACGAAAAGACTTAGTTGATGTGCGGCGCCGGGGAACCTCCTTTGTTATCATGTGATGCGTTCTCAGACTCGAAGCGGGCTACGTATCCGGTGGTTGGTGAATTGGATGTTCCGAATGAATAGGCATGACTATGGAAGTGTACATAGATGACATCTTTGGTAAATCCACCCGCGAGTTGAGCTCATGGCTAAATCTATCGAGCGTTCCAGATCTTGAGAAGCTATAACATGAGCGAATCCCGGCCCGAGTGGTAGCCGGGTATCAGCGAAAAATTCTTGAGTTTCACCGATCAACCACCCAGGAATTGAGGCAAATCCGGACAAAGAATAAGGTGCGTGCTTTCGACAACATGCCATCGCCATCGTATGGGGCAAGTTCACAACGACGAAGGATCGGGCTTCTTGCTCTGGCTTGTGTCCGGTGGCAAGTGACAAATGCCAGCCTTTCTTCCAAATCCTGAAGAAGGCCTTTCAATGGGATACGAAGTGTGAAGAGGCATTCTCAGCTTTGAAAACGTATTTGAGCTCTCCTCCCATTCTAGTAAGTCCTATTGAAGGGGAGCTCCTCACCCTATACCTAGTCAGACGACTTCTCGAACAAGGCCGCCCGGTCAGAGACAAAGAACGAAAATAAAGATCCAGCTTACTATTGCGCTAGCTTGAGAGGAGCTGAGAGAGGTACCCAAGGATGGAGAAACTAATTTTGGCCTTGGTAATCGCGTACGGAACTCGCCTTACTTCCGTGCTCACACCATAGAAGTCTAACGGAATATCCGGGCGAAGCAAGTGTTTACATAAAACCAAGTCTCCTCGGTCGATGAAGTGGGCCATAGAGCTTAGCGGTTCGATGATCGATACAAGCCAAAACTCGGCAATAAAAGGGCAGTGTCTTAGCCGACTTCATTATGGAATTCACCCCGCGAACCTCGGCCGTAACGCTCAAGCAATGAATGACCTCCCCCATCCGAAACTCTCTCGTATGGAGCCTCAAACGCATGCGGAGCGGAGTGTGTCTAATTTCGAATTTCCGTAAGGAATAGACATTGAGTATGCACTCAAATTCGGATTCCAAGCTTCCAACAACGAGTCCGACTATGAGGTCGCTACAGCAGCCCCAACCTTGCCCATTCATCGAAGTTGACCCGCCTAGGAGGTCCGCAAATGACTCCCGCAACCGGGTAGTAAGACAAATAGAAGACACCTACGAGGCTAAAAATGGAAGGATGATCCTATATCTCCAAAAGGTACGAGATTTATTAAAAAAAATTCGTGCTAGTTCAGGTCAGACATGTCCCTAGAGTAGAGAACTCCCGAGCCGACGCCTTGGCAAAGTTAGCAATAGCCTTACAGGAAGACCTTTAGTGTGTCGACACCGTCAATACCGCGTATTCTATCAATCTCTCGCGAAGTGGAGGTTGCACCTGTGCTCCGTCCGAGCTGTCGATGGACCCCATTTAGGATTATATAACAGACTCCGACGTTCACCTGAATGCACCCGGTTAAGCAAAATAAAATAAGGATCGAGGCCGCCTAGGGTTCACTAATCATAAGGGAAGCCCTCGCATAAGCCGGTGGTTCTTCACACCTATCCTTAAGTGCGCATCGCGGAAAAACATTAAATACGTGCTAAGAGAAGCACACGAGGGTATATAAAATCATTCCAGCCTCGGCATCGCGAAGCGTCTCAAATGCGGATACCACGGGCTACAATACTCAAAGACGAACCGACCTAGTCAAAAATGCAAGATCTACCAGAGCACGCCAAGATCTCACGCCTCCATCGCAGCCCTTGACGCCAATCACAAGCCCCGGGCCTTCCAACAATGGGCTCGATATACCGGGACCTCTCGCCCTCGGGAAGGCCAATGTAAATTCATCATCGCCGCAGATTACTTCACCAAGCTGGGCCGAGGCCAGCCTTTAGCTACAATCACGTAACGTAAGATACGCAATTTTGTGTGGAGAGCCATCATATGCAGGTTTGGTATCCCAAGAGCCCTGGTATCGGACAACGGAAAACATTTTGACAAAGCCAAATTCAGAGATTTCTATGCCGAGCTCGGAATTAAGAATTATTACTCGTCTCCAACACATCCACAGTCTAACGGTCAGGCCGAAGTCACCATCAGAACCCTTAAGGCCGCGTTGAAGACCAAATTGGAAGATCTTAAAGGAAAATGGGTAGAATACTCCTCCCGAAGGTGCCATAGCCTGGGCTGACAACGCAGGTCAAGAACTCGAGAAACCCCATTCGCCCTAGCTTTCGGCACTAAAGCGATAGCCCCTGTCGAGGTCGGATTAAAGTCCCCAAGGATCCAATTAGCAACAGTGGAGCATAATGACGAGGCTCTCCATCTAAATTTGGATCTCTTAGATGAAAAACGTGGAGCGGTGCTCTGTGCCGCATGCAAGACCAACTAAAGGAAGACTACGAGGTACTACAACCAAAAAGTCAAAACCCGTGGTTACATGCCCGTGATTTGTCTTAAAAAAGCTACCATGCCAAGGAAGAATCCAAAGACATGGGAAATAGGCCTCAACTAGGAAGGCCCTTATATCATATCTCTAATGTCAAACTAGGGTAACACGTAGCTCCAAAACAAAGTGAGAGGGGAAAATTTTACAAGATGCTCCGAATGCGTAACATCTTAAACGTTTTATCAAGACCTTGGTTTGTAATCTAAATGGAGATTTATCACCGCTAATCCATTCGACCATTTACTGGTTACTTGTTAAGACGTCACAAGCAACTCGTGACATATAATGCCTTGCAAATTATACGCAATAGAATGAGAAAGCTCATAGACATAAAAGAAAGTCTCTCTTATTCAATCAGATTACATTCGGCCATAATCACAGTTACCGGGACACATCTCGAAGCACTCACTACGCGCCTCAAAAAAAAAAAAAAAAAAAAAAACTTCAAGAAGAAAAAAAGGAAAAGAAATGGAGAAGGGGCCGAAGGCGGAAAAGAGGAAAGAAGAAAAAAGTGATGGAAGGAGTTTATGCGTAAGAACAAAAATGGAGAATGATGTGGAAAAACGATGAAAAGAAGGAGAAGGAGAAGAAAAAAAAAGAAAGAGAAAGAAGAATGTAAAATGGAGAAGGCGGCCACAAGAGATGCAATCTCCTCTCTCACGCATTCCCTAGCGCAAAGCTAGGGAATAACATGACCCATGAGACTAGGAAAACACAACTCCCACAAGCATAAGTCCAACAGAACTGAACCAGAATCTTCAGGTGGATCCCCGGCGATGACGATCAGACTGACGCTTTTCTCATCCGTGAAATTCCGCTATACGCACCGTATTATATGCATTATTCAAAGTATAAACTCCATAGCAATGAAGCCGCCATTTATAAGAAGGCCAAGGCACTCAAAAGGTCGCAAAAACGTTTCAAATTCTCCATAAATCAGCATTAAAGACACTCGCACCTTTCCAAGAAAAATCGGTTTAATGGTCGCACTCCAAATAGCTCACTTTGACGAGTTCGCTCACTCGCGACAAAGTCACGCCACCCGAGGAGTCGATCAGCTTCAAAGAGATCGCCACTGGGCCGGGCCCCGGAGCCCAAAGAATCACTTCACAGTCTGATCTCACTCGCATTGTGTCACGCCACCGAGGGAGCGGATAAGCTCAGTTATATCGCCACTGGGCCTCACCACCGGAGTCTACAAGAATTCACTTTGACGAGTTCATTTTACCTACACGCCCACGCTACCCGAGTGAGCCGGTCACCAAAGCAGGACCGCCACTCCTACCCAAGACTCGGAGCCCAACACCAATTCCCATGTCTGGTCTACTCCAGACAGCCACGCTACCCGAGGAGTCGATCACCAGCTATATCGCCACTCCGGCCTCCCCGCCGGAGCCCAAAGATCTCACTTCGACGAAGTTCGTCTACTTCACAGTCACGCTACCCGAAGAGTCGACTACCAGTTATAGCCGCCACTCTGGCCACCAAGCCCGCCAGCTCACTTTGACGAGTTCGCTTCACTGCACAAGGTCACACTCATTCGAGAGTCAGATCACCAAAGATATCGCTACCGCCTCAAACGCTTCCGGAGCCTAGTACCACCCACGAGTCTGCCTACTCCGCACAGGTCACGCCACCGAGGTCGATCACCAGTTATATCACGACTCTACTCGCAAATACCAGAGCTCCAAGAAATTTCACTTTGACGTAGTTCGGCTCACTCGCACAAGTCACGCCTACCCGAGGAGTCGATCGCCTCAGCGAGGTCGCCACTCTGGGCCGCCTGAGCCTGCCAGCTCACTTTGACGAAATACCACTCAAAGACGTGCCACGCAGCCTCAGGAATCAACACTGTGCAAGTCACCGACGGAGCCTGGGTCGTACACATTGACGAGCTCAACCATTCCACTGTGCCACGCATCCTAGGGAATCGGGCTCGACTGTAAGCTCACCACTTGAGACTACAAACACCACATTGAATACTAACTGCTCACATGTGCCACGCAAACACCAGAACCATTTCACTCAGTAAACACCGACGGAGCCCACGAACCACATTGATCGAAGCAACCATTCCCAATACGTGCCACGAGCCTTAGAATCGGGCCCTTCAACTCGTAAATCACCGACTTTTTGAGTCAACAACTCACATCGACGAGCTCAACTATCCGACACACTGCCACGTTGTTCTAGGAACTCGCTCGACTCAGTAAACAAGCCGACGGAGCCCACCAAATTTCACAATCGACGGCTCAACTACTCGGGCCAGCCACGCAGCCCCAACGAATCAATCCTACCAGCGAACAACACGGAGCCTCAAGGGTTTTCGCTTGAAGATTCATTTACTCAACTCAGACAATTCAGGCCATTCGATTCATGCAGAATCGTGAAGAGCACAAGTAGAGGCGAAAGAAGTAAAGTGGAAAAATGTGCATTCATTATGACAGTACATTATGTCTCGGGCCCCAGCCCAACAAAAATATATATAAAAAAAAAAAAGTATAAAGTCGACATCTGGCAAAGGTAAGACGTGCACAGAGATCAGCATCGAAGGAGATGCATCTGAAGAAGAGGAGGGGCCTAGCAGGGTGCTCCCGGCCCCTCTCCGTAGTAATCACAGAGAAGGACCCCTCATCCCTCCTCGTCGGAAGGTCAAAGTTGGAAATCCAGTCAATAGGCATTAACAAATTTCTTCTAAAAGGCAAGCCACCAGTAAACCCATCGAGTAGAAGCCTCTACCGCCTTCCAACAACTTGGTCTCCGATGAGCCACCAAAGTAATTTGCTGATGAAGATCCCCACGTTGTTCGCGCAAGACTCCTCGGGCCAGCGCTCCAATCGTGCTAATCGGCCGTTAGCCTCGCTGACGAGCCTCGCCCAACAATGGGCTGCCTTATCACGCAGATCGCCTCATCGCACGCGCTTCTTCCTGTGACCCGAGCTGGGCTTCCTCGATGAGGAAGCTCATCCCCACCATCCGGTTCGCACCGGGCAGACCGCAGCCCATCCCTAGCCTCCATCGCGTCGCTCTCACAGCCAAATCATCCTCAACCCCCGCTCGCCTGCGCCGCCTCGTTGTTCCGGCCCGTTTTCTACCCGCCGGCATCGGGCCGACGCGGGCGCTTCAAATCAGATTTGAGCTTCAATCGTCTCGTCATATCACAAATCGACCTTGCAAATTAAATTTCGCTCGCATGTGAGGAAGCCACCTCGCTTTATAAGCCTAAAGCCGCCAGAAGGGTTGCTTAGTTCGGGCCTTCTCGCCAAACCCTTCAAATGAGTAGCCACCTGTACACCTAACATAGGATCAACATCTAATGCAAGTTCGAAACTCAACTCAAAATGGAATCAAATATGACAAGGTGCGGGAACTTACGGAGGCGACCCCCTGGAGAGATAGGGACAAAGCCTCATCAACGTGGGGGTAAAGCAACCGACCTCTCGAGATCAGAATCCTTAATAATGACACAAGATCAAGGTCACGCAAGTTCGACATTGTGAAGTAAAGAGTCCCCGGCCTCCGCAATTTTGGATTCCTGATCTTCCTCCGCTTCCGCCTTCGAGAAGGTGGTTCCAACCCTCTTCTGGCGGCCCAGACGGGGCCGGGCGCCATCGCTAACAGCTGCTCAACGGTCTCCACCCGAGGGACCTTCGCTTCCCAGTTGCACTCCGTATCGCGACCGCGAACTCAAAACTATAGGAGCCTTAACCCGTTCTGGTTTATGGACATGAGTAGACGGGGAAGATGAAGATGCCCCCAACTTCGGAACTTTGACCAAAGCCGATCGATCTTTCTCAACAGAGTCCGAGGTTTTTCGCTTTCCGCGCCAGCTTCCAGACACCATTCAATCAGTCGCAGCCCCCCAGTGGTTTAGCGGAGGCCTGGGCAACTGGAGGAACTTACTGTGGAAGGAGGTGAAGGCTCAGAGCAGGCCGAGTGCACTCGAACTCAAGGACCGGGGAACATCTGACTCGATCAGCTCCCGCGTGGCGGATTCCAGAAGGACACCTTACTAACGCCAACGCTATGGCGTTATCTTCTCAAGACCGAGATCAACTGAGCACCCGAGAAGCACAGACAAGACGTAATCGAGATACCAAAGGACCAGCTATAGTTATAACCACAAAAACAGAACGAAAACTCACGGCACTTTCGGGCGGTCCAAGCCACCGTAACGCCTGTGGTGTCATCCTTTGTCGAGAGGGTCACATTCCCAATTACGGTCGCTAACGGTTAGTGTAGCTGGTCCCTTCCACAAATTGCGGAAGGAGTGAAGATCAAAACATGAGCAGCGCTTCAACGCCTAGAAAATAAAGAAAGCTCCCACGCCTCCTTCGCCAAAAAGGTAAAAGGAGCAAGGCTATGCCGGGACACCGAGCCCCCATCCCAAACAAACCAACAAACCAACCAAGATACCCCAACCATCACGAGTCGAAGGACAAACATTGAAGTGTCGCAAAACCCCTTTATGAAGGGTTGCGTAGGAAAGCGAGACCATTATCAAAGGTCACTTCAAAAACAAGCACACCATCTTAGGCACGAGACCACATAGAGGGTCAAAACGTCGTGGACTACACCCGAACGTCGAAGGGGAGGCCGAGACCGTCTGCAAGGTGGTCCCATATGAAGAACCGACCTTGCTAGGGTCCTTACGCTTAGCTTATTGTTGAATGGCGTATCTTAGGCACTCACCCCCAAGGTATTTAATCAGTTCACTTTCCCCTTACCCTTGTCCAAGGGAAGAGAGGCACTGAGCATCTCGGCGTTCAACCCCACGAAAGGGTCAAGATACCGCCACTGGGTCTGCAACTCCCAAAGAATAGCCAAGAGTCACCATCGATACGTAGAGAAGAAGAACCGACCCACTCCATGATGAAAATAAATAATGAAAATAAATTCGCCATCCTAACCCCAATTTCGTCAGACGCCTAAAAGAGACCAAGAAGACAAAGACTCAAAGGGGACCTTAAATACAACAAAAGGCTATCCCAAGAAAGACACCAGAAAGACTTCAGACAAAAGGCTCTGATGTGTTAAGGAAGTCCGAACTCGCTAAAGGCAAAGAAAAGGTCCCAGAGTGTGAGGCACACAAGACGTAGGATGTCTCAAGGAAGAAATAGAAGGAAATCAAAGGAGTGGGGAGAATACAAACCGGCATATCATCACATCATAAGACAAATGATGGCGATCAAGCCCTAATTAATCCAAACCCCCGGAAGCGCATTAACACGTGAAATCGCACCGAAGCAAGACACGTTATAGCCCTTCCCACGACGCCGCATAATAAGGGTCGGGGCAACCGAGCAGGTTCGAAAAATAAGGCTCACAGGCCCACTTGCCAAGCCCAAGAAAGAGACTAACCCAACGAAACACTCAGGCCCACTCGCTAAACCTCAAAGGAGAGACATGCCCATTGAAGCATTCAGGCCTTTTTGCACCATCATTCAAGTTTTTCGTGCCAAATTTCACGAGTGGTCCAACCCGCTGGTCTAAAGACTGATTATGGGAAGTCTCCCATAGGTACAGAAAATAGAATAATCCCTAATAATATATTATTCCGCAAATCCAACCAAACCTCACCAATAAGGAAAGAAAGATAATAATAGATCATTGTCGAATCGGATCCCCCCAATAAGGAAGGAAGATTATCCTAAATAAACTGCTCTTTCTATATCCTTTACCAAATCCGATACTGATAATAACAAAAAATATCCCATCCAATGGGAGTTTCAATCAGTCACCATCCAACCGGGGTTGAACATCTACTATAAATACAAGGTCACCCCATCGTTGAAAGGTACGCCACCTCGACACAAGATACCGACACGCATCGCATGCGCAACACATTCGCCTCTGCGCCCATCTTTTCTCTTGTAGTTAAATCGACTTAGGTATCGAGCCGCCACTGGGGCGGCCCGCCGACCCCTTCTTCTTTGCTTTTTTGCAATGATCCTACTTTTCAGCCCGTGACGATCCGTAAGCCCGCACCCAACTCCACGAAGAATCCAAGTCCGCCTCAACGACCCTACACGCTCCACTTAGTTCGCTGGAAAAGCATCATCAATAATACATTCCTCTTCATGAAGATTCATGACTTTTCATTGCTTATTTCTAATTTAACCCATCATAAAATTAGAAATAAGACCTTTGGTATCTACGTATTAAAATACCATACCAAATGTGATGTTTTTAACTCCATCAACTTAATCCCTGTAAGATCACTTCATTGGAGTTAATTCTTTAGATAGCCAACAATGCATAATTAGTTATATACGTAAACCCACATTTTAAAATTTCCAAAAATTATGACAAAAACCATAACATATAAAGCGGAATATGATATATTTCATCTTTCATTCTAGTTTCACCTCATATGGTCAATGTTGAAAATATGGAAATACGAGTTCTCTTGTACCTAGTTTTTTTAAATTTTCTTTAACTTCAGTAAACTTTTTAATTACCCAAATAGATTTCAAATTAAGTCATACTTTTTTCTTTTTTTTTGACAAATTAAGTCATACTTGCATAAAATTCATTAATTTTTAAAAGTAATTTGTGACTTAAAAATCAATTCAATTAGTGTTGAAAAGTTATGGAACACAAAACCAATTCAATAGAGATTAGAATGTCACATATCTACCCTCTCTTCCTTTTCACTTATCTATTTCTCTTCTAGCCCCTTGTCCTTAAGCAATGAGAGGTGATCTTTGTTAGAGAAGTGGTTCAAAGGCCGTCACCTTTATCATTTATTGTATTTCTTGTATTCATTTGTAATAAACGCATCTTCATTTCTTTGATGTTCGTCTAATATATGAATTGATAGCGATCTTAAATCAAATTAATGAAGTCCTTTATACATTACATAGCATAAAGGAAATCATGATTGTGATCATGATAATGAGATTCCTATTATGTGTAATTATGTAGTATCTAAACTATTCATAGTCATAGGATCAACAAGATTAGACATTGTTGATCCGGACATATTAGGACATGGTGTACTCCCTGATTTGATCAAGCAGATGATCTCATAAACTGTGATTATCGTGATGATTAGAGTAGACATGTAGATGTTTGCTAAGAGTAGCTAAATTCATCGGAGACCTGCTATGAAACAATCATATGGATTATCTATTTAAACATCAATGATAGTCTCATCATAGTAATGGTGCAAGCATCCTTAGACTTGGGGTTCTCAATGGTATCTTGGATACTGATTCTATACTTTGACTTCGATCCTTACGTCTTAAGAGGTTACAAGTAGGTGATGATTGGGTATAATTTGAGGTATTTGAAGGTAATTGAGTAGTCAATAAAGGATTCACCACTCATGTTAGAAAGAGGGTATACCCTGTTAGTAATAGTGCTCTAAGCCTATCATATGGACATGGTATTTTGACTATTTATGAGAATTAATTATTTGCATGTTTATTATATATAATGTCCTTGAATAATATTATTAATTATTCTGAATATCCCTAATCGGTTATTGTTACAGTGGGAATAATGAATTAAGATTAGTATAAAGTTTTAGATTGATATTCATGGGATGAATATGTGTATGAGATACAAATCAAATTTTATATCTATTTGTTGAGAGAACAAATATTGGAAAGACCCGTCTCGCACAATACATGGATCAAAGTCATGTTAATCTCTAATAGTTGTGTCATTAAATCCTTCGACTTGAGATCAAGAGGTTCTCAACATATGAATATTGTGTTTGATATAATCTAAACGTTGTCTTTAATCGGATGACTATAGTTCTGTTATACTTGGAACATAATAAGAATTATGTATGAGATATGAGCGATTAAGATGGAATTTGTCCTCTTATTATAAGAGAGATATCTCCGGGTCCCCCGACAATCGAGGCCGAGAAATGTATGAGTCAGTTCAAATGAATTGATGGAGTTCAATGTCATTTGTTTAGCTTTACCTAATTGGGTTTCTCGAGTAATCAAAGATAGAACGATATAAGGTTGACTTTGTCCATGCCTATATTCTATCAAGATATCATGAGACAAAAGATTATGTCATTAGCTATATTGCCGTTTGAGTCCTCGACTACGAGCCTTTCATTTAACTCTTTGGTGAACATAATGTCTTCACAGAGCCACTTACACTTGTGGAAAATCAAAATGTGATTTGTGCCTCATCGCAATGTTAATTGAACCCATAGTACGCATTACTGTTAACGAATAATAACGGTTATGGTTTTTCACTCGTAGTAATTTAAAACGATGAGATTATTTTAAATTACAAATAATTAGTTGTTATTTAAATTTAATTTTAATTTTAAGAAGTTTAAATTGTGATTTAAATATAACAAATAATTAATTTGTTAGTATTTTCTTATTAGATAAGGAAATAATCTGTAAAGGGTTTTTTTTTAAAAGAGTTTTAAATATATAATAATATAAATTTGTTTCCCTTATCTCGATAAGGATTTGAATTTAAATTGTTATTATTTAAAAGAGTTTTAAATATATATAATAATATAATATAAATTTTGTTTCTTATTCGATATGATTTGAATTTAAATTATTATTATTTAAAATAAGTTTTAAATATATAATAATATAAATTGCTTTCCTTATTCGATAAGGATTTGGATTTAAATTGTTATTATTTAAAAGAGTTTTAAATATATAATAATATAAAAAATCTGCTTTTGACTAAAAACCCAAGAGACTTATATATATATATATATTATATATATATATATATATATATATATTTATATATATATATATATATATATATATGATATTATTAAGATTTGAGGTAAAGTCACTTTACTCTTATTAACCAAAACAATAGAGAACCCTAATTTCTCTGTTTTGAGAATGATCAACCTAATCCAAGATCCAAGATCTGCTCATTATTTAATGTGTGGATATTTAGAGGGTATCGTTTCTGTAAAAAAGATCTTTTTAAATATCCAATAAACCCAATATTTACAGACTTCTAATATTTGACTAATCCATTCATAAGAGTGTTTTTGCTGACTCTTCCTTCTGTTTTTCTAATGAAACGCACAGATCCCTGTGCAAGATATGTACTTAATCACGCTATGTTCCAATCAGATTTGGAGATCATTTCAATCACTGAAGGGTATCAGAGTCACTGTAGTTTTGTAAAAATCATAATGCCATGCTGATCATATATGATGGCGTTATTCTGCATGATTGGCGCTGAATATGTGATATTATGGCTCTGTTCAACCCACATATAGTTAATAGGCTTCTTGTGCCATGTATTAATTGATTTGAATCCGAACTGGCGATCGCTAATGTTGATTAAGAACCAATGGGATGTTTTGCTGCCACAAAGGTTAACAGTAATGTTATATAGATCTTTGTTTTGAAACCAATCTTATTACTTATATGATCAATCATATGTTTCAATTCATTATCAATATTGTTACAGAGTTAAAATAAGCTCCTATGGTAAATGAGATTTATACAATATGCCGCTTTAATATGATTTTGATGTATTTCGGCTGGTATTCAGTACCATTGATGATATTCAATAGTATTTTTAATTTTTTGAGACAAAACCCAACGCCAAACATATGCAATACAAGATACGTTTCTGACCCTCGAGGGCGCACTTCTCGATCCTCATTCAATAACCGCTAGCGGAACTCAGAATAAATTTTACGTAGCTTATGAATTTAATTGGTTTTAAACACACGCCTATTATAATTTATTTCTTTTAATGCAAATTGTTTATGTTATATGATAACATGATATATTTTGCATGTTATGTTGTTTCACATGGTGCACAAGATGGCCTTTGCACCAATGTGTTCATAAAAGCTATTATTATTAATTATTAACACGGCTTGCATGCCGCTTTTGTTTTATTGTAATTTTATTTTACTATTAGTAGTATTTATTTAATTGTTGAAACAAGAGACAATGCAAGCCATTCAAGTCATGCAATCCAACCATGATGATGGAGGAGCTTAGTGTCTATGCTAAGTCGGGTGGTCAAATCGACATCATGGAGCTACTTATTACTACCTAGGAATGACTGTTGATCTTCATATTGGCTTATGGAGATCAATCTAGATTAAGGCCATACTGTGACATGTTTATTATATGCATGTATGAGATGTTATGTATGATGTTACATGAGTATGTGATACTAGATGTATGATGAGATCTATTAATTGAAAATTAAAATCAATCAAGATCCCTCACATAAAATTTAAAGTTAACATGTCATCTATATTTAAACACTTGTCAAACCTTTTATCACCTTAATGTGGGTTCTACCAAAGTAGAAATACATTAGGTTACATTAGTGAGACAAGATGAGTAATGGTGCTACCCATATGTTTAAAAATGGTTTAACTTTTTATTAGGTTATCAAACGGTTTTAGTCTAATGGCATTAGATGAGATTTAAATATCGGACATATGATGTCAAAATCCTATAAATATCTGGTTAAGAGTTGCATGAGATGTAATTGGTAAGAGTTAACATCTAAATAACTTAATTTTAAGTGTCATGCCAAAATCGACTTTTTAAAGTTGAGTAAAATATGATCCTTAGCTCACTAGATTAATGTGATTATTCGAGGGTTGTTAATTTAGTGAGAATCTTCATAATCAAAATAATTATCGAACTTTGCATCTACAGATGGCCAACAATAACAATTTCTACTATGTCACGCGACGCTCCTGAGAAGGATAAACTTACTGACTAACTTCCTTGACTGTTTCGAAATTTGAGAATTGTTCTCAAACAAGAAAGGAAGCTTTATGTCCTGGATGAACCTCTCCCTGAAGAACCAGCTGAAAATGTTCCTAGAGCTGAAAAGAATGCTTATGAGAAGCATCATAATGACTCTATTGATGTTACATGCTTGATGCTAGCTACCATGAGTTATGAACTTCAGAAGGATCTGGAAAATATGGTAGCTTATGATATGATCTTCAATCTTAAGGAAATGTTCCAGCAACAAGCAAGGCAAGAAAGGTATGAGACTACCAAGGTAATCGATTCTGCGGCAAGATGGCCGTAGGGTGCTTCGCTTAGTGCTCATGTTCTAAAAAATGAAAGGCTATATCAGCACCTCGATAGGCTTGGATTTCCATTGAGCCAAGAGTTGGCAACTGATTTGATCCCGAATTCACTTCCTGATAGTTATGGCCAGTTTGTCATCAACTATAACATGAATGAAATGGACAAATCTATCTCTGAGCTGCATACGATGGGTTAAAACCGTCGAGTGTAATATTAAATCCAAGTCCGTCATGTTCTAATGGTTCAAAAGGAAAGGGCTTCAAGCATCAAGGGCAGCGGCAAGTGGCAAGGGCAAGGGCAAAGGAAAGTCCAATGCTCAACCCAAACCCAAACCTCGAACCCAAGGCTAAAGTCCCAAAGGAGGTGTTTGTTTCTTTGCAATGAACCCTCGGGCTGGCTGGAAGAGAAATCGGCAAGTCGTATTAGAGGATCTAAAGAAGAAGAAGAAGACTGGTGAGACTAGTTCTTCAAGTATTTATGTTATACAGATTAATTTTTCTCCTTCTAGTTCCTGGGTATTAGATACTGGATGTGGATCTCACATTTGTACAAATGTGCAGGGGCTCAAAAGGACTAAACAACTGAAGAAGGGCGAAGTTGATCTACAAGTAGGCACGCCAGCAAAAGTTGTCAAGCCACTTGAGGTGCCATGAACCCACTTCTTCAAAGAATTTTACTATCATTTACCATTATAGCCCGTGCAATATAGAAATATTAATTTCAGTTTGTTTGATAATGATTATTTTTCAGGTTATTAAGAATAATAACGTCAGATTTAAGATAACATGAATGTTTATTTATAGATACCCAAATAGAACTCAAAATCAATGTTTACAACGATAATGAACAATCACGGTAATTAATAACATAATCAACTATTTTGCATCGCTGCCATTATAGAATGAATGACGATCTAAAATCTCATCGTCGACTTTAACGTTTCAATCCTGACTTTAAACCATATGACACGCAACTGGTTCATTGGGCAGATATCAAATGATCCTTTAATGACACAGTGAAAGGGCCAACAACTATTGGATCCTCACACAACATGTAAGGTGAATCATTGGTCAGATGCTAGAGAGGTTACACATCATTGATAATTGTTTACTCGCCTTCACGATATATATGTTCCACTGATAGAGATAACCAATCATTGAATACCAAATCTTTCTCAAATTAAGTACAAACCAACTATATGATAATCACAACTTCGATCCTAATTTGAGGCACACAATGATTGGAGCAAGAACTTTGATAACCATCTAGAACCTTTGAATCATCAAATTTCAACTCTGGAACATCACAATGAAATGAAAACTGGTATAGAAATCAACTTACGATGCTATTCCATCATGATTATCCAACGATCATCACCAGTCATGCAATTAAAGTTCACTCGCTTTCACTAAATCGAATCATCCAAAGGCTGAAATACACTGATATGAGGATGGACCAAAAGGTCACTGGTCTTTTTAAGATTGGGGTTGTGGAGGCACATAAAACACTGTTTCAAATGTCGGATTCAAGTCTGATAATTGTCTTTTATGGGTGATCTAAAGAGACTAAGGGATACTACTATAATCCCTGAAGAGAGAAACAAAGTGTTTGTTTGTTCACACTGGTGTCTTTCGGTGTATGGAATTTATTTCAAAGTAAACCAGTGGGAGTAAGGGTGTACAACTGGAACAGAACCACAAGATAACATTGAACTGGCTGGACACTTGATACAAGAATAAACTATTGTTCACACCTCCCATGAGCACAAAAATTTACGTAGAGGGTCTGATAGATAAGGCTTAATGGTTTCCAGATATGGATTTCAGACCATAACCATTTGATGTGGCTGTTATAGTGATCAAAACGAAACCCACTCATCACTAAGAGGGCTATGATCCAATTGAAATGGTTAAAAATATAGTCCAAATTCAATCCATGTTGTATGATAACTGTAGATAGATCTGATTTAAATTCAACTAAGGTACAAAATAATCATTAAGTACAAATGGCTTTTAAAAGAGTAAACTATTATGATGGCAAAAGTGCACATTACAAAGGGTTAGTCAAGAAAAGGTTTAAAAAACCATGGTATAGACTATGATGAAACGCCACCTGAAGTATTAAGTCATTTACTTCATTATTAAAGGTTTGATATCATGATTATGGATTATAAACAGATGTTAACTATGTTTGAAATGGAAACTGATCAGATGTACATGGAATAACTGAGGGCTTTGAAAATAACCTAAGAATTTTTAGTACAAGTTTCAAAGATCCATTTATATTACAGTCTCTGAGTTGGAACTTCGCTTTTGATGGAACCCATCAAAGGGTTTGGATTGGTCAAAAACGAAGATTGGTTTCGTGCTTGCGAAAATTAATGGTTGCAACTGTATTTTTTCGGGTTTATATGTTGATGATTTTACTAATGGAATGATCATCCTCACCTCTGCAGAATTGTCAAGTCTAGTTAGAAGCAAGTCAACAAAGACTTTAGGTAGTTGCCTTAGATCTGAGGACAAAGGATCTATATGAGAGATAGATTCAAGAGGCTGGATTGGTCTAAGTCAAAGGCTTTATATTATAAAGTACCAACTATTCTCAAGATGCAAGATCCACAGAGGACATTTGGTTCCAGGTCTCATAAAATACTGAGTAAACTTTGTTGTCCTCAATTAAAAGATTGAGCCAGATGATGAGTAAGATCTCCATGCCTCAAACAATAGATCATCAAATGGTATTCCAATGTTGTGCACTTAGACTCAACACCTTGGTGTTTAAGATAATTATAGGATATCAATAAACCCTTATAGCTCACTGACACTGTCAAGAACATTCAAGCATTTGAGAAGGTCTTAAAGATATGTTTTTGGTGCATGATGAATCGAAGATGACCTTAGTTGTAAATATTACACTGGCATGCAAGCCTCAATCATTAAAGATTATTTCACCCACTGATATGTGTTTGTTTAAATGGTAAGCATAATGGAAAGTTCAAAGCAAAAGCAATCTATTGACTACAACTGGTTTGAATATAATATAAAGATCTGACATGGTATGTAAATACAATTTGGATCAGTTCACACTCTAACTTTGAAGTGGTCTCTAGAAGTAATACAAAATCCCTCATGATGTTTATTATGATAATAATGTTATTGTACAAGAAAGAACCTAGATCTACATCAAATGATCCAAACATGATCTTAGGGGCATCATTCATCTTAGAATCATTGAGAGAGAGGTGACGCTAAGATATAAAAAGTCTAACAAAAGATACGTGGCTGACCAACAGACTAAGCCTTATCATGCAAAGCATGATCGTCATGCAGTCATGGGTATTAGATGGTATTTGATAGAATGGCTGAACCGGCATGAGATTGTTTAGTAATGAGTGTTTCTAGTCGGTCAGATGACACGGTATTTAATATTACTGGCGATATAATAATTTATTTAAAATGTTTATTATATATAATGTCCCTGAATAATATTAATTATTTGAACATCTCTAACGCCATTGTTGTGTAATTAAACACTAAATTAAGACTTAGTGATAAAGTCGATTTATTATCCATGATAAATATGTGTACTGACACAAAATCAACTTATCTGGTCAAGAGAATCAAATGACAGTCCTACTGGAGATTTGAACAATGGGATCAGTCAAGAAGTTAATCATTAGTCAGTTTCACAAATCCTTAACTTTAGGATCTATGTAGTTCTCAAACACATATGAATATGTGTTTGATATAAATCAAATGCTGTCTTTGAACGACACATAAAGGTTATACTGTTCATAACAAGAACTATGTAGAAAGTAGATATTATTTAGATAATCTTGTCCCCTTCCATTATAAGGAGATATTCGGGTCCCTCTATAATGAGACCTTGAGGAATGATATCGCCTCAACAATCTGTTTTGAGTTCAATGTCACTTCATTGAATACTTAATCACGGTAACAAAAGTGACAACTATATAAGGTCAATTGTCCATGCGTTTATATTTCATCACATATCATGAGACAAAAAAGATTAATGCTCGCCAGCTGGTACAAGAACCTGAATCATTGTTCTTCACTGAACTAAGAATACAATCTACAGAGGCCACTTTGTATGACTGTGGTGGATCAAAACGTGATTTAGGTCTACCATCAATGTTAATTTGAACCTATGAAAATTCTATTACTTCAAGAAACCAATAATAAACGTTATGGTTTTTCACTCTCCAGAGTAATTTAAACTGACAGATATTATTTTCTAAACTAAAATACACTATTTGTTATCAACCAATCATCCTCATATTTCAAAACCCGTTTGAAAAAGGGCTTTTTTTTATGAGTTTAAATATATAATAATAAGACTGAATTTAAAACTGTTATTATTTGGTGCTGAGCTTTAAATTATATATAATAATATAATGATAACTTTGCTTCTTATCCATAAGACTGAACTCAAACTTGTTATTACTAAAGGAGTTTTTAAATATACATGAATATATAAAAAATTGCTTTACCTAAAACTTATGCACTTGATATGATATATAGATATGGTATATATGCTATATGTATAATATACATACGTTGATGGTAGTCGTTTTACTTGGTGAATAACTCAAAATGGAGAGACCCAATCTCGCTTATATGTGACTAACCCAAACTATATTCAACAAGATCGTCATTTATTTGCCCATGTGATTATGAGAGTTTTGTCGCTTTCAGAAGACTTTGAAGATCTAATGTAATCAAGACATGATTTTAATATTCTTTGACTTAATCTGATCACAAGAGGTAGTGTTTCACTAAATTCTTCCTGCCATAAACCATAATCCTTGTAATATGGATAAAAATTTTAAATTTCTACATGCTATGTCCAATCATTAGATATTCTGCCTCAAGAACTCAATGATACTTATACATTATAGATCAATACTGAATCTTCACATAGTAAATTATGTTCAAGTAAGAGTTCTTCTAATTAAAATGTTTATAAATAAATGGATCTTTGATGATGTAGATAAATACAATGGTTAGTTCATCCGTGGAGCAGACGTATAATCCAGCAATGTTTTAAACCAAGTCAGTATATAGAGTGAAAGATATATCGTAATATACGATATGAAAGTTTTGTTAATCAAACCCTTTGACTCTTCCACAACTGGGGGGGTTATGATGTGTTGCTAGATACCGCTCATGACTTGCTCGAATCAAAGGGTTGATTCAAGTGGTCAACATAACCGAAAACCTAATAGGTCACACACTTAGAAGAAGTGTATAAGAAGTAATTTGGTCTTGGATTAGATCCAAGTAGAAGGAAATGGTTTTGGATTGGATCCAAATGGAAACAGAGAGCTTTATAATTGGATAATCTCGGGATTAGATGAATTCCAGGGCCATATGAATGGGTCCATGAGTCATTAGGCTAGTATGTGGGCTAGAAGCCCACAAGGAGCAAGCCCTAATGGGCTTATACTCACATTAGTCAATCAATCTCTTTGATGAAGGGGCATGGTCTTTTGCATCATTAGCAATATAAATAGGATATATGTGTGCCCTAAGTGTGCAGTCGCCATACTCATTAGAACATCCTGCAAAGAAGAGAGAAAACGTTTCTCTCTGGTGATCTCTCTTTAAAACTTCTCCTTCTGTGAATCAAAGCTTTGGCTAGCACTAAGCTTTGATTCAAGCCATCTCTTGGAGGTCTTCTTCAACCTTCTTCGTGTGGATCACCATTGGAGGTACTACACTTGGAGCACTTATGGTTTGCTGCACATCTTCTCTAAAGGAAGCATCACCTACTACAAAGGAGGTTGGAAAAAGGTAACGGTTTCTAAACACAGTATAGAATGGTTTTTCGATTTTTGATGAACCAAGTGACCCTTGGGCTGGGTTTCTCGATCAAAGTTCAGTTTTTTCCGCTGTGCAATTTTGATATACCGTTGGATTGGCTCTTCCACACAAATATGGGTTTTTAATTTATTTTTTGTGTTTTTGAAGTCGTCTTGTTGCGATGTGTGGTTTTGTATCGTCTTGGTACAACGGTCTAGTTTTTGTCATCTTATCGCGGTGTTTACTTATATGTGGGTGATTCAAACGATAAAGTACATTCGATCAAACATCGACAACAAATCAAATCATTATCATCATATTTCAATATTTTCATTGTGTAAGCTCAACTATCAAATATATAGGTTTTGAGTGAATTCATTATACTATTAACCTGAATGTTGTTTCATCCTCTACAGTTTTTAACGAATTTGATTATATATTTCTATCGAATGTATTATTAGTTTGAATCAATAAAATTATTTCTCTTTCTTTTAAAAAAAAATGTCACAAATCAAAATTCATCTTGATTAACACTTTTTTTAAAATATCCATTCTGTAAATAAACTACAAATTTGACAAGATTCATATGCTAGACTTAATGACAAATCTAATACTTTGTTTAAATGACTTTAGCATTTCTCTTTCAATAGAAACTACGTGACTTAATGAAAAGTAGTTTATTATCTCTTTTTGCTATTCGAGAAGACCTATATACTAAACCTAAATGACTTTATCATACATGTTATTAAGTCAATTAATCAAGCAACCTTTCAAGAAGAGAGAAAAAAGTTTCTCTCTCTCTATCATGAAAGCCCATCCAATCGATCGGATCCTCAACCGGTTGAATCGGGTGGGCAAAGCCTCAACAAATTGACCCAAAAACTGTCTAGAAACTTCCTTTTCACTTGTAACACTAAGAAGGATCCGTGTCTTCAATCTAAAGGATTGATTTGGTTAGAAAAACCTAGCATTTAATTGATCAAACTCGAATTTAAAGAAAAATTATTTATTTATTATGCAAAAACGAATGTACTTGAGACAAGAAAGTAAATATCCTAAGTGCACCAAATTATCAATCTTAGATAAGTTCCCAAAGGAATTGTTCTTGCAAGCTTGAAGTCCTTTTATTATCTATTATCTATTTTCCTTTCAACTATTATCTATTTTTAACACAAATATATAATTATAAGTTTTCAAGCTATTAATCTTTGGCCAACTTTTCCAAAATATTGTCCAATTAAATATTGACTTATAGATTTCACTGTTCTTTTTAATCATTTGCCCAACTATTTTTTATGAAAACTTTTCTAAATTTTGAATCTAACTTGTCATAACAGAATTACAAAGACCATGGTGATGGCAACTATCATGGGTCCATTAAGCATAGTCAGTGAGGGTGTTCTTTCCTCTGGCCTCTAGCAATTAGGCGTACTCACACATAGATCTGTCACGACTAAAATAGCTTGAAAGGTTCTGCACCAAGAGGTTAGTAAACCCAAAGGATGATGACATTAGTTTATCACACATCTTATTCAATCAAGGACCCAGGGCTTCCCCCATCAGCATATTGATCCCAAACAATTGTTCAAAGCCTAGATTGAATCAATGTGTGGTTAACCGAATCCTTATATTTTTTACATGTATATTTGATGTAATTAGATATATGGCACCTAGGTTCTATGTTTCATGTTATTTATATTTTTGTATGAATGAATGTTTTATTTTAGCCTTAATTCATGGTAGAAGTTTGATTGTATTTTTTTTTTATGTAACTTGGAGGCTATTCATAAGATTAGGTATTCCTCTTTGATTTATTTGTTTATTTATTGATTAATTTTATGTAAATTCGGATTTATTGGATAATTATGTAATAAGTATTATAGTATTTTAGTGTTTCCTTTTATTGGGTTTATGTTTTTACCACTTTGTCCTTTTAGGTATATATATATATATATATATACATCAACTCTCTTAATAATAATTAAGTCTCTTTTATAATATGGTATAAGAGCTCCAAGCTTACCAGTCAAAAAAAAAAAAAACCTAACCGTAGCAACCGCCGTCATCACCGCCCATCAGGCTTCACTGACCACATGCTCTTGGGCTCAATGGCCGACGAATCCTCTTCCACCACTGTCGTCATGCCTCCTCGTCGTCCAATGGTCTTGAATGGGACTGATCTGTCTCATAATTTGATCATTATCAATGTTAATGATCAGGCATCGCTAAAACTATGAGCCACGAATTATTCCGTGTGGCAACTCCAATTCATAATATTCATGTACGATTTACTTGGTTTCGTCAACGGCTCAAAGTCGTGTCCTCCAACAATGATAACTCTGCCCGATGTCGCATCCCCCTTCCCCAATCTGGACCATATTCTCTAGCTCAAACAAGACTAATTGCTTCTCAATGCAATTGTTAGGTCTGTATCTGCCACCCAAGTGCAATTCATCTCTACCTTTGCCACATCTCTTACGGCTTAGACTACTCTCGAAAAGACGTATGCCTCCCCTTCGCGCGTACAAATCATGACACATCGCCAGAATCTTGCCAATCCTCAGCAAGGTAATCAGACTATTACCGCCTATAGGCAAGATGTCAAACACAATATTGACTTTTTTTCCCTTATGAATGTATCTGTTGACTTTGATGAGCTCTCCATCCGTGTTTTGAACAAACTTGGCTCTGCCTACTCAAACATATCCCATGCCCTACAAACTCGGGATACTCCAATTACTTTTGAGGAATTGTTTAAGCACCTACTTAATTACGAGGCCCAAATGCAAATTTTGGTTCCTTCCGCATTGCCCGCCTCCACTCCGGCCTCTACCTTGGTTACTTTGACTGGCCCTTCATCACATTGTCGATCGAACAACCGTGGCAGACGAAACATAACCTATCTCAACAATCATGGACTCTACTTGCCACACAACTCAAGCAATACCGACTAGCTCCTCCTCCATTGTCTCCAAGGCATCCAGCTCCACCACCACAGCTCAGGCATAGGCGGTACCTTGGGCGTAATTTGTGGTCTAACCGAGCACTCTACTTGGCAGTGTAGTCATATATCCACCTCGGCACTTGCTTCTCTTCCTCTCAACCATGCCCGAGCTCCGAGCCCGACCTTCACTACACCCTAAGCCCACACTATAATCCATTACCCTAATTTTGGTAATTCTCTGGATTTGGTCATTGATTCGGGAACCTCTCATCATGTGATTGTGGATCTTGCTGTCTTGGCCCTTCATGAGCCATACACCGCCCGCATCTGACAATGTTATTATTGGTGGTAATACATGATTATCTATTGCTAACATTGGCTCTTTCACCCTTCCCTCTCTACCTACCTCATCATTATTTACTAATGTGTTACATGTGCTTGCTATGTCTAAGAATTTTATTTTGGTCTCTGCTCTTTATGTTGATAACCTTATTAATGTTTTGTTTTTTTACTCCTTCTTTCAAGTTTAGGATTGTCACACAAGGGTCACTCTGGTTCACAGGCAGCATAGAGACGATGTCTATTATTGGCCGATGTCAATTCTCGTTCAGTCTTCCGCCTTAGTTTGTCTTCTTCAGTTCGGTCCTCGTTTTCCTCTATCTCCATGTAGCATAGTCGTCTCGGTCATCCGTCTTTACATATTTTTTGCAAATTTCTAAGTGTTCTAAATATTTCCTTTCTCGAGGACCAATTATGTTCCTTTTCTTGTACCTCCTATAATATTAATAAAAGCCACAAGTTACCTTTTACTAAATCAAGCATTACCTCTTCCTCTCCTCTTGATGTCATTTTCTCTGATGTCTGGACCTCACTCGTTTCATCTTCTGATGGTTTTAACTACTATGTCCTTATTGTTGACCATTACACAAAGTATATCTGGCTTTACCCGTTACGTTGAAAATCGAATGTTCGTTCAACCTTTGTCGCTTTCAAGCAACTTGTTGAAAATTATTTTACCACCACCATTAAAACGCTTTACATAGATAATGGGGGCAAATTTTTAGCCCTTTAGTCCTTTCTCGCAACCCATGGTATAAGACATCTCACTACACCTCCCCACACTTCTGAACATAATGGGTATTCTGAACGTCAGCATAGACATATTGTCGAAACAGGTTTCACTCTCCTCCATCAAGCACCCATCCCCCTCACCTTCTAGTTGTATGACATTTCTACGGTTGTCTATTTGATAACTATAATGCTTAAGGTTGGTCTTCCTCTTGGTTCCTCTTTTGAAAATTTGTTCCACAAAGCTCTTGACCCATCCAAACTCTATGTCTTCGATTGTTTATGCTTTCCTTGGTTGCGTCCCTATTCTTCCCACAAACTCAATCCCAAATCCAGTCCTTATGTCTTTCTCTGTTACTCCCTCACTCATCGTGTCTTTCTCTGTTTTGACCCTATCCTCAAGAAAACCTTTGTGTCCCGTCATGTGAAGTTTGTAAAAATCTTATTCCATTTTGCGTCTCCCCCAACTTCCACCATACCGGTGATAGACACAGACTCTTCACTATCCGCTTCATTATTCGCCTCGAGTGACTATCCATCACCCCACCCATCCTCTCGTCGAACTGCATCTCCACCTGTCCTCCTGTCGAGCTCATCTCACCTACTTGTACCACCGACCTCACCCGATTAGCCAAGCTCATCCCCATCCCCCCCACCCATCCTCCTGCCGACCTGCATCTCCGGCACTGCCACCACCATTCCAACAGTCGTCTCCTTCTACTAGCCTATTGTCTCCGACAACCTCCCTACCCTCACCTTGTCATCCTCCTCGACCCTTTACTCATTCCCTCCCCCCCACTAAACCATCATCTAATGCAAACCCGCTCTAAAAATGTCATCCTCAAACCCAACACGAAATATGGCCTCACCACCATCATTTCAACTATCTCTTAACCCTACACTGTCGCTCAAAGCTCTCTAAGATCCCAAGTGGGTTCGGGCGATGCAGGAAGAATATGATGTTCTCATCCGGAAGGTTACTTGGGCTCTGGTTCCCCCGAGACTAGGGTAAAATATCATGGGTAACAAATGGGTGTTTCGCGTCAAGCAAAATCCCAACGGCTCTATTGAACGATATAAAGCTCGCTTTGTTGCTAAAGACTTTCACCAACAACCGAGCATTGCCCATCATCGTCCGTACTGTGCTTTAGCATTTCCCTCAATAGCAAGTGGGGACTTCACCAACTTGATGTAAATAATGTCTTTCTCAATGGGCATCTCACGAAGGAGGTCTATATGGCGCAGCTGTAGGGCATGTGCAACGCCGATTATCCGCATCATGTTTGTCGGTTACACAAGCCTATCTATAGTCACAAACAAGCTTCGCAAGCTTAGTACCAAGAGCTCTGAACCTTTTTGCTCTCTCTCGGCATTGTCACATCCCATGCTGACTCGTCCTTCTTTGTTTACTCCTGCGGTAATGCGCTCCTCTATTTCCTAGTTTATGTTGATGATTTGATTATTACAGGTAATGACCCCTCCCTTGTCAACACTATGATTCGACAACTTGACTCTAAGTTCTCCACAAACGATCTTAGGGTGCTCTCTTTCTTCTATGGAGTTGAGGTTTTGGCCACTCTAACTGGTCTTCTCCTATCTCAACAAAAGTATGTTATTGATCTTCTGCGCAAACACAACATGCTAGGCTCCAAACCTGTCTCTACACCGTTTGTCATAGGTACTTCTTTGACTACTAAAGATGGTGTTGCCCCGGTCAATGCTACCGTGTACCGTCAGGGGGTTGGTGGCCTCCAACATCTCCAAATGACTCGACCAGATATTTCCTTTACCGTGAATAAACTATCTCAATTTATGCATGTGTCATCTGAACACCATTGGGGAGTAACTAAACGTCTGCTTCGTTATCTTAATGGCACAAGATCCCTTAGTATTTGGCTTCTTGTCGACATTCCTCTGACATTGCATGGTTTCTCTGATGCAAACTAGGCTAGTAACCCAGATAATCATACCTCCACGAGGGCTTTTCTTATTTTCCTTGATGCTAATCCAATTTCCTAAAGTTCTACAAAGCAACACATTGTTGCTTGTTCTTCCACTGAGGCTGAGTATTGTGCAATTACGGCTACTACTTCCAAATTACAATGAGTGAAATCGATGTTGTCAGAACTTCTCACCCCAATGCGATTGATGCCCACCCTGTTCTCGGACAATCTTAGTGCCACTTATCTCTCCGCTAATCCTGTTTTTCATTCTCGCATGAAACACCTTGCGATTGATTATCACTTTGTTCATGACCTAGTTCAGTCATCCGAGCTACGTGTTATTCATGTCTCCGTTAGTGACCAGTTTGCTGATGCACTTACCAAATCTTTGTCTTGGCCTCACCTCTTTTACCTTTGTAACAAGATTGGTGTTATTTCTGGCACACCATCTTGAGGGGGCATATTAGAGTATTTTAGTGTTTCCTTTAATTGGGTTTATGCTTTTACCACTTTGTCCTTTTAGGTATATATATATACCTCAACTCTCTTAATAATAATTAAGTCTTTTTTATAATAATAAGTACCTAAAAAGAAACTACTACATGTTACTGTTAATCATTTCTCATGCCAATTTAAGCCTTGGTTTGGCGAACCGACACCAGAATCATGTAGGGGACACAAAGGAGGGTCAGTGGGAGGAAGGGGGTCACCGAAAGACCCGACACGCACCCACATGCTTCGCCTAAAGCAGTTGAGACTAGAACTAACGCTCCCAGATTTTGAGGGCCCATGGGGGCATGTTTCAGCTTGGATTGTTCCCACATTTGGCTAGCTAATCTCTCTCTTTGTGATTTACCTCCCTATAAAATTTTGTAGCAATCCAAGGTTTGTGCAGCAAATGACGACGATTTTAGTTTTTAGATTCAAACACTGCCTGGGGCAGCATGAACTGTTAGATTTGGACGAAATTTGACCAGTATGTTCCTTATGTAGTGTTCTACCCCTTTGTAAAATTTTATAATGATATGAGCTTTATGCAGCACCGGTGACGATTTTGGTTTCTTATTTCTGGCAACACATGGGGGCGCATGTAGTGTCGAATTTAGACAAATTTTGGCCAGTTGGTTCCTCATGTAGTGATCTACTTTCCTGAAAAATTTTGTGATAATCCGAGTTGTGTGTGGTGATTGACAACGATTTTGGTGCTCGGCTTATGAGGGGGACTACTTAGAGTTTTGTGTTTTTTTTGGGCTTAAAAACCTTAGAAACCAATTCTAACTTAACTCAATATTCAAAGAATTTCAAGACTGATGGAAAGATGGATTAAGAGCCAGATATCAAGTTAGGGTTCTTGGCCTTATTGGACTTATAATTTTATTTTTCTAGGAAACCATGGATTAAGACCCCATTATTTATTCTTTGTTTACAATTGTTTTATATAGATATAACATGTGATGTATGTTTGTCATGCCATTTAGAATAGGTGGTGCCATATAATTTGATCATGTGATATATACATGTGCATAATTATATTTATTTTGTCTAGATAATATTATTATGGAATATTTAGTTGAATTAATGTAAAATATTGAATGGTTGAAGATTCAAATTGATTTAATTAATTTGAAACCTATGGGCTCCATTGAGGGTCCAAAAATAAATTGGTCATGTGATGCCCCAACAGATAAACATGATCGAATTTTATAGGATTGGATCTAAAATAATTCAAAATTTTAATGAGATTGTACGGCCCAACGTCTACAATACTCAACTATTAAAGATAATTTTGAAATTAAATTAATGGTTATCACATTCAATTTTAGTAACATTAATGTCTATATATTATTATAATGGAAAACCTAATAAATTAATGTAAAATATTGAATGGTGCATGTTAAAATTAATTTAATTAATTTAAAACATATGGACTCCATTAAGCATCCAATAATAAAATGATTATGTGATGCCCCAATAGATAAACATGATTGGATTTTATGGGATTGGAACGTCAACAATACTCAGATATTAAAGATAATTTTGAAATTAAATTAAAGGTTATCACATTCAATTTTAGTAACATTAATGTCTAGATATTATTATTATGAAAAACCTAATAAATTAATGTAAAATATTGAATAGGTGAAGGTTAAAATTAATTTAATTAATTTTGAAAACTTCACATGCTTTATTAAGCGTCTAATAATAAAATTCACATGCTGACGCCCTAACAGATAAACACAATTGATTTATTACTTGATCAAAAATAATTTCAAATTTTTAATGAGGTTATACGGCCTAACGTCAACAACACTTGGATATTAAAGATAATTTTGGAATTAAATTAATGGTTATTACATTCAATTTTAGTAACATTAATAATCCTCCCAACAAGGCTTTGTTAGTGTTATTGAAATTCCAAAGTTTATTGAAACAAAGTTTTGATTAATATATGTTTGTGTTATCTGAGAAACTTCTAGATCAATTTCCCATGGATAATGACTTGTTGGTACATTGCCCAGGAAAAAAAAAAAGTCCCCACATAAGGGCACATGAGCCTGTTATTGAGTTTTTCGTAGGGACCGTTAGACCCTACTCGACTTACCTAGGGACTTTCCTAGTGTATTAACATATAAACTCACTACTGTCAAGGGTTACTATTTGAGTTTCCAATGAGCTGACTTGGTGGGACACTTTCCGTATCATGTTCAAAATATTAGTTCGTTATAAATATCTTGCCCAACGTAAGTGTTTATAATGGAAACTAGGATATTGTTGCAATAAATAAACCCACTTATTGGTATGTTTGTTGATTACGTGTTTTTATGTTTATTTCATAAAAAATGACATCCTTTAATCCTCTAGTTACAATTTTAAGTCAAAAACCATTGAATGGAAGTAATTACGACCTATAAGTCCACCTTACATTAGTCCTTTTTTTTTTTTTTAGAGAATCAAATTTATTACAACAATCCTAGGAACTCAGTAGTCGCTCCACTATTAATGCGCTTCAATAGAAACAAGAAGTGGATCATATCATACAGAGTTAATACATGGTGCTTCGTCATATATTCTCCTTCGCGCTATGCGTAACATCTATCAAAGCAAATTAATGATTTGGAGCATGTGTCAAACATGGTTCAAACTCTAGATAGAATGTTTGCTTAAAGTAGCAATACTGCTAGAAAAGCAGCCATAAGGGGCACTAATGAACACTCGCATGACTAGAAGAAGTGTTCGAGACCACTGTCTAAAGATGATGGGGCACATCAATACTACAGAAGTGATGGGTAGTCTAAATGTTGTTGAGGCTTGTTTGGTGGAGAATTACAAAGATAAATGGATCATTGATTCAGGAACCACTAACCATGTTTACTACTCCTTTGAGTGGTTCAAACAATGTAAACCACTCAGAAATAGACAAAGAAGCTTGAAATTGGGAAATAGGGAATATGTCTCCGTCATGGCAGTAAGACTAGTGGAATTATGGTTAAAAATTTTACATTTACCAGATCATTTATTTGTTCCGAATTTAAGAGGAATTTAGTTTCTGTTTTGTTTACGAAACATGGTTTAACAGTGCAATTTAATTCCTCAATTTTGATAAAGAGGAATAATACTTTTATTCTCTCCAAATTATTGATGAATGATCTGCATTTCTTAACTCATTTGTCCTATAGTATTAATGTCATTGAACAAATTGATGAGCAACTTCTCTTATCTAAGAAAAGGAATGCTTCAAATGAAACCTATTTATGGCACTTTCAATTAGGTCATATTAATCCTAACATAATTCACAATTTGGTTAAAAGTGGAATTTAAAAAAAAAAAATTGATCTTTAAACCTATACTCGTATGTGAATCATGTTTGGAAAGTAAAACGACGAAGAGGAGGCCCTTCACGGCCAAAGGAAATCATGCTACTAAGTAGTTAGGATTGGTACATACTGATGTGTCCAATAAGCGTTCAAGCCAAATGCGGGTATGAGTATTTCATCACCTTTATCAATGATTACTCAGGATATGGATATGTTTACCTAACGCACCATAAGTCTGAAGCTTTTGAAAAGTTTTGAGAATAAGTGGTATTGTCAGAGGCTAACAGTATCCATATCGTTCCCAGGCGACCGAGGCGGTGAATACCTATATGGAGAGTTCAAGTCTTACTTAGCTAAAGAGGGGATAATTTCTCAATTATCATCTCTCGGAATGCCCCAACAAAATGGAGTCTCTGAAAGGAGAAACTTAACTTTTTTAGATATGGTAAGGTTGATGCTCGGTTACTCATCATCGTTCTAGGGATATGCATTAGAAACAACTATATACACACTAAGCTTAGTTCCATCTAAATATGCTTCAAAGACACCCACAGAGTTATGCAAAGGGCACAAACCCAATTTTAACTGTATTCATATTTGGGATGCCTCTACACATGTCTTAGCATAGAAATCGCAAAAGTTAGAATCTCATACAAAAATGTGTATGTTTATTGGCTATCCTAAGGGAATGAGATTTAGAATATTTTATAATCCAAAGGAAAATAAGGTAATAGTGAGCACTCACGCCATTTTCTTAGAAGAGGATTATATGAACAATTTTAAACCTATGAGCAAAGTGGTTCTTAAAGAGCTTGACTCAGTTCGAGATCCACAAAAAACTCCTAATTCTCTACCCTTGTTTCCTGTTGATGTTCAAATAAGGGAATATGTACAACATGTATCCTAAAGTGAACAAACACAGGAAATCGCTCAAGACCAAATTCAAGAAACTCAATAACAAGAAAATAATTAAGAGATTGGAAATCCACCTGAACCATAAAACTTGAATCCTCTTGTGCATGTACAACAACCAATGCAGTAAACTTGTAGTGGGAGGATAATATATAAACCTACAAGGCATGCCTTATTATAGCTTCTGGACATTCTGTCGAGCTCGACTGGCCATTCTCCAAATTGGCCCGATATTTTGGAGGGTCAAGCCGTGAAATTAGCAACCGAATAAAATCTCGTCTATCGTCCCAGCCCCATCCGGCAGGCTGGGCTGCCCGACATTCAAATTTTTCTACTTTTTTATTATTAATTTTAAAATAATATATATATATATATATATATATATATATATATATATATATATATATATATATATATATATATATATATATATATATATATATGACTTATAGGATTTTTTTCTAAATTTATAGTGAATTATACTAATGAAGATGAAGATTAAGGGCATAGTGGATTTCATTTGAAACTTTGGATTTGTAGTTTTTAAGATATCATGTATTTGTCACTTTATTACACTTTGACATGTTTACGATTTGATGTTTCATTTTTTATCATGAAACTTTGAACTTGATTGTGGTTGGTATTCATTAATTCTAATTATTATGTGATTGTAGTTAGTTGCTTAATAGCTACTACATTACTATAAATTTATAATGATGTTTAGCATTATTTACGTTATTTAAGACTTTAAATATTATTATATTGTCTAAGCTCCATCATTTATGAATTAACTATTATTAAACACTTGTGTTTTGTTTTTTTACTTCTAAAGAATGACAAAATTAGATAAATTATGTTTCTTAAGATTTTTAAAAATTTTGTCAGCAATTTAAGTAAATTTCGTGTCCGCATCGCCGGGCCGGGTTGGTCAAAGTCGGCTTGAAAAATGAAACAACCGGGTCCGCCCGACCCATTTTGCCTCGTGAGTCACCGGGCTTCGGGCACCCGCTTTCCCCGCTATACCTATTAGGAAGATGTATCAAGTCACCACATACGAAGAGAAGCATTGGAGGATGTTGATGTATAAGAGTGGAAAGGACAATGGACCATGAGATGGAATCTATGGTTCAAACTCAGTATGGTCTCTCTTGTAGAAGCTCTCCAGAGAGAAAAACCCATCGCATGCCAGTTAAAGATTGGTAAACCATGTGTGCATAAAAGATTCAAGGTACAGCGATAGTTTTCCTTATTCTTTACGTAGATGACATCCTGTTAATTAGAGACAACGTGAAGGTGTTGTTAGACGTAAGGGGTTACTTGAAATATCATTTTGATATGAGAGACTTGGGTGAAGCTAACTATATTCTAAGAATCAAACTTTTATGAGACCGAAAGAATAAGGTGTTAGCTTTGTCCCAAGCTTCCTAGTGGCTAATTTTGGCATGGAGAATTCCAAGAGGGGATTTCCACCCTTCAGATATGGAAATCATCTTTCTAAGGGACAATCACATAAAACTCCTAAAGAGAAAGAACTCATGAGTGAGAAACCTTATGCTTCTGCTGTAAGTAGTCTCATGTATGTCATGTTATGCATTAGGTGAGACATTTGCTATGCAGTGGGAATCGTAAGTCGATACAAATCAAATCCCGAAGAAGAACACTGGACTGCAATGAAAAACGTGTACTCGAGTATCTAAAGAGAACGAAGGATTATATGTTGGTGTATTCCAGTAGGAGTCTTGGAATACTTATGGACTCTAATTTCCTAGAGGATATTGACTCTAGTAAAATTGCATATGAGGAAAACCTAACATATCCTTTTACTAAGTCCATTCCTGAATGTGTGTTTGTGAAACATATAAATTGTATGGGTCTTAGGAGTGTCCCAGGCTTACTTTAGAGTAAGTAGGAGTTTGTTACATTTATGCTCTAGGAGCAAGACTATTTGTAATTTCACTTTCTGATTTTAATGGTATGAATTTCTTAAATTCTTATACACGCGTTGTTTCATATATAAGGTCCAAATTAATTATGCAATATATGATCATATGGATATGTCCATAGAAGGCATGGTCATAGGCTCTCATAATTAATGAATTGTCAAATAGTTAATAAATAAAGTTTGGCACTTTATTTAGACTATAATATTTTATGGAATAATTTGTCTTGGTTATTGTAGAATATTAGAGTGAGTTATGTTGTACTCACTTTGAGAGGGTCAAGAGAGATTTAATTAAAGGTAACATTCTGTAAAAATGAATTAAATCTCAAGCAGTATTAGTTATGCTATTTAAAGACCAATACCTTGATGATTTGGGAATAATGATCATTTGATCACCAAAGTTTATGAGATATACAAAAATGGAATTTGTATGAAATATCCTCTTAATATGCTTCAGTACTCGGATGTTGAAAGACATCACAATGAATCTGACCAAGTAGTTAAACCGATAAGTTGCTATAATAAATAATTAATCGATGGACATAAACCCTTGTTGATTAATTATCGATATTTTACAAAGGAAAAATACATTTAATATGTACATTATTAATCTTTGACTTCACATCTGGGTTTTCAGTGGAATAGCACCGGATAAGATAACAATCTCATACTTGCTTATGAGCAAGTAGGAGATTGTTGGATTTATGCTCTAGAAACAATTTGAGTTGTTGATCAAGAGCCAAAATTAATAATTGACCGTTGGATCCCCAAGCTAACTAATTAGTGACAGAGCATATTAATAATTGCTTAAGAGGAAAGAAATCCAATAAGGCGGGAGTTTGGTTACTTAAGCAAGAAACCCTATAAGGCAAAAATTGGTTGCTTGTTAGACAAGTAACCTTATAATTTTAGGATTTTTAGTCTATAAATAGACCCTTCTCCCTATGACCTTCATACATTCTCTCCTCTAGTCTCTGGCAATTAGGCGCTCCCACACACAAATCTATCACAACTATAATAGCTTAAAAGGTCCCGCACCAAGAGGTTAGTAAACTCAAAGGATGATAACATTAGTTTATCACACATCTTATTCAATCATAATACAAGCTTCCACTGTACATTGATCCCAACAAAGCCATGAGAAGCAAGCATCTAAGTGTCAAAGTGACATTGGCAGTTATTGATGTTGTAGCAACAACAATGGTAGCTCTGCGGCTATCAACATGGTATCAACAATGTTGAAGGTATTGTGGTAGTGGATGTGAAATATTATATTTATATTAAACTAAAATTTTATAGCTTGACTTTTTAGGATAATTGGTTATTCATCGTTGTACTAGAACTTAGTTTAACTGGAGGTCATGAGTTCAAGTCACCCTTTTATAATTTGAATATTTATTCTTCATTTATATATTTAAAAGTCTATGAAGAACTGTGTGCAAGTATAGAACTACAAGTGATGGAAGGTGTGAAAGCTTGAGTTTTAAGGAGAGAAGAGAAGCGAAAATGAAGGAGAGGGAGTGAAGAATGAAGAAGAAATAAGAAAAAAGAAAGTGGCTCATGGATACGAGGATATAAGGAAAGGTGGTTATTGAAGGCTATGGCAGCATCAACACTTTTGGCAGGTTGTAATAAGCAATGATCATAAGTATTATTGTGGAGAATAAGTAATAGGAAATGGAAGAAAAAGAAAGAGAGAGAGATAGAGAGATTTAGAGAAAGAGAGAGAGAGAGAGAAAGGAATAATAGGGTAAATAAATAATTACATATAATTACATCTTTTTAGATTATCTCAAATATAAAAAATAAAATATTCATCATAACACAAATATTTTTATTTTTAATAACATTTAATTACACACACACACACACACACACATATATATATATATATATATATATATATATATATATATATATATATATATATATATATATATATATATATAGCTTATGTTTTCATTTATTTTTGGCTTATGCTCTTCTGATACAAATGAAGATTGGGAGCAATGAACTCCAACCGGTTATGGGTTAGTAGGATAAGGATAAGACAGTCAAATAAAGAGAAACTATATAACCAAGCAAAATGGGTGTGATATGGAAACGCTCCACCTCTCTTAATCTGGACACAAATCCGTCGCCAAGGTTTTAATTCCAATACTTAAAAAGGATATAGTTTAGTCCCCAGTCACTAACCAGCTTCCATAAATTAATCACCCCACCATATTTGAAGATATGATTTAGTTTGTTAATTATTTGTTTGAATGGACCAACAGAATTTCTTCAAACTGACATTTATGTATGAGAAAGAAAAGAACGTCTCTGTTCTGTACAAATCAATGATGCCTTTTTTTTTTCTTCTTTTCTTTTTTTTCTTTTGGTAAGAATCCCTACAATCTACCCCACAGGATAGGATCGATCCCCCAACCCAAGTACTCAGTTTTACTGGGCCTACAAGTTTTTGGTGATGAATGAATGTAGTATCTTCTCTATTAGTATGAACAACCACAATCAACACCCGTAAACCTGAACTTGGTAGTAAGAGGTAATTCGCCCCCAAAGATGCTTCTTGAAATACAAGATCTTCCATCACCCCTACCCCTTAAAAAACAATATTATCAAACACAACAATTCCGTCCTCCACCCTCCACCTCCCCCCTCACCTTCTTCAAGTAGCTTGGACCCCAATTCAATGGCCGATAAATAAAATAGAGTCATATCCGCAACAAGCTTCCACCAGTTAAGATCAATGACCCAAACGTTTTCCCTGACCGAAGAGAACTCCCTCAGTGCAGAACACCGCTACCCCACATAAAGAAAGGACAATTCGGCTCCCTCCGACCACTGTCCAAGTTCAAAGGGAACTTTCAAAAGAAACCTGTGTTTGAGCAGCAATATACTTGGGCTTTGGATTTGAAGCAGTAGCTATGCCTTGAAGCAATCTCACAACATCAGCAGTATCATCAAGATAGTATTTGGCCTTGCTTGGCTTTTGTCCCACAGTGCAGGCAAAGATCTCTGGAACTATGGACATATCTGGGCTAGATATCGTCCTGAATATTCCCTCAAACATGTCTTCATCAGATCTATCATCTCCAATGCACATCACAAAATCTGGCTGCTTTCCACCATTGACCATCATTGTTGAGAGAACCTTCTCTGCCACCAACCCCTTGCTCACCCCCTGCTGCATGTTACAAGACAAATTAACAAAATCTGCTTCAGCTATTGTTCACGTGTGTCTGTGAGAGAGAAGGAAAGAAAGAGAGAGAGAGAGAGAGAGAGAGCCAGTCATACTTGTGGTTTAACTTCGACAATATGTTGGCCCCTTTTCACAACTGCTGGCTCATTTGCAAGTACATTTTCTAAATGATCCATCAATTCCTTTGCTTGGCAGGATCCAAAATCAGGGTCTGCATCCTGATGGTGCCATACTAAGGCACTCTCTTTGATCTCTATGTTGGAACCATCTGTCGCCTCAGTATATAATCTCATCACAGGCTCCACAACTTTTTTCCAGTCAAGGTCAGCAGCCAACGGACAAGTTTCCCACTCGGTGGACTGATTCCACCTGGCAATATGCAAGAACAAAAAACATAAAAAAATTTCGTTTTTGTTATAGGCATTTCAGAAGGTAAGTGAAACATTACAGAACACTATACAAACATACCTCATAAAATACCCGTGTTCAGCTGCTATTCCCAACATTTCACATGGAGAAAGCCATTCACTCAGCGAATTTCTTCCCCTGCCACTAACAATAAATACAGTGTTCTTAGGATCACTGCATAAAGTACTCAGAACAGATATAACTTCAGTGCTGGGGGATTTAATAATAGAAGATTGGGGGACAACCGTCCCATCATAATCCAGAAATATTGCCCTTCTAGTTGTCCTCTTATAGGCTGAGACTATATGGTCAATAGACAATTTCCTAAAACTTGGAGAAAGCGAAACAACTCTGAAACCCAGTCCCAGACCAATTCCCCAACACCGCTTGCTATAATGATCCTTGCATGCTCTGTCAAGATCATGCATAAAGCTGTGTGCCCAATATGCCACGTCGTGAGAGCTAATATATCGATAGTGTTTCTCATGGCGCAACTGCTTTTCAGAATTGGGCATGGTGATTGCCAAATTTAAGGCTTCAGCCACAGCATCAATGTCCCATGGGTTAACCCTTATTGCTCCACTTAAAGAAGGTGAGCAACCTACAAACTCAGAGACAACAAGCATGCTGGTGGGAGGAGAAGCCAAGTTCATGCCTGTTTCTTTATCCGTTCCCTGCCTGCAGACAATATACTTGTAAGGAACTAAGTTCATTCCATCCCTTACAGCATTCACTATGCAACATTCTGCAACAGCATAATAGGCAGACTTCTCATAGCGAGCAACAGGACGATCAATAAGAATCACTGGCTCATAATTTGGGGAACCGTAAGTTTTATTGATCCTTTCAGCAGTCAAATATGTCTCTCGTTTTGCTTCCTGGACATCTTTCCCTGTGCTCCTTGCTGGGTTCACAATTTGAACCAGGACCAATTTCCCTTGTAACTCTGGGTGCTGTTGTAAGAGCAGTTCTACAGCAAGTAATTTCAGACTAATACCTTTAAATATATCCATATCATCTACACCAAGAATCATTTTTTTCCCTTCAAACTGTTTTTGAATTTCTTTGATTCTTGCCAATGTAGATGAAAGATTCAATACAGATTCAAGTCTTCCCATATGAACCCCTACAGGCAGAATTTTGATATACACAGTTCGGCCAGAGTAATCAAGTCCGATGTGTCCCCTCTTAGATTCATAGTCCAGACCCAGCATTCTACTACAGCAGGAAAGGAAGTGGCGAGCATAATCAAATGTATGAAAGCCAATTAGATCACAATTCAGCAATCCTCGGAGAATTTCATCTCTAACTGGTAGGGTTCTGTATATTTCTGATGAAGGGAATGGGCTGTGAAGGAAGAACCCAAGCTTTATACGATGGAAGCGCTTCCTCAAGAACGTAGGGAGAACCATCAAGTGATAATCCTGAACCCAAACATAATCATCATCAGGATTGATCACTTCTCTGACCTTGTCTGCAAATATTTTATTAGCAGAAACATAGGCCTGCCAAAGCCCCCGATCAAAACGATCACCATGGTCAGGGCACATAGGTAACATGTAATGGAAAAGAGGCCACAGTTGCTGTTTACAGAACCCATGATAAAACTTTTTGTGCAGGTCATGAGGTAAAAACGTGGGTACACAACTGAAATCCTCCAGCAGTTTCTGAGCAACTTCTTCCTGTTCACTTGCATCTATTTCAACCTTAAGAGATCCCACATAAATAACCTCTGTTTCAGGAGAGAAACCATCCTTCAAATGCAATAGAAGAGAATCTTCATCTAAACTAAAGCACCATTTGGCTGTCACTTTATCCCTTTGAGCCTGCAAAGGCAGCATATTTGCCACTATAATTTTCCGCTCACGGCAAACATCTGAATCCCCATCATTACTGCCATATCCATCAACATCAGATATGATTCCAGGAACTGTCATCACCCGAGGAAGAGGTCTAGGAGAACGGGGGATATCAAGTAGATTTCCAGAAGCCAAGTCCAAAAAATTTGCACATGATCTTGAGGCCATCACTTGCAGATAGAGCGTTCACGTACACAAATATAACATATATAAGTGCTGATCGAATAAAATCAATGAAGTCTCAAACAGGAGTATCTCTCACAATTGTGGGGTCCAAAGATACAAAAACCTACAAGGTAAAAGGAAAAAAGAAAAGGAATAAAATGCTCATATTACTTAAATGCATAACATTATTTTTCATTAATTCATACATAAACAAATTATATATGGGGGAGAGAGAAAGAAGTCATCCAACTGAATCACAGAGACAAGCAACAGAAGACAAAATAGCAAAATTTCTATTTCAATCGCTCAGTGGGATGAGAATAAGTGCACAGAGGGATTTCCTAGGTAACCTTAATTCCACATTCTAACCACAAGATCCAATACCATTAAATTCCAAAATAACTTGTCACATTTATTTGCAACTTCCAGTTCCTGCTCCATTTTATAGTCTGTTTCCATATAACACCTCAGATAAGTTATAAGAAAAGCACCATCCCTATACCCTTTCAAAAATGTCTGGAATAAATATAAACAGGATTTTCTTACTTTCTCTTTAGAGAACAGGAATCATGCGTAGTAATGGTATTGGATTTTTTTTATAGGTAAATGTTTTTTTGTCCATGTTGGGACTATGACCTGGAACCTCCCATAACCCTATCCCATCCCTTGACCACTTGAGTCAAGCCTCAAGGGCACATAGTAATGGTGTTGATGGTTTCTGTACTACGAAATGGGCCATTGTAATGATGGAAATGAAACAGCTAAAGGACACCATTGGTATAAATGGTAGCGACAATAGCAGTAACAGACTTGTAGCATCAGAGGAGAAATCAACAATGATGGAGATAGAAGGATGCTGCAATAGGGTTGTCAATGCTTGCAGTGGCATTGACGGTATATCAGCTTGGCATCATTGGTAATACATGCATTGAAAGTGACAGTTGTGTGGGTGGTTGGGTGGTTATGTTGATCCCTAATGACATGAGAGAAGGCATGCAAGGAATAAAAATTAGAAATTTTAAAATTTTAAAAGAATCTTTAAAGCTACAAATTTTTATTATGCATCAAAGCTGCTATAATTTCTCACTTGGTTGGTTTAAATAGACACTTTTTAGGAGCATCAACAAACACATTTTCCCCTATTTACACTATTTGTTGTTGGTTTCGAAAAGACAAGTACTTTCAAAGATCTACCTAGACAAGGCAGAAATCGCCTATGATCATTCATCAAAAGAGAACAAACTATTTTGCTGACCCAAAATATCCCAGCCTGCTCCCAACAGAGCAATACTTACAAAACCACTTCATAGTAACACAAGCTAAGGCAAAGCAAAAGGCTGAATTGGTTTAACCTACATTAAGATAAGATGCTGTAAATGCCAAAAACAGTTATGCTCAGGAAGCTCACCCACAGTTAGCCAACATGTAATAGGCATAAAAGCTAAAACCACCCAATCATGTGCCAGCATGCTAGAGCTAGGTCCCACATGTGTACTACCACATGCCTAAAAGACAGCTTCTACTTCCCCTAGCAAATTCCACACTCCATATAAAAACATTTCGCTTCATTCCCTTAACAAAGACTTTGTTACATAAATGCATAAAAAATGAAGGGTAAATGACCCGGATAAGGATACATCACCCACCCAAAAGCATCCTCGGACAGAATGGGTAATAGTATATACGACATAAATTCAGAGAGAAAAAAAAAAAATTCACTATCTTTTTTGTGATCTACCTTTTCTCCACCTGGGGGAAGGAAAGGAACTCATTCAACAACAATCATATGCAACCACCCCTCCAGGTAATGATAAAAAGAATAAACAATTTGAGTTGTTATACTAAATTTACGTTACTTAAAACTACCACCATTTATTCACTCTTTTAATAAAAAGACTTTCGATCTTTTTCCTGCAAGAGTGAAGAATGCCCTTCTAAATTTCAAAACAAGTTTCTTCTCCATGAAAGGAAAAAAAGGAATGTCAAAAGCAGTTTGAAGCAGTCTGTTGATAATTAATTTTCATCATTTTTTTTCTTTCTTTTCCTACAAAAGTAGCCTAATAATTTCAAATATTCTCCAGGGCTTTGTCCTCATATTCTTGTTTACTTATATTCCAAAAATTCCAAACAGTTTGATTTCTAGTTTAGTGGTATTACTTGTTTCTGGCGTCTTATCCACTTGTTTGCAACATTATTAAACATTGGATTCATTTCTATAACTGGAAAATAGATCTCAAAATTTTCTCTAAGAAAAAACATTTGGTCAAGACTCCATTTTGGTGAATTCATGTTTTCTCAGTTGACTCTGCACTGGAGGAAAAAAAGAATTCACCAACATTTCCCTTGAAAACATACCTTAAAGAATAGCAACAATATCACTGGTCACTTAAAGAACTTTAAATGAAATTAAAGAAAAAAAAACAGAAAAAGAAAACAACCAAACAAGGAATTTGAGAGAATCCTTCAAACAAGAAACAACCTTTTCGTGAACTGAAAATAGAAAAGATTATAAAATATAAATTTCAAAGGAAAATGACTCCAATTCACGCCAAAACTGAACACAGACAAGTAATTTCTAGATCTCGAAAACTCGGAGAGAGAATAACGAAATATCGAGATCTTACCCAAAAACAAATCAAGCAAATAATCGATCGCAAAACTTCTGCTGCTATCAGTTCATCAATTTCCTGAAAATAGATATCATATCATAATTCAAAAAAAGCAACGCACACATAAAAACCGACACCTAACCTTCAATTCACCTCATAAAACGTTGAAAAACACCCCAAGTGCTCAGTTATGTGTCAATAAAAAACGGAAGAAAATAAATGAAAAGTAAAGGGAATCAAAGAAACTCTCAACTCGTACGTTTAATGCAGTTTTCGTTTCCTAAAAAACGACTATGCTCGATAGTTGGACGAGGCTCAATTGATTGAAAAATAATGAAAAAACCACAATTTAAAGTGTCAATTCTAGGCATTTTCTCTAAAACCAAACAAAAACACACAAAAATTGAAGAAAGTTTAGACCTGGTCCACAGTAGATCAGAGAAACGGTATCTTCAGCGAGGGACACTTGGTTGCAGAATCCTACCGGAAAAAGGCGTGGTTGCGCCGGCGCCGGAACCTCCTCAACGGTTAAACGGCGAATAGATGGTGAGAAATGCACGTGAAAACGGAGAAGAGAAAGAGAAAGAGAAAGAGAAAGAGTAGAGAAACAAGGATTAGAATATGGAAAAGAAAACGTTGGACAGGAGAATGAGATAGAGACATAGTGTCGAAGGAAGCTTCACTACAGTTAAGATTTTAACCATGGTTTGGATTCACGCTTGGGGTTTGAGTTTTAACCCTATTTGACCAAAATACCCCTCTCGATATACTCATATTAATCGTCATTATCCTTTCCCATTTGATATTCCGCACAACATGAACACGATATTGAGCATATTAAAAAAGCCTAATAAAACTCTAGAATATTTCATAAGAAATTAATCATACAATCTAAATAGTTCCATTATTCCATAAACATACAAATATAAAAATTAATAAAAAGATAATACCAATTGATTATCGCGTGCATTTCTTCTATGGCTAATACAATTACAAAAATGAAGACAAAATATACAAGATTTTAAAAATAATATTTTAATGAAAATTTTATAAACATCCTTTAAACGTTTTTGCATTTCAAACTTTTTTTTAATAAGAAAAAATTAGCTTCGATGATGTTGGGGAATGAGTTGTCAACTTATCCAACATAAAAAAAATTCAACAAAATACTATTTTACATCAAGCAATAGATGGAGTAATTCTTGATATAGCAGTAAAAATATGTGTAGGTAGATCGACTTATCAAATTTTATCTTATATGATGTTAAATAAAAAATTATATTAGTATCTTCTATTTTTAAAAATGTTTAAAAGTAAAAAGGTTAAATGGGTGAAATGATTTGAATCACGATGAAGATAAATTTATAAAGAACATATTAGTATGATATAATACAAAGTGAATAATTATAAAAAAAAAAAAAATATTGTTGTTCAAAATGGTATCAAATTTTTGTTTAATATTTTGTTGTTTAAATATTTGATTCTCATTTGAATATTTGAAAGTTTATGGTGAATTTTGTTTGATTTATTTGACTCACCTCATCCAAGCGCTTATCGCCCGCGAGGGAGAGTTGGTTGTTTAATAGGATTAATTGAATTGCTTGCACCTAATTTATTTTATTTAAATTAATTTTTAAATAAAAATAAATTACATATAAATAAAAAAAAATTAATATTAAAATTTCAAATTTTCATGACTTTTGTATTTAAATATTAAATAAAAATATTGTTTTTAAATATATGGCCTTCGTAAATTTTTGTTTTTTGCGTCGCCAGCTTTTCGAATTCTAATTATAGTTTTAACGTAGCTTGACGTCGTTTAAATGCATCTGAGTTGAATATGATAGAGGTTAAAGTCTTGTTGGAGATATAAAAACAAAATTTATGAAAATTGTTATATTTAAAAATAAAACTTTTTGTTCTGAATTTAAATACAAAAGTCGTATAAGTTCATTATTTCAATATTAATTTTTCCTATAAATAAACATAACGTAATGTTATGTATGGAAGTTATTCCATTGATAAAAGTGGAACGTAATTGACCTACGAAGGGGTGGGTGAGGTGGTAGTAGTTTACCTAAATTGGAAAAAAGGAAGTGAAAATCTTGATTTACTTATTTTGGTCAACATTCTTGAGCATAATTCTAATTGTTTTGTTCCAAAACAATCATATCCACATAACGATTCATCATATTCAAATATTCATGATCAAGAAATACTGGATCCTTTATTGGATAATCCTGAAAGGATAAGAAAGACTAAAATGTCAACATACATCTATTATTGAATTCACCCGACCCGATAATACATATTTTGAGAACACTCAATGCCAAAATCACTAAGTAGTCAATCCCTAAAACGAACTATGTAATGATACTTCATTTGTTGGATTACGAGCGAGCATTTTACTATAAGTTTCTATTGTATCAACTTACCCTTATGTGATTCCTATTAAAGCATATACTCCATCCGATTGTTTGGTACACCAAAACATCCCTAATATATTTTATGGAAAAGAAATGGGCCAATGTGGGGAATTCACTAAATAAAGAAGATTATCCTCCACATTTCCGATCAAAAAGTTAGGTCAAATGCAGCTAGGGGGGGGGCTATGTTAAGGTATGCTTTGTTTATTTAAAAGTATACTTTAGTCTTAGAAGGGTGATTAGGAGTAAATGTCGTTATCATTGTCATATTTTAATAAATTATCTAAGAATTTAAAAAAAGCCAACTCCATTACCCACCCCTTTACCCCACTAAACAATTATCCCCCATTACAATATTATACTACTACTACTAGGATATACTTTTTCTATACTTTACTCATCACACTAATAACTCCTAACATAATTATATTTAATTTTATTATAAGAGATATTTGATTACTGACTTTGTACTCACCCCGCCCACCATATCAACGTGGATGCGAGGTCACATCTTTCTCCAATAATACAAATTGTTTTAATAAATAAATAAATAAATTGAAGTTTCTCACGTGTTTTTTTAGGTGATTACGTGAATAAGAGGGAAATGGGGGGTAAAATGGGAGTTTTGATTAAATGACAGCTTGTAGTTTCCCTATAAATAAATAAATAAATGAAATAATAGAGGGTGACTGGTCGAGAGGGATGACCCCGACTTTTCATATGAGAAATTTACTTTAGTATATAATATATATATATATATATTATTAAAATTGAAAAGGCATCTTATCGTCAAAACCACCTAAAAACCTTAGCTGTCTTCCTAAAATAAGGAAAGTAACATTTTGATCATTTTTTACATAAAACCACTTATTTGTATAAATTTTTTTTATTTTACGCTTAATAAAATAATTTTTTTATGAATATTTAGGTTTGATTTTATTTTTTTATGTTGTCATCGTTTTATCAACTTTTAATTTATTATCGGATTATTATAACATGATGTTATTCATCATTTTATTATAAGATTTTTATTTATAAGCGATTGAATAAGTATGCAGTTTAATTAATTAAATATATCAAATTATGATCGTTAATATGTTAAAAAATTAAAATTTTATATATTTTAATCGTTATATTATTAATTTTATAAGTTTTATATTAATTTGTTATATAATTAATTTAAATATTATTTTATCATATTTAACTATTTATATATTAGATTTGTGGATGTTTTGAACCAGTAATATTTTTTTTAGTTTAAATTTTTTTTGAAAATGCCAAAAAATGGAAGGAGGGCGTTTGCCCAATACCCGACAGCACTTCCTAGCTGGCATTTGGATAAGCATTGCCTCGGCCCTTTTCCCTTTTTCCCCAAATACCCCTCTCTTTTCCACTTTTTTACATCACTGCCACTCACTCCATTTAAATCATCCCCAAACCTACCTCCATAATTGGCCACCTTTCCAAATATAATTAATAATTAGTAATTACTCTCTACCTGTACCCGTTGCCACCCACACTTGGTGGAGCAATGTCTCAAAATAAATTTTTTTAAGAAAATAAATTCTCAAGAACCAAGTCACAAAAAGATAACAACTATAAAGTTTCTTTTTTAATATAGTTTCAAGGTAATAAATTATTTATGTTGAGACTTAAATATGAGACTTTCTTTTTATACTTTTATGTATGTTTTAAGGATAAATGCTTTACCATTTAAACTATGTATGATGAACAAAAATTTTAAAATAGTTAAAAACTATAGTTAATAACTATAATTTTAAGTTTAAAATTAAAATCATGATTGATTGCTATAGTTTTAATCATTTAAAAATAAATAAATTGTAGCCATCAATCATTATTTTAATTATTTTTAAAATTTTAAAACCCGTAGTCATCGACTTTGATTTTTGTGATTTAAATCTTATATGGTAAAGACACATTAATTTAAGTAATATTTTGAAACATGTATTACATATACTGTCTCAACTTTTCTATTTTTTACATTTTGGTATTTCAACTTTATTTTTGTTTAATAAATTAATACAACCTTTTTTTTAATGTATAAGCTTTATTTTTTATTGATGAGTGTCTAAACTTTTTTATTTTTTTTATTTTGTTATCTCAACTTTGTTTTTTTTTAATCAAGTGTTTTTTTTTATCAATAAAAACTTACTAAAATATTTTAAATAAGAAAAATTGAATTAAAATGACATTCCACTCTACGACATATAATAATGAAATTACTTATATAACATTTAATAAGGTGAAATTATAATATTATCCTTTTTATGTTATGTGCTTTACTATTTATTTGTTACAATAAACAAGAAATTGATAAAAATGGTTACTATAGGAATGTGATAAAAATAAAAATTTTGCTTAAAAAATAAAATATAACCGTTTTAAAACAACTTTTTATTATCTTTTATTGTTTTTACTTGTTTCCTGATAATTATATGAATTATTAAAAATAAAAACATTAGATATTAAAATTATGTTTTAAATAATTAAAGTTTTTATTTTTATCATAACAACCAATTTAACCAATTTATTTTATACAGTAACCAACAAATAGCGAAGTGGAAAGGATAATATTATCATTTTATCATGTTAAATGTTATTTAAGTAATTTTATTATTTTTATATGATCAAAATTTTATTTAGATGTAATTTTTGTTTATTCAAATGTTTAATAACTCTTGATTAGTTAAGAAGTATTTGATTGAATAAAAATAAAGTTGAAATATTAAAATAAAAAAGTTTAGACACTTAATTAAATAAAAATAACGTTGAAACGCTAGAATAGAAAAAATTAGATAAATTTAAATATTTAATTAAACAAAAATAAAGTTTAGACACTAAAATAAAAAAAAACTAAAAAGTTTATATAAATGATCGAATAAAACTAAAGTTAAGATATTAAAATTAAAAAAATTGAAAAGTTAAAGACATTATTTATGTAATTAACGGAACATTTAAAATATATATATTTTGGGAGAAAGCTCCCGACTTAGTGGGCAACTGACATCCCTCCTCATTAATGTATCTTAGTGTTTTCAAGTTAAAGTCTTCCCTTTCATGTCCCATGCAGGTGGAGCTCGTTATTTTCCTTAACATAATAAAGTCGTGTTCTATGCTTTTATCCATATTAAAATGGGAAATGGGAAATTTAATTTTTGCTTTAAATAATAATAACAGTTGTTTGGTAGGTATTATTAATGATGAATGGCGACGATCATGATTCATGATTCATGATTCCTGATGAGACGACTCATAAGCTGGCAAAAAACGTACGTACGTGGGGGGGGTGGTGGAGGGAGTAATATACAAATATTGGAGGGAAGAGGAAGAGTGGCATGGAAGTAATAAACGGAAAAAGGAAGGGGGATTGAGAATAACGTGGTACAAAGTGGATAAAATCGGAACGACAAGGATCTCCACAGTCCACTCCAACTTTCTTCTTCTCTCACTAAACCAATTTCCTCGTCCACCCACTCCTCAGTCCTCTCATCGTCTATCTGTCTGTCTGTCTGTCTCACGTGGCCACTCTCTCTCTCTCCTCTCTCTCTCTCTATACCGAATACCGACGTTGGAAACAGAACAGAAGGAGGGGGGTGGGAAGGTGGGGCCGGCTGAGATTGAGACACGTGGAGAGCACGTGAGAGTAATGGACACGCTCCTATTCATTCTCAAAGTTTTAGATGTGGGGGGGTGGGGGGTGGGGGGATGATGGGTGGGGCTTATCTGGTCGCCGCGTTTCGCGGCAGCTTCCACACGAATTACGATAGATGATGAAAGCGGAAAGAAGAAAGCCCCCGCCCCGGGTGGGGCCGGTGACGGTCATCCCTATCCAGTATCCACAACCTTTTTTTTTTTTTTTTTTAAGTGGGCTCCGCTTTTCCTGGAATGTTCCAGACGTCTTTCTCTCTCCTCCCCTCTCGTTACCAATCTCTCTCCTCTGCCGCTCATCTTCTTCTGCCACGTTATTGATCAACGGCTCACGTTTTGCCGCTGTCATCATAAGCTAACTTAGCTTTTAGCCACCCACCGCATTTTCTCTCCGCCTCTCCTCCTTCGGCACTTATTTAGCCTCCACATTTCCTTTTGAAAAATATTTGACTTCATCAACTTTAAATTTTTTACTCTTTTATTATTATTATTATTATTTTTTAAGATAATATTTAAAACATATGATACAATAATAATAAAATAATTTTTAAGTTTTAAGTTTTAGAAATAAGATGTTATATTAAATAAAAAGTTTTTGAAAAATTCTAACCTTATTTTTTCTCAATTTTTTTTATTACCCTTTTCTTAAATAAGATGAATGATTTTTTTATTATTTTTTACCTAAAATTATCCCTCTACACTAATCTAAATTTTTATTTGTTTTATTCATAATTTAGTCTAATTGAATTGTCTGATTATAACGTTTTAATTTTCATCATTATAGTATGAATATATATGACTAAAGATAAAAAATTAAATCAATAGTCATCATTATGTTACAAAACTAAAATTATTGTTATTTTAATCATAATAGTAATATTAAATATATGGCTCGAGTTATCAATCTATAAAACTTTAAGTCATTATTATATTTATTAATTTAAATATTATTTTCATCATTTATGATAATTTTTAGCAATTTTGTTACTATGTATCAATAAAATTATTTTCTCTTCAAAAAAAAGTTTTAGATAGAGAAAACAGAGTATTCTATCTCCATAAAACACCTTTCTATATATATATATATATATATATATATATATATATATATATAGAAAGAAGGCATGATGTTTTAAATGTACTTTTATTTTACAACATTCCTATTCTTATTTTAAAAAAAAATTGGTGGAGGGTTAGACTTTATAGCCCCGAATAAAGGGGCGCCTCTTCGGTATTTAAAAAGCTGTCTACATAAAATATGAAAAATTAAAAGCTAATAAAGAAAATCCGGTTGATAGGGAAACCAAGGAACAATATTATTATTAAATTAACACATACATATGAAAAGGTTAATAAAGTTTGTGTGGTACGTATGTAATTTGTATATGGACGACGTAGAAAATGGTGCAGGCTTGTATCTTAGTCGGGTAAGGGTTGACCTTATTAGGGTTTAGGATAAATGGGAATCCTAAGCTACCCTTTTCAAAGAAAGGCAATTGGGAGGTGCTGGTAGCTGAGGGTGGTTTGTCTATCTCATTGATCGCTATTTCTCCATCTCCTCTCGTTTTTTTATTTTTAATTCAATTTAATGGTTGAATTACACCTAATATTATTACAATAACCATAACCATAATCTCTTTAAAACATATTTGCATTTTTTGATGATGTTTGAATAATCTTCCGATGTCACATTTAACTAGGAATCTGATTGTCGCCAGGGCCAATCTACCTTGTTCTGTCATTCTTGTGAATTAAAGATGTAGCTATTTGATCGAAATCGCTATAGATATTATCGTTTGAAGCTAAAAAGATCATAATAAACTTTAAAAGTATCTATTAAATTAAAAGGAGTTCATATTTATATAATATCAAATAGAACGGATCCCATGTGAGTCAGTTGAGCGATACGATTATAAAATAGGATCGTATATAGATATTATTCGTTTTAGGAGCAAGGAGGCTACCGTGAAACTTTAAAGCGTGTCAGTAAAAGTTGAGAGAATTACATCTTAATATAATATCAGGAAAACATACTTATCCCCAGCTATAAGATGTAACAAAAGAACAAACAAATCAATAAATTATCCCCGATGATTTTAGATTAACTAAAGAAAGATAATCATAAATAGAATTAAGAGAATTTAAAAATCACTTATCATTTATTCAACCGTTTAGGTTTAATTTTATTCAAAAGTTTAAAAAAAAATTCCAAATAGGTGAAGGCCATCTGAATTAATTCTATAGGGTTAACCATGTGATAAATCTTCAATAACTTAAAAAAACTTGAACTAGTGATCTTTTCATAACAAACCTAAGATTAGGATACTCTTCTCTACCTTAATTACCAAACCCCGTTTCAATTTTTTAAAATGGAATTTGTACCATATCTTCTTATCCTTCTTCTTCATTGAAATACTAGTAATAATAATGATAATAATAATAATAATAATAATAATAATTTAATATATGGATCAAGGATGGACTTGTCCCTCTCATATCCTAAAGAATAATTCTAGTAAAAGGACATGAGAAAGGATGCTATACCAAACAACAGAATGATTCAACACTCCAAAAAGAGAGTGACCAAATGAACTTAAAAATCATTTGTTAATCACATGATTACCCTTAAAGACGACTTGAAATGCAATCCCCTACCTGCCTTAATTAAACTTAAAGCCTCTGCCATAGAAGGAAATTGGAATGGACGGTCATGACTAATAAACCGGCCCCCCTCCCTCCTACCCTAACCAACAAAATTTATTATCATTATCTTTATTTTTGGTAAGCTGGGAAAGATCTTACCTCACCATTCCAAATAACACAAATATTTGATTATATTAATTACTCCGAGTAAGCATAAACAGAAGAAAAGGGGAGGGGAGGGAAAAGAGATGCCTAAGAAGATAGAGCCTAGGTAGGTGGGGGTGGAGATTGGAGAAAAGGTGGGAGATAAAATCATAAAAGCAGGGGATGGTGGTATCCACTATCCAGAGGTGTGAGAAGGATGGAAGTAGGGAAAATTGGGGATTTTTTTTTTAGTATTCAAAGGAAGTGGGCATGACTCATGATTATGAAGGGAGGGGAGAGGGGCACCAGTCTATAGATAATATTTGAATATTTGGGGTTGGGAGTAGAGGCAGCATCAGCATCAGGCATCTTAAACATTTATCTTTGGATTGTACAGATTGTCATTAATTAGGTAAATAAGTTGTCTTACCATCTGATCTCGCTTCTGTGTGGGTGGGGGGCAATTCAGTGGTTCCACTATTCCCGAGTGCTGCTACAAATGGGTTCAATGTTGAACCCCCAACACCCCCCTTTTTATCCTTTCTTTGACTTATCCTTTCTTTGAAGTTGGGTCCACTACAGAATGCAAAACTGAGGATTGAGAGACAGCGCCTCACATGCCTTATCAGATTTCTTTCTTTGAGCTTCTGCTTTCATGAAAAGTCAATTTCATAAATGAGCTGCCTCCCTCCCCAGACGTTTTGTTTTGGCCCTTTTGGATTTAATAATATTCATTTGCTTTTAAGACATTTTTTATTTTCAAACTATCATGTTCACACTATAAATTTGATTTATTATTATTATTATTATTTTTTCTGTTTATGTATCCCGTTCAAATTAAATTTGACCACCACTTTAGGCTGAGTGTAAAGTGTTCTTTCATTGGCTTTTTAAAATTTTCATTGTAAGCTGGGGCTCTCTAACTAGTTTTGGGTCAAAATCACCCTTTCATTTAGAAAAATATTTATTATAGGCTATATCTAAAACTTTTGTTTAAAATAGCTTTTAGAAGCCACAATTTTATTTTTTAACTAAAACCGTAATTAAAAACTGTCGTTTTATTTTTGAACTAAAACCATGGTTTCCAATTGTAGCTTTTAAATTAAAAGGTTAACAGTTTAAAATAAACAAATGGGAAAAATTATTGTCAATCTAATACCTTTTGTTCAAACCCAAAAAGAAAGGATAAAAACACATAATTTTATCAAATTTACCCTTTTAACCATCATATGACAACTTATTCTCATTTCCCTCAAACTTTCCTTTTCACTCTATTTTCCTTTCCTTATTACTTTCTTTCAGGTTTCTAGTTCTTCTCTTTCACCGGTTCTCTTTTTAGATTTGATATTAAATAACTGACTTTGTTCTGATAGTTCAAATCGAGATCGATACAAGGTTTATTCAAATATATGGTTAAGTCCAATCTAAATAGCTACTCCATAACAAACCTAGATTTACTCCATAACAAACCTAGATTTAACCCTTTTCAAGTTTATTCAAATATAAGCTTGCGATGGTTGAAATCCCAAACTAAATAGTTATTGTGTTCTGGCTGAATTTAGCAAGCTGAGTTTGTTTAAATATTAAACTTGCGATGGTTAAATCAAAGCATATATAAAAATTGTATTAAAAATGCAGTTTGGCGCGCTGAAGTTTGTTGAATCTTAACAGGAAATGTTAAATCACGATATTAATAGAAAGCGTGTTAAAAGCTTGGAAACAAGCGAGTTTGTTCAATCTGAAACAACTGACGAAACGAAGCTTAGAAAAAGCCGGGTTTGAATCTTGAAGGAATGAAAAGCTAGAAGAAAACAAAAGAGAATGGTTGAATTTGGAGGTGATATGAAAAGACACATTGAGGGATAATTTTATCTAAAGTGGGTAGATTTTAAGGTTATAAAAGTAAGAGATTAGGTTTACAAATAATTTTTGTTTTTGTCCATTTTAAACTGATTCCTCAAAATTAAATTGGGTCATTTTGAACGAAAGTGAACCCAAACTTGGGCTAAAATGAATATATATTTTTTTACAACGGGTTATCTTGAACCCAAACTCCTCTCTAACGACTAGTCCTGTTTTTTTCTAAATCTTTTCATGTGACATAAATGAGATTTGAATTCTAGGAAAATCCCAAGAAAGATAGTGGACTGTGTTATTGTTCCTGCAAATACTGTTCTTATATAATTTAACGGGCAAGGTCTGTCTTAGTAAAAACATAATACACGATTTATTAATGCAAATACTGTTATTACTATTGACCCGCCAAAGGGTAGTACATATCTGGGTTTTTGGTGGATCTAGATTACTGGAGTTTCACTCATTGGAATGTTTACAGAGTGTTTGTGTAACCGTGACTGTGAATCAAGTGAAAGAAAAGCTTCAACAAGAGAGTCCAAGCCGGCCTAGGACTTTGAAGGTAAATTCTTTAATGGTCCTAAGGGGACTCGCACTAACGATCATTCGAGAGCAAATCCAATCCAAAGTCTGACTAATTAAACCATCCCTTTCTTTGTGTAACCATGAAAATAGTTGCTTAGCACTAATTTTCCTGCCTGCACAAAAATATGGCAGGCGCCCAGATAAAGATTGTCGTTGAATAGCTCTCTCCACCACCATCAAAAGGTGGGTTTTTTTCATTCTATTGGATAAAATTACAATCACATGTACAGAGGACATCATCATCATCATCATATAGTAGAAAGCTAGAAACAAAATTTAGATAAGGTAATTCATCCCCACCTCCAGTGTGGATGCATGGGGTACACATAATGCATAAGAGGGGCCCCTAGAGTTCCTTCTCAGAAAATCGTACCCATAATTAATCACAAGTTTCTTAAACATGCTAGACCCTGCCTTTGCTTTCACATATGAGTGACCCAGTATGTATGCAATCCCAGCCTCCCTAGCATCCATTAGTTCCTTCAACTCCTCCCTTGCAGCCCTGTCAATCTTTGGACTCTCCGCTGGTACTATAAACCGGACCCTCTTCCTTGGCTGGACCAGTGTCGGGGATCGGATCTCTTTAAGCTCTGATGTTCCAGCAGCTTGTGCATTGTTGTCAGCAGCGTCATCAGCATCATCATCACACATCCTAATCCCTTCTGGGTGTGTAGCAGATGACCCAACTACTGTCATTTTCTCTTCTTCCTTCTCTGAATTGTTGTCATATGGAGTAGTGTTGATTCCCACTTTCCCTGTCCTGATAGACTCTGCTATGCTACATAAAAGATCCTTCTCAAAATCCATGTCATCCTTGTGTACATCCCGGTAACCATATCTAACGATACACCTGTAGAGTCTGTACTCTCTCGGACCAATTTGACCCACAAGGAACCGCTCCTCAGGCCTAACATGTGGAACTGGCACGGATTTAATGCAGAGAAAGACGAGGACCTGGTGGAAAGCTGGAAGGTTGGTGACAAAGTGTGAGAAAATTGCAGGGATTCCAGACACAAGCTCAGTGTGTATGATGCCAATGCCCCGAACCCTTACAATGCCCAGGCTGGGACCCAAGCTCAGTAGCCAGTTGATGGAGATCTTGTTTTGGACATCGAACTCGTAATTCTTTAGTGTTCCATAGTGCCAGACATACATGACTACCAGAAATATGAAAGCAAGTGCAATAGGAACCCATGCTCCTTGGAGGAACTTGATGAGGGAGGCCGAGAAGTAGAGAGCTTCAATTGTGCCAAAAAAGAATATGAAGCCGATTGCAAAGAAGACACTCTGGTTCCAGCACAGTACAATAACTAGAGACATCAGACAGGTCGTGACCAGCATCACTGTTATAACCGCCAAACCTGTTCCAAAATTAACAACAGGCAAAGACTCAGAAAAAAAATCTCCCAAGCCTCTCATCATTTTTAATTACAATAAAAAAAAGAATAAATATAAACATAAAATAGTTTGCAAGGCTAATAATTATATTACTTGAGTTGGCCTACTTTTAATAGTTTAGTCATACATTCTCTCTAATTCAACAAGTGAAATACCCGTTTTACAAATAGGCCGCAGTTGTCAGTCGTGAATTATATTCTTTATAGGCAATTAAAAGATAAATGGATGTACATGTAGGTGTGTGTTTGTGTCCTTCCCTTCCTCACTGCCTTCTAAGTTCTAATACACCATTTAGCTTTTAGATTCTATATTCACAAACAGACAGCTGTCAGTGATGGATTATAATTTTATTTATAGGCATAAAAAGAGGATTGGAAAAATGCACTTATTGTGCTATAAGATGCCAACTCTGTTCAAAGCAATCAGAACCAGTCGTGGTTATTTTGCTCTCACTTGTGGTATATCTTCCTCTCTATGTCCTCCTCTTCTCTCTCTCTCTCTCTCACACACACACACACATTCTTTCTATACACATCAAATATGATCAAGAAAGTCACATGACCTAAACCATCAGTTCATTTGAGACATCTTATATCTAGATGATCATCCGCACATGACAGCTTCAGCACAATACATGCATGATATAATATGACAGATTCAAAGACCAGCCATGGATTGCCAGGCTTTCCTACTGTAAAACTACATGAAACTAACTGTAATGTGGACGGATTATACTAATGCATGAGTGTGCACAGAGACAGTATAGATTAGACATTCAAAAGGGAATGTGTTTTCCCTCAAGGAGGAAGACGACCCTTGACCTGATCTTGTATGTTATAACCCTCGACACAGTTAAATCTCTCATCCCTTCACTAGACATATAACAAGCCATCAATACTGTATTTTTGCTTTCAATAAGGAAAAAAAATGATATATCATGATGGAAACTTAGATGACCAATGGAGCACCACCAGAACCATTAACATGTTATATATGCCATGAATCTAACCATGGCTCTTAAAAAAAGGATATGCTTGAATCTGGGATTAAGATTCAAGACTATACTAAGCATCAATTCATTTTGCAAAAAAAAAAAAAAGACACTAGCTTGCCCACTGCAATAATTATAAACCTACACGAGGAATATATCTAAACCTGATTATTTAGGAATATTTCTAAAACGTAAATGGGGTTAAGATTAGTGTTATTTTCATACCAGATGCATTACCCAAGCGGTTTGTGTCTCTGAAACCAATAGTAACAGCCAAGCATAACAGCATTAAGATCCAGTTGATCTCTGGGATGTAAATCTGCCCATGTATTTTGGACGATGTGTGGACTATTTTGACTCTAGGAAAGCAACCTAGAGCAGAGCATTGCTTGATGATCGAGAAAGTCCCAGTGATGATAGCTTGGCTTCCCACTACCGCAGCAAGTATGGCTATAACCAGGACTGGCCATCTTAGCTTCTCTGTCACATAGCACAGGAATATGGATAATTTTTTATAAGCTGAAGCTCACTTAAAAATCAAGTCGTACATCCTCGAGAAAAGAAATCTATGGTATATACCTGGTACAGATACATAAAATCCAATCCGGTAATCACTTTCGATCAGATGATGTCGAGATAGATAAGCAGCTTGTCCCATATATGCCAGAATCAAGGACGGGTATACCATAGAGGTGAAAGCAATCTGCAAAAACATGAACAAGTTTGTCAACAAATAGCAGTTAATTACAATTAAGGAAAAAAGACAAACAAACAAAACTAAAACTGCTGCCTTCAACTTGAGCTTGAGATAGAATTATTAAATAAAACAAGTTTATGCAATTAACTTGTCATAATAAGAATTATTGTTTTATCTTTAGTAAATCGCTGACATCAAAATAAACGTGGTTTTCACACCCCAACTCCTTCCCATCCGAGCCACAAAGGAGGTGCTCCTTGAGTTAGAAAGTTCAAACATTCTTAAGTACACAAATGGAACCTTTCTAATTGCTGAAGTTGGCACAAAAGTACAAGGTACAATAAATGAAAGGCAATAAGCAAAACAGCAGGAAAAAGAACATGATCAACCAAAGAAGCATGTTAATGATACCAATACTTTTTTAGCAATGATTTAATGATACCAAAGAAGCATGTTATTCTTACTGGCATAGGAAAACAGAGCCTATACAGACGCTCTGGTTAGCACCTCAACAGTCAGCACCTCAATATTCACTGTTGAGAATAATAGGATATTCTCTTGTTTATCTTCTCCCTTTCTTGTATATTATTTTCCTTCCTTTTTGTATTTTATTTGTTTTCTTTTTGTGTCTTCCTGATGTATATAAATAGGTAGGACCTATATACTGTATTTTACACATCCATTCAATAAGAAAAATATTATTTTCTTCTATCCTTTCACATGGTATCAAAGTCATTGAAGGTTCGGTTAGGGTTTTGTAGTGTTTTCAATTCTGGCAACCCATCTAATGGTCGTGCCTCACTCCGGCCACCCCACCTTCATCGTAGGAAGCTTCGGAACCCTTTGCTGCCGCGTCCCCTGCCCAAAAATTTTTCGGTGAACTTTTCCAACCAACTTTTCTGACATCGTTGTTTTTGGCCGAAGAGCCCACCATTGGAATCGCCTTGGCTTGATCTATCCTTTGGAGGAAACACCTTTAGCAACTACTAGACCACGTGCCCACACACGCGATTTTTCTCGCTGGCATTTTCCTTCATGCGCCGGCACGTGAGGGCGCGTGAGCTTGCCGCTGACGACCGGACTTCTTCTCCTAGCTCGTTAGGTGCCGATCTCCACTTCTATCCACTTGTCTTCCTGTTTTGAGACCTACAACTGCCCCTTTTCTTTGTTTTTATGTCCGGTTGGCACTTTTCTCCGAGATTTCCTCTTGTTTTCCGAGCACCAGTCATTGTTATTGTCTCTTCCAATCTCTTGAGACCCTTGTGTCTCCACTGGTAACCGTGTTATGTTGTTTGAGTTGACTTTGTTCCTTTTCTCACTTCTATGGTTGCTAAAGGGAGCTCATCCACACCTCCGGGATTTATTCTTCCGCACAACGAGTATAAGGAGTACATCCACCTCACTCAGGCAACCAAATTTCATCAATTTCGTCTGTTGCCCAAACCGGTAATGTCTCTACTTACTTTTTACGTTCATCCGGTCCATGGATTCTCGATTCCGGAGCTTCTGATCATCTCTCTAGTAATAAGGATCTTTTTTCTTCCCTTACTATTACATCACCTCTAACCATGATTACTTTAGCTAATGGCTCTTAAACCATTGCTAAAGGAATCGGTTCGGCATATCCTCTTCCTTCCATATCCCTTACTTTTGTCCTTTATGTTCTTGATTCTCGTTTTAATCTGATTTCTATCAGTAAGTTGACTCAAGAACTTAATTGTTTGATTACCTTTTCAGATAATTCTGTCACATTGTAGGACCGAAGTACGGGGAGGACGATTGGCATAGGACGTGAGTTTCAGGGCCTCTGTCATCTCAGCTCACCTTCATCTTCCACTGCTTGCATTTCCATGGATACTCTTTTCCTTATTCATAATCACCTTGGTCATCCGAATATTTCCAAGTTTCGGAAAATGGTTCCTCATTTTTCTAGTTTGTCCTTGAGTGTGAGTCATGTCAGCTTGGGAAACATACTCGTGTCCCATTCCCTAGGCGGCTAAATCAATGGACAAAGTCTCATTTCGAGCTTGTCCACACTGATGTTTGGGATCCTGCCGGACTAAGTCTACTTTGGGGTTTCAGTATTTTGTCACTTTTATAGATGATTATTCTTGTTGTACTTGGCTATTTTTAATAAAAACTCGAGCTAGGTTATTCTATTTTCAGTTTCCACTTGTTGAAGTTCAGGCACTCAGTGTCGATCGGTTGTATCCTCACGAGTGATAATGCCAAGGGATATCTTTATGGACCATTCTCCCCCTTTATGTCCTCACATGGTATTCTTCATCAATCCTCTTGAGGCTTACACTCCTCAACATAATGGAGTGGCTAAGTGCAAGAACCGTCATTTAATTGAAACCACTCGCATTCTTCTACTCCATAAGTTTCCTCAACATTTTTAAGGGGATGCTACCTTAGACGCTTGTTATTTGACTAATCGTATGCCATCATCTGTCTTACATGATCAAATCCCTCATTCCATCGTTTTTCCAAACCAACCCCTCTTTTGCTTTCCCCCTTGTGTCTTTGTTTGTGTCTATTTTGTCCATATTCTTACTCCTAGACAAGATAAGCTCTCAGCCAAAGCCACAAAGTGTGTCTTCCTCAATTATTCCCGACTTCAACAAGGTTATCACTGCTACTCTCTTGATACACATCGTTACTTCGTCTTTGCTAATGTCACATTTTTGAACTTCTTACATGTTCCACACCTGCCACCTACCCTCCCGATTCGATGTCATATCTCACCCCTTCTTTATCACATCACGGATACCTCATGTACCTTCATTTCTCCACCTCAACCATTGCAGGTTTATACTCGTCGCCCACATATTGACACTGAGCCTTTAGCTAACTTATCTCCTATGGCGCCCTCCTTCTCGACGTCTTGCTGTCTCCCGTTGATCTTCCAATTTCCATTCAGAAAGGTACTCGTTCCTCTCGTAACCCCCATCCTATCTATAATTTCCTGACTTATCACCACTTATCTTCACCATATTCTACTTTAATTTCCACCTTGTCTTCTGTTTCTCTTCCTAAAACTGTGCATGAGGCCCTCTCTCATCTGGGCTAGAAATAGGCAATGATTAAAGAAATGGTTGCCCTGCATTCTATTAACACATAGGACCTAGTCACCTTACCTGCTGGCAAGTCTCTTGTTGGTTGCCATTGGGTTTATACTGTTAAGATTGGTCCGGATGACCGGGTGGACCGTCTTAAGGCTCGTTTAGTTACCAAGGGGTATACTCAGATATATGGCTTTGACTACTATGACACTTTTTCCCCAGTTGCCAAGATGGCTTCCGTTCGTCTTCTCTTATCTATGGCTACTATGAGATCTTGGCCCCTGTATCAATTGGACATCAAGAATGCATTTCTCCATGGTGTGCTCCTTAGGAGGAGGTATATGAAGCGGCCAAACTTGGATTTGTTGCTCGGGAAGTCTAGTTTGATATCTGTACATGACATTCCTTATATGGCTAAGCGGTCTCGAGGCGGTTTGACCGCTTTAGCTACGTGAGTCTGAGTTTGGTATGACTTGGAGTACATCGGACCACTATATTCTATCATCATACATCCTCAGGACAATGCATCTATTTAATTGTTTATGTGGACGACATTGTTATAACAAGCAGTGATCATGATGGTATTTGGAAACTTAAACATCTCTTCAGCCACTTTTAAACAAAAGAGTTGGGGAAACTCAAGTACTTTCTAAGGATTGAGATAGCTTAGTCTAATTTCGGTGTGATTATGTCTCAGAGGAAGTATATCTTGGATATATTGGAGAAAACTGGTATGCTAGATTGTAAAATTGTAGACACTCCTATGGATCCGAATTTCAAGCTTGTACCTGGACAGGAGGAGCCTCTACGAGATCCATGGAGATATCGTCGACTAGTGGGGAGACTAAACTACCTCACCATCACCCTACCGAACATTTCCTTTCCTATGAGAGTAGTTAGTCAGTTCCTGCAGTCATCATGTGATAGTCACTAGGATGCTGTGATCTGTATCCTCTGTTATATCAAAGGAACACCGAGCTAGGGAGTGTTATATGAAAACAGAGGTCACACCCAGATTGTTGGATATTGTGATGCAGACTAGATAGGCTCGCCCACAAATAGACGCTCCATTTAAGGATATCGTGTATTTATTGGAGGCAACTTAATATCCCAGAAGAGTAAGAAACAGGATGTAATGGCCACGTCTAGTGCTGAAGTTAAGTATTGAACTATGCCTTTGGCAACTTGTGAACTCATATGGCTCAAACAGCTTCTTCAGGAGCTAAGATTTGGGAAGGATGAACAAATGACATTTGTGTGTGATAACCAAGCAACCCTACACATTGCCTCAAACCCAGTCTTTCATGAGAGGACCAAACATATTGAAGTGGACTGTCACTTCATTTGAGAGAAAATTGTCTCAGGATGCTTGAGTGACGAACTAGAGGACATTTTCACTAAGTCTCTCTGAGGTTTGAGGATTCAGTACATTTGTAACAAGCTTGGTGCATATGACCTATATGCTCCAGCCTAAGGGAAAGTGTTGAGAATCATAGGATATTCTTAAGATATTCTCTGGTTTATCTCCTTCCTTTCTTGTATATTATTTTCCTTCTTTTTTGTACTTTATTTGTTTCCTTTTCGTGTCTTCCTGGTGTATATAAATAGGTAGGACCTATACTGTATTTTACACATCTATTCAATAAGAAAAGTATTCTTTTCTTCTATCCTTTCACATTTACAAACAGGGTAAGAAGGGTGTGTTAGTAGACTGGACAGCATCTGTAAGTAGAAGGAACTTTGAATTATGGTAAACTACTTGAATTATTTATGTTCCTGGTCAGCAACTTTGGAGTGAGATGTCAAGCATTTTGTATGGCAGGAATATCCTGGGGCATATTCAAATTCTGCATCCAGCCAAGCCACTACATGGAGTATAATGTTAAAATTCGAAAGAGTTTGGAAGTTCCATATTGTTTATCCTGGTAAATTTTTGGAGCACAACTCACTAGGGTCCTGGTTGGGAGGATTGGGGTTATCGATTTGCAGGGGCAAACTATAAATAAAGCTTCAATTTTTGAAACAAAGAAAAAGAAAAAATACATTAAGGGGCAAACTTCAACATTATCTACAGTTTTGTTGAATATTCACAATCAATACATAGTGTCTTTGAAATGGAAGGCCCTTGTTGGGTTGGAATATACATAGAGACAGATTCCTACATGAGTCCAATATTCAAGTACCAGAACAACTAACATCGTGGAAACCAAAGGCAAATATTTCCTGTTGACAAGCCTTACTATAATGACCAATTAGGACTATACGTGATCCTAACAACTAAAGGTCAATAGTCTTAACACTTGTATGAGACGAGCCCTGTTGACATTCCTAGCTATCCATGGAATTTTAGAACAATCTTGAAATCTTCACTCCAGAATACTAGACCATACTAGTAACAGAAACCAAGCATGTTATGCAAGAAACATGAGATAATGAGAGAACCAAGATAAACTTCATAATAGGTATTGACTTGTGTGCCTCCTATTGAATTGCAAAACCTAAATTAGTGTTATTATGCATGTAGAGGATATCGGTGGTCATGTTCCGTGCTGAGTTTAGCAAGGGTTTGAAGGGGGCAATGCCCCTGGATAAGTTTTCTTTTATTTATTTACTGAATGACAAGTTTTTCCCTGTTATACCTCTTATGAATTACGGTTTTATTAGAGAAAGAAAAATGAATTGCAGCCATAATTGTGAGGAGAAGAAGAGTCTTCATCATTGTAACCCTTCTACTTCTGTTTCATTAGCAGATTCATTAAGCGTTGAAGCACTTTGTGGACCTAAGGATCACATTGACCACCAAACAATATTCAAATCTCCCTTCTTTTTTCTTCAATTCTATTTGTGTCCCTGGTTGTGTTAAACACTTCTGATGATTTAAAATATTTACTATTCCAAAAGATGGTTTTGTATGCCAAAACACAAGAGCAAATGCCAAAAATAAGCTAACAAATTTCCCCCCAGTTTTGAAGTAGTTGCTTCGCAGCACAAATATTAATAGCTGCCCATTTCTATGGAAGAAAGATTTAAGGCAGACACTTACACCTGCAACAGGATGTAAACTCAGGTGGCGAGTTCATAACTTCTTTTCAATTTAAAATTGGCCGGCTGCAATAAAGGGAAGTACTAGATCAAAAATCATTTAAATGAGATAATGATCAACATGTATGCAGAGGGTGCTAATTATGACTGATCTGAAAAACACTCCAACAACGATCATGAAAGTGCATTATGAATGCTAGTTGGGAAGTTGAGATGCTCGGTCAGAACCTTGCCCTCTGATCAAGTGGGAAAAGAAAGCTGAAGATATGTACAAACAAGGCTCATAAAAGGGGCTTCTAGGAAGAATTATAGACAACCTTAAAAGTTCAGAAAATAGAACTAGCTAATTTTTAGTCAGATGGTTTTTCCCCACGCAGAATCAGCAAAACATGTCACAGGGAGAATTATCCAGAAATCATCAGTTAATCTACCAAATAAAAATACATACCTTGATTGATAACTGTGAAAAGTGCCCAAGATCAGCAAACATAGCTTCTGAACCTGGAACAATGGAAGTGGGCATTAGGAAAAAAGAAAACCAGTCTGACTTTAAATATCATAAAATTCACAATTAATCATATGCATGCAAATTTACCTGTTATACACAACAGGATTCCCCCCAGGGACATCCAACCTCCTCTTTGAGTTTTCTTCAAAAATTTGTACATGTAGTATGGAGACAGAGCTTGATACACATGAGGGTTCCAGTGAAAAATATTATATAAACCAATAGCACTGATACAAAAGAGCCATAAGACTACCACAGGGGCAAATAAGAACCCAACCCTGTGGGTACCATAATGTTGGAGAGCAAACAAGCCTATCAGTATGATGCATGCAGCTGGAACTTCTACATCTGCAAAAATATCAAGATGTGAGTATTAAACTACAAGCATATGATGTAGTGAGTAAAAGATTGAAAGTGCTATTAATTCTCTATAAATCATCAATTGCAAGTATTTCTATCATCAAAATTCCTATCTTCACTAATATGTAAAAGATTTAATTTTTTCCTTGCAGATTATAGCAACTTAAGCATGACCAAATGCACGATTTAAACTTTTTGCTTGAATATTCTATAAACTTAAGCGTGATCAAATGCACCATGGTTGCCGTAATATTAGTACCCAACTTCATGATTCATCACAAGGATTTATTTTTCCCTGTTGATGACAGCAAGACACTAGACCAAACCTCGGCATTTATCACAAGTCAAGTTACAAAGTAGAGAAAGGTCAGATGATATTTCAACAAGCTGAAATTCTACAAAATTTCAATAGTCAGCATGTTAGTCCATGATTAGGCAAAAGAACTAAAAGAATCTGCATGCTCAAATAGTTTCTTGAGATTGCTGTGAACCACAATTATATCCAGTCATTCTTCAACAAATAAACAAAAGACATCCTTTTAAAAAATATTGGCTTGCAAGAACTAACTTCTACTGTTTGAGGTTGCCTAGAGCACCTCATTTTCCATTCCATGCTGACTACATTCTAGTGGTTATAGTTTATTGCCATCTCCAGATTCTCCATGTAAGCATGTTAAATTCTATTTTTTATCACTCTGAAATGTCAGACAAGTGAAGAGTATTGGGATGACTCTTGCTAGATGGTACTCAATCAAGAAGAGATGTGAGTAAGTGTGTCTGACGATGCCTACACTGATTCTGGGAGATGGAATCCATGAAAACATTTTAGTCATACCAATGGAGCAAGTGTTATGACAACGAGATCATATCAATGCAAGAAGGCAATATTTACCAAATCTAAAGATACAGATGAAGACTACGAAGACCCTGAATCTGCAGATCCAGGGCAATGTGTGGGTTTTAGTGGGGACATGCTATGTATGATACCGAATATGGGTGTTTCAGGGTGTGTTCAGAAGGCACACCAAAGAGAAAATAGGATAACACATTCTATTTCACCGGTATAGCCATTTCTGCTTTACCCACCAAGGAATATGGGCAAAAACACTCTTTGAGGGATACCTATGTGATTGCAGTTTGAAGCTAGTGTTGACGCTCTAAAGAGAGATAATTACCATTTGAACCATGCTACAAAGAAAAGGAATTGAGGAGAGGACCAAAGATGTGAAAAGGACAGATACGTACAGGTATAATTTCATACTACCACAGCACTCAGTACATGGTGACCATTTGTTCAACTACCAGCTAGGCCCTTCCCAGGTCTCGTGAATATTTATTTTCATGGCATTGTTTCACCAAGGCCTGAAATTATCACTGAATTCAATCAACTATCCTAAGATTGCCCAACATTTTCAACTGGGAAGGATACAGGATCTGTGTTTTCACTGCCTTAACCATTTTACAGCTCGTAAGCATACAAGAGTAACAAATCACCAATACATGGACTCCCATCATCTTTCCAAACTCCTTAGCCTACTTAACAACAGGTACAAATTCAGCTATTTAAAATTCACTGAATCAACAAATTTCCTTTCTGGACCATGGAATGGCTTCTAAACTATATTATAAGTAACATGGTCATGTACATACTTCTTGTCAGTTTTAAAAGACCAACTCTCCTAAAAGCTCAAGCTTATAGGATTTGAGTTTAATATGAATATCATGCTTCTTAACACCCTCCCTCACGTGCATGCGGCCCCATATCCCTGCACGTGGAGAGTCAAACAAAGTCCACTATGAACTTTCAAATATACAAAACCTCAAGAGCTCTTGTCAAACCAAGCTATGATATTATGTTAAACGACCAACTCTCCTAAAAGTTCAAGCTTATAGGATTTGGGTTTAATATGAATATCATGCTTCTTAATAGTCAAGAAATTGTTAGCCAAATTTTCCAAACATGGATGAGTAAAATATCTCATGCTACAGTGAACATTGGGCAGTGGCTTCTATAATGGCTCAGACAAGGTACTCTCCGATGAAGTTGGGCTGTAACTCATGTGATTTATGAGTTTTTGGATGTCACTCAGTTGTCTAGTTCATAACAATTCTGGAAAATATAAATCCCAGATTTGAATGCTTCCCTATGATATATTTCTTATTCAATCCTACAACTTCTTCACATGGTCCAAACTAAACAGACCTCGTATTATTCTGAAGAGTTCTGCTACAGATACATTCCATCTGCTTTGTACGACATAATCTAAGCTATATTTGGTCATATTTGCCTACACACATAATCACTTCTCCACAATAATAGCACCTGAATAATCACCATAATTGCAGCAGCTGATTATCTTTGTGACTATAGCTGTGCACATCCTGAGTTTACAACAACCTGGCTTTGGGAACTTGCTCATAGTGTTTCATCAGCCATAGTGGTAAATGATGATGGGTCAGTTGACACACTGGACTAATATGGAGACAGATAGGAACTCGTTAGAGCAATGTGGCCTTTGATCCCATAAAGACTGTAAAATGAGTGAAAGGAAATCTCACTATATTTACAGTTGAATCATCTAACCTATAGAATATACATTGGAAGAGCAAGAGAAAACAATTACAGACCATAATTGAAGGCATAAACACTGGATGCACGCAGCTACAGACTGTAGTCAGGATGATAATTCAGCTACTACAGTCATGGTGATTATGCAGCCCCTATCATCATGGAGAAGTGATTATTCAGCAGCTATCATCACGGAGAAAATTCAGTAATGGATTCAGTAAGTCTGGAGATACTATGGCACACTAACCTGAAAACTACATATATTGCTTGAATTCTACAATCATAAGTCTGGATTCAGTTCCGTATGACATTTCAGCAAAGGGAAGAGCCTTCTCAAACAAGGTTCAGTTGAAGAATAGTATATTCTAAGGCATCAACATCCACCATAAAAGTTCTTGCCTGTTCCAATTCCTATTGATTCTGTTCCCTCTGATGCAGGAATCCTCTTTAATTTGAACCACAAAAGTATGGAAATTTCATTAGTCATCCAAGGGAGAGGAGGCAATGATCCAGCAGAGGTAAGCATCATATGCTTTCCAGAACATTGCTAGAAGAACCTTAGGTCAAACCAATCAACCAGGGGATCTAATAGGTCAAAATAAAGGTCCTCTGCATCTAAATCTTCCGGCCTTAAAGAAAGGTTGATCACACATAAGCCTGCAAGCTTGAATCTTATCCTTTCCTCTTGATAAGACATCACTCTAGATCTGTACTTGAGCAAATTTTGCATTTCTACGAATAACAAAGTTTTGCATTTTCTTACAGCTAAACCTGCTGCAATGCATTACTAAAGAATCTAAAGTGTTCCTCCTTCCCAAACAGACAAATAGTACTATTCATTTGTACTATTTTCTAGATGTTTCTGGAGGGTGTCAGTAGTATAATATGGATTTAGAATCCCTTGAAGCAAACTGCAGGATGAGCTGAAAACACACCATCGCAATAACTTTGAATGCTATGGGTTTCTAACCAACCTGAATTTGGGAAAGGAAGAAAACAAATATTTTCGGTGGTTTGAATGGCAACAACATTTTAGGCACAAAAATTTTGGGAAATTGGGAATTGGACCAAGTAAACAAGACCCAGCTTGAAGTTCTACCAAAAATCAACAAATTCAGGTAAAAAATGACAGGAAATATTTCAGGTAAGTTCATAAATTACTGGGAAAATTCACAAAAATATATGGACACACCAAACCAAGAAGAGTTAGAGCACAATCTGCCCACATATATCAATGGTGTCCACTTATGAGAAATCATTCTAGAAGCATCCATAGATCAAGTTGCAGAACGGTAAAAGTAAAACAAATCTTACATTTGTGATGCTCTTTCTCCATTGAAAGCTCAAGGCCCGACACCGCTGAAAAAACTGCACGATGGCCCCCCCCCCAACGATCCAGTCAGTTGAAAACACCTAACTTCACAAGTTAACAGAAAAAACCAAAAAATAAAAAATAAAGAAAAGGTGAAAATACCAGAAATGGCAGGCGTGAGGACTCCATCACCAATCACCATGCAAGTCCCAATCAAAGCCAGAACGAGCAAAATTTTCTGCAACACCCTATGCTTCTCCAGCACAGACTTCAATCTCGACCCGAAACTCGGAGTTTCGGTTGACCCGCCGCCATCCTTCTTGTATTCCGAGAGCTCCTCATCGGCAGACTGACAATTGGGCAATGAGTTGACTCGGGCATGTCGGCATAGCAACGAGTAAAGCGCAAAAGTCCCTCCTTCGCCATTATCGTCCGCTTTAAGAACAATGAATACGTATTTGATCAGAGGAATCAAAGTCAGAGTCCAGAAAACGAAAGACAAAACCCCATAAATCTCTTCGTTCGTCTCCGAGTGTTGAATGTCTTCAGCGAAGGTGCTCTTGTAAACATACAAAGGCGAAGTGCTCAAATCCCCATACACAACGCCTAAGCTCTGGTACGCTAAGGTCAAAACCGTCCTCCACGATTCCTTCTGCAACAACAACAGCGGTTATCAAAGATCACGGCGGCATCCTTCTGAAACAACCCAAAAAAGAAAAAGCAAATTCCTCAAACACCCATCTCACCTTAGCACGATTCGCATAAACCCCACCTTCCAGATCCATCATAAGCGGCCTCAAACCCCTCCCAACACCATTTCCGCCGGGAATTGGAGATTTTCAACGATGACCCATTCACCCCCTTACACTAATAAACAAACCCAAAATTGATTGTTCTAGCATGTACTCTGTTTAATGTAACACAACAGTTCAACAACCCTCAACCTCAATGACTATAAATAGCAACGCAAGAAGAAAGAAATAGGTAGAAAAGGCCACGACCCAGTACAAGAAATGTATTGTTTTCGTGGAGGGAGTGGTTGAGACTGGGCATCGGATTAGAATATAATAATTTTATTCAGCTTGTATCGGTTTTGGAGTTTCTGAGCTGGGTGGTAGTGGTGGTGGAGAGGTTGGAGTTTGCGTTTTCCTTTGTATTTTGTATTAATTAATAAGTATTCACAAACAAATGCAGCCTACTTAAAGCAATCAGAATCTTCTTCTCCCACTCTTGCCCTCACAAAAACTGGAAATTCAACAGCTCTTAATTCTTATGCTCCCTCATAAACCCCTCTCTGTTTTCTGTGTTTTAATGGCAGTCACCCTGACCCATACCTTTTTTATTTTTCAATAAATGCCCTATCTTTTAGACTTATTTTTAAATCATATACAAACATTTTTTTTTTAAATAATTTATTTTCAAAATCAGAATATTTGTATACTGAAAAATAAAATAAAATAAAATCTACACGTTTTTGTTTCTATATTTTCCACATACCTATCCAATAAAATCTAGCAAATGATATGCTTGATTGCTTTTCCTTTTCTTTTTTTTTTCTTTTTTTTTTTTTGGTAGACAGATATATTTATTAAGGGATAAGTATTGTGACTTGTCCATTTTGGAATAGCAGTCATCCCAGTGACATTACTATAAGATATAATCAACAAAAAATTTGTATTTTCGCAAATATTTCAAGAAAAATAAAAAATGGAGATGGTACTAGATTGTGATTGGTTCATTTTTGGAGAAAAAGGGTTTGGTTCAATGATTGTGGGTTCCTCCATGCCCACCATCTATGATCTGGCCTTATTTAATTTAATTAATACTATTTGATCATTCATATTCAAGCTCTTATACTTCTCAATATGACCTCCTACCAAACAAGAAAATAATATTGATTTGATTTGATCATTCTTTGCGTATCTTTCATTTGTCACAATTTTGATTCTCTCAATTTATTGAAATTGTTGATCAAACTTATCATTGCCATACCCTTTTTTTTTTTTTTAGACAATTCTTTCTACCATAAAATGTTAATCAAGGTCATAATTAATTTAACAATATTGTTTTATTAATTTTAGTATCTTATGAGATGAATATCGGTTTAGAAATTAATTTTAAAGCAATATTAACATTTGATGTAGCACCAACATACCATTGTATTAATTTAAAAAAAAAATCTGATTATTTTAAGTTTCTTTTTTTTTTTAAATTTGAACCATTAACTAAATTAAAAATAAAAAGTCCAAGGGGATTCCACAAAACAAAGAGGATTTACAAGTGTCCCCCACATCCCTCGTGCCATACGTTACTCTCATTCCCTGTGTACCCCATTGGTGTCCATGACTTCAGGGTGGAATCCCAATCCCTATTTCTTTTTCCTTTTTTCTTTCATTTTCTCGGGAAAACATCTTTATGGTCATGGTTTTAATTTATTTAAAAAATTAGGTTTGAAGGACATGAAACCAAAGTAAGGTCATTAATTTTAAAAACATTTGATAGACTATCCAACAAATTTTTATATACAATCTTAAATCTTATGAACTATCATATGGTTAGATATAATCTCATGTCTATTGTTAGATCTTTTATCAAATATTTTTATCTTTTTTTATTAAATATTTTTAAAATTAAAGGATTATATTTTGGTTTTAGACCTTTTGATTATAATTTCTCAACTAAATTAAAAAGGGAGCCATAACGTACTTTTTCCTTCAATTTCCCATGAAAAGGGATTCCCATTTACTTTTCCATTTTGCCTTTTGGCTTTTTCGTGTTTTCATTTTCTGGGTTGGTGAAACACTTTCAAGAATTTGACTAGAAACAGGGAAAATCAATTCACTTTTTAGTGATGTCATAAGTAAGAAACAACCACTCTAGCAAATGTTTGGTAGGAGAGAAAATGTGAGGAAAAGGAAGTAATATGGGAAGGTAAAAAGGATTAACTATATTCAAAATGAATAATTTATTATTTTTTAAAAAAGCTAAATAATTTAGTTAAGTAAATTATCTACTGATATGGCTGAATATTTTTTAAGCATAAGCTTTCTTTTGCTTTTGAATATTAAGTGTTTCTGTATAGAGGTAGACATGATGAACAAGTAAATGAATTACTTATTTACATGTTTTGTAATTTTTTGTTATATAAAAATTAAATAATTTAAATTATAATAAAATTAACTATATTTGATTTTTTTTTTTATATAAAAAGGTCTTAGACTCAAATTTCTATAAGAACAAAAATATTATAATAATTTAATGTAAAATTAATAAATATAATAAAAAGGATAATAATAATAATTTGAAATAACTTAAATGAAGTGTTCCCTCTTTTCTATAGTTGATTTCACTACCATCAACCTCATTACTTTGGTTTACTAGTCCATCTTCTATAGGCAAATTTTCACATGAATATTTTTTTAAAAACTTATGTTTATTTTTTATATCTCTAAGTTGTTTTTTTATTTCAAATCTTTTAAATCTAAACAATTGCATTTATCTAAATAGACAATAAAATGCTTATTTTGAGTATAAAATTATTACCATTGTTCAATTTAGGATGCATAAAAACGTTGGTTTGCTCCCGAGATTTGGATCAAGTGGTAAATTAGTAAGATGTATTTACAAGAGTTCCCAATTTTGAACCCTATAAATAAAATACTATAATGATATAATATAAAATAAATAAATATATATATGAAAAAAGGTGTTAGTTTCTTTAATATATATAGGATAGTTTGCTTAGTTGAACTTAATGCATCCTTCATTTAAAAGGATGTCCCATCCTTTTTGCACATCTTCGTGGTTATTTGCCGATTTAATTTTAATATAATGGTACACAATAAGGATGTTATGTCTACGTTAAGAGTATTTGTGATATTCCACGTCCGATGAGAGAAGTCGGAAGGTACTAATCCTTACAATTTTATTTTGGAAAGTTTTGATTTTCTTAATGAGAAAGCGGGAATTTTTTATTTTTTAGTAGGATATCCAAAAAAATAATGTAAATTATGTTTTATGATATGATGGAACATGAGAATATATGTATATTCAATGATGTCATATCTTATTATGGTCATGTTTGGGTAAACAGTTTAATTAAGCACTTATTTTATAAGAGTTTATTAGACGATAGCTTATGTCATATGTACTTCAATATGCTATTTGTATTTGAATGCATATTTTAAAAAGCGTTTATACATTATTTTAAGGTGTTTGAATGTATTACTACACAAGCACTTATAACAATTGAAATTACCAAAAAAAACCCTTATAAACACTTTTTAAATTGAAATGTTTGAATAAATAAGCGCTAGTCATAATTTTAAAAAATAAATAAAAAAACTAAAAATTAATATATATATATATATATATATATATATATATATATATATATACCTATATATATATATATCATGCTTATGATAAAAAAATTAAAAAAAGTAAAACTTCAATATATACAAAAAACATTTATCATTTAAATGTAACTACCTGTATAAAAAATAGCTAATAAACAATTAACCATTTTAAATTTTGTTTCGTATGCGTAAAGAGATTATAAAAGCTTTAAAATATTAAATGTTTTTCTTAATTAAAAAAATCTTTGAATGACTACATAAATTGAAGCGTGATGTCTTAGGAAGCTACATGGATTATTTAAGAAATGCATCCAGGCGTAAAAGCTTTCTTTGGAACGAAATTGTGAGGCGCAGGCGTGGAACGTGGGTTTTTTTAAGTAATGCTCACCCTACCTAATATAAATAAAAATTATATATCTCATTAAATATTGTCTATATTTTTTATTTAATAATAAAATACAATAAATTAAAGAACATAAAACATCACTAGTGTTTCTCATCATCACAAACATTTCACAAACAAAATAAAAAACATCATTTGTGCTTCCATCATCAAAAAAATTATAAATTCAAAAACAAAATAAACACTCATGGATCTACATCAAATTATAAATTAAAAAAATCATCATCAATATCAAATTTTCCACCATCAATAGAATCTTTTTCTGTTTTTTAATTATATTTCATAAATTTTTCCCTATTTTACATCAATTTTTTCAAAAATCTTGCCTATTTTTCAAATAATTTTTTGGAATTTGTTTTATAATGTTTTCATTCTCTTTCATAATTTTTTTCCTATTTTTACATAAATTTTCAAAAAATGTACCTATTTTTTTACATAATTGATTGGAATTTGTTTTATTTTTTTAATTATTTCTCTTTTTTTCCTAAATTTTCAAAAAAAATTACCTATTTTTTACAGAATTTTTTCAGAATTTTTTTTCAAGATTTTCCCTATTTTTTACATAATTTTTCATAATAACTGTTTTATCATTAAGATGATCGATTTTTAGGTTTTCATATAAGTTTTTTTAAGTTTTGTTTGATAAGTTTCTCCTTGAATCTTATTGAAATAAGATAAAATTAGTTTACATCGGTCATAAATTATTTTTATAAGTTATTCCAAACACCTGTAATTTTTATCAAAAGTACTTATGTGAGAATATAAGTTCTAATAAGTTATAAATAAGCTCTCCCAAATGCACCCTAAATGACATATCCTTTTTATATTAAATTTAATAAATATGACAAGATTTAATATATCTAATGAAATATGTTACATTTTTTATATGTTATTTTTAATATTTAAACTAAAAATTAGTCTAATTTTCTTTCAATTTTTTCTCTGCTAGTCTTTTTTTAATGAAAGTGGTTTTTTTCTCATTCTTTATATTAAATCACCGTTTTACATATCTTTCCATGATTTTCTTTCTCAATAAAGTGATTATTCCATATTGATATAGGTTTTTATTTGTTTTTTTTTTGTAATTTAGTCGTCCTTTTTGTGTGACGAGTGGTTGTTGTTATCTCGGTGCAATGTGTAGTTGTTTTTGTCTTATCTGACGTTTTGTTTTCCTTGTCGATGATCACGGCTTTTATGTTATGTATGAAGCGATTGAAGCGAGCAGAAATGTCCCGATCGAACGGCAATCTATAAAGCGTAAAATCAAAATTCTTAAAAGTATAGGATGAAACGACATTAAGTTAATAGCGTAATGAATCGAACTCAGAGCCTGCGTAATGGTTGATTCTGCTGGCGTTTGATATTCTTTATTATAGTATGTCGTATAATTCGAGTTTTGTAGCGTAATTAATGATCGTTGATTTGATTTTTTATCGTTGATCAAATATACTTTATTCGTCTAAATTGTCATCACATAAACAAATATCGTACCACGATGACAAATATATACTGCACAAAACATAATGACTATAGCGTCCGTCTGAAATGATGATAGTATCTTGTGCCGAGATGATGATTAAAATACGAAAAGCATTATGAAAGCACAGATGCCGTGAATAATAGTTTTATTGAAAAAAAAAATAATAGAAAAAGATGTAGCATGGTGATTTCATAACAAGAATTAAAAAAAAAAAACTTATGTTTTCAATAATTATGTTGGGGTTTATTTTTTTGATCGATCGGCCTTTTCCTTTTAAGAGCAAAAGGTAACGTTTCACATACTTTGAAATAAAAAAAAAAAATGAAGTATTTAAATGTTAGTTATATTTCTTTTTGCCCGTTTCGGTTTCCAACTTATTTTTGGCAAAAATGTATTATTAACCATAAGTAATTTCTCATGTTATACTAAACAAGATATGAACTCAGTTTTTTCTTTTTTAATAATTATTCATTTTACATCACAGTGTTACGTTACTCACAATCCTGAAACCCTCATCTTCACTTGAACTTAGTTTCCTTTTTTATTATTATAAATGTAATTTCTCTCAAAATATTAAATAACCAATTCATTAGATTTTTCTCAATAATTGAATATTTGATTAAAATTTGATCATTGAATAATTTTGATGGTTTTATTAGAGACTGCAATAAAATTATTAAAATAATTGTAAATAGGCCAATACGTAATATGTGACTTCAACCGATGATATATTAGTTATGATAAGTGTTATAATTTGTAATCTTTTTTTTTTTATTGAAGAAAAAGGGAAAAACAATGTGAGTGCATGGAACTTTATATTTTTATTTTAATACATTTTTAGTTTGAAGGTAGTATATTATTGCTATTTAGGCTCGAACTTGAAAACTCTTTTCTTATATCTTTTACCTATTTGAATCAATAAACATTTGATTACTCAAGTCAAACATGATGGATAACTTTACATTTATTTAATATTAAGTCTGCATATTTTTTATATAAAAATTTGAGATTGGACAAAGACCAAACTCATAAACACTTTTATATTAATTGATAAAACCATTAATAAAATTTAAATTAAAGGATAAACCTAAAAATGACAATAAAACGAGCCTTTTCAAATACTTGCCCCTCCCTAAAAACGACAAATCTTAAAAATATTTGTAAGAATAACTTATTGTAAAAATAACCTTCAAAATATTATATTATTGAACAAATATGTCCTTTTAAAGTGTAAGATAAATTTCTCACGTAATAATTAAATCTTTGATATGACATTTTGTTTTATCCTCGTATTACAATAAAATCCTAAGGGTATTTTCGTTCAAAAAAGTGTTTTTTTTACATCTTTTTACATTTTGAAAAAATTATGTTAATTTTACAAATATCTTTTAGATTTATCCATTTAAAAATATTATCACCTCTATTTATGATTTAAATAAATTGAGCAGTACAAGTTTGAGATTTTTCTTTAAATTTTGGACATATTTTAGACAACTTCCAATATTGCCTTGTCCTTTTGGCCACTGTCGAAGCCAATAAAGGCTAAGGATTTGCCCACCTCTAGTTTTTTTTTTTTTTTTTTTGACAAATTTTACTTTTAGATTTATCCATTTAAAACTATTATCACCTATATTTATGATTTAAATAAATGGACTAGTACAAGTCTGAGATTTTTTTTAAAAATTTTGGACATATTTTAGACAAGTTCCAATATAGCCTTATCCTTTTGGCCACTGGCGGAGCCAATAAAGGCTAAAGGGCAAATGCCCACCTCTAGTGTTTTTTTTTTTTTTTGAATTTTCTTTTTATTACATCCAAACGCAAGTCTTATTCCATTAAATTAAGGCTTCTAATTGTTAATTTTTACAAATTTTTTTTACCTAAGCTCCATTTAAAACCCATAAAGTGTTAAAAAAAATAAAGAAAAGTACTAAGGTTTTATTTGAAACCCAAAAAATACTAACAAAATAAAATAGAGAGAAAAAGTATACATTTTTTTTTTAGGAAAATAAAAAATAAAAGTTTAAGCTTAATAAATTAATTATATATATTCAAACTCATTTTATTTGTTTTTATCTATAATATAAAGACTACAAATTTAAAAATATGAACAAATTTGAGGAATTTTGAATATATTTAATTTTCTTTTATATTTAATGATAAGCATGCGTGAAAGCATGATTTTTCTTAGTTTTTTCTTTCTGCAGTATTTTTCAAGTTACAAACGGAGCGTAAGGAAAATGATTTTTAAGTGTTTAGTTTCGTAAGAATATCGAAAACTAAATATAATCAAAATTCCTAAAAAAATTACATTTTTTAAAATTTATTAGTTCTTATTTAATAGAGATAAATAAATAAAATGAGTTTGAATAAACATATAAAATTAATTTATTAAGTTTAAACATATTTTTTTTATTTTTGTCCAAAGTTTCTTTCTTTTCATTTGTTCTTCTTTATTTTCTTTTTTATTTTATTTCTTTAATATTTTTTAGGTTCCAAACGAAAACCGAAAAATTATAAGGAAAAAAAAAAATTCATGTTTTGTTTCACCATGAAAAATATAAAAGAAAAGAAAATGTAATCAAAATTTCTTAAAAATTTATATATTTTTAAATTTCATAGTTCTTAAACAATAGAGAGAGACAAATAAAATGAGTTTATATAAATATAATTAATTTATTAAATTTAAACCTATTTTTTATTCTCCTCTAGAATTTATTTTTTCTTTTAACTTTTCCTTTATATTTTTGTATTGCAAGACTATTTGAAACCAGGGAAAAATAAGGATTTTATTATATTTTATTTTATTAAAAAAATATAAAAAAAAATAAAATATAATCAAAATTTATCAAAAAATTTTATATATTTGAAAATTTATAATTCTTTATATAATAAAGATAAATAAATGAAATAAGTTTGAATAAATATATTAAATTAATTTATTAAGTTTAAACTCTTTTTTTTCCCTCTAATTTTTCTCTTTTTATTTTGTTTCCTTGTTTATTTTTAGGTGATAAAAACTGAGCCTTAATCTTAACTCTTGACTCTTTCTATTTTGCCCCTAGTTTTAATCTTAACTCTTCCACTGCTCGTGGCTGTCTCCATGTCCCAAATATATATATATATATATATATATATATATAAAATCTAAATGTGGATGTGACAATCACATTTTCTTTTAATAAATATGGATTAAGTACACCTTTTAGACTTAGCCCTGCATTGAAGTGTCAAATCACAGGTTACATATAATTGGCCACGCCGCAAATTATTATATGGTATATTTATTCAATATTCACCCTTTTTCAATAAAATCCAAAAAATCACAATATTTAATTTTTATTATAAAGTTGCGTGCGTAAAGATCGGTCCATGACTATGAATTATGAACCAACTATGCATATAATAATCCCAATGAATTATTATTATTGTTTTTATACGTTTTATTATATAAATTTATTTAATCAGTTTTCTCCACGGGAACACGTGGCATCTTGTGCGTCCTTGATGGGTTTTAATAATGGTGTTTAAGTCTTTGACCCACACGCGATACGTAATAGAAAATGACAAAGTCGTGAGAATTAGGCTAGTCTATCGCATTGATAATAATTAATAATTAATAACTAATAAGTAATCGGAATTATCATGCTATCCAATAAATTATTCCACAATTCCTACTTGTCGGCTGTAATATTAAATTATTTAAATAATTATATATATATATATATATATATATATATATATATATATATATATATATATATGAGAAATCATATTTAAACATATTTTCTGTACAAGAATAGACTGAAGATTGATGATTACTTAGTTTTTTTTGATAGATTACTACGGTGGTTGATTTATTTTTTCACATTAATTTACTTTATATATTATATTATAGTACTTTGAATTCCATTATAGTTTTGTCATGTGCCCATCGCTCCCTTATATCATTTGACCCAAATCTGAAAGCCTTTTGGTATTCAATTTAAAAAGTATTTTTAGTTTTTTTTAGTACTTAAAAAACTTTTAAAAGTTGTTTAATATTACTAAAAATGTTAAAATAGTTTATGATATCTATTCACTTTATATATCACATTATAGCCCAAGAGCTCCCATAATAATTTTTCATCTTTTTACCACTTAAGTATTAAAATAATTATCGTCAATTCACTTGCTTATTTTATTTTTTAAAAATAATTACTAGATTAAAAATAGACAATCATTTATATTTAGATAAATAACATACATATTTATATGTTGTTTTTTAATGAAAAGTAATATTTATATATGTATTTAATAATTATTTTTTCAAATTTGATAAACAATAGTTATCATATATTTTATTATAGTTTTATGATTGAAGTATCAATTTAACAAAGATTCTTTATTTATTTTTATGAAAAAAATAATTTTTGATTAAATGGCAATCTGTCGATAGAATCCAAAGAAAGAATTGATGCAACACTTTTCTTTTTATATATCTACACATGCTACATTAGATTTGAATCATGTTTCGAGTCAATATATATATATATATATATTGATAGACTATCTATCTCCATTATATTGTTATTAGCAAATATCATTAATTTGATATTACATATAATTATTATTAATTTAATATTATATATAATAATCAAGACCATTTATATTTGTATTTAGTCTTTTCAACCTATTTATATTTTTCTCAATTTTATTTTTTACACCTATTTACTTTATATTATATTATTATAATACTTCATTTTTAAAAGAACTTGTTTGATCTCATCCTCTAGGGACAAGAAGATTGATTAAGTACTATGTTGTTAACTTCATTTTATTAACATAAAAATCCTTTATTATTATTATTTATAATTAAAATCACCGTTATATAAACTCTTAGTCAAAATTTAAGAGCAACATAAAATGAAGTTAAAACTTGAAAGAAGTTTTTTCCATACATAAAATCATGTCTTGGTGACCATTAGTGGAGGATTAGTCAAACGAAATCTCAGTTCAAAAGTCACCATACGATTTTCTTTTCTACCTTAGTGATAATGCATAATAGTTGTTTGAAAAGACTTTACATAAATGCATCTGAAGGGGAGATCCAAATTCCATGGACTAAACCCACAAAAAGGTGGAAAAAAAATGATAACAATAATGACTAGTTCATAGTGTTTGATGATATTTTGTGATTTCATATCCTGTGTATGTATGGGGGTTTGATTTGACAAAAGCTTCATAAATATCTATATTTCTTTTAGACATTAAAAACAAATGTCTTTAACGTTTTGCTCAAATGATTGAATGTACAAAGAATCGTGATTGAATCAGAACAAAATAATATGATGTAATATGTATATGAGATAAGCTTGTATGTGTGTTGTTATAAACTCCAAAATAGAAAATAGTTTTGAAATCAGTTTTTTAGAGAGTTTGTTATGAAAATAGACTTTTTAAAAAAAATATAGTTAATTTAGATTTTGGTAGATCATTTCTTTGAAATGTTAGAAGAAATAAATTTTTATTTTTTTTATAATTTTGAAAGCGTTTACAATTGAAAGTAAAAACTAATATTTTATGCTATTTTGGGTATGAAATGATTTGAAAAAAAAAGAAAAAGAAAAAAAAGAGGAGTCAACCAGTAAACAGGGTTAGTAGGTAAAGATACTTGATTCATGGAACTTCAAACATTAAATGACGACAAATCTAAGATTTAACTCCCCACCTACCGCCCAAACCCAACCAACAAAATGTGGCATTTAACCTTGGGGCTCTGAATATCGACTGTTTTCGCATTGCAAAAGCATGCATCCAATAAAATGCTGATTTATCTTATCTGATGGATTATTTCGAGTTTTTGTCATGTTTTGTTTCTAATGTATGGTGTTTGATTTAATTGTTATAGGGTTTTTAATAGGTTCAGACTTATTTTTTCAAACGTTATATTAGTTCGGGTATTGTCATGCCTGTCCCGTCATAATTATATTTAAGAAATATATTTATTTTATTATTTTATTTTATACTTTAATATATATAATAATAATAATAATTAGAATATTTTTTAATAAATAATTTATAAAAATTCATAATATTTTTATTTTTTATAAAATATATTAATTTTAATATAATAATAAAAAAATACAAAAAATAAAACAAAAAAATATATGAACAGGACGGATTTTAGAATTTTATAATCCCGTCGCCCCGCCCGATCCATTTAATATTTTAATTAATAAAACGAGTTTGAGAATTGAAAAAAATAAACAAGACAAGATCGGATTAGGCCTTTCCTTTCTTCATCATTTAAGCTAGACCTAAAGGCAAGACTTGAAGATTGATTAAGAACAAATTCTTGGTTCTTCCATCCATGGTATGCGTTTACGATACAGAATTCTATTATATAATCATTCCAATTATTATCTCCGATTTTTTTTCTCATATTTTCTTTGTTTTTTTATAACACATGGACATGATCTAATGGTCCTAGTCAAAGTTTAAAATAAAAAATAAAAAATGCTCTTTTCGAGTAAGAATTAATCATAAATTTTAAAACTTTATGACTACCTATTTTATTCTCATAGAAAAATTTAAATACAAAATATCATATAACCACTTATCTAAGGTGGTGTTTGTTTTTTTCATTTAATACTGAATATAACTTTTTTTGAGCTTAATATTAAATAATACTTAATAGCATTAAGTATTAAGTTATTTGTTTTTTAAAATTAGGTAATGAGTATGGATATGTGGGACGAATTATTTTGGATTAAATGCAAAACATAAACTCTTGTGATATAGGTTGTTAATTTTAATACGGTTTTAACGAGGTTTAGGTTTATTTTCTCAAAAATCCGAAAGCAGGTTTAGAGTATTATTGTCTACGTAAAGCAGAAAATTATAAATTTTCAAAAATGGTAAAATGTTAATAAAAATAATAAATTGTCATAAGGGTTTAGGGAAGCCTAGAAAATTATCTAGATATCGGATGACAAAACGGACTGCATCGTTAAATTCGTCTCACGAAATCTAGTGACCCATAAAGTTTTGAATTAAGAATGACGAAAATTTTCAAATTTTAAGGTGATAGATTACCCGGTATTGATTAGGGGCCAGATTTTACGAAAATCTCAAAAGTCAGGAAATGACTTGGGCTAAGTTTATTTAAAATAAAGTGAAATAAAAAGAAATAAATTATTTCGAGAGTGCAAGAACGAGGGACCCGAATAGACGATATGAATATATATCAAAATAATAATAATAAGCTATATAGATTATATTTTAAAATAATTTTTATTATTTTATTTTTATATTTTAATATAAATAATAATTATTATTATAATGTTTTAATAAATAATTTATAAAAATTCATAATATTTTTATTTTTATGAAAAATATTAATTTTAATATAATAACAATAAAAAAGCAAATATTAAAAAAATTAAAAATAAAAAATAAAAACAAAAATAAAATGTAAACGGGACGTGTTTGGGAATTTTCCCATTTCCGCATCGTCTTGTTTAATTTTTTAAATGAGACAAGTTTGAGAATTGAAAAAAATAAACGGCAGTTAGGAATGGGACCGCCACGATAAAACACTTTGGATTTGTCGTCACTGTAGTAGTGTATATTCTTAACTCTTTTCTTTGTTGGGCTTGATGATTGAGTTTTGCGATTTTTGTAGAAAATGAAACTACAAATAGAAAGAAATGAATATTTTAAGCTTTTATTTAGAGCTTTTTAAAAAATTTCGACAATAATCGTGAAAATTTAAAAAAAATATATGAACATCTTTGAAAAATTTATTTAGAACTGATATTAATCAAAAAAACAAACGCCACCTAATTCTCACAGCCACAACTTTAATAGATTAGACAAAAACAACTTAAAAATTAATGCATAAACCGTCGTGCAAAAAACTAATACGTAATGGGACTCCAACTAAAATTTAAGACTAATTGCCCATGACTCAGTCATGTAATTAAATCAAAGTAGGTGAGATATTAGTGGTGGTTGACTTTGTGGCTGATCAATAGAATCATCACCCAATAAGTGACATAACTTGAATTCATTGTCATTGGGATAAGATTAAGTTAATTGAGATTTGTAATATTTAACACCTCTAAGTTAGAACATAATGGCTTAACACTTTTAGATTCAATGCCACTGGACGTAATATTAAGTTATGTGAGGTTTACAATATTTAACACTTATAGATTATAATAAAATGGCTTAACGCTCTTATATTTTGGCCTATGATTGGATTCTTCTTAGATACAAAATAAATTTTGTTTAAAAAAAAAAAAAATTTAAGTGGGAGCATAGGCCTTTTTTAGGTCTTTACTGACTCCGTTCCACCCAATTACCAATAATTAATTACCAACAAAAGTAAAACTTCGTATTAAAGAATTCAATTAACATGTATAATACCTATTCAACGGATTTTGTAATTGTAACTCAGTCATGTACGATAAAATGATGGAACATTTGATATTTCTAATCCTACCTGTAATTCACTTGAGACCTAAACATAAAAAGAAAATGTGTATGAAAGAGATGAATATTAGATTACACATAATGAGCCTAAAAATGGAAAAGTGGAAAACTGAGTGGGTTTTAGAGGTGTGGATATGAATCACATGAGAAGAGGATGATTGTGTGGAAAAAAAAAACCTAGACAGTTGTCAAGAGGGAGTGATAATGGGTTTACCTAAAAAGTAAAAACACACACTGGAGGGGTGGTGGTGCTGCCGACTCATCTCACTCACTGCAACCTTGGTTGTATTATCCTTTATAATAAAGAGATCTAAGTATGATGTGGACGCTTTTTGTTTGTGTTGTAAGCAATGGTTTTTCAAAACAAAATGTATCGTCCCACATGAAAAAAAGATAGAAGTTTTTATTGGGTTTATATACTAAAACCAATTATGGGCTTATACATGTTTTGAGAAGAGGGGAGTCCTTGCGTGCACAAAAAATGGGGCGAAAGCTTGGTTTTAGTGTAAATCGATGGAATTGCCCCCTGCGCGTCAATAAACTCGGGACACATTTGGTTTTGCTCTAAGTTAATTTGTTTTTAATTGCCTAAATGAAAACCTTTGTTTTTGTGTGTTTTTTATTTCAAATTCTATTAATTAAATTGGCACTTAATACATACACTTAGTGGCCAATGACCATAATCTTCTCTATAAATTCAAATGAGTTCTCAGTTAAAAAATACAATTTGTACTCAAATATGAAGAATTGCTATATTTTGGGAAAACAAATTCCTAAGGAGACAGTGTGTTAGCTTTACTTTCTCCAAACTGATTCTCTTGTTACAAGTCCTCACGTTTAACAATTTGTAGATTCCAATTCCTGCTTCCAGTTGCCTTTTGCCGGTTCTGGTTCCTTCTTCTAGTTGCTGCTTCCATTTGCTATTTCCGACCTCCTGAAGCCTTCATTTCTAACAATAACAGTTTTGACCATTTTCATGCCCAAATTCCTGAGTTTAAAGTCAAAATAATTCATTATTTTTAAAAAAATATATGTATGTAGACATTTTTTCAAAATATTCATAAAATTAGTTAAAATCGTATTTACCAATTACGGTTTTAAGGTAAATTTAAAACCGTATTTATGAAAAAATATATTAAGGGTGAATCACAATCAAATATATTGAAGGGGGCTAAATTATAAAAATATATATTAGGTATGAAAAAATTTAAAATTTTGAAATAAAAAAATTAAAATATATAAGCTTTCATGAGATGAATATGACTGTATGTTTTCTTATTTGTACATGTGTTATGTTTTGGTTAGTGTAACTAGGTTTATTTTCCCCTTTTTCGGACTGGTTAGAAAGTTTTCATTAGGCTTTTTTTTATTGAAATTTTATGCTTGAAATTGACTTGACTATTTCAATTCTGGTTGTAAATTTCATTTATGTATTTTTGTCATATTTTTAGTTATATTATTTATTTAGTTCTTTTATATATATATATATATATATATATATATATATATATATATATATATATATATATATATGAATTTAACAAAAAATTTGATTTTTGCAGGTGCGACTCCTCACATGCCCCCAGAGGATCCGTCTCTAGTTTTAAGGTTAATTTTCAAAATCGTAGTTGCTAAATACAGTTTTAAAGTTTTAAGGAAAATCGTAGTTGCTAAATACAGTTTTAAAGTTTTAAGGTTAAATTTTAAAATTGCAGTTGATAAATACGATTTTAAAAAGTAAAAAAATTAAAAAAGAAATATACATGTATTATTATTATTATTATTATTATTTAAATGAATTAGTTTGCTATCAAACTCTAAATCTCCTCTTCCACCCCATCCCCACTCTCCTCTTTATTTTAATTCATACATCATCAACATATAACCCTTCAAATATTCCAAAGGATCATAGCAGGTATTATAAATTTAAAATCATTTCTTAACAACGAATATTCACTTGTAGAGTTGGAAAATGGAACTCCTATTAAGGGAATGTTCAAATTAAATGTTGATGATTCTAAGATAAAAAATGTAAGTGATTTTTGATGGTTAAAAGAGAATCTAATGGAATTATTAAAATGGCAAGAAACTAACTTTCTGGTAATGCTTCATTATCACTACATAATATATGGCTTTAAGAGATAATGTAATAGTTGTAGAGATAATTGTTTCTTAAATTTAGAAATTGAAAGAGACTATAAAGTAACTATAGATTGTCATAATAATAATAAAAAAATAGTTTACCTGATTTAATTATTTTGTATTTGGGGGATGTTTGGAAGCTATCTCATAATCTAAATATTTAGACTTGTCATATTTATTGGGCAATTGTTTAGCTACAAAGGGTAATTATAACATTGATTGAAATATTTGAAGGTCAGAATTTCCTAAAGATGTTATAAAAACTGCTTTTGAAGATTATTGTGGATCCTCATTTAACCAAATTTGTAAGTTGCCTTAGCTTCAGGTGGTGTTTATTTTTTTGGCTTTTCATTGAAAGCTAACTAGCTTTCAGCTTTAAGTATTCAGTTTATTTGTTTTTTTCATAATTTATTATTGAAATTTCTAAAAAAATTATGAATAGAAAAAACTAAATAGAAAAAGTCATTTTTTAAAACATGAAACACCACTCTTATTCAACAAAAAAAATGAGAACTAGCAACACTTATTATCTAATATTAAAAAATCAAAAAATCTAATATTTAATACTATTAAGATCTATTTAGTATTAAACTGAAAAAAATTATATTTAACATTAAATAAAAAAACAAAACAAAACAAAACAAAGGCCATCTTATTCTCTAGTCTAAAATAGTTAACAACTTCGACAAATAAAAAAAATATCCCTGATTTTATAATTTAAGAAGTAAAAACAATTTCTAAGATCCCTGTTTGCATTTGTGGCTGTCAAAGCCCATAAAGCTGTGTGCTGCCCTCATCCTAAAGCCCGCCATTGAATTATTGGGTAAGTAGGGACTGAAGGTTGTAATAAAAAATGAAGTTTTTTCTTCTGCCATAAATATAGGGTAAATTATGTTTTAGGGAGTTGGGGGGAAAGTTATTAAACAACGGGTTACCCAAAAAGTTTGACTTTTAATAATGGTGTACTTTGGAGAAAAATATTCGATTTTGGGTAACTGAAATAGTGAATCATTGTGGAGGACAAAATTGCCCTCCAAACAATACTTTCCACTGGGATCCATTGCCCGCCACTTGTAATGCATTGCCGCCCTAGGCCCAGTCCACAAGTGATTCTTAAAAAATTTAATTTTCACTTTTTAACTCTTAATTTTTTTTCTTTTAAAAAAAACTATTAGTTTTTTTAATTAAAATATAATTTTATTATTATATTTATTAATGTTTAATATGAAAATATATTTATTTATAATAATTAATGATCTATTAAATAAATAAATATTAACATTTTAAAATAATATTTTATAAATTTGATTTTCTTTTTTAAAAATAGCTCTTATCCATTGAGCTGAAATTTGTATTAACTAATATTTTTATATTCATAAAATCTTTTATATTTATAATTTTATAATTTAAATCTATTTTTAAATTTTTATAGAATATTAAGTATAATTTTTTTAAAATAAAAATTATTATTCACACTATTTTAAAAATATATGCTGTGGTAACTTTATTTTATTTATTTGTATACAACAATGTTGATATATAAAAATAACAATGTTAATATTTAAAAGTAACATAATATATAATAATGATATGGAAATTATAAAAATAATTTAACATTAATGTTGAATATTCTATAAAAAAAATCAAAATATGAAAATTATAAATATAAAAATATTATGAATATAAAATTTTTATTTAATACAAAATTTGATAACAATATAAGAGCTATTTTTAAAAAAGAAAATCAAATTTATAAAATATGATTTTATAATGTTAATATTTTTTTTATTTATTTAAAAGATGATTAATTATTATAAATAAATATTTTTTTGGCAGCTAATTACTTTACGTTACATCATAGTATTTTGTTTTATTCCTCATAAATTTGTTTCCACTAAGACTTTGATGACTCATTCTTCCTCAATGCCACTCTAAGCTCTTAATCATTTGACTTAAATCTTATTGGCTTTTAAATTTAAAAAATTATTAAAATTTTTATAGAATATTAAACATTAATTAAAAAAAAAACTATTCACACTAATTAAAAATTACCTAAAAATAAGACATCAATAATTAAAAGTACGATTATAAATGTTAAGTTAAAACTATTTTTTTTTCTTTTTAATAAAAAAAAATATATATATATATTTTACTTAATGTAGCTTTGAATTCTGTATCTTAAATTATATCGCGTAAAGGCTTGAACCTGAGCCACATAAACTCCTATGCCTTGACTTTTTTGAAATGTTAAGTCATTTACCATTTGACCTAGGCATGATGGACAAATAAAAATAATATGAAAACTATTAATACATTAAAATATATTAGTTTTTAATACAAAAAATACATTCATTTGTAATGATTAATAATATAATAAATAAGTAAATTTTAAGATTTTACTAATATTTCATATATATTTGATTTTCATTATATTAATAATATTTTGATATTTATTATTTTCATATTGAATCTATTTTTATATTTTTTGAAAATTTTATAAAATATTAAACATACATAATAAATTTTATAAAATAAATTTTTGAAAATAAAAATAAAAAACAATATTCCGATTAGTTAAAAATTACCTACATAATAAATAGTAACACCATTTTATCTATATGTAACGATGTTAATATCTAAAAGTATCATAATATATAATAATAATATCAATATTTAAAAAGTACAATTATAAAAATAATATTTTTATTACCCATTATGCTGAGCTTAAGTGGTACATCGTTTAATGTTTGAATATTATCATTATTACTTTTTTGTTGAATGAAATGAAAGTTGTGTTAATAGATCTTTGTATTATTTTTATTTTAAAAATAAAAATATAGTTTTAACTAGATATTAACATTTATAATTTTACTTTTAAATATTGATGTAGTAATTTTTTGGTAATTTTTAATTAGTGTGAATATAATTTTTTTTTGAAAATTAATTTTTAATATTTTTAAAAAAATTAAAATGTAAAATTTTATTTAATACAAATCTTGATAAGATTCAATGGATAAGAGCTAATTTAAAAAAAAGAAAATCAATTTTATAAAATATTAATATCTACTTATTTATTTAATAGAGATTAATTATTATAATTTTTTTTTGAAATAGCTAGTAACTTTGCATTACATGATAGTATTTTGTTATATTTTTCATAAATTTGTCCTTGTAGAGATCCGAATCCTAGACCTTTTTCGTTTCAATTATAGTATAAACTTTTAATCACTTGAGTTTGATTTTATTGACTTATAAATAAATATGTTTTATATTAAATATTAATAAATATATTAATTATAAATAATATTAAAATTATATTTTAATACAAAATTAAGAGTTAAAAAAAGAAACTTAAAAATTTTAAAAATAGCTTGGGGTTCAAGTGCGAGCTTGGGCATTGGTGGTTAAAAAAAAGCAACTTTTAACCACCAAATTAGGATTTAGTGGAATCACAAAGGGGGTAATTTTGTCTCAATTTTGTGTTCACTGTTTGAGTTACCCAAAAGAAATATTTTCCCCAAAATGCACCTAAACCGAAAGAAAAAACTTTTGGGTACCTTTTTTTAATAACTTTATCCTCAGTGCCCTAAAACATAATTACCCATAAATATAATCAATGAAAGATTGATTTAAGTAGATGGTGATGTTGGATACAGTATATTGTCTGTGAATTAATGGTACCTTTTCATGTTGATATTTCAAAATTCAAATAACCCATCCAGTCAATGAGGGGAGCCGCCTGTTTCTTCCTTGGGTACAGCACAAGAAAACAAACAAACAAATAAATATATATATATATATATATATATATATATATATATATATATATATATTCCAATCAACTGCCATGATTATCTTTATTCATGAATAATACATCTTCATGAAAATTTGTTATTGAAATAACTAAATATAAAGATGATGAGACCAATATTTTAGTAAATGTTATTCTTTTATTTATTTTTATTCTACTACCATTCTTTCATTATTTTATTATTATAATAATAAAATAATTATTTTAATAATATTTTTATAATATTTTTATAATATATTTTTATTTTTCAAGATATTTTTATTTTTATTATTTAAGTAATTTTAAATTTTTTCCATATACAATATAGTAAAATGATTTTAATATATTCATTTTAGTATTAATTTATTTTTAATAAATTTTAATTTTTTCTTAAAATTATTTTTTGATAATGATATAGTTTAATTTTATTATTTTTATTTATATTGAAAAAGAAGACGGTTGGTTGAGTTAGATAATAAATCATTGAGATTTTAATGAATTAATGTAATAATTTATCGGATATAAAAATACAAGTTCAAATTATAAAAAAAACATAGAAATTACATCATATAATGTTTTGTACATCATTTTCTTAAACTAATTCATTAACTATAAGAAACATTGTTATTATATATTTTGAAAAAATAACTTACAAATCCCAAAAAAAAGGAGCAAGTGGTCATAATGATGATAATTTTAGTAATTTTAACGAATATGATGATTGAAATTATAAATGTGATTTACCACGTATTACTTTTTGTATTTTATTTTTATCATTTGGTTGTAATTTTAATGTAATTTCATTACATTAGAAAATAAAACAACATTAATATTTTCTATTCATAATATTATGCTTTATAATATAATTTATTAGTTTAAAAAGAGTTTTAGGTTTTTTTTATCTATTTTTATTTATTATAATTTTATTTAGTTAATATAATTTTATATTTACACTTAAATAAAAATAAAAATATTTTATATATCATATTTTAAATATATTTTTATTTTAAAAAATGAATGATTGAAAAATGAATAGTGAGTTGGTGTTAGAAATAGAGATTACTTATCGAAGTTAAGTCTTCAAAATGTGACTTTATCATCTTTAAATATAGAGAATATGATAATTTAGAATTGAAAATAGATAACCATTATTAAAAATGCTCTTAAATAAGGGATTCGATTTGAAGAAATGGATCCCAAAAGTACATAAGTAGAGTCATTCATTGTGAGGATTTTATCCTCAAAAGTATGTCCAAAAATAGTAACTTCCCAACAATGCCCCCCTCTCAAAACTATTTGTTTTCAATTTTAATTTTAATTTTTAATTTTTAATTTTTAATTTTATTTTAATTTTTGTTCAACATTTATTTATTTTGTTTATTTTTAAATATTTTATTAATATTACAACCGCCCCGCCCCACACCATACACCACCCCCACCAGTATTTTTTAATTTTGATTTTCTCTATTTTTAAATCTTAATTTTATTTTAATTTCCGTTTTTGTACTTTTAATGTTTTTATTAAAATATAATTTTAGTATTATATGTGTAATTAATATACTAAAATAAATTACATCTAACAAATAAATAAATATTAATATTTGAAATAATATTTTATAAATTTGATTTTTTTAAAAATATATTTGTATCGAAATTGTATTACGTTAATACTTTAAAATATATTAAATTTTAGTATATAATTAAATTATAAGATTTTACTAATATTGTATATATATAATTTATTTTTTATCATTAAACATATAGGTAAGATGATGAGGTCTCTCATAACTTAATCAAGTGGTTTCGAGTTCAAGTTTTAAAAATGAAGTAATGTTCTATGACATAAAACCTCTCAGTATTGTACCTGATATCCTACTTACTCTTGGAACTTTTTTTCGGTATAAGAAGACTTCTACAATTTATTCCCGTAATCCAAACTAGTCAATGTCGCGACTCAAACTATTAAATTGTTCAAAATGTATTAAAATAACTAGGTGTAGACCCCAAATTTGTGCTCATATATATTATTTTACTTGATTTTATTTGATTGGATTTTTCTTTTTTATTTTATTTTCTCATTTTTCTTATGGGGAAGGTGTTGGATCCTTTTCTTTGAGGGTTTTTTGGGTTAGTTTTCTCTTAGAGTTCTTATATATTAGAGGAGATGACCATCGGAGAAGGAAGGGGGAGGGGGGCAGCCATCATTTTGGGGATTTCTTTGGAGTAGGACTAGAGAAGAGAGGAATTTTCTCAAAGCAAAAACTTCTAATTCAAGAAAAAACAAAAGATTGAAAGAAAGGGAAAGGTAAAAGAGATTTGCTGAAAGTTTGGAAAATGATTAGGTATTATCATTACTCTTTAGGATCCTTCTATTAAAGTTATTGGGAAGAATTATATTATATAAACTCAAATTTTTATCATTTTTTGAAATAAGATTCATAAAAAAATACTAAAATATTCTAATATAATAACAAAAAAAAAACTCGAGCTTATATAAGCTAAACACGTTCCTGTCAAGGATCTGGTTGTTTATGAATTTCTTTTCCTCTTATATCATGTTGTAGACTTATTTGGGATTCATCTAGACGATGCTATGATGCAGGTTGATGATAGGACTGAGATCATGACGTCCTAGTATAGAATTCATAGATTAGATGCTGTGTGGAGTTCAAACTCTATTTTATTAATTGGCATATATGTAGATGCCGTGTGAAATTTAATTTATTAGGTAGATTTCAAGACTCTGGATAATCTGGACTATATAGCTGGATGTTCAGGATGGGTAGTGGCCATGTACTGTTTCTATTTTTTTTTTTTTTAAATCATTTTTTTTTCTTTGGTTCATACGGTTTCCTTTGGGTCTCATAGGCACTTATTCCCATACGAATTTAATCTTCTTCAAATTTTAAGACTTTTTTTATTCAATGAGTTATTATTTTAATAATTGATGTATGAGTTGTTTTATTTTATATTAAGATTCAATCCTCAAGACGATGAATGCTTTTTAACCTTTACGCCATGTTTGGTACGCACGATTAAGCAGGATTAATTTTATACTCGGATTGGGATTAATCACGGGTGGATTAGGAGGCGAGGCAAAATTTAATCTTGTCATATATTTGAGTCTGATCTGAAACCGAATTATGGACTTTTTATCCTACGTTTGGTACATCTGGGATTTAAGGTGGTGTTTGTTTTTTCTTGTCTTTTTGAGATATAATTTTTTTGGCAGGCTTAATGCAGATAGTATAATAGCATTAAGTATTAAGTTGTTTGTTTTTAATATTAGGTAGTGAGTAGGGATGGCGGCTGGACGGATTATTTTGGATTAAAATCAGCATAAATTCTTAATAACACGGGTTTAATTTAATTTTAGTGGGTTTTAATAGGTTTGAGTTTATTTTCTCAAATCCGCTCTGATTAGTATTATTATTCTTCTTTGTAAAACCGAAAAAATTACAGAAATTTTAAAAATTAATAAAATGTTAATAAAAATAATAAATTATGTAAGGGTTCGAGAGAAACCTGAAATTCTCTAGATCTCGGATAATGAAGCAGCTGCGTCGTTAAATTCGTCGAGAAATCTAGTGAACCGGAAAAGTTTCGTCGAATTATGAGACAAACGAGAAATTTTTAGATTTTAAGGTGATAAGTTGTCGATGGCTAGGGACGAGATTTCACGAAAATCTCGAAAGTTAGGAAATGGTTTGAGCTAAATTCATTTAAGATAAAGTGAGCGAAAAGAAATAAATTGTTTCAGGTAGAAAGCAGTTTCGAATGAAACAATGAATCATGTATCCAAAATAATAATAATAAGTACTACTTGCAGATTATATTTTAAAAATATTTTTTATTATTTTATTTTTATACTTTAATATAAATAATAATAATTATTATAATGTTTTTAATAAATAATTTATAAAATTCATATATATTTTTTTGGGATAATATATTCTAATTTATATATTATTTAATTTATATTTTATAATATATTATATCATATATAATATATTAAGCTATTTTATTTCATGTATTTATTATTAGTTATTTGATAATATATTAGTTAATAAATTTTTAGTTACATTAATTATTTTTGTAAAAAACTATAAAATATTTTGTCAGGTTTGGTCAGGAATGAGACCCGCTAATTTGGGGGTTAAACAAGAGCAAAATAACTCGCCGCTAATTTTGTCCCCGGTTTAAGTCGATCCCAACATCTACCCCAAGCTGCGGCTTGGCTAATTTTTGTTGAAAATTAGTGTCCTACGTAAAACTATAAAACTACGGCCTTATTCCCATGCAATAAATGATACATGGACATGTGATGAGGTAAGATTGGGATGAATGTTTCTATGATATAGAATTAATCCTGTTTTTTTTATTGATAGCGTTCATAATTCCTACCAAGTTACATTTTTTTTTTTGACTTTGTTATTTATTTATTATATATTTATTGTGTCCTCGTGTTACCATTATTATTTATTTTTTATATTAATTGTATGATTAGTCAATTCTCATATTAACCTTAATTTGATTATTAAAAACTCAATTTTTAAGAGCTTAGAAGAATATTAAGGTTTTTTTTTATAAACTTGGTTTTTTTTATAGGGTTTTCTTTTTTAATTTGCTTTCATTAAAAAAAAAAAAGAAAAAGTAACAACTCCAAAACCGTTTTAAAAAAAATGGTTTTTTCAAAACACACAAATAAGTCTTGTCTTTTAATGAGAAACGTAGTTTTAGCCAAAATACAGTGTCCACACTAACCTATGTGGTGACTCAAACCATTAAATTAATCAAACAATATTAAAATAACCGTTAAATATTAATATGACATTCACGTGACATGGGACCCACTCTCCTCTTTCTTCTCTCTCGTCCCTTCGCTCTCTTCCTTTCTCTCTTCTCCCTTCCCTCTACTCTCTCTCATTGATCGATACAGAAATCTTCGCGGCAAGATTATTAAAGAAAGCAGCGAGTAGGAAACGATGTTAAACGGAGTAAGCGGGTTATAAGCGGGTTAAGCGTGTCTCGCGAGACGGCCCGTTATTAAACGTGTTCATGAGTTGACAGATTATCAGCGGCCGTTTGGTTACCTTTGGCCGTTTGTCGCGGTTAATACGTGTCGGTTAATCGATGTCGTGTTGAATTTTGATGAAACCAGCCACAACCCCTTCCTCAATGAAGCTCTCTTGGCCGTACATAACACCCGCCCAAACCTTTTTTTTGTTTATTACTTTTATTTTCTTTTTTTAACTCTTAATTTTTTAATTAAATTTTATTTTAGTTTTTAAAATATACTAAATAAAAATTCAAATTTTATTTTTTAAAATATAAATAAATTATTCGTTATTTTAACTTTACTAAAAAACTGAAATTTTATTTTAATTTTTTAAAATCTATTAAATATAAATTCAAAATTTATATTTTAAAATATTATTAAATTATTCGATTATCTTAATTTAAAATAATATTTTAATATTAAATATTATTTCAAATGGATGAGTTTTAATATTTATATTATATGTCTAATACTTTTATTTAAAAATTAATATATTTTAATGTATTAAGTTAATACAAATTTTGAAAATATCAATGGATGAGTTTTTTTTTTAATTTTTAAATCAAATTTATAATTAGAAAATGTTAATATTTATTTATTTGTTATATTACTAATTATTATAAACAAATATATTTATATTAAAGATATTATATATTTTAATTAAATCAAATTTATTTTAATGAAATAACTATACAGAAATTAAAATACTTTTTTAAAAATACTGACTAGTTTATTTATATTTAAAAATAAAATTTGAATTTTTATTTAATAGATTTTAAAAATTAAATAAAATTTTTAGTAGATTTAAAATAATGAATAATTTATTTATATTTTAAAAAATAAAATTTGAATTTTTATTTATTATATTTTAAAAACTAAAATAAAGTTTAATAAAAAAATGAAGAGTTAAAAATAAAATACAAAAAATGGTTTGGGCAGGTGCTAGGTAGGTGGGCTGGAGGCCTGGGGCTACTGGTTGGTTGGGTGGGTGGGTGCGGAGTTTGGGTCCAATCGATGAGAGAGAGAAAAGAAGAGTAAAGAGAGAGGAGAGGAAGAGAAAGGAAGAATGGTCACGCCGCAACGTGGGCGTGTCGGCCGACTTTACAGTCATTTATGATTTTACCGCTTTAAGCTACTTAAAGTCGTAGAGATTGGTGAATTTCTGAAAAGAAAGCTATAAGTAGCCTTTATAGATTGAAAAAAAGTTCTAAATGTTAGTGGGATATTGAGTATAATATTGAGTTTTTTTTTGCATATTTTCCCTTTAAAAGAATATAAAAATAGATTCAAGATATGAAAATTATAAAAATAAAAATATTATAAATATAAAAGAAAATAAATTATTTATTTTTATTTTTTGAATTAGGCCATGAGATATCTTGAACCGACTCGTGCACACACGGAAAACGCCTTTAAACCATATCACACTTAGACTAATCCCCATTCAAGCTAAGAGGAACTATAAGAACGGTAAAACTCTACCATAAAACACTGCTACATTCCTAAGGTTCAAACTCGAGACCATTTGGTTAAGTTAGAAAAGATCCCACTATCTCACCTATATATTCGACGGTAGAAAATAAGTTGTATATGCAATATTAGTAAAATCTTATAATTTAATTATTTATTATATTGTTAATTATTATAGATGAATGTATTTTTATACTAAAAAATAATCTATTTAAAATTATTTAAGTAATATAATTTGGATAAAAATTAATGAATAAGAGTTATTTTTAGAAAAGAAAATCAAATTTATAAAATATTATTTCAAATGTTAATATTTATTTATTTGTTAGATGTAATTTATTTTATTACATTAATTACACATAATATTATAATACTAAAATTATATTTTAATAAAAAATTAAAAGTTAAAAAATGGAAATTAAAATAAAATTAAGATTTAAAAAGGGAGAAAATTAAAATTAAAAAAATGGTTTTGAGAGGGTGGTGTAATTTAAAAAAAAAAGAAGATAGTTTTGAGGTGGGGGTAGGGGGGTTTGGGTTTGGTGGGGGAGCATTATTTATTGTACTTTACTTTGTGGATCCTTTTAAAAAAAAATAAAATAAAATCCCTTTTAAGGGAGAAAAACATAATTAACCCTAAGAAATATGAATAGATGGCCATCCCAAAATAATTAAAAAAAAAAAAAAAATCAAATTAACATATGTTTCAAGATAATGCCCAAATTAATGATTTTCTCATCAAAACCGTAATTGATGACGATTTTAAATATTTTTAAGTTAAAACCACAGTTGATGATTACCGTTTTAGTCTTGAAGTTAAAACCGTAGTCACCAACTAGGGTTTTAACCACTAATTTGAGCTTTTTTTTTTCTTAAATCTATACCATATTGGTATTTTTATTTTTTATTTTAAATTTTAAAAGCACTATTATGAGACAACTTCCTAGATGGCCTGAGACAGCTGGGTCTGCTTTTCTTAAATAACTTTCTCTAATGATTTTTCTTCTCACCAAGATGGGAAAAGGGCAAAAGGGAAAAGGAAAAAGGGAAAAGGGAAAAGATACAAGAAGAAGGTTTTTCAATACAGTAAGAGAACATATTACAGAAAAGAAGGGAGGAAATATCAGACCATGTATGTCATCCCAACTTGCATGATATTCATGTGAGGAACACGAAGAGTCGCGGTTCCAGCTCTGCAGTTCCTTCTCAAGAATGCATAGAAATAGTTTATGGCCAGTTTCTTGATGAACCAGGAATTCTTTTTGGCCCTTACATCACCATGCCCAAGCAAATAAGTAAATCCTGAACTCATTGCTTCTTTAAGAGCAGAAAGCTCATACTCCAGGCTTGGATCTTCCTCTGATGGCAATTCTGAGCTGGTTTCTACTGACAAAGAGGTTCCTGCTTTTCCGGCTTCTCCCAATCTCTGATCCCACATCAATGGAGTCCTAAGATCATCATTCCCTGCCTTGTCACTATCCCTTGACCTCACTGAAACACTATCAAAATCCAACTCGTCTAAATTGCTTTCCAAGGCAAGATCTTGAGCTTCCCTTCTCAAGAACTTCTCTAGGCTTTCAACTAAAAGTTGCTCAAATGAGTGGTGATCTTCCTTCCGGACGTCTTTGTAACCATACCTGGCCACACAACGGAACATATGGTAGTCTCTGGGGCAAACCCTTCGAAATAAAAACCTTTCCTCTTGGGGGACAACTGGGATTGGGACATATTTAATGCAAACAAACACTATGGTAGAGTGGATAGCTGGAAGGCTATGTAGGAACTGCCCAAAAATGGAGGGAACGCCTTGCACTAGCTCATTGTACAGCAATCCGATTCCTGGGACACGTACAGTTCCAAGGCTGGAGCCTAGATCAAGCATTAAGTCCATGGAGATCTTCTCCCTGACCTCACTCTGGTACTTGAGCACACTCCCATAGTTCCAAATGTACATCACACAGAGGAAGCAAGAAGCAAAAACAAGTGGAAGCCAACCACCATCTCTGATTTTTGTTAGAACTGCTGATAAGTATACAAGCTCTACTGTTCCAAATACCAGTGGGAAACACAGAGCAAGAAACAAGTTGGTCTGCCAGATTAGAAGCATTACAAGTGTCACCAACGTAGTGCTTACTAGCATTACACCAACTTCAGCTATCCCTGCAAGAAAAGTTGGAGCTGCATTAGTGTGAGTCATCACCGTTATAGGTCCAGGAGGACAACTGTTAGCTTCTTTCTTCTTCCCATGAAACAAAGTCACAAAATTTTTGCCATGGAGGTTTTACAGTTGCCGCAGGTCCTACCCAATCAAATCTTTCTGTCTTTTTAAGTCTGGGAAGTTTTCAAAACATAATGTGAATATATAAGTCAGAAAACAATATTGATGAAAAGAATATCGTCCAGAACTTTAATAGTAGTATTTGAAATGTTAAAAATGGATCAAGAAGGAGAAAATAAGGGTAGCTGTAATTCTGGATCCATTCAAACTTTATAGCACTTCCAAAAAAAATGGGGATATGTTCTCAGAAATAGAAGATACATTACCATATGCATTTGCTATGTCTGTGGTGTTTCGAAAGGAGGCTACTACAACTACGCACATGATCATTAGAAACCAGTTGATGACAGGGATGTAAATTTGACCCATTAGCTTCCTTGAGGTGTGAATGATCTTCAGCCTTGGGAAGCATCCGAGGGCCATGGATTGCTTGATGCATGAGAATGTAGCAGATATCATGGCTTGACTGGCAATCATGGCCGCAAGTGTGGCTATCACAAACACTGGCCAGAATAAGCCATCTGTATGTTAACAGATTAAAAAATAACAAGAAGAAAAAGAAGTGTCAAAGTTTAACGATCAATATTGAGCATGACTAAACCCCAAAAATAACAAAATAAAATAAAATATAGTAAATTCCTGGCATATAATCACCAAATCTAAATTACGCAAGTGTAACCTGGAACACAATCATAGAATATCCTTCCTGTAGAGTTGGGGTATTTCATTAGGAATGCAGCTTGGCCCATGTAGGCCAAGAGAAGACAGGGGAACACCACACAAGTAAAGGCAATCTGTGCAGCATAAATTATATATAAGAGGCCATTAATGATCATTGTTCAGTGAAAGTTACTAGAAGGTAATATTGCAGCACACTGGCACAGAGGGAAAAACCTGAATTGCTCGAACAGAGAAGTGGCCTAAATCAGCAAACATAGCCTCAGCTCCTGCAATTGCACATATACTAAATAAAAAATTAACATGACATTGTCAAACTTGGAGAATGAAAACACAAAACAAAATTTCCTAATGTTGCTGCTGATTAACACTAGCTAGGATGTGATACTCACAAACAAACTCAATTCAATTCATCAAAAGGTTTACAATAATGGCTACAATAAAAACAATAACAATACAATAGCAGCAACGACATTATTGCAGTCTCACAAACAATAGCAATAATAAGAAGAACAATAACAACACAGGCAGCAGTAGTCATGGTGGTAGCAGATTAATAGTAATAGTAGTAGTAATACATTAGAGTAGCAGTGGTTAATCATAGTTACTTGAATTGATTATCTTGTACTTGCTACATAACTACTGAGGTAGAGGGCTTCAATTACATCATGAACAATTTGTAACATGCCATATCTATGTTTTTTTCTTATAACAGGGAAACCCAGCAAGGCAAGTCCTTCAGACCCAACCATGGTTTTCAAACCCCAGGAACCCTGACAAAACCTGCCACAGACAACTGAAGTGAGTGCCTCAGGAAAGCGGAACCTACCTATCATGTTGGCAGATAGCTACTTACCATCAATAATTCTTTTGGCAGAGAGATGTTGATCAACTATAGTTTAAGACTTTAAGTGCTCTTTTGGTGTTTCAATTTTCTATTAAAGCTCCAAGGTTATTAATATGAGAAAATGCTACAAGATTTTGCCCCTGAATCAAAATAAAGATCTCCCAAATAAAAAAGAATGACTATTCAATTTCCAGTAAAACATTCTACCAATCGGTAGCTGTTTTGAGGGATACAGATGACCTTCCTTGGATTTTTCTGCATCTTCCTCAAATTTTCATAAGCAATGTAAAGGCAAGACTAGGCTTAATTGTTAATGTTGAAAAAAAAAAGCCCCACTGCCATGCATGCATGCACACCCAAAAAAGAAAGAAAAAGGAAAACTATGTGCCTTCAGATTGAATCAAATGTAGTTACTGAATATCATACATAGTTTACATCACTACTCTGTAGTTATCAGATGAATAACAGAATTAGGTCATCCAAGTTGTGAAAGCCACTCCTAGATAAATCTGAAATAATTTACTGAACTTAAACAAATGGAAAATTCATCTTCATGAAAAAAGAGAAATAAGGTAAACAAATGAAAAATGACAACAAAATGAGAAAAGATTAAGAGGTCCTCTAATGAATAGTGCTGCTGAGATGAAAGGAAATCAAACAAAGGTGATTATTCCTCTACCCAACCCCATCACATCCCCACTTCTCCCCCCCCCCCCCCTCTCCTTTTTTCTTCTGGAAAGATAGGTAGGTGGTTATCCAAATGTTGGAAAAAAATAATTTTTAAAATTAGTACAGAACTTCACAGCACAAATAAAGGAAGGAGTGAAGGTCCAACTAGTAGAAGCATCTAGTAAATGTTACTCAGGTGTCCTCTTTCCACTTCCTTTCTTCCAAAATATTTCCAGTAGAGCAGCAGCAGCATACAAGGGCTAAAGGAAAATATACCTGTGATGCACAAAACGCAGCCACCGAGGGCTGACCAGGCCTGTATGCTGTTCTTCTTGAAGAACAAATATATATATGCTGGATTGAACGCTCGTAGAACAGTAATATCATATGTAACTAAGTTATAAATTCCAATAGCTCCCAGACAAAAGAACCACAAAGCAAGCGCAGGAGCAAATGTGACACCCACTTTACTTGTTCCAAACTGCTGTATGCTAAACAATAACACCAGGATTATGACAGAGACAAGAACCACCGCATCTGCAAATAAAAACAAGAAAACCGCAGCTCATTTATCTAAAATGTCATCATCAGTTGATACCCACATCTTGATGCAATGTCAGAGAAAACAACTGAGAGAAAATTGCTCAATATTGGAATCAATTGGATGATTCTAACTGTTTTTCAAGCAGAACCTCCTCATGTGATATGCTGTGTACTCAATATGATGACTGGAATCAAGTGATTAAAATCAGATGGCTCAGCTATTCCAACCAATGCATAATTTACAACCGGATATGACCTATCTAAGTTTATGGGTAACTTGACAACCTTCCAACAGATAAGACATACATTCATTCTTTTACGAAATCTATGCAGGCAAAGGAGAAAGATATTTCGTCAATGAATCCCAGGTGATAACTCTACTAGGGTTTCAATATTTAACGGAAAACAAAAGAATACTTGCAAAAGCCACTCTTTCTCCGATCTGTCATAAGCTTCTGAATTTTCATTTCTTTCCTGCCAAATAGATGCAATCAAACAAACTGTGAGGGTGTGTTTGGTACATTGGAATGAGGAATGGGAAGGAAGAATCTCTTTTCATTCCTATTTCTCAAGGAATGGAATCAATAATTTGATTTCATTCTTAGTGTTTGGATTAGTTTAGGAATCTTATATGGGAATGATTAATTATTTTCATTTCATTGTTTGATAATACTAGAAATTGGAATGAAAAAGAAATAAATTGAAACTAATACCCTAAAACTTTTAGAGCTTTTTGTAAAAAAAAAAAAGCTTTTTAAAAAATAATTAGAGTCATATGATTAAAAATAAAATATTAGAAATTAAAATTATTTTTAATATATAAATAATTTCAAAGTATTTTGGTTTTTAGAACCCCGTTATTAAAAGCATCTTAACGTTTTATGTAACAATTTTATAAAAATGTATCTTCTTAAGCTTTATTTAACAGTTTTATAAATTTGTTTTCTCAAGATTTTAAATTTAATGATAAAATAAAATGTTAACATACTTTCTCACAAAAAAGGTAAATAAAAAAAAATTCAAAACACATCCAAGCCAATTTTTTTTGGATTTTCAGTAACATAGCTTTCATAAAATACTTTAAATTACTAATTAAAATTGTGGGCCTGATGAAGAAAAGGTTAGAGGTAAAATAGTAGTTTTAAGTTTTTATGTTTTTTAAGGAGAAGGGTAAATAGTTGTCAAAGAAAAGGAGAAGGGTGAATCAGAATATTATCTATATTTAAGGAATCCAAATCCTACTTAGGAGTAGAATTTGATTCCCCTTTGAATTAGTTTCCATTCCATTCTATTCCCTCATGCTTAAATTTCATCCAAACATGGGAATGGGCTAAAGGGTTAATAACATTCCCATTCCACCACCTCTCTATTCCCATGATCCAAACACACCCCGAAAGAATTGCATTAGAGAAAAGAATGGGTTTACACACTTGTGCCAAATCCTCGTATTTCACCTTGCAGACCACTCACAGCAGACATGACTGCAGCAAAAAAAATATAATCATTAGCCATTGTTGTAATTCCAGGTAGGTGGTATTAAGGATACTCCACTGCTCAAGGAAAGTAATGATCAATGAGTAGCATCATATTGAACTAAACTAAAGAAGCTTAATTCCAACTATTATATGATGAACTAAACTAAAGAAGCTTAATTCCAACTATTATATGATGAACTAAACTAAAGAAGCTTAATTCCAACTATTTCATTGGCTTTGTTTATGGTTGCAAATCTATCAAAAAAGACAATGAGAAGGATTATATTTCCATAAGGTAGTCCATCACAATGGTGAAGCTTTCCATCAGTGAAAAGAACATGGAAACCAGATGAAAATAACTCTTGCAGAAAACAAATGAAAATAATTACTGCGTTCTTGTGATATCAAAATTAGCTTTTATTTATTCTTACATGACACGAGATTGACATATGATGTGGTGTGGTCCATGTGGATGCTAAGTGGCCCGGTGACAAGTTTAACTTTGATGTAAAGATGTTTGCTAAACGACCAACTCTCATAAAATTTCAAGCATGTAGGATTTGAGTTTAATATGAATACCATGCCTTTAACACCCTCCCTCACGTGCAGCCCCATACCTGCACGTGGAGAGTTAAACAAACCAAATAGGGTCCTTCATGGACTTTCAAATTAACAAATGAGGAATAAATTGCAGAGAGATGGCTTGAACCCAGGACCTCCTACCAAACTAGACTCTGATACCATCTTAAACGACCAACTCTCCTAAAAGCTCAAGCTTTTAGGATTTTGGTTTAATATGAATATCATGCCTTTAACAATGTCTAAATAAATATGTCAAGTACATAGTGTAATGACAGCTAAGAAACATTGTAATTCAGCCAAAGAAGCTTATGATTACATGACTTTGATTAGAGTATTAATGTAAACATAAGCAACATAAACACACATGATGATTAGTGTCTTGAAAGAAAATTCAGGTTTTGACTTATTTCAGGGTTTTAGTAATTTAAAATAACAAAGAAAAAATATCTTGCATTATTTCAAATACTTCTGCATGTATACATGTGTTTAAGCTAAAGATCATGTCCTTTAGGGTGTATTTAGTCCTATCAGCTTTAGGGCACAGCAAACAATTTGAAGGTGTGCTAAATTTCAGTTAATATATAACTAGCATTGCATTCAGAAAGGTTGCCGTTCTAGGAACTTAAAGAACTGCATTTTTATGGATACATCCTGATGAGGAGGATGTTCTATACCAAGAATGAGAAGGTGGCACAATTTCTTGGCCCATAAGAAGAGTGGTTTTGGTAGGGTATGGGCAATGTGGCAATAAGGGTAAGACCTTCAATCACCTGAAAGGCTTGAAGTTATCATGGCTTGAAATTAATAGCACCAGAACCTCCTAAACCCTGGCCCCAAACCAGGTGGTTGTCATGCCAAGATGCATGATACTTTGCCCATCAACATAGTTAAAACCCAGGGTAAGAGGTTTGCCTTTGACTGTAGTCTAGAACTGCTTGGCAGGTGAATGACTAACCAGGAATTAGCATAAGGCAGCAAAGCAGTTGTTTATTAACTAACGTCTCCCTTAATGGAAACAAAGGAACAAAATAAGGCATTTAATTCTGACTTCATTGTTAAAGAAACCGAAGACTTTATTCCAAAGCCAAGAGTTATCACCCACGAGACTGAAAAAACTACTAGTTGACTTTGATTTATGCTAGCCTAAGCTAAATGTGGGAAATTATGTAAATAAGATATTTTAGGAAGTAGCTATGAGAAGTGAATAATCAAATCCCAAAATTTAGGGAATTTGTTATGGGAACTTCCTTTTCCAGTATACAAAATATGTGTATATATAGTGTGTTATATACGCTGTATTTCATTCAGAAATTAATAAAATTTTCAATCTCAGTTCTGTTTTCTTCATGGTATCAGAGCCTTAGTTTTTCTAAGAGCCTTTTATGTCTAGAACTTCATTGCTGTACACAACCTTCATTTTTGGGAATTTATGTGCAGCCTTCATTGCTGCACCTAACCTTTTTTCAGCCATTCTTCAGGCTTCCTTGTGTCAGTTTTTTTTTTCCCACTTCTCCAGTTTTTTCATTGTTGTACCAGATTTTTCAACCATTCTTCAACCTTCATTTCTAGTTTCAAGCCCTAGGGTTTCTGGGGATTCCTCTCTCCAGCCTCCATTGCTATACTAGTTTTTTGAGGAAATTTTCTGGGCAGCCTTCATTGCTGTACAGATTTTTTCAGTCATTCTTCAGGCTACTTCGTGCCAGCTTTTTCGCTTCCTTTTCCAGCCTTCATTGCTGGTGTAATCCTCCTTCATTGCTTATTTTTTCTATGACCCCTACTACCTTTATTTCTTGATCGTCTACTGTTGTTTCATCAACATCAATCATGTCGGACTCCATCTCTTCAACTGTTGAAGGAGAATAGGTTGTGCTCAGCCCAACTTTACTTCAGAATATTCAGCCACCTTCCAGCTCTCAAGCATCAACTCTGGGTATGTGTTCATTGACTCTTTGAGGTGAGACTCTAATTTCTCTTGGATTAAATGCTTCGAGTAATGAGTTTAGGAATGTTTAGATCCTTGATTTTGGTGCTACTGACCATATGAACCATAATCCAAATCAATTTAAAACCTATTTACCTTGTCCAAGCAATAGGAAAATTGTTGTTGCTGATGGAACTACCACCACAGTAGCTAGTACAGGAGATGTCTAGGTTACCTCAAATCTGTTTCTTAAAAATGTTCTTCATGTCCCTCAACTATCCACTAATCTTGTTTCAATACAAAAACTTACCCAAGATCTAAGTTGTCATGTTATATTCGATGCCTCCTTTTGTGAATTTCAGGACCAGGGTTTGGGGAGGAATATTGGACTTGCCAAGGAGCACAATGGACTCTACTTCTTGAGTACATCTAGTCAACCAGAATTGGTTAAGTCTACTTCGTCTACTTCTTTTTTCTCTTCATCAAATAAAGATGTAAGTTTGGTTTTTATCGTGGAAAATCTAGGTCACATGCCTTTTTCCATTAAGGTAATGTTTCCTACCTTGTTCAAGGAGGACTAGATATTCGACCTTTCATTACAGCATTTTGTTTGCATATCCTTCCCTATTAGTAATAAAAGATCTTCTTCTCCTTTCTTTCTAATTCACAGTGACATTTGCGGACCATCCACCATTCCAAATATCTCAGGATCTAGGTGGTTTGTAACATTTATTGATGATTGTACAAGAGTTTCTTGGATCTATTTGCTCAAAAATAAATCTGATGTGAGTCATATTTTACCTATTTTTTATACAATGGTTCAAAATCAATTTAATACAAAAATCAAGAAAATCCGCTTAGACAATGCTCGAGATTATTTCAATCAAATTTTGTCTCACTGGTCTCAAAATGAAGGAATCATCTTGTATCACCACTCCCCAACAAAATGGAGTAGCGGAGAGGAAAAATCGTCATCTTCTTGAGTGTACTAGAGTCTTATTGTTTCAACAAAATGTACCAAAATCCTACTAGGGAGAGGTTGTACTCACATGAGCATATGTCATAAACAGGATTCCTTCTAGAGTTTTGGGGTTCAAAAGTCCACTAGAAACCTTGTCTCAATTCTATCTGGACATTCAATCCTCCTTCAACCATGCTCCTCGAGTTTTTGGGTGCACATCCTTTGTCCATATTCACAATCATAATTGGGGAAAATTAGATCCTAGAGCTCTTAAGTACGTTTTTATGGGGTACTCATATATTCAAAAGGGATATAAATGTTAACATCCACCCACTTAAAAACTTTATGTTTCAGCTGATATTACCTTTATTGAAAATAAGTCATACTTCTCCACTCCTTATCTTCAGGGGGAGTTATCTATACTTGAAGATGAGGAGTCAGCCATACCACCACTAGAAATAATCCCCTCATCTGAATCATTCAAATCAAAGAAACCGCTTGATGTCACAATTTCTTTGGAACCAATTCAATATCCTGTTGAAGAAAGTGGTAGGAAAAAGGAAGAAGGCAGTCAAATCTTTGATCGATTTAAATTTGATCGGAGTGTATGTGCAAGGAGAAGGACCCTATAGTAACCTTGAAGCCAAAGAATAGTCTGCAGGCAGGAGTCACGGAAATGAGGTAACAATTCTTAAACAAAACTCAACTCCTATTCTTGATCATGATCTACTGCTAAACGTGAGAAAAGGAACTGTAAAAAAAAGCAAAAAGGCCATTATATCCATTTGTCTCACTTTGTGTCTTTCGGAGATTTTAACCAATCCACGCCAGCTTCCTTTCAACTGGCACTATTCCTATTCCCAACTCATTGTTTGAAGTATTATCAAAGAGAGAATGAAGATTTGCTATGGAGGTTGAGATGGATGCATTACAGGCGAAACTTGAGGTGGTTGATCACCTAGTTAAGAAACCAATGGGCTACAACGAGGATGAAAATATCGATATATCGGAGTCGATATATTTATAGTATATCCGATATCGGTGATGTTCGACACGATATCGTGATAATAGATATATCGTGATACTCGGTTGGAGCGATATATCGTGGAAATATCGGTGCGTAGCTGCGATCGCGCGTTAATTTAATTTTTGATGGAAATATCGGAGATATATCCCGCGTTAATTTAATTTTAGATAAAATATGAGGAGAGATATGTCGGGATGTCGGAGATATATAAAGGATATCGGATATATCGGAGATATATCGAGAGATATATCGGGATATATCGAGGATATATCGGGATATATCGGATATAATATGTCAAGGATATATCAGGATATGTCGGGAATCTCTCGGAATATATATAAATGGCCGGATTGAAATCTGACTTGATCAGCGGTTATGGATTGATCACAAAACCGATTTAATTTTAGATATAGTATTCGTAGTAAGCATCACCAAATCTCAGATATATCAGTAAAATCAGAAATGTCCCTACGATACTCATCTGTCAAGCCAGATATTTTCATCCTTGGCTACAAGTAGGTGTTTGCAGTAAAATTTAAAGTTGATGCCTCCTTAGAACGGTACAAGGCAAGGCTGGTTGCAAATTAGACATATGGAGTGGATTATCAAGAAACATTTGCTCCAATGGAAAAGATGAATAAAGTAAGAATTTTACTACCTTTGGCTGTTAATTTTGATAGGGAATTGCAACAATATGATGTAAAAAATGCTTTCCTTCATTGTGAGTTAGAAGAAGAGATTTACATTATTCTAAAGTTTAGTAAATTGAAGTGAGGAAACAAAGTTTGTTGGTTAAAGAAGCACTATATGAAGTTCTGCTCAATCCCAAATGTTTGGGTTTGGAAGGTTTGCCAAGGTTATGATAGCTAACGGTTACAAACAAAGCCAGGTTGATCATACACTTTTCATAAAACATTCAATTTCAAGGGGAGTCACAACATTAATTGTGTATGTGGATGACATTATTGTGATAGGGAATGATGAGAAAGAGAAAAATACCTTGAAGCAATGCCTCGCCAAGGAGTTTGAAATAAAAGATTTAGGAAAATTGAAGTATTTCCTTGGAATTGAGGTGGCTTGGTCCAAGCAAGGCATTTTCATTTCTCAACAAAAATATGTTATTGATCTTCTCGGGGAAACAAGTATGATGGCTAGTAAACCAGTTGCGACTCCCACTGAACAAAATCACAGATTGAGTAAAGCACTTGGAGAGAAGAAAGTGGACCGAAAAATGTACCAATGGCTTATTGGGAGACTCGTTTATCTTGCACATACTATGCCAGATATAGCCTATTTGGTGAGTGTAATCAGTCAATTCATGCATGATTTGAAAATTCATCGCATAAGCAACCCTCACAGGAATCTCCATTACTTAAAGGCACATCCGGAAAGGAATCTTAGCTAAAACATCATATATTGCTTTGGCAATACTTCACGTCTAGGCTGTAGGGACTCCATTGGTCAGGCGATCAACTATAGGCTATTGTACCTTTCTAAGGGGAAATCTAGTATCTTGAAGGTGTAAGAAGCAAAATATGTAAGAAGCAAAATGTGGTAGCATGGTCAAGTGCAGAGGCAGAGTTTAGAGCTATGACAGCAAGAGTATGTGAATTCTTGTTGGTGAGAATCGATACGGAAAGATTTGAAGGATTGATGGAATCAGCATCTATGAAACTTCTGTGTGATGTCGTCGACAATTAGCATTGCTCATGTCTGTGATGCAGCATAGGCAGTCAAACACATAGAGATAGAAGCACTTATCAAAAAAAAGAAAAGTTGGATATTAGGTTGCTTATACCTCATATGTTCCTACAAGGACATCAAATTACTTGAATGTGCTAACAAAGGGTTGTGCGATAATGTGTTTCATAAAAATATTAGCAAGTTTGGGAATGGAAGATCATATTCACCGGCTTGAGGGGTAGATAGTAAGAAATTATACTTACAAATAAAGATAATTTTAAGGAAAAAATCAAAGTCAATAACCTAATTCTAAAATTAGCTATGGGAATACACATAATATTTCTAACAAAAGAATGCTCTTCATCGTGAACCAAGCTAGCCCATGAAGAGAAGGATTTTAAGAGACAGGATTTCAATCTAGTCTTGGAGAAACCTTTTTCTTCAAACACAACTCTATTCCTCTCATTCGGATAGCGGATCAAGCAAGAGAAGGCGCCTCGAGGAGAACCCAAAATCCTTTTCCGTAGGAAGCGAAGCCCGATAGACATCGGTCTTTCAGGAAGGGACAAACCCGACCTCGACAATGAGAAGATGGCGGTCCACATGTTCCAGACCTTTGAACAATGGATAAGCAAGTGCTCCCAGAAGTCCTCTTGACCTTTCCACCTGAGGGGCTGTTGGCGGGGAGAAACTTTCTGCTTAGCTAGAATTCATGGATTTAGAATCCGCACCAAACTTCCCGAGCAAAAAAACCTACCTTGTTAGGGAGCAGTAAGGGGTTCCACAGCATCTTTATAAGAACCATTTGCGAGTCTTCCACAGCACAAGCAAGTCCCACTGTAATTTTGACAGTGAAACTATCATTCTTTGCCTCTTTCCACCAAAGCCTATCACTGAGATTTGGGTTAATACACTTTGAACTAACAGTGTATAGGAATCTTTGGACCTCCTCCAATTCCCAATCATGAAAAAGCCTGCCAAATCTAAAGTTCCATCCTCCCTTGGACCCTAAGTTCACCCAAAGATCCACTATCCTTGCCCATTTAGAGCCAGCCATATCATACAGAGAGGGAAAGGAAGAGCACAGTGGAGCTTCACGGCACCACTCGTCTTCCCAAAACCTGGCCTTGATACCATCCCCTAACTCCACGGAACAGTGTTGTTTAGGATGGGAAGTGAATAATCAACTATGGGAAGTGAATAATCAAATCCCAAAATTTAGGGAATTGGTTATAGGAACTTCCTTTTTCAGTATACAAAATATGTGTATATAAAGTGTGTTATATAGGCTATATAGATTCATTCATAAATTAATAAAATTTTCAATCTCGGTTATGTTTTCTTCACTAAATCCCGGAAAATGGAAGAACGTTAGATTTTTCCCTAGTTATGATTGCTTTACATATTGGAGGAGATATAACCACCTTGATGATGTTTATACCAAAAACTATTGCATAGACAATGCATCAAGTAGAATTAGCTATTCATTAAAATGGCAAGTCAAGAAAACTTAGATTTATGCCTCGTGATATTTAGAAACCAAATTACAAGAGTATCTACAAACCTGACATTGCTGGGGTTAGAATGCCGTCCCCAATTATCATTGAAGTTCCCATTAGAACGAACAACAAGAGGAGGGTTTTCAAAGAGGATCTCTGTTCCAGGCTGTCTTTGATATTTAAAGCCCTTTCCAACTCCGGAGTGGGCAATCTGAGGCGAAAACTAGAGATCTGCTCGTCAGCTACTTGACGATTTGGTAGCAAATTAACTTTTGCATATCTGCAAATCAGAGAATACAAGGCAAATGTTCCTCCTGCAATTCAGATTGATATCTCATATTAGCAAATGTATGATGTACCAGAAGTTGATTGAATAGAGAATGTAAGAGTAACCCATACCTTCCCCATTGTCATTAGCTTTGAGCACTATCAAAACGTATTTTGCAAAAGGTAGAAGGGCAATAGTGTACATTACTAGAGACAAAGCGCCCAGAACATCAACCTCTGATTCAATGGGCACCTTGCTAAATACATCAGAAAATACATATAAGGGGCTGGTCCCCATATCACCATACACCACACCAAGTGTTTGGAATGCCAACGCAAGAGTGTGCCAAACAGAAAGATCCTGATTCATTGGAGTAAACATTCAGTAAGAAATTATTCCATGTCCATGAAACCTTTTGAGGAAAAAACTGATTTGGCTACACGCTAGAAAGCAAGTGTTGAGTGCACCTTAAGAACACCTTACTGTACTCAGAACAGAATTTCAACTGGTTTTAAAGCTATGTACTCTTAGATGGTGTTTGGTACATTGGAATGGGAAATGGAAATAAATAATTTATTTTCATTCTCATTCCTTGTGGAATTGAATCAATAATTAAGTTAATCAATACTATATATATATATATATATATATATATATAAAATTAAGGACAAAATGGTGATTTTAAGTATTTATATAGTGTCAAGTTTGTTTATTATTTTGGAATTAATAGAAATGTAATTAATTATTTTATTTTATTTATAATAAATAAAAATATAATTAATCAATTTAGATTTTTGGATGATTATCAATGTTTATGTTTCCTAAATTAGTTTTTTTCTATTGTCTACTAGCCTTATCTCAGCTCCCTCTAATGAAAAAGTTTATAACAATGGCTGGCCGGTTCCTCTCTATGCTCAGGATATGTGACTGTCCATTCTAGGAGGAGGAAAGTGCAGATGTTGATCAAGGAAAGAAGGAGTGCTATGAGAGGTTGAAGATGGGTTCAAACTTTGTTTGGTGGGGCGTTGCCTCTCAAACAAAACGATAAAGTTTAACTTTATGAGAATACTCTGGCATCATTGTGGAGACCAGTCTGCGGTGTCACAACAAAAGATATCGGAGAAGGGCGCTATCTTTTTGTGCTTCTACCACGAACTCGACGTACAACGAATTCTGGATAATGGCCCATGGTCTTTTAAACAAAATACCCTGGTTCTAACCAGGGTCAAAAGCAACGAACTACCGCAAACTGTCAACCTCAGCAAGGCAATGTCCTGGGTTAACGCCTACAACCTGCCAGCGGGGTTCATTTCGGAGCATGTGGCCAAGGTAATAGGAGAATATGTAGGTACATTTGTGGATTCAGATCCAGACAACTATAACAGTATATGGCGAACCTTCCTTCGAGTCCGAGTTGAATTGGACGTCAAAGCCTCTCAAACGCGGGATGAAAATTAAGAAAGAAGGGGATGATGAAGAATGGTTCTAGGTTGACTCAAGTATGAGAGATTAACCACTTTTTGTTTCATTTGTGGCCTACTGGGCCATTCAGAGCATTTTTGCCCTAAGCTTTTCCTCAAAGGCCAAACTGAGAAGTTTTATGGAAGTTGGATGACGGCTCCCTCCCGTAGGAACCAACAGCAAGGTGGTGCATGGTGGCTGAGACCAGAGCTAGAGAACACGACGGAGGAGGAGGGGAATGTAGATGGAAAGAACACCTCATTTGGTAGGAGATTATTCCTAGGAAAAGAGAGGACCTAAAGGTTCGATGAATTTTTTTTTTTTTTTTTTGATAACTAATTACTAATTACAACTATATAGTATACGTATAGAATCGAATTCTTGCCGATTGCCATGACATAAATTACTTTATAGCTCATGAACTACAGAGTCAGCCAAGCAAGGTTGTGTTTGTGATATATTCTAACTGTTATGGCATGAATCACAGAGGTGAAAATCAGGAGAGTCAACCCGAAGGACCTAATGCCATCATCTAGCTGTATGGACCGAATGGGAAAGTCATAAGCTGTGAGACCAAAAGGAAAGAACAAAGGGTGATTGCGGAGCTCCAAATGTATTGACAAATGGATACATCTGATGGGCCAAATACCAAATGATTTGAATGATGGGTAGGTTTGAGGGCCAAGAGCAGTGAGGCGGGTTCGCTCGCAGTCAAGCTTGCCAGTCAAATGAGTGCCTTAGCTTGGAGTGCAGGGTCTGGCGACCCATGTAGTCGGGTTCTAAAGGACTTGGTCCAAGAGAAAAGGCCTTGGTTGATTTTCTTAAGTGAAACTCTAGTGAAAAAGGAGAGAATAAATTGGGTTAGAGTCCAACTAGGCTATGAGGGGCTTCACGTGGTGTGGACTGTGAGGGTCATAGTGGAGGACTGTGGGAAACAGACTCGTTCTGATCAAAGTAATCATCGACCAACTTGGAGACCTTTGGGAATGCGGGGTTTTATGGGTACCGAACAAAATGAAAGAAATCATGGAGTTGTTGTGACAACTTGCTGCCTCTCGCTACCTTGGTGGCCTGCTACCGATTTAACAATCTGTTAGCACACTCAGAAAAGAGAGGTGGGACTTCTTACTCTAGCTAGCTTATAAAGGGCTTTCGTGAAGCAATCATGGATTGCAATCTTTTTTACCTAGGGCTACAAGGGAGGCAATTTACTTGCAAAAAATCCAGGGGGATCAACAGTTGGGTTGAAGAGAAAGTGGATTGAGGGCTTGCAAATCGGGACTGTGTGAATACCATGAGTTTTAAACCCACTCTCATTGGGTGGGGGCGAGCAAGCCAGATCCGCTGAATCAAATGGCCTCTGGTGTGAGACGGCCGACCATCTTTGCTGTTAAACAGTGGCGCTCACTGGCAAGGGAAATTCAGGCCGTCGATGTGATCGGGGTGTCCTCCCAAGGCCGACCTCGGAGCCCAGCCCTCAGGTTCAGGAGTCTCGTGAGGCCATCCTCTTGCCCATGGCAAGAGTTCATTTATGGAATAGAGTGGATAAAAGCGGCAATCGTAAAAGTATTTATCATGAAATTCTGGTTTAATTATATATTGAAGGTTAATCATGATAAGAGAGAAATGAAAATAAGGAAAAAGAGATTTTGTTGTAAAGAGATTCCTTCAAAGAGAGGAGGTTCGTGAACCACTTTCTATAAATCAGGAGAATTCCCATGATGAAAAGATATGTAATCCCCACTGTGCAAACTTCCTTCTTCTATAGCCATTATTTTTCTTAACTTAATCATCGAAGGCGAGTGACCATCGTCCACGGATCGCCACTTTGTGAGTTTCACATTCACGTTGCTAAATACTTTGATGATTAACGGCCAAAGGAAATGTAATGAGGGCGTCGGCTGCATTGGAAAGCAGGCGCGAGTCTCGTTCTGAGCTGAAGCTTGACCCGGCTGTTTGTCCCCAGTAGCCCTTCACCTTGGAACTCGTGATCCGTCTGCGTCGATTAGCACGAGGCGATCTGTGATGACAAGCGGCTCGATGAGCCAATGTGACCGGATTCCTCCATTGGCGTTGGGACATGGAAAGAAAGCGAGAGGAGCCAAATGAATGGATGAAGGTTGCAAGGTCGGTAGAGATTTGAGATGACCGGTGGCGGGCTGTGGATGAAAAGTGGCGATCTTCAGAAAAGTGATGGGTCATGATGCGATTAAGGGAAGGGGCATTGTTCTGGCGACATCGATGCCAAGCGATGATGACTATCCTCGGAAGCCCTTCCTGAATCTCATTTGTGAAGAATGCGAGAGAGCCGCGAGGACTGATTACTTGTGAGGCCTTAGCCTCACCACATCATTGTGGCGGCTATTAGTGGTGCATCTCGCGACGAGAGAGCGGGCGAAGACAATACCGGCAGAGTGAAGCCCAGGGAACGTGGGTCGCCCTCGGGCATGTGCCACTAGTCTTTTGCGCATCTGCCTTAGGTGGCGCCGAGCCTTCCGTGCAGGCTCAGCTGACCTCATTCGGAGCCGTGACATGCTTTCTTCACCTAGCAACACATCTTGACTACGAGAGCCACCCGCGGGTTTGTCATTCTAGCTTTCTTATTCTTCGATGTCTCCAACGGACCCCTACGACCATATGCTCCACATTATAATCGGTATGTGCGCAGCTGAATCTCTAGTAATGGCTTGGCTATTATGCAAAGTGTCGGTCAATTTACGTGGGCGGCATTAGCTTGGTTTTACAAGCTCATGTTGCCATAAATCCCAGTTTCACAGACTATGGGCGCATTCATACAATATCTACGCTCGGTGTTCGACGAAAAGAGAAACATCATTTCCTTCTAATGTATTCTCAAAATAGGAAAGAGTTGATTCATGACACCACGAGGAGTTCAGGCGGCGAGTCTACAAATGAAGTCGTATAGCATGTGCGCCAATCCTCCGAAAACTTTAGGAATCTTTGTTTATTACTCCTTTCTTCTTTGCCACTATCATTTAGACCCCGTGTGATAGGAGGGTGAGACCAGTGATGGTACTCAATCTTTGGAGGATAATATTCGTGCGACTGGCCCATCATGATTACAGGCCAACAGAGGTGGAAGGGAAGTAATCAAATAAGAGAAAGCAAACCCTCCAAATCAGGAGGGTGAAAGCAGAGCTAGGGATCTTGGCCAATCCACGAGAAAGAGCCCCTGCCCCCTGACGTCTCTGCTGAGGAGGCTGTGCGTGGTCGTGACTTGCCGGAGTTTAAGTGACACACTTTCGGAATAAGAAGGATCCTCCCGAAAAGAAATAAATCCTTATGAGTGTAATTATGAGACCACAGGCGTAAGAGATCACTTAGTCTGAACTGTCTTCTCCAGGTGGAAAAACGTCAAAGCCAGACCACCTCAGGAGATATGCTAGGGAACTTGACCACGAGGTGGAATCGGGGCAAATTGTAGACAAAATCATAGTAAGCCAGTAACAGCCCAGAAGCGGAATCGGACACATCCTATGGCCCATATATTAGGTGGCAGTCGTGATCGGTATCAATCAAACGCCCTGTGAGAAAAGCTCTTAAGAAGCCACCTTAATCAATAAGGTGGAATGCTATTATTCATGCGAGAAGGAGACACGAAGAAACTGGCTTGATAGAAGGTCTATATCCTTTCCTCCACATCCTTTGACGAGATAATTGTGCCTCACTATGATGCTCTGGTACTTACCCTTTGTATTAACGGTTTTGATGTGCACATGGTACTGATAGATCCTGCCGATGTTTGTGGAGCTTGTTACGTGCGGCATTCGACCAGATGAAACTCTCTTGAAATTAGTGAACTCGATCGAGGCGGATCCTCCGGTTTCAACGGTCGACTACCACACGACACTGGGGATGCCGGCTCTCATTGAAATTTGGGCGATCCTCGTGGGTTCTATTCTCAATCATGAAGACTGGGATTTTTCAGCGCCGCTGTCGAAGCAGGCGGAGGCTCGCTCGATGGGTTATCTCCCTTGACCTACCACGAACGTCATTTGACTAACAGCGGCGGGTTTACCTTTGCGAAGTGGGTTTAGTAAGCAGCGGCGATCTTATCAGTATCTACCTTAATGAAACGAGGGAGAAGAACCTAATCCTCTTGAAAGATCGTGGACCCACATAAAAGCAATCACAGGTTGGTAGCTAGATGAGCTAGGAAGAGGGATCCGGTAGTTGTGGATCCCCTAGAAAAAGTAATCTTAGATAGAAGTGAAAAACTTCACTTATCTGGGATTCTCTTATGTCAGTGTAAAGAAGCAGTGCAATATATCTTTGTTAAATAACATAGATGTGTTCGCTTGGAACCACTCAGATATGGTATCGTAGCACAGCGTAGGCCTCTCTACAAGCTAAATATCCTCCCACGCGAAGCGAGTCGAATTGGAAAGAGTGGCGTTTACCAGGATATATTATATCACATCCAGACAGGTAAATGACCTATTCACTTGAGTTTCTATAGAGTAAATGGCGAATAGTGTGTGACGTGGTGGTAGTTCGAAAGTAGGAGCATTAGCAGCATGAGTATAAATGAATTACGACCACAAGCGAAGTACTGAGATAGCTTCCCACTAATATAAGATTAGATTATTGGCCTTGCTTGGTAGAGCACGCAGTGCTATCGTTTAGAGCACTTCTCTGGATATCTTCAGTTTCCAACCTCCCACAGTAAGAAAATGGCCTTCATCACCTCGCACAGGTTGTACTGCTATAATGTGATGCACTTCGGTCTGAAGAATGAAGGGGCGACTTACCAAAGGTTGGTGACTAAGATATTCCGACCGCTATTAGGTAACACCATGGAAGCCTATATCGATGACATGCTAGTAAAATCCAAAGAACGCTTCGACCACGTCAAGCATCTCTGAGCACTGAGCTCTTCGAGGTATGGCAGTAGGCTTTAATACCTGCGAAATGTGTGTTTGCAGGTCGTGCGAGGGCAAGTTCTTATTTATGGTATTGAGCCCAGTTAGGGGCCAGCTATTCAAATCAAAACAATAATGGACTCCCCAGCTACTCTCACTCAAAGGGGTTCGACAACTAAGCTGTATTTGAAGTAGCTCTCGAAGCGGTTTATATCCCTTCACCCAGGCTAATTCGAAACCATTTTCACTTTAAGGGAGGCGAAAGTTAGGTACATATGATGGAGTGTTTGAAGCCCTAGCGTATATCCAAACGATATCTTATCGAGACCACCAGTCGGCTGCTTCGAGGGCGGAGATCGCTCTATCTTTACCTAGTAGTGCTAGAGATCTCAGTAAGCGCAACTTTGTTGAAAGTGAAAACAAAAAAAACGAGGGCCGATATTAATATATTGAAAGCAGGCCCACACAGGCGAGCTGATACTAAGTCAGACAAATAACATTGTGTGCTTACGTGTGGCGTGAGAAGCTTTGCCCTCCTGCTGGGACATACCTTATGTCGTCTGGGAGCTCCAGTCTCCCTCACAGAGCACTACTAGCCACAAGCGTGCTGTCGAGAAGATGGCCAGATGGGCGATCGAGCTGCAAGTGAGTTTGGTATCCGGTATAAACGCTTGCTTAGCATTGAAGAGTAGTGTGGGCGATTTTCCAAGCAAACTTCCCGGTCGGATGTAGTCGAAGATAAACGATGGTTTAATTGGATCCTTAATAATGGATGGAGCCTCTGCGCGACGGGGCTAGGGTCTTTCTGACTAAAAGCCAGCCCGGGGAAGATGACGGGGCCATGATTGGAGCTTGCATACAATAATGGACTAAACGCGAAGCAATCTGGCGGGTTTATCTCGCGTGTCGATTATCATCGGAGGGCTCCTCATACGCATCGACCTGGCGGTAGGGACCGGGGGTGAAGTCAGGCGGCGAGAGACCAGTGGTGTGACGGACGTGGATCGTCGGGCGATGTTGGGGTTTTCATGGGCTTAGGAAGCTTGAGCATATCGAGGCTCAGTGAAAGAATGAAGCGCGTATTCTTGATGGTGGCGCGTCCATCCCGATAAAAGAAATTATATTCCTCCCGATCACTACCCGGGGCAGTCATGCCATAGCGGATCAGATAGTGGAATAGATAAAGCAGGCCCTTCTTGGGGTTTAGGCTCATGTTGCATTAATAAGGCTTGGGAAAATTCACAGAATAAAAGAATGAGCCACGCGAGTGGGGTCAGTGACCGTTTCCTTGTAAACGGCGGTCTCGACGACGATGCGGATGGGCGTGTCATGGTGTCTCACCCTCGACGGACATTATACCATGGGGGCTTCATGAGGAGTGTCTCGAGCCATCGGCGGCGGAACTTTAGCTCTGCGCCGGCATTGAGGTTATTGGCCCGACTCTTGAGAGAGCGGCGAAGCTACGCCTGTGTTAAGGGTGTGACCGCTGCCCTGGCAGCAGCTCCCATGTGAGGGATGCACCGGCTGGGACCCTGAAGCTCCATTAAGGCCTTGGCGGCGCTTTGCTCGATGGGAATCGATATAGAGTTTGGACCACTCCTGACCCAGCTCTTGGTAAAGGGTTATTGTTTGGTTGCCACGACTACTTCATAATAGACAGAGTTGAAGCCCGCCTCCATCAAAGAAAAGAGGCGTCCCTGAACATTGTGGAAAGTATGATACGCGCAGTTAGAAGATATCCACCATCGATCATAAGCGATAATGGGCGCTGGTTTGGCGGCCAAAGTATAAAAACTTACGCCTGTGAAGTGAAAATCCGAGAAACTTATCTCAATCGCTGGTACCCACGGAAGCGAATGGCTGGCGGGAAGCGCTCGGCAACTCTCTTGATGGCTTTGAAAAAAATTATGCGCATTCGCGCTGGAAATGAACGGGCGAACTATCGAAGTCTTTGAGCTATCTGGAGACGGTGTTTGGAGGCGGCCCGGAGTATCACCATTAGCACTCACTTGTGGTATAGGCCCTTTATTCTATAAGTCGGGATGCTTACCTCAGGCAGGAGTTCACAGGCTAGCCCAATCTGAAGTTATCTTTAAGGACCTAGATATGGTAGGCAGGCTGGAGCGGCCCTTCTCACATATAGCATCTTTCGATAAAAAGAATGCAAACTTATCTGAACATATAAAATCGCATCATTACGGCTAGAAGGCATAGTCATAGAAGAGCCTTTGAAACATATTTGGCCAGAAATGATTGGAAATTCCAACCAAATTGGGAGGGGCCATACGTGATCGTAAGAGTGGGGCCCAGCCAAGTTATTGTGCCATTAAAATAAACTAGGCAAGAGACACCGGTGTGGAATGTGGAAAGCTATACTCACCTTAAAGTATTATGATAAAGTTTTCTTTAAGGGTTGCTCGATAAAATTTCCTTTAAAGTATTTCTTTCAATCTTTGCGATATTACGATCAAGTGTTCTTTAAAGGCTGTATTTCCTTCAATTTTGGAATAACCTCACTTCGTAAAAATTTAGACATGTTTCACAAGCTGGCACTTTCACCTTGAACTCTGACTTGGCTCTAAACATGGCACTTCGAAAAGGCAGGACTTGTGGCTGGCACGCTGTAACACTTTAGGAGAGGCAGGCCTATTGGCTCTCTAAAGTGCTATCCTAGCCTATATTCATAAATATGTGAGAGGAAATAATAAAAGTTTAGCGCATAAGAGTACCGCCAAATCATATTTCATTCTGGATCTTGAATTTCGTGCGCAGTGCAAAAAAGTATGTTATGGTGGCCAGCAGACCTCTTCTGAAAATTCCAAAAGAAAGAGTTGGAGTTGGCTCACAATCCTGGCGGGAGCTATTTCCTCGAGGTTCATAGCCACCTCGCTCGGGTGCGCCTCTGTTCTTGTGTCCCCGATGGTTCACTTTGGAATGGGGCACACAGGGCTCAAAGAACTCGGGGAGGCCATGAGGAAAGTCAGATTTTACGAAAAATGATAAAATGGTAATTTCGGTAAAAGTCGAGCACAATTTTGATCTGGATGATGACATGCTTCTGGTGAGATCGTCTCACCTTGAAATCTAGCGCTCTGTAGAATTTAGTCGAATTCGAGGCAGGTAAGAATTCCATTTTGGGGCATGAAATGTGCAGGGACACTCTAGTTCCTTAGAGTGGCTCGAGATGAGACACGATGTGAGAGATGTGAGCAAGTCAGACAATGGAGCTCAGTATGTTTGCTAGGGTGTGGAGATCGTGTGTGGAGAGAATTCTATGAAGCGGATGGGATTGAGGATGGGGAAATCTTAGGCCGATGAAAATTGTGACGTGTGAGTGAAGATAGCTCTTGGCCCGTCTTGGACTGAATAGTGGGATGGGAGAAAGAAAAAGCGAAAAGAAAGAGGAAGAAGAGAGAATTTAGAGAGAGACTCGCGCCTGCTGCAAATTTAAACAGTCGGACCAGCGGTTTCGGCGGAGACAGAGGAAGAGTTCGTCATAATGGCCCAGAAATTTCACATGAGGTAGGACCCAGGGAGTTTTATTAAAGCTCGAGTGAGGTTTCTTGCCTTTGGTTTGTTGTGATGTGCCGACTGGAGAGTGGACGGCAGGGGATGAGAAATGAGACAATGAGTCCTTGTTTAGGGTCCTTGAATGGCTTGGGTTGTATATGAGGTAGTGAGTGGCGAGTGTGAGGCCGTTCAGACTTTGGGGCGGTGTCTTGAGATTTCGGAATTTGTTCTGAGACCCGGTCCAGATGTATTAGGACTAAGTAATTGTCCTTATGTGCCATTTATGTATTAGAGTTAAAATGAGCGATAAGGTGTTAGTTGTCTTGCCACTAAGGGAATGTTGGATATATTTTTGACCATAGGAAGGCTGTATTATATTAATGAAATGTGTTTTGTGGGACTTCAGAAATGGTTTTAGGTGGAAATAAGGGATTTTGGTAAGAGGCAAGTCGTAGAATAAGTGTAAACCATGTCGGTGAACTTGATGTTAGACTTTTTGAATTTTTGAATGGGTTCTGTAGCCCCAGGTGTAATTAAGGTTTATACCAAAACGATGCAATTGGAAGAACATCGTTTGGATTCTGGCATTTGGATTCTTATTTGGTCTGTTGGGTCACCCGAGTGAGTCTTGTTTGGAGTCACCCATTTGGGTCACACTTTGTGGGTCCTGTTGGGTCCGTCATTAAGTCATGCATGATATCAAACTTGGAAGGTCATGCTCTTACGTCAGACTTCTGAAGTTGAGATTCTTCGGAAGCTCTATCGGCCGTTAGGTCGAGTTTCCAACCCGGTTATCTTTGGAGGCGGGTGAGGTGTAGTGATGGCAGGAAAGTGGCGTTCGGGCAAATGGGTAGGCTGTCAGAGTAAGGCGACTAGTCGTATGTGGCCCGCTGCCGGCTTTGGAAGGTGTAAACCTTCGTCGAATTAGATTCGGGTGTTCTTGAACTGTCGACCGTTGGTGAGTTTCCGGTGGATGCCTGGAGCGGTGGGTGTTGTTGGGTCGGCGGAAAGTGGGTTCGGGCAAGTGGGTGGAAGCTGTCGGGTAAAGGCGGCTGATGTGTGTGAACCTCCGCGACCCGAAGTCGCCCAGCTAGCTGTCGTTCGGTCTGGGTGTTCTTGAACTTCATGGGGCTTGGGTGGAGTCACGTTTTCAGCGGATACCTTTGGGCGGAGTGTTAGAACCTGATGGAAAGAAAGACGTTCGGGCAAATGGGTTGTTTATCTGGTAGCGACTTAGTCGTCTCTTGACTGAAACGGAAAGTCGCGCAACGTCCAGGTGGATCAGTGCGGACTTCATGGAAGCACATTGGTCGGCTTGTAGGATGCAACTAGAGCGGTGTTGGCGGGTGGCGAGAAGGCGTTGAATGGGTGCGGCCCCTAGTCGGAGTGGCTTTGCTAGTCGTAATGTGACCACCCGACGGAAGGTCGCCATAAACCTTCGTCCGAATTAGATTCGGGTGTTCTTGGACTCGCAGAAGCCCGTTGGTCGAATTCTAGATAGGTGCACTATGGAGCGGAGTGGGTGATCATATTTGTTTGTGTCGATGTTTTGCAGATTGTTAATGCGGGTTCTTGGATTTGTATCAGAAGTGAATACTCAGTGGGTTTAACTTTATGACCATTGCATGGCATATTTGTATTGGTAACATGGGTTGTTGTATGTGGGGACCAGTTTATTTGGCCCAGAGTTTCTAGGTTTTATGGTTATCACGATGTTGTATGTGATGATTGGAGTACAATGGTCGTGGTGTTGAAAGGGGCGTGAAGTCCTGCATTGGATGATCAGGGTGTGAGCGCTTGTTGTGTGTTATTCTTGTATGAATAACATGTAGTATACATGTTAATGTATACCTGTGATGATGTATTAACATAGAAGTTGTGCATGGAGGAGAATTATATGTATCAATTATAATTATCCATGGTATGTTGATGTTTCATTTGTTAATATATATGCATGTTTGATATATTAACATGAATTATCGTGGAAAATAAGATAATGTATCATATGCACCGGGACAACCTGTAATATTAAAGTGCCGAGTGCATGACATGAAAGAAAACGAAAATTCACGCAGCGAATTTCAAGTAAGATTTTCCGTTAATCGCTCTGAAAGTTGGTCCAACAAATTATCTGAGGTCACGGCCATCAAGTTTCGAAAAACGATCCAGCCACCGCCACAGAGTAGCTAATATATTTACCGAAACTCTAGTTGGTGTTTTCGAGAACAAAACCTTTGTTTTGAAATCGGATATTTTCTCACATTCGCTTGCATGGCGCCGGCGGTGCCAACGGCGCCGGTGTCGAAAAGGCGTAGTCGATTCTCATCCATATCATGTGTACATTCGGCAGGATCACGATTTGTTTGAATGTTTATGCCGGTCATCGGGTGACGCGCACTTAGGCGGGGAGTAACCCGCGGTGATAATTCAACCATCGCATCGCCACCCTATCGGCGAATCGCTCATTTCGTGCACAGAGCGACGTGAAAACTAAGACTCACTATACGATTATGAGAAGAGTTTCCGATTGTGGCTTTCGTTAATCTCAGAGAAGTCATGTATTGGGACTCTTAATTTTAATATACGTTTGTATTAAGAGTGACGATCAAACACTCGAACTATCGGAATATACCGGGATGTATTTTCGATGAGGATGATGTGTAGGCCAAAGAGGCCATTGTTACTCATGTTACTCATGTATGTGTCTCGTACGAGACGCCAGATTTTCTCCGCGATTGATCTGTTATCAACTGACACCCTGCTGGCGTCACGTATCGAAAGCCCTATCAGTGCTATGATCACGAAATCGGATGTAAAGTGGCTAGACAAGTGTTGAATACACAAAAGAGCAATAATTATATTGGAATTTAGCACCTTCAGGTCATACTTTGCTCACATTGTGCATAAGAATAGGTACTTTTAATTGTTTTCGTGTTTCTCCGATTCCTGCGGCTGTGCTCTTCGTGTTTCAAACATAATTGTTACAAGGGTTTGTGTCCGTAGTTTAACATGGATCATCGAGGGCGATGGCAACCGCTTGGTGAAGTTTCCTGAAGTGCAACAATGTCAAGAAACAAGTGCAGAGGCAGGTGTGTGTACCGGCATCGCCCGACCACCCAGACACCCAAGCTATAATTCAACAAAGGCTGAATCTGCACTGGTACCGCCTCGACCAGACGGCACCCCATACGTAAAAGCACCCGCAGACACTCCGCACCTGCATCGCACTAACTGCACCTGCATCGACATGTAATATTTCATGAATCGAAGCGCACTACGGCCCACGTGTGGCACGCTCGCCTTTGACCATCAACGCGGGATCACAATGAAAAAGGGTATAAAAAGCCAAAGGAAAGGTGAGAAGGCGCTTTTGATTTCGAGGGTTTGGATTTCATAAAGTGTGTTCTTCTCATACTAGGGTTTATAGAGTGTATTGAAGATTTCATTTTTCAAGCAGATTGATTTCAAGTTCCCATGTAACCTTCGCTAGATCACGTTAACCTGCTTTCCTTCTCAAGATATTGTATTTTTTATTCTTGGGTTTTGTAATTGAAGTTTGATTTTCTCAAAGTTACTTTTATGAATAATTTCTCATCAATTATGATTTGCTTTATAATTTCACAGTTCTAACTTTTATATCGGGGGTTCCACTATGGAAACTCACCCCGATCAAGGTAATAACCCCCACCCTTTATACTTCAATGGGATTGTAGTGATGCCACTGCAGAGAAACTTTATAAAACTCCATTTGGCATCCTCTTGACAACGTGTGAACAAGAGATCCTCGGTACACGTTGTACTTGATTACAAATGCAAGCTAAGAGTCTGAATTAATTGATGAACAAGTGTTTAACATCCCTCGATCGTTTTTCATTCTAAAAGAACGTTTAAAGCAAAATCTTCCGTCGAAGACCATTCATCAATGGCTCTTAGATGAGACTGTAAACTAAGAGGTGGGAATTACGTGATCAATAGTGAGTGGAAACCTAAGAATCCCAGCAATCATCTTTCTATATTAAAATAGTCAATTTAATCAATCCTTCAATCAACCAACCACAAACCCATAATTTCCTTTTTTAAATACACACCTTTTGGAGAATAGCTCCTAAGGATCACAAATATAATTACCCTCGTGGAGATGACTCAGGACTTCCACAAGATTACAATGCTAGACTACCTTAATTCTACGTCAGAACAATCCAAAGATACGACAGACTAAGCAACAGCCTTCAGAATACCATCGGTTCTTTCGCGGATAATGGCATCTGTTTTCAATCACGCCAACTAAGGTGCAACCATGAAGAATGTATTAGATATCTACGAGGCTGCTTCTGGACAGACTATAAACTACAATAAGTCCAACCTTACTTTCAACACCAATGTCAAAGACCATACTAGAGCTGAGGTATGCAATATTTTCCGAATCCAAGCTAACCAAAATCAATGTAAGTACTTGGGACTCCCTACACTTGTTGGTAGAAGGAAAAAGGAAATTCTCAATTTTGTGAAAGACAGAGTTTGGCAGAGAATGCAAGGGTGGAGAAACAAAAATTTATCTTGAGCTAGTAAAGAAATTTTGCTAAAGACAGTCGCCTATGTATTGAGTGTGTTTTTACTACCCCAAGATCCATGTTATGAAATGGAGAAAATAATGAATGCATTCTGGTGGGGAGGGAGCAATAGTGGCTCACGGGGAATCAAGTGGGCAGTATGGGATCGATTGTGCTTTCCAAAGAAATTCGAGGGGCTTGGACTTAAGAAGCTGCATGACTTTAACATCGCCATGCTAGGGAAGCAAGCATGGAGGCTGGTTGTGGACACCTCCTCCCTCGTAAGCCGAATATACAAAGCACGCTACTACCAATCAGCCACTTTTTTAGAGGCGGAGTATGGATCCAATCCATCGTATATCTGGAGGAGCATCCTTGCTGCCAAACAAATAATACGGGCTGGATGTCGAGTGCATATTGGGGATGGCAGGGCAACCGTCATCTGGAATAAAGCTTGGCTGCCAGCAGAGGATAACGAATATGTCACCACAGAGAAGCATGTGGGCCTAGAACATGCCACGGTATCTGACCTCATTGTGACGGATAGCAGAGAGTGGGACATTGATATTATCTCGGACTTGTTCAACACCCAGGACAGGCAGTTTATCTTGAGAATTCACCTATCAACCAACTTAACAGAGGACTCGTGGTATTGGATATATGACAAACGAGGCAATTTTTCAGTAAAGAGTTGCTACAGGGCCTTATAGGGAGAAATCATAATGCCAGCGACAAATGTCTGGCATAAAATATGGGGCTTACAAACAGGTACCAACCAAGGTCAGAAACTTCATGTGGCGAGCTGCAACAGAATGCCTACCAACAGCAACCCGATGACTCACAAAAAAGGTAAGCATTAGCCCAATGTGCCAGCGCTGTCAAATAGAGGAGGAGACTACCCTTCATGTCCTAAATGAGTGCCAATTTGCAAGAACCACTTGGGGGAAAACACAGCTCCGAGTCACAAACCCCGAGATGTCCTCAACATTGGCGTGGATCAAAATCATTTCTCACCTCCAACTCACAAGAGGATTGTGCCATATTTTCAATGATATGCTGGCAGCTTTGGTATCAAAGGAATAAGTGTATATGGGATCAATGTTCAACCACTGCACGGCAATGAGCAACGCAGCAGGCCAACTACTGTACCAATGGCAGCTTGCTTATCAAGGCCACCCAAATGTTATCCCAGGTCAGAATCTGGCACTAGACGGTGATGTGGTATGGACATAACCCTCTATAGGCTGGGTAAAGGCAAACATAGATGCTGCCATCTTTCAGAACCATGGGAAAATAGGGGCAGGCTGTATTGTACGTGATGCAGCAAGTAATATGATCATGGCGAGAACGACAAACATCTTGGGAGCATACCCAGTTTGGGAAGCCGAAGCACTAAGCTTGAAAGAAGCTCTATCTTGGCTCAAAGAGAGGCAAATTGACAAGTGCATCCTCGAAACTGATTCGGCGCAAGTAGTGGAAGCTTTGAACGACTCATCTAAATGATCCCTGTTTCACCTAATAATTGACGACTGTAAGCACCTTATTAGTTCCTTCAGAGAGGTGCAAGTCCAGTTCATTAGGCGATCTGCGAAGAGAGTGGCTCATTTACTAGCCCAAGCTGCCGGTTCTTTGTGAGGTCCACAGTAGTGGCTCCAATACCCTCCAAGTTTTATTACCCATGTACTGCTTACTGACCGTTCTTATTAATATAAGCATTACCTTCAAAAAAAAAAATGTTTCCTAAATTTTATATTTTGATGAAATAACCTATTTTCAAATATTTATTCGTGAATTGTTTTGCAAGAAGGGGTCAAACTTGAGAGAAGTTAGAAATGGGGGACATGAGAAATAAAAGTTGAAAGTAAAATAGTAAATTGAAGATATTTTACATTATCTCTTTAGAAGGAGGAATCAAAATACCACATAGATAGGATGAATCAAAATCCTACTTAGAAGTAGAAATTGTTTATGCCGGAATCAATTTTGATTTCATTCCTATTCTTGTAAAACTTATCCAAACATAGAAATGAGGGGGAAATGGAATGAGATTCCATTTCCCACTCTCCATTCCCTTGTACCAAAGGCACCCTTAAGTATTAACATGGAATTTGATTAATCTTAATTCCCTGAACTTCTGTTTGGCGGGCTCAACTTCTTGGATTGGAAGTTCTTATAGCCAATTTTACTGTTTACACTACAAAACAATTATGAACTCCATGAGACATGGAGCAAAGCTCTCTCAAGTCTCAACTGCCCCAAAGTACTAAGCTCCTCTACTACTCCGACTAAAAAACTGAAGTTCAGATAAAAGTTACTCAGTACTACTTCAATGATTCCGTGTTCTTCATTGTGAATCAAAATTTAGTTTCGAATATCCCCAAATTACCAGTAACTCCAACTTATCCATAATCGAGAAAAAGAACCAGATCAGAATCTTCAAGAAAAATAAAACCAAAACAAAACATGAGAACATAGGAAGACGATCTTAAAAATAAAATAAAAAATAAAAAAAGCAGAAAAGCATTACCTTGGAGCCGTGTCCATCAGAGGCGGCAATCTCCATGGCTTCAACATCAAAAGAATCAGCTCTTTTTGGCTTCTTGAAAAGCCTCCTCCGAAGACCGCCATAACCATCTCTGTTCTCATCATCACCAAAAAACGACCACGGAGGTGATTCGGACTCCATTTCACTCCCATCAACCCACCTCGACTCTCCGCCACTACTGCCCATCACTCTGGAGCCGGTCTCTTCAATCCCTCCACCGCTGGCTTCGTCCTCCATGAAAACTTGACTGCAGCTTCAGCAAAACCAGCAGCGCAGGGAGAGATACAAAGAAGAAGAAGCCAGACGCCTGAATTGCAGGAGGACTGTACCAACAGTAAATCGACAACTGTAGGCAAACAGATAAGAGGGGTGGAGTATGGTTTGGACGATAACTTGACTACTGGAAGCTGTGTACTCTGATTGGTCGGTCCATGAGTTCAGCACTATGAGATGTAAACTGAAGGTGGGGGCCACGCTTTTGTCTATACAGCTATAATCTAGACGGTGGGGTCCACAGGGTCCAGTCAATCGTCCGCCCTTTTCTTCCGTTTTCAATGCGCCAATCATGCCTCCTTTGCCCATGTCGTTTTCTTTTTTTTCTATTATTATCTTCCAAATCATCCTATATCTATATGAACAATTTCCCCATCCTCCACGAATGTTTTATCAACTATTTTTCTTTTGTCAAAAATAAAAACTATAGGATTTCCCTTAAAAAAAAAAAAAAAAAAAAACTATTTTTAAAAAAATTTACATATATAAAAGCATAAAAAAATTTTGACATCTATTTTCTACACATTACAACTTTGTATTACTTTTTTTTTACGACACAAGAGTCAAAGCCATGATTTTAAGATCCGAACATTTTATTGATTCATCATGGCATAATTAAAGGTGAAAGTTCAATTCTATCTATTTACAAGAGAAAATTTTTTTGTAAAAAAAAATTGAAAAAGGGCATATGCCCGCTAGGCTAATGCTAGATCCGTAATAAGTTTAACTGATAAATATTAGATTGATTTCCTCGAGAACCTTTTGGGATTAGTTGAAATACACCTAAGCTAATCTAGCCGATCACCATTTATAAAATTAAAAAGTCATCTAATTAAGCTTTATTCTTTAGAGTTGTTAATCATATTATCAAACATGTTTATACTTAAATAGCAATAATGGCTTTTTTTTTCAATAATTTTTGGTGGGGGCTATGATACCTAGATAGTAGATGAAAATTTCACATTTTAAGGTTCGTTTACAAATAATTGTGGAAAAAAAAATAATATTACTTTTATTTTTTTCTATTTATGATATTAAATGTTAGAAACAAAGAGGTTGTGAGTTTTGAAAAAAAAAAATTCAAATTTATACAGGAACTAAATTTCAAAATGCAACGAGAAAAATATTGATTTTCTGGGGTTTATGCTTGCATTGCTTAAGAGGTATAAATTTGCTTTTCTCTATTCAAACTTTTCGAAAACAAGCGAAACATTGCTTACATGACCAGACAAAAACAAATTTCAAAACAAAAAGAAATGCATCTACTATTTTCAACATTTTATATACGACCGGGAACCGCGCTATTGCTTTCCTCGCTTTCAAATTAAATCGAAACACGGAGCTCACGACGATAAAACCTAAAACACGAGATCGCCACTACTTTCTTCTTTTATTCCCTTCGCCTTCCAATCCGATTTTCTTCATCGCTCACGAAACACGGGATTTAGGAATAAGACACGATTTTAAACACATTTTCATCAAGCTTTCATTAACTTCATTTTCGCAAACCGCTTTACAAAACTAGATTTTCTTATTCTTTATTTTTAACTAAATTCAAGTACAAAACGTATTTCTAAAACGAAAATGCATTAATACATCAAAATTTTCATATTCCGAATTCTCGATAAAGCTTAAAATTTCCATTTAACCAAACCCTTATGTTCTAAAATAGTCATTGAAAAAATATTTTTCACAATAATATTTGTTTTGCAGGACAAATGTAAAGAGAATAATATCAAAGTTTAGCAGATCATTTTCAAATGCATAATGGAGGCATCAAATAATTCTGCAATCATAGGGACCAGTTCAGTTACAAGAAAGAATTATTGGAACAACTTTTATTAAGGTTAGAATAGAGAAAATGATTCTTGGCTATTAATTAAATGTGAATATGAAAAATGAATATCTAAGGCCATGTTTAGTAGGTAGAAAATTTTATGTTTTCTCTATTCAAACTTTTCGAAAACAAATAAAAACACGTTTAGCTACGGACCAGACAAAACAAATTTCAAAACAAAGAAACGACCACTATTTTCAACATTTTATATACGAATCAAAAACTGCTTCATACGCGTTTTCTCATTTCAATTAAATCTGAAAACACGGATTTGGTCGATCGGGATAAAACGAAACACGGATTGCGGGCTATTTTCTTCTTTTCTTTCCCTTTCGTCTTCCACTTCATTTTCTTTCTCATCGTGCCTACAAAAACACGGATTGTGAATAGTAACCCGCATTTTAAACACATTTTCATTGCTTATTAATCTCATTTTCAAGAAAATCGTTTTACAAAATCCGATTTTCTTATTATTTATTTTCAACCAAATTCAAGCAGACGAAACGTATTTTCCTAAAAATGAAAACTAAATATTGTAATACATCAAAATTTCATATTCGAATTTTTATTGTAGCTAAAATTTTCACAACTAAACGTCTAAGCGCGATAGACCTTTTACTCATGTGGAATGAATTGAATGAAAGGTATCACCGACCTCTAGAAAACGACGACCTCACCAAAGGCTCAGTATGGCTACATGCACACGAGGTTGCAAGATTTTATAACATTCAATGAATATAATAAATCCGCGTTATTTTAAATTAGTTCCAAATTGAAACTTTGCGAAGAAAATCACATAAAAAGATATGTTAAAAAAAAAGTTTATTACGTTTCACACCTCAAATGTGTTCCTGTGATAACAATATTGAGAGCATAGATTTATCACATATTGTGAATTAATTTTATGTCTTCTTGTTATTGAACAAAATAATGAGTTATTAATGCATAATCATCAGTCTCGTCCAGTGTTTTTAAAGACGAAAGCATGATGTGAGGCGTTTTCGTGTATGTGGGACGAGGCATAAGCCTCAAAGTGTTGAGGGATAAGCCTCAAAGTGTTGAGGGATAAGCCTTTTGTGATGACAAATATAGTTTAATATTTATTTTATAATATATTAAAAATAAAATAACATAAAACTACTTCCATATTTTACATAAAGAATCATAACTTACTCAAACAATAAAAAATACATTAAACTACCACTATAATTCAAAAACCATAAATTAGAAAATGAGTCAACATAATATTAGTTCAAAACTTAAAAAAAAATATTAAAAAGTAAGTTATAATGTTTCAACTCAAATCACCATCTTCAATGTCATCATCATCATCATCATCTAATGTATCAATAGTAGGAAATTTTCAACTATTAAATCTTCTCATTTCATCCAAATCTTTATCTTCATGAATTGATGATAAATTCATTTCTTTTTTTTGTCTTTGCCTTCACTTGAACCTAGCATAAAGTATTTGTTGGATATGGGTATGGGTCGCCCAAGTGGGCTTGACCCGACCCGTAACCCAAGAGACACATCCAAGGGATGTGTCTCCCTGAAAAGTGATCTCAAGTTCCTATAAATACAAGAACCTAAGACACCTTATGAGATTGGAAAAATAAAAAAGGAAGTTAGAATAATTTATCCTCTTTCTCATATGAAAGGTTTCTCACATTGTAGACCATCCTAAGTAAAAAAAAAACATCAAAGATATTGAAAGGGTGTTCGTATTGTGAAAAACTCAAAACATATTCCATTAAAGTGATCAGATTCTCACCTGAAGCATTGAAGACACCAAGTTCTATGCTTCAACAAGTAAGTATAGTTCATTTATGCTACAAAAACCAGTGTTTTTCCTTACATTGGTATCAGAGCCAATATGGTGCTCTTTTGTGCGCCGCTTGTTTTTGAAAAAAGTTTAATATAAATTTTTTTCGTTTTTTTTGTGTGTCCATTTTGATGCAATTTATATGGATGGAAAGATCTTGTCGAGACCTTCCAACACATATTTTTTGTAAATTTTCAGTTACTTGCTTGAATTATAGTGTTTTTTTCAAAAAATTATGGAGAATTTCGCATTTTCCTGGGTGAATCTACACGACAAAGCAAAGACCGGCCATTACGTGGCTGGCCGGCGATGTTGACTAACAGATGACATGGCATGGACCACGGTGACGGGTGGTTGGATCGGATACGACATAAAGGGACCACATGGCAAAAGATTCAATTACGCCACTTGGCAGGCTCTTATGGAGCCACGTGTCATGATATGATTGGTCCACGTGGCACATGAGTTTATCTACGCGGATCGTGTCAACGGCGCTGACCGCGCGGATCGAATGACGTGGTAGTTTAACGTTAACGCGGGCGTACTTGGATCATCGTTGACCATTTGACTGACAGCTTTGATTGTCATTGACTGAACTTTAACCGACCCATTTGAGGTAATTTGATATTTTATAAAATTATGAATATATATTTGTGTGACTTAGTGCATGTTGATTGAACCTTGGCTTAGATGAAATGTTAATTATTTATTTCTTTTAATTGTTCAATATATGTATGAAGCAGTAGTTGTAGAGAAAAGCAAATAAAGCTAAAGATACTGAATTTTTTCCTCCACTCTTTATATATATAGTGGGAGAACAAATGACAACCGCTTTGTAGTGATTATGTGAATATGAGAAAGACCCAAATCATTATATGGAAGAACACATTGGTGTCATGTATGACAAGCTCTGGAACTTTCAGATGATCTTCAGCGAGCACTATAAGTTGTCAGTGGAATAACAAATGGGGATAGTGCACGATTCCTTATCCGATTCATGGGAATATGAAAGAAAGACGCTAGTAGAAGAGGCAAACGACTTAAAATATAATGAGATTATACCTAAAGTAAAGGAAAAATCAGAGCGCCAAATATAAAGCGGTATTAAGTTATCTGACAAATCTATGAATGCATTCCCGTGGGTGAAGAAAATGTCTGGGACATTGACCGAAAAGGAATTTGCTATAAAAGAACATGAAGGCCACCAGATAAATTAATAATAATAATATATATATATATATATATATATATATATAAGGTATATATATATAAACATATAGAAACGTTTAGTTTTTCCTTCTCAATGATTCAGCAGTATGATATAAATACGTATATTCATTCCACATGCAATGATATACATTTTATTTATTTATCTTAAGAATAAAAGCATATGTGTTTTTTGTGTGTGGGATATTAGGATGAGAATTGAATGTATCTCTCCTAAATCATTAGAGCAAGTTTAAATTTAACCATATCAACTAGGTTCTGTTAGGAGAAATTGATTGGTCTCAGTTTGATAACCTTTTGTTTCTCCGACAAGACTAAGTTTTTATTGTTTCATTTAGAACTTTGTGACATGTTATGGGTCACTAGATTGTGAGTTGTGCTAAGTCAATTTTTTTTCTCTGTTTAGTTGAAATTGTTGCTACAAAAGCATAGTTACTGATTTGAACCGGGGAATGGCTGTACCTCTTGGAAAAACAAGGCAATTTCAGAAACAATCCACGCAGCCAATGGTTGAACTGAGCATGGAACAAGCGCCCGACACAAAGCGAGATATGTGGTATATCAAACTATGGTAACGAAAGGATAAGAGTTGCTCGTATTTTGATCTTTGAATGGCATGAGAAATGATTCGATCTTAGCGCTTTGCAGAAAATAATTTACTCGATCATGGCCATGCGGGACATTTGTCAAGATATAATTTGGTGGTATTTCAACCACTAGGTTGTGTCAGCTAACCCCAAAATTTGACACTTACAAGAAGTAGTCGAATCATACCATGAGGCAACACCTCACTGTCATGTCAAACATGATAAGTGAGCTAAAGGGTGCTAGCCGCGAGTTAATTGATGAACACAAGTCCAAGCTGTAATCCTCTCTCTTCCACATGCTTAGAGACATCTCGATAAACCTTACCACTGCGGTAATATCGAAAACTTTTGATAATGTCGTAGCGACATGTAAGTGGGGAGAGGATCGTCTTCTATTGATAAGTCTAGTAGACATGCTTATATGACTAAATTCAACAAGGTTGGATCTTCAGACACAGGACGGAAGAAATGGAAAGGGAAAGGTTTCAAGCCTAGGAAGGGAGGAAACAAGACTAATCTAAGTGGAAATAGCGTAGCGTGGAAAGCTCGCCGAGAGCATGAATTGCTTCAACTATGGGGAAGCTTTGGGTCACTTTGCTCGTGGTTATGCGAGCCCAGGTAATATATGACAAATTCATTTCCTGATCCATTTGTTAGTAGTTGTAATATTGGTAAGAGCTGTTCCTTATTGGATTGTAGACTACGACAACTCTGGAAACCATAGCGCGGGATCACAATGCATATATGGATTTATGTCGAATTCCGAAGGGAAGTAGGAGCATTTACATGGGAAATAACGCATCAACGAATGTGCTTGGAATTGGCACCTGCAAATTGTTGATGCGGAAGGGCCACACTCTCTATCTCCATTATGTGCTTTTTGCGCCGGAAGTTCGTCGAAATCTTGTTTCCGTTGTAGTTTTGGTTAAGTTTGGTTTTAAATTGTATTTGAATAAGATTATGTTAAGGTATTACTGGACAACATAATTTATGGGTATGGATTTCTGTCAGAAGCTTTTATTGTATTAGATACTATCCCAATCAATAAAATCACATATGTTTTTGTCACTAGAAATTCAAGTAGTAATTCTTCTGTGAATGATGTTAAATGGCATGCTAGGTTAGGACATATAGGGCAAGACCGTCTAAAGAGATTAGCTAAAGCTGGTATTTTGGGATTTATAGATAAGATAGATTTGTAGGTATGTGAGCAATGCTTGGCAGGAAAGGCAACAAGATTGCCTTTTGATAAAGCCAAGAGAGCATGTTTTCTTTAGAGCTTATTCACTTTGACATTTGAAACGAATGTGAGGCGAACATGGGCTGTGCTTCATCTTTTATAGATGATTTCACTTTCGATTCGGTCCTTGTTTATTTGATCTCCCATAGATCTAAGGCTTGTTGGATAACTTCCAAAGATATAGTACATTGGTTGAGAATCAATTAAACACAAAAATCAAATCTTTGAGATAGATGGGAAAAGTGAATATCTATCAGAACCTATTTAAAGCATATTATTAGAAAAGGGTATAGTTAGACGGCTGACCATTCCTTACAGTTGTAAAATGGTGTGGGTGAGATAAGGAATATGACCGCTTTTGGACATGGTAAGGTCAATGATGGCGCAGCGAGTTGCAAATCTCCTTTTAGGGGGATGCCTTCATGTTGCGACACATTCTAAATAGGTTGTCAGTGATCTGTTCCTTCCACTCTGTATGAAGTATGGAAAAGTGCAACACCTGATTTGAATGTTATGCACCCATGGGGGTGTGTGGCTTATGTTCATAATGTTTCTCATGAATATGTGAACCTTGGTCCTAAGGGAAAGAAATGTGTCTTCATAAGATACTCAGAGTCCTCCAAAGGAAATATCTTCTTAGGGGAAGATATAAATGGAAATGTAACAGAAATTGAGTCACAAGATGTCGTATTCTTGAAAGAGGACTTTCCAGGAAGACGTGAGATAGATAGGGATACTCATTTCTATGAAGTGGAAGATCCTAAGGTCAGTGAGGGTGTAAGTGTAACACCTCGAAATATACCCTAGCAGTTTTCGGACTTGTTTAGAGTATATTAAAAGCTAAATGGAAATTTTCGGAAACAAAATTAGAGACCCAGAATTGATAATAAAGCCAAGAATTAAATATGTAATTTACCACTCCAAGAACAAAGTGTCATAAGATTAAAGATGGGATACGAAAATAGAAATTTAATAAGTTATGGGATTAAAGGCAAATATGGAAAAGATGGAATAGAAATAGAAGATAAATGGGGGACCAAAATGCAATTATGAAAACTTAAAACAAAAATGGGTTTTATTTGAAGGCTGAACATGGCCTTAGCAAAAATGGATTCCCAGTTAAGGGTGAGGTCTCAATTTGGGAGGAGAAAGAGCTTGATGGAGAAAGAAAGGAGAAGAGAAGAAGGAGAGAAAGAAGAAGAAGAAGAGGGAAGAGGAAAGAGGAAGGAAGGAGAGATGAAACAAGCCAAGATCGAGAAGGGTATGGAACTTTGGATTTTTGTATGGATCACATGGAATTTTAAGGCTTTGTATGGTGAATATATTATCTCTAAAGCTAGGGTTTTGAGTAAGGTATCTAAACCTTGGATTCTTGAAAATAGGGTTGATAAAACCCCGTATGAGTGCAAGATAATCATAGAATCTCTCTCTTTTATGATAGTTCATGGTTAATTGAGAATCTTGAGTTAGGGTTTAGAATAAACCCTAACTAAACTATCATGTTTGGTTTGTGTATAGGTCCTAACCCATATTAGAATGGTTTTTTGAAGTGATTCATGAGAAGAATTTGGAAGAAGATATCCATTGAAGAATTGAGTATAATAGAAGTTATAAGATGAATTTGGAATGATTTTGATGTCTGTGGGAGTATAAGAGTGATCCGTGGATGAAGGGCATGAAAAGGGGAGAAAAAGACACATTTGGGCATTCGGGGTGATGTGTACCTGTACACTTTGAACATGTATCTGTACACTTTGTGTTACGGTCATTTTTGGCGATGTGTACCGGTACACATTGAGGTATGCGGTACACCTGTCCCAGTTTCGAGTTTGATCAGTTTTCGTATTTTGGCCATAACTTACTCATTTCTTATTCGAATTTAGTGATTCAAGTGGCCATTTAAAATAGACTTCAAGTAGAACCAAACCTAAAGAAATAGACATCGTCAAATTCTGGCTCTAAGTGGCCCAAAAATTCACTCAAAGTGGTGATAATGCGAAACGGAATTCTGGTTTCAGTTTGATCATGAAGTAGTCCGGGTTGTTTGGACGTAGCTTGAATCTCGGTGCTCCGGTGAATTGATTCAAGTTGGAATAGAACCCTTAGCATAGCTTTAAGAGTACAAATAGATAGTATCAAATAGGAAGTTAAGACCCCGGAAAAATAAGTAATACAAACTGTCCCTAGAAAAATCGGTAAATTGTGAGTTTGGCATGAAAAATACCATAACTTTAGTTTGGATGATCCGATTGGATTAATTCCAATTCCTAAGTAAAATAGATTTATAGAGGACTAAGAATATATGAATGAGGTGTGATTTCATAGATGTGTTCATGAAACATGAATAGGATATGAATATAGAATTATATGATAGATATACTTAAATGAATAGATAGAACATGCTAAGAACAAATGATAGGAATACGTAGTAAATGTAATTATATGATAGGCATTCATAAGGAATAAGATGGGCGATGCTAGGAACACATGATAGGAAGACATAAATGATAATACTGATAAGAGATAAACAAAGATGACAAAACATAGGAATGAGAACATTGGCATAGTATTAGGTACATATATGAAAATGTGAATGAGTGGCTTGAAACATGATAGGAATATAGAAAGTACAAGAATAGATAAATCATGATAGAAATGTAAATGATATATAAAAGAGATATATGAATATGAAAGCTATATATGAATATATGAATACAAAGTGCATGATACATTCATAATATATGATAGACAAAACTAAATAATAGAAAAAGATATGACCATATGTAATATATAAATATAGCATGAAACGAAGTAATATGAAACTACGGATATGAGAACTAATCTGGTAAAGTAATGATAGTATATATGCATAAGCAATTATAATAACAATAGAATTTATTCATGCTTATGAGATATGTCTGAAACGGAATAAAAGTGATTGTCTGCAGAACACGGTAGAGGGATAGATAGGCATGCACATAGGGAAGATCGATTCTTCACGCATATTCATGGAACGGATATCGGAGTTCCGTTTGGGTCGATGACATAGATCCGTTTGGTCGAATTGCCATAAAAGTCACCTACAATAGATAGAAATCACTGCCTCGTACAGTGATAGTACCTTCGGGTACAGATAGCATATGACATAGGTCAGCACATGCCAAATGCAGTGATATGCAGCGCCAGTATTAGCAGAGATCAGCATGCGATGCGAGTGATAGTACCTACAGGTACACCAGGTTATTTCACGAATAAAACTACAAGTCATTTGAGACATGAATATAAAGAAAAAGTATAGAGAATTATCTGAAAACCTGAAAAGTATATAATAGATAGAATAAGAATGTACAAATGTATATGAAGTATATGAATAGTACGAGGATAACGGGATATGAAAGTACAAAATGAGCATATAAGGAAGAGAGTATACGATAGTACAATTATGAAAGTGAAGAATGCAATAAATCATAGAACAGAAATATGAAATAGACTAGAGACATGATAAGTATAGGAATAGGTAAAGTACTCGAATTAGGAATACAGAAAAAGTATAAGTAAAGGATATGCCAAATACATAGAACATGTAATAGAAAAAGTTTGACTTGCAATAGGAATATAAAATGATAAGGAATTTAAGTTAGAAATATCATTTACAAGATATATATATATATATATATATCGCCATTGAGTGATTGTCGTCAAACATGTTCCCATTAGCGTAAAGAACTACTTGGCGGGGTGTTCAATCCGGGTCTGAGTGCGAGAGAAGAGGAAGCGGGTGCGAATTGATCATGTCATGACAGTGAAATTGACACATCGATAGGAAATTCAGATTGGAAGATTTTGGTACTTGTATAGAATGCTTTTGTTTCTTTTGAAAACGATGTAAATGTTGAACACTATTAAATATGGAACTTGTATATGTATTTTGTATCCTTTGTGACGAGAATATAAATAGTTTAATAAGTCACAAGTTAATGGTTATAGTTAGCGATCCACGAGCTGGCCCAGGGCATCCTGATGATATCGCGCCCGGATCACGAGTTCGGACTCCTTGATCGGGTTGGGGCGGGATCGGGCATGGCAGTGGGAATCATTTATTCAACATACGAGGACCCAGGACAACATAGTAAGTCTAACCCAGCTGAAGTAAGTGGAGTGACAATTTGCTGCCGATCATGTTCCTATGGAGGCGAAGATCATGAACAATCTCGACCTCGATGTGTGGCTGTGAAAATTCAGCTCAGTGGCTTTGCGAGATTGAGGGAAGCTTTCATGATTGCTCATGATGAAAGAAGAGCCCAAAACAATATAAGAAGCTCTTTCTAGTCCTAACTCTAAAGAGTGGTTTGAAGCTATGATAAGAAGTGAATTGATGGAATCAAGCTAGGGATTTGGTTGATTCTGTGATCGTAAGGCAGGTAGAACAGTGGGTTATATAAATATTAAACACAAGGCGGATGGGACAATTAACAAATATAAGGAAACAGATTAGTAAATTGGGACACACGATAAGAGGGATGTGAAATGAATAGGAACCTTCGCTATGTTCGAGTTCGCATCAGTCGCCTCATTCTAGCCATTGTGGCAAGCATGGATCTAGAATTACACTAAATGGACGTTAAGACTGATTTCCTTAATGAAAAGCTTGATGAAGAAATCTATATGGATCAACCTTTAGGCTTTAAGCTCAAAAGACAGGAGCAAAGTTTTCAAGCTCAAAAGATCCATCTATGGTCTTAAACAAGCCTCAAGACAATAGAACCTCAAATTTCATCAAACCATGTTGAAAGATGGTTTAACCATGTTGAAATATGGTTTTACAATGATGGAAAATGATCACTGTGTGTATATTAAACATTCAAATAACCATCTCATAATTCTATCATTATATGTCGATGACATATTAATAGCTGAAAATGATAAGCAATTGTTAGATGTGACCAAGAAGTGATTATCATCAAATTTCGAAATGAAAGACATGGGGGAGGCTAGCTATGTACTTGGTGTTAAGATCCAGAGGAATCGCTCAAAACGCTTCCTAGGTTTATCTCAAGAGACGTATATCAAGAAAATGTTATAGCGTTACCATATGCATGATTGCAAACTTATGGACACCCCCGTTGAGAGAAATTTGAGCCTTAGTCTTGATATGTGTCCCAAGTCACTTGAAGAGAAAGAACAAATGTTCAAATTACCTTACTCCAATGCTATTGGAAGTCTGATGTATGCAATGATATGCACACATCCAAGCATATGTTATGCTGTTGGGCTAGCAAGCATATTTCAATCTAATCTAGGCATAAAACATTAGATGACAGTGAAAAGAATTTTGAGATATCTAAAAGCAATAGTAGATTATGTGCTGTGCTACCAAGGAAGAGATTTTCTATTGATTGGTTATACGGATGTTAATTGGGGAGGCGATCCTGATCAACGCAGATCAACGTCTAGATATGCATTCTTGCTAAATGATTGTGCAATATCATGGGGTAGCAAGAAACGGTATTGTATAGCCTTATCAACGATGGAAGCAGAATATGTAGTTTGCTCCTCGGCAATACAGGAAGCAGTTTAGCTGAGAAGATTTTACAAGACCCTGGGTTGTTAAAACAATTTTTGAGCCCATGACTCTTTACTGTGACAACATAGCTACATTGGCTTATGCTAAGGATCCGAAATATCAGCAGAGAAGATGAAACCTATCGGATTATATATCATTTTCGTCGGAGATATATGATCACCTTGAAAATAGAGTAGTTACGAAACACATTCCTACCAATTAGATGGTAGCATACCCACTTACTAAACCAATAGCTAGGGATGCATTTGTGAAGCATGTGAGATCCCTAGGCTTATGTAGGATGTGATTGAATGGAACAAAACACCTGTGATCTTCTTACAATAGATAAGAAACATTATGGTTACTTTTTGTGAATATGTTGCAGAAAATGCCGCTTGGCAAGTAAATAATGTGTGTCGATGAAGCTTGATTGGCTCCCCTCCGCGAGTAATCACCTCTAACGTTGTGGGAGCGAGTAGAGATGAGACCATAATTTAGAGGACTGAGGCGCAGTGGGAGCGACTTTGGTCATATTATCACTTATTAGGTCACCTTGATGAGAATCAATATTAGATTCTTTGTTTAAATCAACATGAATGCCTAACCCCACCATTCATGTGTCTATTTAGAGGAAGCTGAGTATGGAACTTGTTGTTTGCTGTGTGGAATATGGAAATAAAGTTTCGAAGTTTGGCGGCTTTTGGAGCGACAAAACTAAGACTCATATATGGTGTTTTTGTTTACAATTTGAAACCGACATACACTATTTCATCCTTTATAAGAAAGAAAAGCTCCACCATAACATGCATTTCATACTGCATGTGCTAGACGATCAACTGGGAAGCAAGAGAAAGAATCCCTGCTTCTTTGCAATGTGAGTCCTAGAAATCCTATAGATGGATTTCATCTTTCCTTACCCTTTGTGACTTTTGACTATATCGTGATGTGATGAGTTGATGTTGACTATTTTAGGATGTATCTCATAGTCATGGAAATATTCGGCTTAATGGAGCATTCCTAGAAAAGCGAGTTAACTCAAATTTGATTGGTATGTTGGCGAAAAAAAAAATTTCTTTGCTTATACACTCGTTACTTATATTCACTGACCGGAGTTATTTCGCTTAATCAAGCTTGAAATAACTTAGAGTATTGAGTAATTGTAAGAGAGATCAAAGTGTGGATTCTCAAGGGGTTGAATCATACTTGATCATGTGTATTATGAAAGATGCTTAAAATAAGACCACTTTATCTTATGAGGTTGATGTTCCTATGGCCTAGGATAGGGTCATTGGAGCTTCCACCATCGATGTGTTTCCGTGCTCACAAATCCGTCTGCACTGCATGATTTATTCTCGTTTGAATTATTAGGATGATGTTTGTGATGAGTCAAGCCTAACATGGGCAAGTGGGAGAGATGTTGGATTATGGGCATGGGTTGCCTAAGTGGGTCGGGCTCCGACTAGATCCCAAGAGACACACATCCAAGGATGTGTCCCCGGAAGGCAATCCCGCATTCTATAAATACGTGAACCTCGAGAGAATTTTGACTGGGTTGGAAAATAAAAAAGAAATTGGAACACTTATCCTCTCATATGAAAGATCTCTCACATTGTAGACCATCCTATGTAAAAAAAAACATCATAGATATTGAAAGGGTGTTCGTACTGTGAAAAACTCAGAACAAATTCCATTAAAGTGATCAGTTCTCACCTGAAGCATTGAAGACACCGAGTTTTGCACTTCAACAAGTAAGTATAGTTCATTTCCACTACAAAAACTAGTGTTTTTCCTTACAATATTAAACATGTATTAACATTATAAGTTCATTATTAAATTAATCAAATTTATGGCTTAAGTTTTGAGTACTTACTTGCTAATTCATTATGTTTTCTTTTGTAGGATTATGAAGAAACCATGTTATCGGGTGATGCTTGAGTTTCTGGTCTTGAACACACAACTCTAATAGCATCTACATTGAATAACTCATTATCTTCAAGCCAACAAAGATCAAGCGAGAGGAGGGGATCTTCTTTCTCTATAATCCATTCATCGTCTGAATTAAGCTCATCCACCAAAATTGGATCAATATTTTGTTTCCTTTGTAGACTTCTCTCTCTCAATCTAGTGTTGTACCTTACATACACTAGTGCATTCAACATTTTATTGTCAAGCCTATTTCTCTTTTTTATATGAATCTAGAAATAATAAAAGAAATAAATTTATGTGTTAAGATGAAATAGAAATTCTCTAATATTAGAATAAAAATATATTAATATAAATTTACAAAATAGAGATATTACCGATTCAAATGTATTCCAATTTATCTCACATCCTGAAGCACTATAAGTAAGGCTAAGGACTCGAATAACAAACTTCTGCAACTTCGGTGTTGAACTCCTAAATGCATTCATCAACTTGTAGGACTTCTTAATTTTCTAGATTCAATTGCAATACGGCTCCCAAAGTCACTATTTGTTTGGTCATATGAGTCAAACTGAATGTTAGCTTTTAAACAATCTTCAAAACCCAACATCCTATCCATGCATTCATATAATCATTTTCTCACCTCATCCACATTAGAGAGAACGATTCTGATACAAGTAAATTAAGGATTAAGATAAACCACAAAGATGTAAAGGTCAATGAAGTTGTGGAGTCCATCTTGCATTTATTTTTCTCCAAATTAGGCTATATTTTCTCTCCATGCCCCCACAATTAAATGCAATAGTCTCTTTAGTTGAGTCCATTAACTCATAAATTTATCTCATGGCTAGTATTTCCTCTGAATCAACATTTCTCAAAACATAAAACAATGGAATAATGGTCTTTATGAAAAAAGCAAATGAGGCTAAAAGTTTGGATCAAACAACACGGTACTTCAAGCTTTAACACCTTTGGGCTTTTTAGCCCATGTGCTTAAACACCAATTTTCTGAGGAGAACATTGCTACAATAGCTTGCTTTTGCTTATAAATACTTTGAAGAGTAAGAAATGAAGTAGCAAACCATGTAATTGTTGGACGAATAAGTTCATGATTTTTAGTAACTGTTTTCACAAAGCTAAGAACCCAAGTATGTCCATATTTAAACTTCACAACTTGTCTAGCTTTAGTGAGTGTATTAGCATGAACATTTAGCTTCTCAATATCCTCCAACATTAAATATATATAATTGGTTATATGTGTCCACCACAATCGCCCATTTCTCCCTGCTTCCCATCTCGACATTCACATAATTAGACGCATTATTAGTGATGACTTGCACAACATTCTCTTTACCAATTTCTTCAACCACATCATCAAGATATGTGAGCATCAATTCCCCATTTTTTATTGAATCGGATGCATCAATTGATTTCAAAAATCAAGTGCCAACGGGACTATTGACCAAAAAATTGATAAGACATCTACTATTTCCATATGTCCAACCATTTGACATAATTAAACATTCATATTGCTTCAAAGTTTTTTTATGTTATTCCATCATGGTACTTACATCATGCACCTCTTCTTTGAGAATTCATATCCTCAACTCATGCATAGATGAAGGCTTAAACCCTGACCCAAATTTGCAATAGCATCAACCATAGGAAACCAATAAGGATCATTTACAGTATTGAAAGGGAGGCCTTTTGAATATATAAAACTACCATTTTTTCTACATATTTCCTTCATTTCTTCTTGCTTCCACTTAGAATTTAAAGTACTTTGTCTAGCTTGTGAAGTAGTAAATTTATCCATGGGGGTCCCCTAGGTATAGGTTTTCTACCCCCACTTACACTCCCACTTCCGCTCCCACTCCCACTCCCTAATGTCCCTGTTGTTTTAAACAAAACATTATCATGCATTGAAGTTAGACCCATACTAATTTCTTGAAGCAATTCATTTCTTTTTGTTTTTTTTCCTTGAAATTGGTCAATGCCTTTTTGCATTCCAATCTAACATCTTCACTAACTTTGTTGCATGGTTTCATACCATGATGAGTTCCGGCTAAAGATGTTTAAGTCTATTATCTTGTGCATCTTTGATTATAAAATTTACATCTCAAATATTTTTCCTCGGAAATTTCAATAGCATACTTCCATACAAAACCTCTTCTCGAGTTTCTTAAATCAGTGGAACTCATTCTAAAAAACAATGACAATAATAATCAAAACACAATTTGTATAAAAATTAAAAAGATATAGTTGAAAACAAATTAGAGATATTTTAGATTTATCCAATTAAAAAGACATAATTAAATACAAAATTTTAAATTATTTTATAAATTATATAATCTGATTTTATTGATAAGCAAATTGAGTCATGATATGTTCCATTGAATTATAGCATGAAATTGTTAGTATTTTTTAAAGAATTAAATTTTTGTTTGCCAAATTCGGATTTATATATCAAACAAAATTTTATCAATTAAGAAAATGATTTAATTTTTTTTATCCCATATAAATTATAAATTATTTTGAAATTTATATAAAATTAGGTATATTTTAGATTTATCCAATTATTTTGGATATTTTTATTTACATGTGTATTTTTTTATGAAAAGAGGATAGCACCATATTAGAAAATATAATTACACACTAATCAAGATATTTAATTTACACTCACTAAAAATGATAAAATTATTTACATATCAATATAAGAAATAAGATAATACAGGAAACATGAGTATATATGATGATAAAAATAGAGAATCATTTATATATATGTTGATTAATAGATTATTAATATATGTTAAAAATAGGTTAATCAAGAGAGTTGTTAATCATATATTCCTATCACCGATCAGGATTTTCGTGGCTCAAAGCCCATCAGTCTACCTTAGCGAAAACAAGGGAAGATCGATTTCAATGAGCAAGTACTGGCGACCATGAGAGAGCAAGGAATGATGATAGCTCCTGCACTGTAGAGGCGCAGGCGATGCAAAGTCTAATTCGATAAAAACCGACGTCAATAAAAAAGCAAGGATCCTGACATAGGTTAAGGTTTTTTTTTTCTCTTTTCCTTTGTTTCAAAACCAAATGATTAGGGTTGGGTGTTTGGGTGTTTTGAATTTATATTTACAGTTTCAATTTTATTTATTTTTTAATGTTAATTTGGGGATCTTTGTGAGGTGTACGATTTCTACACCTCGGTTGAGAAGGTGGAGAAGGCGTAAGCTTTTACGCCTTTTCTATGCCTCGATTTTACGCCTTTTCTATGCCTCGACTGAGAAGGCGTACACCTTCTATGCTATTCACTTTTTTTAGGACACCTCAAGGCATTTTCCGACCTCCTCGCTTCAAGGCGCACCTCAAAAACGCTTTTGAAAACACTGGTCTCGTCCAACCGGATTGAGTCATTCCTTGAAGTGAATGCAACATCATCCTAAAATCGTGGACGTGGACGATGGTGTGGTCATGGTCATGGAAGAAACTCTAAATATCACGCTTATGATAATAATCCTTCAAATTCACAAGAAAAGAAAGTCTTATTTCATCGCCAAAACATGAAAAGATCTGAGGAAAAAGACAATACAGAGTAAATCCTCCAAGACTCGAGAAGATGTTTGTTACAAATGTGGAATGAAAGGACATTGGTCGCGTACCTGTTGTATGACAAAACATTTAGTTGATCTATATCAAACATCATTAAATGAAGAAGGAAAAAATGTCGAGATTAATTTTACATACATGAATGGACTAGACCTATCTTATTATATGTAGATTTTGTTGGAGGTCCCAATGAAAATTTCAACTATTTGACATATGATTAAAATGTCAATATTGAATAATGGTATGTGTAATACTCTAAATTATATTATAGTAGTTTATTACAGTTTAGGGTATAATATAAGTAAAATTTGCATTTTTCGAAAATTTAAGTACTAAAGATAAATTGGTAATTTACCAATTAAGGACACAAGGGACATAAGATAAAAAAAATTATATGTTATTTTAGGAATTGGTTAAGTTGAATTGCAAATAGAAGAAATGGAAGGACTAATAAGTAAAAAGGAGAAATTTAAGTCTAAAATGAGGATATGACCAAACATGGTCTTCTAGAATGAGGGAATTCCTCATTTTTAGCTTAAGGAAGCTAGGGCTACGGTTGAGAGAAGGAGCCAATTTTGGTTTGATTATCTCCATCTTTTGAGTTCTATTTGATCAAGTAAAGGAAAGGAATTGAAGAAGATAAGAAATCAAGGTATGGAACCTATATGTATGGAAACTATATGTATGAAAAGTATGGAAACTATATGTATGGAATTCATGTATGGAACTTTGGTATGGATTACTTGTTAGGAAACTACCTTAACTCTTTCTTTGTTTATGTTTGGGTTAGGAAAACCCTAACTCTCCATAAAGGTGTTTTTGGTTGGTCTAAGTTCAATTTTGAAGGTTGATTTGTTTTAGTTTTGGTTTGGAAGGAAGATTATGATGAAAAAGAAGAAACTGCCCATTTATGGCAAATCCGACGCTCTACGCTTAGGCGTAGGAGGTCTCGCCTAAACGTAGGTCTCCGCATAGGTGTAGGAACCCACGCCTAGGTGAACCTGAGGCTTGAGTTTCCGAACTTTCTAATTCGCCTAGGCATAGCATTACTTCGCCTAGGCGAACCTCTCCACCTAGGCATAGCAAAGAAGCCGCCCAGCGTACCTACAAACTCGTTTTATTACATCTTTCCTTTAATTCTAGCAATCATCCATCGGATTAATGAGGATCAGTACAAAATGAAAGGGTTCGTGATAAGTATGAAAGCCATATGAAAATGCTCAACCTTGTTGTCGGCCGGTTAGTGTACATTGTTTTCGCCTCATTTGCCAATGTGATTAAGTACAATATAACAAGCTTAGTAATACATATAATTGTATGCCTGCTTAAGACCGACAGGAATGAATAGGCCTCTAATCAAGGCTACGACACTCTTGCTACGACACTTTGCTATATGGCCAGATACTGCTCAATTAGTGCTTCTAAGACTTTGCTCTACCCGTGACTCTCGTATGTGTCCTATTATTACATGGGTAGGCACGTATTGTGATTCGACACCTCTGTTCTATACTGTACCGTACCTTCAAGTACCTATTATGCTGTGTCCCTCTCATTCATTATTTTCGGTCTATACAGGAAAACATTTATATGATAAGTATATGGACAATGAAGTATAAGAAAATAAAAGTAAACAACTCTGATGTTAAGACATATCTCAGTTTTGTTATGTAGTGTACCTATAGGTACCCTTTATACAAGATTTATCTCCGTAATTCCTACTTAGATAATAAAATGATATATAAACTCTATTAATATGTATATATCAGACCGAGGACCACCGTTAGGTCATTTATGTTAATCGTTTTCCTCCCACCATAAGCTATGTTTAGCACGGTGTTTCATTCGTAAAAATAAAGAGGACATCCGAGTTCCGCATTCTCCAAGGCAAACACAGCAATTGGAGTCCACCATATGTAGGTTTCTGATTATGTCTTGTAATGTAAATGTAATATTTTGGAGATAGTGCAACTTGTGTAAGTACAAATAAATGAGACTCAGGAATATATGTATAGGACATTTTAAACACCACTATGGTGGTAGTATTACAAGTTATATATTTTGGAAGAATTCATGGATTTAAGTTATGTCAATATGTATAAGTTTAGATTTATATTTCAAAATGGGCCCACACCAATGCAAGAAAATTAGGTAAAGGAGTCTGGCCCACAAATTCTCATCATCTCGCTCTAGGCGGGGATGGGCGTTACACTCGTATTTTCTTCGAAAGCACAAGGAACATCATCAATTTATTTATATTTATGTCTTTATCTAAATTTATGTGTTATTAAATTTCAAGATGAATGATGGTCGTATATGTCTTGTTGCTTGCGTAACCACTAACACTATTCCTTGAAATAAAATAGTTTTAATTGACACTAAAAAGTACCAATGTAAGTACCCTACATCCCAGATCGCAACTTTAACTCAAGGCCTCCCAGGAAGAGAAAGCCTAAGTCTAATAAGTAAGATGTCACAGGTACTTAAGCTCAACAACCCAACAATTTTAATTCTTTGAAATGACATGATAGGTCAATTTTGCTCTCTAACAACACGTCGAATCATAAAACACTCATACAAGCATCCATTAAAAAACCAAAAGATTCTTTTAGTGCTACTTGTTGGCTTTATAGATTGTTATTGTTCTCCCATCATTATGGAAAGAAAAGTCGATTCTAAAATAATGACAATAAATTACTTGGAATGCATCTATAATCACATTTTGATCCTCATATAAACCAATGTGAACTAGAAGTTTAAATGATCATTCATTTGCAAACTAATTACCAAATGCATTTATTAATAAAGAAAGTATTGAAACCACATATCCCAATTTTTAAATATTCTAGCACATATTGATTTTCCTTGTAGGAAATTAGTAAATGAATTTAACACACCTCTGAAGCGTGAGATACTCATTGGCTCAAGGACATAATTCCTTGAAAGAGGATAACACAAGCAAAACTTGGCGCTCCTGAAGAAAAACAAATAAAACAAAAGGCATGTAGAGGCACACAATAAACAAGAATCCTATGTAGATGTGCATAATAAGAAGCTCATGTAGAGGCACATAGTAAACAAGAAACCCTTATAAAGGCACATAGTAAATGAGAAGCCTCTGCATAAGCACATAGTAAACAAGAAGCCCTTGTAGATGCACATAGTAAATGAGAAGCTCTTGTAGAGATACATAGTAAATGAAAAGTTCATGTAGATGTAAGTAATAAACAAAAGATTTATGTAAAGATACATAATAAACAAATGACCCTTATAGAGACAAATAATAAATGAAAGATCCTAGTAAAGGCACATGATAAACAACAAGCCCCTATAGAGATATATATAATAAACAAAGAACCCCTGAAGAGATAGGAAATGCATAAAAAAACCCTGAAGAGGCATAGGTACATACTTGAAAATAATAAGATCTCAATAAGTTATGTGTATAAAGCTGAAGAATAAGGTTGAAATAATATTATTTTTATAATATTTTCCAAGTTACCTTAGACATCATACAAGACAATGAAGATCCCAAACCACAAAATGCGGAAAAATACCAAAAAAAAAATTGAAAGTTGAATATGACTTAGCAAATTAACTAAGATGGGGTGAATTGGTTTTCTTAAAAACCTTTTGCAAATCAATAAGCAATCTACAAATTTAACTACAAAAGCATTAAATAAAGAGATATAGAGTAGAGAAATCAAACTCCAAATTTATGATTCGCGCACCCGCTCTACGTCCACTTCTCCTCAATCCAACTGAGAGGGTTTCACTAGTTTCAAGTTCCAACCCTCAGCTTCTTCTTTGTACATGGATTTTGGGTCTAATGAAGACTTCACAAACTTTAAGCTATACACTAAGCTTTTTACTCTATAAAGACAACGAGACACTTTCTACCACAAGATTGAACAAATCAACTAAAGCTAGGATGAAATCAAATGTGCAATCTAGAATATGCAAATGAGAATTGAATGAACCAAGAAATAAGATTGAGAATTAATGAGAAAGAGAAATCGAAGTTGAGAGCTTTAATGCAATGTATCACATAGCCATAAATGATCCATAACCAAGAATTTATAGGGGTAAAATCTCGAATAGCATTTTGTACCCAACCAGTCGATCGGTTCCATTAATAAACTAGTCGTTGTGCATTTAATGCATTGTAGGTGACCGTTGAGAATACTGTTTTACTCAACTGATTGACCATTTGCTCGACCGATTCATGAAAATGAAAAATAGGCCTTTCTGGACTCAAACGGTCGACATTACACTCTCGACCCGTTGACAGAATAGATTGATCGCTTGGACCAACAGATCAATCGGTTGACCTAGACAGCTCAACCAATTGTTTGTCAAAAAAAGTCGTTTTGGGTCGTTTCAACTCTTTTTCGCTTCAAATCAATTCAAAACCTTAGATAACTCTTTTAAGCACATTTTAAACTCCAAATAATTAAGGTTTGATGATAAAACATGAGTTTTAATACGTTTAATCAATTTAAAGTCAAACTGATTTAAAATCACGAAATTTGCAAAGAATGCCGAAAAGGCCTTGGAAGTGGTCACTTTAGGTTCTTTTCATTCCAAATCAATTTAAAATCTTAGAAAACACTTTTGAATACTTTTTAAAATTTAAGTGCCTAAGGTTTGATGCTCATACTCGAGTTTTCCAAAAAGATAGTCAATTTAGACATAAAAACCAAGTTATTAAGATTATGCATGTAAAAGATGATATACCATGAAGTGCACCAATGCATTCAAATTATATAGATTCCTAAGCTTACAAAATTTTCACTTGATGCTTGAGCTTGGAGTCTTGAAAACTTGTCATTTTAGATTTGAAATCTTGGTTCTTTGATTTGAGTGAACTTGACTTCCAAGAGTTTGATCAAATACACTATTGTTATCTTAAGCTTGGAATATCTTCATTTGATGCTTGATCAATTTCAACCTATCACTCAACTCGATATTAACCATTAGTAACTAATAACCTTGGCTTGTTATCATTAAAATCTCAATTAGAGGTGTCATTAGGCTAACATAAATGATTGACCAAAATTGAATTAGGCTATGCAGGCAGAATTACACTTATTAATAAAACGATAAGTTTTTGGACTTGTAGTCTAAACACCTTAGATTATAAAGCCTGTTGGAGACAAATGAGCATTTGAACGAGAGCCCCCTAACAATCTCTAAAAGACTGGATGTGCATCTCACGTATGTTATCAGAGCATATTTATATGGATCCATAGATAATGATATGTACATGAAAATCTCTAAAGGATTTAAATTGCTTGAAGCAAATATTACAAAAGCTCGTAACATGTACTCAATCAAGTTACAATGAACTTCATGGGGATTAAAGGAATCCATACACATGTGGTACACTTGCCTTAATGCGTATTTACTAAAGAAAGGGTATGTGAACAACCTTATATGCTAATGCATTTTTATTAAGAAATCACAAACCAGATTTGAGATTATTGTCATATATTTTGATTTAAACCTTGTTGGAACTCCTAAAAAGCTCATAGAAACTGCAAAATATTTGAAGAATGAATTTGAAATGAAAGATTTTAGAAAAATAAAATTTTGTCTCGGCCTTTAGATCGAACATTTTCCAACTAGAGTGTTAGTTTATCAATCAACATATTGAAAATATAACAATTTTAACATGGATAAGAAAACATGTCCGTTAAACTCCACTAAATGGTTGTCGACCACTTAATGTGAAAAAAGACTCATTTCATCATTGCGAAAATGATGAAAATTTACTTGGTCTTGAAATACCATATCTTAGTGCTATTGGTGCACTTATGTATCTTACTAATTATACTGTCCAAATATTGTTTTTTTGTCAATTTATTAAACATTTATAGTTCCATTCCAACTCAAAGACATTGTAATGACATTAAAGATGTACTGCATTATCTTTGTGGAACTACTAGTATGAGTCTATTTTACTCAAATGAGTTAAAACCAAAATTACTTAAATATGTAGATGCGAGCTATCTTTCAAATCCAAACAAAGCTATATCACAAACTAGCTAATAGGCTTAAGTGATAATTTAGCAGATCTATTCATAAAGTCATTGCTAACCTTAACATTAAAGAAGTTAATATACAAGATTGGAATACGTCAACCAATAGACATTGGCATGAAAAATGGTGGATGTTAATGTGCGCACTTTTCCTTAGTCTAGTTTGTCCCACTAGTTTTCGACAGGTTTTTAACGGCGATCTAGCTCTTCCTTAAGTTCCATAATGGTCGTTTAGGAGTGTTAGCAAGGAAATGTGAATGACAATCCAATTTTAGGGATATTAACCACCTTTAATAAATCTTGGTTGCCTTAAACAGTGAGATTACATGCAAATTTGGTTCCCCTTGTAGGATTTCTCCTTTGTAACACAACACAATACACACACACACACACACACACATGTACATACCTGCATAATCAACATCGTCAAAAGAAAGAGACGAAGAGTAAGAAAATATAAGTCGAGTCTTGTGAGGAGTCACAATCTCCTTAAAACATATTTACTCATCTCTATTGGTGCTTTAAGATTCATTGGCGTCTGCCTCCCAGGATAAAACGACCTGTTGAATGGTTAGCAAAAGCACGGTGCTACCACTCCAAGGAACTGAACTAAGTTTTATATATCACCGAGATTAAGGATGGAGAAGGGAGGAAATAACTAGAGGTTCTCAAAAGAAGTATGTTGGTGTGTATATTTCTTCGAAGAGACTTTAGCATCTACATATAGACCTCAAAGATGATAGATCTTAAACTTCAAGAATGACAAACAAATTGGTTTCTCTAACTCCGTAAATTCTTCAACTTCATAAAGCCTAGACTCATAGAATTCTGAACATAGAATTTATTTAGAGAATGCCATTAATTTCATTCACTATTTTCAACAATTCCCTACATGAATGAAAATTGATGACGGTGCACAAAATAGACTTGGTGATAGAGTCAATGGTTGATACGTACATAAAATAGGTAGGTGTTACCCTTTAAATCTTCTCTTGTAGAGATATGTTTACTCTACTAACTAAACATTGGACATGGTTTCCTTGAAATGTTCTGCCATTTGTGTAGACGATGACATATCTCACACATGAATCTTTCTAACACATTTTAATTCTCACTTTTATGCCATTTTGGCCATAAACATGCGCTTGGTTCTACAAGAGTTTAATCAAAATTGTGTCATATTCAATTCCCTTAAAAGCAGCCTCACTTCACTCTTATATAGGTAATCTCCTAGTTTAAGAGCAACTCATATTACCCTTTCAATCATTATTTCCAACACCCCCAAACTCTTATAAATAGTCTTCTCCTATTTGTATTTGATACATCAAAGAAAAGAGAATAAAACTCTATTATCTTTGCAGATTTCTTTATCTGAATTTCTCGTCATACTTTTTTTGTTTTACAACAAATAGCTAATTGTTAGCTAAGGAAATATAACTACACGAAATATAAATTGATTTGATGACTAATTTTTAGAAATGGTTTTAAAATTAATTTTTAAAAATTATTTTTCAACATTAGAAACCTAAAATATAATAATTTATTTTAAATAAAAATCATTCTATATAATCTTCTTTTATTATTTATATGTTTATATTGCTTTATGATTATTATTTTTTAAATTAATTCGCATATTCACATCCTTAACATTATATTATGTTCGCACAAATTTCGTTAAAACTCAAACCTGGACTCCATCGACAGCATTACATAATCACTTGAGATAGCATGTGTGACGAGCTGCGTGCAGGTGGAAAAAAAAGTAGTTTGGATGTTAGAAAGCAAATTGCCAAGTGTCAAAAAAAAAAAAATTTATCAAACATACTCATACTTTTCGCGTTTGTTTTGATTGAAAATTGGATTAATTACGTTAATGGTGTCTCAACTTTTTTGATTTTTTTTCTATTTTCGTGTCTAATTATTTTTTTTTCAATTAAGTATCTGAACTTTTAATTTTTGTTCAATAAGTGCTTTCAGACCAATCAAAACTTATTATGATGTAAAATCAACAAAAATTGAATCCATGTGACATCCCGCATCATATAAAATAATATAATTACTTAAATGACATTTAATTAGGTGAAATAATAATGTTATCATTTTTTTTTATTAGGATTTTTATTTTCTATTTGCTACAGGAAAAAAGGTTATAAAATTGAGAAAAAATACAATTTTTTTCTTAAAAAGTAAATATGACATTTTTAAAAAACAACTTTTCATTATCTTTTACTTATTTTATAAGAATTATGTGAAAGCAAAAAATAATTATATGTGAATGATTAAAAATATAATATTAGATATTGAAATTATTTTAAGATAATTAAAATAATTTTTTTTTATCTCAATTTCATACTTATCAATTTCTTTTTTACCGTAATAAATAGGTAGCAGAAACCCTATTAAAGAAATGAAAATATTGTTATTTCACCTCATTAAAGGTCATTTAAGTAATTTAATTTTTTTATATGACGTGGAATGTCATTATAGACCCAATTTGTATTGATTTGGCATCTTAATAAACTTTGACATGTTTGGAAGCACCCAATTGAACCTTAAAATCAATATTAATTGACAAAAAATAAGGTTGAATATAAGTAAAGGTTCAGGGACATTTTTGCTTCAGCTATGACAGTGTTAGTGAAACAGTCAAACTGTTTTGTCATTTTATATTACTATTTGAAACGGGTATTTTTCTTAACAAGATCATAATTTGTTGTTGACGACACTTTGTAGACATGCAATAGAGTAATAATTAAGGATATTCATATTTATTTATTATATTTTTTTCTAAAAATATTTAAAAAATTTAAAGAAAATGTTTTTCTAATATTTTTCACATAGAAAAAAAAAATTATTTAGTATGTTTTAAAATTATTTAATACTTATAAATAAATAAAGTGACTTAAAAGAAGTGTTTATAAATAAAATATTTAGATTGTTTAAAAAACAAAATAAAACATTGGCAATATATCTTTATTTTATCACTTTTATTTTCCTTGCTTTTAATCAATTTTCCTTGCTAACATAATTCAACAAACAAGTCGTTTTTCTTTTAAAATGTTCTCATATCTTTCTTGTCTGTAGTGTAATTAAAAAAGAATCCTTCATAAAAAAAGAATCATGTTTGGCTTTACAATAAAAAATATAATTTATAAAAATATACACACTGACAAATCAATTATTTAATATTTATATATATAAATATATATATAAGAATAGAAAATCATAATGGTCTGTGGTTAGTGCGCTTTGTAGCATCCATTTTCCTTAATCTTCAATCGGTGAGAGTTCCATTAGTGTCAAGGTCTAACTCGAGGTTTTCACCACACTTGAATTTGGCTCTAAATGGCGCTACAAATCTTAGTATCTGCGAAGCCTTCTTTAATGCTCAATGAGACCTCTACCGCTCTGAGATGGATTAATCTGTTTCGAGTTATGATGAACACAAAAGTGTACTCTATAACATGCCAGTGAAATGAATGCACCACGAATCTAGATTGAGAATTGATTAGCAAAATGGTGGTAGAGAAAATAATTGTGACAAGTCTCATAGTAATAAATGATTCTGAAAAAACAATATATAAAAGGGGAATTCGGAAGCCAATTAAGTTGACAACCAGTCGACCATTTGTACCAATCGATCGATTGTTTCTTTAAATGCACTACGCGTTGTGCATTTAATGCATTGCAGGTTACCGTTTTATGACTGTTGAACTCAATCGGTTGAGCAACTGATCGACCATTTCATATATCGTTCATAAAAGTGAAAAACAACCCTTTCTAGACCCAAACGGTCAAGTTTTGCACTTCTTCCATTTGCAACCGATCGACCGTTTGGATTGAACCGATCGACCAATTGCAACCGACTAAGCTAACAGCTCAACTGGTTGAGTAAGACAACTTAACCGATTGCTTATTCGAAAATGTCGTTTTGGGTCAATTTCAACTTTTTTCTCTCCAAATTAGCTCCAAACGTTATATAACTCTTTTAAATATATTTTAAACTCCAAATAACTAAGGTTTGACGATTAAACTCTGATTTTAAAATACTTAAAAACACGATATATGCAAAGAATGACGAAGAAGCCTTGAAAATGGTCACTTTAGGTTCTTTTCGTGCCAAATAATTTCAAACTTCAGATAACTCTGTTAAACACATTTTAAACTTTAAACACCAAATGTTTGATGATCAAGTCAAAATTTCAAATAATATGCAATTTAAACACAAAAACCAAGTTATTAAGAATATGCGTGTTAAGAGATGTTCCTAAAGTGCACAAATGCATTCATCTTACATAGACATCCTAAACTTGAAAGATCTTCATGTAAGTTCTTGAGTTTGGAGTCATGGTCACTTGTCATCTTTAACTTGAATTCTTGATTCTTTGAATAAGTGAATTGTCTCCTAAGAACTCGATCAAGTACACCATTGTCATCTTAAAGCTTAAAATATCTTCATTTGATGTTTGATCAATTTCAACATATCACTTAACTCAATGTTAACCATTAATAATCAATAACTTTGATTTGTTATCATCAAAATCTCAATTAAAGGTATCCTTTAAATATATATATATATATATATATATATATATATATATATATATTAAGACAAAAAAAATTGGAGGAAAGAATTTCTTGTACTTTTCATTAATCCATGAGAATATATATATATCTGGCAATCCCAACATTCCTAGTTCTATTTCATAAGACAATTTTCTAATGATACAAATCTATATGTAAGTAGGAATAGCAGTATAACACTCCCCCTCAGTTGGAACATAGATGTTAATCATACCCGACTTATTGAAGTTAACCGGTCCCACTTAGGGTCTTACGTGAAAACTCAGCGATTGTTTTTCGTCTTCACATATCCTATAGAAATCAAGTCGGGTTGTATTTTTCTGAAATGACAATCATCTCGATATCTTAGTTCGTTCATGGAACACGAATTAGAAGCAATGAAGGGAAGCACAGTTTGTCTGCCCAAAGGTTTTGCTAGGGCCCGGTGTCTTAATATCGACTTCCATCAAGAGTTGATGAAGCCACACGATCTCACACATGGACTGTGCCATCGCTCTATATTTAGACTCTACACTAGATCGAGAGACAACACTTTGTTTCTTACTCTTCCATGAGACTAGATTCCCTCCAACAAACACACAGTACCCCGAAATGGACCTCTTGTCCTCTTTAGATCTTACGAATTTGTGAAGCCCTTTCGATTCAATTATGCCTACGTTACTTTATAAAATACCCGTCTGTGACTCTCCTTTCAAGTAACATAAAATCGTTCAGCATTTGCCCCCTGTGGTCGGCCGTTGGAGCGGACATGTGCCTGCTAACTTACAACGACCGGCGAGGGTATCAAGATGAAGAGATTCTTGAAAGGTAATTCAGCTTCCCAACTAGTCAATAATATCTCTCATGATCCTCAAATGTTTCGCCTTCTCTAGTAAGGTGTATGCCTGAAGCCATAGGGAAATTGCATGGCTTTACCCCTAACTTTCTAGTCTCAGACAATAGATTAAGCACATATTTCCTTTGAGATAAGAAGATTTCATGTTTGCTTTGCATAACTTTGATGCCTAAGAAGTATCTTAGCATCCCTAATTCCTTTGTATGGAATTAGGTACACGAAGAAAGGAGCTTAGAGATAAGATGCCTTTAGAGTCCTCGTAAGTGATAGCAATATTATTACATATACACTACGATAGAATGATACTTGAGCTGAGGTTGCTTCCTGTAGAAGATGCGGAGTGGTCAGAATTCTTTCTTTTGCATGCAGAATTCTTTAATAACCATTTGGAATTATAATACGCATGATTGTACCACCCCAATTATACCTAGTAGTATATTATGGTTTAGAGGTATAATAAAGTAAAGCTTCTATTTTCGAGGAATTCGATTTTTAAAAGTGAAAATTTATAAACCGGAATTATCAAGTGAGGATAATGTTGATTCCACACAAAATAAAGTTCAAAGGACATTATGTAAAGAAGATTATATATGCTATTGGAATAATGATAAGTGATTTGCAAATAGAATAAACTTTGAGGACTAAAATAGCAAAAGGAAAGAAGCTTTTAAACCAAAAATGAGATTTTTGTCAAACATGGCCTTATAACAAAAAGGGATAAGACCACATTTTGTCTCATAGAACAAGGGAGTTCTCATTTTGGCTTTAGGAAGCTAAGGCACGGTTGGAAGAAGAAAGGGAGGAGAAGGAAATGAAGGAGGAAGAAGAAGAAGGAAAACTAAAAAGGAGCTTTGACTTTAAGGTTAGGAAAATCCTAACCCCATCCATCTATAGGTATATTTTGATTTAAGGTTTGAAGTTTGGTTAGGTTTGGGACATTTGTTCTTTGAGTTTGTTTGTGGTATTCTTTTGTTTTGGATACTCCAATGGAGGAGTTTGGTGTGAAAAAATGAGTTAGGAGGTTCGATGGGTTGGGAGGTTACATCCATTTTTTTCGACCCTTGCTCTTTGTGCGGCCACTAACTTGGCCATTAAACTTAAATTGGTGGTCCCAGTACTCGTATCCCCAGACTTCTTGTAGAATAACTCTCCTAAGAAGGAAGTGTAATCAAATTTGGCCCTTATCGATTGCTTGAAAGATTCACGGAGACTCAAGATACATTAAAGGTAAGTTTTAGGGTTTATCCTCTTATTTTGGTACAGTCTTGGTGTTTGGACCATAAGTTGAGTTTTACTCATCCAAATCGAGTGTTTCAAATTTTTGTGTAATTTAGACTACACAGGAGAACAACAAGAAAGTATTCCAAAAAATTGTGTTGGGAGTGTCCTTTTCTAGGACCATTTTGTGTAAAATGGATATGATAAATTGTAGGGAAGTGCTATCAAAATTTTTCCCAGGCCGTTTCTTATTACTAATATAACTTGCCTCGACCTCAAATTAGATGATTGAGAAAGAACTCTAAGAATTAGACACAAAAATCTAGAAGGTCTGAGAAGCAATTTGAACCCTAAGTCCCTTTGTTTTGAGCTTAAGTGAAATCGGGTTTTGATTTTTTAACATGGGTAGGTTTTGTATTTTGGCCATAAGTTAAGTTATAATAATCAAAATGAGATGATTCTAATTTCTACTAAAAATAGACTCATAGAATTACAACTTTTATGAAAGAAGTTTGGGTAAAATATGTCTCATTTGCTCCCAGAAAATTGTGCAAGCAAAGGTGAAAAATCTATCTCTAGGTAGGAAGAACATTTTTCCATAATTTGACATCTTTGGCAAAAATGCATTGTTAATGCATAATAGTTATGATTTGAACATGTTGATATGGAAAGTGCGGATGTAGGTGACCGGAATATGAGGTTAGACCTACGTAAGTATTCCCGAATCACATATAATTGTATGATTGCTTAAGACCGGATAGTGAATAAATAGGGACTAGAGCTACGACACTCTTGATTAGTGCTACGACACTCCTGATTAGTGCTATGACACTTTTGTTTAGTGTTGTGCCACTCCTGATTAGTGCTATGTCACTTCTAATTAGTGCTTTGGCACTCCTGCACTCTTATCTTTATCAACATCTTGCTTTTATCTAATTTCTTGTACCATGTACCTATTCATTCTTACGGTATATGTAGGAAACATTATATGAAGCTCTTGAATAGGGACAATAATTCTTATGTAAATAATAATTTATGATGCATCATACTTAATGCCATGTTGTGGTATGCTCTGGGGTACCTTGTTCCCGAGTGTATGATATGTACTTGAGAGAGATGAATATGTTGACACCTTGAGATACGAACTAGATATATATATATATATATATATATATATATATATATATAATTTATTTATGAACTCGATAAGCATGAAAATGGTTAAATGTAATTACTACAAAATAAATATTATGTTTATTTACTGTGAGAATAGTTATAAGTGATTTTGTTTATGTGTTTCTCGCTCAAGCCAAAGCTTAGCATGGGTGTTTAATCCATCTGAGTCTTGAGAAAGTTGTCGGGGACATCCTCATTCGTCGAGGCAACAGTCTTAAGAGTCCTTTGGGACCACATTCTTTTTATTACTAGAAGTGGTTGTGTAATATTTTTTTTTGTTATGGGAAGCTTGTATCCATCTGGTAAATTTTTTTAGACTTCGAGCATATGTCTGAGGCTTTTTAAACACATGGTGGTAGTTTTACTTGGTTATATATTTTGTAGTCCTGAATTTTTAGTTCAGACGATATGATTATGTCATTTTTACTTTTTGCTTGAGTTGTTCTCAATTATTTTGCCAAGGTAGGTTTACGAGGTCTCGGCTACGTGTGGCGTCCCCTCCGCTGCCGCCAGTTGTAAGGGTAGGGATGTCTCTGGGGACTGTTTCAAACCATACAAGGCTTCAGCGATAAACTTTCCTATCTCCCCTTTAAGTAGCAAACCTTGGAAGTTAACCATGACCTCTCTGAGAAGATATGGAAGAAATATGTTATAATATTAAGCTAGTGAAGTCGATAAGTAACTATGGAAATAAAAGTTGAGCAGATGTAAATGCTTATGACGGGGAAAAAAGATGTCGAGAATAGTCAGCATGTAGGGTGAAGTATATTAATACAGTTGTTTAACAAATTGACAACAGACATTTAAATTAACTTTAGCGAAATCGACGACATCAAACTCTTCCCATGTAAGCATACCAGGATTCAAAAATCTCGTATAATCAAGCACATTTCTTCTGTGTATGTATTCAGGTGAGGATAAAGCCTCAACTGAAGATGAGGAAGAGGTGATAAAGTCATAGTAAAGGAACAGGAAGACAACAAATGGTTATGAAACAATGAAGAGATGGATCAGTACAGTGGCGTTTACATTCGAAAGCAATCGGGAGATATGTTCGATGGATCTAATGGCAGTAGTCGGTGTTAGACTATAGTTTGGAGGGTTCTAGCCCCGAGAATATATTTGAGTGATGGAGGTTTAACAGGAATGGGAGCTGAGTAGGAGCCGGTGAAGTCGGTGAGGCAATAGTGTACACTAATAAACCATCATCCTCCCCTTGACTAGTAACAAGAGAAGAAAGGGAAATTTTGGTAGTCTCAAAGAATGTAACATCAGTAGACATAAAGTAACGTCGAAGAGTGGGACAGTAACACTTATACCCCTTATGAACTCGAGAGTAACCAAGGAAGATACACTTCAATGACTTAGGATCGGAGGTTGACCTGTATGACCAGACATCCGACAACATTTTTCGACACACCCGAGGCTCGTGAAACAGATTTGCGGGAAGAGGTTTAACGGGTGACCGATTCGAACAAGTCATCGATTAATAAAAAAACAGTTGTGGAAACAACATCATTTCCAAAAAATGTGAGCGCGTGCGTTAAACTTAATAGAGCACGGCGGTTTAGCGAAGATGTGCGTAACTTCATGGCTTCAGTTTGAGAAGAAGTATATCAGCAAAAGTGTTTGATGAAAGGATGTGATGAAACATTCGAAGACTGAAATTGTTCAAAGAGATGTCTGTTGGCATTATCACGCTGAATTACGAACATAAACATGAGCGAGTGTGAATTTCAGCCACGGAATGCCACGAAAGTTGAAAATAACTCAGAACGGTTTCATTAAATATAACAAGTTGTTCGTGAATGATCGTAAGGCAGCGTAACAATCGCGAAGGAAGGAGAAACCGATTGGGGACACCGGACATGGACCACCATAGCGTTGAATGAGCTAGCTGAAAATGAGCGGAGCTCATTTGACTCTAGGATATGATAAGCCAAAATATTGACATGACTCGGGTTAAATGAGGATAGGCTACAAGCGGGATATCAGCCTTGATAATGGAGAAAGATGTTCTAAGTGTGATGTTGAGTTGAGATAGGTTGTCTTTAGAAACGAGCAACGGACACAACTCGTTTTAAAGTGAAGGCCTCAGACCATCATCATTGATAATCGACAGTGAAGTGTGAATCAGCGTGATCATGAAGAATGAGATCTTTACAATTAAGATGCCAGTGGTTTGCTCACATTAGTCAAAGAATTTATGGTAGCTCAAATGAAGTTAAGTGATTCAGGAGTGATAGTTATCGCATTTGAGACTGTATCGTTGACCCGTATACAGAATATGATAAATGTAGAAGAGGTGTGTAGCATCTCGTAATAAATTGGAATTACCTGTCATATGGTTAGTGACTCTGATTAATGCCATGGAGGAAGAAGGAATAAAGCATGTGATTGGTTTCCCACTTTTGTTCATTGAGTGCAGATAGAAATATATATGGCTGAGTGATTCAATGGTGTTCATTTGAAATATAATTTTATTCTGCAGGCTTTCCACCACAATTACGGAGTGCTATCATCCTTTGAGTTGGCCTGGCAGTAATGAAGCCTACAGCTCACTCTCGAGGTTTCGTATTTAGTCATATAAATGAATCTATCTGTTAACCTCACAGAAAATTAGAAAATCTTAGAAAACCAGGATCATAATGAAAGAACATACGCCTTTCACGAAAACACTACCTTTGGAATAGAACTTGGTCTCATTTCAAAACCACATACGGATCTCAGAAGAGTCAAGGAGAAATGCACGAAAACCTAGAAAAATAGGAATATTAGGCACAAAATGTTTTGAAAATCACTGCTTCTGCGGGTAGGGTGAACCATCGACCGAACGGGTTGTCGGACCGAACCGACCGAAAATCATGGTCGGCCGCGATAGCAGAAGAGGTGAGTGTGGATCGAGGTTGACGTCTTAAGAAAGCGATTATTAGTTGGTTGGGTCCGAGGTTTGTCATCGCCAGGACCGTTCATTAACTCTGATTGACTTATTAATAAAGCTAGCCGTTTTATACCCCAGTAACCTAATCCAGCCCCACGACACACCCCACCCCTTCGGTGTGGGCGTCTGAGCATCTAATCCCAGGTTACTAACGACTAGAAACTCTGAAGCGGCCGTATTGCTTCTTAAAACCTATAAAAATTTCTTTTTCGCTTATGATTTATAATTTGGCGACATAATTTGCATATAGGGCGTCCACGAATCAATATCTGTCAAATTCTAGCTATATATAAAAATATAATAACTTAAACATACAAAGCCGTTCTGTAAAGCTCTTCAATAATACGTCACATATGTTGCATTATACATATTCAAGTATTTTCTTACATAATATTCTTACTAACGGCCTTGTACAATATCGGGACCAAACCACATTATGCTCAGCGTCTTGCGTACTGTGCAAAATAGTTTTGTCTGAAAATAATGAAATTAAACGGCGCCGGTGAGTGTATGTTTTATAAAATGTTTTTAACTTCAGGAGGAAAAGCATCTGGCTATCAAAACTTTCTTACAATTATTTTCGAAGCTTTACTTTGCTTTGCTTACTTACTTTTAAAGTTTCTAAAACTTGTAGCTTGCTTGCTTTTAAAAGTTTATAAAACCTCAAATTTCTTTTTGCTTGCTTTCTTTATCTTGTTTGAAAAACATGCCTTTGTAGAGCGCTTTTTTGTAAAGTTTTAAACTTTCATAAAAATGGGAGCTGTTTCAACCGCGTCTTTGAAAATAAAAGCGGGGCTGGGCTGTGGTTTAAACTCAATGGGAGGCTTGGAACAGCCAGATCGTTTGAAATCAATGGGACAGACGACGTTACCCTCTTTAAACTCTCGGGCTTGGGTGACCGGGAACGTGGTTGATTTTCAAAGCGCTTATATTATCTTATAAAGCATGTCCAATACTGGGCTGTTTTAACTTCTTGTCTGGTAGTGCATGCGGCTGGCGACAAATCTTTGAGGACACAATCACTTCATCTTTTAAGATGATCGCGGTGGAGATTATTTGGGTCGCCATCGCGTGTAGTTAGAGGCTTCGTAACGCATATACTCGTATGCATGCGCGTGCCGGCTTAAATGCGCCAGTGCCATGTCCTACGGTTCGGCGACGGTAACCATCCATGCGTAGATCTGTCATGCCGTCGCGCGTACGAATCTCGACCGGTTTTCTTGCTTAGAACAAGGAAGGGTGTTTCTACAAACATTCTTTGCGCTGCCTTGCTAACAACAAAAATGGTTTCTGATTTAAAACCAATCCTTGCTTCAATTATGGTTCAACAGGCATTTGTGGACTCAGGCCGTTTGCTGGCAGAAATGGTTTGGTAATGTGAATCTGGAGTCTTGAACGATTTATAATAATAATAATGTCTGTTGGTATTTGGAAAATGAGTTTAAAACGCACCGCTCAACAACTGTAAACTTGAGCAGGTTCCTGACTTTCACGCCTTTGCTTTTGCTTTACACGCTCGATGTATTAGATCACACTGCGTCAGACCAAGCAATTTGCAGCTTTGTCTTTGATTAGATACGAAAATATGTGGGCCCCAAAGAAATAAGTTCCCATGAGCATATATTGATTAAATAAGACTGGATAGTCTAAAGCTTGCAAAACATTTACGAAAATTCTGTCAGGACTTGTTTGAATAAAATCCACAGTTTTGGCAAAGCGTAGAAAGCAGTCTGAAGTGGCGGGGCCATTAAATAGTCCCAATTTCATAAATTTCCTAAAAATTCCTAAGCTTCGTACAAATTTTTGGGAGGCCCGAATTTATGGCACCAGAATATTCATTTATTATATAGCCTTTAGGCTCGAAACATGTCTGAAGTAGGAAAATTCATGCTCTTGAAGTTTGACAAAAGCGAATTTTGGTGTCGTGTGTAGCTCGATCGTGAGTAACTTAAACTTGGTCAGAAAAATTCGTAGCTAGATAACGTAGATAAAAACTAAAAATTTGGGTTTTGCATATTTGCACAATTCTCGGTGAAACCGGGTGTTTACGGTACTCATGCGTGGCCTGGTTCTGTGGCGGCTCGGAGTGTTTCCCTCACGGCCCAATCGAAGCCGGTCGGATTTTCATAAATCTGAGAAATAACTAAAAAGAATAAAAATAACAAAAACTCTGCTTGGCGCCATGCGGCTCTCTGTAGTCCGTCTCTGTTTGACTTTTAATGTTTTGGTGTGTTTTTTTTAAATTCTTTATATTGGGACCCATATCACTTTTCTTCTATCGGATTCGATGAAGCGATTTATTTTGTCAGTTCGATTCTTTATTAAATGAATGTGTCTTTTTATATCGTTTTGAGATTTTAAAATGGTTGAGTTCCCAGCTCTAGCCGTCGTCCCAGAAGTGCGTAAAATATTCATTGTCATAGATTTGCATTTCTGGGTTCTTGGATTTGTGAGGCGGAAGCAGCAGACGCCGTCAGTTTAGGTCATCAAATCTGAAAATTTTATTACTGAATTATTTTGGCGATTTATTATTGATAATTTCTTATTTAAAAACATTAATTATGCTCATAAACTCCATTCATGTAGTTACCATTGTCGTGAAGCATTTAAATATTCGCAATCCCAGAAACTGAAGTCCTGCATAGTACATCTCTAGCTTTAATTATGCGCACATATCCTTTTTGCTATTAAACCGATTACATACTTGTTCAATCCTGCCGTCAGTTCCAATTTATATTCTATTCATCTCAAATATAAATGACATTACAGTCTTTATCGCCTCTGGAGGTATCGTGTCTTTGTGCATCTCGAGGGGTGTTCACAATCACTCACTCGCTTTAGGAGCGTTTCGTCGCCGGAAATGGATAAGTAAAACTCGAAAAGAGGAAAGCGAAAATGTAATATGGAAAATAATTGAAGTCTTGTGTGGTGCATCAGACCTCTGGCTTAGTATTTACTCATGTGGTCTTATAGACTTCTATTAATGGAATCATTTGCTTCTCAGCCTTTGTTCCTTCAAGTTCTGATGTTAGCATGTATCTCTCATAAATTAAATTTTCCTTTGGCCCCGGAATTTGGTTGCTCTGATCTGTGAATCAGGATCATTTCATTAACATTAAACATGAGATCTGTCTTGAATCAGCCGATAATAGGCCTTCAGCTTGTAAGCTCTTATTACTTTGCTCATATCTCATAGTCATAAATCTTTGGTGAGGCTTGCCTCGTTTCGAAATCGTAACCCTCCCCAAGGTGAAATCTTAGACTTGGTCACCTATCTCAGTGTAGTCTCTCGGCCGGTTCAGCATCTTTTAAACCTATCTTTTCTCTTCAAGTTATGCGACAGCTTTCGCTCTAAGTGATCTGTACTGATTGGGGGCTTTATAATAGTCTTATATTACCAACCTCATCGCAGTTGGAGTTCTACGTTTCTATAGCCTAACGGCCTCAGATGATTATATCTATACGGCAGTAGCTATTGTTGTAGGCAAGCTTCCGAATTTAGTGCTAAGTGAAAGCAGATAGTCCTCTCGGCGGCCATCAGGTACGAGGATGAAATCTTGTCTTGAAATGTGGCGATACTATGTTTGTTTGCAAACTAGGTAAAGCCTGATGTGAACTGGGGTGCCGATTACGACCTTATCGACCTTTGGAACCCCATGAAGTCTTCTTATCTCATCCACATACCTGACAGCTGACTTTTCTAAAGTCATGACATGGCGGTAGGAAATGAAGCGGACTTTGTTAATCGATCTTATCACGCAATGTCGGCGTCATGTTGCCTCGAAAGTCAGTGGAAGACTGTCCGCAAAAATCCATAGTAATCTTTTCCCATTTCCTGGAATGAGAATATTGTATCTTCACATGGGCCTCTGGTCTTCTCTTACTCTTTGTGGTTAGGCCACACAGGAAGCAGGCTTCGGTATCTCTTTCTTCATCCCATTCCACCGATGTGTTAACGAGAAGTTACATAGTGCGTCTTCTTACTAGGATCATGCCTGGATGAATCATGCTTCTTCCGTGATGTCTTTCTTCGGTTCGCATACTTTGGCACACACATTTCTCTGTCCTTTCCTTTATCATGCCATCATCCACGATTTGAAACTTCTGCTTTCTTTATACCCCACATCTCTTCTTTAAGCAATCATCACGTGGATCACAGTGGCGCCTTTCTTTGGGAATGCGGTCCCTTAGGAAGCGATCCCCAACATGAAATGTGGCTATGAGCTCCTGTTTTCTCGACCTCGATATCACCCCAAAGCTCCGGATCACGATAGTGAGGTGTTTGAGTCATGTGAGACGAGAACTCTCTACGGTCGCTGCACCAGGCATCACATACGACATTAGCTTTTCTGGATGGTGCTCGATAAGTGATTATTGATCATGTCATTTCGAAGCCATCTTCTTGCCTCGGGTTTAACTCTTTTGGTGAAAATATATTGAGGCACATGATCGTAAAGATCTGCAAGGAACACCATATAAATAATGTCACCATATTTTTGGTGCAACACATTTGCTATGGCTCTAAGTGGGTGTGTCGGTGTTATCATGCTTCTTTAGGCATCTGAAATCGTCCTTATCATTACGCATCAAAAAAGCCTGACCTTGCTGGAAGCATCAACATAAACGAGTCATCTTTTCCATTAGATGCAAAAGCTAGGGCGGGCCCAGTCAATCTATCTTTGACTCCTCAAAACTCTGTTGACTGGGCTTCTACGATCATCTTGCGTCTTGCTTTGTCGACGGTCGATTGGAGGTATCACGGAGAACCCCCTCGACAAACTTCACTGTAATACCTGGCTAAACGAGGAAGCCTGGGCACCGACACATTCTTTGGTGGTTTCCAATTTACCCACTTTGCTTCTATTTACTAAGGATCAACATTTCGCCCCTGCGAAATTACATGGCCGGGATGCCACGTGAGCCAGCGACCTTGCTCGACTTGGCATATAGCGTGCCTCCAGGGTCTGTAATGCAATCCTCGGATTGCTCCCGGATGTTCCTCCCAATTTGGTACCTTAGATATCATCGATAAAAATTATATTGAACCTATCCAAATAATTTGGAATACTCGGTTCATCAAATCCATAGCGGCTGGCGGGCATTGGTCAAGCCAAATGGCATCACAAAAAAATACATAATGCGTAGCGTGTCTGAATCTGATCTTAGGTACATCATCTCTGGCTCTCTGTGATGTACCCCATTCTCGAGTCTATCTTAATAACTCATCAATCCTGGGGAGTGGATACCGACATGGATGTAACTTTTGTTCACCGCCCTCACACCATACATAACCGCAAACTCCCATCTTTCTTTTTCAATGGCGAGAACTGAGCTCCTATGGGATATGCTCGGGTCTAATAAATCCCTTTATCAACAATCTTCTTAACCCGAGCCTTAAGCCTCCTTCAACTCTACAGAGCCATCCTATAAGGAGGAATGGAAATGGGCTCACCCCCGAATCAAATCAATGGTGAACTCCTCGCCTCTTCTCGGAGGTAAACTCGCAATATCATCCGGAACACATTCGGGAACTCTAACAATCGAATCTCATCCAATATAGTCCTCCTTCCCTGCCTTGCACCCTAATAAGCTTGTATAACCCCGACATCCTTTACGCAAAGATTTTCCTCAGGCTGCCATGGCGGAGATCATACAAGAAGATAACTCTCTACGTAATCCTCTGAACTTTACCTCCATTTTCCCTGGCCTGTTCAGCTTTACTTCCTTTTTATAACAATCTATCGTGGCTCTATGGCGAGATAGCCAATCCATGCCGAGAACCACATCAAAGTCCTCATATTTCAAAAGTAAGATCCGGCTGAACTCTGGCCCTCAATCGTAACTCTACTATCTCCTGGAATACTGTCATGGTGCAATGGATTCCGTACCGAAGGGAACTTCAGGCACCTCTAATGGCTCGGCCCCTATCCGAAACGATCTAAGAATGGCTTCGATGCAAATGAACGCGTAGCTCCGGTCTACAAGGTATACATGCATCATGATCAAGAATAGAAAATAATACCCGCGGACTACATCCGAGCCGAGATCTCAGATCTTACCGAAGCCACAAAGATATACTCCGCCCGAAAGGCGGGCCGTCAGATCCCCTCGGGCAATCGCCATTTTCTACCACTTGCCACCTCTACCGCTACCAGAAAGTCAGCCCCTCTCGCTCGAAGCCCCGCTGACTCAGGTGTCATCTCGTACCGGGTAGCTAGGATCGTCACGATGTCTCCGCACCAATCACCGAGGACACTCCCTAATAAATGGCCTTCAAGGCCACAAGTGAAACACCCTCAGATCAATCTCGCACTCTCCTGTGGTGTCAGCTTCGACACATTTAACAAACTGATGAATATTCTGGTGCCACCGGCTAGCAACTCGGGGCCTCACGATCCTCGACCAGAGATAGCTCCCCACTTGCACTCGGCCTCTATAACCTCTCATTTTGCTTTTCTTTCTACTGCATCGCTCCTGCGCTGACTGACGTGCCCGGTGCACTCCTCTTACTCTTACTTTCCGTCTACTCGATACATGGTCAGAAGGTTGCTCAACTCTCGTGAGCGGCCCCAACTTGTCCCCAAATCTATTCTCGTTGGACCACCGATAAATGCACTCCGATTCTCAGGTCAGAATCCCGACAAAATCTTCTTGCATTTTCGTGACTTCATCCTGGTCAATGTAGGGAACCAATCTAACTAGCTCCGAGAACTTCTTTCATACTCTAAACCCATGTTCTTTGTTCCAACTTGAAGAACCTCAATTTTTGAATCCTTATGACTCTAAGGAAAGAATCGGTCAGTGAATTCTTGCTGGAATTGGTCCCATGTTATGCCATCAAGATACCTCCTCTCTACGGCATCCCACCAATCTTTAGCCCTGTCTTCCATGAGAAAACTAGAAAACAAGACTCTTTGCTCATCAGTGTAACTCCATAAATCTGATTACTTTGCCTTAACATAACTGTGTCAAGCCCATCACCATCACATATGGCTTGGCGCCCGCTCAGACTTATCGACTCTCCCCTGCTTCTTCCATAACCCTCTCTAGGCGGCGGGTGAGGTCACATCATTGCCTGGTCGCTATTGTTACCATCCGTGCAATCTGTGCCACTTGCCTCACGTAAACATTCCCGCACTTGAGTCTCCTCCCGTGGCGCAGATGGTCCAAACACCCGTCACGAGGTCGGTCCATAACAAGTGAGTGGAACCTACTATGGCTCGTCCCTCTTCGCCCCAGACGCCGTACACCGCTGAATAGCTCTCCCAGATCCACTTCACGTCCTCTTCCCCGACATAGTGTCAGACACCAAAAATATCAACCTGCTTAATACTTTGAATCACTGATATGCGGCGTACTGAAGCCAATGTCACGATGGTTGCTAGCAGATTTATGCTCGATACCACCTCGCTGCAGATCATCTCTACCATGTCCCAGTCAAGCATATAACTCGTCCGATAACACTTTGACACACCCCCCACCCCTTCCGCGAAGGGAGCACACTCCATTTAAATCCTCACCGCTACTCCTAACGATCAGAACTCCCGGTCAGTCGTATCATTGCTAAAACCTCCTATAAAAATTTTCTTTTCTAAACTTATGATTTGAGTAAAATTTCAGAGCATAACAGCTGCATATGTGACATGTCCCAAACTCGTATACATCCAATTTACACTATATCCAAAATATGGCAGCAAACTAAAGATACCAACACATTCTCGCCAAAATTACTATATGTACATACATATGTTCCATTATACATATTCAAAGCATTTTCATAATATTCTTACTAACAAAGACTGCATAACATCGTGACAAACCCTATTATGCCCAAATGCCTTATGCATCTTCTGTAATTTCAGAAAATAGTTTTTAAATACAAAAATAATGAGCTTAAACGACTCTCGTATGGAGCGTATGCTTTATAAAATGTTTTTCTTTTTCCGAAAACATCTCAAACTGTGAAACTTTCTTACAATTATTTTCCTGCTTTACTCGTTTGCTTATCTACTTTAAAGTTTCTAAACTTTCTTACCATTGCTTAAAGCTTTATAAAACTTCAAATTTCTTTTGTCATTTTTATCTTGTTTGAAAGCTTCTAAAACCTTTCATAAACCTTGCTTTAAAAGCCAAAACTTTTCATAAAAACGGGAGCCCGGGCTCAACCGCATTCTTTTAAAATAAAACCAGAGCTCCCAGCCAACCGTCATTTTAAAATCCCATGGAGCTTGGCTCAACCGATCGCTTTGAAATCTAAACGGAGCTTGGCTCAACCGCTTTAAAACTCTCCTAGCTTCCAAGATCGGAACCAATGGTTGATTTTTCAAAACTCAGATATTATGCTTATAAAACATCAACCACCTGGAGCCTATTTTTGCTTATCACTCTAGTGAACACTTTAAGTCACATCGTGTTTGGAAGGACTGTGTCCGCATCACCTTTTTTTTTCCTGAATATGGTGGAATCGGTCTTGGCTCGCCATCTCCATACGAAGCAGTCATAACCCAGAGCATCACAGACGCTACTTACCATTTCCTTTGCAACGCACGACAGATGTCCCACGTCATTTACCAAAGAAATTAAAATGCATTTGATGAGATCCTATCACCACCGCACGCACGGAATACCGTTCCGCTTTGCTGTAACTAGGCAGCCTCGTTTTCACAAAACATTCACACATTGGTTTCTGTCGTTTCTTTAAAATGGTTTTACAATTTAAAACCAATCCTCGTTACCAGGTTTGAACTTTAAAACCATTTGGTTGATTTCAAATCGTATTGCTCGCTTTTGAAATTTATTAACTCAAAACTTTAATATTTCACAAAACAATTTATAATAATAATAATAAGACACTATATTCTTTAAACAGGTTTAGAACACTAACTTTTTGCTTACTAAACTTGAGCCCGGCTCCACAACTTTCCCGCCTTGGCTTTTAGCCTACTCACTCGATGTATTAGATCACACACGCCAAGACAACTGTGCACTCCAGACACTTCACACTGGTTACAATTAAAATTTCGTAAAATATAAATTCAAATGCGATCTACATGTGCATATACACAAGACTTTGATTTTTGTAGCCAGACTTTCCATATAAACTTAAACACCAAAACATTTCAAAATTCCGTCCTGACTGTTCAATAAACTCGAAATTTTAACCAAATCGTCCAAAACAAATTCCAATTCACTGATCAATCGAAAATATCCCAAAATTTCCTAATTTCCTTAAAATTCCTAAACTCAAATTTAAAATTTTGATCAAATTTATACTTAAGAATATTCCAAGTTATTATATACTTTAAAATAAATAATACAAAGTAGGAAAATTTCCCACCTCTTCAAGTCACAAAAGTCGCAAGATTTTGCGTCCACGCCGCAGCCTCAGCCTCAGTAGAAAGTACTTAAACTTTGGTCCCAAAAATTCGACCACTAGAACGACGCATCCAAAAACCAAAACTTGGCCTTTTGCATATTTACCTGAATTCCCCGGTGAAACCCCAGTGTTGCACTCACGCGTAGTCTCTCAGAGCACTTTCCGTGCGATCACTATCTAAATCCGACTAGCCTGATTTTCATAAACTGGAATAACTAAAAAGACAAAAATAACAAACTCTTCCGCACTCCTGGACGCTCGCGTCTGTCCATACACCCATTTGACTTTTAAATGTTTTAAATTATTTTTTTTCTTTTTTTTTTATTCTTTATGTGGGGACCCATGTCCCTTTTTCTTTCTTCGTCCGTTTCAAATTTCAAACAATTTATTTCATTCCTGCCAATTTCCTTTATCCTAAATGAATATTCTTATATATTCTGCAATTTTTCGAGATTTTTCTAAAACCTTGCCTGTGTTTCCCCACTCTAAACCCATCGCTGTAAAATCTCGTAAAATATTCCGACCGCCCCGGGAATTTAAATCGAAACTTTCCTGAGTTACTGTAGGATTTCGCGAGATCTAACTTTAACGGCTATCCAAGCTGGCCATCCGGCATCTGTGGCATTTTCGGTACTTCCCCGAATTATTTCTGGGCAATTTATTATTAATTTTACTATTTAAACTTCCATTAATTATATTTCAACTTCTCCACTTTCCTAATACAAATTTGTCATCAAAGATTTAAATATCGCAAATCTAACTTCAAATCTCTACTACGCCATCTCTAACTTAATTACGCCTACATATCCTTTTCTTTTCGCTAAACGACAATCACACTTGCTCAGTTATTCACATTCCTGCTCCAAAATTTATAATTTCCTAATTTTCCCATCTCCAAAATACTACAATGCGACACTTGGTACTCTTATACACCCCACAAAGATCACGCATCGTATATCCCTGACGGTGTTACACCACCTATAACTATAAGTCTCTCTTATCTCACAATCATCCTCCTCTCTCATTTTTCGCCGCCTTGTAACTAACCTTTCCAAACTCCCTCTTCTTCTAACTCCTAGATCTAACCCATTACCCCTTCATCTCGCCACCGCTCACGGGTCTTCCGTTGTAGCCTAACCTCTTCCCTTCCTCTAGTGTAAACCTCGCTGCAGCATGCCTCTTCTTGTCTCTTTCTTCCAATTTCCGACTCGATGTTTGCTGTATGCACTGACCGCTTTTTTGCTTTGTTGTCGCTTTTTTTGTTATTGTCAATGTACAAAGTTAAGATTTCGATGCTGATGAAATCCACATATACCTTAGTTGCCGGATCGAATGGTATATGGTAATGATCTTGTTAGATCTAACATTTGTTTAAATTTTTTTGAGTATTTTGTTTATCTTATTTTTATGTATTTTAAATGGAGATATATTTGTTCTTTTGATTTGTTTGCATGTACTACTATTGTCTATCGTGAATCGACTGCATGGTTGATCTACTATATAAGTTATTTAGATCCTCATTGATTTAAAATGGTGGCTTCCCAAATGTGTAGATCTAACCATCGATTGATCATTTAGGTGGAAGTTGCATTATTTGAAATCAAATCGAGTCAGAGAAACATCATAACACAAATCATTTAAAAGGTACAATCTTTATTTCTCCTTTTTGATATATTTGTTTACTCTTTCTGTTATTGTTTGTGAAAAAATTCTTTCAATAATTTTTTAGTTACCTTTGATTTATCAAAATTTTTAAAATATTGATTTTTGATAATATTTATTAATAATATTTTCGGAAATAGTATTTATTATTAATATTAGATTTTTGTTTCTTTTATATTTTCGACTTCATATTGATTATTTTGTTGGTGTAAAAATTATTACTTGATAAGAATTTAAAATTATTTTTTGTATAATAATATGTTCGTCTCTATTATTAAAAATAAAATAATTATGTAACTTATTTATTCTTTTGACTAATTATTTTTATTAATAAATTATATTGCTTATTAAACTAATTTTACTCCATTTAAGTTAATTTTTCGTTATAATTTTCAAATATCTATATTTTCTTTAACCCGATTGTTGTTTTTATTTTTGTTGTTGTCAACAACGATACACAATTGTTGATGATTACGTATGTTTGTTGTGATTACTACTTAATGCTTGCTTGGGGCTCGCTATGGAGGCAATTTTTTATGCTTCGTTTTGTTGCCTTCGATTGTTTCTATGTATGAACCTGCTGAGAACCCGCCATGGCGCTGAAGCCATGATCGGTGGTGTCACAGAGCGGAAGCCCCAAAGTAACCGTAAGTTGCTAAAGGGAAAAAAGAGAAAGACACCAGCAAGCAAGGTGGAGCACTTCGAGAAAATCTTTAGGAAGGGAAGCTGGTAAAAGCTAAATGTATATACTGTGCTAAAAAATTACATGCTGATCCTAAAATCAATGGTATCACATCCGCTAGGAAATCACATGTTGATTCATATGAAAACCCTAACAAACCCTAACCCAACCATTAGACAAAGCCTCGACCTCTACAACCCGACGGAATAATTTCAAAATGTGGGTGTTATCGACTTGGAAGTTTGATAATGATGCTATTAGGAAGGCACTCAACATGTGCATTGTTGATAAGCTTCCCTTTTAAATTTGTCGAGGAGAGGGTTTCAGCATTTTATGTCCGCTGCATGCCCTAGGTTCATGATACCTAGTAGATGGACCGTGGAGTCGCAGACCTGCTTATCATGCATATTTAGATGCAAGGCACAAATTGAAAAATGCTTTCATTAATCTCCATCAAGCCAAAGCCAAAGAGTTTGCATAACAAATGTGTATTCTTGACATCAAATCAACGCATAAACTACATGTGCATTACAACTCATTACATAGATTCGAGTGGAAGCCCATAAATGATAATTTCATTTGTCCCTCACATTTCTCATAGGGTGAGTACATTGCTAAAAGTTTAGAAAATTGTCTTCCTTGGAGTGGGGTTTGAAAAATATTTTCACAAAGGATGTGTAAGAGATAATGCATCTTTCAAATGATACTCGCACTTGGTTTTTAAGAAAAATTATTTTCGGGGGCACATCTGGGCCGGTGAAATAAAATATGTCCACATGAGATGCATTGCACACATCCTAAATTTAGTAGTCAATGAGGGGTTGAAAGAATCTGGACAGTCAGTTAAAAGGGTGAGGGAAGCAGTTAGATATATTAGGAACTCACCTGCTAGGTTGCACAAATTTAGGGAATTTGCTGACTTGATTGGTGTAGAGACAAAGTGTTCTTTGTCTCTAAATGTGCCCACTATGTGGAATTCAACCTATGTCATGTTAAAAACTGCTTGCTTATTTGACAAAGTGTTTGAAAAATATGAGGAATGTGAGCATGCATTTGGCGCTGATTTAGGGATGATGTACCGATATAGTGGACTGAATTTGGCTAAACAACTTGTCGCTTCTTGCATCATTTTTGGCGAGATGACGCCGAGAATTTCGGTTCTTAGTATGTCATCGTTAACTCATTTTTCTCTCGAATTTGATCTTTACCATATTTTAAATGAGTGGAAAGATGACATCCAGTAAAGAGCAATGGCCTTTCTATGAAAGTTAAATGTGACAAATACTGGGTGATCCTCAAAAGATGAACATGTTGATATTCATTGAACTGCTTGATCCTGTGGACAAGCCGAATACATGGAGTTAATCCCAAGCATATATATGGGATTATGTGGGTGGAAGCCCCGAATCAGAATGTAAGAGTTGCATTGTATGAATTATTTGATGATTATTGTGTTTCTAGCAACCACCACCTCATTCTCGCTGCCTAACTGACACTCATCTCATACATTGAGGGTGATTCCCGTGAAACTGGTCCCTTGCAAAGCTAAATTTAAGAAGCAGAAGATGGAACTTGGATAGTGTGGGAGCAAAAAATTTGAATTAGATGTCTATCTATCTGAGGATGTGATTGAGGAAGATGGCACATTTGACATTCTCAGATGGTGGAAGATCAATTCCAAGAGATTTCCTATTCTCTCAACACTGGCACATGATGTGTTAGTTGCATTCAATATCTACAGAGTCTCCGAATCGCTTAGCATGTGAGGGAGGGTGCTTGACTTTTAAGTTCACCGACACCGAAATCGCGGGAAGCTCTAATCAGTTTCCGCAGACTGATGAGATTGTCTTCATCTCCACCCAATTGAGGGTCTCGATGAAGTCTAGCAATTTGAGAAAGGTTTGTGCATTTAAAATTGTTCTTCTATGTTTATTTTCATTTTTCTTAATTTTGCTTCTTCTTTTTCAATCTTTTAACCCCATTTTATTTACCTTTGCTTGACGTAATTACCTCGCAAATGATTTCATCTATGGTATCATGCTCCTTTAACATGAAATTTCAAAGAAAAATTCACCTGGCATTACATTATATTCTAACCGATCACTTTCCACAGACAAAAGGTGCTATGTGCTATTTGTGACCAACACCTAAGTGACTGCGGATCCGCTGTTAGACGAAGTTGTTGAATGAGTTTAAATACATTGCAATGCAACACCATGGTCAAAAAATGTCGCAATATTGTTGTAATGAATTTAAACCCATTCAACAATACCGATGTGGTCACTTCGAATATGCCGTCATTTCCTCGATTATGGGTTATGATGATGCTTCCACCTGTACATTGTCGGTAAGAACATGCTTGTCAGAATTTCCGGTGGCATGTATTTTTGTTGCTAGAAATTATGGTCGCATTTTGCCAATGAATCATAATTCATGAGATCCGAGCTCACTTTAGATTTGAGAATCATTCACTTGCCTTTAAATTATCTCGTCGCTTGTTGTTGTTGGTTGCATTTCGTGAATATTTGGCTACTAATGAAGAAGCTTCCACCCACCCTTTCCGCGCATTATGCGACGTTGTGTTTCATTGAGATTTTCGTGATATGTCTTCATAGCGAAATTCTAGCCCCATTTGGACATGACTTGACAACTTCAAAAAGCTGAGCCCTTTTTTCTTGTTGATTTTAATTTGCTTCTTAGTGTTTCCAAATTATTCTTATTATGTGTTATTCTCTTTGTTAAAATGCATGAATGAATTGTAACTTGGAAGCTTTTGGTATTACAAAAGTTGTCATCTGCATTCAGATATTTTTTGCAAATGATATGTGCCTTTGCATATAAATTTTTTTGTAGTTTTAAATTTGGTTCTCTAATCTTTTGTGAAGTCGTTCTAAAAGGGAAGCCTTTGGTTGTCAGAAATGCATGATTTAGAATTATTTTTTGTATCTAGTTCTCAGATCAGGTCAAAACTCAAAATTACATGACAAATAGCCTATGTAATTATGTTATAGTTATATATTTTGTAATTATGTTATAGTGTATGATTAAATAGATTCATTTGTAATTATGTATCAAAGAATCGGGCTTTTGCCTAAATTAAGAAAATATATTTATTTTTACTTATTTTAGTCCACCCCATCAACGGGCTCAACTGGATCTAAACTGCTCAATCGAATCACGATGTGGCCCAACCACCGGCCTGCCACCGAACCGATGATTTCTTCACACTTTATCTCGGTTCGGCTACAAATACCTAAAAACCGACTGGGCTTTTCATATACCCTCCACCGAACCGAGCCAAACAAACCGTTGCTCACCCCTAATTGCAGGCATTGAACAAGGGAGGCAGGTGGTCGGGGAGGACCGTCAGTGACTAATGATGCTGGAGGAGGAGTCTTGTCCCTGGATGTGGCTCCACACGTCCACATGCGTGCACCACGTGCTTGAGAGTGGGGAACAAGACATATCTCAGGGTGGCACGTGTGGCCTACACGCAGTACTTCCAAATCTACCCGACTTGGTGGTCAAAGGTCGGGCGCACCTTCCTGCTCGATCAGCACGTACCCCACACTCCCTTGAAGTGAGTGTTTCAAAACACTAACCTCGACGGCCTGCGATGTATTCCGAGATGTCCTGTAATTTTTTTCTTGTTTTGGCTCAAATTTGAACCTTAGTCTATAATACCATGCAGACAACAAGACAAAAGAATTGAAGGAATAAATTCCTTGTGTTTTTTCATTGATCCATTATGAATATATATATATATATATATATATATATATATATATATATATATATATACATACAAACCAATATAACATTTATAATAGATTACAACTTTATAAGACAAGTTTCCTAATATGATACATATATAGTGAAGTTTAATCATGAAGGAAAAAGTTGAAAGATATTGTTGAAAAATAAAAAAAGTTGGATTTTTTTATTATTTTTTAAGAGAAAAAAATTGTTTTAATTTCTCAATGAACTAATATATATATATATATATATATATATATATATATATATATATATATATATATATATATATATATATATATATATATATATATATATATAGGAAGTTTAATCATGAAACGAAAAAGTTGAAAATAAAAATAATGGATTTTTGATTATTTTTTAAGAGAAAAAATTGTTTTAATTTTTAAATGAACTAATATTTTGGAATATGAATTTTTTTTCAAATATTTTTTTTAAAATTATATTATATTACCCTTTTATTTTATATTATTCTTTTTAAATTATTTTTCATATTTATTTTATCAATCTTATTTCTAAATAATTATTGTCACTAATTTTATTCATTTTATATTTATCTTTATCGTTTTATTTTTTAAATATTTTTATTGTAAAATATTAAAAATACAAATTTATTTTTTTTGAAGATAAAAATAATATTATAAATGCAAACTAATAATACGTCAATACATCAATATAAATATTTAATTAAAATCGCTAAAAATCATATAGGATAAAACAGTATCCAGGTTAATAGCATAATGAATCGGTTCAAAGCCTATATTTTTTATAGTTGAGCCTACACATTTGATATTACTATTGTGACTAGAATACCTATGATTCCAGTTTTGCAGCATATTAACAACCATTGATTTGGTTTATTGTCGTTAATCATATATACTTTCCTTGTCTTTATCGCCCTTAAACAAATAAACGCTACACGACGACGACGACAAACAAATGCCACATGAAGACAATGACGATGACAACCACATACCGCACCAAGATGACTATTAAAACACGAAAAAACGAATAAAAACCTAGATATTATTGAATAACCATTTTATTGAGGAAGAAAATTATAAAAAGAGATGTAGATGAGTGATTTTAGGCAAAAAGAAAAAAGATCAGAAAATCACTCCTCTTGCTTAAAGGAAAAGAGGCTAATAGATAAAAAGTTGAAAGAAAATGAGGTTAGGGTTTTGAAAATACTTATTGATAAATGCCTATTAAATAACCCACATGTGTTAGAGTTAATACAAACTTGTTTAAAAATTGTTGAAATAAGAATAATGAAGTTCTAAGATTTGATAAATTAATATCATTTACTAAAAATAAATTATTAATATAATTTATAAAATTTTTAACTTCAATACGTTATCACTATATAGTCCTAATAAAATTTTACAAATTTAATGTCAAATAAAATACTTTATATAAAAGGAATTGATATAATTTAAAAAAAAAAATCTTTAGAGTTACTTATATTTTTTAATTTTTTTTTGAAAAAATAATAATTTTATTGATTCAAATTAGCAATATATATGATATAAACAAATAATTAATTGCGCTAAAAACTCTAGAAGATGATGTAACATCCAATTTAATAGCACAATGAATCGGCTTAAAGCCTATATATTTTGATAATTCTATGATGACTATAATACATATAACTCAAGCTTCGCAGCAATATATCGACGACTACGATTCGATTCGCTACCTTAATCGACCTGCTTTGTCATTCAATCACTCACACCGTAGTCGGGCCGCAAACAAGACTCCATTTAAAATCAAACCGTCGCATTTCAAGACGACACAAACCAATATCGCCACACAAGACGACGAGGTAAGCCACGCGTCGCATAAGATGACAACAAAAACACGTCGCACATGACAACAACAAAAATACGAAAAACCAAAGTAAAAATCTAGATTTTTGTGGAAGAACTACTTTATTGAAAAAAAATGGTAGAAAATATATATAAAAGGGTGATTTAGGCCAATAATTGTTGAAAAATAAACCCTTATTACTTAAAGAAAATAGGTTACAAAGATCAAAATGAGAAAAAGAAAGAGAAGGCTAGGTTTAGAGTGGTTCTATATACACCCCTTTAGTATCTCTATACACCCCATTACTAAGTACACCCCAAATTAGACTCTTTACACCCCATTCCATTACATGCGATTCTATCCACCCTCCTTACACCCCATATGAGAACCCAAATTTCCATCCTCTGGGCTTGCCCCCAAACCCATCCTCCCCTTTGTTACCCAAACCCCCATCCGAGAAATCCCTAAATTTGAGATTCAACCAAGAAAGAACCCACCATCCCTCCGTGACCCAAACCCATCCTCCGACGAGTTCCCCAAACCCATCCGACAACCCCCAACCGAGAGATTCAACCAAGGAAAAAGACAAGAGTTTCGCTTTTTGAGCTCATGTTGTATTTATTCTTGCATTTTATGGGTTTATAGCCAATCTTTGAAATTTCACCGTTGCTTTGTTTTCAATTCATGTTCCCCGGGATTCGCAACCAATTTCGCTTTTATTTCCGGATTTATCGAATCCTGCTATATCGATTTCACGATGTCCGGATTATTTGATTTTAACCGGATTTCACAATGTCCGGAATATTTGATTTTAACCGGATTTCATGATGTCCGGAAAAAGCGATGCTATACGGATTTAAGGATGTCCGGAAATGAAGCCCAAATTCAGATTTAAGGATGTCCGGAAATGAAGCCCAACCAGATTTTAGGTTCTATCAATTTTATAACAACTATCTCCAACATGCGTGACCTCGAATGGATTAGTATGATCACCCCTTTTGTGTGGTCCGTTCCAGTGACATCATTCCCACTTTTATTATCACTTCCTGATCGGGTAGTATACTACCATGTACAAGCTTAATACATTCTTTATTGTAAAATTGATTAAGTAAATAAAAGTGAGCATTCTAACCGCCTTTCAAGCATTATGGTAATTCAATAATTCCAAGAAGATTTAGACTTTTGTAATATTATCCGAAATATATAGAAGAACTGGATTTCATGAAATCCATGATATTATTTCTAGAATCAATGCTTTAATTTATTTTTAGTTAATGATTATATTATTTAATTTATCAATCTTTATGACTATGAATATGATTATTTATGATTAATATGATTTCAATAAAATTTTTTATGATTATATAATTTAAGATACTTATGAATATGATTATTTAAAAATAACATATCAAGAGTATGATTATTAATTTAATTTATCAATCTTTATTTTCTTTGAAATAGATATGCCAACCACGCATCGATGAGGAGGTATATCTAGTGCAATCAGAGGACAACCTACTGATCTGAGAGCGTAGACGCACGAGTGCAATTGAGAGATGCTTGAGCCAAAGAGGACGTCGAGATCCCGCTGAGCATCTCGGCATGATAGGGATGAGACTGAGAGGTTCTCGTAGGTGTTCCCGGAGGACTCATTGGCTGGATCTATATCATGAAGCTTTCACAACCATGCTGGGTAAAGGAAGATATGGTTGGGAGAGGTAAACAATCATTGTCCAAAGTTGTATTTATATTTTTATGTTAATTTTAGTTACGTAACTTGAATTGTAATTTATTTCACATTTATATTAGGATCGAGCAACATTGAAATTGGTAAATCATGGTGCCGCGCTTATGGGAGCCAGATAATGAGAGGTCTCAGATGAGGAGGATCGCATCGATTCGTTGGCACCGCTGGGATTCAGTCGCAGCCATCGAAGGCAGATCGATGTTGTCGCCAGGAGCGTGGCAATGTGAGACCACGACTCTTTCATCTTCCGCTGTGGTGATGACCATCACGCTAGACGACATCGCATCCATTTTACACATACCAAGCATCGGACCATGATATCATTCTCACGCCGCCTCGTGGACGACAATGCTCTATTGGTGGAGCCAGCTGGGCACCACCGACGTAGAGGCATCTCAAGAGACGGAGCAAAGGTCGCTCTCCTTCGGGCCCGAGCACTAATGCGTCAAGGATCATTTTCGACTATTACTGTGATGCCTCTATCCGATGACGACACCAGCTCTGCTACTGTTCTCTCGCCTGAGTCTGGTCGGGTCGCGACTCTATCGCACGCAGTGCAACCAAGGTCGCAGCAGTGTACTGAGATATTCCGGACCTCGCACGGTCAGCTATGCGGTGCGCTGTCTTCGCATATCCGTACAGCAACTCGACTACCTTACCGTGCTTGAGGTGCGATACTTAGGTGGCTACCTGACCCTGGCAGTAATGACACGACAATTTTCGATAATTTTTAGATAATTTTCAATTATCGATTATATTGATATTAATTGCCTGATTTATTATGTAGGCATGGATTTATGAGCACTTTCCTGGGATGTTTTCTTCTCCGAATTTGTCGTACACCGAGTCATGACCACGTGCACTACGTTGGAGGCCGCACGTGATTCCCGATAGTTTGCAAATACGGGAGCGACTAGATCGATTGCAAAGTTCAGATGTTTGCTGGGAGCCATACGTGGATCATCGAAGATGAAGCACTCCTTTCCGACACAGACGGTATTCTGATAAAGCAAAGTGTGACCGGGTTGTCGAGCCATCATCCGGGAGGGCGGGTTTTACGCCTGCTTCGCTATATTCGCATTCATTCCTCCGCGGCCTTCACACCTCCACGACCGACCGTAGTATCTTACGGATCGCATGGGAGAGATGGATGATCACGATCGATCGACGAGTCGAGGTCGACGATGCCAAGATCAGCTCGAGAGTGTACCGAGCATATGGCCTGAAGATCGCATCGTATCGCATCGCTCAACCCTCCACAACCAGATCGTTTTACGACGCATGCACGATCTTCTACCCTCACATCGCGATCTTATCAAAGATACCGTGAAGTTAAATATGGACTTCGTTTGGACCTGCAATCTAAATTGTACATAATTTCATACTTAACTTTTTATTATATTACTAATATTAAGTTCACATATTATTTACGTAGTCAGAATGCCGCAAAGATCAATTTTATCGGCGTGACGCTGATATCCGGGGAAGAGAGCGTAGTCTCGATCATTTTGGGTGCATCGAACGAGGCAAGATAGCATATTTGATGGGTCAGATGAGACTTCAACATCTCACGCGACTCCACTCCACCCGCCCAGCATCTCGCCAAGACTCCATCACCTACGTCCATTTTTTTAAATTCTCCCACTTTTTGCCTATCCTCCACCGTATAGGTCGATCCTCCACCACCGATAGTTCCTCCTCCTCCAAAGGATGGCCAATTCCTCCACACTGTGAAAGGCATCCTCCTTCAAAGACTAAGACTGGATTCTACCAATCTACCACGTATATGTTCGTTCAAGAGGAAAAGAAGATCAGTTTTATGTTTATGTATTATTGTTGTGGGACTTTTATTTGGGTGAACTCTAGAGGGACTATGACTTTTGAACTCGGGAATTTTCTTGTATTTTTCAGTCTTGAAGGAAATATCAACTTGTTTGTTTTGTTTTTTTTCTAGTCGTTTTATTTCCTACCTAGGGTGTCTAACAAATATATTTAATATTTATTTTGTTATCTGTAATAAACTTATATGGCTTGACCTCAAGTAGAGGGATGTGCAAGAGTGATAATAGAAGAGAAAAACCTTACATACCCTACTTCTTTTCCCCTCCAAGGTTATTGATGACTAAGAATCATTGTTACGTATCTTAGGATGCGTTCCTTACTTTTATAACACTTGAAAACTACGCTTTTGATAAAAAATTTAATGTGTTAGAAAGGCTATGACTGCGTTCCCCTCTGTATGTTTAATAGTACTAGTTGTTGTGCCTCTTTAAAGTCGACCCCCATACATACATTTGTTCTCTCAGAGGGGCTTCTCGAGTGGTATACTTGAGTGAAATGAGAGGTTAAATATGCTTTGCCTGATGAACCGAACATCATACTTCCGGATTTTCAAATCCTGTAATTAGAAAAATCCGGATTTCCAAATCCGGTTATGTTCTATTTAACGGATATTTGTCAAATCCGCTTAACAATGCTTCATGCCTTTTGCTATCCGGATTTTGTCTATAATCTGGATTTGTTAAATCCGGCACAGAGCATATTCCCCGGATTTCCCAATATCCGACATCGGCGACATCCGGATTTCGAACCGGATTAAGTGTATTCGCGAAAAACGATCCCGTTATCCTCGTCTTCCTTCACCAAGTAGCCTATGGCAACGCCATTCTCACTATTTTTTAACGCCATTCTCACACAAACGCTAGAGAAGAAGGGAGTCAAGTATAAAACACAAAATGAAGCCAAAGAAGGGAGCTGGGTGCGTAGAGATAAAAGAAGCAGTTAAAACAAATAAAAATTAGGTTAAGGGTAATGTATTTTTCAGACAGAGTTTTTTAATAGTGTAGAGAACAGAGGGTGTAACAGAATTTCCTAGGTTTACTTATATTTTTTTTACTAAGAGTTAATCCATGTATCCGTAAGAGTTAAATAGTAAAGGGTGAAAATGATATAAAAATTAGTTGAGGGGCCAACTTAACACTCGAGTAATAGTTGAGGGACAAAAATGCCCTTTAACTCAAATAAAAAAGATTGAATTTAATGTATTTTCCATATTCTTATAAAATTTATTTCATCATATTCAAGTAATCCATGACATTATTAATTTATTACTAAGAGCATCTCAACCCGGGCTCATAACACCGCTAAATCACATCCGCCCAAATTGGACCCCAATCCGTCTAAGATAGTCCCAACGGATTCCATTTCATCTCATCAAATGGGAACCCCAAAATTTCGGGGGGTTCCAAATTTTGCACTGTCATGAGTTTGCATAATCTCGAGGAAAAACAACTGTCTCATAGCCGCTTGAACCGGGGAGAAACCAAATGTTTTGAACTCCCAACCATACAAAATTTTTATAAATAACTAAACACAAAGAAATATTTCATACGTATCCGAGGAAGAAGAGAAGTGGAAGAAGAGAAGGAAGAAGAGAAGCCAAGAATGCGCTGACCATCAAGTGGGACGTCTCCGTCCAAAATCACCTCTGGCCGCCGTCATCTCCGACTTCAGTAACCCTTCGAGCAAATTTCCCCCCCTCCTTTCTCCAGCCAGCCCCATCTTTCAAATTTCAAGAGCCGATCAACCCCACCCCACCCAACACGTTTTTTGTTTTTTTAAGCCCACCCCACCCAACACGTTTTTTTTTTTTTTAAGTAATGAACTGTTTTAAGTATTTGAATTGAAAAAAAAACTTTAAATCAAAATTTTTTTGTAAATGTGTTTCAAATACAAATAAAAAAAACATTTTTATTTGATATGAATTAATTTATTTTATTAGCTCACGAATATTTTTTATTAACTTATAATTGTTTCTAAAAAATAATATTATAAATAAAATATTATTATTAAATAAAAACTATAAATCATATTTTTGTGAATAATTTAAAATAAAATTTAAAATAAACAAGTTTGATGCGGGATATAAATTAATTTATTTTATTAACCTACAAATATTTTAATTAATTTCTAATTATTTTCAAAAATAATATTATAAATAACACATTATTAATAAATGAAAAACCATAAATCATATTTTAGAATAATTTAAAATAAAATGTTTTACTTGATATAAATTAATTCTATTTTATTAATACAATATTTTAATTAACTTCTCGCTTTGGTTTTTTTTTCTCCTATAGATGATCATCAGACATGTCGCTCACTCAATTTATTAATGAGTATGACAACGATGTGATGAAGTTGAGACTATAACCCGACACACTAAATTTATCAGCAATGAAATGTTGTTGCACCTAATGAGAAAAGCACACAAAGGACAAAAAAATTTCACTCCAAATGCAAGATAACTCCTCGTCAGGTGGCTCAACACAAGAAAAGATGAATCTGAATGAACAACAATCGTGGTCATTGGAAAGAATTTGAATTACTTGTGAGTAATGGAGGAAATCACATAGAGCGTTCTTTCTAAAGTTTCTTGAAAATCACAAAGGGATATTGAATATCATGCAAAAATTCGTTGATTTACAAACAAGTAGAGAGAAAACAACAAAGTGGACAAAACAGAAATGGAAGGGTAAGGTTCATATTTTTATATAATTACTATTTTTAAATGCTAATTTTATACGTCAAGCAATTCATGAAATTTTAGCTATTACATCGAACTATACTATTGGTTGGGAAACCATTTCAAGATGAGGATTGTTTCTGAAATATTGAAGTCAGAGCTAAATGGACCATTACTATATCCAACAAAAAGCAAAAAGTCATACAAGTATGAGTCCTACTGCTTTCTCCGAACAACTCAACAATCCTTTTAAGGGATGAAACCACTCTCCCAATCTCACAGATCACCGCGTAAAGGCTTCCAAGAAACATGCAAGATAAAACAACTTCATTAATGACTCAAGGCCCGATAACAACCGAAAGGAGCGGCAACAAAGATGATAGAACTCGCATGCAAAAGCCGAGCCGACAGAGAGAAAGTGACATCACAACATGCAACAATTAGCTCAAATTGTTGATACGCTTAATTAATGATCGAAAGGAACTTAACTTCAGGAAAAGCTGCACACTGTAAATTATGCAAACTACAACTAACATGGATCCAAAATGACCGCAGTAGTATCATCGAGATCTGGTTGAGACCATGAGAAAGAGAACTTAACTATTTAGTACTTATTTCATCATTATTTCACTATTATCATCGACTTTTCACTATATAATAAATTATTAGTTTATTGAATTTTGCAAATTCAAATTACACATCATATCAAGAATTTACGTCTATATCGCTGTTATAAATGTTCAATAAGGATCAGATCAATTGAGAATGACTTGCATTGCTCTAATCCGATGACGTAGCTTGAAATGTGAAGTCTACAAACTCTGTGTATGCACATGAGATACTCTGAACTATTATGATTTTCACCACTTCCATCAAAATCATTATCATTGGTAGCTCCTTCATCCTCGTGAATCATATTATGCATTATTATGCATGCTTTCATAATATAAGCAAGCTGCTTCTTCATCCCAAAAACGTACTGTCCACGAGTTAATGAAAATCCAAGCTCAAGCACCCCAAACGCCCGTCTCTACATCTTTCTTCTTATAGACTCACAGTTGATAACGTTTTCTGTCCTCAGGGACATGGAATTGTTTTCACAAACGTTGACCAACTGGGATAAATACCTAATCACCTAGATACATCCCATTGTATAGTCGTGACACTATTAATTCTATAATTTTAATAGGAGAGCACGACTCACTACTGTTGCAACACAGGGATCGCTCTAAAACATCGATGTCATTAAGAGATCCCGAAGCCTAAAGAAGGCATGCCATCCAAGATCTCAGAAGCCACGCTTCTAAAATTATTGTAGGTTCAAGGTAAATACACGCTGGTACATACTCGCACAAGAATGACAATTTTCACTCTTAATGTATAATGATATCGTCACATGCCGTAGAAAGCCCCGTTTGTTCACTAATCGCTAGTAATCGAAAGAATGTTTATATTATTCGGTGGTCTTTGGCACTATCGCCAACACAAGAATAATCGCTTGCACAAACCTTCTAAGACTTATTATGCAGCTTCCCAATCCGCACGTGATTCATTTACGTAATCTACCGGTGTTCCATAAGTAAGAATTCCAGCAATTATACCTGAGGGAAGACACCGAGATTCCTGGAGCAGCATCTGTTGTTTGAACGAAATATGGATCATATTGTTCCACCCCGTTCACAATCCGAAGGAAAAGAGGACGACCCATCCGAAACCTCCTTCGAAAAAAAGCATCATATACACAATTCAGTCAAATAATCGATAGTCTTTCGTGACCTTCAACTCTGACCACTGATTTAATGATCCCGCGGGTCTGAACTTAACCACGATGCTTATTCCTTCTTGCCTCGACTCTTTCTTCTTTGCCGCACAAGATATCCCATTCATCATCGTAGCCTTCATCAAACAGGATATCTTCTATAAAATATCGCGACATAACGATCCATAAAGCACTTCAAGTTTGATGAGACAATCGAAATTGATGAATGAAATCATGGTACTACTGTCATATTTATGTAAGATTTCAGAAGCATGTAAATTTGAGTTTTTAAAATTTTGAAAATTTGAAAATTTGAAATTTTAAAATTTTGAAATTTTGAAAATTTGAAACTTGAATTTGAAAATTTGAAAATTAAAATTTTGAAATCAACCGCCAAATTTTTAAAATTTCAAATTTTGAAATTTTAAATTTCCAAATTCTGATATTTTAAAATTTGGCTGCTGATTTCAAAATTTTAAATTTTATATTTCCGATTTTTATAATTTCATCAATTACATTCGGTGACTAAAATAAACATATATTTAATAAATAAAATTATAATATATTTTATGATAAAATATAATAAAAATATTAAAAATAAGATACTATTCGGTGACCACACGGGAGCTGATATAAGATAATTACTCCATTCGTGGTCTAAAACATCGCCAAGCTTCATTTATAACTCGCGAACCCAACTATACTCTTACCATCGAGACGCCTAAGTATCCAAGTTTATTGTTTTCATCATTGATTGTGGTGCGTGGAAGTCAAGTCCCAAGTTCCCAACTAAAACCTCTGGTCAAGCCGGCCGGTTCGTGAATAGGGCTAAGCCCCTTCAACCATACAAACCTAACCAAATTCAATCTTCTCCTCTAGGGTTTTAGAGATTCGACAAACCCCAGAATTTTTCTCGGTAAGCTTCACCTTCATATTGACTGATATTTCTTCCACAAAGTCTATATCGTTGATCTCTGGAGGTTTGTTTCCTTAGAACCGGTGTCGAAAATGTCTCGAGTTTATGTTGGGAATCTGGATCCTCGCGTCTCAGAAAGGGATCTTGAAGATGAATTTCGTGTTTACGGTGTTATTCGGAGGTGATTCCTAATTTTTTGTTAGAGAATTGCTGAGAATTGGTGTCCATTTCGTAATTGGAGTTATTTTTATCGATGTATTTTGGTTACCGTTGTTGTGATATCTCTTGTTTGTTGCCATTGGGGAGATTTTTTTGGGAAATTAGTAGGTAAAAAAATTTCTTTTTGATTTTTCTCGTGGTTTTACTTTTGATGTTAATTGTATTTGATTTTGGACAATCATTTTTTTTTTGGACTATCTTGTGTGTGTTTCTTTGATTTCTTGAAACTTGGTTGGCATAAAAACCTGTAACAGTTTGGCAGCTTTCTGTTGTTGCAGGTTTCGCTACCTGTTTGTAATATTCATTTCCTCTGTATTTTATAATTTAATTAATTGGGAATTAGCTTTCAGAAAATACTCCCGTTTCTGGCATCCCTTTTGTTTTCTACCCTCGTTTTTTTTCTTCTTTGAATACTTATTTTTTTCAGCATGTAGGTTCTAATATCCAAGCTCTGGAAGTCTTATTTGGGCCAGAGTTTTTTTTTTTCCCTTTTTAACTGTTAGGTTCATGGTGATTAGTCTTTTAGAATTTCGGGTTATTCGTGGATATATTGTTTTCGGTTCCATCAATAACTGAAAATCAATTTCGAATTTTATATTCATTCCTGAGATAATTTCGGAATAAAAATCTATGTTCATTCTGCTACTCGGTAGCCCGTAAAAGCATTATGTAGGTGCAGCCAAAATCAAATTGCACTTAGTGGTTTTCCCCAAACTTTATTTGATTATCCTTTCCTTTCATAGAGCCTTTGATTGTGACCATGGTCCATCTCCTTTCCCATGCGCATGGTTGTGGCAATTGTTACAAGAGGCATTAGCACTTTAGCAGTCTCCTAAAATTCAGGTGTTACAATAGAGAGCATTTTAACTTGGTCCAATACATATGAAGCTTACAGAATTACCTTCCTTCTCCAAGTTGACTGGAACCTATTTCTTCAATGCCCTTGCCAAAATCCTGACTTCTTTGGGGTGCTCAATTTCCCAACAATAAGCACCCTGCTTCCCCAGAGGAGGGCATGTGGCTTGTGTCACAAACCATATTGAAGGAGTGTTTTGAAGGGGCATGTGTCTCTGTTTCTGAATTGCAATGCCTTTTGGGTTAATCCAGCTGACATGATGCTAGTTATTAGAGGGTTATTACATCTTTGAAAAGTGGCAGTGACTGAAAATTCGAAAACTTTTAATTTTAGATAGCTGCAGCATAGCAATCATTTTGTTATCACCGCCACTTAATTGCTTTGACTTCTTTTTCTGGATGGGGTTTAGATGCATACGATGGTGATATTTGGAGAGGAATTTTCTTCATCTCATGTCGAGTTAGTTTCTCCCTGCAATTCTTTAAACATTTTTCTTCCTTCATTCTGACCCCAATGGTTTCCCCTGAACCTTGAGAATCCAGAAGCCATGTTTTGACACCTTTACCAAGTTGACAGAAGAATAGGAGTTCAACTCTTTTCCTGCTCTGAGGATCCCAACTTCGCCATTAGCAATCATTACTAAGCAGCTGTATACTGTTTTTCACTTCTGGATGGTGCTGGATCTATCATTTTCCAAAGCGATTTTTTTGTTATGGGTAAAGAAGAAACTTCATTAGTCACAAGGTTGTTTTGTTAAAAATTAACATGAGGTCTGGGTTTAGAGAGAATTAATAATTTATATGCTCTAAAGATGCCACAACCAATAGCCTCTTATGGACAATATGAAGTACATGTCTGTCCTTTTTTCTCATCTTTGACTAGTACATTTGTGTAGGAAAATCCGATCTTCTGTTAGAATTCTATAGGGATCCACATTTCTTGTTGACAGTCATTAAAAAAGTAGATGGCCTTAGGCCAAGTGATTCTCCTACCATGTTTATCCTCAACAAGCTTGGGGCTAGCATGATAAGACTATAGAGTTTGGTCAGGTGTGAGTTTTAAGTTTTAACTAACTCAAAAAAAAAAGTTGTAGGACTATAAATATCATCAAGGATGGAATATATTAAAGCGCTTAACAAAATGTGAGCAAGGATGTTTTCTTTGTGAAGTCCCTATATCTTGCCTTAGAAAGGAACATGGAGATGCTTTTCCCGGTTAGAGTCATTTGGAACAAAGGCAAGCTTCTTTGCTTGGGAGGCTAGATGGGAAGAAGTTTTAACATTGGATCAATTGAAGAGAAGAGGATGGTTGATAGCATATAGATGTTTTTATGCTTGACGGAGGAAGAGACTATTGATCACATTCTCTTGCATTGTGGAACAACTCAGATTCAGTGGCATCTTCTATTTTCTCTGTTTCAGGTGTACTGGGTTTTATCAATTTCTGTAAAGGATTTATTGATGAGCTGGCAAGGTTTTTACGTGGGAATGAAAAGAAGAAAGGTTTGGTGTGCATCTCCTTTGTGTTTATTCTGGACAATTTGGATAAAGCATTATTGATCCAAAGTCTCAAACAGTCCTTCCTTTGTAATTTATGGGAGTGGGCAAATGTATTTCTTGTTCCTAAAGCCAACACTTTGGTTGAGTTTGTTGATTGGATTGGAACTTTTTAAGGTGCTGAGTTTTTTTGTTGTTTTTTTGTGGGTGCTTCTCGCCCCTTTTGCATACCCCCTTTATACTTGTGGGGCGCTCTTTTTACGTCTTTCCTTTTAATAAAATTTCTTGTCTATAAAAAAAAAATGTGAGCAAGGATATTTTACCCTGAGGAAGTCTTTGCTACATTGTCAGATTTGAATGGAGATAAGGCACCCAGTCCTGGTGGTTCCCCATTGCTTTTTGGCATTTAATTGGGACTTTGTGAAAGATGAGGTTATGAGTTTCTTTAAGGAATTCCATAGTCATAATAGATTTTTTAGAAGTTTGAATACCACTTTTTTGGCATTAATTCCAAAAAATCGGGATGCTGATTTAAAAGATTTTAGACCTATTAGTTTGGTGGGGGGTTTTGTACAAGATCCTTGCCAAGGTACTTGCTAATAGGCTTAAGAGGGTGGTTGGCAAGCTAGTCTTTGTAGCTTTGAATGCTTTTGTGGAGGGAAGACAAATTCGTGATGCGACTTTAATTGCAAATGAGGCCATTGATTCCTTGTTGAGAAGGATGGAGAGTGGCCTTTTGTGCAAACTAGACATTGAGAAGGCGTATGATCATCTAGATTAGATTTTTTTTTTATTCTTTTGTTAGATAAGATGGGTTTCGGCAGCAAGTGGGTTAGTTGGATCAAATGGTGCATATCTACGACAACTTTCTCGATTTTAGTAAATGGCACTCCCATAGGCTCTTTTCACCGTTCAAGAGGCCTAAGGCATCGGGATCCCCTCTCTCCTTACCCCTTTGTTCTTGGAATGGAGGCTTTGAGCTGTCTTTTTTCTAGAGTAGTGGAAGGGGATTTCTTATTTGGCTGCAAGATTGATGGGAGGGGCAGAGAGGGCTTGGTTATTTCCCATTTGCTATATGCGAATGGCACCCTAGTCTTTTGTGAGGTGAGTCAAAATCAAGTGACTCACCTCAGTTGGTTGTTAATGTGGTTTGAAGTAATTTTGGGGCTGAGCATTAACCTACATAAAAGTGAAATAATTCCAACGGGGAGGGTTGATTGTCTTCAAGATTGAGTCAATAGCCTCATTAACAATCAAAGAAGCATCCATAATTTGCCTTCATTCCACAAAAGCATTTTGAAAACAAGACACCACCTTTCCCACCATATTTTTAAGCCAATTAGCTAACACTTTGGCTAGCAGCTTGTACAAGCTAGTCACCAAACTTATGGGCCCATAATCCTTCAAATCCTCAGCCTCCTTTTTTTTTTTGGAATGAGAACCACAAACGTGGCATTTAAACTTTTCACAAATCTGCCCAGTTCTTTAAACTCCCTGAAAAAGCCCAACATCTCCTCTTTGACTAGCTCCTGATTGGCTTGCCAAAAATCCATAGAAAAACCGTTTGATCCAGAAGCTTTATTTCCACAGAAATTTATTTTTGTTATATTATATTTTATTACTGTTTAATGTTGACTTTGTTATATTATATAATTTTATTCTTGCAGGGCTAGTGTTGGTTTCAAATTTTGACTTTTAGGTCCAAGCTTAGCTGTTGAACCTTGTTTTGAAGCTGTGTTTGTTGATTAGCACAGCCATTTTGTTTTTCTAAAAAACTTGATATTATTTTCAACACATAGACTACTTTTTAGCATCAGGCTTTTGAAATTCTTGTTGGTCTTAACACTGTTGCTAAAATTTATCAGTGTTTGGGTTGCACGGAGACCACCGGGTTATGCTTTTGTTGAGTTTGCTGATCGTAGGGATGCTGTAGATGCGATTCGTGGATTGGATGGTGAGTACAAAAAATTTCCAAATATAATTGTCAAGAAAGTTTGATTGTGTTGATATGTTGTTTCCATTCTCATGTGTTCCAGCCACCTTTTGTATGATAATGTTAATTTCTGATGGGTAGCATCACCATTAACATGAAATTTGATACTTGTCAGAGGCTCAGGTTTATGACACTTTTATCGGCTGAGAAAAGGTCATCCCTGACCATCCTTATGGATGCTCTTTGGGATGGCATAATTTTGATGTTTGCCAGTGTAACTTTGTCTTTTTAAAAGTTATTAATGCTTTTAACTGTAACATAGTTGTAAATTAATACTGCCAGCTTCTTCTGTTTGTGTTGGCTCTGTATACTTGATGTTCAGGTTGCATTTTGGATCCTGCTGGACAGTGTTCCCTTTTTGTCAATTGACTCTGAAGGGTGAAGCTTGCTTTTATTTTCTTTATAAACTTAGGAATTTTAATTCAAACTCAAATTTGAGTTAACAGGAAAGAAGGGGTGGCGTGTGGAGCTCTCCCATAATTCTAAGGGTGGTGGCGGTGGCGGCAGCGGTGGCGGCAGCAGCGGTGGTGGAGGCCGTGATCGTGGACGTGCTGGAGGTGACGACTTGAAGTGCTACGAATGTGGTGAGCCTGGTCATTTTGCTCGAGAATGTCGCATGCGGATTGGCTCACGAGGCATGGGGAGTGGACGAAGGTCGGGTTATTAGTCCCCGTCCTCATAGGAGCCAGTTATGGGCGTTGTATAGGCTATACTCTTTTTTCCTTTTTGTAGTCAGAAGCTGTTACAGGACATTCTACTTTCATATAAAGGTAACGGGCAGTGGCAGAGCCAGAGACTTTAATCGGAAGGGGCAAGTAAAAAAAATTAGTTCTTAGATTTTACAAACTGGAAAATAATTCAAAGAAAATTTTAACAAGACAAAATAGTAAGAAATATCAAAATAAAATTTCCAGTAATTTTATTAATATTTGTAGAAGAAATAATAAAATTTCAAGGAATCTAATAATTTTTTTTATATTTTTTTCAAATAACCAAGAATACAATCAACTAAAAATAATGATATTTTTTATTTAAAATTTTGTATTATGTGATAATACTAAAATGACACTACTAGTAAAATAAGTTTTAAAGCTAAATATAAATTCCCTTATTATGAATATTAAATCGCAAATGATCTAGTACGGTTAAGTCTTACATAAAAATTAAACTCTAAGTTGAAAACATATATTTTAAAATAAATTATATAATACAGTGATAAAAGCTGGTTCTCACATGAAAATTTCATGAACTTCACTTGAGATGGTGCCAATTTATTAACAAATCTTCCGTAGTAGTGTGTGATTGCTGGCCATTCTCATTTCTTTCTCTTTTCCGCTCCTGTGGTTTCTTCTACCCTGAATATCTATAATTTTTTTTTAATTTTTTAATTTTTGGGGAGATCTTTCCTTTGCATTATCTTTCTATTTTTATTTTTATTTATTTATATTTTTTTTGGGGTTGTGGGGGATGAATTGTAGATTGAAATGGTTTCACCGTGGGGTGCATAATAGCATATTGGTGTGACAGCTTTCTGTATATTACCCTTTTGCTAGCTTTGATTATGACATTTCTCTCAATGTAGCTTATTATGAGTAGAATTGTAGATATTTACCAATGCCGTACTTCTCAGCAATTTTGGACATTGAATTGAGTGATATTATTAAATTTGCACCTTATGGTAGGAGTTATAGCCCCCATGGGAGAAAATCTCCACGACGCAGAAGCATATCACCTCGTCGAGATCGCAGCTACAGTAGATCACCTCCATTTCGCCATGCTCGCAATGATTCACCTTATGCTAATGGGTATGTCATCGATCCATGCACAGAATTGTGTATGTTGCTCTCCCCCTCCCCCTCTCTCTCTCTCTCTCTCTCTCTCTCTTCTCTATATATATATATATATATATATATATATATATAGTATATATATATATATATATATATATATATATATTTTCTGATTTTCTTTGCTTGTAATCTAGGTCTCATTGAGATATGATGCCATATTGCCATGCCATCTATAGTCAATGCTATTGAGAAACTACCAATTGAACGGGCAGCTGCCTAAAATGACTGTTTGAGTGATGATAAAATAAACATTTGTTTGCTTGCTTGATTCCAGGCCCATCCTCCGGGCTTTGGAACTGATCTTCATTTTTGCTTGACTAGTAATGGATAAATGAATAACATCTTTTATGATTGGTGAGGAATGACGAAGCTGGTGCATTAGGGGCCTACTCAATTAAGTTGTTTGTCTTGTAACAGTTTTTTCATGTTCCAAATTATGTAGTTTTTTTTCTTTTTTTTTTTAATTTTGCATAATTTCATTAAATTTTTATTTATCTTTAGAATTGAATCTCTGATATGGTTAGTTTCATTGGCAGAGACTGATTACTGATGTCGGAGTAGCTGAATCAAACGTTGGATATTAAGAGAGGCTTCTCTGCTTTACTGTAGCACTAATAGGATCTGTTGAACAACCAAGAACCATGTTAGTTATGTTCATGTGATGAGAATGGATTATGTTGGAAACATGCGTTTTGGATGGGCTTCTACAGTGTTATAGCAGCCAAAAGAGATGATTTGGACTGTTTTACATCGGCTTGCTCTCTTCAGCTTTGCTGAAATTTGGAGGTTCCTCCCCTACTTTGAATTGTCATTTTAGTGCTGTTAGTAATGTTTGTATTTGTGTTTGTGTTTGTGTTATTATCCATCTTTAATGCCTCTGTTTGAAATATAGGTTTCTAAAAGGTTTTACATTTTGTTTGTCTTGTTTTGAGGTATGATTTTAGGCTAAAACGACATGGTTACTGCTCTCAGTGTCTCACATGGTTTACCCCCCCAACCTGTGATTCTGCAACAGAAGGACCTCCTCCTACTCATTGCTTCTTATGCTTCTTCTTAGTCAGCTTGAGTCACATATTGTCACTGGTGTGCCTGAGAAACTCCTGCTGTATTTGAAACTTTATAATGCACAACAAGGGCTTGACATTTATAATCATCACTTACTTTTCTGCTTAGCTGGTAACTTAAGACTGAAGCCATTTATGAGATCTCCATACTCAGTTTTGAGTTCACAGTGATTCTATCATCTGGAATATATGTTTATGTTCATTTTGCTAAAAGGGAAATTTCATCTGTCTTTGCTTCCACTTGAAGGTACATGGTGCAATGGTAGCAGCATCAGCTAAAAAACCAATCGACTCCTTTTCTACCCAGTGATTGTAACACTGTTACTGTTAGGCCTGCGTGGTTTTTTGATGTTATGGGACTTATGTGTTATCCATGTAGGAGACTTCTAATTCACCATTTGGTCATGATTTACACTGTTGCAATCTGCACTGATCTTGATCAGGAAGATGCCTCTAGTTTTTTTTTTTTTTTTGTTGATTCATGGTCTGGGTCGTGAGTTGTTTGTGTTCCCCTCGTTTGAACCAGGTAAGAATTTAGAAAGTATGAATGGTATAGTGTATGATATTCTGTTCCATTTGCCTTATCTAGCTAGGGTCCAGTCTTGAATGATATGAGTTTTATTTACTTTTTTTTTTTTTTTTTTGACATTTGTTCACTTATTCATTTTGTATATCACCTTGTAGTATTTTGTTCTTACAATGAGGATTTGAGCTTGGAGACCTCCCGTCCCATCTCATCCATTTACTTCTTAAGCCGGTCCTCAAGGTGGCAATTAATACATGTTCTTTTTTATTTCACATGATTATGTTTAGATATTATGGGATTATTTTAATAATTTATTTTCTCTCTTAATTGTTTTGACGAATAAGAAACGAAAAAAATATTATAATTTTTCTTTCTCTTCTATTATTCTTTTCCCTCGAAAAGCTTAAAACCGCAATAATTTTTAATGGTATTTATTGTTTTTGTATTTTAAGAATATGATTAGATGGTACTTATAAATTTAGATCAAACAATAGTGCCCTGGTCCAGCATCTCATCGATGGTCATAGCGTTTTTCATGCTTTTGGGGCCCTTACTGTTGTTTCCAAGGAACTGGCTATTAATTATTGTTTCTGTGATGGGTGTGATTATAGCCCTTGGAATTTGGTTGGTTTTGAGTGCCTGGTGGAATATGGGTGTTGCTGTTTCGATTTTAGAGGACGAGGGTGGTCTTCAACCCTCCATCTCCATGTGAGAGGAAGTATTTCACTTTCTAGTAGGGTTGTTCTTGCTTTTGTTAATACTTAATACAGGGTTGGTGTGTGTTGGAAAGGTCATGAAATGGGTAGTCTGCATGCATGGTTTATTACCATGATTGCAAGAGACGGTGCAGGGAGAAGGTTGACATGGAAGAAGGTAGAGAGGATGAACTCCTTATGAATATCAAAGATTTTTCAGTTGTATAATCTGATGTTTCATTTTCTAGTCGACTCCTTATGACAACTGACTTTGACATGGAAGAAGGTTGACATGGGTTTTTACTTTTTAGAAGTTACCTTTTATGTCTATGTATAGCAGTATAGGTAGCTCATGCTATCTTCTTCCATAGTTTTAGCTGATATTTGCCCTCTCTCTCTCTCTCTCTCTCTCATATCTGAAATCGACACTAGAGGAAGGGGAAGGCTTTTGAAATGCTGAAAAGCCATCCAGCCCACCGCTTCATGTGATTGGCGGATCATAAAAGTTGCAGTGAGAAGAATGCAAAATATTACTCCGTTTCCATGGAAAATAATTGTGTTTGAGGTATTGAAATACTCAAATGTTATCTTAATAAATTACCGGTAATATCTTAATAATTGTAGTTACCATCATAATAAACAGTATTAAATAATATCTAAGATTTATTAAGGTAATTAATACTTATATACTACCATGAAATACAATTACTTTATATAAAACCCAACCATATATTTTGTGTTTCTTATACCATTTTTATAATTATTCTCAAATCGACCGACCCTCTCGAATTCAAAGCCTGTTCTTGGATCTCGAACCCATGATCATGTGAATGTGAAAACTGAAAAGTACCAGGTATTCAAAAGTCAACTTGGACTGTTTATGGTTGATGAGAACCTTATAAACCTGGAGCGTTTGGGAGCTGGTTGATGATTATCCGAAGGCTTTGATTGTTCAACAACAACCAAGTCAGTTGTTAAGGTCAAATGGAACATCCATAGTGTTGAGTTTTAGATCGAAATAATTTATTTGAAAAAAAAGTCATAAAATTAGTTTGAAAATCAAAGTAATTGTTAAAATAATGCGTAATATCGCTGTCATGGATAACAGTAATTGAAATTATGAAAGTCTCAAATGTCATTGTCCATGACAGGGATAATTGGGCTTAAAAATGTCAAATATCGCTGTTTATAATAATGGTAATTATTGTATCTCATCAAGGTTGATACATATTAATTTTTAAGTATTTAAGCCCAATTATTGTTATTATGGACAACGACATTTGACATTTTAAAATCCAATTACCGTTGTCATGGATAATGGTATTTGAGAATTTCATAATTTCAATTATCGATGTCTATCACAGTGGTATTATGTATTATTTTGATAATTAATTTGATTTTTAAACTAATTTAATAAAAAAAAAATTTAAATAAATTATTTCGATCTAAAACTGGATAGTGTTATCAAAGTCAAGTCTTCCTCTTGATTAGATGAAAGACTTAAAACGAGAGAGAGAAAGATAGAGAGAGAGAGAGAGAGAGAGAGAGAGGCATGGAGATCCATAAAGCAAAGAAGTGAAAGGCATGGAGCCGGCCTTTATGGATTCACTCAAAGAAGCTTTAATGGTGCCTTACAGAAATGACAACATCAGCAGCAGCATAATAATCATCATCATCATCATCTGCTTGTTTTTTCCCCCCTTTCACTTGCTCTGTTTTGTTTTTTGTTTCTTTAGAGATGATGTCATCTGCACAGAATGCTATTAATAAAGAAATATTTGGTTAAAAGAATAATTCAAAATTTATAAATATGACCCTTTCAATACTAAAAAAATAATAAATACTTTTTGTCATTTTAGGTATTTACTTTTATGTCTTATAAAAGAAAGGGCTAAACTGGTTTGGTTATGGTTTTTAAAAACTGTTTTCTTTTCTTAAAAAACAAGAAAAATAGAAATACCAAGTTTGGTTCCCCGATTTTTTTTACAATAAAACAATGAGGACATTTTTATTAAAATGTGGTCAAAATCGATGACTAATTAGGGCTTGTTTTTTAAAATTGTTTTTGAGAATAACTTTTATAAACATAAAAAATAATCATTTTCGATGTTTTGTGAAAATTGTTATTATTATATTAATTTAGTATATTTTGTGTTTTTTATGTTTTTCAAAAAAAAAAAAAAACTGGGAACTAAATATGTTTTCCCTATTTACCTTATTCTTATTACTATAAATAAATATATTTATAATAAAAATTATTATAAATATCTAAATTTATTTAAAAATTAAGAAATAAGGGGGTGTATTGGATTAGGATTTTTAATGACATTTATAGACCTTTTTAAGATGGTGACTTTTATAGAGTTTGATAGATTTTTAAAAACTTCTATAAATTTTTGTAGAGTTTGTAAATGTCTTGATAACTTTCATAGACTTTTATTTTAAAAAACTTTTATCGATATTGATAGACTTTTATATAGTTTTTAAATGTATGAATGACTTTCATAAACTTTTATTTTAAAAGACTTTTATAGACTTTAATAGAATTTTGCAGATTTTTACAAACTTTTATAGATATTAATAGACTTTTATAAACTTTAAATAATTATAATAAATTCACATTTTTAATAAGAATAAATAAAATTAAATTATTATAATTAAATAATTTTGTCCAAAAAAAGTATCAACGCTGTTTAAAATAGGTTTAAATAAATAAATTTTCATAATTTCATTTATTTCAAATTTTCATCTAGACATTTAAAAATAAAATTTTATTTATTTATTTCATCTCAAATCTTGTAATTCCACTCATCACTTCTAAGAGTTTTTTTTTTCCTTATCTAAATAATCAAAATTCCTAATTTATCAAATTTCAAAATTTCATAATTTCCAAAATTTATCGATTTATGAAATACAAGAAAAATGTATTTGATATGGTTTAACATTACATTAACAATGTAAAAAAATTATTTTTATTCACATACTTATATGAAACGATTCAAACAAAAAAACTATACATATATGATTTTAGGAACAATCAAGAACTATAATTTAAATTAAAAAAATCATATTTTATTTCACCAACTACAATAGGCATACATGATTTTAAAAATTAGAGCAAAATTTAAAAATCAGAGTAATCAAATTACTACAATAAGAATAGATCTCGTGTTAAACCCTCATCTCAATTTTTTTTTATTATATACAAATAACTTTACCTGATAATGAATAGATCTCGAGTTATACAAATAGATCTCTGATCAAGAAGAAAAAAACAATAAAAAAAACCTGATAAGGAATCAAGAAAAAGAAATTTTGTCGGGTAGGATAAGATAAGATGATTAGAAAGTGGATATAAGTTTACCTTCTTCCTCAACCGTTCTTCCTTCATGCATACAAATAACGAAAAATCGCAGAGGAACCATATTTATATACATTTGGGCGTGAGTGTATCATTATAATTTTAATTTTGATTTCTATTTTGAATGAGATAAGAAGATGTATTTGAATAACATTATGATTCTTGAAAAAAATAATTAGATTTTTAGTTCTTAAAATATCGTATTTGTATCAATTCTAATTCTGATATATATATATTTTAAATGATTATGATATTTTTAGTTTATAAAATATCATATTTGTATGTAAAACAATTAAAAATAATAATTCTTATGTGATTTTAGGAATATTCATATATTTTTTTTAACTTTTTAGTTATATGAATAACTAAAAAATTATCTAATTTTAAGAATGCGTATGAGTTTTTAGGAATAATTTATTCTTTTATTAGGATATAACTCATAGCATTAAACCCTTACCTCTAAAAAATCTTATTGGCTTCACTCACTCAATTAAAAAGTGGTTTCAAATATTTTGAAAAAGCACAGGAGAATTTTAAATGGTGGGTATTTATGCTCCTAATAAGTCTCATTAAAAATAATGTAAGTTTTAATCGTCTACGAAAGCTCAAATTCACTTTTTTCAATATCTATGATACTTTGCAGGAACTATGTTTTCGAATTTGAACACAGCTGATTCTTTTATACTTTAAAGCCTTAAAAAGTCTTAATCGAATACGCCATTTATTTTTATTGTATTTTTAAGTTTCCTAATTTAATACAATCTCATAACTTTTATGTATCTTTAAAAGTCATAATCCAATATACTGCGATTTTATGACTTTGTAATTCCACGAAAGTCATTAAAGTCCTAATCCAATACATCCCCATTCTTGATTTTCATTTAGTAGATTTTTAAAAATTAAAATAAAATTTTATTATAATTTAATAAGTAAATCTTAGAATTTTATTTTAGAATTTTAAATCTACTAAATGAAAAATCAAAATTTATTTCTTAAATTTTAAATAAATTTAGATATTTATAATTAATTTTATTATAAATATATTTATTAATAATAATTTAAACACAATTCCTCCTTAATCAAATCACCTAGAAAGAAACTACCCCAGGAATGGACAAGTGGGCTTTGTGTTGATGCAAACAATATTATTGTTAGTCAAGTCAGCTCACTTTACTTGACTTTTCACACCACTTTAAATTCCCACTGGCTACGTGATTATAAAATTTAAGGTCCGAATAAAAATCAAGTTCAAATTAATTTCTAATCTATTTTAAAGATGTGACCCATGTAGATTTTGTCCTGACTGTACTGGACAACCTAAATCTTTATATAATTTTTTTAAGTAATTAATTTAGTAATTAAGATTTTTAAATATTCATCCATAAAATTCAATATTTTGGCTTTTAACATGAAGTTAAATCTCTACTTTTGTAGCATAGGAGTTTTAAAAATAATAATAATTATTATTATAATATAATGACAATATATTAAATCCTTATGTTTAATGATTTTATTTTCAATTTTTTAAATGTGAACTTATTAATATAATTTGTATGATACCCTTAATATTTAAAAATCTTACAGGAAAATTACATAATGCATTTGAATTAAATAAATTACTCTTTTAATATTGGAATATATTTTCATTTATTCCCATTAATCCTTCTATTTTAAATATTTATAATTTCATATTTTTGTATTCATCCTTTAAATTTTATTTAATCATATATATATTTTTTATAAAAATGAAGTTGTACTATTTTATTAATTTAATTTAATTTAATTTAATAACTAAATTATCAGTATATTTTAAATAATTTTATTATTTAAACTAGTGTTGATAACAAAATATTGTTATTTTTAAATTAATTAACAAAAATCGTAGACTTATTTATTTCATAATACTGATTATATTCCTCTAGCATTTAATTTTTAAACAAATAGATATTTCATTATTATACAATTAAAATGCATTTTTTGTAAAAAAAAAATAGATTTTTATTCCAAATATAAATAAAATTTATATTGTTAACATTCTAAAAATTTAATTAATAAATGATGATGAGCATTGAGGACATACATTTGTCTAACATGTGAATACAATGCTACACATTTGGACATAAATGAGAATCTATGACGTAAGATTATGTATACGTAGATTTACTATACTTCGTTTTGTGACATTATTGTCGTTACTTTATTATTTTAAGATCATTTAACTAGCTAGCTTTGTTTTTTGGATATAACAAGCGTTTCAGTATTTATCATTTATTTCCAAGCTTATTTAATATTATTATATTATTTAGACTCAATTATTTTATATATTAATTATTATTATATATTTATATATTATTTATTTTTATTTGAAAAATGATAGAATTTGTAAAATTAATTTTTTTTAGCATTTTTAAAGTTTTAACTTATTTAACTGCTTTAATCAGAACTCAAATGAACCCGGATCGAAACTAACCCGAATAAAAATTAATCAAATTAATTTATCCATTTTCGACCTCGCGACCCGAATGAATTGACTTAAAACGACCGACTGTCTGTTTATATACTCTATTCTGAAGTTTGTTTTTATCACCTTTAAGCCACATTGAGCTCTAAATTAGCACTGTAGAGGCTGATCATTGAGACTGAATGATCTATATATATCCATTTTGTATTTTTGTTAATCCAGCCCAATCCAAAGTTCCATAAGAATGAGTTTCCTTAAAATCCTAGGATCATCAGGAAGGTGAGGATTTAATCAGAAACTATTTACCTTCCTATAACACCAAAGTTTCATTTCCCTTATCATCTGGTCTCATCAGCAGCGACTGGCTTGTCAGTACGAAAGCTTCCGCCCTCCTTCGCTCATGTGATCTCTCAACTCGACGCTGAAACAAATCACCACACGATGTCTGGTTCTGGCTGGTTTCTCCAACTGGGTCTCCTCTACTTCATCCCCGTCCAATTCCTGAACCTCCTAATTGCAGTCACAACCGTTTATTCAGCCTCAGCCATTCATGTCAGAGCCAGACCATTAGTTTTGCAAGATATGCTCTGTAATTCCATAGCCAAAACCAGGTGGAAAGGCCCTATTGTCACCTACTTTTTCACATCCCTCTTGTCCAATACTTCCTTGATGTTGATAGCGCTTTTCATCCTGTTTGGCCCATTACTGGAGTCTGGGAATGTGTTCTTGCTTCTTCTTTCTGTGGTGGGTGTGATTATTGCCTTTGGGATTTGGTTGGTGTTGACTGCCTGGTGGGATATGGGTGTTGTTGTTTCAATTTTGGAGGAGAAGGGTGGTCTTCAATCCTTGTCAACTTCACAGTACTTGAGCAAAGGGAATAATAGGGTGAGAGGATTTTTGTTGGTGCTCTTTGATTTTATTTTGTCGTATGGGATATCCTTTTTAGCCATTGTTGTAAGTGGGAATTTTTCCAGTAGGATTGTATATTATGTTGTTCATACTGGGTTGGAGTGTGTGAGGAAGGTCATGAAATGGGTAGTCTTCATGGTTTATTACCATGATTGCAAGAGGCGATGCAGGGAGAGAAGGTCGACATGGAAAAGGGCAGAAGATGAACTCCTCTGCAAAGATTTTTCTTCAACATGTTATGTATAATGAATAACGTACCCCTTCTAGCTCTAGGATCCAGGGGACATCCTTTTTCTTTGATATGCCAAGATTATGGGGCTAAATAACAAACCCTTCATTTGTTAGAAGACACTGAAATGTGAAGATCATCCATTTTAATTTTAAAGACTTATTTATTTCTATAGTCTAATCTGTGACTGGGAAGCCAAGATGAAAGGATGGGAGGTAGCATGGTTATGAAATTCAGTGATCAGAAGGGATGTGGGGGATGGGGAGTTGAGGGGAGCATGTTATTCTCTCAATTATAATAAAATGCAACTGGATCTAGAATGAATTGGCAACATGGTGACAAGTAAAGCCTGAGTCAGGGTCAACCATATTAAACCTATATATGCTCTCCACATGGCATGTGGGGTATACAGCATTAATCTTATCCGCAATGCAAGGGGTAGAAGACTGCAAAACACCGAGAAGACTTCATCTGTTTCAACTTTCAAGCCTCTCCAACTATATTAGAAAACCCAGAATAGATCAGAGGTGAAAGGCTTTGCGGCTAGGCAACACCAGTCTTATTATGAAGCAGGTGGAGGAGTTTTTTCGTATTGTCACTGGAGCTCTAGTGATCCCTTACAGAAGCATCAACTTCATCATCTCCAGTCTTGTCACTTCTCTCCCTCTGTTTTCCTTCCTGATCTTCTATGAAATGATCCTGCAGAGAACCCTTGGTGAAGCCTCTGAAATTCTAGTACTTCCTCCTGGTTACTCAATGTGGGATTTGCCAAGCAGAAAGACCATTGATTTTGTTCTCAAATTGGTTCTGTTGGGTGTCCTCCATTTGGGGGCCTTCCATCTCCTCGAGTTCTTTAACGTGATTGTGACTGTCAACTTAGCATCAAAGCTACATGAAGGAGAGAGTTCAATGGCTCTGAAAGAGATGGCATATGAAATCTTAAATGAGGCAAGACTGAAGGACCCTCTTATCACATATGTCTATGTTCTCTTCCTCTCAACCTGTGGGTTACTTGGATTACTGTGGTTAATGATCAACTACTATATCATTTCAGGGAGTTTTTGGGATTATGAACATTTATTCGAAAAGCAAAGATTTTTGTCTGATGTTCTCTTTACTGTAATTTTTGGGGCAGCTTTTATAGCAGTGTTAATAAAATACTTGGACTGGTGTGTTGTATGGAATACAAGCATAGTGTTTTCAATTTTGGAGGAGAGTTATGGGGCTGAAGCACTGATGATATCTTTCTACTTTAGCAGGGGTAGTAAGCAGTGTGGGCGTCTGTTGATGCTTGTTTTCTTCATATGGGGAGTCGGTTTAAGGCTGACATGCCTACTCACTGGATGCAGTGAAAGTAGGAGTGGAATCATAGCCCAAGTTCTGTTGCTTTGTATTGTGAATGTGTTGAAATGGGTGGTCTGCACAGTTTATTTCCAGAACTGCAAGAAAAGGACTTTGGAGAAGATCGATGAGCAAGTGGGACTAGAAGATAAAAATGTGAATGTGTAAGAGCTGTTCTTGAAAACCAAAGCTTCAGAAAAAAAAAAAGAAGAGTAGATGGGAAAGTATATGCACTTGATTTGGATTTTCCTTTGGAAGTACAAGTTGGAAGCAAGGTTGATAATGGAAGCAAGTTGAGAAGCAAAAAGCTCTCTATGTTGTTTTCACTTGGAAGTTGGAAGCACAATTGAACTCTTCAATGGATCAATATACTCATCCATGATCCATCCCTGTTGCCCCTTGCAGATAAAGTTTTCCAGAATTCAGCTTTATATTATCTTTGTTACACCTGTGAACACTCTTCCAATTCCATGTAATATCTCCTTGAACTTGAACTCTACACAAGCTTTTACTGCTGTTTCGATTTTCCTTTGGAAGTACAAGTTGGAAGCAAGGTTGATAATGGAAGCAAGTTGAGAAGCAAAAAGCTCTCTATGTTGTTTTCACTTGGAAGTTGGAAGCACAATTGAACTCTTCAATGAATCAATATACTCATCCATGATCCATCCCTGTTGCTCCTTGTAGATGCTTTTCAGAATTCAGCTTTATATTATCTTTGTTACACCTGTGAACACTCTTCCAATTCCATGTAATATCTCCTTGAACTTGAACTCTACACAAGCTTTTACTGCTGTTTCTTTATTTCGTTTTTCTTTTTCTAATTGTTTGTCCATACATTTACTACTCTTTCTGGCTAAGTGGTATGCCAATTGACATGAAGTCACCCATACACACACATGTTGGTGAAGACGTTACCCTCCCTCATTTTTGTGAGGGAGATAACCCTTTATTGTGAAGCAAATACCAGGAAGCAAACTTCAATTAGTTGAAAGACACTGACTATTAACTTTTTTCCTTTTTCACTCTGCCTTTTGGTGACCTGAAGATAAGTTCTCAATGACAGAGAGGTATGAATTCAAAGTACTGCTAGATAAGAACATAAACTGTAGTGCTGGAACATGTCTATCAGGGTCTTGATTTGAAGGAGACATGGGTGGGAAACATTAAAGCTCTTAGGTGAGGCCTCAACAGGGAAACGAAGACGAGAATCACAAAGAGAAGACTTCATATGTGGTTGAAGACTCTCAGAAACTAGGATAGAGCACAGAAGAGAAAGGCTTGGTGATTAGTGGCACCAATTTTAAGCGGAAGGAGCTATGCTTCTTAAATCTAATAAAAAAAACATCAACTTTGCCATCTTCAGCCTTTTATTTTCCCTTTCTCTGTTTTCCTTCTTGTTTCTATGGAATTCTAACACTATCTCCTGGTAACACTTTCAAATTTCTGTTACCAATATTGACAAGCAAAGCAGCATACAAAAATCATGATCAAATTTCTGTTATCAAATCACCCATTTTGATTAAAAAAAATTATTTATCTCTACAGTCTAAGCTGCCTGGGAAGACAAGATGAAAGGATGGGGGCAGCATGGTTTTAAAATTCAGTGATCAGGGATCATGAATCAGGTTCAGTTAATATCACATGGGTTATTATCCCAATTACAATAAAATACAACTGGATCTAGAACGAGTTGGCTACCTGTCTATCAATGTCAGGGTCGACCAAGATGCATTTCCACATCCCCATGTGGGGTATATTGACCCATCAATAAAGCAATCCAAGGGGTAGAAGACTGCAATCACCAAGAGAAGACTGCAATCACCAAGAGAAGACTCCATCTTTTTCGATTCTCTCCATCTACGTCTTGGGAAACCCAGATTAGATCAGAGGTGAAAGGCTTGGGGCTAAACAACACCAGTCTTACAATGAAGCAGGTGCAGGAGTTTCTTCATATTGTCACAGGAGCTCTAGCGACCCCTTACTGAAGCATCAACTTCATCATCTCCAGTCTAGTCACTTCTCTGCCTCTGTTTTTCTTCTTGATTTTCTATGAAATGATTTTCCAGAGAACCGTTCTTGAAGCCTCTGAACCACTAGTGCTTCCTCCTGGTTATTCAGAGCGGGATGATTATGAATATGATCAGCCAAGGAGAATGACCAAAGATTTTGTTCTTAAGTTGCTTCTGTTGGGTCTGCTGTATTTGGTGCCCTTCCGTTTCCTTGAGTTCTTTAACATGATTGTGACTGTCAACTTAGCATCAAAGCTAGATGAAGGAGAAAAGCCAATGTCTCTGAAAGAGGTGGCATATGAAATCTTCCATGAGGCAAGACTGAAGGACCCCTTATCACATATGTCTATGTTCTCTTCCTCTCAACCTGTGGTTTACTCGGATTAATGTGGTTAATAATTAACTACTATATTCTTTCAGGGCGGTTTTGGGATGATGAGTATTTACTTGAAAAACAAATATTTTTGTCTGGTCATGTTCTCCTTAATGTAATTTTTGGGTCAGCTTTTATAGCAGTGTTGATAAAAAGCACGACTGCGTGTGTTGTATGGAATGATGCTACATGTACTAATTTGGAGGAGAGTTATGGGACTGAAGCACTGATGACATCTTTCTACTTGAGCAGAGGTAGTAAGCAGTCTGGGCGTCTGTTGATGCTTGCTTTCTTCACAAGTGTTGGTTTGGCTATTGATATGCCTATATTTGGGATGCAAAGTGAAAGGTGAGGGTATCACAATCCAATTTCTGTTGCTTTGTATTGGGAATAAGAATGTGTCGGCAAATTATTATTTCCACAATGGCAAGAAGAGGACTTTGGAGAAGATAGATGAGCAAGTGGGACTAGATGATAAAAATGTGAATGTGAAAGAGCTGTTCATAAAAACCAAAGCTTCAGAAAAAGAAAAAAGAAAAAAAGAGTTGATAGGAAAGTATACACTTGATTTGGATTTTCCTTTGGAAGTACAAGTTGGAAGCAAGGTTAATAATGGAAGCAAGTTAAGAAGCAAAAGCTCTCTTTGTTGTTTTCACTTGGAAGTTGGAAGCATGATTGGATGGATCCTTCATCTTTCAATGAGTCAATAGGCTCATCCATCCCCTTTGCCGCTTGCAGATCAAGTTTTCTAGAATTCAGCTTCATATAAGCTTTCTTACATCTCTGTACACTCTTCCAATTCCATGTAATATCTTCTTGAACTTGAACTCTATACAAGCTTTAACTGGTGTTTCTTTATTTCCCTTTTCTTTTTCTAATTATTTATCTGTACGTTTACTACTCTTTTTGGCCAAGAGTTATACCAATTGAGATGAAGTGAGATACGAAAACACACGCATGTTGGTGAAGATGTTAAACCCTCCCACCCCCCCTTTTTTTTTTTTTTTTTTTTTTTTTTTTTTAACTCTGCCACTTAATAGCAGAGGAATAGCCGTGGCTCGCGAACTCGAGCTGGCGCCAGCTCCTCGGGCGCTAAGACCATGAGTCGCGGTTCGAACCCGAGCCACGGCCCCGCACCTTCCCGAGCCATGCCAAGCCTTGAAAACTTAGCCATCGGAAGCCCCGACGCGAGACCCTTTGAGCTGCAGCCCACAGATTGAGCTACTCGCTCCCGCGCTAAGACCCTCCCCGAGCCGCGAAGGCTCGCAAATAAGACCCTCCCGAGCTTGGCTAAGCTCCCACACAGCGGCCAGGGTTCCCGAGCGCTTAAGACCCTCCTGAAAGCGGCCAGCTCGCACTGCCCCGAAATGTTAAGCCCGTTGCACTGCCATCGGGCTCCCGGGAGCCCAAGCACCCCCTCCCCGAGCCGTTGTCTGCAGACCGTGAGCGCCTGATTCCCGGCGCCAAGACCCCCGAGCTATTAGGCTCCAGACTGAGCTCGAGGCAGACCAGTTCGGTCGGGCCCCCGGAGCTAAGACCTCCCACGAGGCGTTAGCTCCACAGGGCCAGAGTTACTAGGCTCACAGGCGGCTAAGACCCTCTGGTACATTAGGCTCACTTTGTGAAGCTCCACAGGCGCAAGACCCTCTGAGCACATTAGCTCACGGGGAGCCGAGCTGCCCCGGACTACAGGCGGCCCAAGACCCTTAAAGGATGTTAAGCTCCGCGGATGAGCCTCTTGGGCTCTTGGGCACTAAGACCACCCTCTGAGTTAAGCTCACGAAAAGCTAGAAACTCTTGGGCTCACAGGCGCGAACCCTTTCTTCTTCACTTGGAAGCGTGTGGGCACAATGCGAATCATGGAGGAATTGGGATGGATTAACGTGACTTCCTGACGTCATCTTCCTTATAAATAGTGATCCACCTGCAATTTGGTCTTCTGCTGACCTTCGATCCTTTCTTTGGCGGTACAGTCACGCATGATGAAGAGTCGAGGTTTGGTGCAGCTGCTTGCATGGGGGTCATCTGGTGATCGTGGTAGGCGTTTGGTGTCGATGGTCTACCACTTATAGGGGTTGTGTTTTTCCTAGTTCCTCCCTTGTGGGGTGTATTGTTCCTGTCTTTGTCTCTTGGGAAGCCCCGTTCTCTTTTTTTGTCGCCCCATGCTCTTTTACTTTGAGTAGAAGAGCTTCTTTTAACAGACGGAGGGCCCCTTCACGGATTAATATCTTTACCTCTGCTGTTTAGCTGAGGACCTCGACCATGCCACTGAGGGTTCTTTGAGGTAGAAGACATTAGGTCTTTCAGCGCACCCCCGACTGCAGTAAAAAGCGATGGCCAGAACTTAATCGAGAATATCTACCCAGCGGCGACACCACAGCGTTAAACCTCCCGAACATATGACCTCGAGGGCTTTCCTGGGGCTCTGTTTTATGGTGGAAGGTGTGCTCGGCTTCTGTCGTCACTTGCTCCGATAAAGTGGGAGGCAGATCACGATGGAAGCTACGTGAGCGATGAGATGGAAGGCGGCGAGTGTTAAACCGGGCGATCTTTGAGCCCTTGGTGTGATAGCGGCTGCATCGTCTGAGGATCACGATATCCGTGCGATTAAGCGCCAGTTTTGGCCAATGTATTGGGGTGGTACATGGGGTATTTTGTTCCATTGAGCGTCTCGTCTGCGACATTGAACTTTCTTGGGAAGAGGAAGTCGGCTTCCCGATTGTGAATAGAGTTCGGTTTGTTGGCACCGAGTCCATGGGGCGGAGCTCGGCCTTTTCACGAAAAACTTCCTTCCCATGTGGTGATTTCTTCTTTGGATGTCCTGAACCTCTGCTCCGCGGCAGCTCCTCTCCTGGCCGAGTAAAGGATGGGTCCATCGCCTTTGTTGTTCCTACCCTGCCTCTCCTCATTGCGGTCCTCTCTGGGGGGTTGGTAAGGATCATACTCCCTGTTGTGACTAGTTTCTCCTTCTCTATCCGCTTCTCGACGAGGGTCGAGGTGTTGCTCTTCTCGGGTGCATTGGGTTTTGGCCTTTTCGAGACTGTCGTGTCTCTAGGAGCGTTGTATTTGCGTGGTGAGTTAAGCGATTCTTCGTGAGTGTTGGTTGGTGATGCGGGAGCGCCTCCACTAGATCCGTGACACACTACGAGTTTCTAGCGTGCCTCACAGGAGGTCGAAGTTGTCACGTCATCTGCGGTGGTCTTATCAGCAGAGGGGTTAAGCGTGGCTCCACGCTTGTGTTCAGAGTTGATACTGCTCCCGATCAACGAGAGGTTGGCTTTATTTGTAGGCTGTCGTTCCCAGACGGTGTGTGGTGATGCTTTTTCCAGCAGGAGCCCAGTTTGGGCGTCTTTGGAGTGCTGGGCCGGGTCCCTCGATTCCCCCACGTTGGGCTCCTCGGCAAGAATAAGAAAAAGCAAAAAATGATCGGCGGGTGCTGGCAGATTCTTTCCGTCACTAAGTCAGTTCTTTTCGATTGGAAAGAAGATCAGCTAGGAAATGAAGTTTGTCACGTATAATACGCATCGGCTTTTCAGCGGTGGGGTGGCTTGGTATTTATAATGGATGATAAGCTGATAAATTTTCTAGTTGGATGATGACACGAGAATAGTATATTTATTGTTGGGAGGATGATCGATATTCATAAGTTTGGTGAGAGATTTTATTTATTATCATGTCCCGATTAATAAGGGGATGATTGGTGGGCAATAATTAGGAAATATCCTATACGATTAGTGGAATTGGGTGTTTTCCTCAATATGGATTCTTTGAGGGCACCCAGTCTTTTAAAGGGGTTGAATTACTTGTTTAGAACTGCGTTTGGGAATATCCCGAATTTAAAGTGCAATCGGTAGTGGAAAGTTTTTAATCGGCGTTTGGGCTTGCATCTTGAGCTACTTGGCGATCTATTATTTCAAACCCCGTGTTCTGAATAATAATAAAATTAAAAAAAGAAAGGCGAATAAGGAAATAAGCAGACGAAAGTTATCAAATTTTTCAATAATGTCAGTACGGTAAAAACAATAACATGAGTCTTATTATATGGCGCTTGACAGAAAATCTAGGATAATCCAAAATCTTAACAGGATAATCAAAAGTCTTAGCGGATAAATAAAGTATCTGATTAAAATAAATAATTAATAGTAATAAAATTCATCACTTGAACTTGGGAACATATCTTGTTTAGACACTAGATCTTGGGCCTACTTCATCATACCATCATTACTCCTTTTAGTTGAAAAGGAACTTCGACTACGAAGAGTGAGAAAGGAAGGTATGACATCAAACTATTGGGATCACGAAATAATGAAAGATCAAATGTCCTCTTGTATCCAAGTAGCATCAAAATAGGACGACCATGTCATTTGACAAGGAAACAATGAAAATAATCTACAGAAGTCGCAAACTCGTCATCAGGTAATATCCATCGTCTCGCCAAAATACTTTTAATGAAGGTATAGTGGGTCTTGCTTTCTTCAGTTTCTTTCAGGAGCGCTAGAGAGGAGGCAAAGTATAAAGGAACACCGAAAAGTGCATAAAATTTGCATTAAAAACAAGTCTAATATCCATGTCATTAGGCAAATCAAGAAGATATGCATTAGATCTCCATGGAGAATAGCTACAATAAGCAGAAGCAGGAGGTCTTTGATAGAGTTAAAAGAGGCTGTCTCCCAACAAACACAATAAATTCACCTCTCCTTTCCTTTGTTATGTTATGCTCCATGGTACTTCACCTCTCCTTTCCTTTGTTATGTTATGCTCCATGGTACTTTATGCAAGTCTCTTTCTGCTAACTGGACATCCTGTTTTGGCTTGGCTTCCTTGTCTTCTTCTGTCAGAGTGATTCAATATGATTTTAATGTTGATTCAGATTCTAGAATATATTATAACCCTGGGGATGAAACAATAACTCTTAGAAAACAAGGTTGAAGAAGAGTCCCTTCATTGACATCACACCCCCCACTCATTGTCCTCACTTCTCATGTCAGCTTCTCTATGCTCTAGTTGGATGGACATGGATGGCAACAAAACTGCTATACCCCCCTTACCCTTAGAAATAATAGCCTACTCTGATGATAGCATTTCACAAATTGCAATCACCCTTCCTTCAAATGAACCACTCACTTTCCTTCTATGCACAACCTCCAAAATTCCATTAAAGAATTAATTCTATAGCTAAATAGTCAAAACAAAGGTATGACAAAGCTAGGGTAAAAACTATATATATTATATTTCTTGAATTAGGTAGCTGAAGCATATATCAAAGACTGCAAATTCGAGAAACAAAGCTGTAATTGCGAATTCAAGAAACATAAATATGATTTTTATAAATTAAACAACTAGTTGCAAGAACTAAGCTGGCTATGAGTGGTAGCCAAATTTTCATAGTCCAGTCCCAAATCATAAGGAATGACATTAATCCCAAAAATCAAAATAAGCAACTACTAACTAACTAACTCTTCTCCCACTGAGAACACATCTCAAACCTCAACTTATTCTATGGTTCATTGCAACTGCACCACTTCGATGAGGATGAAAGCCAGCCAGGAACTCTACCACATCCAAATTGCGGTCCTCAAGTGCTCTTTAAACTCTTTTTTTTACTCTCCCTCATTTAGCTTTTGCTTCAATCACTTTCTTATAAGAGCTGAAACAAGCTGCAGTGAATCTGAAAAAAAAAAAAAGGTCTGAATCAATATAACACATGATTAATACAAAAGTGAAAGACTTGAAGCAAGCAGAATCGCATAATCACACCTCTGAGTTGTAAAATTTCAAAGGTTTCAAAGGTCGATTTGATTGGCAAGAACTCTCATTTGCATCATCAATGGGATTGACAGGATGCTTGAAATCAATAGGAGGTCCCTCTGTAGAGCACAGCATGAATCCAATCACGCCACTGAAACAAGATTGACAAGCAACATACACAAATCATTATCAATAAAAGCAACTGACAAAGACAAATACCCCTGTTATGATGATCCAGGGAATAGCCTTTTCTCTGATATGCCAAAATTATGGAGCAGAAAAACAAACTCTTCATTAGGTAAAAAAAACACTGAAATGTGAAAAACTTCCTTTTCAATTAAAAACCAAACAATTTATTTATTTCTACATCATAAGCTGATGGGGAACAATACCATACCATAACCCAAAGTTCACCAAAGCAAATTGGCATTTCGAGTCTACTTAGAGCTCAAGGACACATTAATATAGTGAAAAGATTGTCTCACGTAAGGTTGTTACGAGAACATGCTCCTAATAGAGGAGAAATAGCAGTGTTTGAGGAATGGCCCAAGAACAGGAGGAACCCTTTAGATGTGTTACTCAACATACCCCACAATAAATTTTCTGTTTTTTACTTTTGAAAAGTGACATTCACAGACAAAAACAAGATCGAGCCTCTACTGCCCTGTTATATATGGGTTTATGAGAGTGGGTTTGACATTGTGCATGAACATCAAAACACATTCATGAACTGGCAACTGCCAGAGTACCCACCAAGGCACTTCACTTGGACTGCATCGTATTCTTATCCATAAAGAATATAAGGACATCGCCTACCTTGGGTATGTAGGAACCGTGGTCCATGCATAATTGACAGATCCTTTGAATATCTGGCGGCAGTTTGAAACAATATCTTCAATAATGTGCATATGAAGCCATATACTTTCTGCCTGAGTACTCACAACTCCTCCTGGACGAAGAGCCCTTGCCACTGATCCAAAGAAGGGCTTTTCAAAAAGCTCCTGTGCAGGACCTGAGTCGCATGAAAAATAATGACTTGAGATTCCAAAGAAGATAATCCTTAGTTTCCATTACAAAATTTACAAATGATTTTTATATGGATGATGTTACCTATTGGGTCAGAAGAATCTACTATAACGGCATCATAAGTTCCTTCAGGTGCATTTTTCATAAATGCCACCCCTACAGTGGTGAGATTGCCCACAAAGAAATGAGTTTATAGGAGATGGGAAAACAAATTAGAAGAAATGAAGGAGCTGGATGATCATACCATCACCAATATGGAGATTCACACGGGGATCCTCATACCCAATTGCGACATCAGGGAAAAATTGTTTAGAAACCTGGAAGATGAGAAACAAAATTCAGGTGATATTTTGTGAATAGTTTCCAAAAGATCAATTCAAGCTATGTCAAAGGAATCTGCAAAGTAAAATTCTGCTTCCAAATAAAAGTCCCTTCAGTATTCACAACGAAGGACATTTCACATTACTACATTCATGAAATTTAACAGTGTAAATCTGGAAATAGAAGAATATGACATTCATTGAAAGCAAGGAAAACGGTTATGATTACTCACGTCAACTACCATCTTATCAATTTCACAAATATCTATCTGCTCGACAGAAGAATGTCTGGCCACTTCTCGCAGGACACCACCATCTCCTCCGCCAATGACCAAAACCTGTAGAGGAAGATAAAATGATTGAGTATCAGTATAACTAAATAGAACCATGTTTACTCATCCCCTACCAAAAGAAAAAGGCATGAGCTCACAGAACCACAGCATGGACAATTAACAGAGTTGTCTGTAATTTTTTTTAGGTGATGAGTTATTTTCTTTTATATAGAATCGAACCTCGAACTCTCCCAATACCCACCCCCCAATCCCTTGCCGCTTGAGGCAGTCCTCAAGGGCTAACAGTGCAATATTTAAGTAGGAGAAAAAAACCTTCTTCGGGTTTGGAATTGAGCAAAGTGGCAGGTGAGTGATCATTTCTTGATATGCACATTCATCCCTCTCAGTGAGTTGAATCACCCCATCCAAAACGAGAACCTTTCCATATGATGCTGACTGCAACAGTTTAGCATCAAATAAAACATAAGGCATAACTAGAAACAGGTGATAGTAAGTGTATTGATATGTTCCCATAGAAACAAATACCTGAAAGACCATTACATCCTGATAGTCAGATTTCTCCTGAAATAAGATCTTTTCTACCTTTAAGGAATGTGCCTCTCCTGCATTAACATCAAAGAACCTCATCTTTTACTACTATATAATAATAGAACGATAGAAATTAATCACCATAATCAGACACGCATTCATCCAATAAATTGGCATATGAACCAACATGTCAATTAAATTATGACTATACTCTAAATCCTGAAAGAATAAGTGATATCCTATGTCTATGAATATAAACGAGAGGAGCATAGAAACATAATTCAAGTCTAAACAAGACAGTGGGTATCAATTATATTACATTAGCAGAAAATGGTTTGAACATTCAGACCAGACAAATAAATAACACATGATTAAGAAAAAAGAAAACAATAAAAATCATATTACAACAATTAACAAGAAACAGGTTGTAAACATATTCATTAAAGAAACATAACTAAAATATAACCATACTTTGAGAATATTACACTCCAATGTTTTATTGCCATCGTAACATCATCATCATACTAAAATCCCTATCAACCTCCTAAGCAAATGTAAGAATTTGGGTCAGTTGAAGCGCCTAGTTCTTCTCATAAAAGACATTCCACAATAAAATAAAAAAGGCATGAGACAGAACTAAAGTTACCTGCAAATGCCTATGCATCAGCCCTTGAATAACATATTAATAAGAGAAACTTTACTAATAGACCATGGAATAAACACTACTTTTTTCTTGATAATAAGTTCTGACTGTGGCATTAAAGAAAGAATCAACAGAAAGAAATCTTCCATAAAAAAAATAGTAGGAACGGCTTCTCACTGGCACTCTGTTATCAATCGAAGTAGAGAGTTCCAACGTGTGAAATAAAATAAAGTGCTCAAAATAAACAAGAACATAGACATTCTAAAAAGAAGAAACTCCAGCAGATATATGAAGATGAACATAATTCGTAAAAACAAATAAACTATATAACATAAATCATTGAGAAGGGAACAACAATACGAAACTTTAGTGAAGCAAAGTATGGGATTCAAATCTGTGTTCTTTCCCTTCCGTTTTCCTCTTTCCTCAGGGTAAAAGGCAGATACAATAAAAATAAATAAATAAATAAAATGAAACAAACAAAGCTAATGAAAGACACAGCCTTGATAAACCATATCAGAACCCCATATGTGAAACAACAAAGTAACCAAAACGGAATCAAGAAAACCTACATTTGGCCACCAAAGAACCGAAAAGGAAACAGAAATTTTCAAAAACTAAAAAAAATGCATCTCCTTTCCCTCACAAATTCCCACCACCCACAAACACAAACAAACAACAAAAACCCAAAAGGATTCAATGATTCACTAAGAAACCCACCAGGCCACATTGGGTTTATCTCCGAAAACCACCCAGGAATCACAGTAGACATACAGCCGCTGACACCATTCTCTTCGGCCTCTCTGGTTTGTTGCTCCGCCATGGTTTCGGGGCAGTGAAACAGAAAAATCGGAGTGACCCTTTATGTGATAATCCCAGCCACCTATATATATAAGGAGAGGAACAAAGAATCTGCTTAGGAAAGACGCAGTTCCGCCTTCCCCTCAAGCCTTCTTCACCCTTTATAAAGAATCTCTCACTTTCTCTCTCCCTTTCTTCCTATATTTTTTCTTTTCTTTTTTTGGGTCCTTAAAATACTTTAGGGTTTATCATATACTATTATTCTTTATTCTTTTATTTACAAATGAATTGAAGTACAATAAAAAATCATAGGGCTCTCGATTAGGGTTGGGATGCGAGTTTCATCATCAGCTCTCTTAAAATATCCCTCCGTGTTTGTGCTTGTTTTCTATATAGCCCATGCTAGTACCCTTGTTTTACACCATTGCCACTTCTTTTTTGGTGTTTATTACTGCAATCTAGGGTTTGCAGCATAAAGTGACACACAATCCTCATCTTTTACATGTATGATATTCTTATTTGATGCGAAAGCTAAATAAAAAGCCATGATATCTTATTCGCGGTTTGAGTTGACATTCGTGTTCGCCGATTCGATGCGAGAAACGCAATGGGTTTACACAGTTCTCTGTAATTTTAGATGCAAAACAAAAATTTAATAAGTGCATGTTTGAGCATTTATAATTATCGAAAAAGATTTTTGATACACAACACTAGTATTAAAAAAGTTATCATAATTTATAAGGATATGAGATTTTTATCATTTTATTCATTCGAGGATTTAATGTTATTGAAATTTATTTACATTTAATGTTAATAAAGTTGGTAAGCAGTCGGTCGGAATTCAGGTATGGAGACCAATAATTTGAAATTGTCTAGTCAATTTATTTGAGTTATCTTTGATCTACTTTGAAATCATTCAAAATACGGGTTATGAGCGAACGCCCAAAATAACTAAAAATATTAATTTCACAATCATTATTCAAATAAAAAATAAATAATATATAAATATACAATAATAATAATTAATATATAAAATAATTGAGTCTAAACAATATAAAAATATTAAACAAACTTAAATAAATAAATAATGATAGAGCACTATTATATCCAAAGTGTCAAACTAATTAGTTAAATAGTACCATAATAATAAAGTAACAACTTAATAATATATCTGAAATTTCATATGCCTATAATCTTCATCATTATCTTTATCATCATCCTCATTATATCAAATAATAACATGTGACTCTACATTAGAAAAATGTACATCATCGATGTTGGTTGAGTCATCATCATCATCTTTTATTAAGTGAATTTTTAGAATGTTAACAATATAAATTTCATTTATATTTGGAATAAAAATATTTATTTTCTCAAAAAAATGCATCTCAACTGTATAATAATTAAATATCCTATTTGTTTTAAAAATTCATTTTGTTAGAAGATATAATCATGCTAGGAAATAAATAAGTGTGTAATTTTTGTTAATTATTTTTTAAATAACAATATTTTATTATTAACACTAGTTTAAGTAATAAAATTATTTAAAATATATTGATAATTTATTTATTTTATTTAATTTAATTTATAAATTAGTACAACTTCATTTTTATTAAAAACATATATGATTAAATAAAATTTAAAGGATAAATACAAAAAAAATTAAAATTATAAATATTTAAAATAAGATTAATGAGATAAATGAAAATATATTCAATATTAAAACTATAATTTATTTAATTCAAATGCATTCCTAATTTTTCATACAAGATTTTTAAAATATTAAATTATCATATAAATTATATTAAAAATTTACATTTAAAAATTTAAAATAAAACTGAGTTAAAGTTTAATATATTAATCATATATTATAATAATTATTATTGTTTTTAAAAACCCTATGCTACAAAAATAGAGATTTGACTTTATGTTAAAAGCTAAAATATCAAGTTTGTAGATGAATCCTTAAAAATTTTAACTACTAAACTTACATTCTTAAAAAAGGAAGTGAAATAGAAAAGATTCGAGCTAATTAGGTGGTCGAACCTTTGCGCACATGGCGCAGTAAAAGCAGTCGGTCAATTCACTTTTGATTTTATTCGGACCTTAAATTTCTGGCTGCCTCAGTCGGGTAATTGGTGACACATCAAGTTTAACTATATTGCAGGCGTAGTTAATAAGATGAATTATTTTACACCTTCGCATAAAGATTTTAAAACCTAGAAAGGGTTTAAGGCGGGTTTGGATATTATCTAGCTCTATTGCTGTCAAAAAGAAAAATTACTAGTTGCTTTACATTTCTTAATTCTCAAAACCACCTTTTCTTTTACAACCTACCTTTAATAATATTAATAGTGGAATTAAACTAAAAATGGAAGCTTTTCATTCATATTCAATTTTATTTTATATCAAATTTAAAAACCTATCTTTAATAATATTAATAATAAGCTTAAACATGTTCATCATGACTAGCTTATGTGATAATGACTAGCTTATATGATAAAGTATTCAAAGTTTCAAAAATCCATGTCATAAGGAGGAGAGTATGTTTGAATTATAGTGAAGATAATTTACTACGTTGTAAGTTATAACTAAAATGTTTAACGTTAAAAAAAGAAAAAAAAATTGTTAAGCTTTTTTTTTTTGACAAAAAACATAAATATTTTGACTTATTTTTAAAAAACGGTTAGAAAAGGAAAAAATGTTTGGTATTAAATATTATAAAGATAAAAATGACATAAAAATTAATTGAGGGGCATTGACACTTGGGTCATAATTGAGGGGCAAAAGTGCCTTTTAAACCTAATTAAAACTATAGACTATTAAATAATTAACTTTTTGCTCTTTTTTTATTGATCAAATTAACTTTTTGCTCTAATATGTGTAATACATTTGAAAATCTGTTTAAAAATATCAAATTATGTACTTATAAAAATATCTAGGTGGCCATAAGGGTGGGAGGTCTCAGTTCAAGTAGAGATATATATATATATATATATATATATATATATATATATATATATAACATATAACCACTATATATATATATATATTTATCTATTTATCTTTAAAATCAATAACTTTTTTTTTTCGCGCAGGGAGGAGAGCTAAATTTATCTTTTTTTGTATGCTCTGTAGGAATAATTTGAGGCAGAATTCATTATACACACAAAAAGCATTTTTAGCCATATCATATTTACTTACAAAATATCTAAGATTAGGCCATAAAGAGGAGGGAGGACAGTTCAGAGTGATATATATATATATATATATATATATATATATACTCTATATATATATATATATATATTTATTTATTTATTTATTTATTTATCTTAAATTCAATAACTTCTCTTTTCCTTTTGAGAGGACAACTAAATTTATCTTTTTTTATCATATCATGAGGTAATTTGAGAGCGGGTCGTGTCTGCTTATGGCATTTTAAATATCTGTGACTAAAGCTTTACTCCATCTGAGGTTGGAAATGATGAAGACTTGATCAATCATATTACCTACATGCTCGATGATATAACTAAGTTTATCTTAATTGATAATTATATTCAAATTTATATTTATTCCATATTATCTTAACGTGAATGTGCATTAACACGAATACATTTACTAGTATTATTAAAGAAATGTAAAAATATTTTTCAAAAAAATTATATACCATATTTTGATAGGGTGGATAAGAAGATTATTTTGATTAAATAAGGTATGGTTGAAATGGTTCATCTAAACCTAAGTATGCTTATCAATATGTTTTTTTATTTTTATTTTTTATTTTAATGTGGCGATCCCGTTTCCAGGGGTAGTTGATGGCCGTGACTGAATCGCGTATGCCGTATTAGCAGAAACATCACGTTAGTAAAATTGTCACTTTATTTGTCACATCCAATACTCACTAAAATATCCAACTATATTCTGATAGTACAAGAGTTATTCTTTACTTTTAACCAAAACATATATAAGGGATTAAGGGTTGTAATGCAATGTTATACAAGATGAATACCAAAGCCTGATTTGTAAGCGGGGCCTCTAGTAACCACTTGATGCACTCATGTACACTCACTGTCGAAAATAATGATGCTCGACGAGGTGACGATAATTAGTGATAATTTTACTATGAGTTCTTTCACTTTAGTCGCGTATATTATTAACTGGCTTGCAGCTGCTGTTGTGATCTATGGAGATTATCTAGAAGCTTCTTTGATCCATGTGCTTGAGTCTTGTGGGCTTCCCCCTTCGCACATGCTAATGAATGTGAGAAAATGAGTTTTTAAAACAGGTTTTGTCTTGAACGACCACAGGGTTTTGAAGGTGATATATTGAAGATGAAGATGCGCCCGGAAGATTCTTTTGGGTAAATCCTCAGAAATAATTGGTGCTCTACGAGGATGTGATGTTGGACAACTTTAGAAGCGTCTTTGAAAAATCTTCGTAAAATTCATTTCATAACCATTTCATTTTTCTTTCATTTTCATGTCATACTCCACACTTTTTTTATCAGCTATGAGTCATGTGCGTATGGAATCTTTATCTTATTTCAAACAATTCTGTGGCTTAATATATTTTTATATGTATATATTAACCGATTTAGTCATATGATCGTGTTATTCAATTACATGATGATCTTGTGAGAGTGTTTCAGCGTAGGTAATAGCAATCCAAAGCTTGATTGTTTTGAATCGAAAGCAGGCGCAAAAATCGCCTGACATATCACGTGAATGAAAGATGAGACCACTGGGGTGCCGGCACTATTCATAGCCCACCCATAATCAGGGATTTTCTTCACTGGGATTTTTAAATATTTTAAGGCTAGAAAACACGGCCGTCCAGTACAAACCAAATCTCGTCAGTTCAAAATTGCTCTTAGCCAAATAATAAACCCGAGTAGGGAAAAAATCCTACCTCTTGGAGTTTTCGGAAGTCATGAAGTGGGTATTAGTAGTGGCCTTTGTAAGTAGAATAAGCTTTCTTGCTGTTCGGCGAAACTAGATGGTCTGACAGCGGAATCATGAAGTCGTAGCTTTTCTCTAAAATTATTGATATCTCCACACCTACGCACGTTTTATTAGGGTGGAGAAGAGAAGACTTGTCTCTTTATTTTAAATATTTTCAATAATTTCATCGTTGTCATTCGTTTCTATTATTTGACTTAAGAGTATTTTGTAACAGCTTAATCTAGTCGTTCATTTCATCAACTCACTAACCGTACAACATGTGTCACATGGAGCACGTCACGATGTGCTGACTTTTGTGCATCGCATGTTTTAAATGGCGAATCGCTCTGTTTCGACGCGGTGTTTGAAAAATGTAGAGTCATTGTTTGAAATTAACGTGAGTCGACATGATAGTGACCAGATTTGGCGAGACGATTCCAACGGTGAAGTCCGTTTCGTCATCCGAGATCTAAAAAAATTTCGGATTTTGACCGAAATTATCATTTTACTATTTTTCAAAAAATTAAAATTTTTTCGGGTTTTACATTTAAAGCTAATCATTTTTTAATATAATATAGTAAATTACATCAAGTGAGACTTGAACCCTCTCCCTCCCCATATCTAAGTCATTTTAAGATTGAAGTTTTAATCAAATGAGCTAGACTTATGGACATTTATCGATATATTTGTCATTTTATTTCATGAAATGATTAATATATTCGTTTAAATAGTCATAAGAACTTAAATATTAGAACTTACATGGGTAAATATATAGAGAGTGCAATAGAAATGCAGATTTCTTTGTTGTATATTCATCATGAATATGAGATGTAAGTCCTTATATCTCTTTTATAAGACATTACACAGATTTTGTATGAAGATGGCTGCAAAATTAAATTAACACAAAGGGTCTTGGGAAAAATGAGGATGATGTATTTTTTATCTCATTGGAGAGCCCCTCATTTGAATAAAAAAAATATATCATACTTACAATGCATAATGCATTGATTAAACTTTAGATTCCATTTATAAATAGATCATGTCTGATATATTAATAAAGAACTTTACTGAACTAAGTACTTAAAATCATTTGTAACAAATAATTATATTCATAACAACTTTTTCTTTTTCAAATAAAATGTACAAAGGATATAAAAATAATAAAATTAAATAAATTATGATAAATTTTATTTTTACTCTACTCTTGTTTTGGTATTGTCAAATTTTCTTTTAAATAAATATTAAAAAAAAATCATTTAATTTTAAGGCCCACTAGAAAATCATCCCCTTAACCTAGAAAATGAAAACCTACCAGTCAAAATCACTAAAAAGGGTTTGGTACTTGGCAAGTGGATTAAGGAGAAGAGGTTAATCTCTAACATAGGATACCTTCATAAAAAATCTATGATATGTCAATCCACAATTTGACTAGTGACAAGGTGGTGTTTGGCAATATCAATTTGTGGGTCCATTTTAAACTTTGAAGTCTTACTTAGATGGTAAAAAGGTGAGATTAAAAACAGGATATTCCAGACTCCAATAATATAATTAAAATAAAAATAAATAAATAAACTGTACATCACAAGGCTCTAGGCAATTGGAATATTTAATTTTATTATCTGTGATGTATTAATTTATTATTATTATTTTCCTTTATCTCTTTCAACGCTGTTCCCAAAAAAAAATAAAAAAATAATTCTAATTACATTGTTATATATAATGGCTCGTCAGTCGTCACGCTTAGGAATGCCCAAAAGACATCTCATTCAGAGTTTTATATGGAAATATTTTTAAAATATATATATATTAAATTAGTTTAAAAACTAAATTAATTATCAAAATAATATGTAACGTTGTTTTCATGGACAACGATAATTAAAAATATAAAATTCTTAAATATGGGTTAATGTGTGATGATAATTGAATATAAAACATAAAAAATTACGTACATGGATAACGATAATTGGAATTTGCTCGAATATTACTTCATGATAATAATAGTGAGTTTTAAATATTGAAACATTATATTAAAAATTAGCAAAAGAAGTCATTATGCGTGAACGATGATTTGATAATTTATAATTCGATTATCGTTGTTCGCAGGAATGGTATTCTGTATTATTTTAAACCATAAATTAGATTTGGCTGGTGTAATAATTTAACAAAAAAAATTATTTCCATCTAAAACTCTCTTTCAGACGTCCAAGTTTTTCTTTCTCTTTCACCATGGAGTCTTATTCATATCCTAAAAGATAATGACAAAAAAAGTGAAAACATTATTGAAGAATTTGGGAGATAATGAGGGTTGTAACGGGTCAAACTTGGTCTCCAAAGTATATATCTCTTTGGGGACTTTTAAAAAAGCTATCGTTTTTATAAAAAAAATATGACACTAGAAATATTTTTAAAATCATTGTACAAAAAAAAAAAAAAATTTTAAATTTATGACACTTAGTAGTTAGTATTTTGTGTTTTCAAGATGCAATTTTAATGTAAAATAATGAAATTATGCTTTCAACACAGGGTTTTAATATAAAAATAAGATACTATATTTTTTATGACACGATTTCAATGTGAATATAGGACGATAAAAAATAATAAAATTATGTGTTAAAAATATGATTTTAATATAAAATGATGAAGTGGGTGTTAAAAACATGATTTTATAATAAAATCATGAAATTGTGTCCTTTTAAGACACAAATTTAAGTGTAAAATAACCAAGCTGTGTTTTAAAAAATAAAGACACTGAATTCGTTGTAAATATTTCCTGTGATAATAAGAATTACAAGAGAACTCGAATTATTTTTAAAACTATAGTATTTTGAAAATTATTTCTTAAAAAAACTATATATTTATAAAAAATCCATCTTTTGGGTACCATACAATATCTTTTTGTCTATATATTAATAAATGACTAGTATAAGATTTATCATAACTTATAACCTACTAGAAATAATTATTTCAAATAATAATAATTTAAAAAAAAATTAAGAGAGTGAGGAATGAGGGAGAGACATCATACATTGAGTACCCAATAATATCTTGAAGTCGTGACATTAAAAGAAACTACCTAATCCCTTTTCTGAATTGAGACACATCATCATGACATTAGAAAATTAGATGAAGAAAAGAGAGGAAGATGTTTTTACATTTACGGTTTTACCCTCGTGAAAATAAAAAGTGGGCTTTACGTATATGGATATGTATATGTATAATAATAAAAATTAAAAAGTACGTGGGATTGGATCAAGCAAGAGTTGTTGATGTTACTTTTAGACCAAAAAATAATAATAAAAAAAAAAAAGAAAAAAGGAAAAAAGGAGAGGACCGACCAATGGGAAAGGAGGGGCTTTTAGTGGCTACCATGCACGACTCTCTTTTCAATCATTTTCTATTTATAAAGTCAATTTTTCTTTTTCTGACTGCCATCCATCTCGAATAATAATTTCTGCTTATTGGCGCTGTCTTAAACGATTCAATCCTCCTCATCCTCCCTTTTTCCTTTAGAGTACAATCTATTTATGGTTTATGATTTGTGAAGTTAGCAAATGAATACATCCATATAAACAAAAAATCAAATTTATTAAAAATTATAAAAGAGATGAAATAACAAATAGATTAAATTGTATAAATATAATGAAATGGTTTTTTAAAATATATATATATATATTTGATATTATTATAATGATTACAATATTTAAAATGACTATAATTCTAAAATATATTGATGATTATAATTTGATTTATCGTATTTGGTCGAATATGTTTTATTTATCTAAACTTGTCCTTAAAATAAATGGTTCTGCAAAACTAGGATGGTAACTAAAAATGTAGCAGCGTTATTAAAGGAAATAAAGTAATAAAGAGGCATTAAACGAGATGATTTTGAAGTGAGAATCTTTAAGAAAAGAGAAGGCGTAAGAAACACTCCACAGCTCATGGAAAATGATTAAAGAGATGTAAACACGTTTGGGTCTTCGGAAATGAAAGTTGGCTGAACCGAATTCATATGGGAGAGGGGTGTAATGGGATATGTGTGTGATACCAGAGTGGCAGTTGACATGAAAAGTGAGACTTTGGAAAATAGTGTGAGGAAGCTTCATGACCTACTCAAGGAAAATGTGTTTAGTTATTAAAATGATTTCTAACATTTTCTTATCATATTATTGAATTTATTTATTTTAAGTGGGGCGAAATCTTCACCGGGAGCTAATAGTATTAGAGGCCAATGGACCCTAAAGCATTTTTTTAACAAAGAAAAAATCATACTCCTACAGAAGTTAGGGTCACTTCCCAAAATTCTGATACACTGTTAAAATCTAAATGGGGAGATCACAAGACTTCCATATTAGATATCTAATAGAATTGTAATATATATATATATAATTATGACTTAAAAAAAATCTTAAACTTATCTAAAGCCAGGAGAAAAAAATAGGAAGAGGAAAAAGAGGAAGAAAAAGAAGAAAGAGAAAAAATTTGTAAGTTTTTCTTATTATTTATATTTTAAAATCTCCTAGAAATATTATATGAATAAATGATAAATTTATGTGTCCTTCATTTTTTTAAGCTTATTATTGATAATAATTGTTTATATTTAATATTAAATTCATTATTAAAAAACAAATTTTGATTTGTTATTTTTGTTATTGATGAGTATATATTATACTCATTTTATCCTTATGTTTTGTTTAGATTTTTAGTAATTTTATTATATAAATAAGTAATTTAATACTCTAAATGTTCAATTTTGTGATTAGGTCAACTATGAGGTAATATTGAGCAAAAACAAAGAGATAAAACCCAAAAATGAGTAAACTACACATGTAGTAGCAACTACCGTGTTTTGATTTTTTCAACTACAAGATGATCCCAAATGACTTCAATCTTTATATGGATGGATAGGAGACTTCCCAAGCTTTCCAAAGAAACTGTATTCACTCAATTTGGATGTCAAATGATCAAGTTATGACTCTTTGAAGTTTAAGGAACAAGAGAAGAGAGCTCAAAAGTGACAAGTTGAAGAATTTTGTAAGTTTTTATCATCATTTCTAAAGTGTTCTTTTTGGCCATATCTAGAATCTACATTCTCTAAGCTTTCCAATGAGTCCAAGATCACCCAAATTGACGTTTAGACAATAAAGTTATGGCTTTGGGAAGTTAGTACAAAAACAGGGGAGTTGTAGCTACGTTGCGACGTCGGGAACCAACGTCGTGACGTGGTAGCAAGCCAAAAAACGCTGCAGCCCGATGTCGCGACATTGCCGAGTGACATGTCAGCGACATTTAAGGGTTCCAATTTTGGATAGTTTGAGCCATTTAGAAGCCCATAGTGCTGGCGGCGCGCATAGTTTAAAGCCTCAAACCCTAAAGACACAGGGAGAAAGATTTTTGTGAGTTTTCCGAGGGTGGAAACACCTTATGACATGGTTATCTTTGGGGAAGAAGATTGATTGAAAAAGGTGAGCAAATTGAAGAAGAAGAAGAGGAAGATTGAAGAGGAGATTTGGGCTTTCATTCATCACATTAGGCTTTTTCTTCTCCATCTTCATGTTTTCTTTCATATTTATGATTGTATCTTTCCCATTGATGGACTGATTTTCGTTTTCTAGGGCTTTAGATGTAGTTTGTTTATGATTTATGTATTTGAACATTGATTTACTTTTTATTTGATATTTGAAGCACGTTTCTATTAAATGCCCTATTCTATTTTTCATTACATGTTGATGTTTGTATACCATTGGCATGCTTGTGGTTCAATTCAAGATTTGAGAAATGAGAATTGAATTAGACATGTATAAGGCATCACATTTTACCATTGACAAAAGATTTTCATGGGTTTTGTGTGGTGATTTAGGCTTCTATGGTTTATTACATTCTTAGGGCTTTGGGGTTGAGTAGAGATGTAAAATACCTAAGTTCTATGAGTAAAATGTGGATTATCGAGAAAGATTCGCATGTGCAAAAGTGAGGCTTACCATTAATAGGTGATTAGAATATTATTTGGGGTTGAATTGGACTAGAATGCATAAGGATTAACCAAATGAAATCTAAACCCTAGGTTTTCCATATTTGAATGTTAGTTTAGGATTTTAGTTTGTTAGTTATTTTCATCTAAATCCATCATCCAAATAAAGATAGGATTATTCTAATTTCTATACTTAGTAACCTAATCCTCATGGGACGATACTATTCACTTATCACTCATCACTTTGCTATTTGATAAGAAGCGTGCATTTGCGCATAAGGTACATACATTTTATATAGCATGTTTCGAGCCTATCAGTTATTAAAGTTTTATGTTAAGTTGTTGACATTACATTTCTTAGTTTATATATATATTTTTAAATATGTTATGATAACAATCAATGAATATATTAGAATTTTTGTTGGAGTTATACCTTGATTATGAGAGTTTGTCGTGAAAATTGAAGTAAATATATTTATATTAGAAATTGTAATTAAAATTTACATCTTTTTTCATTATTATTTTTATATTAATATCATATATTTAATTTTTATATAATATAACTTACATAAAAACGATACATATTAAAAAATAAAGTTGTATTTAAAAATATTATAGAAAGAGGTTATTATGTTATGAAAATAAATAATATATAAATTAGTTTTTTATTTTTAAGCTTGACAATATTATTAATACTATGTAAATAAAATTTTGAAATAATGGAAAAATACTTTAAAAGAAAATCAGAATTTGAATCGTTAGGCTTTTCAAAAGGAAATAATAAAGATTTGGAGCAATGTCCACTTGAAATAAACTTAGATAATCTTCCTATAAACCCTCGGTTACGAATAAAGATTTTAGATTACAACCCTAACGTTCGAGATCAAGTTTGAAGAGTATATTTACAAAAGGGTCCATGTTAACCTAAAAAACATAAATTTCCCTTTAAGAAATTTGGAGAAACATTATGAAGATTTAATCCTGCTTGGTTTGGTGAATATGCTAATTGGTTAGAGTATAATGCATCAAAATATGTTGCATTTTGATTATGTTGCTATCTTTTTAAACCATATATTGGAAAACAAGCAGATGATGATTTCTTTGTTGGTGAATGATTCTCAAAAGGGAAGAAAAAAGAAAAATTCAATATTCATGTTGGAGGCCCCTTGAGTGCTCATAATAAAGCTTGGAAAAAAAAATGAAGTCTTATTAAACAAAAAGCAACATATTGAAACAATTATATCCAAACAATCAAAACAAGTTGAACAACTTCATAGAATTTATTCGAAAGTGTACTCAAGATTATCTTCATAATGTACACCTTGGGAAAGCTTCGAAACAAGCCGAACATATTCAAATAATTTTTTCAAGAATACATTCAAGATGATTATTTGAAAAAATCTGCACTCAATCAAAGTTTCGAACAACATCAAGGGAAATTTTCAATTTTTGGGTATCAAATAAAGCTTGAAAATTGCATCCAAAACAAATTCTTCAAGGAAAACCCTAATCAAGAAATTCATCGTCAAGGAAATTAGAAAAGTTTCGATCTTTTAGCATTTATCGTCGATGACAAACAACGAGTATTTATCGAAGGCAGCGATGCCACGAGTGTCGGCATTGATCTCTCCTCCTGCATGAGACAGTGTCAGGCGAAAGTCTTTTGACTAGAACGTCAATGGCTAAAGCGGCATCGGTTGTAGCGCTGAGGGATGGAGCAGCATTAGTTGGATCTTCGTCAACAACAACAACTACAACAGTGTTGGTGGTGACGTCTTCTACAACGACCGATGGAAATAGGAAAGGTGGCGTGGACAACGACTTTAATGGCAAACCCAAACGGCAGACGATTTCCTCTATGACAGCTTGAAAGGCGACGACTTCAGCTGCGATTCGAGCAACAACGTCTTTAGAGACGGTGACAATGGTGTCAGCCGGCAATAGCAGCGGTTGTAACTCCAGTGACGGTGATGACGAAGGTAGATGAAGAAGAAGACGAAAAAGGTAAAGTAAAAGAGTTTTCTTTCTCCAAACAAGAGAAGGTTGTTTTAGAAAGTGAAAATAAATTCTTTTTTTTTGAAGGAAAGAAGGTGATCCTAAGTTGTTTGTGTTGGAATAATTCCAACTATAAGGAGGACGTACTTTAATTGTCATTTTAATTTTATAAAAGCGAGGCCGAAAGGTATGGATTATTGAGATAATAAAGGAATGTGAAGGGGCGTTGAAACGCCCGTAAGATACGAATGAATTAGGCATTCAGCCTCGTAAGGGTGATAGTCAAGCGTATTATGAATCGGCGTTATTAAGTGTGAGCTGTGGCACGATGAAATTGCCGTAATGGGAGGGCATATCGAGTCATTATAAGATTATAAAATGGTCACCATTAAAATATTTACAGATTCGAATTTAATACTTTCTTGAAAAATAATGTAAGGAAGGCATTTCTGTCAATTTTATCACTTTTACTTGGGAAGCAGATGAATTCCTAAGAGTCATGTAAGGGTATATCTTTATCTAAAATAAATTAAAACGTCGCATGTACATATTTGAGATCTTAGCTTTTAGGATTTAAATTTGTCATAAAACATTTGATTATTTAAATCTCACATTTGATATCGGAAAATTTATTAAATATGTTGTACATGTTATTCGTCAGTTTATGTATATATTGTTTAGAGATCATGTTCTAGTTCGATTGATTAGCAAAGTGGAAATTTATTGTTTTGATTCGGTTGCATTTTGATTTGTTTTGGGGCGATCCATTGGAATAGCGAATGGCGAAGGAATTTTCAAATTAAAAAAAAAAGGAAAGGTATTAGAGCACCTTCACCTTGATAGTCTTTTGGGCATTTTCAAGGCAGTGTCGAGAAAAATAAATATATTTTATTTTGAAAGGATTTGCACTTGATTTGCAGTAGTAAATATTTATAAGATAATTGAAATCGATAAAAGGAAAGAAGTAACCATTGGTTGGAGTGGTTTGATGCACCTTGTTGGGATGAAAGGTTGTTGGTTTCAAATCTGCAGATTACGTAATTTTTTGTTCAATTAAAAAAAAAAAAAATACTTATATATATATATATATATATATATATATATATATATATATATATATATATATATATATACTCTCTACCTCTTAACCATAACTAAGTTGTGATTCGAACTGAGCACAATTTGAACAATATCAGTGCTTAGCCATCAAATTTAGAGAAGGATCCAGTTTAATTTCTTATGTTCATAAATGTTTATATATAGCGATGTGCATTTAATTTGGATTAGATAAGGCTTGCTCTTATCTGCTTTACTTTTATTTCCTCTCTATTACATATGTTGTGATTTAAATAGTTGAAATATATAAGAGATATCTGATTCTGAAATCTCATAAAGGAGTTTATGACATGTTTTTGGATTTCTTGTTTGAGAGGATAATTTTATTTTTTGGTAACATCTTAAAGTGGCCAATTGGAAGGGATATTAAATTATTCTTTCCTTTCAGGATTTAGAATTTGTCTCTACTTATTATACATATTCATTTACCCAAGGTGATATTTATGTATTTTAAGGTCTTATAGGGATATCATTGACATAAAAGGAAGAGTGTTTTTAGGTTTTTAAAAATTTGTATCTTCCCAAGGTGATATTTTTAACAAAGCGAAATTCTTTTATGCCTTGATAATGTAAAGTGCATTGTATGTTACATTTACTTCCCAAGGTGATTATGTAATGATAAACCACTCTTTTATTGAATCTTTATGTTCAAATTTTATAACATGTTCATGAACTAATTGTTTGTATATTTCATCATCGGTTACTTTCTGGTGAAACGACAACATGGTTATCATGAGATCTTGGTGGTAGCAACAATTACGAAAGTGGAAAAAAGACGGATGGAATTTTGCTTTAGGAATACGCCCAGGCATTAATATGGCCTTACGGGAGGCAAGAGCACAGGACACTTCTTTGATACTAGCAGCATTTGTTGAAAGACTATTTTGCTAAGTGGGACGATCTGACTATGGATCTATTAGCTATACGAGGGGCCCATTCAGAACATCTCATGGTGGTCACGAGACTACAGGATCTTGACGTATTTCATTCTTTGTGTGAGAAAGATATATAAAGATTATTAAATCTTTTGAGCGAGAGGAACCTTGACGACCAGGCATAAATTGGCCCGGTATGTCTTATAATAGTGTTGATGGGGTTAGAGCATATATTTTTAGGGATGATTGGTGTAGGGACAGTAAAAATTTAAAATCTTTTGAGATTCCCTATTCTAGCAGTTTTATCCTTTAGCTAACACCTTGAATTATTTACCTCCCAGTTTAGCCAACCGTTGCACTTTAATACTCGAAATGAAGGATGGACTCTTGATGAAGGCCCCGGTTTAAGTGTGATCTGAGGGAAGAAAAGAAACTTGAAAGAAGGAGGTTTAGCTACTATCCATGTTAGTCTCTGTCCCAATTCAAATCCATGCATCATGCTTCTCTATAGGGTAAGGATTTTGTTATAAGCATAGTGGAAATTTTAAACCCTAAGAATGGCATGAAGAAGCCAATCAGAGTGACCCCCTTTTTGCAGAAATAGGCCACATATGAAAAGGGTTGTAGAAGAAAGAGAAGCAAGATAAGACTAAAGACCAATCCACAAAGCTCATGTTTTGTTTTTTGAATCCAATTTAGTAAATGTTCCATCAAATTCTTGGTGGCTTGATAGTGGGGCAACTGTTCATGTTGCTTTCACCTTGCAGGGATTCACAAACAAGCGGAGTCCAAAATAGTCAGAAAGGACACTTAGAGTTGCCAATAATGCTGAAGCTGAAGTGGCTTTTATTGGAGATGTTAGGTTAAATTTGGAGTCAGGATTTATGGAGAATAAGTTGAATAGTTATTCTTTGGAGGGGCAATATCCTTGAGAGAGGAAGAACAAAAGTTTGAGTTTTAAACTTGATGATGACAGTAACTTTTCCTTAGGGAATCAATAATCACTTCCTTATTCGATCCGACTTGATTTGTTCTTACCGTTGGAACTCCACATCATGAGTTGAAAGCTTAATTTTAGGTTTCATGGTTGGAAACAAGCCTAGAAAAATATTTTTTGAGACTTTAATACATACATTATGGCTCCACGGGAAGAATTCTTGAGGATCAAACATCCAAAGTGGAGACGTGAGTGAGTTCTTGAGGAACAAACTTCCTTAATGGAAGACATAGGCAATTACTGCAGGAAGTGGAGAGAGTGGAGAAATGGAGACTTGGGCAACAAGTCTTCTACATCTCTAAAATGAGCAGAGAAGGAGGAATAAAGGGCAACCAACCAATCAATCAATCAATAATTCAACAAATCAATCAGCTGATATGGGTGTTTTAAGAAGAATCCACAAGCTTTTCAATAAGCTTTTGACGATTTAACATTCTAATTCTAGTATTAGCGAGTTTAAAGCAGAGATTTTTGTGTGTTATTTCATAATTCGTAGTGAAATCTAATATTTTCTCTAGCAATTCCAGAATTCTGGTTGCAAGTTATTATTTCGATGGATTTTCTCCAGAACATACAAAAAGCACAGGAATTGGTGGATGCGTGAGCATGTAAGGAAATTATAATATTTCCAAATTGAAACTGTGCCGAAATCTAACCTCTGCTCAAGGGAAAACTAGATTCTCAAGTTCCCTTAACAGTTCCCTAGAATTGAAGCGAAAAATACTTTGAAAATTGGACTGAATTGAAAGCTAAGAGAAAAGTTGCACGACCTAGCTTGAAATGTAAGAAATTTCATTGTAGACTTAGACTGAAAATGAAATACTGAAGCAAGAAAACTTTGAAATAACAAAATTTTTGGACAAAAAATGTAAAACTAAGTTGAGAATCTGGAAAAGAATTTGCTAGACTTGTAGAAAACTAATAAAAATGTTGAAATGCTCTGTGAGTCAGGTTGAATGGATAGTATCGTTCACCACTACGATGTTGATCTTCCTTTTATAGACATTCTGAATAGCGCCTCGGCCCACCTTCCTCGATAAGCGCTACGTCTCCTTTGATCTTGTTATAAATCGACCTCACTAAAGTCTTGTTCCCTAAGCAACTTCTCCACTTCCAATAACCGTTCATGTATTTTGCTATGTCATGACTTGGAGACAAAAGTCTCCTCCACCTTCTATCTTTGAGACAAAGTCTCAATATCCTTAGTTGGTAGTTTTGATAATTTATTTAAAAATTCCAAAAATATCCCTGGACTTGATTCTCACGGGCTTGAGCTTTATTGGATTGGGTTGGGCTCCGTTGGGCTTGATATATCAATTTAGCTCATTCCACTACCCTTTGAGTCGAAAAATTATTTAAATATCATTTGAGCCTAAAAATTTATTTTTAGTGTAAACAATTATATTCAAGTTTTTATCAATTTTCCAGCACAATACTGTTTTCACAGTAAAATCCAATGTTTACTTTAGCAATTCAAATATTCTAGTTGCAAGTACTATTCAAGTCTATCAACTTTCAACACCATGTTATTTCATTCATTCATAAGGAAATATAACATTTTACTTCAGCAATCAATTCCTGTTTTATTTCCATTTAGTGTTTTCCACTTTGATTATAAGAAATTGTCAAGGGAATCAAGGAGCCTACATAGTCCGATTATAAGTTTGATATTATGAATTATTCCAGTTTGGAAACACTTTAATTTCCTGACAAGTCTGCACGCTTATATTTTATATGTTTTGTATGAGATTAAAAAATCACCACAACAAAAATACTTCAAGTGTTGATTACTCAAAGTGGATTTGTTAATGAGAAAACTAGAGCCATAATCTAAGTGCACAAAAAGCTCAATTTGAAGCTTGAAAAACAGTGAACTCTCATCAAACAAATTGTTGATGAGAAATGAATGTAGACAATGATATACCAAAATAATTAATGAAACTTAAAATAATTATTATAAATTTTCTTTTGAAAAGATATAACTTTATTGATTCAGGTTAACAATAAAATTAATAGAAATATATAATAAAGTGCAGAGCTCTTTAGATGATGTCTGAGAATCTAGGTTAACCACTTAAAAATAATCATTTCGAAGACACATATATTTGATAATTCAAAATGCAAATGTCACAAGATTAGATCTGACGTATTAATGACGTGGAAGCTTGATGCAATAAGCTGCATTGATCGAGACTTTCCCAACACGAAAATCCAGCGAAGGGTTCAACGCGCTCGGCGTCTGATGATAACGTAACAAGTCGACGACAAAGAAACTTCCGAAAAACTGAGAAGTGAGCGGATTGATATAAAATCGCCTTTATTGGAAAGAAAACGTAAATATGGGTAAATAGGAAAGTTATGAGTTTGGTCGAGAATATGAAAAAATCACTATATTCTCTAATAAATGGGAGCTTGAAAAGATAATAGAATGAGAAATTTGGGTTTTCAAGCATTAAATTTATTACTAATTTATAGGATCAAATATTACTTGATTATTATTATTATAAAATATTTACAAAAAGAATTGAATTAATGAATAACCTATATAAAATTTTAAGAAAAAATAAATAGATATTTTAAGAAAAACTAAATAGATATTTTAAGAAAAATAAATGAATAATTTTAAGAAATAAGTAATGGACATCTATTTTAAAGTATGATTAAAATATGAGTGTTTCTGGAATATCAAAAGTATTTAAGCGCTTTGAAATACACCTTACAGGTGCTTCTAAAAAAACATTTTTGGGTGTGTTTTTAAAATTTCAAAAGCCCTTCTCCAAATATTACCAAACATTTTTTAAAATTTTTTAAAAACACTTTTAAATGTTTTTATGGCTATAAACAGTTTTAAAAAGTATGGTCAAATAGGTCCTAAGTTCTCTTTTTTTGATATGTTGAGTTCTTTACAAATGAGTGTCGAGTGTTTTACTTATGAGCTAGGTATGATGAGCAACAAATTCGAAGTTATTGAGTTGGTTTTCATCTTTCTTTTTCTTTTTTTTATATTTTTGATGGCTTTGCTTGAACACTTTTTGATGTAATAAACGATTAAGCTAATACTATGGTGAGACAAAAAAGCTATAAGAAATTGAATCGATTGAAGCCGGCATTAGATCAATCGGTTTGGTTTTGGACCCCTGTTTATACAATTCTGGATTTTGATTTTGAGTTTATAAAGAAAAATATAAAAATATGATGGTTTACCGATTTAACCAAGGTGAAAAGCCAAAATAAAAATACGAATATTAAACTAGTTATATTGTTCATGTTCCTACAACTCCAATAGAATAAAAATATATTAACATGACAAGAATATTCATAATGAGCTGCAAAATGATGTTAACTTTCAAAAGACAGTAAATAATGTATTCAATTGTACTTCATAGTTCACATTGATTATGGTTTCAAAGAGAATTATTTAATGTGATTAGTTTTATTAGGAGAATTATTTAATGTGATTAGTTTTATTAGGTCGTTATTTGGAAGAAATTCATTTACAAAGAAATTATTTTAACGTGAATATTTTGGAAGAGATTGTTGAACTTACTTTTTTTGAAAAAATATAATCTAATATGTAATATTCTATATCATTATAGTTTATTACTTTCATCAATTTTTGCATGAAAAAGATGATTAAAAAATAAATTTATAATTAAAAAAAATTAAAAAAATAAAAATAAAAATATAGGACATATTTTAAATGGAATTAAAATTTTATTTTTTGATTTTGGTTAACAAAAAACTGGTTAATCGAAAAAATGGTTAACCATGATGACGATTAGGTTTTTGGTTTATATAAATAAAAAACCAAAAACTATCGATTGATTTATTTTTAGTGGTGTATGGTTACGTTAACCAAACCATGCTCACCCTTATACTTTGTTGATTTCCATCTTAAAAACCATAAAAACATTATAAATAAAATATACAATAATGAAATACGATTTAAAAATTATTTTAACATTAAGATAACAAGAATTGGAAAAGTTCAATTAAACCTTCTAAATTGTAAATATATTATTGTAAAAAAATATTATATGTGGACAGACAAAAATATATAAAGAGACAAAAAATATTATATTGTAAAAAAATGCTAATATGGTATTAATTTTAAAAAAATTCGTAAAATTAATTTTTACGACATTTTTATTAAAGTAAATGAGTAATTGTAAAATTAAAATATTAACGAATATAGAATGATATGAATTTTAAAATTTTAATTATATTTATCACAGATTTGAAACCGGCAAATATTACGACTGAAGAACGCCCATTTACAGCCAATAGTGTTTAGACTTGGGCCGGCCCATGCGTGGCCCAGTATCGCCCTACTTCCATTATTGAGTTTTATCCCAAACTAATTTTTAAAAAAATTACCAAAATGGTTTGAAAACCGCAGTTATGCACTAATGCCTAATTTAGTGCCTCTTTTTCATGTGAGTTTAAAGTTAAAATAATTCATTAAAAAAAAAAAAAACACATGTAGACCTTATTTTAAAATATTTACAAAATTAGTTTTTTTTATTTTTTAAAATCGTATTTATTAATTATAGTTTTAAAAATTACATGTATATATTCTTTACACTTGCTGGTCTTGGAGATATGATGGTAAACACAAGGAAGAGAGAGTGTATTCAATCGACTACTATGGTCTTCCTCTTCTTTGTACCAAGGCATTGTAAGACTTTGCAAGAGAACGAATTTCCCCTATGCTTTCTCGTTCTCCTTCCAAAGCACATAATGCAAGACATGAGGGAGATGGTTAATTTTACTATTTTACTTTTGACTTGTTGTAAAGTCTTCCCTTGCTTTAAGAGTACTTGAGAGAGCCTCAGGGAACAACATCCAAGCAAAGAAAAAGTTATTTTCAACAAGAAGATGAAGGTGTAGTCTCCAACGGTCATCATAAGGCCGATTCTTAGTTTTTGTATATGAGCGAAGATATGCAAGTCGAAGGAGAGACATGCCAAGGAGAAAGCTATCTGGACATGATAGTAAAGAGGATTGTTAGATTATTATATTGTTAGATTTATTTTGTATTTTCCTAGGATTGTGATTTGTATTTTCCTAGGGTTGTATAAGCTTTAACATATAAAGAACTATAACATCTTGTAATTCACGAGTTTATAACGTATTATAAGAGACTCAGGTGCTTTCTTCATGGTATTAGGCGGGGTTGAGTTTTCTCGCTCTCACGGTGCAGGCATTACGTTGTAGGTGTGAAACTTCTTTTCGACAAACACCAGCACGCCATCGTGACTTTTTTTTTTTTTTTTTTTTTTCTCACAGCCACGATTGATCATTGTTTTCTCCACGTCATGACCTAAAGCGATTACGGGCTGCCGGGAGCTAGAACTTTGTGAGCGATCACGATGTCGCGGCGGTCATCGGAAAATCAAATCCTGCGGTCGCTAAAGTCCATTGTTGTCCTTTTTGGCGTTGCGCACGCAATGGCGTCGGAATCCATGCGTGCATGTGCACTTCACGCTCCTGCATCACGTAGGGCTTGTCGTAAACCGCGTCGGCGCCCAATCGACACGTGACTAGCACCCGTGCCGTGACGGCGCTTGTTGGTTGTGCCATGTCGGTCGAATTGACTTTACCCGCGTCGGCGGATTACGGGCTTACCCGCGTCCTCGGCCGTTGGCCGAAATTTGACCGGTAGCGTTAGACTTATTTTTGCGTCCCAATTCCCATTTCACTAATACATTTTCTATTGAATTTTGACAGCGCCAAGTGATGAGATTTATAGTCCGATTCAAGTTATTTTGAATGGAGATAATTTTGCCCGATGGTACCGAGCCATCAAGTGGTTATCACCGAGGTCGCGAGTTATGGGCACTATAATGCTACGATGGCGAGTCTTATTCGAACAAGTGAATGAGCGATTCGCCTATTCTGTTTAGTTGAGAGTTGAGAAAGTGTTAATCATTGAATCATCGGCCCCGGTTTACGTAATACATATTTCATCCATTGTTGATGAATTTGGCAACGATGATATTGCGAAAGTTTGGGACACCACTTTGTTACTCGGTATCTTTGGATGTCTGGGTGCTCATGACTTTAAGCTCACCGCCCAGCGAGAACTTTATCATATTAAATGCGTGAACTAGGTGAGTGAATCAGCGTATATCGCGATGGTTAAATCTGTTGGGATCGATTAATTGCATCGAACGCGAGTTCTCTCGGTCTGCGGCTGAGGTGGTTTTATGTTCACGTGAACAAGATTCTTGTTTCGAGTTTTAATGGAGCTTAAGTGATGAGAGTTTGAATCAGTAAAGTCATATTCTCCCATCGGGATCCCTTTACCAACGTCTCACAGGTATTCATAAGTTAGTTGATAATGAGACAGATCTTCGATTTGAACCCGTTCCCCATCTATGGACCATTGGTTCTTAACTACTTTCACACGTACCGTATTACGTGATGACTCCTATTTTCCTATCGGAGTTCACTACCTATGTTTTCAGCGGCCAAAGGGAATAATAATAGGAGGACATATGATAAAGTCTTTCTTATGTCGGGTTTCTATAAGAACAAAGATGGTATGTTGGGAAACTTGTTACCTTTAGTCAGCATTCTTTAAAAAACAGTTGCTTTGACCTAGTGCGAATTAGCACTCTATTCCAAGTGAGGTCTTGCCTCAAATGCTCTTTTATATGGATCTACGGGATGGTTAATGTACCCACACTTTTGAGGTTCATCTTTCCATCTTCCCGGGTTAAACCCGACAACCTCTTTCTCACGATTATTAGGTGCCTCACATCTTGGCTTCTTGGTTGCTAACTGCGATCGTATGAAACGCCTGCGATGTTGTACCTTCCACACACTCTGCCTGCTCCACTACCGCCTTACATTGCAAATGGTTCTCCCAGCATGCATGTCTCTCATCTTAATAACGTCTCATGACCTTGTCATTTCCAATTTTACAGATTCGAGCTCACTCATAATCTTCTTTTTGTTTGGTGACTCATGAACTTGGTTTTTCTCTAGCTTTTCCTCTACTAGTGTGGTTGTGCGAGGATTCTCAGACGGAGACGGTGTTGGGGCTGCCGAAATGGGTCGGAAGAATTTATTTGAAACTCTGCTCTTTTCATTTACCATCCTACAAATCTCTGCAGCCTGCTTAGTCTCATGATAGAGCACCTCTTCTCTTGCTTTATGGCATTCTCACCTTAGTCATGCATCTATCTATAGGATTAAACAACTAGTTTCTAGAGGTTTGTTAGGTTTTGTTTCAAATAAGAGTTTTAATTGTATGCCTTGTCAATTTGGAAAACAAACTGCTTTACCATTTAATAATAGTGTTTCTCGTCTTCTTCTTGCTTTTGATCTTGTTCAAGTGATGTATGGGCCCCTCCTCCCATTTCTACTCGTTAGGTCACGTTACTTTATTTTTGTGGATGATTTTTTAAGATATCTTTGGTTTTATCTCTTTGAGAATATCGTTATGAACTTTATCGAATATATCATTGACTTTACGAAATGAAGTTGAAACAGTTTCTAAACTATCAAAGTTTTCGGTTGATAATGCAGGAATATAAAGCACATGGTTACCTACATTCTACATCGATTTGGTATTGTTCCTCATTCCTCTTATGCGAGACACTTCTCGGCCGAAATGTGAGGTGAAGCGCAGAAACTTCATCACATTCTTGATGTTGTTCGTCTTCTGACTATTGCGACTTGCTCTTTCTGGAGTTTTGAAGTTGCTCTGCGATTTTACCATCAAATCGAATGCATCGCCTCCCAGTATTCAGTCAAAACTCCGCGCGATGCATTGTTTGGTTCTTCTCCTATGACTTACTTAGAGTCTTTGGGAGGTGTCTGTTTGTTCTTCTTGAGATCATGAAAGAAACAAACTTAGTCGTTCTCGTTTGTGTTGTTTTTCTTGGGTATGGAATTGAGAGCAAGGAATAGGTGTTATGATCCCATTAGGAAATGTCTTCGTGTTTCTCGGCATGCTCTTTTTGAGACTTTCTAGAAATGTTTACTAACTACCTCATGTTCTGTTTCCTTATTCCCTCTGTCGATCCTCTCCCGACCTTTTCTTGAGGAGTCTCCCACCTCTCACGTAAAGTCTCCCCGCCCATTACTTTAATGTTCCTTCTCATGCATCGATGGGCTTCCCTCCGCAGATCATCGACATGCCCGATCTTTTTATTTGTGAATCCTGGCGGTCCCGCGAAAGGCTCTGTGCACTTAAAGCTACATTCCCATCGGGTAACTTCTCTTCCTTCTCACCTTCGTGAGGCTTTCATTGCTTTGCTGCTCTTGCCTCTCTCGAGAACCTCGGACCTTTCATGAGGCTTTCCTACAACCCTTTATGGGAGCAAGCTATGAAAGAAGAGTTGATTCTGCGTAAGACTGAAACAGCTGGGGATTACGGTTGATCTCCCTTTAGAAATGCAGTGGTTGTAAATGGGTTTATAAGATCAAGACTCGTCGGATGACAGCATTACAGTCATTCTAGGAGCTCGCCCTTGTTGCCGAGAGGGTTTTACTCGGGGTATGAGATTGATTATGAGAGACTTTTGCTCAGAGTGGCTCGACTTTCTTACAGTCAAGACTCTTGTGCTCGTTTTAGTTGCTCTACAAATGGCCACTCTTTGGGATGGATGTCAGTACTTTTTCTTAATGGTGAACTCTGGAGAAGTCTATAGCAAACTTCCTCACAGTTGCACCTCTACCCTACAGGGTTCCCTCATGAGTATTTCCGACTCGATTGGACACTTTATGGTCTTAAACAAGCTCCTCGAAGCATGGTTTGCAGGGATTCGGTTCTCACCATCTGACATGGTTTTAAATTGAGTTCATACGATAGCGGCTTTTAAGGAGCTGATGCAGTCATGGTATTACTTATTCTCTCTTGTATGTTGATGATATGATTATTACAAGTGATATACGGGGTATTCGGGATCTAAAGCACTTTCTTGATGTCAATTTGAAATGAATCTCGGCCCTGTAATTACTTTCTTGAGTCTAGAAGTTTCTTCTTACGCAAATGGTTATTATCTTATCGGATAAGTATACTTCAGTAAAACCCAGGGAAAAATTCAATTTTAAAAATGGTAAGCATGGTAATTTCGATTTAAGCAAGAAAATTTTCTAGATCTCGGATGGCCAAGCTTGAGGACTTCCAGATTGAAATCGTCCTTGAAATCTAGCTTCTACTGTCAATTTCATCGAATTAGAGACGGGAGGTCGAATTACGTTTCTGAGCGTGGGGTGTCGGATTATACATAACCTGAGGAGAGAGTGACACATTGCAAGAACTATGTGGTGCACTTGAATGTAATGGCTCATAATTAGTCACATGATTGATGATGCGATAAAAAATAAAGGAATTAAGAAAAGGAAAATAAGAAATAATAATAATAATAATAATAATAATAATAATAATAATAATAATAAATAAAAATAAATAAAAAGCATAAAAGTCAAAACAAATAGACAAACGGGTAAGGCGTGAGAATAGCGTGGAGAGAGATTTTATTTTTTTATTTTTCTTCTCTTTACTTCTTTCACTCGGATGATCTCACGAATGGGGCCACGAGGTTTTAAGTCGAGTGAAGCTAGGGGAATTGATCACGCGTGGACACCAAAGGAATCTTGGGTTTCGTCGAAGATTCACGAGGTAGGGATTTTCCTACTTGTGTTATTTCTAGCCTAAAAGGCTGGTACAATGGTTTTTTAAGATTAAGCTGAGGTAGAAAGGTGAGACCATAAATTCCAGTCCTCAGAGTACTTTGGATTGGAGTGTAGAGATTTTGAGGAATTTTGGGACTATTTTTAACAGTCCCAAATTGTGTTGAGGTTTGATTTTGCTCAGGGACGATGTCTTGGTTTTGTGTTAATGTTTGGTATTACAATATTTGGTGATGAAGGCAGGTAGGAGGACTGAGGTCACCTTGTTTTATATGGGTCAGAGATTTGGAGCCATTTGTAGTATTATTCTTGCTAATGAATAATGTGAATAATCTTGAAGAAGAATTAGTAACATAAAATAATTGACACAAGAATTTTTTTTTTTTTTTTTTTTTGTGAAAATGTGTATGGTTGAGTGATTCAAATGAATTCTTTCAAGTATTTTGATGGTGATGCGTGAGCTAATTTTGGTGCATAAGTGATTGGCAATTACATAACATGTTTTATGTGATTTAATTATGTTAATATATATGCATGTGAATATATTAGCATGAATGTAGTGGAATTGGCATCACGCATTCCATATGCAGGGAGTAACCTAGAAATTGGAGTGTGAGTGCATAGTTGAGATGGAACCTTTGTGTTAGGTGTTTGATGGTGTGTCGTGAATACAAGGTTGTGGATGACACCGCGTAGGGTGTTGATTAGTGAGACTTGATTAATAAAGACAAATGAATCCAGAATGATGCATGGGTTAAGAAATGGAAATGGCTCGTGCATTTCATATACCTTTGGGAAAACTTTAAAAACAATAGAGGTGATGAGTGCGTGAGGTGGTTTTTAGCAGAGAGAATTGTTCGGAGGGTTGACCCAGCCAGTATTATTTATTGGAGTGTGTCACTTCTACAACCTTGGGAGGTTGCAATTCATGTAATATCTGGCCGTCGAGTTGCCCAATTGATATACATGGGAGGAGTTATTGTCTACCACAAAAATAGATTATCGAGATCTGTCCACTATTTATATAGGTTGTCCACGGTTAAGCAAATATATCTTTGTTTGGAAATGGTTTTTCATTCATGGCAATCGTATTTGAAGTCAGTGAAGCTTCGAGGTGTATGGGTGTAAGAGACCGCGATATCATAGTTCACATATGTAGCGTGTATCTTCTCATGTGTTGGAGTGTAAGAGACTGGTATCATGCAGAAAGATTATGTTGCCCAAGAGAGCACGCAGTCCATCATTTATCACATAGACACCCGGGTTGTATGATAGAACAAAGGAATTCAACAGGATTTGTTGCCCTTAACGCATTGGTATGGAGCGTGAAGCTGTTTCTTGGGTCGTGTTGGCCTGGTGGCAGTTGTCATGATTAGGCGCCATACATGTGAAGCAGTAGGTGAGTTGACTCGGGATATATTCCACTCAATGGCATAATATTGGTAGTAGAGCGGCGGGCTGATACGTGGGCGATTAGTGAGTGCGGAGGTACCGTGCAGCAGCGTATGAATGTTCGGTGGCTGGAATATCTGCAATATTCTGTTTGGGATGTGTGTTTGATTATGTGACCATTGCATGTGCGCTTAGGTAGGAGCTGGTGGTTGGGGAGTTATCGCTTCATGACACGCTCACCATCGAGTCTGGTGGTGACTTTGCATTCAGGACCACTTCCCATATGAAGAAAGTCGGATTAGTATTTAATATATATTTTGTAAATACCTATATAGTTATATTATTGTATCAGTGATGTAATTTAAACTCTTATGGACTATGGTTTTATAATTAAACGCCTTTGCCTTATGTTTGAGTATGGATAAATGGGCCCACTAAAATGGCCCATTTTTACTAACGTCTTGGACCACTATGTGGCCATATTAGGCATTTTGGGACATGTTTTTTTGTATTTGGGTAGAGATTTCCACATCTGAAAGGAGACTACATGGAATTTAGTGTGAGTGGTGTGCGAGGTTACTCGGCGTAGCAGTATGCATGAGTTGACGGGTTGTCGGTGTACTGGTTTTGGGCGTCATACTTCACGAGTCACGTTTTACCTGAGGCCCCGATATCAGCGATGGCAAGATAGTCGGCACATATTGAGAAGGTATAGCTAATAACGCTCGATTCTTATGATGGCGGAATCTTCTCGATGTTATTCTGGAGGCGACTGTTGGGGTCACAATCTATCTCACTAATACTAAGCTTTGATATTTCCTATGGATTCATGCGATCGATCGGGTTTATGAGCGCCCCACAGATCTCATAAATCATGCTCTTGTTCTCATGATTCTTGATGTATGAAAGGTACACTCATTTGATGGTCTTCATTTTTGCTTTTATTCTTCATTAACCCTTCAAAGCTTGTATTTAGATACAGATTAGGCGGGGTGGTCCCAGCGTCGTCGATCTAACTACGAGGATATTGTTTTTAACTGGGTGATTAACATCTTATTGGAAGAAAGTAGAGTGATTACGTGCCCGGGTAGGTTGGTGGGAATCGACAAATTTTTAAACTAAACGCCAGTAGTTGCATAGCTCTTTATGATATAATTAGTTCTTCTAGGGTCGAACACAAAAGATAGGTTTTCTTAGGTGTAAGTGACTGATTAAAGGTTAAAATGAATTGAATTGATTTGGATTTTAAGGTTTCTTAAAAAAAAAGCGGTGAGTTTGATCGAAGGTAGAAAGCGGAAATAAAATGAATAAAAATATAAAAAGAACTCCTTTGAAGTAATAAGACCATTGGGTTTGAAATGCAAGATGGCGAGGGTCAGCCGAAAGGGTCCCTTTCTCGTCATTTGAGGAATGACTTTATAGTCATTTCTTTGAGCAGGATCTTCATTTGCAACATTGGCTGAGACCCCCAATAATTTTCCTTTAGGAAATATAGCATTTACATTGAACATAAATGCTCCAATTGATTAAAATTCATCTCATAGACCTACATACATTGGCTGGAAAACTAAATGGCAACTAATGAATCTCGGTGGATACAACGGCAAACATCCATTAAGAAGCCACAAAGGGTGCAGTATTCCCAGTGAGGCACATCGAGGGATTTAAACCTAGAGTGAGAGATAGAAACATAAATGGCAATAAATGCTTGCGTTAAAAACATGAGAACCAACAGTTTACCTCATATTCAAATATTCACTATACATGAAGGGTATTTAAGGAAAAATTACAAAAAGGGGTCACTATTAAAGGTGGAGAGGAAGCATGGGTAATTTTCTGCAACATGTGAAATTCTCAGAGTTACAATTTTTCGCGAACCCCGCAAAATTTTGTAGTCGCCATAATTTCTTGTTTTCCTCGCTCCCTTCTTTCCTCTGGTTTCTGATTTGCAATACCTACTTAACTCCTGATTCTTCGTACTTGGAGCTGACTCAATAATTTTACGGAAGTTTCGTCGCAAAACTACAAAATAGCTTCGCAAAATGCGACGTAGTATAGCTTCTGGACCTTAATGTGCAAATCGGGTTAATTAAGTTGATTAGTACACAAAAAGTGCTTAAAACCTCCAATAACCAAGGTTCAAAATAGCACTATTTGGGCACTAATCACTCCCCCCAACTGACACATTGCTAGTCTCTTAGCAATGAAAGAAAGAAAGAACAATAAAACTATAACAAAATTATGTTCTCAAAAATGGTATTTCTAAAAGTATGTGGATGAGTAATGCCTAACCTTCAATGAGAATCACCAAAACCCTGCCCAATAACCATCTCGAGAGAGTGAATACCCATACGTAATTCAAAGATCAAAAGAGAGTTTCCTTCTCTGTGAGAATCAACCTAGAACTTCCACCAAAATCTAAGTGTTTATAAGATTAGTTTTCTCATAACAATAACCGCCAACCGCACTCCCCCAACCAAGCTATCACACAACCTAGTACACTAACCGACCTAAATAGATCATGACCCACTTCCTTATTCCACATTTCATTTTGTGGTTGCGTGAGGTATACGTCGATAATCTACTTCACCAAAGTCTACGTAACGTGATCCAATCGATGACTCCCAACCACCAAGGCTTGAGCATCGTCATGAAGGATTTCAACCACTAACTCTTCTCGTGTTTCACCCCGCATCAAATGATTTCAAACTCCAGCACCTACAACTGCTAAACTCCGCCTATTCACCCGTATAACGAGCACTCCAGCCTATGGGCTCCCAACCAACAAGGCTTAGGCATCGAGCGCCAAAGACTTCACATACCCTCGAACCGTGCTCGGGTTTCAAGGCAAAGCATTGAAATTTTTGTTTTTGTTTTTTTTTTTTTTTTTCACTTCTTTTTATTTTGGAAGACTCATTGACCTTCTTTTCATGGGGGGTCCTTAACCTATTAAAGGTGATCAACAAAACCAGGTCATGCTTTTGCGAGATTTAGGAGGCTAGACAGCTTTTTCACCATCATGAACCCGATGTGCAATGTTGTGTGGTTAGCTAGAGGTGGAAGAAAAAGGTCGAAAGCAACAAGAATTCAACTAATCATCCACTCAATTAGGCATGGAACTAGTCTAACATCAACAGAATTGGACAATGTTTCAACTTTTCAAACTACAAGGCAGGCAAAACACAAAAAAAGGGTGGTTTTGAAATCAGAATCAGAGCCAAGGATATATAAAAAGATATATGACTATATTTTTCGGCTTTACAAAAAGAAACTAACATCTTCACAACTAAAACAAAATGGAAGAAGCTACTGAACAAAACAAATGGACTTGCTAAAAAATAGTAGTAAAAACATAATGTAAAAGTCACTTACTTCGCTAACTCTCCCCCCAACCAAATGTCAAGATTATCCCCAATAGTCTGATTGAGTTAGAGAAGGAGTGCTACCTCCTCGATGAGCAAATACAAGTGGATGACATCCCTCCGCCCCTGCAGGTTGGGAGGAGTCATGTCGGGTCGGAGGAGACCCATCGCACTAACGCTAGCATGTCCAATGAAGCCAGAGGGTGTCAGGTGGTCAGCATCGTGTCAGCCGGAGGATGATCTGAAGAGGCCTAGGAAGGTATTGATGGAGAGATAAGAGGTAGGCTCAGGTGACTCTGAATCTGCACGAGGATGGCTTGGTTATGTGCAATGGCGGTTTCTGTGCGTGTCATCCTCTCAGCTAAAGCTGTGTGGGCAGCGCAAAAGATGCTGACGTGGCTGAGAAGGTGCGGACTGCATCCATAATAATGAGAAAATCCCGAGTGGATATGGAGATATGCTGCGATGGTGGCACTGATGTACTAGGTCCAATTGACGCTGTAGGAGCTGGAGGCAATCGGAGGTGCGTAGGATGCCGCCGATGGTACGGAGCGTGGATCGCTGGAGCTGCTAATTGTGTAATCTAGGGCTCCTCTGTATCCTCTGCAGGATGGTCAACTGCTATGTCCTCAGCTATGTCCTGAGGTGGGAGGTGCTGAGCACGTAGCAGAAGCTGCCACTTGTCAACAGTAAGAATGGCGGAGCAATCTTGGCTACGCTCTAATCGGGGCTTAACAGGAAAACCCATATGCTTTAACACCTGGCATAGGAGCCTCGGGAATAGGAGGGGTGTGGACTCAGCCCGAGTCAGGTTCCTACGATGGACCTTATCCTCAAAGTGGAACAAGAAGGTCATGAAAGCCCAGCAGGGCTGAACCAAAAACCCTCGAATTTGCGATATAAAGCCTCCAGAATAGCTCTTCTCCGCTGTACGATATGTTGGAGTGGGAAGAGGTTAGACCGCAAAGATATGGTCGAGCACGTGAGCATAATGGGGAGCGCTCACGAAAATGATAGACCCCGCTGACACGCTCGGGATAATATGCGAATCCATCTCCCGAGGCGAGGGTGGGACCATACTAGTCACCGAGTCAAGCAGACACCTGGGAAGCCGAATAGCCGCAATGTCCGCGCCAAGTGTCCCTCACGCCATCAACGGAGAAGTGACGGGCGGTAGGACGGGACGCTTTGATGTCATAGTATGGAACTCCATGACTCACCCGGGTAGAAACCGCGCGGGTCATAAAAGGCTCTGTAGGAGTAGCCGGGCCAGACAAGCCTTATGGAATCTCTAAGCTCGAGATAGGCAGCAAAAGCTGGAAAATCATAATATGTCTTGTCGTGCACTTCCTTGGTACCACAATCTGAATTGCCTATAATGGGGCCGCAATGGAAGAAGGGGCGCCGGATAATAGAAGCAAGAGACAGATCTGAGGGGAAGTCATCAACTGGTGCCTGAATAGGTGGGGGAATGGGGCTTCTGGGGCCTCGAACTGGATGACTCGCCCGGGCCCAAAGCCTGGGCTCTCTTTGGAGGTGGGGCCCTTCGAGATGGCCATAGGTGATAAGGAGATGGAGGAGTAGGCCCAACCCGCGTATCATACCTGCGGGGGGCAGGAGCAGCAGGGGTAGGAGCTGGAGAAGCGGCAACGACTGCAGCGGGAGGAGTGCCCTGTCCTGAGGCAGGGGCGCCAGCACTAGTAGGGGCGGCCGCACTGGTAGGGGCGACGGTGGCATCGACAGGGGGCGGAGAAGAAGGTCGCACCCAGGGCCTAAAGCTAAGCCCTTCGCGAGTCTTGGCCATGCTTGGATTAGGGAAAAGATGGAGAGGGTGGAGAGGTTCTCTGCTGCAGGAAAAGGGAATGAAATGAATTAAGAAGGGGGGTGGGGTTTATATAGAGGGATTGGGTAAGGTGAAGGGGCTAGTTAAATAGTGTCCATAAATGGGCATTAAAAACTAGGCTAAAAAATATGGGGAAATTTATGGTAGGGTGCAAGAAACGAAGAGATGCGCGGAGACGGCAGGTGGAAACCGAAGACTAGGGGCAAACAGAATTCTTCGAGGGCTTAAAATTTCAACCTCCGCAGCCATGACTTTGCCTTTGCTACACCTCGCAAAATGTATCAATACCAAAAAAATATGAGAATGTGCACATGATAATGAGAAAAATTACAAAGAAAACTAATCTAAAATTTAGGTAATTATGTAAAATTACAAAAAAAACTAAAAGTAGGAGAGACAAAAATTCAACAAAATTTAGAGTGGTTTTTGAGTCTCTGCAGAAACCACGCCCACTCAAGTAGCCTTTCAAGTTCAAGGAGGATCAAGGAGGGGGATCTCCTCCTTGTATGTTGCAAACTGTGCGTATAGGGCTTAACTTCGCCTATTGACTCAACTTCTCGTCATCTCGAATCGAAAGGAGTTCACTGATCTATTTAGGATGAACTTTGTGGATGATGAATGGATCAGTCCATCTTGACTTGAGTCGCCCGAGAAGAAGTGGAGCTTAACTGCGCAACAAGACTTGGTCCCCATGCTTGAAAGTTTTGCGTGCTATTATTTGATCATACCATTTCTTCAATCTGTCTTTTGCAATTTTGGAGTTCAAGTAGGCATCGTTTCGCAATTCTTCCAATTAATTGATGTCGAGGACCCTTTTAGGCATTTCTTCCCAAATCCGTGTTGTTGATGGCCCACTCATGCCTTATATTCAATCTCTACAGACAGTGGCATGCTCGCTCTAAACCAGTACGAGACATCTCCAAGAATGGTCTGAAGGCCGTCTCAGATGCCTACATGAATCTAGCAAATTGAGACCAATCTTTTATGTTAGAGTTCACCACTTTCATCAATATGGTCTTAATTTCTCTGTTGGCGAGCTCAACTTGACCACTAGTCTGAGGGTGGTATGGGGTGGCCACTTTATGTTCACACCTCATATTCGCTAGAGGTTCTCTGGCTTATCGCAGGCGAACCTTCGCTTCACCGATTACGGCCTCGGGACCCCAACTGAGAAGACATTTTCTTCAAAATTTGAGCACCACCTCAGGTTCATTGGTCCCGCAAGGGCATCAAGCCCAACCCACTCGACACATAGTCAACTCCCACCAATATGTATATGTATCCAAATAAAACCGTAAATGGTCCCATAAAGTCGATGCCCCAAACATCGAATAAATCAACTACTAAAATTGGCGTTTTAGGGGCACTGCGACGGCGAGAGATCTTCCTAGTCTTTGGCATTTGTCGCATGGCACTCCGCATAATGCCAGGGGCATCCTGAAATGGAAGGCCAATAGAACCCAGATTGGAGCACCTTCATGGCAGTCTTCTGCGAAGCAAATGACCTCCACATGCATTTCATGGCAGTGATTGAGTATTCCTTGCTGTTCTTCCTCAGGCACACATCTTCTAATTATCTGATCAACACAATATTTGAACAAGAATGGCTCTTCCCAATAGTAGGAATGAATCTTTGCAAAGAAGAACTTCTTGTCCTATGCCTTCCAGTCAACTGGTATTTCTCTTGTTGCCAAGAAATTGGCAATGTGAGCATACGATGGGGCATTTTCCACATGCAACAGGGACTCCTCAGGAAACTCATCATTAATTGGAGGGTTGTGGGTGTTGTGTGCTATGGTTAGTCGCAAGAGATGATCCGTAACAACATTCTCCACCCTCTTTTTATCCTTGATTTGCAGGTTGAATTCTTGAAGGAGGAGAACCCACCCAATGAGCCTAGCCTTGGCATTTTGCTTGGTGAAAAGGTGCTTCAAAGCCGAATGGTCTGTGAAAATTATGATGTCTGACCCCACCAAGTATGCACGAAATTTATCCAAGGCATGTGACCACCGCCACGCTTCTTTCTCGCAGGTATAATTTTGTGCTTCATTTAACGATTTGCTTGCATAGTATACCACATAAGGTTGCCCTTCTTCTCTTTGACCAAGGACTGCTCCAATGGCAAGGTCAATCGCATCGCACATAACCTCAAAAGGTAACTGCCAGTTGGAGGCCCTTACTACCGGTGCAATGGTCAAGTAGGTTTTGAGCTCCTCAAAGCTCCTTTGGCAGTCTTCATCCCATGCAAATTTGGTGTCCTTTTCCAGTAGCTTGTAAAGAGGTTTAGCAATTTTCGAGAAGTTCTTGATGAACCTCCTATAGAAACCTGTATGCCCAAGGAATTGCCTTACTGTTTTCACATTTATGGGAAAAGGGAGTTTGGAAATTATCTCAAATTTTGCCTTGTCAACCTCAATTCCCTGATTGGATATGATATGCCCCAACACAATTCCTTGGTTGACCATAAAATGACACTTTTCCTAGTTCAGCACCAAAATTTTCTCAATGCACCTATGCAGGACAATTTCCAGGTTGATCAAGCATTCTTCAAAACTCCCTCCATATACTGTAATGTTGTCCATGTAGACCTCCATAATGCACTCCGCTAAATCACTGAAGATACTAAGCATGCATCTCTGGAATGTGGCAGGGGCATTGCATAGGCCGAAGGGCATCCTCCTGTAAGCATAAGTCCCAAATGGACAAGTGAAAGTGGTCTTTCTTGGTCCTCGCAGCACTTCAATCCGAAGCAAATTTCACAGCCATCCAAAAGCAAGAGAAGGGTGCCTTGAAATTTCCCCGAGGAGCCGATCCATAAAGGTAATGGGAAGTGATCTTTGGTCACTCATTCAGCCTCTGTAGTCACCGACACCCTCCAACCCATAGTGCAAGGCGGAAGGTGTCCTTTGCTCTCTCTCTCTCTCTCTCTCCCCCCTCATTACAAGATCGTGGTCACCCATTTTTTTTGGCACAACCCGAAAGCTGGACTCACCGTGCATATCGACATGGGGTATATAATACCAGCTTGTAGTAGTTTTAGAACTTCTGCATGTACTACTTCCCACATGTGAGGATTCAATCTTCGCTGTGGCTGCCTGACTGATCTCGCTTCTTCTTCTAAATAGATGTGGTGTGTGCAAACCAAAGGGCTAATTCCCTTCGAATCATAGATTTTCCTCCCAATAGCTTGCTTGTTCTCTCGGAGGATGTCCAATATTAGATCGCTTTCCCCGTTGTGGAAGTATCGGGAAAGGTGGAGGATATAACAACTGGACATTGCTCATTTTCTTCTAAGTATGCATACTTTAATTCTAGCGGAAGAGGTTTGAGATCCAACTTTTGAGGCTCATTGGTTCCTTCCTCAATCAGTTTAGGTAGAATTTCTTCATTTTTTTTCTCCATGGCCCATGTACAACACATATTTCCTAGGTTTCCTGCAACTCTTCAGACAAATCAGACAACTCCTTAATCAAAGACATCTGTAGTTGTCGCGTCGCCTGTTCCTCCGTAATAGCATCAATTATGCAAACCTCCTCTAGACCCTCTTCCAATGGTTGCATATGCTTCTTGCTCAAGTGGAAGATATTGAGTTCCAAGGTCATGTTCCTGAATGTAAGTTGCATAATTCCATTTCGGCAATTGATGATCGCATTGGAGGTGGCTAAGAATGGTCTTCCAAGGATTATAGGCACATAATTAGCTCCCACTGCAACTAGCTTAGTATCAAGCATAACAAAATCTATAGGATTGTAGAATTTGTCCACTTGTATTAACACATCCTCCACAGTGCCCTTCGGGATTTTTATGGATCTGTCTGCTAGGGACAATGTGATGGTGGTGGGCTTAAGCTCTCCCAAACCCAACTGCTTGTACACTGAATAAGGCAGCAGGTTGACACTGGCTCCCAAGTCTAGCAATGCCTTTTCTACACAAGTTCCCCCGATGTTCACCGAGATGGTAGGACAACCCGGGTCTTTGTATTTCACTGGGGTCTTGCATTGAATAATGGCATTGACTTGTTCTCTCAGGAAGGCCTTCTTGTCAACATTTAACCCCCTCTTCACTATACACAGGTCCTTTAAAATTTTTGCATAAGTTGGAACCTGTTTAATCATGTCTAGTAGGGGGATGTTGACTTTCACCTGCCTTAGCACTTCTAGAATCTCAACCTGATTGATGGCCTTCTTCTTACTTTTTAATGCTTTAGGAAAAGGTGGAGGTGTGCTCTTCTTCACTGCATCTTCTTTAATCACAATCTTTTCTGGTTCAGCTTCCTTTTCCTCTTTATCTGATTCTGCTGGTTTGGGGACTGGCTGCTCAACCTCCTTTCCACTTCTCAAAGTGATCACTGCTTTGACTTCATCTATCCTGGAAGTTGGCTTGCTAGAAGAGCTCAATTCATGCACTCTCCTAGGATTGGGCTATGTCTGAGAGGGGAACTTTCCTTTTTCTTGCACCTGCTGCTGGTTTGTCAACCTATAAATCAAATATTGCAGATTGTCAAATTTTTGGGCAAGATCAAACGTCAATCTTTTGTTCGGTGTGCTTTCCTCTTTGTGCTCCGATCCTCGGTTAACAGTATTTCTGCTTGCCTTTTTGTTCTTCTACAAAACTGCCCACCACTTTGCTCAAATTCAATATAGCTTGCTCTACCGGAGATGAGGCTGGTGGTAGTTGTGGTTGAGATGAAGAACCATGCGTTGTGTGCACCAGGGGGTATATATGCTGGAGGCTTTGGTTTCCAAGAGAGGTTAGGATGGTTCCTCCAATTGGGATTATATGTGTTGTTGTATGGGGCATTGGTTGGTGGCTTGTATTGGCCCACAACTGGCTTGTTCAGCTATCAACTCCCTCATTTAAGGAATAGTTGGGCATTGCTCTCTTGGATGCTCAACAGACTGATAAATGAAGCAAGGCTGGTTGGGCACAGGTGTCTCAACCACTACTTGCACCTTGTGTTGATTTCTCATTTCTAGCTCCTCCAACCCTCTAGTTAAGGTGGATAGCTTTGCCTTCATTTCCATGTCCTCCGGAAGTGAGTACATGCCTCCCCTTGAATTGGCTGTAGGTCTCATCCTCTTTGGTTCTCTAGGGTTGGGTTCATCCCATGCTTTGGATGTCTCAGCCACATAATTCAAGAAGTCCATGGCTTCATCTGGATTTTTACTCATGAAGTCCCCTCCACACATAGTTTCCAACAACTGCTTCATAGCAGGGGACATTCCATCATAGAAGTGATTAACCAACATCCAAGTATCAAAGCCATGGTGAGGACATGCATTGATGGTTTCCAGGTACCTTTCCCAACATTGGTATAATTTCTCATTTTCGTGGGCTGCAAAGGTGTAAATCTGCCTCTTCAGACTAGTGGTTTTATGGGTGCTGAAGAATTTCTTCAAAAATTCAGCCTGCATGTCTGCCCAATTCCTAATGGTCCTCGGCTTAAGAGAGTTGAGCATAATCTTAGCCTTGTCCTTCAGAGTCAGAGGAAATAACTTCAGCCTCATCAAATCTACATTGGAGATGTCCTCTTTGAAGGTATTGCATACTTCCTCGAACTCCCGGATGTGTGAATAGGGATTTTCACTCTCCATCCCATGGAAAGTGGGGAGCAGGGGCACAATGTAGGGCTTGATAATTATGTCCTCGGAGGAGAAGCACCTGATGCATGGTGCTAAATCTTGGAGGGTGTATATGGTCCCTCATGGTCCTATATGCATTGGGATTCCTCTGTATCCTCTGTTGGCTTTGCTATTCCTCAGGTGGAGGCTCCATCTGTTGACTGTTCAAGATCACTTCACAACCTTGTTGGGCAAATTCTTCCCAGCACCTCTTTGTATTGCTTTATCGGAGTGGTGCATGAAGCTCTATGAAAGCGACAAAAAACCATGATAAGAGAGACAAAAAAACCCGGTACACCAAAGGTTATTGTTAGCTAAGATAAAAAATAAATTATATATGGATAGTATAAAATTGAATCAACCTAATAGTGAACTGCTAGAGAAAAAAAAGTAAAGACAAAAAGGGTTGAAATTTCACGAATACTTGTGATGTGGATCACAAGTTTAACAAATGAACACTTGCACTAAGGCACCATCCTCAGCAACGACGCCATTTGATTCGTGTGCCAGTAGGTTGGTCCGGAATTAACAAAATTTTTAAACCTAAACCTTCTACTGTCGTAGCATAGCTACTACAGTATAGTGGCTCTAGGGTCGAACATAGGGATGAGTTTTTTTTTTTTTCGTGTAAGTGACTTACAATTAAGGCCAAAATGGTGAATTCAATTTGGATTTTAAGGTTTTGTAAAAAAAAAAAACAGTGAGGTTTTATGGTAGAAAACTGGAAATAAAATGAAGAAAAATATAAATAGAACTCCTTGAAGCATTGGGCCACTGGGTTTGAAATCCTAAGGTAACTGAGGGGTCCTTGGGTCCCTTTCCTCGCGTTGGGGAGAATGATCTATAGTCATTTCCCAAATCGGATCTTTATTTGACACTAAAAATTGAACCCTAATAATTTTCCTTTTGAAATATAGCATTTATTGGACATAAATGCTCTCAGGCAGTTAAAATTCATCTCCTTGACCTACCTTACATTAACAAATAAATGACAACTAATGAATCTCAGTGGATCTAGCAATAAGCATCCACTGAACCCTAAAAAATTGCCAAGTACTGGTCAATCAAGGCACATCCAAGGGATTTAAACCTAGAGTGAGAGATATAAACATAAATGACAATAAATGCTTATGCGGTGCCATGAGAACCAACGCTTACCCTCATATTCAAGCCCATCTTCAAGGATGCGGGTTTGTACCCAACCATTATCCGGGAAGTCACATCCCTCGTGGGGTGTTTATGTGCGAGAAAATAAGAGAAAAGGAAAGAAGAGGGAAAACTCCTGCTCGACTCTCTGTATTTGTAACACCCCGAAATATACCCTAGTCCTTTTCGACATGTTTAGGGTATTTTGTAGGTATAATTTGAATGTTTCGTAGTTTAAATGCGAAACATGGAAATGTAGAAACCCGGAAATTTTACACGACATAAGGACAAAATTGTAATTTGTCAAAAGGTGGTATAAAAGTCATAAGTTATTAAGATTAGAGGTCAAAGTGGAAATAACATAACTTATAGTGGAAATAATAGAATGAGGGAGGACTAAAAGGCAAATAAAACAAAGTTGAATTATAATAAGGGGAGGGAGACAAAAATAACTCATTTTTTTTGGTCTCCAAACAAGCTTATACGGGTTGGGACAAAGGAAAAAGAAGGGGAAGAGGAAGAAGAAGAAGAGGAAGAAAGAGGAGTCAAGCAAAGGTATGGATTTATATGATTTTTGGTATGGATTTTAAATGGAAAGCAAGGATCTTATGGTTTTGTATGGATTTCTAGGGATTTTTATGAGTTCCAAATCTATGGCTTGTTAGAATCATCCTAACCCTGCTTCGATGGAACGAAGCTAAAAACTCTAAATTTCTGCTAAAATAAGCATGGACTCCCCTTAATTATATGTTTTATAAAAGATGGTGGACTTTGGTATGGGTTCGGACTTTTACCTGGTTCGTACGTAGTTTCTAAACCACCATTACAAGCACGAATATGCAGTGGTTTGATGTGGTATATCGTAGTATTGAGTTGATTTGGGTAGAAATATATGGAAAAAATGGAGAAACCACCATTTATGGGCATATCGGGTGGTACTAAGATTAAAACAGTGGTACCGATACCATATTGGTTCTGGCCCACTAATACCTGACGGCATCTAATGCTCGCTTCTCGCACTGTCTCGTGATTTTACCATAACTGGTCATTTCATCCGGATTTAAGTGATTCAAGTGGCTGGCTAAACTATACTAAGGCGGAACAAAACACCTTTGAAATAGGTACCTGTACCTAATCTATGTGGCCCAAAACACCAAAGGGCTATGTTCAAGCCAATTTCGGTTCCTCGCTTTTGAACATAGAGTGTCCTCATTGCTTAGAGACATATCTTGAGTTTCGTGTCTCGATTTGAGTGATCAGCTGGAGAAGAATCCTTAGCACCTTTAGTCACAAAGAAAGTACAAAGAACCGTGTCAAATATGGAGTTAAGACCCTCGAAAGGAGTATTTCAACCGACTAGTTTGGCATGAAAAATGCCATAACTCAGTTTCCGATGATTCTATCGAATGATTCCAATTTCTAAGTAAAGTAGGTTCATAAAGGAACAAGGCACATATTAAACAGAGGTGTGAATACATAGGGGTCATACCGTATAAGTATATGAAATGCCATATGGAATCAAGCATGAAACATGAACCTGAATATGGAAGGAAATATGTCATGAACACATAATGTGGCTAAGAATGCCCTAATTATTCTGTACGAATAAAAATAGATTCTATATGATTATTATCACATATAATTGTAGGAATGCCTAAGACCAGTATTAAAAATGACACACGACACTCTCTATCACAGACGGCAGCACACACTGATAAGTGCTTCTAAGACTCCTCGCTAGTGCTACGACACTTGCTACGTGGGCGCACGTTTCGACCCGCGCTTCTAAGACTCCCGCTAGTGTTACGACACTGCTAATGCAGCGCACACATTCCCGACCGCTTCGCAAGACTTCGCTGCTACCGACACTTCGGGCCACGTGGGCGCACGCTCTAATCGCTATCAAGATTCCCGCCACAAGTACGACACTTATGTTACGCGGGGCGTGCACGTTCGATCGCGTCAAGACTCCTCAAGCAGGCTACAAAGACCTCGCATCGTGTTATACCTTCTCTGGTACTTATTGCGGTGTCAGGTCCTTACTCATTTCTTTATTACTCGGTCTAGCACCCAACGCTTATATGATAAGACTCTGAAAGAAATGAATATGGTAAATATCCGAATGTACCTTACGGTACCAACTGCTTTGTAGTACCTACTCGGTACTTTGTACAAAGTAAAATCTCCGTAGTGCACCCACTAGTACTCCATATCTGGGTATGCCCTCAGAATATAAGTATAAGTCCGCAGTACCTACGGTACCTCCGTAGTCAAACAGTTATATGATAAGACCTCACAGTTAATGTTAGCAGTTAAACGATTACGGAGCATTCGAATGTACTTACGAGTACCTCGCATCTGTTTCGTAGTACCTGCGTCTTTCTCAGATCCGAAATACAAGAATAAGTCTGTGAATACAAGATAAGATCCGTAATACAAGTATATGTTCTGTAATACAAGTATAAGATCCGAAATACAATAATAAGCTCTCAGGACATAAGTAAGTTCCATAAGACAAGTATATGTCTGCATTACAAGTGTAAGATCCGAATACAAGAATAAGCTCTCGTATCAGCTGCGAGCACATCCTCGTAAGACAAGGATATGCTTCTCGTGAGTACAAGTACAAGATACGGCGACAAGTATAAGTAGTACCCCATGTGTACCTTTACCGTAATTCTACGAGAGATGTGGATAAGCATACCGACATGCTTCAGTTAGGGATGTCCTTTTCGAGATTCGAATAATCATAAGTCCGAGACAAGTATAAGAATAAGTCCGATATATATGTTCTGGGAGATCTCAGATACGTATATCACCGATACAAGTACAAATATGTGTCTGGGGAGAGTTGAACAAATAGTACTTACGCATCGCATAAGAATAAGTTCCGCACACAAGATAAGTTCCGTAATACAAATATAATCTCTATAGTACCTACTGGTATCTCCTAACAAGTGTAAACTCAGTAGTATAAGTATAAGCTCTGTAACTCTTACTGAGATCGTAACAAGTATAAGTTTGAGATAAGTATTAGTATGTGGATAAGTACCACCGTATAAGTATATGTATAAGCTCAGTATCGCATACGAGGAAATCTATATAAGTATGCGTCTTACGGGAGATAAGTATAAATACGTGTTCTACGGGAGATAAGTATAAATATGTGTCCTATGGGAGATCGGTATAAGAATAAGTCTACCATAAGTGTAAGATCCAAGTAAGTATAAGTTTGCTATAAGTATAAGTTCAGTACCGTATACGAGAGATATGGACAAGCATAAATTTTTTATATGAATTCATGAAGATTATGATATATGTTATTGTTATATGTTTATTGTGATTCAGTATAAATGCATGTGTACCAGTATAAGTTATAAGATATGTTTCCCACTAAGCGTAAAAGCTTAAGACGTAAGCCAATCCGTTGCAGCACGAGGATGACGCCCCGCGATCTTCAGATGCACCCGCCAGCACACTAGTAGGGGTTTATCACAGTAGGTTCTGCGCTCTGAATATGTAATTGAAATGTAAAGTTGTTTTTGTATATGTAAATGAGACTCAGTATATGTATATAGATTCTGATGGACACCACTCCGGTGGTAGTTCTTTTGTGTATGTAAATGATTTTTTGTTATTACATAAATTATTTGTATACCAACAGTACAAGTCTCAAATTCCGAGAAAAAAAAAAAAAAAAAAACTAGCAAAGAGTCCCGCAGATGTAGTCCTCGCGCCCAAATCCCTGCTCTGATCCGCCCATTCAAGCTCCGACCGTAATCCGGGTGTGACAAGATTAAATGCGTAAAATGAAAGATGCTCCACAAAGGTTAATCACTTATGCGCTCCCAATAAGCAAAATTACAAAAATATCTCAAATATCCACTATATATGAAGGGTATTTAAGGAAAAATTACAAAAGGGGTCAAAACGGGGGTCAATTGGTCAAAGGTGGAGAGCAAGTTGCGAATTTTCGCAAGCTGCGAAATTTTCGCAACCTGCGAAATTCTGCATTTCGCAACCTAGCAAAATTTTGTAGTTGCCCAATTTCTCCTGTTTTTTGCTCCTCTTTCCTCTGGTTTATGATCTGCAATACTGAGTTTAACTCGGATTCTTCGTGCTTGAGTTGACTCAATAATTTTTGGTGAGTTTCGCTTACAAAAACTACAAAAATAGCTGCAAATGCGAACAAGAGGTATAGCTCTGGACCTTACGTGCAAATCAAAGTTAATTGTTGATTAAGACACAAAAAGCCGCCAAACCTCCAATAACCAGGGTTCAAAATAACACTATTTTGGCACTAATAAGTAAGAAACAAACAATCGTTGCTCGTTTCAAGACTGAAGTTAGTAATATAAAAAGATCGACATTTACTACAACCGAACTTATTTCAATACGCTGGCTAGCCACACAGATCTCGTGTCGACCGCTCCACCGCAACTAAACTTCATTGATAATCGGCGTTATTCAAATTGCTCATAATGATGCTTTCCACGAACGCATTTCAAACATATCGGTATCGATTGTCACTATTCGCCATCATCTACTTCGTGCAGATACTCACACTTCGCCGCTTTCATCTTCGTGATCCGTTACCGATATTTTCACAAAACACTTCCTTACAGAACTTTTCGTTTTAATGCTAAAACTCGTAATGGTTTCTCTTAAACCACCATGAGCTCGAGGGGGATGTTAGATTATTATATTGTTAGATTTATTTCAGATTTTCCAGTATTGTATAAATTTCTAACCTATATAAGGCCTCCTCAGATTCAGACCACGCTTTTATAATATGTACAAAACTCAAGTCTTTCTTCAAGGATAAAGCAAAAGATACGTGAAAGTTATCTTTCCAACTGTCTAACTCCTCCTTACCTTGATTGTCTACTTTTTGGTTGAAGGAAGGTGTATTGGAGAGTGTATTCCACTGGTTGTTTAAATATCTTGCATGCACTTTTCAACCTTGATTGAATCTTTTAGCCTCTCTTAAGTGTATTTGTTGTTCTAAGATATCTCTTGTTTTGCTTGTTCGATAAACTTTGAGCAATTCCAAAAGGAGAATCCCTCCAAGATATCTCCCATGCGGTTGGTAAATATAGTTTTAAGATTAATTTTTAAAACCCCAATTGATTAAATATAATTTTAAAAAGGGATAACCGATTAAAAGAGACAAATCCTAACAAAAATTGTAAAAGTAACCTCTTTAAAAAAAAAACCTAAAAATGCCACAATTTTGGACAAAAATACCCCTAAGAATGCAAACATAAATCCCTCATGTTATTCTTGAATCCCCCAAGAGCATTTTGTCCCATCCCCCACATTATACTTGAATCCCAAGGAAATTTTGTTTAGGAGGATAATATTTTAGAGGTTTACTTTTGTAAATATTTTTGGGATTTGTCCAATTTAATCAATTATCCAATTTAAAAAATAAAAAAAAATAATTTTGTAAATATTTTGAAATGAGTCTATATATGCAATTTTTTTTAAAAGTGAATTACTGTGACAAAGACCCTAGATTGGACATTATTCTGGTTTTGAAACCATTTTGGTAATTTTTTTTAAAACTTGTATTAGTTTTGGACAAAACTCTCCATTATCTGCCTCGGCTCTCGACTCTCGACTCTCGACTCTCACTCATCCTGTCTATCCCTTTCCTTCTCCAAACGCTGCAGTTGGAACAAAATGTCTGAGTTCAAGGTACTATTCCAATCTCAATTACCAATTCAATCAATCGGCTTACTCGTTGGATACAGAGAAAGAATAAGAAAATTATAGAAGCGTTTGATTCGTTTTATTTTTACCATCTAGGGCTCGAGAATACAGAAAGTTTCACCTTACCTAGTATAAGATACCTTGGTTTCGTTGATATGAGTTTTCATAATTCGTTTTTAGATTTTTTTTAATGGCAAAGGACGTATGAGAGACAACTAGGTAATCACAACGTGGTTTATGTATTTATATGATTTATTTTATTTTTATTTTTCTTCAGTTTTCTGGTAATCAAACAGAGGGTCAGATTTCACTGAGTGGTTTATAAGTTGAATATGCTATTGCTGGAACTGAATTCTAGGGTTTCTCTTTGAATAGCCGTGGAACTATTGCCAGTTTAGGTTACAGCTTTGGATAAATTTTTGTTAGATAGTTTTTTCGATTCGGGAATGTTTTCTTGTTGCAAAAATTGATTTGGGTTAGAGAAAAAGAAAATCTGAAATAAGGCTCTACAATTTTGAATTGTAAAATTTTCACCAACAATGATTTAATCCATAATAGTATCATTACTGATGATTTGGGAATACAGAAACATGTCACTTTCCCAAAACATGTAACCAACAATGATTATTATTATTTTTTGATAAATAAACAAAGGAAATTCATTGAGAATAAGAAGAACAAAGCATAGAAAGCATCCCACCAAGTATACCCTGCAATTGGAGCCCCTACAAAAAGGGCTTAGAACAAAAACTTACCAGCCCGAGCACTAACATTACAGTAGTCTAATTAGAGTATGATCCATATTACAAATAACAATAACCCAAGAACTTAGAGTCCTAAGAAAAGAAGATTTCAGTCTGACCAAAGAAAACTGCACATCTTCAAAAACAATAATGTTCCTTTTTTTCTTTTTCTTTTTTTACTTTTCTCTAGAAACAAAACACGAGAAATAAGTTTCTTTCGTTGCTCTAATTTTTTTTTGAGACCAACATAGAGGTATAGGGTTTCTCTTTGAATGCTCTTAAATTGTCAATGCTTTTTTTAAAACGTTTGAATTCTTGGATTTTATCCTGGAGACCTGCACTAAGCTCAAGTTAGGATTTTTATAAAATTTATTATGCAGGATTGTTATCTTGTAGAATTGTATATAAAAAAGATTTGGCTTGAAAAAACATCCACTAATTTTACCATGGAAATCACTTTTATCTATTTAGTTTTGCCCATCAAAAAAAAAAAAGAAGAAAATTTACCATGGAAACATAAGTGGCAGCTACCATGCTATGAATTAATCCCACTGCAAATTGAGGCCTTTGGAAGAAAAGGAAGAGCAAACCAAAAGAATAAAAATCAAACTTCTGATGCTTTAAAATGCAAAATAAAAAAACAAAATTTATGATTTATAATAAATAATAGGAAGTTAAATTTGCATAATTTATTAGATGAATTTACTAATAATTGTTATAGTTAAATAATAAAGATGTGAAATATATGAGGAAATAAGTGTGTAGTGGGAGTATTTTTGGAAGAAAAAATTCTACAAACTCTTCCTATTTTTACGCATAGTAAAGATTATTCATGTAAACTGAAATTTTGTGTTAATAAACTTTGGATACAGGCAACTCTTTCTGATCCTTTCCTGGCAGATTTGGAGGATTTGTCAGACAATGAAGCTGATCTTCCTGTAAGTACATGGCTTTTTTAATTTACTTGTATTATTTTTTTTCTTTTTGTGGTTGTTCTGACTATCATTACTTTTGTTTTCTGCTTTTGTATCAACAAAACAGTAGTATTGAATTTTTTGGAATATTTGTGTAGCTATAGTTTGTTACATCTATCAAATAGTTATTTTCTTTGTGCTATGTTGTGTTTGTGTTTAAGTTTTATTATTTCATCTTATTATGAAATTACCTTCTTTCAGAATGAAGATGACATGGGTGTTGGAAACATGGAAGAAGATGATGATGGGGAGATGGCTGATATTGAAGCTCTTAATTATGATGATCTGGACAGTGTCTCCAAATTGCAGAAAACACAACGTTACATTGACATTATGCAGGTTATTTCATTTCTTTTCATTGATTCTATCTTCATCTTGTGTATGCTTCATGGTATATCATCCTCATAGATGTTTGTCTTTCATATTGACCTTTATATTGTGTTGAATCCAGGAAGAAATACTAAGGAAAGAAAAAATATTATGGAAAATGATTTTCTCATGTTTGGTTTTACCATGGAAACTATGAAAGAAAATACAATAGAATTGAAATTGGTTAGAAGCTTATACCTTTTCAAATCATTAATCTTTACATAGCAGAGAAGTTAAATGAGTTTCAAGTAGCTGCCTTTATAAACAATTTATTGACTTTAAATCTATTATTCTATTTTCCTTCATTTTTCTTTCCATCTTTTTCTCTCCTTTCTCTTTCTCTTGCATTTTCCTCAAATTTGCTTGGATCCAAACATAAGCTTAATGTTCTTTTATCTTATCCTCCTCTTTTTAAAAAATCTTTGTCTTCGTGATTGGTTGAATGCATGCATGCTTTACAGTTCATTATCGAGCTATTTTGTAATTAAGAGGAAATTCATAAAGTTCTGTGTTTTGTAGTAATATTTTGATCCCGTGCTTTATTTTGTCTAACATGTTTTTCATATTTTCATACATTGAATTTATATCATGGTCTTTAATTGCAGAAAGTTGAAGATGCCCTAGTGAAGGGGTCTGATATGTCAAATCACGGGATAGTGTTGGAAGATGATCCTGAATACCAGTTGATAGTGGATTGCAATGCATTGTCTGTTGATATTGAGAATGAAATTGTTATTGTCCACAACTTTATCCGTGACAACTACCGTTTGAAATTTCCAGAGCTTGAGTCACTCGTGCATCACCCAATTGATTATGCACGAGTTGTTAAGAAGATTGGGAACGAGATGGATTTAACCCTAGTTGACCTAGAGGGGCTTTTACCTTCAGCTATCATCATGGTTGTTTCAGTGACAGCATCAACTACTAGTGGCAAGCCACTTCCGGAGGAAAACCTTAAAAAGACAGTTGATGCATGTGACAGAGCTCTTGCTCTAGATTTAGCTAAGAAAAAGGTTCTTGATTTTGTAGAAAGTAGAATGGGTTATATTGCACCCAATCTTTCTGCTATAGTTGGGAGTGCTGTTGCTGCTAAACTTATGGGAACTGCTGGTGGTCTTACAGCATTAGCTAAGATGCCAGCCTGTAATGTTCAGCTTCTTGGTGCCAAGAAAAAGAACCTTGCAGGATTTTCTACTGCAACATCCCAATTTCGAGTAGGGTATATTGAGCAAACAGAGATATTTCAGAGCACACCCCCTTCATTGAGGATGCGAGCCTGCCGGCTTTTAGCTGCAAAATCAACCCTTGCTGCACGAGTGGATTCTACTAGGGGAGATCCTTCAGGGAAAACTGGAAGAACCTTGCGGGAAGAGATCCTTAAGAAGATCGAGAAATGGCAAGAGCCACCTCCTGCAAAACAACCTAAACCTCTTCCAGTTCCTGATTCTGAGCCTAAAAAGAAGAGAGGTGGTCGTCGGCTAAGGAAGATGAAGGAGAGGTAGTGAAGTTTTCTTATTGTCATATGCTACATATTTTATTTGTTTCTTAGGACATTCTTGATGTGTTCTCTAATCTTACGTTTCTCAGGTATGCTATAACGGACATGCGGAAGTTGGCCAATAGGATGCAATTTGGTGTTCCTGAAGAGAGTTCTTTAGGTAAACACTGTCGTCTTGATGTTAGATTTTTTAAATAATTGTAACTTAAAACTTGCTTGTACTACATTTCACATCTGTGACGGAATTTTGAGTTACTTCATTGGCATGAATTCTCTGAAAAACAAATATATATTAATGATATATCATATATGCATGTCCTACAAGTGTGTTTTCAAGAAGCTTTTAACTACTGCCAATGTCCTGCAAGTCTTAGATTATGAACTGTTTTTTTATTGGTTAAATTTCAAAACCTGTTCTCCATGGGGAATTTATTTCAAGATTTTCCTTTTCTCACCATTTGTCTTCTCCTCAACAATAGGGGATGGACTGGGGGAAGGATATGGAATGCTTGGTCAGGCTGGGAATGGCAAGTTGCGTGTATCAGTTGGTCAGAGTAAACTTGCTGCCAAAGTTGCTAAAAAGTAGGTGTTCGTATATATTTTATTTTATATTGTTTTAATTTCTGTTAGTCCTTGTTTCTTTTTATTTTCCAGCAAAATTGCATGTTTGGCTAACCTACAAGTGATTTGTTCATATCTCAGTTGTAGTTAGTATGAGATAATTAGTTATCATTTACATTTCTCTGTTTTTACCAGTCAACTTTTGATCTTCCTTGGTTATATATCATCATGAGCTATGTGACTTTTTTCAGGTTCAAGGAAAAGCAATATGGAAGCAGTGGTGCCACCTCAGGACTGACTTCAAGTTTGGCCTTCACACCTGTGCAGGTTTGTCAATTCCTATCTTTACTGGTAATGCCAATATTGTTGATCAGGCCTTAGGTCTCCCTCAGTACATCCTGTATACACCTGTTGGGATGTCTTTGAGGCTTCTTTTTTGCTTAATATATTTGCTTCGTTTATCTATCAAAAAAAAAAAAAAGAAAAAAAAAAAGAGAAGCAGGAAGTCTGATGACCGTGTTCCTGATTTAAGTGCTCCATGAACTAGGAAAGCATACTAGTCCACATTGGGATGCCTTTATTTTTAAGTAATCATTTAGTTCTGAATGTTAGCATCTTCTTCAATGGGTTAACATGAGCTGGACTAAGAATTAAGCCATTAGAACTTTCTTCTTTTAGGATTTAATCTTTCTTGTGAAAACAAAATACTATTTATTAGAAGATGAGAGAAAAAGAGGTCAGATTAAGTCAGTGTTATCAAAGGTGATCACCTGGGTTGCCTAGGCCATTAGGCCAAGTGGGGCTATTCAAGGTTGCCTCTTGAAGATGCCAACGAGCCAGGTTCAAAGAGGCAGCCTAAGCTATTGCCTTGTGATAAGGCGCTGAGCATAGCGGGTGATCATCAGGTTTAAACATGCTTACATTATAATTTAATCCAATCTAAATTTGCATTAAATGAAATAGGAGAGGAAATATTATATTATCAATCATGGAGGTAATAAGATGGATGACAATCAATTTAGTCTTGATGGAAGTGATGATAATCTTTATTTCAATGATGGCTATAATAATGATACTCAAAGCTTCTCTAGGATGTTCAATATCTTATTTATTTATTTATTTTGAATTCTAGATGTCTAAAAATTTTGACTATGCATTTAGGCAAGATGAATATTTCTTTATAATGTTTCTTATGTTGTGGGGAATAGTGTTTAGTATTTTGAATCTTTTTAATTTTATAAAACATCATGAGGGATGAAAAATTACTTGTGTTGATTGTTGAAGACCAAAACCTAATTAACTGGTTGAATATCAAATAGGAATACATACACACACACACACAATAGCCTTACAATAGTCTGGTTATCATCTTGTTTTTCACCTTTCGCCTTGGGCTAAAAGAAGCACTATCGCCTTGACACTGTCAATTTTTTTGACAACACTGGATTAAGTAACTTATTTTTTTTCCTTTTCTTTTTATTTTTTGGTTTTCAACATTTACTGGGAGCTTGTTTTTCCTAAATGGGATCTACTTGGATGTGGTCCAGTTTTGGGAATGTTTTAAGCCCTAAGCTCTAATCAAAGGGAGTGTATGATCGTATGTGTGAGCATAGTTTTAAAAGGCACGTCTTAAGCGTGCCTAGGCTCGAGGCACAACCACTCCCTGGTTAAAGTGCCTCGCCTTCCAAAACATGTGCCTTACTAAAAAGGCCCACCTTATAGACTATAATTTATTTTTATAACACTTTTATTCTTGAAATTTCTAATTATATATTGAAATTTATATAATTTCACTACTTTTTTTGTTGAAATTTTCCTTAAATGTTAGGAATCTTTAATTTTTTTTATTAATATAATCATAGTTTGAATCATATTTTATAAAATTGATGTGCATCCAAGGTCACATTTCACTTCACAAAAGTCCGTGCCTTAGGTGCGCCTTGCGCCTCAAGGCTCCAAGTGGCCTTTGCGCCTTGGTGTGCCTTGTGCCTTAAAACTATGTGTGTGAGTCTGTATAAATATATATGGTTGACATGCATCCGTGCTTTATTTAAGTTTGGGCATCTTTTCAAAAGTGTCATTTCACTTCTTGGCTCATTGCTTCTAATTTTGTCGAGAAGAGAGTTTGGAGTTTCACGTTGGATGTGATATCTTAGTATCTGGGTTTTTCTAGTTTTGTTTTCTTTCCCTAAAATCTAGTTAATGGGATTCCTTTTCTTGAGTGATTTACGCTACCTTAAAACCCAAGCCCAAGTTTTTCTTGATATCAAATTTGTGGTTTTTGAGCCTTAATTATCTCATTTTCCAGCTCCTTTATATTTTCAGTCATTACAAAATAATTATGCTAAGTTAGTGGCTGGTGCGGAACATTTTTCCAGATCCTGCCAATGTCCTGAAACCTAGATTGTTTTCTAGCTTGTTAAAGTAGTTGCATCATGTTAACAATATTATTAAAAGTAGCTACAATTATGGTTTAATTTTCATTTTAAGCAAATGTGATGCATAGTGTTCTCTAGGGGGATGTTAAGAAGTGAGGTTAGTTTTCAAAACCTGTAATTGGAGAGAATCAGTAGTAGAAATATTGCTAGAGTGAAGAAGAATGAGAGATTAATAGCTATAGGGTGTAAATGTATTTATTTCATATAAGGTTCTTAGTTTGGGGAGAACATCCACGTGGAATGGTTTGGTATTCAAGTTTGAGAAAGAATAGAGCATAGTGAAAGGTAAAAAAAGATTAAAAGGAATGATAATGACTCTGTGTGAGCTTATCTGATTCGAAGAGGAGTGAGATCTTTAATTTTTAAGAGGAAGAAAGTGAGAGAAGAATAGAGAAGAAGATGAAAGAATTCCAGTCGTCAAGGCATTGCTACCTTCTCATTGTCCTTTGGGTTATTGGGGAGAGGCGCATTTAGGAACCCTGGTGATAGGGTTCTAATCAAAAGACAATAAAAATGGAATTTCAAATAACAAAAAGGGGACAAGAGGTCCGACTCTCCTTACAACCACTACCGATTTCCTAGCACTCCCTTTCCACTACCCAAACAATTAATACCCACTAATTGAAGAATATTCTCTCACGTGCTTGTCATGCCTGCCTTGGAAGCCTTTCTGCCTTCACGTCTAGAGTATGTGAAATAAATTGGGGGTTTATCAATCCCCTCGGGCTGAAGAGGTACCTTGTCCTCAAGGTGAAATGCTAGAAACTGAGTCTTTATCATAACAAAACTCTCGCAAGAAGTGTCATGGTCTAGCAATCCTTGCCACTTGATCAAGACATCATGGTAAGATTGTGGTGAAATGGGGGATGGGTGAACTCCCAAAATTTCCTCAAGTTCTACACGCAAGTGTAGAGTGTCATCTAGGGAGTTGTGCGGGGAGAAGGGAGGCAAAAGAGCCAACTACCTTTTTGAGCTGTGAGACATGAAACACAAGGTGGATTTGGGCATCAACAAGGAGTTGAAGATGCTAAGAAACAGGATCCACTTTGGCTAGAATATTTAAGGGGCCATAAAAATGCGGGGAGAGTTTCTCATTAATCCAACGAGCTAGGGACTGTTGTCAGTAAGGGCACAATTTGAGAAGTATTAGATGACCTACTCAAAGGCGACGTTCCGACGTTTTGTATATGCTTGAGCTTTCATCCTTTGTTGAGCTCAATGAAGGTGCTGACGAAGTTCAAACAACATGGCACCTCATTCTACTAGTTGCTGATCCACCTCCATGAAGACAGAGGACCTAGCTTCATAAGTTAAGAGAGATGGGGGTCCCGACCATAAACAATGTGGAAGGGAGTGGTTTGGGCTACCGTGTGAAAGGAGGTATTATATGAATATTCTGCCCATGCAATATACTGCCCCCACTTCTTAGGTTTCTGATTGGCGAAACAACGCAAATAAGTTTCCAAATATCTATTACCTCTGTTTGACTGTTTGATTAGGGGTGGTAGGTTGTGCTTAAACGAAGGGTTGTTCCTTGTAGTCTAAAGATCCCACCCCAAAATTTGCTAAGAAATTTTTTATCATTATCTAAGACAATAGATTGAGGAATGCCATGTAGACGAACCACCTCCTGAACAAAAACTGCAGCAACAGTGACAGCCATGAAGGGGTGCTTAAGCCCTATAAAATGGGCATGTTTGCTCAAACGATCCACCACAACCAAGATGGTGTCCCATCCTTTTGATTTCGGAAGACCTTCAATAAAATCCAAGGAAAGGTCCTCCTAGATTTGTTGCGGTATGGGCAATGGTTGGAGAAGGCCATTTGGAGAGAGGGTTGAATATTTATTATGCTGGAAAACTGGACAGGCCAGTACATATGATTGAACGTCAGGCTTCATCCCTTTCCAATAGAAAATAGTTGAGTCGTGTATCGTGTTTGAGAGTTTTGAGCACCCCAGAATGGCCCCCAACAGGACTGTCATGGCAGTCATATAGAATGGGGGGAATCAGACTAGACTCTGTTGGTACTACTAATCTGTGTTTGTAGTATAATCTGCCTTGGACCAAAGAATACCCTGGTTTCATAGGGTGGCCCTTACATAATGTTGCTAAAATATGAGAAAGTGAAGGATCTAAAGCCAACTCTCTGTCAAGCTTAGATAGCTATTACACTTGGGGAGCAGAGAGGGTGAGAAGGGTGGCCTGAGCAGGAATTCTGGACAAAGCATTTGCTACCTTTTTGGTGAACTCGAGCTTATACTCAATTTCAAAGTCATATACCAATAATTTGGATAGCCATTTTTGGTGGTCGGGGCTAACCATTTGCTGGAGCAAGAGGAATTTCATGCTATTAGCTTGCGTTTGTAGATTGATTTAAGCCTTGCATTCTGGGGTAGAGCTTGATTGGAAAAAGCTAAGGGGCGTTCATCTTGTAATAGCACCTCCCCTATGCTAATGCCTGAAGCTTTTGTTTCCACTATGGAAGGTTGAGAGAAGTCTGGCATGGCTAGAATGGGACTGCGTGACATGGCGGTCTTGAGTGCTTGGAAGGCAACATCAGCCTGAGTTCCCCATTTGAAATTGTCTTTCTTGAGGAGTTCAATCAAGGGCCAAGCAATGCTGCCATAATTTGCTACAAAACGTCGATAATAACCCGTTAATCCTAAAAAACCACGAAGATCCTTTACAGAATGAGGGATGGGCCAATTTAACATCACTTGAATTTTTGTGTCGTCGGCTGCCACACCGTGATCTGAAATGATATGGCCTAGATATTCCAAACTAGATTGGCCAAATTTGCATTTTTTACATTAGCAAACAACTGTTGATTCTCCAGTTTGCAGGACATGAAAGAGATGGATCTGGTTCTCCTCTGGAGAACAAATGTATATCAATATATCGTAAAAAAAAAAAAACCAACACAAATTTCCTGAGGCATTTTTTGAAGGCTTAATTCATAAGGGATTGAAAGGTAGCTGGAGCATTGGTGAGGCCAAATGGCATGACCAAAAATTCATAGTTGCCTTCGTGAGTTCGGAAGTTGTCTTAGGAATGTCCTCTTCCTGCACACATATTTGGTGATATCCGGAACGAAGGTCAAGCTTGGAAAAGATGGAGGCACCATGGAGTTCATCCAGCAATTTGTCAATCATTGGAATGGGGAACTTATCAGGGACTATGACCTTATTGAGGACGTGGTAGTCAATACAGAAACGCCAACCACCATTTTTTTTTTGAACTAGCAACACCAGACACGAAAATGGACTGGAGTTGTGTTGGATAATACCAAGCACTCAATTTCGGTTTTCTGTATCTGTGGGTAGCAGTAGGGGCACACGCTAGTTGGAGGAGTGCCTTGTTGCAAGGTGATGATGTGGTCCCAGAAACGGCAGGGGGGCAATCCTGAAGGTGGCTGAAATACCGATTGAAATTGATCTAAGATTCTTTGTAGAGAAATCGATGCAGGGGAATTGGTTGGCTGATCTAAAAGTTCAATGTTGCCTAGCTCAATCAAGACACCTTCTCCACATTCTCAAAGAGCCTTCCACATCGCCTTAAAAGAAACGAGAGAAGGACTGAGGGTTGGGTTGCCCTGGAGAAGCACCTTAACTCCTCCTACTTGGAATCACATAGATAAGGTCTTCCAGTTGACGTGCATTCCTTCTAAGGATTCCAACCATTGCATGCCCAAAATTTCATTTGCATTACCCAATTCAAGAGGTAAGAAATTCTCTATAATTTCAATATTCTGGAGTGAGGGTGACACTTCTACACAAGTGCCAACTCCTTTCACCGCTAAGCCTACGCCCATTAAAACGCCATAACCTAAAGTTTCTTCAAGTGGTAGACCTAATTTCTGAATAACTTTTGTCAAAATAAAATTATGGGTAGCGCCACAATCGATCATTGTGATTACCTACTGCTGATCTATTTTCCCTTCAATCTTCATGGTTTTGGGAGTAGATAACCCTACCACAGAATTGATGGATAACTCCAATGATTTCTTCCACCTCTTCTATTTGTCGTTCGTCGCCACCCCCTAGTTCTGCTATTTCTTCTTCGGTGAAATTGTCTTGGACCAACAACACTTGCAACCTTTTGTTCTTACATTTGTGACCCGGAGAGAACTTGGCATCACACCGAAAACAAAGGCCCTTCTCTATTTTGGCTTGCAGCTTGGCATGGGTGAGTCTCTTGTAGTTGGTGGTGGGTTTTTGGTTGAAGGGGCAAGCAGATGGGGAAAGTAGGGAATTAGGGTTAGGGATTGAAGGGAGTCTCGATTTAGGTATTGTTGGGTTTCATGGGCTTAAGTTCAGGTTCAACCCATTCATGTTTGGGTTCGTCTTGAAATTGGTGGGCTGGGCGAAGGGAGAATGAAAGGGGAGTGGACCTTGTAACTCATTTTGGAAAGAGAATTGGGCTGGATGTAAACTCGATCGTCTGGGCCCCCAGGAATATCCTCTGCTGCCTTGACTGTAGGTGTTTCTCGCCTCCACTCAATGCACCAAGTTCATCATCTCTCGCCACCCTATCGACTTAAGCATCCTTACTTTCGCTCGTATCTTTGGTTTCATGCCGTTGATAAAAGTGCTCTCTTGTAAATGTTCCGACACGCCATCTAGGGTTGAGGCTAGAAGCTCGAAGGTTCGTAGGTAGTCACGAACAAAGCCATCTTTCTGGAGTGACAAGAATTGCTCGCACGGGGTTCCTTCTTGGTTGCTGCGGAAGCGATCTAGAAGACGAGCTTTCAACTCTCCCCAGTTTAGAATGGGGCGATGACCATCTTGCCATTGGAACCAAGCCAATGCCTCACCGTCAAGACTGATTATAGCTACTGCTATCATCTCCTTTTCCATCATTCCATGGGTCAGAAAAAATCTTTCTACGCGAAAGATCCACCCCTCAGGGTTCCAACCTTCGAAAATAGGCATCTCCAAATGTCGGGTGAGTATCTCGACTCTGCTTCCTTCCCTTGCTCTCGCTTCCTTATTTGTGTTGCTCGTCCTCGATTGTCTAGATGCATCTTCTAGCGTAGATTCCATTCGCAATTCTTCTCGAGGATGGGGTCGTGCCCCTATTGAACTCTCTCCAGGCGTAGCAACCAAACCCCAAAATCAGGGTCTTTAGGGTTGGTATTCTTATCCTTCTTCTCCTTCGATGAAGAAGCCCCTTCGGAATTTTCACACCTCTGTAACACCTTCTCCATCCTGTCTAATAACGACAGTTTCTCCAGCATAGAATCCACCTTCACTTCCAGAAGACTCAACCTTTGCAATTCCCCTTTGATCGAAGTCATTTCCCCATGAACCCCAACAATCTGCTCCTTCATTGTTTCGATTCTTCCTTCCATTTTCTTCATAGCCATAAGACCCCAAAATCAATTGCTCTGATACCAGATGATAGGGTTCCACGCAAAAGACAATAAAAATGGGATTTCTAATAACGAAAAGGGGACAATTCGAGAGGTCTCACTCTCCTAACAACCACTACTGATTTCCTGGCACTCCCTTTCCACTACCCAAACAATTAATACCCACTAACTGAAGAATATTCTCTCACGTGCTTGTCATGCTTGCCTTGGAAGCCTTGCTGCCTTTACGTCTAGAGTATGTGAAATAAATTAGGGTTTTATCACCTGGTTTCAGAGGATCCAATAAACCAGCTTTCTCTTTCTTGCACGCCCATGGAGGTGGGCTCCCTTGTCCTGTTGGTGCTACACTTTAGCCGTGGAGCTCCATGTGCATGTGCATGTTTTGTGGGAAACTTGGTTCTTTTCATTGATTAGGTTGCTATGATGTGTAAATGCCCCAAATTAATATGTGGCTTCAATGACTGGATTTTCAGGAGTGCACTAAATAAGACATCAACAATCGGTTCCTGCAAAAGGGAAGGTCCACAGTAGTTTTCAAAACCTGGTAGATGGGTCATTTTATTCAAGAATCAGCCATCTGTATTAATTGATCAAACAAAGAAAATGAATTTCCTTACTTTTAAATGTTTTGGGTGGGTAGTGAGATCTGCTAAGGAAAATGAGTGACAGCTAAGCAATTGTAGCTTGTGAATGTTGTTACTTAGATTTTTAGTGTGTCTCCTACGGAAACCTATGGGCTTGTACATTGATTCTGGACTAAGTATGCTTCTTTATGACTGTACACATTTCGACATGTTCTGGTTCCTAAAACCTGGTCAAATGTTAAATTGAAACTGAGATTAAATCTCTTTGTTATTGAGTTACAATTTATTTGATACTGCATTATAGTTTGAATGGCTGATGTTTAAGTTTGGATCATTTTGTACGTGGAAATTATTTGTAGGCTGGGAATACTCTTTAGCTTTCTGTTACCCCAATTGTATAGATTTGTTTAGATTCATTGAACCATGCTGCAGCAACCTGTTATAGTCATCTAAGGTTATTGGTTTTTTGCTCTTATATTTTCGTTCTGAAATATTGAGAAGTTGCCTTGAGGCACAAAACTATGTTAAGTTTAGATAACGATCTTCAGGCTAGATGCTGAATTAGTTATTTCTCCCACTGCCTATAACATTGCGGCCCTGTTCTTTTTGGGTTGGAATTCAGATATTTTTGGTGCTGTATGCTCCTCCTCTAGTCTTGTCTTTCTTATGCTCTTCTATCCTTCTGATCAAAATCAATGATATCCCGCTTTTTTGTTTTTATTTATTTTTGTCCTACAGGGAATTGAGCTGTCAAATCCACAGGCTCATGCAAATCAGCTTGGAAGTGGAACCCAAAGTACCTACTTTTCTGAAATAGGAACCTTTTCGAAGATCAAGAGGACATGAACAATCAAGAGTGCAGCCAAAGCATTTTCATACATATAATTGAACAAGGATGCTTGCCTCCCTGAGTATCACTCTCATTTCTGCCTTTTCTCAGTTTAACATAGTGGACATCATCATCATCATCATCATCATCTCATGGCCCGGGAGAGGTGTTCATCAGCTCTGATCCCCCTCTCCACATTGCTTTTTCTTGGGTGTTAAGAGGGTAAAGGTAGATATTTCTCAACAATGTTGTTGACTGGCTTAGAAGTACAGTATGTGTTTCTGATTATGGTTGGCTGGCTGGCTTTCGAGTAACCAAATCCTGGTTTATGCCCTCGCCCATTTGTTTATTATATATATCTATCTATATATATATATATATATATATATATATATAGTCTCTAGGCCAGGACGGCCAAAATTTTCTCACTCATTTGAATATTAACTATTACCTCCTCTGTGAGGTTGGTAGGTTGGTAGTACATTAATAATGCATACAAAACTCTGACGTCTCTAAACATAGATACAGATGAAAGTATTTTTATCTTTATGCAATCCAAAAGGTTAAAAACAGAAAAGAAAGCGTATGAATGATGATGACTCTCTAATGATACAACTATATTCTCTCTCTCTCTCTCTCTCAGTATTAGCGTATTGCGGGCCCCGTTAGAGTTGTGAAATATGGTCAAAACTACCCTTCTTTTAAAACAAATACGAATATTGATTTTAAGCCTCTTTTAAAACTATTATCAAATTTAGCCGTTTTGATGCCACGTAAAAGGGATATTCAATTTTTTTATTTTTATGTTTTGATGTAAGTCAAAAACCATAGTCAATTTTTATGACTTTAGTACAAAAATGAAATGTTATGAGCATAGTTGGCAGACTATATTGAACATATCTTTGTAAACAGAGTTAAAAGCAATATTGTTTTTCAAAACCAAAATTATTTTAAACCAAAACTCCACGACGGGCATTAAATAAAGCTGATATCCATTAACATGATTCGTTCCGTGTAAATATTGAGAATCATCTTTGACTATAATTACAGCTTGGGGCCACGAAATACAATTTGGAATCGTGATGACTAGAATTACTCTTTTTTTTTTTTTGTTTTTTGAATAAACTATAATTAGTCTTTTAATCACCATCAATAGTTACAACTAATTCCTCCTCCACTCTAACTCTAAGCAAGAGGGTGGTTTCTTTTTCTTCTGATTGTTATTAAGAAAAGCATTTTCTATACAAGGCGGCAGAGATTAGCAACCAAAAAGAAAAGATATCATTGAGATAGGATGTGAATTGTCAATATGTTCAACCCTCACCTGACAGCACCTGCGTATAGTTTTCTTCATGGACAAAGTAGGTCCTCTTCCCCGTTTGTTTTCTTTCAATTTAATATTCATAACCACTCACAATTAGTCACAAAATATATATATTAAAAAATTAATTAATATATTATTTAAAATTTTATATATTTGTCTTAACCAAGTGTTTATTTTTGAATTAATTGGTGAAAATGATGACCATTTTTATGTTTTTTTTTTTTTGAAAAGTAATTTTTAATTTTTAATTTTTATTTATGTTGTATTGTTTCAAGTATTTACATGCAAATTTTAAAAGAAATTATTATTTCTATAAGAAAAACGTGAGGATGTTTTTTTTAACCAAATATGCGACTAAAAAATAATAAAAGATTGAAAGAGTCATTCAGAAACTTATTTTATAATTTAAACAAATAACCTTACTTTTCAAATAATATAATTATTATCTTTACCGTTGTATTCAATTTGAGAACAAATCAAATTTAAATTTTAACTTTTTTTTGAAGGATTCTTATTTTCTATCTGTTCACACCTGTGTCTATAAAAACAAACTTTTTTTAAAAAATTATTATTTTTAAATTAATGTATCATTTAAAAAAAAAAAAAAATTAAAATATGATTTTAATATCAAATTTAGATTTGTTCACATGTCTAATTTAATTGGTATAACGATCAAAGTTTAAATAAGCAGAACATCTAGGAAAGAAAGAGGTCTTTGGGAAGGACAGTTAACAAAGTGCTTAGTTGTAAAAAAATAAGGATTTATGTTATAACATATATAGATAGATAGATAAATTAGAAAGAAGGAACCCAACCTGAATTCCTTCCTCTTTTTCTATTGCGTTCGATTTGTTAAGATATCTTACTTATCTAGATTCCACTTATCCAGATAGAAAATCTAAGAATAAAAATATATTTGATGATAATAAATTTAGATTTAAATATAATGGAAAGTAATGATGAAGAAGCCTATAATCAAGAAGATGATCATAGTAAAATATTTTATTATAAACTAAATAAAATAGATGATTTTGTTTATAGTATAGATAATGAAGATTATGATAACAATGGAGATTTTGAAAATCTTTACAATGAGTAAAATAACAATAAAAGCTTTAGTAACTGGAACTATAAATAAGTATATAAATAATAGACCTAATATATGCAAATTTTTTTCTAATAATAAGATACAAAAGATAAAAAAATACATTATACCAAATGGTAATAGAATGTTTAGAAATATACATGCCACTATATAATAAAGAAAAATATATAAAAATTACAGCTATAATAGTTGTTGATATAATAAATAACTATAATGAAGTACTACTAATAAAAGTTCATATAGATGCAGAAAAAATATGAAAAATAATTGAAAAAGTAAGACTTAATAGTAATGATGGAAAATCATAACAATATCATTAAAACCCTGATAAAAAGAGAAATAAAAAGTTTTAAGCCAAAAGAAAAAAGACAATATAAAAATTATGGATTCAACAAAGTATGGTTAAAATTTATAGTTGAAAGAATCAAGTCAATAAAAACTATATCCTGATCCTCTCTTTTAGAGAATCCAAGGTAGAAAATATATAGAATGGAATCTAGAAAAATAGAAACATTATTGGAAGAAATATTGAAAGCAGTAAAGAGAACGGATAATAAATTAGAAAAATTGAAGACAAGTTAAATAAGTTAGACCATAGGATGGTAAATATAAAAATACAACAAAATATTCTTATAAGTATAGGAAAAAACCCAAAATATGTTAAAGGAACTGTAAGAAAAATAGTAGAACAAATAATATTTAAAATATTCAGGTTAACAATAAAAATAAGATATAGAAAAAGGAAGTCTAGATGAAAAATTGTTAGAACAATATTTAGAGCTAGAAAGATAAAAGAAAATAAAAGAAGGAAAACATGTAATAAAAAATGAATCTATGGAAGGAATAAAAATAAATGAGCCAAATCAGTGAAAGTGAAATAAAAAACATAATGATAGAAATATAGAGAATGAATCTAAATGAAATAAAGAATGTGAATCCTATAAGACGTATAGGAAGACCTAACAGAATAAAAAAAAGGATATCTTGAAACATTTGGAAAACAATATAAAATACCCAAATACGAACTAAAAGAAACAAAGATAGAGCAATTAGGAAATACATGAGTATACCTAGATATAGATTGCCTAAAAGATATTAGGACAACACTTAATAAATGGTCACAAGCAACGACTTTATACTTTATGACACAAGGAACAAATTAGAATAATAATAGTAAAATTCAGATAATGATAGAACATTGATGTATCGTGCTAAATGATTAAAGGAGTATCAGCCCATCGTTTTAATGTAATTACAAATAACACCACTGTAGCCTTCGATGGTAGCATATTTGAAGGAGTCGTACTTTTATTAGGTATATAGAAAATGAATTCTTAGGAGAAGAATGAATGCCAAATAGTATAGAGCAGAAAAAAAAAGGAAATAAGGGAACTAAGCCATGAATAAATTGGCCCAATTATAGATATGTTGAATGAAAGAGATACATGAATATACATGTGAATTTAGTAAATGGTATTATGAAGACGGATGTTTAATGTTAATATGATAATTTAAAAATATGAGATATGAGAAGTTATTAGGAAAATGGAGTAATTACTTATAGGAAGAATTTGAGAGTTAGAAAAGATATGCATATAGCCTAGGAGTAAGGATAAAATATTTAAAGAAAAGATTAGCAGAATTGTGTACCTAAAGATACATCATAAAAGGAGCAAGAAATGGAGAAAAGATATGTTGTGACAAAATAGACAACATCCTAGGAAAATAGGGGTGTAAGGAGTTTAAGAAAAGAAAACATGGAAAACACATAGGAAAACCATGAAAAAGATTTATTAGATATAAAAAATTTAGAAAAGAATGGAGAAAACCTTTCAAAAAATATTATAAGAAAAGATTTAATTACAAAAGGAGGAATATTACACAAAATACACCGAGAGACAAAAGTAAATGCAAATGTTGAAAATGTGGAGAGCTAGGACATTATAGTAATAAATGTCAAATGAGTATAATAAGAAGGATGATTTAGAAAGTACAATAAGTTTTGATAGTGAAATGAGTAGCGTTTATAGTGAAAATGATACTAAAGAAGATGATAATGATATTGGTTCCTCAGATAATGATACAGAATGAGTAAGGAGATAACTGAAGAAGATGATATTTCTGAATTTGAAGTTATAAGTGCAAAGGAAGATCAAGAAGGATATAGATTAAAAAGTACCTTTGACAGTAGAAAATTACAGAAGATCCAAAGCCTAAACTTTGATCTAAAAGGCCCAGGAGAAGGATTAATAAGATATCTAAATAAAGATATATGCATAAAAAATATACAATCCATGAATACCAAAAGATAGAAAGGAGTATAACAATTAACAGCTAAAGGAAACATAAAACTTAACTTCCTAACAAAAGAAACTATAAATGAAACACTAAGTAAGATAAAAAATGAAAAGATAAGAGAAAAAATAAAGTATGTTTATATAGCAGGAGGACAAATAATAATATAAAAACTATTCCTTGAAAACCTAAATACACCAGTAGTTCTAAGTCTACATAGTAAGAGACTAATACAAACACATGAAAGTCATCTAGGAAGTATGGAAATTTAGCATATATAAAACCAATGTTTACATGTTACCCAAAATATAATATTAATTTAGGAGATAAAGATTTTGATAATAGTTTAAGTTTATATTTTAAATTCTTAAGAAATGATTTCATGAAAGAAGGTAATAATGTGATGACAATGTATTATAGTGCTTTATACACAATATTAAACTCAAATTATGGAAGAATTTACCAAAATAAACCATTTATTGAAATTAGTGATAAATGTAGAGAAATTGCTAAAATAATAGAACCTCAAAATTTGGACATAATAGAAATACCAACAAATTATATTTTAAGTCTTAAAGATAATATTCTTGAAGAGGATCATATACAAAGGATTGATATACTCATATTTAGAGGAAATTCCTTAATAGGTAGTAGCCAAAATGATATAAAAAGGAGAAGTTTCCAAAAAATAATAAGAGAAGAAGTACATTTACCTTTCCTAATATCAAGAAATTATTATAATGGAGAAAAAGAAATTGAAGATACAAGTATCCTGATAGATAATGATGCTAGTTGTAACTATATCTAGGCTAATAGATGTGAAATGACAGGAAATATAATAAGTTCACATATTTTTAAAAATTATGATGACCAAACATTAGAATGTAATCTAAAAGTAGAAATTCCTATAAGATTACAAGGTATAACCTTTTTGGTAGATTGCTACAAAGATAATAGAATGCAAGGAAATGGACACTAAGGTATTCTCCTAGGAAATAATTTCCTAGATAAATTAGACAAATATAAGATCACTAAAGATGGAATAGAAATATATAATGAAAACATATGTATTTTCTTAGAAAGACAAAAATGAGAGAAATCACATTTCTTACTATGATTTTTATAATAGTAAATATCCCTGAAACTAAATTATACACGTGGATTAATAGATACATGATCAAAGATAACAATATTTAAAAGTTTTTTATTAAAAAATTGGGAAGATACTAAAATCTCTATCAAAGGAGTAATAGGTAAAAAAGAAAGTATCAAAAAACAAAAAGAGAATATTGTAGAAGTAATGATCTATAATAAAATAGTAAAAATAAGAAAAGTTTACTAATATGACAAAATAGAATGTTATGTTATATTAAGAAATAATTTATTACAACAATTTTCAATTTACCAATAAACCATCTACACTATAATATTTAAAACACCATGTAATCATTGGATAAAAATACCTAGGGTATTCAAACCCTTTAGAATAAATACTAAGAAATGGAAAACAGAAAAGGTAAATACATCTATTACTTGTAAAGTAACAATACATGATACATATGAAAAGTTAAAAGAAAACTTTAGTAATAATCCATTAAAATACTAGGAGAAAACAAAAATCTATTGCAAACTAGAAATGATAGATCTTGACAAAATTATTAGAGTAAGACCAATGACATATTCCTAAGAAGATATAGAAGATTTTAAAATCCAAATATCAGAACTAATACAGATGAATCTAGTAAGAGAAAGTAGAAGCCTTCATAGTAACCCAGCCTTTATGGTAAGAAAACATAGTGAAATTAAAAGAGGAAAATCAATAATGGTAATAAATTACAAAGAAGTAAATAAAAATACCAAATTTGAAAGATATTATATCCCAAATAAATGAATCTTAATAAATTTAGCAAAAAGGAAAAACTATTACAGTAAATTTGATTGCAAATCAGGATTTTGACAAATAAAAATGGATAATAATAGTATCCCAATAACGACTTTTAGTACACCTAGGGGTCATTATGAATGGTTAGTAATGCCCTTTGGATTGAAAAATGCCCCTCAAATCTTTCAAAGAAAAATGAATAAAATATTTTGTGATTATTCAACCTTTATAATATTATACATAGATGATATACTAATCTGCTTTGAAAATGAGAAAGATCATGAACAACATTTAAAAACTTTTATAACACTATGCAAAGAACATGGTATAGTTCTCTCAGAAAAGAAAGTTGATATTAAGAAAAAAAAATAGAATTTCTAGGAATGATAATAGATTCCAAAGAAATAAGACTACAATTGCATATTTATGAAAAAATAAAAGATTTTCCTGATGAATTAAGAACTAAAGAAATGATACAATTTTTTTTAAGATGTTTAAATTACTCCTCTGATTTTATGAAAAACTTAGCCAGGGAAAGACAAGAATTACAAAAATTACTAACAAAGAAAAACCAAACAGGATGGAATGAAAAACATACAAAGATAGTTCAAAGATTAATAAACATATGTTCAAACCTACTAAAACTAAGATTACCAAATGAAAATGATAATTTAATATTACAAACAGATGCTTTTAACAAGCATTGGGCAACAATACTAAAAACAGACTTAGGAGAAATATGTAGATATACCAGTGGAACTTTTCATAATAACTAGATTAATTATGACACAAATGAAAAAGAATTGCTTGCTATTATTACAGGAATTAATAAATTTGAAATACTTTTATTATCAAAACCTTTCACAATAGAAACTAATAACACCCAAGTTTCAAGTTTTATAAGAAATAATGTATGAACAGGTATACAAGCAAGGAGATTATGTAGATGGCAGACTCTTATTAGCTATTATTATTTTAAGATTGTTTATATAAAAGGAGCTGATAATACTCTTGCAGATTTTCTTAGTAGAAATGTCAAATACACTCAATAACATTTAGAGAAGTATTGCTAGTAATCTAGTAGAAGGTATGAATAGTCTTGTTGAAAATTATAAATCTCTTCTTTCAATTGAAGAAAGAATGATAAACATTCAGAAAGACATAAATGACATAAGGACTAGATCTTATCTAGCCCAAAATCTTTTTAAAAAAAAGTTTTGAAGAACTTGAATTTTTAATTATGAGGACAAAAGATATATCCTAAGCCTCCTCAGAGGCTAAAAATATCTTAGCGTAGATTTCGGAGACAGCTGGCCCCATATGGAAAAGCTAAATACCAAAGAATGTCGCTAACATCAGTAAAAGATGTATCACAATCTTCTGACAAAAACATCTTAACATGTATTTAGGAAATGCCTATCATTTCCAAGGATAAAAGCTTGAAAATTCATAGTCCAGATAAGGACAAACCCCTTTCGAAGGAAGATAGCAGTCCCTCAAAGGACAAACTCCTCTCTAAAGAAGAAACCTCGGATGATATCCTCATTTTTTCCAAAGAAAAAAAGAGAAAATATCGTCCTAAATTCTTTATTACATGTTTTATCTGACATTGAGAGAAAGTATTTGACTTTCTCTGAATTTATTTATAACAATCCAAATGGACCTGGTTATTTCCAGATTTCAATCGAGTCTATTTATCCTAGAATCATCATAATAGAGAAAATCGACCCTTTAGTTATCCAAAATGCCATGGATTTCAGTTTTGTTGACCGAATCTATTTAAGCTCTGATTGTATGGAAATTATAAATGAAACCCTCAGGGCACAGTTATATAAACTGACAAAAACTCAAAAATGCTTTAGCATAAGTCCAAAGTATAATGAAGATAATGGAGAACACATAAGAACATTCCACATCATCACATTGAATATTATTGAAGAAACAAGGATCCAAATAAATAATAGCAAATCAAAAAATCATGGGTACTACAACAGGCAATGGACAAAAACCAAAAGAGCTTTAGAAATAAAAGTAGTGCTTGAAAGAATGACAGATTTGAAGAAAAAGAATTGCTCAGTACATTGTGTAACCACTAATTGGATGATAATAGTTTGAGAGGATAGAGCAAGAGGACAACGAATGATGATTGAAAAAATAACAGAATTGGATAAGTTACTTATTACCAGCTAGCCAAATGGCAAAAACTAAAGCATCAAGAGTCATGAAGAAAACAAAGAATGACAATGAAGGGTGGATAACTATAGGAAAGAAAATGTAAAAATCAATTTTCAATGTGGCTTGACAGGACATGTTTGCCACTATAATAAATGTATAACAGAGAACCCATTTTTTCATAGTTGAAATCTATTATTAAAGTGGTCTGGCAAAGAATGCCTATCACTATAATTGTAATAATAGGTGATAGCTGGAAGATAAGGATAACATGAGACAATTGTGATCTACTTTATAAGTGAAGAGACAGAATATGACAGCATGTCTACTTTTTCAAAAGAAGAAGACAACTAATAATAAGTTTGCATTGACAAATTGAAGATAACAACAAACCTTCTGACTCAGCAAGTCATTCTAATGATAAGAAGGAATCTGGATGTAGTAAAAGACTTTTTTATAAATAAAGAGGATTTCATATGAAGAAGGGCATTGGAAAAACTTTCTATCCTCTCTTTGTAATCACACTTTTGTAATGAGTTTCTAAGCTTTATTTAGGGAAGCTTTCTATGTAAGATAAGAGTGCTTGCAATAAAAGTTTGAATATTTCCTTTCAATTATTTTGTGTGTAAGAATCTATATAGTGAGTGTCTCTAATACTGGTTGATCTCAGTACCACTTGGCTAAGGAGGTTGTAGGGAAGAGGAGATTTTGAGTAAGTGAGATACGAAGGTCACTGGATTTCTACATATAATGGGTATTGATTTGGAAATGATTCATCATTTATAAGGACTTATCTACATAGATTGCTATCCCTAGTCTTATTGTTTATCTGACTCTTGTAATAATGTTTCGAGTATTGGACATAAATAGGTTATTTAAAAAAAGATTATTAATAAAATTGAAAACCAAAATAATGCTCAAATTAGTACGCTCCCCAACAATATCGTGAAATATCGACTGCGGTATTGAAATTTTTATAAGCAATGTCGCAGCCACGATCGTGGTATTGTAATGTTTTGAAATTTTTTGCACGCCGAAGGTCATGATTGCGACATTAACTTAAAATAATTTCCAAGTGATAGGCACATTAGTTTGAGCATTATTTTCATTTCCAACCTATTTTAGTAATTTTTTTTTAAATAACCTAAATATGTCCAAAACTCTAATGTTTCCATCAAAAATAATTTTATAGGAATCTGAAAAAGTTATTGTAATGGTGTTTTTTTATGACATGTCACATATGTATTGATTGGGTTTAAAAAGTAGGCGTGCAGGTCCACCCCCCAAGTCCGAGAAGCAGGATTAAAAGAAGACTTATAAGCAAGCCCAGTAAAACGACCCGACTCGACTGTGGGAAGACGAGAGATCCGAGATGATCAATGAGTCACTGAATGCTTATAAATAAAAGAAAGCCCTCGCGACTTCCGCTTCCGCAGTTGAAGAGTCCAGTAGAGCTTCTCTTTAGGAACACCCGAGCCACTTATCCACAAGACAACTAACGGCCAGCGGAACACCCGAGTTGGGCGAAGGCGAAGAGCGAGAAGCGTTGAAATCTTTGTAAAACCCTTTTGAAGGGATCGCAGAAAGCAGGCCATTCTCAAGCCCACCTCGAAAAAACACACACCATCTTGGGCACTTGAGCGACATAGGAGGTGTCGTCGGAGACCAAACCTGAACACTAAACGGGGGCCTATATCGTCTTGCGAAGATTTCCCCAAATAAAGGCTCAACCACATTGGGATTGCAGCGGGTTTTTGCGGCCCAGGCTTACGGATATTCAGACCCCACAGGGTATTTAATCTCATCAATTTTATCCTTGCCTTTACTTAAGGGGGAAGGAGATTCCCCTGGGGCACCTCGAAGAACAACCACGGCTAAACGATTAGACTCACCATCAGTCGCCCTGGCTTGGGACTCATTAGAGAGTCACCCCTTAAGCGCAAAGAAGAGGAACAACCGACTGTGGGGATACGAAGGTACGGACAAACCTAACCCGAGGCTAGCCACTAACGCCTTGCGACACCTCTCGAAAGAGACAAGAAGGAAAAAGATGTCTGGGTCCTAGGAGCAGACGAAAGGTGATGGCGAGTGATGAACCTTAAAGTTACGAACAATGTCGAGACAAGTTTCAAGAAAAAAAGAAAGCCCAGGGCTTCATGAGAGAAGGAAAAAGCTTAAATATCGGGGAACCTGATGCTAGCGGTCGGGAGGATGTTCTCAAAAGAAATTGGAAGGCAGAGGAAATAAGCGCGAAAGTCGAAAAGTCATCGTACCATAGGACATTTTGGCCCGACAAAGCCTAATCAAACCCTGACCACTGGCGAGCAACGCATTCAAAATCTCACGATCAAGCGTCTGACCCTTGCGCTGTGTAACGAGGGCTGGGGGCAGCGATTGGGTTTAAAGTAGGTCACGCGAGCCCGCCTCAATCGAGACGAAGTTAAAGAAGACTTGTCAGCGGGCCCGGTAAAAGGCTGGCCCACAGCGCAGACTGGCAGAGCCAGTTCATCTCGGCGGTAGCATAAAAGCCCGAAAGGCCCATATCCACATCAGCAAGATGAATCTCCGCAATAAGGAAGTAGAATAATTCCCGATAACTGCTCTAATTATCCCTTATTAATCGGCGTGATAAGGAAAGAAAAATCCCATCGATGAGAGAGTGGTATCACCATCCCGATTGGGAAAGTCACCCACTATAAATGGCCACCCGTCGGTGAAGGTCACGAACAAAACTTCATTCCACACAGCGGTTGATCTTCTCCTCCATCGGAGAGGCCGACTTAGGCATCGAGGAAGGCAGGCGAGCCCCAGATCCTTTTTGTTTTCTTATTTTTTCTTGAAGGGCGGAGCATCCCGAGACAACAAATCGGCACAGCAATTGGCTGCGCTCCAACCTAGTTCCGGTTGAAAAAGCATCATCATGTATAAAACACTTTTATATCATTAAAATTACCATAAGGACATCTAATTTAATTAAAAAAAATAGGACATCACAATAATTAAAAAATTTATCACAAAAATATATAAACACATATACAATTTATATTAATAAAACCAAAAGTAACTATTTTCTTTTTAAATAAATAAATTTATTGATTCAGGTTGGTTGTGGCACTTTATATCAGGGGGTCCGTTGTGACCCATTAACTGCAACACATGGATGTCGGTGTCAGGTATCACACTCATTTGTCTCATATATTGAGACCCATTCTTGCATATTTAATTCCAAATATACAAAAATATATGATAGACTATTTAATCAATAGTCCATTTATGGAATCCTTTATACAACAGTATACATGTTACCTTTCGAATATAATACATGACGAAAAGGATATCAGTGTAGATATCACCTCATTTGTCTCATATATTGAGACCCATTCTTGCATATTGTTCCCGAATATACAAAAATATATGATAGACTATTTAATCAATAGTCCATTTGCCGATCCTTTTATACAACAAAAGGTATACATGTTTACGCTCGAATATAATACATGGCAAAAAACAAAAAGCAAAAACAAAGCCTCATACGACTCTCATCCCTCATGCGGTCCCATATACGGGTCAAACGCTTGCATCGGACTGTGCACGAAAGGGGTCCCACGACGGGGTAGACAAAGCCCGATGAGAAAGGACTCTACGAGCACTCCCGTCTAAGTGTCTCTGATAATTCGCGCAACAACCCAGCGCATCTAAGTCGATATGCATGGATATGCGTATGTCGTGCGTAAATGTCATCATGCCCACATATCTCGAGTCACTCCATGACTCCTCACATGCATATGCCAAGTGTGGCAGATCAGTATTACCAATGACCCATGTATTGAGCCTCGCGGCTCCATTACCCCAATCTGAAGTGCGATAGGCGGTGATCTGAGTCAATCTGACTCACAATCACCTGTTAAAGTCTATGTGATAAATATGGCCCAGTGTGTCTTCTTTAGACAGCGAACTTTTCCAAATCGCAGCGGGTCTGCTACCTTTGCAATATTCTGAAATTTTCGGATCCTGCAGGTCTCTTTTTTATGTTCTAGGCTTTTCACCTAAGGGGGTTAACGGTCCCCTTCTTGCTCCGCCGAACACATTATTTATATTTATTTTTATGTTTTAAACCGTGAGACATCTATTAGACGTCGTCCAAATTACGAGCTCACTACCCATTCATCATGTGTGTGGTGACCTGTGCGCACACACCCGACATAATGCGTGTCCCTTGTGCATATCACGATCTAATCCTACTTAGGGTTCTCATGTTACATGTATGAGGCACCTCATGGAACATTCTATAATCGTACTTCATGCCAAGTACCATGTAAACATATGAATTCACATCCATTATGTTAATACATTTAAATACACATATATTAACACATAACACACATATTTAGCATGTTATTAAATTGTCATTAATAACACACAAAACACATAAAATAGCCATTCGGCCGTAATAAAAAAATCTAGACTTAGTCAGAAATTTTAGTCTACATTTTACTTGACTAAAAATTTAGCCACAAACTTAGCGATATCGAAAAAGCAGTTCTTTATAAATCCATAGCGATCCCAGAAGCGGTCCATGGCGATCACCCGTAGCTCTGGGCGGCCCAAAACACGAAATCTATCTTTTTCCAATTTTATCAATTTTACTAGTTTGAGATGACCACGGAATCAAACCAATCTGGCTTGATCATACGGTCAGAAAAAAGCCAGAGCCACAACAAATTCTAACATATGCATTTTCCGGTAGTCAGGAACGAAAGCCGGCCGGGATCTGAGCCTTTAAAAGCCGGTCTCGGTTGTAGAAAAAAGCAGTCTCATGGAAATTTGAAAACTGATCGTGGTCGGGTCTAACCCATCTGACCATTCTGACCCTTAAATGAAAAGGAACAGAGTAGGAGAAACCCCTACTCTTGGAGCGTGATCTCAGAATCCTTGTTCTTGGTACCTACTCGTAGCTCTCGTTGAGTAGACCCGACTTTAATTCTCGAGCATCAAACTCGGTAGGTCGAACAAGTAAAAAATTGGACAACTTTGTTTTTTTGTTTTTTTGTTTTTTTTCTCTCTCCTTTCTCTCTCTCTCTCTATCTCTTCTCCTCACGCTCACTCTCCTCATTGCCCCTTTTTCCTCCCTTTTTCTTCCCTTGTTTGTTTCCTTTTTAAAAAAAAAAAAAAAAAAAAAAAAAAAAATTCTCTCTTTGTTGTCATAAATCTCGCTTTTATTTAACTGATTTATAAACTTTAGTTTTATTGCTATTGTTCTTCTTTCTTTTTCCTATTCTATTTCTCTTCTCATTTTTGGAGCAACATTATTTGTATCGTCAAGGAGGGAAACTTCCTCCTCATTGCCTCATGCCATTTGTGTGGCCATTGTTTTTCCTTAATTTTCCCTTTATTTCTTATTCCCTTTTTATGACATCATACAACATGTGGCTTAATAAGAGCCACACCTTCAAGTGAACCACATGGCTTTTAAAGTGTCATTTCTTTGAGGTCTTGAAGTGGCATCCCCTAATTCTGTAGGTGTCGTCGATATTTTGTGGCTCAACGTGAAATCACGGCTTCTGCTCAGATAAATGAAATTGGATGTGGTAGCTAGATTTCGCGAGAGGATTTCAACGGAGAAGTTCGTTTCATCGTCCAGAATCCCAAGAAAATTCTAGTATTTAGCCACATATTGTTGCAGGCAAAATTACCAGATTTTGCCATTTTCGAAAAATGAAATTTTCTCGGGTTTATTCTCTACATAAAAGAATTTAGTCCTGAAATTCCCACATGCACACATATACAACACATGCATACAGTCATTCAATTATCACATGCCTAAATAACGTACCTTCATCCTCAAATAAGAAATTCATCACGTTTCCATGTTGCCTCCTCCACTCCTTGGTGCCACCATAGCACCTTCACTAGCTTCATAGTCTTGCATCGCAAAACCTAGTCTCGGCTATCCATGATACGCACTGGTCCCTCCTCGAAGGTCCCATCTGTACCAACAACAAGCTCGCCCCAATCCACTACATGAGTTGGATCTGGAGTGTATTTTCGGAGCATGGAGACATGGAATCGTCGTGGCTTCGATGTAGGCGGTAGTGCCAAATGTTAAGCAACTATACTACCCTCTAAATTTTCAGACCCGATATATCTCGTGATAGCTTTCCCATTTTGCCAAACGTCGCTCCTCTGCTAGGCATAACTTTGAAGACATGATTCCCACCTCAAACTCTAGAGATTCGTCGTGTATCGGCGTAACTCTTCTACTTGACTTTGAGCGGGTGAGAGGCGTTTGCGTATCGAGTCCACCTTCCACGAGGGTGTCACTAATCAACTTTGGACCCGTGGTGGATCTCTCCTACCTCGGTCAGCGGAGATCGCGTACTGGCCTCCCATAATGCCTCATAGGGCACCATCGTATACTCGCCGATAACTATTGTTATAGGCGGAGCGACGAGGCCAAATGCTCCTCCCAGGCTACCCTTGAGATCCGGGGCCAGCGTGCTCTCGTGTCCTCACAACACACAGTCCTCTCTGGCGGCCAGTCGGTCTGTGGATGAAGCGACGCTCATCCTCAGCTTTGTGTCCCCATGGTTCTCTGGAACTCTTACGAATTGTTTGTGAACACAGGATCCGTCCGATACTATAGGCTGACACTCCATGCGCCGTACTATCTCTCAGTATGTATACTGACTTGTAGGAAATTCCTCCCGATGTGAAGATCAAATCCAGCCTGACGGAAAGTAATGCCCGACTTAGTAAGCCGAGTTCACTATTACCCACGCATCTTGCTTCCTTTGATGTCCATGAAAAGTGAGTCACAAAATCCGTATGATATGCTCCACTTTCACTCAGCTACCTCGATGGCTGGAGTAAGCCTGCTTGATGTAGCACTTATCTGGCTGACACGTGAGATATCGTCGAACAAAATCCCAATGATGTCTCTTCATCAACCCCGATGTCTTGCTGGCGAAGATCATGATACATCTTTGTACCACACGGATGCATAAAGCGAATAATGGAATTCTCCGAAGGATCTCCTCTCTCGACTTTGCAGTAGGGAACCATAATCGAGTCCCTATCACGAAGACTACCGTCATGTGAATAGCCCGACCACGGTCACCCGTACCGACTTTGTACTCGATCCACGATGAACTTGTATCTCGCGTCACGCCCTTGGGACTTAATCACTCTACTCGATAGAAGTCGTAGCCCACTAAACTCTCAAAAACACCACAGGTGCATTCCTTTGTGCGTAAGTAGGAGCGTCATAGTCTCGAGCATCAACCACTCCCGGGAAGCCACACTAGCTAGCACTCCTCGTGACTTTATTTGAGTGCATCAACCATCATTTGCCTTGCGGGATGATGCTTGCAGTGAAGTCATAATCCTCCAAATATTCCATCCATTTGCGCTGTCTCATATTGAGGTCCCGTTGAGTAAAGATATACTTCAGACTTTTGTGATCCGAAAATACCTCGAATTGCTCACCATATAAATAGTGACGCCATATCTTCAAAGTGAAGACTATAGCTGCTAACTCCATGTCATGAGTAGAGATTAATTAAAACAGGTAGTTTATTCAAGCGTAAGTGAAACATAAGCCTTCTCGCTCTCTGGTGCATCAGAACACATCCAGTCCCTTCACTTGAGGGCATCGTAATATCACGTGTACATGTGTGTCCCCTTTAGGGACTATCGAATAGAACTGAGGCGTCACCTCATTTTTAACTCTTGGAATGCCCTACTCACATGGGTCATTCTCACTCATACTGACCTCCTTTCGAATTGATCTAGTCATAAACACCTTGACTAATCGAGAGAAGTCCTCAATGAACCTCTTGTAATACCCTTCCAATCCCAAGAAATTACGTATATTGAAGACTGGCTTTGGCCTCTCCCAACTCATAACAGCCTCTACCTTCTCAGGGTTTACTGACACACCTGAAACTGACTCTACGTGTCTTAAGAATTTCACCTCAGTAAGCTAAAACTCACACTTATTGAACTTGGCATCTGGCGTGATCCACGAGTGCACGGAGAACAATCCTCAAATGATCCTCATGCTCCTCCTCAGTTAGGGAATATATCAAGATGTAGTCAAAAAAGACCACGACAAAATGATCCAAATAGGGTTGGAATACCACATGCATGAGAGTGAATGCATTGACGTATCGTCGATAGAAGGCATCACTGTAAACTCAAAATGCCCATACCACGTCCTAAACGCTGTCTTAGGGATATATGCCTCCCTAACTCTCAACTGATGATAACCGGTACAGAGATCTATCTTAGAATAGACTTGTGCCCCTCTTAGCTGATTAAATAAATCATCGATCCTAAGTAATGGATACCGATTCTTGATCGTAACCCGGTTCAACTGTCGGTAGTCAATACACAAGCAAAGGGTCTTATCCTTCTTTTTCGCAAATAGAACCAGAGCGCCCCAAGGTGAAGTACTCTGTCTAATGAAACCCTTGTCCAATAAATCCTGTATTCGGACTTTGCGTTCCTACTTGACAGCGGCGCCATCCCCATGTGGAGTCATGAAATGAACGGCGTACGAGGTGTAACTCAATAACAAAGTCTACATCCTGTGCGGAGGTATCCGATAACTCATTTGGAAAAACATCTTCGTACTCCTGAGCAGGTGGGCTTAAATTACTGTCTGCTCGTCCTGCGTGGGCTTGTGACCCATCAATTGTTCGTGCCACACGGAGTCGGTATACCTTTGTCTAGGGTAAAGCATCATGCTTGTACTTGGAACATAACTGTGACCATCTTGTGTGTAGGCGATAACTCTCCTCGATCCACGGTCGATGGCGATACGATGTCTTGAATCAACTTAATCCATGCGATAATGACATCAAATTCCGACATGTCTGTAACTAGAAGGGTCCGCCGCTGGTAGAATCCAGAATCTACAGCTGTAAATCCAGAGCATATCTGATCCAGCCCTCACCTAGTCCCTGGGGAGAACTCACATGCAACGACTTTTCGAGGTCTCGACCTGCAGGCAGGTATTTATGAGCAAAGCAGCGTGGAATGAATGAGATGCACGGAGATCAAATAAAACTCTAAGCCCGTAAATGAAAGAGTAAAAAGTACCACCGTATCAGAAATTTGGTATGCTATCTCGGTGTGGGCAATGGCATAGGCCATGCCCCACGATCCCCAGAAATCCGACTGGCCAAATTTTATCCTGGAAACCTCGACCCATAGCAACTCTTTAGCCTACCGATTAGTCGAGTCTTTATGCGGCCTCGGAGCCTAATACTTGTTCCCCTGACCTATAGTGGGAACAAACTATGTCCGTGCCGGTCCCCTTGATGATTGGGACTGGGGCATCCCAAAAAACCCATGGGATCCTTGCCTCTGTTGGCAATCCCTCCTCATATGTCCAGGCTGCTGGTAGAAAAAACAAAGCATCTGCGTGCGGCTCGTGCTTTACTGGTGGCCAGCACTGGTAGCTGACCACGACCTTGGCTCACGATAGCCTCGACCACATCCTGTGATCCTCGGAAAGCGAAGTCGCTGCGCTTTCGAACTCGAAGAGGCGGCTTGTTCCTTCCTCTTACCAGTATCCACATCTCGGATACTCTTAGTATCAGCTATCTCACCCTTTATGGCCATGGTCGTCCTAACCATAGCGTCCATATCCTTTGTAGAAAGTCCTGATCTTGCCTTTGATGGGCGGTCTTAGACCATCCTCGAGTAGCCTCACTTTTGCGGATCTGGCCACATAGTCATATCTGCGAAATGGCGCTTTCGATAAACCTAGCCCACGTACTCGGTATTGTCATCTCTACTTATGAGTCTAGGAACTCTCGGGCGCTGACATGCACAGCGATCTTCAGAAAAAACATGTAGAGCTCTTTGAAATCTACCCAGTCATCGCCTCCACATTTACGGAGGTCTTCGCATCCCGCGTATCGAGGATTCACTGGTAGCGATAAGCTTGATCAGATGTGGTAGCGGAGTAATCTCCATGGCCTCAAAAACCCTCTCGTCTGGCGAGACAATGGTCGGCCCTACCAATGGGTCCCCTCATCCCCTGAATGTCGAGGAATGATGTGCTCTAAACCTCTGGAGGTTACTCATTCCTCCTTGACCCCATTTACTACCCGGCCCCATATATGATGGCAAGCCCAGCGCCCACGTAGTCTCCATAAAGGCACGTAGATTCAAAAGCGGTGGCGGTGGGCCATAGCCCCGTGGAGGACCTCTGCGTCCTAGTTCGCGACTAGCCATCTACACTATCGAAACACCATCCCGAGATTTCTTGTGCCCTGAGAGTCATTAGTGATGCATGATGCAACACTAATAAATAGTTCCCTAAACACCTATGATCATGCTCTCTAACTTTAGTGGTCTTTGTTTTCCATATATATCGAATCATGCATAAATGCACATAACATATTTATACACCCAAGCACATAAAAACCTGATGCATGCGGTGTTCTAATCCTATCCGGAAGTGGCGCCTGGCATACTAGAAATCCGACTGTTATTTGTGATGCTCATATGGAATACACACCTTAATGACCATGGCCTAAACCCATGTCCACCGAAGCCCACAAATTTTTCGTGCTTCCTATGCTCTGACTCTGTTGTGACACCCTTATCACGAGGTCCTGTGACAACTGTCGACCTTCACAGCTTTTTGTGGATATCGGTGTCTCGATATCCTCATTTGTCTCATATGTTGAGACCCATTCACTATCTTAATTCCCGAATATACAAAATATATGATAGACTATTTGTCAACTGATCAATTAACGAGTCCTTTTATACAGCAGGTATACATGTTACCTTTCGAATATAATACATAGAAAAAAACAAAACAAAACAAAGCCTCATACGGCTCATCCATATGCGGTCCCATATCTTGAGTTCAAGCGCGCACAGAACTGTACTTGAAAATGGGTCCTGACGGGGGTGAGCAAATCGATGAAATGAGCTCTTACAAGGGCTACTCATCTAAGTGCACATCGCGATGGTCTCCTGACAAACGCACATCGATCCCGATGTCTACACTGAATGTCATTATGTCATGCATGAAATGTCATCATGCCATATCGAGTCACTCACTTAGACTCCTCGCATGCATATGCGAGTGTAGCGAATCCACTTGGTATTACCAATGACCCATGTATCGAGCCCTCAGGCTCCATTACTGATACAAGTGCCCGATGGACAACCAATCTGAAGTCGATCTGACTTCTATCACACAACCGAAATTACATGTGATAAATATGACGTAATGTCTTCTTTGGAGCAACGAGAACTTTTCGAGATCCTGCCGCGGTCTCTTACACCCACATGTTATAGAACTTTCGGATCTACGGGTCCTCTTTACACCCATGTTCTAGGCTTTTCACTTAAGGAGGTTAACGGTCCCCTTCTTGCTCCGCCGAACACATTAATTATATTTATTTTTATGTTTTAAGCGGTAGGACATCACATTGGGCGTCGTCAATTACGAGCTCGCTACCCATTCATCACTTGATGATGATGGGTGACCACACCATGCACACACCCGATATGTCGTGTCCTGTGCATATGTAATCTCTTAATGCCCTTTGCCAGTTTCTCATATTACATGTATGATGCACTACATGGAACATTCTACTCCCAATCGTACTTCATGCAGAAGTACCATGTAAACATATATAATTCACATCCATTATGTTAATACATTTAAATACGTATATTAACATATCTTACATATTCGACATGTTATTAAATTTTGACAATAACACCTGCAAAAAACACATAAAATAACCATTCCCGATATAATAAAAAATCTAGACTTAGTCCGGAAATTTTAGTCTACATTTTACTGACTAAAAAATTAGCCACAAACTCGGTCAGAAAAGCGTCTAGAAAAACGGAGTTCATATAAATCCATAACTGATGCAGCCGGTCGGCGATCACCGTAGCGCTACAGGCGACCCGACAAAAATATATTTTTACGATTTGATCAATTTTACTAGTTTTGGAATGGCGGCCAGGAATCAAAGCGATCACCGAAACCGTCATGCAGCGTCCAGAAAACCCGGTCACAACAAAGTCAACATGCATTTTCAGCGGTCCGAACCAAAACCGGCCGGGATCACGACCTTCAAAACCCGGTCGGATTGTCAGAAAAATAGTCCTCATAGTAGAAAACTCAGTCACGTAAGTTGGGTCACAGCCACCACGACCATTCTGACTCTTAAATGAAAAGGAACCGTAGGAGAAACCCTTCCTCTTGGAAGCGTGAAATCACGAATCCTTAGTTCTTGGTACCTGCGTAGCTCTCATCTAATATACTAACTTTAATTCTTGGGCTACCAAACTCATTTGTTGGAACATGTAAAGCAGAAAATCTAATTTTATGAAAAAGGTAAAATGGTAATTCGGTCAAAATCACAAAATTTTAGATCTCGGATGATGAAAGCAGAGCTTGTAGTTAGAATGGAATGCCATGAAATCTAACTACCGTCGAATTTCATCGAATTATGAGACGGTAAATTTCCACGTTTTGAGCAGGGTGTCGGGTGGGTATGACGACTTGTGAGAGCATGTGATGTGTGAAGTCGAAACTGCTAATGTACTATGTGACACATGTTGCATGATTAGTGAGAGGATGGAGATGAATGTCTTAGATTAAACCATGTGTCAGCTTTTAAAATGGCCCAAGAATAATAAAAATTAAGTGAAAAGATTAAATAAGATAAGACAGACCATCTTCTTCTCCATTTTTAGCCGAGAGACGGATGGTGAGGGGAAACCAGTTTTGGAGAAAATGTGACTTTTCTCTAGATTTCCGGCTTTGGGGCCGGTCGGTTTCATCGGGCCAGAAAGCGAAGTTGATCTACGCTACAAGGGCTACGCGTGGACACCGATTTTGTGGAGTTTCGACAACTCCAAGAGGTAGGGATCTTTTCCTACTTGCTTTATTCTTTGGCTAAGAGCCATTTTAATGGATGGGGAAGTTTTGAGGCCGAATGACCGTGTGTTTTCAGTTCCAACGATCGGGATTGAGTGAAGAAAATCCCTATTGTGTGGTCGTGAACAGTGCCGAGCCTAGGGTTCCTACTGTTCACGTGATCCTAATGTGTGAGTTTTGTGTTGTTCGAATTGATTCAATTTGAATTGCTTGAGTTATTAGCCATGAGGCTAATTTTGATGTTATTGCATGGTGAATAACATGATTTATGTGAGTTAATTTTGTTAATATATGCATGTAAAATATATTAGCATGAATTGTTTGGAAATGACATAATCGTTAGTATGCCTTGGGGCACCCTAGAGCGATAGGTGTGTGAGTGCATGGCGATTAAAAAAGAAAATAAAAGGAAAATGGTTGTGAAAGAATTTAGCGGAAGATTTTACGGAGAATTCAATGTTGGGAGATTGTCCAATGATTCACGTCGGAGGGGCCATGAGATTGTTTTTCGGAGGAGGTTATCCAGCAAATTTGTCTCGGAGGTTGTCGATATATTTTCTGGAGTATTCGGTGGTAAGTTTTCAAGAACAAAAACCTTTTGTTTTGAAAGCGTATTTTTCTCACATTCGGCAGACATGTGTGAGAGAGTCGGTGAGTTTCGAGACATGGGATTGGGCATATAGTTCAGAGTAGGATCACGTATTTGCTTGAGTGTGTTTGGTTGCCATTACATGTGCACTTAGGTGGGAGTAACCATGTAGGAGATTATCCTCTTGGACATTGCTCACCACTGTCGGTGATCATTATTTGAGATGGGGAGTGTACGGGAGGACGGTGCTCACTAGAGGCCACTTTTTTAGAAGAAAGCCGGATTGTGACTTTGGTATTCATTTTGTAAAACATGTATTAGAATGTTAAATTTCGATATATGTTTTGATTAAGAGTAATGTAATAACTCTTGAACTATTGTAATATAGTTGTTGTTTTTGTAGTATTAGTGCATGAGCCCCAGTGGTATTTAACTCGCAGCGGGCGCTTGTGTGAGTCGTTGTCTGATGTTGGGACAGGTTGTATTTTAGGTAGAGCTTCCTGTACAAAGGAGACTATGTCCGATTTTCGTTAAATCTTAAGTCTTGGAAAAAGGGACTCGATAGGTGGTGTCGGGTGCAGACGTTCCGCGAGCTGTTCAGGTGGGTTCTGGGTTGTCAACGGGCCCCCGGGATCGGGGTGTCACAGAACACCGTAAAAAAAATTGGACAACTTTCTTTTTTTCTTGTTTTTCTCTCTCCTTTCTCTCTCTCTCTCTCTCTCTCTTTCCTCTCCTCACGCTCACTCTCCTCACTGCCCGTTTTTCCTCCCTTTTTCTTCCCTTGTTTGTTTCCCTTCTCCTCTTTGTTCCATCCTCATCTCCACTTTTTATTTATTTTATTCTCACTTTCCCGTTTTCTCTTCTCACTTGTTCTTCTTTCTTTCCTATTACATTTCTTTTCTCATTTGGAGCGGCGTTATTTGTATGGGTCGAAGGAAGAAAGCTTCACCGCCGTTCGCGCCGTCTTAAATTTATTGTGGCCATTGTTTCGCCGTTTAAATTTGTTGTATTCGGCGCATGATCATCCTGACGTGGTAATAAGGCCGCGCGCTGAGTGAATACGTGGCTGCCCAGGGAGTGTCATTTCTCTTGGGGTGTATGTGGCATCCTGCAATTACGCGTAGTATTAAGTAGATCTGGCGTCACCGGCGTGAAATCCGACATCGAGGTCGGCCAAATTCAGCGTGGTATTTAGATTTAGATGAGACGATTTCAACGGAGAAGTCCGTTTTGTCTTCCAAGATCTAGAAAATTATGGTTTTTAGCTTGTACTATTTTGAAAAAATTACCGTTTTGCCCTTTTTCAGAAAAAATGAAATTTTCTCGGGTTTTACATTAATAATACAATAGATAGAAACATAGAATCACAGGTGTAAAAAACGTTAGAGGATGATGTAACATCCAGGTTAATAACAAAATGGATCGATGCCTACGCATTTGATAATCCAACAATGCCTAAAATACCTAAAATTCTAAATCTGCAACATATTGACGAATATGATTTGATCCGATGACTCCGTTAGATTCGAACTGCATACATTTGTTAATGTGAAAACGCGAAGAAATTGCTTAGTTGATATCTGACTACTTTCATCTGCATAAGTCGGTAATAACCTTTGGCTATAATAGAGTCGGTGACAAAACACATGTACCATAACAGTGATGAACAAAAAAAAACAAAAAAAAAACCAAAGGCAAATTCAGATCGATATGGAAGAAACTACTTCCATGGAAAAAAAAAAACCAAAATTGACCCATAAATCAAAATACCAATTATCTATTTATCATCAAAATACCCATATTCTTTTTGACATTATTATATTATATTATTACACATGCAAGTGGTTACTTTTATATTATATTGTTAGGAAATTAAAAAATTTATTTAATTTTTCCCATCTTTTTCTTTAAAATATTAATTTATATGAAAGATAGATGCTATTTAAAACTAAATAAATATCATACATGTTTATAATTTATTTTGTAAAAAATAATATTCTATACATATTTAAAAAGTGAAAAAAAAATAATTAAATAATTTTTATAACCATTGTGGGTTGGGATAAAGTCATAATTTCTTTATATCTAACTATTTGATATGTCCTTTAAAAAAAACCTATTTGATATGTTGGAAAAAAAAGAGGAATTAAATTCAAATTTATCGTATTTAGCTTTTATGTCTTTTTTATGGTAACTTCAATTCCTATTTAACAACTGGATTAAGCCTCCAACTCCCAAACATGGTTTCCTCAAAAAAAAAAAAAAAAAAAAAAAAAAACTCCCAAACATGGTTTCTTAATTTTTAAAAATAATAACTAATACTTAAAAAGCTAAAAACAATTTTTTAGTTTTAGATTTTTAGACAAAAATAAATATTTAATGACCTCATTTTACTTAATTCATTAAATAAATTTTAAGAGGAAGAAGGGAATAAGTAACAATTTGTTTCATAAGAAAAAGGGAGTAAGTAAAAATAATGACCATTTTATTAGGACTGTTCATGTTTTCTTCGGTTCCATTTTTAATATAAGAATATAACCAAACCAATTATGATTGGTTTTGATTTTTTTTTGACAATGATATATTTTAATTTATTAACATCGAAACCAATAATTTGAAATATAAAATCGATTTGATTCGGTTTATAGATAATAACCTATTAAAATTCGTTTAAAAACCGAATAAAAAAATTAAAATTGTAATACACTATTTTTAAATAATTTAATTTTTTGACAGCTAACCATTACAATGTAAACTACAGTTAATTAAAAAAAATCACTTCTAATTCTAATTTATTTAAATGGAATATAAGATTTATAATAATATTAAAAAAGAAACCTAAAAATATAAAATTCTTCTAAAAAATATAAAATTCATCTTAAAAAAATTATGTAAATTTGTAAAGCTGTGACACTCCAATTCCCGGGGGTCAAAATTTTGGACACTTTTTTTGCTGCGTCGACTCGTCACGTGGAAGCCGGCCTTAGGAAGTGAGTGCACGTAGGTGGTGAGCCTCACGTCAGGCCTCTCTATCGTAACGGTCCTGTTGTGCTGCTGCGCGCCTTGAGTGTCTTGACGGATCCTTATGTAGCCAGGCATCGTTGAGGTGCTGTTGTGCGCTCTGGCTGGCCGGTGTGCGGCCGGTTGGGCAGCCATCGCGGCCACACTTCTTTGTGTCGCGACCGCAGGCCTCGGTCTTAACCACGCTTCGATCAGCGACACGGGGCCAAAGAGTTGACTGGCGATCCGGCGTGCCGTCAGCGACGAGTCACCCGGTATGCACAGGGACCATGTCGCGACATAGAACAACCGTGTCGTGACATAGAGCAGGCTGTCGCCGCGGTGAAGCTGTTGTTGCACGTGCGTCTGCCACGCTTGCTTACATGCCATTGGCGGCGGCAAGCGGTGTGGTGCACACGGCCTGGGACGATCGCGACCGCAGGAAGCCTGCCTTGTGAAGAATTTCTCCCAGCTGTCGCTGACAGAGGACCCGAAAATAATGTTAGCCACCAGCGGTCCTCTGCACCTCAGGTTCTTTTTTTTCCTTTCCAGAGCATCCTAAATTCAGTATGAATTAGCCCTTTTATTACAGACAACGGGGCTTTGGAAAACTTGCCAAATTAATATTAACCCTCAAAGCGAGTTTAATTACAATTCATCTTTAATTCTGATTCTGACCCAGGTTTTCTACTATAATTTAAAAAATACAAAATAAGGCCAAATCTGGCCTTTCATTCACCGTTAAAATCTTGGATGCGTTAGTCCCAAGGGTACCTTGATCTTGGGAAAATATCTCCAAACCAGGTGAAACGATACTAGTAGTTGAATTTTCCTACAAGGGTTACTCCTCACCTAAATGCGCATGCAATGACACCCAAACATCCATTCACATTCCATACAAATACAACTCTTACATGGAATGATCTTATGTCATGCATGAGATGTGACTCCTTATGCTACGGCAGAGTCAGGTCGACTCCCTCACACTTTGCATGAGTGTGAAAAACCGATCATTGGTGTTTCACTGATAGCAACTCAACTGGACCCGACCTTGATACTCATTTGAATATCATCCAAATTCCGTGTGTTTATTTATGGTACGTCATTTTCGAGTCTCAGTAGGATTCGTTGTATGCCTTCCGATATTTTTACAAGCTTTCACCACCGGTGATCATGTCTAACCGCGTGTAGATTTGGGTCTTTCACCTTGGGGGGGAATCTGCCTCAACTTGCTATGCCCAACACACGTGTATGTTCTTTTTCGTTTTTCATTTCATACCATTGTGAGGTCTCGATTTGGGCCATTGTCAGTTTTGAGCTCACCACGTCCTGAAATCTTTGAGATTAACCATTTCTATGCAGCCACACTGGGCTTCGACATGATGTATTTGGTGAATACGATTGAGCAATAATTACAAGCAGACTTAGCACCTTCAAGTCACACTTTGCTCACATTTGCATGAGAATAGGTACTTTTAATTGCTTTCATGTTTGGACTTGTCTGAGTTTTCGGAGTCTAATGCATAATTGTACAAGTTTATGTCAGGAAAGACAAATATGGATCATTGAGGATGATGGCTGTGGGTGGTGGTTTGAGGAAGTCACGACAATCTTTGGAAAAGCACAGTGTGGCATGTAGGTACACCTTCGGCGTAATAAGGTACATATGCGAGAAAAGTGGCGGCTTGACATGTGCTAGGTACACCTTGACATGTATCGGTACCTATCTGAAAGTGGCGAGAGCAACGTAATACTTAGGTACACCCATTAACTGTCTGGAGTACACACAGTGTGAAAAAATGAAGATTGGCGGTCGATCCTAGCCTTGAGAGTGAGGCAACGTATCTTAGTGCGACTAACTGTCGGTACATGTTATCTGGGGGTAGAAACTGACGTATCTTAGGTACCACTAACTGTCTGCCGTTGAATGCGGAAGTGGGTTTAGACAAGGGTTTTTAATCCCATTTTTTGTACCTTTTGGCATTCATGACCTCATCCGCCTCTGCAAAACAAAACCACAGCCATACCTGCCCTCACATAAAAGCGACTCGAGTTGCCTTACGCCGGAGTTTGTCGCTGGGCTGGATTCTTACTGCGCTCATCGTCTGGGACGTGGTAAGCCTCCTGCAATTCCTTGAGAGCGTTTTTGTGATATTCATTATTATACATGGATTTGTTTGGTTGGTGGTTCTCTTTACTTGGTGGTTTGGGGTTTCGGCTGATGTTATGGGGAGGAAATTTACGTACGTGCGCACGGGGCCCGGCCGTGCGCTTCTAGAACGAGGTTTACGGGACATTGTTACATATGTGTGGAGCCGTGTTACCATCATTGCTATTCTTGCTATATACATGCTTGAGATCCGAGAATCTTGGAAAGGGAAAAGCGCACCCAACTCTCTGTGGAGCGGGCCTTGAAGAAAGAATTTGACTCCTCACGGTAATAAAGAAAGGAAAGGAAGCGAATAGATTAAATCTTACGAGAGTGAGGAAGTATCAGAGAGTGATGATGATGAGATAGAGGCGTGTTCTTTGAGGTTCTGAGTCGAGAGCAGGAGGCGGGCCCCGATCCAGGCGGCTAACGAGCAGGGATTTCAACTGCGAGAGGGGTGTGAGTTGGAAACATTTTTGTACTCCCATCTGTGAGGTGTGACCAGGAATAGAATTTGCAGTTTGTGTCACGACGTTCGAGAGTATCGACTACAGTTCGGGAGTTTACGCTTGTTTGAAGAAAATCGGCGGTCGAGATCTTATTAGAAACCCTTTGTGATGGGTAAGCGGATAGAATACTTTGATGTGATAGCTCACTCCTTACAATATGTTCGCCTTGTAGCCCGGTCGACCTTACCCCCGCCGGGCGTCAACGCTTTCGACGCCCGTTTATTCGAGGTATGTGCACTCGTCTGTGGCCATGGTGGTTTTGTACGTAAAGAATTTATGCGAGGAAGCTTAAGCGGAATTTGCGTTGATGAATAGATTATTCATGATAGGAATCGGACCAAAGACGAAATGAAAAATATCGAGCGGAGAACAAGCGGGTTTTATGAGGTGATGATCGGGAAGCTTATCGACTATGCTTTGGTCATATGGTGCGTGATGAGGGACTTCCTGCAGTCCTCGCATGAAATTAGACATATTCCATTCCCATCTCTTGTGACGAGTCTTGTGGAAGCCGCGGGGATGAGGGGAGTGGCTAAGGAAAAGAGGGTTCTTCCTAAGGCCCCGGGACGATTCTGAGCAAACGGACGAGAGCGAGAAATTTGCATCTCTGAGACCCGGCCTTCATTCCACAGTGGTGATTCCCAGAGCCTCTTCGTCTGGCACCTATGAGCACCTCTAGTTGCAGAGAGAGATGGGCGTCGAATTAAAGAGGTGGTTCAAATGCATTTTGGGGGAAAGCAGAAGAACTAGACCACGGGCTCTCGAGGGCCTAGAGAATCATATTTTTTCAGGAGGCACACTTTGAATATGCCTCGTCACGACTTGGAGGGGAGATTCGGAGCTGCATGGTGCGTCGATGAGGATGCGTTTTCGTCGACGGACGATGAGGAGGACATCATGTAGTAGCATAGTAAGGCTAAGATTCGGTGAGGTGTTGGCTTGAGGGTGGGTGAGACCTGTGTGTTGTACGACACCCGTTTCCTAATTCATTTACCTTATTCGGTGGCAGCCTATGGTCATTGCATACCTTAAAGACCTTTCGATTCAGTTATTATTAGTTGTTTCTCTTGACTTTAGTACATAGTAGTTGCGTGTTTATGTTAAATGGTTGCTTATAATGGCTCGATCATTTCGATTCGATGTTGCATGGTAGCTTTTCTTTCCTCGGATTCCATGGTCCTTTATATGAATAGCTCGATCTTGTGTTAGCTTGTTGTTATGTTCACTGCTTGGGACTGTGGTTTTAGTTTTAATTGAGTCACACGGGTGCATACTATGTCAGGTTGAAGTATTATGTTTAATATTTGCCCTTTTGAGAAACTTGTAGCTTAACTGTCTGAGCGCACTTGTTGGAATTCATAACCAGTAGGTATCTCAAATTAAATCTTCTTAGGGACTAGCCCAGAGATCACGAGGTGGGGGTGTGTTGAATATACAATTGAGCAATAATTACAGCAGAACTTAGCACCTTCAAGTCACACTTTGCTCACATTTTGCATGAGAATAGGTACTTTTAATTGCTTCCATGTTTCTGGACTTGTACAGGTTTTTCAGGTCTAATGCATAATTGTACAAGGATTTATGTCAGGAAAGCAAATATGGATCATTTGAGGATGATGCAGATTGGTGAAGTTTCGGGAAGTGCGACAATCTTGGAAAGCACCGAGTGTAACATGTACAGTACACCTTCAACATGTAACTTTGGTACTATGAAGAAAAGTGTGACTTGACTGTGTCTTAGGTACCGCCACTAACTGTCTGGGTACTTTGATAATCTTCGCGAGGAATTGAAGGAATTAGATCTATGAGAACACGCTTGTCAATTAACTTTTAATCTTGGATCACATTGGAGAGATTATAAAAGCTAGAGGATACAAGAGGAGAAAGCGGAAGCTTTTGATTCAGGGTTAGGTTTTCATAGAAGTGTTCTTTCCATGGTTTTGGTGAAGATTTATTGATTAGGGTTGAGACTTTATTTTTACGGGCTTTCGATTTCAAGCATATGTAATCTTCGGTAGGAACTCATATTTCGTTTCATTCTCGGTGTATTTTTTCATCCTTAGGTTTGTTAATTCTGATTTTCTCAAGAAGTTCCTTTTATGAATAAATTTTCTTCAATTATGATTTACCTTATAATTTCCATGGGTTCCTAAACTTCTATCTTTGAGGTTCTACGGTGAGAAACTCACCACGATCAAAGTATATTCCCGATTCCTCTTTTATACTTAATGGATTGTGTGATGTTAATCACTTGAAGAAAACGTTGTAAAAACCTTAGTTAGACATTGTCTTGACAACGTGTGAACGAGAGATCCTCGGTACACGTTGTGCTTGAAGCTTCTAATCTGAAGCTAAGCGTCTAAATTAATTGGGAACAAGTGTTTATCATCTTAGATCATTCTTGATCTAAAGAGCATTTAAAGACAAATCTTCCATCAAAGACCATTTATCCTTGACTCTAGATGAGGCAAGTAAAATTAGAGAAAGGTAGGAAATGCGTGATCATTAGTGAGTGGAAACCTAAGAATCCTAGCAATCATCCTTCTATTTTAAAATAGTCAATTTAATCAATCCTTAAATCAACCAAACACAACCCTAAAATTTCCTTTTCAATTACACACCTTTTGGAGAATAGCTCCTAAGGATCAACAATTTAGACCACTGTATGGAGATGACATGGTTTCCAGCGTCTTTATAATCTTTAGACAACCTTAATTCCTACGCTTAGGAATACAAAATTGACATCTGAGAATAAAACGAAGCGTGTATGCATATGAATGCAATCATGCCATTTCATATATAGAACATTCATGATTCACGAACAATTATATTTTTTCTACAATATAATTTACATCATCAAACAATCCATGTCAATACGTCAATTGAGTATGCATTAACAATATAACTTTCACGCAACCAGTCATGTTATTCATTTTAGCAATAACACACAAGCAATATTCATGAACTAATATTAGTCCAAAAACAGTCCCCAGACTGCCTAAAGTAGTCCTTAAGTTTTGGTTCCGGTTGTCAGCTTGATCCCACATTTAGTCGAATTTGTCAGAAAACAATCTGTGAATTTCGGCGGATCATCCCAGCGATCCCGAAGCGTCTAGCGTAATTTGTCCCGAAATAGTCCTCACATCAAGTATTCAGTCCCATTTCTTTGGGACAGGAATACTACTGAGCCATTTCGGCCAATCCACAAACCATTTGAATGTCTCTTAAACGAGATTAAATTAAATGGAGAAAAACCCACCTCTCTTGGAGTTGTGGCTCCTCGGTCCCGGTCTGCTCGGCTCTTGCCACGGAAAAGAACTTTCCTTCTTGCTCAACGGGAGCGACCCGGTCCGTCGTCGGAAAAACTAGAAGAGAGAATTAGGCTTCTCTCTCTCTTCCTTCTTCTTCTCTCTCCTTTCTCTTTGTTTTCTTTCTTTCTCCCACCAATTTCCTTCTCCATCGAATTGTTTGGTTCATAGTCAAGTGGGATGTCGCCGTTGCGCGTATCGACACCGTTATTCTTTTGGATTTCTCTTATCCATTTATCGAAACTTTAGTTCCGTCCTCTTAGGTAGTGACACATGTCCATGGAGCCCCACTTAGGCTCTTTGTTTGACTTCTTCTTGCATTTGGCCATGGTTGGCGTGAACCACTCAACATGTGCCGTGTCACTTGCCAGCTCTCGATCTTGTGGCATTGAAATTAGTGTGCCGAAAGTCACTTGAGTCGGCAGAGTAGCTAGATTTTTGCGACGATTTCAATGGTGAAGTTCGTTTCTTCATCCGAGATCTAGAAAAATTCCGGATTTTCAACCAAAATTACCGTTTTACCCTTGTTCAGAAAAATTGAATTTTCTCGGGTTTTACAAAAGCTATCAACTTATCACTATGAAATTATGAAATTAGTCAAAATAAATATTTAAAAAAATTAAATAGAAAAATATCTTGGATAATTATAGCCAAATTATCAAAAAAATAAAGGCGTAAAACTTTTATTAAAATTTATCCAAATTTGTAAAATTAAAATAAATCTTTCGATCCTTTAATAGGTGTAAATAAAACTAATTAAACATAAAAAACCGATTAAATAAACAACTCGATTTTAAAATATTTAAAATATTTTTTTTTAAAAATTCCGTTTTAAAAATTTAAAACCGAACTAATATCGGTTTTAATGTCAAAATAATAATAAAAAATTGAGAATAAATATTATCTTTTAAACTTTTATTCTATTTTTTAGGTTTGGATTTTGGAACTCTCAAAGTTTCAAGGATAAAAATTGATTTATTTTAATTTTTCAAAATTGGTTAATTTTTAGGAATTTGTTTGAGTTAGATAAAGTTTTAAGACAAGTTTTTTTTTTATTAGACATGTCGAAATTTCAATTTTTTTGAAAGAAAATATTTATTGATTGAAATTGCGATACATTGTTGAAACATACAAATCGATGGGAGCAAGTATAGAAAAAACACACCAAGTTAATAACATGATAAATCAGTTTAGAGTCTACAAATTTGATAATAGTACAGTAACTAGAATACGTATGACTCTAGTTTTACAACATACTGATTAATCGAATATGCTTTACTCGTTTGAATCGCAGACACAAAAATGAAATAGTGCAATAGGGCAACGAAATTTAAAATGTCGTAACAAGATAATTCAAAACCAAATGCTACTACAAGAAGACGAAATCACGAAAAAAAAGTAAAATCCAACAAAGAAAAATCTAGATCTATGTGGAATAACTACTTTATTAATAAATAAATTGATAAAAATATGTGTAGATGAGTGGTTTTAGACCAAGAATGATCAATAATCACTCATCCTTGCTTAAGGAAGATGAATGACTAGAAGAGAAATTTGAAAAGAGAAAGTTGAGAGAAAAGTGGAAATTTCAATCTTCTCTCCTATGTTTAGTGCATAGGAATAGAGATTGATTTCAAATTATTTCTAATGCTCACTTTCATAATGGAAAAAAAAAAAAAAGAAAAATAAATTTTTGTCTAGGACGAGAAATAATAAAACCATTCTAAACTATTTTTAAAATCAATTTATGGTCTTAAGCAGTCATCGAGACAATGGAACATTCAGTTTCATAATGTAGTAATCTCTCATAACTTTGAAATGATTGATGAAGATCATTGTGTTTACATTAAAATGTCGAAAGACAAGTTTGTAATCTTGTCTTTATATGTAGATGACATACTGATAGCTAGAAATAGTATGGAGTATATTTTAGAAATAAAAGGATGGTTGTCCTCCAAATTTGGAATGAAAGATATGGGTGAAGCTGCATATATCCTTAGAGTTAAGATTTTAAGGGATCAATCAAAGAAATTGGTGTCTCTTTCACAAGAACAATACATTAAGAAAATCCTTGAGTGATTTAGAATGCAAGATTGTAAACCCATTGATACTCCTATGGCAAAAGGCGAGACCTTGAGTTGAAGATTATTTCCTAAACCTCAGAAGAAAAGGAACAAATGAGCAAAATTCCTTACTTAAGTGCGGTTGGAAGCCTGATGTATGCTATGATGTGTACTAGGCTTGATATCTGCCATGTTATTGGGATGACTAGTAGATATCAATCTAATCCAGGTCAAGAACATTGGAAGGCAGTTAAAAGGATATTGAGATATCTAAAGGGCACAACAAACTATTCATTGTGTTATCAAGGAAATGATATGCAATTAAAAGGCTATATTGATGCTTTGATTGGGGAGAATTTAGGTAAACGAAATCTACCTTTTAGTTTATTCTTTTCGACAATGACGCCATATCTTTAGACGATGAGAAACAATCATGCATAGCCCTATCAATAATGGAAGTTGAATTTGTAGCGTTATCAGTTGTTGTGCAATAAGGAATTTGGTTAAGAAGATTCTTGGAACATTTAATCAATAAGGGGGAAGTAATATAGTCTGTGGCTATTGGTTGTGATAGTCAGGCTGCTATAGGTTATACAAAAGACCCTAAGTTCCATGCTAAGACCAAACATATAGATATCAAATACAATTTTGTAAATGACATAGTGGCACGAAAGGATGTGAACGTGCAATACATAACAACAAGAGAAATGGTTGCAGATCCATTCCACAATGCATTACCTAAAAGTCTTACTTTAAGCATCTTCGAGTCTTTGGGCTTGACCCTACGTGGAAAGCGTTGGAAGTGTATTTGAGATCATGTACTTCTTAGCATGTTCACGAATATTTTTTATATAATAAATTTTTTATTATTATTATTTCCAGATATTTACAGAACATACATGAATGCATATATTAAGTATGTATGAGAAATAGAAGTATGTCGGACTGATGAGAAGATTGACCTACTCACACAAGCAATCGCCTTGGTCACTATGTGTGTAGTAAGATGAGACAATTTTTAAACATTATTATCTAGGTGATAAATGAGAGCAAATACTTAGATACAAATGTCAATTTTATTTAAGGATTAAATAAAATATTAATCACAAGTGAGATATCACTTAATTAGTCTTAAAGCCAAATTGGAGTTCTAATGTTTTGATAAAGAGAGTATATGTGTGAACTCATAGTTGAACATTGAATGTGTTAAACTACAATTTGTACGATGTTGAGATAATATACATAAAGACATACGCTCCAGCGAGAGAAGATAACATCAGAACATGACCCATCAAATATGTGCATATATTGACCAACAAGAGTAATGAAATAAAAATTTTCTTTGTGTGATGCCCTCAGTTTTGGCACCCTATCAGTATCCTTACTCATTTGATCCTAATTTCATAATTAGTATCTAGTGTTTGATGTTCTAAATGTTTCCAAAGGGTTATGAATGACCCGGGATCTAGTGGAACATTTTTAGAAAGCTAATATACAAATTCAGTAAATCTAGAATAGGAAGATCATATTTACAATGGGGAGGATAGATCGATAGTGCATCCATGAATGGCTACACGCTATATTTATAAGAAACATAATCATGAGTGCATATTTCTAGAGATCTCATATGAAAAGGATGTGAAAGAATGATATGGGATACAACAAACTAAATATACTTTAAGATCCCCTTATCGAGACACATTATACTTTCTAATGTAGATATATGAGGAAATAGCCAAAGGCGGTATATACACAATTATTGATGTTATAATCTCACAAACGGTGGAAATGGTCCACCAGTGAGTATGCAGCGGAAGCAGGGATTCAGCACAAACGATGGTTCCACCACACCGTAAGTCGTAAATAGAAGCCAGAGACACGAGAAGTCGTCACTTATTTGATACAATGGTTGGTTAATTATAATTAACCAAATCAAAAGAAAATATGATAACGCGTTATAAACAAAGAAGTCGCAATCACCTTCGCAATTCTTCTTCAAGAAGAGTGTCTAAAACACCCCAATTTTTAAATCCTCTAAGGATTTGCGTGGTCAGCCAAGTATGTCTCTGCCGTAAACTGGGGTTTCTAATCGCTTTTATAATGATTGAATCTTTTTTAATTATGGCAAGGCCGATCTTAATAGAATTTGAACTGCCATAATATTATATATATATATTTTATCGTTATGAAGAATCAAGATATATATATAATATATATATATATGTGTGTGTGTGTGTGTGTGTTTTCTAAATTTCAAATCAATCAACATTTAATAAATAAAATTAATAAATTTTAAAGTAAGTCTTAAAAAAAATAGTTAAATTTATTGATTCAGGTTATAAATAACAACACAAATTTAAAAAGTACTAAAACTTAAAATGATGAAAATATCTAAAAGATAGTAAAAAGAATATCGCCAAGGCATAACATTTGATAATAAAAAATATTTTATTTGATCTGTATTTCATATCCAGATATTTACAATAATATTCCGATTGAGTGATTCTGGTTTAATCAACATCATTTATCTAAACCGCCAATACGAAACCTTACTTAAAAGTCTAACTATAAATGACACAACTATCTGTCCTAATAAGTTGACGATAAAACACAATTATAACAAGTCAACAATATAAACATGAAAAAGTAAAGGAAAAACAAAGGCAAAAACTCATATCAAAACCAATGTTTCTTTCTGGTTCAGTCCCCTACTAGAACTGTTTATCAACTGAATCGAACCCCAACCGCCTGAACCGACGATTGGACTGAAAAACCGACTGAACCGAACGATTTTGTTCCAATCGTGGGTTCAACTACTACCCATCAACCCCAAGCCCAAAATTGTCTATCAAAAGTCAATATTTTCCCTTCTCAAGGTAGTCTATACTGTTTTCTTTCCAAAGGAGGGCACCAAAGTCAACGTACGTCTCTGTCATTTGACATTGCTACAATTGAACTCAAGTTTGTGCTCATTTGTTGCATGCAATCTGCTTTTAAGGAAATCATCTTTCTACTGGTTGTCCAATGTGGGACTCGTTTTTAGAGTAAAAAAATCAAGTGATAAAGATGCATTCATGGGTATTGAGCTCTAAACTTCAAGCAAACCTAAGCGATAAACCACCACACAAAACTTGTATTATTTTATGATAAATAAGGTTTATATACATATATTAAAATAGTTAAAATTTCATTTTATAAAATTTAAAATATTATATATTTACTCTAATATATGATAATATCAAATATAAAAATAAAATTATAGAATTTTACTTATGTTTATATATTTTAATTTTTTTTTTAATATTTTTAATTTTATTAATATATTATTCATATAATGAAAAAGCTAAGAAGTAAGATTGGGAATAATTAATTTAACTTTCACATACATAAGTTTAAATTAAACATAATCCATTTAAAAAAAATAAAAATATTACTATATTTAGATCTACATATAATAATAATAATAATATCAATATAAAAGATAAAATATTATGGCAATTTTTATCTGTTTAGTATATTTTAATTTATAATTTAGAGTAATTTTAATATTATTTTATTATGTCAATGTTCAGATTATGTCTAATTACATCTATTGACTATCGAATCGTGAACCGCAATTTTTTCGATGAATCAATCGGGTTCGGTTTTTTAAAACATTGGAAAAAAATTATTTTATTAGAAAATAAAGCCCAAAATCCGAGGGAGAAAACGATGAAAGGGGTGATTTCATACCAAGAATGACAAAAAAATTCACCCCTCCTCTCTAGCGAACAAAAGGAGGGACGTTTAGGGTTTCCATAGAGTTTTAAAGTAAGTTGAAACTCAAAAAAATTAATTTAGTCGGTATTAAAAAGTAATTGAAACTATTTTTTTTTATACAAAAATGTTATTGAAACTATATATATATACACGTATATGTAGAATGATTTTGGTAGCTTTTAGTTACATTTAGTTATAATTTTATTAATTTTTCATTCAAGCAAATAGATTAATCTAAATTAAGCAAAACTTAATGTGTATATTGGAAATATTTAGATTGGATTATATTTGAGACTTGTATGTGAGGTAGATATTCTATTATGATGAATATGAAATAAATGTTAGAATGATCCATATAATTTGAATTTTAAATTCAAATTTAAATCTCCCATAACTCCTCTTCCTCAACCCTTACATCTCAGGGAAATCAATGATGGCCTAGTCTTCATATAAAGAATCAATGAGACATTTTTTGGTTCCTAAGCCTACTCAAATATATAGAAAGAAAATTCACCATCCAATTTATTTTGAGAATGGTTTAGAAGAACCAAGAAAATTCATTTTCAATTCTTCCAATATTCAAGTTTCTCTGTTTCTCAACAATGGCTAGAGGTATGTATATTCTAGCACTTTGCTTCCATATAGGATCTGATTATTTGTTGTTGGTATCTTCATATGATCAGATTATTTGATTACTTGATTTTACATTTGGTATAGAGCCACTGTATGACCTTTGCCTTGTTTAAAAAAATTTGCTTTTGGTTTAGGAACATTTTACAAACCGTATTTAATGAAAGTCAGCATAAGACTTATAGAGGAAACTTTATATATGGAGCCACATGATGAATAAATAGTGCCTTTTTATTCAGATTTAAAGAGTGCATTTTCGGTGCCTTCAAAATTAGAATTATGAATATATTTATTCAAGATGGTTTTTACATCTTTTAATGTAAATAAAAGAGTAAGAAAACTTTAGAAAACATGTTTATGGGAAAGCCTTTCCTTTCCCTTTTAAATATGGCTTTTGGACCAAAAAAAAAAAAAAAAGTTTTTCCAGAAAATTCCGCAGGTTGAAGATGACTTGAATTGGGTATTGATTTTCAGAGAAATAGAAGGCAGGGCACGCCATGGGCTGTGATTCGCCAAGCCTGGGCTTTAATGTGGACTGGCCGGGTCACCTGGCTAAAATTAAGCAAAATAATGAAATCAAGCAGTCAGCCTTATTAAGATTAAACAAAAAAGAAAAAAAAAGAAAGAAAAAAAAAGGGTGACAGAATGGATTTTGTAGGTTTCGAATAATGAATCTATGGATATTCACACATATTTGTCTAGTTTGATTCAAGGGACTGGACTGTTCTGCATTCAACACCTTGTTGTGTTTGGTTGCAGGGATAGAAAATCCCCTATTTGGATACCAGCCTGCTTGGCTATGGGGATAGTCCGGATCCTCGTCTCAGGTTTGGGCCAGCAGTGATAGCTTGTTCACAAATTCTAAATTCATAAAGTTTGGTGTCTATAAAGGGATTTAAACCTAAGACCTTATAGTCTTAATATAAGTCCTCTACCACCAGGCTAGGTGTGAAGTTGTTATTAGTTTCACATTGGTTTTATTTATAGAGATTGATGGCTATTAGCAAAATTTATGAAAAAGTGTTGTCAGCTCGAATTAAACACACAAGTATTCAGACTTAATCAGCACACACTCTACTAATGAACTGCATGTTTGATTGATATTAGATGTCAACTACAACTGATTTTATGTTTAAAATATAGGAATTAAATTTCCTATATATTAAATTTATTATGATTATTTGTACGTGTATAGTTTTACATGCAAAATTAATTGAATGATAATCTTATTGTTTAAATCACAAAGCCTTGCACAATGTTCACAAGGATCGTATATAATTTTTAATTAATTAGGGAATAGTCACAACATCCTTAATTAGTTAAAATTATATATTAAGTTTTAAGATCACATTTGATTACATTAATTGTAATTAATCATTTGGAATGTGATAAATCTCATCCCACAGGAATTTTTATTATATTTTGTATGGTTAATTAGGAATGTGATATCAAATTATATTTTCTAATTTTCCCACAGGGATTAGGAAAAGGAACATGATTTGATAGTTTTATCATAATATTCTTTAAGCCTAAATGAATAAGACTTTAGCCCATAGGCAAGTTTTATGTCACTAGATTTATGATTTAAAAGCATGATTTGCATTGGTAAAACATGATATTGTATTTGTGCCTCCATCCTTGATTAATAAGCATGTATATTTAAAACATTGCAGTTATTCAACCTGCGAACATTTCTAATTTTAAGTGTGATATTCTCGAACTAAGAGGTGATAACTATAAGGTATGGAAGGAGAGAATTCTTTTGCATTTGGGATGGATGGATATTGACTGCGCTATAAGGAAAGATGAACCTCGAATTTACATCGAAACTAAGATCAAGCAGGTCGCTTGTCTTTATGATAAGTAGGAGAGGTCCAATCACCCTCGCGATGCTCATAGTACACTCAAGATATCCGCTGAAGATTCGTATTCACGAAAGCAAATTGATAAAGTCAAACCACTTCTGATAGCCATCGATGAGCAATTTGAAACTTCTAAAAAAGCTCTTGGTAGTACCTTAATTATGAAATTTTCATCCACCAAGCTCACCGGGATAAGAGGAGTGTGTGATCATGTCACACGCATGAGGGATATAACGGCTCAACTTAAGTCATTAGAAGTTACCATCTTAGACACCTTCCTTGTTCATTATATATTGAACACTTTGCTCTAACAATACAGTCCCTTCAAAATCTCAACACATTATATGATAAATGGTCAAATTAATGAATTGTCAATTTCATGTGTGTGCAAGAGGAGGGAAGGTTGATGATGGAAGAGGGCGAAAGGGTTAACTTGACCACCTTTGGAAAGAAAAGAAAGGATCAAGGTAAAAAGAGCGTAAAAGACTCCTATTCAACCAGAATAAAGAAGGAGTCAAAGTGTTTTTTCCGTGAAAAAGCAAAGTGGACACATGAAGAAGGACCGCCAAAATTTAAGATCCGCTTCGATAAGAAAGGTACTCAATTTTCTTGTCTGTTATGAATCTATTATGGTTAATGTTAATCATAACACATGGTGGATTGATTCTAGTTCTACAATCCATGTTTCAAATACCTTACAGGGTATGCAAAATCTAAAGAAGCTAGTGGAACAATGCATCTATTCTTGCAGCAAGATGAGCTCACATGTGGAAGCTATTGACACTTACAGCCTTGTATTAAGCAATGGTTTCATTCTAGAATTGGAAAAAGATATTTAATGTTCGAAGTTTCTCTAGAAATTTAATTTCAATTTCAAGACTTGTACCTTTAGGATTTTCCTTTAACTTTACATATTTGAGTTTTATTTTATCTAATAAATCCAAAGTTATTGGTTATGGTGCATGTCTGATGGTCTTTTCCATATTCAATTACATAATGATGTTACTTATAATTTGCGTGGTATAAAAGCAATGGATTAAAAAGATGTGTTATGAATGAGGAATCCTCTATGTTGCGGGCAATCGGGAGATTGGGGACACATCTCTATTGGAAAGTTAATGAAGAAATTGGTTAATGATGCTATGACTAGTACTCGATTTTGTTTGATTTGAGACTTGTGTGAATTGCATTAAGGGCAAGCAAACCAACAAGTCTAAAACGAGTGCAAAAAGGAGCACAAACCTATTAGAGATTATACATATTGACATTTGTAGTCCTGACATGGATGCAAATGGTCTGAAATAATTTATCACCTTCATATATGATTATTCACGATACATGTATCTCTACTTATGTCGTTCCAAAGATGAAGCTTTAGGACCCTTTAAGGTTTTTAAGGCTGAAGTAGAGAATCAATGTAGAAAACATATTAAGATCGTGAGATCAGATAGAGGTGGAGAGTACTATGGTATATACACAGAGAATGGACAAGCCTTAGTGCATTTGCTAAGTTTCTTCAAGCAAATGGGATTGTTGCCCAAAGACATTGCTTCGGGTTCTCCTGGATCAAAAATGGTGTGGCGTAAAAGAAGAAACCGAACTTTAATGGACATGGTAAGGAGTATGAGGAGTAATACAAAACTACCTCAATACTTATGGTCTGAAGCTCTAAAGACGATAGTGTATATATTAAATCGAGTTCCAACTAAACCTGTCCCTAAGATGCCTTTTGAGTTATTCAAAGGTTGGAAACCGAGTTTGCGACATATACACGTTTAGGGCTGCCCATTTGAAGTGAGAATTTGTAACCCACAAGAAAAAAAGCTAGACCCAAGGACCATTAGTGGGTATTTCATTGGATATGTTGAGTATAGATTTTATTATCCATCTCACAACACTAGGATTGTGGAATCAAGAAATACAAAATTTCTTGAGAATGACTTGATCAGTGGGAGTGATAGGTTTCAGGACTTTGTTTATGAGAAGGTTCATTATGAAGGTCAACCCTCTGGTTCAAGTGATAGATTGATTGTCATTCACACCCCTCAAGTACAACCAAGTGTGAGACAACTATTTTCTGAAGTTCCACATATTGGTGATATTGATCCTCAGAGGACTGCTACAATGAAGAAATTCCAGAATTGCTGAACAACCAATTGAGCAATAGTCGATCAACAAATTCTCAAGAGAATGATGAAGCAACATTAAGAAGATTTACAAGAGTTAGGAAATCTCAGAACAAATTCTAATGATTATATAGTGTATTTACAAGAATTGGACTATAACATTGGAGCCAAAAATGATCTAGAAATGTTTTCACAAGCCTTGAGTTCTAAGGAATCTAACTCATGATATAGTGCCATGAAAGAAGAAATGAATTATATGACATTTAACCGAGTTTGGGATCTCGTTGAGTTGCCTAATGGTGTAAAAGTCGTTGGATGTAAATGGGTCTTTAATACAAAAAATGACTCACTGGGCAACATTGAGAGACATGAGGCAAGACTCGTTGCCAAAGGATTCATTCAAAGGGAAGGAATCAACTACACGAAAGCTTTTTCTCCTGTATCTAAGAAAGATTCTCTTCGGATAATCATGGCATTGGTTGCCCATTTTGACTTTGATTTACATCAAATGGATGTGAAAACGACATTCCTTAATGGTAATCCAGAGGAAGAGGTTTACATGAAAACAACCTCAAAGGGATTCTCCAGCAAGTGGGAGAATTTAGTTTGTAAGCTTAAGAAATCCATATATGGATTAAGACAAGCGTCCCGCCAATGGTATTTGAAATTCCATGAAGTCATTACATCATTCGTTTTAAAGAAAATATCATGATCAATTTATATACTTAAAGTCACTTGTGAGTAAGATTTGTTTTCAGGTTATATGTGGATGATATTCTACTTGCAAACCAATGATAAGTGGTTTGTTATATAGGTGGAACAATTTCTTTCCCAAGAACTTTGATACGGGCCGATATGGGCGAGTGATTCATGTCGCTGCATTATGATCTAAAGGGAAAGATCTCGAGGCATTTTGGGTTTGTCTCAAGAGACCTATATCAATAAAGTTTTAAAGAGATTTAACATGAAAAATTGTTCACTGAGTGTAGCACCCATTTTGAAGGGTGGCAGATTCGATTTGAATCAGTGCCCTGAAAATGATTTCGAACGAGAACACATGAAGAACATTCCATATGCTTCAAATTCTTCTGCTGGAAGCGACGTGAAGTGCTCAGTCTCCAGCATTGACCTGACATTGCATTTATGTTGGAGTACAGGGAAGATATCGTGAGTAATCCAAGTCTCAAATCCATCGAGAGCCGCAAAGAAGGTGATGAGATACCTTCAAGGTACAAAGGATTACATGCTTACGTATAGATCGGTGACGCCCCCAATTCCCTGTGGGGACTGCTTTTTTTTTTTTTGTGAACAAAGGCCCATGAATGTTGTTCGTGGAACAATGCCCATGAACGCAGAACTCAAATAAAGGTAATCGACACAATGCATTGTGTCCAGCTTTTGTCATGTATAAATGCCTTCATGTCAGCAAGGCGCTACGGCCGTGCACTTTGTCGAGCGCCCAAGGCACTCTATCACCGCGCGCCTCGACCGCCCCAGCCTAAGCCATGTCGCGACACGAGGCCGAACATTCCCTATCGTGACAGAGAGTTCTCTATTGTGAAAAAGGATTTTGAGAAGTCTGTCGCGACAGAAAACTATAAGAAGTCCTCCGTCACGACATAGTCTATCCGTCGCTGAAATCGCCCTCGCCACTTTATCGCGATTACAATTGTCAGAAATACACATGCGCCTCCCGCTGACTACATCCCGCCGCTACATTGTCCACTGGCCATGACAATAAATCAAAAGGGACTGTCAGCGATAGAGAAGCTCTTGTCGCGACCCCGCCCACCTAGTCCCACCCCAAACCCTATCATGGCACCTACCACCGCCGTGACACGGTAGAGAGCATTGTCGCTGCGGCGCTTCCAACCGAAACACCGTCGCGACACGTAGTCTCCGCCGTGACACGTACGGAGGAACCCCATCACGATGCATTCCTCCGTCGCAACAGCACCCAAATGGGCAATAGCCCTCTCAGTATTCCTACACCTCCACTTCCCTTACTTCTTTCCAAAACACTCTAAAATTTAATATAAATTAGCCTTTTTATTACAAAGACCTAGAAAACCCGGAAAACTTGCCAAAATGTATTTATCATGCTAAACGAGTTTAATTACAACTCTCTATTCTTTACACAATAAATAAACAGGGTTTTGTACCCAAAATTTACAAAATACAAAACAAGGCCGAATCTGGCCTTTTCTTCATGACTGAGGTCTTGGATGAGCTTCATCCCCTGGTACACCTCCAGTTCTTGAAATTATTTTCCCACGACGGGGTGAGCAATGCCCAATAGTTGAATTTTCCTACAAGGGTTACTCCCCACCTAAAATGCACATGCAATGGAACTCAATCATCAATTCACATTCCATAAAAATGCAATTCATACATGGAATGATTTCATGTTATGCATGAGATGAGACTCCTCATGCCCACACCTGAGTCTCGACCAACTCCCTCACATATGCAACGCCAAGTGTGATAAAAACAGCTATTGGTGTTTCACACCATGGCTTGACTCATTGGACCGACCTCCAATACACATTTGAATTTCGTCAAATTCCATGTGTTTATTTATTGGCTACGTCATTTTTTGGGGTCTCACAAGAGATTCAAGCCAGACACCTTCTCCGACATTTTTACGGGACTTTCACCGCCTAAGGATCATGTCTAACTGAGATGTAAATTGGGTCTTTCACCCTAGAATCTAATTCCCTAATCCTGTTAATGCCAACACACGTGATTTATTATTTACTCATGAGACGACCGCAGTTCGACTGACGCGGTCCCATTTCCGAGCTCACCACAAATTCACCAAGAATGGTGAATTTACCATCTCCATTCACCCACACCCGACTCGACACGATGCTACTGTACATATGAATGCAATCATGCCAATTCATATATACAACTTTCATGCTTCATGAACAATTATATTTTTCTACAATATAATTTCATATCATTCAAGCAATCCATGTTAACACATCAATTGAGCATGTATTAACAACATCATTTTTCACACAACAACTCATGTTATTCATTTTTTGCAATAACGCACAACAATACACATGGATTGACATGGGTCCGAAAATCAATTCCGGGACTGCCCATAACCGTCCCAAAATTTTCAGTTCTGAATTGCCCGAAAGTAGTCCATAAATTCAGTCCGGATTATCCAAAACAGTCCAGGAAAATTCAGCTCCGGACTGTTTAAAGACAACCCCAAAACTCAGCCCCAGGACTGTCCGAAGATAGTCCCGAAGTCCAGCTTTTAGTCCAAAATCTTTGGGACTGAAATGATCGGCCATTCCAACCATTTGAATGGCTTTTAGATGAGCATTAAACCAAGTAGGAGAAAAACCCCTACTTCTTGGAGGTTATCGAAACTCCCCGTTTTCGGTCTCTACTTGCAGCTCTTGTCGCGAGGAAGAACTTTCCTTCTTGTTCCGACGGGAACCGACGGTCCGATCTTCGGAAAAACTAGAGAGAAGGTGGAGCTTCTCTTTTGACCTTCTTCTTCTCTTTCCTTTCTCTCCTTCCTCTCCACCGGTTTGGTCCAACATGATCAAGTAGAAGTGTCCTCCCTTGCCGCATGTCATCCTCTTATTGGCTCCCTTGGATTTTCTTATCCTCTTATCCATAACTTTGGATTTCCTTCCTATCAAGTGGTGACACATGTCACACATGGGCCCCACTTAGGCTCTTCTTTTTCTTGCCCTCCATTTGACACGTGTGTCAATGTGAGCCACTCAACACGTGCCACATGTCACTCGTAACTCTAGGTGCCTCAAAAAACGTGAAGTTTTGACTGTCTAGGAATTCAACGAAATTCGACGGGGTAGCTAGATTTAGCAAGACAATTCCAACGGTGAAGTCTGTTTCGTGATCCGAGATCTAGAAAAATTTTAGATTTTCCTACTGAAATTACCGTTTTACCATTTCTCAGAAAATTGAATTTTCTCGGGTTTTACATAGACGAACAGATAGTTTGGAGGTGATCACAATTCGATTCAGACTTCATTGGCCGTGGTTTCGATTCTCGTAAATCAACATCCGTTATATTTTCTAAGCTAGTCAGATGGAGTCAGATTCTCGAGAAGTGCAAAGTAGATTCTCACGACTCACGGAATAGTTCGTGGTCTTGTTTTAAGGCTAGCTCTCGCATGGTGTATGGTTAAAGAGTTTCATATCCGGGCTTTAGAATTGTGGATTCTATATCTAGGCCATTGAAGTCAGATCAAGATAACTTAGTTATGTATTTATGGCTTAGAACAACAAGAGTGGAAGTCGAAGTAAGCATATTGACATTAAATACTTAGCCATAAGAGAATGTGTTAAAGAAGAGAAAGTGGTCATTGAACACATTAGCACTGAGTCGATGATTGCCGATCCTTTAACTAAAGGCATGCCACCTAAGTATTTTAAGAATCATGTAGTACAAATGGGACTTGGTTCCACAATGTAGTTTTATTGTACGTACATTCATTATTTTAATTAAACTCTTATTCAATATGATATTTTCTCATATGGTTTTGTACATTTTAGATTATTATTATTATTTTGGGAAATATCATTAAGCTTGGACCTTGAATAAACATATGGTTTATTCATTAAGTTTAAGGGTTTGTGTTGAGGAACATGATAAATTGTAATACATGGAAGATACTACTCACTATAAGAGGACCTATCGCCATGATTTATATATTTAGTTTTCTCTTCTCATAGGTGTTGAACCATATGGACCAAGTGGGAGAATGTTAGAATGGTCCATATAATTTGAATTTTAAATTCAAATTTAAATCTCCCATAAAACCTCTTCCTCAACCCTTACACCTCTTAGGGAAACCAGTGATGGCCTGGTCTCCATATAAAGAATCGATGAGGCATTTTTTTGGTCCCTAAGCCTACTCAAATATACAGAGAGAAAATTCACCATCCAATTTATTTTGAGAAGGGTTTAGAAGAACCAAGATAATTCATTTTCAATTATTCCAGTATTCGGTTTCTCTGTTTCTCAACAATGGCTGGAGGCATGTATATTATGGCATTTTGCTTCCATATAGGATTTGATTATGTTGTTGGTATCTTCATATGGTTAGATTATTTGATTACTTGATTTTACAATAAAATCATGATAGAGACATATTAGGAAACATAAAGATACAGATTATTGACTAAGAATCTCTAAGGGTATTAAATAGGGAAACAAATTATTGACTAAGAATCTCTAAGGATATTAAATAGGGAAACGAAGAAAATGATACATAAGAAAAATATAGAAGAAGAAGAAGGTGGTTGTGGGGGTTAAATACCTATTGTAGCTATTATCCAACTCTCTTAATGCTGGAGGGTTTTATCTTTTGCATCAAATTCATGTTGCAAATATCAAATACATGTTGTAAGACCAAATGTAACCTGATTGAGAAATAGTGAAATCCTTTGCATCTGGGCTCAGTCTCGCGTATATAGGTTTGGTCAAACCTCATGATCATTCTCTTGTATTTGTGCGTGTGTGATGGTTTATCTTTTTACATCTCCTATAGTTTAATTTTCCTAGTTTTCTTTGATGGTACATATCTCGGTATCTCAGTCTAGACAATGATGCATCACTTGATGCAACAAATGGAAAATCACAGTCAAATGATCCATGGTATGGGGCATCATGTTACATAACATGGTCCATAACTTGTTGCACCAAGTAGTAGAACACCTATCAAAACAAACAAATTTTATTTTTCCTAATATAATAAAAATTTAAAATAAACCTTAAATAGTGATTCTATAATAATTCTTAAAAATAAATTAAACCTCAAATAGTGATTCTATAATAATTTTTAAAAATAAATTAAACCTTAAATAGTGATTCAATAACTATTAAAAGTCTTATGCAGATAAGAAAAGAAAGGGCATAAAGTACGAAGTCGGAGATAAGGTTTTCTTGAAAGTATCGCCATGGAGGAAGATACTCCGATTTGGAAAGAAAGGAAAACTGAGTCTAAGGTTTATCGGACCTTATGAGATTCAGGGAAAGAATCGACCTCAAAGAGGCTTATCGCTTGCCTCCTTCAGAGTTAGCCAAATTGGCGCAATGTGTTCCATCCGTCAATGCTTCGCTGAGATACCGTTATGATGAATACCACATACGTCTGCATAAGATATACAGCGCAATCATACTTCACTTTTTGATGAGAGCCAAAAGCTGGGCTCTAGATCGCGGAAGTAAACAATCACGGACAAACAAGTCTCTCGTAAAGGTGCTTTCGGAAACAATTCATGGTATGGTGACAACTTAGGAACCAGACCGATGCAGGGTATAGTACCCACATAATATAAGTCAAATTTGAATTTTTCGGAAATTAATATTGCTAAGTGTGAAAAAGGATATAATTAGAATTATTAAAGAAATAAAAATGATAATGGTCAAATGTCAAATTAGGGACTTAAAAGACATTATGTAAAATCTGGGAAAAATTCAATTTTTTTGAAAAAGGGTAAAACGGTAATTTCGATTGAAAACCTAGAATTTTTCTAGATCTCGGATGACGAAACAGACTTCATCGTTGGAATCGTTTCGCAAAATCTAGTTACCCAACCGAATTTTATCGGATTCCGAGATGGTCGGAATTTCACGTTTTTTTAGGCACTTGAATAGTAAAAAGGAAGAGATCTATGGTTCACATTAAGACATGTGTCAAATGGAGAGAAAAATTCAAAGCAAAAGGGGAAGTCTAAGGGGTGACCCATGGAGGTCATGTGTCACACCCATAGAGAAAGGAAATCCAAGTTTTGGATAAGATAAAGGGAGAGAGCAAATGAGGGAGCGACATGTGGCAAGGGAAGGTGGAAGGAACTTTCCCACTTGATTCAAGTTGGAACAATTCGGTGGAGAGAAGGGAAAAGGAGGGAAAGAAAAAGAAAGAAGAAGAGAAGAGAGCCGAGGTTCTCCACCTTTATCTCATCTAGGATTTACTGAGAGATCTGGGCCGTCGGTTTTCACAAAGCAAGAGGCAAAGTTCATCTACGCGACGCAGAGTCAGAGGCTACAAGAATATGGAGCCACAACTCCAAGAGGCCTGGGCTTCCCATACTTTGCTGCTATTTTCGTCTAAGAGCCACTAATTCTGACACGGAGCTGCCTCAATAAGGGTCGATGGTTCAATCCCAAATTTCAGGGACCAAATGTCGAATTTTCTGACAAATCCTCGGATCGAATTTCTGGACAAGGTGTGTTGTTTTTATGTGTTATTGCTGGAAAATGAATAACATAGTCGGTTTAGTGAAAATCATGTTAATATATGCTTAAGATACTAATGAGATGTTTGGTAGATAATTATATATAGAAAAACAAGTAATTATCCGTGATTTATTATTGTTACATGTAGTACTCATCATGCATGTAACATGAATCGGCATGATATGGATTTGCGGTGTGAGTGCATAGTACCATCAGGTACCGACATTGCACAAACATGTGTAGAGGTGCACATATGAGTTTTGAAATGGATTTTTGATATCTCGAGGGTCAGTCTAATAAATAAATTATATCGGAGTATATCCAATATATATTTGTCGGAGTATGTCCAATAAATAATATCGGAGGGTTATCCACAAAAATTTTATCGGAGTATGTCCAATAAATTATATCGGAGGGTTGTCCAATAAAATTATATTGGAGATTGACCAATGAGTTTTAAAAAACAAAAACTTTGCTCTTTGAAAACACCAGAGCGACCCCCAGACTCGGGTCCGAACGCCATGATCCGACCAATCCGTGGACGCCCGACCGAAGCCATCAATAAAATCCATTTATTCATATAAACATTTTCGTTTTCAAATCTTTGCGGAAGCGATTTCAATTTAGGGTAAACCCATAAACATTTACACATTCAATAGACCCATAACATTTAACAAAAAACATTTACAATGAAGGCGTTCCAAGACTTTTCAAAATAATTTACAAAAGATATGTTCAGAGTTCAAATTATTTTTACAAAATATCAATGTTCAAAACAAAATTGAGTGAATGCATATGTCAGAGCATACTCCGTGAACTTTCGAACGACCATTCCCGATCTCAGTCCGCTTCACCACTATCAATCACTGACATCCGCGCATTGATAAAATACCACGCTAAGCATTTTCATGATTAGTGGTTCTATACAATTCTATTCCTCCGCTTTAGTTTAAGTCAAATCATGCAATTTTACTAAACAATACTTTTAAATCTTTTTGGATGATCAATGTCAATACAATACATATACATATTTCATATACAATCATTTATGGTTCATTGATCATCCCAAATACACACTTTCATATACACAATTTTATTTATAATCAAATCATGCATTTCACGATGCTCTTTTCTATTTCACTTGCAATCATGCTAATTCCAATATGTCACAATCTCAAATTAATTCAATTCGGTTATGCCCCTAATAAATTTAACATATGTTTTAGATATACGATATTTGAATGCACGCAGATTTATCTGCTGGGTCAGCAGCCTGTGATAAAAAGGTTTTATAGCACAATACTGCCTACCGCTGTCGATCGGTTATTAAAAATCAATTAGTGAACACTACCGATACGGTCCTGGGTCATTGACGGAGCGACACATCAATACAATTGTTCGCAGATCGTTATTTTGACCCCTATTGGTATAATTAATCTATCCTTCATACGAACTAAACTAAGTAACATTCAATTAAGGAAGTTCAAATCTTTATAGCAACATACAAGATAATATGTACATTTGTATAAACGGTTCATTTCTTAATATCATGCAATTTTCATTTGCAAATATTTCACAATCATTTCTTCAAATCAATTAAAACAATTTAATTATGCTTTTCTTATGCATTTAGAACAAATAGTTCAAATCTTGAAACGAATAATAGGAGAAGATAGAACAAAACCAAAATCGCCGCCGGATTCCGATCTTCTAATCTCGATTAATGCGGGCTTTCTCCCTCGCACCCTATTCAAATACAATGACAATCACATATTAGTAGGTTATTCTAGGAGTTTTTGGTCAGGGTTTATGTCTACCGGATACCCCTTCACTTGAAAAATTTTCTGGGGACACATGAGCCATAATTTGCTAATGCTTCCTTTAAGAAAATTTTAGCTCTATGAGTCTATTTTTAGTAGAAATTGGAATCATCTCATTTGGATCAACCAAACTCAAGTTACGACATTTTAATGCCAAACTGGTCAGTATGCCCATCTCACTCGGTTACTTATTGTTATTCCCAATTTCAGGGGTCTTAACTCCATAAATTGGCAATGGTTCCTTCCACTCATTTGAATCTATGGTTTTAAGGTTTCTTCTCCAACTGGAATCATCCAATTTGAAGGACCAAAACTCAAGTTATTGCATTTTACATCTAGACTACTACAATTTGCAAAGCAGAATCAGACTGTTCTTACACATAGCTCCACTTTGAAAATTTTTTGGGCACTTTGGGGTTACAATTTGCATAAAATTCCTTCAAGTAAATTATTCCCCTAGAAGTCTATTTTACCCAGAATTTTGAATCACTCAATTTGGATGGGTGAAACTCAACTTATGGCCAAAACACTATAATAATACCCAAAACAGAGCATAACCCGTGAGCTACCCGTATTTGGGAGCCTTAGAGCTACAATTTGCTCATGGTCCCTTCCATAAATTTGTAGAACTATCTCTTATGGTTCTTTACCAATTTAAATCACTTCATTTGGATGATTATAACTTAATCTATAGCCAAAACAAGAACAGAGGTCTTGACAAAATTTTGACAAAGATTTCTTGAAAAACCCAACATTTTCCCTTTTACAAACACTCATCCAAACCAACTCAAATCCAATCTAAACAATGCAAAAACAATCTCAAACAGAACTAAACGTACCTAAGAAGACTTTTAGTACTACATTTGGGGTTTTGGCTTAAACCCTAAACACAAGTAGAAAGTGGGTTAGGGTTTGCTTTTCTACCTTTTAAATCTATTTCAATTCAATGCCAAGCTTTCTTTCTTCAACTGATCTCTTAACTCCTTTGCTTTAATGGAGTAAGAATCACAACCTCCCTCACTCCCTTTGGTGCTCTTTTCCTCCTAGCTCTCCTTCCCTCTCTCTCAAACCGTTTTGCCTGTAATGAGTTTCTGAAGACCACTTTTGGTCTTAAATATCCCATGTCACATAAGGCCTTGTTTGGTCTTCTTTAAAATCCATTTTTGGGTTTAAGTTCTCCTAATTGCTAGCTTGCCCACTATTTGTCTTTATTTGCATTTAAATTCTCATTAATCACACTTAGACATTTCTTCTTTCTAACTTATGACCCTTAGGTCCTTATTTCACAATTTCCAATTTTTGCCCTTTTCACTGGGTTTATTTCCGTGTTCAATTAATTTATCATTTTAGCATTTAATATTTGCATTCGATTTTAGCCATATAATAATCAACATTCATTTAACAATTCCCGGAAAATACCCAAGTTGGCTCAATTTATACCCGGAATATATAATAAAATTATATGAAAATTCTAAGGTATTTTTGGGGCGTTACAGTTTTTTCATACATGGTAAATACGTGTGTGAGGGAGTCGGTGATGACTCGAGACATGGGGCATGACATGTAGACATTTGAGTAGGAATATACATATTTTACTTGAATGTGTGCGCGTTTGCCATTGAATGTGCACTTAGGTAGAGTAGCCCCGCAGTAGAATTCATTCATCGGGCATTGCCTACCTGGCCGGGAAAATATTTTCAGGTATTGGAGATACACCGGGGGATGAAACTCATCCAAGACCTTAGTTGTGAAAAAGGGCCAGATTAAGGCTTATTCATGTATTATGTAAAATTCTGACATTATCCAAAGGAGGCAATTTTGGGCAAAACCCAAATTTCTATTTATGTAAGAAGAAAAGAGTTGTAATTAAACTCATCTTGTATGATTAATATAGTTTGGCAAGTTTTTCCAGGTTTCATGTTGCCTTTGTAACAAAAAAGTTAATGTATATCGACTCTTAGTGGTAAGCTTGGAAAGAAAAAAAAAAAGGGCTGGTGCGTAAAGGGCCCATGGGGCTCACTACCATTTTCGGGTTTGGGTCAGGATGTAGAGCCTTCTTCTATCGCGACAGAGATTTCTGGCTCTATGTCGCGACATGGTTCTCTATGTCGCGACATGGCTCCTGTGCCGCAGAAGTTGGGCCGGGTCGTTTGGCTAGGCTTTCCCCGGGTTATGGCAGTTGTTTTCTTCTGGTTTTCTATCACAATAGGGGTCCTCCTTATGTCACGACAGTGTTTTGTTCTCTGTCTTAACAATGTAGCGATAGAGGGTCCCTTGTCGTAACCGAGACGGCCGAGGCAGGAGGCTAGGGTTGCGGCAAGGAGTTTGGTTAAGGCCAAGAGAATTATGTCGCGACCGAATATTTTCTGTCGTGACAGAGTGTGGCTAAATGGAGAGGTTTTGTGTTGCGACAGAGAAATTCTATTCCCGTGGATATAGTTATTAGGGTCGATAGGTTTTCTCTCACTGGATTGGTATTTTTAGGTCGCTGGCGTAGCTCACTGCAAGAAATCATGTCGCGACAAAGAAATTCTATGTCGCGACAAGCCTGGGTAAAATAAGCAGTGGAGAAATTCTGTCACGATGTAGGGTTTTGCCGCGATAGAGCTCTACGCTCACCAGCCGCAGGAGGCCGCACACCCGACTGCACTGCACTAGGCGAGCATGACAGCCCTGGGTGAGAGTGGACAGAGGAAGACGATATGGAATTGGTCAAAGGATAGACTCGGATGTGTTGGGAAAATTTTATGTTGCGATTGAGTACTCTATGTCGCGACAGAGTTGACTAAGAAAGGGTAATTCCTATCCCGACGGAATGTTGTTATTTCGTGACAGGGTTACCCAACATGGGAAGAATTTCTATTGCGACAGAGGACTTTCGTCAGCGACAGAGCTGTACCAAGATGTAGTCATGACGATAGTGCTTTTGAGTGACTAGGGATTTGTACCTAAGATAAGGGATGCCGATAGTTTTCATTCACATACTTGTCCAACAAACAAAAAAAAAAAGGCCCTTGAGGTTGGGGGTAGAATTTTACATTAAGCTAAAAAATATTATACTTGATAAGTTGATTTTCAAGTGAATGGCAAGTGGAAGGACTAATAAGTAAAGGAGAGAATTTAAGCTAAAAATAGGATAGACTCAACATGGTCTTCTAGAATTAGGGGAAATTCTCATTTTGGCTTTTAGGAGTCTAGGGCTTACGGGTTTGAGAGCGAAGGAGCCTTCTTTGGTGATTTCTCTTCATTTGCTTTGGAGATCTAGTCTTGTTCAATAAGAAAGTGAAGAAAAGGAAGATAGTTGAAGGTTTTAAGAAAAACAAGGTATGGAATTCTCCCATTTGTGGGTATAGAAAGTAGGGAACTCTACTATTTGTATGGAAACTTTTGTATGGAAACTATATGTATGGAAATTATAAGAATGGAATCCTAGTATGGAAATTCTCATAAATTCCTCTTTGTTTAGGGTTGTGTTATGAGAAGTTTGAATTCTTCCCTTATATGTATTTTGGGTTGGCTTAAGTTAGTTTTGAGAGTTGTTTTGCTTTGCTTTGGTTTTGATTGGCAAATTTCTGGTGAAAAAGTGGAAACGGCCCATTTCTAGTAAATCCAATGCTCTACACCTAGGCGTAGGAGCGCCCGCCTAGGCGTAGGTCTCCTGCCTAAGCATAGGAACCCACGCTAGGCGGGCAGAGCCTAAGTTTCGAACTTTCTGATTAGCTGGGCGTGCTTGATGCTTAGCTGGAGTGTGCATACATATCCTGGCCTGACTTTCTCTCTTTAGGTTAATTCTAGCAATCATCCATTGGATTAATGGAGGATCCTAACAAGTGAATGAAAGGGTCCGCACCTGTATACAAGTTATATGTAAAATATTCTAAACCTCGCCGCCTTAGCGGGAGTGCATCGTGAGCGAGACATTGTCTTTGCCCTTAATTGCTAATGTGATTAAGAAACAAATATAATAAGCTGATCAATGCATATAATTGTGCATGCCTAAGGCCGAATAGCGAATGAATAGGCACCCAACGCTGATTAATTGCTCGACACACTCCTGCTAGTCTTTATGACACTTGTTACGTGAGCAGACACGTCTCTGTTTAGTGTTTCGACACTCTCTATTCAATCCTACAGCACTCTTGCTAGTGCTATGACACTTTTGTTACGTGGGCAGACATGTCTCTGTTTGTGCTTGGGCACCTCTGTTTAGTATTGTACCGTACCTTCGGGTACCTATTGTGTTGTGTCCCTTATTCATTATTTCTGGTCTTTATAGGTAAACATTTATATGATAAGAATCTAAATAATGTGATATATGGAAATAATTATTCGAAATCAAAAGTAATCAGTTATGTTCTGTAGTGTACCTACGGGTACCCTCTGTACAAGATTTTTGTTATGTACTCCTATGGGAGATTGAATATTATGATATATGAATTATATATGTATATTGTAATTAAGGACCAGTACAAGTGACCATATATGTTATATGTTTTCCCACTAAGCTATAAACAGCATGGAGTGTAACCTTTGGCAAGGTGTGCGGTGACAACTTGGATCCCGGCCTGCAGATATTCATGGATGTCGGGTTACCTACCTTACTCTATGAAAATCGGGCGAGAGTCTCCTTCATGGGGGAGCTACACTTGAGGTACAAACGTCCCGACAAGTTTCACGATGACCACCACGAGTCCCACATGCGGGAGCATAATATAATGGCATGGGCCCGCACGTAAATACTCACAAAATATCGACCAAACTATCTCTTACGTGGTTCAAGTTATAACACATTCTTTCCTTATCTGAACATATATTAAAAGTTTACAATTTCATGCACATGTTATCTGACAATATCAAAGCCACGCAAGTCGGCTTTCTTAACAAGGCCTCTAGTGAGTGCACTTGTTCCCAATCGCTCCACGTATCTGAAATGGTGATCCCTCGACAGGATGAGCAAAGCCCAGTAGAGATAATTTCCTACATGGTTGCCTCCCACCCCTAAGTGCACATGCATGGTAAACAATCACATTCAAGCAATTTCATGAACTACTCGAATGTCTACATGCCCAAACCCGTGTCTGAGTCCTCTGAGCTCCCTACGCACATACTTTAAGCTTGATATGCGAGGAGTAAAAATATCTAGTTTTCACAACAAAAGCTTTTTGTTCTTGAAAACTTACCTCACCGAGGATTCGGTAAAAATATTGGACTACCCTCGTAAAATTCTTTGGATAACTCTCGAAAGCAGTCATGGTCCTCATCAGAGTGATCGTTGGACGTCCCTCGACGATTCTTGGAGAAAATCTCCCGTCGAAATTCCTTTCACAAACATTTTCATTTTGTTTCATTTCATATCATGCACTCACACACCTAATGTTAAGTGCCCGAGTGCGTATGGAATGCATGATGCCAATCCCAGAAACATTTATGTAATATATTTACATGCATATATAAATAACATAATTAATCCAAAACAAATCATGTTATTAAATTCACATCAATAACACCAAAATTAGCTCACATGGGTGAAATTGTGACGTAAACGGTCATTTTGAATCGAACACAAAACACATTTTCTTTGAGAAAATCACGTCACTATTCACATGAGCAGGTGAAACCCTCGGGTAGCCTTGTTCACGATACCTAAATAAAATTTTCTCACTTGGTTCAAAGCTTTGAGGCCAAGATTCACGGCTAAATCAGCGCCAGGAATATCCACTGACCATAAACATGACTCTTAGTAAAAGGAATAGCCCAGAGTAGGAAAGATCACTTGCCTCTTGGGGATTGTTGGAACTCCGCCAAATCGGTGCCGCGTAGCCTCGCGCGTGAGCGGCTTTGCTTAACTGCGCCGTATTCGAGCGAAATGGTCCGAATGGCGTGAATCTAGAAGGACACACTCTCTCTCTCTAGGAATGAAATCAACAACCTACTGCATCTAATTCACGTTTTGGCCTTCAAATGGGAAGATGACACTTTACATTCATCTTTAAAATGCTATTATGTTAACAATTCGATTAATTATATTATCGCATTCTAGATTTTTGACACTTGGCACTATACAAATGATCCGTTTCCATCATCTCTCTATCGTAACATGTCATGAAATCGTGTAATAGGTGACTTTGTCCTTTGTCGCATGTTTCTCAAACCCGTTTTGTGCGATGTGCCTCGAAAAAGTGAAATTTATTTGTCTCGAGTCGATGAAATTGACATGAAACCTAGATTTGTGAGGGGCGATTCCAACGGTGGAGTCGTTTTGTCATCGAATCTAGAAAATTCAGTTTTACGAAATTGCAATTTCCCTTCTTGAGAAAATTGGAATTTTCTCGAGGATCTTACAATGGGTGTTTCATGTCGGTGTAAATCTTGAAGAGGACATCAGCGTGCATTAGCCGAGCCCTACGGCATTAGAAGTCCACTATATGTAGGTTTCTGATTATGTTTTGTAATGTAAATGTAATATTTTGGAGGTAGCGCAACTTGTGTAAGTACAAGTAAATGAGACTCAAGAATATATGTATAAGAACATTTAAACACAACTACGGTGGTAGTATTACAAGTTATATCTTTTGGAAGAATTCATGGATTTAAGTTATGTCAATATGTATAAGTTTGGAATTATGAAAATATTTCGAAATGGGCCTACCAATGTCAGAAAATCAAGTAAAGAAGTCCCAGTCTCGTGTGACGTCCGTCGTAAGCTTAGGCGGGGGGATGGGGCGTTATGAGCCGATGATGACCTAACCATTTGAGGGGTCACGTACGTCTTCGCAACTCCATTTTGTTGTGGAGTATAAGGGATAGTCAATTGATGCACTATTCCCTTTTCATCACATAATTGCTTGAACTGATCAGACAAATACTCTCAATCTCGATCGGTTCTTAAGGTTTTAATTTTCTTATCTAATTGATTCTCAACAAAGTTCATAAACTTGATAAAGCAATCTAATGCTTGTGATTTGTGAGAAATTAAATATACATAACCATATCGAGGGAAATCGTCTATGAATGTGATGAAATAAACTGCCCCGTGCCTAGCTCTTACATTCATTGGTCTACATATATCTGCATGGATTAATTGCAATGGAAATTCAGCTCTAATTTCTTTTCCAAATGGTTTTCTTCTTTGTTTTCCGACGAACAATGCTTCTGAGGTTGACAACTTCTGACTTTGTTGGAGTCCCAATAAGCCTTCTTTGGCTAATCGGTTCATTCGACTTTGGCCAATATGACCAAGTCTAGCATGCCAAACCTCTACATTATTCTCATAATCAACAACTTATGTAATATAAGAAAAACATTCATTGCTTTCACCATGTTCAACATCAAGAACTATAAGACCATCATAAAAATAACCAGAACCATAAAATTGTTGTCCTAGAAATAAATCAACACCTTGTCCATGGAATCGTAATTCAAAGTCAAGTTTAATTAAAACCAATACTGTCACCAAATTCCGATGAATGTCAGGAGCTACACATCATGTAGGAATAAGGTTTGGCCACTCCACATTACTAACTTGCATGTGCCAATTCCCTTTACTTCTGCTTTTGAATTATTTCCTACATATATCCATTTTGTTATGTACGGGATTCTTCGAAATTCCACGAAGGCACTTCTATCCTTCCTTTACATGATGCATTGCTCTTGAGTCATAGTCCTGAAAGGTAAGATTGATTTACGAAATACGAGCTAGCAACATTAGTGTATTAACAAATTGTAAAAGGTCATTTATCTTCTTGGGCTCTTTTCTGATCACTTGCAAATACTTATATTATCTGATTATAACACTTGAGCTTGAACTGTTTTCTTCACTTTCTTGAAGAAGCCTTTCTTCTTTCCTTTTCCAGGTTGGTTAAACTTTTGTTTTTTCTTTCCCTGAGCATCTCCTTTACCCTCTTGCTGATTCCCACCTTGATATTTTCGTTTGTGCCACTTTCCACATACGGTGGAGCCACGACCATATGAAGGCATCAACACTTGTCTTCACGCCGTAAAATGATGCTGTAGCTCACAGATGACACATTGCTCTTTCTAAGCCTGTTTAATATTTTAAATGTGGTCTGGGTAAGTACCATATGTTCTAGTTTTAGGCCGAGTGAAAGAATCTTTGCTTGCTGTTTGTTAATGATGTACAAGTGTGACGGCGTCATAAAATTACTTATCATATTTGCTGTTTGCCTTAATGTTTTATGTTATTCAGGCGTTTTTGTAAGTGCAATTGTCGTGATGACCTTAGTTTAGTTATGATACCCTGAAGCGCTTTTCGAGAAGTGGACCACATATCCTTTGTGATCTCATACTTTCGGAACTCCCTCATGATGTCATCATCCATGTTGCTTAGCGATGTGACGTGGGCAGTGGAGTTCTTCTTTTTCCAGGTCTCATAGGCTTCACGATCCCTTCTATGTTGGGCTGTATTGCCTTGCTTAGGTTCAGTCATGGACATTTGTAAAACGCCAAAACTAACTCTCTTAGTACGTATTGGATTTCATGCTCCATATCTAAGTAATTATTCTTGTTTAATTTTTCTCCTTTATTGAGTTCGGCTACAATATTCTTAGCGTGACCTCATTCCTTATCTAGGATAGTCGTAGGCACCATTATTAGTTCAGGACATACATTGTGAGGCTTGAGAAAATCAATTTTCTCAAAAGGGTAAATCGTAATTCGGTAAAAAAATCAAAAATTTTCTAGATCTCGGATGATGAAGCGGACTTTTCGTTGAAGTCGTCCTGCATGAGGTAGCAATCCACGCGTCGAATTTCGTCGAATTACGAAGTGGTCGGAGTTCACGTTTTTGAGGCGTGGGGTGTCGGATGACACGTAAGCGAGTTAGGGGATCTTAACATGGCACCACGAGAATGACCTTGGCATTGGAAGGGTCATTTCGCGAATAGCATTAGCTATTGAGAAATGATTATGGCTGTATTGGCCATTCCAGTGATATGATATCATAGAGGAATTATGAAAAAAAGAAAAAGATGGAAAATGGGTACGCTCATTTGGCTTGAGAAGGAGGAGGAAAGCTTGCTTCCTTTTTTATCCTCCATACAGATTGAGCTCCCAAAAGGAGAAATCCAAGAAAGGAAAATGGGGAGAAAGTGGGGAGAAAATGAAAGAGGATGAGAAGGGAAATGAGAAAAAGAAAAGGAAAAGAAAGAAAAGCAAAAAGGAAGGAAGCAAAACGTGTTGGAGAAGAATGGAGGATGCAGTGGCTGGATGTTCTTCATTTTAGAGGATTGTGGGAGATAGGCGAGTGGATTCTTTTAAGCGACGAGAAGGAAGTCGTTCTACTCGGAGGAGAACTGACAGGCACCGGTTTTGGGAGTTTTTGACAAACTCCATAAATGTAGGGGTTTTATCCTACTTGTTTTACACTTTATTTAAGTGTTTTGTGATGTTTGTGTTGGATTGAGGTCGTGAGGGGCCGTTTGATTGGTCCCAAATCTTGGAACCGAAGTGTTGGAATTTTTGAGACCCACCCACATGCGATCCGTACTTGAGTTTTAGGGGCCCATTTTGGGTGTTAATGTGATGATTTATTAAATAAATCATGTATTGATCGCGTAGGAGACCCGGATAGCAGCGTGGAAATCGGTTTCAAAAAGTGGAGCCGAGGTTGGCCGTGTGGGCTGCCCACGGACAGCCCACATACTCTGTTTGGGATGTAAAAACAGTCCCAGGTTGTATGAAATGGACCATAAATGTCCATGTGTTTTGGCGTTGGCTTGTTGGAAATAAGATGGTTTGGTATGTGTGGAAATAGATAGGTTAAGACATGATTTTAAGGTGTTAACAAAATGACACAATTATATGGAGATAATTGTGTTGTAAGCCATTGAGATGGGATCCATGATTTGCTCAAAGTGAGCTAAATTGGGTGATGATTGATGTGTTGGTGCACGTGTGGTGGTTGATTGCAGATATGCATATTGACATATTGTGTAAAATGATTTTGAAAATGGCATAATCTGTGATTTCATATGCAACTGGGTAACCTAGAAGTTAGGTGTGAGTGCATGACATGGTTTTGTAGCAGACATGGTTGCGAAAGGAATTTCACGGGATGATTTTCCGGAGAGTGGGTTGGGAGATGGGCAGCCAGATCATTTCGGATGAGGACCATGGCCCATTTCGGAGAAAGCTCACCCGACCCAATTCACCTCGGAGGGTAGTCCCGTATTTTCTGGAAGCACGTTGTTAGTATATTTTCAAGAACAACAGGGTTTGTTTTGAAAATGATTATTTTCTCATACATGGCTTAGGCAAGTGTGAGTGAGTCGGTGAGGACTCGTGACATGGGGTGATCATGTAGACATTCAAGAGTAGGATCAACGTATTTACTTCAGATTGTGTGTTTAAATTGGAGCATTGTGCACTTAGGTGGAAGTAACCCATTTAGGTTGATTCCACTGCAGGCTTTAGCTCACCTGTCGAGTTTACTTTCGGGTATGAGGGCTGTCGAAGGCGGCTCATTTAGAGGGTGATTTGAAGAAGCCAGGTTTGTAGCTTTGATGGTTTGGACATAACATGTATATTAGAGTTGTAGATTTTAATATATGTTTGTATAAAGAGATGTAATCAACTATTGAATTATTGGGAGATAGTGGGAGAATAGTTGTGATATTTGTTTTATGAGTATTGGTTTATATAAGGCCAAAGAGGGCATTTTACCGTGTAATGTCTCGGGATCGAGATGTATAGATTTCCGGGTTGTGGTGGTCAGTAAGATGGCGGAGTTTTGGGGCTTCACATACATGAAAAGTTAACTGTAAAGTGCTAATTGAACATAGTTTTAGAGTCTAGAGTTCCTACATTCCCAATCATTGTCTAAAGGTCCTAAGTTCAATTAACTACCTCGCAATTAATTGTTCTCGGTCTAAAGTCACTAAACTTTAGCTAATTTGTACTTAACAAATTCTAAAGAATAACTATTAATGGAAAAATAATAATATAACAATAGCATTGCAAAAAAAAAAAAAAATTGAAAATATCATAAAGACATAAAGTTTAATATCATTGTCAGATAAACATAAATTAACAAACATAAAATTAAGACAGCCGCTTGTAATGAATGGGAATGGAATCATCCGATTTTGCTTTCAGTTTCAAAGGTAGTTCATATTTGACTTTTGGTAACTTGGGGACCCCGAGCTTCAAGTTTCTTCCTTTCTGAATGGACACACCATGCGCAAGGCAACCAGTCTTCCTTGCAACCCAATTCACATACTTTGGGATGAATTCCTTAACAAGTTTTGTATAAGTTCTTGCATGATCATAAGGGTAACTTTTCCATAAGGAGTAAAGGATTCCCTCTTCATTAGGAGATCTGAGGCATAACCTTAAAGCTTTATATTTGTTGATACTTCTCAATAAGCTCCCTTCCGATACAATATTTTGAATGCGACCATTGATTTATATTATATGGTTCACTAGTACATCCAAAGTCATCATCGCGACATGTGCTCTAAGTTCATGTTTCGGGATCTTGCAATATAATGATTTTTGTGGTGTATCAAATTTGGGTTCTAATGGCCTTAACAGTCCTCATCATTCTTACCAATGTTTCTGGCTAAAAAAAAAAAACGAATAATTAAAAATTAGAAGAGAACCAGATTCGAACTAAAGCCTTATGGAAAAATAGAGAAGGGTTTTTTTTAAATGTCCTTCTTCCTTAAATATTTAAAAAATTTTAAACAAAAAAAATAAACATTTTCAAATACGTACTTGTAATCTCAGTACGTACTAGAATTCATTCCCCACATTCTGTAGAAACCCTTTATTAATGTGCATAATAGGTTCAACATTATATAAAAAAAAAATTATATGTATGCCTCAATGGAAGGCCAAGGCACCATATGAGTGTCAGTCTAATGGGCCTTCACTTCAGTAAACCCATTTTTCAAGTCCCAATATTTTCAGTTAAAGGCTCGGGGATTTTCTTGGGCTCAATAGTAAGAGTCCTTTTACTTCACCCTTACTCATGTTCTATTTTTTTTTTTTTTTTTAATTCTATAAATTAAAAAAAAAAAAAGAAGAAAGGATATTGTAAAACCTGAGAAAATCCAATTTTCTGAGAAAGGGTAAAACAATAATTTTAGTGGGAAAATCTGAATTTTTTCTAGATCTTGGATGACAAAACGGACTTCACTGTTGAAATCGTTTCACGAAATCTAGGTACCTTGTCAAATTTAATTGAATTCGAGACAGTCAGAATTTCACGTTTTTCGAGGTATCAAGAGTGACAAGTGACATGTGGCACATGTTGAGTGGCTCACCAGACCACGTGTCCAGAAAGTGGAGAACCCGATCAAAAGCCCAAAGCTGAGTGAGATCATATGAGACATGTGTCACCGCATGATTGGATGGAAATCAGTAGATGGATAATGGATAAGGTAATCCAAGAGAGCGATAGGGGATGACAGTGGTAGAGGACACCCCTTGACTTTAGATCAAACAATTTGGTAGGAAGAGGGAAGAAAAAGGAGGAAAAAAGGAAAAAAAAAAAGGAGAAAGAAAGAAAATAAAGAAATTTCATTATCTCTAGATTTTAAACGATCGGACCTTCGAGTTTCAACGGCTAAGAGGGAAGAGTCCTTCGCACATGACAGTATAGTAGGACGAGAAGCAGGGGGTTTGGTAAGCTTCAAGAAATAGGTCTTCCTCTATTTTGGTTATTTACTCATAAGGGGGTGGTTGTGTCTTGCCCCGAGGGGATGTTTGGTTATTTTTGAGCTATGGGAAGCTGCCTGGTTTGATCTATGCCATTAGTCGGACTTTAGGGCGGTTTCGGAAGGGAAATAAAGGAATTTGGCGTGTATGGGGTAAGTGGCAGCCACATTAGTGAACTTGATGTTAGGCCTTTGAATTACCCAAATCGGACCTCTAAGTGGAAGGTCACTCCGGCTAGGGTCAGTCGGCTGGGTTGGCCATTTGGGGTCGTAGGCTAGGTCGGCCAGAGCTAGGTTGGTCGGCAAAAGGGTCGATCGACTAGGGTCGTAATGAGGCCTCGGTCGGACTGACCATAACCTTGGTCGAACTCCGTTTCAAGTGTTCTTGGACTCTATGGAAAGCCCATTAAGTCAAAATTCCAGCCATATGCCTATGGAGGATAGTGGATGACCATAACTTTGCTGAAATCTATGTTTTACTTAGAGTGTTAAGGATTGTGGTTGTGTTCGATGTGAATAATAGGGTTTTTAACATGATATTGCATGGAATATTGTGAGCTATTTATAATGGATAGCAATTACCATGAGTTAGCTAAGGAGGCTATATGGCATGTGTTTAGTCATGGATGATGAATGCTAATATGCGATGATATATATATATATATGTAGTGGCATTAAATATATGGAGCTTATATGCTTGCGATATAGGTTTGCATTGTAAGACCCGAGAAAATTCCAGTTTTCTCAAAAAGGGCAAAATGGTAATTTCGGTAAAAATCCAGAAATTTTCTAGATCTCGGACGACGAAATGGACTTCTCCATTGAAATCGTCTCGCGAGATTTAGCTACCACGTAGAATTTCGTTGGATTCCGAGGTAGTCGGGATTTCACGTTTTTCGGGCGTGGGGTGTGGGATGACCTGTATGGCAGGTGAGGAGGGTACCACATGGCATCCTGAAGAAGTGGCACTTGGAAAAGCCATGTGGTCCACTTGAATATGAATGGCTCGCAATAGTAAATGTGACAGAAAAGGAATTACATGGCTCCTGATAGGCGAAGGCGAGTGCGTGATGTCGTTAAAGTTTATGAAATAAAGAAAATGATGGAAAATTTATGGCCCACATGTGAGACTTGAAGAGAGGGAAATGAGGGTGTTCGCCGTTATTGAATGATTGATTAAGGGGAAAAATGACGAGAAGAGAAAATAGGAGAAAATGAAAGGAGAAAATGAGAAAGGAGAAAAGAGAAAAAGAAAAGAAAAAGCAAAAGGAGAAAGGATCAAGGAAAGAAGAATTCATAGAGAGGAATACGGTGGCCAAACATGGAGAAATCTGAGAAGAGAAACGTCTCACTTCTCTCTCACAGATTTATGGCGGTCGTAGTCGGTTCAGACAAGAAGGAAGTTGTTCTACGGAGAGGGACAAGCGCGTGGACTCCGGTTTTTGGGAGTTTCTTCAAACTCGAGAGGTAGAATATTTTTCTGCTTGGTTTACTTTGCTTTAAAGGCTTTATAATGGTAGGGGTTGCTTGTGGGAGGCCATGAGAGGCCATGTAAATTAGTTCAAGCTTTGGAATTACAGGAGTATGGATTTCATGAGGTTCCTGATCACTTCTTGTGGGAGTTAGGGTTTGGACTAATGGCAGAAAGTTTACAGGTGTGGTGGTTTGTGGTTGTGATGTGATGCTTGGAGCAGGATTGGTTCATGTTTGCGAAGGGGCGTGAGGTACCACGTTGAATGAATCTAATTTTGAGACCTTGTTGTGTGTTATGGCTTGTGAGATAACATGCTAAGTTTGGAAATGTGATATTGATCATGTTTTGATGTATTAATATGTTTTGCATGGAGGTAGATTATATGTATAAATTATAATTGTCCATGGTGTGTAAATGTTTCATGTAGTGCTCATTCATGCATGAAACATGAGGAAAATGCATGGGTATCATGCATTTCATATGCAGTCATTGCGTCGGGTCGGGTGTGGTGCGGGTAAGTTTATTCATCGGTGTTGGTAGTGGAGTCGTGAGCTCGGGAAAAATGGGATAAAGTCAGTAGAGATTCCGCAGTGTGTAAATGTCAAAAATGATAAATTACATGTGTTTTTGGCGGGTTGGGGTAGATCCTCCGGGGGTGAAAAGTCCGCGGGTTACTCACGGTTAGACATGAATCCCGGCGATGTAAGTTCGTGAAAATGTTGAAAAGGCGTGTGGCGTCCTGCGGTGTAAACCCGAGAAATAAGTTGCAAATAAAGGAAAGAATCAAAATCAGTTTGATAAAACAAAGATTATGGAGGGTGTCCGATGGTTTAGTCGTAGTGTGACGGGTTTAGTCACGCTTGGCATTCTAGGTGTGAAGTCGAGTTGGGACTTGGGTCGTGGCGTGAGGGGTTACATCTCATGCATAGTATAGACATTTAATAGTAAATAATTGTATGGAATGTGATTGATTGTTTATTATCTTAATTGCGTATGCATTTTTAGGTGGGAGTAACCCTTGTAGGGAAAACTTTATATTGGGGCTTTGCTCACCTGGAATCATTAGGACCCCCTTCCAGTCTGAGAACTATCCCGGGGAGGCAATGACTCCAGTAGAATAGGCTTTGAGAAGAAATAGAAATGTGGCTTTTAAGTAAATATTTTGTAAATATGTATAAATCTTTTTGTAGAGCGAAGCATAGGAAGTCTATGAGGAATATAGTTGGCATATTTATTTTGAGTATTGGTTTGTGGGCCCATGAGGCTATTTTACTCAGGTAGGCGTCTCGTGATACGAGATGTATAGATTTTCAGCGAGGTTGTGGGTGAATCAGCAGGACCAGTTTTGGAAAAGTACATGCATGGTAATTGACATGAAGTACAACTGATGGAAATGGTTCATGTAGTGTGCATCATACATGTAACATGAAAAATTGCAGTGGCATACTTGCATTCCATATGAACGGTAACATCACGTCGAGTCGGGTGTATGTGCATAGAAACGGTTAATTCACCATTCTTGGTGAATGTGTGGTGAGCTCAAAATGGACAGCGTCTAATTGAGACTCACGGTGGTATAAAATGAATATGAATATATATATATATATATATATATATATATATATATATATATATATATATCTTTAACATATATATATATATATATATATATATATATATTGGGCATAGCAGATGCCCAGGGGTGAAATCACCACGAGGTACATGTTGTTGGACATGATCACCGGTAGTGAAAGTTCGTTAAAATGTCGGAAGGCGTACGACGATCCTGCGGTGAGACCCCGAAAAATGACGTAGCCCAAATAAATAAACACACAGATTTGATGAAATTCAAATGAGTATTGGAGGTCGGTCCGATGAGTCAAGTCTTTGGGTGAACACCAATGACTAGTTTGTCACACTTGGCATAGACATGTGTGAGGGAGTAGGTGAGTGACTCGGGATATGGGCATGGAGACATTCCATGCATGACATACGACATTCATGCAGACATTTTCACTTGGATGTGTATGGGTTGGTTTGATCACTGCATGAGCACTTAGTGGGAGTAACCCTTGTAGGAGATTATCGCTGCGGGGCTTTGCTCGTACAGTCGTTAAGGATCTTGCTTTTCGGTGCAGGTCGATGCAAGCGGTGACTCGCATATGGGACCACATATGGGATGAGAGCCGGACACGGCTTTGTTTTGTTTTTGTCTTGTATTATATTCGAGTAGAACCAAAACATGTACACCTTTTCGGTATTAAAGGGACTGTAAAGAGACTATGATTATAGTCTATCATATATTTTGTATATTGTGAATCTAATATGCAGGAATGGGTCTCGATATATGAGACATGTGAGTGTGATATCAGGGCACTCAATATCCACAGGTTTTCGCGGGTTGACGGGTTGTCAACGGACCCTCGGGATTTGTGGTGTCACAGATATTGCTGTTCTCTTATAAGAATCACGTGACAGATCATAATATAACATATAAAAAATATTTTGTTAGAGTAAAATGCGTACAATTGGATCTACTCATTCTCTTCCAATTTATTTAAAAAATATATATCCATTGTTTCGAATAAGACTTGTTAGAGAAAAAAAAAATTAATATAATTGAATTTATCTAGAAACAAATCTGTGAGAATGTGGCATTTGAATTTGAAACCCACGGTACATCGATAGGCGACATCCGCCGCGGGCGAATTGATTTGAAATCGATAGGGTCAAAGCAGCGTATTATGAAACAATACGGGGTTTACTCGGACGGAAAAAGCACATTGCCCCGTGCGAATCGAGGAATCCCCTAGCCAACCGTACTACCGCTTTCGAATGTTCGTCCCGCAGTTCTTAATTCATTCGTCTCAAAACAATAATCCTAAATAAGAGAGAATTGGTCCTTGATAAGGAAAGTCAAATTTTATCATTAGATCGATGACATTATCCCTCCAAAAATAAGGGAGAATTGGTCTTTGATAAGGAATGAGAAATTCTACCGCCGACATCATAAGATTTATATTTCCAAAAATAAAGGAGAAATTTAATTATAAAACGAAAATTCCCCATGAGGAAAAGGTATGCAACCCTAACCATCCTCTTGTACCCCATTCTTTTGTCATTTTGTTAGCAAGCATCGGAGGCGGTCGGCACCTTGCCCGCGGATCCCTTATTTTTGCGGGTTTATACCGAGGCCAGGTCGATGTCCAAGGTCGGGGGCCAGAGACCAAGTATCGACAAAATCCATGATCGACGGAACATATCCCATTCAAATATGTATATATATATATATATATATATATATACTGCTCTATATATATATATATATATATATATATATATATCTCTTCTATGCTATATATATATATATATATAGATAACACGAAATGGTTGAATATTTATCGGCCTATGCCTTTCTTCCATATTTGATATAGATTCAGAGCCCATTACTTATGTAGGGCTCAAAATGGAAGATGAAAGAAAGATAATATGTAACGGATAAACATGGTCATGGGAATCTTATGATAAAATCACAAAGATTAAAAAAAATTATTTACTGAGAGAAAGAGATAAATAAATAGATCATAAAAAAAAAAATAGATAATGATAATTTAGGCTCTGATACCATTGTTGATTCTCCAAGATCGATATATATGCATAGTCAAAATTCCAATCACATTACCAAAACGAATTGAAACTAGATTTCACAACTTAAAAGGCATACTTGGCTCACATAAATCCTCAAAGGATTTAAAGTCGGAATTTTTTTAAGACTTACTCTTCTTCCGAGAGAATTCTTAAGAGAGTGATTGCGGCTTCTTTTGTTTTTTATAATAGATTTCACAACTTAAAAGGCATACTTGGCTCACAGAAATCCCCAAAAGATTAAAAGTCCGAATTTTTTTTAGACTTACTCTTCTTCAAAGAGAATTCTTAAGAGAGTGATTGCGGCTCTTTTTGTTTTTTATAACGCAGGTTATCACTTTTTTTTTTCTTCTTTGGATTTGGTTAATTATAATTAACCAATCATAATCAAGTTGCGTCTCTTCACATTCTCTCATCAGTCTCTAAACTTCTTTCTATTTAATTAATAATTAATTAAATAAAAATTTGTAATCAAGCCCACATCATATGTGTTGGATCCCATAAAAAAAACTAACTAACTATATATATATATAAATTATTTTGAACCATGTACAGGTATAAGTTTCAGATAAGCTCATATCCTTAAATACATTCAATCCATTTCAATTAAAAAAGTAATATGGATAAGATATTAATTTTCATTTACCAAAATAGCCTTAATATTTTTAATGGACTTAAAAAGTCCTATCAATCAAATGATGTCATGAGTGTACTTCCGATTTTATGCCTTTGGATTGACGTAGTCAAAATCAATGTTTTGACGGATATGATAGATAATAAAATCTTTTCAGTTTAATGTAAAAAATCGATTTCTAATGAATTAGATGAAAATCGTTTGAACCGATGGTTGAATTGATGAATCGATTGGTTAAAACGATATCATTTTGATGTTTTTATCGAAATGATGTCATTTTGTTTAAGGTTAGAAAACTTATAGGTTTAGAAGCCTTGTAACTAAAGAAAAATTTAATCAAATATTACAAGTCCGTAGATTCGAGTGTAGGAAAGAAAAGTTATAAGGGAACCATTTTACCAAGAAACCACTCTACCATTATGCTGTTATTGTGATTATTTTAGATGTTAACAAAATTATATATTACTATAAATTAAATATATATTTATATAAATAAATTTATTCCATTTTTAATATGTTTTCATATTTAAACATTACACATATTTTCAAAATAAATTTTAAAATACTTTATTTATATAAAAAGTAATAAATAATATCTTAAAAATTATTAATTATATATTTAAATTTAAATAAAATATAAATAATATATTTATTACGTCGCCAGGTGTGCGAGATCGATTGTCGGTCGGCCAGGTGGCTGATGAGCAGATAATTTTTCGATTAGGTTATCGATTAGGTTTTTAAAACATTGGTTAAAAGTTAAAAAATTAATCAACAAATAAATTAGGTGTCACATTAATAACTTTAATATAAAAATTAAAAGAATCATAAAAGGAAAATAATTTAAAACATTGAATAAATTAAGATAAGTTGCTAAAGAATTAATTATATTTCAAATATAAATTAATATTTTTAAAATGAGAAATTATGTCCAGTAAATCTCCACGAGGGCATCATACATCATAAGCTAAAAAGGAAGATATTGATAATGATTGGGATCAGATTAGAAAAATGCAGCCACGTGGGAAAAAGAAAAATGATAAGTGAAAAATACGAAAAAGGAATGGATGGATGATCCGTTAAGGAACTGGGGGAAGGAAGAAGGTGGTGCATGCGTTTTTTTTCGTTTGATATCTCTTTCAAACCAGATTGCTGAGGTGGCAGCCATACCTTTCATTTTCTGATTAAACTCTAATGAAAAGCTTTACGGGGGCAAATGCTTCCCTGAAAATTAGGAAAAAATGTCTATAAATAGATTTCAACGCTTGATCTTTTGTTTGAAAGCTTAACCATCACACTATCGAAAGCATTTATGTGGCCCGATTATATTTTCTGGCTACCTGTATCTTTTTTTTATATATAAGTAGAATCACACCAGAAGAACAGAGAATTCGTTATTTATTATTATTATTATTATTTTGCAGTGATGGCGGCTGCTCCGAGGATCTCATCGCTGCTCTCTCGTTCTTTCTTTTCTTCTTCTTTGCTTTCGATAGGTAATTTGGATACGGAAAAAGGGAATGAATGAATGCGATTGATTGTTGTATCTGGGATTGATTGTTGTATCTGGATGCTGGTTTTCTTTTCGTTCTTTTTCATCCGCCTTTTACTTTTTGAAATGACAGACTGGTTATCTTTTGATTATTGTCTTGTTATGTTCTTTTCTCATGGCTGTTTTTTGATGATATATACGACGTATTGATTGAGAGAAAGACCTATGTTTCAACCATTCAGGGAGGAATTCACCGCGGAGAGGAGGGATCTTTAGATATAGCACTGGTGGTGCAGCATGTGAAGAACCGATCAATCCTCCCGTTAATGTCAATTATACTCGGCTTTTAATCAATGGACATTTTGTGGATGCCGCATCAGGTAAGAATTCATGATCTTTGGAGGCAGTATTCCGATTTTCCAGCAACTGATGATGAGAGTCTCTCTGTTTATTAAATCAATCGAGTTCTTACTGAATCTCATCTGGCCCTCAGGGAGAACTTTTGAGACATTGGATCCTAGGACAGGGAATGTGATTACCAGTGTTGCAGAAGGTGATGCAGAAGATATTGATCGAGCTGTATCGGCTGCTCGCAAGGCGTTTGATGAGGGTCCATGGCCTAGGATGAGTCCTTATGTAAGTAACTAAACTCTTCTCCTTCTTCTGTTCCTACAAAAAGATATCGGTATGGAATGGATTTAACAGAAACCACTCTTGGTTTGATTATTTCTCCAGGAGAGATCTAAGATACTCTTGCGATTTGCTGATTTGATTGAAAAGCACAATGATGAGATTGCAGCTCTCGAGAGTTGGGATAATGGGAAGCCATATGAACAGGCTGCAAAGCAAGAAGTACCAATGGTTACACGGTTGATGCGGTACTATGGTGGTGGGTGAAAAAAAAAAGCATACAATATAGGGAAACTTGTGTTTCCACTTTCCCCACGGTTAATTTGGAAATAATTGTAAAGATGATATAAAGAATATAAAATACTTCATAGAAAATAATTGTGTTTTACATATGGTAATACATAGTTACTATCTTAATAAACTTTAAGTACTACTTTAGTAGTCGTAGATACTATCATAATAGTAGTATCATGTAATACCTACGGTTTATTAAGGTAGCACTTAGGTGTTACCATACTTAAAACCCTATTATTTTCTATGAAACCCTACCGAATAATGTATTTTGCATTCTTTAGGCCATCTCTACAATTATTCTCAAATCAATATTATGGGAGTTTCCCTACAATATTTTGATCATTCTGTGTAACTTGTGTCAGTGAAAATTCCTCAGGTTGGGCAGATAAGATTCACGGTCTCACGGTTCCTGCTGATGGATTGCATCAAGTGCAAACCTTGCATGAACCGATTGGTGTTGTTGGACAGATTATTCCCTGGAATTTCCCACTTCTCATGTTTGCTTGGAAGGCTGGACCTGCATTAGCATGTGGTAACACTATTGTGCTAAAGACAGCAGAGCAGACACCATTGTCTGCTTTATTTGTCTCAAACTTATTGCATGAGGTAGGACATGAAATCAAATTCTAGCCCTGGTTCTTTTTATATCTTTTTGCTTTGTATGAACCCAAGCATGTACGGTGTTTGATTGATTTCCAGACAACAGCATCAAGATTTTATTCTGCAGACTATGTGTTTTTGTTTTTGGGGCAACACTTGCATTTCTATGTTGAAAGAATTATCTAATATCCACTTCTATATATGGATTGAGATGAACAGTAATATATATATGCAAATAAAATGAGAATAAGGACATAAGTTGATTTTCCATTATTGTGATCTGGTACATTTTCCTAGGCTTGCTTCCTGAATGTTTTATTGCTGCTGAAGTTTCCTCATATGAACATTATTTCAAGAGTTGCCAAATTTTCTCAATTTGTCACAAAAAAGTAATTTTGTGCTGAAATCCTATATATTTATCTCTCTACATCTTTCATGCCTGAGTAGATAACCTTTGTGACAGGCCGGGCTTCCTCCAGGTGTTCTAAATGTGGTTTCTGGTTTTGGTCCAGCTGCTGGTGCAACACTTGCCAGCCATATGGATGTGGACAAGGTAACTTCTGAATTTAAATGTCTCCATTTCAATCCTGCGCATCCACGCATATAATCTAAAACTGGATAAATGTAGAATTGCCAGTGCAGGGAATTCCTGAAAATTGACAGAAGACATATATTTGGTTTATCATTTAAATTGTTAGGTCTGGGAAATTAATTACGACATAAAATTAACCCTTCTATTGATAGTTACGTTATGTTTTCAGTGTCGTTGATACATGGACCTAGTCAGGTTTCTCCTTTTTGTCTCTCTCTTTAAGTATTTTAGCTCTGTTATTTCACTTGGACACAACCTTGTTCATTTCCAAGTAGGGGACTAAATACTAATCTTCCTAATGTACCTTGTAGAGAACATATAAATTATTTCAACAGACTTCCATTGTTTACCAATTCGAGATCAAGTTAATTCACTTGGAAAGAAAGAAGCTAAACATGCTTAAATGATTACTTGTAGCCATTTTCAGTAACCTCTGCAATTTGAGAGTGTTGAACATGAATAATCAGCCAATGGTTAAACTGGGGATATGCTATTGTTTTCCTTAGTACTACGCTTTTGATCACTTAGAGCTACATCTACTGTAACGGCAGCTTGCTTTCACGGGATCGACTGAAACCGGAAAAACTGTACTTCAATTGGCTGCAAGGAGCAATCTGAAGCCAGCGACTTTAGAACTTGGGGGGAAATCCCCTTTCATTGTGTGTGAGGATGCTGATGTAGATAAGGCTGTTGAGCTAGCCCACTTTGCTTTATTCTTTAATCAGGTACATCCCAATAATACATCCCTCTAATTATACGTAGACAGGTTTGGGAAAACATAGAATTCTTTAAAAATGAGAAAATGACAAATGTGTTGCAATCTGCTGCAGGGGCAATGTTGTTCATCTGGCTCTCGTACATTTGTACATGAAAGTATTTATGATGAGTTTGTAAAGAAGGCAAAGGCACGTGCTTTAAAACGTACAGTTGGTGATCCATTCAAAGCAGGCATTGAGCAAGGCCCCCAGGTAAATTGATTTTTCATGGTTGATGTCTGCTGTCATAATATGTATGTATGGTCTGTTGAATTTAACTTTGAGGAATCATGGCAAACAATATACTGATATGGGTACTTCTAATCAGATCGATTCAGATCAATTTGAGAAGATCCTGGGATACATTAGAGCTGGTGTTGAAAATGGAGCTACCCTTGAAGCTGGAGGTGAGAGATTTGGCGATAAGGGCTTCTTCATTAAGCCTACTGTTTTCTCAAATGTTGAGGTATATCTTCTATGCCCTCCAAATTATACCATTATCCTATAACTTTGTGATGTACTAACCGACATAAATGCAATATCAGGATGATATGGTCATAGCCCAGGAAGAGATCTTTGGACCAGTGCAGTCTATCCTGAAATTCAAGTAAGCAATAATCAGAGAGAGTTCTGTCCTTACTTAATGCCCACTGGCCATATGCCCCCTGAAATTTGTTTTGTAGCTAGGAAAGAGTCAAACTCCTCACCCTTATTCAAACCATGAAGAGTCAAATTTTATTGATTTTGGCTTTTAAGTACACGTTACAAAACCTTAAACACCCACATATAACAAAAAAAAAAAAAATCAAACCCCAGATCAAAATGAGTCCCTCCAATAGGGTCAAGTCCATACCCCCGCAACCCCATGAGTGGCCCTCGCTCTTCGTCTACACCACAAAATATTTCAGGTCGGGTTATAATTCAGGTTGCCACAAGAATTCTAGTCATTTAAAACTATACCACTAGGCAACGATCTGTGCATGCATGCGCACCTTGAACTAAATTTCTCGCTCCTCCACTGGTTTTATAACTGTTTGAATGATTACAGGGACATTGATGAGGTGATAAGAAGGGCAAACGCTACTAACTATGGGCTGGCGGCAGGAGTCTTTACCCAGAACATAGATACAGCCAACACCTTGACACGCGCACTAAGGGTGGGAACAGTATGGGTTAATTGCTTTGATGTCTTTGACGCAGGGATTCCTTTTGGTGGGTACAAGATGAGCGGACATGGTAGAGAAAAGGGTATTTACTGTCTTAGAAACTACCTGCAAGTGAAGGCTGTTGTCACTCCCTTGAAGAACCCAGCTTGGTTATAAAATTATATATACATATATATGTATATATATATCACCCTGCTTTTCTCTTTTCTTACTTTAAAGATTGGCGAAGAATAAATAGAAGCCCATTAATCTTTGATTGTAATAATTACGTTGATAATAAGGATCTCAAAATTCAATTGGGGTACCGCCGACCGCATGGGTACCATAGAATTTTCAGTTCAATAAGTAGCATGTTTCTTCTTGTTAGAGTTTTCTCTGAACTGTTCCCTGACCTAAATTGAAATTGTGGCTTATTTATAATACTCATGCACTGCCCAAATTTTCCAATTTATGTTTTTTAACCATTTAAACTGTTTAATGAAACACAATGTTTTACAATGCGTAAATATTTTTTATATGTAAAAGTTGAAAGTTAGGTTAAAATCTTCTCATCTTGTTTTAGACCGGGTATAACAAGGCAATAATCAAAGTTTTTCTTTTCTTTTTAATTTTATAAGAAAGGTGAAAAAAGTGGGTTTTAATAAAATTAAATTTAAAGACTACTTTATGTTGGGATATGCCTTCTAGCAGTTTTGTTTTTGGGTTTCTTCCAAAAGGTCTCATAGTCTATCCTTATTAACTCATGATCCTCTCCAAATTTAATTGATGAGGGACTTTGAACGTACACTCAACAATCCTCTATTTGAGCAAAGAACCATTGAGTTTTCCCTTAAACTAGGATTTTCTTGTCTTTCAAGGCGTTTGGGCATACGCTCTATGTGAAACACTATCTGTTAGGGGCTCACAACATCATTTTGTTCGCATCCATCCACACGGTTAAGTCTGAACTTGACTCTGATACCACTTATTGAAAAACCTTATAGAATCATCCCCCTACATTGGTATGATATTGTGGTGCAAACTCACAAGGATTTAAATCCTATGAACCCACAATCAAAGGTACAAACAACTCCGAAAAGCTAAAATCATATCAGTTGATCTACTAGAACCATTGAATACAAATAAACAAGAACCCTAAGTGTTAAGAACGTCACAAGGGTGATCAATCCTTGATAAGTTTACAAAAGGTTCAATGAAGAACCAAGGAGAAGAACTCCTCTCAATTATGAAGATTCAGAAGATCAACATATTTATTGTTTCATTTAAAATCCTAGTTACAAAGGTTTATATAAACTGATTTAATTAGTCTAGGAAACAAACACCTTGGAAAAACAACAAATTAAGGACTTCTAGAAAAATGTAAAGACCAAACTTGGAAAACAAGCTAACCAAACTTGCAAAATAAGCTAAATTCATTTGGCCCACTTGATGAACTATAAACCAACATGTACAACTTGAATTAACCAATTTTATGCCCAAACAAACCCTCTCATGTATGGACATACGCCCAAGCTATTGAATTGCAATGTCTCTAACCCAAAAAGTTTTCCACATCTACTTGAATCATGGACAAATCCTTCTTGACATTTGTAGATTCTTGGCATATTTGTTTGGTCCAAATATATTTGATAAGTTCATTCAAAGCCCCTCTAAACCTTCTGACCCATGCCAATGTAATCGACTCACTTTTAATTTGCAATGGATCACTTGAAGCAGTTTAAACAACTTGCTCCACTTGATGAGTTGCATCATCCCCTCGCTCCTCAAAAGGATTCGTCCTTGAATCATCACCTTCGGATAAAACATCTGCAACAATATTCTCCTTTCCAATAGATTAGACATCCCTTTTTTTGTTTTCTTTTTCTTTTGATATACTCTTTTTTTTCTTCTTTTCTAGATTTTTTCTCTTATTTTTTCTATTCTTTTCTTTATTTTCTTTATTTTTCCTTTCAAAGCAGATGAGAAGATATCTAATTCAAACAAACTGAATATGGTGAAGGATGAAAAGATGGAGGAAAACAAACAAAAATTTGAAGATGGGAATAATGGAGATAGAAAAGAAAGCAAATATAATTTTAATTTGTGGATAAAGATGAGAGATAGAAGGAAGCAAACCAAGAAAAGGAAGTAGCAACACAAAATGATGATAGATAGAAACCTGATTTTATAATTGAAGCTCTGATACCATGATGGTGCAAATCCACAAAGATTTTGATCTTGTGAACCTAGAGTGAAAGGTACAAATAACCCCGAAAAGCTAAAATCAGATTGGTTGATCTACTAGAACCCTTGAATACAGAGAAACAAGAACCTTAAGTGTTAAGAATATATCCTTGATAAGTTTACAAAAAAGTTCAATGGAGAACAAAAAAGAAGAACTCCTCTCAGTTCTGAAAATTCAGAAGATCAACATATGCATTGATTCATTTAAAATCCTGGTTACAAAGGTTTATATAAATTAGTTTAGTACTTCACAGCTTGGACAACAGCCAAGTCGAACTCTGAAAATGTAAAGACAAACTTGGAAAACAGTAACCAACATAATAGCCTAAATTCGTTATTACTTGATGACCTATAAACCAACATGTATAACCTGAAATAACCAATTTGAAGCCCAAACAAACCCTCCCATGTATGGACATAAGCCAAAGCTACTGAATTGCAATGTATTTAACACAAATTAATCTTCCACAATTGATTGAATCATGGACAAATCCTTCTTGACAATTATAAATTCTTGGCCCAAATATATTTGATAAGTCCATTCAAAGCCTCTCTAAACCTTCTGGATCATGCCTTTGTAATCGACCCACTTTGAATCTGCAATGGATCACTTGAAGCAATTGAAATAACTTGTATCCACTTGATGAGTCGCATCATCTTGTCCACTTTGGGCCTAAGCTAGCTTCTCATGGTTTTATTTTTGAACGTCTCTCCCAAACGCCTCATACCAGTTGGATATTATCCATCCTTATTTACTCATAATCCTCCTCAAATTTAACCGATGTGGGACTTTGGGCACACTCCTAATACTATAAATTCATTACATTTGGATTTTCTAAATTTTAACTTTTTATTTCAAACACCTTTTTTTTCCATAAAATTCCATTGGGTTTTGTTTTTTTGTTTTTTTGTTTTAACGGAGGTGGAGACCTAAAAAGATACATGTGAAGATAGTGGGATGTGAATAATGTTGGATTTTATCCGTTTTGTATGAATGAAATTAAAATATGTTTGAAAAGGTTGATTTTTAAATTTGTATTTTAAATCTTTGAAACGTTCATTATTAAAGCCTTTATGGGATTTATGTCCAATCTGCCGTTGAGCCTGAAACAATTAGAGGCCATTCAAGTCATTCGTTTGCCTGAGGTCTATTTAAAGAGAGTTCAAACTCTCCTTGGATACAAAGAAAAAATATTCTCAGATTTTCTTAGTTTTTGTTTGTGATAGTGAAACAGTTATTCTTCAATTCGTTGGGAGTGAATGGAAAACAAGGTGCTATTGCAATCATTCAAAGATCGTTTCATCCTGGGAATAAGATTTTGTAGTTTTCTCAACCACCATCAGAGAAGGCAAATATGCTTTAAGGAGGTTGTTTTCTCACAAGACTCGATATTTTCCTTCCCTCTATAGTGTTTTGGTTTTCTTTTGTAATCTTCTTTCTCTTTGTCTTCTTCATTTTATGTTTCAATGTATTCGTAATATTCTAATGGTGTCCTAGCATCCTCGGTTTTATATTTCGGTCTCGTTATTCCCATAGCTCCTTGGTTGTTTTTTCTATTTGAATACACAAACAATAAGTCAAAACATTCATGACGTAGTTCCTGCATAGAAAATCATAATGTTTCCAAGAATCTGCAACATTGATGACTTGGATAGCACGCTCATCTTTTTGAGCTTAGGAACATCTCCAGTTAAAAATATTTCAAGATTCAAAGTGGTTAGGTAGAATAACATTTTATGTTGTCACCTTTTAAAATTAAGTCCATTGAACTTCTCTAACTTTTCTTCAGGTGAGACATAGATAGGCACAACTGTAGGCATTACTAGCACTTGTGCCACAGTAGGGGACGCCACTTAGGCAGACACAGTTGGAACCGCATTATTTGAATTAGAGTCCAGAAAAAGGATGTAGTCAAGGAGAATGGAACTCATGCCCTCAATCATTTGAGAGTGGTTGGTGCCTTATCCAACTTCACTAACAACCTGTTGAAAATAAAGTGTTACGTATTCGTAGGAAAGAATGATGGGGTATAGAAACTCATGCCAGAACTAGCCTCCTTAGACGGAATATTCAGTTCATAGGAAAGATTGGAGAGGTCACAAACAGTCCCAATTAAGATCTAAACTCCTTAGATAAAACTTCTCTGTATCATAACTTCCAATTTCCTAAGACAAAAGAGCAATTGGCACAAACCCACAAAATGAGGCTAGAGTTTAGCTTGAAATGAAACATCTCCTTATCACTATATTCACCATGAGGAAAAACACGACCAAAGGCGTAGCTACAGTGGTTAAGGCTTTGGTTGGCGAACTTACTCCAAGGTGAATATATGATGAAGATATTGGCACTAGGCTAAAACTCTGCATGTGTAATTCATCTTTTGTCTTGAGAGAATAGAGAATACTATACAAGGGGAGTTGTGTCTAGGAGTTTGGATCCTAAGCGGGACCATTTTTACCTCTCCAATCTTTCTTGGGAACTGAATATCTATGGAGGTTGGTTCTGGACTGAGTTTCTATACGTCACCGGTCTTTCCTGAGAATACTTTACACGTTATTTTCAATTATTATGAGAATTGGTTTTGGGAAAAGAAAATTTGACACATTTCTACACTTGTTGCAAAGAAATGGACTTTGATTCAAATAATGTGGACTTAGCTAATTACCAGGTGCTTCAACCTTCTTGTAGCACAAGTGCCGATGCCCTCTTGTTGTGCCAATTTCTGTCTCACATGGAGAAAAACCAGAGAAGTTCAATGGACTTAATTTTAAAGGGTGATAATAGAAGATGTTATTCTACTTGACCACCCCAGACCCAAGAATGTGATTGAAGATCTTTCACTAGCTCAAGAAGACGTGAGTGATATCAAGTCCATTATCACGTGGATGCTTAAACCACATTTCAGCTTTTCTTAGGAACTATGTCATGAATGCTTTGACTGATTCTTTATACAATGTATATTCAAATAAGAAAACAACTAAGGAGTTATGGGAATCACTAGACCATAAATATAAAAACGAGGATATTGGGGCCAAGAAGTTTATCGTGGGCCGTTTCCTCGATTACAAAATGGTATATTCCAAGACCGTGGTCAATCAAGTCCAAGAACTTCAGATAATCCTCCATAAGATACATGCTGAGGGGATGATGTTGAGCGAAACTTTTCAAGTTGCAGCTATTATTGAGAAGTTTCCTCTTGCTTGGAAAGACTTCAAGAATTACCTTAAGTGTAAGAGAAAGGAAATGAGCATCGAAGATCTAATTAGTAGACTTCACATTGAAGAAGATAATGGAGGATCTAAAAAGAAAGAGGCACGCATTCCGAGCAAGGCTAAGGCTAACTTTATGGAACTTGGTCAAAGTTTTGAGTTCAAGAAAGCCAACAATAAAGGGAAAGATACTAAGTTGGGACCTAAAGGGGGAATCTCCAAGAAGCTGAAGTTTCAAAGAAAATGCTTCAACTATGGGAAGTAAAGTTGCAAATCTACTGACTGTAGATTGCCTAAGATGAAAAACTCAAGGAAGTGAATGTGGTTGATGGCATCACCAAGGATGTGTCTTACATAGACCTCACAACAGTAATCTTTGAGGTGAACTTGGTGGGGTCTAACCTAAGGAATGGTGGATTGATACGGGTACTACCTGCCATGTGTGCTCTAACAAGAAGATGTTCTCCATTTTTTAACCAATTGAGACTAGGGAAAAGGTGTTCATGGAGAACTCTGCCACTTCATAAATCAAGGGCCAAGGAAAAGTGGTCTAAAGACGACATTCGGGAAGGAATTGACTATGACCAATGTTTTATATGTACTTGAAATCCGTAAGAACTTGGTTCTGGTTCATTGTTGAATAGTCATGGATTTCGGTTGGTGTTTGAGTAAGATAAATTTGTTTTATCAAAGAGTGGAATATGTCAAAAAAAGATATATGAGTGATGGCATGTGGAAGCTTAAGGTAATGACTATCATTAAATCATATATGAATAAATATAGTACTTCTACTTTAAGAATGTTACAATATTGCGAATACATTGAAACGGAAAATGAAGAAGGAATAAGAAGAAGATTATAAAGAAAAACCAAGCACCTGGGAAGAGAAAGATCAGTCTTGTCAGAACACAATCTCCTTAAAGCAGTTCGCCTTCACCGACAGTGCTTGAGAAAACTACAACATTTGCTTTCCAAGATAAAATGATCTTTGAATGATGGCAACAAAACCTTATTTTCTAGTCACTCTCGACAAACCGAAGAATGATCGTATGTTTGTCACAAACAAAAACCGAGAAAGTCTAAGAATATTTTTTCATTTGTATCCAAAGAGAGTTTGAACTCTCTTTAAATAGACCTTAGGTAAACGAACAACTTGAATGACCTTCGACTGTTTCAGGCTCAACGACAAGTTAGACATAAATCCCATTAAACACTTTAATAACGAATGTTTAAAGGTTTAAAATACAAATTTAAACAACCGTTTCAAACATATTTTAATTTATTTCAAACTAAACATATAAAATCCAACAAATAATGTGATTCATGGTGAGTGGAGGGGTGGCTCATCCCATGAAGTTGTCTAAGTACATGGAAGATGGAACCAAAGATGTTAGATTGTCAGCTTTTACTTTATTATAACTTGTAAGCTTGTCATTTGGTTAATTTTCTCCGCTCATTTTTGTTTTTTTATAGGAGACTAAGGAAATGATTGACCACGATAATCTTTAAAAAAAAAATTGTGATATGTTGACATTTCTAAAAAAAATAAAAAATCTAATGTCAAATATTTGAATTGATATCACAGATATATTTTCTAACAAAATAATCTATTATTATCTTTGTTTTCTTTATAAGTATGATAATATTTGTGAATACTTATTTTTTGAAGGGTTACATATCGCACAGCCAAAATATGTAACCGCGTTCATGTCAGCCTAAATCTCTCACCTCCTTCATTCAATCACTACTTTCTATCAATAGTCACCTCTTCTTATAAATCCTCAGTACTATGATTATATAATATACTTAAATTTTATAATTTATATAATATACTTAAACTGATTTTGAAAATTTAAAAAAATTCGAAAAATTAAAAATGAATTAGGATTTGTAAAATCAGAATGTTTGAATTATATCGGATAATAAAATCCGGAAATTTACCCCATGATCAATTTAAATCCGAGAAAGTTTGCTTTACGGAAATGCAAATCGAAAATGTTCAAATATCCAGTTTCAAAATCAGGAATCTCTTGCTAAATAAGTTTCAAAATCCGAGGTAATTTTACATTAATTTTTATTTAATTTAAATTAAATATAAATAAAATAATCTTTGTTATGAAAATTAAATTACATCATTAAATGTAATTAATTTAAAATACAAATCCGGTTATAACAATCCGTCCGGTTTCATTCTCTGGGATATTGTTTGTGATCGGTTGTTAAATGCGGTTGTGAGTATATTAGGATTTCAATATCAGATGTTATGATATCGGATTTGAATCAGTTAAGTATTCTGTGGAAAAAAAAAAAAAAAAAGCAATTTCAGATATTTATCGAAACCCGCCGTCTTACATACTCAGCCGTTTTAAAGCTAATTTCAACGCCATTAAACTATTTTTTGCGTCGTTCTAAACTTAATTCTCGCTATTTTTCAAACGAAGCCGCCCGGAGAAAGAAGGAGTTAGGGTGCCTGAGAAGATGAAGAAGAAGAAGAAAGAAATAGAAAAAATAGGTTTAAGGGTAAATTTGTATTTTCCTCTATGAGTATTTTTAATGGGGTGTATAGAGAAATAAATGGGGTGTAAATAGAATTTCTCTTTTTTTTTTTTTTTTTGAAATGGTAGATAACTAAATTTTCCAATGTTTTAAAAATCGGATCGGACCGACCGATCCGATCGGTTGGACCATGAATCGGAATCAAAATCGTTATAGTTCAAAGGTTAAAACCGTTTTTCTTTGAACCGGTGGTCAAACTGATAAAATCGGCAATTGAATCGATCAAACCGACGGTTGAATAAGTTGAATCGGCCAAATCCATTTATAAATATTTTTATTTTAATAATATATTAATCATCTATTTATGACGTCATCGGTTCAACCACAGTTCGACCATCGGTTCAACGCTTTGATTCGACCATCGGTTCCAATCGGTGAACCTTAAATCGATACTTCAGGTTCAATCGCTGATTCAATTTAAGCAATTGAAATTTTCAAATAGTCTTTCAATATCCTTCATTAATAAATATAATTTAACTAAGTAAATTATATTCTTTATTATAACAATTTATAATTAAAACCATACATTGTGCACTAATTATTAAAGCTTTATCTAATAACCATACATTTTGAATTCTGCTCTTCGAATTTCTTAGATTTTTCTTTTTCCTATTATGGGAACTAGATTTAGAAGATGAATGATTTCTTTGATATGTCTTTTTAGGTTTTTCCTTTTTACTTTTCTTGAAATTATGTGTGGATTTAACTCTAATTTATTTGATTTTTCCTTTTCCTTATTTGGAAATTGGATAAAATGCTTTATGATTGGAAATGTTGGTCAAGAATCTTTGTTAGTTGTTTGTTTTTGTGGAAATATTTAAAAGGCTAAAAAGATCTAACAATTGACATGTCTTACAATTTGTATAATTACAAGTAAAATTATCATTGTTGCCCCTATAATTTTAGATAGTAGTATTGTTGTGTGTAAAGTTAGTATCATGATAATTTGATGGATATGTTAATCAAGTCATTTCATGTGGCCAAGTTTTGGCATTACTTGAACTCAGTTGTTGTTTGTTGACGAGTTTTATCCATAAGAACTTTTTTGGAAGAGGTTTACATTTTTTTTTTGAAGATTAGAGTTTGTTTTTGACACTGAAATTTGTGTTAAGGTGGAGATTGTTAGAGCTCAGTGACACAATTTTTTACCAACCTGCAAAATGAATTTTTTGGGATCAGTGTGACTACGTGAGGGCCATGCAGGGCTTGTGCACACATCCGTATATTTGAGTGGTCATGAGCATAGTGGAATATATGACTTAAACTATCATAACCCAGGGTTTTAGTTTTCAGTCTTGGATTTTTTTTTGGATAAGTGCGAGGGTCGTGCAGGGCTCGTGCACACATCTATGTGTATTGGAGAAGTCAAGAGCATAGTAGAATATATGACTTAAAATATAATCATTTAGGGTTTTATTTTTCAATACTGGTTTAAAAAATCTAACAGTAGATTTGTCCATTACTTTGTCCTATTTGTGTAGTTAGAAAATGGTGACATGATCGATTACGTTTACATCAACAAGCAACGAGCACTAGATCATCCTAGCAAATTATATTGAACTTGAACATGAAAGCACCTATGGAGAACCAAACAAAATAAAAAAAATAAAAAAAATAAATGAATTAAAGTGTGAGGGACAACAAGAGGACTTACATTAAGTGGGAATAGACAACCGGTACACCACCAAACACACGCCCATTCAAAAAGACATGTTAAATATTGGAAAAATTATTACATTCCAAAACAATATCAAACTAGTGCATTCCGAACGCTTCATGAAGTGGGGATAGAAGTTTTTGGTGACTTTACAAAAACGAAGTGTGGCACAAAATTAAATACCTGAAAACTAAACAAAAAATTAAATGTTTAGAAAAGGTTTGCATTTAACTCCTGTAGTTGTTGTAGTTTTATACTTACTTTTCCCTTAAATTTTTATTGTTGTGTTGTGACTTACGAGATACAAGGTTCTAAACCATATATTTCTCATTCTTTGCATCTTTTTGTCTTTTTTTCTTTAGTTTAATACTTACTTTTTCCTTAAATTTTTGTTGTTGTGACTTACGAGATACTTTTCCCTTACGTGTATTAACTCCTTTGCCTGTGGATTAGGGGTGTGCATAAAATCGATTAAACCAAAATTATCGAACAAATTGAATTGAGCTGACCCGATTTTAAAATATATTTTTTAAATTCGGTTTAAAAAAATTTAAAATCGAAGAATTGCGGTTCGATTGTTGGTTTTGATTTCAATATATATAAAAAAACCTTATTTGAACTGATATATAATAAATGTTATATTTTAATATTTTATTGTATTTTTTAGGTTTGGTTTTTTTGATAACTAAGCATTTTGTTACAATGTAGTAAACTCTCTTGGACTCGAACTTGAGATTCTTACCTCCCTATATGTCTTGTCTTTTTAAACTTTTAGGTTTGATTTTTAAAACTCTCAAAATTTAATGAGTTATGAGTTTTCCTTTTATGGGCTTTTATATAATGGTGGATCTAGATAAATCTTCAAAAGTAATTTTCTCCAATATCTTTTTTATTTATATTTATGTTTTTTATTTTCTACAAAATTATTTATTAAACAATAAAATTAATTCATTTAAATTTAATTTTAACTTTATAGATAATTATTTTTTATAATGCTATTTTTAAATTTATTAATAAAAAGTTAGAGAAATTTATGGATTTTTTTGGATAGCATTAAATATATTAGTTTTATTTTTATATTTTTAATATTTCAAAATTTTAAATAGTATGATTATTTTAATTTTTTATTTGGTTTTTAAATCTAACCTAATCCAATTGATTTAAATCTCTTTAATTGGTTATTATCTATAAATCGAATCAAACCAATTTTATTGGTTTTATATTTCAAATTATGTTTGGGTCTTAATAAATTAAAACCGATCATAATCAGTTTGTTTTATATTTTAATTTTCATAGTAAAGCAGACCATGCATAGCCCTATGGTGGATGGTAATAATAATAATAATAATTTTTTAAGCAAAACACTTTAGTTATAATGTAGTAAAATTTTTTTTTAAAGCTAAATACTTTAGTTACAATCAATGATGAAAATATCGGTTTTGACGGATATATCGGTACTTAGATTTGGAGATATACTTGAATATAATGGATAAATTGGATATTTTTACATAAATATCAGTAATTAAAAAATTATTCAGGTAGATTTTAATTTATATATCAAAATTTATTTTGAAAGTTTAGCAATGGTAATATCAAATATAGTTTAATTTTTTTGAAATTTCTTTACTATGTTTATATTTGTTTATTAAAAAATAAAATTAATTTTATATATAGTATTTTTAAAAAGAAAAAATATTAACACGAAAAAAGTGATAGTACTTTTTTAAGAAAATCATTAATGAAAGAAATGAAATATTTGATGTAAAATCATAATTTAATTAAGTTAACATTGTTCAATAAATTTAATAAATTAAACAAATCTATAAAAGATAAAAAAAGACTTATTAAAACATTTTCAATAAAATAAATGGTTGGATATATAAATCAATTTTGCAATTGTATTAGTATGAGAATAAGTTGGCTTAGTGGTAAAGTGGATTTCTTCCACTTATTTTGGCGAGGGTTCAAATCTCGTAAGGAAAGATTTTTTTAGAGGGAGGTTTGACCATGAAAAATCATTGATCGATTAAGGATATCGTGTCGAAGTCGTCCGATCTATATATATATATATATCCGAAATTTCAAACTTTGGTTATAACGTGGTAAAGTTAGTTATTTTTTTTAAAGCCTACTAGGCATGATGGGCATTCGTTATTTGTTTATTTCTGTCAGGATTGTTTGTTCTTTATTTGTTTGCATGGAAAAAACCTATCTAAAATCTGACTGCTCTCTTTTTTACTTTTTCTTGAAATTATGTGTGGATTTTGCTTGAGTGAAGGACTTTGACTTCTTTTGCTAGAATTTCTTTAATTTTTCTTTTTCCTAGTTTGGAAATTGGATCCAGCGGAGGATAAAATACTTTTTGAATGTGATTAGAAAATGTTTGGCAAATAATCTTAGTTGTTGTTTGTTACCGTGGAATTTTTTTCGGGGATGGTAATAATTGTTTGTTATTTGTTTATTTAGGTCAAGATAGTTTATTCTTTATTTGTTTGCATGGAAAAAAACCTATCTTAAATTGGACTATTTTGTGATGATCCGATCAAATCATGTAGATATTATCTGCTTTGGGTCTAAAGGGCCCTCATGGCTTTAATAAAATGTATTTATTAGGTTGAAAATAGTCCATACTTATATAGTACCACAAACTTTTTCTCTTATCTGATATGAGATGTGATAAACATCCCTATATAGACAAAACGTTTTCGTTGTGCACTATGAGATTACAGGGTCAAATTGAACAAACAAACACTCTTTAAGGGGTCAAACAAACCCTCGCATCATGATCGGGGATTGGCTCTGATACCATTTATAACGACCCGACCTAACCATGTAAATATTGTTTTCTTTGGATTTAAAGAAGGTCCGCACGACTTTAAAACACGTCAACTAGGTTGTGAGGACCTCATATTTATATAGTGTCAGAAACTTTCTCTTCTATCCGTTGTGAAATGTGACATACTTTGTCATTTTTATTTGTTTTCCAGGTTTTTTTTTTTTTAAATTTACTAAATAACAAATTCTCTGTTTCTTGAATGGATGTTTGAATGGTTTTCTTCCTCTAAAGAAAATAGATTCTCTATTTTTGGTCTCTTCGGATTTTCATTTGACTTTGCTGGTCTCTTGGGATTTTCTTGTGACCTTGCTTAAATTTATGTGTGGATTAATTTTTGAAATTGTAGGCTTGAAGGCTTTCATTGCTTTTAAGGTGCCTTTATACAAATCGCATTCTTCCTAACTCTTCTAATTGTTACTTCATTCATTTTTCTAGCTTTTGAGTTGTTAAGTATGCGGAGAAGGTTGACTTAGCTCCTTGAAGTGACTTGAGATGTCCAAGAGCTAAACGTGAGCTTAGGAAAGTCTATTCTATGAGCTCCTTGGGTGCCTATAAATAGTAGATGACCTCATTTGAACAAGGTATTAGTTACTTAAGAGCTTTCCAAGCATTGTAACATGCTTTTGTGTCATAGAACTTCTATTCTTCCAAACTCTTCAAGTGTAACTTCCTTTCTTACTCCTAGCTTATGAGTTGCATGCATAACTCAGCAAAACTAGGTTGCATGCATAACTTAGCATAGTCCTTGGGAAGGCTGACTTAGCAATGTCAAGTGACTTAGAGAGTTTGGTCAAATGAACACATAAGCTAAGTACCACACTTAAAAGGCTAGGAAATACCTAATGTTATGACAAGTGTCTTTATGTGTGCACAGAATTCCTTAGGTGCCTTTAATAGAAGATGACCTTATCTGGTTAAAGCATGAAGCACCAGAGAGCTTTTCCAAGTGGTTTGTGTAATACAAGTTCGATCTGCTTCCAATATATATATATATATATATATATATATATATATATATATATATATATATATATATATATATATATATATATATATATAATACTATAATTATTTATTGGGTTTGGATTTTTTATATCTTCGTCCCTAGAACTCTACAAGAAGTTGGCTACTTCGAAGATTAGATGTATTGTAGATTTAATGAAATTTGTGTGAAGTTCTTGGGTGACCCAAGAAGTAGTTCGGACTAGGGCAGTCCTCCAGTGCAAGGACGTGCCGGACTTAGGAAGTCCAGAATAGGGACAGAGCTGACGTGGGACACAAGTCAGTTCTAGAATCTTTGAGGCCAAGGTACTTAGGGAACAAGATACAAATGGAGTGAGATCGTTTTGGCAAGTGGATAAAGATCAAATCAAGAAGATCCGTTCTTCTAAGCTATCAAACCAGACTTAGAAACAAGTCAAGTTTTATTTTGAAGAGGATTCTTGAAAGCAAGTTTCCTTATTCCACCGTGATAGCTTAAATGCAACTATAGAAAATAGAAGGTAGAGTTTGAGTCATATTAGGATAATAATCCAACCTCATCAAGACTTCCAAACTGAATTACAAGGCTATAAATTCAAGGTTTTGGAAGTTGCTCTACACAAATTTAGGAGTAGAGCTTGAAGAAGATAAGCGAAGTCAGGACGTGTTGAAGGAGTGCAAAGTGCGGAGTGCGGAGTGCAGATACTTGGTTGAGATATTGCACGTTAAAAGCCTTTCACCTTGTGTGAAAAAAGATGTTCTTTATTTTCTTCATCTTATATTGATGTAATGTGGGTTATGGGTGTGCAATGTTGTTGAGAGGGAAATGGAGGAAGTTTATTTTGAATTCTAGTAGGAGTGATTAGGTTTCAAGAAGGGCCGTGAATAGAAAGGGAGTCTCGTATTACATAAGACTTTTTGTAAACCTTGAATCGGATGGTGAAATCCTTGCATCACAGGCACAAGCCTTGGGCGTGAGCAGTGCTTAACCATGTAAAACATTGTCTTTACTTTGTGCATATCGAAACACATCTAAGTGCACGCGATTGTCCCAAAATTTTCTAGATCTCGGATGGCAACGGACTTCACCGTTGGAATTGTCTCGAAATCTATTACCACGTCAATTTCGTCGGTCGAACCGATCGAAATTTCACGTTTTTTGAGGCACCGGGTGTCGGGTGCCGTTAAACGGCTTGTGAGAGACATGTGGTATGACAAAGGTCACCTACTACATGTACCCATGTGACACATATTGCATGATTAGTGAGATGATGGAGATGAATGGTTTAGATTAAGTCATGTGTCAAATAGTTAAATGAAGGGACAATGATGGAATTTTTGAAAAGTTTAAGTGAATAAGACAAAGGAATAGTCTTCATCTTCTTCAAATTGGAGAAAACGTGCAGTAGGTGTGGATTTCAGATTTTAGAGAGAGAAAGAGTGATTTCGCTCTAGATTTCCCGACGTTCGAATCGTCGGTTCTCGACGGAGTAAGAAGCAAAGTTGTTCTACGCGATAAGGGCTACGCGTGGGCACCGATTTTGTGGAGTTCCAACTACTCCAAGAGGAAGGGATCTTTTCCTAATTGGTTTATTCTTTGGTTAAGAGCCATTTTAATGGATGAGGATTTGTTGGGGCCTGAATGGCCTTGTTATCGGTCTTAAAATCTTTGAGCGAGTAGAAAATCTCGTTGTGTGGCTAGTGAAACGATCTTGAGCCTAAGGTTTCAGCATTCCACGCACGTGATTGGTTGTGATTTTTGTGTTGTTGGGTGATTCAAAATGAATTGCTTTTTTGGATTGTTATTAGCCCATGTGAGCTAATTTTGTGGTGTTATTGATTGTGAATTGAATACGTAGATTATATGGTAATTTTGTTAATATATACATGTAAAATATATTAGCATGAATTGTTTCTGATGTGTATAACCCATTCCTGCTATGGGACACCTAGATGGTAGGTGTGAGGTGCATGACATGAAAGAAAATGAGAAAGAAAAAATGAACAGTTGTAGAAAAGGAATTTCAAGGAAGATTTCCGAAGAAATTGCCTTGGGAGTGGTTGACCAGTTAAATACCGGAGCGAACCATGACTATTCGGAAAAATTATCAAAGATTCACCTCGGAGGGTAGTCTAACATGTATTTCTGCCTTTCATTTAGTGTGTTTTCAAGAACAAAAGGGTTTTGTTTTGAAAACTCTATTTCTGCGCATTTGGGCAGGCGTATGTGAGGGAGTCGGTGAGGACTCGAGGCGTAGGATTAGTATGAGCGTTCAGGTATGATCATGTATTTACTTGAGTGTGATTGTTTGTCATGACATGTGCACTTAGGTGGGAAGTAACACATGTAGGAAATTATCCTCTGCGGGCGATTTAACAAATCCTGTTGAGGGATCATTAGATATTTCCAGGTGCGGGGGAGTGTACGGGGAGGGAGCTCACTAGAGGCCGTTTTAGAAGAAAGTCGGATTGTGGCTTCATTATTCATTTGTATAACATGTATTAAAACTGACTTTTGATATATGTTTGGTTGGAAGTAATGTAATAACTCTTGAACTATTATTATATAGTTGATGTATTCTTGATGAGTATTATGGGGCCCCAGTAGCGTTTTACTCAATGTACATGTCCTCATAATATAAGTGATTATTCCTGAGTTGTGAGGTTGTCAACGAGACACCCCGGGATTGGGGCGTTACATTCTGAGTGAGATATGTGTTTACTCCAACTATTTATGTGTGAGTGTCAAATGGATTTGATAAAAGAAGGTGGGTCTACAAGGATGCAAGCCTTCATAAAATTAATTGATGAAAAGGCATGGAGATCAGTTCTACAAGGTTGGAAGCTGCCTACCAAGACTAATGCTGAAGGGAAAACTTCTCCCAAGAGTGAAGTAGAGTTGACACCTGAAGAAGATGCCTTATCCAACTAAAAATCATGAGCCCTGAATGCAATCTTCAATGGTGTTGATCCCACTCAATTTAAAATGATCTCCATCGTCGAAGTAGCCAAGGAAGCATGGGACATCCTTCGTGTTGCCTTTGAAGGAATCATTGCAGTACATGAATCCAGGTTGGAACTTCTTACGACTAAGTTCGAGAACCTACGAATGAGTAAGGAGGAGACTATCAGTGACTTAAATGGAAGACTATGCAACATAGCTAATGAGTCGTTTGCTCCTGGGGAAACGATCTCAAAAGAAAGACTTGTCAAAAAGGCCCTAAGATCCTTACCCTTATAGTTTGCATACAAGACAAAGATAAGCCAAAGACTTAGAAAACAAGAGACTTGAAGAACTCATGAGGTCTCTGTGAACTTTTGAAATAGAATTGAATGAAGAGTCCAAGGAAAGAAAAAAACTTGTGGGACTAAGAGTGAGTCCGAATTTAATGATGAAGGTAATGAGTGTAAAAGTACGAGTCTGTCTGAGAAGAACCGATCCTTTCCTTTCACCGAGTGATGATGAATCGTGATTACAAAGGGGATGAGAAGACAGGCAGTCAACCCATTGCTTTGGAAACTATGACCTTAATTTGAATCGGACATATTATCGAAGTTAGAGACATGGCAACTGACGTCAAGCGCTCTAAGTGCCTAATCGATTACATAGGTTCCCAGGCCCTGTGGTGAAGAAGAAGAGGATAAAATCTCAGACGAGGAGCTAGCACGTTCTTATATAGTTACATCACAAGTTAGAGTAAACACAATAAGAATTAATGAGTCACCCGAGGGCAGTCTTTCATCTAGTCAAAACGACAAAGCCTTAGAAGAGTAGCTACTCACAAAGGGAACTAATTCTTGAAGCAGTATGGCTGGTCTGACTAAATCTTAAATGAAATGAGTAGGAATGATGACCTCATGAACCACGTCCCTGGATCACATTCTTTGCATGGGAACTACCTCTAAGGCTTAGGAAGGCATAGGTTGTCGGAGAGGGATCGATCTTCGGACTCAAGCCAAGCAGTTTAGAAGAACTCTAGATCCCCAAGATTGCAAAATAGAATAGTCACTTTAGACACTCCCGAGACAGAACATCATGTCCCTGACAAAGAAGAACAAGTTTTAAAAGGGAAGCCAAAGTGATTTCTTTGAAAGATGGGTATATCAAAGCTTACTTATAGACATTATAAATTTGACCAAAAGAGGAGACTAAGAAAGAAAAAAAAAATCAATTAGGAAGGCCTTGGGTAGAAAAAAGAGGAAAGTAAGGCTTTGTCATTGCTACCTATCTCAAAAATTTGAAATAAATTGGCTGACACTTTGATAGTGGGAGCTCACAACATATGACTAGTAATAAGTGGCTGCTATCCATCATTCTACCACCTAGTCTAGACTCTATAACCTTTGGGGATGGTGCTAAAGGATGTGTTCTAAGGCCAGGCTCATTGACCATTCCTATTTTACCAAAACTAAGGGATGTCTGTCTTGTCGATGGACTAAAAAGCCAACCTTATTAGCATTAGTCAATTATGCAATCAAGATCTATTTGTAAAATTCACAAAAGACAAGTGTATTGTAATAGATCAAGATCAACATCATATCATGGAAGGAAACAGATCATAAGATAATTGCTACCTACTGGCAAGTCCGAACACATGTTTGAACGTAGTTCATAACGACTATAGTCTCTGGCACATAAGGTTGGGACATATCAGCCACAACAATATCAAAGACACCATTGTTGTGGAAGCAATTAGGGGAGTTCCAAATTTGTAGGCTGAACCAGATAGAATGTGCAGACCTTGCCAATTGAGCAAACAAGTTAGAACGTCTCACACAAAGTCCCAACTGGGCTCTACCACTATAATGTTGGAGTTGGTCCACATGGATCTAATGGGACCTATGCAGATGGAAAGCATTGCTGGAAAAAGGTATGTCTATGTGTGTGTAGATGATTTCTCTAGATTCACTTGGGAAAACTTCCTTAGGAACAAATTAGACATTTCTGAAGCATTTGAGGAACTATGGCAAGGGCTATCTAAGGAGCACAACGATATACTCCTAAAGATCACCAGAATAATGAGTGATCATGGTAAGGAATTCGAAAATTTCTTGTTTAAAAGATTTTGTGGGAAGAATGGTATAAAACATGAGTTCTCGGCTCCCAAGACTCCACAAAATGGAGTAGTTCAAAGAAAGAACAAAACTCTACAAGAGATGGCCTAAGTCATGCTAAAAGTTAGGGACGTCCTAACAAAATTCTAAGCAGAAGGAGTAAATACGACATTCTACATCTGCAATCGAGTCTATCTAAGGCCATGAACTCACAAAACTCCATATGAGATCTAGAAAGATAAGAAACCAAATCTGATACATCTTCATGAATTTGGTAGTTTATGCTACATCTTGAATGATAGGGAACTGAGAGGCAAGTTTGATGCCAAAAGTGATGAAGGGGTCTTTCTGGGTTATTGCTCAAACACTCGTGCGTATAGGGTGTACAACAAAAGGACCATGGCCGTGATGGAATCTATCAATGTACGAGTTGATGATTATCTCCTTTCAATTGACTCCTCTAAAGGGTGGAGCATTTGTAGGTTCGCTATATGAAGAAGGGAATATCCTCAACATTCCCAAAGATGCTCTACCCTTAAGTGATGGAGAAAGAGGCACAATCTTTACAAATGTTTGGATTGTCTTGGAAGGTGAGCACCCTGTAAGTAAGGAAGTCCGAACTACAAAAGAAACACAACAACACCAGGATGACTAAGACACTACTAAACAGAAGGATACTCCTACATGAGAACCCTCTAGGAAGGTTCGTAAGAACCACCATGCCTTTGACATAATAGGAGATTCAAAAGTGACTGTCCGAACTTAGGGAGCTCCCAAGGTGAACTATAGAGAAATGATTGGTCTCAGTCTCGGCTATTACACCTCCACAATGGAGCCCAAGAATTATAAGGAAGCTTTGAGTGATGAGTTCTGGATTAATGTCATGCATGAAGAACTATCATAGTTTGGACGAAATAAGGTTTAGGACTTGGTTCCAAAGCCCTAACATGCGAATGTAATTGGGACTAAGTGGATCTTTAAGAACAAGACAAAAGAAGAAGGGAACATCACTAGAAACAAAGCTCGACTAGTTGCTCAAGGCTAAACTTAGGTTGAAGGGGTAGAACTTGATGATACATTTGCACTAATAGCTCACTTGGGGTCCATTTGACTATTGATGGATTTTGCTTGCCACTTAAGTTCAAGCTTTACCAAATGGATGAAAAAAGTGTCTTCTTAAATGGGTACCTATATGAAGAAGTGTTTGTACCTCGGCTAAAGGATTTGAGATCCACTCATCTGAGTCCATGTTTAAATTGAAAAGGATTTCTATGGTCTCAAACAAGCTCCAAAAGCTTAATATGAAAGGCTTATAGAGTACCTCTTAAAAGGAGGATACACTCGAAGGGGAGCATATCGTACTCTCTTCATTAGAAGAAGACCAAGGTGAACTATAGAGAAATGATGGGTCTTAGTCTCGGCTATTACAACTCCACAATAGAGCCCAAGAATTATAAGAAGCTTTGAGTGATGAGTTTTCAATCAATGCCATGTAGGAAGAACTATCATAGTTTGGATGCAGTAAAGTTTAGGACTTGGTTCCAAAGCCCCAACATGCAAATGTAATTGGGACTAAGTGGATCTTTAAGAACAAGACAAATGAAGAAGGGAACATCACTAGAAACAAAGCTCGACTAGTTGTTCAAGGCTAAACTTAGGTTGAAGGGGTAGAATTTGATGATACGTTTGCACCAATAGCTCACTTGGAGTCCATTCGACTATTGATGGATTTTGCTTGCCACTTAGGTTCAAGCTTTACCAAATGGACGTAAAAAGTGTCTTCTTAAATGGGTACCTATATGAAGAAGTGTTTGTTGCTCAACCTAAAGGCTTTGAAGATCCTTTTCGTCTTGATCATGTTTACAAATTGAAAAAGGCTTTCTATGGTCTCAAACAAGCTCCAAAAACTTGATATGAAAGGCTTATAGAGTACCTCTTAAAAGGAGGATACACTCAAAGGGGAGCATATCATGCATATCATTAGAGGCGAAGAGTCATTGTTGTCCAGTCTATGTGGATGACGCAGGTGTTGACAACATCCCGATAATTGGTGGAGCAGTTCAGTGGCACATGAACCTTAGAGCAAATGAGCTTAGTAAAAGAACTTATGTATTTCTTGGGTCTACAAGTACGATAAACCATCTTCGGGACCTTCATCTCACAAGCAAAATATGCTAAGAATTTGGTCAGCAAGTTCGGATTTGGCTCAGCCAAGCATAGAAGGACCCCAATATGGACCCATGAGAAGATTGCATGAGATGAAACATGAAATGGTGTTAATCAAACACTTTACAGAAGCATGATTGGAAGTTTGCTGTATTTGACCACTAGTCGTTTGGACTTATGCTATAGTTGTGGGTGTTTGTGCACGAGACCAAGCAAGTCCTAGGGATAGCCATCTTCTAGTGATTAAGAAGATCATCAAGTATGTTAGCGAAACAGTAAATTATGGTCTTTGGTACACCCGAGACATGGCTGCTAGCTTGGTAGGTTATTGTGATGTCAATTGGGCTAGAAGCTCGAGAGGCCCAGGAAGAATTACTTATGGCGGATGTTTCTTCACTGAGCCTTGACCTTGTATCTTGGTTTTAGGCTGAAACATGGTGTATCACTTTCACGGTGAGGCGAGGAGTGTGGTAGCCAGGTGAGTGGATACCTAGCTTTTAGATAGATATGCTTAAAGACTATGTCATCTCTAGGGAAATCCTAACGCTCTATTGTGACAACCTTAGTGCTATCAACATCTCGAAGAATCCGGTTCATCATTCAAGGACCAAACACATAGACATCCCCCACTACTACATCAGGAGCCTGGTTGAAGATAATATCATTGATCTACGACACATATCCATTGAAAAACAACTGGCAGACATCTTCACCAAAGGATTGGTTGCTTCTAGGTATGAATCCTTGCGTTCATCCCTAGGGTTATGCATCTTGTGACAACATAGCGTTCAACCCTTCTTGGATCACTACATCTTCTTGGGCACCCAAATCATTCCAGCCTTCGAGGCCTGCGTGTAGAGGATCGATCACGAAGGAGGTCTATCAAAGGTAGTAGACATTGTCACTAGTCTTGACAAAAAAAAAGGAGAAATCCATCTACAATCATCTTCTTGTGAGCCTTAAGAGAGAGAGTTGTTTGAAGTTTTCTTGAGAACACGGAGCGAGGGGAGAATGTTGGGTTTGGATTAACTCAATATCTTTGTCCATAACTCTACAAGGCGTTAGCTACTTTGAAGATTAGATGTATTGCAAGAAATTTGCCGAGAGATCGGATATATTGCAAAGGCTACTTTGAAGTCGGATATATTGCGATTTAATGAAATTTATGTGAAGTCATGGGTGACCTAGGAAGTAGTTCGAACTGGGGCGATCCTTCGGTCTGGGGACTTGCTAGACTTAGGAAATTACGGACTAAGGACGGAATGACGTGGAGACGCCAAGTCGGTTAAGAATCTTGGAGACCAAAAGTACCAATTGGCCTAGGATCATTTTACTAAAAAAATGGATAAAATCAAATTAAGAATATAGATCTTCTAAGCTATCAAACCAAAAGTAGAAACAAATCGGGTTTCTAATCGAGAGGGATTTGAAGCAAGTTTCCCTAATTCCATTGTGATAGCTTAAAGGCTAGTACGAGAAAATAGAGTAAGAGTTTGAATCATATTAGGATATGATCAGCCTTATCAAGACTTCAAAATTGAATTACAAATTTATAAATTCAAGGGTTTTTGGAAAGTTGCTTTCTGCAATTTCAAAAGCGGTGAAGAAGATAAGCAAAAGTTCAGACGTGTTGAAGGAGTGCGGATACTCGGTTAAGTATTGCACGTTAAAATCCTTTCACCTTGTATGGAAGATGATCTTTATTTTCTTCATCTTATATTGATGTAAAGTGGGTTATGAGTGTGCGATGCTGTTGAGAGGGGAATGGAGGGAGTTCATTTTGAATTCCACTATAAGTGATTAGGTTTCAAGAAGGGTCGTGGGGTAGAGGGTGTTGCACCACATAAGACTAATTGTAAACCTTGAATCATATTAGTGGAAATCCTTGCATCTGGCTACAATCCCATGGACATAGGCAGTTGCCTAACCATGTAAAACACTGTGCACTTTTACTTGATTGCATATCGCATTTATATAGGCTGCACACTAATCGTCCACACTATATTCGGTCCCCCTGCCCCAATAAAGTTTGAGCGTGTACATTCTCAACTTTAGGGGTGTGTCAGAACACACACATATTTTTTGTGAATTGTTACTATCTTTGGGTTTACATGGCACATAGAAAGTTAAACATGTGGAAAGATGACATAGCTATGTCAAGTGACTTTGGACAACTCCAAATGTATCTAAGTGACACAAGTGAGGCTAAAAGGGGCCCTAAATCTCAATAGAAATTGGGGGAATGTTTGTGGGTCTTAGAGTTCCTTGATTTTCTATTACAAAGATGACTAATTTGAGCCAAGGACAAAAATTATAAACCATTTAAATCTAAAACAGAGCTATTAATTCTTCAGATAATTGCTGTGATTGTTCCTATCTCAGGGGTTACTAAGGGAGAATCCAATCTTATTCTAAGTGATTAGATTCATTAGATATATATGGTATTACGATTCCACATTCCTAACAAAAAATATAAAAACTTAAAATTACTATTTTTATACCTAATTTTTGTTCATCAAGCTTAATAGTCCAATGCTTTAAGCGAAACCAAGAAATAAAAAAAAAATAAAGTATTGATTTTTTTCTTGGAAAAAATATAAACACCCAAAAATGGGTTATAGTCTCATTTTTATTCTTGTTAAAAAAAATATATAAAAACTTAACATCATCATTTTACCCCTAATTTTTCATCAAGCCTCTTATAGTACGGTCAAGTCAAATATTTACATCTATAGGTGAAATCCTTTTGAGTTTTACCCCTTCCTATTAATTTGCTTCAAAGAATATTTATCAATTTCAATATTGATTTTTTATATAAGTTCAATTGGTAATAACAATTATTTTAAAAATTTTTACCAAAAAATTATCTTCATCAATTTAAAAATATTATAAAATTTATACATTTTTGTTATTTAAAACGACACTTTACGTCATAATATAGATTACACAAAAAATAATTTATTTTTTTAATTCCTTACAACTAAATACAAAATCTAAATCCTAAAGTTTAAAAATGAGATCTTACTAATAAAAATAAGAACTAATAATTATGTAGCTTATTGTGAATCAAAAAAATGTAGCTTATTGTTTAGCCAAGTAAAATAATTATTTGGTAAATGATTATCGAAGTTATTTTTATTTTTTTAAAACTCTAACTTATAAAATTTTAAGATATTTTTAAATGGAAGAAAGTAAAAGCAATGTCAATTTTTATGGTTATATGATTTTTATGGTTATTTTCAAATTATATATTGTTTTGCTTATGTATTATTTAGTAAAAAATATAAGTTTTTTAATTGAAAACAAAATAAATAAAATAAACTTAAAATCATATGATATGATATTATTGTCAATTATTTCCCTTTTCATTCTAATTCCTAATATTACCAAACAATGGAATGAAAATAAACCATCATTCCCATGTAAGATTCCTAAACTAATCCAAACACTAAAAATAAAATAAAATTATTGATTCCATTCCATTAGAAATAAGAATAAAAATGGATTCTTGATTTTTATTCCTCATTCTAATGTTCTACTTACTAAGTAAAGTAGGGTGTTCCTTTTCAGATGATCGTGATGATACCTTTTTCAGGACTTGTGGAGTGTGTTGGGGTCTCGTGATAGGACCCGGGGCTAACTACTGGCCCGTCTGCAATTCTCCCAACTCTCTCCCTTACGAAAACCGCAAAGAAAAAGAAGAGTGTGGGGCTTACTTGATCAGCCGCTCGATGCCTAAGTCGGTTTTGAGAAAAAGATGAAGCTGGCAGAGGGCGAATGTGTTGTGTACCCAGCACTACCCAGATGGGGTGGCCTGGTATTTATAGTATTCCCAATTGGAGGGTAGTAAGGATTCTTTCCCATTGGATGAGATATTTTATGCCTTTATCGATGCTCCAGTTTAATAAGGGATATTGAAAGAGTAGTTTATTGAGAATTATCCTCAACCTTATTGGTGAGATCGGTTTGATTTGCGAGGATGTGGGCGCTCCCAGAAATTATCCATGAGCCACAGAGGCCTTTGGGGTGACGAATTTGGGCCTTAGTTTTAATTTGTCCAAGGGGCACGGGTGTTTATTGGGCGCGTCTCTTCTTTGGGCTTGAGTGAGAGGGCATGAGCTATTTTTCTGGCTCCTATCGGTTGCTGACCCTTGTGTCTGGCGATTGTGCGTGGGCAAGAGTACGTAGCGTTTCGTATTGGATACCAGTAAGCCACATACCTTTCGGGGAGAATTTGGGTTAGTTAGGGCTTTGTCTCCTTCTCATGTCTTGTGATAATGATGACTTTTTTTCGAGGTTTTGCGCTCGTTTCTTTACTTCTTTGGTTTCCCATACTATGCTATATTGGGCACCCTCGACCACATTAGCCTTGTGTGCCCTTGATCCTGAAGCTTTTTCATCTTTCAGTGGAGTCGGACTCTTTCTTTAAGTGAACCATGCAGTAGTCCTTTTAAGCGTCTTTCTTGAGATAGCTTTTCCGGTTTATTCCTTTGGGACACTCGATCTTACTCTCTTTGGTGTCTTTTCGAGCAATACATCGAGGCGCTAGGGTTAGGTTGGTTAAGTTTTGTTTTCACTACTTGCTATAACCATTGGTCCGGGTCGCGCTTCTTCTCTGCGTATTGGAGTTGACTCTTGGTGGTGTCGGCTCTGAAGCGGATGTGACCCCTCCGTCCGTTAAATGGGTTGATCCTTGAGATGGGAGCCCCCTTTTCCTTTGAATAAGGGTAAGGGGAGAATAGACTAGATTAAGTACCCCGGGGGATCGGAGTACCTAAGGTCCGTCGTGCAGAATGCTCTGGCGGTGGGACCTAGCAAAGTCGGACCCTTGTATGGGGCCACTTTTTCTAAGCGTTATAAACCTATTTTGGGTGTAAGTGCAGTCCGACGTTTGACTTCTTACGTGGTTTCAGGTACCTAAGATGGTATGCTTCTTTGAAGTGGCCTTCGATACTTGACCTTCGCCTCTGCCTTGCCAAAGGAGTTTTCGCGGCACTTCAATGTCATCCTTCTCGACTCTCACCCGAATTCTTTAAGGAGTATTTTTAGTTTGAAATTTATTGGTTTCTTTGGGGATAAGGGCCTCAGGTCGTTGATGTGACCCTATTCATGATCTTTTTTAGCGTGAAGAGGAAGCGTCGAGACTTCCTTTATTTTTCCGGCGTTCGTCTCTGGTGAGTTTTGACCTTCCCTCTTCGCAGGCTTTGGAAGGGTATTCGCTAACTTTTTGTTAGTGGTGTGTTCAGATCATAGCCTCTGGACAGAGGATGTGGCGCTGCAGAGTTGGGTTACTGGACACCCCCGAGAATCTACGTGAGTATCGCTTTGTTCTTGGTATAGTCTTTGTGAGGCCATCGAGTATCTCTGATTACGCTGTTGCATCCTTTATGGTTCTATTTCATCTAGTAGAAGATAATATCATGTGTAGTTTGTTTGATATTCCTTCGTTGTTTGATAGTTGGATTGGCCTGACTGAAGTCTATAGTTCTGCTTTGGTGCCAGCCTCAGCCATTATCTAATCTCTCGATAGGCCTTGTTACCGAAGCCACGAGGAGAGCCGCCTCGAGTGGAATGCGTCTCGAGGAAGTCTCGGGCGGCGGCGAAAGCTTGGGACTCAAGTGAAGAGACTACCATGAAGCTTGGGGTAAGGTTCGAAGTGGGCGTCTTCCTCTTCCTTCTACACGCTCAAATCTGGCGGGTGTTGCCTTTGAAACAGATCCTACAAGCTTTGTTGAGACCCACTCTGCTCTGTTGCAAGTACAGGCTCCTCGAGGAAGAGTGTTGAAGACGTACGTTGGAGGTAAGTGCCATCTTGTTTGGAACCCCCCCGCGCAGAGCGTTAAGTCATCTTCCTCGAGGGCGAGAAGGGTGAAAGGAAGATCGAATTCATGGGATTTGAAACTCACCCTTCCTCATTCACAGAGCTTGGCGGCGCGGTCTGTCCCATCACTTAAAGATTAATCTCGAGGTGGGCGCTGCATTAGGAGAGCTTTGTCTATCCTCAAGAGAGTGCTTCATAGTTCCTATGTAGTGTGATTAATGTGAGTTGGGTGTGACCCTGTGTTGGTGTGATCTCTTGCATTGGATCATGGCGGTGTCACTCATTTGGGAAGAGTTTGTGAAGGCCAATGCGAGCAGGCCATCCAGTCGTAGAGTTTACAAGGAGGAGGTGGCTTCCCCAACCCGAGTGGGCTAAGTTGCGGGATCGAGATTACAGTATGTGGGGGAGGCGGTGAAGCTTAAGTCGATTTGAAGCATACCACGTCGGCGCTCGGGCGGGTTGAAAGATGAGCTGACCACTGACTTGAGGCGGCCGGAAGTCGGGCCGCCCGGGAGGTTCGGGATGAAACTGAGGCGCATGCAAAATATTCTTTGGGAGGCTAGGATGGGATGCGATCTACCGGTCTGAGCCAGTGGTCGAGGGATGAGCTGCCGTCCCGGACGGTGCGGGGTCTCGAAGAGCTCCTGTCTTGGTGGTGAGTCTTGTAGACAAGTGCCTCTTTGAGTGGAGCTCAATGTGAGGCTCAGAATCTGCTTCCTATTGAGCCTTGTAGAGAATCTTAGGTAGGCTGTAGGGACCTTCATCAACAAGTAACTCTGGTTGCTCAGAGGGACGAAGTTATAAGTGAGGATGATTGTACCAGTGGGCTTGGTGAAGCGCGCTTTGGGGAGGAAGTTTGCTGAATGCCTACAGGCTTAGCCTTCAATTCGATCTTAGAGGTGATAAGGAGGCAGAAGAATCCCTCTCCGCCGACCATTATAGAGGACCAGATACTCCTGTTGAGGCCCACTCCCCTTCTTCACCCTACCTCCTTCCTCACGATGTCGATTTCGGCCACGTATCTTGGGTTACTAGTTTTTTTGTTGGCCTTGGGACGAGACATATGTAGCCTTTTCCTTAATGAATATTCATTTTTTTATTTCATAGTTTCGCCTCTACTTATATTGCCGTGTTGTGCAGCCTTAGACAGCAGGCTGGCGTCCCCGAGTTGATGGTCGAAGCTCTTATTTGGCGGGTGGGGTACATGTGGGATGGATGCACAGGCTAAACTAACTCCGAGGAACAGCGTGGCTGAAATTTGAGTAGTTGAGGCTAGTCAGGCGAGGCTCTTTGGAGGCTCTGTGACCCAGGGCCCATATAGGCTGAATAGCTTAGTGAGTGACTCTTAGGTTGCATGGCTAGTGGGGTAGTAGGCTCGTCGGTAATTTCTTGGGGGCTCTGGCTGTTTGAGGGCCTTATGGGGTGTCTTTGTTTGGTGACTCTTAAATTTGCCTTGACCCCCAGATCGAGTAGCGAATAGGTGAGGCGGAGTTTCTTTGGGCTCCCAGCGGGGCGCCTGTTATGCTGGTGAATCGACTCTTACCACTTTACTTTCCAAGATTTGCGTGGCTGACGGTATTTGAGTTCGTCCAATGAAATTTGTTGGGCTCACGCGTTGAAGGCCTTGTGGGCTGAATAGCCCTGGCGACTGACTCTTCGTGCATGGTCGAGCGGTAGTGGAGCTCGTCAAGGCGAAATTTCTTTGGGCTCTGGCCTTTGGCCATGTGAGTTCCGATAAACTCAGTGGCGACTCTGCCATTCTGCGTGTGGCTGGCGAGTGAGTGGAGCTCGTTAAAGCGAAATTTCTTGGGCTCTGGCGGCAAAGGAGCCTTATGGGAATTTGATGCTTTGAAGGAGTGAAGCCCGACTCTGCAGGCACCATGGCGTAGTAGTGAACTCATCAAACCTCATTAATTGAGGCTCTACAGTGCTGAGGCCTTATTAAAATTTGAATCTTTGGCCCCGGAATTATTTCTTAGTTTGCATTACTGGCGGTTCGACTTCAATCCTTGGGAAGATCACGGTATCTTTAATCTTTGATTCATGGAGATCGGAAGCGATTCTGTGAGTTTCAGTTGCTTCTTATAAATGACCATTTCAGTTGTTATGGGCCCATACTTTGAATCTTCTGTCATTTAAATTGTCTGGCCCCGAAATCTGTCACGAAATTAAGCGTCGGCTTGGTCGTCTTGGGGATCATAGGATTAGTTGAGTTTTGTTGACCTCTGCTTTGTGGGATTATCATTTCCTAGGCTCCCCTTTATCGGGTTGTGTTATCCCTAGCTTTGTCTTTGGGGATCAATGTCCTAGAAGTGATTACATTTCTTGTATCGGCTTTTTCTATTCTCCTCTTATTTCTCGTCCCTCTTCTTTCTTCTCATACTCCTTTTCTTTCATTCTTTTCTTCCCACATCTGATCTCACTTTTCCCTTCTTTGTATATCTTCTCCTCTTGGCCTTCAATCTTTCTTGCCATATTGTCCTATCTTTCATCTGGTTTCCTTTCCTCTTTTTCTTTCTTGAGGGTTTTTTTTGAGGACGCATGCGGTTTGTTTAGAGATGTAGGAGTGACACTGCGATTGTAATCAATTGTACCTTTATTACATAATAGAGATTAACATTCACGAATCTTGAATTTGCTCATTTGGTGTTATGCCTTTCCTTGTACATTCCACTGATTGTAGCGTCGTCAGATAACCAAATATAACTGATTCAAATTATTTGTTGTTATATTAAGTTAGCTTTGGGCTATTGATCAATGCCAGGTGCCAAGTGTTGATAATAAGGTAAATTTTTCCCTCTTTGTGCGGGCTTTCGTAATTTACGGTCTGATTACAGTCACAATATAAGATTCCCATTTGGGTCCTAATTTTCCATGCGCTGGATTCTTCCTCGCTGGTAGGAGTTTCTTTAGGACTAGGTCTCGGGCTTGTAACTTATGGGTTTGACTTTTGGTTGTAATACCCTCTCGCTAGTCTTCCGTTGGTAATCTTCCGTGCGCTTTAGGACTTGCTCGCTTTTCATCTAGGAGGTCTAATTCCGAATGAGCCTTGTCGTTGTGTTCCACAACGCGGTCGATCCTTAGGTTTATTCAACTATCGGCGGGTTGCGCTGGTGCGAGGCTGGAAGAAAGGAGTTTCTGGGTTAGGACTTGCAGCTGATTACATACCCTGCTTACACACAGGAAATTATTCTTACCGATTTACCGCTGAATCATTGATTTGGTCTTTAATCTTTTGCCTTAAGGGTTACGGTGGTAGCTTTGCTGACCATTAGGTTGGATGTCTTGAGGGCGGTAATAATTGATCAGGCTCGACTAAATCACAGACACCAGCGTTATCAGTGCTTTTCATTGTCTGAGCGATCTTGGGATGAGCTGATTATGTTACGCCACACAGATTAAGTATCTTTTATTTACATCAGTTGCAGCGGCTGGCCTATTGACAATTGAAGTAGTCCTTTATAGCGATGATGAATTTACATTGGCCTTTAATGGGTAAATCTAATATATCCAAACCTATGTTGGAAGGCGGGGCTTGTGGCGACGTCGACGAGGCCGAGCGTGATGTATGTAAAATAAATGCCTATGCGCGAGTGCACGCGTAGCCAGTATCATGTGTACTTGAAATGGATATCGATCCTGAGGAAAATTGTGGAGTATTCTGAAGGTTCGCACTCGGGCAAATATGCGAATAAATGATTCACAAGGGTAAAATTTAAGTAAAGAAAGCTGCTTGACTAAGCTATTGATTCTAGTGAATTAATGGTGTTGGTGCCTAGGGTTAAATATCCCCCATACAATTAGTGGATTACTTGCATAAAATGTTTTCTTAATATATTTTCATCTGTCAATGTGAGGTGATCTTGCCTAAATGTCTCTCTAGAGGTATATCTTTTTATCTATTGTTGAATCGTATATCTCTATCTCGACTGGTGTTAAATGCTATCTTCTGCCCAAATACCACCTTCGAGGTTGAATATCTCTATTAGCTTGAATGGAAGCTAAAGGCTACTCTGCGGATCCACAGCGATACCCCTCATCTACTGATCTGCGGATCTCGGTCTTGATTATGCTAACATTGTGAGTTAATTATAAGCTGAATTTGAAATCACGGTATAGGTAGATGTGACAATTGTACTCTTTCAAATATGTTGCTGAAGATCAAGCTTTAATCCATTGTATGTGACGGGTTTGATGCAACCACAGAAAGAGATCTAGAACATGTCGAGGAAGATCAATTGTCTGAGTATTAGAAAACATAAATGTATTATTCTAAGTAATATCTAGCATGAGAAGCGGTCAGTCGGGCGCTTTATCAGTCTGCAATCGATGCGCTCGCAGATTCATTGCACTCCTCTGTCCATCCTCTGATACACATACTACGGAGCCATTCGTGCACTTTAAATGATGAGGTCTGATTTTGGCGGCGATGGCGTGGTGGCGATCGCGGCGTGGTATAAACGTGCGGTGACGTCAGCGGCGCGTGATCGCTACCGCGCCGCTCTCGTTGATCCAGCGCCAAAGCTGCCGCACCGCCCACCGGCTCGATGAACGCAGCAACCACACGGACACCGATCGGGATCCATTCAAAACTATAAAATTATTGTAAATAAATGTAAATGAGCGGCGAGTGGGTGGTGTTGCAGGCGCTCCATCAGCGTCGAGCTCGGATGGGGAGATGAGAGATTTGGCGTGCTCACGGCAAATCTTGCATTTCGGCCGGTCGGTCGTCTCTTAGCATTGTAGGCGATAATATCACATGCTGCTCCACTTTAATGCTTGACTCATGATTTACTTTGTAGCTATATATCTTTACGATGCGTGATGCGTCTTTCCTGCAAGTGCGCCCGGATCGATTACTTAAAAACACCGCTTGTAAAGGCACCCTTATGATTAGTGAACCTAGCTGACCTCGTTCTAATCTTAGAAGCCTCTTTCGGATCGTCGGGTAAACGTCTGTCTATTAAGTAATCTGAATGGGATCCGTCGACAACCGGACTCGTGGAAGCGACTTCTCGCCCATGAGATCTATAGAAGGTTACGCAAGGTGTTGACGGTGTTAGTCACGAGGTCTTCTTATGGGTCGCTAAGGCATCATTTCGAGAGTTCTCCTTCTGGGTATGTGTCGACTGGACTAACGCGAACTTTTCGATGAAATTTCGTACCTTTTGAGATCTGAATCGTTTTCACTTTTGGCCTCGTAAGTGTCCTCTATTTGACATCTTGCCACTACCGGTGGGAGTCGGCTGCGGGACGTCAGGTGGTCAACTTCGTGAATGGGGCGAGGTTGAGGCCAACTATCATGGCCTCATACTCGGCCTCGTTGTTGGGCTTGGGTCCGAATACGGCGCATACTCGATGTCTATTCCTTCCCGGGGTCGAGTTAGCCAGGCTCAGCTTCCTTGTGCATTTGAGGCCCCATCTACAAAGAGTCTCAGATGGGGATGAAAATGTCAGCGTTTGAGCGTTCTTAAGCGGGCTCTCTTTGAGGTGGAATTCCATGAAATCCTCTAAGACTTACGCACATTGCGGTTTCGACATATCGATGTCGAACTCACTCGACTCATAGAACTCACTTCATCAGCCTTCTTGAGGTCTCCAGTTTATGTAGCACTTGCTTCATCGGATATTCAGTTGGAACTTCTATGGTATGAGCACAGAAGTAGAGAGGCGGAGCTTCCGGGTTGCGGTCGCTAATGCGAGATGGCTCTCCATCCTTGGGTACCTCTCCTCTGCTCCTCTCAGTGCTCGGCTGCAATAGTATACCAGATGTTGTACTCGGTCTTTGTCCCTGACGAGGACAACGCTGGTCGAGAAGTATGAAACTGCTAAGTATAGAGTGAGGAGCTCCCCTTTAAAGGGGCTCACTAGAATGG